>CM077663.1:193248208-195748208 GCA_039707655.1 Elymus sibiricus | reverse complement strand
GAGTGGAAAGTGTTGGTTGCACCGATTTTGGATATTTGACTTTGGACAGACTTTTGTGGAAGAGCTTGTGGGTGTTTTTGGTGACTATCAATTGTGCACGTATGAGCATTTTGTTCACCAACAGTACCTTACGCCCTTTTAATAGTATTGGCTTCCCTATGGACTCAAAGTGATTTCTCACAAAGTAAAATGTAGAGTCCTCTTGCTTGAAGCTTTCCCAATCCATTTCCTTGCATCTTGGGGTATCTCCACAATCCTTTTGCCAGCCTTCTTTGTGGACTCTATCTGAAATACACTAGGTAAAAGTATTAGTCCAAGAGACAATGTATATTGTCATGAATTATCAAAACCACCAAGGGAGCATGTTGTGCTTTCAATCTCCCCCTTTTTGGTAATTGATGACAACATACAATCAAAGCTTCAAATAAAGATATGCATGGATATAATGAAGACTTTGAGAGACACATGACTTAGACTTGCTCCCCCTAAATGTATAAAATCCCTTTAAAGGATAGTTGCTTTGGAATGCATGGACACACATATAGTAGAAGGGATATAGTGAGTCATGTGTATCTTGGCTATATGCATCAAATATATATGAATGAGATGTATCCTTGTTCAAGACTTCACTGTTGCAAACAATATGTGCAAGAAGCAAGAGATCATCTTGATCAAAGATATGATGCATATACTTACCTTGAGTTCTTGAGCATTCTTGTAGTAGAAACACACTTGAGAAAACAATGTTAGGAAACACAAGAGTATTCTACTAAGCAAAAGCACTAGAACTCAAAAGTACCAAGATATGGAGAACATATATAGAAGATAGTAATCCTTAAGATTGATATGTCTCCAAGATCATTTAGAGTTTTCTCCCCTTAGATATGAAAGTAGTAGATCATCCTCTCCCCTGAATCTTAGCATGTAGATATTGGGATTGGATAGGGTGAGAAAAGTCTAAGATGAATAGTCAAAACAAACACACTTTCCTCCAAATATGTTTTTCTCCCCTTACTTTGGTATTCTCACCTTGTTTATAAAGTAAGCATAATATTTGCTCTCCCCCTAGATATTATATCTCCCCCTTTGCATAAGCATGTATCTCTCCCTTTAGCATGAAGCTTTGTTATTCTCCCCCTTTGGCATTAATTTCCAAAAAGGTCAAATTCAGGAGCAGATACAGGGGTCATTGACTAAGAAGGGATCCTTGAGAACAAGGGTCATTGAAAGTAGGGTTCATAGAAATGAAAACTGAGGGATTCATGGAAAATAATTTCTCTCCCTTTGAGATTTTGTAAGACTTCTCCTCCTTTGAGCTAGGGATCCTTGAATAAAGAATTTCTCCCCCTAAGGTTTTTTTTAAGAAGGGATCATCGAAGTAACAAAATCATCACTTGCACGATCACAAAAGAAACATAGATTTGCAACTGGGAACATATAGAAGAGAAGAAAACAAATTGGCGGCTCCGAGACAAACAGATCGGTGGTACTGGGATGTTATGTTGCAGCTCATCTGCAAATTCGATAGAACCGAGCTATTTGTATCGGCGGCTCCGAGGCTAAAACAGAAACTTGGCAATGGGATTTTGAAATCAAAATTTCTCAAACTTTGCCAATAACACAGAGTCAAAAGAAATAAAAGGTTTTTACAAATGAGTATCAACTAGAGAAGATTTGAGTGGTTCCAAGAAATTTTGCAAAATAAAGAATGAACCATCCAAAATACTTAACTAGATGATGGGCGGTGACTAGGTCACCTATATCAGAGTATATTGACTTAGGAGCCAAGCAAGAATACTTGATCATAGGTCATACTCTACGTTAAGCTCAAAATGGGGTTACCATTTTTCGATTAAGCATTTTAATGTCTTCATATCACTTGAGTTGCTTTAGCTCATGACTTGGAGTAAAGCTTTTTCAAGGATATGAGTACATACCTTTGAGTGATGTTGATGATGTGGCTTGTAGGTGAACTTGTTGAGGATGCTCGAGGTTGATGAAGATCATCTTGAGTTGGGAGCAATCCTTCTCGCTTTAGTTCACTTGTCACCTACATAGGTTAGTCATGCAAGGAAGAACAATAGATATATCCATTTGACATGATACCAATTAAGATTTAGCAAATATGATCACATCAAGTATATGTCAAGGATGTGTTAAGTTGTCTTCTTCCTTCCATCTTCAAGAGGGGTTGTGGATACTTGGTCATGACAAGATTGCTTATGATTTGAGTTGATGTCAATCTTGTGGAAAGAAATTCTTCCAAGTACCTACAAAAGGTTAGATGCAATACAAGGGAGCATAGAATTCCATGGCATAAGATAACACGTTAGAGGTATCATGGAAATATCAAGAAAGCTCATGCCCTTGCATGCAAACGAGTGAGTCTAGCTCAAGTTTGAAGCATCAATGATGTTCAACTCACTCCTCAAGTAACAAAATGTTTCCTCATCAAGTGACTTAGTAAAGATATCGGCCAATTGCTTGTTAGTGCGAGCATGCTTAAGATCAATATCTCCTTTGGCAACATGATCACGAATAAAATGATGTCTAACTTGAATATGTTTAGTTCGAGAATGTTGCACAGGATTATGACCAATTTTAATAGCACTTTCATTGTCACAAAGTAATGGAACATTTCTAACATGGATTCCATAATCCTTAAGCGTTTGTGTCATCCATAGTAATTGCGCACAACAAGATCCTGCAGCAATATACTCAGCTTCGGCAGTAGATAGAGATACCGAGTTTTGTTTCTTGGAGGACCAAGACACAAGAGATCTACCCAAAAATTGACAAGTACCCGAGGTGGATTTTCTATCAACCTTGTCACCGGCATAGTCCGAATCAGAATAGCCAACAAGGTTAAAGGAAGATCACTTGGGATACCAAATGCCAAAGTTTGGTGTTTGTATCAAATATCTCACAATACGTTTCACGGCCAAAAGATGACATTCTTTAGGTGCAGCTTGATATCTAGCACACATGCAAACACTAAGCATAATATCGGGACGAGAGGCATATAGATATAGCAATGAACCAATCATGGATCGATAAACTTTTTGATCAACCGGTTCATCCTCCTTGGTAAGATCAACATGTCCACTAGTAGGCATGGGAGTTTTCATACCTTTGCACTCTTGCATGTTGAACTTCTTGATCAAGTCCTTGGTATACTTAGTTTGAGAGATGAAAGTCCCTTCTCTCGTTTGCTTGATTTGCAAACCAAGAAAGAATTTCAGCTCAGACATCATGGACATCTCATACTTCTCGGACATCAACCTTCCAAATCTTTCACTAAATTGTGGGTTAGTAGATCCAAAGATAATATCATCCACATAGATTTGGCACACAAATAATTCACCATTAACTCTCTTAGTGAATAAGGTTGCGTCAATTTTACCAATTTCAAAACCTTTTTCAATGAGAAACTTCGTTAAACATTTGTACCAAGCACGAGGGGCTTGCTTAAGACCATAAAGGGCTTTACGAAACTTGTAAACATGATTAGGTTTCTTAGGATTCACAAAACCAGGTGGTTGCTTAACATAGACCTCTTCTTCAATCTCACCATTTAAAAAGGCACTTTTAATGTCCATTTGATAAAGCGTGATATCATGGTGATTAGCATAAGCAAGAAGAATGCGCATAGCTTCAAGTCTAGCGACGGGGGCGTAGGTCTCACTGTAGTCCATACCTTCGACTTGCGTATATCCTTGGGCTAGGAGACGAGCTTTGTTCCGTACGACTTGACCGTCTTCATCTTGCTTGTTCCGAAACACCCATTTTGTTCCGATGATGTTTTGCTCATCCTTGGGCTTTTCAACGAGTGTCCATACTTCGTTCCTCTCGAAGTTGTGAAGCTCTTCATGCATCGCGTTCACCCAATCCGCGTCTTCAAGAGCTTGTTCTACCTTCAAGGGCTCAATGCTAGAGATGAAAGAATAATGCTCACAAAAGTTTGCTAGGCGAGTTTTAGAGCGAGTGATTCTCCCTGTTTGTATATCACCAAAGATTTGGTTTAGGGGATGGTTCTTGGTCACTTGTGCTCAGACTAGGGTCAGCTTCCGATTGTTGGATGGTGGAGCTTCTTCTTCATCATCATCTCCTTCATCTTTGTTGTTGTTGAAGGTGTCGTTTCCTTGAGGTGGTGGTGAACGAGGTTGTGGTGGATCTTCATGATGCACTTCCTCCTCTTCATCATCTTGTCGTGTACCGCTTGTGGATGCCTCCATGTCGTGTTGTGGTTCACCTTGACGTGAAGTAGGGGCTTCCACTTGAGTTGATGAAGTACTTTCCTTCACCTCCATGGGACGAATCTTGCCTATGGACAAGTCTTGGATAGCTTCCGAAGGGTCCTTATCACCTACATCATTTGGCAATTGTTCGACTTGCGAACCATTAGATTCATCAAACTTCACATCTACCGTCTCTTCAACTTTTCGAGTGAAGTTGTTGTAGACACGGTAAGTGTGAGAGTTCGATCCATAACCAAGTAGGAATCCTCCATGAGATTTAGGAGCAAATTTAGTACGACGATGCTTATCAAGAATGTAGCACTTTGAGCCGAATACCCGAAAGTATCCAACTTGGGGTTTGTTACCGGTGAGTAGCTCGTATGCCGTTTTACCAAGAAGCTTGTGCAAGTAAAGTCAGTTTGTGGCATGACATGCTGTTTCCACGGCTCCTGCCCAAAAGTGTCTTGGCGTCTTGTATTCGTCAAGCATCGTTCTTGCCATCTCAATAAGCGTCCGGTTCTTCCTCTCAACAACTCCATTTTGTTGAGGTGTGTACGTAGCCGAGAACTCATGTGAGACACCTTCTTCGTCAAGAAAGGTACCCACATGGGTGTTCTTGAACTCCGATCCATTATCGCTCCGAACCTTCTTGATCTTTACTTCAAACTGATTTTGCGCTTTGCGAACGAAGTTCTTGAAGATCTTTTGAACCTGCGACTTATCATCAAGAAATAATACCCACGTAAATCTGGAAAAATCATCAACTATAACTAGACCGTAGGAATTTCCACCGAGACTCTTGTAAGCATTGGGACCAAAAAGATCCATGTGAAGTAACTCGAGTGGTCTCCTAGTAGTCATGATATTCTTAACGGGATGACTTCCACCTACTTGCTTTCCAGCTTGACAAGCACTGCAAAGTCTATCTTTGTCAAAGATAACATCTTTAACACCAAGTATATGATCACCTTTGATAAGCTTGTCTAGATTTCGCATGCCAACATGTCCTAGTCTCCTATGCCAAAGCCAACCTTTAGAAGATTTTGCAATAAGATAAGTACGAGGTTTGGATCTCTTAGTGAAATCGACAATATATAGATCACCTCTACGGAATCCGGTAAAGACCATTTTATGATTATCTTGACGAAACACTTGGCAATCTACTTTCGTGAATAGCACATTAAAACCAAAGTCGGCAAGTCTAGATATGGAAAGAAGATTGTAGCCAAGAGATTCAACAAGCATAACATTTTGAATAGAGCTATCATTGGATATGGCCACCTTACCAAGACCAAGTACCTTACCCTTGGAGTTGTCTCCAAATGTTACGTACCTTCGCGGTCCATGGTTTGGTGTGATCTCTTCAAACATTTCTCTATCTCCGATCATATGATCGGTACATCCGCTATCAAGAATCCACTCTTTTCCTCCAGACATGTAATCCTTGAAGTTTGCCATGAGACTAAGATTCTTCATGATCTTCTCATACTCGATGTCGAATAGCTCATCTTCATCATAGTAGCCATGTTCCACGTTGTCATCATCAAGTGGGAAATCCTCGTCATAAAGAACAAGAGATTCGTTAGGGTTGTGATCATGACAATGTTCAAACTTGTGAATTCGAATGGCTTCTACAATGATGTTGCTGATAGTTATGACATCTCCTTTAGCACGCATGAGGTCTCTAAGCTCAAATAGACAATCATCAAACTTAGGATCACTAGGCGTCATTTTGTGGAAGGCAATAGTTTTATGAAGAATTTCATCAAGATTACTCAATGAATAACTCGGATATCGTTTCTCCAAGTCATTCCACAAAGTATAAGCACATTCAAAATTCTTCATTTGATTAAGCACATTCCTAGGCAAAGCTCTAACAATGAGATTAACAGTTCTAAGATTGCCTAGCATATCAATTTCCTCTTCGTGTGTGGGGTGTAGAGAATCAATGGGAGGTACATAGGGGCTCTTAACATACTTGCTCAATTGAAATTCATTAAACAGCTCAAGCATCAAAGTTTTCCATTGACTAAAGTACTCTCCATCAAGAATAGGCACTCTACAACTCAAACTCCCTATACTAGACACATCCATCTTCCTCCTCGGTGATTAAACCGAAGCAATGGAGACCAAAGCTCTGATACCAATTGAGGGATCACTAGAAGTGTGTCTAGAGGGGGGGGTGAATAGACTACTAGCAGGAATTTAAAACCTAACCCTTTCCCAAGTTAATTGGTTGGCAGATTTTAACAGTTTTAGCAAGCTAGCAAATCTAATATACCCTACACATGCATGTCAACAAATATGGCAGCGGAAAGTAAAGACATTGCACATGAAGTAAAGAGTTGAGAAGGGTAGATCAAACGCAATTGGAGATGCAAAGATTTTTCCCGTGGTTCCGATAGGTGGTGCTATCGTACGTCCACGTTTATGGAGTCTTCAACCCACGGAGGGTAACGGTCGCGAGAGTCCACGGAGGGCTCCACCCATAAGGGTCCATGAAGTAGCAACCTTGACTATTCCATAACGGCTTCCGTCCACGAAGGACTAGCCACACTATGGGTAGATCTTCACGAAGTAGGCGATCTCCTTGCCCTTACAAACATCTTGGTTCAACTCCACAACACGAAGTAGGAGGCTCCCAAGCGACACCTAACCAATCTAGGAGGCACCACCCTCCAAAAGGTAATAGGCTCGGCAATGATGATGAACTCATTGCTCTTGTGCTTCAAGATGATAGACTCCTCAACACACAATCACTCTCTCACAGATTTGGCTTGGTGGAAGAGATGGGATTGGTGGAAAGCAACTTGGGGAGGCTAGAAATCAAGATCCATATGGTTGGAGTGGATGATCTTGACCTCAACACAAGGGTAGGTGGTTCTCTCTCAGAAAACTGGATGGGGCAAGTATGGAATAGTTCTGAGTGCTTCTCTGTCAAGTGGGTGGTGGTGAAGGGGTATATATAGGCATTCCCAAAAATCCAACCGTTAGACACAAAATGACCAACTCGGTGACACCGATGTGTTAATCTCGGTGGTACCGAAGTGACAAAAAGGTGGCAACTTTTGAATCTCGGTGAGACCGATATATAACTCTCGGTTGCACCGATAAGGTGACCAACGGTCAGATTGCCCAATCTCGGTGACGCCGATCCAACAATCTCGGTAGGACCGATTTTGTGAATTTGCGTAACAGAAAGTTGGCAACCCAAACTCGGAGGCACCGAAGCAGAATCGGTTGCACCGAAAATCTAGGGTTTGGATGAGGTCTGTGTGAGTATGGGAATCGGTGGCACCGAGTGGAAAGTGTTGGTTGCACCGATTTTGGATATTTGACTTTGGATAGACTTTTGTGGAAGAGCTTGTGGGTGTTTTTGGTGACTATCACTTGTGCACGTATGAGCATTTTGTTCACCAATAGTACCTTACCCCCTTTTAATAGTATTGGCTTTCCTATGGACTCAAAGTGATTTCTCACAAAGTAAAATGTAGAGTCCTCTTGCTTGAAGCTTTGCCAATCCATTTCCTTGCATCTTGGGGTATCTCCACAATCCTTTTGCCAGCCTTCTCTGTGGACTCTATCTGAAATACACTAGGTAAAAGTATTAGTCCAAGAGACAATGTATGTTGTCATGAATTATCAAAACCACCAAGGGAGCATGTTGTGCTTTCAATGAAATCCTTAATAGCCATCATACATTTGATTTCCCTATCAGAAAAAGATGGGAATCATTTGTGTGCGGTGTGCTGGTCGAACTTTGGGCCGGACGCACGCTGCAGCGAATCAAGTCTCGACACGTGAGGCGTGAGGGACCCACATACCTTATCTCTTTCCCCAATCTTGCGCAGCTGTCGCCGAAGGGCGCGTGATGGAGCTCGCCGTCGTCGGCCTCCATCTCGCGCACCAGCTCCTCGAAGGCCTCGGCCACGGCCTTGAGCGGCTGCTCCATCCCCTGCCGCACGGCCACCATGGCCGCCGTCGCGTTGCACATCTACTCGGACTGCGCCAGTGTTCTTAGTAGGTGTGGAGCGGCCACGGCGGCGCATTGCGTGCCGATTGCTATGAGCGACCGTTGTTGGGGAGTGCACACGATGTTGCGTCCTGCCACCCATGTCCGCTGCTGCCACGGGGCGCTGTATCCCGGCGAACCTGCACACGCCGACGTGTTGCACGGGATGCTTCAACGTAAATTGCTACATGTGCCAAAAAAAATCAGGGACAAGAGAAAGCAGGTGTTACAACCGGTGCAAATCGGAGCTACAACCATCAACACCAAATGCTACACCTGGTGGCATTTTTTGCTGGATCCAGAGAAAGAAGGTGCTTCGCGGACGTGCGTCAGAGCTGCAACCAGGGCTGAAAAATGCTACGTCCGGTATCTAAAAAAGGTACAACCAGATTTGGAAAATGCTTCAACCGGAAGTGCTCCAGCCGGCATCGTGCACAGCTACAACCACAACGTCACGGTGCTACAAGCGGCAACTGGCCGTTCTGGAAGGGGCTATGGAGCGTGCTGCAACAGTGAGGCAAAAATGCTACATCGCGGAGATCACGTGCAGGGACCGACCGCCGGAGCTGCATCCAGCGACATAAATTGCTACATTTGGCGTCGATTTTTGCTCGAACCAAACGAGGGTCATCTACAAGAATTGGCATGACAGATCTGCAACCACAACTGGAAAATGCTACAACCATTGTACCAATTTGCTACAGCCGGTATTTGATTTTGCTGGAACCAGTCGAGCGTCTGCACGACAGAGTTGCATCCATGGAAAAAAAGTTACAACCGGCAAGTGTTTTTGCTGGAACCAACACGAGCGCCAGACAGCCACACGACATCACAAGAGTTGCTACCATGGGGCCATCCCTGCCGGAGCTATAACAATCTTCACCGGAGTCGCGACCGCCACCACCGGATCTGCGTCCGTCGTCAGGAGGAGCTACAACCACGAGGGGGCACGCTGCTGCATACGCGGAGCCGGTGGGAAAGGAAAGATACGACGACGGCGAGGGCGACGGAGCAAGGAGGGAAGCAGAGATGTTGATGCCCTCGCCAGAGGGCGCGCTGGCCGAGGGCACAGTTGGATCGAGCATTTTTTTGCTGCTTGCATTGACCTACGCAAGGAAGAAGATGGTTTTTGGGGGCATATCGGATGGATGCCTCATGCTGAATCGTAAGGCTACCTGTCGACCAGCCCAATTTGGGTCGACGAGCCGGCGCCTAGCGGTGGCCAAAAAAGAAGCGATCGTACGTTTGTAGGCCGCCCTCTCTCAATGTATTTTTCTTTCTTTCTGAAAATGCTCCCAATATTTCTTGACACCTAATCAACAACACTTCCCCAAATATAATCCGAATCAACAACGTTTGGAGTATAAATTTTCCTTGCCTACGTGAAGCAAACTCGACGGGCGCAGAAGAGGCTCTACACCATTAGCTCTAGAACATATTTTGCTATATCTCTCTGGTTTTGGGCTAGAACTCTCAAGTCAGACCTTACTCATTGTCTCTATAATAAAGCGATGGGTTAACTTAAAAGAAAACAGTTCTCCGTAAATTCGTAGGGGCAGTTAAGTGCGGGGGCGCACAGATACGGAAACGCCTCCTAACATCGATTTGTGTCATGATCCGAACAAATATTCTCATCGAAATTGATTGAAAACTTGATGGAAATTCTCAACCCTGAGAATACGAGAACATATGTCCCTGGATATTCTCTGGAGTACGCCGAGGGTCATGATAAACATGGCCCATTCCTCGGGTTTTTAGGGTCATCGACATGGTCCATGACTGGCAGACCGACGTGATTAGCATCCCCTAGTCCAGGATACCGTCAGTAGTCCCTGAACTGGTCTTTAAGCCAAGGACATTGATCGAATCCTCGGAGTGACTTCATCTTTGGTCTTCAGCTTGGCAGGCGAGTTTAACAAGCTTGTAGGCTGGTTGCCCGTCCAAGGACACACTTGGTTCCAAAGTCTTTACAAATCAGTTTCGTCGTTCTCTTTGGCGCTTTCCTCTATTGTAACCATTCTTTTGTCCAAGAAGTAATATACTTGGGACATCCGAGGTGCTTTGACAAAGCTTTCCTCAGAGTGTTTTTGTATTCACCGGATTCGAAGACCCTATCCATACCTTGGTAGCTTAACAATAAAGTTTTGTAGGGCTGACACAGTGGGTCAATTGGGTCATGTTGTGACAACTTTGACCAAAAACCGAAGAATCGCTATGTACCGTAGAACCAAAAGGTCATATCTATAGTCATTATGCTGAGTTTACCATGGCTTGAGGCCGTTACCATTGGCACGTGCCCATCAATAAATGGATCGTGCCCCGGTTTTTTTGACAACATTATTAACAAAATTCCATCGACTCCATCGCTCATATAATGCACGCCTTATTGGGAGACGAACAAATTACCGCAAGGCATCGTGCCTCTTGGTAATTTTTACTGGCTTATAAAGGGAGGAGGATAAATCCAGTTCATTCCACACCTTCCCTATTGCTTCCGGCGCCCAAATCTCCCAAGCTCGAGCGCCCAGAGAACAGAGCAAAAACCCAACCTTCATACTCCTTCCACACCCTCCATCCAAATGTTTTATCCCTCCCCTCAATTATGCATCTTTTATCCATCATGCGCATACTTGTACCATGAAATGTCAATATATCAAAAATACTTCGATGCGTTATGTCCAATTTTTGCAAACGAGATTTTTGTATGATTTGTTCTTCCAAATGCACTGATTTTTGTGTGATTTGTTTTACTTTTTTAGACCTAAACATTTTGTTTCTTTTTCTGTGAAGTTACACCATATGAAACTTAACTCTGTCCTTTCAGTTTTCTACATAGGAAACTTGTGCCGCGGAGGAGTTAGCTAACATTTATTTCCGCAGTGCGCACTGCACACACGCCTCCACTTTTGTCTCCCTCCTCCCCCACTCGCCTTCTTCCTTTATACTATAATCTTGTAGACATGTTGTCTTCAAACTACTACCGGAGGTTCCTTCCACCACTTGCCGGAGGTCCACGTCGATATTCATCGACAAGGACTACATCTACTGCCTGTGGTCGTCTACTTTCCCGTTAGAACTAGCGCTACGGAAGAAAACCCCATTGGAAGTTAATCAAGTTCATGAAATGGCGGTAAATCACCATGTATCCTTCTTAATCTTATGCAAATTTGGTCCGGTTATTTTTCCCTACTAATTCGCTTATTTGTACTTCTCTAGCGCCCAGTTTGTCACGTCCGCAGAGGGTGGTGCGACGAGGGGAATACTGAGAACAGCCACAATTGGTTCTCCCTCTTTTTCCAATCAGACTATAAAATAAGAATGACAGGTTTCAAATAGTTATCCAAATCTTGCTCATGACATGTCTTATTTACTTTCTACTATTTCATTAGAGCCTATTCAAAACTATGTGCTCCTTTCTTCATTGAACAATAGTAGATGCAACATTTCCTTCAGTTGCCTCTGACTATTTCATATTTTCACAGTTTTGCCAATTAGTCCAACCAACATGTCCTTTTAATATATCATGATTTTTGCAGATTTCACCCTACACCTCATACACACATTTTTCCTACGGATCAACTAGTACATAACCATACATAAGTTGTGCTTCGATACCAATTTAATATTGTTATCTACCTATTTATAATTTACAAGTTCTACAAAATTACACTTATTACAATTCAAAATTGAGGTTACATATTCTTGTGTCAAATTAAGCTGATATTATCATATTTTTATGTTAGGTCATCCCTTGGTTTGCAAGAAATGATTTCATAAAACAGATTGACATTACAAGATTTGTTTCAACTCAAGTTCCAACTTTGCTTGAGACAGAAGAAGGTTTGATTTTCATTGTGGACGTTCGCAATAATCCAGAAAGAGCATATTTCATTGGCACGTCTTGGAGACACTTCTTGTATGTGTACCGCCTGCACATGTGAGTTGATAAGGTGATGTACCTCAGATTACCTGCCAATGCAGATCGCTTGATTTCTATTTCCGTGCCCAGTTGTCTAACTATTCATCCTTTTATGTATCTTACTAGGATTATTTTTTATCAAAATTCATTTCTCATATTTATAGTATTATCATTAGTTACTACTTGTACGGATACAACAATATTTACTCCTTCCCCTCAAGTTAGACGTTACCATCTAACTAACCTCTATATACTCCCTCTGTCCCAAAATAAGTGACGCAAATTTTGTACTAAGTTAGTACAAATTTTGTACTAAAGTAGCGACACTTATTTTGGGACGGAGGGAGTACATGTTATAGCTTACTTCAAATTGGATAAAACATAGAAGGACATTGTATTGAGAATTGATACCACATGTTGCACAATGGCAACCTGGAAACACATTGGCCATGCAATTAAGTTTATTAAGCGTATTCAGTGATTTCTAAATGAATATGTGGTAGGACCGATAGTATATCGACTACAGAGAGGGGTGAATGGGAGATTTAAAATTTCTTTTGAAACTTCAAATCCCTCGGACCCAACAACGGAACAAA
This sequence comes from Elymus sibiricus, assembly GCA_039707655.1. NCBI lineage: Eukaryota > Viridiplantae > Streptophyta > Magnoliopsida > Poales > Poaceae > Elymus > Elymus sibiricus. The sequence goes on along the minus strand of CM077663.1, from coordinate 195,735,443 downwards.
TACAGGAATAGGTAGGTGTGGTTACTCGAAATATAAATGAGCTAGATGCAAAGGACTAAGCAAAACTATTGATAAAGCAATGATAATCTGCTTGGCATAACAACTGAGAACATTCCCATAAACAGTAGTGACACAGAAGGAAAACAACTCATGAATCATGACCGACATGGTGCGAGAGGAAACTGCACAATGATGACCGAAATACTACTGAGATATATTCATAAGGCATAACTCAGATGAAGTACAAAGTAACACCTAAGGATTAATAGATGAGCATACATTCATACAACGTTAATCACGACACACTGAAATACACTAAATAGTGTGGCCATGCCATAGAAGATAAATAGATGCACGTAAAAGATCAGAGTTAACTATCGGAACATGTAACACTGAACATAAACCACTGAAAGTATTGCAGTAGAATAGAATGACCAGTGGTACTTGATTGTGACGCCCCCGGTTTCGACCGTACGCTAATCATACACGCAATGCGTACGACCAAGATTAGGGACTCACTAATTAATATCACAACACAACTCTAGACACAAATTAAAGTCATACAGCTTCATATTACAAGCCAGGGGCCTCGAGGGCTCGAATACAAAGCTCGACAAACACGAGTCAGCGGAAGCAAAAATATCTGAGTACAGACATAAGTTAAACAAGTTTTACCTTAAGAAGGCTGGCACAAACATAACAACGGAACGAAAGAGGCGAGGCCTCCTGCCTGGGAACCTCCTATCCTACTGCTGGTCGGGGGTGGCCTCCACGTAGTAGTAGGCTCAGGCGGTGGTGTAGTAGTCGTCTCCGGCGTACTCCATCTCCTGGACTCCATCGTCTGAACGCAGAATCGTATCGAGGGGGAAAGAGAAAGCAAAGCAGCGGTGAGTACTCATCCAAAGTACTCGCAAGACTGACATCAGAACTATGCTAAGTATGTATCAGTATCAAGGAATGGGGTTATATCTGGACTGACTGCAGAAAGCAAGAATAGGGGGAAGGCCTAGTCCTATCGAAGACTAGCATCTTCAGCATCTTGCAGCATTAGAAGAGAGTAGACTGGTATCTCATATATAGTAATATTATTGTAGCAAATTTTAATTAAGTAACCACGCCCAGAGATTCTTCCTCGACTCCCTGCGAGGAAGCAATCTCGGAGCCAACATTCATTTCAAATTTAAGTCACAGTTATAGTTGTAGGAGGTCGAAGTACAACTCCAAGTCGTCCTGTTACCGTGGACACGGCTATTCGAATAGATGAATTCATCCATGCAGGGGTGCACCACATTTCCAACACGCTTGATCACCTCCGGCTGGACACACTTTCTTGGGTAATGCCCGGCCTTGGGATTTCAACACGTCGTCGCCCCACCTAGGCTCAACAGAGAGGCCAGCCCGCTGGTCTAAATCCTAAGCACACAGGGGTCGTGGGCCCACTTTCCCACTGCGCTCCTGCACGATGCGTGGGCGGCCGAGGTCAGCCCTAGCACACTCTAGTCCAAGAGTTGTACCGTCCAGGCCACTCGGGCGCGCGCCGCTCCATTGCTGACGTCTGAAGAGCTTCGGCTGATACAACGACGCTGAGTACCGATAACTTCTCCCACGTGAAGGTTTGGTGCATAAAAGGTCAAAATACCAACTCAGATCAAATACCCAACCCATTAGCATTTTATTAATGCGGGGCAAGTGCGACCCATAAAGTGCGGTCCCGTCGCCCCGTCTCGAGGATGTGTGGCAAGGGCCTCTCTCGCCCGTCCACGCCTCATCACCATCAAACCGTGGGTACCCCTCAGGGCCGACCCATCACCAACATGTTTCTGTAACCAGGTCATAGTAACTGTGTGTATAAAACATCCAGACGGAACCTGAGGAATCACCCTCAAAGGGTCCCGCTCGATGAAACCGTCAAGGTGGACTTAGAGGAATCACCCTCGAGGGTCCCACACATGAGGGGTTGCACGACAGAGGCATCGTCGGGAGTGGTGAAGGAGGAATCACCCTCAATAACCACGACCGACTAGCTAGCATCATGATTACTTCACGAGGTGTCACCCCCGGTACTCGATAGTAGCGCTGCAGAGTCGTACAACTAAGGGGTGTGCGGTGATGTGAGGGGCCAGGCTTGTCGGTCGATTGACCGAGTATTCGAGTCTTCGAGTCGTCGATGAAGAAGCAGGGGCAACTGGGACTAAGGGGTCACTGGGGATTCACTGATCAACCTATACTAAGCATTTGATATGATTGCAGGTATAGTAGCAGTTTATCAAAAACAGGCTATGCATCAGAATAGGAGCTAACTAATACAGTAGCAAAAATCTAATGCAAGATTGAGAGGGAAAGAAATGAGCGATATCGGAATGCTCAAGGGGGGTTGCTTGCCTTGCTGCTCTGCGGCAAAGGCCTGATCGTCAGCGGTGTAGTCGTACCCAGCAGCACCGTCAGTCTCGGGGTCTACCGGACAGAAGAGGGGGGAAGAAATGATAAATATAAAGCACAGATGCAACACGATGCATGGCATGGCAATATGCAGAGCTAGGCATGCACTAACGCGGTATTACACGTTGCAGACGGATCGGAAGAATATCTGATGATATTTTTCGGGTCTCGGGCTACTACCGGACAGGCGAAATCAATGGAAAAGTTCCATGTTTGCTATGCTAGGAGCACGTGACAGACTAACGGACAGTGTATTCGGATTCGTCTCGTCGTTCTGAGCAACTTTTATGTATAAAGTATTTTCATCCGAGTTACGGATTATTTTATATTAATTTTTAAAGTTTTATTAATATTTAGAAATTAAAATAGATTATTTTAATTCAATAATGAATTATGACATCAGCATGATGTCATGCTGACATCAGTAGTCAACAGTCTCAGTTGACTGGTCAAACTGTCCAGTGGGTCCCACATGTCATACACATAGATTAATTAAGTTTAATTAATCTTAAACAGGTTAATTAGGGGGGGGACCCACCAGAATTAATTAACAGTTTAATTAATTATCAGAGTGGTTAATTAATATAATTAACCTTAATTAAGTTAATTAACTAATTACTTAATTAATTAATTAATTTACTAATTAAATATTTTTATTAAATTATTTTTATTATATATTCTTTTTTATTTTTATTAAAACGTTTAGGGGGCGTGGGCCCCCGTCGTCATTCACACAGGGGTGGGGTTAGTGGGGGTAACCCCCACTAACCGAATCGGCGCAAGGGGAGGGAGGCTAAGGCCCTCGGCGGCGGCCAGCCGGCGGCCGGTGTGGGCGGCGGCGCCGGCGACGCGCGGCAGGTGCGGGGCAGGGCGAGCGGGTGCGGGCCAGCGGTGAGGCGCGGTAGCACAGGGCGGCGCGAGCGCGGCGATGAGCGGCCGCGGCGGGTGCCCGGGGTGGCGCGGCCGGGCGTGACGAGCACGCGGCCGTGCGCGTGCGGGCGACGGTGAGCGCGACGATGCGGCCGGTGGTCGGCGGGGGAAGGAGGGGGAGGCCGGCCGGAGCCTCACCGGCGTTTGTGGGAAGAGGGGCGGCGAGGCGTGAGGGGGTCCGCTGGGGAGGAGGCGAGGAGGCGGCCGGCAACGGTGACGGCGCCGGGGAGCGCCGGCGCGGGGCGGGCGCGGGGACGCCCCGATCCAATCTGGATCGGAAGCGGGGGAGAGCGTGGGGCGACGGGGCGAGTGGGGCGACGGGGGCTAGGGTTCGGGCGAGTGGGGGGTTTTATCCCCACGTGGGGGCTGGGGCAGACCGGCCTGTTGGCCGCCTGGGCCGCTAGGGTGGGCCTCGGCCCAGGGGGGTTTCTTTTGTTTATTTTTATTTTAGTTTTCTTTTTGTTAGTTTTTGTTTTTTAATTATTTTAGTAAATAAAATACTTTTATAAAAAGTAGAGGACATGCCCAATATTACAAAGGCAATATTAGGCAGCAGCATAAAAAAGTTTAGGGGCCTTTTGAAAATAATTGAAACTTACATAAATCCAAATGGGCATTTAATAATTGTTTTGCCACCGTTATAAATGGCTTAGAGTCACTAAACCAATTGATAAAATGTTGTTTACAATTTTAGAATAGCTTAGTGAATATTTGAAACCTGTCCATGATTTTTAATGCCTGGTTTGCAAAACTTTCAAACCCACCTTTCAAATGAATTTTGAATTGGATAAGAATTTGAATTTGCATCTGATTTCAATAGTGACCATAACTGGTCTAGCAAAATGGATTAGCATAACCCATAGGTTACAGTAGCTTGATTACAGGGATTACTGTAGCTTAATTATCCGGGCGTTACATTGATGGCGACATATGATTTGGTAGACCAGTTCACTCTTCTTCAAAAGATCTACGTCTGGTCGGAGGGACTTGTGATTAAACATATGAGCAAACCTCTCTCCATCCTATTCTCCTTCAACACCAAGTTGACCAGACTTTGGCTGAATTCAATCGGAGTAGATACTTATCATGATCTCCAAACCTTCGACGGACTTGCGTCGCGAACCATAATTACCTTGGTTGCTGAAGAGTTTGACTTAGTGAAGACAATTACTCTTCGACACACAAGTCGACACCTATCCATCTATAGAGTGTGTAGTGATATGTCTCCAACGTAACTAGTATTTATGCCATGTTTACAATGATTTTAGATGGTTTTCGTGCACTTTTATATGATTTTTGGGAACTAACCTATTAACCTAGTGCCCAGTGCCAGTTTCTATTTTTTGGCTATTTTATTTTTCTCAAAAAATCTATACCAAATGAAGTCCAAATGCCACGAAAATTTATGGTGTTTGTTTTGGAACATAAGAGACCCCCGAAGCTTTGAGGGAGGACCAGAAGACCCACGAGGCTCCCACAAGCTGACCTCGCCCGCCTTGAGGAGGTATGGAGTGCCATCTGAGCTTGTGGACCCATCGTAACTCCAATTGGCATGATTCCAAAGCTAAAAAATCCTATAAATCTAGAAGCATCCAGAAAGAAATCTAGAACATTTACTCCGCCGCTGCAAGCCTCTCTTCCGAAGCGATTTCATCTGGAGCCCTTTCCAGCACCCTGTCCGAGGGGGAAATCATCACCGGATGCCATCTTCATCATCTCGAAGGCCTCCATGACGAGGAGGGAGCAGTTCACCCCCGGGGCTGAGGGTATGTACTGATGCGGAGCATCCTACGGATATCACCATGTCAAGACTCCGTTTGGCAAGTGATACGTGCGACATCTACTTCTCATACGTAAAGGTGAATCATCACCTTTACACGTGTTCACTTGACCCCTTCAAGGATGGTATAATACTTGACACTCCTCTCGTGTGCATGCATAGGTATTATTGGAGCACCATGAATGACGAGGAGGAGTGCAAGCCCAAGTGTATGCCTACCCCATCCGCGAGGGAAGCATGGAAGAGAAGGAAGAAGAGGATTGTGCTAGCGTAGAAATGCGTGTACAACCTGTCCACTACCGGTCCACCGGTACAACCAGTCAACTACCGCCCAACTATCGCTTCGACTTCGCCAAACTTCTGTTTTTGAGAGGTTCAAGGCCGGTACTGCCCCGGTTGGTCCCAAGCACGCAGCCTGACCTGTAGAATCGGTCCTAACTTCAACACACGTCTCAAGGAAGATATACAACCGCCCCAAGCGGTAGAACCGGTTGAGTGACCGATACAACCGGTCTGCCTGCACGCAGAGAAAGTGGCCATGGCCCATGTATCCCCCAACTTTCCCCTTGGACTATAATTACTCGTCTCCTAGCTCTGAATTAGGGTTATCAAAGTGATAGCACATTAGTTGAGCTTTGCTCCTTCCTCTACCTCTCTCATGGAGACTGAGGCCTCCACCGGAGAAGATCCCTAGAGGATGCCAAGGCCCCTTCTAAAGGGAAGATCCACCTATGGATTCAAGACCTCCTTGTTTTAGGACTTGGGGAAGAACTATCTTGTTCCATCTCACTCTTTGGATGATTCGTATCATGGATTTATATATGTATTTTTTATTGCATCTATGTGTGTTGATTCGTGTTTCTCTTCATGATTATCGTGGTGTTTCCCCTTGTGTTCTTCATTTCCTTCCTCGAATCCACCTCCAATTCATGAAGATCGGGCCACCCTAGCATTTTCCCCACTTCATCTTGGTATCAAGAGCCATGTTTCCGTGAATTTGGAGCCCTACCCCCCACATTGTACCCTTACTTCGTTGTGTTCTTGCTCAATTTCGAAAAATTTCCCACACAAAAAAGCCATACCAAATTTCTTGCATTTTGTTGTTGTTGTAACTTTTTCTTGATTTTGATCCATGGATCTAGTGTTTAGTAGGTGGATCCTCCTCGCTTGGCGTTCCCTAACCCCAATTTTTCTTTCCCCCTTCGATTTGGCCCGCCTCCAAGTTCATACCATGCTCAGATCTAAGAATATTCTTGTGCCGAGAATTACAACCGCACCGCAAAGTGGTACAACCGCTCCCCTGACATGGCTTGAGACTGCATCGGTATTTCCCCAATGAGGAAGGGATGATGCAGCACAGCGATGGTAAGTATTTCCCTCAGTTATGAAACCAAGGTTATCGAACCAGTAGGAGGATCACCACCACCCAATAAGCATCACCTGCACACAAACAACAAATACTTGCAACCCGACGCGAAAGAGAGGTTGTCAATCTCTCTACGGTAATAAGACAGATTTGGTAGTGATAGATAGGAGAGATAGATCTCTCAAGAACACAAATAAAAAGAGTAAATATGCAGCAATATATATTTTGGTTTTTGGTTTTGTAGATCTGAAAACAAAGAGTGCAAAAAACGTAGATCAGAAATTAATATGATGGAAAAGTAGACCCGGGGGCCGTAGGGTTCACTAGTGGCTTCTCTCATGAGTGTAGCGCACGGTGGGTGAACAAATTACTGTTGGGCAATTGATAGAAAATCGAATAGTCATGACGATATCCAAGGCAATGATTATTATATAGGCATCACGTCCAAGATAAGTAGACCGACTCCTGCCTGCATCTACCACTATTACTCCTCACATCGACCGCTATCCAGCATGCATCTAGTGTATTAAGTTCATGGAAAAACGGACTAATGCAATAAGAACGATGACATGATGTAGACAAGATCTATTCATGTAGGAATAGACCCCATCTTGTTATCCTTAATAGCAACGATACATGCGTGTCTTGCTGCCCCTTCTGTCACTGGGAAAGAACACCGCAAGATCGAACCCATCACAAAGCACCTCTTCCCATGGCAAGAAAAATCGATCTAGTTGGCCTAACTAAACCAAAGATTCGAAGAAGAAATACGAGGCTATAAGCAATCATGCATATAAGAGATCAAAGAAGACTCAAATAATATTCATGGATAGAAACTGATCATGAACTCAAAATTCATCGGATCCCAACAAACACACCGCAAAAGTTTACATCAAATAGATCTCCAAGAGACCATTGTATTGAGAATCATAAGAGAGAGAGAGAAGAAGCCATCTAGCTACTGCCTACGGACCCGTAGGTCTATGGTGGACTACTCATGCATCATCGGAGAGGCACCTATGAAGAAGATGAACCCCTCCGTGATGGTGTTTAGATTGGATCTCGCGGTTCTAGAACTTGCGACGGCTGGAATTGTGTTTCATCGACTCCCCTAGGGTTTTCCAAATATTTGAGAATTTATAGGCATCAGAGGCGGTGCGGAAGGGGGCCGAGGAGGGCACAACCCATCAGGGCGCGCCGGGGCCCCGTTGCGCGCCCTGGTGGGTTGTGCTCCCCACAGCCCACCCTCTCCGGCAGTTGTTTGGCCCACTGGGTGTCTTCTGGTCTAGAAAAAATCTCCAAAAAGTTTCGTCGCGATTGGACTCCGTTTGGTATTGATTTTCTGCGAAGTAAAAAACAAGCAAAAACAGCAACTGGCACTTTGGCACTATGTCAATAGGTTAGTCCCAAAAAATGATATAAAGTTTTTATAAAATGATTGTAAAATATCCAAGAATGATAATATAACAACATGGAACAAGCAAAAATTATAGATACGTTGGAGACGTATCACCCCCCTCCACCTCATACTTCCACCGCACCAAACTGGAACTCCAGCTTCGCCTCAGGAGCGGTACAACCGCCCTACCAAGCGGTACCAGCGCTACCACCAAGTCCAGCCCTTCCGCAATCTCAAAAACAACATCTTCAGGACGCCCCAGGAGCAGTACAACCGCCCTCCCAAGTGGGACAACCGCCCCTCCCAGTTTCAGCCTTGGCTGATCCACCGTTTCGACCATAACTTCTTCATCCGGACTCAGATTTAGGTGTTCTTTAGCTCATTTTGTAGCTATTGACATCCTCCATCCACCAGAATTAGTTCCACCACCATTTGACTTCATCAAAGTTTACAAATTTTCGAAAGTTTGCCTAGGCGCTCCACCATAACTCCCATACCACCACCCAAAACTTCCGCAACCTAACCCATTTTAGTTCTCATTGCATTTGTGATTGCTTGAGTTGTGATTTGAGTTTCCTAAAGTGTTTCATCTACTTAAGGACGGTTACTTAAACATCAACCACCGGTGACTTGTATCGTTCCATCATCTACATCAACCATCGACGATCGACATCAATGACGATCATCCATCCTTTGAGACCATCTTCAACCGGAAGCAAGGTCGATTACACCCGACTTCGTGAAAGCTTAAGTGTGACAAAGGTATCCATTCCGTCACAAACTTTTCCTTCCTTGCCATTAAAGATAAATAGATCCACCATCTTTGCGATCACCTTCATACCTATTGAGACTAGCTATCCGAGTATTGTCGGGCTTTGCGAAAACTTGTGCACCATAGTGATACGACATCATAGTGTTACATTGTTTGAAATATCATATAGTGCAATTGTTTGCTCCCATGCATATCTTATGTGACTTGTCTAATATATTATGGTTGAGGCTCAATAAGCATAGTGGAAAGGAAGAGAAGAGCAAAAAAAGAGAAGCTTTTAAGCAAGAAAGAATGATCAAAAGCTTATAAGCAAGAGAGTGGAGCATGAAAAGATATACTTGTGCATGAGGATACATGAAATAGGAAACATTTTTATTGCATGAATAGGATTGGTGCCAAGTGGTGAATAGTGTCCAAATGTGCAATAAGCTAGCATCTCTCCTTGTGTTTGTGCAACACAAGGATTGCTCACCCCTAGAGTTGCACAAGCCCCATTATCCCCCCGCGTGTGTTCTTTACTGCCTTCCTCCATATTTGTGATCACTTGCTTTGCATTTTGAGTCCTTTGGATTGATTTGAATATTTACGATATCTTCGACTTCAATTTGCATGATATTTTGTGCCACTAACCCTACCGAGCTCCACATATAGCCTTGTTCTGAGATTGTAGGTGTGCGTTGGGAATGTTTATCAACAACATATTTGCTTTATTGGTACACATTGGACATATTCGATCCTTGTCATCCACGGAGCCGAGAAGGTAACAAGATATTGGTCTTTCCCTTTAACCACTTACTACCTTGCAGTAGTGCCATGATATATAGGGACGTCACATCTACTTCGGTCTACGCATACAACGACGAGTTTGATGCCATGAAGGACCACATCGAAGCGAAGATGGACAAGTACTTGGAGGACCTCAAAGCCCTCATCACCACCATCAAGAGGTATTCCTCATCTTCGATAGGACGCTCAAGTGCACATGCTTCCGAGCTACCATCTCCGGCAAGGTCACATTAGCATCAACACCATCCCCGACAATAACGTGAAGGTCAAGAGCTCGACACCGACCACCGCTCTATGACTTCACCATCTACCTTGACATCTTCACCAAGTGACTTCAAGGCATCTTCGCCTTTGGACATGTGGCATCTTCGCCGACAAGAACCTCAAGGCCATGCTCAAGAGAAGCTCCCCAAGCTCAAGTCCGCGACTTCCATGAGCTACTACAACTTCGACACCGACTGCAAGATTCCATTCTATGCGACTCATGACCCCGAAGAGTACCTCGAGTGGGAGTTCAAGATGGACACCTACCTCAAGCTACTTCAAGTCCCTTCCGAAGATCAAGTGAAGTGCGCCACAAGAAACTTCCATTACTATGAGTCGACATGGTGGCTTCACACACCTTCGAAGACCTTCGACATGAGTTGGCCCAAGACAAAGATATGCGGGGAGAGTTCGTGCCTTCCACCTACACGAAACATCTTCAACGCCAATTGGAGAAGACCATACAAGGATCCAAGTCCATCGGTAATTACTTCATGGAGATGAAGAAAGCCTTGCGACAAGCTGGCGTGGACGACCCGATTTGGATAAAGTTCCACTTCATGATGGGATTGAACAACGACATCGCCAAGACTATCTTCAACAAGAACTACAAATCTCTCAATGACCTTTACATTGGTGTTCTCAAGGCGATACAAGAACTCAAGAAGGACAAGGCTTCTCCACCCCAAGCAAACTTCACAATGACCAAGATCCATGACGGCGAGCATGAGGATGGTACCACCAAGATGTCCAAGCCCAATGATCTCCAAGACGACGCTCCCAAGTACGACTTCACTATCATCCCTCTTTGTGGCATTGACTATGTCAAGTGTACCACAACTCTTTTTGAAGACGACGCGATGATGAACATGACTACGGAGCCACTCAAGGAACATGCTTTGGAGGTGAGTGACAAGGTGGCGAGCAAAGATGATGCTTCCATCTTTGGAGGCGAGAGTGAGATGATCGAGCATGGGTTTTTCCCTTCGATCACGGTGGCGAGTGATGATGTGCCATCTTCAACCTTCATCCATGGCGACAGTGACGAGATGGTTGAGTATGTGATTTTCCCTTAGACCATGTCGGCGTTTCGAGACGAGTTGAGAGACTTATGCCACCATATTGAGAGTGAGACCGAGATCACCATTAGCCCCATATATGATGAGCTGCTCCAATTCCCATGTGCGAAGAGCCATCCCCAACACCACCTGAGTGATATGAGTGGTTCCACCATATGCGAGTTAGAGTGCACCTACCTAGCGGGAGTGAGTGAGCCACCACCACACGCAGAGAGTGAGGTAGTTGATAGGTCATGTGAGGCCATTTCAATTTCTAACAACTTAACCTCTACCTCTATCGTGTCTTCACCTTTGGTGCTAGGTCCCATATACGATGACGCCCCGATCCTCTATGACTTCACCCTCCCTTTGTACAAGACGACGACCATGGTGGAATATGATGCACCCCCCACATGAATCCATCACGATGAAGATGACCACGATTTGGTATTTGCCACCTCACCTACACCACATGAGTCGATTGAAAAAGGTAACATGGGTTAAGGTGATGCTCTTGTCCCACTAGTGGACATTGATTGCTTGTATGATGTTGATCCCCCTATTGCCATGATTCATGCTAGTTTGACTTCCTCATGTGATGATTTATTGCCAATTTATGATGATTCTCATGTGTAGTCTATTTGTTGTGATGTCATGTTGCATAGGATACCGTGTGAGAACTCTATAGGTCACATCATGTTTGACAATATGCTTGACTTGTCATATGTTATGCATGAGATCATCCATGTCACATATTTGCAATCTCATCGTAGTAACTATGCACATGCCATTAAAATAAACCCAATTTGCACATTTGGAATAGATGACAAGCCCATGGATATTGGCATTTGCTTTTCTTGTGATGATATTACCATGCTCCATTTGCATCATTTGCGCAATTGTTCACAAATGCCATGCCATGACCACCATGCTTTGGATATGCATTGTTTTGGAAGTTGTCCATATTCTCCATATTCCTCTATTGCACATGAGGAGACCCCCATATTTTCCTCATGCATATTAGGAGATTTTTATCCATCCCATACATTGCATGATCCCAATAAATGTGTGCACTATATGCCCCTCATGAATAAAAGTGCTATTGATGTTCCGTGTACTTGTATTTGTGTCCCCATCATGTTATACATAATAACTATTCTTTCATGATTGCCTAAAAAACTATTCTTTCCGGATGGATGACATGTTCCTATAGCATGCATTAATTTTCTTTGAGCATTGCTTATCTTGTGCTAACTCTCACGTGCACATACACATCATGATGGATGATGTGTACATTTACCATGCACACACATTGTTTTGTGAGTCTCCTTGTTGTGTCGGTACACATGATTCCTTGTCAACCTCGCAAGCGCACGAGTTGACGAAACGAGCTCTAGAGAGCAATGAAACCATGCGCCACCATGGAGTGCTTCACCTCCACCCAACCTCGTTGTGCAAAGACTTCGCGCATTTCTTCTACATGGCCCTTACATGGGTATGGTTTATTGTCCATTATATATCCTTTGCCCGTATTGCCATGTTCACTTTGCATAATATGATCATTTTTATGCCCTTGCCATGCACTTGTGACCCATGCCTTGCATTTCACATGACACTTGACTCTCGTATGTGTATGTGTATTTGCTAGCTTGGCAGAGATATCACTTGTTATTGCCATGTTCCATTTGTGCTTCATGCCTATGATGATATTGAAGCTTGCCACATTACTTGTCTTGCTTGCTACATGTCATGTGCATTACATATGTCTACTATTTGCTCACATGACATGATCACCATGATTTCCTCTAGTATGTTGCATCTTTGCACTACTAGTTTGCATGCCATTGATTGCTACATGCTTGACTTTCTTGCCTCACACATGATGATGATTTGCTCTTTCTATTGTGTAGAGTGCCACACTATCTTCACTATACCATATGCTCGTTATGCTTGGATTGTTTTGCACTTGACCCATGTGTTTAGACACTTCCTCTTATTTGGTGTTGTGAACGATTCCTATGCCTACCATGAACCTTTCATTGATTGCTTTGTGCATGCTTGCTATGACTTTGAGGTAGATGCTTGTTCGCTTGTCACACATACTAGCATCTCTACCTCACCTTTGTATACTTGTTCCCATGATGACTTTGCTTGTGCTCAATTCATATGCTTACATGCCATGCCTCATTCCTTTGTCAAACCATATGTTATGCATCATCACGACACTTGTTCAGTGAATAACCGCTTGAATGCTTGGTTTTGCACTAACGCTAACCACATTTGTTTTTCCAAGTGTTTGTTGTCCTTCCTCCTTTTGAAGGAATTACAAGATGATGCGACATCGGAGAATGCCATTTTCAAGCTTGAAGATGATGAGTGCTTGGTGACCGTCCACTTCTACACGGCGACGCCATCTCTTTCCCATGGTGAATTGATTTCCATCCGAGGACAGATCTTTTCCAATGGGGAATGTGTCGTGGTTTTGTCATGGCATATGGCCTCATACGAGAACTTAAGCGTGAGGCCATCGCAACTAGGTGGCGACTTGAAGGGGTTGATCGGGAACGAGAGACAAGTTTACCCAGGTTCGGCCCCTCCGATGGAGGTAAAAGCCTATGTCCTGCTTTGTGTATATTAATGATCTTGATTACAAGGGTGCGGAATCGCTAACCTAGCTCTCGAGGACCTCTTATTACTTAGTCTTTATCCCTCGGGGGCTCTCCTTTATATTTAGGTCGAGGCCCCAAGGGTACAATGGAGTCCGGGTCGAAATACAACCCGTAACCTAGTCTAATTCTACTTGCTTATCTTGTCTCTCAAGTAAAGGAATACTTCTCCCTTCTCTCTTGAGCCGGCCTTTCATGTGATGTCCCATGAGTCGCTATAACACAACCCGCCTTCTGGGCCTTGGGCTTGATAGGAACTTCCCTTATGGGCCGCCTGGTACTTGCCGGGTCACACACCTGGGCGAGTCATATCCGTGGGGTATATCCCCAACATTAGCCCCTAGTTTAATTTGGATTCATCCATGTTAAACTTAATAAAATATTTCGGCTGGAAGGACCAAACCAAACCTCATCTACTCGCCGGGTTATTTTTCTGCCGGGTTACCTTCCTTCATTTCAGGACTTAGTGTTTTTCAACCGAATATCCTCATGATTTCACCCTGCTGACCGCTACTGCCCCCATGCCATCATGGCAAATCTTTTTGAAACAATCGCCAAATCCGGTCTGGCACGAAAATCTAGGCGCATTTTCAGCCACAAATTTATTGTGACCGTTCTGTTTTTGACGGCGTCACTTCGAGTTCCGTCGCCTTATAAATAGGTCATTTGGTTCCCCTTTTTCACTTTTTACCTCGTCTCCTTCCTCTCGCCACCGCAACACCACCTCGAGCTCGCCGGAGTTCACTTCTGTGAAAGGGATCATCTCGACTGTTGCCGTCACCGAAACCTGCCTGCCTCGGACGCGGCCTTTCCTCAACCGCTCCGTTCTCCGGCGTCTTCTTCATCTGAAGTCAGGTAAGTCGCTTTTCTATTAGGGTTTCGGCATTTCTTTGTAGTTTCATCACAATTCATCGGAAGCCATGAATCTGTGTAGAGCTTTAGTGGAGATCCGGTCACCCCCCTTTAGACTGTGAGAACCTTTAGTTTTACCTCCGCTATCCTCCTATGACTGTTGTAGATCCGTACCATAGTGCTCACAAAATCCTGGATTGCATCATTTTGAATAATCATACTGATTTATAGGGCTTTCCTTTTTCTTTTATCATGGCCATTAGATATGTTCACTCTCCCACTCTAGGGAAAAACTGTTTGTGTTCTGTAACAAAAACCACCAAGTCTTTTACCCTTTCGTTTAACCTTAGGCGGCTCATGTGCATCCGACTCACCTTATAATATGTCACCTTCCCACTACACTGGCTCATTTAATGACATATTAGCTGATCCTCGTACCTTAAATCACCAAGGTGTCTGCCGGCTTATCAATTCGATGTTGTCCGAAATTTACACTTCCATAGGCGGCTTAAATATATGGTGACTTATTTTTCCTGCTTCCACCTGTAGCTGATTTGCAAGAATCAATATGCCTCCCAAGCGTAGGAAAGCTTGTGGTTGGGTCAGATCCCAGGAGTCTGTGCTCACCCTGGAAAACCTTGTAGCCCAAGGTCTTTTACCAGCTCAAAATGTAATTAGCCGGCGAGCGCCTGAAGAGGAATCCTCCCCTCAACCCGGCCAAGGGGAGATCGTTTGTTTCGCATATCATTTGCATAGAGGGTTTCGGTCACCCGGCTCAAAATTCTTCATGTATCTCTTGAATTTCTTTAACCTCAGGCCCCAAGACATTGGTCCCAACTCGATGACCAGTATTTGTCAGTTTCAAGTACTTTGGGAGGTGTACCTTCAAATTGAGTCATCTGTGACTCTTTTTAGAGAGTTCTTTTACCTCAATCGTCAAACCAAAATAAAGGATGGCCCTAGTGTGGAACTTGGTGGCATCTCTATTCAAAAGAAAAAGAATAGTCCTTCCCCTGAGACCAAGCTGTCGAGTCATCCGAAAGGATGGAATAAGACTTGGTTCTATTGTAAGAACACCGCCCCTGCAGATCAGAACCCCTTGTCGGGTTATAGACTGGAACGGCTGGGGGGCTCAACTGAATTCCCAGGTTGGCCCACTAACAAAGAAAGGAAATTGCTACCGCTAGTACTTGTAAAGCTAAAAGCCTTGACGGCTCATGGCCTCACCGGAGTTGATCTAATATGGTGTTGGATAAATTGGCGGATTCAACCCGTCGGCATAAGAGGCGACTTGATGTGCAACTACACCGGCGAGTCGAAAGATGCGCAATGTTTCAGCAAAAATAATTTGACTCACAGCGTCATCACCAAGTTTACCAAAAAATCTTTGCTAATTCAAAAGGGAAGTGTAGTATGACTGGACTAGCTCCATTCTATTTGAAGAACCCAGTTCCTCCAGTATGTATTTTATGAACTTTGTCTCGTTTCTTTTCAATTACATTTGGTGCATCCTACTTATTGTCTGGCTTGTATTGCTGCAGGCAAACTCTGATTTTTGGAAAGTCACATCCAGGATTGTTGCTCCTTCGTCGGGTCAAATGGATGACTCGGCTCATGAGTCGTCCTCAGGAGGAGAATCTGAGGCAGAACTTGACTCACTGGGCTGTTTATTTGTTACACTTGCTGATGCACCCTCTTGTTAGGATAACACCAAAACTAGTCAAGTCGGCAATGTTGAGGTAATTTTGATTTCCTCCAACTCATCAGGAAACATATATCCCAAGGAAGCCAAGATGAGCCGTCCGGAAACTTAAGTTTTCACACCCAGATGCTTACTTAGACCCAAACTTTCTTTTGAAGAAAACTCAGCATGCCGGCCAGTCGAAACGTAAGACCTGAAGCAGCTCGGGCGTGTTGAGGTGCCACATAGTCCAACTGCCTCTCGTCCGCAAGTCGGCCATTTTAAGCAACCTCTAAGCCCTTCTAATTCACTTTATCAGGAATCGCCACCTTCTTTTGGCGACTCAACGGGAACTCAACTTCCGCCTTTTTTCATCAACTGTGGGTAACTTATCTGTTCATTTAACTTTGCCATTTACCCGTCGTTGTCCTTAATTCCATACTTTATTCTTATGACTGCAGAGCCAAGGCCTTTTAAAGAAAGAAGGTGGGCAAGTCATCTTCTGCTGCTGCAGCTCATGATACTCCAAATCCACCACCAGCTGAAATAGCAACTTCGGTTGAACCTGCCGGCCAAAATGACCCGGGTTTGGGTACTGACCCAGCTCATGACATGGAGATGGCTCATACTGAAGAGCCGGCTGGCACTGAAGAGGCTACTAAGGGCCCTGAGCCGGCTGCTCAGGACCCTAAGCCGGCAACTGAGGACCCTGAGACGGCCTTTCAAGAACCAAGTCCTCCTCACCCTTCAATGAATGTTGATGAAATGGAAGTGGCCATTATGGGAGAAGCTTTCCAGGCTCCTGGTACTTCAACTGTTTTGGCTAAAATTGTATCCATACAGGATCCAGAAGTGCTAGAAAAAGGGAAAGCTAAATTGGAGCTTCCAGAATCATCTGCCCTTGACACTGACAGTGTTTTCAAATAGTATCTGACCCGACTATCTGATAACCGGGAAATTGAGATGAACTTGGTTTCCACCGTGAAGCAAAGATATGAGGTAAAATTATCACCTTTACCTTGCTTATCTTATATACTCATATAGCCCCCAAAGGCCAACTTAGTATGAAAAGATAGTGAGTTGGTCCTTCAGTGTAATTTGTGAAAGCCGATAGTAGCCCCCAAGGACTGGGTCATTATGGTAATATGAGCCGGTACTTTGTAGTAGTTTAAGAGATAAAAAATGCCTCCTATAGCCCTCAAGGGCCGGCTTATCTCTTTGAGATAGCCGGGTCTTATTTGTAAAGAATAGTTGGTGTCTTGTTTTTATAATTTTTAGAGCATGTAGCCCCTCCAGGGCCGTCTTATCTTCTTGAGATAGTCGGGTCTTCTTGTTGTAGAACGAAAAACTATTTTTCATTAGCCCCCAAGTGCCATGTTGATTGTTTGCAACTGTATGGGACTTGTAAGGTTAAATCAACTTTGGAATGCTTTAGCCCCCAAGGGTCGAGTCATCTGCCTTAGGCAGCTCGAGACTTGTAAACTTTCTTTGATGCTTTGGTCCTTTGACAAGAATCACTGGATTATGCTGAATCAGCCGCAGCCGGCTTGCAAAAGTAGCTAAAACGGGAGAAGAAATGCAGAGGTGACGCAGAGCTTTTGGTGACTCGTCTTCAAGATTCTGCACGTAAAGCAAATAATCTCCTTGACCGAGCTAAGGTGCATTTTGACAAGGAAAGAGACGCCCTCCTGAAGCGTGCAGAAGATGTAGAAAGCCAGCTTGGGGCTGTGACTGAAGAGTTGGATACCCTCAAGAAGCAAATCACTGACATGAATGTAGCGATCTTTGGTATGATTACTGAACTTTCCGCTGTTAAATTCTGGGTCATATGATTTGCCGGCTTAACTCCTTGCTTGTTTGTTGTGTGTGCAGGACGAAATAATCACAATCTTGTGCAGCTGCCAATTGTGAAGTTGAAGGCAATTTTTACCTATGTAGAGAAATTGTTCACGGGGTCTGTCTTTGCCATCATGGCGGTGAAAAATGTTGATGGGCCTCCGAAGCGACTTAAAGAGATGATGAATCATCTGTCAACAGTGCCGCAATGGGTGGAAGAATTTAGGTGATCGGTGGCTCGTATGTGAGCAAATATGGCGCTTGCCCATGCCAAAGCATATGTGCCCGAGCTGGATCTTGACGCGGTCGTTGGCGGCTTTCCATAGGTAAAGATTGATGGTACTGAGTTTACAGAGGAAGATTTCCTCAACTGTGTAAAGGAGACTCGCCCGCTCGCAACTCTTCTTGCTGATGAGCTAGACACAACGAAGTACCAATCCACCTACTCAATGGAGAACAAACACATGGATCCACCAAAGGACAAACCCTTTGAGCTTGTGCCTCCCCGTCATAAGCAATCCTTTGCCCCTGATGTTGACTCATCCGTTATTGTTCCTGGCGATTCAAATTTCCAAGCTCTGACCACCATTAAGTGGGTGCGAAAGGACCTCCAGATCCACCAAGATTAGCCGGTGTAGGCAGAGTCAGAAGCTATGGGTAAAGATCAACACTTAGAGGCTGCGGAAGAAGATGCATAAGCCGGTCTTTCAAGAATCATCATTGTGGTCTTTGTAAGAAAAACTTGTGATTTGTGTGGCTCCTGATGCGGTCCTGTAATAGGAGTAGTACAAACTTTGATTCGTCTGTCGTGCCACCGCGCACGTTACTCTATCAACTCTATGACATATTTGTGGCAGCTTTCTAATAGAGAAAACTTCCAGTTTGTTCATTGACCCGCCTTTTATCTCTTCATTATGAGACAGCAAGAGAAGGTCATCTATGGCTTATGTAAGCTGGTTTCATAAATTATCAAAGTGAAACTGCTGGCCATTATATGGTCCAGTGTCTTAACCCGGATGTCTGATGTTGACCCGGTAGAACGAAGATAACATATGTACATGTGAATTAAGACACAAATATGTAAAAGAGAAAAACCTAATAGTAAAATATAAATATGAATAAGCCGTCTTTTTAAGCTCGACATTTTTTAGATTGGCTTTCAAGGCTCAAGACTTGCTTCAATGAAGCTGGTGTGATATCCCATGGTTTATCCTTGCTTTATGTATGTCGTCTCTCTCGTGACACAAGCTGGTGTTTTTTATCCCGGATAAGTTCAGGGTCCATATGGATTGACTTATCAAGAATACCCGGGGTCACCTATTCGGAGTAGCATCTTGCAAACAGGCAGGTTTAACCAAGTTTATGACGGCTTTTATCCAGGTCAAGAGGGATATTAACGGCTAACTCGCTGAGTCAGGAGCCCCCAAGTGACTTATGTTCAAAGAATAAAGACTCATGCACAACTTTTGGAGATGAAACATCAGAGGCCCCGAGTTTCGGGGATGCGGGCTTTATTATATTGAACACAAAAGAAAACACATAGGTATGTACATTGATGTGGAGCCTATGGCTCTAGGTATAATAAGGCGGAAGATGAGCAATGTATCATGGCCGGGTGGTTTCCTCTTCAGAGGTATATGAATCCTTTCGTAGGTCGATCTGATAGTATGACCTTTCCTGAGGTTTTTACTGATGACGAAAGGCCCTTCCCAAGGAGGTGAAAGCTTATGCATCCCTGTTTGGTCTTGAATCAAGTCGCCTTCTTGGAATGTTCGGCTGCGGACTCTACGGCTATGATAGCAACGTAGGTCTTGCTGATATATAGCTGATCGAGCTGCTGCCAGCTCATGTTCTTCTTCTAAGGCATCCAAAGAATCTTGACGTGCATGTTCATTATCTGCTTCCACATATGCAGTAACCCGGAGGGAATCATGGAGAATATCACTTGGCAACACAGCTTCTGCTCCTTAGACCAGGAAAAAAGGCGTATAACCTGTAGATCCGTTTGGAGTAGTGTGTATGCTCCAAAGGACTGCGGGGAGTTCCTTGACCCAACATCCTGGGGTTCGATGTAATGGTACCATAAGCCGGGGCTTGATACCTCGTAAGATCTCCTCGTTAGCTTGCTCAGCCTGTCCATTAGACTGTGGATGTGCAGCTGCGGCTAAGTCGAGGCGGATGTGCTCCTGCTGACAAAACTGCTCCATCGCCCCCCTTGGATAAATTTGTGTCATTGTCAGTGATGATGCTATGTGGATAGCCAAAATGAAATATCAGCATTTTCAAGAACTTGACTGTTGTCTCAGCATCACAATTCCTGATAGGTTCTGGTTCAAGCCACTTGGTAAATTTATCAACTGCAACCAAGATGTGGTTCTTTTTTTCAGAAGACGACTTGAACGGGCCAACCATGTCAAGCCCCCAGACTGCAAACGGTCAAGTTATCAGAATCGTCCGTAGCTGTTGAGCCGGCACGTGAGCCTATCGAGCAAAATTTTTGCAACCTTCACACATGCGCACAATATGTTCAGCGTCTGCGTGGGCAGTAAGCCAATACAAACCATGCTGAAAAGCTTTTGCCACCACGTACTGTGAGCCTGCATGATGATCATAGTCTCCCACGTGGATCTCCTAGAGAATCTCTTGGCCTTCCTCAGGTGAAACACACCGTTGAAAAATGTCCGTGCTGCTACGACAGTGTAACTCGCAATGGACAATAGTCATCGACTTAGAACGCCTGATAATCTACCGGATGATGATTTCCTCTTCAGGGACCTCGCCGCGAGTGAGATAAGACAAGTATAACACTGTCCAATCAAGAATAGCATGAAGAGCCACCACCAACTGTGATTCTAGGTCAAGAATAGCCAGGTCCTCTTCAGATGGCAACTTGACGGAAGGGTGATGAAGAACGTCAAGGAACACGTTGGGAGGAATTGGCTTACGCTGAGAGCCAAGTCATGACAAAGCGACTGCCGCCTCGTTGAGCCGGCGATCAATATGATCAACCTGATAGCCTTGGAAATGCCCTGCAATATCTGTGACTGCTCGTTTATAAGCCGCCATCAGAGGATCCTTTGAGTCCCACGTCCCTGAAACTTGCTGAGCCACCAGGTCCGAGTCGCCTAAGCATATGACCCGGCTAAGGTTAATTTCCTTAGCTATCTGGAGCCCATGTAGGAGAGCCTCATATTCAGCTGCATTGTTAGTACAAGGCAACATGAGACGTAAGACATAACAAAATTTGTCACCTCACAGAGAAGATAAAATAACTCCAGCCCCCGAGCCCTCTAACTGCCTGGATCCATCAAAGTGTATTGTCCAGTATGTTCTATCCGGCCTGTCCTGGAGGACTTGTAGTTTTGTCTAGTCATTGATAAAATCCACCAGTGCTTGGGATTTAATGGATGTGTGGGGTACATACCTGACGTGATGAGGACCAAGTTCAATTGCCCACTTAGCGATCTGGCCAGTAGCCTCTCGATTCTGGATAATATCCCCAAGAGGAGCCGAGCTGACCATTGTAATTGGATGTTCTTGGAAACAATGCTTTAGCTTACGGGTAGCCATGAAGACGCGGAAGACCAACTTCTGTCAATGTGGGTATCGCTGTTTTGATAAGGTCAGAAATTCGCTGACATAATAAATGGGCCGTTGTACGGGATACTCTTTCCCTGCCTCCTTATGCTCGACAAAAACTGCTACACTAACCGCTTTGTTGTTTGCAGCAATGTAGAGGAGCATTGGCTCTTTGTCAGTAGGGGCGGCTAAAACGGGCGGCTCAACCAGTTGTTTCTTAAGGGCTTGAAAGGCTTCGTTTGCTGTGTCAGTCCAGACGAAGTTGCCTGTTTTCTTTAACAACGGGTACAAAGGAATAGCTTTCTCTCCAAGGCGGCTTATAAACCGACTTAAGGCTTCTATGTGGCATGCCATGTGTTGAACGTCATTGATGTTGGCCGGGTTGGCAAGTGAGGTCACCGCCTTGATTTTATTCGGGTTAGCCTCAATTCCTTGTGCGGACACCAGGAATCTCAGTAACTTGCCTGCAGGAACACCAAAAACACACTTTGCCGAGCTGAGCTTCATCTTATATACGTGAAGATTATCAAATGTCTCCTTAAGATCATCTAGGAGATTTTCCTTCTTGTAGGATTTGACCACAATATCATCAACATATGCATGAACGTTGCGCCCAATAGGTGGGTGTAAACAATTCTGAATGCAGCATTGATAAGTAGCCCCCGCGCTCTTGAGCCCAAAAGGCATAGAAACATAGCAGAAGGCCTCGAAAGGAGTAATAAAAGTTGTCTTCTCTTGATCCTCGATAGCCATCTTAATCTGATGATAGCCAGAATAGGCATCCAAGAAACACAAATCTTCACAACCAGCGGTGGAATCGATGATTTGATCAATGCGTGGAAGAGCAAACCGATCCTTCGGGCAAGCTTTGTTGAGATCTGTGTAATCAACACACATACGCAAAGTACCATTGTTTTTTAGAATGAGCACTGGATTTGCCAACCACTCGGGAAGAAAAACTTCAACGATGAACCCGACAGCTAGGAGCCGAGCCACCTCTTCTCCAATAGCTTTACGTCTCTCCTCATTAAAACAACAGAGGTATTGTCATACTGGTTTCATCTTTGGATCCACATTAAGGTGGTGCTCAGCGAGTTCTCTCGGTGCTCCAGGCATGTCAGAAGGTTTCCATGCGAAGATGTCCCGATTCTCACTGATGAACTCGATGAGCGTGCTTTCCTATTTGGGATCCAACCCAGTACCAATAGTGAACTATTGAGACGAGTCGCCCAGAGTGAATTCAATTTGTTTAGTATCCTTAGCCAGCTTGAATTGGAGCAGGGGCTCGGACTTAGTGGTGGGCTTCTTGAGGGGGGTCATATCGGTCAGGTCAACATTAGCCGTGTAGAACTTCAGCTCTTCTGTCACACAAGCCGACTCGGCATAAGCTGCATCCCCTTCTTCATATTCCTGAGCTATCTTCCTGCTCCCGTCCATGGTGATAGTGCCGTTTGGCCCATGCACCTTGAGTTTGAGATAGACATAGCAAGGTCGAGCTAAAAAACGAGCATAAGCCGGCCGGCCGAAGAGGGCATGATCTTGACTACCTCAAAGGTCAAGGACTCGCATCTGAAATTATACTCTGAACCGAAAGCAACATCTAGTTTGATCCGCCCAATTGGATATGCTGATTTTGCAGGGACGATACCATGGAAAACCGTGGTTGAGAGCTGCAACTTATTCTCTGAGAGGTTCATTTTCTGGAAAGTATCATAATATAAGATGTTGATGCTGCTACCTCCATCCATGAGGACCTTGGAGAGAGTATAACCGCCAACTTGAGGCCCCACCACCAAAGCAAGACCGCGTGGATTGTCAACCCGGGGGGGGGAGGGGGGATGATCCTCTCTGCTCCACGTGATCGAGTGCTCAGACAAATTTAAGTACGTTGGAACAGTCGGCTTGACCATGTTGATGGCCCTTTTCTTGAGTTTTCTATCACGTCTGCAGGTACTAGTGGTGAAAAGGTGATACTGCCTGCTGTTTAACTGCTTAGGATTGCTCTGAAATCTGACTTGATTATTATGATGTTGATTGCCTTGACAAGGTTTTTGTCCATTGTTATTATTTCCATGGTGCTGGAAACCAGCTCCTGAGCCGTTCGGCCCATGGAAACCTGACCCTGAAAACCCGCCAAAGCCGGCATGCGATCCGCCGGGATCGGGTGGCCCAGGTTTCCACCACCATTGCCTCCTTGATGACTTTGGAAAGCTTGATTGTGGAACTCCTGCATGATATAACAATTTTCGCACGAGTGGGTAGCCGACTTATCCGGGAAGCTATGCTTGGGACACGAACCTTTAAGTGCCTCTTCATAATTGTGTGGCTTGTTCCCGTTGTAAGACCTGCCAGAACTGTTATTTCGCCGCTGATTCTTGAAACCCATATTGGTATTAGCAACAAACTCTGACCCGCCCTCGGAGTGCTTGTGTTTGCCGCCATTTCGCTGATTATTGTGATTCCCATTGTTCCCAGGGTTTTTTTGATGACACTTGCCACCATCATTCTTCTTGTTCTTGCCAGTCTTGTCCTCATCAGAGACGGGGTCCTTTGTGTTGTCAGATTCAGCGTATCTAGTAAGAACATCCATGAGATCCCCTATATCTTGAACCTTTCGTTTAAGCCGCCCTAGCTTCTGAATGAGTGGCTAGCTGTGACAATTCTTCTCCAAAATCAAGACGGTTGAGAAGCCGTGATGCTATCATAAGAGTGGATAATCTCCACGACCCGACGAGTCCAATGATGGGCAGATTGATCAGTATGCTGAACGCAATGCTGCAGATCAACAATCGTCATCGGGCTTTTGCAAGTGCCTTGAAAATTCTTGATAAAACATTCCTTCAACTCTGCCCATGAATTGATGGAATTGGGGGGTAGATTCTTCAACCATGTGCGAGCCAGTCCTTCCAACATCATGGTCAAATACTTAGCGCAAACGGCATCACTAACATCCAGCATGTCCATGGCTAGTTTTAACTTTCGATCCACGCGGCCGGCTTAAGGTCAGCCGTATAATTAGGAACCTTGCGAGGACCCTTAAAATCCTTAGGCATCCGTTCAGCGCAGAGAGCTGGGGCCAGAGAAGGGATCCTGATTGTTCTGCTACTAACTCCAGCCCCCATGGTTGCTGGCTGGGGGCTGACGGGAGGTGGCTGAGCCGCCCTTCCCGCTGCTGCTTCTGCCTCTCCTTGCCGCATGGCTCGGGCCATGTCAATGACCGCCTGCGCATTTGACAACACATGCCTGTTGAGGAATTCTGAGCCCGTTATCTGCGCTCGCTGCTAGAAACTGTTGGTGACTCAACATGCCGGCTCTTACTACGGCTCGCGTAGGGTGTAGAGTGCATCCGATCGCGACTGTAAGAGTGATATGCCTGCTGTGTCACCGCAGTTTTAGCATCTCGATGTCATCCTAGACTCGATCTCAATTGGGGTATTCCCTTGGATGGGAAGTGCCTCGAGGTTCCGAGTTACCGCTAACATATTATCCACCGGGTTGGAGAAGTGACCCGGCGGTGTCTGGAAGCGCTGAGGCGGTATCTGGGCCGGCGTCTGGCGAGGTAACTCCGACGGCTGATCTAGTTGCGACTGACCCGCCACCAGCGTAGGTTGAGGCATAACGAACAATCGCGAGGGCTCCAGATTGGGGGGAAGCCGGCTCATATGCCTCCTCTGGTGAACTACATCAGAGGCGTCTCGACAAAGGCCAAGCCACCATGCCTCTGCTCTCAAACGTTTTGTCTCACTGTGGATTTTAGTCTGCAACTCCGCCATGCGAGCGTTTTCAGCATCGATTTCCTTCTAGGTCTCAGCCATCTGGCCGCGGAGCGTGGCTAGGACGGTGTTGCGCTCTTCCTGATTTTCCGTAGTTACTGGCGTCTCCAAGAGTTTTGTCATCTCTGCCATCAAATTTGTCATGGCCTGAGCCGGAGTTTTGGTGGTCCCAGTCACTCCTGCATCTAGGAAAGCTCCAGTTGTCGCGCTTGCTGCTGCTGAGACATGAGTCGCCATCGTGCCACTATTTTACCATCAATGCATCATATTTTTAAGTCCCGTAATTATATATATAGACTCGCTATTCGTCACCCTCAGTGAGGAATAGTTATTCTTCACCCCCCCCCCCTCTATTTTACCATCAATGCATCATATTTGTATGTCTCGTAATTTTTTTCTTACTTCATACCTAAAAAGAGAACTTAAGAAAATATTGAATCGCTATAAAACATATTTTATGCTACGTAAAGTTACGAATGTAAAAATAGTAATGTAAAATCTACATAAAATGTAATTTTTTTGGTCTTATGACCTATATATTTGTTTTCTTATGCCAAATTTTACATAATGAATCAATATGCATGTAACTATTTGTATATAAAACGGAATTCGTTTACGAAACAATTGTAAGATTACCTTAGGTGAAGAATAACTCATTCTGCACCATGGGTGATGAATAGTATTACTATATATATATATATATATATATATATACATATACAGCCGGTCTATTCTGCTAATATTAACAGAATAGTTATTCTGCTAACACATTCGAACTGCACGCTCAACGGAAGTGCATGTCATAGTTTGAAGCATCAGCACTGCAGTACGCACTGCAGTACTGATGCGAGTGCACTTCCCGTCACGAAAAACTGCACGCGTTTTTTCGACACCGTTTTCGCTCCAGTTTTAAAACCGTTTGTCGGCATAAGGCATATAATATACCGTTGGATAGCTACGGAAAATTTGCAACTTCTTCATGTTGAACACTTTTCGAGATTCCTCGTGGTTTAAGAGCAGTTTCCGAAATGGTGTGCGCCTGACGGGTGGCAGCGAGCGTATTTTCGCTTTTTCTTAAACCGCTAGTCGGAGTGAAGCAAATGATACGTCGTTCGAAAGATATCGTCGAGATGCAACTTTTTCATGTAGATTACACTCGCTAATTCCTCACAATTTAAGAACAGTTTCAAACTTACCGAAACACGGAATTCTGTTTTTCAAAATTTTCGATTTTTTCGGTACGGTTTTCGCTGCAGTTTTTCAACCATTTGTCGGAACGAGGCGTGTGATACGGCGTTGGAAAGCTATGGAATAGGCGCAACGTCCACATGTTGGTCATTTGTTGAGATTTCTCACGGTTTTAAAGGAATTTTGGAAACGATGCCGCTGCCTACGACTGGCAGCGAGCGTACTTTCGTATTTTTTTCAAACCGCTCTTCGGATCGATGCGAATGATACGGCATTGGAAAGATATCGACGAAGCGTAACTTTTTCATGTAGAACACTCTCTCTAATTCCTTACGGTTTAAGAGCAGTTTTCAAATTACTGAAACACGGACACTCTGTTTTTCGCGACATCAAAATCGACGCGTGAACCGCTTTAGACAAAAAAATGTATTGCTTCGGACTGAAGACCGCACTGCATCCGACGGACAAGTGCACTGCATGATATGTTTTGTTTTTTCGTAACTTTTTTATAAAACACGAAACATATGGGACCTCGTGAGATGAGTGCAGTGCACATGAGGGAAAGTGAACCGCTACACAAATCGAAATGGACCGATTGTCATTTTCAAACTACTATTTTATAAATACGTTCGAACTGAATTGTCGAGGCTAGTGTACTGCATTTTTTGCAAAATGCTTTTTTAAGTTTGCATGGTTGAGGTTAGTGAACTGCAGTATTATTTTTCATTTTTCTTCTCATTTTTTATGAACGCATCCTGACTGCTGAGACGAGGCAAGTGTACTGCATCAATGTTTCTTACAAATTGACCACAAAGAACTTCCTTCGCTCATGCACCGGACTGCATGCTCGCAACGACAAAACTGCCTGAATGCAATGCCCAAACTACAGAGAAATCATACAGACAAAAGGATCCGGAAATTTCACAATGAGTTGCATGCAAGTGCATTAGATTACAATTTCTCGTCCCTGGAAATTTTCAAAACAAAAGGATCTGCATCAAATTGGAACAAAAAGAACGACATTGTACAGTTGAACGAACCTCTCACAAACAAGCAGAGGAATTCATAATACACAGAGACTTCATAATACACACAGACTGACATTCACCATTTGTTTGTCCCCTGAAAAGTAAAAGAACATGAAACGAGGCGGGGTACCTAACTATAGAACAACAAAAGCCAAAATTTTGCCGGTGCTCGTGGATGAACCACATGAGAGCACGCAGTGCACTGCTTGAGGGATCCAGATTCACTCCAATGGCACGGCCAGGACCTCGCCAACGAACAGCACGCCGCGACGAACAGCATGCCTGAATGGAGCCGACCGTGCTATAGATGGTGTCGTCGCACCGGTGTATTTTAGTGGGATATGTGGCTAGAGCGAGAGAAGGGGGAGGTCATGGGCCACCATGCAGCAGAGCTCACCGTCTCCGGCCAGTTCGAAGGTAGAGGAGGTTGGAGGCCACGACCCTTCGCGGGGGAGCCACTCTTTTTGCATCTCCGACAGGCTGGAGGAGCAAGACGTGGCAGGTCCCGGCGCAGCCCCCACGCCCCGAGGTGCTTGCGTGCAGATGGCCGGCAGCGGCGGTCGAATCTGGTGCCGATGGTGGCGGCGGTCGGATCCGGTGGCGACGTTGGTGGCGGCGGCCGTGCCCGGGCTCGTGGCGGTGCGCATGAGGTTTGACGGTCGGATGGGGTAGCGCAGCCAGGAGGAGGAGCATCTCGGTGGCCGCTGGGGGGGACGACGGAGGCCAGGGTGGTGGCGCGGACAACCGGTTCTCGGCGGCACGCGAGCTGGTTTTAGGGCGGCGCGAAAGAGGTGGTGGAGGGAGGTGGCGCCCCGGCATGGACCTTGGCCAGTGCCTCGCGTCGAGGGCTGGATCCCAATCTGGATCGAACTATGAGAGAGCAGAAGTAGCGGGGGTGGGGTGGGGGTTATGGGTAGAAGGTGGGAGATGTGGAGGTGTTTTCTCTGTTGGTTCGGTTCGGTTCTCGCATTCTGGGGTGTGTAGGAGTGCGGGGGTCCCGACGCGAAAGGTACGGGTGCAGGGATTCTGGCAGTGGGTGGGGAAGCCAAGAAGGTGGGGGAAGCGGGGGCTCGGGAGGAAGAAGGTGGGGAAGAGCACCGAGTAGGGTGGTGTTAGAATAAGCTGAGGTGGGTCGGGGCTGAGTGTTAGTAGAATAAGGTGAGTGTTATTAGAATAAGACCCTTAGGGGTCTCTCCTGTTTCTTTCCCGTACGTCGTTCCGGAGGCGTTTGGCGAAGCCCTGCCGGCACTGCGACACCACCAGCATCACCATGCCGTCGTGTTGGTTGAGATCCCATCTACTTCTCCTCCCTCTCTTGCTGGATCAAGAAGGAGGAGACGTCATCGAGCCGCACGTGTGCTGAACGCGGAGGTGCCGTCCGTTCGGCACTAGATCGGATTGGACCGCGATTGGATCGTGAAGAGTACGACTACATCAACCACGTTATATACGCTTCCGCTGAGCGATCTACAAGGGTATGTAGATACACTCCCCCTCTCGTAGCTATGCATCTCCATGGATAGATCTTGCGTCTGTGTAGGAAATTTTTTGTTTCCCATGCAACGTTCCCCAACAGTGGCATCATGAGCTAGGTCTATGCGTAGATGATATGCACGAGTAGAACACAAAAGAGTTTGTGGGCGTTGATGTTCAGATTGCATACCTCCTTAGTCTTATCTTGATTCGGCGGTATTGTGGGATGAAGTGGCTCGGACCAACCTTACTCGTCCACGTACGAGAGACCGGTTCCATCGACTGACATGCACTTGTTGTATAAAGATGGCTGGCGGGTGTCTGTCTCTCCTACTTTAGTTGAATCAGATTCGACAGAGGTGGTCCTTGTAGAAGGTTAAAAGGCAACTTGATTATCACCGTTGTGGCTTTGCGTAGATAAGAACGGTTCTTACTAGTTGCCCATAGCAGCCACGTAAAACATGCATCAATAAATTAGAGGACGTCTAACTTGTTTTTGCAGGGTATGTTGTGATATGATATGGCCAAAGACATGATGAAATATATTTGATGTATGAGATGATCATGTTTTGTAATAGTTTATATCGACTTGCATGTCGATGCATACGACAACCGGCAGGAGCCATAGGGTTGTCTTTAATTATTGTGTGACATGTGTGTCGATCATTAAGCGCTATGTAATGCTTTACTTTATCGCTAAGCGGTAGCAATAGTAGTAGAAGCATGGTTCGCGTGACAACCCCGATGGCAACACAATGATGGAGATCATGGTGTCGTGCCGGTGACGATGGAGATCATGCCGGTGCTTTGGAGATGGAGATCAAAAGCACAAGTTCATGGCCATATCATGTCACTTATGATTTGCATGTGATGTTAATCCTTTTATGCATCTTATTATGCTTAGGACGAATGTAGCATTATAAGGTGATCCCTCACTAAAATTTCAAGATAAAAATTGTTTTCTCCCCGAGTGTGCACTGTTGCAAAAGTTTGTCATTTCGAAGCACCACGTGATGATCGGGTGTGATAGACTCTACGTTCACATACAACGGGTGCAAGCCAGTTTTGCACATGCGGAACACTCACGTTAAACTTGACGAGCCTAGCATGTACAGACATGGCCTCGGAACACAGGAGACCGAAAGGTCGAACATGAGTCATATAGTAGATATGATCAACATGGAGATGTTCACCATTGAAACCACCTCATCTCACGTGATGATCGGACTTGGGTTGGTGGATTTGGATCATGTCACACTTAGACAACCTAAGGGATGTTTATTTGAGTGGGAGTTCTTAAGTAATATGATTAATTGAACTCATTATCACGAACATAGTCTAAGTTGTCTTTGCAAATTATGTTGTAGATCAATAGCTCGCGCTATAGCTCCCCTATATTTTGATACGTTCCTAGAGAAAGTTGGAAGATGGTAGTAGCAATTATGCGGACTGGGTCTGTAAACTGAGGATTGTCCTCATTACTGCACAGAAGACTTATGTCTTTGATGCACCGCTCGGTGCGCCAACCCCCCAAACGTCGTCTGTCGGTGTTGAGAACATCAGACATGCAAGTTTTTGATGACTACTTGATAGTTCAATGTGTCATGCTTTACGGTTTAGAATTGAGGCTCCAAAGACGTTTTGAACGTCACGGAGCATATGAGATGTTCCAAGAGCTGAAATTGGGATTTCAGGCTCGTGCCCGTGTTGAGAGGTATGAGACCCCCAACAAGATTCTTTGCTTGCAAGATGAAGGAGAATAGCTCAATCGGTGAGGATATGCTCAGATTGTCTGGGTGCTACAATCGTTTGAATCAAGTGGGAGTTGATCTTCCGGATAAGATAGTGATTGACATAGTTCTCCAATTCACTGCCACCAAGCTACTAGAGCTTCATGATGAACAATAACATGCCAGGGATAGAGATGATCCCTGAACTATTCGCGATGGTTGACACCGCGAAGGTAGAAATCACGAAGGAGCATCAAGTGTTGATGGTTAGTAAAACCACTAGTTTCGAGAAGGGCAAGGGCAAGAAGGGAAACTTCATGAATGGCAAGCCAGTTGCCGCTCCAGTGAAGAAACCCAAGGTTGAACCCAAACTCGAGACTAAGTGCTTCTATAATAAGGGGAACGGTCACTGGTAGCGGAACTGTCCCAGATACTTGGCAGATAAGAAGGCTGGCAACATCAACAGAAGTACATTTGATATATGTGTCATTGATGTGTACCTTACTAGTACTCCTAGTAGCACCTGAGTATTAGATACCGGTTCAGTTGCTAATGTTAGTAACTCGAAATAAAAGCTACGGAATAAACAAGGACTAGCTAAAGGGTGAGGTGACGATGTGTGTTGGAAGTGTTTCCAAGGTTGATGTGATCACCATCGCATGCTCCCTCTACCTTCGTGATTAGTGTTAAACCTAAATAAATGTTATTTGGTGTTTGCGATGAGCATGAACATGATTGGATCGTGTTTGTTGCAATACGGTTATTCATTTAAGTCAGACAATAATGGTTATTCTGTTTACATGAATAATACCTTCAATGGTCATGCACCCAATGTGATTGGTTTATTCAATCTCGATCGTAGTGTTACACATGTTCATAATATTGATACCAAAAGATGCAAAGTAAATAATGATAGTACCACATACTTGTGGCACTGTCGCTAAGGTCATATTGGTGTAAAGCGCATGAAGAAACTCCATGCTGATGGATCTTTGGACTCACTCGATTTCGAATTGCTTGAGACATGCGGAACATGCCTCATGGGCAAGATGACTGAAACCCTGTTTTCCGGCATGATGGAGCGGGCAAGTGACTTATTGGAAATGATACATGTTGATGTGTGCGGTCCAATGAGTGTTGAAGCATGCGGTGGATATCGTTATTTTCTTACCTTCACTGATGATTTGTGTAGATATGGGTATATTTACTTAATGAAACACAAGTCTGAAATGTTTGAAAAGTTCAAGCAATTTCAGAGTGAAGTTGAAGATCATC
The DNA here is from genome assembly GCA_039707655.1 of Elymus sibiricus. NCBI lineage: Eukaryota > Viridiplantae > Streptophyta > Magnoliopsida > Poales > Poaceae > Elymus > Elymus sibiricus. The sequence goes on along the minus strand of CM077663.1, from coordinate 195,703,568 downwards.
GTGACAAGAAGATAAAATGTCTACGATATGATCGTGGAGATGAATATCTGAGTTATGAGTTTGGTATGCAACTTAAGACAATGTGGAAATTGGTTCACAACTCACGCCGCCTGAAACACCATAGTGTGATGGTGTGTCCGAACGTCATAGTCGTGCTCTATTGGATATAGTGCGCACTATGATGTCTCTTACCGATTTGCCACTATCATTTTGAGGGTTATGCATTAGAGACAACTACATTCACTTTAATACGACACCATCTAAATCCGTTGAGATGACATCGTATGAATTATGGTTTGGCAGAAACCTAAGCTGTCATTTCTTAGAGTTTGGGATTGTGATGCTTATGTGAAAAGGCTTCAGCCTGATAAGCTCGAACCCAAAGCGGACAAATGCGTCTTCATAGGATACCCTAAGGAAATAGTTGGGTATACCTTATTTCTCAGATCCGAGGGCAAAGTGTTTGTTGCTAAAAACGGGTCCTTTCTCGAGAAAGAGTTTCTCTCGAAAAAATTGAGTGGGAGGAAAGTAGAACTTGATGAGGTTATTGAACCGACACTTCAGTTGGATAGTAGCACGACACAGAAAGATGTTTCTGCGGTGCCTACACCGAATGAAGAGGAAGTTAATGATGATGATCATGACACTTCGGATCAAGTTTCTACCGAGCCTCGTAGGTCGACAAGGAATCATACCGCCCCTGAGTGGTACGGCAATCTTGTCTTGGAGGTCATGTTGTTACACAACAATGAACCTACGAGCTATGAAGAAGCGATGGTGGGCCCGTATTCCAATAGATGGCTAGGAGCCATGAAATCTGAGATAGGATCCATGTACGAAAACCAAGTATGGACTTTGGTAGACTTGCCCGATGAACGGCAGGCCGTTAAGTACAAATGGATCTTTAAGAAGAAGACAACCGCTGATGGTAAATGTCACCATTTATAAAGCTTGACTTGTCGCAAAGAAGTTTCCGACAAGTTCAAGGAGTTGACTACTATGAGACTTTCTCACCCGTAGCGATGCTAAAGACTGTTGGAATTATGTTAGCAGTTGCTGCATTTTTCGATTATGAAATTTGGTAGATGGATGTCAAAACATAGTTTCCTTAACGGTTTTCGTAAGGAAAGGTTGTATGTGATACAACCAGAAAGTTTTGTCGGTCCTAAGGATGCTAAAAGGTATGCAAGCTCCAGCGATCCTTCTATGGACAGGAGCAAGCATCTCGGAGTTGGAATATACGCTTTGATGAGGTGATCAAAGCTTTTGGGTTTATACAAAGTTTATGAGAAACTTGTATTTACAAGAAAGTGAGTGGGAGCACTATAGAATTTCTGATAAGTATATGTGGATGACATATTGTTGATCGGAAATGATGTAGAATTTCTGGAAAGCATAAAGGGTTGTTTGAAAGGAGTTTTTCAAAGGAAGACCTGGATAAAGCTACTTGAATATTGGGCATCAAGATCTATAGAGATAGATCAAGACGCCTGATAAGATTTTTCAATGAGTACATACCTTGACAAGATTTTGAAAGAGTTCAAAATGGATCAGTCCAAGAAGGAGTTCTAGACTGATTTGTAAGGTGTGAAGTTGAGTAAGACTCAAAGCTTGACCACAGCAGAAGAAAGAGAAAGGACGAAGGTCGTCCCCTATGCTTATCCATAGGCTCTATATAGTATGCCATGTTGTGTACCGCACCTGGTGTGTGCCTTGCCATGAGTCTGTCAAGGTGTACAAAAGTGATCCAGGAGTGAATCACTGAACAGTGGTCAAAATTATCCTTAGTAACTATAGGACTAAGGAAATGTTTCTCAATTATGGAGGTGATAAAGAGCTCATCGTAAAGGGTTACGTCGATGCAAGCTTTGTCACCAATCTGGATGACTCTGAGTAGCAAACCGGATACGATAGTGGAGTAGTCATTTGGAATAGCTCCAAGTGGGGTGTAGTAGCAGCATCTACAGTATGACATATAGATTTGCAAAGTACACGCGGATCTGAATGTAGCAGACCATTGACTAAAACCTCTCTCACAAGCAAAACATGATAAAACCCCGGAACTCATTGGGTGTTAATCACATGGTGATGTGAACTAGATTATTGACTCTAGTGCAAGTGGGAGACTATTGGAAATATGCCCTAGAGGCAATAATAAATTAGTTATTATCATATTTCCTTGTTCATGATAATCGTTTATTATCCATGCTATAATTGTATTGATTGGAAACTCAAATACATGTGTGGATACATAGACAACAAAGTGTCCCTAGTAAGCCTCTACTAGACTAGCTCGTTGATCAAAGATGGTTAAGGTTTCCTAGCCATAGACATGAGTTGTCATTTGATAACAGGATCACATCATTAGGAGAATGATGTGATGGACAAGACCCGAACTATGAACGTAGCATATGATCGTGTCAGTTTATTGCTATTGTTTTCTGCATGTCAAGTATCTGTTCCTATGACCATGACACTACTAGGTTAAACCCTAGCAGTAGCGCGGGTATTTGGTGTATCAGTAGCGTGGGTAACCGCGCTGCTGATACGGCGCTACAGCTAACGTTTATCAGTAGCGCGTTTTGACACGCGCTACTGCTATACCTACTTAGCAGTAGCGCTTTCTGTACCAGCGCTACTGCTAAGTCTATCAGTAGCGCGTTTTGACACGCGCTACTGCTATACCTGCTTAGCAGCAGCAGTTTTTGTAGGAAGCGCTGCTGGTAGTTACTAGCAGCGCACCTCTCTACCCGCGCTACTACTATTATTACGTATTTCTTTTTTGTTTTATGCCGTATATTCATACGCCATTATACAAGTTTTCATACAGTATCATCATAATACATCATTGTCATATAACAACTACTCATCATCATCATTTTCGTCCATGAGACATCATATAACAACTTGGTCACTAGTTATAATAACAACTCCTAGGACCTACTCCTAATCACTACTCCTCCTCAGCATCACCATCAACTCTAACACATTGTAGCACATAATAAAAACTTCTCATCATCATCATAGTCATATATAATCAGCACTAACTAATTGTTCTTAATACCTAGGACCTACTCCTGCTGCTCTCTCTCTCAGGTAAAATAGCATAAAACATGTGTAGCACTCCTTCATCATATTGGAGAATGCATATGAACCTGTCTCCTAATTGTGGGCTGCGCTTCTAATTGCTGCCCCCTAGTACTTCTCTGTGATCCTTCACAATTTTGCTCCAGTCTTTGACTATTAAGACTTGCTCGCTTCGAGAAATGATGAATGCACTCATGTGCAATACAGGATATCTTGGCCGTAAGCTAACCATTGGCATGCGACCTTTAGACTCGATCCAATGAGGCACAACACTCATCGGGAGTCCCTGTTGAAGAACATCGTAGTAACATACTTAGCAATGAAGTTTAGCATAAAAAATAATGTATGCAAAAGATGCACTGAGGACAAATAGTAAAAATCTTACCATCTTTCCTAGATAGATGTGACCGTAGTTCAATACGCACACTAGTGGCCGCACGTTTTGAGTACTAATATCTCGAAGTCCAGGAAAATAACCTGTCTTGACAGTATCAAGATCCTCCAGCCAGGAAACATAATGACCTATCTCCTCGCAGTTTAGTTCAGCCACGGGACAGTAGTAGGTGTTGTCTACCAAGCGCTGGACATGTTTGCTTGAATGGAAATAAGCTGTCAATAGAAATTAGTTGTCAACTATTTTTAAATAAACAATATAAATTACTTAATAAATATGGTTGAGAAACTCACATAATGGTAGAACTGGAGGCGTCTGCACATCGACCCAGATGTCAATATTACTTTCAATTTCATCTTCCGGACGAATATCAAAGGTGATAAGCATATTAGGCTCAAATGCATAAGCCTTGCATAGTGCTCTCCAACTTTTGCATTCAAAATAGGAGTAGGTGTCTGCATTGTACAATTTTACGGCAAAAGTATAACCATGCTCGGTCCTCAAGTGAACTCTCTTTACCTCCATACTTTTTTTAGTACTGAAACCAATCTTATCCAAGACATAAATTCTTGCATGGCAGGGGATACGCTAGTAGAATAGTAAAAAATTAAAATTATAAGTTGAAGCAAAAGAAGCAGAAGTCATGCTTAATTACGAAAAAAGACTTGTCATTGTGACTTACTGTATCCACTTCGAAGGTCTCATCCAGCATGATGCTGAAGCGCCTACCATCAACTAGGTGAGGCTTGTCGCACAGGCCGCGCTTGTCTTCGTAGCATTCGCACATAACGAATTTCCTTTCATCGTCGGACATTTTCTATGTTCATAGTTGAAACATTTAAAATCGATCGAAGGCAACTACCAGGAAACTGATCAACACACAGATCACTATTACTCAATATGCAACGGGTTGACTTTAGGTCTGTCGAGTCTTTCCTTCCTAAACTCTCATCTCACGTATATGGTGGGCACTCCCTCTGATATTGCGACCATCGGTGATGGTCGCTCCTCCCTTCGTTCCCGAGTGCATTACACCAAAATGTCTAGCACACGGGAACGAAGGAGAAGCGACCCCCACGACAACAGTCGGGATTCTTCCTCTCTCATATTTCGACCGTCGGTGATGGTCGCTACTCCTCCTTTCCCTAGTGCATTACAAATATCTAGCACAAGGAAAAGAAGGAGAAGCGACCCCCACGACAACAGTCGGGATTCTTCCTCTCTCATATATATATATATATATATATATATATATATGGTGGACACTCTCCCTCACTGAAAGACACACAAGGAGCCGAAACAGACCTAAAGTCAACCCGTTCCATATATCGAGCAATGACATAGAAAAAATGCCCTATGTTTTGCTGGAATATCATTGAATTCCCGTTCTGGCAAATCACAAGCACTCGATATGTCCTACATTGTAGCACAAGTCATGCTAAAATTCATGAAAAAAAATCGGCATGACCTTTGCTAAAAACAGGACATATCGAGCGCCTGAAATTTGCCGGAACGGAAACGAATCAACATTCCGGCAAAACATAGGCCACTCGGAGGTACATTGCAAACAAGAACACCAAGACATCGTCTATATTCAGAATGCATCATCATCGACATCAATGACATGGCGACTAGCACTAGCATTTTCAGCATCGACATTTACAACACATTATCATCTATATTCAAAATGTTGCATATCAACAAGAAAATATCAACTAGCCTACTAAATCAAAATGTAGCAGGGAGGAGGGGTTGTGGATGGAGGAGGGAGGAGGGAGAAGGAGGGGCGACTGAAGGAGGGAGGAGGAAGGAGGACGGAGGAGGAAGGCGGAGCGAGGAGGGGCCGGCCGGCGGCGAATGGAGGAGTGGAGGGAGGACGGAGGAGGTGGGGCGGGGAGGAGGGAGGAGGGGGAGGATTACCGAGTCCAGGGAGGAGGGGGAGGTGACGGCGGCAGAGGGAGGAGGGGTAGGCGACGGCGGCGGCGAGCGGCGGGGGGCAGAGAGGGAGCGACAGTGTGAGGGGGGAGTGAGGGGCCGGGAGTGAGGAAGAGAGAGGGAGCGCACGGGGTGGATAAGGTGGGTCTATTCTCCCGGTACAATACCTAGTTCAATCTCCTCCTTCTTGATCCAGCAAGAGAGGGAGGAGAAGTAGATGGGATCTCAATCAACACGACGGCGTGGTGGGTCTATTCTAACAACACCCCTAAGGGTCTTATTCTAACAACAGAGGCTTATTCTCACAATAGCCAGACCCACAGCTACCCTGACCCGCCCTAACCTAACCCGAAGAGAGAAAACCTCATCCACCCTAGCCCACATCCACACACCCACCTTCTCCCACCACGACCACTCTTCTCCCCGAAATCCCAACTGCACCGCACCAGACTCCACGACCTCCCTCGCGGTCGGCCGCGCGCTGCTCCATGCCTACCTCCACGCGCCGCCAACGCCTTCTTCCCCGCGCCCGCACTCTATCGTGCCACCCCAGGCTACGGACCCATGCGGTGGTCATCGCCGCCACCAGGAGCAGCGGCTCCCCACCCCGCCCCGCTACCTCCTCTAGCGCCGGCCAGGGCGGCCTCCCCCCACCAGATCTGCCCCACCTTCAATCACCTCGATGTCGAGCTGGCCCGCGCTACCACGGTATCACGCCGCCCCGCCCACCCCCGTTTCCACCGCCCAGATGGCCACAACCCAACCGCCCCACCACCGGAGGCCCTGGATCTACGCCACCACACCTCGATTTGCCCTGGATCTGCACCGTCGCGCCTCCATTGGCCTGGATCCGCAGCGCCCCGCCTCCATGGCCACTGGAACATGGCTCGTCTGCCCTGACACTCACACGGGATACCCGCCCACCCTGGCGCCACACGACCTCTCTGTCTTTCTTCCTCTCCGACCGACGCTCTCATCCTCCCCCTTCTACCACCATTGGAGCATCCCCAGTCGGGCTCCCACGCGGGGCAGCAAGTTGCAGACCGTCACCGGACCACCCCCAGCCCATCTCGCATGCCGCTATGGCCGTTGGAGTATGCGGTGATCTCCACCAACTCAACGGGGCTAACTGCAGCGACTCGCGGCATAGTTTTGTAGGACATCAACAAATTTCCCTCAAGTGGATGACCTAAGGTTTATCAATCCATAAGAGGTGTAGGATGAAGGAGTTCTCTCTCAAACAACCATGCAATGAAATACAAGAAATCTCTTGTGTCCCCAACGCACCCAATACAATGGCAAATTGTATAGGTGCACTAGTTAGTCAAAGAGATGGTGATACAAGTGTAGTATGGATAGTAGAAATTGTTGGAAATATACCCTAGAGGCAATAATAAATTGGTTATTATTATATTTCCTTGTTCATGATAAATGTTTATTATCCATGCTATAATTGTATTGACTGGAAACGCAAATACATGTGTGGGTACATAGACAACACAGTGTCCCTAGTATGCCTCTAATAGACTAGCTCGTTGGTCAAAGATGGTCAAGGTTTCCTAGCCATAGAAATGAGATGTCATTTGATAACGGGATCACATCATTAGGAGAATGATGTGATGGACAAGACCCAAACTATGAACGTAGCATATGATCATGTCAGTTTATTGCTATAGTTTTCTGCATGTCAAGTATCTGTTCCTATGACCATGAGATCATGCAAATCACTGACACCGGAGGAGTACCTTGTGTGTATCAAACGTCGCAACGTAACTGGGTGACTATAAAGGTGCTCTACAGGTATCTCCGAGGGTGTCTGTTGAGTTGGCATGGATCAAGACTGGGATTTGTTACTCCGTGTGACGGAGAGGTATCTCAGGGCCCACTCGGTAATACAACATCACAATGAGCCTTGCAAGCAAAGTGACTAAAGAGTTAGGCACGGGATCTTGTATTACGGAACGAGTAAAGAGACTTGCCGGTAACGAGATTGAACTAGGTATAGAGATACCGATGATCGAATCTCGGGCAAGTAACATACCGAAGAACAAAGGGAACAACATACGGGATTAATTGAATCCTTGACATAGAGGTTCAACCAATAAATATCTTCGTAGAATAGGTAGGAACCGATATGGGCATCCAGGTCCCGCTAATGGTTATTGACCGTAGAGGTGTCTCGGTCATGTCTACATAGTTCTCGAACCCGCAGGGTCTGCACAGTTAACGTTCGGTGACGTTTCGGTAGTATTGAGTTATGTATGGTGGTGACCAAAGGTTGTTCGGAGTCCCGGATGAGATCGCGGACATTACGAGGAGCTTCGGAATGGTCCAGAGGTAAAGATTGATATATAGGAAGTCCCGTTTTGGTCTCCGGAAAAGTTTCGGGCACTTCCGGTAGTGTACCGGGAGTGACGAATGGGTTTGGGGGGTCCACCAAGTGGGGCCCACCCACCCGAAGGGTCACATGGGCCTAGGAGGTGGCGCACCAGCCCCTGGTGGGCTGGCTGGCCAGCCCCTAGGAGGCCCTTGCGCAAGGGGTGGGGAAGGGGCCAAGTGGGGAGGAATCCTACTAGAATTCCACCTCCCTTGTGGGAGGTGGACTCCTCCCTCTTGTGGTTCGGCCGAATCCCTAGGGGTAACCCTAGGGCTGCCTCCTCCTCCCTCCCTCGTATATATTATAGAGGGTTTTTGAGGGCAGCCCCCAACCTGAAAAGCCACGAGCTGCCATCTCTCCCTCTAGATCGTTTTCTCCTCTAGATTAGTTCGGCGGAGCTCGGCGAAGCCCTGCCGGATTAGTTCACCACCACCGCCACCACGCCGTTGTGCTGCCGGAGAACTCATCTACCTCTCCGCTCCCTCTTGCTGGATCAAGAAGGCGGAGATTGTCATCGAGCTGTACATGTGCTGAACGCGGAGGTGTCGTCCGTTTGGCGCTAGATCGGGACGGATCGTGATTGGATCGCGGGACGGCTTGCGATTTGGATCGTGAAGACGTTCGACTGCATCAACCATGTTTCTTAACGCTTCCCGCTTAGCGATCTACAAGGGTACATAGATCCACTCTCCCGCTCGTAGATGCTCATCACCATGGATAGATCTTCCATGTGCGTAGGATTTTTTTTGTTTCCCATGCAACGTTCCCCAACAGTGGCATCAGAGCTAGGTCTATGCGTAGATGAGATCACGAGTAGAACACAAAGGAGTTTGTGGGCATTGATATTCAGATTGCTTCCCTCCTTAGTCTTTTCTTGATTCAGCGGTATTGTGGGATGAAGCGACTCGGACCAACCTTACTCGTCCACGTACGAGAGACCGGTTCCATCGACTGACATGTAACTTTGTTGCATAAGATGGCTGGCGGGTGTCTGTCTCTCCCACCTTAGTTGAATCGTATTCGATAGAGGCGGTCCTTGTAGAAGGTGAAATAACAACTTGTATATCACTATTGTGGTTTTGCGTAGGTAAGAATCGTTCTTGCTAGATACCCATAGCAGCCACGTAAAACATGCAACAACAAATTAGAGGACGTCTAACTTGTTTTTGTAGGGTATGATGTGATATGATATGGCCAGATACATGATGAGATATATGTGATGTATGATATGATCATATTTTGTATAGATAATCACGACTTGCATGTCGATGAGTACGGCAACCGGCAGGAGCCATAGGGTTGTCTTTAATTTATTTTTGCCGTTTTTGCTTTACTTTATCGCTATGAGTTAGCAATAGTTGTAGAAGCAATAGTTGGGGCGACAACCTCATGGCGACATGTTGATGGAGATCAAGATGATGGAGATCATGGTGTCATGCCGATGACGATGGAGATCATGCCGGTGCTTTGGAGATGGATATCAAAAGCACAAGATCATGGCCATATCATGTCACTTATAATTTGCATGTGAAGTTAATCCTTTTATGCTTCTTATTATGCTTAGGATGATGGTAGCATTATAAGGTGATCCCTCACTAAAATTTCAAGATCAAAATTGTGTTCTCCCCGAGTGTGCACCGTTGCAAAAGTTTGTGGTTTCGAGACACCACGTGATGATCGGGTGTGATAGATTCTACGTTCGCATACAACGTGTGCAAGCCAGTGTTGCACATGCGGAACACTCGGGTTAAACTTGACGAGCCTAGCATGTACATACATGGCCTCAGAACACAAGAGACCTAAAGGTCGAGCATGAGTCATATAGTAGATATGATCAACATGGAGATGTTCACCATTGAAACCACCTCATCTCACGTGATGATCGGACTTGGGTTGGTGAATTTGGATCATGTGACACTCGAATGACCTGAGGGATGTCAATTTGAGTGGGAGTTTTTAAGTAATATGATTAACTAAACTCTTTATCTTGAACAATAGTCTAAGTTGTCTTTGCAAAATTTATGTTGTAGATCAATGGCTTGCGCAGTAGCACCCCTGAATTTCAATGTGTTCCTAGAGAAAGCTAAGTTAAAAGATGATGGAAGTAACTTTGTAGACTGGGCCCATAATCTGAGGATTATCCTCATGGCTTCCCAAAAGGCTTATGTCCTTGATGCACCGCTCGATGAACCACCCGCTCCAGTACAGTCTGCAGACGTTGTGAACGCCTGGCAGGCACGTTCTGATGATTACTCAATAGTTCAATGTGCAATGTTGTATGGCTCAGAACCGGGACTTCAAAGACGTTTTGAACGTCATGGAGCATATGAGATGTTCCAGGAGTTGAAGTTTATCTTTGAGAAGAATGCCCGGATTGAGAGGTATGAGACCTCCGATAAGTTCTATGCTTGCAAGATGGAGGAGAGCGGGTCTGTCAGTGAACATGTACTCAGAATGTCTGGGTATTCCAACTGTGTGGCGGAGTTGGGAATTGTTCTCCCGCCAGAGGCGATCACTGACAGAGTTCTTCAATCACTGCCACCTAGCTACAAAAGCTTCGTGTTGAACTATAAAATGCAAGGGATGAACAAGTCAGTCGCCGAGCTGTTTGCAATGTTGAAAGTCGCTGAGTCTGAGATTCAGAAGGAGCATCAAGTGTTGATGGTCAATAAAACCACTAGTTTCAAGAAGAATGGCAAGGGCAAGAAGGGTAACTCCAAGAAGAGTGGCAAAGCAGTTGCCCCTCCCATGAAGAAACCCAAGGTTGGACCCAAGCCAGAAACTGAGTGCTTTCATTGCAAGGGAACTGGTCACTGGAAGCGGAACTGCCCCAAGTATCTGGCCGACAAGAAGGCGGCCAACACCAAACAAGGTATATATGATATACATGTTATTGATGTGTACCTTAACAACTCTCGTTGTAGTGCCTGGGTATTTGATACCGGTTTGGTTGCTCACATTTGCAACTCAAAGCAGGAACTACGGAATAGACGACGGCTGGCAAAGGACAAAGTGACGATGCGCGTGGAAAATGGTTCCAAGGTTGATGTGATCGCCGTCGGCACGCTCGCTCTTCGATTACCATCGGGATTAGTGTTGAACCTGAATAATTGTTATTTAGTGCCTGCGTTAAGCATGAACATTATATCTGGATCTTGTTTATTGCGAGACGGTTACTCATTTAAATCAGAGAATAATGGTTGTTCTATTTATATGAGTAATATCTTTTATGGTCATGCACCCATTGTGAGGGGTTTATTCTTATTGAATCTCGACAGTGATGATACACATGTTCATAACATTGATACCAAAAGATGTAGAGTTGATAATGATAGCACCACTTTCTTATGGCACAGTCGCTTAGGTCATGTTGGTGTAAAACGCATAAAGAAACTCCATGCTGATGGAATTTTGGAGTCACTTGATTTTGAATCACTTGACACATGTGAACCATGCCTCATGGGCAAGATGACTAACACCCCGTTCTCTGGAACAATGGAACGGGCAAGTGACTTGTTGGAAATCATACATACTGATGTGTGTGGTCCGATGAGCATTGAGGCGCGCGGTGGATATCGTTATTTTCTCACCTTCACCGATGACTTAAGTAGATATGGATATATTTAGTTAATGAAACACAAGTCTGAAACGTTTGAAAAGTTCAAGCAATTTCAGAGTGAGTTGAGAATCATCGTAACAAGAAGATTAAATTCTTACGATCTGATCAAGGAGGAGAATATCTGAGTTATGAGTTTGGCAATCACTTAAGACAATGTGGAATTGTTTCACAATTGACACCGCCTGGAACATCACAGCGTAATGGTGTGTCCGAACGTCGTAATCGAACCTTATTGGATATGGTGCGGTCTATGATGTCTCTTGCCGATTTGCCACTATCGTTTTGGGGTTATGCGCTAGAGACAGCTCCATTCACTTTAAATAGGGCACCATCTAAATCCGTTGAGATGACGCCATATGAACTGTGGTTTGGCAAGAAACCAAAGTTGTCGTTTCTTAAAGTTTGGGGATGTGATGCTTATGTCAAAAAGCTTCAGCCTGAAAAGCTGGAACCCAAAGCGGAGAAATGCGTCTTCATAGGATACCCAAAAGAGACGGTTGGGTATGATACGTCTCCAATGTATCTATAATTTTTGATTGTTCCATGCTATTATATTATCTTTTTTGGATGTTTTATATGCATTAATATGCTATTTTATATTATTTTTGGGACTAACCTATTAACCTAGAGCCCAGTGCCAGTTTCTGTTTTTTCCCTGTTTTTGAGTTTTACAGAAAAGGAATATCAAACGGAGTCCAAATGGAATAAAACTTTCGCGCTGATTTTTCTTGGACCAGAAGACATCTAGAAGACCTGGAGAGGAGGTCGGAAGACCTGGCAGCAGACGACAAGCCGCCAGGGTGCGCCCTAGGGGGGGCGCCCCCTGGCTTGTGGGCCCCCTGCAGGCCTTCTAACCCTAACTCTTCGCCTATATATTCCCATATATTCCCAAACCACCAGAGAGCCACAAAAATACTTTTCCGCCGCCGCAACCTTCTGTTCCCGTGAGATCCCATCTTGGGGCCTTTTCCGGTAATCTGCCGGAGGGGGATTCGATCACGGAGGGCTTCTACATCAACTCCATTGTGCCTCCGATGAAGCGTGAGTAGTCTACCTCAGACCTACGGGTCCATAGCTAGTAGCTAGATGGCTTCTTCTCTCTGTCCGATCCTCAATACCATGTTCTCCTCAATGCTCTTGGAGATCTATCCGATGTAATCTTCTTTTGCAGTGTGTTTGTCGAGATCCGATGAATTGTGGATTTATGATCAGATTATCTATGAATATTATTTGAATCTTCTCTGAATTCTTATATGCATGATTTCATATCTTTGTATTTCTCTTCGAGTTATTGGTTTGGTTTGGCCAACTAGATCCGTAGCTCTTGCAATGGGAGAGTTGCTTAGTTTTGGGTTCAATCTTGCGGTGTCCTCACCCAGTGACAAAGTAGGGGTAGCGAGGCACGTATTTGTATTGTTGCCATCAAGGATAAAAAGGTGGGGTTTTCATCATATTGCTTGAGTTTATCCATCTACATCATGTCATCTTACTTAAGGCGTTACTCTATTCTTTGTGAACTTAATACTCTAGATGCAGGCAGGAGTCGGTCGATGTGTGGAGTAATAGTAGTAGATGCAGAATCGTTTCGGTCTACTTGACACGGACGTGATGCCTATATGCATAATCATTGCCTTGGATATCTTCATAACTTTGCGCTTTTCTATCAATTGCTTGACAGTAATTTGTTCACCCACCGTATTATTTTCCTTCAAGAGAGAAGCCTCTAATGAAACCTATGGCCCCCGGGTCTATTTTCCATTATATATTTTCAGATCTATAAACCAAAAATACCAAAAATACCTTGCTGTAATTTTATTTACTTTTATTTAGTTTTACTTTTAGTAATCTTTTATATCTATCTCTATCAGATCTCATCCTTGCAAGTGACCGTGAAGGGATTGACAACCCCTTTATAGCATTGGGTGCAAGTGTTTGATTGTTTGTGTAGGTGCATAGATTGGGGCCTTGCTTGTACCTCCTACTGGATTGATACCTTGGTTCTCAAAACTGAGGGAAATACTTATCTCTACTTTGCTGCATCACCCTTTCCTCTTCAAGGGAAAAACCAATGCAAGCTCAAGAAGTAGCAGGAAGAATTTCTGGCGCCGTTGCCGGGGAGGATACATAGCAAGTCAAGACAAGAACTCCCCCGTCAACTTGCCAATTTCTGGCGCCGTTGTCGGGGAGGATACATAGCAAGTCAAGACAAGAACTCTCCCGTCAACTTGCCAATTTCTGGCGCCGTTGCCGGGGAGGATACATAGCAAGTCAAGACAAGAACTCTCCCGTCAACTTGCCAATTTCTGGCGCCGTTGCCGGGGAGGATACATAGCAAGTCAAGACAAGAACTCTCCCGTCAACTTGCCAATTTCTGGCGCCGTTGCCGGGGAGGATACATAGCAAGTCAAGACAAGAACTCCCCCGTCAACTTGCCAATTTCTGGCGCCGTTGCCGGGGAGGATACATAGCAAGTCAAGACAAGAACTCTCCCGTCAACTTGCCAATTTCTGGCGCTGTTGCCGGGGAGGTCTACATCAAGCCTACCAAGTACCCATCATAAACTCATCTCTTGCATTTACATTATTTGCCATTTGCCTCTCGATTTCCTCTCCCCCACTTCTAAAACGATTTTCAGAAAAAACCAAAAAGATTTGCCTTTTTATTCGCCCTTCTTCCGTTTGTCTTTTCGTTTGTTTTTTTGTTTGCTTGTGTTGCCATGTGCCTTCTATTTGCTAGCATCTTTGCTTGCTAAAAATCTATTGATATGGATCCTCATCCACTTGCTAATCTTTTCAAAAGACCAAATTATGATGAACCAATTGCTAGTGAGTTGAGTGCACTTGATTATCTCTATGAAGTTTTGCTTCAAAATCATGAAAATTTTGATGAAGTGTTGAAAGAAGAAATTTATAAGGTGATCCATGATATCTCCTTGATTGGAAAGCATGATTGCAGTGATGTTACTATTAATTCTATTAATGTCAATTATGCTAATGATATGCAAAGCCACAAGCTTGGGGATGCTATGTTTGATGAAGATGATATTTTTAGTCCCGCAAGTTTTGATGAGCAAATTTATTATGATGTTTGCATGCCTCCTATTCATGATGATGGTGAAACTTATCATCATGGTTTTAATTTGCAATCTGGTTATGTCAATCAAGTGTCTCATGATAGTTATTTTGTTGAGTTTGCTCCCACTACTATGGATAAAAAGGAATTTGCTCATGTGGAGAGTAATGAAAATTCTATGCTTGTGCATCATGAAAAGAATGATTTATGTGATAGTTATATTGTTGAATTCCTTCATGATGCTACAGAAATTTATTATGAGGGAGGAACATATGCTTGTAGGAATTGCAATAATATCAAGTTTCCTCTCTATGTGTTCAAAGTTTTGAAGTTATGCTTGTTTTGCCTTCCTATGCTAGTTGATTCTTGTTCCCATAAATTGTTTGCTCACAAAATACCTATGCATAGGACGTGGGTTAGACTTAAATGTGCTTTTCATGAGATTCATGATGCTTTTTTGCATATTTGAATTACTACTTTTTATGTGAGCATCATTGAAATCATTATGCCTAGCTAGGGGCGTAAAACGATAGCGCTTGTTGGGAGGCAACCCAATGAATAAATAATTTTTTGCTTTTTCCTTTCTGTTTTTGAGTGTTGAAACAATTATGCCTCTATTATGATTGTGTTTTTATGGTTTATTTTGTTTTTGTGCCAAGTAGAACCGTTAGGATGATTCATAGGATGAGTAGAAGTGATGCTGAATCTGAAAAAGAAACTTTGCGTCCAGTATATGAATTTTCATTTGTTTCTGGAACGTGATATTGAGCTGAAATTTTAACACGGTGTTTCTATACAAATTACCTAGATTTTCCTAATTTTTAAGAATTTTTAGAGTTACAGAAGTATTCGAAGTTTACAGATTTCTACAGACTGTTCTGTTTTAGACAGATTCTGTTTTCTATGTGTTGTTTGCTTATTTTGATGAATCTATGGGTAGTATCGGGGGGTATGAACCATGGAGAAGTTGGAATAAAGTAGATATTACACTAATATAAATAAAGAATGAGTTTGCAACAGTACCTAAAAGTGGTGATTTTAACGGATCTCACGAGTTTTCTGTTGAGTTTTGTGTTGTGAAGTTTTCAAGTTTTGGGTAAAGATTTGATGGACTATGGAATAAGGAGTGGCAAGAGCCTAAGCTTGGGGATGCCCAAGGCACCCCAAGGTAATATTAAAGGACAACCAAGAGCCTAAGCTTGGGGATGCCCCGGAAGGCATCCCCTCTTTCGTCTTCAATCCATCGGTAAATTTACTTGAGGCTATATTTCTATTCACCACATGATATGTGTTTTGCTTGGAGCGTCCTGTATGATATGAGTCTTTGCTTTTTTGTTTGCCACAATCATCCTTGCTGTACACACTTTTTGAGAGGGACGCGCATGAATCGTGAATTTATTAGAATACTCTATGTGCTTCACTTATATCTTTTGAGCTAGGCAATATGCTCTAGTGCTTCACTTATATCTTTTTAGAGCACGGCAATGGCTTTATTTTATAGAAATTGTTGAACTCTCTTGCTTCACTTATATTATTTTGAGAGTTTCTAAACAGCATGGTAATTTGTTTAGGTTATGAATTTAGTCCTAATATTATGGGCATCCAAGAGAGATATAATAAAAACTTTCATATAAAAGTGCATTGAATACTATGAGAAGTTTGATTCCTTATGATTGTTTTGAGATATAAAGATGGTGATATTAGATACATGCTAGTGAGTAATTGTGGATTGGTAGAAATACTTGTGTTAAAGTTTGTGATTCCCGTAGCATGCACGTATGGTGAACCGTTATGTGACGAAGTCGGAGCATGATTTATTTATTGATTGCCTTCCTTTGTGTGGAGGTCGGGATCGCGCGATGGTTAACTCCTACCAACCCTTCCCCTAGGAGAATGCGTGTAGTAATTTGTTTTGATGACTAACAGACTTTTGCAATAAGTATGTGAGTTCTTTATGACTAATGTTGAGTCCATGGATTATACGCACTCTCACCCTTCCACCTTTGCTAGCCTCTCTAGTACCGCGCAACTTTCGCCGGTGCATTAAACCCACCTTCCTCAAAACAGCCACCATATACCTTCCTCAAAACAGCCACCATACCTACCTATTATGGCATTTCCATAGCCATTCCGAGATATATTGCCATGCAACTTCCACCGTTCCGTTTATTATGACACGCACCATCATTGTCATATTGCTTAGCATGATCGTAAGATAGCTAGCATGATGATATCATTGCTACGCTAGATCATTGCATATCCCGGTACACCGCCGGAGGCATTCATATAGAGTCATATCTTGTTCTAGTATCGAGTTGTAAATTTTGAGTTGTAAGTAAATAAAAGTGTGATGATCATCATTATAGAGCATTCTCCCATGTGAGGAAAGGATGATGGAAACTATGATTCCCCCACAAGTCGGGATGAGTCTCCGGACTTTATGAAAAAAAAGAGGCCAAAGAAGCCCACCAAAAAAAAGAGAAAATAAAAAAAATGAGAGAAAAGAGAGAAGGGGCAATGCTACTATCCTTTTTCCACACTTGTGCTTCAAAGTAGCACCATGATCTTCATGATAGAGAGTCTCCTATATTGACACTTTCATATACTAGTGGGAATTTTTCATTATAGAACTTGGCTTGTATATTCCAATGATGGGCTTCCTCAAATTGCCCTAGGTCTTCGTAAGCAAGCGAGTTGGATGCACACCCACTTAGTTCCTTTTTTGAGCTTTCATACACTTATAGCTCTAGTGCATCCGTTGCATGGCAATCCCTACTCACTCACATTGATATCTATTGATGGGCATCTCCATAGCCCGTTGATACACCTAGTTGGTATGAGACTATCTCATTCTTTTGTCTTCTCCACAACCACCATATTCTACTCCACCTATAGTGCTATGTCCCTGGCTCACGGTCATGTATTGCGTGAGAATTGAAAAAGTTTGAAAATACTAAAGTATGAAACAATTGCTTGGCTAAAACCAGGGTTGTGCATGATTTAATACTTTGTGTGATGAAGATGGAGCATAGCCAGACTATATGATTTTGTAGGGATAGCTTTCTTTGGCCATGTTATTTTGAGAAGACACGATTGCTTTATTAGTATGCTTGAAGTATTATTGTTTTTATGTCAACATTAAACTTTTGTTTTGAATCTTATGGATCTGAATATTCATGCCACAATAAAGGAAATTACATGGATAAATATGTTAGGTAGCATTCCACATCAAAAATTCTGTTTTTATCATTTACCTACTCGAGGACGAGCAGGAATTAAGCTTGGGGATGCTTGATACGTCTCCAACGTATCTATAATTTTTGATTGTTCCATGCTATTATATTATCTGTTTTGGATGTTTTATATGCATTAATATGATATTTTATATTATTTTTGGGACTAACCTATTAACCTAGAGCCCAGTGCCAGTTTCTGTTTTTTCCCTGTTTTTGAGTTTGACAGAAAAGGAATATCAAACGGAGTCCAAACGGAATAAAACTTTCGCGATGATTTTTCTTGGACCAGAAGACATCTAGAAGACCTGGAGAGGAGGTCAGAAGACCTGGCAGCAGACGACAAGCCGCCAGGGTGCGCCCTAGGGGGGGCGCGCCCCCCTGGCTTGTGGGCCCCCTGCAGGCCTTCTAACCCTAACTCTTCGCCTATATATTCCCATATATTCCCAAACCACCAGGGAGCCACAAAAATACTTTTCCGCCGCCGCAACCTTCTATTCCCGTGAGATCCCATCTTGGGGCCTTTTCCGGTAATCTGCCGGAGGGGGATTCGATCACGGAGGGCTTCTACATCAACTCCATTGCTCCTCCGATGAAGCGTGAGTAGTCTACCTCAGACCTACGGGTCCATAGCTAGTAGCTAGATGGCTTTTTCTCTCTCTCCGATCCTCAATACCATGTTCTCCTCGATGTTCTTGGAGATCTATCCGATCTAATCTTCTTTTGTGGTGTGTTTGTCGAGATCCGATGAATTGTGGATTTATGATCAGATTATCTATGAATATTATTTGAATCTTCTCTGAATTCCTATATGCATGATTTCATATATTTGTATTTCTCTTCGAGTTATTGGTTTGGTTTGGCCAACTTGATCGGTAGTTCTTGCAATGGGAGAGGTGCTTAGTTTTGCGTTCAATCTTGCGGTGTCCTCACCCAGTGACAAAGTAGGGGTAGCGAGGCACGTATTTGTATTGTTGACATCAAGGATAAAAAGGTGAGGTTTTCATCATAGTGCTTGAGTTTATCCCTCTACATCATGTCATCTTACTTAAGGCGTCACTCTGTTCTTTATGAACTTAATACTCTAGATGCAGGCATGAGTCGGTCGATGTGTGGAGTAATAGTAGTAGATGCAGAATCGTTTCGGTCTACTTGACACGGACGTGATGCCTATATGCATAATCATTGCCTTGGATATCGTCATAACTTTGCGCTTTTCTATCAATTGCTCGACAGTAATTTGTTCACCCATCGTATTATTTTCCTTCAAGAGAGAAGCCTCTAGTGAAACCTATGGCCCCCGGGTCTATTTTCCATTATATATTTTCAGATCTATAAACCAAAAATACCAAAAATACCTTGCTGCAATTTTATTTACTTTTATTTAGTTTTACTTTTAGTAATCTTTTATATCTATCTCTATCAGATCTCATCCTTGCAAGTGACCGTGAAGGGATTGACAACCCCTTTATAGCGTTGGGTGCAAGTGTTTGATTGTTTGTGCAGGTGCATAGATTGGGGCCTTGCTTGTACCTCCTACTGGATTGATACCTTGGTTCTCAAAACTGAGGGAAATACTTCTCTCTACTTTGCTGCATCACCCTTTCCTCTTCAAGGGAAAAACCAACGCAAGCTCAAGAAGTAGCAGGGTACACCTTCTATCTCAGATCCGAGGACAAAGTGTTTGACGCCAAGAATGGGTCATTTCTCGAGAAAGAGTTTCTCTTGAAAGAATTGAGTGGGGGGAAAATAGAACTTGATGAGGTTGTTGAACCTTTACTTCAACTAGAGAGTAGCGCAGCACAGAAAGATGTTTCTGTAGAGCCTACATCGGTTGAAGAGGAAGCTGATGATGGTGATCATGAGGCTTCAGATCAAGTTGCTATCGAACCTCGTACGTCGACAAGGGCACGTACTGCTCCTGAGTGGTACGGTAACCCTATCTTAGAGGTCATGTTGTTGGGCAAGGATGAACCTACGAGCTATGGAGAAGCGATGATGGGCCCGGATTCTGAGAAATGGTTAGAGGCCATGAAATCCGAGATGGGATCCATGTATGAAAACAAAGTATGGACTTTGGAAGTAATACCTGAAGGGTGAAAGGCCATTCAGAATAAATGGATCTTTAAGAAGAAGACGGACGCGGACGGTAATGTCACCGTCTATAAAGCTCGACTTGTGGCAAAGGGTTTTTCACAAGTTCAAGGAGTTGACTACGATGAGACCTTCTCACCCGTAGTGATGCTTAAGTCCGTCAGAATCATGTTAGCAATAGCTGCATTTTTCGATTATGAAATTTGGCAGATGGATGTCAAAACAGCGTTCCTTAACGGTTTCCTTAAGGAAGAGTTGTATATGATGCAACCGGAAGGTTTTGTCGATCCAGAGAATGCTGACAAAGTTTGCAAACTCCAGCGATCCATTTATGGACTGGTGCAAGCATCTCGGAGTTGGAATCTTCGCTTTGATGAGGTGATCAAAGCGTTCGGGTTTATACAAGTTTACGGAGAAGCTTGTATTTACAAGAAAGTGAGTGGGAGCTCTATAGCATTTCTAATATTATATGTGGATGACATATTGCTGATTGGAAACAATATAGAAATGTTGGAAAGCGTGAAGGAATATTTGAACAAGAGTTTTTCAATGAAGGACCTAGGAGAAGTTGCTTTCATATTAGGCATCAATATCTATAGAGATAGATCGAGACGCTTAATAGGACTTTCACAGAGCACATACCTTGACAAAGTTTTGAAGAAGTTCAAAATTGATCAGTCCAAGAAGGGGTTCTTGCCTATATTGCAAGGTGTGAAGTTGAGTAAGACTCAATGCCCAGTGACTGCAGAAGATAGAGAAAAATGAGTGTCATCCCTTATGTTTCAGCCATAGGCTCTATCATGTATGCAATGTTGTGCACAAGACCCGATGTCAGCCTTTCCATAAGTATGGCCGGAAGGTTTCAAAGTGATCCAGGAATGGAACACTGGACGGCGGTCAAGAATATCCTGAAGTACCTGAAAAGGACTAAGGACATGTTTCTCGTTTATGGAGGTGATCAAGAGCTCATCGTAAAGGGTTACATCGATGCAAGCTTTGACACTGATCCGGATGACTCTAAGTCTCAAACCGGATACGTATTTATTCTCAATGAGGGAGCAGTAAGCTGGTGCAGTTCCAAGCAGAGCGTGGTAGTTGATTCTACATGCGAAGCGGAGTACATCGCTGCCTCGGAGGCGGCGAAGGAAGGTGTCTGGATGAAGGAGTTCATGACAGATCTTGGAGTAGTGCCCAGTGCACTAAACCCAATGACACTGTTCTGTGACAACACAGGTGCCATTGCTCTGGCCAAGGAACCAAGGTTTCACAAGAGGACCAGACACATAAAGAGATGCTTCAATTCCATCTGCGATTACATCACGGAGGAGGACATAAATATTTACAAAGTGCACACGGATCTAAATGTCGTAGACCCATTGACTAAACCTCTTCCATGGGCTAAACATGATCAACACCAGAACTTTATGGGTGTTAGATTCATTACAATGTAAATCACATAGTGATGTGAGCTAGATTATTGACTCTAGTGCAAGTGGGAGACTATTGGAAACATGCCCTAGAGGCAATAATAAATTGGTTATTATTATATTTCCTTGTTCATGATAAATGTTTATTATCCATGCTATAATTGTATTGACCGGAAACGCAAATACATGTGTGGGTACATAGACAACACAGTATCCCTAGTATGCCTCTAATAGACTAGCTCATTGGTCAAAGATGGTCAAGGTTTCCTAGCCATATACATCAGATGTCATTTGATAACGGGATCACATCATTAGGAGAATGATGTGATGGACAATACCCAAACAATGAACGTAGCATATGATCGTGTCAGTTTATTGCTATAGTTTTCTGCATGTCAAGTATCTGTTCCTATGACCATGAGATCATGCAAATCACTGACACCGGAGGAGTACCTTGTGTGTATCAAACGTCGCAACGTAACTGGGTGACTATAAAGGTGCTCTACAGGTATCTCCGAGGGTGTCTGTTGAGTTGGCATGGATCAAGACTAGGATTTGTTACTCCGTGTGACGGAGAGGTATCTCAGGGCCCACTCCGTAATACAACATCACAATGAGCCTTGCAAGCAAAGTGACTAAAGAGTTAGACCTGGGATCTTGTATAACGGAACGAGTAAAGAGACTTGCCGCTAACGAGATTGAACTAGGTATAGAGATAACGACGATCGAATCTCGGGAAAGTAACATACCGAAGAACAAAGGGAACAACATACGTGATTAACTGAATCCTTGACATAGAGGTTCAACCGATAAAGATCTTCGTAGAATATGTAGGAACCGATATGGGCATCCAGGTCCCGCTATTGGTTATTGACCGTAGAGGTGTCTCGGTCATGTCTACATAGTTCTCGAACCCGCAGGGTCTGCACAGTTAACGTTCGGTGACGTTTCGGTAGTATTGAGTTATGTATGGTGGTGACCGAAGGTTGTTTGGAGATCCGGATGAGATCCTGGAAGTCACGAGGAGCTTTGGAATGGTCCGGAGGTAAAGATTGATATATAGGAAGTCCCGTTTTGGTCTCCGGAAAAGTTTCGGGCACTTCCGGTAGTGTACCAGGAGTGACGAATGGGTTCCGGGGGGTCCACCAAGTGGGGCCCACCGACCCCAAGGGTCACATGGGCCTAGGAGGTGGCACACCAGCCCCTGGTGGGCTGGCCGGCCAGCCCCTAGGAGGCCCTTGCGCAAGGGGTGGGGAAGGGGCCATGTGGGGAGGAGTCCTACTAGGATTCCACCTCCCTTGGGGGAGGTGGACTCCTCCCCCTTGTGGTTCGGCCGAATCCCTAGGGGAAACCCTAGGGCTGCCTCATCCTCCCTCCCTCCTATATATACTAGAGGGTTTTTGAGGGCAGCCCCCAACCTGAAAAGCCACGAGCTGCCCTCTCTCCCTCTAGATCGTTTTCTCCTCTAGATTAGTTCGGTGGAGGTCGGCGAAGCACTGCCAGATTAGTTCACCACCACCGCCACCATGCCGTTGTGCTGCCGGAGAACTCATCTACCTCTCCGCTCCCTCTTGCTGGATCAAGAAGGCGGAGATCGTCATCGAGCTGTACGTGTGCTGAACGCGGAGGTGCTGTCCGTACGGCGCTAGATCGGAACGGATCGTGATTGGATCGCGGGACGGCTTGCGATTTGGATCACGAAGACGTTCGACTACATCAACCGCGTTTCTTAACGCTTCCCGCTTAGCGATCTACAAGGGTATGTAGATCCACTCTCCCTCTCGTAGATGCTCATCACCATGGATAGATCTTGCGTGTGCGTAGGAATTTTTTTGTTTCCCATGCAACTTTCCCCAACAGAAATAGATTTTTATAATCTGAATAGATAAAAACAGCAAGGTAGCAAGTAGCAAACATCGAGCAAAATGGTATATCAATGCTTAGAAACAAGGCCTAGGGTTCATACTTTCACTACTGCAATCTCTCAACACTGCTAACATAATTGAATCACATATCAATCCCTCAATGTGCGACAAACAATCACTCCAAAGTTCTTATATATAGCGGAGAACATAAGATGAAATTGTTGTAGGTAGAAAACAACCTAAAAGTTATTTTTGCGATAAATTAATTGAACCATCCCCATGAGTGTCGCAAACAACCCTAGAGATCATACTACAATAACACCACATGATACGCATCAATCAACTCTAATATCACTGCTACTTGTAGACTGCGTTGGGATTTTCCCCGAAGAGGAGGGGAGATGCATCACAGTAGAGATAAGTATTTCCCCGAGTGAGAACCAAGGTTCTAGAACCAATAGGACAACCACGCAAGTTCCCGTCTTCAGCGCCTACACATAAAAGAGCACACACTTGCACCCAACGCGGGCAAGAGGGTTGTCAATCTCCTTGAACTCGTTACTTACAAGCGATACATAGAGATAGATAGATAATATAAATGTAAAATAAAATAAAAGTAAATAAAAGGCAGCAATATTTTTGGTGTTTTTGTAATATGATTTGTAAATACCCGGGGCCCATAGTTTTCGCTAGAGGCTTCTCTCTCGAAGAAAGCATACGGTGGGTAAACAAATTACTGTTAGGCAATTGATAGAAAAGAGCATAGTTATGCAATATTTATTCACGACAATGATCATATATATAGGAATCATGTCCATAAGCAAGTTGACCGACTTATGCCTACATCTACTACTATTACTCCACCCATCGACCGATATCCAGAATGCATGTAGAGTATCAAGTAAAAATAGAGTAATGCTTGAAGCAAGATGACATGATGTAGACAAATTAAACTCAACTAATATGAATAAACCCCATCTTTTTATCCTTAATGGCAGCAATACAAATACATGTCATGTCCCCTTCTATCACTGGGATTGAGGACCGCAAGATTGAACCCATTAGTACGTACCACTCACGCTGAAGATAAATCAATCTAGCTGGCCAAATCAAACCGATAGATCAGAGAGAAATACGAAGCTATCATAATCATGCATATATATAACCAGGTAAGATTTAATATACTTTCATGAATAATCTAAACATAAACCCACAATTCATCGGATCCCAACAAACACACCGCAAAGATGATTACATAGGATAGATCACCGCGGGAATCGCGGTGATCTTTGCATTGACGAACATAGAGAGAGATAGCCATCTAGGTACTAACTATGGACACGTATGTCTATGGTAAACTACTCACACATCACCATGGGAGCAGCAAGGTTGATGTAGAGTCCCTCCGTGATTGATCCCCCTTCTGGCAAGGCACCGGAGCAGGCCTCCAAATGGGATCAGAGCGAAACAAAGACTTGTGGCGGCGCGAAAAGTGTTTCGGGTGGCTCTCTGGTGTTTTCCCAACATATTAGGATTTATAGGAGTGCAATTAGGCCAGGAGGCTGCGGGAGGTGGTCCCAAGCCTTTAGGGCACGCCCTGTTGGCTTGGGGCCACCCTGTGTGGCCTCTGGTCACCCTATGCATTTTAAAACCGAACCGAAGTACCGTACCAAAAATAAACCGAACCGAACCAATTTTATGGTGTTTTTGGTTTTATGGTTCCGGTATGGTATGAACTTTTCATACCGTTTTGAATTTTGGTTTTTATGGTATATACCGAAAAACGAATGGTTAACCGAATAAACCGAAGTACAAAATATATTTATATATCTTGGAGGGAATAACCATACACGGAATCATTTTTGTGTTGAGAAGCCAGATTGCCTGTTAAGTGCATCTGTTTATTTTGTAATGAACTCATATTTCTCTTCACAAGAATGCTAAGCACGTTCATAACCATTGAATTCATGCACGCATATATACTTGCATATAGTTATATACTCTTTGCATAAAAACATATGTGTTTTGAGTCATAAATTTGTAAATTGTTATATGTCATTTTCAAATTCGCGTCAACTACGGTTTTTATGGTATATACCGAAACCATACCGAAATAATTTGGTATATACCGAAACCGAACCGTATCTAAATTTCATTTCGTATTTACCGAAGTATTAATAACGTACAAATCGAAAAACCGTATAAACCAAACCATGTGAACCGAATAAACCGAACGCACAGAGTGAGCCTATGGTCTCCCTCCGAAGTTTCTAGGTCTATTTTTGTCCAGAAAAAATCATCAAAAAGTTTCATTGCATTTGTACTTCACTTGATACTGATTTCCTGAAAAGCCAAAAACACGCAGAAAACATCAACTGGCACTAGGCACTGGGTTAATAGGTTAGTTACAAAAATGATATAAAACAACATATAAATGCATATAAAGTATACAAGATTGACAATATAATAGCATGGAACAATCAAAAATTATAGATGCGTTGGAGACATATCAGCATCCCCAAGCTTAATTGCTGCTCGTCCTCGAGTAGGTAAACGATAAAAACTGAATTTTTGAGGTGACATGCTACCTAACATGTAATCTTATTCAGGTATGATCACTAAGAAAGGGTGAACTAATAACACATCAACATAGTAATATCCAGAAACATAAGTAACACAATCATCAACTTTCAAAATATATGACCCCTAAAGAATGTTACTCCCCATTCATTTTATCATATTAGGATGGCATGGCTCTGTCTTCACCACATAACTACAAATGTTGAGCACCACGGTGTTAAGTCAAGCAATTGGATCGTGCTTTTTAATGCGCTTCAACATTTTCAACCTCACTCAATACATGAGCGTGAACCATGGACATAACATATAGGTGGAATAGAATATGGTGGTAGGTATCAAAGGAGTAAAAGTGGAGAAGAAAGTCTCACATCAACTAGGCGAACCAACGGGCTATCGAGATGCCCATCAACCAATATCAATGCAAGGAGTAGGGATTGCCATGCAACGGATGCACTAGAGCTATAAGTGTATGAAATCTCAACGGAAGCTAAGTCGGTGTCCATCCAACTTGCTTGCTCATGAAGACCTCGGGCATTTGAGGAAGCCCGTCATCGGAATATGCATGCCAAGTTCTATAATGAAAAATTCCCACTAGCATTTAAAAATGACAAATCATGAGACTCTCTATATGAAAAACATGGTGCTTTCTCTAAGCACAAGTGTGGAAAAAGAGGTAGTAGCATTGTCCCTTCTCTCTTCTTTTATTTCTCTTTTTTCTCTTTTTTTGCCTTTTTTATTTTTTTATCTTTCGTCGGGAGTCTCATCCCGACTTGTGGGGGAATCATATTCTCCATCATCCTTTCCTCACTAAGACAATGCTCTAATAATGTTGAACATCACACTTGTATCTACAACTTGATATAACTACTCAATGATGATGAAAGAAATGACTCTATATGAATTCCTCTGGTAGTGTACCAGAATGTGCAATGATCTAGCATAACATGTAAACAATGATGAATGGTGGCTTTGCCACAAATACTATGTCAGCTACATGATCATGCAACGCAATATGATGATGAACACAAAAGTCATGCGATGTAACGGTGGAAGTTGCATGGCAATATATCTCAGAATGGCTATGGAAATGCCATGATAAGTAGGTATGGTGGCTGCTTTGAGGAAGATATAAGGTGGCTTATGTGCAACAGAGCGTATCATGTCGCGGGGTTTGGATGCACCGGTGAAGGTTGCACCGATCCTCAAGGTGAGAATGGGCAATGCACGGTACCGAAGAGGCTAGCAAATATGAAAAGGTGAGAGTGCATACATCCATGGATTCTAATTAGTAATAAAGAACTCACATATTTATTTCAAAGCTTTATTAGCTCTCTCGAAGCAAAGTACTACTCGCATGCCGCTAGGGAGGAGGTTGGTAGGAGTTAACCATCGCGCGCCCTCGACCAAAACAGCACTAGGATTTCAACGAGGAATAAGAATGCTCATACATCATAACCATGCCATAACCAATATTTAGATGAACAAGAAGTTAACACCCTTTAAATATCAATATTTCTACTAACGAACAACCATGTACTCACGCCGTTTCATATTACCACATCAATATCATTAACCCACGATTTCTTTTTTATGTGTCGATGACCCAGAAGTATAGGGGATCAATCGTAGTCCTTTCGATAAGTAATAGTGTCGAACCCAACGAGGAGCAGAAGGAAATGATAAGCAGTTTTAGGCAAGGTATTCTGTTCAAGTGCTGTGAGTAACAATGATAGATAGTTTTGTAGCAAGATAAATTGTAGCAACTAACAAGTAACAATAGTAGCAAGTGTGCAGCAAGGTGTCCCAATCCTTTTTATAGCAAAGGACAAGCCCAAAAGTTCTCCTATATAAAGTAAAGCACTCTCGAGGACACATGGGAATTTCCATCTAGTCATGTTCATCATGTCGAGTTGATTCGCGTTCGTTACTTTGATGATTTGATATGTGTGTGGACCGGTGCTTAGGTGATGTTCTTACTTGAACAAACAACCTACTTACGATTACCCCCTCTCGCAAGCATCCGCAACTACGAAAGAAGAATTAAGATAAATCTAACCATAGCATGAAAAATGTGGATCCAAATCAGCCCCTTACGGAATAACGCATAAACTAGGGTTTAAGCTTCTGTCACTCTAGCAAGCCATCATCTACTTATTACTCCACAATGCCTTCCCTTAGGCCCAAATATGGTGAAGTATCATGTAGTCGATGTTCACATGAATCAACTAAAGGAAGAAGCAACATACACATCAGCAAAATATTGAACGAATACCAACTTCACATGATTACTTATAACAAGACTTCTTCCATGTCCTCGAGAACAAAAGCAACTACTCACAAATCATCACCATGCTCACGATCAGAGGCATAATGAATATGATAAAGGATCTAAACATATAATATTCCACCAAGTAAACCAACAAGCATCAATTACAAGATGCAATCAACACTATTAGCAACCCCCAGGTACCAATCTAAGGTTTTGAGACAAAGAGTGAATACAAGAGATGAGCTAGGTTTTGAGATGATATGGTGCTGGTGAAGATGTTGATGAAGATTGGTCTTCCCACGAAGGAGGAAGCGTTGGTGATGACGATGGCTTCGATTTCCCCCTCCCGAAGGGAAGTTTCCCTGGCAGAATCACTCTGCCGGAGAGCAAAAGAGCCTCTGCCCAGGTTTCCGCCTCGAGACGGCAACGCTTCATCTCGAAAGTATCATCTTGATTTTTTCTAGGTCAAAACCCATCATGTAGAAGAATCCATCAGGGCACGTCCACTCCAGGGAGGGTGGGCGCACCCTATTGGCTTGGCACCAATAGATGCCCCCCTCCCGTACTTCTTGGCTCCAATAATTCACATATATTCCATAAAAAAATTCGTGAAGTTTCAGGTCATTTCGAGTCTAGAAAATTTCCAACTTCTTCTATTGTTTTCACATCAAGAATTCTAGTTTCAGGCAATTTCCCTCCTTGTGTTGGACCTTGTAAGTTAAGAGGGGAAAGACATTAGAATTGTATCATAAGATGGAATAATGGCCAAGAACACTATAAGT
This sequence comes from Elymus sibiricus, assembly GCA_039707655.1. Taxonomy (NCBI): domain Eukaryota; kingdom Viridiplantae; phylum Streptophyta; class Magnoliopsida; order Poales; family Poaceae; genus Elymus; species Elymus sibiricus. Next base: position 195,674,834 of record CM077663.1, on the reverse strand, counting down.
ATCAATAAGAAATCATGATGCAAAATGGACGTATCAACTCCCCCAAGCTTAGACCTCGCTTGTCCTCAAGCGAAATCCGAACTCGATAATAATGACCACATAATTAGAGAGAGAGGTGTCGATAAAAAAATAGAAACATCAGAGCATCATGAATATTAACATAGCAGCAAGTTTTTATCATATAGCGTCATATGAACAAGTAGCAATCTATCCACAAATATCGAAGTATGAAGCATAAACTTTATGGACAACCAACAAACTATGTTCTTAGTCACTGAGACAATCACAATTTGTCATATTCCAGAGAGGAGTCTATGTAAGAGCTTTCATTTTTGCAAGTTCACATACTTAACTATCATTTAGTCGTCTATGATTGCTGACACTCAATGTATATTTTTGGAGCAAACGTTTTTTGTCAAACACATAGGAAGATAGGGGCTTTATTATTTTCGCCACCCAACTTATTTACCTCAAGGATAATGTCAACAATAATGACTCATGATTACCTACATCCAACTGGATATATATATATATCTGGATCTTTCCCTAACACATGATGCTTGCCAACTAAAGAATTAATAGATTGGAAAAGGGATAAACATTATTGACTCTTGCATAAAAGTAAATACATAAAATTAAAAGATAGGCCCTTCACAGAGGGAATCAGAGGTTGTCATGTGTGATACGTCTCCAACGTATCTATAATTTTTGATTGTTCCATGCTATAATATTATCATTCTAGGATGCTTTTTTGGGTGTTTATTTACCAATTCATATTAATTTTAGCACTAACCTATTAACCCAGTGCCCAGTGCCAGTTGCTGTTTTCTGCATGTTTTTGGCTTTTCAGGTTTACAGTACCAAACGAAGTCCAATTGCTCTGAAACTTTTTTATGATTTTTTCTGGACCAAAAGAAGACCTGGAAGTTTCGGGAGGCTACTGGAGGCCGCACTAGGGGGCAACCACATAACACGGTGCGCCCAGGGGGGTGGCCGCACCCTGTTATGTGGTGGCCCCCTCGGGCGTCCCCTGACGCCCCTCTCTGGCCTATAAATTCTAAGAAATCCCCAAAACCCTAGAGAGCCTCCCGAAACACTTTTTCCGCCGCCGCAAGTCTGTGTTTCGCTGTGTGCCCATCTGGAGCCCTGTTCCGGTGCCCTGCCGGAGGGGGATCGATCACGGAGGGCCTCCACAACAAGCTTTCTGCTCCCATGGTGATGTGTGAGTAGTTCCCTACAGACCTACGGGTCCATAGTTAGTAGCTAGATGGATATCTCTCTCTCTCTCTTGATCTTCAATACAAATTTCACCGCATCTTGAAGGTGATCTATTCGATGTAATCACTTTGTGCGGTGCATTTGTTGGGATCCGATGAGTTGTGGGTTTATGTTCAGATTATTCATGAAAGAGATGTGAGTCTTTTGTTAATTCTATTATGATTCTTATTTGCATGATTATTATAGCTTCGTAAATCTATCCGATCTATTGAAATAGTTTGGCCAACTAGATTGATATTTCTTCAATGAGAGGGGTGCGTTGTAGTGGGTTCAATCTGGCGGTGCTCTATATCCCAGTGACAGAAGGGGACAAGACACGTCTTTGTATTGTTGCCACTAAGGATAAAACGACGAGGTTAATTCATATTGATTGAGTTTTCTTTGTCTACATCATGTCATCGTTCTCAAAGCATTACTATGTTTGTCATGAACTTAATACTTAGAGAGGCAAGCACAGAAGCTCTCTTGACGTGGAGTAATAGTAATAGGTGCAGGCAGGAGTCGTCCTACTTGGTTATGGACGTGATGCCTATATACACATGATCATTGTCATGAATAAATATTTCATAACTATGTGCTTTTCTATCAATTGCCCAACAGTAATTTGTCTACCCACCGTAAGCCTACTACATGAGAGATGCCACTAGAGAACACTACAGCCCCCGGGTCTATTCACTTATATATCTACAAAATCTTTCGATACCTTACTTCCATTTATTTACATTTATTTTATTTTGCAATTTACATTATTCAACTATCATCTACACACTTTATTTGCTTGCAAATAACGAGTCCAAGGGGATTGACAACCCTCTTGCCCGCGTTGGCTGCAAGTGTTTGCTTCTTTGTGTCCAGTCGCTGAAGACAGGGGTTGCGTGCTACTCCTATTAGTTCGATAACCTTGATTCTCACTCGGGGAAATAACTATCTATATTGTGCTGCATCGCCCGTTCCTCTTCACGGAAAATCCAATGCAGATCACAAGTATCAGGAAGGATTTGTGGCACCATAGCCGGGGAGTATCACCAACCTACTATCAAGTAACTTCGCACAAAATATCATTCACTTGTTTTACTTTACATTTTCTCTTATATTTTTATTGTTTCATAAAAATCAAAAATATTTATCTTTGCTAGTTTGCTTGTTACGATGGATAGTCTTACTTATGTTCCCTTTACTACCGAGAATGAGGCGCTTGGCTTAGGATTTGCAATGCTCAAAATAAATCGATTCATAAGCAATCCCCCATTATCTTGCTTCACAACTTTTATGTGGGTATTACTAATTGGTATAGGTTCGTACTTGATACTATTACCGGTCGTAATTTCTTAATGAGTCACACTTCGTAGGCTTTCAAAGCCATGGAAAATTTAGTTGGGTCACCACCCCTTGTTATTAATGAAACTACTTTGACCTTGGAACATGTTATGCAAAGGCTTGATATTATTGAAAATAAAATTGCCACTAAATAACAAGTTGAGGAGTTGGACAAAAAGATTCACAATCATATTACTCAATTTGGGTAGAAGATAGGAATAACTTTGAAAGCATTGAAGGAGAAAGATACAACTATTAATGAGCGGGTAGAGCAAGGTTTTAGTAGAATTGATAAAATAGAGGAAGTCTTTGATAAAATGGGATCCGTTTTTACCCCATCAAGGAAAGAATTCTAAGATTATGTATGTCCCTAAGAATATTAGTATCACTCCCATTAAAAGAAATGAGGATCCTAAGATGATTAGTGTGCATCCTAATTTTATAAATTTGAAGGATCCTATATTCAAGCTTCCACCTTTTAGGAAACATGGTTGTGTTATTAAGGAGCTTGAGACCAAAGATGGTAACACTTGAAAATATGCATTATGCCTAGCTAAGGGTGTAAAACAATAGGGCTAGTTGGGAGGCAACCCAATGGTTATCTTATTTTCTTAATTTTTATTTTCTGTTTGTGTGTGATAAAATGATTATTGCCTCTGTAATGATTGTGTTTTTATCTTTAAATTAGATTTTGTGCCAAGTAAAGCCTTTGGGATGATTTAAATGATGAGTAGATTTGATACGATGCAAAAACAGAAACTTTAGCGTCCAGTGCAGAATTTCTCTGGTTTTATTGGAATGTCTTTTTGATCTGAAATTTTTACACAGTGTTTATATACAAATTATTCAGGTTTTCATAATTTTTCAGAATATTTGGAGTTATATAAGTATAGGTTCTTTACAGATCTTTACAGTTTGTTCTGTTTTAGACAGATTCTATTTTTGCTTGCATAGTTTGCTTCTTTTGTTGATGCTATGGATTGTATCGTGGGTATAAGCCATGGAGAAGTTATAATACAGTAACTTATGCAATAATAAAATATTGATTCATAACAGTACCTAAAGTATTTGATATGTTTACTATACTAACAGGTCTCACAAAGGTTTTGTTGAGTTTTGTGTGCTAAATTTTTTAAGTTTTGGGTGCTATCACGATGGATGAATGAATAAGGAGCGGCAAGAGCCTAAGCTTGGGGATGCCCAAAGCACCCCAAGTTAATATTCTAGGAATACTCAAGCATCTAAGCTTGGGGATGCTCCAGAAGGCATCCCCTTTTTCGTCTCAATCCATGGGTATGTCACTTGGAGCTATATTTTTATTCATCGCATGATATGAGTTTTGCTTGGGGCATCATTTTATTTAGTTTCCTTTTGCTTTATTTTCCCACAATCATTGTTTGCTGGACACACCCACTTGAGAGAGAGACAAGATCACCATGATTTATTAGAATACTCTTTGTGCTTCCCTTATATCTTTTGAGATTAGCAGTTGCTATAGTACTTCACTTATATCTTTTAGAGCACGGTGGCGTATAGATTTTAAAGAAATAATTGCACCCTCGTTCTTCACATTTTTTTTGAGAGTTAATAAATAGCGATGGTAATATGCATGGGTTATAAGACTAGTCCAAAAAGAATAGGTATCCAATGAGTGCATAGAATCAAACCCACATGTAGCACATAAAAGAGAAATTGAGGGTTATTGATATTGATGTGGTAATGTGAAAGGGCATGAGTGCATGATCATTGGTTAGTAAGAATATTGTGAATTAGAGCTTGTTAACTTGTTGTTCATCTAAATGTTTTTTATGGCATGGTTATGATGTGTGAGCATTCTTATTCTTCGTTGAAATCCTAGTGATGTTTAAGCCAGAGGCGCGCGATGGTGAACTCCTCCCAACCTCCTCCCTAGGGGCATGCGAGTAGTACTTTGCTTCGAGAGAGCTAATAAAATCTTCCAATAAGTATGTGAGTTCTTTTTTACTAATGTGAATCCATGTATGTGCGCACTCTCACCACCTCATATTTGCTAGCCTCTTCGGTACCGTGCATTGCCCATTCTCACCTCAAGGATCGGTGCAACCTTCGCCGGTGCATCCAAATCCCATGATATGATATGCTCTGTTGCACATAAGCCTCATTATATCTTCGTTAAAACAGCCACCATACCTACCTATTATGGCATTTCCATAGCCATTCCAAGATATATTGCCATGCAACTTCCACCGTTACATCATATGACTAGTACTTTCATTCTCATATTGCTTTGCATGATCATATAAGCTGACATAGTATTTGTGGCAAAGCCACCGTTCATCATTTTTTATACATGTTACGCTTGATCATTGCATATCCTGGTACACTGCTAGAGGCATTCATATAGAGTCATACTATACTTTTTCATATTGAGTTGTAAGTAAATAAAAGTGTGATGATCATCATTATTAGGGCACTATCTGAGTGAGGAAAGGATGATGGAGACAATGATTCACAAGTCGGGATGAGACTCCGAATGAAAAATAAAAGAAAGAAAGGAAAAGAAAAATAGAGAAAAATAAAAACAAATAAAGAAAAAAGGGCAAAAAAGAAAAAGAAAAGAGAAAAAGAGAAAAAGAAAAAGAAATAAAGAAAAAAGGAGAAAAAGAAAAAGAAAAAAGAAAAAAGAAAAAAATAAATGAGAGAAAAGAGGGAAGGGACAGTGCTACAACTTCTTTTTCTACACTTGTGCCTCAAAGTTGCACCACGTTCTTCATATAGAGAGTCTCTTGTTTTGTCACTTTCATATGCTAGTGGGAATTTTTCATTATAGAACTTGGTTTGTATATTCCGACGACGAGCTTCCTCAAATGCCCGACGTCTTCATGAGCAAGCAGGTTGGATGCATACCCACTTAGCTTCATTTGAGCTTTCATGCACTTATAGCTCTGGTGCATCCTTTGCATGGCAATCCCTACTCCTCGCATTGATATCTATTGATGGGCATATCCATAGCCCATTGATACGCCTAGTTGATGCGAGACATTCTTCTCCACTTTTACCCCTTTGAAACCTACCACCATATTCTATTCCACCTTTATGCTATATCCATGGTTCACACTCATATATTGCATGAGTAATAAAAAGCTGAAGCACGTTAAGAAGTACGATCCAATTGTTTGACTCGACACAGTGGTGCTTGACATTTGTATTTATGTGGTGAAGACGGAGCCATGCCATTCTAATATGGTAAAATGAATAGGGGGGTGAACATTCTGTAAGGACGTATATTTTGAAACTTGATGATTATGTTACTTATGTTTATAAGTATTGCTATGTTGATGTTTATTAATTCATCATTTCTCAATGATCATACCTGCAATATATTACATGTTGGGTAGCATGTCACATCAAAAATTATGTTTTTATCATTTACCTACTCGGGGATGAGGAGGAATTAAGCTTGGGGATGCTGATACGTCTCCAACGTATCTATAATTTTTATTGTTCCATGCTATAATATTATCACTCTAGGATGCTTTTTGGGTGTTTATTTACCAATTCATGTTATTTTTTAGCACTAACCTATTAACCAAGTGCCTAGTGTCAGTTGTTGTTTTCTGCATGTTTTTGGCTTTTCAGGTTGACAGCTCCAAACGAAGTCCAATTGCCCGAAACTTTTTTATGATTTTTTCTGGACCAAAAGAAGACCTGGAAGCTTCGGGAGGAGACCGGAGGCCGCACGAGGGAGCGAGCACATAACAGGGCGCGCCCAGGGGGTGGTCAGGCCCTGTTATGTGTTGGCCCCTCGGGCATCCCCCGACACCCCTCTCTGGCCTACAAATTCTAAGAAATCCCCAAAACCGTAGAGAGCCTCCCGAAACACTATTTCTGTCGCCGCAAGTCCCTGTTCTGCCGTGTGCCCATCTGGAGCCCTATTCTGGTGCCCTGCCGGAGGGGGGATCGATCATGGAGGGCCTCTACATCAACCTTGCTGCTCCCATGGTGATGTGTAAGTAGTTCCCCACCGACCTACGAGTCCGTAGTTAGTACCCAGATGTCTCTCTCTCTGGTTATTCAATACAAAGTTCACGACATCTTCACGGTGATCTATTCGATGTAATCAGTTTGTGCGGTGCGTTTGTTGGGATCCAATGAATTGTGGGTTTATGTTCAGATTATTCATGAAAAAGATTTGAGTATTCTCTCAATTCTATTATGATTCTTATTTGCATGATCATTATAGCTCTGTAAATCTCTCCAACCAATTGAAATAGTTTGGCCTAGATTGACATTTCTTCAGTGAGAGGGGTGCGTTGTAGTGGGTTCAATCTGGCGATACTCTATATCCCAGTGACAGAAGGAGACAAGATACGTCTTTGTATTGTTGCCACTAAGGATAAAACGATGGGGTTAATTCATATTGATTGAGTTTACTTTGTCTACATCATGTCATTATTCTCCAAGCATTACTCTATTTGTCATGAACTTAATACTTAGAGAGGCAAGCATAGAAGCGCTCTTGACGTGGAGTAATAGTAATAGGTGCAGGCAGGAGTCGCCCTATTTGCTTATGGATGTGATGCCTATATACACATGAGCATTGTCGTGAATAAATATTGCATAACTATGTGCTTTTCTATCAATTGCCTAACAATAATTTGTCTACCCATAGTATGCCTACTACATGAGATATGCCACTAGAGAACACTACGGCCCCCGGGTCTATTCACTTATATATCTACAAAAGCTTTCAATACCTTGCTGCCATTTATTTAATTTTATTCTATTTTTAAATTTACATTATTCAACTATCATCTACACACTTCATTTGCTTGCAAATAACGAGTCCAAGGGGATTGACAACCCTCTTGCCCGTGTTGGGTGCAAGTGTTTGCTTCTTTGTGTGCAGTCGCTGAAGACGGGGGTTGCGTGCTACTCCTATTGGTTCGATAACCTTGTTTCTCACTGAGGGAAATACTTATCTATACTGTGATGCATCACCTGTTCCTCTTCACGGAAAATCCAACGCAGATCACAAATATCAATGCTCTTTTTAATTTGGGATGTGCAAACTCTTAATGTAAAGGAATGCCACTTTATATTGCCCCTTATGATAACAAACTTTATTATAGAGTGTGTCACTTTTATTTCTTTGCCATCAGAAGATCTTACAAAGCTTATTTTCGCTTACAATAAAAGATCATACATATTTAGGAGCAATTTTTATTGCTTTATGCACCGATAACAACTTACTTGAAGGATCTTATTCAATCCATAGGCAGGTATGGTGGACTCTCGTGGCAAGAAACTGGGTTTAAGGGTTATGGATGCACAAGTAGTATCTCTACTTAGTGTGAATTTTTGGGCTAGCAAAAGATCCTAGACAAGCACCACATGTTAGAGGATCCATGACAATATAAATTCTATGTGAATGCAGACAAAGATAACTCATTACGCCGTCTTCCTTGTCCAACATCAACTATTCGATCATATAGAAAATGTTTGATGGGGTCTCACAATCATAGAAGATGTCCAACATAGTATATTTGTATGTAAATCTCCTCTACTCTTTCATAGTTTTGCATGGATTGTATCAATGACTAATACTATGTTTGTTAACTCCGGACAACTTTTATCAGGCACACTTATTTTTATGTGAAGTCGTTGCTCCCCATGGATTGGCATATGATCTTTCTATTTCATTGCTATGATTGATGCATGGCAGAAAAGCTAGCGAAATTCAACTAATATTTCTTATATAACTCTCACACTCGGTTACAAGGATAGATAGATCACAAAGCAAACACTCTAAGCAAAATGATACTAAACTTTTATTCCTCTAGATCACGAAATAACTAAGGATCGAACTAAGATAGATGTTGATGTAAAAGTGGTGGTGATACGATACCGGGACACCTCCCCCAAGCGTGGAACAAGCTAAGGGTGGTGCCATACCCATGTACTCAAGTGTCCTTCTTGGGTGATTGTGGTGATGATCTAGTGGTTTGATCCTTCAACAATAGATATTCTAAATTAATGATTATCCTCCGAAGGGCCCACTTCTGCTCTTCCAGCAAAATAACTTCATGGGTGAGTGTTGTGTTCTGAGCACAGATGGATTCCATAGCATTCAATGCATCAATTTCAGGTAAAGAAATATCATCATAAAGAGGTAATAGGATATATCCCTTGTTGGAATCCTCAAAGAGGAGGTTAGGGAAATTCCCTTTGGATCCTTTGGCTTCTTCCTTATACTTCCTCACAACAGCTTCTGGAGCTTCAGACTTATCCTCTTCTCTAGAGGACAAGTCATAGTAGACCTCGCTGTAGGGGCGTTTTCCTGGTGAAGGCCGGACTATGCGATGCTTTTTACGGAGAATTGGAGGAGCCACGGATGCTTCACTGAATAATGAGTTTTCACAGAAAAAACAACTTGAAACAAGAACAGAGGAGAAACTTGCGATGCGGTGGTCAAAATGTACATGAGTATATATAATGAATTTTTCTAGGTCAGAATACGAGTCGAGGAAGAAAACGGAGTCCGAGAGGCACACGAGGTGCTCCCAAGCCATCAGGGCACGCCCAGGGCGGTGACCGTGCCCTGTTGGCTTGGGACTCCCTCGTAGGTCCCCTCGGCTGGTTCTTATTTTTTTAATTTCTCATATATTCCAAAACTGACAAAAAATATTTTTATGGAATTTTTGGAGTCAGTTTACTTACCGTATCACATATCTACCCCTTTTCAGGGTTTTGGAGTGTTCCGGAAGGTCTCTTCTATGTGTTCTTCCGTGTAATCACTTGAATAATATTAGTTCCAATATTAATGGGCATACCTGAGATATAACGTTTAATTATTTTCCCATTAAGCACTCTCGGATTTGTGCCTTCAGCATTGTTGATCTTGATAGCTCCGGAGCGATAAACTTCTTCGAGAATATATGGTCCTTCCTGTTTGGAGAGAAGTTTTCCTGCAAAAAATATGAAACGAGAATTGTACAAAAGAACTAGATCACCAATTTTAAATTCTCGTTTTTGGATTCTTTTTTCATGCCATCTTTTAACCTTTTGTTTTAACAACTTGGCATTTTCATAGACTTGTGTCCTCCATTCATCTAGAGAGCTAATATCAAATAACGTCTTTTCACCGGCAAGTTTGAAATCATAATTGAGTTCTTTGATTGCCCAATAAGTTGTATGTTCCAACTCAAGAGGTAAATGGCATGCTTTCCGATAGACCATTTTATACGGGGACACGCCCATCGGATGTTTATAAGCAGTTCTGTAAGCCCATAAAGCATCATCAGGTTTCTTAGACCAATTCTTTCTAGATCTATTAACGGTCTTTTGCAAGATCAATTTTATTTCTCAATTACTTAATTCAACTTGACCGCTAGACTGAGGGTGATAAGGTGATGCAATTATATGGTTAACATCATATTTAGCTAGAAGTTTACGGAAAGCACCATGAATAAAATGTGAACCACCATCAGTCATTAGATATCTAGGGACTCCAAACCTCAGGAAAATAATTTCTTTAAGCATTTTAATAGAAGTGTTATAATCAACACTACCAGTTGGAATAGCTTCTACCCACTTGGTAATGTAATCAACACCAACAAAAATATGAGTATTCCCGTTAGAGGAAGGAAAAGGTCCCATATAAGCAAAATCCCAAACATCAAACGGTTCGATAATAAGTGAATAATTCATAGGCATTTCCTGACGTCTACCAAGATTACCAATTCTTTGACATTCATCACAAGAGAGGACAAGCTTATGTGCATCTTTGAAAAGAGTAGGCCAATAAAAACCAGACTGTAGTAACTTATGTGCAGTTCTGTCACCAGCGTCGTGTCCTCCATATGCCTCAGAATGACAGTTCCATAGGATCTATTCATGTTCATGCTCAGGTACACAATGTTTAATAACACCATCTACTCCTTCTATATAAAGATGTGGGTCATCCCAAAAGTAATATCTTAAATCAAAGAAGGACTTTTTCTTTTATTGGTGTGTGAAACTAGGTGGTATATATTTAGCAACAATGTAATTAGCATAATCTGCATACCAAGGAGTGCTACGAGAAGCATTTATAACAACTAATTGCTCATCGGGAAAACTATCATCAATAGACAGTGGGTCATCAAGAACATTTTCCATCCTAGAAAAATTATCTGCTCCCTTTCTATCAACAATATGCAAATCAAACCATTGAAGTAAAAGCACCCACCTAATTAGTCTAGGCTTAGCATCTTTCTTTTCCATAAGGTATTTAATAGCAGCATGATCAGTGTGAATAGTAACCTTAGAATCAACAATTTAGGGTCTAAACTTATCACTTGCAAACACAACTGCTAAAAATTCCTTCTTAGTAGTAGCATAATTTCTTTGAGCACTGTCTACAGTTTTACTAGCATAGTGAACAACATTCAAATTTTTGTCTACTCTTTGCCCTAGAACAGCACCAACAGCACAATCGCTAGCATCACACATAATTTCAAAAGGTGGGTTCCAATCAGGTGGTTGAACAATAGGTGCAGTAATTAAGGCTTTCTTAAGAATTTTAAAGGCTTCTACACAATCATCATCAAAAACAAACGGAACTTCCTTTTGAAGAAGATTAGTTAGTGGCCTAGAAATCTTTGACAAGTCTTTAATAAAGTGTCTATAGAAACCATCATAGTAAGGAAACTTGTTATAACTTTCACATCTCTAGGATATGACATTTTCTCAATTGCATCAATTTTAGCTTTATCTACCTCAATAGCTCGTTCAAATATTTTGTGTCCAAGTACTATGACTTCATTCACCATAAAGTGGCACTTCTCCCAATTCAAGACAAGATTAGTTTCTTCACGTCTCTGCAAAACTCGATCAAGGTTGCTTAAGCAATCATCAAAAGAAGTCTCGTAAAAGGAAAAATCATCCATGAACACCTCAACAATCTTTTCACAAAAATCAGAGAATATAGCAGTCATACATCTTTGAAAGTTAGAAAGTGCATTACATAAGGCAAAAGGCATACGTCTATAAACATAAGTTCCAAACAGACAAGTAAAGGTAGTTTTCTCTTGATCTTCTTTTGAAACAGGTATTTGAGCGAAACCAGAATATCCATCAAGAAAACATAAGTGTGTATGCTTGGAAAATCTTTCTAACATTTGATCAATAAAAGGCAAGGGGTAATGATCTTTTCTGGTAGTTCTGTTTAATTTCTTGAAATCAATTACCATCCTATAACCAGTTACAGCTTTTTGATGGATAAGTTCATTTTTATCATTAGGAACAACGGTTATACCTCCTTTCTTAGGAACAAAATGAACATGACTTACCCATTTACTATCAACAATAGGATAAATTATACCTGCCTCCAGAAGCTTTAGTATTTCTGTTCTTACCACTTCTTTCATTTTGGGATTCAAGCGGCGTTGATGACCGATAACAGGTTTAGCATCCGGTTCCATATTAATCTTGTGCTGACATAGAGTAGGACTAATGCCCTTAAGATCATGAAGAGCACATCCAATAACAGCTCGGTGCTTCCTCGGAGTTTTAAGTAGTCGCTTTTCTTCATGTCCTGAAAGGTTAGCGCTAATAATAACAGGATGTATCTTCTTTTCATCAAGGTAAGCATATTTCAATGTATCAGGTAATTTCTTTAATTCAAACACCAGATCTCCCTTAGGTGGGGGGATCTCCTAGAATGTCAACAGGCAAATTGTGTTGAAGGATCGGTGCTTGCTTAAAGAATATCTCATCTATTTCATTTCTCTCATTCATATGCATATCATTTTCATGGTTTAGCAAATATTGTTCTAACGGATCAGCAGGAGGCACGGCAATAGAAACAAGACCAATAATTTCATCATTACTAGATAATTCTTTCTCATGTGGTTGTCCACCATACTTAGAGAAATTAATCATGAGACACATAACCAAAGCTTACTCTCACCTTCTCTGTAACATAATTAATTTCAGCATTAATGGTATTCAAGAAAGGTCTACCAAATATAATGGGACAAAAATTATCTTGTTGTGAACCAAGTACTAAGAAATCAGTGGGGTACTTAATTTTTCCACACAAGACTTCAACATCTCTAACAATCCCAAGTGGTGAAATAATGTCTCTATTTGCAAGTTTAATAGTGACATCAATGTCTTCAATATCATAGGGTGTTATGTCATTCATAATTTCTTGATATAAAGTAAAAGGTATAGCACTAACACTAGCACCGATATCACACAAGCCATGATAGCAATGATCTCAACTTAACAGAAACAACAAGCATGCCAAGAACTGGTTTATTTTTATCTAACTCATCATGTTTGTTTCTAACAGGTTTTGCAATTCTAGCAGCTTGATCACATAAGTAAATAACATGTCCATCAATATTATCAACTAGGAGATCTTTAACCATAGCAATATTAGGTTCTACATTTATTTGTTCAGAAGGTTTGGGTGTCCTAATATTGATTTTATTAACCACAATTGAAGCTTTAGCATGTTCCTTAATCCTAACAGGAAAAGGTGGTTTCTCCATGTAAGCAGTAGGCACAACTGGATCAACATGGTAAACAATTGTTTCCTCTTTAACTTTAATAGGTTCCTCTAACAATTCTTCAATAGGTGGATGGAATTTCAACCACTTCTCCTTAGGGAGATCAACATGAGTAGAAATTGATTCATAGAAAGAAGCTACTATCTCAGAGTCAAGCCAATATTTATTGCTAAACTTCTGAAAAGTATCAGTTTCCATAAAAGATTTAACACAATCAAACTCAAGCTTTATACCCGATGGTTTACCTTTGTTGAGTTCCCAATCTTTAGAGCTGCGTTTAATTCTTTCCAAAAGATCCCATTTGAATTCAATAGTTTTATTCGTGAAGGAACCAGTAGAAGAAGAATCAAGCCTCGATTAATCATCATAAGAAAGCCGAGCATAAAAGTATTATTTTTCTTGAGAGATCATGATTCGGGCATGTGTGCATCATAGACTTAAGCCTCCCCATGCTTGAGCGATACTTCCTCCTTCATGAGGTCAAAAACTATAGATATAATTTCGATCACGATGAACCAGATGCATAGGATAAAACTTCTGATGAAATTCCAGCTTCAAGCGATTCCAGTCCCATGTTCCAGTGTCATCCAATATCCTATACCAAGTCAATGATTTTCCCTCCAAAGATAAAGGGAAAACTTTCTTCTTAACTTGGTCCTCGGATAAACCCGCAAGCTTAAATAATCCACAAATCTCATCTATATATATCAAGTGCAAATCAGGATAAGTTGTATCGTCTCCTACGTAAGGATTAGCTAGCAGTTTCTCTAACATACCCGAAGGAATTTCATAGTAAATAATTTCAGTAGGTTGAGGGGCAAAAAATTTCACTTTTGGTCAGGGTGAAGATACCCCAAACAGGCCCTTCAAAGGATTATCTTCCATAGTAACAAGCAACCGTAAATTTCAGCACGTACCGAAAATGTTTACTTACCAATTTCCACATACCAAGGGCACTTCACTCCCCATCAACGGCGCGGGAAAAGAGTCTTGATGACCCACAACTATAGGGGATCAATCGTAGTTCTTTCGATAAGTAAGAGTGTTGAACCCAACGAGGAGCAGAAGGAAATGATAAGCAGTTTTCAGCAAGCTATTCTCTGCAAGCGCTGTGAGTAACAGTGATAGATAGTTTTGTATAAAGATAAATTGTAGCAAGTAACAAGTAACAATAGTACAAAGTGTGCAGCAACCTGGCCTAATCCTTTTTATAGCAAAGGACAAGCCTGAAAGTTCTGAGGTTTTGAGACAAAGATTGAATACAAGAGATGAACTAGGGTTTGAGATGAGATGGTGCTGGTGAAGATGTTGATGAAGATTGGTCCTCCCACGAAGGAGGAAGCGGTAGTGACGACGATGGCTTCGATTTCCCCCTCCTGAAGGGAAGTTTTAGAATCACTCCGTCGGAGAGCAAAAGGGCATGTGCCTAGGTTTCGGCCTCGATACGGCGGCACTTCGTCCCGAAAGTATCCTCTTGATTTTTTCTAGGTCAAAACCCATCATATTGCAGAAGAGGGGGGCGGAGGCCATCCGTGGGCCTGCCAAGCCATCAGGGCGCGCCCAGGGGGTGGGTGCGCCCTGTTGGCTTGGCACCAACAGGTTCCCCCCCTCCGGTACTTCTTGGCTCCAATAATTCAGATATATGCCACAAAAATTCCTCGTGAAGTTTCGGGCATTTGGAGTCGGGGAAATTTCTAGCTTTTTCTATGGCTTTCAGGTCCAGAATTCCAGTTTCAGGCAATTTCCCTCCTTGTGTTGGACCTTGTAAATTAAGAGAGGAAAGGCATTAGAATTGTATCATAAGATGTAATAATGGCCAATAACACTATAAATATCAATAAGAAATCATGATGCAAAATGGACGTATCATGTGCTACATGAAAGTTTTTATTATATCCTTCTTGAATACCTATCATTCTTGAACTAGTCTTATAACCCATGCAAGTTACCATTACCCCCTATTAGACTCTCAAACAAATATAAGTGAAGAACGAGGGTGCAATTATTTCTACAAAATCTACACGTCACCATGCTCTAAAAGATATAAGTGAATGAAGCACTAGAGCAACTGCTTGGCTCAAAAGATATAAGTGACGAACATAGAGTATTCTAATGAATCATGATGAACACATGTCTCTCTCAAATAGGTGTCTCCATCAAAGAGTGATTGTGTAAAACTAAAACTAAAGAAAACTATAATGCATGACGCTCCAAGAAAAACACATATCATGTGATGAATAAAAATATAGCTCCAAGTGACATACCGATGGAATGGAGACAAAAGAGGGGATGCCTTCTGGGAGAAGGCATCCCCAAGCTTAGACGCTTGAGTCTTACTAGGATATTACCTTGGGGTGCCCTACGCATCCCCAAGCTTAGGGTCCTGCTGTTCATTATTCCTTCATCTGTCGTGATCACACCCAAAACTTGATAACTTCAGCACACAAAACTCAACAGAAACCTAGTGAGATCCGTTAGTATAATAGGCAAACCATAAACATTAGCTATTATTATAAATTTATTCATATTTAATTATTGCATAAGGTACTGTATTCTAACTTCTCCATGGCTTATACCCCCCGATACAATCCATACCATCATCAATACAAGCAAATAATGCAAGCGAAAATAGAATATGTCTAAAACAGAACAGTCTGCAATGATTAGCACTAAAATCATACTTGTGTAACTCCGAAATTCTGAATAATAAGGACCTGGGAACTGATGACACACAAGTATAGGGGGTCAATCGTAGTCCTTTCGATAAGTAAGAGTGTCGAACCCAACGAGGAGTAGAAGTAAATGACAAGCGATTTTCAGCAAGGTAATTTCTGCAAGCACTGAAATTGTAGGTAACAGATAGTTTGATAGCAAGGTAATTTGTAACGAGCAAGTAACGCTAACGGTAAACAAGGTGCAGAAAGGTAGCCCAATCCTTTTGAGGCAAAGGACAGGCCAGAACAATCACTAGTAATAGGCAAAGTGTTCTTGAGGGTACACGGGAATTTCGTCTAGTCACTTTTATCATGTTGGTTTGATTCGTGTTCGCTACTTTGATAATTTGATATGTGGGTGGACCGGTGCTAAGGTGTTGTTCTTACTTGAACTAACAACCTACTTATGATTAACCCCCTCACAAGCATCCGCAACTACGAGAAAAGTATTAAGACAAAGTCTAACCATAGCATTAAACATGTGGATCCAAGTCAGCCCCTTACGAAGTAGCGCATAAACTAGGGTTTAAGCTTCTGTCACTCTAGCAACCCATCATCTAATAACTAATCCACAATGCATTCCCTTAGGCCCATGAATGGTGAAGTGTCATATAGTCGACGTTCACATGACACCACTAAGGGAATCACAACATACATATCATCAAAATATCGAACACATATCAAATTCACATGATTACTCGCAACATGACTTCTCCCGTGACCTCAAGAACAAAGGTAACTACTCACAAATAATAATCATGCTCAAGATCAGAGGGGTAATGAATAGCATAATGGATCTGAACATATAATCTTCCACCAAATAAACCATATAGTAATCAACTACACAAGGTAATCAACACTACTATACACCCACAGATACCAATCTGACGTTCCGGTACAAAGATTGAACACAAGAGATGAACTAGGGTTTGAGAGGAGACGGTGCTATTGAAGATGTTGATGAAGATTGGCCTGCCAAAGATGAGAGGGGAGTTGGTGATGACGATAGCTTCGATTTCCCCCTCCGAGAGGGAAGTTCCCCCGGCAGAATCGCTCCGCCGCAGGGCAAAAGTGCTCCTGCCCAAGTTCCGCCTCGAGGCGGCGGCGCTTCCTCCCAAAAGTCCTCCTCCAATTTTTTTTAGGTTTTTTGGGAATATATACCAGAAGATGGGCTCCGGAGGTGGGCCAGGGTGAGCACCACCCACCAGGCCGCGCCAGGGAGTGCCTGGCGCACCCTGGTGGGTGCTCCTCACCAGGTGGCCCCCCTATGGTAGATTTTTGCTACAGTATTTTTTATTAGTTCCAAAAATATTCTTCGTCAAGTTTCAGCTTCATTGGAGTTGTGCGGAATAGGTATCTCTGACGTGCTTTTCTTGGGTCCAGAATTCCAGCTGCCGGTATTCTCCCTCTTTGTGTAAACCTTGCATATTATGAGAGAAAAGGCATTAGAATCACTCCCCAAAGCATTATTATTCAAAAAAACAAAGTAAATAACAGTAGGAAATCATGATGCAAAATGGACGCATCAACTCCCCCAAGCTTAGACCTCGCTTGTCCTCATATTGAAAAGCATGTCCACATGGTTTGAGAGAGAGGTGTCGAAAAAAAAATATGGACATAGAAGCATCATGCTTATTAACATAACAGCAACAAACTCTAACATAAAAACTTATTTCAATATATTTTTATCATAAAGCTTCTCATGAACAAGTAACAATTCATCACAACATAGAAGTATGAAGCATAAACCTTATTGGAAACCAACAAACTGTGATCTCAGTCAACTTTGCAACTACAATTCATCATATTTTCAGGAAGGGTCTCATGTCGGAGCCTTTTGTCAAGTCCACATACTCAACCATGATTTAGTCTTCTATGATTGCTAACGCTCAAGGCATACCCATGAACAAAAAGTTTCAACCGGACACATAGGAAGATAGGGGCTTATAGTTTTGCCTCCCAACTCACTCACCTCAAGGGTGATGTCAACAATAATAACTCATGCCCACCCATATCCAACTGGATATATGTGCCTAGATCTTTCCTCACCACATGATGCTTGCAAAGTAAAAAGTAAAAAGGAATAGAGAAGAATACTTTGACTCTTGCATAAAAGTAAAAGATAGGCCGTTCCCAGAGGGAAGCAGAGGTTGTCATGCGCTTATTGGTTTGTATGCCCAATCCCTTAATGTAAAAGAACGTCACGCTATATTGCCCCCTATGATAGCAACCTTTATTATGCAGTCCATCGCTTTTATTACTTTGCCATCATAAGTTCGTATAATGCTCAATTTTCTCTTACACTAATTGATCAAAACACTTTTAGAAGCAATTTTTATTGCCTTGTTGCACCGATGACAACTTACTTGAAGGATCTTTCTCGATCCATAGGTAGGTATGGTGGACACTCAAGGAAAGAGTTCGGGTTTGGATTTTTGGATGCACAAGTAGTATCTCTACTTAGTGCGGAATTTTTGGCTAGCAAAGGTATTGAGCAAGCACCACATGTTAAAGGATCTATGACAATATAACTTCTATGTGGATATGAACAAACATAAATCATTACGTTGTCTTCCTTGTCCAACGTCAACAATTTTGACATATAATATTTGATGGGGGCTCACAATCATAAAAGATGTCCAAGATAATGTATTTTCATGTGAATCTTCTCTTCCCTAATTAATTCTTTCATGAATTGCATCATTGACCAATGCTATGTTTGTCAATCTCCAATAAATCTTGCTACTTATACTTTTCCTTATGTGATGTCATTACTCACCATAAGATTAGCATATGATTCTTTTCATTTATTGCCTTTCTTTTATTTGATTGCAACAAGAAAGTAGAGAAGCAAAAACTCAAACTAAACTTTATTATATAACTTTCACATGATTACATAGATAGGTAGACCACGAAACTAACACACGAAAATAGATCTCGCTAAACTTTTATTCAACTAAGGCAAAGGGAAACTAAAGATAGAACCAAAATAGGTAAAAGTGAATAAAAGTGGTGGTGATACGATACCGGGGCACCTCCCCCAAGCTTGGCTCAAGCCAAGGGGAGTGATCATACCCATGTACTCAAGTCTCCTTTGGTGGTGGTGATGAAGAAGGTGGAGGTGTCGATGCAGGTGGTGGTGATGCGGAAACCTTCTTCTTCAAATTATATTTAAGCATAAAGTTTTCCTCCCTCAGATTATCATTCTCCAACTCGAGCTTTAATATCCTTTGGCATAAGGCATCCTTGCTTTCCTGCAGAAAACGAGACGGGATAAATTGGACCTTAGGTTTATATCTTCTCGGGAGGCTCGACTCCTTAAACTCCACATGCATGTCTCCGGGTTGAGGCAATGGATCATCCTCTTCTTCAGAGCTATCATCTTTTGTTTCCTACATGGTGGAATCTTCTTCCTCCTCCGAGGTCCATAGATAGGGGTAAATCTCCCTAAAGATCGTAGGATCTAGAACATAGGGATCAACATGGCTCTCCCCATCTGAATCTTGAGACGACATATTCTCAGATCTGTCAGGAAAACAGCACGAAACAAGAACAGGGGATTTTTCTGCGATACGGTCGTCAAAACAGTCGGGGGTATATATAGAGAATTTTTATTCTTGGGAAACAAGTATTTGGAAGGAAAATGGAGTCGGGAAGGCATCTGAGGTGTATCGTGCTCACCTCGATCACCTTTCGGTTTATTTTTTTATTCCTAAAATTCTAAAATATTCCAAAACCGACAGAAAATATTTTTGCGGATTTTTCGGAGTCCGTTTACTTACCGTATCACGTACCTCCTATTTTTAAGTATTCTGGAGTGTTCCGGAAGGTTTCTTTTATGTGTTCCTCCGGTGTCATGATTTGGATAACATTGCTTTCAACGTTAATAGGCGTACCTGAGATATAATGCTTAAATCTTTGGCCATTCACCACCTTCGGGTTAGTACCTTCGGCGTTATTAATCTTGATAGCTCCAGATCGATAAACCTCTTCAATAATATATGGTCCCTCCCATTTCGAGAGAAGTTTTCCTGCAAAGAATCTTAAACGAGAGTTGAACAAAAGAACATAATCTCCTATTTTGAATTCCCGCTTTTGGATTCTTTTGTCATGCCATCTTTTTACTTTTTCTTTGAATAGCTTGGCATTTTCATACGCTTGGGTTCTCCATTCATCGAGTGAACTAATATCAAATAGCCTCTTCTCACCGGCAAGTTTGAAATCATAATTGAGTTCTTTAATTGCCCAAAATGCTTTGTGTTCTAGTTCTAGAGGCAAATGACAAGCTTTCCCATACACCATTTTGTATGGAGACATACCCATAGGATTTTTATAAGCTGTTCTATAGGCCCAAAGTGCATCATCTAATTTCTTAGACCAATTCTTACGAGACCTATTGACAGTTTTTTGTAATATTAATTTTATTTCTATATTGCTAAGCTCTACTTGACCACTAGATTGAGGATGATAGGGTGATGCAATTCTATGGTTAACATCATATTTAGCAAGCATCTTACGGAAAGCACCATGAATAAAGTGTGAACCACCATCGGTCATTAAATATCTAGGGACTCCAAACCTTGGAAAGATAACCTCTTTAAGCATTTAAATGGAAGTGTGGTGATCGGCACTACTAGTTGGAATAGCTTCTACCCACTTGTTGACATAATCAACTACAACTAAAATATGAGTGTACCCGTTAGAGGAAGGAAAAGGCCCCATGTAATCAAAACCCCACACGTCAAATGGTTCAACAACAAGTGAATAATTCATAGGCATTTCTTGACGCTTACCGATATTACCAATTCTTTGACATTCATCACAAGACAAGACAAACTTACGAGCATCTTTAAAAAGAGTAGGCCAATAAAATCCAGATTGCAATACCTTATGAGCAGTTCTATCTCCCGCATGTTGTCCTCCATAAGCTTCGGAATGACATTTCCATAGGATCTGTTCCTGTTCATGCTCAGGTACACAATGCCTAATAATACCATCTACTCCTTCTTTATAAAGATGTGGGTCATCCCAAAAGTAATGTCTCAAGTCATAGAAGAATTTTTTTCTTTTGTTGGTATGTGAAACTAGGTGGTATATATTTAGCAACAATGTAATTAGCATAGTCAGCATACCAAGGTGTGTTGTGTGAGACACTTATTGCAGCTAGCTGTTCGTCAGGAAAACTATCATCAATAGGTAGTGGGTCATCAAGAATATTTTCTAACCTAGACAAGTTATCACCTACGGGGTTCTCAGCTCCTTTCCTATCAACAATATGCAAGTCAAATTCTTGAAGCAAGAGAACCCACCTAATGAGTCTATGTTTAGCATCTTTCTTTTCCATAAGATATTTTATAGCAGCATGATCGGTGTGAACAATAACTTTGGAGTCAACAATATAGGATCTAAATTTATCACAAGCAAACACAATTGCTAAATTTTTTTCCAGTAGTGGCATAATTTCGTTGGGCACTGTCTAGAGTTTTACTAGCATAATGGATAACATTCAATTTCTTATCAACTCTTTATCCTAGGACAGCACGAACAGCATAATCACTAGCATCACAGATAATTTCAAAAGGCAAGTTCCAATCAGGTGGTTGAACGATAGTTGCAGAGGTTAAGGCTTTCTTGAGTGTTTCAAAGGCTTCCACACAATCATCATCAAAAACAAAAGGGATATCCTTTTGCAAAAGATTAGTAAGAGGCCTAGAAATTTTAGAGAAGTCTTTAATGAACCTCCTATAAAAACCAGCATGACCGAGGAAACTTCGAATACCTTTAATATCTTTAGGACATGGCATTTTCTCAATTGCATCAACCTTAGCTTTATCCACCTCAATACCTCGCTCAGATATTTTATGCCCCAAGACAATATCTTCATTAACCATAAAGTGGCACTTCTCCCAATTCAAGACAAGATTAGTTTGTTCACATCTCTGCAAAACTCGATCAAGGTTGCTTAAGCAATCATCAAAAGAAGTTCCGTAAACGGAAAAATCATCCATGAAAACCTCTACAATCTTTTCACAAAAATCAGAGAATATAGCAGTCATACATCTTTGAAAGGTAGCAGGTGCATTGCATAAACCAAAAGGCATACGTCTATAAGAATAGGTTCCAAAAGGGCAAATAAAGGTCGTTTTCTCTTGATCGGATTGTGACACAGGTATTTGAGAGAAACCAGAATATCCATCTAGGAAACAAAAGTGTGTGTGCTTAGATAGTCTCTCTAGCATTTGATAAATGAAAGGCAAAGGCTAATGATCTTTTCTAGTAGCTTTATTTAATTTTCTAAAATCAATTACCATTCTATAGCCAGTGACAACTCTATGTGGAATGAGTTCATTCTTATCATTAGGAACAACGGTAATACCTCCTTTCTTTGGGACACAATGAACGGGACTTACCCATCTACTATCACCTATGGGATAGATTATACCTGCTTCCAGAAGCTTTAATATTTCAGTTCTTACCACTTCTTTCATCTTAGGATTCAACCGCCGTTGGTGATCAACAACGGGTTTAGCATCTGGTTCCATATTGATCTTGTGCTGACATAGAGTGGGACTAATGCCCTTAAGATCATCAAGAGTATATCCAATAGCAGCCCGGTGCTTCCTTAGAACTTTCAATAATCTTTCTTCTTCATGTTCTGAAAGGTTAGCACTAATAATAACAGGATATATCTTTTTCTCATCAAGATAAGCATACTTCAAAGTGTCAGACAATTGTTTCAATTCAAACACGGGATCACCTTTAGGTGGAGGAGGACCTCCAAGAGTTTCAATAGGCAAATTGTGTTTCAAGAGAGGTTGTTGTTCAAAGAAAATTTGATCTATTTCATTTCTTTCACGCATGTGCATATCGTTTTCGTGGTCGATCAAATATTGTTCTAAGGGATCGGTAGGAGGCACAGCAATAGAAGCAAGACCAATTATTTCATTTTCACTAGGTAACGCTTTATCATGAGGTTGTCTACTAAACTTGGAAAAATTAAATTCATGAGACACATTACCAAAACTGACACCGACGGTTTGTTTTTCACAATCTATCATAGCATTGACGGTGCTCAGGAAAGGTCTACCAAAGATAATGGGACAAAAGTCATCTTGTGGGGAACCAAGAACTAGAAAATCAGTAGGGTATTTTACTTTCCCACACAAGACTTCAACATCTCTAACAATCCCAAGTGGTGTGATAGTATCTCCATTAGCAAGCTTAATAGTAACATCAATATCTTCCATTTCGGCAGGTGCTATTTCATTCATAATTGCTTGGTATAAGGTAAAAGGGATAGCACTCACACTAGCACCTAAATCACATAAACCATGGTAGCAATGATCTCCTATTTTAACTAAGACAACGGGCAAGCCTTCTACAGGTCTATGTTTATCTTTCTTATCAGGCTTAGCAATTCTAGCAGCTTCATCACAAAGGTAAATGACATGCCCATCAATATTTTCTTCCAAGAGATCTTTAACCATAGCAACACTAGGTTCTACTTTAATTTTCTCAGGAGGTTTAGGTGCTCTTATATTACCCTTACGAACCACGGATGATACCTTAGCATGTTCCTTTATCCTAACAGGGAAAGGTGGCTTTTCAATATAAGCAATAGGCACAATTGGATCAACATTGTAAAAGATAGTTTCTTCTTTAGCTTTGACCGGTTCTTTAATTTCTTATTTAACAGGGGGATGATATTTAAACCACTTCTCCTTAGGGAGGTCAACGTGAGTAGCAAATGCTTCGCAGAAAGAGGCTACTATCTCAGAGTCAAGTCCATATTTAGTGCTAAACTTGTGAAAAGTATCAGTATTCATAAAAGATTTAACACAATCAAATTCAAGCTTTATACCTGACTCATTACCTTCGTCAAGTTCTCAATCTTCAGGCTTGCGTTTAATTCTTTCCAAGAGATCTCACTTGAAATCAATAGTCTTCTTCATATAAGAACCAGCACAAGAAGTATCGAGCATGGATTGATCATTATGAGAAAGCCAAGCATAAAAATTCTGAAAGATAACTTCCCTCGGAATGTCATGATTGGGGCATGAATATAACATTGACTTAAGCCTCCCCCAAGCTAGAGCGATACTTTCTCCTTCACGAGGCCAAAAATTATATATATAATTCCGATCACGATGAACTAGATGCATAGGATAAAACTTTTGATGGAATTCCAATTGCAAACGATTCCAGTTCCACGATCCAAGATCATCACATAGCCTATACCATGTCAATGCTTTTCCCTCCAAAGATAAAGGGAAAACCTTCTTCTTAACTTCATCTCCGGGTAAACCTGCAAGTTTAAATAATCCACATATTTCGTTCACATATAAGAGATGCATATCAGAATGTTCAGTTCCATCTCCTGCATAAGGTTTAGCAAGCAAGTGTTCTACCATACCCGAAGGAATTTCATAAGCAACATTTTTAGTAGGTGTTTTAGGTTGAGGGGTAACTAATTGTGGTTTCGGTCAAGGTGAAGATACCCCGAACAAACCCCTCCAAGGATTGTTCTCCATAGTAGCAAGTAGGAATAAATTTCAGCACGTAATATAAGTTTTTCCTTACCGATTTCCACTTACCAAGAGCACTTCACTCCCCGGCAATGGAACCCGAAAAGAGTCTTGATGACCCACAAGTATAGGGGATCAATCGTAGTCCTTTCGATAAGTAAGAGTGTCGAACCCAACGAGGAGCAGAAGGAAATGACAAGTGGTTTTCACCAAGGAAATTTCTGCAAGCACTGAAATTGTAGGTAACAGATAGTTTGATAGCAAGGTAATTTGTAACGAGCAAGTAACGGTAATGGTAAACAAGGTGTAGCAAGGTAGCCCAATCCTTTTGAGGCAAAGGACACGCCAGAACAATCACTAGTAATAGGCAAAGTGTTCTTGAGGGTACACGGGAATTTCGTCTAGTCACTTTTATCATGTTGGTTTGATTCATGTTCGCTACTTTGATAATTTGATATGTGGGTGGACCGGTGCTAAGGTGTTGTTCTTACTTGAACTAACAACCTACTTATGATTAACCCCCTCACAAGCATCCGCAACTACGAGAAAAGTATTAAGACAAAGTCTAACCATAGCATTAAACATGTGGATCCAAGTCAGCCCCTTACGAAGTAGCGCATAAACTAGGGTTTAAGCTTCTGTCACTCTAGCAACCCATCATCTAATAACTAATCCACAATGCATTCCCTTAGGCCCATGAATGGTGAAGTGTCATATAGTCGACGTTCACATGACACCACTAAGGGAATCACAACATACATATCATCAAAATATCGAACACATATCAAATTCACATGATTACTCGCAACATGACTTCTCCCGTGACCTCAAGAACAAAGGTAACTACTCACAAATAATAATCATGCTCAAGATCAGAGGGGTAATGAATAGCATAATGGATCTGAACATATAATCTTCCACCAAATAAACCATATAGTAATCAACTACACAAGGTAATCAACACTACTAGTCACCCACAGGTACCAATCTGACGTTCCGGTACAAAGATTGAACACAAGAGATGAACTAGGGTTTGAGAGGAGACGGTGCTGTTGAAGATGTTGATGAAGATTGGCCTCCCAAAGATGAGAGGGGTGTTGGTGATGACGATAGCTTCGATTTCCCCCTCCGGGAGGGAAGTTCCCCCGGCGGAATCGCTTCGCCGGAGGGCAAAAGTGCTCCTGCCCAAGTTCCGCCTCGAGGCGGCGGTGCTTCGTCCCGAAAGTCCTCCTCCTAATTTTTTTAGGTTTTTTGGGAATATATACCAGAAGATGAGCTCCGGAGATGGGCCAGGGTGAGCACCACCCACCAGGCCGCGCCAGGGGGTGCCTGGCGCGCCCTGGTTGGTGCTCCTCACCAGGTGGCCCCCCTCCGGTAGGTTTTCGCTCCAGTATTTTTTATTAATTCCAAAAATATTCTTCGTAAAGTTTCAGCTTCATTGGAGTTGTGCAGAATAGGTATCTCTGACGTGCTTTTCTTGGGTCCAGAATTCCAGCTGCCGGTATTCTCCCTCTTTGTGTAAACCTTGCATATTATGAGAGAAAAGGCATTAGAATCACTCCCCATAGCATTATTATTCAACAAAACAAAGTAAATAACAGTAGGAAATCATGATGCAAAATGGACGTATCAGGAATTTTTATATAAATGTTGTGTAAAAAATTCAGATGAAAAAGACGATCCTGTAAAATCACAGAAATTCTGCACTAGATGTAAAAGTTTCTATTTTTGCACCGCATCAATTCTACTTATCATCCAAATCATCCCAAAGGCTTTACTTGGCATAAACACTAACTAAAACATACAAACACAATCATTACAGTAGCAATAATCATGTAAACTCAAAATAACAGAAACTAGAACACAAGAAATAAGATAACTATTGGGTTGCCTCCCAACAAGCGTTATCGTTTTACGCCCCTAGATAGGCATAATGCATAGTTTCAAGTGTTGTCATCCTTGACATTTGCATCTTGGGATGTGTGTTCATGAGGAAAGATTTTCAAAGACAATAGGAAACACATCATCTAGTAAAATCTTAGCATTCTCAATGCTACTTTCCTCAAACCCTTCTTTATTCTCTCTCACTATCCAAGGATATTGTTTACTAATAGCATTGAAAACTTGTTGGACAATATGTATAGGAGGAACTTCCTTCTTAGTATTTTCATCAAAAGTATGGTTATCACGAAGCACATACCTCATAGTATAGTGCTCATTGTATAAAATTTCATCTATCATAGGATGTTCACGGCTCATATTATAGAAATCAAAGATCTCTCGAGCCTCTCCCACTATGTAATCAAATTCATTCATGAGGATAAGAGCCCTGGGGTTATTTATAACTGGTAATTCATAGAAAAGCCTATGGAAAGTAGGATGAGTGCGTATAAATCTTGTTTCAAGTTTAAGAACACGTGCGGAAATAGCATCGACATAACTATTGGTTCTTTTAAGAATAGGTGTGTCATTGCAAACCAAAGTATCTATACAATTAAAGAATTCTTAGATAATGCTTTTCCCTATGATATTCCCCTTGCCCGCAACAAAAACCTTTACATCTCGCTTTGGGGGAATTTCCTCTTTAGGGGTTTTACAATCCTCACTCTTCTCAATGATAAACTCAAACATGATAGCAACTTCAAGCAAGCAAGTAAACTAGCAAGTATAGCAAGCAAACGAGTAAACTAGCGAAGATAAATATTTTTGTGTTATTGATATTTTTAGGCAAGCAAATATAAGGACAAGTAAAAAGTAGAACAAGTGAATGATATTTTGTGTGAAGATACTTGATAGGAATTTGGTGATACTCCCCGGCAACAGCGCCAGAAATTATTCCTGGTACATGTAAACTGCATTGGGATTTTCCTCGAGGAGGAGGGGAGATGCAACACAGTAGAGGCAAGTATTTCCCTTAGTGAGAACCAAGGTTATCGAACCAATAGGAGGACCACGCAAGTTCCTGTCTCAGTTATCGAACAAAAGAGCACACACTTGCACCCAACGCGGGCAAGAGGGTTGGCAATCCCCTTGAAGTCATTACTTGAGAGCGATAAGTAGTGATAGATAGATAATAAAAATGTAAAATAAAATAACAGTAAATAAAAGGCAACAATATTTTTGGTGTTTTTGTAATACGATTTGTGAAGACCCGGGGGCCCCTGTTTTCGCTAGAGGCTTCTCTCTCGAAGAAAGCATACGGTGGGTAAACAAATTAATGTTGGGCAATTGATAGAAAAGTGCATTGTTATGCAATATTTATTCACGGCACTGATCATATATATAGGCATCATGTCCATAAGCAAGTAGACCGACTCCTGCCTGTATCTACTAGTATTACTCCACTCATCGACCGCTATCGAGCATGCATCTATAGTATTAAGTAAAACAGATTAATGCTTTAAGCAAGATGGCATGATGTAGACAAAGTAAACTCAACTAATATGAATAAACCCCGTCGTTTTATCCTTAATGGCAGCAATACAAATACATGTCATGTCCCTTTCTGTCACTTGGATTGAGCACCGCCAGATTGAACCCATTACAATGCACCACTCCCGCTGAAGATAAATCAATCTAGTTGGCCAAATCAAACCGATAGATCGGAGAGAAATACGAAGCTATCATAATCATGCATATATATAACTAGCAAAGATTCAATATACTTCCATGAATAATCTGAACATAATCCTAGAATTTATCGCATCCCAATAAACACACCGCAAAGATGATTACATAGGATAGATCACCACGGGAATCGCGGTGATCTTTGCATTGAAGAAAATAGAGAGAGAAATAGCCATCTAGGTACTAATTATGGACCCATAGGTCTATGGTAAACTACTCACACATCACAATGGGGGCAGCAAGGTTGATGTAGAGGCCCTTTGTGATTGATCCCCCCTCCAGCAAGGCACCGGAACAGGGCTCCAGATGGGATCATGACGGAACAGAGACTTGTGGCGGAGAAAAAGTGTTTCGGGTGGCTCTCTGGTGTTGTCCCCATGAAGTAGAATTTATAGGTGCGGAGTTAGGTCAGGAGGAGCTGGGAGGAGGCCCCAAGCCAACAGGGCGTGACCACCCCCTGGGCGCGCCTTGTTGACTTGAGGGCACCCCGTGTGTCCTTCGGTCTTCCCCCGAAGCTTCCAGGTCTTATTTTTGTGTAGAAAAAATCATCAAAAAGTTCCGTTGAGTTTGGACTCCGTTTAGTACTGTTTTCCTGAAAAGCCAAAAACACGCAGAAAACAACAACTAACACTTGGCACTGCGTTAATAGGTGAGTGCTCAAAAAATGATATAAAACATCATATAAAAACATATAAAGCATCCAAGGTTGACAATATAATAGCACAGAACAATCAAAAATTATAGATACTTTGGAGACGTATCACACATAACACATCAAACATGCAATTCAAACATCCTAAAGGCAAATCCTTGTATTTTTTATTGAAAAATATGATTATAAATAACATCAAACAAATCCCAACAAATTCAAATGATGCTCCAAGCAAAACTCATATGATGTGATGAATAAAAATATAGCTCCAAGTGAGTTATGCCGATAGTGTTGAAAACGAAAGAGGGGATGCCTTCCGAGGCATTGATACGTCCATTTTGCATCATGATTTCCTATTGATATTCATATTGTTCTTGGTCATTATTCCACTTTATGATACAATTATAATGCATTTTCTCTCTTAATTTGCAAGATCTACACAAGGAGGGAAATTGCCTGAAACAGGAATTCTGGACCTGAAAGCCATGAAATAAGTTGGAAATTTTCTTGACTCCAAATGACGTGAAACTTCACGATGATTTTTTATGGAATATTTAATAATTATTGGAGAGAAGAAGTAACAGAGGGGGGCCACCTACTGGTGACAAGCCAATAGGGTGCGCCCACCCCCTGGGCGTGCCCTGATGTCTTGGGAAGCCCACATGCAGGCTCTCCTACTTGTAAACTGCGTTGGGATTTCCCCTGAAGAGGAGGGGAGATGCAGCGCTGGAGAGATAAGTATTTCCCTCAGTGAGAACCGAGGTTATTGAACCAACAAGAGAACCATGCAAGTTCCCGTCTTTCGCGCCTACACACAAAAGAGCACAGACTTGCACCCAACGTGGGCAAGAGGGTTGTCAATCCCCTTGAACTCATTACTTGCAAGCGATAAGTAGTGATAGATAGGTAATATAAATATACAATAAAATAACAGTAAATAAAAGGCAACAATATTGTCGTTGTTTTAGTAATAATATTTGTGAAAGACCAGGGGGCATAGTTTTCGCTAGAGGTTTCTCTCTCGAAGAAAGCATACAGTGGGTAAACAAATTACTGTTGGGCAATTGATAGAAAAGCGCATAGTTATGCAATATTTATTCATGGCAATGATCATATATATAGGCATCACGTCCATATGCAAGTAGATAGACTCCTACCTGCATCTACTACTATTACTCCACCCATCGACCGCTATCCAGCATGCATCTAGAGTATTAAGTAAAAACAGAGTAATGCTTGAAGCAAGATGACATGATGTAGACAAAGTAAACTCAACTAATATGAATAAAAACCCATCATTTTATCCTTAATGGCAGCAATACAAATACGTGTCATGTCCCTTTCTGTCTCTGGGATTGAGCACCGCAAGATTGAACCCATTACAACGCACCTCTCCCACTGAAGATAAATCAATCTAGTTGACCAAACCAAACCGATAGATCAGAAAAAATACGAAACTATCATAATCATGCATATATATAACCATCAAAGATTCAATATACTTTCATGAATAATCTTAACATAAACCCACAATTCTTCGGATCCCAACAAACACACCACAAAGATGATTGCATAGCATAGATCACCACGGTAATCGCAGTGATCTTTGCATTGAAGAACATAGAGAGAGAGAGAGAGAGCTACGAACCCGTAGATCTGTGGTAAACTACTCACACATCACCATGGGGGAAGCAAGGTTGATGTAGAGTCCCTTCGTGATTGATCCCCCCTCTAGCAGAGCACCGGAACAGGGCTCCGGATGGGATCACTGCGGAACAGAGACTTGCGGCGGGGGAAGAAGTGTTTTGGGTGTCTCTCTGGTGTTTTCCCAACATATTAGGATTTGTAGGAGTGGAATTAGGTCTGGAAGCCGAGGGAGATGGTTCCAAGCCATCGGGTCCCAGCTACCCGCTGGGCACACCATGTTAGCTTGGGGCCACCCCGTGTGGCCTCCGGTCTCCCTCTGAAGCATCTAGCTCTTATTTTTGTCCAGAAAAAATCATCAAAAAGTTTCATTGCATTTGGACTTTGTTTGGTATTGATTTCCTGAAAAGCCAAAAACACGCAGAAAACAGCAAGTGGCACTAGGCACTAGGTTAATAGGTTAGTTCCCAAAAAATGATATAAAACAACATATAAATGCATATAGAGTATCCAAGATTGATAATATAATAGCATGGAACAATAAAAAATTGTAGATACGTTGGAGACTGATACATCTCCAGTGTATCTATAATTTTTGCTTGTTCCATGCTGTTATATTATCATTCTTCGATGTTTTACAATCATTTTATAACAACTTTATATCATTTTTTGGGACTAACCTATTGACATAGCGCCAAAGTGCCAGTTGCTGTTTTTGCTTGTTTTTTACTTCACAGAAAATCAATACCAAACGGAGTCCAATCGCGACGAAACTTTTTGGAGGTTTTTTCTGGACTAGAAGACACCCGGTGGGCCAAAGAAGTGCCGGGGGAGTGGGCCGAGGAGACCACAACCCACCAGGGCACGCCAGGGGGGCCCGGCGCGCCCTGATGGGTTGTGCCCTCCTCGGGGCCCCTCTCCACCGCCTCTGATGCCTATAAATTCCCAAATATTCCAAAAACCCTAGGGGAGTCGACGAAACACAATTCCAGTCGCCGCAAGTTCCAGAACCTCGAGATCCAATCTAAACACCATCACGGAGGGGTTCATCTTCATCATAGGTGCCTCTCCGATGATGCGTGAGTAGTCCACCATAGACCTACGGGTCCGTAGGCAGTAGCTAGATGGCTTCCTCTCTCTCTCTCTCTTATGATTCTCAATACAATGGTCTCTTGGAGATCTATTTGATGTAAACTTTTGTGGTGTGTTTGTTGGGATCCGATGAATTTAGAGTTCATGATCGGTTTCTATCCATGAATATTATTTGAGTCTTCTTTGATCTCTTATATGCATGATTACTTATAGCCTCGTATTTCTTCTTCGAATCATTGGTTTAGTTGGGCCGACTAGATCAATTTTTCTTTCCATGGGAAGAGGTGCTTTGTGATGGGTTCGATCTTGCGGTGTTCTTTCCCAGTGACAGAAGGGACAGCAAGACACGCATGTATCGTTGCTATTAAGGATAACAAGATGGAGTCTATTCCTACATGAATAGATCTTGTCTACATCATGTCATCGTTCTTATTGCATTACTCCGTTTTTCCATGAACTTAATACACTAGATGCATGCTGGATAGCGGTCGATGTGTGGAGTAATAGTGGTAGATGCAGGCAAGAGTCGGTCTACTTATCTTGGACGTGATGCCTATATAATGATCATTGCATTGGATATCGTCATGACTATTCGATTTTCTATCAATTGCCCAACAGTAATTTGTTCACCCACCGTGCGCTATACTCATGAGAGAAGCCACTAGTGAACCCTACGGCCCCCGGGTCTACTTTTCCAACATATTGCTTTCAGATCTATCTTTTTGCATCTTTGTTTTCAGATCTACAAAACCAAAAACCCAAAACATATTGCTGCATATTTTATTTCCTCTTTTTATTTTGTGTTCTTGAGAGATCTATCTCTCCTATCTATCATTACCTAATCTATCTTTTTACCGTAGAGAGATTGACAACCTCTCTTTCGCGTCGGGTTGCAAGTATTTGTTGTTTGTGTGCAGGTGCTGCTTATTGGGTGGTGGTGATCCTCCTACTGGTTCGATAACCTTGGTTTCATAACTGAGGGAAATACTTACCGTCGCTGTGCTGCATCATCCCTTCCTCTTTGGGGAAAAACCGATGCAGTCTCAAGCCACGTCAAAGGAATTTCTGGCGCCGTTGCCGGGGAGGAAGCGGTCTCTTCTACGTGCCTATCGTAGGCGCCGAGGAGACTCCATCATCATCTACTAGGTTCCTAATCACAAATCTCATCTCCTTGCAATTACATTATTTTCCATTTGCCTCTCGTTTTCCTCCCCCCACTTCACAAATTTGCCGTTTTATTCGCCCTCTTTTCCGTTTGCCTTTTTGCTTGTTTGCTATCTTTGCTTGTGTTGCCATGTGCCTTCTATTTGCTTGCATCTTCGCTTGCTAAGAATCTATTGATATGGATCCTCATCCACTTGCTAATCTTTTCAAAAGGCCAAATTATGATGAAACAATTGCTAGTGAGTTGAGTGCACTTGATTATCTCTATGAAGTTTTGTTTGAAAATCACGAATCTGAAAATTTTGATGAAGTGTTGAAAGAAGAAATTTATAAGGTGATTCATTATAGTTCCTTGAATGATGAGCATGATTGCAATGTTGCTAGTATGAATTCTCTAAATATCCATGATGCTAATGATATGCAAAGCCACAAGCTTGGGGAATCTATGTTTGATGAAGATGATATTTCTAGTCCCCCAAGTTTTGATGAGCGAATTTATTATGATGATTGCATGCCTTCTATTCATGATGATGGTGATGACACGTATGCTATAATGAGTAATGATAACCATGAAACTTATCATCATGGTTTTAATTTGCAAAGTGGTCATGTCAATCAAGTGTCTCATGATAGTTATTTTGTTGAGTTTGCTCCCACTACCATGGATGAAAAGGAATTTGCTTATGTGGAGAGTAATGAAAATTCTATGCTTGTCCATCATGAAAAGAATGATTTATGTGATAATTATATTGTTGAATTACTTCATGATGCTACTGAAATTTATTATGAGGGAGGAACATATGCTTGTAGGAATTGCAATAATATCAAGTTTCCTCTCGATGTGTTCAAAGTTTTGAAGTTATGCTTGTTTTGCCTTCCTATGCTAGTTGATTCTTGTTCCCATAAATTTTTTGCTCACAAAATCCCTATGCATAGGAAGTGGGTTAGACTTAAATGTGATTGTCATGAGATTCATGATGCTCTCTTGCATATTCCAATTACTACTTTTTATGTGAGCATCATCGAAATCATCATGGCTAGCTAGGGGCGTAAAACGATAGCGCTTGTTGGGAGGCAACCCAATGAATAAATAAAATTTTGCTTTTTTATTTATGTTTTTGAGTGTTGACACAATTATGCCTCTGTTAAGATTGTGCTTTTATGGCTTATTTAGTGTTTGTGCCAAGTAAAGCCTTTAGGATGATTCATAGGATGAGTAGAAGTGATGCTGAATCCAAAACAGAAACTTTGCGTCCAGTATATGAATTTTCAATTTTTGCTGGAACGTGATCTTGAGCCGAAATTTTAACACAGTGTTTCTATACAAATTCCTTATGTTGTCCTAATTTTTTCGAATTTTAAGAGTTACAGAAGTATGGTTAGAGTACAGATTACTACGGACTGTTCTGTTTAAGACAGATTGTGTTTTCGTTGCATTGTGTGCTTGTTTTGATGAATCTATGGGTTATATTGAAGGGTATGAGCCATGGTAAAGTTAAAATACAGTAGGTACAATGCAATAATAAAATATGAATGGGTTTGCAACAGCACCTAAAGTAGTGATTTGCTTTATTATACTAACGGATCTCACGAAAATTTTGTTGAGTTTTGTGTGATTGAAGTTTTCAAGTTTTGGGTGAGATCACGACGGATGAAGGAATAAGGAGTGATAAAAGCCTAAGCTTGGGGATGCTACAGCACCCCCAAGATATATCCAAAGAGTAACAAGCAACTAAGCTTGGGGATGCCCCCGAGTGGCATCCCCTCTTTCTTCTAACGACCGTCGGTATTTTACTTGGAACTATATTTTTATTCGTCACATATCATGAGTTTTGCTTGGAGCGTCTTGTATCTTTGCTTGTTTTTCTTGTTTGTTTTTCCTTTGTATCCTGCTGGAAACACCTATTTGAGAGATCCAATATTATGCTATCATTTGTTAGAATTTCTCTAGTGCTTCACTTATATCTTTTTGAGCACGGTGTGCTTGGAAATTTTTGTAGAAATACTCTCATGCTTCACTTAGATTAATTTGAGAGTTATCAAATTTTGAAGAAATCCTCTCATGCTTCACTTATACTATTTTGAGAGATGAAATCTTTATGCTCATGTGCTTCACTTAAATTTGTTTGAGCTTGCCAAAAAGCAATGGCAATATATGAAACTAGTCCCAAAGTGATAGATATCCAAGGAGGATATAATAAAAACTTTCATGAAGATCATTGGGCAAATTAAACTTGATTCTTTGTAATAGTTTTGAAACATGATGATAGTAATATGTGAGTCATGTTAGTGAGTAATTATGCTTTAGTAGGAATATTGATGTTAAGGTTTGTGATTCCCTATGCATGCACGAAAGTCAATAGTTATGTAATGAAGTTACATCCTACTTATGGTGCATTATTCGGTGTTAGTTATGCTCAATGCTCGCTTAGGTGAATTTTCGTTTCTTGGTTTGGTTGCTTCCCCATCTATTTGCTAGCCTCCATTTGTACTAAGTAGAAATACTACTTGTGCATCCAAAACCCTTAAACCAAGTCTTGCCTTATGAGTCCACCATACCTACCTATATGCGGTATTTCCATACCGTTCTAAGCAAATTTGTATGTGCCATCTCTAAATTTTCAAAATAAATTTTCTCTTTTGTGTGCTTGTACCGCTCATGAAACGGTGGGGAGTGTCCAATATTTTTTTCATGCTAGATGTGTCATTCTCAAGATGAGTGTTTATTCACTTGTCATTACACGAGAGTGTGGAGGTAATAGGTATGCCCATTCCCAAAATGAAAAAGAAAAAAATATTTACTTTATGTTTTCAAATAATAAATTCCTTGGAAAGTGTTGGTATGGAAGGCAACCGTGGATACGGCCCACCATGGAAAGTGAAAGTTTGGTGGAAAAAGGAATAAACTTTATTTTCTGTTTGGGAACCGCCTATGATATATTAGCATGGAAAGTATTGTGAGCTACTTTGTCGTTTTCGTTGACAGGAAAGGCATGCCACCCAAAATATTTTTCTCTATCAATTTAAACACTTGAGCTCTGGCACCTATACAAATCCCTAATTCCCTCTGCGAAGGGCCTATCTATTTACTTTATGCAATTTTATTTTCACTTTGAGTCTCCATCTTCTCTTATAAGCAGCAGCTAGGGGGCACTATGATCGTACTTGAGCATTGGGTATAGCTAATATTTGAGTGTGTTTCATGAATGGAACAATGATTGAGCATGATGGGCTAGGGATAACTTTATTTAGTGTTGATATTTTGAAAGACATGGTTGCTTGTTGACATGCTTGAGTATTGAAGTCATTATGTTAAAACTAGACTATTGCTTTGAATCATTTACAAGTCCAAATGTCCATGCTCTACAAAAGAAAAGAATATGATGAACATGTTAGGCAGCATTCCACATCAAAATTTCAGTTTTTATCATTTACCTACTCGAGGACGAGTAGGAATTAAGCTTGGGGATGCTAATACGTCTCCAACGTATATATAATTTTTGCTTGTTCCATGCTGTTATATTATCATTCTTGGATGTTTTACAATCATTTTATAACAACTTTATATCATTTTTTGGGACTAACCTATTGACATAGTGCCAAAGTGCCAGTTGCTGTTTTTGCTTGTTTTTTACTTCGTAGAAAATCAATACCAAACGGAGTCCAATCGCGATGAAACTTTTTGGAGGTTTTTTCTGGACCAGAAGACACCCAGTGGGCCAAAGAAGTGCCAGAGGAGTGGGCCGAGGAGACCACAACCCGCCAGGGCGCGCCAGGGGGGCGGCGTGCCCTGATGGGTTGTGCCCTCCTCGGGGCCCCTCTCCACCGCCTCTGATGCCTATAAATTCCCAAATATTCCAAAAACCCTAGGGGAGTCGACGAAACACAATTCCAGCCGCCGCAAGTTCCAGAACCTCGAGATCCAATCTAAACACCATCACGGAGGGGTTCATCTTCATCATAGGTGCCTCTCCGATGATGCGTCAGTAGTCCACCATAGACCTACGGGTCCGTAGGCAGTAGCTAGATGGATTCCTCTCTCTCTCTTATGATTCTCAATACAATGGTCTCTTGGAGATCTATTTGATGTAAACTTTTGCGGTGTGTTTGTTGGGATCCGATGAATTTTGAGTTCATGATCAGTTTCGATCCATGAGTATTATTTGAGTCTTCTTTGATCTCTTATATGCATGATTACTTATAGCCTCGTATTTCTTCTTCGAATCTTTGGTTTAGTTAGGCTGACTAGATTGATTTTTCTTGCCATGGGAAGAGGTGCTTTGTGATGGGTTCGATCTTGCGATGTTCTTTCCCAGTGACAGAAGGGGCAGCAAGACATGCATGTATCGTTGCTATTAAGGATACCAAGATGGGGTCTATTCCTACATGAATAGATCTTGTCTACATCATGTCATCGTTCTTATTGCATTACTCCATTTTTCCATGAACTTAATACACTAGAAGCATGCTGGATAGCGGTCGATGTGTGGAGTAATAGTGGTAGATGCAGGCAGGAGTTGGTCTACTTATCTTGGACGTGATGCCTATATAATGATCATTGCCTTGGATATCGTCATGACTATTCGATTTTCTATCAATTGCCCAACAGTAATTTGTTCACCCACCGTGTGCTATACTCATGAGAGAAGCCACTAGTGAACCCTACGGCCCCCGGGTCTACTTTTCCAACATATTGCTTTCAGATCTATCTTTTTGCATCTTTGTTTTCAGATCTACAAAACCAAAAACCCAAAAACATATTGCTGCATATTTTATTGCCTCTTTTTATTTTGTGTTTTTGAGAGATCTATCTCACCTATCTATCATTACCTAATCTATCTTTTTACCGTAGAGAGATTGACAACCTCTCTTTCGCGTCGGGTTGCAAGTATTTGTTGTTTGTGTGCAGGTGCTGCTTATTGGGTGGTGGTGATCCTCCTACTGGTTCGATAACCTTGGTTTCATAACTGAGGGAAATACTTACCGTCGATGTGCTGCATCATCCCTTCCTCTTTGGGGAAAAACCGACGCAGTCTCAAGCCACGTCAGAGGCGTATCAACATCCCCAAGCTTAATTCGAACTCGTTGCAAGTGACATGCTACCTAACATGTAGGTAAATGATAAAACCAGAATTTTGATGTGACTTGCTACCTAACATGTAATCTACAATGAAAAATCGTCACTAGCATATCGAAATGATAAATCATGAGAGTCTCTATATGAAAAACATGGTGCAAGCCATAAGCAAGTTATGCAATATTTATTCATGCCAATGTTCATATATATAGGCATCATGCTCATAAGCAAGTAGACCGACTCATGCCTGCATCTGCTACTACTACTCCACTCATCGACCGCTATCCTGCATCTATCTAGATCTGCCAGAAAACAGTCCGAACCAAGAACAGTGGAGAAAATTGCGATGCGGTGGTCAAAAAATATGAGAGTATATATGATCAAATTTTTCTCTAGCGAAACACGTATTCTACAAGAAAAGGGAGTCGGGAAGGCACACGAGGGGCCCACAAGGCATCAGGGCACGCCTAGGGGGTAGGGCGCGCCCTGTCACCTTGTGACCTCCTCGTGGGTCCCCTCAGCTGGTGTTTATTTTTATAATTTTTCTAATATTCCAAAATGCACAAAAATATTTTTTATGGAATTTTTGGAGTCGGTTTACTTACCGTATCACATACCTACTCCTTTTCAGGGTTTTGGAGTGTTCCGGAAAGTCTCTTCTATGTGTTCTTCGGGTGTCATCACTTGGATAATATTAGTTGCAACATTAATGGGCGTACGTTAGACATAATGTTTAATTATTTGTCCATTAACCACTCTTGGATTGGTGCCTTTTGCATTGTTGATCTTTCACTACTGGAATCAGAGAATTTGCCGTCTGCCAGTTCTTTGCCGTCTACTGGCAGATGGCAAAGAAAGGATTTGCCGTCAGCTTACAGAAAACAGACGGCAAAGAACTGCCTGATGGCAAATATATTCTTTGCCATCAGTGCACACTTTGCCGTCTGCTAGCGGACGGCAAAGGGCCCAAAGGCAGACGGCAAAGAGACCAGCTGGGCCCCACTGGGCCGTGGACTTTATGCCGTCCGCTCTGGCTTTGCCATCTGCTGGAAGGCTATTTGCCGCCCGGGGGCAGACGGCAAAGAGGATGCGTGACCTAACGGCCGTTCCCCCCCCCCCCGGCCCCACCTCCCTCTCTCTCCCCCCCTCTCCCCCTCTCTCTCTCTCCACCCACACCGCACACCGGCCTCCCCCTTCACTCCCCCACCACCGCCGCCAGCCACCCCTTGCCGGACCTCCTCCCTGTGGCCACCCCTCCCCGTGCTGGCCCTCCTCTCCGCCTTCACCCATCCCCGTGCTGGCCACCCCTCCTTCCCGCGGCTACCCCTCCCCGTGCCGGCCCTCCTCTCCGCTGCCACCTCCTCCCCGCGGCAGCCACCCCTCCTCCTCGTGGCCACCCCTCCCCACGCCGGCCACTCCTCCCCGTGCCGGCCCTCCTCTCCGCTGCCACCTCCTCCCCGCGGCGGCCACCCCTCCTCCCCGCGGCCACCCCTCCCCGCGTCGGCCACCCCTCCTCCCCGCGGCCACCCCTCCCTACGCCGGCCCTCCTGCCCGCACCGCCACCAGCCACACCCGCCGCCAGCTTCTGCGCCCGCCCCGGTCGGGCGCCCCCGCAGCCCCGGCGCCGCCGCCACCCCCGAAGCCCGGCCGCGCCCCCAACTCCGGTGAGTAGCTATATTTTCTGTTTTTTTCTTCTGTTTTTTCATCTAATTAATTAGATTACTTAGGTTAGTAATTAGCTAGCTACTATTAGTTAGGTTAGTTAGGTTAGTTAATTAGGTTAGAAAAAAGGGAAAAGGAAAAGAAGAAGAAGAAGAAAATTAGAAGGAAAAGAAGAAAAGTAGAAAAGTAGAAGGAAAAGAAGAAGGAAAGAAGAAGGAAAAGAAGAAGAAGAAGAAGAAGAAGAAGAAGAAGAAGAAGAAGAAGAAGAGGATAAGAAGAAGAGAAGAAGAAGAAGAAGAAGAAGAAGAAGAGAAGAAGAAGAAGAAGAAGAAGAAGAAGAGGAAGAAGAAAAAAAGGAAACAGAAGAAAAGAAAGAAAAGGTGCCACTGACCCCCGACGCCACTGACCCCCGACCCTCGACGCCACTGACCCCCGACCCCCGACGCCACTGACCCCCGACGCCACTGACCCCCGACCCCACTGACCCCCGACCCCACTGACCCCCGACCCCCGACCCCCGACGCCACTGACACCCGACCCTGACCCCCGACACCTCTTCGGCCTCCTGTTGACCGACAAGGTGCTCTTCGGCCTTCCAGAGGCCGACGGGGTCATAGTTTTGTAAATTATGAGTTAGGTCATATATATATTCCGATTTTGTTATAAAAAACATCATATTTGTGTTGATCGTGTGGATTTCAATGTGCAGTTGTTCGACGACCTCCCCGTGCGTTTGACGAGCTCCCCGACGCGTTCGTGGGTGAGCACAAATGACATCTCCTCCCCCCCTTAATTTGCTCTGTTCCGGTCTTTGTGCCGATGAAACTTGCTAGCTATAGGTGTCTTCAATCATCAGTATGCGTGACCAGTATGCGTCTCCCGTTCGAAAGGGCGGCATCTATAAATATGCATGTCTTTGCATATTTATAACCGCCATCCTTTCGAATTGTCCAACGTTATCCATGGACAGCCTGAGTATGTGTAGATTGGGTTCATTTTCCCTTATGCTCTGCTCCGGATCCGATGCAGAATTTCGTCAGGGCCCCCCTGTTGTTCTCCGGGTACACATCCTCTCTGCTTATTGCCGAGACATGTATCAGGAGAACAGCGGGGAGGTGCTGCCGAAATTCTGCGTCGGATCCGGAGCAGAGCATGGGAAAACGAACCCAATCTACACATGCTCGGGTGGGATTTGGACCTATGTTTACCTATTAGCGTGTAGGTTGCATGGACGTAATAAAACTGACAAACTTGATTAACTGATGAATATAGATGATGAATTATATATATTTCTTGTGTGTTTAGTAGGTAGGCAAGATGAGTGATCGTGCGTGGATGTACACCGGTCACCCTAGTCAGAAAGACATGACCATTGAATGGTTAACAAAAACCAAGGGGTTTCTGAGAGCCGCATTTGCAAATGGCCAGGAAATAACGTGGTGCCCCTGTGTCCGGTGCGACAACCATAAAAAGTGGACACGGGATGAAATGGGTAAACACTTGCAGAAGTGGGGTTTTACGCCTGATTATACGGTGTGGAGATTTCATGGTGAGTCTGCCCAACGTGCCAGAGCTGAGGTGGTTCGTCGTCGCACCGACGAGCATGGTACCGGGATCGAAGACATGGTGCAAGACTTTGATGATGCTCGGGATTCGAACGATGAGATGGAGGAATCTGCAAAGGCCTTCTATGAAATGTTGGAGTCTTCAAAACGTCCTCTCCACGAGCACACTGAGCTTTGTCAGCTGGATGCCATCGCGCAAGTAATGGCTCTGAAGGCTCAGTTCAACCTGGGCAGAGAATGCTAGAACGCGATGATGACAATATTTGGACGCTTTCTACCCAAAGGCCATGTATTGCCTGCAAACCTGTACCAGTCGGACAAAATCCTACGTGCGCTTAAGATGCCCTATGAGAAGATAGATGCCTGTGAGAATGGATGTGCCTTATTTAGGCTTGAGTATGCGGGCTTGAACTATTGTCCCATTTGCAAGTCTTCCAGGTATGTTGTGGTAGACAACGGTATGGGTGAGAAGAGTCAGACCAAAATCCCAGTTAATGTTCTTCGGTATATGCCAATCATACCAAGACTTCAACGTCTTTTCATGGTCGAAGAGACGGCCAGACAGATGATGTGGCACAAATTGGGCAAAAGAACCGAACTAGATGCAGACGGGAATCCGATGTTGGGACACACTTCAGACGCTTTTGCGTGGAAGCACTTCGATGCATTCCATAAGGATAAAGCGGCAGATCCAAGGCATCCTCGAGTCGCCATCAGCACGGATGGGTTCAATGTGTTTGGTATGACGGCAACCCAATACAGTTGTTGGCCTGTATTTGTCATTCCACTCAATCTCCCCCCCCCCCCCCCCCCGGAGAGATTATGAAAAGAAAGAACATTTTCTTGACGTTGATAATTCTAGGGCCCAACTATCCGGGGAAGAATATGAATGTGTACATGCAGCCGCTTAAGGATGAATTGCAAGAAGCTTGGGATAATGGGATCAAGACATATGATGCCGCTACAAAACAAAACTTCAAAATGCATGTGTGGTACATGTACTCGACGCATGACTTGCCGGCGTATGCGCTATTCGTTGGCTGGTGTATGCATGGAAGGTTCCCGTGCCCCACATGCAAGGCAGCTCTTCAGTTCCGTTGGCTGCAGGCGGGTTGCAAGTATTCTTGCTTCGACTTGCATAGACAGTTCCTGGATCCTCGCCATAAGTTCAGAAAAGACAAGAAGAATTTCATCAAAGGTAGAGTTGTCAAAAACTCTGCACCACCTGCATTGACAGGCCAACAGACCCTGGATCAGTTAAACGCTCTCGAGCCTGATCCAGAGCATCCAGGATATTTCAAAGGGTATAATTCGGAACACGCTTGGACTCACAAGATATGCTTTTGGGATCTGCCTTACTTGAAAGACCTCCTTTGCCCACACAACATCGACGTGATGCACACTGAAAAGAATATCTCCGAGGCCCTTTTTGGTACATTGTTCGGCATATAGGGGAAGTCAAAGGATAATCCTAAGGCTAGAGTCGATCAGGAGGCTCTATGTGATAGACCGTTACAAAACATGCGACAACCGAAAGGAAAGAAGAACTGGAGGAAGCCAAAGGCATGGTTCAATCTTGGAAGGCCAGCTATGAGGGAAATGATCTTGTGGGTGAAAATGCAGTTGATGTTCCCCGATGGGTATGCAGCGAATCTAAATAGGGGAGCGAGTCTTGACAAATTGAAAATATTTGGTCTCAAAAGTCATGATTGGCACATATGACTTGAGCGGGTAATGCCGGTGATGTTGCGTGGCTTTATCCCTGAGGATGAATGGCTAGTACTGGCAGAGCTGAGCTATTTCTTCCGTGCTCTTTGTGCGAAAGAACTATCGCCTGACGTGCTAGATGAACTGGAAGAGTTAACGCCGGAGTTGATCTGCAAGTTAGAAAAGATCTTTCCACCGGGCTTCTTTAATCCAATGCAGCATTTGATTTTGCATCTCCCGACCAAGGCAAGATTGGGGGGGCCGTGCAAAATCGTTGGTGCTTCGCAACTGAGAGGATACAGAAGACGCTTCGAGCAAAATGTAAAAATAAACATAGAATTGAAGCATCGATGGCCGAGGCATTCATTACTGAGGAGGCGGCAAACTTCGTGACAGCACACTACGAAGCCAAGAATCGTCATTTGCATAATCCGAAGCCTCGGTACAATGATGGCGACCGTGAAAAAGGTCGATCCAACCTCAGCCTATTCAAAGGGAAGCTCGCACCAGCCAGTGCTTCGAAAGAAATAGCGTTGGATGTCGAAGAATGGCGGGCCATTTCGTTGTATATCTTCAACAACCTAACAGAAGTGCGGCCGTACATCGAGAAAGTTCTCGGTACATTGTTTCGCAACTTCTAATTCCTTTGAACTGCTCTTATTCCCGGATATGTGATATTGTCGATACGACGCCAAATTCTCGGATGGAGCGGTGATCCAAAAGGATTCCATCGAAGAGTATGAGCTTCTGGCAAAGCATGGAGGCGGCTATCCCGGTTTCATATCTTGGTTCAAACAAACGGTAATTTCCATTAGACCATTTCATTTCTTCGTATAGTTTGCGGCTAATGCAACAATCCTTTTGTATTAAACTTGTAGGCTAATTCAGAGTCTATGGATGCCGAATTGAGATAAGTCGCTAATGGTTTTGACTATAAGGTCCGTTCATTTGACAAATACGACATCAACGGGTATCGCTTTCGTACTTTTGGCAAAGAGCTATCTATGGCCGACCGAAAGTCTACAAATTGTTGTGTCTCTGCTATCGGCGAAGGAGGTGTCGAGTATTATGGAAGAGTTGAAGCAATTTATGAACTTATATTCTTCTTTGGTGAAAACCCACCAAACGTCGTAGTCTTCAAATGTTATTGGTTCCAGCCGAAGGAGACTAGAAGGACTCATGAACATATAGGGCTAGTCGAAATCAAACAAAGCACCCATTTAGATGTTCCCGATGTCTATATTACGGCTCAACAGGCGACCCAAGTTTTCTATCTACCGTGGGCCTGCCAAGCTGATCCAAATCTGAATGGTTGGGATGTCATTTATGATGTGCCGCCACGTCTTAGACCACCTCCCCTCAATGAAGATGATTATGAACCTCACATTAACCCAGACACATATGAAGGAGAATTCTTCCAAGAAACACGTCTTTCCAAAAAACGTTTCAAGAACCGCTCTACTTCACCCCAGAACATTGAAGTAGACAGCGACAGTGAATCCGACTTCACCCCTGAGCCGGAACAAGAAGAGACGGAAGAAGAAGAGGTTACTGCTGCGGATGACCTCTCAATGCTTGACCGATTACATAAAGGAGGCCTTCCACATGTTGTTCCCGATAGTGATGATGATGATGCATTTATTGATGATAGTGATGATGATGATGCATTTATTGATCCCGGAGCATATATAGACGATGAAGATTATTATTAGTTCATGTCAGGTATTATTCAACTTTTATTATATACATGATGATGATACACTCAAATTATATATATACATATTATTATTCATGTCGGTATTCAATTTTTTTATGTTGTACTAATTTCGTTTACTCTTTGTCATGGCAGGTGTTGAAAGATGGTGGGCGCGGGTCGAGAGCGATCTGAGGCTCCTTCGTCGGCGCGTGGTGGGAGGGGTACTTCCATTCCACCCCAAACTCTCCGGAGAGCGTTGTACGACAGTATTGGGACACCCGAGGGTGCTT
Organism: Elymus sibiricus; assembly: GCA_039707655.1. Lineage (NCBI taxonomy): Eukaryota > Viridiplantae > Streptophyta > Magnoliopsida > Poales > Poaceae > Elymus > Elymus sibiricus. The sequence goes on along the minus strand of CM077663.1, from coordinate 195,630,286 downwards.
CTTCGTCGGCGAAGATGCCCACCGGGAGAGGAGGTCGGGGGAAGAAGAGAGCTCCTAAAGGTACACGTGGTGGCCACGGGAGAGGTAGGAAGGCTACTACGCCTTCCTCGCCGCCACCCCCAGCTGATTCACCTGAGCACAGGACTGCTACGGTGGACCCGTCTGAGGTGGAGGCTACAAGGACTCCTGTCCACGAGCCTCGGGTCGACGATCCTTCTGTCCCAGACGCTTCGACCTGCGAGACTCCTGTGCCAGACGCTTCGTCCTACGAGACTCCACACGCTTCGACCGGATGGGATACCTGGCCAGATCTGCATCAGCCGGAGCTGAGTGGCCATGCTGATGGTGGCGGGGATCAGTTTTCTGATAGCGGGGACGAGGTGGTTGAGGGGGCCACCGTCTACCAGCGTGGGTGTACACGGCTCCCGCCCGTGCCGGCAACCCGCGAGCAGAGGTGGCCTATTAGGCCTGAAAAGGAGAAGTAAGTGCATTTACTCTTTTTAAACCTTTTACCTTCACGTTTCTTCACATATCTAATGCGTTGGCTTTGTCATACTGCAGGCCCAACTCCATCCTTAGTGTGATTTTACGGCATAACTTCCCAGGGTTTGTCACGTTGCCCAGCGAGGGTAAGCTTCCAGAGTTAGGATTGAACTGGGAGCACTACTTGGCTGCCCCGGCCCCGCCGGAGGAGATGATCAACGATGTGTTGTGCCACACGAGAGCCGACATGGTGATCAGAAAGTTCTGGGTAATTTCTCCTTTACACAATAAAAAATCAATAATAGCTAGTTATTGTACTAATCCGTGTTGTCTCGTTTGATTGTAGACCTTCTACAGGTGTGAGGAGGGATACGAGGAGGCCGCGGCAAAGGTTATCGATGACGAGCGCAGGCGCCAACTACAGAACTTACGACACGAGGCTCGGGTACAAGCTGTTCGAGACTACTACGCCTCGCGGCGTATTAAGAAGGACAAGTCATCGTGCCGCGGAAAGTTTCTGCACAAGGAGCAGTACATGAAGGTAATTACCTATTCTTAAGGCCTTGTACTTAGTTTCCTTGCTTTGATTCGTAGGCGTAGCTCTCAAATTTCTCTTTACTAACTTAGGTGCCCCCGAGATGGTGTGCGGATAAGATGGATTGTTGGGAGGCGTTGGGAATGAGTGGTGCTTTGACGAATGGCGAGCTGTCCACGACGATTGCAAGGAACGGCGTGCCCAAATGGAAGGTGTGCCACACCATCAAGGTAGCGCCAACTTATTTCAGTTCGGGCGGAACTGGGTATGTGGTTTGCTTCATGATTCCTGCAATTCATTCTTGATGCTAGCTTGACCCCTTTATTAATACTTTGTTCCTCTCTTGTAGGCGCATTACAATAAGACGGAGGTGCCACAGGTGTACGACCTCTATGCCATGGCCCATACTGCCTCGTACAAGAAGGCCAAGGCATTCTCTGAGTCTGACCTCGATAATCGCGACAACTTCACCAACATCTCCTCCCACAACAAGCTCGTGAGGTACAGAGATGTGGGGAAGGCGGTGAATGGGGAGGACTTCAACCCGAGCCAGCATCCTATTGATCCAGAGCTGGTGATGATAGCTGGCGGTGGGAGGCCCCATGGCCATATAGCCATTGGAGATGGACTTATACGGTATTCGCGCACTCTCCGGCAGATCAAGGCGCGCCAAACGAGCTCCTGTCCTGAGATAACGCATCATCCATGGCCAACCCAGCTCGCCATCGAGGTTAGTCATACGGACTCAGATAGCTTTCATCCATTACATTGTGTGTGCGAACAAAGATGATTACAATGCTAACGAGGAGTTGTGTTGCAGGCTGCTCTGCAGAAAGAGAGAGAGGCAACCCAGGCGCTTCTGGCGGAATAGGCCCGGCAGGCGGTGGAGGACAAGAGGGATTTGGAGGAGAGGACGGCTAGGTTGTTGGAGGAGGAGAGGGCACGGAACGATGCGTCTCACCGGGCCATGTACGAGCTCCTCGTGGTAAGTTTCTTCTTCATATTAGCCAAATCATGCACTACATGTTCGTTTCATTAATAACCAATATGATTGACTTGTCAAAACCAAATGTGCAGTCTTTGTGCGAGAAGACTGACCAGACCCCTCCGTCGATGCCAGTCATTACCACGGCTGGAACGGTGAGTTTCATTTCAATGTTCATTAGTTAGTAGTCTTAACATTTCAGCGTCATCATGCTAACGCAAATGATCTTTGGTGCAGCATAACTCCCGAGCCGCATCGCACGATCCTTCTCCAGGGCCAAGTAGTGCTCCAGGTGACACCGGCCCGAGCAACCCCGGTGCTTCACCTCCGTGATGACGAGGACGGTAAACCCTAATATGTCACATGCTTGGCTCATTTTCTCAAACAAAGACAAACTTAGCACTTAGCCAAACTTAGCACAAAGACAGACTTAGCACTTAGACAAATGTCATATTTTACCTAAGTTAGCTTTGTTTCCTCTAAAAAGACATAGTAAGCTTACTTACCTCCAAAATGACATATTGTACCTAAGTTAGCTCTAAAATGACCTATACTTAGCATTGTTTCCTCCACAATGACATAATAAGCTTAGTTAACTCAAAAATGGCATAATAGACTTGGTAACCTCATAGATGCCATAGACTTAGCTTATTTTCTTGCAAAATGACACAATAAGCTTAGTTAGGTCAAAAATGTGATAATTACCTAGGTTAGCTCTAAAATGACACAAATAAGCAATAAGAAGAAGAAAAACAAGAGGAGAAAGAGAGAGAAGAAAAATGCTTCTTCATCATCTTCTTCTTCTAGATCTTCTTCTACTTCTAGATCTTCTACTTCTTCTAGTATTCTTATTCTAACTTTCTTATTTCCAATTTTGCAGATTTGATTGAGTTCACGGCAGCTTGCTTTGATGTAGTGCTAGTGTTTACTTTCTGTTTTCATTTTGTATCGATGAACTTACGTGAAACTTTCTACCTATGTATGAGACTATGTATGTATGGATGAAACTATTGTAATATGGTGAACAATGTGACATTTGATACTTTTAATTTGGTATAATTGTTGGTTGATCATATCCATATGGCAGGGATATTGTTTCTGTGAAATATATATATACATATCATATATTTGCCTGTGAAAATTGTTGAATATAACAAAAACAGGCAAAAAAGAGGCAATACAGCCTCTTTGCCGTCTGCCCCGGACGGCAAAGACCTCTTTGCCGACGGCCACCGTCGTCAAAGCGGGCACGTGGCAGCCACCTGTTAAACCTGGGAGCGCCAGGCCTGGGGCCATTTGGCTTCTTTGCCGTCCGGGGCAGACGGCAAAGGGCTGGGTGGGGGGCCGTCAGGGGCAGACGGCAAAGGGCTGGGCAGGGCCGTCGGGGGGCAGACGGCAAAGGGCTGGGCGGGGCCGTCGGGGGGCAGACGGCAAAGGGCTGAGTGGGGGGCGTCCGGGGCAGACGGCAAAGGGCTTGGTGGGGGCCGTTATCCACCTAACGGTGCAAACGTCAGTACTATGCCGTCCAGCCGCGTTGCCTTCTGCAGGCTAACGGCAAAAAAAACTTTGCCGTCCGCTTTGCCGTGACAGACGGCAAAGAACACCTTTTCCGGAGTTTATTCGGCCTAAAATTTTGCCATCCGCTGGCGGACAGCAAAGGCCTTTGCCGTCCGTGGTTGTCCCTTTGCCGTCTGCCATGGCAGATGGCAAAGAGCCTGATTCATGTAGTGTTGATGGCTCTGGAGCGATAAACTTCTTCAACGATATATGGTCCTTCCCATTTAGAGAGAAGCTTTCCTGCAAAGAATCTGAAACAAGAATTGTAAAATAGAACTTGATCACCTACTTTAAATTCCCGATTTTGGATTCTTTTGTCAGGCCATATTTTAACTTTTTCCTTAAACAACTTGGTATTTTCATAAGCTTGTGTCCTCCATTCATCTAAAGAGTTGATATCAAATAACCTCTTTTCACCGGCAAGTTTGAAATCATAATTATATTCTTTAATTGCCCAATAAGCTTTATGTTCTAACTCAAGAGGTAAATGATGTGCTTTGTCATAGACCATTTTATATGGGGACATACGCATAGGATTTTTATAAGTAGTTCTACAAGCCCAAAATGCATCATCAAGTTTCTTAGACCAATTCTTTCTAGATCTATTGACAGTCTTTTGCAAGCAAAGTTGTCAGAATAGCAACTCAAGTCTTAGAATATTACGACCTTACAATCCAAATTAGCCCCTCTGATTCTACGATTTTGCTATGGAATCTAAGATTCTACGATCCTGGTAGTTACGATTCTATGATTCACGATCCTAACAACGGAGCTCCGATCCGATTCAGAATCTCGATTCTGACAACTTTGTTTGCAAGATCAAATTTATTTCTCTGTTGCTCACTCAACTTGACCACTAGACTGAGGATGATAAGGTGATGCAATTCTATGATTAACGTCATATTTAGCTAGAAGTTTACGAAAAGCACCATGAATAAAATGTGAACCACCATCATCCATTAAATATCTAGGGACTCAAAACCTCAGGAAAATAACTTCTTTAAGCATTTTAATAAAAGTGTTGTGATCAGCACTACTAGTTGGAATAGCTTCTACCCACTTAGTAATGTAATCAACGGCAACTAGAATATGAGTGTACCCATTAGAGGAAGGAAAAGGTCCCTTATAATCAAAACCCCAAACATCAAATGGTTCGATAACAAGAGAATAATTCATAGGCATTTCCTGACTTCTACCAATATTACCAATTCTTTGGCATTCATCAAAAGAAATGAAAGACTTACATGCATCCTTCAAGAGAGTAGGCCAATAAAACTCAGACTGTAATACCTTATGTGCAGTTATGTCTCCAGCGTGCTGTCCTCCGTATGCCTCGGAATGACAGTTCTGTAGGATTTGTTCTTGTTCATGCTCAGGTACACAACGTCTAATAACACCATCTACTCCTTTATATAGATGTGGGTGATCCCAAAAGTAATGTCTTAAATCAAAAAAGAACTTTTTCTTTTGTTGGTATGTGAAATTAGGTGGTATATATTTAGCAACAACGTAATTAGCATAGTCTGGATACCAAGGAGTATTACGAGAAGCATTTGTAACAACTAATTGCTCATCAGGAAAACTACCATCAATAGGCAGTGGGTCATCAAGAACATTTTCCATCCTAGACAAATTATCTGCTACAGGATTCTCATCTCCCTTTCTATCAACAATATGCAAGTCAAAATCTTGAAGTAATAGAACCCACCTAATTAATCTAGGTTTAGCATCTTTCTTTTCCATAAGGTATTTAATAGCAGCATGATCGGTGTGAATAATAACTTTAGAATCAACAATATAAGGTCTAAACTTATCACATGCAAGCACAACCGCTAAACATTCTTTCTGAGTAGTAGCATAATTATTTTGAGCATTGTTAGAGTTTTACTAGCATAATGATTTACATTCAATTTCTTATCAATTATGTGTCCTAGCACAGCACAAACATCATAATCACTAGCATCACACATTATTTCAAATGGTAAGTTCCAATTAGGTGGTTGAACAATAGGTGCGGAAATTAAGGCTTTCTTAAGTATTTCAAAGGCTTCTACACAATCATCATGAAAAACAAATGGAACATCTTTTTGAAGAAGATTAGTTAGTGGCCTAGAAATCTTTGAGAAATCTTTAATTAATCTTCTATAGAAACCAGCATGGCCAAGAAACTTCGTATACCTTTTATATCTTTAGGACATGTCATTTTCTCAATTGCATCAACTTTAGCTTTATCTACCTCAATACCCTGTTCAGAAATTCTATGCCCAAGTACTATACCTTCATTCACCATAAAGTGTAACTTCTCCCAATTCAAGACAAGATTAGTTTCTTCACATCTCTGCAAAACTCGATCAAGGTTGCTTAAGCAATCATCAAAAGAAGTCCCGTAAACGAAAAAATCATCCATGAATACATCAACAATCTTTTCACAAAAGTCAGAGAATATAGCAGTCATATATCTTTGAAAGGTAGCAGGTGCATTAGATAAACCAAAAGGCATATGCCTATAAGCGTAAGTTCCAAATGGACAAGTAAAAGTAGTTTTCTCTTGATCTTCTTTTCCAGAGGTATTTGAGAAAAACCAGAATATCCATCAAGAAAGCAAAATTGTGTACGCTTGGACAATCTTTCTAGCATTTGATCAATAAAAGGCAAGGGGTAATGATCTTTTCTAGTAGTTTTGTCTAATTTCCTGAAATCAATTACCATCTTATAACCAGTTACGGTTCTTCGTTGGATAAGTTCATTTTTATCATTAGGAATAATGGTTATACCTCCTTTCTTAGGAACAATATGAACAGGACTTACCCATCTACTATCAGCTATGGGATAAATTATACCTGCCTCTAGAAGCTTTAATATTTCAGTCCTTACCACTTCCTTCATTTTATGATTAAGACGGTGTTGATGATCAACGACGGGTTTAGCATCCGGTTCCATATTAATCATGTGCTGACATAGAGTGGGACTAATGCCCTTAAGATCATGAAGAGTATATGCAATAGCAGCTCGATGCTTCTTCAGAGTTTTGAGTAATCTATTTTCTTCGTGTTCTGAAAGGTTAGCACTAATAATAACAGGATATATCTTCTTTTCATCAAGATAAGCATATTTCAGTGTATTAGGTGGTTGCTTCAATTCAAACACAGGATCACCCTTAGGTGGGGTAGGATCTCCTAGAATGTCAACAGGCCAACTGTGTTTAAGAATAGGTGCTTGCTTAAACAATATCTCATATATTTCATTTCCTTCATTCATATGTATATCATATTCATGATCTAGCAAATATTGTTCTAACGGATCAGTAGGAGGTATGGCAATAGAAGAAAGACAAATAATTTCATCTTTACTAGATAATTCTTTCTCGTGTGGTTGTCTACGAAACTTAGAGAAATTAAACTCATGAGACACATCACCAAAACTGACTTTAACCTTTTCTTTAACATAATCAATCTCAGCATTAACGGTATTCAAGAAAGTCCTGCAAAATATAATGGAACACAAAATATCTTGTAGTGAACCAAGCACTAAGAAATCAGTAGGGTGTTTTATTTTTTCACACAAGACTTCAGCATCTCGAACAATCCCAAGTGGTGAAATAGTATATCTATTTGTAAGTTTAATGGTAACATCAATATCTTCAATTTCAAAAGGTGTTATATCATTCATAATTTCTTGATACAAAGTAAAAGGGATAGCACTCATACTAGCATCCATATCACACAAACCATGAAAGCAATGCTCCCCAATTTTCACAGAAACAACAAGCATGCCAACCACTGGTGTATTTTTATCTAACATATCATGTTCATTTCTGACAGGTTTTGCAATCCTAGCAACCTCATCACAGAAGTAAATAACATGCCCATCAATATTATCAACCAAGAGATCATTAACGATAGCAATATTAGGTTCTACATTTATTTGTTCAGAGGGTATTAACCATAGTTGTAGTCTTAGCATGTTCCTTAATCCTAACAGGAACATGTGGTTTCCCAATGTAAGTAGTAGGCACAACTGGATCAAGATTATAAATAATTGTTTCATCTTTAACTATAACAGGTTCCTCTCATAATTCTTCAATAGGTGGATGAAATTTAAACCACTTCTCCTTAGCGAAATCAACATGAGTAGCATATGATTCACAAAAGGAAGCTACTATCTCAGAGTCAAGTCCATATTTAGTACTAAACTTATGAAAAGCATCGGCTTCCATAAAAGATATAACACAATCGAACTCAAGCTTTATACCTGACTCCTTACCTTTGTCGAGTTCTCAATCTTCAGAGTCGCGTTTAATTCTTTCCAGAAGATCCCATTTTAATTCAGTAGCTTTCTTCATAAAGGAACTAGTGGAAGAAGAATCAAGCATCGATTGATTGTCACGTTTATCATGTTTAGTTGATTCGCGTTCACTACTGTGATAATTTGATATATGGGTGTACCGGTGCTTGGGTGTTGTTCTTACTTGAACAAACAACCCACTTATGATTACCCCCTCCCGCAAGCATCCGCAACCACAACAGAAGAATTAAGATAAATCTAACCATAGCATGAAACATATGGATCCAAATCAACCCCTTACGGAATAACGCTTAGACTAGGATTTAAGCTTCTGCCACTCTAGCAACTCATCATCTAATTATTACTCCACAGTGTCTTCCCGTAGGCCCAAGTATGGTGAAGTGCCATGTAGTCGACGCTCACATGACACCACTAAAGGAAGAGCAACATACATATCATCAAAATATCGAACGAATACCAACATCACATGATTACTTGTGACAAGACTTATCCTATGTCCTGAAGAACGAAAGTAACTACTCACAAATCATCATCATGTTTAAGATCAGAGGTGTAAAGAATATGATTAAGGATCAGAACATATGAACTCACAAAGTAAACCAACTAACATCAACTACAAGATGTAATCAACACTACTAGCAACCCACAGGTACCAACAATATGAGGTTTTGGGACAAAGATCGAATACAAGAGATGAACTAGGGTTTGAGATGAGATGGTGCTGGTGAAGATGCTGATGAAGATTGTTCCTCCCACGAAAGAGGAGCTGTTGGTGATGACGATGGCTTCGATTTACCCCTCCCAGAGGGAAGTTTCCCCGACGGAATCGCTCCGCCGGAGAGCAAAAGTGCTCCTGCCCAGGTTCCCCCTCGAGACGGTGGCTCTTCGTCTCGAAAGTATTCTTCTAGTTTTTTTAGGTCAAAACCCTTCATATAGCAGAAGATGGGCACCAGAGGTCGCATGTGGGACGCACAAGGCATCAGGGCGCGCCTAGGGGGGTGGCCGCGCCATGTTGCCTTGTGGGAAGGTGGTGGGTCCCCTCTGGTACTTTTTTCTCCAACATTCATTATATATTACATAAAAATTATCCGTAAAGGTTTAGATCATTTGGAGTCCAGAAATTTTCCAGCTTTTCCATAGCCTTTTAGGTCCAGAATTCGAGTTGACGGTAATTTCCCTCTTTGTATAAACCTTATAAATAAGAGAGAAAGGGTATAAGCATTGCATCATAAAGTGGAATAATGAACAAAAATAATATAAATATCAATAGGAAATCATGATGCAAAATGGATGTATCAGACGCAAGGATGTTAAGGGCGGCAAATGCAAGGTCAACTAGATGCGCGTATATCGCCCCAGCCATCTTGGTGGCCTCGGCGTCTGTGATATCCACCGTGTCGGGCTCGCCCTGTGCGCCAGATGGATTTGGCTCCAACGCAATGATCCCACGAGTTCGTGGAGCCGCCATCCTCTCCCCCTCGACCCAGAGGTTCACGAGGTTGTGTGTGCTTCACCTTCGTGGCAGCTTGGGATGGCCACATTTTCCTCTTCTAGACTGCTCATTGGGTGGATGGCGACTTCGTGCCCAAGCTAGTGCCCCTCGTCTCCGCGCTCATGCCCCGACGATGTTGTAAGCTCTGCATGGTCTGTGAAGGGTTGCATGTCTTATCCCGAGTCTGCGACATCCATGTGGCCTTGGGGCCTACTGCAGTGGTTCAATGTGTCGACCTTAGGTGCCGGCTGCGGCACACTATCCTCTCCCCAATTCCCGATCGCTTCGTCTGGCCATGGACGGCCTCGATAAGTTACTCGGTTGCTTCATGATACACGGCCATGTTTAGTGGCTCGATCACGAATCTCGATCGGTGCCTCACGTGACGGACGTGAGCTTCTCTTTATGTCAAGATCTTTATGTTGCCCGCCCTTCAGGACATAGGCTGGACTGTGGACCGACTCGTTCGTCATGGCCTCCTCATGTGCCCATGTGCCTTCGATGTGACCAGGAGCCGGAGAGCATACATCACTTTCTCGTCGGATGCCCTTTCTCCTATCAATTATGGTATGAGGTACTTTCTTGGTGTAGACCTACTGTCGCGTCAACACACCATGACGACTCTTTGCATGAGTGATCCATCGGCGCCTGCTCGACGGTGCCTTCTATGTACAGAAAAGGACTTGCGTCCCTTCTCCTGTTGACGACATGGCGACTCTGGGAGCACTGCAACTACTGCGTTATCGGTGGATTGCAATCTTCTTCAGCTCATTAAAGACGAGCCTCGGCTTTGGTCTAGGTCGGATGCATTTGGCTTGGCCAACATCCTTCCCGAGTAATTCCCATGTGGCCCCTTCCATTCTCTCGTCCTTGTTGGTCCGTCATAAACGTGTATGTGGACACATACACTTCTCCTTTTTTATATTGAATGATTGCGTATTCGCAAAAAAAATGGAGAAAGAGCTAGAGTTGTTGTGGATTGGTCAAGAATTGTACTATGAATGAACCTTGCGTATTCGCAAAAAAAAGTTTGGAGAAAGAGCTAGAGTTGTTGTGGATTGGTTGAGAATTGTGCTATGAATGAACCTTAAATGTAAATATTACATATATTTTCCATTAATTTTAGGCTTAATAGGGCACAGTCAACAGGGCCCGCGATTAAAATCGGATGCTCACTTTATTCCATATGATTTCACTCAAAAATCAATTTACCCAAACCAAGAAGCCGGGGTTAACTAGTAAGCGGTGGCATCAATCAGCAGGGCCTGCGACTCGGTCTCGTACTTGAATCCTTGGTTCCTGGAATGGTCTGCAGCCGAAAATGTTTTATTGGATCATGGTTCAGCCGAACCTACGCTCGACACCATTGATTTCTGGACACTGTTCATGTGGATTGGTGCATGTTTGATTAAAAAATGCATGGCAGGAGATGTTTTGTATGTTAAACAATGCATGGCATGAAGTGTTGGATGGAATTGACATGCATGACGCGAATCCACATGTAGGAGGATGTTGAATCGTATGGCGTGAGCATAGGTTCGGCTGAACCATGGTTCTAAATCACGCCTCTCGTCTGCAGCCCAGACAAAGATGCCGTAGAGCTTGCCCTGCCCCTGCAGAGTCCGGCAAGCGCTAAGCGCGGTGTCGACCGGTACCGAGGTGTTCGTCGCCGCCGTGGTGAAGCTAGCCAGGATGTTGGCTCCAGGGTAGTTGGCGATCTGCTCGTCGAAGAGGCTGACGTACTGCGCCGCGGTGGTGCTAGCACCGTAGGCGTAGAACTGGAAGTTGACATAGTCTATGGCGGTCCCGTGCGCCGCCCACAGCGTCCGGTAGTAGCGTTGCACGTCAGCGTTGCCGTACGGCGCGATGGACGCGAACTTGATGACGCCGCTGCTCTTGAGGGCCGCCACGAGACGGCCGGCGCACTCGGCGAAGGTGGCCGGGTCCGCCTGGAACTGCTCGTAGTCGATGTCGATGCCGTCCAGGCCGTACCGCTGGATGATGCCGGTGAGCGAGTCGACGGCGTTGCGGACCCAGGAGTCAACGCCGGAGGTGACGTTGAAGAACACGGACCTGCCGTTGACCGTGGCGCCGCCGAGGCTGACGGCCACGCGCACGTTCGGGTTCCGCCGCTTGACCTCGGCGATCGCGGCGGGGGTGAGCACCGTGTCCTGCCAGAAGACGTTGAACCGGCCGTTGGTCGGGGTCGGGGGCTCCGTCGCGGTGGTGTAGTCGATGACAAACGCGAGGATGAAGTCGAACCGGGCGCGCGGGTCGATGGGCACGTCGGCGAACCTGACGCCGTTGTAAAGGGCGCCGATGTAGTCGCGGAAGAGGTTGGAGTTGGAATTTGCTGCCGCGGTGGCCATTGCTGGGCCGTGTAGATGGAGGGCGAGGAAAGCAGGGAGAAGGGTCGCTGCAATGGCAATGAGCTTCGTGGAGCCCATTGGTGGCTTTTGTTACTCCTGCTTTTGTTCTGGGGAGCAATTGGTTTTGCACAGCTTGGATGGTTCAGCTGCAGTATTTATAAATGCTAGTGCGTTTTGCGGCTAACGATCAAAACAAGCGAACGAATGGACTAGTTCTGCAGGCGATCAAAACCGAGTCATCGCCTATTTCGATTCGAGGAAGCCCAAATGTCCTCCTCAATCGCTGACTCTTGACATTGCAGATACATTCACACGGAATAATGCATACGGAAAATCGATAATGTAACAGATTAATTATGTGAATATATGGTGTTAAGAGATGACAAGGATAACATTATTTTCTCTTCTTGCCGGGCTCTATTATCGTGCCGTGCTGCTCTAGAAGCGGAGTTATGCACCTGTATGGAAGGGATTGTCTTTTGCTATCCAGAGAAGTGATTTGCCAGTTATGATTGAGATGGATTCGATTGTTTCAGTCAAGCTGACTCAAGCTCGGGAAGTTGATAGATCGGTCTACTATTCGATTATCAAAGAGATTAGACATCTTTTGAGTCTTTGTGTATGTGTATTACTCATGCAAATCGCAACCAAAATAAGGTCAGCCATAGTTTAGTTAAGTGTGCTCGCTGTGAAGGTAGAACTATGATCTGGGTTGGGTCTGGACCATCTGAAGTAGTAGAGCTAGCTAAAGCTGATTGTATGAACACTTTGATTTGAGTAATACACTATTTCACCTGCAAAAAAAAAAAAAGTGAATATACTCCAAACTGTATTCAGGAATATATGATGCTTTGTAATCCCTCTCTTCATTAATTTAGGATGTTTTTGCAGTTCAGTTTGAATAGATGGTGTAGTAGTTAATAAGCAACTTTGACCACCAATTTTCAAACTACATATAATACTTTATGTTCAATAATAATAAGTGTTGCTGGAAAAAGATTAATGTTGTTTTATGGTTTTGAGATGGGTCGTCAACGCACAACTTTATAGTTACTCCCTCCGTTTCATAATTCTTGTTGTGGTTTAGTTTAAATTTAAATTAAAACCATAACAAGAATTATGAAACGTAGGGGTGCTTTTTATGTGAATATGTTGATACAAAATTCTAGGATACTATGAAAATACTACTCCCTCCATCCAGTAATATAAGATCGTTTTGCAATCTAAAACAACTTGCAAAACAATTTTATATTGTGGGACGGAGGGAGTGGCATTTATAATCTACCAATCCAAATAATATATTTAAAGCTTATGGTATTTATATTTATGTATATCTTCATCTTCATCTTCAAACTCGCCGGCAGGGAAAACTTGGAAAGGTCAGAGTTTGGGACTACCAAGATTTTAATTATCCGGCCGGAAGTCAACAGAAATGACTTCTATGCTCAATTCTTCCAGAAGATACATGCCCTGGATGGCAGGACTGTAGGATTAGGCACACGATCCAAGAAGTCAATCGTTGCATTGCTATGTGATTGAGTTTACCAGCTACCAGCTACAAGATTGTAATTTTCACAGTTGTGAACTGTAGTGACGTTTTTTTTTTTGGAAAAGGAGGAACGAAGCCCCCGGCCTCTGCATCGATCGATGCATGCAGCCATATTATTGTAGTGACGTGGAAACAACGGTTAGTAATAGCATAGCTAGCTTTTTACCTGAAAGGAGAAATGTATGTGTGGAAGATTGAGGAATTTTGGCTTTGAGCAGAACTTCTCCTTAGGGCATTTCTAACCGATCCCCTATCCGGCGTTAGAGAAGTAAAAAGTTGGTTTTACTCCTCTAACGGTACCTAACCGGTCCCCAATCCGTTGTAGTGGAGTAAAATTATACTCCGGCGCCAACCATTTCCCTAAATATACTCGACCGTTGCGGTTTCGAGTTAAAGCAGCTCTCTCCTTTGTGTCGCGCCCCGCCACTGCATCTTCGCCAGGCACCTCCCGCCGACCGCCCATCGGCCCCACCGCTTTGTCTTCCTTGGCCCCCACCGCCCTTCTGCCCGGCGTCGAGCCCGTTCGGCCCATGTCACCGTCGCCGGAATCAAGGTGAAACGATGCCGCCGTCGCTATAGCCGATTCGTCGGATTGCTTCGAAACTTCTTCATTTTCTGTCGACCGCCGCATCTCACCTTGCTTGCACACCGCTGCACGTCATTCGCACGTGTCGCCGCCTGCCGGTTTGGTCTAAGCGATACCTGTTGGCCGGTACACCACCACGGCACCGCAAGTGTTTGACGTTTTGCCTAGGTGAGTTTTTTCGTTCGTTTCTTTTTGAACCGAGCCGTTCGGATTGAACCAAACCATTTGAATTGTAGATGACGAGGTTGAGGGAGATGGTCTTCGAGGACTCGTCATCATCCGAAGAGGAAGAAGACGACGATGACTTTAACACCGTTTTAGGCATGATCTTCACTGACGATGTTCGGCGGCCTAGGAGAGGATCGCAGATTGGTCGCATACACATCAACCATGATAGAGCGGAGGGTCATGCCAAGATTATGAGAGACTACTTTGCGCCAAATCCAACCTATCCGGAGAAGTACTTTCACCGGCGCTTTCGTACACACACAAGTCTTTTTCTGACCATTGCAAAAGCCGTTGAGAGGTATGGTGATTGGTTCAAACTCCGAAGAAATTCAAGTGGAGAGATAAGGGCAAGCCCTCTGATCAAGTGCATTGTGGCTGTTCGAGTCTTGGCATATGGGTATTCGGTCGATGCAGTTGATGACTATGTCTGCATTGGTGAAGATACAATCTTGAGGTCGTCGAAGATTCACCAAAGCAGTGGCCGATGTTTTTGGCCCGGAGTACATGAGAGCACCCACTGAGGAAGACAACCAGAGGTTGATGACAGAGAGCGACACAAGAGGATGGCAGGGATGCTCGGATCACTTGACTGTATACACTGGACATGGAAGAATTGTCCTGCAGGGTGGAAGGGTCGGTACAAAGGCCACACCTCGAACAATCATTCTTGAGGCATTTGCAACGAAGGATCTTTGGATATGGCATTCATTCTTGGTTTGTCTGGTCCTCACAATGACTTGATGACTGTGCTGTCGAGATTACCACTATTCTCTAGGCTTATTATAGGTATACCTGGCCATGGGCGGCCCGACCCAAAAATCCCGGGCCGGGCCGAGCCTAATCGTGCCATCGGGCCGGGCTCGGACCTGGAATTTGAACCCAGCGGTCGGGTCAGGCTGGGCTCGGGCTTGTGGAAAACAGAATTTCAGCTGTAGTCGGGCCGTGTCGGGATTTCTCGGGCTCGGGCTGCGCTCGGGCCTGATTTATTAGGCCCAAGGGTCAGGCCAGGCCGGGCTCAGACCTGGGTTTTTAGCACCGGGCGTTTTTTGGCCCGTCCCGACATATGTCCAGGTATAATTACAGGTGATGCTCCTGCTTGCAACTATTCGGTCAAGGGGCACCACTACTCGATGGGTTACTACCTTGCGGATGGCATCTATCCATGATGGGCCAGTCAAAACAATTCCGCGTCCAAAAGGTAACAAAAATATTCGCTTTGCCCAATGTCAAGAAGCTGCTAGGAAAGATGTGGAGAGAGCCTTCGTTGTGCTTCAGAAGCACTTTGCAATTGTTCATGGCCCAGCCCAGTACAGGAGCTCCAAGGTTCTATGGCGGATCATGGCTTGTTGCATCATATGCATAACATGATCATTGAAAACGAGAGGGATATGCCTGAGAATTTTCGGTACATAACCAACGGGACTTCGGTTGAGCCAGAGTATGATACGAACAGGATCCTGACATTCCTTGAAGAGCATCGTAAGATCGATAACCGACAAGTTCATGCTCAGCTCCAACAAGATCTTATTGAGCATCACTGGCAACGTCTTAGCGAGTCCTAGTTGATCTATCACATGTTGTTTGCTACATTTGGACCATTCGGCGTGTTTAAATTTGAATAATTCGGTTGGTAAACTTTGAATTCGGTTAGCAAACTATATTCTTGATTTGCTTGAACATTCAAATTTATGTTCAGTTTCTATATGTGTGCTAATATGTAGTTACAATGTATACTAGAATTGCAAAGTTGAGAAAAAACAAAAATTACTCCGTTATATACTATAGGGGATCGGCTAGTTCCGGCCAAAAATACTACACTAATGATTTATTCGGCCGGATCCTCCTCTATTTATTGGGGATCGGTTAGAAATGCCCTTACAAGATCCTAGATCCCAATTTGATAATTTTGATATACCTATGACTTAAAGTGATTTTTTATCATAAAAGGCTAGAAAATTATCTTTATTGCCCCCAAACCTTACTTAGGTTTTGAGGGCTAAAAATCACTTGCTGGCGTAACATCCGGGCCCAGCTTCTGTACAGTTTGGACCGACTCACTTAGAATGCCTAATTTGGGGAAGCATGACGATATGATTTGAGAAATAAAAACAATATGTGATTTTAGAAATGGCTTTAAACAAAAATGCTAGACTTACGTGTGATATTTGCGGAGTTAACGAGACTAACCCTTCTCCAAGAGCCTATGGACAAGAATAATAATTACAAATCTGCATATATTCTAGAGGTCCCTACTCTACAAATGTGATAACCTTGTTATATACAAATTCCACAGCCGTTGAATCTTGAATATTCAAGAGAACATGCCCTTGTTCTTTAGTTCGCGAGATGATAAGAACCTTCATAATCCACATATCCAGGTTAAGTAAAACGAAAGCAGAGGGATAATTGACAGAAAACTAATTATATGTATACTTACGTCTATCTTAGCTTCAACAGACTAAGTAGAGCAACAAACCGGAAGAGTACACCATTAAGCATCATAATGGCGATGCAGAGAGCAAAATAATTGATATCATAACCACCTTTTAGCAGTGCTCCACATCGAGTAATCAGCCATACACCAGAATATCTGAAGGGTAATACCGTAATAATATGTGTTAAGAAAAAAGGTAAAAGGCTTTAAGTTTGATCGTTATACTAACAAAGCATTTGTACCGGAGGTCCCAGACTCAAAGACTCACTTATAAAAGTTGGGAACCTGGTAACATAAAAATTTGTAGAGGGCAACTGAACGAGGGAACTGTTGATATTTTAGTAATTTACTGTAGGAGACTTTAGTGCCAAATACAAATATAAATACATATGCACTAAGAGGATTAGTTACAATTTTAAGTATATGCCGGAGTGATAATTGCCTGCAATAACTTGCATGTGAGAATATTATATTTTTTCACTCCACCAAACAGTTCTTAGCATTTTCAAGCTATTATAAAACTCAGGATCCTTTTCTGCTATATAATATGAATGAACAATTAGCTCAATATGCTTTTCTAGGAGTTAATGTATCCTAGCCTGTGCTGCGAACAAGCTTAATTAAATGATAAGAACTCGTCTTTTACTATTCATCGATTGCTGATTTGCTGATGAAGGAAATGGGAAATACTAACAACATTGAGGGAGAAACTACTAACTCTTTTGCTCCAGCAATAATGAAAGCTTCTAGTGTCCACTTGGGATAGCAGAATTGTTTAACAAGTTGTGGAAATTTTGGGTCAGTGCCCACCAGGACCAGTACTACAGGTAGCAATGCAGAACACTGCAAGAGCAAAGTTCATTAAGCTAAATCACCGCACGTAATTTGGGTTTTCCATAGAATGGTAACTTTTTTTGACAATTGCCTACTTACCAACTGAGCTAATCCTAGCTCAAACCAAATTGCAAGAGTATAACCTATGCCAGTTACACAGTATACTAATGCAAGCAAGACCAAATAATTGTCTCGAAGTGTAGACCGTGGATTGTTGAAGAAATAAAATGTTGAGAGGAACACAATTGGTTTAACCACGGTGTTGAAATGATCAATAGTGTCTCTTGCAAGGAAGTAAGCTACAGAGCTCATGCCAGATTCTCTCTCTCTCCAGTATTGCAATCTTTCTGGTGAAAAGGATCGCAGCGCTGCAAGCTGGCACAACAGTGCTGTGCACAAAGCAAATTAAAGTCAGGAAGAATGCTATTGTAATAATATATATTCCAGGTAAAGTTGCCACATGAAGTGATGAATTTTTTATTTATTTTAATTGACATTGTTTTTGTAAATTATACAATCTTATAGAAATGATAGGTCATGTATGGCCAGGTCAGGTGTTACAAATATCTCTCACCAATTTTTATGCAGTCCATTGTTCCTAGTGTGTGGGGTCGATCTCAATATTATTGCAATCTAATAAGATGCTTTATGGAACAGAACTGCTTTGAGAGGAGTTCTACGTAGGCTCCATCGACCTCCACCGCCTCAACTACGGGATCATCACCTTGATCCCCAAGATCTCTGGCGCCTTGGAGATTCGCCAGTTCCGTCCCATCACGGTGATCAACGTGATCTTCCGTATCCTGGCAAGGGGTACGCCAATAGGGTGACCCCTTTGGCCGACCGCATCACCCACCCTGACCAATCGGCCTTCATCCCCAGCCGATATATCCTGGATGGGGTCCTGGTGTTCCACGAGGTCCTTCATGAGGTCCGTGCTAAACACCTCAAAGCGGTCTTCCTCAAGATAGACTTTCACAAAGCCTATGACACGGTTAGCTGGCCCTTCCTTCGGGAAGTATTGCTTAGGAAAGGGTTCGATGACCGTTGGGTTACCCGTGTCATGCAGCTGGTCTCGTCCGGGCGGACCATGGTTAACATCAATGGGGAGATCGGCCCCTACTTCCCCACCCTCTGTGGGGTTAGGCAGGGCGACCCCTTTTCCCCCTTCCTGTTCAACATGGTGGTTGACGCCTTGGCATTCATTCTTGATAAGGCCAAGGCCGCGGGACACATCCAGGGCGTTGTTCCTCACCTAGTCGATGGTCATGGTGTGTCCCTGCTGCAGTACACCGACGACACCATCATCATGGTGCAAGGCTCCGTGGACGATATCGCGAACCTAAAATTCCTCCTGCTTTGCTTCCAACAGATGTCGGGTCTTAAGATTAACTTCGACAAGAGCGAGGTGATGGTGATGGGTTGCTCACCCGAGGTGAGTCAGAGTATCGCTGACAGGCTTAATTGCCAGTTGGGCGTATTCCCCACATCCTACTTGGTGATCCCCATCAGCGACTCGCGCCTGTCCGTTGCGGACTTGCGGCCGGCTGTGCTCAAGCTCCAGCACCGGATCGAACCTTGGCAGGGCCGATGGCTGTCCAAGGTGGCGAGGACGATCCTCATTAACTCCTCCTTGTCCAGCCTACTCTTGTTCATTATGAGCTTCTACAGCTTGCACAAAACACTCCATCATGAGATCGGCACCATCCAGGCGAGGTTCTTCTGAGCCGGCGATGGGGACAAGCAGAAATACCATATGGTTCGTTGGCCCGATATATGCCGGCCGAGAGACCAGGGAGGCCTGGGGATCATGTCCTCCAAGCGCATGAACATTGCCCCTCTAACATGTTGGCTCTGGCGGATCGCTAACGGGACGGGTGGCCTCTGGCTCCAGATCATCCGGAATAAATACCTGTGGGGCCAGCCGCTTGCTTTCTGTCAGCGATCTGGAGGCTCCCAGTTTTGGCAGTCTGTCATCCAGCTCCTCCCGGTCCTTCGCATCGGGACCTCTATCGAGGTCGGCTCCGGCTCATCCACCCTGTTTTGGTTTGACCGTTGGGCCGGGCTGGAGCCCTTCACGGCTCGATTTCCGACCCTATTCTCCATCGCGGTGGATGCTCGGATCTCAGTTGAGGCCACCCTCACTGATCTTGGGCGCCTTGCGTTCCGGCGGCCATTTGGCCCCGAGGACCAATTAGCCTGGCACGAGCTCCTGGAGGCCGTCGCTCATCACGAACCAGCCTTAGACCAGCCTGCCGACCGCATCTCGTGGCACCTTGAGCCCTCGGGATGTTTCTCCACGAAGTCTCTCTATCGGGCCATAGCTTCCTCGCCTGCGCCTGCGCCCCTCGAGCTGATCTGGACCATCAGGCTCCCCCTGAAGATCCGGATCTTCTTGTGGCAGTGGATCCGCGGCCGCGTCCCTTCCAGCGTCGAGGTGCTTAAGAGGAACGGACCGGGCGATGGGTTATGCCCACTTTGCGGGACTGCCGAGGACTCCAATCACATCTTCTTCTCGTGCGTGTCCGCCCAGTTTCTCTGGAGCTGCCTCCGGGAGGTCATGGGTGGCCGGTGGTGTAACACCAACTTCCCAGACTTATTCGCCGAGGTCCAGTCCCCCCCCCCCCCCCCCCCCCGCCGAGACGCCACATTAGGTAGCTTGTCGTTGGGGTCCTTGCTTGGACACTTTGGACGGTGCGCAATAAGCTGGTGATTCAATGTGTGCCTCTCTGACGTGCGACTGGCGCCGTGTTCAAAATGTGTGGTTATCTGCAGCTCTGGCGGCCGCTTAGCCGTCACCAGGACCATGACGCCATCAACACTCTTATTGCTGACCTCGGGACGATGGCTCTTCGCTTGGCGCCGCCACTTCCTCCACCACCTCCTGAGCCGGACTAGACGCTCCGCTTCACGCGCCTTCGGGGCTCCCGCCTGTCTTTCCTTTTTTCTTTAGGGCTTGTTGAGCTATGCCCTCAGCAGAACCTTATTGTACTCTATGTTGTGCTACCTTGTGTGCGTGTGTGACTTTTGTTGTACCTTGTGGCTGTGGTGTTTGCTTTATCTATAAAGCGGGGCGAAAGCCTTTTTCGGTAACAAAACATTTCTTCTTCTGTTTTTCTTTTTGGTGCTAGTTTATGGTTTAGGACATTTATAAAAATAACAGATGGAGACGACTTACAAACTGCAATTATGGTATACCCATAAGAAGCTACACCGAGTGTATCATCGTTTACTTTTGTGATGGTTCCAATGCATATGCCAGCAATACACAATATCAGGTAATCAACAGCCTGTTGCGTAGCTTCACGTAGACGTTGCTTAGCTACCCTGAAAACATAATTTGGCTATGGAGTTACAAAGTGATTCACCAAAGCAAGTTAGAGAGATTAAGGAGATCGGATTACCTCCCTAAATAGTATTTGTATTGTGCAAGTACACCGGGTGTTTTCCTATTCAGTAAATCATTTCTTTGGCTGACATTTTGGTGCACAGAATCTTTACTCTCTGTCTGTTCTACAGAAGATAGTTCTCTAGTAATGGACCCTACAGTATATAACTCATGCATCATATTGATCTCCTCAAGTTCCTTCCGCATATCTTCTGGAACTTCATATCCATTATGTATAATCCAAAGAAGTGGCAAATGTTTAGGAGTGGCATGCCCCGTCATTTTTGTCTTTGCTATTCCCTCTAAGATGTCAATATAATAGTCTGGAGGATTCTCACGATCAGGAACCTTGATCCCCAGGCCTGAGAAATAATTTTCAACTTCACTTATAGGCCCATGGTAAGCAATAAGGCCACCTCTTGCCAAAAGAACAAAGTCATCAAACATATTGAACAAAGTATAGCTGCGTAAAATGTTAATACATGTTAGATCCAAATTCATCTTAATAAAGTGGAAAAGAATGTGTAGAGAAGATTATTCTAGTCACACAAGGATAAATGACTACCTGACTAGCCATGTTTACACGACTTACTATATACAGTTGGGGATTACTAGGCATGTCAATGAATTTGTTTTTACCAAATTTTGTAACGCCTACTGATAGGTAGCCCTGGTGTATTGGCTGGCCCATCAATTATTGTTACGAAACATTGCAAGAGCACTTTTCATATGAGCTATGTCATTTCAACTAAAGATTAGACAAGGATTCTTTCTGGAAGAAATAAAGGCATGATTAATTCAAAGTTTACAGGGAAACCTTGGTTGGTGAATCACTGCACAAACATTCACGCCTTGGGATGCTTCATGACGAAGAGCTCTTAGAAGTTGTTGAGAGGAAGCACTATCTAAGCCTGTTGTTGGCTCGTCTAATATCAGAAGAGATGGTTCCATAACCATTTCAATCCCCACATTCACACGCTTCCTTTGTCCACCAGAAATACCCCGCTTTTCCACTGTCCCAACAAGGGAATTTCTGATCTCTTGGAGCCCTAGTGACCCTATAACCCGTTCAAGAATGAGAACCTTATCAGCTTTTGACATGCTTTTGCTTAACCTGTTTCACAAAAGAATAGTGATTGTTAGAGGAAATGATTGCCTATGAAAGTACAATAAGGATATCATCAAGAGAGTTGCTGAAATTAATTAGGCGATATCACTTTTTGTAGATGCATAGTAAAGAACATGCATCAACTACTAGGAGCCATCTAGGCACAGGACTTATGCCATACAAGAGATATGATTAATTTATACTCCCTTCGTCCCAAAATAAGTGTCTCAACTTGAGGGAGTATATCTAAAGGGGGGAATGTGAATAAATAAGTAAATAAATGATAAACACTTTAATAAATCAAACTAAACTATATCTGAAAAATTAAACATCTTTTTCAATGTACTTCGTGAAGAAGCTGTAAAGAATAATATTGTCGAATTCTGCAGCGAATTGAAATCTAGCAATGCTGTGTCACTGATCCTAATAAAATTGTGCATTGGAAATTTTAGTGGAAGGCCAAAAGAATAATTTGGGAACACAAATGAATTGCACTTTGTTATGTATCCAGTACCTGCAGCATCCACTAAACCACAGATTTTCCTCAACCGTCAGGTTTCCATGTACGATATCATCTTGTGGAACAAAACCAATTATCTTCTTATACGACTGCATCGATCCAGATTTTCCATTTACAAGGACCAATCCATCCTTCTTATAGCCTGATGTTTTACCTAACACAGCGTTGAGAAATGTGGTCTTTCCTGCTCCAGAAGGACCCATAATAGCCGTTATCCTACCTGGTGAAAGTTTTCCAGTAACACATTGCAGAAGTTTCTTTTTTCCAATGGATAATGTCAGACCTTTGAAAACCACCTCAAGCATTGGCCTCTGTGGTCTGTTTTCAGCAGCTCGAGACACTATTCCAGAGAGTGTTAATTTGTCTTTGTCTAGCTGCAGAGCTCTTTCCTTATCAATCTGACTATATGCACGCCTGAACCTCTCAGTGCGAACATTTAGCTTTCTGTGATTTTTTGACCTCTTACCATTACCTTTATTAGCAGGTAGTATCCCATCAGATGATGTAGCTAATTCCTCAGGTGCATCAGAAGACTCATACATTTCCAGCTCATGCCTTAGTACAAGTTCTTTTGCTAATTTCCATCTTCCCCGTGCTGTTGCCGATTCTTGCGCAATCTTTGCTGCCTTTTTACGAGACTTAGATGAAATTTTAGCTCGAACTGCAATGAATTGATCAGAGCAATTGTACACCAGTAGTAAAGCGACAATTAAGATAACCTGCATAAACAAGATCACGAGTGAATCATTTACTAAAAGCTAGCATTAAACAGTGAGAACAAGATCGTTGGCTCCAAGTAAATACTTCCTCTGTTCACAAATATAAGACGTTCTAGACTGAACATACAAGTCTCTAAAACGTCTTATATTTATGAACAGAGGGAGTAGATATTTATAACAATTTAGATTCTCCCATTTAAGTTATGTAGTTTTCTACAAAACTGACTTATGAGAGAAACTAGGATACCTTATAGTCACAACTTGTGCAGAAATTTTCAGCATATAAACCTGTGTTGGTGATAACAATCATATATACTAAGAAAATAATTGGATCATATTTACACAAAAAGAAATAGGACTTGCACTAGCGATGCATTAGCATTTCATGTAATTATAAAAGACAACAATTTGATAAATCAAAAGGTATGAGTTAGCACTATGTTTGTTGAGAAAATATTTTTTATAACATCACTTTTATTTTAGGATCCCCGCAAAAAAAATAGACTTTTATTTTAAGATACATGTTTAGTGAAATGTATCAGTCGAAATGAGTATTGTAGTCCAAATAATTGGCAAATTGCGCTACTCACAATCAGTATGCCACCAAACAAAGTGATATCTTCTTTTATCGAATTCTCTTTACACCTGCTTTTCCAAGTACACTCTGCAAAATTACATGAGATAAGTGATACAAAGGGTAGATCACAACAATTGTGAACTTGCACAACTTGTTATGAAATATTTCATATGTTTTTACATGAACATTTGATTAAATCAAGTGCTCTAGGCTATCTAGCTTTTAATTAAAAAGGTATGTCAAGCAACGGAAGGGGGTGAAAAATTATCTTTAGCAGATACTGCAAACTAGTGGTTAGGATTTCAGGACACTCTTCAACTCTAGAAGTTAAAATGGAAGCGTTAAAATCATGTTTGAACTAGAAACCACCAGTTATTCCGTAAGTAGTAATTCTAACTCATGCTTCTCAATGGAGGAAATTCAGAAAAAAAAAAGATGCTTACTCTCTTCACCAGTGGAACCTTTCCTGCAATAGGACCTGAAAAATACAAGGTTTGGCATGAGTTATCATTATAAACGTAACAACGTATCACAGAAAGATAAGGCTAATACACTACCCCTTGCTGCAGTTAAATTTCTGGGTAGTGGTAGGGCAATGGTACCCTGGAGGGCAGAAGACATCATTGGTAGTAATCACATCAGCCCAAGAATCTGCACTGCCGCATATCTGGTTTGATCCGGGGGTTATTTGGTAAGAATACCTAACAATTTTTATGACAGAGAAACAACATGTGCTATGAAATTCTTATGAAGAGTTTCGCATGGTAAATAAAGCATCTTAAGTGTACATTACTCTTACGGGTCACAAAGGTTGGTAGTTTTATTCAGTGTCCCAAGAGGACAATAAGCACCCAAAGGACAAGCTGGACAAAAGAAGAAAAATGGATTCAAAGCAAGTAAACATAACATTGAGAATACAGAATACCAACAAAAAATAAGCAGTGGAAGAAACTCTAAAATGATTGATGTATTGGGACTTGAGGAATATAATGCTATTGATTGCATGCATCATTAAGTTAGTCTGTACGGGTAATTTGTTTGGAAAGAAACACTTACGCATCATGCAAGTCAGTCCACGAGGGCAGAAGAAACCTGGACAACATGGCCTGCAATTCTCTGCTCTGGACGGGACCGGGTCCTCAAATGAGTTGTTTGCGAATGAGTTGGCGTCCGGGGTTGAGCAAGCCCAGCCAGATTGGCACCCAGATGCCCATGAGGTCGGGTTGCAATTCCTATTAATCATTACAACGCGCTTTCTTCCCAAGCTGCTGAGATATAACTCTATTTCAGCTTTGCTGCACATCATCGCAACCAATCTCCCTGCATACACAACACATTTATTTTATTTTGGAAATACCTATGGGACATTTTCTTTCAACAGAACGGAAGGCATGTATTTCAATTCTAGCCCTGGTCAAAGCAATGCAATATCTTCTTCTAAGATATGCCAGGGTTCGTTGGAACATCATGTCAAATGACAGTACTTCTTTAGGGGCTCCTTTGATTCAAAGGAATTCTATAGGATTTCTGGAGGATTGAAATCCTTAGGAATTTTTCCTATGTTGGTCATTTGATTCATAGGATTAGGTCTCGTAGGAATTTTTCCTACGGAATCTTTTGTGCTACGTTTCATAGTAAATCTAACATCCACTCCAACCTATTTTTATAATTTCTATGTTTTTCTTGTGGCATCAAACGCTCCTTGCTAATCCTATAGGATTCAAGTGAGCATACTACTCCAATCCTATACTTTTCCTATTCCTATGTTTTCAAAATCCTGTTTATCAAAGAGGCCCTAGTAGTACTAGTGCCAGTGCTTCAGGAAAGAAATCCAGTGGTCCAACCTCTATTTTACATTACATTAGGAAAAAGTATATTTTCTGTCCCTTAAGGCCTCCTTTGGTTTGGAGGAATTTCACAGGAATTTTATAGGATAGGATTTTTGTAGGATTTTTTCCTTTAGAGCCCTTTGGTTCATAGGAATGCATTCTTATTCCTACGTAGGATTGGTTCCTATCCTCCACATTTCAAAGGAAAATAAAAAAGAGCCTAGACTCAATGGAAAAATTCCTATGATGTAAATCAAATGACATCTCTTTTCCTAATCCTACTCATAGGATTTGAGATGCATGTCATCTCATTTCCTACAAGTTTCCTATTCCTATGATAATCCTATCCTATGAACCAAAAGAGGCCTAATTCTCTCGAAAGTATATAAATGATACCTCAACTTCAGAACCATGAAACCTTAGTCCCTCAACTTTTCAAACCCGATAAGTTTAGTCCCTTGAGTGGTTTTCATCCAACGTGCACACGGTTTTGACTAAAACTTGACACTGTTAGGTTGATCTCCTCCCGATCGGGCCCTTGCCTCGCGCCCTGATCGGGGGCGCTCAACCCATCTATGGTTGACGGGCCCTGTCACGCGGGCTATATAAAGAGGTGGGGGGCCGGGGCACGCATCACGAGGTTCGTCGCGCAGCCGCCGCCCCCACCAACATAACCTACCGATCTAGGTTAGCCCGAAGTGACGGGAAGCACTGCCGCCACCACCTCTCTCCCTCTCGGCCATCACCACCACCGCCGTCACGCCATGGCTTCCGGCTCGGGCTCCACGAGCACGGGAGAAGGTAAAACACCTACTCCTCTCACCACTACCGGAAACCTCAACCGATCCGATACAAAGTAGTCTATCAATGGTATCAGTCCCAGGTTGGTGTTTGGAGTTTCGGTAGCAAAACAGAGAAATCAGCTCCCTTCCCCCCAAAGAACCCTAGAAGGGCAGAGAAAACAAACAAATAGCAAAGGTCTCACCGGAGAGGGCCTCACAGCTCACCGGAAAGGTTGCGCCGCCGCACGGCCGCGCCTGTTCCTCTCGATCCGGACGGGCATCGGCAAGCCGAGCCGTTCGGAGGAAGAACAATCCCGCGAGGGGCAAAGTGCACAGACGCCAGCGCGCTCACCGCAAGGTGGACGCGCAGCCGGCGAGGGGGATGGCAACGGCGCCGCCGCCTGGTGCTCCGCCGTCGTCGTCAAGATCGGAAAGAGGAGGCGCGGGTGGTGGAGAAAGAAAAGCAGGGGGGAACGGGGGGAGGAAGGAGAGGCGCGCGCGGCGCGGAGGTCTTCGACCCCGTCGCCGGTGCCCCCCCCCCCCCCCCCCGACGGCTGAGCCCGTTGTTGTGCCTCCGAACGGTCCGCTCGACCGTCGGATGGATCCCTACGGCCGGGATTAACCCTAGGCTGCCCCACGGGCCTCTTGGGCCGAGAGAGGGAGAGGCCTCAGCCGGCGCGGGCGCAGCCGCTGGAGCTGGGCCGCGACGCGCAAGCTGGGCCAAGACCGGGCAAAGCAAGCCTGGGCCGAGGCTGGGATGGCCTGCGCTGCAAGTTGCTGCTATTTTTTGTTTTGTCCGTAAAATAGAAAATTTTCTGAAAAAGAAAATAGAAAATTTTCAGAAAAAGAAAAGTCCATGAATTTTATAAAGAAAATAATAAAGTTCATGAAACTTTTCTTTAGTAAAAGAAAAGTTTCTAAAAAGAATAAAGTCATGAATTTTTATTCATGTTTTCCGCTGCAAATAAATAAAAGTGCTCTTGTAATGAACATTAAAGTTTCTGAAAATAGTAAAGTTCATGATTTTTTATTCATGAAATATAAATATAAATGCTCTTTTCTAAAGAAAAATAAAAGTTTAATGAAAATTAAATTTTAAGAGCATGTTAAAGTGATTAATGAAATAAATATGATTATGTTATTTTTATGACCAACGTTGTTAATAACATAATCATGATTTATTATTGTTGAAATATGTGCATTTATTTCTATTTTCTGCCCAACGGTGATATAGTTTTAATTGCACAAACAGTTGTATGTTCTTAATTTTGACCAACGTTGGATTATTATATGCAATTGTTGCTATGGTCTCACCTCATTGTGTTTTCAGGAGGTTACCACCTGATGAGTTGCCTAAAGGATGTTCCAACACTCAGAGGTGATAATTACACCGAATGGAGAAAGAAAGTTGATTTGGCCTTTGTCTGTGCTGAGGTGGACTGGGTTGTGGACACTCCACAGCCGGTCAGACCAATAGAGCCAGTCAGAGATGCCAATGATGATGATGCTGCATGGGACAAAAAGAGGAGGGATTTTGCTCCAGTGGAGATGTCATATACCCTCGACAACCAAAAGTGGCTCACCGCCAATAAAAAGTGCATGGCTTTCATAAAAAACACAATTGAGAACGCCATTGTGGGCTCAATTGCAGAGTGTACTTCCGTAGGGGAGTTTCTTGCAAAGATAAAGAGCCAGTTCACTGGTTCTTCAAAGATATATGCCACCTAGTTGCTAAAGCAACTGGTGACAGAAAACTACACAGGCGGTGGTCATGGCATAAGAGAGCACATCCTCAGGATGAGCAACATGGCAGCTAAGCTTAAACCCATGGATGCGGATTTGGAGTTCAAACCTGCGCTCCTGGTCCACCTGGTTATGGCTTCACTGCCAAAAGAGTTTGACACCTTTGTTGTCAACTACAACATGTCACCTGAAAAATGGGACATTGAAAAGACTATAGCCATGTGTGTCCAAGAAGAGGAAAGACTTAAAGCCTCACATGGTGGTTCTCTGAACTATGTGAAGGACAACAAGAAAAGGAACTACAATAAAAGTAGCAATGGTTCTCCTTCAAAGGCGCATGGAAAATCTCACATGCAGCATCAGCATCAGCAGAAGTCTTTTCCAGTGGACAAAGATACTTGCCTCCATTGTAAGAAGACTGGGCATTACAAGAAAGACTGCCCTGATTGGCTAAAGTCAATAATGGCAAAGAAAGGTAACAACATTGTTTCATTTGTAAATGAATCCTTGTATACACAGTTTTCGAAATCTACTTGGTGGATTGACTCAGGAGCAACTGTCCATGTTGCAAATTCTTTACAGGGATTCCATTCGACGCGGACTACGCAAAGAAGCGAAAGATGCATTGAAGTTGCAAATGGAATTCAAGCAGAAGTTGAAGCTGTCGGTGACATCTCCTTGGAGTTAGCTGATGGATTCAAGCTTCTACTTAGAGATGTTTTATATGTTCCTTCATGTCACAGAAACTTGATTAGTGTTTCCTGTTTGGACAAAGATTATTATGAATGTTATTTTGGACATGGCAAGTGTGCCATATGGTTTAATAATACTCATGTGGATGTTGCTTTCCTACACAATGAGCTTTATTTATTATCACTCCGTGAAAAAGTGTATTCTGTGTGCAATGTGAATGAGCATGTTTCCACGTCGAATAAAGAACAAAAGAAAAGAAAGAGAACTCATGACTTATCGAAATTATGGCACTGTCGCTTGGGCCATATTTCCAAGGGGAGAATAGAAAGACTAGTTAAAAGTGAAATTCTTCCTCCGTTAGAGTTCTCAGACTTAGAACAATGCATAGATTGCATCAAAGGAAAGTATGTAAAACAAATCAAAAAGGGTGCAATCCATAGTACAGGCACACTAGAAATCATTCACACTGACATTTGTGGACCATTTCCGGTGAAAAGTGTGGATGGATATGACTTGTTCATAACATTCACAGATGATTACTCTCGCTATGGTTATATTTATCCAATCAAAGAAAGATCTGAAGCATTGGATAAATTTAAGATATTCAAAGCTGAAGTTGAAAATCAGCATGATAAAAGAATAAAGATAGTAAGATCTGACCGTGGGGGCGAGTACTACGGTCGACACACTCCGTATGGCCAAGTCCCTGGACCTTTTGCAAAGTTCTTACAGGAGACTGGCATAGTAGCCCAGTATTCAATGCCGGGCGAGCCTCAGCAAAATGGAGTAGCTGAAAGGCGCAACCGTACACTTATGGATATGGTGCGCAGCATGATGAGTTACTCCACCTTGCCATTGGGATTATGGATGGAGGCGCTTAAAACCGCCATTCACATTCTCAATAGAGTGCCAAGCATGTCGGTGCCCAAAACACCGTACGAGCTATGGACAGGACGAGTGCCCTCCCTACAACACTTCAGGGTATGGGGGTGCCCTGCTGAGGCCAAAATGTTTAATCCAAACATTGCAAAGTTAGATCCCAAAACAGTAAGTTGCCACTTCATTGGCTATCCAGACAGATCAAAGGGTTTTCGTTTCTACTGTCCAGACAAATATACAAAGTTTGTAGAAACAAGACATGCAGTCTTCTTAGAGGACGAAATGATGAGGGGGACCATGGTAGCTCGGAAAATTGATCTTGAGGAGAAGAGGGTGCATGCACCTAATCCGATGATTCAGGAGCCATTTTTCTCACTACTAGTTGTAACTCCGCCCATGACAACTATGGGAGAAGTCCCGGAACCTGTCCGTCAGGAGCCGACTGAACCCGTTGTTGAGCATGAAAGGGAGGTGCAGCAGCCAATTGTAGAAGATGTGCCGGAAGTTGAGGCACAGAATGTGCCAGAAACTGAGGCTCTTAGAAGATCTAATAGAACAAGAAGATCAGCTATTTCTACTGATTATAAAGTTTATAACACAGAAATGGTTCATATGGAAGGTGATCCCACTACATATGAAGAAGCCATTAGAAGCCCTCAATCATCAAAATGGCTAGAGGCAATGGAAGATGAGATGGAATCGATGAGTTCCAAAGATGTTTGGGACTTAGAGGAAATTCCTAAAGGACCAAAACAGTAGGCTGTAAATGGGTCTACAAAACTAAGTATGACCCTAATGGGAATGTAGAAAAGTATAAAGCGCGACTTGTGGCAAAAGGATTTACACAAAGAGAAGGGATAGATTACAATGATACTTTTTCCCCAGTCTCGTGTAAGGACTCCTTCAGAATCATAATGGCATTAGTTGCACATTTTGATTTAGAGTTACATCAAATGGATGTAAAGACGGCATTTCTGAATGGTGATTTAAAAGAAAAGGTCTACATGAAACAACCCAAGGGTTTTATCATGGAAGGCAAGGAAAATATGGGATGCCGCCTGAAGAAATCTATCTATGGATTAAGGCAAGCCTCTAGACAGTGGTATCTAAAGTTTAATCAGACAATTAAAAGTTTTGGATTTAAAGAAAATATTGAGGATAACTGCATTTATGCAAGGTTAAAAAATGGGAAATCTATTTTCCTAATCTTGTATGTGGATGATATCTTGCTTGCTAGCAGTGATGTTAGTCTACTACAAGAAACAAAGAAGTACTTGTCCTCAAATTTTGACATAACGGACCTTGGTGAAGCATCATATGTTTTGGGCATAGAAATTCACCGAGATAGGAAAAATGGAGTCTTAGGACTATCGCAGAAGGCATATTTAGAAAAGGTTCTTCAAAAGTATAATATTCATGCGAGGAAAGCCACACCTGCTCCTATAGTCAAGGGCGATAGTTTTGGGAGATTCCAATGTCCCAAGAACCAGTACGAGATCGATCTAATGAAAGCAGTACCATATGCTTCGGCTGTTGGAAGCTTACAGTATGCACAAGTGTGCACTCGCCCTGACTTAGCTTTTGTCACCGGGGTACTCAGTAGACATCAAGAGAATCCAGGCATAGAGCACTGGAAGATGGTAAAGAAAGCATTGCGTTATGCGCAAGGCACGAAGGACCACATGCTAACATACAGGATATCTGATTCCCTAGAGATACGAGGGTATTCAGACGCAGATTTTGCGGGGGACAGAGATGATAGAAAATCCACGTCAGGATACGTGTTCACTCTCGCTGGAGGGGCTATTTCGTGGAGAAGCTCCAAACAGTCAATAGTTGCATCATCCACGATGTATGCAAAATTCATAGCATGTTTCGAGGTCACGAGGCAGGCGATATGGTTAAAGAAATTTATACCCAACTTGAAAGTGGTAGACTGTATTCACAAACCACTAAAGATGTACTATGACAACCAGCCCGCAGTATTCTACGCTCACAACAACAAGTCGAGTAATGCTGCCAAAACAATAGAGATAAATTATTATGTTGTGAAAGATAGAATCCAGGATCACACTATAAGTCTCGAGCATATAAGGACAAAGGATATGCTTGCGGATCCGCTTACGAAAGGCTTACCACCCAATGTGTTCAAGGAACACTTAGCCGGCATGTTTAAGGGAAAGCCTATGATTCCTGGATCATGAGAGGCCCAAAAGGAACAGAATTTGTTTCAGAACAGAGAGGTATGTTGTAGCTATCTGATTCTATCGGCAATTGAGCTGTGACGATGAAACATGTTCTATGTATTGATCTGTGATGAAACGAGTAAAGTGAAAAGTATAAAGTTAAAAGTAAAGTTGAGATCAAGGGGGAGAATGTTAGGTTGATCTCCTCCCGATCGGGCCCAATGGCTCGATCGGGCCCTTGCCTCGTGCCCTGATCGGGCCTCTGTCACGCAGGCTATATAAAGAGGTGGGGGGCCGGGGCACACATCACGAGGTTCGTCGCGCAGCCGCCGCCCCCACCAACATAACCTACCGATCTAGGTTAGCCCGAAGTGACGGGAAGCACCGCCGCCACCACCTCTCTCCCTCTCGGCCATCACCACCACCGCCGTCACGCCATGGCTTCCGGCTCGGGCTCCACGAGCACGGGAGAAGGTAGCACACCTACTCCTCTCA
This sequence comes from Elymus sibiricus, assembly GCA_039707655.1. Taxonomy (NCBI): domain Eukaryota; kingdom Viridiplantae; phylum Streptophyta; class Magnoliopsida; order Poales; family Poaceae; genus Elymus; species Elymus sibiricus. Next base: position 195,598,010 of record CM077663.1, on the reverse strand, counting down.
CCACTATCGGAAACCTCAACCGATCCGATACAAAGTAGTCTATCAGACACATCATCCGGGTTTGGCTGCCACGTCACCGCCTTATTGCCCCACGCCATTCCCACCTACCTCGGAGGAGGAGGACGCCCCTGCCTCGTCACATCGACGAGGTAGGCGACGTGCAGCTTGGCCATGGTGCACGGCACCTCGATCTCGGTCACCATGCGTGCCACCTTGAGCTCGGACGAGGCACATGCCTGCATCAGGCAACGGCCGTGAACTGATGACCACCAGCACGCACACACTTGTATGCTCGCCAGCACTCGCTTCTGTGGCGGCTGTAAGAGCTCTCACACGCCCATTAGTTGCTCAGCCAAGGAGCCACGCGGGTGTCGTGCCTCCCTCCCCCGTGCTCGATGTGACCTCCGACGTCAGCGTTGCCGGCGTCGTGTGACGCGTGCTGCACGACCACGACCACGACCACGTCGGCGTGCTCGTCAACAACGCCGGGATCACCGAGATCGGCTGTAGAGTGCAGACTCCCTCTGTCGCCTCCGAATGCAACATACCCACACCTCCGGACCAACAGCCTGCCGCGCTCTCACTTCGGCGACAAGTACGGCGCCACCATCGACCATCAGCGACGAGGACGAAGCCGGCGAACGCAAGCGCCTCCGCCACGGCCACGATGGCGGCCATCGTCCACGTGTCGAGAGCCCGAGCCCTTGGACTCGGCAGCCGCCGTAGACGGCTAGCCAAGGCGTGTAGGTCCGGCCGATGGTGCCGGTGGCGTGCTCCTAGCTGGTGTTGCCTAGTCGGACGACGTAGTGGTGCCGGTGGCGTGCTCCTAGCTGGTGTTGCCTAGTCGGACGACGTAGTGGTGCCGGTGGCGGAAGTGCAGCCATGCACGCAAGTTGCTCGATCAAATGCCTAGAGAAATGAGACGAGGAAGAGACAGGAGAATAGGAGAGAGGAATGTTGCCATGTCAGCAAAGACCAGTCAAAACCAGGCTGAGTCAGCACCGATACTGGGTCGATTGAGACGAGGTCCTAAACTTATCCGGTATGAAGAGCTGAGAGCATCTCCAGCCGTTCGGTGTCCCCCGGGTTGAAATAGCGCCGCCTAAGGATCAACCGGCGAAAAGAACAGCGTGGGGCGGTCTGTTCCCAGTCGCCCCCCTCCCCCCAAGCTGACCCCGACGCCGCTTTTTGAAAACAAAAACCCGGTCAAATTTCGGTCAAAACGGCACAAATTTGGAGGAAATTCAGGCGTTTCATTGATATTCGTACAAACTAAAAAAACATAATTTAAAAACTAACTACTACTACTACGTCGCCGCCGCCGCCGCCTTCTACATGCCGAGGAGACTGTAGAAGTTGGTGTAGTCGCTGCCGTCGTCGTCGTCGTCGTCGTCGCCGTCGCCGTCCTGCACGCGGCCGTCGTCCCTGCTGCAGCCCTGCCCTGGGTCGCCGAGGCGATGTAGCTCGGGGTTGGATGGCCCGGGCGCCTCCTCGTCGCTGTCATCGAGGATGACGAAGCCACCCTCCTCGCGGCCACGGCGACGAGCGGCGATCTCCTCGAGGGCGCGGCGCTGACGCTCCATTTCCTCGCGGACGTAGTCGTCCCGTGCCCATTTGAGGGCGGTCTCATCGTCGGCGGCCATGTCGAGGTGCTCCTGCTTGACGACGACTAGCGTTGTCGCCGGCTCCGGCTCCGTCTTCGGCCTGACAAGGCGAAGGTGGCCGCGGGAAGGGGGCGAAGGTTGGCGGCAGCGGTCCTCGTTTATGGTGAGGGTACCGCTGCGCCGGAGCGGCGTATCGCGGAGCTCGGTCTTCACGGCGACGAGTGGCATCTGTGCGCCGGAGGAGTGGGAGTGGGAGCCAGAGGACGAAGAGGACGTCTCGGCCATGCGCCTCGTCTGCCACGAGGAGCCGCTCTGGCGCGAGATGGGCGGCGTCGGGTAATCAAGCCGCGGCAAGTTGCTCCCCCGATGTGCTCGAGGATGGCTTCGAGGGTGCGCCCGGGGATGCCCCACCATCGCCGCCGCCCCTCGGAGTTGTGGCGCCCGCGGCTTGCCGGAGCACCGTTCGTGGAGGCGAGTTGTTCCTTGTGGCGGCGCTCGAAGTATGCCGTCCACAGGTTGTGGCTGTCGGGGGCGTACTTCGGCTGCTGCCGCGCGGTCTCCGACAGCGACAACCGGATCCTGGCGATCTCGGCGCGCCGTTCAACACCAGTGGGCGGCGGAGGCACCGGGACCCCGCCGACGCTGAGCCTCCACGAGCCCGACACCCGCATGTCGGGCGGCGCCGGGTACTCCGCCTCATACAGGAGGCGAGCCTCCACCTCGTGCAGATGGCGGCGGCCGAAGCCGTTGGCCGCCGCACCGTCGCCTGGGAAGCGCTCGGCCATGGTTCGCGGGAGAGAAAGAGTGTTGGCGGCGAAGAAGGAGAGAAGGGCGTCGGTGGCGAGAGTGAGAGAGAGGCTGTGGCGAGGAGTTTTCAGCCACCGGCAAGGGAGGGGCGGCTTTTATAGCAGGGGGGCGGCGAGCGAGCGGCAGCCGTGTGGCCGCGTGGTGGGAGAGGGCTGGACGCGCGTCGGCGCGCGTTCACTGCGCCGCCCGTGAGAAATCAATGGAAGGCTGACCGGCGGCAGGCTTCGCATGATTCCCGCGGGAAACCGAGGCGATGAGGACGACGAAGCGCCCGGTCGCTGACTCGGCGGGCCCACACGTTTTCGCGCCAAAAACGTTTCCCCCGGCGCCCCCAGCGCGCCGGGTTCGGCCTGGGTCCGCCGGCGCCAATTTTGACCCTAACCGACGAAAATTGGGCTCCTGGGGGCGCGACTGGGCCGATTTTTCCGAGCCGGCGATAAAAAAGTGGCATGGGGGCCTGTTGGGGGCGAGTGGAGATGCTCTGAGGGACCAAGTTTTACTAGTTTTGAACTTTTGATTTGAAGTAGACGGACCAAATTCAAATTTTTGGATGGATTGAGAGATGAAAAATACTCCCCTCGATTCAAAAATAAGAGTCACAAACCACCACCCAAAAGAAGGCTTCTGAGGGCAGTCGTCGTCGGAGCCATTAAACAAGATGTCGTTCTGATCGGAATCACTGCTATGTGCTACCTAAAGGGAAGTTTTCATGGCGCCTCAAGTAGTCCCATACCTTGTCTAGGTGCAGATGGATCGAATAGGACAGAAGGCTGGTCGGTCCATCTACCATTGCTGGGGGCTCGGTTATGTCGAGGTCTGAGAAGTCCATGAACGGCAACGCGACGCGAGGGCACTCATCTAAAGTGAGAGAACCACGGCGGGCGTTCATCTCTGGGCCAGTCGACCAAATCCAGACTCACAAGCTTGTTGAATCCTAGTTAGTGAGGTGGATGTCATCTATGCAGTCCATGGGACATGGCTTACCGAAGATAACGACGATCATATCCGGGTGACCGTTGTGCTTGGGCACCCCTTCGAGGCAGACACGAGCACGAAAGGCAGCGACACGAGCTCGGCCTTAACAAGGCGAGAGCACAGAACAAAGGCGAGGGAGGCGTAACTATTGTGCAACATGTCAGGTATGTAAATGGCGATGTTGCCGACGACTGATACGTCCATTTTGCATCATGATTTCCTACTGTTATTTATAATGTTTTTATGCATAACAATGCTTTATGTAGTAATTCTAATGCCTTTTCTCTCATAATATGCAAAGGTTTACACAAAGAGGGAGAATGCCGGAAGCTGGAATTCTGGACCTGAAAAAGCATATCAGAGATATCTATTCTGCATATCTCCAAATAAGTTGAAACTTCACGGAGAATTATTTTGGAATATATAAAAAATACTGGACCTGACGTGCCCTGGTGGGTTGTGCTCAGCCCAGCCCACCTCTGGTGCCCATCTTCTGGTACTTAAGGTCTTTTGACCTAGAAAAAATGAGGGGAGGACTTTCGGGACGGAACGCCGCCGTCTCGAGGCGGAACTTGGGCAGGAGCACTTTTGCCCTCCGGCGGAGCGATTCCGCCGGGGGAACTTCCCTCCCGGAGGGGGAAATCGAAGCCATCGTCATCACCAACACCCCTCTCATCTTTGGGAGGCCAATCTTCATCAACATATTCAACAACACCATCTCCTCTCAAACCCTAGTTCATCTCTTGTGTTCAATCTTTGTACCGGAACCTCAAATTGGTACATGTGGGTGACTAGTAGTGTTGATTACATCTTGTAGTTGATTACTATATGGTTTATTTGGTGGAAGATTATATGTTCAGATCCATTATGCTATTCAATACCCCTCTGATCTTGAGCATGAATATTATTTGTGAGTAGTTACCTTTGTTCTTGAGGTCACGGGAGAAGTCATGTTGCAAGTAATCATGTGAATTTGATATGTGTTCGATATTTTGATGATATGTATGTTGTGATTCCCTTAGTGGTGTCATGTAAACGTCGACTACATGACACTTCACCATCCTTGGGCCTAAGGGAATGCATTGTGGAGTAGTTATTAGATGATGGGTTGCTAGAGTGACAGAAGCTTAAACCCTAGTTTATGCGCTACTTCGTAAGGGGCTGATTTGGATCCAAACGTTTAATGCTATGGTTAGATTTTATCTTAATACTTTTCTCGTAGTTGCGGATGCTTGCGAGGGGGTTAATCATAAGTGGGAGGTTTGTTCAAGTAAGAACAACACCCAAGCACCGATCAACCCACATATGAAATTATCAAAGTAGTGAATGCAAATCAAACCAACATGATAAAAGTGACTAGATGAAATTCCCGTGTACCCTCAAGAACACTTTGCCTATTATAAGAGACTGTTCTGGCCTGTCCTTTGCCAAAAAAGGATTGGGCTACCTTGCTGCACTTTATTTACCATTACCGTTATTTGCTTGTTACCAATTATCTTGCTATCAAACTATCTGTTACCTACAATTTCAGTGTTTGCAGAAATTACCTTGCTGAAAACCGCTTGTCATTTCCTTCTGCTCCTCGTTGGGTTCGACACTCTTACTTATCGAAAGGACTACGATTGACCCCCTATACTTGTGGGTCATCAACGACCGGGTCGTTGAACAATACGGATAAGTCTTGTTTGTGCGCGAGCATGGTGACATCGAAGGTTCCCTGAGCAAGGGTGGAACATCGTCCCACCTCCGTAGCCACCTAGCTCACATAGAGGCGACAAGAAGCTAATGGTGATTAGCATGGCCTATTGTCCTTGTGGAACCGCTCGGCCAACATGATGACCAAGGTGAAGGTCGCGACCCCAGCGATGAAATCAGGGATGTTGCATGCGTCGTCGGGGATCAAATATAGCTCCAAGTCAACCAGTCCAAGAATGGATGGCAGGTTTGTCGCGATAGCGTGGGAGGGGGTGGAGGTGGTCGTTTGTTGGCTCGGTGGAAGGTTGAGGAGGGAGGTGCTTGTTTGTCAAAGTGATATTGAGTGGCCATATGGAAAGCGAGGCATGTGGAGGTGGGGAGGCGTGTGGAGTTGGGGTGATCGGGGGGGGGACCATAAGTTGGCTGACCGATGGACATGCCGGTTTGTTGGAGCACTGCCAAGCTTTGTGGACGGGTTGCACGCATGTGAAGCAGGTGGGAGGCTCTTGAGAGCCCTGGAGGCGGTGGAGTGAGGAGAGGCAAACGAAGCATTTTTCCTTGCCCTTGTTCTTAAGAGGGTGAGGAATGACATGGGGGCGTGGATCTTGGCAGTCGATGAATGCCCTGATGACCCTATTTATTTCGACCATTGATGGTGCGCTGCTCCTTTAGAAGACATGCAAGGCGCTCCTTTCGCCATCAACATTTTTTCCTTTGGATAGACTAGTCACCGGAGGGTCCTGGGTCGCCGTCTGCACACGGGCAACCCCCTTGAATCCTGCCCGCAGAGGAGGACAACGTGGGATGAACGATACCAACAGGGGAGGAGTAAATGACATTTCCCCCGTCATCTGCTGCGGTGTGAGGCACATATAGTAAGGATGCCTTGGTTGGCCGCGAGGTGGATGGTGAGGAGAGCGAGTTGCGGGATAGAGCAAGCCCATTTGGACCGAGGCCTCCACAAGTGGGCGGCGGTGGCCTGAGTGGTCCGCCACCGATGAGGCTGGATGGTTGGGGCTCGGTGGAGGTGGGGGAGCACGGTTGTCCATCATATGCTCTTTTTTTAGCAATCTGAAGAGTATTTTCTACCATTTTGGGTAGAAGTGGGGACATATATATGGAGTGCAAAACAATCATGAGGTGTACTAGCACACTAGGCGAATACAAAAACATGTATATAAGTCATTAAAATTCAGAAATTACTTATGGCATAGAGACAATAAATTAACTACTATGTCGTAAATTAGATTTAAAATCGATTCACAACCTCATAAAAAAACAAACAGGCCATGAATATATTGTACTCCCTCTAATCCAAATTAATTGTTGCGGCTTTAGTACAACCCAGATTGTGGGAGTACCAAATTCAAATTTGGACGGCTCATTATCTAGGTGGATGAATTGTCTTTTTTGTTTCTTAAGCTGCGTATCGGTACTATTCGGAAACAAAATTTCCTTTTTGTTTCATATGGTGAACGTTTCTAAAAAATCGAATATTTTCAGAAAATTTAAAATGTATGAATAGAGATGTAGAATGTGTTTGGTTTTACCCTATCCTTGCCCTATCAAATAGTTGGCCTGCCAATTTTGGTGGAGTTTTTGCATGCCTATGAATTGGGCAACATTAACTAGATAAGTGAACTAGAATGAAAAAAGAAGCATTGGCATGCCAAAAATATTAGAAGCCACTCAAACATAGGCCAGATTTTTGGCCATGACCAAAACATTGGTAGTGTGGGTGTTGACCGTACACATCCGTAAAGAAATATATCCAAAGTCCAAACACACCCAAACATACCCCATCATTCTTCGAGTTATTGTGTACTCCCCGTAAAGAAATATAAGAGCGTTCATATCTAAACGTTCTTATATTGATTTGAAAATCATGAAGCCACACGTGCTACAGCGAAGTTCTTCTATTTTAGGCTGTGCTAACCTCCATTTTTATCGCGCAGGAGCGGATAACTGAAGAATAAAGACCAAACTAAATTTGGGCCTGACCGTTGACCTAGCTAGAAGGAGAGACTCGTGCCGTCTTCCTCCAGTCTCCAAGATATACCACAGGAAAAGTGGCCGATAGACTAGCTTGCATGTTGTTCGTACCTTGGCTTTGCTCATTGCAGGCCGAGATGAAGCTCGGGTCCGCTTTGAAGTGGAACGTCTGCTTAAAATCATCGCTCCTACGAATTAAAATTCCTCGTTTCATTCAGCTCACAACCAACAGACCAATATGCACATCAAGCAGCGAAATAAACAGCGAGGGGGGTAAACTTGGGCCGGGGCCGCAGCGCAGGGCGAGAAGACGTACACGCTGGACATGCAGAAGCCGTACTTGCTCTGCACCTCGTCGACGAGCTCTTGGCTGACGGTGTCCATCCTGGCCAAGAGCGCCTCCGAGGCGGCGGCCGACTGCGACGGCGGGAGAGCGCGGTCGCCATCGCCCTGCTGGCATCGCCCGCCGGCTGGGAGCAGCGCGAGGACTAGGGGGAGGAGCAGCACGGCGGCGAGGGGTGCTGGCAGCATGGTGTCGAGCTGAGCACAGGTACGTAGGGGGAAAGAAGGAGCCTGACACGGTGGAGTGTGTATATTGCGTAGCCGCCGGGATGTCATTACGTGGAAGACCAAGCTTTCGCTGGGCGACATGGTCAGAGTCTCGACGAGAACGCGCGCGCGTGTCCGGTGGGAAGTTCCTGTCAGTGATTACACATCGCGGTTGACCCGGCCAGGGGCAAAGATAACAAAGAGTGGGTCAGCCATGTTGAGTATATTGATTATTATGAAATACGAGATAGACTAGGATTTGTCCTGCCTTGTCTTGTACTCCAAGTTGGTCATTGTACTCCTATATATATATGTCCACGAGGCTCAAACAATACAACAACTATTCCACCAATCCCTCTCTCCCTTCCAACATGGTATCCGCCGCAAGTTCCTAGCCCTAGCCGCCGCCCATCGCTTCCGCACCGCGCGCCGCCCCCGGGGCGGTCGGCCTCCATGACCGTCGCCGGGGGCCGCGCCGCCCGTACCTAGGGTTCGTCCGCCGGTCGTGTTGACCGGCTGCCCTAGAGAGTCTCTCTCCCGATCTGTTGATCCGGGTTTTTCTCTCTTCCGTCGGTCACATTGATCGGCGTTTTCTTTTTGGTTTTCCGATCTTAGATCGGTTTGCGTTGCCCGCCGCCGCCGTCGACCACCGCGCCTCTACTCCGACATTGGCGCGACCCGGCCTCTACACCGACCCGGCGACCTCGCGCAACGCGGCGGCCCCTCAACTTCGTCGTTCGCGCGCCTGCCCGCCCGTCGATCTACGTCGGCCGTCACCGCCCTGCTCCGATCGGGACACCTGCATCGCCCCAATCCGGCGGCCTCGCGCGATGCGGCGGCCCATCACAGCCGCCGTTCGCGTGCCGGCCCGCCCGTCGATCTACGCCGCGCCTGTACGGCCGCCCTGCCGGCCGTCGTCGCCGGCTTCATCTCGGACTCCGTCGTCATCCCGTATCCATCGAGCGGCATCCCCGACCTCGCGCGCGATCGGATTGATCACCCGCCCGCCGTCGCGATCCGCCTCATCTACGCCATGCAACCGACCTGGCCCGTCGGTTGCGCGCGCCTTCACAGGTCCCGTGAAGACTGTCCCGAGTACAACGCGTCCCTCCACCGATCGAGCACCGGGCTGCCGCTGCGTCGCCCCGTCGGGCCGCAGCGCCGCCGCCCCGTGGTTCTCCCCGCGGCTGCACCAACCCGCGCGCTACCGCTGCGTCGCCCCTTCGGGCCGTAGTGTCGCAGCCCGCGGTCTACTGCCGCCCCGAGGGCGTCCCCGTGGCCGCACTGACCCTCGCGCTGCCGCTGCATCGCCCCATCGGGCCGTAGCGAGCGTGGCACGCGGTCTCCGCCGCCGCCCGAGGCCGTCCCCGCGGCTGCACCGACTCGCGCGCCGCCGCTGTGTCGCCCCTTCGGGCCATCGCGCAGCGGCACGCGGTCCACGCCGCCGCCCCGAGGTCTTCCCGCCGTCGCCCCGACCCGCGCGCTGCCGCTTCGTCGCACCTTCGGGGCATAGCGCCGCGACGCGCGGTCCACTCCGCCGTCCCCGCGCGTCGACTTCTTCTGGTATGCGCCGCGCCGCCTTCCTCGACGCGGGAACGCCATCGTCCGCGCCGGTCTTCGTCATGCTGTCGGGTTCTTCCACGCCTCCTTCGAGCATCGCCGCCGCGCTCCTAATCAACCGCCGCCGCCGTCAGGCCGCCGCCGCCGCTCTTCTTCGGCGCCGCTGCAGCTCGCTCACCCGAGCCGCGCTGCCAGTCCACCCCCTTCTTCTTCGTCCAGCACCAGCTCATCGCCATCGTCGCCGTCGTCTACCCCGACCACTTCATCTACTCCGACCACCGCGGGCGACATCGGCCCCCCGCCGATTTGCGCCGCAACCGTCGTCGAGTCCTTCTCTGCTAGTCTCCTCGACATGGTGTACAAGTTGTGTGCAGGTCCCCGTCTACACATGCCTGGTGCTGGCAACACCGACGCGTGCCTTCGTCCCCGATGTGTTCCCAGGTCTGGCAAGCCTGGAGCGACGCATCGTCAACATCGACTTCGTCCGTCTATGCATGCCCGGTGCTGGCAACACCGATGCGTGCCTTCGTCCACGACGTGTCCCCGGACTTGGCAATCCTGGCGCGACGCGTCTCAACTTCGTCTTCTTCTCGGCGCACCACTACTTCGACACCACTGCGCCCATGACTAACTTGGCGCCTCCTTGCGCCCGCGGCTCCTCGGTGACTTCCTCGACACCGGCTACCCCGACTCGACATCGACCACGACGTTCTTCGCACGGCTACCTCGACCACAGCTACACCACCCTACGCTCTCGGCTACCTCGACAACGACACAAAGGGCTACCGTCTTGCTTGAGCAACCTCGTCGGTTTCTACTCCAGCCACGACTTCCGCGATGCATTGATCGTTACGACTGTGGGGGGGGGGGATGACCGTCAGCTTACCTTCGGATTCTTCTCCAGTCTCACCGTCTGCGTCGCTACCGTTGTGACTGCGGGGGGATGTTGAGTATATTGATTATTAGGAAATATGAGATAGACTAGGATTTGTCCTGCCTTGTCTTGTACTCCAAGTTGGTCATTGTACTCCTATATATATATGCCCACGAGGCTCAAGCAATACAACAACTATTCCACCAATCCCTCTCTCCCTTCCAACAAGCCACTCTTGTTCTAGTATATTATTGTTCATAATGGAACCTGGATCCGTTTCGAAAGAAAAAAAAATCCGTTTGGAAAAATAATGGAACCTGGGAGCGAATTCTGTTCCACAAGAGAAAGGTAGAAGGAATTTAACTATATTATGTCGGGCACCGTTTTGAATTATAGAAAGTCTCTTTTTGCCGTGACCTCCTCAAATGTCATTTAGAGCCGGTTCTTTTGGCAGCTTATGTGGGTTTCTAGAAGCCCAACCAAAAATATTTTTTAGAAGTTTACTAGTCAAGTCTTAATTAGTAGGCTTCTAAAAAATTTAGTTGGGCTTCTATAATAAGCTGGGTAGGGGGCAGCTTATTTCAGCTTATTCTAGAAGCCAGCAAAAGAACTGTGCAGCTTATTCATGAATTTCTGGGTGCACCTTGTGCACTCAAGCATCTTGCATGAAAGAAAAAACAGATTTAAAAAAAACTGATATTTTTGTTGTTGTTCAAGGAGTGCAGATAAGCCCGGACACCGTTTGAAATTATCAAAAGATGTCTATGTTCTGGATTATATAGGGAATTGACAAGCATAGGAGAAGATTCGTTTGAACGATCCAGCTAAGTGTTGGATTCTTTATAGGTAAGATCCTAGGATGAAAAGAGTAACAAAAGGTGAGGAAGGACAGAAAAATAAAAGCCCTCAAGGGTGGATGTATTCACACACAAACACGTCACCATGTACCTCTCGCGTTGAACGCGGTACGTAGGACACATCATCGGAGGAATCTCCTCCGAAGCGCGATACGTGAGACATGCCGGCGAGAACTTTTGAGACCCAAATCCCCACATGCTTGGGAGGGACCCGTCTAGACGCACGGCGACCATTCGCTGCCCTAGGTCGTCCAACCACCCTAAAGCCTCGAGTATCGTTGCTCTCCAACACAAAGAGTGAACGAAGAACGAGAAAGAAAGAACACATGAGAGACGAAAAAAATTAGGGTAAAAGTAGTAGATGCGTTGCGATTGTGTGTTGTTGTTGAATCGGCCATCACCTCATACTAGAAAGGTTGACGCGCTTTGCTGCATCGTTGGTGTTCTTGGCTTTCTTTAAAAAAATCACTCTGTTTTAAAATATAAGGTATATTACTTTTTAAAAAAGTCAAACAATTTTACATTTGATCAAATTTGTAGAGAAATATATCAAAATCCATAATATCAAATCGGAATAATTAGATTCGTCGTGAAATGAATTTTCATATTTTTTTGTGTAATATTGTGGATGTTGATATTTTTGGCTCTGAACTTGGTGAAAGTTAAAGGAATTCGACTTTCTAAAAAACTAACATCCCTTATATCATGGACTATTTTGGAATTAATGGGATATTTAGTTTGGCGGGGCGGTGAGATGATGGAGTATGTCTTTTTCTTTCATAATACGATGATTTGGCGAGCCTTTTTTGGGTGTGATTTTGTGTTATCCGCTAATAAACCCATATTTATGTGGAGTAATTTCTGTGTCGGTACTGGATGTACTATATTGGTGTACATTATCAGATGGCGGCGTTTTCTTTTCTAGGTGGGAGCAAGATTGATATGTTTTTTATAAGCCGGTTGTTATTGATTGATTTTTAAAAAAGACCGATCAAAATCGTAAATCAAATCCAAAATTAAATACCTCAATCGAATTGAAGAGCCAAAATTAGGGAACATAGTGAATTCAAATAATTAAATGGGAGAGATCCTTGAGAAATTGTTGGCTCGGTCAAAATTGAGTGACTCAATTTTAAATTCAAGAACTCAATTAATTGTGATGCCTTAAAAGTTAGAAAGCATAGCGTATAGTGTAAAACAATTGAATGACATAGTTTTGAGAAATTATTGACCCGGTCAAAATTGGGTGACCCAATTTCATTTGGAGATCTTAATTAATTGTGAACTCTTCAAATTTAGGAAGCTTAGTGTTATAGAGGATCTATATATGATACGGATGATTTCCGTCCAAATTATTTAACCTAACTCGGATTGATCATGATCGGGCTTCCAACCAAAATAATCCAGCCATGCCTAGTTTTTCCTACAAGAACGTAGTTTTCAGAATGTAGAATTCGCATATGACTTTAGATGGGGATTGATGAGGATGCCTACTATGGGTAGGGTCACAGGCCTGACATCTAGGGCCCACCTATGGTCCCACAATGTCATTAGCCTCTGGGCAAAGACTCATTCGGATGAGTATGGCTATTCACTCGGATTATTCAAGTCCCTCGGACTCTACGGCGCCACTCGGTCAGATAAGAGCTCAGGCGATCTGGAAGACAAAGCGTCCGTGGAATTCGAGTAGTCATTCGTTATGAAGTTAATTTCCCGTTACCAGTAACGCCTAGTTAATCAGCCGTTCCTGTAACACAGCCTTCATTGGCATTTATTACACTAATCATGGCGCTCGGCCGGTGATGGCGCACTCTATATAAGCCACCCCCGGGCACCAGTGCAGGGGTTCCGACCCTGTGTAATCTTCTACCACCCATAAGCAAACACCAAAGCCTTCGGGCTCGAGACGTAGGGCTTTTATCACTTCCGAGTGAGGCCTGAACTCGTACACATCCGAGTGCACACTTGCGCCGTAGCTAGACTTCGCCCCTCCTTTCGTACCCCTAGTACTATTGTCAAGTTCATTCCCACGACAGTTGGTGCCCACCTTGGGGCCGCGCGTCTAGCGAAATCCGGCGCAGGTGAAATTTCCACTTTTTCCGATCATCATGAACACATTCGGCGGCGAGATCCTCTTCGGTTCCCTCAGCTTCACCGTCGACGATTCGGCGTGGCTGCAGGAAGCGCCGCTGGACGCTGAGGCACTGCCCGCTCGAGGCGCGGTGCACTTCAGTGCGGTGACATTCGGGGTCCTCCTCCTCCAACCGTCTACGCCTTATCGACTGACTTCTCCGACTCGGATCGCGGCTTGCCGCAGGCGCTCACGGCGGCAGCGTTAGATCAAACACGCTGTGGCAGCTCAAGCCACGGTTCAGCAAGTGACCGCACTCGACGTCGATGAGTCCGTCCATTGCCTTTTTCCATCATCAGATGACGAGTCTTCCGGCGCCGACGAGCGCGAGAGCAACGGAGATGTAGCGGAGGTCTTGATGGCTAGCCCAGCCCGAGGTGCCGCTCCACCCGTGCACTCTGCGGGAGACACCCGGGATCGAGACGGCGACCGCAACAATGCTAGCTCCGACGGCTACGTTCCCCGACCCCTCACTCGGGAGCTGCGGGAGGAAATCAGGCGCAGGAACGATCAGGTCCTCCTCACCCCTATCGTGGGGACTACCTCGGATGAGATAGCCCTGGAGGCTGCGCGCCAGGCCACTTTGGCTGAGTGCGAGCGACTCGAGCGGCTCCAACGATCACTCGACGAGCGCGCGGCAAGAGAGCTACCCAGCTCCAGTCGTAGCCGCCGTCGGCTGTTCACAAAGGAACGGCCATACACCATCCCAGTGATGCGCACTCCCTTGTTGAATCTAGCCGCGGCCACTCGGATCGCGGATTCTATCTAGCCGTCCGACTCGGCCGCTGGTGAGGGCATTCGGCAAATCCAGGCCTTGCTGAAAACTGCCCTACAGCAAAATTCAGAGGTGTCGCAATCGCACCAACGCATTCGCAATGAGTACACTCGGGCGGACACCGTCCAGTCAGCTCACAGCCCTTTAGCGCCAAGGAAAGACCCGCAAACTCCTCCTCTTTAGAGAGGTCCGCATGGAGGACGCAGGCGTGATGACCACGACTTCAGTCGGACTCCTCCTCCGAGAGGTGGTATGCGTGGTCAGCGTCCGTATGACGGAGGCGACCCACTCGGGAGGGATCGTGAGCAGAGCCCTGCTCGACACAGAGGCTACGACGCCCGATCCGACATCACACAGCGAGTGGTTGATCGGAACAGACATGATAGAGACCGGGCGAGCGGTTGGGGAGTTACCGGTCTCGGATGTTTCAGCAGATACATCCGAGAGGCGGAGATACCCCCCAATTATCGGTTGGCAACCGAAATTGGGAAGTTCAATGGCGAATCCAAGCCAGAGACTTGGCTCGAAGATTATCGAGTTGCCGTCCAGATCGGCGGCGGCGATGATTTCATTGCAATGAAGCACCTTCCACTCGTGCTGGAAGGGTCTGCGCGTGCGTGGCTGAATCAGTTGCCCGCCAATTGCATTTACTATTGGGAAGATTTGGCCCGAGTGTTCGTCAAGACATTCGAGGGCACGTCCAAGTGCCCGAGTGGATTGACTGAACTACAACATTGCGTCCAGAAGAGCAACGAGACTCTCCGAGAGTACATTCAGCGCTGGACCACGTTGCACAACACCATGGAAAATGTGACTGAATATCAGGCCGTGTGCGCCTTTAAGGCAGGTACTCGGTATCGGGAGTTGATCTTGAAGTTCGGCCGGTCTGGGGATCTGTCCCTCAGTCAGACCATGGAGATCGCAAACAAGTACGCCAATGGCGAGGAAGAAGACCGCCTCCGTAGCGGCAAAGGACGAGCCAGCAACGCCCCTCAATCGGGAGGCAATGCCGGGAAAAATCAGAAGTGGAAGGCTGACGCCTCCGGCAAGGCAGAGGTGGCAGCCATCCAAGGGCAAGGACAAGGCAAGTCGAAGCCGAAGAAAAAGAAGAAAGAGTGGATTCCCAAGAAGAAGTCTGAATCTAAGTCCAACATTCTCGATCAGCCGTGCCAGATTCATACCAAGACGGATGAAGAAGGCAACGTTGTGCTCCCGAAGCACACCACTCGGGAATGTCGCCTGCTCAAGCAGAAGATGGGAGCGGAGCCCTCGAGTGAAAAAGTCAACGCCGAGGATGATGATGGTGCTTCTGAGTACCCTCAGGTTGATAAAGTCCTCGTGATTTTTGCTGACGTTGAAAGCAAGAGGCAGTTGAAAGTTGTCAATCGGGAGGTCAACATGGCAGTTCCGACTGCCCCCAAGTACCTCAACTGGACGAAGACACCTGTCACTTTCGACCAGTCCGACCATCCGCCTCACATAGCCATCCCTGGGAGGCAGGCGTTGGTCGTCGACCCGGCAGTGGGTGGCGTCCGACTGCGCAAGGTCTTGATGGATGGAGGTAGCGGACTCAATATCATTTATGCTGATACGCTCAAGGCAATGGGCATCCCGATGACTCAATTGAGCAAGAGCAACATGCATTTCCACGGGATTGTCCCTGGGAGGAAGGCAGAGTCACTTGGCCAGATCGCTGTGGATGTCGTATTCGGAGGCGAAAAGAATTTCCGAAAGGAAAGGTTAACCTTCGAGGTGGTAGACTTCCGCAGCGCTTATCACGCCATCCTGGGTAGGCCCGCCTATGCACGTTTCATGGCCAGACCATGTTACGTGTATCTCAAACTCAAGATGCCAGGACCTAAAGGCGTGATCACAATGACTGACGACTAGAAGATTGCCGAAGAATGCCTCCAGCAAGGCTCCAAGATCGCCAGCGAGCAAGTGCTCGCAGTCGAGCTCGAAGGCTATAAGAAAGAAGTGGATACGGCAGATCTTCTCAGATCAAAGCGGCCGGCTTCAGAATCGGCCTTCCAGTCGGCTGGCGAGACCAAGCATGTCCATGTTCATCCGAGTGACCCAAGTGCTGCTCCGACAAACATCTCCACGTCACTCGGAGAGAAATAGGAAGATGAGCTCATCCAGTTCCTCCGTGAGAATTGGGACATCTTCGCATGGAAGCCGTCTGACATGCCTGGTGTGCCCAGGGAACTGGCTGAGCACCGACTCCGAACTGATCCCAAGGCCAAGCCAGTCAAAGAGTACTTGCGTCGATCTTCCGTCGAGAAGCGCAAGGAGATTGGTCAAGAGATAGCTCGACTCCTTGCTGCCGAGTTCATTCGCGAGATTTACCACTCCGAGTGGCTCGCGAATGTCGTTTTGGTGCCGAAGAAGGACAAATCACTCCGTATGTGTATTGACTTCAAACACCTCAATCGGGCCTGCCCGAAGGATCATTTCCCTTTACCTCGGATAGATCAAATAGTGGACTCTACTGCCGGATGTGAACGTCTGTCGTTCTTGGATGCGTACTCCGGGTACCACCAGATCTGAATGTATGGTCCCGATGAAATAAAAACAGCCTTCGTCACCCCATTTGGGTGCTTTTGCTATGTCATGATGCCATTCGGCCTGAAGAATGCTGGGGCTACTTTCCAGCGCATGATCCAGAAATGCTTGCAAAAGCAGATCAGTCGGAACGTGGAGGCTTATATGGACGATATCGTGGTCAAGTCTAGGAAAGGTTCCGACCTCCTGACTGACCTTGCCGAGACCTTCACGAACCTACGACGCTTCGGAATAAAGCTGAATCCAGCTAAGTGCACATTCGGAGTGCCTGCCGGAAAGTTACTCGGTTTTCTCGTTTCCGAACGAGGGATCGACGCCAATCCGGACAAAATCGGCGCTATAGTCCGAATGAAGCAACCGGAGCGCTTGCACGACGTACAAAGGCTGACAGGTTGCCTCGCGGCCCTGAGCCGATTCATCTCAAGGCTCGGCGAGAAGGCACTCCCTCTTTACCGACTGATGAAAAAGTCCGACAAGTTCGAGTGGACTAATGAAGCGCAAGCCGCGTTTGAAGAACTCAAGGCATTGCTTTCCACCCATCCGGTCTTAGCTGTTGGAAATATGCCCTAGAGGCAATAATAAAAGTGGTTCTTATTATATTTCCTTGTTCATGATAATCGTTTATTATCCAT
This sequence comes from Elymus sibiricus, assembly GCA_039707655.1. NCBI lineage: Eukaryota > Viridiplantae > Streptophyta > Magnoliopsida > Poales > Poaceae > Elymus > Elymus sibiricus. Next base: position 195,580,994 of record CM077663.1, on the reverse strand, counting down.
GCTATAATTGTATTAATTGGAAACACTGATACATGTGTGGATACATAGACAACACTGTGTCCCTAGTATGCCTCTAGTAGACTAGCTTGTTGATCAAAGATGGTCAAGGTTTCCTAGCCATAGACATGAGATGTCATTTGATAACAGGATCACATCATTAGGAGAATGATGTGATGGACAAGACCCAAACTATGAACGTAGCATATGATCGTGTCAGTTTATTGCTATAGTTTTCTGCATGTCAAGTATCTGTTCCTATGACCATGAGATCATGCAACTCACTGACACCGGAGGAGTACCTGATACATCTCCATCGTATCTATAATTTTTGATTGTTTCATGCCAATATTCTACAACTTTTATATACTTTTGGCAACTTTTTATACTATTTTTGGGACTAACATATTGATCCAGTGCCCAGTGCCAGTTCCTGTTTGTTGCATGTTTTTTGTTTCGCAGAAAATCCATATCAAACGAAGTCCAAACAGGATAAAAACTTACGGAGATTTTTTTTGGAATATATGTGAATTTTGGGAAGTGGAATCAACAAAAGGCGGTGCCCGAGGGGCCCACAAGCCATAGGGGCGTGCCCTGGGGGCCACCCCGTAAGGCGGTTGGTACCCTTCTTTTGCCGCAAGAAAGCTAATATCCGGATAAAAATCGTGTTAAAATTTCAGCCCAATCGGAGTTACGGATCTCCGGGAATATAAGAAACGGTGAAAGGCCAGAATCTGAGAACGCAGAAACAGAGAGAGAGATCCAATCTCGGAGGGGCTCTCGCCCCTCCGCCGCCATGGAGGCCAAGGACCAGAGGGGAAACCCTCCTCCCATCTAGGGGGGAGTTCAAGGAAGAACAAGAAGGAGGGGGGCTCTCTCCCCCTCTCTCCCGATGGCACCGGAACGCCGCCGGGGCCATCATCGTGACGACGATCTACACCAACAACTTCGCCGCCGTCATCACCAAGTCTCTCCCCCTCTATGCAGCGGTGTAACACCCCTTCTCCCCGCTGTAATCTCTACTTAAACATGGTGCTCAACGCTATATATCTATTTAGAGAGTTAACAGGAGTTGGTCATTCACATGGTTAGTCATAAAATCCTACATAAAACTTGTAGATCACTGAATATGATATGTTTGATTCCTTGCAATAGTTTTGCGATATAAAGATGGTGATACTAGAGTCATGCTAGTGAGTAATTGTGGATTGGTAGAAATATTTTTGTTAAAGTTTGTGATTCCCGTAGCATGCACGTATGGTGAATCGTTATGTGAAGAAGTCGGAGCATGATTTATTTATTGATTGTCATCCTTTGTGTGGAGGTCGGGAGCGCGCGATGGTTAACTCCTACCAACCTCTCCCCTAGGGGCATGCGTCTAATACTTTGTTTTGATAGCTAATAGATTTTTGCAATAAGTGTGTGAGTTCTTTATGACTAATGTTGAGTCCATGGATTATACGCACTCTCATCCTTCCACCATTGCTAGCCTCTCTAGTACCGCGCAACTTTCGCCGGTGCATTACACCCACCATATATCCTTCCTCAAAACAGCCACCATACCTACCTATTATGGCATTTCCATAGTCATTCCGAGATATATTGCCATGCAACTTCCACCGTTCCGTTTATTATGACACGCACCATCATTGTCATATTGCTTTGCATGATCGTAAGATAGCTAGCATGATGTTTTCATGGCTTGTCCATTTTTTATGTCATTGCTACGCTAGATCATTGCACATCCCGGTACACTGCCGGAGGCATTCATATAGAGTCATATTTTGTTCTAGTATCGAGTTGTAATTCTTGAGTTGTAAGTAAATAAAAGTGTGATGATCATCATTATTAGAGCATTGTCCCATGTGAGGAAAGGATGATGGAAGCTATGATTCCCTCACAAGTTGGGATGAGTCTCCGGACTTTACAAATAAATAAAAGAGGCCAAAGAAGCCCAAATAAAAAAAAGAGGCTAAAGAATCCCACCAAAAAAAAACAAAAAAAATGAGAGAAAAGAGAGAAGGGCAATGCTACTATTCCTTTTTCCACACTTGTGCTTCAAAGTAGCACCATGATCTTCATGATAGAGAGTCTCCTATATTGTCACTTTCATATACTAGTGGGAATTTTTCATTATAGAACTTGGCTTGTATATTCCAATGATGGGCTTCCTCAAATTGCCCTAGGTCTTCGTGAGCAAGCGAGTTGGATGCACACCCACTTAGTTTCTTTTTGAGCTTTCATACACTTATAGCTCTAGTGCATCCGTTGCATGGCAATCCCTACTCACTCACATTGATATCTATTGATGGGCATCTCCATAGCCCGTTGATACGCCTAGTTGATGTGAGACTATCTCCTTCTTTTTGTCTTCTCCACAACCACCATATTCTATTCCACCTATAGTGCTATATCCATGGCTCACGCTCATGTATTGCGTGAAAGTTGAAAAGGTTTGAGAATACTAGAGTATGAAACAATTGCTTGGCTAAAACCGGGGTTGTGCGTGATTAAATACTTTGTGGGATGAAGATGGAGCATAGCCAGACTATATGATTTTGTAGGATAACTTTCTTTTAGCCATGATATTTTGAGAAGACATGATTGCTTTATTAGTATGCTTGAAGTATTATTTTCTTAATGTCAAATAATAGACTATTGATTTGAATCACTCATGTCTTAATATTCATGCCATGATTAGATTATATGATCAAGATTATGCTAGGTAGCATTCCACATCAAAAATTATCTTTTTTATCATTTACCTACTCGAGGACGAGCAGGAATTAAGCTTGGGGATGCTGATAAGTCTCCGTCGTATCTATAATTTTTGATTGTTTCATGCCAATATTCTACAACTTTCATATACTTTTGGCAACTTTTTATGCTATTTTTGGGACTAACATATTGATCCAGTGCCCAGTGCCAGTTCCTGTTTGTTGCATGTTTTTTGTTTCACAGAAAATCCATATCAAACGAAGTCCAAACAGGATAAAAACTTACATAGATTTTTTTTGGAATATATGTGAATTTTGGGAAGTGGAATCAACAGAAGGCGGTGCCCGAGGGGCCCACAAGCCATAGGGGCGCGCCCTGGGGGGTAGGGCGCGCCAGGCTGGCTTGTGGCCACCCTGTAAGGCGGTTGGTGCCCTTCTTTCGCCGCAAGAAAGCTAATATCCGGATAAAAATTGTGTTAAAATTTCAGCCCAATCGGAGTTACGGATCTCCGGGAATATAAGAAACGGTGAAAGGCCAGAATCTGAGAACGCAGAAACAGAAGGAAACAGAGAGAGAGATCCAATCTCGGAGGGGCTCTCGCCCCGCCGCCGCCATGGAGGCCAAGGACCAGAGGGGAAACCCTCCTCCCATCTATGGGGGAGTTCAAGGAAGAAGAAGAAGGAGGGGGGCTCTCTCCCCCTCTCTCCCGATGGCACCGGAACGCCGTCGGGGCCATCATCGTGACGGCGATCTACACCAACAACTTCGCCGCCATCATCACCAACTCTCTCCCCCTCTATGCAGCGGTGTAACACCCCTTCTCCCCGCTGTAATCTCTACTTAAACATGGTGCTCAACGCTATATATTATTTCCCAATGATGTATGGCTATCCTATGATGTTTGAGTAGATCCGTTTTGTCCTATGGGTTGATTGATGATCATGATTGGTTTGAGTTGCATGTTTTATTATTGGTGCTGTCCTACGGTGCTCTCTGTGTCGCGCAAGCGTGAGGGATCCTCGCTGTAGGGTGTTGCAATGTGTTCATGATTTGCCTATGGTGGGTTGCTTGAGTGACAGAAGCATAAACCCGAGTAGGTGGGTTGTTGCATATGGGAGTAAAGAGGACTTGATACCTTATAATGCTATGGTTGGGTTTTACCTGAATGATCTTTAGTAGTTGCGGATGCTTGCTAGAGTTCCAATCATAAGTGCATATGATCCAAGTAGAGAAAGTATGTTAGCTTATGCCTCTCCCTCATATAAAATTGCAATAATGATTACCGGTCTAGTTATCGATTGCCTAGGGACAAATAACTTTCTTGTGACAAAAAGCTCTCTACTAAGACTAACTTAGTTGTTTCTTCATCTAAACAGCCCCTAGTTTTTATTTACGTGTTCTTTATTATCTTGCAAACCTATCCTATCACACCTACAAAGTACTTCTAGTTTCATACTTGTTCTAGGTAAAGCGAACATTAAGCGTGCGTAGAGTTGTATCGGTGGTCGATAGAACTTGAGGGAATATTTGTTCTACCTTTAGCTCCTTGTTGGGTTTGACACTCTTACTTATCGAGAAAGGCTACAATTGATGCCCTATACTTGTGGGTTATCAAGACCTTTTTCTGGCGCCGTTGCCGGGGAGCAATATCGTGGGGTGAATATTCTCGTGTGTGCTTGTTTGCTTTATCACTAAGTAGATTTTATTTGCTGTTGTAAGTTGTTCTCTATCTTTAGTTATGATATGGAACACGAAATACCAAAAAATTAGGTGTACTTGCTACTCATGGAGATGGGGAACCTCCTAAAACCCTCGATGCTCGTTATGTGAAAGATATTATGCACTACTTTAATAATCCTAAGAAAACCCCATTCAATTATATAATGGGACACACGTTGGATCAACGTGAATACTTTAGGGATTATCGCTTGACTCAAAAAGGGAAACTGTTATGGGATCAAATTCATATGTTGAAATGGTATGCTTGGAATCTATGCTTGAGATATGATATTACTTGTTGCTCTAGGATGAAGGCTAAACACCTTCCCTTTTCATGTAAATTTAATGATAATGAAACCTTGGCTTCTTATGCTAATGGTATATATGATTACTATGATGTGGAACAAATAGAAGAGTTTGTTGCTTTTAAGGGTGCTTATGAAATTGAAGCTTTGTTTGAAAAGTATGAAGATTATGATGATGCTGTTTACCGTTCTCAAAATTTGGCTATGCTTTGTTATTGTTATGCCAATTATGAATATAATGCCCATATTGATCAATTTATTGAGAAAGTCTTCGCTATCCAAGAAGAGACTAATATTTTGCAGGAATCTATGGAAGAAGAAATTGATGACACTGTGAGCTCATTGGATGAAAAAGATGAGGAGGAGAGCGAAGAACAAAAGGAGGAAGAGCGGATTAGCTACCCGTGCCCACCTTCTAATGAGAGTAACTCTTCAACTCATACATTGTTTAATTTCCCTTCGTTCTTACCGAAGGATGAATGCTATGATAATTGCTATGATCCCTTGGATTCGTTTGAAATATTCCTTTTTGATGAACTTGATGCTTGCTATGCTTGTGGCCATGATGCCAATATGAATGATTCTTATGGAGATGAACTTGCTATAGTTCCTTATGTTAAACATGAAATTGTTGCTATTGCACCCACACATGATAGTCCTATTATCTTTTGGAATTCTCCCAACTTCACTATATCGGAGAAGTTTGCACTTATTAAGGATTATATAGATGGGTTGCCTTTTACTATCACACATGATGATTTTGATAGATATAATATGCATGTGATTGCTGCTCCTACTTGCAATTATTATGAGAGAGGAACTACATCTCCACCTCTCTATGTTTTCAATATGATAAAATTGCAAGAAACTGCTTATGCTATGTATTAGCCTTTACTTGATGTGCATGAATTGTTCTTTTATGATATGCCAATGCATAGGAAGAGAGTTAGACTTCGTTGTTGCATGATATATGTTACTTTGTGCTCACTACTAAATTACAAATCATTGTTAATTAAAATTGGCTTTGATATACCTTGGGATCCGGGTGGATCAATTACTTGAGCATTTATGCCTAGCTTAATGGCTTTAAAGAAAGCGCTGCCAGGGAGACAACCCGGAAGTTTTAGAGAGTCATTTTATTCTGTTGAGTGCTTTTATATAGTTTAAAAAACAAAAAAATAAAGAGGGGAACCTAAAACTTTTTCAAAAAGAAAAGTGAAAGTGAGAGGGACGAGCATTGTGAAAGTGGGAGCTAGCCTTGAACTTTGTTCATGCCCATGGAAACCTTGTGAATCTTAATTACAGAAACTTTTCAACAAAAATAATTATCCCCTTGTATAAATCCATTGTATTATAAAAATAATGTGCCAAGATTTTCCTTTAGGATGATTAGATTGCTTGTTTGGTGTGTGCAGTGCAAAAACAGAAACTTTGGCTGTAGTGCGTGAATTTACATTTTTTACTGGAATGTCAAAAGTTTCTGAAATTTTTACACAGTACTGCTATGCAAATTTTTTATTTTGTCCAAATTTTTCAGAATTTTTAGATTTACAGAAGTATGGTGAATGTTCAGATTACTACAGACTATCCCGTTTTTGACAGATTCTGTTTTTGATGCATTGTTTCGCTCGTTTTGATAAAACTATCGATTGTATCGGTGGTATAAGCCATGGAAAAGTTATATTATAGTAGCTACAATGCAAAAACAAAATATGAATTGGTTGGAAACAATACTTAAAGTTGTAATTTGCTTTATTAGTACTAACGGATCTTACGAGGGTTTTGTTAAGTTTTATGTGATTGAAGTTTTCAAGTTTTGGGTGAGATCATGATGGATGAAGGAATAAGGAGTGGAAAGAGACTAAGCTTGGGGATTCCCGAGGCACCCCAAGGTAATATTCAAGGACTCCCAAGAAACTAAGCTTGGGGATGCCTCGGAAGGCATCCCCTCTTTCTTCTAACAACCATCGGTAATTTTACTTGGAGCTATATTTTTATTCGTCACATGATATGCGTAAATCTTGGAGCGTCGTGTGCTTTTTATTTTTCTTTTAATAATGCACCATGCTGGTATGAGAAAGTCCTTGGTTGATTTATAGAAGTCTCTTTGCACCTCACTTATATCTTTTGAGTATGGCTTTGTAGAATGCTTCATGTGCTTCACTTATATCATTTGAAGTTTGGATTGCCTGTTTCTCTACACATAGAAAACTGCCATTTGTAGAATGCTCTTTTGCTTCACTTATATTTGTTAGAGCGTGGGCATATATTTTATAGAAAGAATTAAACTCTCATGCTTCACTTATATCTATTTAGAGAGTTAACAGGAGTTGGTCATTCACATGGTTAGTCATAAAATCCTACATAAAACTTGTAGATCACTGAATATGATATGTTTGATTCCTTGCAATAGTTTTGCGATATAAAGATGGTGATACTAGAGTCATGCTAGTGAGTAATTGTGGATTGGTAGAAATATTTTTGTTAAAGTTTGTGATTCCCGTAGCATGCACGTATGGTGAATCGTTATGTGAAGAAGTCGGAGCATGATTTATTTATTGATTGTCATCCTTTGTGTGGAGGTCGGGAGCGCGCGATGGTTAACTCCTACCAACCTCTCCCCTAGGGGCATGCGTCTAATACTTTGTTTTGATAGCTAATAGATTTTTGCAATAAGTGTGTGAGTTCTTTATGACTAATGTTGAGTCCATGGATTATACGCACTCTCATCCTTCCACCATTGCTAGCCTCTCTAGTACCGCGCAACTTTCGCCGGTGCATTACACCCACCATATATCCTTCCTCAAAACAGCCACCATACCTACCTATTATGGCATTTCCATAGTCATTCCGAGATATATTGCCATGCAACTTCCACCGTTCCGTTTATTATGACACGCACCATCATTGTCATATTGCTTTGCATGATCGTAAGATAGCTAGCATGATGTTTTCATGGCTTGTCCATTTTTTATGTCATTGCTACGCTAGATCATTGCACATCCCGGTACACTGCCGGAGGCATTCATATAGAGTCATATTTTGTTCTAGTATCGAGTTGTAATTCTTGAGTTGTAAGTAAATAAAAGTGTGATGATCATCATTATTAGAGCATTGTCCCATGTGAGGAAAGGATGATGGAAGCTATGATTCCCTCACAAGTTGGGATGAGTCTCCGGACTTTACAAATAAATAAAAGAGGCCAAAGAAGCCCAAATAAAAAAAAGAGGCTAAAGAATCCCACCAAAAAAAAACAAAAAAAATGAGAGAAAAGAGAGAAGGGCAATGCTACTATTCCTTTTTCCACACTTGTGCTTCAAAGTAGCACCATGATCTTCATGATAGAGAGTCTCCTATATTGTCACTTTCATATACTAGTGGGAATTTTTCATTATAGAACTTGGCTTGTATATTCCAATGATGGGCTTCCTCAAATTGCCCTAGGTCTTCGTGAGCAAGCGAGTTGGATGCACACCCACTTAGTTTCTTTTTGAGCTTTCATACACTTATAGCTCTAGTGCATCCGTTGCATGGCAATCCCTACTCACTCACATTGATATCTATTGATGGGCATCTCCATAGCCCGTTGATACGCCTAGTTGATGTGAGACTATCTCCTTCTTTTTGTCTTCTCCACAACCACCATATTCTATTCCACCTATAGTGCTATATCCATGGCTCACGCTCATGTATTGCGTGAAAGTTGAAAAGGTTTGAGAATACTAGAGTATGAAACAATTGCTTGGCTAAAACCGGGGTTGTGCGTGATTAAATACTTTGTGGGATGAAGATGGAGCATAGCCAGACTATATGATTTTGTAGGATAACTTTCTTTTAGCCATGATATTTTGAGAAGACATGATTGCTTTATTAGTATGCTTGAAGTATTATTTTCTTAATGTCAAATGATAGACTATTGATTTGAATCACTCATGTCTTAATATTCATGCCATGATTAGATTATATGATCAAGATTATGCTAGTTTTTTATCATTTACCTACTCGAGGACGAGCAGGAATTAAGCTTGGGGATGCTGATAAGTCTCCGTCGTATCTATAATTTTTGATTGTTTCATGCCAATATTCTACAACTTTCATATACTTTTGGCAACTTTTTATGCTATTTTTGGGACTAACATATTGATCCAGTGCCCAGTGCCAGTTCCTGTTTGTTGCATGTTTTTTGTTTCACAGAAAATCCATATCAAACGAAGTCCAAACAGGATAAAAACTTACATAGATTTTTTTTGGAATATATGTGAATTTTGGGAAGTGGAATCAACAGAAGGCGGTGCCCGAGGGGCCCACAAGCCATAGGGGCGCGCCCTGGGGGGTAGGGCGCGCCAGGCTGGCTTGTGGCCACCCTGTAAGGTGGTTGGTGCCCTTCTTTCGCCGCAAGAAAGCTAATATCCGGATAAAAATTGTGTTAAAATTTCAGCCCAATCGGAGTTACGGATCTCCGGGAATATAAGAAACGGTGAAAGGCCAGAATCTGAGAACGCAGAAACAAAAGGAAACAGAGAGAGAGATCCAATCTCGGAGGGGCTCTCGCCCCACCGCCGCCATGGAGGCCAAGGACCAGAGGGGAAACCCTCCTCCCATCTATGGGGGAGTTCAAGGAAGAAGAAGAAGGAAGGGGGCTCTCTCCCCCTCTCTCCCGATGGCACCGGAACGCCGTCGGGGCCATCATCGTGACGGCGATCTACACCAACAACTTCGCCGCCATCATCACCAACTCTCTCCCCCTCTATGCAGCGGTGTAACACCCCTTCTCCCCGCTGTAATCTCTACTTAAACATGGTGCTCAACGCTATATATTATTTCCCAATGATGTATGGCTATCCTATGATGTTTGAGTAGATCCGTTTTGTCCTATGGGTTGATTGATGATCATGATTGGTTTGAGTTGCATGTTTTATTATTGGTGCTGTCCTATGGTGCTCTTTGTGTCGCGCAAGCGTGAGGGATCCTTGCTGTAGGGTGTTGCAATGTGTTCATGATTTGCCTATGGTGGGTTGCTTGAGTGACAGAAGCATAAACCCGAGTAGGTGGGTTGTTGCATATGGGAGTAAAGAGGACTTGATACCTTATAATGCTATGGTTGGGTTTTACCTGAATGATCTTTAGTAGTTGCGGATGCTTGCTAGAGTTCCAATCATAAGTGCATATGATCCAAGTAGATAAAGTATGTTAGCTTATGCCTCTCCCTCATATAAAATTGCAATAATGATTACCGGTCTAGTTATCGATTGCCTAGGGACAAATAACTTTCTTGTGACAAAAAGCTCTCTACTAAGACTAACTTAGTTGTTTCTTCATCTAAACAGCCCCTAGTTTTTATTTACGTGTTCTTTATTATCTTGCAAACCTATCCTATCACACCTACAAAGTACTTCTAGTTTCATACTTGTTCTAGGTAAAGCGAACGTTAAGCGTGCGTAGAGTTGTATCGGTGGTCGATAGAACTTGAGGGAATATTTGTTCTACCTTTAGCTCCTCGTTGGGTTCGACACTCTTACTTATCGAGAAAGGCTACAATTGATCCCCTATACTTGTGGGTTATCAGTACCTTGTGTGTATCAAACATCACAATGTAACTGGGTGACTATAAAGATGCTCTACAGGTATCTCCAAGGGTGTCTGTTGAGTAGGCATGGATCAAGACTGGGATTTGTTACTCCGTGTGACGGAGAGGTATCTCAGGGCCCACTCGGTAATAGAACATCACAACAAGCCTTGCAAGCAATGTGACTAAAGTGTTAGCCACGGGATCTTGTATTACGGAACAAGTAAAGAGACTTGCCGGTAACGAGATTGAACTAGGTATAGAGATACCGACGATCGAATCTCGGGCAAGTAACATACCGAAGAACAAAGGGAATAGCGTACGGGATTAACTGAATCCTTGACATAGAGGTTCAACCGATAAAGATATTCGTAGAATATGTAGGAACCAATATGGGCATCCAGGTCCTGTTATTGGTTATTGACCGTAGAGGTGTCTCGGCCATGTCTACATAGTTCTCGAACCCGCAGGGTCTGCACACTTAAGGTTCAGTGACGTTTTGATATAGGTGAGTTATGTATGTGGGTGACCGAAGGTTGTTCGGAGTCTCGGATGAGATCCCGTACGTCACGAGGAGCTCCGGAATGGTCCGGAGGTAAAGATTGATATATAGGAAAGTGGTGTTTGAACTCCGGAAAAGTTTCGGGCATTTCCGGTAGTGTACCGGGAGTGACGAATGGGTTCCGGGGGTCCACCAAGTGGGGCCACCACACCCCAAGTGGGTCACATGGACCTGAGGGTGGCGCACTAGCCCCTGGTAGGCTGGGCGGCCGGCCCAAGAAAGCCTATGCGGCAGGACTTGTGGGAAAGGGAAAGTCCAAGTGGGGGAAGGGAAGGAATCCTACTAGGAGTAGGATTGGAGGTGGACTCCTCCACCTCCTCCTCCTTGCGGCCGACTCCTAGGAGGAGCCCTAGGCCGGCCAGCCCCTCCCCTCCCTCCTTTATATACTAGAGGGGAGATAGGGAAGCAACACAAGAAACTCAAGCCACGGTGCAGCCCTCTCTCCCCGATAGATCAAGTCCTCTAGTTTTCAGCAGTGCTTAGGCGAAGCCCTGCTGGAATAGTTCCACCACAACCGCCGCTGCGCCGTCGCGCTGTCGGAGAACTCACCTACCTCTCTGCTCCCTCTTGCTGGATCAAGAAGGCGGAGATCGTCATCGAGCTATACGTGTGCTGAACGCGGAGGTGCCGTCCGTTCGGTACTAGATCGTGATTGGATCGCGGGACGCTCGGCGATTTGGATCGCGAAGACGTTCGACTACATCAATCGCATTTCTTAACGCTTCCCGCTTAGTGATCTACAAGGGTATGTAGATCCACTCTCCCTCTCGTAGATGCTCATCACCATGGATAGATCTTACGTGTGCGTAGGAAATTTTTTTGTTTCCCATGCAACGTTCCCCAACAGTGGCATCTGAGCTAGGTCTATGTGTAGATGAGATCACGAGTAGAACACAAAGGAGTTTGTGGGCGTTGATATTCAGATTGCTTCCTCCCTTGGTCTTTTCTTGATTCGGCGGTATTGTGGGATGAAGCGGCCCGTACCAACATTACTCGTACACTTACGAGAGACCGGTTCCATCAACTGACATGTAACTTCGTTGCATAAAGATGGCTGGTGGGTGTCTGTTTCTCCCACTTTAGTTGGATCGGATTCGACAAAGGTGGTCCTTGAGAAGGTTGAATAGCAATTTGTGTATCACCGTTGTGGTTTTTGCGTCGGTAAGAATTGTTCTTGCTAGATACCCGTAGCAGCCACGTAAAACATGCAACAACAATTAGAGGACGTCTAACTTGTTTTTGCAGGGTATGTTGTGATGTGATATGGCCAATTACATGATGAGATATATGTGATGTATGAGATGATCATGTATTGTATAGAATATCACGACTTGCATGTCGATGAGTACGGCAACCGGCAGGAGCCATAGGGTTGTCTTTAATTATTTTCGCCGTTTTGCTTTACTTTATCGCTATGAGTTAGCAATAGTCGTAGAAGGAACAGTTGGCGCGACAACCTCATGGCGACACATTGATGGAGATCATGGTGTTATGCCGGTGACGATGGAGATCATGCCGGTGCTTTGGAGATGGAGATCAAAAGCACAAGTTCATGGCCATATCATGTCACTTATGATTTGCATGTGATGTTAATCCTTTTATGCATCTTATTTTGCTTAGGACGACGGTAGCATTATAAGGTGATCCTTCACTTAAATTTCAAGATAAATTGTGTTCTCCCCGAGTCTGCACCGTTGCGAAAGTCCGTCGTTTCGAGACACCACGTGATGATCAGGTGTGATAGACTCTACGTTCGCATACAACGGGTGCAAGCCAGTGTTGCACGTGCGGAACACTCGGGTTAAACTTGATGAGCCTAGCATGTACAGACATGGCCTCGAAACACAAGAGACCGAAAGGTCGAACATGAGTCATATAGTACATATGATCAACATGAATATGTTCACCATTGAAACCATCTCAACTCACGTGATGATCGGACTTGAGTTGGTGAATTTAGGATCATGTGACACTCGAATGACCGGAGGGATGTCAATTTGAGTGGGAGTTTTTTAAGTAATATGATTAACTAAACTCATTATCTTGAACAATAGTCTAAGTTGTTTTTGCAAAATTTATGTTGTAGATCATGGCTCGAAGTAGCACCCCCGAATTTTAATGCGTTCCTAGAGAAAGCTAAGTTGAAAGATGATGGAAGTAACTTTGTGGACTGGGCCCGTAATCTAAGGATTATCCTTACGGCTTCCCAAAAGGGTTATGTCCTTGATGCACCGCTTGGTGATCCACCCGCTCCAGTTGAGTCTCCAGACGTTGTGAACGCCTGGCAGGCTCGTTCTGATGATTACTCAATGGTTCAATGTGCAATGTTGTATGGCTTAGAACCGGGACTTCAAAGACGTTTTGAACGTCATGGAGCATATGATATGTTCCTAGAGTTGAAGTTTATCTTTCAGAAGAATGCCCGGATCGAGAGGTATGAGACCTCCGATAAGTTCTATGCCTGCAAGATGGAGGAGAACGGGTCTGTCAGTGAACACATACTCAAAATGTCTGGGTATTCCACCCGTCTGGCTGAATTGGGAATGCCCCTTCCAGCAGAGGCGATCACTGACAGAGTTCTTCAATCATTGCCACCTAGCTACAAGAGCGTCGTGTTGAACTATAACATGCACGGGATGAATAAGTCAGTCGCCGAGCTGTTTGCGATGTTGAAAGTCGCTGAGTCTGAGATTCAGAAGGAGCATCAAGTGTTGATGGTCAATAAAACCACTAGTTTCAAGAAGAATGGCAAGGGTAAGAAGGGCAACTCCAAGAAGAGTGGCAAAGCAGTTGCCCCTCCCGTGAAGAAACCCAAGGCTGGACCCAAGCCAGAAACTGAGTGCTTTTATTGCAAGGGAACTGGTCACTGGAAGCGGAACTGCCCCAAGTATTTGGCTGACAAGAAGGCGGCCAACAACAAACAAGGTATATATGATATACATGTTATTGATGTGTACCTTACCAACTCTCGTTGTAGTGCCTGGGTATTTGATACCGGTGCGGTTGCTCACATTTGCAACTCAAAACAGGAACTACGGAATAGACGGAGGCTGGCAAAGGACGAAGTGACGATGCGCGTGGGAAATGGTTCCAAGGTTGATGTGATCGCCGTCGGCACGCTCGCTCTTCGATTACGATCGGGATTAGTGATGAACCTGAATAATTGTTATTTAGTGCCTGCGTTAAGCATGAACATTATATCTGGATCTTGTTTATTGCGAGACGGTTACTCATTTAAATCAGAGAATAATGGTTGTTCTATTTATATGAGTAATATCTTTTATGGTCATGCACCCAATGTGAGGGGTTTATTCTTATTGAATCTCGATAGTGATGATACACATGTTCATAACATTGATGCCAAAAGATGTAGAATTGATAATGATAATACCACTTTCTTGTGGCACTACCGTTTAGGTCATATTGGTGTAAAACGCATGAAGAAGCTCCATGCTGATGGACTTTTGGAGTCACTTGATTTTGAATCACTTGACACATGTGAACCATGCCTCATGGGCAAGATGACTAAAACCCCGTTCTCTAGTACAGTGGAACGGGCAAGTGACTTGTTGGAAATCATACATACTGATGTGTGCGGTCCGATGAGCATTGAGGCGCGCGGTGGTTATCGTTACTTTCTCACCTTCACTGATGACTTAAGTAGATATGGGTATATTTACTTAATGAAACACAAGTCTGAAACGTTTGAAAAGTTCAAGCAATTTCAGAGTGAAGTTGAGAATCATCGTAACAAGAAGATTAAATTCCTACGATCTGATCGAGGAGGAGAATATCTGAGTTATGAGTTTGGCAGTCACTTAAGACAGTGTGGAATTGTTTCACAATTGACACCGCCTGGAACACCACAGCGTAATGGTGTGTCCAAACGTCGTAATCGAACCTTATTGGATATGGTGCGATCTATAATGTCTCTTGCCGATTTGCCACTATCATTTTGGGGTTATGCATTAGAGACAGCTGCATTCACTTTAAATAGGGCACCATCGAAATCCGTTGAGATGACGCCATATGAATTGTGGTTTGGCAAGAAGCCAAAGTTGTCGTTTCTTAAAGTTTGGGGATGTGATGCTTATGCTTCAGCCTAAAAAGCTGGAACCCAAAGCGGAGAAATGCGTCTTCATAGGATACCCAAAAGAGACAGTTGGGTATACGTTCTATCTCAGATCCGAAGGCAAAGTGTTTGTCGCTAAAAACGGAACATTTCTTGAGAAAGAGTTTCCCTCGAAAGAATTGAGTGGGAGGAAGATAGAACTTGATGAGGTTGTTGAACCTTTACTTCAACCAGAGAGTAGCGCAGCGCAGAAAGATGTTTCTGTAGAGCCTACATCAGTTGAAGAGGAAGTTAATGATGATGATCATGAAGCTTCGGATCAAGTTGCTATCGAACCTCGTAGGTCGACAAGGACGCGTACAGCTCCTGAGTGGTACGGCAACCCTGTCTTAGAGGTCATGTTGTTGGACAACGATGAACCTACGAGCTATGGAGAAGCGATGATGGGCCCGGATTTCGAGAAATGGTTAGAGGCCATGAAATCCGAGATGGGATCCATGTATGAAAACAAAGTATGGGCTTTGGAAGTATTACCTGAAGGGCGTAAGGCCATTCAGAACAAATGGATCTTTAAGAGGAAGACGGACGCGGATGGTAATGACACCGTCTATAAAGCTCGACTTGTGGCAAAGGGTTTTTCACAAGTTCAAGGAGTTGACTACGATGAGACCTTCTGACCCGTAGCGATGCTTAAGTCCGTCAGAATCATGTTAGCAATAGCTGCCTTTTTCGATTATGAAATTTGGTAGATGGATGTCAAAACAGCGTTCCTTAACGGTTTCCTTAAGGAAGAGTTGTATATGATGCAACCAGAAGGTTTTGTCGATCCATAGAATGCTGACAAAGTTTGCAAACTCCAGCGATCCATTTATGGACTGGTGCAAGCATCTCGGAGTTGGAATCTTCGCTTTGATGAGGTGATCAAAGCATTTGGATTTATACAAGTTTACGGAGAAGCTTGTATTTACAAGAAAGTGAGTGGGAGCTCTATAGCGTTTCTAATATTATATGTGGATGACATATTGCTGATTGGAAACAATATAGAAATGTTGGAAAGCGTGAAGGAATATTTGAACAAGAGTTTTTCAATGAAGGACCTAGGAGAAGCTGCTTTCATATTAGGCATCAAGATCTATAGAGATAGATCGAGACGCTTAATAAGACTTTCACAGAGCACATACCTTGACAAAGTTTTGAAGAAGTTCAAAATGGATCAGTCCAAGAAGGGGTTCTTGCCTGTGTTGCAAGGTGTGAAGTTGAGTAAGACTCAATGCCCAGTGACTGCAGAAGATAGAGAAAAGATGAGTGTCGTCCTCTATGCTTTAGCCATAGGCTCTATCTTGTATGCAATGCTATGCACAAGACCCGATGTCAGCCTTGCCATTAGTATGGCTGGAAGGTTTCAAAGTGATCCAGGAATGGAACACTGGACAGCGGTCAAGAATATCTTGAAGTACTTGAAAAGGACTAAGGACATGTTTCTCGTTTATGGAGGTGATCAAGAGGTCATCGTAAAGGGTTATGTCGATGCAAGCTTTGACACTGATCCGGATGACTCTAAGTCGCAAACCGGATACGTATTTATTCTCAATGGGGGTGCGGTAAGCTGATGCAGTTCCAAGCAAAGCGTGGTAGCTGATTCTACATGCGAAGTGGATTACATCGCTGCCTCGGAGGCGGCGAAGGAAGGTGTCTGGATGAAGGAGTTCATGACAGATCTTGGAGTAGTGCCTAGTGCACTAACCCCAATGACTCTGTTCTGTGACAACACTGGTGCCATTGCTCTAGCCAAGGAACCAAGGTTTCACAAGAGGACCAGACACATAAAGCGACATTTCAATTCCATCCGTGATTACATCAAGGAGGATGACATAAATATTTGCAAAGTACACACGGATCTGAATGTCGCAGATCCGATGACTAAACCTCTTCCAAGGGCTAAACATGATCAACACCAGAACTGTATGGGTGTTAGATTCATTACAATGTAAATCACATAGTGATGTGAGCTAGATTATTGACTCTAGTGCAAGTGGGAGACTGTTGGAAATATGCCCTAGAGGCAATAATAAAAGTGGTTCTTATTATATTTCCTTGTTCATGATAATCGTTTATTATCCATGCTATAATTGTATTAATTGGAAACACTGATACATGTGTGGATACATAGACAACACTGTGTCCCTAGTATGCCTCTAGTAGACTAGCTTGTTGATCAAAGATGGTCAAGGTTTCCTAGCCATAGACATGAGATGTCATTTGATAACAGGATCACATCATTAGGAGAATGATGTGATGGACAAGACCCAAACTATGAACGTAGCATATGATCGTGTCAGTTTATTGCTATAGTTTTCTGCATGTCAAGTATCTGTTCCTATGACCATGAGATCATGCAACTCACTGACACCGGAGGAGTACCTTGTGTGTATCAAACGTCACAACGTAACTGGGTGACTATAAAGATACTCTACAGGTATCTCCGAGGGTGTCTGTTGAGTAGGCATGGATCAAGACTGGGATTTGTTACTCCGTGTGACGGAGAGGTATCTCAGGGCCCACTCGGTAATACAACATCACAACAAGCCTTGCAAGCAATGTGACTAAAGTGTTAGCCACAGCATCTTGTATTACGGAACGAGTAAAGAGACTTGCCGGTAACGAGATTGAACTAGGTATAGAGATACCGACGATCGAATCTCGGGCAAGTAACATACCGAAGAACAAAGGGAATAGCGTACGGGATTAACTGAATCCTTGACATAGAGGTTCAACCGATAAAGATCTTCGTAGAATATGTAGGAACCAATATGGGCATCGAGGTCCCGCTATTGGTTATTGACCGTAGAGGTGTCTCGGTCATGTCTACATAGTTCTCGAACCCGCAGGGTCTGCACACTTAAGGTTCGGTATAGGTGAGTTATGTATGTTGGTGACCGAAGGTTGTTCGGAGTCCCGGATGAGATCTTGGACGTCACGAGGAGTTCCGGAATGGTCCGGAGGTAAAGATTGATATATAGGAGAGTGGTGTTTGAACTCCGGAAAAGTTTCGGGCATTTCCGACAGTGTACCGGGAGTGACGAATGGGTTCCGGGGGTCCACCAAGTGGGCCCACCACACCCCAAGTGGGTCACATGGACCTGAGGGTGGCGCACCAGCCCCTGGTGGGCTGGGCGGACGGCCCAAGAAGGCCTATGCGGCAGGACTTGTGGGAAAGGGAAAGTCCAAGTGGGGGAAGGGAAGGAATCCTACTAGAAGTAGGATTGGAGGTGGACTCCTCCACCTCCTCCTCCTTGAGGCCGACTCCTAGGAGGATCCCTAGGCCGGCCAGCCCCTCCCCTCCCTCCTTTATATACTAGAGGGGAGATAGGGCAGCAACACAAGAAACTCAAGCCACGGTGCAGCCCTCTCTCCCCGATAGATCAAGTCCTCTAGTTTTCAGCAGTGCTTAGGCGAAGCCCTGCTGGAATAGTTCCACCACCGCCGCCGCCGCGCCATCGCACTGCCGGAGAACTCACCTACCTCTCCGCTCCCTCTTGCTGGATCAAGAAGGTGGAGATCATCATCGAGCTGTATGTGTGCTGAACGCGAAGGTGCCGTCCGTTCGGTACTAGATCGTGATTGGATCGCGGGACGCTCGGCGATTTGGATCGCGAAGACGTTCGACTACATCAACCGCGTTTCTTAATGCTTCCCGCTTAGTGATCTACAAGGGTATGTAGATCCACTCTCCCTCTCGTAGATGCTCATCACCATGGATAGATCTTGCGTGTGCGTAGGAATTTTTTTTGTTTCCCATGCAACGTTCCCCAACATTAGCTGCTCCGGGCAGCCAGGAACGTTTACTCCTATACATCGCGGCGACTAGCCAGGTGGTGAGCACAGTCCTTGCTGTAGAGCGCGAGGAGTCGGGAAAAGCATTCAAGGTCCAAAGACCCATATATTACATCTCAGAAGTGTTAACCCCTTCCAAGCAAAGGTACCCGCACTACCAAAAGCTGGTCTATGGTATTTACCTGACTGCTAAAAATGTGGTTCATTACATCCCAGATCATTCGGTCATGGTCATTAGCAACGCTCCCCTGTCGGAGATCTTGCACAACAGAGACGCTGCTGGCTGAGTGGCAAAGTGGGAAATTGAGCTCCTTCCGTTGGAGATCAAGTTTGAAGCCAAGAAAGCAATCAAGTCCCAGGCATTGGTTGATTTTATGGCAGAGTGGATCGAGCAAGAGCAGCCAATTCCGAGTGTTCCCGAACACTGGACTATGTACTTTGACGGATCCAAGATGCTCAATGGCTCGGGGGCTGGCGTGGTTCTTGTTTCTCCCAAAGGAGACCGGCTGAACTATGTCCTCCAAATCCATTTCGATTCTTCAAACAATGAGGCCGAGTATGAAGCCCTCCTGTACGGGCTCCGCATGGCCATATCACTCGGCATTCGTCGTTTGATGGTCTACGGAGATTCGGACCTCGTTGTCAACCAAGTGATGAAAGAGTGGGACATTCGAAGCCCAGCAATGACCGGTTACTACAACGCGGTCAGAAAGCTGGAAAAGAATTTTGAAGGTTTGGAGCTGCATCACATTCCTCGTGCAAAGAATCAGGCAGCAGACGACCTAGCAAAGATTGGATCCACTCGGCGAGCAGTCCCTAAGGACATAATCCTTGAACATCTGCGCGCCCCAACAATTGCAGAAGATCCTTTCACAGAGGAGCCCCCACAAGTAGTCGGTCCGTCGAATCCGACTGAGGTTGACGTTCCGGTCGTAGTTGATCTGGTCCATGAAATGCTGATAATCACTCCCGAGTGGACTCAAGCCTATTTGGCATACTTGCTCAGGCAAGAACTCCCCGAAGATGAAGAAGAAGCTCGTCGAATCGTCCATCGATCCAAGTCATTCGAAGTTCTGGGAGACCAGTTATACAAGAAAAGCACTACATGGGTCACTCAGAAATGCATTTCCCCAGAGGTAGGGCTGCAAATCTTACACGAAATCCACTCCGGAACTTGCGGCCACCACGCGTCCTCTCGAACTTTGGTCGCTAAGGCTTTCCGAGCGGGGTTTTATTGGCCCCGAGCCAATGAAGCAGCAAGAGATTTGGTCGACCTATGCGTCGGATGGCAGTTCTATAAAAACAAGTCTCACAAGCCTGCGTCCGCCCTAAAGACGATCCCGCTCACCTGGCCGTTTGAAGTATGGGGCCTCAATATGGTCGGTCCCCTGCGGACTGGGATGAGTGGATTCACCCACCTGCGTGTAGCGGTTGACAAGTTCACCAAGTGGGTTGAAGCGAAGCCCATCAAGAGTTTCGATGCGGGCACTATCGTCAGTTTCATTCGGCAGATCATCTTCAGATTCGGCATGCCGCATGACATTATCACAAATAATGGGAAGAGCTTCGACTTGGACGCGTTCCGTGAGTTTTGTTTCTCTCAAGGCAGTCGAGTTAACTATGCCTCAGTGGCTCACCGCAGTCGAATGGACAGGCAGAACGGGCAAATGGAATGATTCTCCAAGGTCTGAAACCTCGATTGATGAGAGACCTGAAGTATGTTGCGGGGGCATGGGTTGAAGAACTGCCGTCCGTCTTATGGGGCATTCAGACAACCCCGAACCGCTCTACAAAATGCACTCCTTTTTTCATGGTGTACGGATTAGAAGCCGTGTTGCCGAGTAATCTTCAACACAATTCCCCCCGAGTGGAACAATATGATGAAGCCGAAGGTGAAGCAACACATCAAGATGGTCTTAACCTTTTGGAGGAAGAGACAGAGCTGGCCCTCATCAGATCAACGCTTTATCAGCAGGATCTGAGGCGTTACCATGACAAACAAGTCCAAGGCCGAGCTTTCCAGGAAGGAGATCTGGTCCTCCGACTGGACCAGCAAAACCCCCACAAGCTAGCGCCTCCGTGGCAGGGGCCGTATGCAATCTCCAAAGTCTTGCACAATGGAGCCTACCGGCTCTACAACATCAAAGACGGCGTAGAAGAGCCCCGAACTTGGAACGCGGACCTGCTTCGCAAGTGCTACACATAGAACATGACTACTTTAGTTTGTCATTCCAATAATGAATCCGAGTGATCTCGATGAATAAAGTTCCGTTTCTTTATGTTTTGTCGAAATTTAACTCTTTTCACTCCGGTGAATCAATCTCTCTTATCGCCCCGAGTGGGTGTAGTATGCTTAGCTGCGACCCCGCATCGCCTAGGTTATAAACCGTTTCGAGTGGGACACCCTCCACACTCGAACTCTAAGATGGACTGGACCATCATTACTAAGATGGACATGACCATCATTGTTCTCATGAACAATTCCGAGTGCGGGCCTCGCCCACACTCGGGGCTTAGCTGCGGCCCCGCGTCGCCTAAGTTATAAACTGTTTCGAGTGGGATATCCTCCACACTCGAACTCTAAGATGGATAGGACCATCATTACTAAGATGGAGAGGACCATCATTGTTCTCACGAACAATTTGATACGTCTCCAATGTATCTATAATTTTTGCTTGTTCCATGCTGTTATATTATCATTCTTGGATGTTTTACAATCACTTTATAGCAATTTTATATCATTTTTTGGGACTAACCTATTGACATAGTGCCAAAGTGCCAGTTGCTGTTTTTTGCTTGTTTTTTACTTCGCAGAAAATCAATACCAAACGGAGTCCAATCGCGACAAAACTTTTTGGAGATTTTTTCTGGACCAGAAGACACCCGATGGGCCAAAGAAGTGCCGGAGGGGTGGGCCGTGGAGACCACAACCCACCTGGGCGCGCCTGGGGGGCCCCGGCGCGCCCTGATGGGTTGTGCCCTCCTCGGGGCCCCTCTCCACTGCCTACGATGCCTATAAATTCCCAAATATTTGGAAACCCCCAAAAATAACCCTAGACTCTTCGCTCCGCCATCGCAACTCTCTGTATTGACGAAAAACCAATCTAGAGACGTTCCAGTACCCTGCCGGAGAGGGGAATTCATCTCCGGTGGCCATCTTCATCATCCCGGCGGAGGCCATGACGAGGAGGGAGTAGTCCACCCTCAGGGCTGAGGGTATGTACCAGTAGTATGTGTTCAATCTCTTTCTCTCTCGTGTTCTTGAGATGTCATGATCTTGATGTATCACGGGCTTTGTTAATATAGTTGGATCATATGGTGTGTTTCCCTTACTATCTTGTTGTGATGAATTGAATCTTTCCCTTTGAGATATCGTTATGTTGGATTGAATATTGGATTTGAGAACACTTGATATATGTCTTGCATGTGGATACCCATGGTGACAATGGGGTGTTCTATTGATTCACTTGATATATGTTTTGGTACTCAACTTGCGGATTCCCGCGATGACATTGGGGTAATCTATGCATAGGGGTTGATACACGTTCTTGTCCTACTTTCTCCGATATAAATCTTGGGGCACTCTTTCAGGTTCTTTGTGTGGATTGAGTATTATGAATCTGAAATTGTTTGATGCGTATCATATAATTAACTCATGGATACTTGTGGTGACATTGGAGTATCTAGGTGACATTAGAGTTGGTTGATGCGTATCATATGGTGTTATTCTAGTACGAACTCTTAGATAGATCGAACGGAAAGGATAACTTGATGTTATCTTAGTACGAACTCTTGAATGGATCGATCAGAAAGAATAACTTTAAGGTGGTTTTGTACCCTAGAAACAATTTCTTCTTATGTTCTCCGCTAGATAAGAACTTTGGAGTGATTCTTCGTTGCATGTTGAGGGAGGGTTATGTGATCCAATTATATTAGCATTGTTGAGAGATTGCACTAGCGAAAGTACGGACCCTAGGCCTTGTTTTCAAGCATTGCAATACCGTTTGTGCTCACTTTTGTTACTTGTTACCTTGCTGTTTTTATATTTTCAGATTACAAAAATCTATATCTACCACCCATATTGCACTTGTATCACCATCTCTTCGCCGAACTAGTGCACCTATATAATTTGCCATTGTATTGGGTGTGTTGGGGACACAAGAGATTTCTTGTATTTGATTGCAGGGTTGTTTGAGAGAGACCATCTTCATCCTACACCTCCCACGGATTGATAAACCTTAGGTCATCCACTTGAGGGAAAATTGCTACTGTCCTACAAAACTCTGCGCTTGGAGGCCCAACAAAGTCTACAAGAATAAAGTTGCGTAGTAGACATCAAGCTCTTTTCTGGCGCCGTTGCCGGGGAGGTGAGTGCTTGAAGGTATATCTTTAGATCTTGCAATTAAATCTTTTAGTTTCTTGTTTTTCACTAGTTTAGTTTTATAAAAGAAAACTACAAAAATATGGAGCTTAGGTTGCATCATTTGTATCGTCTTTATAATGTCTTTCGTGAAAATAAGGATTCAGAAAATTGTGCTCAATTGGTAGTGGAAGAAATTATGAAAATACTTGATGAGAATTCCTTGAATGATGAGCATGATAGCAATATTTTCAGTATGAATTCTCTGAATATCCATGATGCTAATGATATGCAAAGCCACAAGCTTGGGGATGCTATGTTTGATGAAGATGATATTTTTAGGCCCCCAAGTTTTGATGAGCAAAATTATTATGATGATGGCATGCCTCCTATCTATGATGATTATGGTGATGACATGTATGCTATAAAGAGTGATAGTAACCATGAAACTTGTCATCATGATTTTAATATTGAATGTGGTTATGTCAATCAAGTGTCTCATGATAGCTATTTTGTTGAGTTTGCTCCCACTACAATGAATGAGAAGAAAATTGTTTATGTGGAGAGTAATGAAAATTTTATGCTTGTAGATCATGAAAAGAATGCTTTATGTGATAGTTATATTGTTGAATTTATTCATGATTCTACTGAAAATTATTATGAGGGAGGAACATATGCTTGTAGGAATTGCAATAATATCAAGTTTGCTCTCTATGTGTTCAAAGTTTTGAAGTTATGCTTGTTTTGCCTTCCTATGCTAGTTGATTCTTGTTCCCATAAATTGTTTGCTCACAAAATCCCTATGCATAGGAAGTGGGTAAGACTTAAATGTGCTTGTCATGAGATTCATGATGCTCTCTTACATGTTTCAAATACTATTCCTATGTGAGCATCATTGAAATCATCATGCCTAGCTAAAAGGCATTAGAGAAAAGCGCTTGTTGGGAGACAACCCAACACTTATACTTTCTGTTTTGATGTGTTCACATGATTAATATACTGTAGTGATAATGTTTTGTGCCTTTTATTTCAATAAAGTGTCAAGTAAAGCCTTTGGGACGACACACAAGATGAGTAGAATTGATGCTGAACCAAAACATAAACTTTTGACTCTAGTACAGGAATTTTCATTTTTTACTGGAGCATTATAATGATACGAAATTTTTACACAGTCTTCATATACAAATTCTTCAGGTTTCCCTAATTTTAAATAATTTTTAGAGAAAGTGAAATATGTCTATACTACAGATCTTCACAGACTGTTCTGTTTTTCACAGATTCTGTTGTGCATGCATAGTTTGCTTGTTTTAGTGTTTCCATAGCTTATATTTAGTGATATAAATTATGGGAATGATATAATACAGTAGGTATCATGTGGGAACAATTATGAATCTTGTCTTGACAGTACCTAAGTGAATGATTTATCTTTATTACACTAACCCTTCTCACGAAGTTCCGTTAAGTTTTGTGTGATTAAAGTTTTCAAGTTTTGGGTTAGACACCGATATGAAGAGAATAAGGAGTGACAAGAACCTAAACTTGGGGATGCCCAAGGCACCCCAAATGTAATATCCAAGGAAGACTCAAGTGCCTAATCTTGGGGATGCTCCGGAAGCCATCCCCTCTTTCGTCTTCATCATTATCGGTATATCTTACTTAGAGCTATATTTTTATTCGTCACATAATATGTGCTTTGCTTGGATCATCATTATATTTTTTTATTCTATGTTAGGTGTTATTTGTAATCTTGTTTTTCAATAAAAAGTTCCAATAATTGTCTTAGGATGCCTGCATTGCATGTTTTGATGTGTGCTGTGTAAAAACAGAAACTTTTGCTGTAGTGTTTGAATTTTCATATTTTACTAGAACGTGGAAAGTTTCTGAAATTTTTACACAGTGTTTTCATATAAATGCTTTAGAATGTCCTAAATTTTCATAATTTTTTGAGTTACATAAGTACACTGGTTTAATAAATTGGAACAGACTGTTCTGTTTGGACAGATTGCTGTCATAGTTTTGTTATCTACTTATCCTATTGTTTCCATAGCTTATATTGGTAGATATAAATTGTGGAAATGATAATAAACTGTAGATGATGTTTGAAAATTATTGTGCAACTTGTCTCGGCAGTACATGAAGTGTTGATTTGTTCTTATGTGTACTAACCTATCTCACGAGTTCTTTTTGAGTTTTGTGTGGATGAAGTTTTTGAGAATAGGTGAAACCATGATATGAGAGGATTGAACGAGATACAAAATCTCTAGCTTGGGGATGCCCAAGGCACCCCAAGTAAATATTTCAAGAATTTTCAAGCATCTAAGCTTGGGGATGCTACGCATCCCACCTCTCTTCGTCAACTATCGGTTAGCCTATGTTGAGCCTAAATTTTTATTCGTTCACATGATGCGTGCTATTCTTGGAATTCTATTTTTGTTTAATTTTCTGTTTGAATAAAATACTTAGATCTGAAAATATTTATTGAGATAGAGAGTCCTCACATAACTACTTAATTGTTTGACTACTCATTGATCTTCACTTATATCTTTTGAGAGTAGCTTGTCATTTACTCTAGTGCTTCACTTAGATTAATTTGAGAGTTAGTAAATTTTGAAGAAATCCTCTCATGCTTCACTTATACCTTTTTGAGAGATGAAATCTTTATGCTCATGTGCTTCACTTAAATTTGGTTGAGCTTGTCAAAAAGCAATGGGAATACATGAAACTAGTCCCAAAGTGATAGATATCCAAGGAGGATATAATAAAAACTTTCATGAAGATCATTGGATAAATTAAACTTGATTCCTTGTAATAGTTTTGAGACATGATGATAGTAATATGTGAGTCATGTTAGTGAGTAATTATGCTTTAGTAGGAATATTGGTGTTAAGGTTTGTGATTCCCTATGCAAGTACGAAAGTCAATAGTTATGCAATGAAATTACATCCTACTTATGGTGCATTATTCGGTGTTAGTTATGCTCAATGCTCGCTTATGTGAATTTTCGTTTCTTGGTTTGGTTGCTTCTCAATCTATTTGCTAGCCTCCATTTGTACTAAGTAGAAATACTACTTGTGCATCCAAAATCCTTAAACCAAATTTTGCCTTATGAGTCCACCATACCTACCTATATGCGGTATTTCCATGCTGTTGCAAGCAAATTTGTATGTGCCATCTCTAAATTTTCAAAATAAATTTTCTTTTTGTGTGCTCGTACCGCTCATGAAACGGTGAGGAGTGTCCAATATTTTTCCATGCTAGATGTGTTATTCTCAAGATGAGTGTTTATTCACTTGTCACTGCACGAGAGTGCGGCGGTAATATGGATGCCCATTCCCGAAAAGAAAAAGAAAAAAATATTTACTTTATGTTGTCAAATGATAAATTCCTTGGAAAGTGTTGGTATGGAAGGCAACCGTGGATACGGCCCGCCATGGAATGTGAAAGTTTGATGGAAAAAGGAATAAACTTTATTTTCGGTTTGGGAACCGCCTATGATATATCTAGCATGGAAAGTATTGTGAACTACTTTGTCGTTTTCGTTTACAGGAAAAGCATGCCACCCAAAAATTTTCTCTCTCAATTTAAAACCTTGAGCTCTAGCACCTCTACAAATACCTACTTCCCTCTGCGAAGGGCCTATCTATTTACTTTATGCATTTTTATTTTTACTTTGAGTCTCCATCTTCTCCTACAAAGTACCAACTAGGGGGCACTATGATCGTACTTGAGCATTGGGTATAGCTAATATTTGAGTGTGTGTCATGAATGGATCAATGATTGAGCATGATGGGCTAGGGATAACTTTCTTTAGTGTTGATATTTTGAAAGACATGGTTGCTTGTTGGCATGCTTGAGTATTGAAGTCATTATGTTAAAACTAGACTATTCCTTTGAATCATCTACAAGTCCAAATGTCCATGCTATACAAAAGAAAAGAATATGAGATGAACATGTTAGGCAGCATTCCACATCAAAAATTCTGTTTTTATCATTTACCTACTCGAGGACGAGTAGGAATTAAGCTTGGGGATGCTGATACGTCTCTAACGTATCTATAATTTTTGCTTGTTCGATGTTGTTATATTATCATTCTTGGATGTTTCACAATCACTTTATAGCAACTTTATATCATTTTTTGGGACTAACCTATTGACATAGTGCCAAAGTGCCAGTTGCTGTTTTTGCTTGTTTTTTACTTCGCAGAAAATCAATACCAAACGGAGTCCAATCGCGACGAAACTTTTTGGAGATTTTTTCTGGACCAGAAGACACCCAGTGGGCCAAAGAAGTGCCGGAGAGGTGGGTCGTGGAGACCACAACCCACTAGGGCGCGCTAGGGGGGCCCGGCACGCCCCGATGGGTTGTGCCCTCCTCGGGGCCCCTCTCCACCGCCTCCGATGCCTATAAATTCCCAAATATTCGGAAACCCCCCAAAAATAACCCTAGACTCTCCGCTCCGCTGTCGCAACTCTCTGTATCGACGAAAAAACAATTGGGAGACGTTCCAGTACCCTGCCGGAGAGGGGAATTCATCTCCGGTGGCCATCTTCATCATCCTGGCGGAGGCGATGATGAGGAGGGAGTAGTCCACCCTCGGGGCTGAGGGTATGTACCAGTAGCTATCTGTTCAATCTCTCTCTCTCTCTCTCTCTCTCTCTCTTGTTCTTGAGATGTCATGATCTTGATGTATCACGGGCTTTGTTAATATAGTTGGATCATATGGTGTGTTTCCCTTACTATCTTGTTATGATGAATTGAATCTTTCCCTTTGAGATATCGTTATGTTGGATTGAATATTGGATTTTAGAACACTTGATATATGTCTTGCCCGTGGATACCCATGGTGACAATGGGGTGTTTTATTGATTCACTTGATATAGGTTTTGGTACTCACCTTGCGGATTTCCGCGGTGACATTGGGGTCATCTATGCATAGGGGTTGATACACGTTCTTGTCCTACTTTCTCCGATAGAAATCTTGGGGCACTCTTTCAGGTTCTTTGTGTGGATTGAGTATTATGAATTTGAAATTGTTTGATGCGTATCGTATAATTAACTCATGGATACTTGTGGTGACATTGGAGTATCTAGGTGACATTAGAATTGGTTGATGCGTATCATATGGTGTTATTCTAGTACGAACTCTTAGATAGATCGAACGGAAAGGATAACTTGATGTTATCTTAGTACGAACTCTTGAATAGATCGATCGGAAAGAATAACTTTAAGGTGGTTTCGTACCCTACAAACAATTTCTTCTTATGTTCTCCGCTAGATAAGAACTTTGGAGTGATTCTTCGTTGCACGTTGAGGGAGGGTTATGTGATCCAATTATATTAGCATTGTTGAGAGATTGCACTAGCGAAAGTACGGACCCTAGGCCTTGTTTTAAAGCATTGCAATACCGTTTGTGCTCACTTTTGTTACTTGCTACCTTGTTGTTTTTATATTTTCAGATTACAAAAACCTATATCTACCATCCATATTGCACTTGTATCACCATCTCTTCGTCGAACTAGTGCACCTATACAATTTGTCATTGTATTGGGTGTGTTGGGGACACAAGAGATTTCTTCTATTTGATTGCAGGGTTGTTTGAGAGAGACCATCTTCATCCTACACCTCCCACGGATTGATAAATCTTAGGTCATCCACTTGAGGGAAAATTACTACTGTCCTACAAAAATTTGCGCTTGGAGGCCCAACAAAGTCTACAAGAATAAAGTTGCGTAGTAGACATCACAATTCCGAGTGCGGGCCGCACCCACACTCGGGGGCTTAGCTGCGGCCCTACGTCGCCTAAGTTATAAACCGTTTCGAGTGGGACATCCTCCACACTCGAACTCTAAGATGGACTGGACCATCATTACTAAGATGGACAGGACCATCATTGTTGTCATGAACAATTCCGAGTGCGGGCCTCGCCCACACTCGGGGGCTTAGCTACGGCCCCGCGTCGCCTAAGTTATAAACTGTTTCGAGTGGGACATCCTACACACTCGAACTCTAAGATGGACTGGACCATCATTACTAAGATGGACAGGACCATCATTGTTCTCACGAACAATTCCGAGTGCGGGCCTCACCCACACTCAGGGGCTTAGCTGCGGCCCCGCGTCGCCTAAGTTATAAACTGTTTCGAGTGGGACATCCTCCACACTCAAACTCTAAGATGGACTGGACCATCATTACTAAGATGGACAGGACCATCATTGTTCTCATGAACAATTCCGAGTGCGGGCCTCACCCACACTCAGGGGCTTAGCTGCGGCCCCGCGTCGCCTAAGTTATAAACTGTTTCGAGTGGGACATCCTCCACACTCAAACTCTAAGATGGACTGGACCATCATTACTAAGATGGACAGGACCATCATTGTTCTCATGAACAATTCCGAGTGCGGGCCTCACCCACACTCAGGGGCTTAGCTGCGGCCCCGCGTCGCCTAAGTTATAAACTGTTTCGAGTGGGACATCCTCCACACTCAAACTCTAAGATGGACTGGACCATCATTACTAAGATGGACAGGACCATCATTGTTCTCATGAACAATTCCGAGTGCGGGCCTCACCCACACTCAGGGGCTTAGCTGCGGCCCCGCGTCGCCTAAGTTATAAACTGTTTCGAGTGGGACATCCTCCACACTCAAACTCTAAGATGGACTGGACCATCATTACTAAGATGGACAGGACCATCATTGTTCTCATGAACAATTCCGAGTGCGGGCCTCACCCACACTCAGGGGCTTAGCTGCGGCCCCGCGTCGCCTAAGTTATAAACTGTTTCGAGTGGGACATCCTCCACACTCAAACTCTAAGATGGACTGGACCATCATTACTAAGATGGACAGGACCATCATTGTTCTTACGAACAATTCCGAGTGCGGGCCTCACCGACACTCGGGGGCTGAACTGCGGCCCCGCGTCGCCTAAGTTATAAACTGTTTCGAGTGGGACATCCTCCACACTCGAACTCTAAGATGGACTGGACCATCATTACTAAGATGGACAGGACCATCATTGTTCTCATGAACAATTCCGAGTGCGGGCCTCGCCCACACTCGGGAGCTTAGCTGCGGCCCTGCGTCGCCTAAGTTAGAAACCGTTTCGAGTGGGACATCCTCCACACTTGGACTCTAAGATGGACATGACCATCATTACTAAGATGGATAGGACCATCATTGTTCTTACGAACAATTCCGAGTGCGGGCCTCGCCCACACTCGGGAGCTTAGCTGCGGCCCCGCGTCGCCTAAGTTAGAAACCGTTTCGAGTGGGACATCCTCCACACTCGAACTCTAAGATGGACAGGACCATCATTGTTCTCACGAATAATTCCGAGTGTGGACCTCTCCCACACTCGGGGACTTAGCTGTGATACCTCATTGCCTAAGTATAAACATTCAGAAATCAAAGATCGAATAAAGTCAAGGCAAACAAAAACTACGTCACTTGAAATGAGAGTACGGATAAAAGTTTTGACGACAGGAGCCTCAGGCTCATTCAAAGTCTTACAGTTACAACCACCACTCGGCATTCCGAGGCAAAAGCTTAAAGAGTTTTAAACCCGACGACCACTCGGGTTGAGGCGGGACCACTGCTTCGACGAAGGTGTCCAGGTCGATGTTGTCTGTGATCTGAGTGGCAGCTTCCATGAACATCTCCATGAAGTCTTCAACCTTGGCATGCTTCCTGTTGGCGACCTCCAGGGACTTCAGCTTCTTCTCGTCCACTCCCTTGCAGTGGAAATGGACGAGTGAGAGGGCGATGTCAGCTCCGGCCCGGGCCGCGGATTTTTTCCAAGATTTCACTCGGCTTGGTACGTCCCTCACTCGGGCGAGGGATGATTCCGGATCCTTCGAGGGCTCTTTGTCGGAGAAGACGTCTCGGTCAATCTCCGAGACGGCAGTGCTGAGCCTCTTCATATATGAAGTCACTTGATCGACGCATTCTTCCAAGCGAAGAATGGCCATAGCAGCACTGTCCTTGAGCAGCTCTCGGGACGGGTCCAGCTCCTTCTCGATCTTGTCAGTCTCCTCGGCGATGTCATCGCAGAAATCTGGGTTTGCGTCCGATGAAGAAAAGAGTTAGAAGTGAACAGAACTCATTCGGCCGGACAAGGGTCACTCGGGAACGTTACCTTTGAGTTTTTCGCTCACGGAATCGCCATACTCCTCGACAAACTGCTCCAGCTCGTTCTTCTTCGCGGTGATATGCTTGAGTTTGGTCTCCCACTCGGCGTATGACTTCTTCAGATCGGCGAGCTTCTCCCTGGACTTCTTCGCAGCAGCCTCCAAAGCCTTCTTATCTTCCTCCAGCTTCCCGACTGCCTTCAGCTTCTCTTCGGCCTCCTTGGTCTTTCGGCTGGCCTCCTTTTGGGCAGCCGCCAAATTCGCGTCCTTCTTCTCGGGGGCCGTCTTCACAGTTTCTACAGAAATAGAATTCTTCAGCCTCTCGACAAGTTTACGATTTTCGCCACGAAGATCTGATGAAATAGACTCAGTCGGACAGGGAGGGATGGCAGTTATTACAGCAGTCGGACAAGATGAACATACCTTCAATTGCCTTTTTCTCCTACTCCAGGCGGGCGTTTTTAGTTTTTTCGGCTTCAAGGTTGATGCGCAGGTCCTGCACCTCCTTCTCCAAAGCTTGGTAGTGGCTTCCGAGCTCACAAACAACCTACAATCAGGAATCAAAGGAAAAATGTCAGTCAAATTTCGACTCGGACTCTAAGACTCCCGCCGACTGATTCAGTCGACGGTAGTCTCGGGGACTACACCCAGTGGGTGCGCTCAGCGCGCCCCCACTGGAAAACAAAATACAAACTGATTGAACATCAAATTCATTCGGACTCTAAGACTCTCGCCGACTGCTTCAGTCGATGGCAGCCTCGGGGACTACACCCAGTGGGTGCGCTCAACGCGCCCCCACTGGAACCCAAAGACACCCAGCTGGTGTGCTCGGATGCAAATCGACACGAGACAGAAATAAAAATCCCGACTGAGGAAGGTACTTACGAGAGTACTTACTCGGACATTCTTCTTCAGCGCCTCACTCGCATCATACACCGTCTTCAGTCGCTCGTTCATCACCTCCAGCTGGATTAACGCCTCTTTGCTCGCTCCTACTTGATCCTCTGGGACATGGTGTAGCGCAAAGATGTTGGTTGCGGAGGGAGTCAATAGGGAGGATGAGGTGATGAACGAGTGCAGCCCCAGCTCCCGAGCTGGCCCCTCGTGCTGGCACCAATGCGTAGGCAGGCGATGACTCTTGCATCACGACGTCCGTGTCGACAGTAGGGTTTGGCAGCTCAATCTTGTCGTCCGCATCAATGTCGATCACGTCACGTGGAGCTGCAAGTGTTCAAAGGCACTCGGAGCTGAGTGAAAAGTAAACACTTGGCTGATGTTCTAAGGCACCGAGTGAATTCAAAGCTTACCTTTTGAAGATGCAACATCGGTGTCAGCCCGCTCTTTCTCCAGAGTTTGGGGATCAGGTGAAGCAATTGAAGTGTCAGCACTGCAAAAGTAAACACTCGGATTGTTACTTCACTCGGACAAATTTAGACAACAATTGTTGACGCGGAGATTCTTACGCCGACGCCACGGGAATGGTCATCTTGATCCTTGGGATGGGGACTGCCTTCCGATGTTTGGCCGTGGTAACTTTGGCTTGTTTCGCCACCTTCTCGGGTGATGATACAAGTTCTCCACGACCATGCTTCTAGCTGCGAGCCGGAAGGGCAGACCTAGTTGGCTTGACAGTCTTTGGTCCCTTGGGACCGCCACCGCGGACTCCTGGGTCCTGGCGCGCCTTGGAGCGAACTTCAGGCACTCGATCATCCGAGCGCGAAGACTCCACCTCGTCGCTGCCCTCCGAGCCTTCCTCTTCCTCTTCTTCATCGTCTTCGTCGTCTTCGGCCTCTTCATACTCTCCTGCTTCCGCCGAATCTTCTGGATGATCGGTATCACTTGCTACATCAATCGGGCCCGTGTCCACGATTGGCACCTGGCTGCTCATCTGCATGAAGGCCTGCCGAATGAAGAGCAAGATCAGTCGGATCAACTACAATAAATATACAAATATCACTCGGATGATGGACCTTCGGAGTTTACCTCATTCGGCGGATTCTCTGATGAAAGTGGAGCGACCAGCCTGCTCCCCCTGGGGTTGTCACGCGCTGGAGTGGTCGCCTTGATATTGGCTTCCACCATGTCTTCATTGAGCTCCTCTGGGTGAGTTCGAGTGGGGTCACTCGGTCCGGCATAATCCCACATGGGGTGAGCCCTGGCTTGCAGCGGTTGAATCCTCCTCTGGAGGAAAACCTCCAGCAAGTTGAGGCCGTTGACACCTTTCTGCACCAGGGCTACCAGAGCTATCACCAGGATGTCCACTTCAGTCTTCTCCTCTTTGGTCACAGTCAGCCTGGGAACTGGCCGAATGCGCTCAGATGTATACGGCGGAAGTCCCGACTGACCTTCACCGACTGGAATGTCCTGGCAGTAAAACCAGTTTTCCTGCCACCCCTTCACCAAATCAGGGAACGTCATTTGCGGGAAACAGACTTTTCCCCGTAGTTGGATTCCCAGACCTCCACACAACTGGGCCACATTCGTCTTATCTTTCGACCGAGTGGGCTTTTTTACGGTCATCACTCGACAAGTAAAGAGATGCTTGAACAAGCCCCAATGAGGATGACAACCCAAGAAGTTTTCGCAAAGAGAGATGAATGCAGCTAGGTAAACGACAGCATTGGGATGGATATGATGAAGTTGAGCACCAAACAAAACTAGAAATCTTCGGAAGAAGGGATGAGGCAGAAGGGAGAAACCTCGCTCGAGGTGGGTCACCAAGAGCACGCGCTCGTCTCCCTTCGGCGAAGGCTCATCCTCGCCCGCCCCCGGCAGCCGCCAGCTCCCCTCGGGCACGAATCCTTGGCTCTCCAGCTCAAGCATTCGGGCCTTGGTGACCCGCGACGGCAACCACTCGCCTTGAGTCCATCCTGCCGGCGCTCCGGCGCTTGAGGAGGAGGCGCGCGAGCTCTTCTTCGCCCGCTCGGCCTTCGCTGTCGCAGCCGCTGCGCGCATCCTCTCCGGCGAGCTCGGACTGACCTTCGACAAGAGGAAGGTGGGGGGAACGCGGACAGGCGTCGGAGAAGACGAGGGAGAGGGCGGAAGTGAGATATGTTTCACCCCCTACAGTGCTTCCATTTTTATACCAAAATCCAGCGAAATCTCTACCCGTCAATCCGCAAACGGAGCGAGATCCGCGGATCTACTGTTAAGAGCTTCAGGAACACGTGGCGAAAATCTCGGCGTGGATATCGAGGCGTCGTGCCCACTACCCCAAATTACCGCGACGTGACCGTTCCACCGCGCGCAACTTTGGCGACTTCGAACGCGCGGAAATTTCTTCGTGCCACAAATGAGACAAGCTCCGCGCCTCGAAGGATCCGATGACTCGCTCCTGCGAACCGAGTGAATGACTCACACCAGCTAAACACTCGGATTAAGTGACTGGACATTCGGATCGTTTCTTCCAAAAAACACTTCAACTTCATATGACAGTACTGCTCCATCAAACAAGATAGTTCGGTCAAGAGACATCAATCCTGAATCCATCATGGTTTGAAGCCGAGTGAGGAACGGCAAGACCATTTCTCGGACTCTTCTGAGAGGCCGTCGACGCTTCCGAGTGTCAGTCACTCGACCACTAAAACCTCATGGATTCGGGGGCTACTGATGAGGATGTCTACTATGGGTAGGGTCACAAGCCTGACATCTAGGGCCCACCTGTAGTCCCACAATGTCATTAAAGCCCCTAGGCAAAGACTCATTCGGATGAGTATGGCTATTCACTCGGATTAGTCAAGTCACTTGGACTCTACGGCGCCACTCGGTCAGATAAGAGCCCAGACGACCTGGAAGACAAAGCGTCCGTGGAATTCGAGTAGTCATTCTCTATGAAGTTAATTTCCCGTTACCAGTAACACCTAGTTAATCAATCGTTCCTGTAACGCAGCCTTCATTGGCATTTATTACCCTAATCATGGCGCTCGGCCGGTGGTGGCGCACTCTATATAAGCCACCCCCGGGCGCCAGTGCAGGGGTTCCGACCCTGTGTAATCTTCTACCACCCATAAGCAAACACCAAAGCCTCCGGGCTCGAGACGTAGGGCTTTTATCACTTCCGAGTGAGGCCTGAACTCGTACACATCCGAGTGCACACTTGCGCCGTAGCTAGACTTCGCCCCTCCTTTCGTACCCCTAGTACTATTGTCAGGTTCATTCCCACGACAGGGATGATTGCAAGAGCAAATTTATCCATTTCGACCAGACGAACAACTTTCATGTTGAACATTGTTCGATTCGATGTCATTTTGAGGGTGTTTTTGCCTGTTTTCTAGCTTTTGCAGCGGAGAAAATGTTGAATAACTGCCTGGATGTCCGGGTTCCAAGACGGATGGTTGTCCGAGTTCTGACCCAAGTCGTTCCGCTTCAACTTTTAGTCTTCTGTTGTCTTTACCAGATAAATCCCGCGTTCGGGCCTTTCGTTCGGCCGAACAATCCAGTCATCTACTGCTGTAGTGCGCAGTTTTGGTTGTAACTTTTGCATACGACCTCAGATGAAGACATCCAAATATTAAAAAAGCCCCGTATCGATGATATTAAGATTTCTCATGCTGATTTTTCATTTCAGGCTTTTAAATTGTGTTCCATCTAGTGTCAACCCATGCCTACCTATTTTTTGGCATCTGCATCTATACTGTGTTAAAAAACACAGGCCCTCTATTTTTTAGCAAGGCTAGTGTGCCAAAATATAATTTGTATTCTGTTTATTATAAGGACGATGTCAACACTCTATCAGCCATTTATATATGCTTAGGGCGATAATTATATACCTGCCATGTTTATACTCAAGGCGATAATTATATATTGGCCATCTTTATTGATGCGGAGCATCCCACCATCCCCATGGACTTATCACCTACACCTCAAGCCCCAAAGGGTCCTATGACAAGAGCCCGTGCACGTGCAATCCAAGATGAGGTGACCTCTCTCCTACTCGACTCTCCTTTTGATGTTCATGGAATGTGGATGCTACCTCAGACGGAGACCTATGCATGCTCAGGTACCATGAAGAAGGCCTAGGAGATGCTCATGGTGAACGACAAGTCCCCATGGGAACGGACATGGAAAGGGATGGACAAGAGTGACAAAAGGAGGCAAGGACACCCTCCAAGCCCCGGACATCCGGCCTTTGGAGGCTGCACCAACACTCGGGGCCAGCAGCAGAAGCTACACGCGCCGGACATCCGGCCCCAACCTGGACATCCGGCACCGCCCCAGATATCCGGCCGCCACCCTCGGAAATCCGGCGACCTAGGACCAGAACCGAGCGAAACACGACGCCTCCTGCCCGGACATCCGGCCCAAGCCCGGACATTCGGTGACTCCTGAAGCCCCGGACATCCGGCCTCCGCCCCAGACATCCGGCGCGAGGCACCCGCGTCCACAGCCCTCTAACCAGCTCCAGGCCGGACATCCGGCACCCCCGCGACTGGCCGGACATCCGACGCCTGCCTGCGCGCATGGACGGGCCCGAGGCCCATGTATCTCCCTCTCTCTTTCCCCTTCGTGGGCTAGCACTATATAAACTCCTCTCCCCCCTCTCTCTAGTGTTAGCTTTGTTTTAGCAAATACCTTTTTGTTGAGCATAGCTCCATTACTTCCTTCTCCCATGGAGATTGCCCTCCATTGAGAGAAGATCCAAGTGATGCCAAGGTCCCTCTAAGGGAAGATCCGAAGGGATTCAAGACCTCCTCCTTTGGAGTGAGGAGACTACCGGTTACGTGTATCCTTTTGTTGATTGTGGATCTTGTGTCTCGTGTACTCGTGTGATTCTAGTGGATGTGTAATCGAAGATTGTCCTTGAGTTTGTGATTTCCTCTCGTGTTCTTCGTGTTCCTCGTGTTTCTCGTGGAAATCCCCCTCCAATTCGTGAAAGATCAACGCACACGGGCGTGCCCCGTATCATATTGGTATCAAGAGCCAAGGTTTCTCATGAATTTGGAGTCTCCCCCTTCGTTTCTAGCCAATTTTGTTTTGTTTTGACCTACTTTCAAAATTCCCCACAAAAATAGCCATACCAAATTTCTTGAATCCGTTTGATTTGAGGAGATTTTGTTGATTTTAATCCGTGGATTTCGTTGTGGACAGGTAGATCTAGCTTTTCCCCTCCTTCCCCATCATTTTCCTCCGCCAAATCGCCCCAATTTTGCCAAAAAAAATCGTGTTCATCCTCTTGTTCATAGGGATCCTCAGATTGGATCTGGATTCGGGAGGCCCGGACATCCAGCCCGAGTGCCCGGACATCCGGCCCGCCGGACATCTGGCCCAGGCAGCCCGAACATCCGGCCCCTGGAGAACAACAAAGCTGTTTTGCCCACAATTTTGACAGATTTTGTTATTTTCCACCATTTCTTCTGCAACCCTCCGCCATTTCTTCCGCAACCCATTTGCATTTGAGATTTTGAGTCGCAAGCATCGCCACTTCCTAAGGTGTTTCGACTAATTAGGAGTGGTTCTTCATCGACATCGCCGCTCATCATCGCTCCGGATCGTCGCCAACCAACTCTACATTGACACCTCACCGTAAGCAAGGACGG
This sequence comes from Elymus sibiricus, assembly GCA_039707655.1. Classification (NCBI taxonomy): domain Eukaryota; kingdom Viridiplantae; phylum Streptophyta; class Magnoliopsida; order Poales; family Poaceae; genus Elymus; species Elymus sibiricus. The sequence continues at coordinate 195,543,197 of CM077663.1, read as the reverse complement.
TAACCGCGAAGACACTCTTGACCATTTACCCTTGCCATTGCATTGTTACCCCGAGCCTCTTTGCGTTACTTGCCTATCGAGACTAGCCATTGAGTATTGCTGGGTCACGCTACTTGTGCACGTTAGTGATACATACTCCGCATAGCTTTCATTGCGTGCATCTCATAGTATCATCTTTTGTGTTACAAATAGTACCCGCATACATAATTGCTATCTTAGTGTGCACGTCCCGCATTGTGTCCATACAAAGCATCATTGCAAAAGAACAGAGAAGCAAAGATTTTAAGCAAGAGCAAAAGAGCAATAGCATCGCAAGCTTCGCATAGTATATTTGATCATCTTGGATCACTTGAGCGAGTGACACGTGCCACATACACACCTAGCAAGTCGGGCATAGGAAGACGACACGTTGGTTCATTTTAGGTTGTGCACAAGTGCGTATCACGCCCATTGAAGCAATCGTGCTAGCGTCTCTCTAGTGTTGTGCAACGAAAGCATTTTCCGTGGATTCCACATTTTGGCTCATCCTTGGTTGCATGACCCCAATTTTCTTTCGTGTGTGTGTTTTCGTGTATACCCATTGCTATTGATCTACATTGTCTCATTTGCGAAGTTTACGAATCACTTTCAACTTTATTGAATCTTATCTTTCGGACTGCTTGAAATTTGTGCCACTATCCTAACCAAGCTACTCCATAAGCCTTATTTGTGTAGGTGTGAGAAGGACGATCTTCGGTACCAATTTTACTATTTCCATACTTGCACATTGAGTGATCTTGATCCATTTTCAACTTTTGGAACGGTAATTGGTTTTGTCTTCTCACTCTTCCACTTATATCTCTTTGAGTGCTATGGATAGGAACATCATGTCGAACTCGGCCTTCGAGGAGCATGACGACGACGCGAACAACCACATCACCAAGTTGCACTTCTTTGGCGCACACAGGGCAATTACTCAAGCTCAAGATGTCTTGCATGACCGCATCGACCAACTCGCCTCCAACTTGCGTGAATCCGAAATGCGCACAAGAGAATACCTCAACACCAAGCTATCAAGCCAAATGGAGGAGCTCCGGTCTTTGATGGTCAACCGTGCGCCTTCCACATCTACATCGACAAGGAGTCGTCACACAAGTCGCAACTCAACGACGTACTCTTCCGACGCAAGTCCACAAGCGCGTCCTCACCATCACGACAAACACTCCGGCCCAAGTTCTCCACAAGGTCATCATCGTCAAGACAATCCATTTTATGGCAATGGATTGCAAGATCACGTTCGCGCTCGAGACCATCGCCGCCAACAACAAGATGCGTTGGAGCAAGAACAACAATGCCGAGAAGAAGAACAACAACGCCGCTAACAAGAACAACATCGCCATCATGAACGAGCGCTTGAAGCACATCGCGCTTTACAAGAAGCTACTCGCGCCTTGGAGGAGCGTAACCGCCAAGCTCACCAAGAGCAAGAAGCCCTTCGCCAAGAACAACAAGAAGAATTTCGTCGACTACGACAAGAAGAAGCCAATCGCCAAGAGGAGCACCAAGAAAGGCGCAACCGAGTGCGTCCACCTCGTCGCCGTCCTCAAGATCATTGCGACGAACCCGGCCATGAAGACGAGCAAGGACAAGATCAACGTCAACACGCTCAAGGCAATGACAATGAGGATCCACATCCAAGACAAGGATTTCGGCATCTCCACCACAATGATGAACAATGCTTCGGCAAGCTCAAGTTCACAATGCCAAAGTTTTCCAGAAGCAATGATCCCGAAGACTACTTATCATGGGCCCTCAAGGTTGACAAGATCTTTTGCCTCCACAACTATGATGAAGAGAAGAAGATAGCCATGGCTTCACTCGAGTTCCAAGACTATGTCCTTATTTGGTGGGAACAAGTGATTGAGCAGAGACGAGAAAGAGGCGAACCTCCTATCAACACTTGGGCCCAAATGAAGGATCTCATGCGAGCTCGTTTTGTGCCTACACACTACAACCGGGATCTCTTCAAGAAAGTACAACAACTCAAGCAAGGCACCAAATCGGTAGAAGAGTACTACCAAGAGATGGAAATCGTTATGATCCGAGCCAATGTCAAGGAAGATGACGAGCAAACAATGGCACGCTTCTTGAATGGCCTCAATACCAAATCAAGAAAATTGCTGACTTCCAACCATACTCCAACCTTCTCGAACTTGTGCATCAAGCAACCAAGGAAGAACGGCAAGTGCAAGATGACTACAAGTACTCCAAGTTCTCCTCCAAGACCTACGACTCAAGTGCTCAAGCTACTACGACAACGACACCTTCGACTACGAAATCGACAACACCTACCGGTGACAAGACAAGCTACAAGGACAAGACGACTTCATCAAACTGACAAACCTCAAGCACCTACAAGCCAAGAGCTTCATCCTCTTCTCCAACACCGGATGCTACCGCCAAGACAAGCTCCATCAAGTGTTTCCCGTGCCAAGGCCGAGGCCACAAGACCTTCGAATGTCCAACCAAACGCAATATGATTCTCCTCGACGATGGCACCTATGACTCTATGAGTGACGATGAGATGCAAGCTTTGGAGAAAGTGGCCATACACCGCCAAGTGAATGAAGATGAAGATTCGCAAATCTTTTGCGACAATGATTCGAGCCCCGCTCTCATTGTCTCCAAGGTTTTGACGCTCCAACAACAACAAGACGAGGACCAACGTTGCCACATATTCCACACCAAGGCGGGCATCCAAGGAAAATCCGTCAAGGCCATCATCGACGGTAGGAGTTGCCACAACTTGGTAAGTGAGGACCTTTGTTCCAAGCTACACTTGGTCAAGAAAAAGCACCCTCGCCCCTACAAGGTCCAATGGCTAAGTGATTTCGGAACCCTCCAAGTTGACCACACCGTGGAAGTTTCCTTCAAGATAGGAGCTCATGAAGACACTTTGGAGTGTGATGTGGTTCCAATGTTCGTTTGCGACCTCCTACTTGGTAGACCATGGCAATTCAACCGTGGCGTCACACACAATGGTCGGACAAATCAATATAGCTTCAAGATGAAGGGCAAACAATATGTATTCCGACCAATGACTCCAAGTCAAGTCATCGCCGACAAACAAGCTTCGTCCCATCATGGAGACAAAAGTGAGAGAGTGATCCACCTCAAAGAGAGTGAGTGGCACAAGCCAAAAATGAGCGACTCCACGATGAGGGACATGAGAGATATAGTTCTTTTAGCCACCAAATGAGATTTGAGGGATGTGAGTGAGAGCCCATCGACCGTTCTTCACTATGTACTTGTGTGCAAAGATGAAGTCGTTCGGACTAACCCTTCACAACATCTTCCTCTTGTGTTATCTAAGTTGTTGCAGGAATTCCAAGATGTTTTCCCCGATGAGCTACCTCCGGGACTACCACCAAAACGAGGGATCGAACACCGCATCGACCTCATCCCCGGAGCACCGCTTCCTAACAAGGCTCCCTACCACGTCAACCCTGAAGAAATAAAGGAAATACAAAGGCAAGTCCAAAAACTCCTAGATAAAGGGCATGCACGTGAGAGTTTGAGTCCTTGCGCGGTTCCGGTGATACTAGTGCCTAAGCAAGATGGTAGTATGCGCATGTGTTCCGATTGCCGCCCTATCAATGCTATCACCATTCGATACCATCATCCCATTCCTTGCTTAGATGATATGCTAAATGAACTTAGTGGTGCCACTATATTTTCTAAGATTGACTTAAAAAGTGGTTACTACCAAATTCGCATACAAGAGGGTGACGAGTGGAAAACTGCTTTCAAGACTAAATTTGGTCTCTATGAATGGTTGGTTATGCCCATGGGCTTATCCGAAGCACCGGGTACTTTCATGCGTGTCATGCACTATGTCTTGCGACCACTCATAGGATATTGTGTTGTGGTCTATTTTGATGACATTCTTGTCTTTAGCAAGTCTCTTGAGGAGCATGCTACCCATGTTCGTGATATTTTGCAAATCCTTAGGAAAGAACAACTCTATGCAAACATGGAGAAATGCACCTTTGGTGTTGAGAAAGTAGTTTTCCTAGGTTTTGTAGTATCTTCTAAGGGCGTTCATGTAGATGAAACTAAGATTGATGCTATTAAAACTTGGCCCACACCAACGAATTTGCAACAAGTGCGTAGTTTCCTAGGACTAGCCGGTTTCTATCACTGTTTTGTCAAAGACTTTAGCGTTATTGCATCTGCTCTCCATGCTTTGAGCAAGAAGAATGCACCATTCATTTGGGATCCTACACAAGACACCACTTTCCATGAACTTAAAAATTTGCTCACTCATGCACCTTTGCTTGCTTTGCCCAACTTTGATAAAACATTTGAAGTGCATTGTGATGCTAGTGGTAATGGGATAGGTGGTGTGCTTATGCAAGAGAAGCGTCCTATCGCGTACTTTAGCGAGAAACTATCCGGCGCTCAACTTAACTACCCCATCTATGACAAAGAATTGTATGCTTTGGTGAGAGTTTTACATGTGTGGGAACATTACTTGCGACCTCATGAGTTTGTTATTCATACCGACCATGAAACGCTCAAGTACTTAACGGGTCAAACCAAGTTGAACAAACGGCATGCTAAATGGAGTGAATTTATTGAGTCCTTCCCTTATGTCATCAAATACATTAAGGGTAAGGAAAATGTTGTGGCGGATGCCTTTTCCCGCAAATGCATGCTAGTTACTCAACTTGAATTGAATGTTATTGGTTTTGAGCATATCAAAGATTTGTATGAGCATGATGTTTCTTTTGCTACTCCATATGCTAAATGTCAAGTCAAATCTTGTTGGGAGAACTACTATATGAAAGATGGCTATCTTATGCGTGCTAACAAACTTTGTATACCCGAGTCTTCTCTTCGTTTGTTGCTTTTGCAAGAGGCTCACGGTGGAGGACTTATGGGTCACTTTGGACGTGACAAGACGTATGCCACACTATCCAACAAGTACTTTTCGCCCAAGATGTTTCGTGATGTTGCACGCTTCACCAACCGATGCTCGACATGCCGCAAAGCTAAGTCCAAAGCTCAATCCCATGGTCTTTATATGCCTCTTCCTATACCTTTCCAACCTTGGGAAGACATTAGTATGGTTTTTGTGCTTTGCCACAGACTAAAAATGGCCATGATTCCGTTTTTGTCGTTGTGGACCGTTTTTCCAAGATGGCTCATTTCATTCCATGTCACAAGATAGACGATGCTTCACATATTGCAAATCTCTTTTGTAGGGACATCTTGCGACTACATGGCGTCCCCAATACCATTGTCTCAGATCGCGACGTCAAGTTCTTGAGCTACTTTTGGAAGACCCTATGCGCCAAGCTCGGAATCAAGCTTCTATTCTCTTCGGCACATCACCCTGAAACCGATGGACAAATGGAGGTGATGAACCGAACGCTATCTACTCTACTCCGCGTGTTGATCAAGAAGAACATCAAGGAATGGGAAGAATGCCTCCCCATTGCCGAGTACGCCTACAATCGCGCAAGTTACTCCACCACCGGCAAGTCTCCGTTCGAAGTGGTCTACGGTTTCAATCCTTTGTCCCCATTGTACATCCCACCTCTTCCACTACAAGAGCGCGTCAACATGGACGCAAGTGCAAGGGCAAGCTACATCAAGAAAATGCATGAAGATACAAGGCGCGCGATTGAACGCCAAGTGGAACGCGTCACCAACAAGCGCAATTTCAACAAGCACCCCATGGTGTTCAAGACCGGTGATCTTGTGTGGCTACACCTTCGCAAGGACCGCTTCCCCAACGAACGCAAGTCCAAGCTACTACCACAAGCCGACGACCCCTTCAAGGTGTTGGCACGCTACAACAACAATGCCTACAAGATCGACATTCCACGTGACAAGTACACCGTGAGCGACACATTCAATGTCACGGACCTTTCTTCATTCCATGGTGATGAAGATCTTGATCCGAGGATGGATCTCACCCAAGGGGGGGGGGGAGATGATGCGGAGCATCCCACCATCCCCATGGACTCATCACCTACACCTCAAGCCCCAAAGGGTCCTATGACAAGAGCCCGTGCACGTGCAATCCAAGATGAGGTGACCTCTCTCCTACTCGACTCTCCTTTTGATGTTCATGGAACGTGGATGCTACCTCAGACGGAGACCCTATGCATGCTCAGGTACCATGAAGAAGGCCTAGGAGATGCTCATGGTGAAGGACAAGTCCCCATGGGAACGGACACGTAAAGGGACGGACAAGAGCGACAAAAGGAGGCAAGGACACCCTCCAGGCCCCGGACATCCGACCTAGGCCCCGGACATCCGGCCCCTGGAGGCCGCACCAACACTCGGGGCCAGCAGCAAAAGCTACACGCGCCGGACATCCAGACACAACCTGGACATCCGGCACCGCCCCGGATATCCGACTGCCACCCCCGGAAATCCGGCGACCCAGGACCAGAACCGAGCGAAACACGGCGCCTGCAGCCCGGACATCCGGCCCAAGCCCGGACATCCGACGACTCCCGAAGCCCCGGACATCCAGCCTCCGCCCCAGACATCCGGCACGAGGCACCCGCGTCCACTGCCCTCTAACCAGCTCCAGGCCGGACATCCGACCCGTGTCCCGCACATCCGGCACACCTGCGACTGGCCGGACATCCGACGCCTGCCTGCGCGCATGGACGGGCCCGAGGCCCATGTATCTCCCTCTCTCTTTCCCCTTCGTGGGCTAGCACTATATAAACTCCTCTCCCCCTCTCTCTAGGGTTAGCTTTGTTTTAGCAAATACCTTTTTGTTGAGCATTGCTCCATTACTTCCTTCTCCCACGGAGATTGCCCTCCATTGAGAGAAGATCCAAGTGATGCCAAGGCCCCTCTAAGGGAAGATCCTAAGGGATTCAAGACCTCCTCCTTTGGAGCGAGGAGACTACCGATTACGTGTATCCTTTTGTTGATTGTGGATCTTGTGTCTCGTGTACTCGTGTGATTCTAGTGGATGTGTAATCGAAGATTGTCCTTGAGTTTGTGATTTCCTCTCGTGTTCTTCGTGGTCCTCGTGTTTCTCGTGGAAATCCCCCTCCAATTCGTGAAAGATCGACGCACATGGGTGTGCCCCGTATCATTTATGCTTAAGGCGGTAAGCATATATAGCGGCCATTTCTTTTAAATTTTTGTTTACTTCATACCTTGGAGCCGATTACCACCAATCGACTTTAAAGAGATGGACACGAACCCGTTCCTCGCAGCACTAAGGAAATCAAACTCCGAGAGGTACACCATTAATGAAGTAACATCGGGATGATTCCAATCCACTGGCGCATCGTCCAAAGTAACATATACCGAATCATTCATGAATGACTTCTACTTCATCATCGACCAATTGTATTAAGAATTGATGCATGGTAGACTGCACATTGGTTAGCATGAACCCAAACGCGGCCTAATATAACATTGTAGTTACCTTGCACCTTGGTGATGAAGAATGTGGTGACCAAAATTTTGCTTCCCATGGTGAGTTCCATGCATATTGCACCTTGGCCTCTCTCTTTTCTTTACCCTCAAATCCAGTAAGTATCATATTGATTTTCATTGACGCATCATCATGTAATCCCAATTTCTTGAAGACCGTCTATGCCATCAAATTTACCACAACACCACCATCAACGAGCATCCTAATAACCAACGATCTGTTAATATGATCTTTGAGGTACAATGGCTTCAAGTGTTTCACCGGTTCTTTTGGCTTCACAAAGATGGCATGGATCAAAATCCAGCCACGCCACCTCCCCTTATTTATCCATACCGCGAAATTCAGCGGGTAAGTAATACACGATATGAATACCATACCTTCCTAGCGTCTTCATCTCCCAATGTATATATTGGACTAAAAGTCTCTTTGACTGAAGGGGTTATGATAGGTAGTGTGAGCGATGCAACAAGGCCGCATCATCCTGCTTTTTGGCGGTGTAGGCGATACAATAGTTATTGTAGAAGCATTTGCATTGTATTTTTGTATACGCCTCCATACTTATTTTGCGGGTGCCATGCGTGGAATGTCATCGAACAATTCGTCCCTTTGCTTCTTTTGCTCCGTGCTCCACCTTTTGGTAGTTTCTCACACCCTGCAATCTTCTTTTCATGGTCTTAGTTAAACTGGGAGGACACCATTTAGGTTGAGTATATTTGAGATCCCTAGATTTGGCTTTGTTTGTGCTAGCCTCGTGATCATTAGCCATGGGACCCCGATGGATAGTTGTAAATATCACTATTAGAATTAGCTAGATTATCCTCAACAATCAGCTATTTGCTCTCCTTTTTCTTGTCATATTCAGAAATTTCAGCATTTGATGATTTTGCACGCCACACTTGCTTGTTGATCTTCTTTGGAGAAGCTTGTGCTGGCCGATTAGTACCATACCTTAAACGACCTCGTGTAGGATAAGAAAGCCTCTCATGAGCGGGCCCTCTAGATGCTGCCCACCCCGGATGAAAAGCATAAGGAGCCATCGAGGGTTGCTCCCATCCTCCATTGAAGCCTCCCGTGTAAGAGTTAAATGCACTGAAGGTCCTAAAAGTTTCTTGGTAGTGTCAGTTTAGTGCCGCTCCTTTCAAAATGCGTGCTTATGTCCTAATTCTATAGTAAGTGGTCCACCAGAGGTCCTTTTCTACCTGAGCGCTCGGTGACCTGTGGCATGTTGACCACGCCACATCGACCGAGGGGCCGCAATGGGAGTTTTCGTGCTCAAAGCGGTTGCTATTTTTTTTACAGAAAGCCCTTTATAAACCCCCTCATTTCCCGGTCCCAAAATCCTCTCTCTCGTGCCCTAACTGTCGCCATGGCTGGGACATCAAGCTCCTTGGCAAGGAAGTAGGAGAAGAAGAGGAGTGTCGCAACGTTGGTGTCGACGTCGGCGTCGCCGCCGCCGCCTGCGCCGCAAGCTCCTCATTCGTCATGTATGTTGTCGTTGGTGATGTGTCCTTGTTGTGGTATACATCACACCATTAGATTTCAGTCGAAATGAAGTGCCAACCCTGGACGGGTGTTTTACACGTGCTCCAATCATCGTGTAAGGATCAAGAGTTTGACATTGTCAAGTTTTTTTTTCCATTCCGTCTCATTTCTTATTTCTGCAATTTTGTCCACATTGGATGATTCCATGCCAGCACTGCTACTAGCAAGATGGCCAAGATAGCTATTTGTTTTTCCATTTTGTTTGTTATTTTTCATTCTTTTGTTTTTTCTGTTTTGGTTTTCTCTGTCTCTTCACTAGGTTTCTTTGATTTTCTATTTGTCATAGTTTTTCACTAATTTTCTTTGTTTCTTTCACGTATTTCACTCGTTTTCTCCTTCTCTCTTTTCTCCGTTTTTCTTGGTTTCTTTCTCGGTTTTCATTTTTTATCTTTGTTTCACTCCTGGTTTTCATCGGTTTCCTTTGTTTTTCCTCGTATTTTTTCTTTTTCGTTTTCTTTTGGTTTTTGTTTTCTTTTTATCGGCTTTTACTGGTTTTTCCTTTCTTTCTTTTTTTCTTCGATTTTCTTTTTCTCTTTCTTCAGTTTTTCTTTGGTTTTCTTCACTTCTCTTTCTCCTTCTTTTTCACTATTTATTCTTTGGTTTTCTCAAGAGCGACAACTCCAGTCACTATGACAAGTGTTGTGTTTGTTGAAAAAATCGAACAGTGTAACTTCTATAAACTCATTATGGTCCGCCTAGCCCATGGACACGCATGCTATTCAGGCTAGAGTTCGTTCCGGAGAACCCTATTTGTCGCTCTTTCGACAAGGAGTCGAGGTTTTGCAGAAAAGATCGAGCGACCGTTCGAGGGTGGGCCGGCCCATTTAGCGTTTCAGCGATACCGGTTCTAGGAACCTTCTATAATGTTTCCAACCGGTTTTTTCAGGTGTTCGGAACCTTCTAGTAGGTTCATGACACCTTTTCTTTTTCTTTTTCAGTGTCTGTTTCGTTTTGTTTTTTTCTATTTCTATTCTTTTTTCTTTTTTTCCTGTTTCTTTTTTATTTTCTTGCCTTTTTTATTTTCTTTCATCTTTTCTTTTTTACACTTATAAAATTATTTTAAATTCGAAAACATGTTTAGTTCAGAAATTCCGAAAAAGTATAGAATTTCAAATTTTGTTCACTTCTTTTGAAAAAATGTTCGAGAATTTGAAAAAGTTCAGAATTTAAAATTTTGTTCACTTCTTTTGAAAAAACGTATAGGAATTTTAAAAAATGTTTTGCGTTTTAAATTCGATTAACAAAATAAAAACTGTTCAAGAAATTCAATACAAATGTTCCCATTTTTTAAATTTATTCGCACATTAAAGAAATGGTCATGATTTAAAATTTGTTCAAAAATTCAAAAAATGTACACATTTTTAAATTTTGTTCACAAATTAAAAAATGTTCAAAAACTTAAACAAATGTTCCTATTGTCCAAATTTGTTCACAAATTTGACAAATGCTACCGTTTCAGAAATTTGTTCAAAATTATAAAAAATGTTCATGTTTAGAAATTTGCAAATTCAAAAATTGTTCCCGGGAATATGGAAAAACGTTCTGAGTTTTTGTAAAAAAAATCGTAATTTTGAAAAATGTTCACGTTTTCAGAAAAATATATTTTTAAATTGTTTTTTGTATTTTCAAAAACATGCTCGTAATTTCAAAAAATGTTCTCCTATTGAATTTTAAAAATTCGAAAAGATTCAGAATTTAAAAATTTGTTCGCTTCTTTTGCAAAAATGTTTAAAATTCTTAAAATTGTAGAATTTAAAACAAAATGCGTTTTAAATTTGATTAACAAAATAAAAAATGTTCAACAAATTCAATACAAGTGTTCCCATTTTTAAAATTTGTTCGCACATTAAAGAAATGGTCATGATTGAAAATTGGTTCACAAATTCAAAAAAAAAACTTTATGCATTTTCAAAAAAAATTCACAAATTAAAAAACTTTCAACAACTTAAAAAATGTTCCTATTGTCCAAATTTGTTCACAAATTTAACAAATGCTACCGTTTCAGAAATTTGTTTGCATTTTTAAAAAAAATCGTAATTTCGAAAAATGTTCTCCTTTTCAATTTTGTTCCTTTTTTCCATAAAAATAATGATTTTCCCAAATAATGTTCGTGTTTCGTAAAATCATGTTCAAAATTTTGGAAAAAAGATCAAATCTGCAGTGGTTTATGGTTCATATATACAGGGATCTTTGGATACTAAGTCTTAGGTACTAGTACTACTTTCGATGTCGTTCGTGTTTTTAAGTTTTACATCTGTCATTAGGTTCTTTAATTTTCGCGCTGGAAACCTTCCACGTGAGGTAGCAAGTCGAGGTGGCTAGCGTAAGGCGCACAATACGGAGAGGTCGCGTGCTCGAGGGGAGCTCCTGTTCGGCGCCTTAAGCGCCCGAAAAGGTAGCTGTCGCCCGCTGCAGCGCATTGTTGGGCCGGCCCATGAAGGCTATGTGCATCGAACAAAATTCGCCAGAAAAACGCAAAAAGCAGTTCCTCCAGGAATCGAACTCGCATCGCCACGTTTTTGTTCAAGCTTAGCTAACCAACACAGCCTTTGAACATTTGTGATTTTAGTAGCGTTAAATAGTAAGAACAAGTGTAGCCGCGCTATTTATCTATCACTTACATTTTTTTATGTATTTTTAAGAAATCGTGAATTTAAAAGTGTTCATCGATCTTGAGAAATAGTTCATCGCTTTTGAAGAAAAGTTCACAAGACTTAAAAAAGTTCACCGATTTTGGAAAAACCTTCTGAAAAGGTTTAAAAAGTTCATTGGTTTTGAAAAAAGTTCATCGATTTTGGCAAAGAAGTTCATCGACTTTGACAAAAAAGTTCATCGAGTTTGAAAATAGTTCATCGCTTTTGAAAGAAGTTCATCGATTTTGGCAAAAACTTCATCGACTTTGACAAAAAAAGTTCATCTAGTTTGAAAAATAGTTCATCAATTTTGAAAAAGTTCACAAATTTGAAGGAAAAAAAATCCATCGATCTTGAAAAGAGTTCATCGGATTTGGAAAAAGTTCATCTAATTTGGATAAAGTTCATCATATTTTTTAAAAACTTTATCGAATTTGAAAAACGTTCATCAATATTAAAAAAATAATTGAATTAGAAAAAAGTTCATCCAATTGATGATAAGATAAAACGAAAAAAAAAGAAAAACAGAAAAAACGAAACAAAAAGTATGATAAAATAGAACAATGATGGGAATATTTACATTAAGTTCGCGTGGTCGGGTGTTTACCCGGGTGCGGAGTGACTCAGGAGATCCCGGTTCGATTCTCAGCTCTTACGAATTTTTTGCGCGTTGAAAAGCACGCGAATGAAAGAATCGGGAGGCAACGAAATGGGCCGAGCCCCACTAGCGCCGCTACATGCGCCGGTTTGCAGAAAAGAGTAAAAACCGGCGCCTGCAGCGCTAAATAGGGTTTGCCGTGCTCGAGTCCTATCGTTGGCGCGCTTTTCTTTTTGTGATTTTCCACCTTGCGACGGAGGAGCCACAACAAATGGGCCGGCCCAGGTGAGCTGTCCTGTGCGAAATCGCGACTACTCGCCGCAGAATGCGGCGTATAGGAGCTCCCGTTTGTTCCACCGCGCGTGACGTGATACATAGCCCTCGCGCGACTACCAGGGACTACACAAGCGTTTCTATGGGCTTCTTGATGGAATGCGCAGCGGCTGCAGAAGTCTTGTTGGTTTAGTACCATCTTGCCTAGCTAATGAAAAGAGGACAAAGAGCGATGATGGTGTGACGAGGGAAGGCAGGTCCACGAGAACACCAAAGAAATGTGAAGGGAAGAGTTTGTTCTAGCCATCGAAGAAAAAAAAAAGAACACACTTCGAGAATATATAAATTTAATGATAATTACTCCGATTTTCTCAACCAAATTGCTTGTAATTTTGTCACTCGTAGTGATACTAGTACAAATCCCCTGGACTCCGTGATGCCTTGACTGGATACATAGTTGATAAAGAAGAGGCGGCTACTTTGTGGAGACACACAAAATGGCAACAAGTGCTGAAAGATTCCGCGGCAGCTTCTGTTACTTGGTAAACCGCTTCCACCAACTGCTTAACATCCCCGAAAAAAAAACTACTTAACATGTGTTGGCAACGGAAGAAGAGAGCTGCTGAAACTTTCAGTGCTGTTGTACTGCTCTGCTCTCATTCAAAAAACAATATACCAGCTAGTATACTTTTGCCACTAAAAAACTACTTATCCAAGTTATCTGCTGGAATAACCATTTCGGTTGCACCAAAACAGTGTACCGTGACGGACAGAACCATGCAGGCAAAAAAAAGGCCACTGCCGTGCTGGAATGGCCATCTTTAATTTGTTACTGTACTACTTAGTGTGATAATCAAGCAATCGATTCTTACTCCGTTCAGACTGCATAATCCGGACGTGTTTTGCCATCCAATGCGATTCTGCATCAATCCGTAGGCCGGTCAGGATGTGCTTTTTCCCGCAAACCACAGACAAACTGAAAGACTTTGCGGGTGTCCAGACCGCTGTCACGCCCACGTCTGACTAAGTTGACCCACCAAAAACCTCCACCCGCGCCTGCACGCATTCTCGCCCGAAAAGGTCAGCGTTGCTCCAGATCACTAGTGCCGCATTCATGCCGGCGCAAAGCGCCGCGACCTCTCATAGCGCTCAGGCATTGAAACGGCGCGCTGGTCGAGAGCACCGCACAACTGCTTCCTGGTGCATGCAATTGCCTCGCATTCAATGATAGCCCGTCCGTCTGCCTGCCTACAGTAAACATGCATGCGATTGCCGAGGAACGGCGAGCCAACGCCACCCGTCCGTCCGTCTGCCGCCCGATATTAATCACGTTGACGGTTTCCCTGCCACCCTCGCTATATAAACCACAAGCCCGACCATAGCCGCATCCATCATTCTCCACTCCCTTTCTCCTCTCCGCATTAAGCCTGCCATGGCCTCCTCGAGCTCCAAGGCCGCCTGGGAAGCCTCTCGTCCGAGAAGAAAATGGAGATCGCCGCCATTTCAACCGGCTGGCAGGTAGACGGAGGTCGGCGCTGCGGATGTCCCAATGGAGTACGCGACTGAGGATGAGCCGGCGCCATCCTCCTTGCCAATCCATGCGAGCATCACCATGGGCGAGGTCCGTGCCTACTACACAAACATGGTATTGGAGGATCGGGAGGCCACGTTCCGACAGGCGCAGGCCAAGCAGGCCTACAACCTCTGCCTCCTCGACGAGCACCGATGCACGGAGGAGATACTCGCCGCTGACACAGCCATAATGCTGGATGTGGATGTGGACGAGCATGAGGTGTTTGTCGACTCCTACCGCACCACCCGCGAAATATGTCGCGACCGTTGGAGGTACATCCAGTATCAGGCGGATTTACGATTCGCCTACAAGGAGATGGACGAGGCGATCAATGAGGTATTCAGTGAGAGCGAGGACAAGGAGGACATCGCCAACTCCGCCACCGCGCCCTGCCGCCACGAACACGAAGACGACATGTCCGCGAGCGCCGCCACCGGCGCATGGGAGGTCGCCGACACTTTTACCCATGAGGGCCACCACTCCTCCCATCTCGTTGAAGGCAAGCTTGGTGGGCTCAACATCTTTGACCGATTAGCCACTTGGTATCGACATGGAGGTGGATAGCTTCACTTCCCAGGTCTCATGGTTGCGGATGAGACGAATATCTTCAGTTCCCGGGGCTCATGGCTGCGAAGGAGGCAGGGCTTCACTTTTGGGGTTGATGGTTTGTCGGAGATTGGGAACGGGCGCTGTCGGCCATTTTAGTCTAGGTTTGAAGTTTGGTTTGGTTGAAATATGTCTAAATGTAATGAATTTGCTTCAGTTTAGATGAAAAGCATCTGACTTTATGTAAAAATCATCCAAATATTAATGATATTGTCCGATTCGTTCAAATATGCATCAAATTTGTTCATTTTCGTTAAAAAAATCAAAATGTAATCGGGCATATGCGATAGCATTGGATGGCCGGCTCCCGCATCCGTGTTCGCGAACTTGTCCCCCCTATCCGCCGACGGATGCGGGAGAATTTGGGGTCATCGTTGGAGATACCCTTAGGAATAACTGAATATCATGCAAAAGGTTTTGCGCACATGAAATCACTTGCAGGTTCTCAAGATTTGTCTTTATTTATTTACTGCAAAAGCAAGATTTACCTTTATTATCCATAGAACAAGAAGAAAAGCTAGACAAATGGTGTCTATACATTGGTTCTGTGATTAAGAAATACAATGATGAGCGGATTTTATGCATACTTTTTAGAGTATATACAATGTCAAAAGCCCTTGATACGTCTCCAACGTATCTACTTTTTCAAACACTTTTGCTCTTGTTTGGACTCTAATTTGCATTATTTGAATATAACTAACCCGACCTGACGCTGTTTTCAGTAGAACTACCACGGTGTTGTTTTTTGTGCAGAAATAAAAGTTCCCAAAATTGGACGAAACTTTTTGGAGATTTTTTATGGAATATAAAAAAACTGGAGTGAAGATCCACCGGAGGGGGGTCACCAGTTGCCCACAAGGCAACAGGGCGCTCCCACCCCCATGGGCGCACCCTGTTACCTTGTGGGGCTAACGTGGCTCCGCTGACCCTAATTGCAAACCTATATATTCATATTCTCCGAGAAAAAAATAGAAGAGACGTTTTCATCGCGTTCTACGAGACGAAGCCGCCGCCACCTCCCGTTTTTCCTCGAGAGGGCTGATCTGGAGTCCGTTTGGGGCTCCAGAGAGGGGAATTCATCGCCATCATCGTCACCAACCCTTCTCCATCAACAATTCCATGATGCTCACCACTGGGAGTGAGTAATTCCTTTGTGGGCCTGCTAGATGGCGATGGGATTGGATGAGATTTATCATATAATCGAGTTATTTTGATAGGGCTTGATCCCCAGTATCCACTATGTTCTGAGATTAATGTTGCTATGACTTTGCTATGCTTAATGCTTGTCACTAGGACCCATGTGCCATGATTTCAGATCTGAACCTATTATGTTTTCATGAATATGAGAGTGTTTTGGATCCTATATTGCAAGTTGTATGCACCTATTATGAGTCATGATCCGTAGACCCCAAGGTGACAATAATCGGGATCATCTCTGGTGATGACCGTAGTTTGAGGAGTTCATGTATTCACCATGTGTTAATGCTTTGTTCCGGTTCTCTATTAAAAGGAGATCTTAATATATCTTAGTTTCCATATGGACCCCGCTACCACGGGAGGGTAGTACAAAAGATGTCATGCAAGTTCTTATTATAAGCACGTATGAGTGTATATGGAATACATGCCTACATTATTTTGATGAATTGGAGCTAGTTTGTGTCGCTCTAGTGTGTAACTGTTACATGATGAATGTCATCTAAATCAATTATCCATCACTGATTCATGGCCTACACTTTTCGCTTATTGGTTTTCGTTAATTTACTGTTGTTACAATCAATATAATTTGCTGCCTTTTACTGTTCCTATTGCTTTTGTTATTGTGATACTAAAAACTTCATTGCAAAAGAAATTCCAGGTGTGGTTGAATTGACAACTCAAGTGCTAATACCAATAAATATTATTTGGCTCCCCTTGCTCGAATCAATAAATTTGGATGAAATACTACCCTCAAAGACTGTTGCGATCCCATATACGTGTGGGTTATCAAGAATCTTTTCTGGCGCAGTTGTCAGGGAGCATAGCTCTATTTATTGTGTTCACCATGTATTTTTAATTGGCACTATGAAGAATCTGAAAGACGCTAAAACCAAGATCTTACCCTCTAGGACGAGGGCAGGTAAGGAATTGCCATCTAGCTCTGTACTTGATTCACCTTCTGTTTTGAGTAAGCTTGCGACACCACCACCTGATAATCAATCTGATATGTCACAAGTAATTGATGATGCTACTTCTGCTTTAAATGAAAATATGAGGATGCTACTACTGTGCTGGATGAAACTGAACATGTGCCACTAGGTGATCTTCTTGATGCTCATATTGCTAACTTTCACTGGTGCAGCGACGTGCTATACAAACAGTTTTTAACCCCTTTCCGCGACGTACTTTGAAACCGTCGCCTTGCATGTGTGGGCGATAGGGGGGGTCCATCCCACACGACACAGAACAATCGTCGGCGATGGTGTCCAACGAACGCAAACGTTTGGCAAAACTAAGCGTATGGGATGTCCGTATCTATCACAAACGAGAGTCACCGGTCAACCATTTGAGATATGTTGGACTTCCCATACGGCCCATCCTTGCAACTCGTGTGAGATCACACTAATATCACAAACACTTATATTGGACGAACCGTTGGCGCTATTTAACTAAGATGATAATTTAACCGTCGTACAAGTATCGTATAGGTTTAAGAAACATCTGAATGTCGTACTCGTGTCCGATAGGATAAGTATCGCACACGCTATTCTGTGGGCCAACGTTTGCGATGCATACTACATCACAAACAGTTTATCATTTTAAACTGTGTGCGACAGAGATTCTATCACCAACGTTGAATTCGGTTGCACCATTTGTTATATTATCTGAAATCACACACGATTTGCAAACGACAACTGTGTGTATGGGCGCACACGTTTTCTATCTGTGAAACATGTCGGATCATGAGGTATATCACAAATGTTGAGACTTACAAACCGTGTGCGACGTAATGACCCGCAGAGCATTTTTTATTATTTTAATCGCTACAATTTAAAATTGTACATAATTTGAATTTGAAAGTAGGGAGTAGCTTTTTACATATACATAAATAGGTACATCAACCAATGCATTATTCCATTCACAGGTACATACGTTCAAGAATTACATCAACGAAAGAATTACATAAGCACCAAATAAAGAATGATGAACGACGGTTGAATACTTGTATTAAAGACGGCAAAGAAAGAGGCAAAAGATATTCTGATTGCTGTAAAAGGTGAAGCGGAATGCGTGTAGTGTGCCCACCTCCATGTCGTATGCACACACGACTCTAGCCCAATCCCTTGTGATGGCCGACCGCCCATCCTTCAATATCTTCATGACTTCCAGATAGTCATTACAATCTGGTAGAAATACATGTACATTTGTATGTCCAACAATCATGTAGTTTGAGAGGTGATCTTGGGTAGACTGCGTTGGGAACCACTTCAAAGGAAAAAGATACAGAGATTGTCATCTAACAACTCATTATGCGCAGTAAAAAGGGTACATAGTTCTAAGTTAATATACTTCATATCACCGTTGTCTTGGACAAACTGTAAATAAATAGTTTAATTGCCACATTTTGACCCATTGTACTAGCAATCTTTATTAGTTACCTCACATGATGTTCTCTCCGTCCCACTATATAAGATCTAATTACATCCAATGCACGAACATATTGGATGTATTAGCGTCTTATATTATGGGGCGGAGAGAGTATAACATGGGAAACAAATATAACCATGTGAACCAAAAACCATTAAAATAGGCATATGCTCACTACATTTGGCTTAACAACAACCAAATAAAGTCATTCATAATGGTATTGTTGAATTTGCATAGAACAAAGCTTGTACTTAAACATCAAATTGTATAATTGAACATCACAGAATGAAAAAAACAGGGGGTGTATTACCTACACCAGGCTTAACAGGAAATAAATATGGCCATTGAACTGGTATTAATCAAATTGTACTGGACATTGTGAATAACTAAATAAACAAGGCATACTACATCAACCAAATAGTCATTCATATCGTATTGTTGAAATTGCATAGAACGTAACATGTGCTTAAACATCAAATTCTATGATTGAACATCACATTGTTAGAAAACCGAAATAAACAGGGGCATATTAACTACACTGGCTTTAACAGGAACCAATTGTATGATTAAACAACCAAATATAGCAATTGAAGCTGGACATATGTTCACTACAAACAACCAAAAACAGCTAAACAAGGTATATGCTCACTATAGACAACCAAACATAGGCGTTCGTGAAATTGAACTGAACAATTCATACTCCAGCGTACGACGCACTTGTCGACGACAAGTTGTCGTCGTCAATGAGGCCTGACTTGGCAGCTGACGATGCCAAAACATCGCCATAGAACGTGACTTCCATAAATGACAAAAGGGTCTCGTTGGCGATGAAGGAAAATTCCTGACAACTAAGCAGAGTAGATCAGATGCATACTACAAACAACCAAATATAGGTATATGCTAACTATAGACAACCAAACATAGGCAGTGAAATTGAACTGAACAATTCATACTCCAGCATATCAAATTGCACTTTTGAACATTACTATTCATACTCCAGCATAGCAAATTCCTGACAGCAAAGCAGAGTAGATCAGAGGCATACTACAAACAACCAAATCTAGCAATTGAAACTGGACAAATAACCACAAACCACCAAAAAACCTTTAAAGGAAGCTTATGCTCACTACAACAGACTTAATAGCAACCAAATAGTCATTCATATCAGTATTGTTGAAATTGCATAGAAGATAGAGCGCACCATGTGCTTAAACATCAAATTGTATGATTCAACATCACATTGTGAGAAAACTGAAATAAACAGGGGCGTGTGAAATACACCAGCTTTAACGGGAACCAATTGTATGATTGAACAACCTAATCTAGCAATGAAACTGGACATATGTTCACTACAAACAACCACATATCACACTAAACAAGGTATATGCTCACTACAGACAACCAAACGCATCAGCACTGAAATTGAACTGAACAATTCATACTCCAGCATATCAAATTGCACTTTTGAACAATTCATACCCCTTGGAAGAGCCTGGACTGGGGGTGCGCACCGTGCCCTCCCTGTGGTGGCAGCTTAGCTCCTTGCCTTTGAAAGAGCACATCTGCAGGGTGATGTCCCTGATGTCGTGGATGGGCTATTTCCCCTTGGAAGAGACGGATAGGGCGCCCTTGTCGTCGTCGTCGTCAATGAGGTCTGACTTGGCAGCTGACGATGCCGAGCTACCGCCATATATATAGAACGCAACCTTCAGAAATGACAAAAGGGTCTCGAAGGCGATGAAGGCAAAATCCTGACAGCGAAGCAGAGTAGATCAGCGGCGGGGGGCATGGAGGAGATCCAAGGAGGTTGAACCCGAAGGGGTGGGGGTGCGTCACTTAACCTGTGTCATAGCCCATGTCAATCCATCGCTGTCGATGAGCTCGATGTCATAGCCGGCTGCTGGGACATACAGACATGTGCGTGCCTGGTTATTAAAAGCCTTGGGTCAGTCATCGTACTGAGCTTCCCCGGGGGGCCTCGGCGGCCACCTCGCCGCCGTCGAGATACCTCTTTTTGGCCATTCGCTACTCCAGCTCCCCGGGAAGCATAGCCGGGCTGAGGCAGCGACGCTGTGGAGTGTGGGTGAGGATGGGGACGGGGATCTGCGGCAAAGAGGGTGCTTCGCAGGCCGAAACTACGGGGTAGACCAGATTTGTGCGTGCATTCGACATGGAGGAGCACTACTGTCGATTGCATGGACGACTCTATTCCAACCCCCTTGTGATGAATCTTCATGAGGACTTCAAGATAGTCACGGGAAGGCCTGCAGAGGATGACGGTGGAGTCGGGGGGGGGGGGGGGCTAGCTAGGGTTTGAGGGAGGGAGAGGAGTGGTACGTGCGGGAGCGGAGGTTTTCCTTTTTTTACGTAATCTGAGCAGAGTTTTTGTGGTGGGGGAGGGGGCAGGTGGTGTTTGAGGAAATGCCGCGCGGCTACTAAATTTTTTACTAGGTGGGAATGCCAGGATGTCGGGGCTAGTGAAAATTTAGATTACGGGATTGAAGCGGCGCAGCCAGGGCGGGAGCAACAAACATCGCACACAGCAGAAACATAATAAGTGTGCGCTATCAAATAGGAAAAACCCGTGGAACCGCCATTTTTCAAATGGCTCAAGGTGGTAGATATTTTTACGAGGGAAGTCTCGTGGAACCCAGTCGTGTCCGACGCCCACCGGTGGACCGTGCTGATGTGCCAACGGCGGAGGAAATGGTTTCTATTGAGTGTACAATCGCAAACGGTTGTTACATTTGAATCGTTTGCTATTTACTCCTAGAACAATAATATATAGGAGCATTTCGTCAAAAAAATGCATGAAAGGGGTCAGAACACATACACGCCTGCATGTGGAACAAAAATATGTATGCACAGGGTGGTTTGATCGTTCAAAATACCCAATGCGCAACTTTGATGTGGCACATTTCTCCTCTGTCGCCACTTCGTGTCGGTGGAGGGGGAATCCTAGCCACAAATACATGCCCCCAAACAGGTCTTCCGTATCACTCATGCCGTAACACGAAAATGAAACATATACATGAATCCAGCATGGTCAAACCACCCCATCTCTTTTCCGGTCAAAGGTTGACTATGGCCCATGCGCCTCGCAACACGGACATCCCGACCAAAGAATCAACATTTTGGTCAAACCTCTCCTGCTGTCGGTCTAAAGGATGGACGTCCACCGAGGCCCATGAATGGGCGTGACGCCGATAACCACACGGTGGAGTGTCGAAGACAGCCATCACCTGCTGGTGGTGCAAACATATGTACGGAAATGGTGTGTTTGCGTTTGAATTCATTAATATATACCTCATGTGCAACTTTGATGTGTCACATGCTTTGGGACAGGAAAGACCCCCCCCCCCCCGAGCGAGTGTTCATGACGCGTACAACTAGTATGCCGAGCGTCGATGGGAAAGATTCACGCATACGTACGCGTGTGCTCAGACTTGGGTAAGGAAACTCAAATGACCTATATAATATATACCATAACACAAAACAATTGAAGAATCCACCATGGTAAACTCTCTCTCGTTGTCAGTCAATGTGATGGACATCCACACGGGCCCAGGAATGGACTTTCCAACGACAACCACATGAAGGAGTATCCAAAGACAATCAACGTCTAAGCGTGGATCAGACATATGCATGGAAGTGTTGTGTGATGTTTACATACCCAGCACACAAACTTTAGCGTGGCACACCTTCCTTGGGAATCTTAAAGTCCGCACGGAAAGCGTGGTTCACGACGCGTAGTATATATATACCCACCACGCATTCGAGCCGATGGGAGAGACATTCATGCGTACACTACACGCACTCAAATTATACCATGTAATCTCACACCCATGGCCTACCGCAAACATCGACCAAAAAAGAATCCACAATAATTAACCTCTCTCGTTGCGGTACAAAAGTACGCAAGGCCACATGAGTGACACTAATAATTGTGCGAGGGGGGCGGTGTCCGAGGACAACCACCGCCTCCATGCTGCCCTAACATATGTACGGAGGTGTTGTGTGATGTTTTGAATACCCAATGCACACCTTTCATGTGGCACCTTCGCACACGGAGGTTCACAACTTGTACAATGAGCACGCGCGTGCACACATGCGCCCAAACTTTCGTCTGTAATCTCACCATGATATTCACCGAAATACATACTAAGATGAATCCAGCTTTGATCAAACCCCTCTCGCGCGCACCATCCAAGGTGATAGATCACGCGGGGGCAACGAATGGGTGTGTCGGTGGTAAACGCATGAGTGAGTGTATGAGGACCACCACCGCATGCATGAGACACAAACATATGCATGAAAAAGGTCATGATCGAGATGCTTTAAATATATACCCAATGCACGACTTTAGACGTGGCACGTGTGCCTCACGTGAAGCTGTCAATGGTTAAAACCGTTACCCGCATCCCCATGGGTGTTTACTTTATTAGGGCATGGAGAAGTGCCAGCTTGAATTCCCATGGGGAAGATGGTGGGTAAAATACCTTACCCAGCGTGTTGGACGGGGATGGGGATGGGACATACATAGCATTAACAGCCTTAACCATGAAATAACTTACATGTGGGCTCTGAAATTAGTAGACCCCACGTAATTTGCGCCCTCGGTCACCCAAATTTCCACAGATCCCACCCATCTGGCCCAAATATCCCTAAGAAATCCCAAACTTAGCCACAACAGATTGTTTATTGCATTGAAAGACTGATTTTTTACTAAAATACTATCGAATGTTGTTCTTAAATGCATGTTGGGTTTCCCCACGGGGATAAAGAAGTGGCAACGGGGATGGGAAACTTTTTATCCCCGCGCAGGGGTACGGAGACGGTGACGGGAATGGGAGGGCGGTGATGGGGACGGGGATGGGAAACTTTTTATCCCCGCGCACGGGTACGAAGACGGTGACGGGAACGGGAGGGCGGTGATGGGGACAGGGATGGGACTCCAATATACCCGCCTAAGTAATCCCCATTGTCAGCTTGATGCCTAACTAACCGGACAACCCCACGTGGTGGCACGCATACGACGCGTATTGTGTGCCGGACCCCACACCCCCACTCGTCCCACCACACCACCGTCACTTCGAGGCATGCATGTCAAACTTTTTTATGTAGTGCACATGTGACAATAGGAGTGCAGTGTTAAAATTTGATTTTTAAAGAACATTAAGACATTTTATACATTAAAATTGATTCCTTAGGTATTTAATTTGTAAATTTCAAATTTGAACTATATGCACACGCGGTTGTGCGCCCGAATGGATTAGGAATTCATTTTTTTGTCTTGGGTGCATGTTTAGTCCCCATGGAAGGAAAAACAATAAATTTCGAACATCTCGGGGCCGCAAACATTGACTCTTGGCTTTCAAATTCCAGCAAATGCCCAGCTAAGCTGGAATTCATGAAACATTTACATGATTTCATGATAGGGACCTTATAGGTCGTGGTAAATAAATCGTCCAATTTGAGAGAAGTTTTCATCTAAGCTTCTTGCAAACGAGGGCTTATTAATAGATGCAACACAGAACTGTCACGTTTACATCGCAAACGGTTTATTAATCCAAACTGTTTTTATTTAGTCCGCGTATTAGCGTTGGTTAAAGTCAAGCTTTGTAAACTTTGACCAAATTTAGAAAAAATGTTAATGTTTACAATTAAAAATTATTACCATTAGATTCTTGGGCTTTCTATTCCTGTGCCCCTGGTTCCTTAGTTGTACTCACTCATCCCCACGCTCTTAACTTTTTCTCACCTTTCCCCACTCACTACCCCGAAACCCTCACCAAAGGTCACAATGGAGGATGCCGTCGGGTCAATGGTCTGACCGTTAACTTTGACGAGTGGGGCCGCGTTGGACTGTGTCACCCGTTGGACCTGACAAGTGGGTCCGCGTTGGACGGTGGCGCTGGTTGGACCGTTGGGCTGTGGTTTTGTTGGACTATTGGGCCGTTGCATGAAACACCTGCATGCATGCGCTGATGCACGCCACCACAATAAGCCTGCTATGCATGCGCGGCATGATCCAGCTGGCCTGCCTGCATGCGCCGACGCGCGCCGCCATGGACGCAGCGACGGTTGCTGCCGCTGTTTCCTCTCTTCTCGCATGCGTCTTCACCTTCCAGGTGCCACAGACCGAGGCGAGGGTGCAGTACTACGTGCGGGCTTCGCCCACCTTTTTTACCCAACCATATATCTATGTTATGCTTGCTTCTTTTATGGGGATGAATGTCACTCCCTCCATCTACAAAAGCATGCAATATTTATTTATTTTTTGAAAAAAGGGGTCCCCCCCGCTCCATCTTTTATTATGAAGCATCAGCAAAAAAAATAGTTCAGGTCGACCTTATTACAATCATCCAGGACACTAGAGAATAGAACCAGCAACCAGAGTTAGCTAAACATAGCTCAGATAGCATAATAGCGAAAGCATGCAATATATATCGTCCCTTATATCCATAGTTCCATACAAAAGCATGCAATATATATCCTACGTACTACCTAGTGCACTACGCATCTTCGTCGTCGGAGATGGCCTGATCCGCCTGCGCCGAAGCCTGGTCCGCCTGCGCCGCCGCCTGCACCTCCTCCTGCGCCGCCCGCGCCACCCGCGCTGACTCTGAGCGGATGGAGTTGAGGATCGCCACCTGGTCGGGCCACAGATGCACGACCGGCGGCGCCTCCTCCTCTGGCTCCTGCGGCGGCGCCTCCTCCTCCGGCTCCTGTGGCTCATCCTCCGGCTCGGAGTCCCCCATCTCCTCCCCCTCCTCGAAATCCTCCTCCAGTTCCAAAGGTAGCCTCGCTTGCCTCCGGATTTGAACCTGCCGAAGGAGGAAGAGACGGTGTTCGATTGTGTAGTACTGGCGGCGTGGTGTCATGGCTGAGGGGCTCAGAGAGGGGAGTGCTCAGGTGCTGGCGGAGAGAGGGAGTAGGCGGATGAGCTAGGGATGGGGGACGCCGTCCGGCTTAAATAGCCGGCTATGGCCTATGGATAAGGACGGGGAGTCGGAGTGGTGCCTCCTTCCTCGACAGTCAACGCCCAGCGAAGGCCCAACCAGTACTTGGTATTATTTTGCACGGACGAGTGGGCGAGCAGAACCAACCTCTCGCGGATCGCCAAAAGATCCAACGATGCAGAGCCGTCCATGTGATCCAACGGCGCGGAGCCTGCACGCAGCCCCTCGGAAATCCTTCTAGAAGACTATATCTGATGGTTATCGCTTGGCGCTAGGGTATGATCGGACGACTGCAGTTTGACGTTAGGGTTTGGAGAGATGCTGCGGGGTTTTGAGCCGGTCAGCGGGGTTATCTTATGTTTGACCAACTTTCAAATGGCGTTAACTAATTCAAAAAAAATCAAAAAAATATGAGACCTTTCCGGTTCGTCCTTTTATAAGACATAGCTACCCTAAAAAATATAAACTTGGTTTAGGGACATTTTTAAGAAAAACCTTTTTTTGAGGTGAGCTACCGTTTCCAAGTTCAAATGAGCATAACTAAATTCAAAAAAAATCAAAACAATGTAAAACCTGCCCACAATGCCGTTATATGTGACATGGCCTTGGCAAAAAATAATAATCTTGATTTATGGACATTTTCATGAAAAATCCTTCACACATACGAGCTATCACGTACGGTGTTGTATAGAGTTCAAGAAGAGAGCGGCAGTGAGTTTATGTTTACGAAAAATAAAAAAAAACACCAGAGCTTCATTTCAGTGTGAGTAAGAAGGATCTGAATTTATTCTTCATTTTTGTAAAATTGAACTGTCTTTATAATAATGGGTTTTGCAATGAAGGGTTAGGGTTAGGGTTTATGAGTCTATTTTTGTTTTGTTTGCTGTTAGACCATTTCAACATAGGGTAACATGATCATTACAACTTAGGATCAACTTAGGCCTCTTCCAATGCGAAGGTGCTGAGTGCATTAAATAGCTTAGCAACTCAACTCTCCAATGGATAGGTGCTTAGCTTGTTGTTGCTAAGCTCACTTTATTTATTGATTTAGCACCTACTGTAAGCTCTTTTAGCACGGTGGAGCACTGGGAAGGGCCTGAGGATCAACATGTCGCTTAAAATTCAAATGTTAGTTCAAATTCGTTTTGCCTTAATTAAACATCAAATCACATCATATTCAAACATCACATCACCATGCATTAGCTTTAATTAAACATTAATGCCGACCACAGAGGCCGGCGATAGTTCTAGGGCACCCTAGTTCATCTGTTAAAAAAAACCTAATTCATAAGTCTGCCATGCATTAAAAATATACACAAGGCCGCCCGCCGGTGAAGCCGCCCGCCGCCGTCTTCAGGAGCGCCGTCCTACTCCTCGCCGTCGCTGGTGAGGTTGACGTAGGGAGACGGCTGCCAAAGGTGGGCTGGCGGCCCCTGCCAGGACGGAGGCGCTTGCGACACCTGCAACACCTCCTCCCGTGGCTCCTGCTCCGGTTCGGGTGACCGCGGCGGTGTGGGTGCCCACGGCTGGACAGCCAGCGCGTCGGCCATCTCCGACGTAGTGGATGACCACCCCCACTTCTGGCCCACCAGCTGGGGGTTCCACGCCGCAAGGGGCGTCGCCTCCGCCACCTCCTCCTTCACCTTCTCCTTGGCGACGGCGGCCATCTCCAGCTCAAGGATGGCCATGTCGCCGGCCGCAGAGAGGGCCATCGCCCTCTCCATGTCTGCCCATTGACGCTCATCGTGCATGCGCGTGGATTCCTCCATCACACGCCTAATGAGCTCGGCCTCCTCATCCTCTGTCATCGGAGGTGGTGGTGACGGGGACAGAGATGGTGTCGGGGTGAGGCCGCGGACACGCCTACAACCGCGCACTTGGGGTGGGCTAGCGGCACGTCGTCGGCGTGGGCTAGGTGGACGACCGGCAAAAAATGACTGCCGCCGCAGGTCGTGCTCGTCGCGGAGCCATGTATCCCACAGCGGCGAGTTGATGCCGTACCTTGGGTCATGGAGGAGATCCGGAGGCAGGCGCACGCGACGTCAGTAGATCTCTTCACGGTGGGCGCGGCCGCTCACCGGCACCGGTGGGATTGGCACCCGATCCGCGGACATGTGCCAGTTGTCGGGGAGGTGGGCATTTCCCCACGGCAATGGTGTCACCGTCTCCCTGTACCTCCGGCATATTTCCGCGCCGATGTACGGGCGCGTGCGTTGCGGGCGGCCGGCAGACCGAATGCAAATGCAGGCGGAGCGGGTGGAGCGGGCGGAGCGGGCAGAGCAGGTGGTGGTGGTGGTTGGCTCCTAGAGAGACCGGAGCGGCGCCTACCAGAGGATGAGCCGGCCTCATGGCCGTGCTTCCCCTTCCCGGACCACGGCCAGATCATGGCGACGGCGGCGGGCTAGGGTTTCTAGAACCTGCCGGGGGTGGAGGGGGCAGGATTGGCTTTGGAAGCGGAAGCTACTGTGTGGAGTGTGGACTGGCCGGTCCACGGGTTCCCACTTATAGAAGTACGATGACCCGAAGGTGGGTAGCTGACGACCGGGCCCCGCCGCACATGCGCATTTACTTTGGGCGGTGGGGGTAGGTGGGACGCCGCCACGAGTCCCCGAGGCGACGGCCCGTCTGTCCGTTTTGCCCCAAGCGGACGTGGGCGTACGATTTGGAGTTGCCCTTACGACGCGCCCCACTCGTCAGAGTTAATGGTCAAACCATTGACCCGATGGCATCCTCCGTTGTGACCTTTGGTGAGGGTTTCGGGCTAGGGAGTGGGGAAAAGTGAGCAAAAGTTAAGGACGTGGGGATGAATGAGCACAACTAAGGAACCAGGGGCACAGATGTAAAATACCCTAGATTCTTTATTGAATGTACTTTCACATTATATATATTTGTCATGGTAATTATTTCTATTTCTTTCTTTAAAGTTGGTCAAACTATATCAAGTTTGACTTCAGTCAACTCTAATATGTAGACTAAATAAAAACGGAGGGAGTAAGTGCCGTAGCTTCGCAGAAAAACAATACACGCCCCGCGATCCGTGCACGCAGATATGATTTGACGGGACGCATGCTAGCAGGTCGCCTCGTAGGATGACCGGGATGTGTGCGAGAAGGTGTGTGAATTGATGGGAGGCGTGTTCGCTGCGCAGTTTCGCAGGGAGGCGTGCCGTTACGCATGTGAATTGACGGTGCGCATGCCAGCAGTCCGGCACGCAGGCGGCTCACCGGGAAGCGAGCCGTCCCTTTAAACCGCCGTCCGCCTCCCTCTCAAGTCCCAACTCCCCTTTATTAACCGCGCCCGAGCCGCTGGTTTTAACATTCTTGCTACACACAATCCTCTCTCACACCCTGCATCATCGCCGCCGTTCTCAATCGTCATCACCGGCCTCCCTGCACCATGGGAGGGAGTAACCACGTCGGTGGCGGCGAAGCACCCAAGCACAGCATGAAGGTGGGCACAGAGATTGCCGTCGTCGGAGATGACGTATCGCATAGACAGCAGCGCGGCCTTGACGTTGTCGCCGCCACCGTGCTTCCCCAGTCGGAGCCGATGGTCCACAGCGACTCCGACGAACACTCCAGCGATGACAACGACTCGGACGGAGAACCGGTTGGTCATATATACCCATTTTTGCTAAATACATATAAAAGGCTGATTGGTTTGCTACAAACATCTTGCATTGCTGCCAATATTTGGCTAAATCAACAGTTGTCAACATTTCGCAACCTTTTGTGAGATTGATAACGAGAATTGTTATGCAACCAATCTCTAGCCAACATTTGGCAGTTGCTAAAATATGGCATGCCAACTTTTGGCATCAAACCAATTAGCTTCGATTTAGGGTTCACGTTATCGCATGATATATTATGTTTCATAAACTCTGCCTTGCAAATTCGCATTATAAAATATACGGACGTCACATTTTTTACTATGTATAGGTGCTATCTGACGATGTGGACAGCGAGGATGAAGACGTCCGGGAGAGGTTCAAGAGGCAAACGCTGAGAGAGCTTATGGCTGGAAAGCATAACAGGTGTGTATGGAAGAATGGGGGCTATGGATGTCCATTCTGGAACCATAAGATTAACAACACGTACTCTAGTGTTCTGGCGCATGCAAGAGGACGATCCGTTGGCTCCTTCAAGCAGAAGTACTCTCGCAGGATAGCGCACGCCGCGTACGCCCAGTTCCTGGAGAATCTTAACGATCAAGCATGAAGATGAGATGTTGGATTGAATCTATCTAGTTTGTGTGTATTATATCTATGCTTGTGTATTATATTTTTTCCCGAGATTGAAACTGTGCGACGACTTTCATTGTGCGGTATCTCCATCACACAGGAGTGCTAGTTTACTTGAGTTGAGAATAATATTTATATAGGATTTATCACACACGGTTGGATCTAATAAGCCGTTTCCTCCGAAGCACATTATTCTAAGACAGAAAACCCTCAGCACCACTTCCAAAAAAAAACCTCAGCACCCACACGTCACAAAACCCTCGCCTGCTCCTGTCCCCCTCCCCCTCCCCAGTAGCACCTACACTAACGCTAGTACTCCGGGACTCTCCATGCATGTGACCGCCTATCCCCGTGGCAACCACTTAGCTCGACGCTTGTCGCCGCCGCCGGCTGCCGCAAAACGCCACCACATATCTCCACTGCCGATTGCCGTGGCCTATCGGCACTGACTTTCTTGACGCTGCTCGCTGTCGACCCAGCTCGCCCGATTGGGGAATCTTCGGTACTGGTTTTTTCCCCATGAAGAACCAGGTAACTAATCTACTGAAATATTTCCGCTCATCTCTTATCCCAGTCCGTCGCCCCCTTTTAATCACCCGTCCGAAATCGCCGTGGATTCATGTTTCTTCTAGCTGATTCGAGGGTTTTCATTCATAGAGTGTACTGTGCAAGGACACATCAGGGCTATGCGGCCTCGGCCAAAAAACCGAGGAGTTCCATCTCACCGTACCAGACGACTTCACGAAGTGCACGATATGTTCAATCTCACACTACCTGTGTTGACATGCATGGCCTATACTTTTTCTGAACCTATACTATATATTGCTACATTTGGGTAAAAGGCGCCACATGCAGCATTTGCGTCAAATGTGATTTCTTCTCTTCTTCTTATTCTTCTCCTTCTATATTAAGCAAATTAATGTTATATTGTCCTTTCGTTTACTCTCATATATATTTGCACGACATCATGGTTACATTATCTCTTTACTTGTAATTTCTTGTCCTCTCATATGAATTATTGCACTATTCTTTTAACTACTACTCCCATACTATCATGTTACCCTGTTCTTTAAAAATCTTATCAATGCCTGCAGTACATCCCTTGCTTTGCAATGACAACTTTAACGCTAAATCTTGGCCTTTACATAAATTAAGACTCCAGGGATGTCATATTGAGCACAAACAATGGATTTACAATTGTTATTTTTGTAAAACTTGATGAAGATTGTCACTCCTATTTTGAAGAAGGCCTTTGGGGAGAAATTTCTAAGTTTTATGTACTGAAAGCTGGCACTAAAATTACGCTCCACCTAAAAGAGCCTTACCATACGATAAATGCTAACTTCCCCAATGACATTCTCAGTCCATGCTTTGTTGGAAGTAAGTGTTATTTCTAGTATCTGTATGTTGACTTGCATAGCAATATCAATGTAACTGTGTAGTATTTAGCAACCAATTGGGATTTCATTTTCTTAATCTGTTAAAACTGTTCCTACCTAGTAACTTGTAATTACCAATGCACTATTCTGCTGCACTGATATAGCTACATAATTACTATCCTCCCACTGCTCTACTCTTGACAGAAAGATATGCCGGCGGCCATTCTCCGGACGTGGATGTCGAGGTTGCCAACAAGCAGAGGCGGGCCGAGCCAGAAACACAAGCGCCTCCGATAGGCCCAGACCTCATCAGCAGCCTCCCCGACGATGTGTTGAGAGTCATCATCTTCCTCCTCCCTATCGAAGATGGCGTGCGCACAACCGTCCTCTCCCGGCGGTGGCGCCCCCTATGGCGCTACACCCCTCTCGGCCTCATCAGCGAGCATATGCTCTGCACTGGCTATCGCAAATGCTTGGATGCATTGTCCCAGATCCTCGGCACACACTGTGGCCCAATCAAAGGCCTTACTATGGGCAAGTTCCGTTCCAGTGGCAAGGACCGAGCCAAGCTTGACGAGTGGTTCTTATCGACAGCCCTAGATCATCTCGAGGAACTCACTTTTAATGATGGACATATGTGCCCGCTGCCACCCTCCGCGCTGCGCCTCGCGCCAACGCTGCGCATCGCCAGGTTCATGAACTGCTATTTCCCCCAGATTAACGCCAATCCCGCTCTTTTGCTACCTCGACTGAAGCACCTTGAGCTCGTTGCCGTCTGCATCCCCAACAATGACATGGAGCGCCTGCTCCGTGGCTGTACTACGCTCGAGTGCCTTCACCTTCAGGCGATTAATGGGT
Source organism: Elymus sibiricus (assembly GCA_039707655.1). Taxonomy (NCBI): domain Eukaryota; kingdom Viridiplantae; phylum Streptophyta; class Magnoliopsida; order Poales; family Poaceae; genus Elymus; species Elymus sibiricus. Next base: position 195,511,453 of record CM077663.1, on the reverse strand, counting down.
TGAGTAGCCTCCACACCACCTCCATGAGTCTCCGGACAATTTGTGTGTATTGCTGGTGCAACAACAGGAGATCACACAAGGTGAATCACCAAATGGTCATTGAGGACGTGCCTTACTTGAGAGATTACTTGTTGTTGATCAACAAGGTCCAACAAGAATCAGGGTCATTCAAGCGCCAAAATTGACAGTGTTTGGCTACTCGCCCGTCAACTTATCTGAACTTGTTTTTGGATCCATAACCGTCCAGGTACAACAGTCGCCCTCTTCTCATTTTTGAATTAACATTTTTTTCTCTATTCAAGATGTATGTTCGTTTGTCATCCAGAAAATTATATCGACAAGCTCGACCCTGTATCTGCGCACAGTGAAGTTCTTGGCAGTAGAATCTATCGGCCCCGACTTGGACCAAGTTGTTAGTTTGCTGAGATGCTTTTCGTGCCTGGAGAAGCTATATATCGAGGTGATGCTCTTTCATGTTAAATTTTAACCACAAGGGAGTTCAGTTTTTGAAACCCTACAAATCATAAGAGGTCCCTTGTGTGTCCAAGCACTAATACATTCTCTTCTTTTGCAGTTACGGTTAGGCCCGATAGTGGATAATGTGATACAATATAACAATCCCATCGAATGCCTTGATCTCCATCTCTCAGATATTACTTTGAACTCCTACCGAGGGACCTTACCGGAGATTATATTCGCCAGGTTCTTTGTTGTGAGAGTAAGTGTGCTAAAGAAAGAATGGTTTGCTGATCAGCTCCGGCGACTAGGACAGAATAGAAAAGGCTCTGCAAAAGCTCAATTTCGTTTTGTAACTTCAGTTGACAGACTATTCGGAAGTCCTTATGTCAAGCCCATAAATGACATGTTAGTGGCGGATCCCTTTGCAGAAATATTGAAGTTGCCAAACTAGTAGTAATATCAGTATGAACCTATCATATATGTTCATGTTCAGCTGATCAGCGCAGGCGTCTAGAGCTGCATGACAAAGTTTCTACATAAGCTGAATTTCATTACTATTATCGGTTTGAACCTTGTAATCTTTCAATTTGAGCCTTGTAATGCTGGAATTTGAACCTTTGTACTATTTTTGTCATTTGTGATACAACCATGCAAATGGCATCTTATGAAGGAGGCTCGTATGTTGGTAGTACCATATTTTCCTTAGTATGCAATGGACGATTAATAACTGGACATTAATATGCAATTGACGATTAATATCTGGACCTTAAGAAGCAGAACCACGACCGAGAGTATCCTACGAGGCTCCAATGGCGCTCCCAGCGGCTGCCGACGACGAGCGCCAGTTCACCATGCATGCCGTAGTGGACAGGCACAAAGTGGTCTCGTTCGACCTCGCCTCCCACCGCGTGCTCTACTCTCACGTCCCTCCGTGTGCTCTTCTCTCGCACCCCTCTGCGCGCGCTCTGCCAGCGTTTGGGGCCAGCCCACGATCACGTTCGGGGCTTCATATGCATGCGGTTGCGTGATGACCCACAAGTATAGGGGATCTATCGTAGTCCTTTCGATAAGTAAGAGTGTCGAACCCAACGAGGAGCAGAAGGAAATGACAAGCAGTTCTTAGTAAGGTATTCTCTGCAAGCACTGAAATTATCAGTAACAGATAGTTTTGTGATAAGATAATTCGTAACGGGTAGCAAGTAACAAGTGTAAATAAGGTGTAGCAAGGTGGCCCAATCCTTTTTATAGCAAAGGACAAGCCTGGACGAACTCTTATATAAAGCAAAGCGCTCCCGAGGACACATGGGAATTTCTGTCAAGCTAGTTTTCATCATGCTCATATGATTCGCGTTCGTTACTTTGATAATTTGATATGTGGGTGGACCGGTGCTTGGGTGATGCCCTTACTTGGACAAGCCTCCCACTTATGATTAACCACTCTCGCAAGCATCTGCAACTACGAAAGAAGAATTAAGATAAATCTAACCATAGCATGAAACGTGTGGATCCAAATCAGCCCCTTACGAAGCAACGCATAAACTAGGGTTTAAGCTTCTGTCACTCTAGCAACCCATCATCTACTTATTACTTCCCAATGCCTTCCTCTAGGCCCAAACAATGGTGAAGTGTTATGTAGTCGACGTTCACATAACACCACTAGAGGAGAGACAACATACATCTCATCAAAATATCGAACGAATACCAAATTCACATGATTACTTATAACAAGACTTATCCCATGTCCTCAGGAACAAACGTAACTACTCACAAAGCATATTCATGTTCATAATCAGAGGAGTATTAATGATGATCAAGGATCTGAACATATGATCTTCCACCAAGTAAACCAACTAGCATCAACTACAAGGAGTAATTAACACTACTAGCAACCCACAGGTACCAATCTGAGGTTTTGAGACAAAGATCGGATACAAGAGATGAACTAGGGTTTGAGAGGAGATGGTGCTGGTGAAGATGTTGATGGAGATTGACCCCCTCTCGATGAGAGGATCATTGGTGATGACAATGGCTTCGATTTCCCCCTCCGGGAGGGAAGTTTCCCCGGCAGAACAGCTCCGCAGGAGCCCTAGATTGGTTCTGCCCAAGTTCCGCCTCGAGACGGCGGCGCTTCGCCCCGAAAGCTCTGTTATGATTTTTTCCAGGTCAAAACCCTCCATAGAGTAGAAGATGGGCACCGGAGGGCTGCCAGGTGGGCCACAAGCCACAGGGGCGCGCCTAGGGGGGTAGGGCGCGCCCCCCTGGCTTGTGACTGCCTGGTGGGCCCCCTCTGGTATTTCTTCTGCCCAGTATTTTTTTATATATTCCAAAATAATTCTTCGTAAGTTTTCAGGACTTTTGGAGTTGTGCAGAATAGGTATCTCAGATTTGCTCCTTTTCCAGTCCAGAATTCCAGCTGCCGGCATTCTCCCTCTTCATGTAAACCTTGTAAAATAAGAGAGAAAAGGCATAAGTATTGTACCATAATGTGTAATAACAACCCATAATGCAATAAATATCGATATAAAAGCATGATGCAAAATGGACGTATCAACTCCCCCAAGCTTAGACCTCGCTTGTCCTCAAGCGAAAGCCGAAATCGATAAATATGCCCACATGTTTAGAGATAGAGGTGTCGATAAAATAAAATACGGGCATGAGGGCATCATGATCATCTTTAGAACAGCAACATGAATTGACATATAATTTCTTATGCTGAAGTAACAATTCATTCACAAGGTAAAGTATGAATCAAGAACTCTATTGAGAACCAACAAACTATGATCTCAGTCATTGAAGCAATTCCAATTTATCATAACATAGGAAAGAGTCAATATAAGAGCTTGTAAAGCAAATCCACATACTCAATCATCTTTTAGTCTTTCACAATTGCTAACACTCACGAGGTACCTATGAGGTCAAAGTTTCAATCAGACACAGAGAAAGATAGGGGCTTATAGTATTGCCTCCCAACTGTTTACCTCAAGGGTAATGTCAACAGAAATAACTCATGCTCTCCCACTTCCAAGTGGATATATGTGTCTAGATCATTCCCCAACACATGACGCTTGCCGAAAGATGAAGGCGAAATAAAGAAAGTGATGGAGATCACCACGACTCTTGCATAAAGGTAAGTACTAGAAAATAAAAGTAACAGATAGGCCCTTCACAGAGGGAAGCAGAGGTTGTCATGTGCTTTATAGTTGGATGCACAATCCCTTAATGCAAAAGAACGTCACTTTATATTGCCCCTTGTGATAGAGAACTTTATTATGTAGTCCGTCGCTTTTATTTTTTCCCTATCACAAGTTCGTATAAAGCTTGTTTTCCTCACACTAATAGATCACACATATTTAGAGAGCAATTTTTTATTGCTTGCACCGATGACAACTTACTTGAAGGATTTTACTCAATCCATAGGTAGGTATGGTGGACTCTCATGGCAAAACTGGGTTAAGGGTGTTTGGATGCACAAGTAGTATCTCTACTTGGTGCGGAAGTTTTGGCTGATATGAGGTGGAAGCAAGCGACACATGTTGAGGGATCTATAACCATATAACTTCTATTCGGAAATAAGCAAACATAACTCATTGTGTTGTCTTCCTTGTCCAACATCAACTTCTTAACATATAATATTTTAATGAGTGCTCACAATCATAAAAGATGTCCAAGATAATATATTTATATGTGAACCTCTCTTTCTTTATTACTTCCTTTTAATTGCCACAATGACCAACAACTATGTTTGTTAAATCACAACAAATTTCAATCGACATACTTCTTATATGTGAAGTCATCACTTCCCATAAGATTAACATATGTACTCTTTGCTTTTATTCTATATTTCTTTCTATTTCTTTTTCCTCAAGATCAAGATCATATCAAACAAGCAAAGCCCTCAACTCAAAACTACTCTTTATTATATAGCTCTCGGACTCTCTTACATAGGGGGAATATAAAGCAAAACTCAAAACAAGATCACACTAAAAATTCATTCTACTAGATCAAGATATAACCAAAAGAATTGAACTAAGAAAAACGATAAAAATAAAAGATGTGATGGTGATACGATACCGGGGCACCTCCCCCAAGCTTGGCACAAGCCAAGGGGAGTGCCCATACCCATGTGTTTAGTTGTCTTGCTTCGGAGGTGGTGATGTTATATTCTTGGCGATGATGCCCTTCAGGATGCGATTCTCCTCCTCAAGCTTATTATTTTGCTGTCTGAGATCCATTATTTCCTTGCGAAGTTTTTCAGTGATGGTTAGAGATCCTTTAACCCATGGATGTCTCATTGCTGCGGGGGAAGAAGCAACACTATTTTTCATATTTTCATAAGTAAGAAATTTAGCATTGGAAGGGATAACCGAGTGCGGGATTGCTGAGCTCTGAAGTTCTTCCAGCATGGCTCCAGGTTGTGGATGAGAGGTAACTTCTTGGTCTTCCTCCATGGTATCTCTCCTTTTCAAGTCGGCCTCCATCTCTTCCTCCGTAGCCTGCCCGAAACGGTTCTCCCCGACCGACTCTTGCGAAGACATCTTGCTCTAAATCTGCTGCAGAAACAGCTTGAAGAGAAAACAGGAGGTATTGTCGTGATACGAGAGTCAAAACCTTCGGGAGATTATATAATGAATTTTTACCGACCCGAAGGAGTATTCCACAAGAAAACGGAGTCCGGAGGGTACACGAGGTAGCCACAAGCCACAGGGGCGCGCCCAAGGGGGTAGGGCGCGCCCCCCTGGCTTGTCGCTTCCTCGTGCACTTTTCGGACTGCCATTAATTTTTCTAATTTTTTAAATATTGCAAAAATAATAAAAATTGCCATTGAAAAAGTTTTGGAGTCGGTTTACTTACCGTACCACATACCTATTCCTTTTCGGAGTCTGAAACGTTCTGGTAGGTCTCCCTAATGTACTCCTCTGGAGTTATTGTATTGATAACATTGGTTTCAACATTTATGGGAGTACCTGAGATATAATGTTTGATTCTTTGCCCGTTTACCACCTTCGGGTTGGTGCCTTCGGCGTTGTTGATCTTGATGGCACCAGAACGGTATACCTCCTCGATAACGTAAGGACCTTCCCACTTAGAGAGAAGTTTTCCTGCAAAAAATCTTAAACGAGAATTGTATAGCAAGACATGATCACCTACATTAAATTCACGCTTTTGTATCCTTCTATCATGCCATCTCTTAACCATTTCTTTAAATAACTTGGCATTCTCATAGGCTTGGGTTCTCCATTCATCAAGTGAGCTAATGTCAAATAACCTCTTCTCACCAGCAAGTTTGAAATCATAATTGAGCTCTTTAATTGCCCAATAAGCTTTATGCTCTAGCTCAAGAGGTAAGTGACAAGCTTTACCATAAACCATCTTATACGGAGGCATACCCATAGGGTTTTTATAAGCAGTTCTATAAGCCCACATTGCATCATCAAGTTTCTTAGACCAATTCTTCCTAGATCTATTAACAGTCTTTTGCAAAATCAATTTAATTTCTCTATTGCTCAATTCTACTTGACCACTAGACTGAGGATGATACGGAGATGCAATTCTATGATTAACATCATACTTAGCAAGCAATTTACGGAAAGCAACATGAATAAAGTGTGAACCACCATCAGTCATCAAATATCTAGGGACTCCAAATCTAGGGAAAATAACTTCTTTAAGCATTTTAATAGAAGTGTTATGATCAGCGCTACTAGTTGGAATAGCTTCTACCCACTTAGTAACATAATCAACAGCAACTAGAATATGAGTATACCCGTTAGATTGTGGAAAATGTCCCATATAATCAAAACCCCAAACATCAAATGGTTCAATAACAAGAGAGTAATTCATAGGCATTTCCTGACGTCTACTAATATTACCAATTCTTTGACATTCATCACAAGACAAAACAAACTTACGAGCATCCTTGAAGAGAGTAGGCCAATAAAAACCAGATTGTAGTACCTTATGTAGTTCTATCTCCAGCGTGGTGTCCTCCGTAGGCCTCGGAGTGACACTTGCGTAGGATCTGTTCCTGTTCATGCTCAAGTACACAACGTCTAATAATACCATCTACTCCTTCTTTATAAAGGTGTGGATCATCCCAAAAGTAATGTCTCAGGTCATAGAAGAACTTTTTCTTTTGTTGGTATGTGAAACTAGGCGGTATAAATTTAGCAACAATGTAATTAGCATAATCAGCATACCATGGAGCATTATGTGAAGCATTTATGACAGCTAATTGTTCATCAGGAAAGCTATCATCAATAGGTAGTGGGTCATCAAGAACATTTTCTAACCTAGACAAGTTATCTGCCACAGGGTTATCAGCACCCTTTCTATCAATAATATGCAAATCAAATTCTTGTAGCAGAAGAACCCACCTAATAAGTCTAGGTTTAGCATCTTTCTTTTCCATAAGGTACTTAATAGCAGCATGATCGGTGTGAACAGTTACTTTGGAATCAACAATATAAGGTCTGAACTTATCACAAGCAAACACGACCGCTAAAAATTCCTTTTCAGTAGTAGCATAATTTCTTTGAGCACTGTCTAGAGTTTTACTGGCATAATGGATGACATTTAATTTCTTATCGACTCTTTGTCCTAGAACAGCACCAACAGCATAATCACTAGCATCACACATAATTTCAAAGGGTAGATTCCAATCAGGTGGTTGAACAACAGGTGCGGAAATCAAGGCATTCTTTAGGATTTCAAATGCTTCTACACAATCATCATCAAAAACGAATGTAATATATTTTTGCAAAAGATTGGTGAGAGGCCTAGAAATCTTAGAGAAGCCTTTAATAAACCTCCTATAGAAACCAGCATGACCAAGGAAACTTCTTATACCTCTTATGTCCGTGGGACACGTCATTTTTTCAATAGCATCAACCTTAGCCTTATCAACTTCAATACCTCTTTCGGAGATCTTGTGCCCCAAGACAATACCTTCATTAACCATAAAGTGGCACTTTTCCCAATTCAAGACAAGATTAGTTTCTTCACATCTCTGCAAAACTCGATCAAGGTTGCTCAAGCAATCATCAAAAGAAGTTCCGTAAACGGAAAAATCATCCATGAAGACCTTAAGAATCTTTTCACAAAAGTCAGAGAATATAGCCATCATACATCTTTGAAAGGTAGCAGGTGCATTGCATAAACCAAAAGGCATACGTCTATAAGCAAAGGTACCGAAAGGGCAAGTAAAAGTGGTTTTTTCTTGATCCTCTCTTGATACAGGTATTTGAGAGAAACCAGAGTAACCATCTAGAAAGCAAAAATGAGTATGGTTGGATAGTCTTTCTAGCATTTGATCAATAAAAGGTAAAGGGTAATGATCTTTCTTAGTAGCTTTATTTAATTTCCTAAAATCAATTACCATTCTATAACCTGTAACAATTCTTTGCGGGATCAATTCATTTTTATCATTAGGAACAACGGTAATACCTCCCTTCTTACGGACACAATGAACGGGACTAACCCATCTACTATCAGCAACAGGATAAATTATACCTGCCTCCAGAAGTTTTAGTATTTCTTTTCTTACCACTTCTTTCATCTTAGGATTCAACCGTCGTTGGTGATCAATAACTGGTTTGGCATCAGGCTCCATATTAATTTTATGCTGACATAGAGTGGGACTAATGCCCTTAAGATCATCAAGAGTATATCCAATAGCAGCACGGTGCTTCCTCAGAGTTTTCAATAATCTCTTTTCTTCATGCTCTGAAAGGTTAGCACTAATAATAACAGGATATATCTCCTTTTCATCAAGATAAGCATATTTGAAAGTATCGGGTAATTGTTTAAGCTCAAACACGGGATCACCCTTGGGTGGAGGAGGATCCCCAAGTATTTCAACAGGTAAGTTGTGTTTCAAAATAGGCTGCTAATCAAAGAAAATTTTGTCTATTTCATTCCTCTCATTCATATGCATATCATTTTCATGGTCTAGCAAATATTGTTCTAAAGGATCAGTAGGAGGCACAGCGATAGAAGCAAGACCAATAATTTCATCTTTACTAGGCAATTCTTTGTCATGGGGTTGTCTACGAAATTTAGAGAAATTGAACTCATGAGACACATCCCCAAAACTCACAGTAACTGTTTCTTTCTCACAATCAATCCTAGCATTAACAGTATTCAAGAAGGGTCTGCCAAAAATAATGGGACAAAAATCATCTTGTGGGGAACCGAGAACAACAAAATCAGTAGGATACTTTATTTTCCCACACAAGACTTCAACATCTCTAATAATCCCCATTGGTGCAATAGTATCTCTATTAGCAAGCTTAATAGTAACATCAATTTCCTTTAGTTCAACTGGTGCAATATCATGCATAATTTCTTTGTATAAGGAAAAAAGAATTGCACTCACACTAGCACCCATATCACATAAGCCATGATAACAATGATCTCCTATTTTAACAGAAACAACAGGCACACCAACAACAGGTCTATGTTTACTCTTAGCATTAGGTCTAGCAATTCTAGCAGCTTCATCACAGAAATGAATAACATGCCCGTCAATATTATCAACCAAGAGATCTTTAACCATAGCAACACTAGGTTCAACTTTAATTTGTTCAGGGGGTGTAGGTGTTCTAATACAACTCTTACGAACCACGGTTGAAGCTTTAGCATGTTCTTTTATCCTAACAGGGAAGGGTGGTTTCTCAATATAAGCAGTAGGAATAACAGGATCAACATTATAAGTAATAATTTCCTCTTCAACTTTAATAGGTTCAACTACTTTCACTTCAATGGGAGGATGATATTTAAACCACTTCTCCTTAGGGAGATCAACATGAGTAGCAAAAGATTCACAGAAAGAAGCTACTATCTCAGAGTCAAGTCCATATTTAGTGCTAAATTCACGAAAAGCATCGGTGTCTATAAAATATTTAACACAATCAAACTTAAGGTTTATACCTGACTCCTTACCTTCGTCGAGTTCCCAATCTTCAGAGTTGTGTTTAATTCTTTCCAATAAGTCCCATTTGAATTCAATATCCTTCTTCATAAAGGAACCACCACAAGAAGTGTCGAGCATGGATCGATCATTATGAGAAAGCCGAGCATAAAAATTCTGAATAATAATATCTCTTGAGAGCTCATGGTTGGGGCATGAATATAACATTGAATTAAGCATCCCCCAAGCTTGAGCGATTCTTTCTCCTTCACGAGGCCAAAAATTATAAATATAATTCCGATCACGATGAACCAGATGCATAGGATAAAACTTTTGATGAAATTCCAATTTCAATCGGTTGTAGTTCCATGATCCAATATCATCACATAGCCTATACCATGTCAATGCCTTCTTCTTCAAAGATAAAGGAAAGACCTTCTTCTTGACAACATCCTCGGGAAAACCTGCAAGCTTAAATAATCCACAAACTTCATCCACATAAATTAGATGCAAATCAGGATGTAGTGTTCCATCTCCTGCATAAGGATTAGCTAGCAGTTTCTCTATCATACCCGAAGGAATTTCATAATAAATATTTTCAGTAGGTTCAGTAGGTTGAGGGGCAACTCTTTGTGCTTCCGGTCGAGGTGAAGATACCCCGAACAAGCCCCTCAAAGGATTACTTTCCATAGTAACAAGTGACAGTAAATTTCAGCACAGTATATAAATTTTTCCTTACCAAGTTCCACTCACCAAAGGCGCTTCACTCCCCGGCAACAGCGCCAGAAAAGAGTCTTGATGACCCACAAGTATAGGGGATCTATCGTAGTCCTTTCGATAAGTAAGAGTGTCGAACCCAACGAGGAGCAGAAGGAAATGACAAGCAGTTCTCAGTAAGGTATTCTCTGCAAGCACTGAAATTATCGGTAACAGATAGTTTTGTGATAAGATAATTCGTAACGGGTAGCAAGTAACAAGTGTAAATAAGTTGCAACAAGGTGGCCCAATCCTTTTTATAGCAAAGGACAAGCCTGGACGAACTCTTATATAAAGCAAAGCGCTCCCGAGGACACATGGGAATTTCTGTCAAGCTAGTTTTCATCATGCTCATATGATTCGCGTTCGTTACTTTGATAATTTGATATGTGGGTGGACCGGTGCTTGGGTGCTGCCCTTACTTGGACAAGCCTCCCACTTATGATTAACCACTCTCGCAAGCATCCGCAACTATGAAAGAAGAATTAAGATAAATCTAACCATAGCATGAAACGTGTGGATCCAAATCAGCCCCTTACGAAGCAACGCATAAACTAGGGTTTAAGCTTCTGTCACTCTAGCAACCCATCATCTACTTGTTACTTCCCAATGCCTTCCTCTAGGCCCAAACAATGGTGAAGTGTTATGTAGTCGATATTCACATAACACCACTAGAGGAGAGACAACATACATCTCATCAAAATATCGAACGAATACCAAATTCACATGATTACTTATAACAAGACTTATCCCATGTCCTCAGGAACAAACGTAACTACTCACAAAGCATATTCATGTTCATAATCAGAGGAGTATTAATGATGATCAAGGATCTGAACATATGATCTTCCACCAAGTAAACCAACTAGCATCAACTACAAGGAGTAATTAACACTACTAGCAACCCACAGGTACCAATCTGAGGTTTTGAGACAAAGATCGGATACAAGAGATGAACTAGGGTTTGGGAGGAGATGGTGCTTGTGAAGATGTTGATGGAGATTGACCCCCTCTCGATGAGAGGATCGTTGGTGATGACGATGGCTTCGATTTCCCCCTCCGGGAGGGAAGTTTCCCCGGCAGAACAGCTCCGCCGGAGCCCTAGATTGGTTCTGCCCAAGTTCCGCCTCGAACGGCGGCGCTTCGCCCCGAAAGCTCTGTTATGATTTTTTCCAGGTCAAAACCCTCCATATAGTAGAAGATGGGCACCGGAGGGCTGCCAGGTGGGCCACAAGCCACAGGGGCGCGCCCAGGGGGGGTAGGGCGCGCCCCCCTGGCTTGTGACTGCCTGGTGGGCCCCCTCTGGTATTTCTTCTGCCCAGTATTTTTTATATATTCCAAAATAATTCTCCGTAAGTTTTCAGGACTTTTGGAGTTGTGCAGAATAGGTATCTCAGATTTGCTCCTTTTCCAGTCCAGAATTCCAGCTGCCGGCATTCTCCCTCTTCATGTAAACCTTGTAAAATAAGAGAGAAAAGGCATAAGTATTGTACCATAATGTGTAATAACAGCCCATAATGCAATAAATATCGATATAAAAGCATGATGCAAAATGGACGTATCATTGCGCCACGCGCGTCACCCCATACAGTTACGTGCTTCCTTGACTGAATCACGCGCTGGAAAAACTACCATCCGGAAGTGCCGGTTTTACAGGACGTCCGGTCCCCATTTATACACACGGCCATTAGCCATAGTCTCTTCACGCTTTCGATTGCACCCACAACACAATAAGCACACCCTCAACGACGCATATAGAGAGGATGTCTTGCGGCGCTTCAATGGAGTACGGCGAGCATCACGTGGAGACCCACATGAGGAAGACGGACCTCACGGTGGTGTACACAACCGACCCGAGCATGGTGGAGGACTCCAACGGCACTATGGAGCGGTTGCTTGATGCGGATGACAAGTACAAAGTGGTCGGCTTTGACCTCGCTTACATCGGTGATCATGTCGGGCATGATCAGAAGGTTGCCGTTGCCCAGTTGTGCGTCGGCCATCACGTCCTCCTCTACCACTACTGTCTGGCCACGGTGCCTTGCGAGTGTTTCACCAGGTTTGTCAACAGCCCCAACTACAGGTTCTCTATGGTGGACAACACCGACGATCCAAAGGTGCTCAAGACTTCGGGCTTGGCCTGCCAGAAGCTTGTCGACATCCGCGGCCACTACAAGGTCTGGGGCAGCAAGAAGAACATGGACTCCCATGTTGACCTGGCCGAGGCCATTATCGATCCCTACTACAGAGACATGAAGGCTGAGTGCGACAAGAACAAGCCTGTCTGGCACAGGGGCTGGGTGAAGAAACTGGATGAATATCACCTCCAGACTGCGGCCAAGCAAGCGTACACTTGCTACGAGATGTTCAGGCGGATCGTTGACATGAGGAAGTGCCTCCTACCTGAAGATGATGCGGGATCGATCCACAAGCAGAGCGGTGGCGGAAAGCATCACAAGAAGTAGATGATTTGATGATCGTTGCTCATACTCCCTCTACGCCGAAATATTTGTAGTTTTAGAGGGATAAGTTTATTATGCATGTAATAGTTTATTGAGGTGTGTGCGCCAATGTTATGTGTGTAGTCACTTATGTATTTGGATGCTTAATTAGGTTATGGCAATCATGTTGTTATGTGTGTAATTGTTTATTGAGGTGTGCCAATGTTATGTGTGTAGTCACTTATGTATTTCGATGTTTAATTTGGTTATGCAATCATGTTGTTCTAAACAGAAGCATAGATGTTTGTGGGCAGATTGAGCAAATCACATCGCATGCGGAATAAACAACCATATCCGTCGGTGATGATTTCATCAGTCCCTGACAGTTCTTTATCCGGAACCATTTGCCCACAACACATCCGAATGGCATGTGTATGCTGTACATCACACACATCTTGATCTGAGCAACCATTTGTGTTATTTTTGCTTATCGCACACAGTTCATCCCAGTGGCTTGTATGCTGTCTAACACACACATCTTGATCTATGTAACCGTTGATGTTATCTTATCTCATCACAAACAGTTCATCCGAGTGACCTGTATGCCAACACACGTAATCATCTGGACAATCGTTTGTGTTATGTTGGATCAGCGCAAACACTTTGTCAGGGTGAACTGTATGCCGTACATCGCACACACTTGCATTTTTCGAACCGTTTGCGTTATATTGTACAATCGTAAATAGTTTATCTGGGTCAACTGTTTGCCACAGATCGCACACGCAACTTTTTTGGGATCGTATTTGATGGGCCCATCATCGCACACAGTTCGCGTTATTAGCGACCGAGCTATAACTATACCGTTTGCGATTTGGTCATCGCATACAGTTTCATCGAAGGGTCTCTGATTGTTGTGTCGTCCTTGGACCATCCTGCAGTAGTTTCTAGAGAACTTGAGAATGTTGAAATTGATGAAAACTATGATTCACCTATTCTGTCTAGATTTCCTCCTAGAATTTAAATGCCTGATGTACCTGATGGTTATGTTATGGATGAGGAGATAGCTAGATACTTTCTTGCTTGTAATGATAGAGATAATCTTAAGAAACTACTGAGTAAACTGAAAGAAAGATCTATGAAGCAGAAAATGAAATATGATCCTAAATTCGCTACTTCTCCTATATTTGTTATTGATAAGGGTTATGACTTCTCTGTTGATCTTGAGTTGATTACTTTGGTAGAATCTGATCCTTTTCATGGTTATGAATCTGAAACTGTAGTGGCACACCTTACCAAACTAAATGATATTGCCACCCTATTTGCTAATGAGGAAAAAATTCGCTACTACTATATTCTTAAGCTTTTTTTCCTTTCTCACTAAAGAATGATGTTAAGAAGTAGTTCCTCTCTCTTGCTCCTGGTTGTGTGCGTAGCCCCTAGGATATGATATGTTACTTCTCTGAAAAATATTTTCCTACTCATAAGAAACAAACTGCTTTACAGGAAATATTTAACTTTGTGCAAATTGAAGAAGAGAATCTCCCTCAAGCTCGGGGGAGGATTCTCCAGCTACTTAAAGCTTTGCCTGATCATCCTCTTAAGAAAAATGAAATAGTTGATATCTTTTATAATGGACTAATCGATGCCTCTAGGGACTACCTAGATAGTTGTGCTGGTTGTGTTTTCAGGGAACGAACTTTTGGGCAAGCTAAAGAAATATTGAATAATATTTTGAAGAATGCTAATGATTGGAACTTCCTGAACCACCTCCACCAATTACAAAGAAGAGAGGTATTCTATTCCCCAGTCCGGAAGATATGCAAGAAGCCAAGAAATCTATGAGAGAAAAAGGTATTAAAACTGAAGATGTTAAGAATCTACCACCTATTGAAGAAATACATGGACTTGACACCCCTACACAGGTAGTAGAAGTAAATTATCTTCGTAGATTCGATGAAAGTGATATACCTTATAATAAGGCTGCTAGTCAATGCATGGATGAATTTGATAATTACATTATTAAGCAAGAACATTTCAATATGTATGTTAAGGATCAATTAAAACAAAATGCAATTATGATTGATCGCTTGAGTAACTTGATGTTTAGAATTGCTAATGATGTTAGAGGTTTAGGTAAACACTCATCCATGGTTCATACTCAGTTGGTAAGTCACAAAATGATTTGCTTACTAAAGTGAATAATAAACCGAATGATCATGTTATTAGAGTTTTGACTAGAGGGGTAGAATGATACAAGAATCTCTCTATCCCTAAGGACATCCTAGAAGGATTGAACAAAATTCTTAGAATATTAATAAGGATACAACTAGTCCATCTAAAAATAAAAAGAAAAAGGAAAATGATAGTACTTTGCATGATTCTAGTGAACCTTTGATAGAAAAACATTCTGAGAATCATAATGATGTTTCTATTTCTGATGCTGAGACACAATCTGGTAGTGAACATGCACCTAGTGATAATGAGAATGATGATGTTCATGTTGATATTCAACCAGACAATGATAAAGAACCTAATAACGATGTGGAAATAGAACCTGTAGCTGATCTTGATAACCCACCTCCTAAGAATAAACGTTACGATAAGAGAGATTTCATTGCTAGAAAACATGGTAAAGAAAGAGAGCCATGGGTTCAAAACACCATGCCATTCCCTCGTAAGCCTTCTAAAAATAGGGACGAGAAATATTTTGATTGCTTTGTTGAAATGCTTAGGCCAGTCTTTTTGTGAACACTTTTTATTGATATTTTAAAGATGCCTCCTTATGCAAAATATATGAAAGATATTGTCACTAATAAAAGAAAGATACCTGAAACTAAGATTTCCACCATGCCTGCTAATTACTCTTTTAGGGTGGAGTACCTAAGAAATTGGGAGACCCCGGTGTAAGGGCATATTTATACCCTAATGGTTTTGGTGATTGATGGCAATGCGTTTGCGGACTAACCGTGTGCATTAAGCTTTCAGAGATTATCAGGTGGCACGAGACGGTTATTTTACCCTTCAGGGAGTTAAAGAGAAGAC
Source organism: Elymus sibiricus (assembly GCA_039707655.1). Classification (NCBI taxonomy): domain Eukaryota; kingdom Viridiplantae; phylum Streptophyta; class Magnoliopsida; order Poales; family Poaceae; genus Elymus; species Elymus sibiricus. The sequence goes on along the minus strand of CM077663.1, from coordinate 195,495,847 downwards.
GGTTTATTTTCAACAATTTAGTGTCGATGGACTTGAGTCGTAGGAATATCTGTACTATCAAGAGTGGGTCCGCTTGGAAAGGTTGGGTGGAATCATGACGTTCACTTTCGCACCCCTTCATTTCTCGACAACTTGGTGCCTCTGCCCTGTGCCTTAGGTGCCTCATGTTTCCTAAGCGGTAGTACCGTTTTGGCCAGCACGGTAGTACCGCTTATAGCCGGTACTACCGCCCTGGCCAGCGGTAGTACCGCTAGGGGACGTGGGTTGGCTCGAGCACCCCTTGCGGGGCATTAGACACTTGTCTGGTGACCCGCGCCAGTCTCCATTAGGAGCAGTAGTAGGGCGATAGTACTAAGCAGTACTACCGCTGCCTCTACTACTACTGCTCTAGCCTGCAGGTGGGCGGTACTACCGCCCTGACTAGCAGTACTACCGCTTGTGTGCGGCTGGTGAAGTGGGTAACGGGCAGATTCCCCTCCCACTATATAAGGGGGTATTCTTCCCCAAGAAGACCCACCTCTTATCCTTCCAAAAGCTCCATTGTTGCCCCCAAGCTCAGTTTCGCTTGATCTCTCTCCCTAGCCAACACAACTTATTGATACTCTAGGATTTGGTTGAGAGGGCCCCGATCTACACTTCCACCAAGAGAAATTTGATTCCCCCCACTAATCCCTTGCAGATCTTGTTACTCTTGGGTGTTTGAGCTCCCTAGACGGAAGAGGTCACCTCAAAGCCATATTCCATTGTGGTGAAGCTTCATGGTGGTGTTGGGAGCCTCCAATTAAGTTGTGGAGATTTCCCCAACCTTGTTTGTAAAGGTCCGGTTGCCGCCTTCAAGAGCACCACTAGTGGAATCATGACATCTCGCATTGTGTGAGGGCATGAGGAGAATACGGTGGCCTTAGTGGCATCTTGGGGAGTATTGTGCTTCCACACCGCTCTAACGGAGACGTACTTCCCCTCAAAGGGAAGGAACTTCGGTAACACATCCTCGTCTCCATCGGTTCCACTTGTGGTTTCTTCTTACCTTTACTTTGTGCAAGCTTTACCTTTGTTGTATCCTTTGCTTGCTTCTGTTGTTTTTGTTGTTAGCATCATATAGGTTGCTCACCTAGTTGCATATCTAGACAACCCATTTGCTGCTAAACCTAATCTGCCAAAGAGAAGTTAAAAACTGGTAGTTGCCTATTCATCCCCCCCCTCTAGTCAACCATATCGATCCTTTCAACCGGGGTACCTACTATACCTTGCTCCATTAAACGAAGTTATGTCAAAACTGCTTTATGTGATTTAGGAGCCGATGTTAGTGTTATGCCTTTCTCTCTATATAAAAGACTTGATTTGAATAAGCTCACACCTACTAAAATATCTTTGCAAATGGTTGATAAATCTACTGCTATACCTATTGGGATTTGTGAGGATGTCCCCGTTGTTGTTGCAAATGTTACTATTTTGACAGACTTTGTTATTCTTCAGATGGCCGAGGACGACAACATGTCGATTATCCTTGGTAGACTCTTTTTGAATACTGCAGGGGCTGTTATTGATTGCAACAAAAGCAAGGTTACTTTTCATGTTAATGGAAATCAGCACACGGTATACTTTCCGAAGAAACGAGTTGTGGTGAATAATATCAATTCTATTGAGCAAGTGGAAACAATCACTTTCGGAGAGTTCAAATTTCCTCTCCCTACTATCAAGAAGAGATATGATATTCTTATTATTGGGGAAATGCATATCCCCATTGAGGCAACTTAGTGTCATACGAAAAAAAATCGGTTTCATGTCAATCGAAAACGGTTCGTTAATAAGACTTGATCAACCTTATTAATGGATTCTTTTTGAGAAGCATGTGTTCGACAAATTTAGTAAGCACAACTTTTTGTAACTTTAGTTTGCTCTCTGTTAATTGTAGTTTAATAAAAAAATGTCATGATTATCCTGTTTTCTGAATAAACCGTGCAATAAAAAATGACCCAAAAATAAAAGTGCTCAGAATGTCATAAAATTTTAACATGAATTTTTATAGAATATTTAAGAATTTCTAGAGCTGAAAACACCCCAGGGCGGTGCACCTATTGCTCACAAGGCAACAGGGCATGACCACCCCCATGGGCGCGCCAAGATGCCTTGTAGGTCCCACAGCGACCCAGTCACTTATTCCTTAACCTCACTGATACTTGTGATCTGCATTGGGTTTTCCATGAAGAGGAACGGGTGATGCAACACAGTATAGATAAGTATTTCCCTCGGTAGAGAACCAAGGTTTATCGAACCAATAGGAGTAGCACGCAACCCCCGTCTTTAGCGACTACACACAAAGAAGCAAGCACTTGCAGCCAACACGGGCAAGAAGGTTGTCAATCCCCTTGGACTCATTATTTGCAAGATAGTGAAGTATGTAGATGATAGTTGAATATTATAAATTGAAAAATAAAATAAAAACAAATGAATGGCAGCAAGGTATTGAAGGCTTTTGTAATTTTATAAGTGAATAGACCCGGGGGGCGTAGTGTTCTCTCGTGGCTTCTCTCATATAGTAGGCATACGATGGGTAAACAAATTACTGTCGCGCAATTGATATAAAAGCGCATAATTATGCAATATTTATTCACGACAATGATCATGTGTATATAGGCATCACATCTGTAAGCAAATAGGCTGACTCCTGCCTGCACCTATTACTATTACTCCACCCATCGACCGCTACCCAGCATGCATCTAGAGTATTAAGTAAAACAGAGTAATGCTTGGAGAACAATGACATAATGTAGACAAAGAGAATTCAAGCAATATGAATTAACCCCATCATTTTATCCTTAGTGGCAACAACACAAAGATGTATCTTGTCCCCTACTTTGTCACCGGGATATAGAAACCCGTCAGGTTGAACCGACTACAACGCACCCCTCTCACTCAAGAAATATCAATCTAGTTGCCAAACTATTTCAATAGATCAGAGGTATTTACGAAGCTATAATAATCACGCAAATAAGAATCATATATAATACAAATCAGAGAAGACTCAAATCTTATTCATGAATAATCTAAACATAAACCCATAATTCATCGGATCCCAACAAACTCACCGCACAAAATGATTACATCAAATAGATCACCGCGAAGATGCGGTGAACTTTGTATTGAAGATCAAGAGGGAGAGATAGCCATATAGGTACTAACTACGGACCCGTAGGTCTGTAGGGAACTACTCACACATCACCATGGGAGCAGCAAGGTTGATCTAGAGGCCCTCCGTGATCGACCCCCCCTCTAACAGGGCACCGGAACATGGCTCCACATGGGCACACGGTGAAACAGAGACTTGCGGCGACAGAAAAAGTGTTTCGGGAGGCTCTATAGGGTTTTGGGGATTTATTAAAATTTATAGGCCAGAGAGGGGCGTCGGGGGCCACCCGAGGGGGGCAGCACACATCAGGGCATGGCCACCCCCCTTGGCGCGCCCTCTTGTGTGCTCCCTCCCTCGTGCGGTCTCTGGTCTCTTCCCGAAGCTTCCAGGTCTTCTTTTGCTCCAGATAAAATCATAAAAAAGTTTCGGGGCAATTGGACTTCGTTTGGTACTGTAAACCTGAAAAGTCAAAAACATGTAGAAAACATCAACTGGCACTGGGCACTGGGTTAATAGGTTAGTGCTCAAAAATAATATGAATTGGGAAATAATCACCCAAAAAGCATCCTAGAATGATAATATCATAGCACGGAACAATAAAAAAATATAGATACGTTGGAGACTTATCAAGCATCCCCAAGCTTAATTCCTGCTCGTCCTCGAGTAGGTAAATGATCAAAACAAAAAAATTATGTGACATGCTATCCAACATGTAATCTATTGCAGGTAGGATCATTGAGAAACGATGAATTAACAAACATCAACATAGTAATACTTATAAACATAAGCAACATAATCATCAAGTTTCAAAATATACGATCCTTAAAGAATGTTCACCCCCTATTCATTTTATCATATTAGAATAGCATGGCTCCATCTTCACCACATAAATACAAATGTCAAGCACCACGGTGTCAAGTCAGGCAATTGGATCATACTTCTTAATGCGCTTCAGCTCTTTATTACTTACGCAATATATGAGCGTGAACCTTGGATATAGCATAAAGGTGGAATAGAATATGGTGGTAGGTTTCAAAGGGGTAAAAGTGAAGAAGAAGGTCTCGCATCAACTTGGCGTATCAATGAGCTATGGAGATGCCCATCAATAGATATCAATGCGAGGAGTTGGGATTGCCATGCAACAGATGCACTAGAGCTATAAGTGTCTGAAAGCTCAAATGAAGCTAAGTGGGTCTGCATCCAACTTGCTTACTCATGAAGACCTAGGTCATTTGAGGAAGCCCCTCATCAGAATATAGAAGCCAAGTTCTATAATGAAAAATTCCCACTAGCATATGAAAGTGACCAAACAAGAGACTCTCTATATGAAGAACATGGTGCCACTTTGAGGCACAAGTGCGGAAAAAGAGGTAGTTGCACTGTCCCTTCTCTCTTTTCTCTCATTTATTTATTTTTTTCTCCTTTCTTTATTTTATTTTCTTTCTTTCTTTCTCTCATTTTTTCTTTCTTTCTTTCTTTCTTTCTTTCTTTCTTTCTTTCTTTCTTTTATTTCGTTCAAAATCTCATCCCGACTTGTGGGGGAATCATTGTCACCATCATCCTTTCTTCATTGAGATAGTGCCCAAATAATGATGATCATCACACTTTTATTTACTTACAACTCAGCATGAAAAATATAATATGACTCTATATGAATGCCTCTGGCAGTGTACCAGGATGTGCAATGATCTAGCATAGCAAAGGATATCAAAAAACGGACAAGCCATAGAAATATCATGCTAGCTATCTTACGATCATGCAAAGCAATATGACAATGAGTGTACTAGTCATATGATGTAATGGTGGAAGGTGCATGGCAATATATCTCGGAATGGCTATGGAAATGCCATAATAGGTAGGTATGGTGGCTGTTTTGAGGAAGGTATAATAAGTCTTATGTGCAACAGAGCATATCATGTCACGGGGTTTGGATGCTCCGGCGAAGGTTGCACTGATCCTCAAGGTGAGAATGGGCAATGCACGGTACCTAAGAGGCTAGAAAATATGAGGTGGCGAGAGTGTGTACATCCATGGATTCACATTAATCATAAAGAACTGACATACTTATTGCAAGATTTTATTAGCTCTCTCGAAGCAAAGTACTACTCGCATTCCCCTAGGGAGGAGGTTGGGAGGAGTTAACCATTGTGCGCCTCCGACTTAAACAACACTAGGATTTCAACGAGGAATAAGTATGCTCACACATCATCATCATGCTATAAAATATATTTAGATGAACAGCAAGTTAGCACCCTCTAATTGACAATACTTTTATTTTTAACCAATGATCATGCACTCATGCCCTTTCATATTACCACATCAATATCATTAACCCACAATTTCTCTTTTATGTGCTACATGTGGTTTTGATTATACACTCATTGGATACCTATTATTTTTGGACTAGTCTTATAATCCATGCAAATTACCGTCACCATTTATTAACTCTCAAACAAATATAAGTGAAGAACGAGAGTGCAAATATCTATACGACACCGTGCTCTAAAAGATATAAGTGAAGTACTAGAGCAACTGCTTAGCTCAAAAGATATGAGTGAAGCACAAATAGTATTCTAATAAATTATGGTGTTCTTGTGACTCTCTCAAGGGGGTGTATCCAGCAAACAATGATTGTGCAAAATAAAAACCAAACAAAAAACTAAAGCAAATGACGCTTCAAGCAAAACTCATATCATGTGATGAATAAAAATATAGCTCCAAGTGACAAAAGAGGGGATGCCTTCTGGGGCATCCCCAAGCTTAGACGCTTGAGTCTTCCTTGAATATTACCTTGGGGTGCCTTGGGCATCCCCAAGCTTAGGCTCTTCCCGCTCCTTATTCCTTCATCCATCGTGATAGCACCCAAAACTTGAAAACTTCAGCACACAAAACTCAACAAAACCTTCGTGAGATGCGTTAGTATAGAAAACATATCAAATACTTGAAGTACTGTTATAAATTTATTCTTATTTTATTATTGCATAAGGTATTGTATTCTAACTTCTCCATGGCTTATACCCTCGATACAATCCATAGCATCGTCAAAACAAGCAAACTATGCAAGCAAAAATAGAATCTGTCTAAAACAGAACAGCCTGAAAAGATTTGTAGAGAACCTATACTTATGTAACTCTAAAAATTCTGAAAAACTAGTTAAGTTGAAGAATTTTTATAGCAATATTATGTAGAAAATTCAGATCAAAAAGACGTTCCTATAAAATCAAAGAAATTTTGCACTGGACGCTAAAGTTTCTGTTTTTGTGCTGTATCAATTCTACTCATCTTGTGAGTCATCCCAAAGGCTTTACTTGGCACAAACACTAATTTAAACATAAAACAATAATTACAGAGGCAATAATCATGTTATAAAAAACCAACATAAAGTAAAAAAAGCAAAATTAAAGATAACTATTGGGTTGCCTCCCAACTAGCGCTATTGATTTACGCCCCTAGCTAGGCATATTGCATAGTATCAAGTGTTGTCATCTTTGGTCTCAAGCTCCTCAATCACACAACCATGTTTCCTAAAAGGAGGGAGCTTGAAAATAGGATCTTTTGTCAAACTTATAAAATTGGGATGCACACTAATCATCTTAAGATCCTCATTTCTTTTAATAGGAGTGATACTAGTATTGTTGGGGACATACATAATCTTAGAATTCTTTCCTTGAGAGTTACTAGCATTAGCTTTGGATGGGGTAAAAGCGGAACACATTTTATCAAAGACTTCCTCTATTTTATCAATTCTACCAAAACTTTGCTCTAACCGCTCATTAATAGTTGTATCTTTCTCCTTTAGTGCTTTCAAAGTGATTCCTATCTTTGACCCAAGTTGAGTAATATGATTGTGAATCTTTTTATCCAACTCCTCAACTTGTTCTTTAGTGGCAATTTTATTTTCAATAATATCAAGCCTTTGCATAACATGTTCGAAGGTCAAAGTAGTTTCATTAATAACAAGAGGTGGTGTCCCAACTAAATTTTCCATGGCTTTGAAAGCATCGAAGTGTGACTCGTTAAGCAATTTCCACCGGTAATAGTATCAAGTACGAACCTATACCAAGTAGTAATACCCACATAAAAATTACGAAGCAAGTTATTGGGGGATTGCTTATGAATTGATTTATTTTGAGCATTGGAAATCCTATGCCAAGCAACTCACAAACTTTCTCTTCCCCTTTGTTTAAAATTAAGCACCTCATTCTCGGGAGTAAAGGGAACATAAGTAGGACTAGCCATAGTAACAAGCAAGACAAGTAAACTAGCAAGCAAAGAAGTAAACTGGTAACTAGGAAAGATAAATATTTTTGTATTTTTGATTTTATGAAACAAAATAAATATAACATCAAATAAAAGTAGAACAAGTGATTGATATTTTGTGCGAAGTTACTTGATAGTAGGTTGGTGATACTCCCCCGCAACGGCGCCAGAAATCCTTCCTGATACTTGTGATCTGTGTTGGGTTTTCCGTGAAGAGGAACAGGTGATGCAGCATGCTATATATAAGTATTTCCCTCAGTTGAAAGCACATATGCTCCCTTGGTGGTTTTGATAATTCATGACAACATACATTGTCTCTTGGACTAATACTCTTATCTAGTGCATTTCAGATAAAGTCCACAGAGAGTGCTGGCTAAGGATTGTAAGGAGCATCCTCAAGAATAAGAAGGACAAGGAATAGGATTGGCAAATCTTCAAGCTAGAAGACTCTACATTTTACTTTGTGAGAAATCACTTTGAGTCTATAGGAAAGCCAATACTATTAAAAGGGGGTAAGGTATTGATGGTGAACAAAATGCTCCACGTGCACAATTGATAGTCACCAAAAACACCCACAAGCTCTTCCAAAAAAGTCTGTCAAAAGCCTATCATGAAAAATCGGTGCCACCAATATTCCCCACTCGGCCCTACCGATTTTCACCTCAGACAGATCCCAGCCAAACCCTAGATCTTCGGTACAGCCGATTCTGCATCGATGCCACCAAGTTCAGGTTGCTAACATTCTGTTTCCCCTTTTCTTCAATTCAGAATTTCCGAGTTGTTTGGATCGGTGCCACCGAGTTTTGCAATCTGACCGTTGGTCACCTGATCGGTACTGCCGAGATTTATATATCGGTCTCACCGAGATTCGAAAGTTGCTACCTTTTGAACAACTCGGTACCACCGAGTTTTACACTTTGGTGTCACCGAGTTGGTCATTATAGGTGTAACGGTTGGATTTTTGGAGATGCCTATATATACCCCTTCAACACCACCCACTCGCAATAGAAGCACTCAGAACTATTCCATACTTGCCCCATCCAATTTTCTAAGAGAGAGCCACCTACTCATGTGTTGAGATCAAGCCATTACATTCCAACCATATGAATCTTGATTTTTAGCCTCCCCAAGTTGCTTTCCACCCAATCAATATCTTCCACCAAAGCCAAATCTGTGAGAGAGTGATTATGTGTTGAGGAGTCTATCATCTTGAAGCACAAGAGCAAGGAGTTCATCGTTACTATCGAGCCTATTACCTTTTGGAGGGTCGTGCCTCCTAGATTGGTTACGTGTCGCTTGGGAGCCTCCTACTTCGTGTTGTGGAGTTGAACCAAGAAGTTTGTACGGACAAGGAGATCGCCTACTTCGTGAATATCTACCCATAGTGAGGCTAGTCCTTCGTGGACGGAAGCCGTTATGGAATAGTCAAGGTTGCTACTTCGTGGACCCTTATGGGTGGAGCACTCCGTGGACTCTCGCGATCGTTACCCTCCGTGGGTTGAAGACTCGATAAACGTGGATGTACGATAGCGCCACCTATCGGAACCACGAGAAAAATCATTGCGTCTCCAAATTGCGTTTGATCTTACTATCCCTACTCTCTCTTACATGTGCTTGTCTTACTTTCCGCTGCCATACTTGTTGACTAGCATGTGTAGGGTGCATTAGACTTGTTATAATTGCTAAAACTGCCCACCAATTAACTTCGGAAAAGGTTAGGTTTTAATTCTTGCGAGTAGTCTATTCACCCCCCTCTGGACACACACTTCTAGTGATCCTACAAGTGGTATGAGAGATTTGGTCCCCATAGCTTCGGTTTCATCACCGTGGAGGAAGATGGATGTGTCTAGTTTGGAGAGTTTGAGTTGTAGAGTGCCTATTCTTGATGTGGAGTACTATAGTCAATGGAAATATGAGATGCTTGAGCTATTCAATGAATTTCATTTGAGCAAGTATGTTATGAACTCCTATGTACCTCCCATTGATCCTTTACATCCCACACACGAAGAGGAAATTGATATGCTATGCAATCTTAGAACTGTTAATCTCATCATTAGAGGATTGCCTAGAATTGTGCTTAATCAAATGAAGAATTTTGAATGTGCTTGTACTTTGTGGAATGATTTGGAGAAACGATATCCAAGTTATTCATTGAGTAATCTTGATGAAATTCTTCATAAAACTATTGCCTTTCACAAAATGATGCCTAGTGATGCCAAGTTTGACGACTATCTATTTGAGCTTAGGGACCTTATGCGCGCTAAAGGAGATGTCATTAATATCAAGAACATCATTGTTGAAGCCATTCGCATTCATAATCTTGAACATTGTGATGATCACAACCCTAACGAATCTCTTGTTCCTTGTAACGAGGATTTCCCACTTGATGATGACAATGTGGAACATGGCTACTATGATGAAGATGAATTATTCGACATCGTGTATGAGAAGACAATGAAGAATCTAAGTCTCATGGCAAACTTCAAGGATTACATGTCCGGAGGAAAAGAGTGGATTCTCGATAGTGGATGCACCGATCATATGACTGGAGATAGAGACATGTTTGAAGAGATCACACCAAACCATGGACCGCGAAGGTATGTAACTTTTGGAGACAACTCCAAGGGTAAGGTACTTGGTCTTGGTAAGGTGGCCATATCCCATGATAGCTCTATTCAAAACGTCATTCTTGTTGAATCCCTTGGCTACAATCTTCTTTCCCTATCTAGACTTGCCGACTTCGGTTTGAATGTGCAACTTACCAAAGTAGATTGCCAAGTGTTTCGTCAAGATAATCATAACATGGTATTTACCGGTTTCCGTAGAGGTGATCTATATATTGTCGATTTCACTAAGATATCCAAACATCGTACTTGTCTTATTGCAAAATCTTCTAAAGGTTGGCTTTAGCATAGAAGACTAGGACATGTTGGCATGCGTAATCTAGACAAGCTTATCAAAGGTGATCACATACTTGGTGTTAAAGATGTTATCTTTGACAAAGATAGACTTTGTAGTGCTTGTCAAGCTGGAAAGCAAGTAGGTGGAAGTCATCCGGTCAAGAACATCATGACCACCAGGAGACCACTCGAGTTACTTCATATGGATCTTTTTGGTCCCAATGCTTAGAAGAGCCTCGGTGGAAATTCCTATGGTCTAGTCATAGTTGATGATTTTTCCAGATTTACGTGGGTATTCTTTCTTGATGATAAGTCGCAGGTACAAAAGATCTTCAAGAACTTCGCTCGCAAAGCGCAAAATCATTTTGAGGTGAAGATCAAGAAGGTTTGGAGTGATAATGGATCAGAGTTCAAGAACACCCATGTAGATACCTTTCTTGACGAAGAAGGTGTTTCACATGAGTTCTCGGCTACGTACACGCCTCAACAAAATGGAGTTGTTGAGAGGAAGAACCGAACTCTTATTGAGATGGCAAGAACGATGCTTGACGAATACAAGACGCAAAGACACTTTTGGGCAGAAGCCGTGGAAACAGCATGTCATGCCACAAACCGAATCTACTTGCACAAGCTTCTCGGTAAAACGGCGTACGAGCTAGTCACCAGTAACAAACCCCAAGTTGGATACTTTCGGGTATTCGGCTCTAAGTGCTACATTCTTGATAAGCATCGTCGTACTAAATTTGCTCCTAAATCTCATGAAGGATTCCTACTTGGTTACGGATCGAACTCTCACACTTACTGTGTCTACAACAAATTCACTCGAAAAGTTGAAGAGACGGTAGATGTGAAGTTTGACAAATCTAATGGTTCGCAAGTCGAACAATTGCCAAATGATGTAGGAGATAAGGATCCTTCGGAAGCTATCCAAGACTTGTCCATTGGCAAGATTCGTCCCATGGAGGTGAAGGAAAGTACTTCATCAACTCAAGTGGAAGCCCCTACTTCACGTCAAGGTGAACCTCAACACGACATGGAGGCATCCACAAGCAGTACACGACGAGATGAAGAGGAGGAAGTACATCATGAAGATCCACCACAACCTCCTTCACCACCACCTCAAGGAAACGGCACCTTCAACAACAATGAAGATGAAGGAGATGATGATGATGAAGAAGCTCCACCATCCAACAAGCCAAAACTACCCCGAGTTCGAGCAAGAGTGACCAAAAACCATCCTCTAAACCAAATCTTCGGTGACATACAAACCGGGAGAATCACTCGCTCTAAAACTTGCTTAGCAAATTTTTGTGAGCATTATTCATTCATCTCTAGCATTGAACCCTTGAAGGTTGAACAAGCACTTGAAGACTCGGATTGGGTGAACGCTATGCATGAAGAGCTTCACAACTTCGAGAGGAATGAAGTGTGGACACTCGTGGAGAAGCCCAAGGACGAGCACAACATCATCGGCACAAAATGGTGTTTCAGAACAAACAAGACGAAGACGGTCAAGTCATACGCAACAAGGCGCGTCTCGTGGCTCAAGGCTACACCCAAGTCGAAGGTATGGACTACGGTGAGACCTATGCACCCGTTGCTAGACTTGAAGCTATTCGAATTCTTCTTGCTTATGCTAATCACCATGATATCACGCTTTATCAAATGGACATTAAAAGTTCATTTTTAAATGGTGAGATTGAAGAAGAGGTCTAAGTTAAACAACCCCCTGGTTTTGTGAATCCTAAGAAACCTAATCATGTCTACAAGCTTCCTAAAGCTCTTTATGGTCTTAAGCAAGCCCCACGTGCTTGGTATAAATGATTAACGAAGTTTCTCATTGAAAAGGGTTTTGAGATTGGTAAAATTGACGCAACCTTATTCACTAAGAGAGTTAATGGTGAATTATTTGTGTGCCAAATTTATGTGGATGATATTATCTTCAGATCTACTAACCCACAATTTAGTGAAAGATTTGGAAGGTTGATGTCCGAGAAGTATGAGATGTCCATGATGTGTGAGCTAAAATTTTTCCTTGGTTTGCAAATCAAGCAAATGAGAGAAGGAACTTTCATCTCTCAAACCAAGTATACCAAGGACTTGATCAAGAAGTTCAACATGCAATAGTGTAAAGGTATGAAAACTCCTATGCCTACTAATGGACATGTTGATCTTACCAAGGAGGATGAACCGGTTGATCAAAAGGTTTATCGATCTATGATTGGTTCATTGTTATATCTATGTGCCTCCTGTCCCGATATTATGCTTAGTGTTTGCATGTGTGCTAGATATCAAGCTGCACCTAAAGAGTGTCATCTTTTGGCCGTGAAACGTATTGTGAGATATTTGATACAAAAACCAAACTTTGGCATTTGGTATCCCAAGGGATCTTCTTTTAACCTTGTTGGCTATTCCGATTCGGACTATGCCGGTGACAAGGTTGATAGAAAATCCACCTCGGGTACATGTCAATTTCTTGGGAGATCTCTTGTGTCCTGGTCCTCCAAGAAACAAAACTCGGTATATCTATCTACCGCCGAAGCTGAGTATATTGCCGCTGGATCGTGTTGTGCACAATTGCTATGGATGACACAAACGCTTAAGGATTATGGAATCCATGTGAAAAATGTTCCATTACTTTGTGACAATGAAAGTGCTATTAAGATTGGTCATAATCCCGTGCAACATTCTCGAACTAAGCATATTCAAGTTCGACATCATTTCATTCGTGATCATGTTGCCAAAGGAGATATTAATCTTAAGCATGTTCGCACTAACAAACAATTGGCCGATATCTTTACTAAGCCACTCGATGAGAAAGTGTTTTGTTACTTGAGGAGTGAATTGAACATCATTGATGCTTCAAACTTGAGCTAGACTCACTCGGTTGCATGCAAGGGGATGAGCTTACTTGACCATTCGATGCTATCATTACCATGAATCTCATATAACTTGGAATTATATGCTCCCTTGTATTGCCTCTAACCCTTTTGTAGGTACTTGGAAGAACAACATTCCACAAGATTGCCAACAACTCAAATCTTAAGCAATCTTGTCATGGCCAAGTATCCACAACCCCTCTTGATGATGGAAGGAAGAGGACAACAAAACATATCCTTGACATATATTTGATGTGATCACATTTGCTAATTCTCAATTGATATCATGTCATTTAGATATATCATGTTCTTCCTTGCATGACTAACCTATGTAGGTGATAAGTGAACCAAAACAAGAAGGATTGCTCCCAACTCAAGATGAACTTCATCAACCTCAAGCATCCTCATCAAGTTCACCTACAAGCCACGTCATCAACATCACTCAAACGTATGTACTCATATCCTTGATATAGCTTTACTCCAAGTCATGGGATAAAGCAACTCAAGTGATATGAAAACATTAAAATGCTTAATCAAAAAATGGTAACCCCATTTTGAGCTTAACGATGAGTATGACCTATGATCAAGTATTCTTGCTTGACTCCTTAAGTCAATGTACTCTAACATAGGTGACCTAGTCACCGCCCATCATCTAGTTATAAGAATTGAATGGAGAATTTTTGTTTTGTTGATCCTTGACATTTCCATTCAACTCCAACCTAGATGAAAATTCATTCCAAATTTTTCTGAAAATTCATTGCAAATCTTTCTGAGAATTCATTGAAAATCTTTGTGATCTTTTTGAGACTTTCTGAATTTTTTGACAAAATAGCCAAAAACAATTTTGCCAAGTTTCTGTTTCTCAACTCGGAGCCTCCGATCAAAGAATCTCGGTCTCACCGATGAAGCAGTTATGCTGCACAATCACTTATCGGTGCTACTAACACCTTTTGCCTCGGAGCCACCGACTTCTATGCAGTTTGTCTGTTTTGTTCTTATGGTCAGATCAATGATCCCACAATGGTGTAGGGGGAGAAACATCAAAAGATATAGTCTCAAATACTCAAGGATCCCTACATCAAAGGAGGAGAACTCTTAACATTTTTCAGATCTTAAGGGGGAGAAAATTGCTTTCAAGGAACCCTTGTCTCAATGCTCTCAATGATCCCTTCCCACTAAATGATCCCAGTTATCCAACCCTTTGTGTGACCCTTTTTGGAAATTAATGCCAAAGGGGGAGAAATATCAAAGTTTTTATTCATACCAAAGGGGGATATATTCATACCAAAGGGGGAGATACAATGCTTAAAGGGGAGAAATATCTAAGCATTCATGCTTCAGGGGGAGAGATGATCATGAAAATTAGAAGTGTACACTTATCAAGATAAAGGGGGAGAAATATCAAGCATCCCTTAACTCATAATCACTTCTTCAGGAGAAGAGAGCAGAATAAATCTGATTGAATTTAATTCTTATCTGTTTTAGACTTTTCTCAGCCATACCTACTCCCAATATCTAAATGCTAAGATTCAGGGGGAGAGGATGACCTACAATTTCATTTCTAGGGGAGGAAGTTCTAAATGTTCTTGGAGACGTATCAATCTTAAGGAATATTATCTTCTATATGTTCTCCACATCTTGGTACTATTGAGTTCTATTGCTTTTTGATTGGTAGAATACTCTTGTGTTTTCCTAACATTGTTTTCTCAAGTATGTCTCTACTACTAGAATGATCAAGAACTCAAGGTAAGTATATGCATCATATCCTTGATCAAGATGATCTCTTGCTTCTTGCACATATTGTTTGGAAGAGTGAAGTCTTGAACAAGGATGTAACTCATTCACATATATTTGATGCATATAGCCAAGATACACATGACTCATTTTCTCCTTTCTACTATATGTGTGTCTATGCATTCCAAGGCAATTATCCTTTAAAGGGATTGCACACATTTAGGGGGAGCAAGTCTTTGTCATGTGTCTCTCAAAGTCTTCATTATATCTATGCATATCTTTATTTGAAGCTTTGATTGTATGTTGTCATCAATTACCAAAAAGGGGGAGATTGAAAGCACATATGCTCCTTTGGTGGTTTTGATAATTCATGACAACATACATTGTCTCTTGGACTAATACTCTTATCTAGTGCATTTCAGATAAAGTCCATAGAGAGTGCTGGCTAAGGATTGTGAGGAGCATCCCCAAGAAGAAGGACAAGGAATAGGATTGGCAAAGCTTCAAGCTAGAAGACTCTACATTTTACTTTGTGAGAAATCACTTTGAGTCTATAGGAAAGCCAATACTATTAAAAGGGGGTAAGGTATTGATGGTGAGCAAAATGCTCCACGTGCACAATTGATAGTCACCAAAAACACCCACAAGCTCTTCCACAAAAGTCTGTCAAAAGCCTATCATGCAAAATCGGTGCCACCAATATTCCCCACTCGGCCCTACCGATTTTCACCTCAGACAGATCCCAGCCAAACCCTAGATCTTCGGTACAGCCGATTCTGCATCGGTGCCACCGAGTTCGGGTTGCCAACATTCTGTAGCCACTTTTCTTCAATTCGGAATTTCCGAGTTGTTTGGATTGGTGCCACCGAGTTTTGCAATCTGACTATTGGTCACCTCATCGGTACTGCCGAGATTTATATATTGTTCTCACCGAGATTCGAAAGTTGCTACCTTTTGAGCAAATCGGTACCACCGAGTTTTACACTTCGGTGTCACCGAGTTGGTCATTATATGTGTAACGGTTGGATTTTTGGAGATGCCTATATATACCCCTTCACCACCACCCACTCGCAAGAGAAGCACTCAGAACTATTCCATACTTGCCCCATCCAATTTTCTGAGAGAGAGCCACCTACTCATGTGTTGAGATCAAGCCATTCCATTCCAACCATATGAATCTTGATTTCTAGCCTCCCCAAGTTGCTTTCCACCCAATCAATCTCTTCCACCAAAGTCAAATCTGTGAGAGAGTGATTGTGTGTTGAGGAGTCTATCATCTTGAAGCACAAGAGCAAGGAGTTCATCGTTACTATCGAGCCTATTACCTTTTGGAGGGTGGTGCCTCCTAGATTGGTTAGGTGTCACTTGGGAGCCTCCTACTTCGTGTTGTGGAGTTGAACCAAGAAGTTTGTACAGGCAAGGAGATCGCCTACTTCGCGAAGATCTACCCATAGTGAGGCTAGTCCTTCGTGGACGGAAGCCGTTATGGAATAGTCAAGGTTGCTACTTCGTGGACCCTTATGGGTGGAGCCCTCCATGGACTCTCGCGACCGTTACCCTCCGTGGGTTGAAGACTCCATAAACGTGGATGCATGATAGCGCCACCTATCATTGCGTCTCCAAATTGCGTTTGATCTTACTATCCCTACTCTCTCTTACATGTGCTTGTCTTACTTTCCGCTGCCATACTTGTTGACTAACATGTGTAGGGTGCATTAGACTTGTTATAATTGCTAAAACTGCCCACCAATTAACTTGGGAAAAGTTTAGGTTTTAATTCTTGCGAGTAGTCTAGTCACCCCCCTCTAGACACACACTTCTAGTGATCCTACATCAGTAGAGAACCAAGGTTTATAGAACCAATAGGAGTAGCATGCAACCCTCGTCTTCGGCGACTGCACACAAAGAAGCAAACACTTGAACCCAACACGGGCAAGAAGGTTGTAAATACCCTTGGACTTGTTATTTGAAAGCTAGTGAAGTATGTAGATGATAGTTGAATATTATAAATTGCAAAATAAAATAAAAACAAATAAATGGTAGCAAGGTATTGAAGGCTTTTTTAAATTTATAAGTGAATAGACCCGGGGGCCGTAGTGTTCTCTAGTGGCTTCTCTCATATAGTAGCCATAGGTGGGTAAACAAATTATTGTTGGGCAATTGCTAGAAAAGCACATAATTATGCAATATTTATGCATGGCAATGATCATGTGTATACAGGCATCACATCCATAAGAAAATAGGCCTACTCCTGCCTGCACCTATTACTATTACTCCACCCATCGACCGCTATTCAGCATGCATCTAGAGTATTAAGTAAAACATAGTAATGCTTGGAGAACAATGACATGATGTAGACAAAGAGAATTCAATCAATATGAATCAACGCCATCGTTTTATCCTTACTGACACCAACACAAAGATGTATCTTGTCCCCTACTTTGTCACTGGGATATAGAAACCCGTCAGGTTGAACCCACTACAACGCACCCCTCTCACTGAAACAATATCAATCTAGTTGGCCAAACTATTTCAATAGATCATAGAGATTTACGAAGCCATAATAATCATGCAAATAAGAATCATAATAGAAATGAGAGAAGACTCAAATCTTTTTCATGAATAATCTAAACGTAAACCCACAATTCATCGGATCCCAACAAACGCACCGCACAAAGTGATTACATCGAATAGATCACCGCGAAGATGCGGTGAACTTTGTATTGAAGATCAAGAGAGAGAGATAGCCATCTAGGTACTAACTATGGACCCGTAGGTCTGCAGGGAACTACTCACACATCACCATGGGAGCAGCAAGGTTGATGTAGAGGCCCTCCGTGATCGATCTCCCCCTCTAACAGGGCACCGAAACAGGGCTCCATATGGGCACATGGCAAAACAGAGACTTGCAGCGATGGAAAAAGTGTTTCGAGAGGCTCTATAGGGTTTTTGGGGTTTATTAGAATTTATAGGCCAGAGAGGGGCGTCGGGGGCCACCCGAGGGGGGCATAACACATCAGGGTGCGCCCACCCCTCCTAGGCGCGCCCTGTTGTGTGCTCCCTCCCTCGTGTGGTCTCCGGTTGAAAGCACATATGCTCCCTTGGAGGTTTTGATAATTCATGACAACATACATTGTCTCTTGGACTAATAGTTTTACCTAGTTTATTTCAGATGAAGTCCACAGAGTGGATTCACTGAAATGTGTGGAGAATCCCCAAGGAGAGAAGAAGAAGAAGGAGGAGGAGGAATAGGATTGGCAAGGCATCAAGCTTCAAGACTCTACTTTTTGCATTTTGTGAGAAATCACATTTGAGTCCATAAAAAAGCCAATACTATTAAAAGGGGATGAGTTATCCATGATGATCTGGTTTCTCAAGTGCTCACACTTAACCACCAAAAATACTCATGAATTCTCCCACAAAAATACTCTGTCTAAACCCTACCACTCAAATTTGGTGCCACCTACTTTTCTATATCGGCCGTAGCAAGTTTCACCCTAGACAGGTCCTAACCCAAACCCTAGTGTCTCGGTGACACCAAGTCCTTTTTCAGTGACACCTAAATCATTAACCAACTCTCGGGTATCCTATTTCTAAGAATCGGAATTTACGATTTTTGGAAATCGGTCTCACCGAGTTTGGGTAACGGCCTAGGTCAGCCTAATCGGACCCACCGAGATTTATATATCGGTCTCACTGAAACGCCAAAAGTTGCCACATTTTGCACTAGTTGGTGCAACCAAGTTTTTGCTTCGGTTTCACTAAGTTGGGCAATAATGTTGTAACGGTTGGATTTGTGGAGATACCTATATATACCCCTCCACCTGCCTCCCACTCATAGAGGAAACACTCAGAATAGACCAACACTTGCCCCATCCATTTACTGAGAGAGAACCATGTACTCATGTGTTGAGGTCAAGATCTTCCACTCCAACCATATGAATCTTGATTTCTAGCCTCCCCAAGTTGCTTTCCACCCATTCAACCTCTTCTACCAAGCCAATCTATGAGAGAGTGATTGTGTGTTGAGGAGACTATCTTTTGAAGCACAAGAGCAAGGAGTTCATCATTCTTACCGCATCTATTACCTTTTGGAGAGTGGTGTCTCCTAGATTGGTTAGGTGTCGCTTGGGAGCCTCCATCTTCGTGTGTGGACTTGAACCAAGAAGTTTGTACGGGCAAGGAGATCGCCTACTTTGTGAAGATCTACCCCGAGTGAGGCTAGTCTTTCATGGACGTAAGCCATGATGGAATAGACGAGGTTGCTACTTCGTGGAACCTTATGGGTGGAGGCCTCCGTGGACTCTCGCGATCGTTACCCTCAGTGGGTTGAAGTCTCCATCAACGTGGATGTACGATAGCACCACCTATCGGAACCATGGGAAAAATATTCATGTCTCCAATTGCGTTTGATCTCCTCTTCTCTACTCTTACTTACATGTGCTTGTCTCTACTTTACGCTGCTATACTCATTGACTTGCATGTGTAGGGTGTATTAGACTTGTTAGAATTGCTAAAATCTGCCAACCATTAAAATTGGGTAAAGGTTAGGTTTTATCTTGCCAAGTAGTTTATTCACCCCCCTCTAGACGTCCCTTCTCGATCCCACAATTGGTATTAGAGCTTTGGTCTCCATAGCTTTGGTTTTATCACCATTGGAGGAAGATGGATGTGCTTAATTTGGGGAGTCTTAGTTGTGCCTATTCTCGATGGAGGAGTACTATAGTCAATGGAAAAACAAGATGCTTGATCTATTCCATGAATTCCATTTGAGCAAGTATGTTAAGAACCCTTATGTGACTCCCATTGATCCTTTGCATCCTTCTCACGAAGAAGAAATTAGCATGCTTCGTAATCTTAGAACTGTTAATCTTATCATTAGAGGATTGCCAAGAATTGTGTTTGATCAAATGAGAAACTTTGAGTCCGCCTCTGACTTGGAATATTTGGGTGAAAGGATAACCCGGCTTGCACTCTGTAAGGTACCATTCTCACACCCATCGACTCATTTGGACAATAACGTATGTTTGAAGAAAGTGCACCATGAGGCTAGACTGAAGCGGAAGACCCGGATCAACTCTGGCGGACTCTCTGACGGCTTGCCCAATGAGCCACCAACGTGCCAAGCACATACTCAACAACAGCTCTGCCCAACACCTTCTTGCCCTTGAGCCGGCCAATTCAAGGAGCCGTGACGCCATTCTGACCCGGTGTCTGAGACACCTCTCCTTCTTCGGATGAGTCATGTGCTAGCAAACTGCCGGCTTTCACCATTAACCGTGAGTAAGCTTTCATAAAACTATAATAAACTTCATGATATTCTTTATTTGTGTAATGATTGTAATTTACTGTTGTTTCCGGGCCAAAGCCTTCATGAAGAAGAAGATAGATGATTCCTCTTCTGTCCCGGCCGATAATGAGATTGAAATTCCATCTCATGACAACCCGGTCATCCAAGTTGACCTAGAGACGCATGTTAACCCGACCTCTCACGTGGAACCGCCGGCTTGAGATGACCCTGAAGATGATCAAGCGAGCCAGGACAACCCTAGAGATCAGGATCAAGTTCTTCGTGACGCCGTCGAGGAGCATGTGACTCAGCCACGGAGAAGGAGGTGAGATGGTGCAAGACGACGTGATGGTCACTGGAGAATATCACAATGCCGCCCCTGAAAACTCCATCGTTCTAGCCAAGATAATGGCTAAGGATGAGTCCCCAAGCCGGGAAAAGGGGAAAATTGGCTTGATCTAGAATCCTTTGAAGACTTGGATGTCAACTCGCTTCATCAGAGCTTCCTGGCCCGACTGTCAGAAAGCCGGGAGACTGAGAGTGCCATGGTGGGCCTCTTGAACAAAAAATATGAGGTACGTCTCCCCATCCATTCTCATATATGCTTATGTAGCCCCCAAGTCTTTAGTTTAGAAAGCAAATGAAAAATTGAAGGCTTGTCAAAATTAGCCTGTAGCTTATTGTTGTAACTTCCTTATGATGATAGGTAGCCCCCCAAGTGCTGGGTCACTAAAAATAGTGAGCTGGAACTTGTAGTCAGATGTTCAGTGTTGTAGGAAGAACAAAGTGTAGTCCCCAAGGGCCGGCTTATCACCTTGTATGAATCGGGTCTTCATGTATGACTTTGACTTAGAAGAAATCATCATAGGATGTAAATTTCAAAGGCGGCTTGTCATTATGGGTCTTCCATTGATAACCAGTAGTAAAAACAATTGTAGACATTAGCCCCCAAGTGTCGGGTCAAATGCTTGCATATCACCTGGGACTTTTAGAAAAATAGAGCTTATTGATGTAGCCCCCAAGTGTCGACTCGCATGACTACAATGGCTGGGGACTTAAAGTTTTATATATTATCTTTTATTTCTACAGGTGATGCTGACTCAAGCCACCTCGGAGGCCGTCGACTTGAAAAAGCAAGTTGATTCTGAGAACAAGTTGCGCGGGACTGCTGAAAAGCTCTCCGCAGACTTTGAAGAATCATTTATGAAGAGGATCGAGTCACTGGAGAAAGCCAAGGCAAACTTTGACAAGGAAAAGGTGGCCCTATTGAAGCATGCCGAGGAAGCCAAGTCAAAGCTCGAGTAGGTGAGCCGAGAGCTTGCCGACTTGAAAGGACACATATCAAAAATATGCATAGCCATCTTTGGTAAGTCTTGTTGAGTTCACCCTTTTGTTATTTTTTTACTTGAATAAAATCCCGGGTTACTGACACATATCATGTTGGTATGATAGGCCAGAAAAGCCACCTTGTGTTTGGAGCTCCATTGGTGAAGCTGCTAGGTGTCTATAAGTTTGTTGAGCAATTGTATGTGGGAGGGGAAAAGTGCATCATGGAGGTTAAGAATACTAAAGCCCCCCCCCCCTTATAAGATCATGGAAATGCTCAAGGAACTGTCCAGTGTACCGGAGTGGATTCAAGAGCTGAAAAAGTCGGCTTGCAGGCAAGGGGCTATGGGAATACTTGCACTGGCAAAAGCTTATCACTCGGAGATGGAGCCGTCTCTCCTTGTGGACGGCTTACCTGAGTTAAACGCGGACAATTCAGAGTTTACAGAAGCTGACACTCTATGGTGCATTAAGGAGACCCGGCCAGCGGCGACGCAAATCACCGAGAAGGTTGACTTAAAGAAATTTCAAGTCGGCTACATAGAAGGTGACAAACGGATGAACCCTCCTACGCCAAAGTCCTTTGAATTGATTCCGCCACGTAAGCAAGCCTTCGCCTCAGACGTCAACACTTCATCTGTGTTAAACGACGAGATGGTTTTTGAAGCCTCGTCTGCAATTCAATGGTCGAAGAAGACTCCCAGATGGAAAGCGATGCTGAACAAGACGAGACACGTGATGAGACGGCGCACACTGACCCGACAGTGATACGTCCATTATGCATCATGATTTCCTACTGTTATTTATTATGTTTTGTTGAATAATAATGCTTTGGGGAGTGATTCTAATGCCTTTTCTCTCATAATATGCAAGGTTTGCACAAAGAGGGAGAATACCGGCAACTGGAATTCTGGACCTAAGAAAAGCACATTATAGATACCTATTCTGCACAACTCCAATGAAGCTGAAATTTTACAGAGATTATTTTTGTATTTAATAAAAGATACTGGAGCAGAAAACTACCGGAGGGGGCCAGCCAGGTGGGCACAACCCACCAGGGCGCGCCAGACCCCCTGGGCGCGCCCTGGTGTATCGTGGCCTCCTCGGCCCACCTCCGGTGCCCTTCTTCTGAGATATAGTCACATTTGACCTAGAAAAAATCAGAGAGGACTTTCGGGACGAAGCGCCGCCGCCCCGAGGCGGAACGTGGGCAGGAGCACTTTTGCCCTCCGGCGGAGCGATTCCGCCGGGGGAACTTCCCTCCCGGAGGGGGAAATCGAAGCCACCGTCATCACCAACACCCCTCTCATATTTGGGAGGCCAATCTTCATCAACAACTTCAACAACACCATCTCCTCTCAAACCCTAGTTCATCTCTTGTGTTCAATCTTTGTACCGGAACCTCAGATTGGTACCTGTGGGTGACTAGTAGTGTTGTTTACCTCGCGTAGTTGATTACTATATGGTTTATTTGGTGGAAGATTATAATTTCAGATCCATTATGCTATTTAATACCCCTCTGATCTTGAGCACGATTATTATTTGTGAGTAGTTACCTTTGTTCTTGAGGTCACGGGAGAAGTCATGTTGCAAGTAATCATGTGAATTTGATATGTGTTCGATATTTTGATGATATGTATGTTGTGATTCCCTTAGTGGTGTCATGTGAACGTCGACTACATGACACTTCACCATTCATGGGCCTAAGGGAATTCATTGTGGAGTAGTTATTATATGATGGGTTGCTAGAGTGACAGAAGCTTAAACCCTAGTTTATGCGCTACTTCGTAAGGGGCTGATTTGGATCCAAACGTTTAGTGCTATGGTCAGATTTTATCTTAATACTTTTCTCGTAGGTGCGGATGCTTGCGAGGGGGTTAATCATAAGTGGGAGGCTGTTCAAGTAAGAACAACACCCAAGCACCGGTCCACCCACATATCAAATTATCAAAGTAGCGAACACGAATCAAACCAACATGATAAAAGTGACTAGATGAAATTCCCGTGTACCCTCAAGAACACTTTGCCTATTACTAGAGAGTGTTCTGGCCTGTCCTTTGCCACACAAGGATTGGGCTACCTTGCTGCACCTTGTTTACTATTACCGTCACTTGCTTGTTACCAATTATCTTGCTATCAAACTATCCGTTACCTACAATTTCAGTGCTTGCAGAAATTACCTTGCTGAAAACCGCTTGTCATTTCCTTCTGCTCCTCGTTGGGTTCGACACTCTTAATTATCGAAAGGACTACGATTGATCCCCTATACTTGTGGGTCATCAGACGGCAACTGGAGCCTGGAGAAACACAAGGTGCTTTCGACCCGGCGACTACCGCCGGCTCTCAGCCATCGACTGATACGTCTCCAACGTATCTACTTTTCTAAACACTTTTGCTCTGGTTTTGACCTCTAATTTGCATGATTTGAATGGAACTAACCCGGACTGACGTTGTTTTCAGCAGAACTACCTTGGTGTAATTTTTTGTGCAGAAATAAAAGTTCTCAAAATTGGACGAAACTTTTTGTGGATTTTTTTCCGGGAATTATCATGAATTATGGAGTGAAGACCTGCTGGAGGGAGGCCACCTGTGGGGCATAAGCCAACAGGGCGCCCCTAGGCCGCGCCCTGATGGCTTGTGTGGCCGACCTGTCCCCTCCGACCCTGATTCCAGTCCTATTAAATCACATATTCGGAGAAAAAAATCAGAGAGAAGTTTTCATCGCATTTCACGAGACGGAGCCGCCGCCACCTCCTGTTCTTCCTCGGGAGTGCTGATCTGGAGTTCGTTTGGGGCTCCAGAGAGGGGAAATCATCGCCGTCATCATCACAAACCCTTCTCCATCAACACCGCCATGATGCTCACCACCGGGAGTGAGTAATTCCTTTGTAGGCTTGCTGGACGGTGGTGGTATTGGATGAGATTGATCATGTAATCGAGTTAAGTTTGATAGGGTTTGATCCCTAGTATCCACTATGTTCTGAGATTGATGTTGCTATGACTTTGATATGTTTAATGCTTGTCACTAGGGCCCGAGTGCCATGATTTCAGATCTGAACATATTATATTACCTCTGAATATAAGATTGATTTGGATCCTATCTTGCAAGTTGTATGCACCTATTACGTGTCTTGATCCGCATACCCCAAGGTGACAATAATTGGGATTCTTTCCGGTGATTGCCGTAGTTTGAGGAGTTCATGTATTCACCATGTGTTAATGCTTTGTTCGGTTCTCTATTAAAAGGAGGCCTTAATATCCCTTAGTTTCCAATAGGACCCCGCTGCCACCGGAGGGTAGGACAAAAGATGTCATGCAAGTTCTTATCGCAAGCACGTATGACTATATACGGAATACATGCCTACATTATATTGATGAATTGGAGCTAGTTTTGTGTCGCCCTGGTGTGTAACTGTTACATGATTGATGTCATCTAAATCATTATCCATCACCGATCCACGTGCCTACGCTTTACATAAACTGAATCTTGCTAAGTTACTATTGCTACTGCTACTGTCACAATTGCTACAAAATTGTTGCTGTCACTATTACTGTTACTTTTGCTACTACTATTTGCTGTGCTACTAAACCTTTGCTGCAGATAGATATCCCAGGTGTGGTTGAATTGACAACTCAACTTTCAAGGCCAATAAATATTCTTTGGCTCCCCTTGTGTGGAAGCAATAAATTAGGGTGAAATACTACCCGTGAAGACTGTCGCGATCCCCTATACTTGTGGGTTATCAAGACCTTTTTATGGCACCGTTATCGGGGAGCATAGCTTTATTTATTGTGTTAACTTGAGGATATCCAATTGCCACTATGAAGAATCTAAAGGATAATCGAACCAAGATCGTTCCCTCTCGTACGAGAGCAGGTAAGGAACTGCCATCTAGCTCTGCTTTTGATTCACCTACTGTTCTGAATCAGCTTGTTACACCACCTCCTGTTGATCGTCCTGATATGTCACATGAGCTTGATGATGCTACCTCTGAAATTAATGATGATACTATTGCTACACATGTTGATACTAAAACTGTGCCACTGAATGAATTACTTGATGCTCATATTGCTAAAGCTATAGAACTTGAAAATGCTGAAATTGATGATTACTTTGAATCACCTGTTACACCTCGTTCTCCTAATATATATGAATTGCCTTATGTACCTGAAGGTTATGTCATGGATAAGGAAACAACTAGTGATTTCTTTGCTTGTGAAAATAGAGATGACTTGAATAAACTGTTATGTAAACTAAAAGAAAAATCCATGATGGAGAAAATGAAATATGATCCTATATTTGCTACTTCTCCTATATTTGTTACTGATAAGGATTATGAGTTCTCTATGGACCCTAAGTTAATTCCTATAGTAGAGTATGATCCTTTCCACGGTTATGAAAATGAAACTGTTGTCGAACATCTTATGAAATTAAATGATATTATGCTTTGTTTACCAATGATGAAAAGATACGTTACTATTATATCCTTAAGCTTTTTCCTTTCTCGCTAAAAGGCAAGGCAAAGGAATAGTTCCTTTCTCTTACTCCTAGTTGTATGCGTAGTCCCCAAGATATGCTTCATTACTTTTCAGAAAAATATTTTCCTACTCATAAGAAACAAGCTGCTTTACAGGAAATATTTAATTTTGCGCAAACTGAAGAAGAGAATCTCCCTCAAGCTTGGGGGAGCCTTCTCTGGTTACTTAGATCATTGCCTGGTTTCCCTCTTAAGAAAAATGAAATTCTTAATATCTTTTATAATTGATTAACCGATGCTTCTAGGAACTTCCTAGATAGTTGTGCTGGTTGTGTTTTCAGGGAAAGAACTGTCAGTCAAGCCGAGGAATTATTGAATAACATATTGCAAAATGCCAATGATTGGACACTTCCTGAACCACCTCCGAAACCTATTCAAAAGAAAAGGGGTATTCTATTCCTCAACCCTGAAGATATGCAAGAAGCAAAAAAATCTTTGAAGGAGAAAGGTATTGAAATTGAGGATATCAAGAAACTACCACCTATTGAAGAAATACATGGACTTGATACCCCGACACAGGTAGTAGAGGTAAACACTCTCCGATCCTTTAGTGAAAATGATATGCCTTACACTAAGACTCCTGAACAATGCATGGATGAATATGATAATTATGTTGTCAAGCAAGAACACTTCAATAACTATGTTAAGGATCAGTTGAGATGTAATGCCATGATGATAGACCGCTTAAGTGACTTGATGTTTAGAATTGCTAATGATGTAAAAGGTCTAGGTAAACATGCTTCTATGGTTCACACTCAACTAGACCAAGTTGCTACGTCACAAAATGATTTGCTTGCTGAAGTGAATAATAATATGAATGACCATTCTGTAGTAATGACTAGGGGATGTCGTATGACTCAAGAACCTCTCTACCCAGAAGGTCATCCGAAAAGAATAGAACAGGATTCCCAAAGAATTAATGTTGATGCACCTAGTTCCTCTAATAAGAAAAAGAAAAAGAAAAAGGATAGGAACTTTCATGCTCCTAGTGAACCTGTTACAAAAACACCTACTGAGAACCATAATGATGTTTCTATTTCTGATGCTGAGACCCCGTCTGGTAGTGAACATGCACCTAGTGATGATGAAAAGGAGGATGAAAATAATACTTTGCATGTAGATGCTCCACCAGATAGTAATAAAGAAAATGATAACGATGTAGAAATAAAACCTGCCAGGGATCTTGATAACCCACCTCCTAAAAATAAACGTTATGATAAGAGAGACTTTGTTGCTAGAAAACATGGGAAGGAAAGAGAGCCATGGGTTCAAAAACCCATGACATTCCCTTGTAAGGCTTCTAAAAGTAAGGACGATGAAGATTTTGAGCGCTTTGCTGAAATGATTAGACCCATCTTTTTGCGCACCCATTTGACCGATATATTGAAAATGCCTCCGTATGCTAAGTACATGAAAGATATTATTACCAACAAAAGAAAAATACCTGAAACTAAAATTGCTACTATGCTTGCCAATTATTCTTTTGATGGAGGAATATCTAAGAAGGTAGGAGATCCTGGGATACCCACAATACCTTGCTCTATTAAAATAAATTATGTTAAAACTGCTCTATGTGATTTAGGGGCCGGTGTTAGTGTTATGCCTTTCACCCTTTATAAAAGACTTGATTTGAGTAAGCATACACCAACTGAAAAATCGTTGCAAATGGCTGATAAATCCACTTCTTTACCTATTGGAATCTGCGAGGACGTTCCTGTTGTGGTTGCAAATGTTACTATCTTGACAGACTTTGTTATTCTTGATATGTCTGAGGACGACAATATGTCGATCATCCTTGGTAGACCCTTTTTAAATACTGCAGGGGCTGTTATTGATTGCAATAAAAGCAAGGTTACCTTTCACGTCAATGGCAAGCAACATACCGTTCATTTTTCGAAGAAGCAAACTTTGGTTAATAATATTAATGTCATTGAGCCTACTCCCACGGTTATCATTGGAAGTTTTGCAATTCCTCTAACTACTTACAAGAAGAAATATTATAATCTTATTGTTGGGGAGATACAAATCCCCATTGAGGTAACCTAGTGATATACAAAAATTCTTTGGTTGCATGTTAACCGGAAACGGTTGTTAATAAGACTTGATCAACCTTATTAATGGATCCTTTTCGGAAGGCATGTAATTGATGAATTTAGTACTCACAACTCTGTGTATCAAAAGTTTATCCTATATTATTTTCAGTTTGTATAAAATAAATTAGCATGATTTTCCCTTTTTCTGTTTTTCCCGTGCGTAGAAAAATGCCCGAAAATAAAAAGTGTCAGATTGCCACAAAATTTTAACATGAATTTTTCTGGAATAAATAAGAATTTTGGGCGTAAAAATTGCAGCAGGGGACTACACCTGTGGGGCACAAGCCAACAGGGCGCGCCCCCTCTGGGCCGCGCCATGATGGCGTGTGTGGCCAACAGGGGCCCCCTGCCTTATCTCTTCAGCCCACTCTTTCTCCTACCTCCAAAAAAATTCCTATCCATCTCTCTCCCATGTTCTTCACCTAGAGACTGAAATTTTCGATCTCTTTGCTCGGAACTCCGTTTCCGAAACTGTTTTGAGGAATTGTTCCTTGGTATGTGACTCCTCCATTCCTCCAATTACTTTTTGTTTTAGTGGTTTATATTTTGCATAATGTGCTACACTTAGTGCTACAGAAAATGAGCTTGCATGTTGAATTATCTGAGTTCCAAGTAGTATGAATGCTTGATATGGCCTCTAGGCATCATTATGAGTAGTTGCTATCAATCTTGCAAAGTTTTATTAACATGAAATTTTGGCTCAAAAATTTCAGAAATTTGTGCTTGGGAAGATGAGTTTCTTTAGGAGGAGCTCCTCAAGAAGACTCACCGCGGGTGAGTCATCTAGTGGGAACTCAATACGACAGACTTACATTGAACCTCGAGACAACCAGATAGTTATGGCTGACGCCAAATCACGTCAATGGCCAAGTGAAGATTTCATGATAGGTGCAGGCATTAAGGATGAATTTGACCGATTTATTTATAAAACCGGCCTCACCGGTTTCCTCGCAGATAAGTGTGTCCAACACTATGACCTTAACCGTACATTCACGCAAGGATTTCGCTATCAATCACATGCTTCTAGAGTGTTATTTAAACTTTATGATAAATCCTTTAGCATGGCTCTAGAAGATTTCTCTGTTGCTTGCAAACTTCTACTTTGGGGTTCGACCGAGAAACCTTCAAAAACTGATTACAATATGTTTCTCAAGAGTCTCTGTGTTGGAGAAGATAGGGGAGTAACACAAGCAAGAATTAAAAGCATACAGTTTCCCTCTATTAGTTACTTTGCACTGTTTAATGGGCAATGCGTAGTAGGGACACAAGATTGTAGTGCCTTATGTGCCCCTGATTTAAGCCTTATTCACACTGCTATAATTGGTGAACAACACTATAACCTTGGTGCAATTGTTGCCCGAAGGTTGAATTTTAATTCTAGCAATGGTGATCTGTATGGAGGAATTCATGCCTCCCGCGTAGCTGCAAAACTGAGAGTGTCGCCTCAACCCAATGATCCCATCTTGCCTGATAGATATTTAGACTTTGAAGCTATGTGTTCTCATGAGTATATTGTAAACCGTGCTAGGGGTTTTGAATATAATTTAATATTTGGGAAATATACGCCTGTGTCTGTTACTTTGCCTGCAACTGCCCTCATTGATTATCAAGCTCATTAGCGTTACTATGTTCTTGAAGAAGAGGTGCGGGAATACAGTGGAGGCTAATCGTTTAGCAGAGGAGTCGGCCAGGAGCGCCTACACAAGCTACCATTTCAACCATTTTCCAGACTATCAGTGGTGATCACCAAGCTTGGCAACTGCCTAAGCTTGGGGGAGTACGTATTTCTCACCGACATTACATTTCATGTTCACACACTTCATATAAATTGCCGGTGCACATCCTCTTTCATTGTATATTCATATTAGTTTTATTTTCCCGCTTTCTTCTTGTGTGTATGAAAAACTTTGAAAAAACCCAAAAATATTTCTTGCTTCTTTTTAGTTTTCTTTCCCTACCTAATTATCTTAGTATTAAAAAGGAAACCTAAAAAGATTTCCTTTGCATGTTGGGAGCTTTCCCGAGTAAATAGTTTTTCTCGTTCTTGTTTTCCCCTTAGTTATTTGCTTGCTTGAGAAAAACGAAAAACTTCAAAAATATTTCAGTGTGTTTCTCTGAATTTCTTTTCTTTTTGTTGAGTCTTTGAAAGGAGAAGACCACGATGAAAATGATGAGTGGCTCTTATATGCTTTATTGTTGATCTAACAAAGAGCCAATATTACATTGTCTTCTCCTTTTTCTAAAACTACCGTGCAGATTCCAGCTTAGTCCATGGTATTCTTACAATATTATTATTATCACCTCATTCAGTCATGCAAGTGAAAGGCAATAATGATGATATTTGACGAAGTGATCGTGTCAAAGGAAGCTGGTATGAACTCTTCTTGTTTTCTGTTTTTGTAAATATGTTTAGCTTGTTCGATCTTGATTCGGTATATTATGAGTGAACATGTTCATGATGACAATTAGAGATTATAGCTTCTCATGCCATGCTTAAATAGCTAGTAGTGAATAATGATTTATCTTATAGGCCAACATGCATTAAAATGGTTATGATGTGGTATGGTAGTATGGTATTTCCCTCTGAGAAATCAAGCGGCTTGACTTGGCCCATGTGCAGATATGTAGTTGATTCAAAACCAAGGCAGCCTTCATGATGTTTAAATTCAGAATGTTCATATCCTACTCATGCTATGTCCAATGTTAATTATTCGCAATGCATACCTATGACCGTTTTCGCTCTCTAGCTGGTCGCTTCCCAACCTATTGCTAGCCTTCACCTGTACTAAGCGGGAATGCTGCTTGTGCATCCAAAACCTTTAAACCAAGTTATTCCACATGAGTCTACCATACCTACCTATATGCGGTATTACCCTGTGATACGTCTCCGTCGTATCTATAATTTTTGATTGCTTCATGCCGATACTGTACAACTTTCATATACTTTTGGCAACATTTTATATTATTTTTGGGACTAACTTACTTATCCAGTGCCCAGTGTTAGTTCTTGTTTTTTGTGTGTTTTTTGTTTCTCAGAAACTCCATATCAAACGAAGTCCAAACGCGATAAAAATTTACGGAGGTTTTTTTTTGTAATATATGTGAATTTTGGGAGTCGGAATCAACGCAAGACGGTGCCCGAGGGAGGCACAAGCCAACACGGCGCCCTGATGGCTTGTGCCTCCCCCTTAAGTCGGTTGGGGCTCTCCTTCCTCCGAAAGAAAGACATTTTCACGATAAAAATCCCCTCAAAATTTCAGCCCGATTGGAATTACGGATCTCCGGATATTTAAGAAACGGTGAAGGGGTCAGAAACCAGTAGCGGAAACAGGAGAGAAACAGAGAGAGAGATCCAACCTCGGAGGGGCTCCTGCCCTCCGGGAGCCATGGCGGCCATGGACTAGAGGGAAAACCCTCCTCCTGTTGGGGAACGTTGCATGGGAAACAAAAATTTTCCTACGCACACACAAGATCTATCCATGGTGATGAGCATCTACGAGAGGGAGAGTGAATCTACATACCCTTGTAGATCGCTAAGCGGAAGCGTTTAATAAACGCGGTTGATGTAGTCGAACGTCTCCGCGATCCAAATCGCAAGTCGTCCCTCGATCCGATCACGAACTAGCGCCGAACGGATGGCACCTCCGCGTTCAACACACGTACGGCTTGATGACGCCTTCACCTCCTCGATCCAGCGAGCGATGGTGAAGTAGTGGTTGAGTTCCAGCAGCACGACGGCGTGGTGATGGTGGTGAGGAACAATCTCTGCAGGGCTTCGCCAAGCACTACGGAGATTATGACGGAGGAACTAGAGGGTTAGGGTTGCCGCACACGGCTTGGGGAAATCTTGATGTGTCCCGTGTGCTAGCCCTGCCCCTCTATTTATATGTTGAGCCTTGGGGTCTAAACTTGGAGTAAAAGCCTCCTCCAGGTCGGTTTTGCCCGCACAAGGTCGGTTTGGCCCGCAGGGAAAGAGTCCAACTCGGATCCCTGCCGAACCGTGCACAGCCGCGCACAAGCGGTAGTACCGCTTCACACAAGCGGTAGTACCGCTCGGGCGGTAGTACCGCTTCACACAAGCGGTAGTACCGCTCGGGCGGTAGTACCGCTTCACCAAGCGGTAGTACCGCTTACGCGGCAGCAAAACTACTTTTGCACTTTCCAATACCTCGTGGGCTTTATCCCTTTGGCCCATATATCAATCTTTACCTCCGGACTATTCCGGAGATCCTCGTCATGTCCAGGATCTTATCCGGGACTCCGAACAACTTTCGGTCACCAACATAATAACTCAATTATACTAATCGTCACCAAACGTTAAGTGTGTAGACCCTTCGGGTTCGAGAACTATGTAGACATGACCGAGACACCTCTACGGCCAATAACCAATAGCGGGACCTGGATGCCCATATTGGCTCCTACATATTCTACGAAGATCTTTTATCGGTCGAACCTCTATGTCAAGGATTCAGTTAATCCCGTATGCTGTTCCCTTTGTTCTTCGGTATGTTACTTGCCCGAGATTCGATCGTCGGTATCACTATACCTAGTTCAATCTCGTTACCGGCAAGTCTCTTTACTCGTTCCGTAATACAAGATCTCGTGGCTAACACTTTAGTCACATTGCTTGCAAGGCTCATTGTGATGTTGTATTACCGAGTGGGCCCTGAGATACCTCTCCGTCACACGGAGTAACAAATCCCAGTCTTGATCCATGCCAACCCAACAGACACCCTCGGAGACACCTGTAGAGCACCTTTATAGTCACCCAGTTACGTTGCGACGTTTGATACACACAAGGTATTCCTCCGGTGTCAGTGAGTTGCATGATCTCATGGTCAAAAGAACAGATACTTGACATGCAGAAAACAATAGCAATAAACTGACACGATCAAATGCTACGTTTACAGTTTGGGTCTTGTCCATCACATCATTCTCCTAATGATGTGATCCCGTTATCAAATGACATCTCATGTCAATGGCTAGGAAACCTTAACCATCTTTGATCAACGAGCTAGTCAACTAGAGGCTTACTAGGGACACAGTGTTGTCTATGTATCCACACATGTATTTGAGTTTCCAATCAATACAATTATAGCATGGATAATAAACGATTATCATGAACAAGGAAATATAATAATAACTAATTTATTATTGCCTCTAGGGCATATTTCCAACAGTCTCCCACTTGCACTAGAGTCAATAATCTAGTTCACATCACTATGTGATTTACATTGTAATGAATCGAACACCCATGCAGTTCTGGTGTTGTTCATGTTTAGCCCTTGGAAGAGGTTTAGTCATCGGATCTGCAACATTTAGATCCGTGTGTACTTTGCAAATATTTATGTCGTCCTCCTTGATGTAATCGCGGATGGAATTGAAACGTCGCTTTATGTGTCTGGTCCTCTTGTGAAATCTTGGTTCCTTGGCTAGAGCAATGGCACCAGTGTTATCACAAAACAGAGTCATTGGGTTAAGTGCACTAGGCACTACTCCAAGATCTGTCATGAACTCCTTCATCCAGACACCTTCCTTCGCCGCCTCCGAGGCAGCGATGTACTCCGCTTCGCATGTAGAATCAGCTACCACGCTTTGCTTGGAACTGCACCAGCTAACCGCACCCCCATTAAGAATAAATACGTATCCGGTTTGCGACTTAGAGTCATCCGGATCAGTGTCAAAGCTTGCATCGACGTAACCCTTTACGACGAGCTCTTGATCACCTCCATAAACGAGAAACATGTCCTTAGTCCTTTTCAGGTACTTCAGGATATTCTTGACCGCCGCCCAGTGTTCCATTCCTGGATCACCTTGAAACCTTCCGACCATACTTATGGCAAGGCTGACATCGGGTCTTGTGCACAGCATTGCATACATGATAGAGCCTATGGCTGAAGCATAGGGGATGACACTCATCTTTTCTCTATCTTCTGCAGTCACTGGGCATTGAGTCTTACTCAACTTCACACCTTGCAAAACAGGCAAGAACCCCTTCTTGGACTGATCCATTTTGAACTTCTTCAAAATCTTATCAAGGTATGTGCTTTGTGAAAGTCCTATTAAGCGTCTCGATCTATCTCTATAGATCTTGATGCCTAATATGAAAGCAGCTTCTCCTAGGTCCTTCATTGAAAAACTCTTGTTCAAATATTCCTTTACGCTTTCCAGCATTTCTATATTGTTTCCAATCAGCAATATGTCATCCACATATAATATTAGAAACGCTATAGAGCTCCCACTCACTTTCTTGTAAATACAAGCTTCTCCGTAAACTTGTATAAACTCGAACGCTTTGATCACCTCATCAAAACGAAGATTCCAACTCCGAGATGCTTGCACCAGTCCATAAATGGATCGCTGGAGTTTGCAAACTTTGTCAGCATTCTCTGGATCGACAAAACCTTCTGGTTGCATCATATACAACTCTTCCTTAAGGAAACCGTTAAGGAACGCTGTTTTGACATCCATCTGCCAAATTTCATAATCAAAAAAGGCAGCTATTGCTAACATGATTCTGACGGACTTAAGCATCGCTACGGGTGAGAAGGTCTCATCGTAGTCAACTCCTTGAACTTGTGAAAAAACCCTTTGCCACAAGTCGAGCTTTATAGACGGTGACATTACCGTCCGCGTCCGTCTTCCTCTTAAAGATCCATTTGTTCTGAATGGCCTTACGCCCTTCAGGTAATACTTCCAAAGTCCATACTTTGTTTTCATACATGGATCCCATCTCGGATTTCATGGCCTCTAACCACTTCTCGGAATCCGGGCCCATCATCGCTTCTCCATAGCTCGTAGGTTCATCGTTGTTTAACAACATGACCTCTAAGACAGGGTTGCCGTACCACTCAGGAGCAGTACGCGTCCTTGTCGACCTACGAGGTTCGATAGCAACTTGATCCAAAGCTTCATGATCATCATCATTAACTTCCTCTTCAGCTAATGTAGGCTCCACAGAAACAACTTTCTGCGCTGCGCTACTCTCAGGTTGAAGTAAAGGTTCAACAACCTCATCAAGTTCTATCTTCCTCCCACTCAATTCTTTCGAGAGAAACTCTTTCTCAAGAAATGTTCCGTTTTTAGCGACAAACACTTTGCCTTCGGATCTGAGGTAGAAGGTATACCCAACTGTCTCTTTTGGGTATCCTATGAAGACGCATTTCTCCGCTTTGGGTTCCAGCTTTTCAGGCTGAAGCTTTTTGACATAAGCATCACATCCCCAAACTTTAAGAAACGACAGCTTTGGCTTCTTGCCAAACCAAAGTTCATATGGCGTCGTCTCAACGGATTTCGATGGTGCCCTATTTAAAGTGAATGCAGCTGTCTCTAATGCATAACCCCAAAACGATAGTGGCAAATCGGCAAGAGACATCATAGATCGCACCATATCCAATAAGGTTCGATTACGACGTTCGGACACACCATTACGCTGTGGTGTTCCAGGCGGTGTCAATTGTGAAACAATTCCACACTGTCTTAAGTGACTGCCAAACTCATAACTCAGATATTCTCCTCCTCGATCAGATCGTAGGAATTTAATCTTCTTGTTACGATGATTCTCAACTTCACTCTGAAATTGTTTGAACTTTTCAAATGTTTCAGACTTGTGTTTCATTAAGTAAATATACCCATATCTACTTAAGTCATCAGTGAAGGTGAGAAAGTAACGATAACCACCGCGCGCCTCAATACTCATCGGACCGCACACATCAGTATGTATGATTTCCAATAAGTCACTTGCCCGTTCCATTGTTTCAGAGAACGGCGTTTTAGTCATCTTGCCCATGAGGCATGGCTCACATGTGTCAAGTGATTCAAAATCAAGTGACTCCAAAAGTCCATCAGCATGGAGCTTCTTCATGCGTTTTACGCCAATATGACCTAAACGGCAGTGCCACAAGAAAGTGGTATTATCATTATCAATTCTACATCTTTTGGCATCAATGTTATGAACATGTGTATCATTACTATCGAGATTCAATAAGAATAAACCCCTCACATCGGGTGCATGACCATAAAAGATATTACTCATATAAATAGAACAACCATTATTCTCTGATTTAAATGAGTAACCGTCTCGCAATAAACAAGATCCAGATATAATGTTCATGCTTAACGCAGGCACCAAATAACACTTATTTAGGTTCATCACTAATCCCGACGGTAATCGAAGAGCGAGCGTGCCGACGGCGATCACATCAACCTTGGAACCATTTCCCACGCGCATCGTCACTTCGTCCTTTGCCAGCCTCCGTCTATTCCGCAGTTCCTGTTTTGAGTTGCAAATATGAGCAACCGCACCGGTATCAAATACCCAGGCACTACAACGAGAGTTGGTAAGGTACACATCAATAACATGTATATCATATATACCTTGTTTGTTGTTGGCCGCCTTCTTGTCAGCCAAATACTTGGGGCAATTCCGCTTCCAGTGTCCAGTTCCCTTGCAATGAAAACACACAGTTTCTGGTTTGGGTCCAGCCTTGGGTTTCTTCACGAGAGGAGCAACTGCTTTGCCACTCTGCTTGGAGTTACCCTTCTTACCCTTGCCATTTTTCTTGAAACTAGTGGTTTTATTGACCATCAACACTTGATGCTCCTTCTGAATTTCAGACTCAGCGACTTTCAGCATCGCAAACAGCTCGGCGACTGACTTGTTCATCCCGTGCATGTTATAGTTCAACACGAAGCTCTTGTAGCTAGGTGGCAATGATTGAAGAACTCTGTCAGTGATAGCCTCTGGCGGAAGGGGCATCCCTAACTCAGCCAGACGGGTGGAGTACCCAGACATTCTGAGCACGTGATCACTGATAGACCCGTTCTCCTCCATCTTGCAAGCATAGAATTTGTCGGAGATCTCATATCTCTCGATCCGGGCATTCTTCTGAAAGATAAACTTCAATTCCTGGAACATCTCATATGCTCCATGACGTTCAAAACGTCTTTGAAGTCCCGGTTCTAAGCCATACAACATTGCACATTGAACTATTGAGTAATCATCAGAACGAGCCTGCCAGGCGTTCACAACGTCTAGAGACTCAACTGGAGCAGGTGGATCACCAAGCGGTGCATCAAGGACATAAGCCTTCTGGGAAGCCGTAAGGATAATCCTTAGATTACGGGTCCAGTCCACAAAGTTACTTCCATCATCTTTCAACTTAGCTTTCTCTAGGAACGCATTAAAATTCAGGGGTGCTACTGCGCGAGCCATGATCTACAACATAAATATAGCAAAGACAACTTAGACTATTGTTCTAGATAATGAGTTTAGTTAATCATATTACTTAAAAACTCCCACTCAAATTGACATCCCTCCGGTCATTCGAGTGTAACATGATCCAAATCCACCAACTCAAGTCCGATCATCACGTGAGTTGAGGTGGTTTCAATGGTGAACATCTTCATGTTGATCATATCTACTATATGACTCATGTTCGACCTTTCGGTCTCTTGTGTTCCGAGGCCATGTCTGTACATGCTAGGCTCGTCAAGTTTAACCCGAGTGTTCCGCACGTGCAACATGGCTTACACCCGTTGTATGCGAACGTAGAGTCTATCACACCCGATCATCACGGCGTGTCTCGAAACGACGAACTTTCGCAACGGTGCACACTTGGGGAGAACACAATTTATCTTGAAATTTAAGTGAGGGATCACCTTATAATGCTACCGTCGTCCTAAGCAAAATAAGATGCATAAAAGGATTAACATCACATGCAAATCATAAGTGACATGATATGGCCATGAACTTGTGCTTTTGATCTCCATCTCCAAAGCACCGGCATGATCTCCATCGTCACCGGCATGACACCATGATCTCCATCATCTTGATCTCCATCAACGTGTCGCCATAAGGTTGTCGCGCCGACTGTTGCTTCCACGATTATAGCTAACGTTTAGCGATAAAGTAAAGCATTACATAGCGCTTAATGATTGACACGCAGGTCATACAATAATTAAAGACAACTCTATGGCTCCTGCCAGTTGCCGTACTCATCGACATGCAAGTCGTGATATTCTATACAAAACATGATCATCTCATACATCACATATATCTCATCATGTAATTGGCCATATCATATCACATCATACCCTGCAAAAACAAGTTAGACGTCCTCTAATTGTTGTTGCAAATTTTACGTGGCTGCTACGGGTTTGCAAGAACCGTTCTTACCTACGCAAAACCACAACGTGGTGTAGTGATTGCTTTTTGATCTTCTAAAAGAACCCTCTTCATTGAAATCGATTCAACTAAAGTGAGAGAGACAGACACCCGCTAGCCATCTTTATGCAACGAAGTTACATGTCAGTTGAAGGAACCTGTCTCGCGTAAGTGTACGCGTAAAGTCGGTCCGGGCCGCTTCATCTCACAGTACCGCCGAATCAAATATCAACTAGTAACGGCAAGCAATATGTATACACCCACGCCCACAACTCGTTTGTGTTCTACTCGAGATCTCATCTACGCATAGACCTAGCTCATGATGCCACTGTTGGGGAACGTTGCATGGGAAACAAAAATTTTCCTACGCACACACAAGATCTATCCATGGTGATGAGCATCTACGAGAGGGAGAGTGAATCTACATACCCTTGTAGATCGCTAAGCGGAAGCGTTTAATAAACGCGGTTGATGTAGTCGAACGTCTCCGCGATCCAAATCGCAAGTCGTCCCTCGATCCGATCACGAACTAGCGCCGAACGGACGGCACCTCCGCGTTCAACACACGTACGGCTTGATGACGCCTTCACCTCCTCGATCCAGCGAGCGATGGTGAAGTAGTGGTTGAGTTCCAGCAGCACGACGGCGTGGTGATGGTGGTGAGGAACAATCTCTGCAGGGCTTCGCCAAGCACTACGGAGATTATGACGGAGGAACTAGAGGGTTAGGGTTGCCGCACACGGCTTGGGGAAATCTTGATGTGTCCCGTGTGCTAGCCCTGCCCCTCTATTTATATGTTGAGCCTTGGGGTCTAAACTTGGAGTAAAAGCCTCCTCCAGGTCGGTTTTGCCCGCACAAGGTCGGTTTGGCCCGCAGGGAAAGAGTCCAACTCGGATCCCTGCCGAACCGTGCACAGCCGCGCACAAGCGGTAGTACCGCTTCACACAAGCGGTAGTACCGCTTCACACAAGCGGTAGTACCGCTCGGGCGGTAGTACCGCTTCACCAAGCGGTAGTACCGCTTACGCGGCAGCAAAACTACTTTTGCACTTTCCAATACCTCGTGGGCTTTATCCCTTTGGCCCATATATCAATCTTTACCTCCGGACTATTCCGGAGATCCTCGTCATGTCCGGGATCTTATCCGGGACTCCGAACAACTTTCGGTCACCAACATAATAACTCAATTATACTAATCGTCACCAAACGTTAAGTGTGTAGACCCTGCGGGTTCGAGAACTATGTAGACATGACCGAGACACCTCTACGGCCAATAACCAATAGCGGGACCTGGATGCCCATATTGGCTCCTACATATTCTACGAAGATCTTTTATCGGTCGAACCTCTATGTCAAGGATTCAGTTAATCCCGTATGCTGTTCCCTTTGTTCTTCGGTATGTTACTTGCCCGAGATTCGATCGTCGGTATCACTATACCTAGTTCAATCTCGTTACCGGCAAGTCTCTTTACTCGTTCCGTAATACAAGATCTCGTGGCTAACACTTTAGTCACATTGCTTGCAAGGCTCATTGTGATGTTGTATTACCGAGTGGGCCCTGAGATACCTCTCCGTCACACGGAGTAACAAATCCCAGTCTTGATCCATGCCAACCCAACAGACACCCTCGGAGACACCTGTAGAGCACCTTTATAGTCACCCAGTTACGTTGCGACGTTTGATACACACAAGGTATTCCTCCAGTGTCAGTGAGTTGCATGATCTCATGGTCAAAAGAACAGATACTTGACATGCAGAAAACAATAGCAATAAACTGACACGATCAAATGCTACGTTTACAGTTTGGGTCTTGTCCATCACATCATTCTCCTAATGATGTGATCCCGTTATCAAATGACATCTCATGTCAATGGCTAGGAAACCTTAACCATCTTTGATCAACGAGCTAGTCAACTAGAGGCTTACTAGGGACACAGTGTTGTCTATGTATCCACACATGTATTTGAGTTTCCAATCAATACAATTATAGCATGGATAATAAACGATTATCATGAACAAGGAAATATAATAATAACTAATTTATTATTGCCTCTAGGGCATATTTCCAACACCTCCCACCTAGGGAGGAGGCCAAGGAAGAAGAAGAAGGAGGGGGGCTCTCTCCCCCTCTCTCCCGGTGGCGCCGGAGCACCGCCGGGGCATCCATCGTGACGGCGATCTACACCAACAACTTTGCCGCCGTCACTACCAACTCTCTCCCCCTCTATGCAGCGGTGTAAAACCTCTCTCCCCCACTGTAATATCTACTTAAACATGGTGCTTAATGCTATATATTATTATCCAATGATGTGTGGCTATCCTATGATGTTTGAGTAGATTCCTTTTGTCCTATGGGTTGATTGATGATCGTGATTGGTTTGAGTTGTATGTTCTATTTTGGTGCTGTCCTATGGTGCTCGCCGTGTCGCGCAAGCGTGTGGGATCCCCGCTGTAGGGTGTTGCAATATGTTTAGGATTCGCTTATAGTGGGCGGCTAGAGTGACAGAAGCTTACACCCGAGTAAGGGGATTGTTTACGTATGGGATAAAGGGGACTTGATGTTTAATGCTATGGTTGGGTTTACCTTAATGGTTTATAGTAGTTGTGGATGCTTGCCAGAGGTCCAATCATAAGTGCATATGATCCAAGTACGGAAAGTATGTTAGTGTATGCCTCTCCCTCCTATAAAATTGCAACAATGATACCGGTCTAGTTATCGATTGCCTAGGGATAAATCTTTCACTTGTGCTACAAAAAGCTTCTACTAAACAACTAGCTAAATTAATATTTATCTAAACAGCCCCTAAATTTTATTTACTTGTTCTTTATACCTTGCAAAACTATCTTTACACCTACTAAGTACTTCTAGTTTCCTTCCCGCAAAGTAGTTTCATACTTGTTCTAGGTAAAGTAAGCGTTGGCGTGCGTAGAGTTGTATCGGTGCTCGATAGAACTTGAGAGAATATTAATTCTACCTTTAGCTCCTCGTTGGGTTTGACACTCTTACTTATCGAAAAAGGCTACAAACGATCCCCTACGCTTGTGGGTTATGAAGACCTTTTTCTGGCGCCGTTGCCGGGGAGCAATAGCGTAGCGGTTGATATTCTCGTGTGTGCTTGTTTGCTTTATCACTAAGTAATTTTATTTTCTGTTATAAGTTGTTTTCTATCTTTAGATATGGGTAGGAAACGCAAAATACCAAAAAAAATTAGATGTACTTGCTGCTCCAAAATTTGAGGAACCACTAGTGTGTTCCGTACTACCGAATAATATTACTTGGATCATCTTCGATCCCTTTGTGCTCGCGCTGAAAACCCAACTAGCTTAGTTGAGGGAAAATCTTTAAATGAGCATGCTTATTATGTGCGACATTGCATATCTCCAAAAGAGAAACTCTTGGGGCATCAAATTAATACTTTACGTTGCTACGCTTCAAATTTATGCGAAATATATGATTTCACTTGTTGTTCTGAAGGCACTGAAAATCACCTTCCCCACCAATGTGTGTTTAATGATAATGAAATACTATCTTCTTATGCCACGTTATTATGATGTTGAACAAATTGAAGAATTTGTTGCTTTTAAGGGTGCATATGAAATTGCTTCTTTGATTGAAAAGTGTGATGCTACTCTTTACAAATCTGAAAATTTTGCCGTACTCAAATATTGCTATGAAAACAATGCTTCTAATGCTTATGTTAAAGAATTCATTGAAAGAATGTCGGTTGCCTTGGAAGTGACTAATATTTCGCATGAATCTATGGAAGGAGAAATTGCTGAAACTGTAAGCTCATTAGATGAAAAAGATGAGGAGAGCGAAGAACAAAAGAAGGAAAAGCGGATTGATCACCCATGCCCACCTTATAATGAGAGTAACTCTTCAACTCATACATTTTTTAATTTCCCTTCATGCTTACCAAAGGATGAATGTTACGATGAATGCTATGATCCCTTGTATTCGTTTGAAATATCCCTTTTTGATGAACTTGATGCTTACTATGCTTGTGTCCATGATGCCATTATGAATTATGCTTATGGAGATGAACTTGCTATAGTTCGTTAAGTTAAGCATGAAATTGTTGATATTGCACCCACACACGATAGTCCTATTATCTTTTTGAATTCTCCCAACAACACTATATCGGAGAAGTTTGCACTTATTAAGGATGATATTGATGGGTTGTGTTTTACTATCACACATGATGATTTTAATAAATATAATATGCATGTGATTTCTGCTCCTACTTGCAACTATTATGAGAGAGGAACCAAATCTTCACCTCTCTATGTTTCCAATACGATAAAATTGCAAGAAACTACTTATGCTATGTATTGGCCTTTACTTTGTGTGAATGAATTGTTCTTTTATGACATGCCAAAGCATAGGAAGAGAGTTAGAATTCATTGTCACATGATATATATCACTTTGTGCTCACTACTAAATTAAAAATCATTGTTAATTAAAATTGGCTTTGATATACCTTGGGATCTGGGTGGATCAATTACTTGAGCACTATATGCCTAGCTTAATGGCTTTAAAGAAAGTGCTGCCAGGGAGACAACCCGGAAGTTTTAGAGAGTCATTTATTTATGTTGTGTTCTTTTAAAATAATTTAAAACAAAAAAATAAAGTGGGGAACTTAAACCTTTTTCAAAAAGAAAAGTGAAAGTGAGAAGATGAGCACCGTTGAAGTGGGGGACGTCCTTGAACTTTTGTTCATGCCCATGGAAACGTTGTGAATCTTGATTACAGCAACATTTCAACAAAAATAATTATCCCCTTGTAAAAATCCATTATATTATAAAAATAATGTGCCAAGATTTCCCTTTGGGATGTTTGCATTGCTTGTTTGATATGTGCTGCGTAAAAACAGAAACTTTTGCTATAGTATTTGAATTTTCATATTTTACTGGAACGTGAAAAAATTCTGAAATTTTTACACAATACTTATATACAAATTCTTTATTACATCCTAATGTTTCAGAATTTTTTGAGTTACATAAGTATACGTTCCATCTGCATCTTTACAGACTCTCCTTTTTTTCACAGATTTCTGTTATAGTTGCTTTGCGTGCTTATGTTTGAATTCTTGTTGAGTCCCAATGACTTGGGAGCCATAGAATTGTGATAGAAAACAGTGGGTAATATTAGATTATAATTATGCAATAATGTTATGGCAGGACATGATGACATTTGATGATTATGTACTAACGTTTCTAAGGAAAGTTCTGTCAAGTTTTGTGTGGATGAAGTGTTCGAAGATCGAGGAGGTATCGATATGAGAAGAATAAGGAGAGACAAGAGTTCAAGCTTGGGGATGCCCAATTTACCCCAAGTAAATATTCAAGGAGACTCAGCGTCTAAGCTTGGGGATGCCCCGGAAGGCATCCCATCTTTCTTCTTCAACAACTATCAGTATGTTTCGGTTTTTGTTTTGTTCACATGATATGCGTAAATCCTAGGAGCGTCGTGTGACTTTTATTTTCCTTTTAGCAATGCACCATGCTGGTTTGGGAAAGTCCATGGTTGATTTATAGAATGCTCTTTGCACTTCACTTATATATTTTGAGTATGGCTTTATAGAATGCTTCATGTGCTTCACTTATATCATTTGAAGT
Organism: Elymus sibiricus; assembly: GCA_039707655.1. Lineage (NCBI taxonomy): Eukaryota > Viridiplantae > Streptophyta > Magnoliopsida > Poales > Poaceae > Elymus > Elymus sibiricus. Next base: position 195,451,914 of record CM077663.1, on the reverse strand, counting down.
TGGATGCCTATTTCTCTACATATAGAAAACCGTTATTTGTAGAATGTTTTTTTGCTTCACTTATATTTATTAGAGCATGTCCAGGTCTTTTGTAGAAAGAACTAAACTCTCATGCTTCACTTATACCTATTTAGAGAGTCAACGGGAATTGGTCATTTACATGGTTAGTCATAAAATCCTACATAAAACTTGTAGCTCACTGAATATGATATGTTTGATTCCTTGCAATAATTTTGCGACATTAAGATAGTAATATGTGGGTGCACTAGTTGATGATTGTGGATTAGTAAGAATATTGATGTTTTGGTTTGTGATTCCCGAAGCATGCATGTATTGTCTCTAGTTATGCGATGAAGTTGGAGCATAATTTATCCTTGATTGAAATCCTTTGTGCTATTATAATCGGGGGCACGCGATGGTTAACTCCTACCAAACTCCTCCCTAGGAGCATGCGAGTAGTACTTTGCTTCGAGAGAGCTAATAAAACCTTGCAATAAGTATGTGATTTCTTTATGACTAATGTGAATCCATGGATATACGCACTCTCACCTCCACATATTTGCTAGCCTCTTCAGTATCGTGCATTGCCCATTCTCACCTCGAGGATTGGTGCAACTTTCGCCGGTGCATCCAGACCCCATGACATGATACACTCTGTTGCACATAAGCCTCATTATATCGTCCTCAAAATAGCCACCATACCTACTGTCGGTGTCAAAACCGGCAGATCTCGGGTAGGGGGTCTCGAACTATGAATCTAGGATCGATGGTAACAGGGGACGAAGGAGACGGTGTTTACCCAGGTTCGGGCCCTCGTGAGGAGGTAAAACCCTACGTCCTGCTTGATTGTATTGATGAATGGGATGTTTACAGAGTTGATCTACCTCGAGATCAATAGAGCTAAACCCTAGATTAGTTGACATGTCCCTCTACAAACTAAGCCCCCTAGTTTATATAGACACCAGGGGTACCTAGGGTTACACATGGTCGGTTCCCATCCGGGCATAGATACATCCACTCTTACTTGGAGGACACACCAAGTCTTCAGAATATTCCCCCATAAGCCTAGGATCATTTCGCAGTCCGGCCTTCCGGAAGATGCCATAAGGCGGCCCACCGGGCCGGACTATAAGAGATAATTCAACGGCCCGAGGACCCCTTAATCCCGGACTCCCTCGGTAGCCCCCGAACTAGCCTCCAACGTCGGTCTTCAGGACATTAGCTGCTCCGCACGTCCAGAGTGTTCGGCTTGCGGGGCGAGTTCCTTTCTTCCCTTCATGCTTCGGCCGTCCTTAGCTCGGCCACCGGTGACACCCTACTGTCCGAACATACCTTGCTTAGCCTTGAAGATCAAACGCCCGAGTGTGAATAGTACCCTTCCTGACAACTTTCCTGATGAAAGGCTCAGACGGGTCGTGGCCACTTAACCAGTTACAAAAACTCGATTCGCGGTTCGAGGCCGCCTTTTTATTGGCACGTTCAATCGACATGAAGATCGTGCTCCATTGTTTACGGGATATGATCAATGATTTGGGCTATCCCAAGAGCGCATAACGGGGCGGTCGCTTCGGGAACTGGCGCAGTAAGGGGACGCTTGGTATTACGGGCCTCTATAAAAGGGAGAAAAACATCTTCACAGCCGTTTCACGCTCCCCAGATTCGCTTTCTCAAGCCTTCCTCGCTTCGAACGCGCAGATCTAGCCTTTCTCCAAACCTTCCCCCGACACCCACCCTTCTGCCCCAAGCACGGCCATGGCTGGCTAAGGCTCGCAAGTCAAGTGGGAGGCATCGTGCGTCACCGAGGATGACATCTAGGAGTTGAAGCGCACCGGTGACCTCCCGGTCGACGTCGCCCACCGCGCCCCCGAAGAAGGCCAAGTAGTCCCCACGCCACAGCCCGAGGAGTGGGTGGTGTTCATTCCCCATTTCATTCCGGGACTGAGCTTCCCACTGCACCCCCTTTGTAAGGGGCTTGATGTTCTTCTACGGGTTGGACTTCCACAACCTCCCCCCAAACTCCATAATGCACATTTCGGCCTTCATCATCGTCTGCGAGGCCTTTCTGCGGGTCCAGCCGCACTTCGGCTTATGGCTGAAGGTCTTCAACGTCAAACCGAAGACCGTAAGCAGCCAGCACGTGGACTGCGGGGGGGCGGTGATCAGCAAGCTCCCTCGGGTCCAATGGCCGGAGGGCACCTTCATCGACACCATCAAGACCTGGAAAAAGGAGTGGTTCTACATTACTAAACCACCGGCCGCAGACTGGGCGGACCCTCCCGAATTCAGATCTGGACCTCCCGCGAGGATAACCTCGTGGATCAGGAAAGGGCTGGACTGGGGGTCAGCCACTAAGGTAAAGGCGCTGCAGGAACGCATCGGAAAGATGCTGGAAGCAAACATCGGCCTGACCAATGTGGTCCAGGTCATGCTTCGTCGCCGCCTCCTCCCCTGCCAGCTCCAGGCCACACCGATGTGGGCCTATAAGTCCGACGATCCTCCCACCATGCGCAAGCTCTACCGCACTACTCGGGAGAAGCTATGGAAGGCGCTGTTCAAGCTCCAGGAGGAGTGGCCGGCCAAAGAGGAAGACACCGGCCTGGACGCCGAACACCCTTCGCTTAAGGTAAAGCTTCAATCTTTTATCTTTAGGTTTAGTCTTTTAGTAAGGATTCTAACCTCTCCTTTCCTGGTTTCCCTAGGGCTGGCTAGCTAAGGCCATGCGGATCAATGGCCCTGCCCCGCTGCCCGAAGCCCCCAGGTCGACCCTCTTGACGGCGATGCTGGTCGAGGCGCCGTATTCGACGCCAGAGAAGAAGGACAAGCAGAAGAAAGGCGAGAAGAAGGAGACCCGAACTGGTCTCCGCACAAGAGGTCCCCCGGACGCTAAGTCCGGGGAGACCCAGGCCTCCTCCGCTCACGAGGGGAGCAGACGGAGGAAGGGGGGAAATCGATTCCCCCCAGCCAAGGAAAAGGGCGGCATCTGTGGATGCCGAGGAGGACTCAGCTCCCCCTTCTCCGAAGAGGCCCTGCAGGGTCAAGGTGACCTTACCCGATGTCATCCCGGATTCCGACGGGGAATCCGAGGTGTTCGAAAGGATCCCGCGGAGGGTTCCCACGGCCAAGCCCGCGGTCCAGAGGTACTGATTACGAATACATTACTTATGCAAGATTTCTGTTGCTGACCGGACTAATGCCTTCCATGTTGCAGCCAGGCCCATGATCTCCCGACCGAACAGGTTTTAGAGGGAGATCCCCCGCCAGCCGAGCTAGCGGAAAGTGGAACCGTGTCCCACACTTCCCCTCCCCAGGCCGCTGGAGAGGTCATGGAGGCGATATCCCGGCAGGCCCCTCCTCGACCGAATACTGAGGGTGAGGAGGTTATGACCGAGGCCCAGACCTCGGTGGCCGAAGACCAGGAGGCTGAGCCCCTCCTAACAGACAAAGAGAGAGGCCGCGAGTCATCGGAGCTCCCTCCGGAGATGGCTCCGGAGACTGCCAAGTCTCCGATATCGGCGACTCTCCCTTCAGAAGAAGGAGGAGCTGTGGTGCCGCCACCAGTGCCGCCCGCGACGGGGCAGGCCACAACCGGGTGGCCAACCGCGATGGAGGAGGCCTTGCGTAGCTCCGTCATCGCCGAAGACCACCACATCCTTATGGGTGCGGTTCTGAAAGGCATTCAGTTCATTGATAGCGGACTGATGGAGGCCTTCAGCGGTCTCTTGACGGTCTTTAAGGTAAGCCATGTAATGCTCCTCTCTTTAATCGGAATTTGTTCGTGAGGTGTATATATATTCCGGATAGGTATAGTAGCGCCCGAGCCCCGGGTGAGTTTAAGAAACTTACCCGGGGATCAGAGGTCCTCAGGTTTCGAGTAAAATCGATTTTTTGACTGTTTCCGGAGATGGTCTGGAAAGGAGGGTCTAGGACCGGCAGTTTCGATGTGTGTCTCACATGATTTTTGCTCTGCAGGCCTCGTCATCGGCAGCAGCTGTCCATGATGTGGAGCTGGCTGAGCTCAACCGGAAGCTCAAGAGCTCCGACGAGGAGCTTGACCGTCTGACCAAGCGGTTTGATGAAATGCAAAGTGAGTTGGAATTTTGTATCGGAGACCCTGTCCAATCCTCATTGATTGAGGTTCTTGAGTTTTTGAATCCTGGATTTTGGTCTTCCATTGTATTTGCAGCCATTTCTTCTGAGGTCGAGGACCTCAAGGCCGAGCTGGAGAAGGCCAAGCGAGAGGTTGCCGATCATAATATAGCGGCCAACCAGGCGGCGGCCGAACTGAGCTCCTCGAAGGCTGTCAGTGAAAAGCATGAAGCTCGGGTGGCCGAGGTGCAGCAAGAGATCCAAGATGCAAGCACTAAGTGCGAGGCTCTTGAGCAGAAGACCAAGGACCAGGCGGCCGAGCTATCCACATAATCTTCCGATCTTAAACTGGAGCGTGTGGATAGGCGGTCTTATGAGGAAGAACTCCGCCAGGTCAGGATAATCACGGATGGTAAGCCATACTTAGAGCAACTTGCGGCTCGGGACGGGGAGGCAGAACAGAGGCTGTTCTGGCGCAATTTCAGAACCCCGAGCCCCGTCCTGTCCTTAGCTATTAGATGAAGCAGCTGATGGAGCTGCATCGAATGGCGGAGCCGGCCTTAAAGGACCTCTGTATTCGGTTGTGGCCTTCCGAGCCCCTACCAAGCAGTTATTTCGGCTTGGTGCAGAAGTTTTGTGACGCCTCCTCCCGCATTGAGGCCGTGAAGCGCTCTGTGTGTATTGAGGGAGCGCGGATGGCTTTTGCAAGGACGATGATGCACTAGCCAGGGATGAAGCCACTCAAGATAGCTACGGCACCCCCGCCGCCTGGGAAAGAGCATAGGCGCCCCGAGTTGTGCTTCGCCTCTGCGATGGAGGGTGCTCGGTCAGTAGAGTCTCAGTGCCCAAAGGATGCAATGTTCAAATGAACACTTTTTATTGTATGTCCGATGAATGCTTTGATTTCTATAATATGTATGCATCGTTTATCTGTTGGGGAACGTTGCATGGGAAACAAAAAATTTCCTATGCACACGCAAGATCTATCCATGGTGATGAGCATCTACGAGAGGGAGAGTGGATCTACATACCCTTGTAGATCGCTAAGCGGAAGCGTTAAGAAACGCGGTTGATGTAGTCGAACGTCTTCGCGATCCAAATCGCCGAGCGTCCCGCGATCCCATCACGATCCGTCTCGCGATCCAATCACGATCCGTCCCGCGATCCCATCATGATCTGTCCCGCGATCAAATCACGAACCTTCTCGCGATCCTGATCACGGTCCTTCTGATCTAGTGCCGAACGGACGGCACCTCCGCGTTCAACACACGTATAGCTTGATGACGCCTTCACCTCCTCGATCCAGCGAGCGATGGTGAAGTAGTAGATGAGTTCCGGCAGCACGACGGCATGGTGACGGTGGTGGTGAAGAACAATCTCCGCAGGGCTTCGCCAAGCACTACGGAAACTGTGACGGAGGATGAACTAGAGGGGCGGGGTTGTCGGCACACGGCTTGGGGATTTCTTGATGTGTTCCGGGTGCTAGCCCTACCCCTCTATTTATATGTTGAGCCCTAGGGTCGAAACTTGGAGAAAGAGCCTCCTCAAAGTCGGTTTGGCCCGCAAGGCAAGAGTCCTCCTCGGACTCCAGGACCAGAAGCCAGGGTCCTCGGCGTCTGGCCCCACCTGGCGTCTGGCCCCTGGCCTCCGCAAAACTCCTTTTGCACCTTCCTTAAAGCCTCGTGGGCTTTACCCCTTGGCCCAAATAAAGTGTTCTCGTACCCGAACATTTCGGGAAACATCCGAAACCCCTTCCGGTGAATTCCGGAACCCTTCCGGAGACCAAACACTATTATCCCATATATCAATCTTTACCTTCGGACTATTCCGGAGATCCTCGTCTTGTCCAGAATTTCATCCGGGACTCCGAACAACCTTCGGTCACCAACATAACAACTCAACTATACTTATATCGTCACCAAACATTAAGTGTGTAGACCCTGCGGGTTCGAGAACTATGTAGACATGACCGAGACACCTCTACGGTCAATAACCAATAGCGGGACCTGGATGCCCATATTGGCACCTACATATTCTACGAAGATCTTTATCGGTTGAACCTCTATGTCAAGGATTCAGTTAATCCCGTATGATGTTCCCTTTGTTTATCGGTATGTTACTTGCCCGAGATTCGATCGTCGATATCTCCATACCTAGTTCAATCTCGTTACCGGCAAGTCTCTTTACTCGTTCCGCAATACAAGATCCTGTGGCTAACACTTTAGTCACATTGCTTGCAAGGCTTATAGTGATGTTGTATTACCGAGTGGGCCCTGAGATACCTCTCCGTCACACGGAGTAACAAATCCCAGTCTCGATCCATGCCAACTCAACAGACACCCTCGAAGATACCTGTAGAGCATCTTTATAGTCACCCAGTTACGTTGCGATGTTTGATACACACAAGGTATTCCTCCGGTGTCAGTGAGTTACATGATCTCATGGTCATAGGAACATATACTTGACATGCAGAAAACAATAGCAATAAACTGACACGATCATATGCTATGTTCATAGTTTGGGTCTTGTCCATCACATCATTCTCCTAATGATGTGATCCCGTTATCAAATGACATCTCATGTATATGGCTAGGAAACCTTCACCATCTTTGATCAACGAGCTAGTTAACTAGAGGCTTACTAGGGACACATTGTTTGTCTATGTACCCACACATGTATTTGAGTTTCCAATCAATACAATTATAGCATGGATAATAAACGATTATCATGAACAAGGAAATATAATAATAACCATTTTATTATTGCCTCTAGGGCATATTTCCAACATTATCATACTTTTGTGTTTGGATTATTTTGACTCCTGTGTGGCCGTTCTCGAACTGAAAGTTGCCAGTCATCGGCTTCAGCCCCCATGTGATTATTACAAGGGGTGTTCCATCATCTGTAGTGTTATCCTTAGCCAAATTATCGAAACCCAAAAGGAGGTGGTGTGAGGGATGGGAACGAGGCAATCGGATTATGTGGCTTTAGTGCTTTCACTTAGCCGAAGGAGCTTGACTGCGGGGGCTAGTTACTAGCCCCCAGTGTTATGTGATATTCGGGTATACCGAGGTAAAAAACCATTACCACGTGGCTTGCAATAATGCAAACCCATCGTATGACACAGAGTAATCTCTATCGATGTTTAGCTTGACACTTGTGCTCGGATTGCATACCGGTTCTCGCTTATTATGACGGTCGATTTTCGGCTTTCTCCACTGAGGTACTTGACCAGGCAAGCTGGAAATACAATCGCAGTGGTTCTCCCTTTACCCAGTTAGCCGAACGAGCGGAACATAATAGGGTAAGCACAGGAGCCGGGCAACCCAATCTTTGACCTAAGACATAATTCAGAACCGATGCATATAACGCAGAAATCCGTCACGCCGGACATGTAAAGAATAGTGCCGGGACGATGCTTGGGACGAGCTTTATAGCTAACCCCCCCTGGACTACTAGCCGGTTGCATCAAATATGTATCGAACAGTTTTGTTTTCAGAGGTGGGGAGTTGGAAAACACTTTATAAAATGCCGTAACCAGACCGTAAAAGATGATCTTTATATATTATGAATTTTTACAATTCATACTACGGTCATAACTGTTACAGGTATTTCTTTAAAAAGCAAATGTATACAGCTGGGAGGTTCTCTCAGGGCTCTTAGTAGGCGGCTTGATGTCCTTGGCGTATCCCTGTGCGCCTCCGTTCCTTTGCTCTTACAGAGTAGCGTGCTCCTTTAAAGGCGACTGTAATCGGCGAACGGACCTTTGAGAGAGGTATAAGTTGAATCACCGAGACGTGCACGAGCTTAACACCGTGCTGTGTTGAGAGTAGTTCGGTCGAGCCGACCACTCCGTTTAGATAGGGTACCCCCCCACCCCCCCCACCCCCCGCAGCTGCCCATGGTGTTTTATGCGCGAAATTGTGCCTTCTCGGCACGTACCTGACGGGTAGCGAGTTCGTGCTATGGGGGGCGTGTCCCTATGTATGATGAACATGAGATTGCTCTGAGAGATCGGGTCGTCCTCGGACCCGCTTGCTCGCCTGTCGCAGCTTGTCGCCTGGTTGGGGTCTTGATGTCTTGATGCCGGACTGGAATTCGGCCACTAGAGCCGCTGTGTGTTCTTCCGTCCGGAGTGAGCATTCTATGTTGCCGTTGACGGTGATGAGCCCCTTTGGCCCAGGCATCTTGAGCTTCACGTATGTGTAGTGGGAGACGGCGTTAAAGTGAGTGAACGCTGTACGGACGAGCAGCCCATGATAGCCACTGTGGAAGGGCACGATGTCAAAGATTAAGTCTTCGCTACGAAAGTTGTCGAGCGAACCAAACACTACTTCCAGCGTCACGGTACCCGAGCGGCGTGCTTCCACGCCGGGGATGACTCCCTTGAAGGTAGTGTTGCTGGGTTTGATTCTCGAAGGGTCGATACCCATCTTTTTTACTGTGTCTGAGTAAATCAGGTTAAGACTGCTTCCTCCGTCCATAAGGACTCTAGTGAGGTGGTACCCATCAATGATGGGGTCCAGAACGAGGGCGGACGAGCCTCCATGACGGATACTGGTCGGGTGATCCCTGCGATTGAAGGTGATCGGGCAAGCCGACCACGGATTGAACTTCGGGGCTATGGGCTCTACGGCGTAGACCTCCCGAAGGGCGCGTTTCCTCTCCTTTTTTGGTATATGCATGACATATATCATGTTCGCAGTTTTTACCTCGGGGGGGGGGGGAGGGATTGCTTCTGCCCGCCATTGCTTGGCCCGCGAGGTTCTTCGTCGTCCTCGCTGCGCGAGCTCTTGCTCTGTTCCTTGGCTGCGAGCTTGCCGGCTTGTTTGAACACCCAACAATTTCTATTGGTGTGTGTGGCCAGCTTGTCTTGTGTGCCGTGGATCTGGCAAGGCATATCCATGATTTTGTCCAAAGCGGTAGGTCCATCCCTGTTCCCTTTAGAGGGCTTCTTCCATTGACCGGGTTTGGAGTTGCGAAAACCGACATTTACGGCCGTGTCTTCCGAGTCGCCATTGCTATGGCAGCGTTTATTCTTGTTGTGCCTTGTCTTTCCGTCGTTGTCCCGCACTTCACAGGTGCCGAGATCTTTAGGATTGTGGCTTCGGCGAGCTAGCCAGTTGTCTTTGCCCGCACAAAAGCGGGTCATAAGCGAGGTGAGGGCCGACATTATTCTCGGTTTATCCTGGCCGAGCTGGCGGGCTAACCATTCATCCCGGATGTTGTGTCTGAACGAGGCTATCGCCTCGGCGTCCGGACAGTCGACGATCTGGTTCTTCTTGGTCAGGAAGCAATTCCAGAACTGCCTGGCTGATTCGCCAGCCTTTTGGACGATGTTGCTTAGGTCGGAAGAGTCCGGGGGCCGGACGTAAGTGCCTTGGAAGTTAGACCGGAAGGCGTCTTCGAGCTCCTCCCAACTCCCAATGGAGTTCTCAGGGAGACTGTTTAACTAGTGCCGAGCGGTCCCTTCAGTTTGAGTGGTAGGTATTTGATGGCGTGGAGATCGTCTCCTCTGGCCATATGGATATGAAGGAGGAAGTCCTCTATCCATACGGCTGGGTCTGTTGGTCCGTCGTATGATTCTATGTTTACGGGTTTAAACCCTTTGGAGAACTGGTGCTGCATAACCTCGTCTGTGAAACACAGTGGGTGTGCGGTGCCTCTGACCCGGGCTACGTCACGCCGGAGGTCGGCTGATGGCTGGGCCCGGTATTGTTCCCGGATTCTGTGGTTGCGGTCGATCCACGATTGGTAGCCGTCCCGTCTAGCGGGGGAGCATCCTCTAGATTCGTAAATGGATCTGGTGTGACCTGCCCTATAGTCCAGGTCCTGCCGTAGATTGTATCGATCCTCGGGCTGTGCTGGCCCCTTTCCCCTTCTACGAGGTGACGCGGGCCAGTATTCGGCGTCTCTAGCCACCCTGTCCCGTCCTCGAGGGGGGCCGTCCAGCTGGTCATAATGGGAGCGCCTGGGGGATTCGGGCTCAAAGGCCTCGTCGTCGAATTGCGGCAGCAGGCGCCGGCGCGGGTAACTCTTGTTTTGGTCTGGCCGCTCAATGTCGAACCCTTCTTCGGCTGCCAGGACTCTGGTCCATCTGTTGTTGATTGTGTCCTGCTCGGCTTTCAGCTGCTGCTGCTTTGCCTTTAAGCTTCGAGCGGTGTCTATGAGTTGTTACCTGAATCATTCTTGGTCCTCGGAGTTTTCGGGGATGGTGAAGTCTTCGGCTTCGAGGCTCTCCTCCTCCTCAGCAGGTGGGAGGTAGTTATCATCGTCGGAACCATTGAGGTTCTCGGTGTCCTGTTGACCCGTTAGCCTTTCTGGGTCCTCTAACGGCTCCTCGGGGGCTTCAGGGTCGCTGAGGTCCTCTGGGGTGTTGATTTCCCTGATGCCTGCGATTGCTTCCCTTCCCTTATTGGTCTTGGATCGCTTGCATTGTTTCCGACACTTTGACTCTTCGTCGGATTTTTCACCGTTCCTCCTGGGGGTGTGGTTGTCCCTGTTGTTAGGGGTATCCACCATATAGACATCATAGGTCGAGGTGGTTGTCCACCGCCCGGTGGTCACGGGGGCGGGGTCGCCGATCTCTTCATCCATGTGTTCTGCTTCCTCGGAGGCATAGTCCAACATGTCGGTAAAGTCTTCGATAGTGGGTACTAAGTGGGCGGCGGGTGGGCCGTAAAATCCCCCGTAACCGACCTCTAGGTCGACCGGAACGTGGGTCGAGGTTCGATCATCCTCGATTTCCATTAATTGGATCCGGTCTAGGGCCTCGTTCAACCACGAAAGGACGACCAGATCAGTTTCCTGAGGGCCCTTGGAGTTAAGCTCCAAGGCGTCTTCGGGATTGGCGTGTTCGGCACAGGCCGAATCCTGGTATTTGGGTACCATCGACGAGCCCGGGCTCAAGGCCGGGCCTCCGGTGGAGATAGATCCGAGGGTCGAGCCGGATAGGGGTCCCAAAGTTAAAACTCCAGGATTTTTGGGTCCGTTGGAGAAAACCGAGGGCTCCACGAGGAACAGATCGCCACGGGACTCGGCAGCAAACTCTAGGTTCCCGAACCTGATCTCCTGACCGTGGGCCAAATTTTCGATCCTGCCTAGTTGGTCGGTCGAGTCAGCATGCAGTACGACACTGCCGAATGAGAAGACCTGTCCGGGGACGAAGCTGTCCTTGTTACGGGCCTGTCCGCTGATGATTAAGCGAGCCATCAATCCACGGGTGATCTCACAGCGGAACTCTCAATTAAAGCACCAATGTCGGTGTTAAAACCGGCAGATTTCCGGTAGGGGGTCCCGAACTATAAATCTAGGATCGATGGTAACAGGGGACAAAGGAGACGGTGTTTACCCAGGTTCGGGCCCTCGTGAGGAGGTAAAACCCTACGTCCTACTTTATTGTATTGATGGATGGGATGTTTACAGAGTTGATCTACCTTGAGGTCAATAGAGCTAAACCCTAGATTAGTTGACATGTCCCTCTACAAACTAAGCCCCCTGGTTTATATAGACACCAGGGGTACCTAGGGTTACACATGGTCGGTTCCCATCCGGGCATAGATACGTCCACTCTTACTTGGAGGACACACCAAGTCTTTGGAATATTCCCCCATAAGCCTAGGGTCATTTCGCAGTCCGGCCTTCCCAAAGATGCCATAAGGCGGCCCACCGGGCTGGACTATAAGAGATAAGTCAACGGCCCAAGTACCCCTTAATCCCGGACTCCCTCACCTACCTATCATGGCATTTCCATATCCATTCCGAGATATATTGCCATGCAAATTCCACCGTCACTTCATATGACTTGTATTTCCATCGTTATATTGTTTTGCATGATCATAAGATAGCTAGCATGATATTTACATGGCTTATCCATTTTTAGATATCTTTCGCTATGCTAGATCATTGCACATCCTGGTACACTGCCAGAAGCATTCATATAGAGTCATATCATCCTATCAGTTTTTCATATTGAGTTGTAAGTAAATGAAAGTGTGATGATCATCATTATTAGAGCATTGTCCCAGTGAGGAAAGGATGATGGAGACTATGATTCCCCCACAAGTCGGGATGAGACTCCGGACGAAAAATGAAAAATGGGGGAGGCCAAATGAGCCCACCACACAAAAAATGGGGGAGGCGAAAAAAAAGAGAAAAAAAATCCACCATGAAAAAAATATAAAAAAGTGAGAGAAAAAGAGGACTTTGCTACTATGCTTTACCACACTTGGGCCTTAAAGTGGCACCATGTTCTTCATATAGAGAGTCTCTTGTTTTGTCACTTCCATATGCTAGTGGGAATTTTTCATTATAGAACTTGGCTTGTGTATTCCGATGACGGGCATCCTCAAATGCCCGAGGTCTTCATGAGCAAGCAAATTGGATGCACACCCACTTAGCTTCAGTCGAGCTTTCATACACTTATAGATCTAGTGCATCTGTTGCATGGCAATCCCTACTCCTCGCATTGATATCTATTGATGGGCATCTCCATAGCCCGTTGATACACTGAGTTGATGCGAGACTTTCTTCTCTACTTTTACTCCTTTGAAACCTACCACCATATTCTATTCCACCTTTATGCTATATCCATTGTTCACGCTCATATATTGCGTGAGTAATAAAAAGCTAGAGCGCGCTAAAAAGTATGATCAAATTGCTTGGTTTGACACTGGGGTTCTCATGATTTATACTTTATGCTAGGAAGACCAAGCATGACATGCTATATGATTTTGTAGGGATATCATTCTCTGGCATTGTTATTTTGAAAGGACATGATTGTTTGCTAGTAAACCTGAGTATGGATTTCTTTTTGTCAAATGATAGACTATTGCCTTGAATCACTTGTATCTTAATATTCATGCCATGATTAGACATTTGTTCAAGATTATGTTAGGTAACATTCACATCAAAAATTATCTTTTTTATCATTTACCTACTCAAGGACGAGCAGGAATTAAGCTTGGGGATGCTGATACGTCTCCGTCGTATATATAATTGTTGATTGCTTCATGCTAATATTCTACAACTTTCATATACTTTTGGCAACATTTTATATTATTTTTGGGACTAACTTACTTATCCAGTGCCCAGTGCCACTTCCTGTTTTTTGTGTGTTTTTTGTTTCACAAAAATTCCATAACAAACGAAGTCCAAACGCGATAAAAATTTACGTAGATTTTTTTAGAATATATGTGAATTTTGGGAGTCGGAATCAAGCAAGACGGTGCCCGAGGGAGGCAGAAGCCAATAGGGCACGGCCTGGGGGGCGCGCCCTGATGGCTTGTGCCTCCCCCTTAAGTTGGTTGGGGCTCTCCTTCCACTGCAAGAAAGATATTTTCATGATAAAAATCCCCTCAAAATTTCAGCCCAATCAGAGTTACGGATCTCCGGATATTTAAGAAACGATGAAGGGGTCAGAAACCAGTCACGAAAACAGAAGAGAAACAGAGAGAGAGAGAGATCCAATCTCGAAGGGGCTCCTGCCCTCTGGGAGCCATGGTGGCCATGGACCAGAGGGGAAACCCTCCTCCCACCTAGGGAGGAGGCCAAGGAAGAAGAAGAAGAAGGAGGGGGCTCTCTCCCCCTCTCTCCCGGTGGCGCCGGAGCGCCGCTGGGGCATCCATCGTGACGGCGATCTACACCAACAACTTCGCCGCCGTCACCACCAACTCTCTCCCCCTCTATGAAGCGGTGTAAAACCTCTCTTCCCCGCTGTAATATCTACTTAAACATGGTGCTTAATGCTATTTATTATTATCCAATGATGTGTGGCTATCCTATGACGTTTGAGTGGATTCCTTTTATCCTATGGGTTGATTGATGATCGTGATTGGTTTGAGTTGTATGTTCTATTTTGGTGTTGTCCTATGGTGCTCGCTGTGTCGCGCAAGCGTGTGGGACCCTATTTGTAGGGTGTTGCAATATGTTTGTGATTCGCTTATAGTGGGCGGTTAGAGTGACAAAATCTTACACCCGAGTAAGGGGATTGTTTACTTATGGGATAAAGGGGACTTGATGTTTAATGCTATGGTTGGGTTTACCTTAATGATTTCTAGTAGTTGCGGATGCTTGCTAGAGGTCCAATCATAAGTGCATATGATCCAAGTACGGAAAGTATGTTAGCATATGCCTCTCCCTCATATAAAACTGCAACAATGATACCGGTCTACTTATCGATTGCCTAGGGACAAATCTTTCTCTTGTGCTACAAAAAGCTTTCTACTAAACAACTAACTAAATTAATATTTATCTAAACTGCCCCTAAATTTTATTTACTTGTCCTTTATTACCTTGCAAAACTATCTTTACACCTACTAAGTACTTCTAGTTTCCTTCCCGCAAAGTAGTTTCATACTTGCTCTAGGTAAAGTAAGCGTTAGCATGCGTAGAGTTGTATCGGTGGTTGATAGAACTTGAGAGAATATTAATTCTACCTTTAACTCCTCATTGGGTTCGACACTCTTACTTATCGAAAAAGGCTACGAACGATCCCCTACACTTGTGGGTTATCACCCTGCCGTTCCAAGTAAATTTGCATGTGCCATCTCTAAATATTCAAAAACATCCATTTTGTGCACGCATCTCGCTCATGGAGGGACGAGGCGGTCAGTATTTTCCATGCTAAGTGAGTTATTCTCAAGACGGTCATTTATTCGTCGTCATTGCACGAGAGAGGCTGGTAAAAGGATGCCCAGTCCTGCATAATCAAAATTAATTAAACAAAACTCCTTGCGAAAGTTGATATGTTGGTAGGCATCCGTGGATTCGGTCAGCCATGGTTTGTGTATGGATGGTGGGTGGGAATAAACTTTACTATTCTATTTGGGAACCGCCAATAATGAGTTTAGCATGGAACATATTGAAAACCTTTGTCATAACGTTGACAAGAAAAATGCACCACTCAAAAACTACATTTCAATCCTATTTCAAAACTTGAGCTCTGGCACCTCTACAAATCAATGCTTCCCTCTGCGAAGGGCCTATCTATTTGTTTTGGGATTTTTACATCTGTGCCCCTGGTTCCTTAGCTGTACTCATTCATCCCCACGCTCTTAACTTTTGCTCACTTTTCCCCACTCCCTTGCCCGAAACCCTCAGAACTGGTCACAGCGGACGTTGCCGTCGGGTCAATGACTTGACCGTTAACTCTGGCGAGTGGGGCCGCGCTGGACTGTGTCGCCCATTGGACCTGAGAGCGGGTTGGACCTGACAAGTGGGGCCGCGTTTGGCGGTGTCGCTGTTCGACCGTTGGGCCGTGGTTTCGTTGGACTGTTGGGCCTTTGCATGAAACGCCTGCGTGCGCCGCCACGACAGAAGCCTGTTATGCATGCACGACGTATCCAGCTAGCCTGCTATGCATGCACCCAGCAAGCCTGCCTGCATGCGTCGATGCGCGCCGGCATGATGCGTTGACCGAGCCTGCATGCGCCGACCGAGCCTGCATGTGCCGATGCGCACCACCACGATGCGCTGACCGAGCCGCTTTCCTGCACGCGAGCCGCCACGGACGCAGCGACGGTCGCTGTTGCTGGTTCTCTCTTGTCGCACGCGTGTCGCATCGATTTAGCGTGGCAATTAAAACCGGTTGGCAATTAAAGTGGCATATCGATCGACGCGGCTCGTTTGAACGTAGCAAATGCAGAGCGCGGCCGGTGCCCTTATTTAAACCACCCCACCGCTCCACCTATTCTCCACACATATATTTGCGCCGCCTCCTTCTCTTCTTCACCCAAATCCAGATCACTCTCCGAGCGAGGCGAGGATGTAGTACTACGGCCCTGTTAGCCAAAAAATGGAACAACCGCACCACGGCGATCACCGGAGACAAGGAGAGACGACGCGAGAGGGGACAGAGAGGTTTTGCGGGCGCTCAAACACACTGCCGCACGAACGGCCTTTTTCTGTTTTCTTTCGAGCTCGTACTCGATCACCCTGGCGAGGTACACAGGAGGGGGAGAGGCTTTATACCCGCGCGCACTGACACGCCAGGTCGTGCTCCAACACTCCCTCACACCTACTGCCCACGTCCCGCGCGCTCCGGCTTGCGTGCGCCCATCACGCACGTACGCGATCGCCGCGGCCGAAGCCCCGCGCCCGACGCGGTCACTCCTCCTGATCCCTCGCGAACTAACTCACGCACGCGCACACACACGTGCTGACACACACACACACACACGCCCTCGGGCATGCATGCACACACCTGAGCCCGCCACGGGCCGGACCCGACACGTCCAGCACACGCACACACGCACGCAACCGAGCCCGTCGTGGCTTATTCCCCAACAGGCCCCACCTTCCAGGCAAAAGAGGTGGATAGATCTATCTACGCGTCACTTATTAAGGAGATTAGATACTTTATGTCTCTTCGTGAATCTTGTATTACTCATATCAATCGTAGCCAAAATAAAGTTAGTGATAGCTTAGCTAAGTTTGCTCGTTTAGAAGGCAGAACTATGACTTGGATAGGGTCGGGGCCTTTGGTAGCGACAGAGCTAGCTGTCATTGATTGTTTGAACCTTTCGTGATGAGTAATACATTATTTCACCCGCAAAAAAAATGTTTTAGGGCACCCTATGTTTTATGTAAGAACTATGCTATGCTTGCTACTTTCAATGTTATGGATGTATGCTTGCTACGTGAGATATCGGTAGATGGATATGGTGCCATAGCCGAGCCCTAGACACGCTCTCTAGATGGATATGGTGCCGTAGCCGAGCCCTAGACATGCTCTCTAGATGGATATGGTGCCGTAGCCGAGCCCTAGACATGCTCTCTAGATGGATATGGTGCCGTAGACGAGCCCTAGACATGCTCTCTAGATGGATATGGTGGCTAATGGTGCCACCGGACTTTATTTTAGACGTGGTTTCTGATGGATATCATGATCTACATAATTAAATCTGACATGCTCTTAATAATAAATTTGCCATGTTCTACAAAAAAAATCGTTTATAAAACAAAAACAAAAACAAAAAATCGTGTATGCAGTATTTTTCTTGCAACAAAAACATGTTTATAATACCCGCATGTCAAAAAATCAAAGTGTTGTGCCGTAGGCTATATACAGAAGGAAATTGCCACGATATGTACAAATAAGTTTGACATGGGCAAGTTCAATAAAGAATTTGTCATGGTATCAACACTAACAATGACATGGAAAAAGTTATTCTTAAGTTCGCCATGGCAATTATCTGTACAAAAATGCCATGGGACAAAAGTTGTACTGCTAACAATAAATCGATTTACCATCATGCACTATTTTTGTTCGGCATGGCAATAAATGGATTTACCATGGCAATAATCAAGCAAAAAAACAGAGCCAGCGCGTGCACTATTTTCTATGCCTCTTTTATCTTTGTGGGCCTTCGACACTCAACGCAATACGACGGCCCAACCAGAGCTTAGTTTCAATTTGGGCCCTAGAACTACGGGTTTTTTTCTTCTGCGGTCGGTGTTCTGACGAAACTGAAGAAACTGAAAGTGTACAAAACTGACATGATCCACAAATTAAGCAACACAGAGCATAGAGCACATGATCCACAAATTTAAGCAAATCCTAGAGCACATGATCCACAAATTTAAGCAAATCCTAGAGCACATGATCCACAAATTTAACCAAATCCTAGAGCACATGACACCACACTAATAACATCTCTAATGAGTGATGACCAGCAAGTAAGCAAATCCTAGAGCAACTATACAAAAATAAAATCCTAAAGCTATCAGATTCGCCTGCTTGTTCAATTGAATCATCTGCTTCAACTTCTTGTTCATCTTCTTTAATTCCCCCTTCAGATCTGCATCCCCAACTGTCAGAGCAGCACTTTCAGAGACCAAATTCGTTGGTGCTGACGGCAGATTGAGCTCCCGGGTTGGGGCCCCATTGTATTGAATTCGCTTAACGTAGTCATCCAACCATTCAAAATGTGTGCATTTCTTCACGATCTGAAACGAAAACATGAACCATAAATCCCAGATCCAAGGAAAAAGAATTAAAAGCAAATAGAAAAAGAAATCAGAGAAAATCATGAGATCTAACCTGCCCCTCTGGCTTGCTCTCGCATTTCACGAACTCGCACCCATAGTTGCCATTCTTGACCTCCTTCGAAGTCAACCGTATCAGTGGCGCGCTGCGTGGGTAGTCAGGACATCGCTCCATGGGAAGTGGACCATACTGGGTCCACGAGGGGCGGGAGGCTGAAGTGGAGCTCGACATATCGCCCAAAGTCGCCGGAGAAGAAGAAGCAGAGGAGTGGCTCCTCTCGTCGCCAGAGAAGAAGAAGCAGAGGAGTGTCTCCTCTCGTCGCCGCAGAATAAGCAGCAGAAGAAAGGGGAGGCAAGGGTGGGCGAGCACAACCAACAACTCTCGCGGATCGCCCCACGATCCAACGATGCGGAGCCGTCCATGTGATCCAACGGCGCGGAGCCTGCACGCAGCCTGCCCTCGGAATTCCTTCTAGAAGACCACATTTGAGGGTTGTCGCTTGGCCCTAGGGTATGATCGGACGACTGACGTTCGGAGCTAGGGTTAGGCGAAACACCGCGGGGTTTAGAGGGGCTTTGAGCTGGTCAACGGGGTTTCCAAGGCTTTGACTGAGCATAACTAATTTAAAAAAAATCGAAAAAATATGAAACCTTCGCCGTTCGTCGTTTTATAAGACGCACTAACGAGGAAAAATACTAAACTTGGTATACGGACATTTACAAAAAAAAACCTAGCTGGCACGATCGAGGTCAAATGAGCACCATTAATTTAAAAAAATAAAAAATCTGCACACAATGTTGTCTTGTGTGACATGTTACCAACCAAAAATCTTAAACTTTGTCTATGGACATTTTCATGAAAAAACCTTCACACATATGAGCTATCACGTACAACATTTCATAGAGTCCAAGGAGAGGAGGTAGGGTTCCCTTCGGTTTTTGAAAATTTTAAAAAAATCAAAAAAAATCACCAAAGCTTGATTTCAAAGTGAATAAGAAGGATCTGAACTTAGTTTTCCATTTTCATATTTTAAACGTGTTTTTTAATGGTTTTCTATTAAAGTATATTTTTTTCAAAAAAAACGTAAAAATATGAAGATTAATTCAATAAATAGTGATACTTCGAATCTACACTATATAGATTGAATAGGTGTTAATAAAAAATATTTGGCTCATTTATAGTAGGTCCAAAAAAACTTGATTACAAATGGGGCTGTTTACCCTAGCTTGGGAGCTTATTTGGAGCACATTTCTCATGACTACAAGTTTTACCACGCAAAAGAGATCGGATTGATCACCTAACGTTTATAATAGTTCACCAAACTTTGCAACTCACACCACAGGGCAATGGACTTCAAGTGTTGGTTCAAATTCAAAGTTTGCCTAAAATTCAAATTTTGCCTCAGTTTTGTATTCTACCTCAAATTTCACATCAAATTACAAATAGAATTATTACACCTTACAAGTTTTCACAGTAGTTCAAATTGACGACAGAATCCTTATTACAAATCCTTAAAGTTCAAAGTTTATGACTTGCATTCAAGTTCAAATTCAAATCTTTGCCTTGCTCCTTGTGTTCCGCGATGGGTTAACCGTCATGCTCCTGGTTTCCCTAGCTGGGATATTTTGTGCTTTTGAAAGCTTTGTCTTGTTGCTTCTGATCTTCACTTCTGGTGGTGGCGGTTTTGTTGAGCTTTGACTGACCGAGCAAGTGATGACCAGTTGACGGTCATCTGTGGGTTCTGTAATCCTTAAAGGAACTTCAGAAAAAATAACTTCCTCCTCTCTTATAGCTTCAAAACCTTCATAAGCCATGGTTTCAAATTCTGCATCAGATGATGGTTCAACCGAAGTTTCTTCCTCTCTAGGTCTTTTCTGTCCTGTGCCTCCAATTATCCTAGAGCTGGGTCAAACAGAAATAAGCTTAGCCATCGATAAAAAAGAGAACAAATGCAAAAAAAGGGAAAGGTTGCACACATACCAAGCTGCTACTTCAGTTGCTTCATTCTCCTCTAAACTTGTTGCATTCTCCTCTGCTGCTGCATTCTCCTCTAAACTTGCTGCATTCTCCTCTGCTGCTGCATTCTCCTCTGCATTTGCTGCTGCCCATTGTTCCTCTTCTCCAAATGATGCATCAACTGGATTGGTACAAATCCTAGAAATATGCCCTAGGATACCACATTTTTTGCACTTACGCTGTTTTTTACACGACCCTCTTCACCAGCTCTTATCCTGTTTTTCCTTGGTCTTCCTGGTGGTCTAGTCAGTACAGGAGAATGGAGTTTGAACCCTGGGTCTACTATGTTCCATTGGTCTTTTCGCAAGAGTGCAGGCACATTTTCAGCATAAGCAGCCCTAAATTTGGCAACAGAGAAATATTTAGAGCAATACTGATCAACTTCACCATCTTCACCTCCAATAACAATCATGAGATGTAGGGCATGTATGCACGGCTTCCCGCGGATCTGCCATTGCCTACAACTGCATTCCTTAGTTGCAAGGTTCACTGGATATCTCCATTCCCTATTTTTACTGTCAGTGTATGTCACCTCAGCCTCGTATGTCGACAGTCGAATGCATTTCATCCTTAGTCCTCTTGCCTTGGCATGCAATGCCTTAATCAGAGATGGGAGCATAAGATGGCCAACATATTGTGTTTCTGCAATTCTTTTATGAAGAGCCATCTTTATCATGATCATCTGCCTGATCTTATCAAATGCTTGCCACAACAAAAGCCCTTTCACTGACTTGAACTTTGCATTGAAACACTCAGCGAGGTTATTGGTCACATAGTCTACTTTGCAGATTTCATTGAATTTGCTTCTTAACCACACCTTTCCATGATGTTCATCCATGTACTCCTTCACCAAAGGATTGTGAGCATACAACACTCTCAAATGGTGCTCATGCTTCCTCAAGCTGCATGTGTATGATGCTGGCCATAGGTTCTCATCATAAACTTTGCCTTTGAATTTCTTTCTAAAATTCTACGCTAGGTGTCGCATACATTCCCTATGTTCCACTCCACGGAATACAATTTCTACTGCACTCTCTAAACCCTTGCAAGCATCTGTGTGTATAACTAAACCTGAGGGTGTACCTATAATGTTGCGCAACTGCTGCAGAAACCAGACCCAACTCTCCTCGGACTCTGCCTCCAACACACCAAATGCAACTGGGAATAGCCAGTTGTGTCCATCAACTGCAGAAGCTGCTGCTAGCTGGCCTCTCCATCTTCCATTCAAAGCAGTTGCATCGACAGCCAAATAGGGCCTACAACCATTCAGAAACCCATGCCAGCAAGCCTTGAAACAAACAAAAGCCCTCCCGAAGCACTCCTTCTCCACTATCTTCCCTTTTAATTTGTACTGAACTGTATGCTTGTCAATCTCTACAACACTCCCTGGACTAGCCGTCTCCACTTCAGCTTTGAAGGTGTAAAGCAACTGAAAACTCTCATTCCATGGACCATTAATCCTATCAAGAGCCCTTTCCTTTGCATAGAAAATCTTCATGTAAGGTATATTAATCTTGTACTTATCAAATAGCTTCCCATGGAGTGCTGTTGGACCAATTGTTGGTGTTTCCCTCACCAAATCCAAGATTGCTTCTGCCACCCACCTAGTCTTTGCAAGCTTTGATTTGTCCTTTCCCCCTCCCCCTCCAGGTGGGCAAGTGTGCCCGTGTGGTTTTTTTTTATCTGAAACAAAATGAAAAATGATGTCAAATACAATTAAGAAACAGTACACATGATCTGAATATAGAATGGATAAATAATCTGAAAAAAAAAGATTCAGTTGTAATACCTGAATCAATTTGCTCTTTAGCATAGTGGATGCATGCAACCTCCACCTACACCTATCATAAGGGCAATGAACAGAGAATCTTCTTGGCTCACTCCTATCAACCTCATAGGAGTTTTCAATGAGAATGCAATATGTAGTCACTGCATTACGACAGTCCACCATCGATTCGAATACGGTTCCTGGAGTAAGCTAAGGATTCTCCCTGTTCCACTCAATTGTTGGCATGTCCTCACCATCATATTCTTGTAAAACTAAGGAGTCAATGTTCTCCTCCCTCTCTTCATCGTCAGTGTCATCAAATCTAGCATGGATGCTAGGCTCCTCTGCATATTCATCTTCCATTGCCTGTTGACTGACTCTATCTACCAGTTCATTGAATAGAGTCTCATCCTCATCTTCATGTCGAGGCACTTCCTCGTTAGGCTCTGCATCTACTTCTACATCAGGTGCAGAAGGGAGAGGAGAAGTGGCAGAATTAGCGGCAGCCGACATGTTGTGGCTTTCAGAACCACTAGGTTTACTTGGTCTCGACCTACAAGGAGTGCGAGGACGCTCGCTATTAGCATAGACAGATGATGTCTGAACACCCTTCCCCTTCGGGATACGTTGTTTGCGTGCCTGAAGCACACCGATATGGATTTTATCGAAACGGCTGTCAGCATTCAAACTAAATAGCAATCCCAGATGCTCATCACAAGTTAATGGGACAAATCTCTGCTCGGTACTATCGAAATATCTTAGTTCAACAGCATCGGCAGGGCTCCACGGATACTCACAACAGAGTGCCTCGCGGAAATCTGTGAAGGAAACGCTGGTTTCCACCACTTTCGGATAGGAAAATCCAGAAATCAGATATGATTTAGTTCCACGCAGCTCGCTAGTTTCCATTCTAACCGCCAGCCGAAAAGCAAGTGCATGATCAACCCTATTCGATTGAAATAAGGGTAGTTAGGCCGAAAATTTCAGAAAAATTGCACTGATTCACGCCAACGGTGGTCAAATACAGCCTAATTTATGGATCTCCTAATCAATTTGAGAGGAAAACGATGCTTACCCAGGCGGAATCTATGAATTATCCGCCTCTGATTCGACCCAATCATCTCCACGGTCGATGGGCCGGACGGGGTGCTCCCCCGACATCACTTCCTAATCCTAGATGGGGGTAGAGGGTAGATGTGGCGGAGGCGGCACGACTGCGGCGGAGGCAGCACGACGGCGGCGGAGGCGGCACGACGGTGGCAGATGCGGCACGACGGCGGCGGAGGGGGCGGCGCGGAAGCGACTCGATCTGATTCAGGTTACAGTGAGTGCCAGTTTTGCGGCCCCACTCATTAGCACGTAACGGTCAAAATGTGGACTCGGCCCTACGCGGCCCCATTCGTCAGAGTTAACGGTCAAGCCATTGACCCGACGGCAACGTCCGCTGTGACCAGTTCTGAGGGTTTCGGGCAAGGGAGTGGGGAAAAGTGAGCAAAAGTTAAGAGCGTGGGGATGAATGAGTAGAACTAACGAACCAGGGGCACAGAAATAAAAATCCCATTCATTTTTATGCTGAGTCATCATCCTCTTATTAAAGGCACCAGACCGGAGAGCACTATTGTCATTCTTATACATTGAGTCTAGTTAATGTTGGATGTGAGCATGACTGGATCTTTTCTACTCTGAATTATAATATTTAGTCGTTGCTTGAACCTCAGAGGTGCTCTGCATTTATGTTTTGCGGTCTTAGAAAGGGCTAGCAAAATACCATGTCACCATATTATATCATGATTGTTTTGATAAGCTGTTGGCATGTGAGATATCTTATTATTTGCTTGCTAGTTGGTTATGTATTGCCATGAGTTGATATGATGTTTAATTGCTGTCATGGATGTGGTTATTTATAATTTGTGCTGAAAACTTGAACACTAGCTAAGCATGTGTATAACGACAAGAACAAAAGAGTTTGTAAAAGTTTTCTTTATCACTTTCAGTTTGTCAACTGAATTGCTTGAGGACAAGTAATGAGTTAAGCTTGGCGGAGTTGATACCTCTCCAACGTATATACTTTTCCAAACACTTTTCTCTTGTTTTGACCTCTAATTTGCATGATTTGAATGGAACTAACCCGGACTGACGCGGTTTTCAGCATAACTACCTTGGTGTTATTTTTTGTGCAGAAATAAAAGTTCTCGGAATTGGACGAAATTTTTTGTGGGAATTATCATGAATTATGGAGCGAAGACCTGCCGGAGGGAGGCCACCTGTGGGGCACAAGCCAACAGGGCGCCCCCCTAGACCGCGCCCTGATGGCTTGTGCGGCCCACGTGGCCCCTCTGACCCCCATTCCAGTCCTATAAAATCACATATTCAGAGAAAAAAATCAGAGAGAAGTTTTCATCGCGTTTCACAAGACGGAGCCGCCGCCGCCTCCTGTTCTTCCTTGGGAGGGCTGATCTGGAGTCCGCTTGGGGCTCCGGAAAGGGGAAATCGTCACCGTCGTCATCACCAACCCTTCTCCATCAACACCGCCATGATGCTCACCACCGGGAGTGAGTAATTCCGTTGTAGGCTTGCTGGACGGTGGTGGGATTGGATGAGATTGATCATGTAATCGAGTTAAGTTTGATAGGGCTTGGTCCCTAGTATCCACTATGTTCTGAGATTGATGTTGCTATGACTTTGCTATGCTTAATGCTTGTCACTAGGGCCCGAGTGCCATGATTTCAGATTTGAACATATTATATTACCGTTGAATACAAGATTGATTTGGACCCTATCTTGCAAGTTGTATGCACCTATTACGTGTCTTGATCCGCATACCCCAAGGTGACAGTAATTGGGATTCTTTCCGGTGATTGCCGTAGTTTGAGGAGTTCATGTATTCACCATGTGTTAATGCTTTGTTCTGGTTCTCTATTAAAAGGAGGTCTTAATATCCCTTAGTTTCCAATAGGACCCCGCTGCCACGGGAGGGTAGGATAAAAGATGTCATGCAAGTTCTTATCGCAAGCATGTATGACTATATACGGAATACATGCCTACATTATATTGATGAATTGGAGCTAGTTCTGTGTCGCCCTAGTGTGTAACTGTTACATGATTGATATCATCTAAATCACTATCCATCACCGATCCACGTGCCTACGCTTTACATATACTGAATTTTGCTAAGTTACTATTGCTACTACTACTGTCACAACTGCTACAAAATTGCTGCTGTCACTATTATTGTTACTTTTGCTACTACTATTTGTTGTGCTACTAAACCTTTGCTGCAGATAGATATCCCAGGTGTGGTTGAATTGACAACTCAACTATTAAGGCCAATAAATATTATTTGGCTCCCCTTGTGTCGAATCAATAAATTAGGGTGAAATACTACCCGTGAAGACTGTCACAATCCCCTATACTTGTGGGTTATCATCGACCAGTGCACCTCCCTTGTAGTCTTGATAGATAAAATAATGTGAACAAATTTCACCCAGAGTGGTGTGTAATAACATTATTATCCTGCCAGTGCCATCGAGCACTTTGTGAAAAACTTATGCTTTGAAGAAATCATTCCCCGTGGTCATAGTACAACCCAAAAATTTCATGATTGTCTTCAACTTTCCAACAACACATTATCTTGAGTATGTTTGTCTAAAGCTGGGGTGACTTGCAACTCGGCGTATATCCTTGTAGGAATCATTTGAAAAATGATCAAGTCTCAAATTATGATAAAATACCCAGCATTATTCCAGCTGGTATCTGCAAGAATATAATACATATATATATAGTGATAAGAAAAATGCAGAAAATACTGTGAAAGTAAAACATACATTAAAATATAAACCCAGCTTTTGAGGCTCGACATAGAGACCGGTTGTCGAGGCTCGGCTCTTGTTGGTTTGTCCTTGCTATCTAGAGAGTCATGTCTCACGTGACTTAAGCCGGTGTTTTAACTTTGAAGAATGCAGGGTCGACACAGTCCATAATAGGTACCAGTGAGATTGATTCTTCAAACGTACAGTCGGGTCACCTTATGTGAGTAGTATCAAGCTAATAGGCAGGTATAACCAAGCATGTTGATGGCATATGCCGGGCTAAAAGGGATGTTATAGCTAAACTTGATGAGTTGGAAGCCCCCAAGTGACCAAGTGATCAAAGAAATAAAAACTCAACGTGGAGCTTTATCGACACAATATTTTGGGGTCCAGAAAAGGTCTAACTTTATTTCTTTAATTCATAATAGTATTTACATATAAGAAAACAAACTTAGATAATTTACCTAAGCAAAGTCTACTAAGTAAAATAAGGATGAAGATGTGCTATGTTCCAGGGTCGGTTGCTCTCTTCTCCAGAAGTATGTGACTTGTTTCCTTCACGTATATCAACCAGGTAATATGACCCGTTGTTGAGATTTTTGCTAATAAGGAAGGGTCCTTCCCAAGGAGCGGACAATTTATGCATACCTCACAGTTCTTGTATCATACGGAGCACCAAGTCTCCTTCCTAGAAAGTTTGACATCAAACTCTACAGCTATGGTAGAGACGTAGGTCTTGCTGATAAATCGATGATCTTGATGCTCCAAAATCGCGTTTCTCTTCCAAGGCATTGAGTGAATCTTGATGAGCTTGCTCATTGTTAGCTTCAATATAATCATCTACTCTTGGAGAATCATGGTGAATATCGGTTGGCAAAACATCTTCTGCACCATAGACCAAGAACAATGACGTATAGCCAGTTGGCCTGTTGGGAGTAGTGTGTATGCTCCAAAGTGTGGCAGGAAGTTCCTCCACCCAGCATCCGGGGTACGCTTGAGGGGGACCATTAGTGTTGGTTTAATTCCTTAGAGTAATTCATAATTTGCATGCTCTACCTGCCCATTAGATTGTGGATGAGCAACAGAGGCAAGGTCAAGCGGGATATGTACTCTTTGACAAATCTACTCCATCGCTCCCTTGGATAGATTGGTGCCATTGTCAGTGATGGTGCTTGGGGGAGTTGATACATATCCAACGTATCTACTTTTCCAAACACTTTTGCTCTTGTTTTGGACTCTAATTTGCATGATTTGAATGAAACTAACCCGGACTGACGTTGTTTTCAGCAGAACTACCATGGTGTTGTTTTGTGTGCAGAAATCAAAGTTTTCGGAATTGGACGAAAATTTCTGGAGATTTTTTATTGAATATATAAAAAAATACTTGAGCGAAGATCCACCGGAGAGGAGCCACCAGTTCCCACAAGGCAACAGGGCGCGACCACCCCCTTGGGCGCGCCCTATTACCTTGTGCGGCCCACGTGGCTCCGCTGACCCTAATTCCAAGCCTATATATTCCTATTCTGCTAGAAAAAAATAAGAGAGAAGTTTTCATTGCATTCTACAAGATTGAGCCGCCGTACCTCCTATTCTTCCTCGGGGGGGGTGATCTGGAGTCCATTTGGGATTGGATCAAAATTATCATGTAATAGAGTTATTTTGATAGGTCTTGATCCCTAATATCCACTATGTTCAGAGATTGATGTTGCTATGACTTTGCTATGCTTAATGCTTGTCACTAGGGCCCGAGCGCCATGATTTCAGATATGAACTTATTATGTTTTCACGAATATGAGAGTGTTTTGGATCCTATCTTGCAAGTTTTATGCACCTATTATGTGTTATGATTCGTAGACCCCAAGGTGAAAATAATTGGGATCATCTCTGGTGATGACCATAGTTTGAGGAGTTTCTTGTATTCACCATGTGTTAATGCTTTGTTAAGGTTCTCTATTAAAAGGAGGACTTAATATCTCTTAGTTTTCATATGGACCCCCTGCCACGGGAGGGTAGGACAAAAGATGCCATGCAAGTTCTTATTATAAGCACGTATGACTATATACGGAATACATGCCTACATTATATTGATGAGTTGGAGCTAGTTCTGTGTCGCTCTAGTGTGTAATTGTTACATGATGAATTTCACCCATATCAATTAGCCATGACTGATCCATGGCCTATGCTTTTAGCTTATTGGTTTCCGTTAACTAAATTTTGTTACTACTACTGGTACAATCAATACAATCTGTTGCTTTTCAATGTTCCTATTGCTTTTGCTACTGTGCTACTAAAAACTTCACCGCAGAAAGAAATTCCAAGTGTGGTTGAATTGACAACTCAACTGCTAAGACCAATAAATATTCTTTGGCTCCCCTTGTGTCGAATCAATTAATTTGGGTGAAATACTACCCACGAAAACTATTTCGATCCCCTATACTTATGGGTTATCAGATATCCAAATCGAAAAATTGTCTTTTTCAAAAACTTGACTGTTGTCTCGGCTTCACAATTGCTGACACGTTCTGCCTCAATCCACTTGGTGAACTTATCCACTGCAACCAGGAGGTGCATCTTCTTACAAGAAGATGGTTTAAAAAGACCAACCATGTCAAGCCCCCAGACTGCAAACGACCAAGTAATTGGTATCATACGAAGCTCATGAGCTGGCACATGTGCTTGACGTGCATACCTCTGGCAACCATCACACTTGTGCACAATGTCTTCGGCATCTGCGTGAGCTATAAGCCAGTAAAAACCATGTCGAAATGCCTTTGCAACCAGACATCTGGAGCTAGCGTGATGGTCACAGTCTACAGAGTGGATTTCATGGAGAATCTCACGACCCTCTTCTAGAGAAACACAACGTTGAAAAATGCAAGAAACACTTTGCCTGTGTAATTCACCATTGACTATGGTCATGGATTTGCACCTCTGAGTAATCTGTCGAGCGATGATTTCATCTTTCGAGAGCTCACCATGAGTCAAATAAGCCAAGTACAGTACGGTCCATTCGGGCGTGGCATGAACTGCAGCCACCGGTGCAGATTCTGGATCAGGAATAGCAATGTCTCCCTTCGTCGGTAATTTGACTCACGGGTTATGCTGAATATCCAGAAAAACATTTGGCGGAACTGGCTTGCGCCGAGAGCCCAAACGAGACAGTGCATCTACTGCCTCATTAAGTCGTCGATCAATATGATCTACTCCCTCCGTTGGGAAATACTTGTCAGATGAATGGATGTATCTGGATGTATTTTAGTTCTAGATACATCCATTTTTATCCATTTCTCCGACAAGTATTTCTGGACGGAGGGAGTACCTGATATCCCTTCAAGTGACCAGCAACCAAGGTACCAGAGCGTTTGTAAGCCGCCATAAGTGGATCTTTAGAGTCCTAGGTCCCTACTACTTCTTGAGCTTGCGTTGGTTTTCCCATGAAGAGGAAAGGGTGATGCAGCAAACTAGATAAGTATTTCCCTCAGTTGTTGAGAACCAAGGTATCAATCCAGTAGGAGATACAAGCAAGTCCCCAATAGATGTACCTACACAAATAATCAAACACTTGCACCCAATGCAGAAAAGGGGTTGTCAATCCCTTCACGGTTATTTGCAAGGATGAGATCTGATAGAGATAGATATAGAAGATTACTAAAACGAAAAGTAAAACAAAAGTAAAAAGATTGCAGCAAAGTATTTTTGGTATTTTTGGTTTATAGATCTGAAA
Source organism: Elymus sibiricus (assembly GCA_039707655.1). Classification (NCBI taxonomy): domain Eukaryota; kingdom Viridiplantae; phylum Streptophyta; class Magnoliopsida; order Poales; family Poaceae; genus Elymus; species Elymus sibiricus. Next base: position 195,422,524 of record CM077663.1, on the reverse strand, counting down.
ATATAATATGGAAAATAGACCCGGGGGCCATAGGTTTCACTAGAGGCTTCTCTCTTGAAGGAAAATAATACGGTGGGTGAACAAATTACTGTCGAGCAATTGATAGAAAAGTGCATAGTTATGATGATATCCAAGGCAATAATTATGCATATAGGCATCACGTCTGTGTCAAGTAGACCGAAACGATTCTGCATCTACTACTATTACTCCACACATCGACCGACTCCTGCCTGCATCTAGAGTATTAAGTTCATGAAGAACAGAGTAACGCATTAAGTAAGATGACATGATGTAGAGGGATAAACTCAAGCAATATGATGAAAACCCCATCTTTTTATCCTTGATGGCAACAATACAAATACGTGCCTCGCTACCCCTACTTTGTCACTGGGTGAGGACACCGCAAGATTGAACCCAAAACCAAGCACTTCTCCCATTGCAAGAATTACCAATCTAGTTGGCCAAACCAAACCAATAACTCGAAGAGACTTGCAAAGATATGAAATCATGCATATAAGAATTCAGAGAAGATTCAAATAATATTCATAGATAATCTGATCATAAACCCACAATTCATCGGATCTCGACAAACACACCGTAAAAGAGTATTACATCGGATAGATCTCCATGAAGATCATGAAGAACATGGTATTGAAGAACATAGAGAGAGAAGAAGCCATCTAGCTACTAGCTATGGACCCGAAGGTCTGTGGTGAACTACTCACGCATCATCGGAGGGGTAATGGAGTTGATGTAGATGCCCTCCATGATCGAATCCCCCTCCGGCAGATTACCGAAAAAGGCTCCAAGATGGGATCTCACGGGAACAGAGGGTTCCGGCGGTGGAAAAGTGTTTTCGTGGATCTTTTTGGTATTGGGGGAATATTTGGGAATTTATAGGCCGAAGAATAGGGTTAGGAGACCTGCTGGGGGGCCACAAGCCCGGGGGGCGCGCCCAGGTGGCTTGTCGCCTCCCGGCAAGTCTCCTGCCTTCATCTCCAAGTCTGGCAGGTTTCTTCTGGTCCAAGAAAAATCATTCCAAAGATTTTATTCCGTTTGGACTCCGTTTAATATTCCTTATCTGCAATACTCAAAAACAAGGAAAAAACAGAAACTGGCACTAGGCACTAGGTTAATAGGTTAGTCCCAAAAATAATATAAAATAGCATATTAATGCATATAAAACATCCAAAACAGATAATATAATAGCATGGAACAATCAAAAATTATAGATACGTTGGAGACGTATCAAGCATCCCCAAGCTTAATTCATGCTCGCCCTCGAGTAGGTAAATGATAAAAACAGAATTTTTGATGTGGAATGCTACCTAACATATTTATCCATGTAATATTCTTTATTGTGGCATGAATGTTCAGATCCATAAGATTCAAAACAAAAGCTCAATATTGACATAAAAATAGTAATACGTCAAGCATACTAACAAGCAATTGTGTCCTTTCAAAATAACATGGCCTTAGAAAGTTATCCCTACAAAATCATATGGTCTGGCTATGCTCCATCTTCCCCACACAAAGTATCTAAATCATGCACACCCCCGATGACAAGTCAAGCAATTGTTTCACACCTTTTATGTTCTCAAACCTTTTCAACTTTCACGCAATACATGAGTGTGAGCCATGGATATAGCACTATAGGTGGAATAGAATATGGTGGAGGTTGTATGGAAAAAAGGAGAAGATAGTCTCACATCAACTAGGCGTATCAATGGGCTATGGAGATGCCCATTAATAGATATCAATGTGAGTGAGTAGGGATTGCCATGCAACGGATGCACTAGAGCTATAAGTGTATGAAAGCTCAAAAAGAAACTAAGTGGGTGTGCATCCAACTTGCTTGCTCACGAAGACCTAGGGCAATTTGAGGAACCCATCATTGGAATATACAAGCCAAGTTATATAATGAAAAATTCCCACTAGTATATGAAAGTGACAAAAATTAGGAGACTCTCTATCATGAAGATCAAGGTGCTACTTTGAAGCACAAGTGTGGAAAAAAGATAGTAACATTGTCCCTTCTCTCTTTTCTCTCATTTTTTATTTATTTTGGTGGGCATCTTTGGCCTCTTTTTTTTTGGGCTTCATTGGCCTCTTTTATTATTTGTAAAGTCTGGAGACTCATCCCTACTTGTGAGGGAATCATAGCTTCCATCATCCTTTCCTCTCATGGGACAATGCTCTAATAATGATGATCATCACACTTTTATTTACTTACAACTCGATACCTACAACAAGATATGACTCTATATGAATGCTTCCGGTGGTGTACCGGGATGTGCAACGATCTAGCATAGCAAATGACATCAAAAAAATGGACAAGCCATGAAAACATCATGCTAGCTGTCTTACGATCATGCAAAGCAATATGACAATGATGGTGTGTGTCATAAAAAAACGGAACGGTGGAAGTTGCATGGCAATATATCTCGGAATGGCTATGGAAATGCCATAATAGGTAGGTATGGTGGCTGTTTTGAGGAAGGGTATATGGTGGCTGTTTTGAGGAAGGTGGGTTTAATGCACCGGCGAAAGTTGCGCGGTACTAGAGAGGCTAGCAATGGTGGAAGGGTGAGAGTGCGTATAATCCATGGACTCACATTAGTCATAAAGAACTCACATACTTATTGCAAAAGTCTATTAGTTATCGAAGCAAAGTATTAGACGCATGCTCCTAGGGGAGAGGTTGGTAGGAGTTAACCATCGCGCGCTCCCGACCCTCACACAAAAGATGACAATCATTAAACAAATCATGCTCCGACTTCGTTACATAACGGTTCACCATACGTGCATGCTACGGGAGTCACAAACTTTAACACAAGTATTTTTACCATTCCACAATTACTTACTAGCATGACCCTAACATCACCATCTTTATATCTCAAAACTATATGCAAGGAATCCAACTTCTCATAGTATTCAATGCACTTTATATGAAAGTTTTTATTATATCCCTCTTGGATGCCCATTATATTAGGACTAAATTCATAACCTAAACCAATTACCATGCTGTTTAAAGACTCTCAAAATAATATAAGTGTGGTACGAGAGTTCAATTATTTCTATAAAATAAAGACACCACCGTGCTCTAAAAAGATATAAGTGAAGCACTAGAGCAACATTGCCTAGCTCAAAAGATATAAGTGAAGCACATAGAGTATTCTAATAAATTCACGATTCAGCGTGTCTCTCTCAAAAGATGTGTGCAGCAAGGATTATTGTGGCAAACTAAAAAGCAAAGACTCATATCATACAAGACGCTCCAAGCAAAACACATATCATGTGGTGAATAAGAATATAGCCTCAAGTAAATTTACCGATGGATTGAAGACGAAAGAGGGGATGCCTTCTTGGGCATCCCCAAGCTTAGGATCTTTGGTATCCTTGAATATGGCTTGGGGTGCCTTGGGAATCCCCAAGCTTAGGCTCTTGCCACTCCTTATTCCATAGTCCATCAAATCTTTACCCAAAACTTGAAAACTTCACAACACAAAACTCAACAGAAAACTCGTGAGATCCGTTAGTATAAGAAAAATAAATCACCACTTTAGGTACTGTTGTGAACTCATTCTTTATTTATATTGATGTAATATCTACTGTATTCTAACTTCTCCATGGTTCATACCCCCCGATACAATCCATAGATACATCAAAATAAGCAAACAACACAAAGAAAACAGAATCTGTCAAAAACAGAACAGTCTGTAGCAATCTGTAAACTTCGAATACTTCTGTAACTTCAAAAATTCTGAAAAATTAGGAAAATCAGGGAAATTTGTATATCAATCTTGTGTAAAAAATTCAGATCCAATTGACGCTCTGGTGAATTTATAAAATTCCTGGACTGAGCGCAACAGTTTCTGTTTTTCAGCAAAACCAAATCAACAATCACCGTAAACCATCCCAAAGGTCTTACTTGGCACAAACACTAATTAAAACAATAAAACACAATTACTACAGAGGTAATAATGTGCAAAACACTCAAGAACAGAAGCAAAAAACAGAAACATAAAATAAAATTGGGTTGCCTCCCAACAAGCGCTATTGTTTAACGCACTTAGCTAGGCATAACGCAATAGATCTAGGTATTGTCATCTTTGGTATTGGCAACTTTTGTGAGGGCCTTCTCGAATCCGGGGGGCTCTTTCCGCTTCCCCAAATTTTCAGGAGGATAAACCATCTTAAGATCCAAAATTTCCAAACGCTTATTGCAAAGGGTAATCAAAGTGTTTAAGCGACTGAGGTTCCCACTAATATGTTTGAGGGGTTCGTGATGTTTTTGTAACTCAACTAAATGCTTATGCAGGTCATCCAATTTGTTAAGGATTTGAACTCCCTCTTGTGAAAAGGAAAACCCTTTTTTATGTGGGGGAACCCACAAGATCCCTTCCAAAACTTCATAAGCGGCCTTTGCATCAAGTTTGATAAAATCGCTCTTTGAGGCAAAATCCAAAAGCTTTCTATGATGCAAAGCCAATCCAATGTAAAAATTTCTAAGCAAGACTTTTACGTCTCCTTTTAGATTGGAAATACGATAGGATTCCTTAGCCTATCCCAGGCATCTTTGAGATTTTCCCCTTGTTTTTGTTTGAAGTATAGGACTTCAAAGTCTGCCGACAAAAAGGGGGTAGTAACGCTAGTCATAGCAACAAGCAAGAGAACCGGCAAGAAGAAGGGCGGAAAAAAAGGCAAATCTTTTTGGTATTTTTCTGAAAATCGTTTTATAAGTGGGGGAGAGGAAAACAAGAGGCAAATGGCAAATAATGTAAATGCAAGAGATGAGTTTGTGATGGGTACTTGGTAGGCTTGATGTAGATCTCCCCAGCAACGGCGCCAGAAATCCTTCTTGCTACTTCTTGAGCTTGCGTTGGTTTTCCCTTGAAGAGGAAAGGGTGATGCAGCAAAGTAGATAAGTATTTCCCTCAGTTGTTGAGAACCAAGGTATCAATCCAGTAGGAGATACAAGCAAGTCCCCAATAGATGTACCTACACAAATAATCAAACACTTGCACCCAACGCAGAAAAGGGGTTGTCAATCCCTTCACGGTTATTTGCAAGGATGAGATCTGATAGAAATAGATATAGAAGATTACTAAAACGAAAAGTAAAACAAAAGTAAAAAGATTGCAGCAAAGTATTTTTGGTATTTTTGGTTTATAGATCTGAAAATATAATATGGAAAATAGACCCGGGGGCCATAGGTTTCACTAGAGGCTTCTCTCTTGAAGGAAAATAATACGGTGGGTGAACAAATTACTGTCGAGCAATTGATAGAAAAGTGCATAGTTATGATGATATCCAAGGCAATGATTATGCATATAGGCATCACGTCCGTGTCAAGTAGACCGAAACGATTCTGCATCTACTACTATTACTCCACACATCGACCGACTCCTGCCTGCATCTAGAGTATTAAGTTCATGGAGAACAGAGTAACGCATTAAGTAAGATGACATGATGTAGAGGGATAAACTCAAGCAATATGATGAAAACCCCATCTTTTTATCCTTGATGGCAACAATACAAATACGTGCCTCGCTACCCCTACTTTTTCACTGGGTGAGGACACCGCAAGATTGAACCCAAAACCAAGCACTTCTCCCATTGCAAGAATTACCAATCTAGTTGGCCAAACCAAACCAATAACTCGAAGAGACTTGCAAAGATATGAAATCATGCATATAAGAATTCAGAGAAGATTCAAATAATATTCATAGATAATCTGATCATAAACCCACAATTCATCGGATCTCGACAAACACACCGCAAAAGAATATTACATCGGATAGATCTCCATGAAGATCATGAAGAACATGGTATTGAAGAACATAGAGAGAGAAGAAGCCATCTAGCTACTAGCTATGGACCCAAAGGTCTGTGGTGAACTACTCACGCATCATCGGAGGGGCAATGGAGTTGATGTAGATGCCCTCTGTGATCGAATCCCCCTCCGACAGATTACCGGAAAAGGCTCCAAGATGGGATCTCACGGGAACAGAGGGTTTCGGCGGCGGAAAAGTGTTTTCGTGGCTCTTTTTGGTATTGGGGGAATATTTGGGAATTTATAGGCCGAAGAATAGGGTTAGGAGACCTGCTGGGGGGCCACAAGCCAGGCCCCCCCTAGGGCGCGCCCAGGTGGCTTGTCGCCTCCCGGCAAGTCTCCTGCCTTCATCTCCAAGTCTGGCAGGTTTCTTCTAGTCCAAGAAAAATCATTCCGAAGATTTTATTCCGTTTGTACTCCGTTTAATATTCCTTATCTGCAATACTCAAAAACAAGGAAAAAACAGAAACTGGCACTAGGCACTAGGTTAATAGGTTAGTCCCAAAAATAATATAAAATAGCATATTAATGCATATAAAACATCTAAAACAGATAATATAATAGCATGGAATAATCAAAAAGTATAGATACATTGGAGACGTATCAGTCCCACACACTTGTTGAGCCACAAGGTCTGAGTCCCCAAGACAAGGAATCCAACTTATATTCATCTCCTTGGCTAACTGCGGTCCATGAAGAAGAGCCTCATATTTCGCTACATTGTTAGTACAAGTAAACATAAGCCGTAAAACATAACTGAACGTGTTACCTCATGGGGAAGTTAAGACCACTATAGCCCTCGAGCCCTCCAATTGCCTGGAACCATCAAAGTGTAATGTCCAATACATGTGATCTGGCTTTTCTGGAGGAGCTTGTTACTCAGTCCAGTCATTGATGAAATCCACCAGTGCTTGAGACTTGATGGTTGTTTGTGGGACATACTTGACATGATGAGGCCCAAGCTCAATAGCCCACTTAGCAATGCGTCCCATGGCTTCCTGATTTTGAATGATATCACCCAAAGGTGCATAGCTTATGACCGTGATGGGGTGTTCCTAGAAATAATGTTTCAGCTTCCGCTGGCCACAAAGACACCAAAAACCAGCTTCTGCCAATGCGGATATCATTGCTTCGACTCGGTGAGAACATCGCTGACATAATAGACTGGGTGTTGAACAGGATATTGCTTATCCTCTTCTTTGCGCTCGATAGCGACTGCCACAATAACCGCTTTATCATTAACAGCAATGTATAAAAACATTAGCTCTTTCTTCTGAGGAGCGGCTAGGATAGGTGCTTCGTACAACTGCTTTTTCAGTGCCTCAAACATTGCATCAGCCGCATCATCCCAGACAAAGTTGTATGTCTTTTTCAATAGTTGATACATGGGAATTGCGTTCTCTCCAAGACAGCTTATAAAATGAATGAGGGCTGCAATACATCATGTAAGCTTCTGAACTCCATTGATATTAACTGGCTTTTTCAAAGAATCGCCTGGATTTTATCCGGGTTAGCCTCAATGCCATGCTCAGATACCAGGAAACCAAGCAACTTTCCTACAGGGACACAAAAAACACATTTGGCCAGGTTGAGCTTCATCTGATAGACTCGCGGATTATCGAACGTCTCTTTTAGATCATCCAAAAGAGTCTCCTTCTTCTGTGACTTAACTACAATGTCATCCACATAGGTGTGAACATTGCGTCTAATCTGAGTATGCAAACAATTCTGAACTGAAGGCTGGTAAGTTGCACCTACACTTTTTAGTCCGAAGGGCATTGATGTATAACAGAGCGCTCCAAAGGGTGTGATGAATGAGCTATTCTCTTGGTCTTCCTTGGCAATCTTGATTTGATGATAACCGGAGTAAGAATCCAAGAAACATAGACTCTCACAGCCAGCAGTGGAATCCATTATCTGATCAATGCGTGGAAGAGCGAACGGATCCTTCGGACAGGTGATGTCTACTACGCAACTTTACTCTTGTAGACTCGTGTTGGGCCTCCAAGCGCAGAGTTTTGTAGGACAGTAGCAATTTTCCCTCAAGTGGATGACCTAAGGTTTATCAATCTGTGGGAGGTGTAGTATGAAGATGGTCTCTCTCAAACAACCCTGCAATCAAATACAAGAAATCTCTTGTGTCCCCAACACACCCAATACAATGGCAAATTGTATGGGTGCACTAGTTCGGCGAAGAGATGGTGATACAAGTGCAATATGGATGATAGATATAGGTTTTTGTAATCTGAAAATATAAAAACAGCAAGGTAGCAAGTGTAAAACAGCGAGTAAAACGGTGTATAAATGCTTGAAAACAAGGCCTAGGGTCCGTACTTTCGCTAGTGCAATCTCTCAACAATGCTAATATAATTGGATCACATAACCATCCCTCAACATGCAACAAAGAATCACTCCAAAGTTCTTATCTAGCGGAGAACATAAGAAGAAATTGTTTGTAGGGTACGAAACCACCTTAAAGTTATCCTTTCCAATTGATCTATCCAAAAGTTTGTACTAAAATAACTCCAAGTTATCCTTTCCGATCAATCTATCTAGAGTTCGTACTAAAATAACACCATATGATACGCATCAACCAACTCTAATGTCACCTAGATACTCCAATGTCACCACAAGTATCCATGAGTTAATTATACGATACGCATCAAACAATTTCAGATTCATAATACTCAATCCAACACAAAGAACCTCAAAGAGTGCCCCAAGATTTCTATCGGAGAACATAGGACAAGAACATGCATCAACCCCTATGCATAGATTACCCCAATGTCACCTCGGGAATCCGCAAGTTGAGTACCAAAACATACATCAAGTGAATCAATAGAACACCCCATTGTCACCACGGGTATCCATATGCAAGACATATATCAAGTGTTCTCAAATCCATAAAAGTATGGGCTTTCTATTCCTGTGCCCCTGGTTCCTTAGTTGTACTCACTCATCCCCACGCTCTTAACTTTGCTCACTTTTCCCCACTCTCTTGTCCAAAACCCTCAAAAATGGTCACAACGGAGGATGCCGTCGGGTCAATGGTTTGACCATTAACTCTTACGAGTGGGGCCACGCTAGACTGTGTCGCCCGTTGGACCTGACAAGTGGGGCCGTGTTGGACGGTGGTGCTGGTTGGACCATTGGGCCCTAGTTTCGTTGGACTGTTGGGTCGTTGCATGCACCGATGCGCGCCGTCATGATACAGGAGCCTGCTATGCATGCCACGGGATCTAGCTCGCCCGCCTGCATGCGCCGATGCGCGCCACCACGGACGCAGCGACGGTCGCTGCCGCTGTTTCCTCTCTTCTCGCACGCGTCTCCACCTTCCAGGTGCCACAGATCGAGGCAAGGGTGCAGTACTACGTGCGGGCTTCGCCCACCTTTTTACCCAACCATATATCTATGTTATGCTTGCTTCTTTTATGGGGATGAATGTCACTCCCTCCATCTACAAAAGCATGCGATATTTATTTATTTTTTGAAAAAAGGGGTCCCCCCCCCCCCGCTCCATCTTTTATTATGAAGCATCAGCAAAAAAAATAGTTCAGGTCGACCTTATTACAATCATCCAGGACACTAGAGAATAGAACCAGCAACCAGAGTTAGCTAAACATAGCTCGGATAGCATAATAGCGAAAGCATGCAATATATATCGTCCCTTATATCCATAGTTCCATACAAAAGCATGCAATATATATCCTACGTACTACCTAGTGCACTATGCGTCTTCGTCGTCGGAGATGGCCTGGTCCGCCTGCGCCGGAGCCTGGTCCGCCTGCGTCGCTGCCTGCGCCTCCTCCTGCGCTGCCCGCGCCGCCCGCGCTGACTCCGAGCGGATGGAGTTCAGGATCGCCACCTGGTCAGGCCATAGATGCACGACCGGCGCCGCCTCCTCCTCCTGGTCCTGTGGCTCCTCCTCTGGCTCGGAGTCCCCCATCTCCTCCCCCTCCTCGAAATCCTCCTCCGGTTCCAGAGGTAGCCTCGCTTGCCTCCAGATTTGGACCTGCCGAAGGAGGAAGAGACGGTGTTCGATTGTGTAGTACTGGCGGCGTGGTGGCCAGGCTGAGGGGATCGGAGAGGGGAGTGCTCGGGTGCTGGCGGAGAGAGGGAGCGAGCGCAGGAGCTAGGGCTGGGGGACGCCGTCCGGCTTAAATAGCTGGCTATGGATAAGGATGGGGAGCCGGAGCGGTGCCTCCTTCCTCGACAGTCAACGCCCAGCGAAGGCCCAACTAGTACTTGGTATTATTTTGCGCGGACGAGTGGGCGAGCAGAACCAACCTCTCGTGGATTGCCCAACTATCCAACGATGCGGATCCGTCCATGTGATCAACAGTGCGGAGCCTGCACGCAGCCTGCCCTCGAAAATCCTTCTAGAAGACCATATCTGACGGTTGTCGCTTGGCGCTAGGGTATGATCGGGCGGCTGCAGTTCGACGTTAGGGTTTGGAGAGATGCTACGGGGTTTTGAGCCGGTCAGCGGGGTTATCTTAGGTTTGACAAACTTTCAAATGGCCTTAACTAGTTCAAAAAAAATATGAAACCTTCCCTGTTAGTCGTTTTATAAGACATAGTTATCCTAAAAATATATAAACTTGGTTTAGGGACATTTTTAAGAAAAACCTTTTTTTTAGGTGAGCTACCGTTTCCAAGTTCAAATGAGCAGAACTAAATTAAAAAAAAACAAAAGAATGTAAAACCTGCTCACAATGTCGTTGTATGTGACATGGTCATGGCAAAAAAAAAATCTTGATTTATGGACATTTCCATGAAAAATCCTTCTCACATACGAGCTATCACGTACGGTGTTGTATAGAGTTCGAGAAGAGAGTGGCAGTGAGTTTATGTTTATGAAAAATAAAAAAATAAAAAAATCACCAGAGCTCCATTTCAGTGTGAGTAAGAAGGATCTGGACTTATTCTTCATTTTTTGTAAAATTGAACTGTCTTTATATAATGGGTTTTGCAATGAAGGGTTAGGGTTAGGGTTTAGTGGTATTTTTGTTTTGTTTGCTATTAGATCATTTCAACATAGGGTAACATGATCATTACAACTTAGGATCAACTTAGGCCTCTTCCAATGCAAAGGTGCTGAGTGCATTAAATAGCTTAGCAACTCAACTCTCCAATGGATAGGTGCTTAGCTTGTTGTTGCTAAGCTCACTTTATTTATTGATTTAGCACCTACTGTAAGCTCTTTTAGCACGGTGGATCACTGGGAAGGGCCTTAGGATCAACATGTCACTTAAAATTCAAATGTTAGTTCAAATACATTTTGCCTTAATTAAACATCAAATCACATCATATTCAAACATCACATCACATCATATCACCATGCATTAGCGTTAATTAAACATTAATGCCGACCACATAGGCTGGCGATAGTTCTAGGGCACCCTAGTTCATTTGTTCAAAAAAAAACCTAACTCATAAGTCTGCCATCCATTAAAAATATACACAAGGCCGCCCACCGGTAAAGCTGCCCGCCGCCGTCTTCAGGAGCGCCGTCCTACTCCTCGCCGTCGCTGGTGAGGTCGACGTAGGGAGGCGGCTGCCACAGGTGGGCTGCCGGCCCCTGCCAGGCCGGAGGCGCTTGCGGCGCCTGCAACACCTCCTCCCGTGGCTCCTTCTCTGGTTCGGGTGAACGCGGCGGTGTGGGTGCCCACGGCTGGACAGCCAGCGCGTCGGCCATCTCCGACGCAGTGGCCGACCACCCCCACTTCTGGCCCACCAGCCGGGGGTTCCACGCTGCAAGGGGCGGATCCTCCGCCACCTCCTCCTTCACCTCCTCCTTGACGACGGCGGCCATCTCCAGCTCAGGGATGGCCACGTCGCCGGCCACAGAGAGGGCCATCGCCCTGTCCATGTCCGCCCATTGACGCTCATTGTGCGTGTGCGTGGATTCCTCCATCACACGCCTAATGAGCTCGGCCTCCTCCTCCTCGGTCATCGGAGGTGGTGGTGACGGGGACGGAGATGGTGTCGGGGTGAGGCCACGGACACGCCTACGACCGCGCACTTAGGGCGGGCTAGCGGCACTTCGTCGGCGTGGGCTAGGCGGACGACAGGCAAAAAATGACTGCCGTCGCAGGTTGTGCTTGTCATAGAGCCACGTATCCCACAGCGGTGAGTTGATGCCGTACCTTGGGTCGTGGAGGAGATCCGGAGGCAGGCGCGCGCGACGTCGATCGGTCTCCTCATGGCGGGCGTGGCCGCTCACCGGCATCGGAGGGATTGACACCCGATCCGCGGACAGGTGCTAGTTGTCGGAAAGGTGGGAATTTCCCCACGGCAACGGCGTCTCTGTCTCCCAGAACATCCGGCATATTTCCACGCCGACATACGGGCGCGTGCGCTGCGGGGCGGCCGACGGACCGAATACAAATGTAGGCGGAGCGGGTGGTGCGGGCGGAGCGGGCAGAGCAGGTGGTGGTGGTGGTGGTGGTGGGCTCCTAGAGCGACCGGAGCGGCGCCTACCAGAGGATGAGCCGGCCTCATGGCCGTGCTTCCCCTTCTCGGACCACGGCCAGGTCATGGCGACGTCGGCGAGCTAGGGTTTCTAGAACCTGTCGGGGGGTGTAGGGAGCGGGATTGGCTTTGGAAGCGGAAGCTACTGTGTGGAGTGTGGACTGGCCGGTCCACTGGTTTCCACTTATAGAAGGACGACGACCCGAAGGAGGGTGGCTGACGACCGGGCCCCACCGAGCGTGCGCATTTACTTTGGGCGGTGGGGGTAGGTGGGATGCCGCCACGAGTCCCCGAGGCGACGGCCCGTCTGTCCGTTTTGCCCCAAGCGGACGTGGTCGTACGATTTGGAGTTGCCCTTACGACGCGGTCCCACTCGTCAGAGTTAACGGTCAAACCATTGACCCGACGGCATCCTCCATTGTGACCTTTGGTGAGGGTTTTGGGCTAGGGAGTGGGGAAAAGTGAGCAAAAGTTAAGGATGTGGGGATGAATGAGCACAACTAAGGAACCAGGGCCACAGATGTAAAAAAACCTAAAAGTATTCAATCCGGTAATAACGAAATCTCAAAGGGAAAACTCAATTCATAACAACAAGATAGAGAGGGGAAAACACCATATGATCCGACTATATTAACAAAGCCCGTGATACATCAAGATCGTGACATCTCAAGAACACGAGAGAGAGAGAGAGAGATTGAACACATAGCTACTGGTACATACCCTAAGCCCCGAGGGTGGACTACTCCCTCCTCTTCATGGCCTCCGCCGGGATGATGAAGATGGCCACCGGAGATGATCTACCCTCTCCGGCAGGGTACTGGAACACCTCTAGACTGGTTTTTCATCGATACAGAGAGTTGCGGCGGCGGAACTTCTCGTCTAGGGTTATTTATGGGGGTTTCTGAATATATAGGATTTTTGGGCATCGGTTTCACGCGAAGATGGGCCACGAGTGGACCACAAGACACCAGGGCGCGCCAGAGGGGCCTGGCGCGCCCTGGTGGGTTGTGCCCACCTCGTGGCTCTCCTGGTCCTCCAACGAAGCTTCTAGTGCCTCTTTTGTTCCAAAAAAATTGTCAAAAAGTTTCGTTGCATTTGGAGAACTTTGATTTCTGCACAAAAAACAACACCACGGTACTTCTGCTGAAAACAGCGTCAGTGCGGGTTAGTTCCAAAAAATTATATAAAGTTGCTATAAGATGATTGTAAAACATCCAAGAATGATAATATAACGTCATGGAACAATCAAAAATTATAGATACGTTGGAGACGTATCAGCATCCCCAAGCTTAATTCATGCTCGTCCTCGAGTAGGTAAATGATAAAAACAGAATATTTGATGTGGAATGTTGCCTAACATGTTCATCACATATTCTTTCCTTTTGTAGAATGGACATTTGGACTTTTAGATGGTTCAAAGCAATAGTCTATATTTGACATGAAGACTTCAATACTCAAGCATATCAACAAGCAACCATGTCTTTCAAAATATCAACACTAAAGAAAGTTACCCCTAGCCCATCATGCTCAATTATTGGTCCATTCATGAAACACACTCGGATATTAGCTACATCCAATGCACAAGTATGATCATAGTGCCCCCTAGTTGGTGCTTTATAAGAGCATATGGAGACTCAAAGTAAAAATAAAAATTGCATAAAGTAAATAGATAGGCCCTTCGCAGAGGGAAGTAGAGATTTGTAGAGGTGCCAGAGCTCAAAGATTAAATTGAGAGAGAAAAATATTTTGGGTGGCATGCCTTTCCTGTCAATGAAAACGACCGAGTAGTTCTCAATACTTTCCATGCTAGATATATCATAGGCGGTTCCCAAACATAAAATAAAGTGTATTCCTTTTTCCACCATTCTTTCACAATCCATGGCTAGTCGTATCCACGGTTGCCTTCCATACCAACACTTTCCAAGGAATTTATTATTTGACAACATAAAGTAAATTTCTTTTTCATTTAGGGACTAGGCATCCCTATTACCGCCGTACTCTCGTGCAATGGCAAGTGAATAAACACTCATCTTGAGAATAACACATCTAGCATGGAAAAATATTGGACACCCCCTACCGTTTCATGAGCGGTACGAGCACACAAAAAGGAAAATTCATTTTGAAAATTAGAGATGGCACATACAAATTTGCTTAGAACGGCACGGAAATACCGCATATAGGTAGGTATGGTGGACTCATATGGCAAAACTGGGTTTAAGGATTTTGGATGCACAAGTAGTATTTCTACTTAGTACAAGTGGAGGCTAGCAAATAGATTGAGAAGTAACCAACCAAGAAACGAAAATTCACATAAACGGGCATTAAACATAACTAACACCGAATAATGCACCACAAGTAGGATGTAATTTTATTGAACAACTATTGACTTTCGTGCTTGCATAGGGAATCACAAACCTTAACACCAATATTCTTACTCAAATATATTGCCATTGCTTTTGACAAGCTCAAATAAACTTAAGTGAAGAACATGAGCATAAAAGTTTCATCTCTCAAAATAATATAAGTGAAGCATGCGAGAATTTCTTCAAAATTTACTAACTCTAAAATAAATCTAAGTGAAGCACGAGAGTATATGACAAGCTACTCTCAAAAGAGATAAGTGAAGATCAATGAGTAGTCAAACAATTAAGTAGCTATGTGAGGACTCCCTCTCTCTCTCTCAATAAAGATTTTCAGATCTGAGTATTTTATTCAAACAGCAAACTAAACAAAAATAGAACTCCAAGAATAGCACACATCATGTGAACGAATAAAAATTTAGGCCCAACATAGGCTAACCGATAGTTGACGAAGAGAGGTGGGATGCGTAGCATCCCCAAGCTTAGATGATTGAGACTTCTTGAAATATTTACTTGGGGTGCCTTGGTGAAAGCACATTTGCTCCCTTGGTGGTTTTGGTAACTAATAACAACATATAAGTCATTGAACTAATGTTTCCACGAAGTATATTTCAGGAAAAGTTCAATGATAGGATTGGCAAAAGGATTGTGGAGATTGTGGAAATACCCCAAGATGCAAGGAAATGGATTGGCAAAGATTCAAGCAGGAGGACTCTACATTTTACTTTGTGAGAAATCACTTTGAGTCCATAGGAAAGCCAATACTATTAAAAGGGGGTAAGGTACTGTTGGTGAACAAAATGCTCATACGTGCACAAGTGATAGTCACCAAAAACACCCACAAGCTCTTCCACAAAAGTCTGTCCAAAGTCAAATATCCAAAATCGGTGCAACCAACACTTTCCACTCGGTGCCACCGATTCCCATACTCAGACAGACCCATGCCAAACCCTAGATTTTTGGTGCAACTGATTCTGCTTCGGTGCCTCCGAGTTTGGGTTGCCAACTTTCTGTTACGCAGTTTCACAATATCGGTACCACCGAGATTGTTGGATCGGCGTCACCGAGAATGGGCAATCTGACCGTTGGTCACCTTATCGGTGCAACCGAGAGTTATATATCGGTCTCACCGAGATTCAAAAGTTGCCACCTTTTGGTCACTTCGGTACCACCGAGATTAACACATCGGTGTCACCGAGTTGGTCATTTTGTGTGTAACGGTTGGATTTTTGGGGATGCCTATATATACCCCTTCACCACCACCCACTCGAAAAGAAGCGCTCAGAACTATTCCATACTTGCCCCATCCAGTTTTCTGAGAGAGAACCACCTACCCTTGTGTTGAGGTCAAGATCATCCACTCCAACCATATGGATCTTGATTTCTAGCCTCCCCAAGTTGCTTTCCACCAATCCCATCTCTTCCACCAAGCCAAATCTATGAGAGAGTGATTGTGTGTTGAGGAGTCTATCATCTTAAAGCACAAGAGCAAGGAGTTCATCATCATTGCCGAGCCTATTACCTTTTGGAGGGTGGTGCCTCCTAGATTGGTTAGGTGTCGCTTGGGAGCCTCCTACTTCGTGTTGTGGAGTTGAACCAAGAAGTTTGTAAGGGCAAGGAGATCGCCTACTTCGTGAAGATCTACCCATAGTGAGGCTAGTCCTTCATGGACGGAAGCCGTTATGGAATAGTCAAGGTTGCTACTTCGTGGACCCTTATGGGTGGAGCCCTTCGTGGACTCTCGCGACCGTTACCCTCCATGGGTTGAAGACTCCATAAACATGAATGTACGATAGCACCACCTATCGGAACCACGGGAAAAATCATCGTGTCTACAATTGTGTTTGATCTTCCAACCCTCCCTTTCTACTCATGCTTGTTGTTACTTTCCGCTGCTATACTCTTAGACATGCATGTGTAGGGTGTACTTGACTTGCCATGAATGTTAAAATCTGCCAACACTAAAATTGGGAGAAGGTAGAAATTTTATTTGGTCAAGTAGTCTAATCACCCCCCCCCCTCTAGACATACTTTTGGTCCTACTAGTGGTATCAGAGCTTTGGTCTCCATTACATTGGTATCACAACCTAGGAGAGTATGGCGTCTAGTGAGGGAAATTATCACCGTAGAGGTCCGTACTTTGATGGCACTAATTTTGCTAGTTGGAAGCACAAAATGAAAATGCATATTCTTGGTCATAACCCCGCCGTTTGGGCTGTTGTTCGTGTTGGCTTGCAAGGTGAATTCTTTGGTGATGGAAAGGAACCGGACCGTGAAGCGACCGCGGATGAATTGAAGATGTTGCAATACAACGCTCAAGCATGCGACATTCTCTTCAACTGCCTATGCCCCGAAGAATTCAACAAAATCAGCCGTCTTGAGAATGCAAAAGAGATTTGGGATACTTTGGTTGATATGCACGAAGGAACCGAGTCCGTGAGAGAATCCAAGTTAGATGTTCTTCAAAGTCAGCTTGACAAGTTCAAGATGAAGGATGGTGAAGGAGTCGCAGAGATGTACTCTAGGCTAGCTCTCATCACCAATGAGATTGCTGGCTTAGGAAGCGAAGAAATGACCGACAAATTCATCATCAAGAAGATACTTAGAGCTTTGGATGAGAGATACGACACCGTGTGCACATTGATCCAAATGATGCCCAACTACAAAGATCTCAAGCCTACGGAAGTCATTGGAAGGATTGTTGCTCATGAGATGACACTCAAAGACAAAGAAGAGCTTCACAACAAGTCTAGAGGTGCTTACAAAGCCACAAGTGATGCTCCCGCAACTTCAAGCGACAACCTTGTCACCAATGAAGAGATAAGCCTCATGGTCAAGAAATTCAACAAGTTCTACAAGAATAGAGGCAAAGAACGAAGCTCCAACTCAAGATATGATGAGAAGCGTTCGTCAAGTCGTGACCACAATTGCTACAATTGTGGGAAGCCTGGACACTACTCCAATGAGTGCACGGCTCCCTACAAACGAAGAGGAGAGTCACCTCGAAGACGAAGCTCAAGGAATGAATCACCTCAAAGAGAGAGAAGGAGTAGAGATGATCGTTATGAACGAAGACCCTCAAGTAGAAGTAGGGATTCGGAGAAGAAGGACAAGTACATCAAGAGCTACACAAGAAGGAAACATTAAGCTCATGTTGGTGAATGGGTTTCCGGCTCCGACTCCGACAACAACTCCGAGAGAAGCTATCACTCCGACTCCGACCATAGTCAAGATGATGGTGTTGCCGGAATTGCTCTAGTGACTACCAACTCCTATGATCTATTTGATTCACCAAACGAAGGGAGTGGAAGTTGCTTCATGGCTAAAGGCCCCAAGGTATCACACCCCAAGTATCTTGATTTTGATAGTGATGAAGATGATTTGCTTTGTGATGATGACTTGCTCTTTGATAAAACTAGTAATGTTAGTCAAAGTGAACTTGATAATTCTCATGCTAGTCAAGATAAGTCAATTGATGATGATAAGATGAAAATAGAACAACTAACAAAAAAACTAAACACTCTTAAGTTAGCTCATGAATCTACTCTTGAAGATCATAGAGAGCTTGTAAGGACTCATGAGAAGCTACGCTTCGAGAAGCTCAACTTGGAGCAAGAGCATGAGTTTCTTAAAGCTATCAATGACGATCTCCGAAAGAAGACTTCATCTTATCTAGCCAAATGACTACTCTTGTCTACATTCATGCCACAAGTTAAAACTAAACAAACTAGTAACAAAGGCAAGAAAGGTTCTTCATCTAGTAGCAACAATAAAAATGCTAAACCTAATGATGTTGCTTCTAGTAGTTCTATTGATTCCACTAATGATGATTCTCTTAGCCAAGTTACACTTGAGCAAGAAAATGCTTTATTGAAAGGAATTATAGAGAAAGGTATCTACAAGAGTCTTGCCGGGTGTAAGCAATTTGAGGAAATTGTACGCAAGCACGGAGGATACCGAAAGAACCATGGTGTTGGCTACTTCAACGCTAATGGAGTTGAATGGGAAGAAGGTCAATACCCCAAGCCCAAGTTTGTTCCTCAAAAGGAGAAGTATGAAAATACTCTTCCCAAGGGAACAAACACTCAAGATGAACTTCCACCACAAGACCACAAGCTCAAGGGCAAGAACAAGCTTCAAGAGATCATTGACTCATATGAAGATGAATCCCTAGCAATGGTGGAGTGGGTTCCCAAGGCTACTTCAAGCTCAACTTCTACAAAGGTTACTTCAACACCAAGGATCCCCATCAACTTGATGTGGGTCCCCAAGAAGAAGAACTAGAGAGTTCTTGAGGGGTGACTCCGCCAATGAAATTCACTCACATTCATTATTGGCAAGAATTATTTGCAATCAACATCAACTCTATGCAATAGTTTGAGGAGTCACACATTCCCTCAAAGGTAAGCAAGGGACAAGGTAATAAACAAATCAATGGACATCATTACACATGCTTTGCACTCCATGTTCATACATATCCTTGTATTTGTCTCTTGTGTGTTGGTACTAACCCATGTAGGTGAGAAGAGTAAGGAAACAACAAGGATGCTCCCAACTCTTGGTGATCTTCATCAACCTTGAGCATCCACCACTACCTCACCAACATGAAGTCTTCATCGACAAAACCCAAGGTTAGTTTATCCCTCCTATGGGGGGATGTCACATCAAGGGGGAGCTTTACTCTAAGACCTGAGTTAAAGCATCTCTTAGTATGTGACAACATTAAATGCTTTATGTAAAAGTGGTAACCCCACTTGTGCTTAAACGATGAGTATGACCTATGATCAAGTATTCTTACTTGGCTCCTAAGTCAAAATACTCATATATAGATGACTTTGTCATCCCCCAAGTGCTTGTTAGATGCTAGTATGTATGTGCATGTTTTGTCATGATTTCATTTGACATCTTTTTGTGTGAGCATGTTGGTCTGCATTTATTTTCTCATTCGAGGACATCCAATTGTAGCTATTTGGTTTTTGATTTATCTTTTGCCAATTGGATGGACAAGAATGCCTAGGACCACTCTCTAGCTATCTATGCTTTCTCAGCTCACATTCCATTCATGCTGCATCACAAAATTTGAACAAGTACTTTTCGATCCCTCTGTGTGTGGAGCACTCGGAGTTCCGTATCGACAAGGACTGACCATTAAAACCTCCCAAGTGCATCTCGGTGGAACCAACCCACAATTCTCGGTCTCACCGAATGCCTAGGGTTGATCTGGTTTTCTATCTCGGTACTACCGATTCCATATTCTCGGTTACACCGAGTTTCCCTGTCAACTGACAGTTGAGGAACTCGGTGACACCGAAAATTTAGAATCGGTGACACCGACAGTGAGGGGTATATATGTTGTGGACCCGACGTTTCGAAATTCAATCTTCAAACCGTCGTGCCCCAAAACCCTAAGCTGCCGCAAAGGACCCCCTGGTCGTCACCCTTGTCTCCCCGCACTCCTCCGCCGCTGGGATCCTCGCCGTCGACGGGCATCTTCGCCGCCGTCGCCGCCGTAGCGGATCCGTCGCCAAGTTAGGGTACGGATTCGATTCTTCTTGCGCTTCCCGTCCGATTCTTGCGCAATGAAGTTGATTTTATCTATAAGCCATCATTTGCACATCTATCTATCCACAAGAAAACTCAATAGAATAGCGAATGATGGATGTTTTTGGTTTTGCCGTCCACCTCATGTATCTCGGTAGAACCGATGCAAAATAATCGGTATTACCGATTTGGTTTTCTGGCACACTGAGAACACCTCGGTGGAACCGAGTGCCTATTCTCGGTGAAACCGAGAATGGTGCCAAGTTCCTGGAAAGCAGGTTGTTAGTCTCGGTGGGTCCGAAAATTTTGTCTCGGCTGTACCGACATACCTTTGGCAGAATGCAAAATTTGAGAAATTCTTAGTTCAAACTTTCAAAAACAGCTGCATTTTGTGATGACTCATCCTCTTCCACTCCTCTATATTCTATTCACAGGGACAGTATGTCAAGTGCTGAGGACAGTGAGAACAACTTCGAGCAGAACATTGTCATGAGTTTAGGCACTAGTCCTGAGTCCAGTTCCTCTTCAGATCCAGGCACCCCCAGTTCTCATGGGTTGCCCAAGGCTGCTACTAGGGCCAGGAAGAAGCTGAATTCAGATGAGGAGGATTCAGATTTTGTGCCAGAGGAGATTCTTGCCAAGAAGCAAGAGAAGACTGCCAAGAAGTCTGCTAATGAAGCCACATCTTCCAGGAGAGCTGTCAGGAAGGAGTATGCTAGCTTTGAGATATTGAGAGCACCTGAGAGCTCCAGAGCTACCATGACCATTGAGCCCCCAAGGAAGTCTTTGCCTAAGAAGGCAGGGGAGAAGAAGAGAGCCAGAAAGAGGATTGTCTATGTCACTGGTAGGCAAACTTCCATGTATGAGGACCCTGAGGAGGCTGCTGGTGCTGCTGCAGAGGAGGAGGAAGAACATGTTGAGAAGGCCCCTCTGTCGGTGTCAAAACCGGCGGATCTCGGGTAGGGGGTCTCGAACTGTGATACTTGGATCGATGGTAACAGGAGACAAAGGGGGCAAGGTTTTACCCAGGTTCGGGCCCTCCTATGGAGGTAATACCCTACGTCCTGCTTGATTATATTGAGTGTATGGAGATTACAGAGTTGATCTACCACGAGATCGAGTAACTAAACCCTAGATGAGTTCTGTTGTCCTACATCCTAAAACCCTCCGGCTTATATAGACGCCGGGGTCCCTAGGGTTTACACATGGTCGGTTACACGTCGAAGGGATAAACATGCCTATTCGCTACTCCAAACGTGGAGGACAATTCATGATTCTCGAAGCTTCCTTCTTGGAGATGAGGTCTTCAATTCTTCCAGTATTCGGCAAGTGGCCCATACAGTCCGGCCCAAAAGACATAGGCCGGCCTTCCGAGGACCCCTTAAACCAGGACTCCCTCAGTAGCCCCCGAACTAGCCTCCAACGCCAAGGGTCCAGGCTCCAGCTGCTTCGAGTGATCAGAGTCTTCGGCTTGCAAGGCAAGTTCCTTTCTCCAAACAGTGATCGGCCCGAGCTATAGTTCGACCTCTGTCGACGTGTAATATTTCCGATCATAGATCGTCCGTATACCATGAGTAGTTCGGCTTTGAAGGCCAAACGTCAGAGAACCAATAGCATGTTCTGACAACTTTTCAGATGAAAGGCCACGGCCCACCACGACCTCTAAACCAGTCGTGAAGACTCGATTCGTGGTTCGAGGCCGTTTCCACCAGCACGATCTATCAATGCACAGATCGTGCCCCGTTTTACACGGGATATGTTTAATCACGCGCGTACAACGGCACGCATGTCTCGGGAAGCGGAGGGATTCACGGCGCCGCGAAGGGAGGCTAACTGGCAATAATCTTTAATAAAAGGGGAAGAAAATCCCAAGGCTTATCCGCATCTCCCATTCACCTCCCTGCTTCCCCAACCTTCCGAGCTCCCTGAACCCAGATCTAGGTCTTCCATTCTTCCCCCTCCGAGTTCAGCCATGCCCAGCGGCAAGTGGGAGGCTTCCACGGTCAAAGACCAGGACATCCGAGATCTCAAGGACGCCGGCTACCTCCCCGCCAACGTCTTCCATCGAGCTGCAGAGGAGGGCCAGGTGATCCCCACCCCCAAATCAGGCGAGAGGGTGGTCTTCGTCCCTCACTTCATCCGGGGATTAGGCTTCCCACTCCACCCCTTTGTGAGGGGTCTTATGTTCTTCTATGGGCTCGACTTCCACGACCTCCCGCCGAACTCTTTCATGCATATATCTGCCTTTATCATCGTCTGCGAGGCGTTCCTGCGGGTCGAGCCACACTTCGGATTGTGGCTCAAGATCTTCAACATCAAGCCAAAGTGTGTCGCCAGTGCACATGCAGACTACGGCGGGGCAGTCATCGGCAAGCTTCCGCGCGCAGTGTGTCCATCTGGCACCTTCATCGACACCATAAAAACTTGGCAGAGGGAGTGGTTTTACATCACCGAGTCAAAGGAGGAGGAAGGTGGAACTGTTCCTGCTGAATGCGGAACTGTTCCTGCCGAATTCAGGTCCGGCCCCCCAACCAGATTGACCTCATGGGTCAGGAAGGGTCTCGACTGGGGGTCGGAAACAGAGGTGGAGGACCTGCAGAGGGGCATCGCCTCCCTAATCAGGGAGGGAGTCGGCCTGACCAACGTGGTCCAGGTCATGCTTCGGCGGCACATCCTCCCCTGCCAGCGCCGGAGCTCTCCTATATGGGATTACCGGACTGACGACGACCCTACAGTTCGTCGACTCTTCCGCACTACGCGGGAGAAACTTTGGAAGGCGATGTTCAAGGCGCAGGAGAACTAGCCAGGCAAGAAGGAGGACAAGGGCTTGAGCGCCATCAAGCCCGCACCCGAGGTATAGCATAGTGTTATTTCACCGGTTCCATCTTCTCAGAGATAGTCTAAGCATTTTCCGATTACCTTTCATAGGAATGGTTGAGCAAAGCCACGGGCATCAAGTGTCCGGCTCCACAGCCCGAAGACCCCAAGTCTCCGCTGCTGTTGGAGATGCTCGTCGTGGCGCCCTACAAGGTGCCAGAGAAGAAGGAGAAGAAGAAGCCAGGCCGAACTGGCCTGCGCAACAGGGACCAGCCATGGGCTGCGTCCGAAGAGACTCATGCCTCCTCAAATCAAGAGGAGGAGCACGAGGCTGAGGGGGGAGGCGATTCCCCCCTCACAGGAAAGAGGGCGGCGTCGTCGGACGCCTCGGAGGAGGTAGCTCCTCCCGCCCAGAAGAAACCGCGACGGACACAGGTAATCTCGTCCGACGACAGTTCGGACTCGAACACCGAGTCCAAGGACTTCGAGAGGGTTCTGCGGAGGAACCTCAGGGTCAAGCCCCCACCTCGAAGGTACAGATCCGAAGACCCTCCCGTGTTATTGATGCAAAGCTTTGAATGTTACTAACACGTGAGCGATTACTGACTTGCAGCCCACCACGTGTTCTCCCCACCGATCAAGTTTCAGAGGGGGAGACCCCACCCGCCGAGCTAGCGGAGAGCGGGTCTACGTCGCACCCCTCTCCTCCGGGCGCCGCGAGGGACACCGCGGAGGCGTCCTCCCAACAGGCTCCTTTGGAGTCGGACTCTGGAGGCAGGGGCGACGAAGTCATGGCCGAGGCAAACACCTCGGCCACCGAAGACCCGGGGGAGAGGCCCCTCCCGGATACTAAGGAGACCGGACCAGAAGACGTCCAGTCACCTCCAAGGCGGTCTCCGGAGCGTACCATGCCTTCGGAGGCACCGATTCAATCTCCGGTCGGGGATCAGATCAATCGATCCCCACCGGCGCCACCGACCAGCGGGTGGTCGGTTATGGGGGAGGCTCTGTCAAGCGCTTCCATCTCCGGGGAGCACCACATACTTATGGGTGCGGTATTGCAAAGCATTCAGTCCGTAGACCACGGACTGAAGGAGGCCTTCAATGGTCTCCTGACAGGCTTTCAGGTGAGCCACGTAATGTTCTGTCCTTTGAAATACTACTTTCTTTGTATTATGGTTATATACATGGCAGCCCCCGAGCCCTAGGTGAGTTTGGAAAAACTTACCTGGGGGTCAAATCACCGATCCTTATCCGAACTATGCACAGGACAATATATGTTCGGATCGTTCTGTTAGCCCATAAGAGGACCGTTCACAGGATTCTTCTAGTCACAGCTCGGGCAGTCGTAAGCCTCTTTTAATGGTTTATATAACTCTGTGATACAGGCTTCGTCGACAACAGCGGCTACTAACGCCGCCGAGATAGAGGAGCTGAATCGGAAGCTCAAAAGCTCCGAAGACGAGCTTGATGCTCTAAACAAGAGATTCGACGAGGCTCAAGGTAAGCCGAATTAGAGTATCGAAACTCTTCTTTACCGCTCTATCAACACGGTTTCTTAATATAAGTCGATGCTTACGTAGCCTCGGCGAAAGAGATAGAGAAGCTCAAAGCCGAGCTTGAGAAAGCGAAGCAGGAAGCTTTAGTTGATAAGGCGGCGGCCAAAGAAGCGGCCACCGCTCTATCCGCCCTGAGAGCCACCAGCGATAAGCATGAGGCTCGGGTGGAAGAAATTCAACATGAGCTCAAGGACGCTAGCAAAAAGTGCGAGGTCCTTGAGCTGAACGGGAAGGAGCAAGCCGCCGAACTATCCGCCCTAAAAACCGATCTCCGAAAGGAGCGGGTGGATAGGCGGTCATTCGAAGAGGAGCTCCACCAAGCCAGAGCTATCCTGGATGGTAAGCCATATTCATTGCAGTGTATCTTCGGGGACAGCAAGTTCGAGTTGCTTACCCAAGTATGGCGTTCCTCAGACGCCTGTTCGGACCTCCAGAAGGACTTAGCGGACGCGAAGCAGTTCTATGCTTCGCGGGGAGAAGGAGATGAAGCTCGGCTATTCTGGGCGCAATTCGAAGCCCCCGAGCGTTCTCCTCTCCTTGTGGAGCGGCTGAAGCAGCAGATGGAGCTACGCCGGATGGTGGAACCGGCCATGAAGGATCTCTGTATCCGGCTATGGCCCAATGAGCCACTGCCGGGCAGCTACTTCGGCCTGGTGCAGAAGCTAAGCGACGCCACTCCTCGGATCGACGCCTTGAGCCGGTCTTCCTGCATCGAGGGGGCTAGGATGACCTTCGCGAAGGCCAAGGTGCACTGGCCGGGGCTGGATCCGATGAAGGTAGCCACTGCCCCTCCGCCTCCTGGGAAGGAGTATAGATGCCCCGAGCGGTACTTCTCCGGAGTTATGGAGGGTGCTCGGGCCATAGAATCACAGTGTTTGAGAGATACCGTGTATGAGTAAACGCTTGTGTAATATGTCCGAAGACCTTTGAACGCGTTTATATAAAGTTGCATGGTTTATCATGTCTTGTATGTGTTTGCATCCTTTATAACTCCTTTGTGGCCGTTAACCCTGAAAGCTGCGAGTCGTCGACTTCAGCCCCCGTGTAGATACTACACGAGGTGTCTCTACCAACTGCACTGTAACCCTTAGCCGAACTATCGGCGCCCGAAGACGGTAGTGTGGGGCGGACAAGGCAATCGGACTATAATGCTTTATTGCTTTCACTTAGCCATAGGGGCGCGAGAAAGGAGTGCGGGGGCTGATGACTAGCCCCCAGGTGTTTGTGATGTTCGGATAAACCGTGGCCAAGGCCTATATCACATGGCTTGTACTAACACCAAACCCATCGTATGACACGGAATAACCTCTGACGAGATTTAATTAAGCTCGGATTCGCAGACCGGTTCTCGCATACCATGACAGTCAGTTTTCGGCTTTCTCCGCTAAGGCGCCTGACCAGACTAGCCGAAAGCACAATCGCAGCGGTGCTCCCTTTGCCCTTTTAGCCGAACGAGCGGAACATAAAGGGGCAAGCACAGGAGCCGGGCAACCCAACTATTGACCCAAGACATGGTTCGGAACCAATGCATATAAAGCGGAATTCCAAGACGCCGAACACTTAAAGAAATTGTGATTAAGGCGATTTTTAAGGTCGAGCCCCCGGTCTATTAGCCGGTTGCATCGTACCGTATACCAAACAGGCTCGCAAGAAGAGGGAGAAAACAGAAAAGCGTTCCGAAAAGGGACATCAAAGAAAATGATATATCTGTATTTTACTCAACAACTCTTATTATTCAATTTGCCGATGCAACTGTTTACAGGTATTTGATAAATGAAATATAAATTTTATAGGAGAGTTTGTACCAAGGGCCTTCGATAGGTGATATGACGTCCTTCATGTGCTCTGTCGCTTATCTGCTCCTGCAGCTCCTACGGAGGTGTATGCCTTTATGGGCTTTATTAGTTCGGCGAACGGACCTTGAAGAAAGGGTCTTGAGGAGTCGCCGAGGTATGGATGAGCTTGACGCCTTTAGCAGGCACTTTTATGGTACCAGTAGTGTGTCCGAAGACGTGTTGATGGTAATAGTTCGGTCCAGCCAAACATCTACCCTTTAATAGTTTGTCCCCACCGCTGCCCATGGAATTTTGAGCGCGAAGTTGTGCCTCCGTGGCACGTACCTTGCCGGTTTTAGGACCGTGCGATGGGGGGCGAGTCCCTATTTACGGGGAGTAGAAGGTTCTGGTACCTCGGATTGAGACCGAGCTCTCTTCCCAGCCTTGGGTGCTTTGACGGCAGATGTCGGCGATTGCCAATCATCGGTGTAATGGAATTCGGCCGCAGGGCCAACGCATGCTCCTCACTTCGGAGGGAGCGCTCTGTGTTGCCATTTACAGTAATGACCCCCCTAGGGCCAGGCATCTTGAGCTTGAGGTATGCATAGTGCGGGACGGCGTTAAAGCGAGCGAATGCTGTACGGCCGAGCAGGGCGTGATAACCACTGCGGAAAGGTACGATGTCGAAGATCAAGTCCTCGCTTCGGAAGTTATCGGGCGAGCCGAACACAACCTCCAGGCTTACAGAGCCTGTGCACCGGGCTTCGACGCCTGGGATCACTCCTTTGAAGGTAGTGTTGCTGGGCTTGATCCTCAAAGGATCTATGCCCATATTTTTCACCGTATCTGAGTAAATCAGGTTAAGGCTACTTCCACCGTCCATGAGGACTTTGGTAAGGTGGTACCCATCTATGATCGGGTCTATGACGAGTGCGGCCGAACCCTCATGACGGATACTGGTCGGATGGTCGCGTCGATCGAAGGTGATCGGATATGCCGACCATGGGTTATACTTCGGGGCTACAGGCTCTATGGCGTAGACACTCGAAGGGCGCGCTTCCTCTCCTTTTTGGGTATATGAGTGGCGTAGATCATGTTTACTGTTTTTACAGCTGGAGGGAATTTCTTTTGACCGCCACCGATCGGACCACGAGGCTCATCCTCGTCCTCGCTGCGTGGGCTCTTGCCTTGGTCCTCAGTTGCGAGTTTGCCGGCCTGCTTGAAGACCCAACAGTTACGGTTGGTGTGATTGGCGGGCTTCTCCTGAGTGCCATGGATCTGGCAAGGTCTCTCCAGAATCTTGTCCAGCGGGGTGGGTCCGTCGTGTTTGCCTTTAGGAGGCTTCTTCCGCTGCCCAGGACGGGAATTGCGGAAGCCGGCATTGACAGCCGTATCATCGGCATCACTATTATTGTGCCGGCGCTTGTTCTTGTTGCGCTTCGGTTTCCCGTTTCCATCCCGAACTTCAGAGGTTCCGGGGTCGTTGGGGTTATGGCTACGTCTAGCTAGCCAATTATCCTCGCCCGCGCAAAAGCGGGTCATGAGTGATGTGAAGGCAGACATTGTCCTTGGTTTGTCCTGGCCGAGCTGTCGGGCCAGCCATTCATCCCGAATATTATGCCTGAAGGAGGCTATAGCTTCGGCGTCCGGGCAGTCTACGATCTGGTTCTTCTTGGTCAGGAAACGGTTCCAGAATAGCCGTGCGGACTCTCCGGGCTTCTGAACGACGTTGCTTAGATCGGAGGAGTCCAGCGGCCGAACATAAGTGCCCTGGAAGTTAGATCGGAATGCCTCTTCTAGGTCCTCCCAACACCCAATGGAGTTTTCGGGGAGGCTATTTAACCAGTGCCGAGCTGGCCCCTTGAGCTTCAGGGGTAGATACTTGATGGCGTGGAGGTCATCTCCTCGTGCCATGTGGATGTGCAGGAGAAAATCCTCGATCCATACGGTTGGGTCTGTTGTCCCATCGTATTGTTCTATGTTTACGGGTTTAAACCCTTCTAGGAACTGATGCCGCATTACCTCGTCTGTGAAGCACAGTGGGTAGGCGGCGCCTCTGACCCGAGCTATGACGCGCCGGTGATCGGTGTCTGTCCTGGCTCGGGCTCGTTCCCGATCTTCATTGCGGTCGAACCAAGGCATGTACCCTTCCCGTCTACGGGTGAGTATCCTCTGGATCCGTAGATGGATCACGTACGGCCTGCTCTATAGTCCAGGTCGTGTCGCAGGTCGAACCTGTCATCGGGCTCTAGTGGCTCCTTTCCCGTCTACGGGGTATCGTCGGCCTATAGCCGGTATCGTCAGCCGTCCTGTCTCGTCCTCGAGGAGGGCGGTCTGGCTTGTCGTACGGCGTGTGCTTGGAAGACGGCGTATCAGTAAGCTCGTCGTCGAATTGTGGCAGCAGCCGTCTGCGAGGATAGCTCTTAGGCTGGTCCGATAGACCGGTGTCGTATCCTTCCTCGGCTGAGAAGACCCTCGTCCATCGATTGTTGAGGTCGTCTTGTTCGGCTTTAAGCTGCCGCTCTTTTGCTTTCAGGCTTCGAGCCGTGGATATGAGTTGTTGTCTGAACAGTTCCTAGTCCGCAGGATTATCGGGGATGGCAAAGTCATCGGCATCGGCGTTATCCTCCCCCTCGATAGAGCGGAGGTAGTTGTCGTCCTCGGGATCATCTGGATCATCAGGGTCCCGACGGTCTTCGGGGTTCTCCTGACCCTCTAATGGGTTCTCAGGGATGTCAGGACCGCCAGTGTCCTCCGGGGTATCGCCGTTCCCGGTGCCATCGATGGACTTTCGCCCCTTTTTTCCTTTGGACCGTTTATGCGGTTTCCGGCGCCTTGAAGGCGCTTCATCCGATTTGTCGCCGTTGTTTTTCGGAGTGTCCACCATGTAAACATCATATGTTGAGGTGGCCGTCCACTGCCCGGTCTTAGCGGTGGTGAGGGAGTGATCTTCCTCATCCATGTACTCTGCTTCTTCGGAAGCGTAGTCTAGCATGTCGGTTAAATCCTCGACAGTGGCTATCAAGTGGGTGGTGGGTGGGACGAAAAATCTGTCCTGACCCGTCCGAGGCCCGATCTGAGAATAGATCGGGATTGGGTCGTCGTCGATCTTCATTGACGAGATCCGATCTAGAGCCTCGTCGAGTATCGAGAGCTCGATCGGACTAGTCTGCCCGGAGCTTCTGGAGTGAACCTCCGATGCGTCCGTGCAGGGAGTGTGTTTGGCAAGAACCGATGTCCGGACGTCGGGTACTATGACCTGATCCGGACTGACGATCGGGCCCTCGCCGGGGTAGATCCCACGGGCGAAGCCCAAAGATGGGTCTGGGGTTAAGGCCTCAGAGTCTTCGGGCATGGCAGGCAAGACTGCAAGCCCGGCTAGTGACAGATCACCTCGAGAGTCTACGGAGAACTCTAAGTTCCCGAATCTGACCTCTTGATCAGGGGCAAAGCTTCCGACGCGGCCTAGATGGCCGGTCAGGTCAGCGTGCAGCACAACGCTGCCGAAAGCGAAGATCTGTCCGGGGACAAAATTGCCCGGATTGCGGACCTCTTCGTTGATGACTAAGCGAGCCATCGATTCCTTCTGGTGATCACAGCGGAACTCTCAATGAAAGCACCAATGTCGGTGTCAAAACCGGCAGATCTCGGGTAGGGGGTCCCGAACTGTGATACTTGGATCGATGGTAACAGGAGACAAAGGGGGCAAGGTTTTACCCAGGTTCGGGCCCTCCTATGGAGGTAATACCCTACGTCCTGCTTGATTATATTGAGTGTATGGAGATTACAGAGTTGATCTACCACGAGATCGAGTAACTAAACCCTAGATGAGTTCTGTTGTCCTACATCCTAAAACCCTCCGGCTTATATAGACGCCGGGGTCCCTAGGGTTTACACATGGTCGGTTACACGTCGAAGGGATAAACATGCCTATTCGCTACTCCAAACGTGGAGGACAATCCACGATTCTCGAAGCTTACTTCTTGGAGATGAGGTCTTCAATTCTTCCAGTATTCGGCAAGTGGCCCATACAGTCCGGCCCAAAAGACATAGGCCGGCCTTCCGAGGACCCCTTAAACCAGGACTCCCTCACCCTCCCAAGAAGAAAAAGAAGCTTATGACTGATGCTATGCCAAAGACTGGCACATCCAAGAGCACCAAGTCTGCCCCCAAGAAGGCTGCTGAAAAACCCAAGAGGTCATCCAGACAAATTCCAGCTTCTGAAAAGAACAAGGGAACTACCTCTAGAGTTGAGGATGAAGATGCTATGTCTGCCTTGATGAAGCTTAGACCACACCATCCTGAACATAATGCCAGCCATCTACTTGCTGAAGATATGAAGAAGAGGAAGGATTCTGGTTTGAGGGCATGGAGAGCTATTGATCCATATGCCCAAAGGAGAAAGACAGCTGTGGACTACAGATTCTACACCAAGGAGCAACAGGATTTCTATGAGACTGTGCTGCTTGACAAGAGTGCAGCTGTGAGTGACATGAGATACGTTGACTGGAAGTTCATCAAAGAGAATGAAGATTACTTTCCAAATGTTCAAGACAACTTTCACTGCATTGGTTTGGATGAGTTTGTTGGCAAAGAGTTTACAGCATGGAATGATGAGATGATCATGCAATTCTACTCCACTGCTCATTTCTATAGAGATGGTAGGATTGTATGGATGACTAGAGGAGCTAGATACGAGTCTACTGTTGATGATTGGGCTGCCATCTTAGGAGTCCTAGAGGTGCAGGATGGTGACTTGGATGTCTACTCTGAATCCAAGGAGAGCCATGATGCTATGAAGGACATGTACAATGCTATCCCTGCTGCTAACTTGAAATCTCACAAGTTAGGTTCTATCTACTTCCTCCAGGCTGGCCTCCGCACCATGAACACTATTTTGAGGCATACCTTGATGCCCAAGTCAGGAGATGAGAAGATGATCCGAGGCTACTCCATCAACATGCTAATCCATCTTGACAGACACACTAGGATTAGAGTTATGGATTTGATTGTAGAGACAGTGAAGAGGGTTGCTGCTGATCAGAAGCGCTCATGCTGCTATGCACCCTATATCCAGATGCTCATTAACTCCAAGCTGGAGAAGCACATCTTTGCTCTGGACAGACCCCACTTGCCCCTACAGCCAGATTTAGAGGACAACATTGTGGTGATGGACCCAGAATATCCCACATCAGCTGCAGCTCAAGCACAGGCAGAGGCAGAGGCAGCTAGAGCCACAAGTGCTCAAGTCCCTAGATCCAGGAATGAGCAAATGGATCTTTTGATCTCATCAGTTCAGGGCATGCACAAGGACATTAAGGATATTCTGGAGAACCAAAACAGTCTTGTCAGGATCTTCGAGAACAGGATCAAGACCCTTAATGACAAGGTAGATGGGCTGACCAAGACAGTCAATGAGCTCAAGAAGGAAGTTGACTCTGTGCCTCTTCCTCAGTCTTCTGATGATGATGCTGATGAGGATGACTCACCTCTCAGGCCAGGCACACACTTCACTACCCAGGCCAGATCAGCCACAGTGCCAGCTCCAGATTTGAGGCCCTCTTCATCAGCACCTGCTACTGTCACCTCAGCTCCATCAGCTCCAGTTCCTCCAGTTGCCACTCCAACTCCATCCACGACATCTGCTGAGATCTTCGCCGACGCAGTTCTCTCGACTCCTTCATCAACAACCAGAGGAGATCAGCCCAAGAACGCTTAGATATATGCCTTTGAACTTTTTGGTAACTTGTTGCCAAAGGGGGAGAAGTGTATATAGATCTTTAGGCTTCGAGTGAGAGAGCGTTTGGTATTTATCACTTTTTCAAAAACAATTGGTCTTTTGGTTGCTTGTGTTAAACGTTTGTTGGTGTTTGATCATACGCTTAATGTGTGCTTCTACTATTTCCTATCATTATGCTACTTATGAGATGATCTTTCACCTTTGCTTGATTGTGTTGTGCTATGATGTTAACTCTTATTATTCTCGCACACCACCAAGTTGTATGTGACATGGAAGAAGTGCCCTATGTACCTAATCGATTGTGCATTTGCATTCAAACGCAAATTTTAAATAATGCACAAATTTAGGTGGAGCTCTTGCTTATCACATACTTCTCAAAGCGACGATTATATTCATTGATTATATCATATGTCGAAGCTTTGATCTATATGTTGTCATCAATTACCAAAAAGGGGGAGATTGAAAGCACATTTGCTCCCTTGGTGGTTTTGGTAATTAATAACAACATATAAGTCATTGAACTAATGTTTCCACTAAGTATATTTCAGGAAAAGTTCAATGATAGGATTGGCAAAAGGATTGTGGAGATTGTAGAAATACCCCAAGATGCAAGGAAATGGATTGGCAAAGCTTCAAGCAAGAGGACTCTACATTTTACTTTGTGAGAAATCACTTTGAGTCCATAGGAAAGCCAATACTATTAAAAGGGGGTAAGGTACTGTTGGTGAACAAAATGCTCATACGTGCACAAGTGATAGTCACCAAAAACACCCACAAGCTCTTCCACAAAAGTCTGTCCAAAGTCAAATATCCAAAATCGGTGCAACCAACACTTTCCACTCGGTGCCACCGATTCCCATACTCAGACAGACCCATGCCAAACCCTAGCTTTTCGGTGCAACTGATTCTGCTTCGGTGCCTCCGAGTTTGGGTTGCCAACTTTCTGTTACGCAGTTTCACAATATCGGTACCACCGAGATTGTTGGATCGGCGTCACCGAGAATGGGCAATCTAACCGTTGGTCACCTTATCGGTGCAACCGAGAGTTATATATCGGTCTCACCGAGATTCAAAAGTTGCCACCTTTTGGTCACTTCGGTACCACCGAGATTAACACATCGGTGTCACCGAGTTGGTCATCTTGTGTGTAACGGTTGGATTTTTGGGGATACCTATATACCCCTTCACCACCACCCACTCGAAAAGAAGCACTCAGAACTATTCCATACTTGCCCCATCCAGTTTTCTGAGAGAGAACCACCTACCCTTGTGTTGAGGTCAAGATCATCCACTCCAACCATATGGATCTTGATTTCTAGACTACCCAAGTTGCTTTCCACCAATCCCATCTCTTCCACCAAGCCAAATCTTTGAGAGAGTGATTGTGTGTTGAGGAGTCTATCATCTTGAAGTACAAGAGCAAGGAGTTCATCATCATTGCCGAGCCTATTACCTTTTGGAGGGTGGTGCCTCCTAGATTGGTTAGGTGTCGCTTGGGAGCCTCCTACTTCGTGTTGTGGAGTTGAACCAAGAAGTTTGTAAGGGCAAGGAGATCGCCTACTTCGTGAAGATCTACCCATAGTGAGGCTAGTCCTTCGTGGATGGAAGCCGTTATGGAATAGTCAAGGTTGCTACTTCGTGGACCCTTATGGGTGGAGCCCTTCGTGGACTCTCGCGACCGTTACCCTCCGTGGGTTGAAGACTCCATAAACGTGGATGTACGATAGCACCACCTATCGGAACCACGGGAAAAATCATCGTGTCTACAATTGTGTTTGATCTTCCAACCCTTCCTTTCTACTCATGCTTGTTGTTACTTTCCGCTGCTATACTCTTAGACATGCATGTGTAGGGTGTACTTGACTTGCCATGAATGTTAAAATCTGCCAACACTAAAATTGGGAGAAGGTAGAAATTTTATTTGGTCAAGTAGTCTAATCACCCCCCCTCTAGACATACTTTCGGTCCTACACTTGGGCATCCCCAATCTTGAGCTTTTGTATCTTGTTCAATCCTCTCATATCCCGGTTTCACCTATTCTCAAAAACTTCATCCACACAAAACTTGAAAAGAACTCGTGAGATAGGTTAGTGCACATAATAATAAATCAACTCTTTATGTACTGCCAAGACAAGTTGCATAATAATTTCAAACATCCTCTACTGTTTAGTATCATTTCCACAATTTATATCTACCAATATAGGCTATGGAAACTATAGGATAACTAGATAACAAAACTATGACAGCAATCTGTCCAAACAGAACAGTCTGTAGCAATCTATTAAACCAGTGTACTTCTGTAATTCAAAAAATTATGAAAATTTAGGACATGCTAAATAATTTATATGAAAAAACTGTGTAAAAATTTCAGAAACTTTCCACGTTCCAGTAAAATATGAAAATTCAAACACTACAGAGAAAGTTTCTGCTTTTACACAGCACACATCAAACATGCAATGCAAGCATCCTAAGGCAATTCTTGGAAATTTTATTCTAAATACAAGATTATAAATAACATCTAACATATAACAAAAAAATAAAATGATGCTCCAAGCAAAACTCATATTATGTGACGAATAAAAATATAGCTCTAAGTAAGATATACGGATAGTGTTGAAGACGAAAGAGGGGATGCCTTCCGGGGCATCCCCAAGCTTAGGCGCTTGAGTCTTCCTTGGATATTAACTTGGGGGTGCCTTGAGCATTCCCAAGCTTAGGTTCTTTTCACTCCTTATTCTCCTCATATCGGTGTCTCACCCAAAACTTAAAAACTTCAATCACACAAAACTTAACGGAACTTCGTGAGATGGGTTAGTATAATAAATAAAGATCATTCACTTAGATACTGTCAAGACAAGATTCATAATTGTTCTCACATAATACCTACTGTATTCTACTATTCACATAATTTATATCATTGAATATAAGCTATGGGAACACTAAAACAAGCAAACTATGCATGCAAAACAGAATCTGTCAAAAACAGACCAGTCTGTGAAGATCTGTAGTATAAACATACTTCCCTGTCTCTAAAAATTCTGAAAAATTAGGAAAACCTGAAGAATTTGTATATAAACACTATGTAAAAATTTCAGATCATTATCACGCTCCAGTAAAAAATGAAAGTTCCTGTACTGGAGTCAAAAGTTTCTGTTTTGGTTCAGCATCAATTCTACTCATCTTGTGAGTCATCCCAAAGGCTTTACTTGGAACTTTATTGAAATAAAAGGCATAAACATGATTACTACAGTAGCTTAATCATGTGAAAACACAAAAACAGAAAGTAAAAGTGTTGGGTTGTCTCCCAACAAGCGCTTTTCTTTAATGCCTTTTAGCTAGGCATGATGATTTCAATGATGCTCACATAAAAAGTACTAATTGAAACATGCAAAAGAGCATCATGAATCTCATGACAAGCACATTTAAGTCTAACTCACTTCCTATGCATAGGGATTTTGTGAGCAAACAATTTATGGGAACAAGAATCAACTAGCATAGGAAGGCAAAAACAAGCATAACTTCAAAACTTTGAACACATAGAGAGGAAACTTGATATTATTGCAATTCCTACAAGCATATGTTCCTCCCTCATAATAATTTTCAGTAACATCATGAAGGAATTTCACAATATAACTATCACACAAAGCATTCTTTTCATGATCTACAAGCATAGAAAATTTATTACTCTCCACATAAGCATATTTCTTCTCATTCATAATAGTGGGAGCAAACTCAACAAAATAACTATCATGAGATACTTGATTGACAAAACCACGTTGAATATTAAAATCATGATAACAAGTTTCATGGCTGTCATTACTCTTGATAGCATACATGTCATCACAATAATCATCATAGATAGGAGGCATGCCGTCATCATAATAAATTTGCTCATCAAAACTTGGGGGACTAAAAATATCATCTTCATCAAACATAGCATGCCAAAGCTTGTGGCTTTGCATATCATTAGTATCATGGATATTCAGAGAATTCATACTAGAAACATTGCAATCATTCTCATCATTGAAGGAATTCTCATCAACTATTATTATAATTTCTTCCTCTACCAATTGAGCACAATTTTCTGAATCCTTACTTTCACGAAAGACATTATAAAAACGATACAAATGATGCAACCTAAACTCCATTTTTTGTAGTTTTCTTTTATAAAAACCAAACTAGTGCAAAACAAGAAACTAAAAAATTTAATTGCAAGATCTAAAGATATACCTTCAAGCACTAACCTCCCCGGCAACGGCGTCAGAAAAGAGCTTGATGTCTACTATGCAATTTTATTCTTGTAGACTCATGTTGGGCCTCCAAGCGCAGAGTTTTGTAGGACAGTAGCAATTTTCCCTCAAGTGGATGACCTAAGGTTTATCAATCCATGGGAGGTGTAGGATGAAGATGGTCTCTCTCAAACAACCCTGCAATCAAATACAAGAAATCTCTTGTGTCCCCAACACACCCAATACAATGGCAAATTGTATAGGTGCACTAGTTCGGCGAAGAGATGGTGATACAAGTGCAATATGGATGATAGATATAGGTTTTGGTAATCTGAAAATATAAAAACAGCAAGGTAGCAAGTGTAAAACAGCGAGCAAAACGGCGTATAAATGCTTGAAAACAAGGCCTAGGGTCCGTACTTTCGCTAGTGCAATCTCTCAACAATGCTAATATAATTGGATCACATAACCATCCCTCAACGTGCAACGAAGAATCACTCCAAAGTTCTTATCTAGCGGAGAACATAAGAAGAAATTGCTTGTAGGGTACGAAACCACCTTAAAGTTATCCTTTCCGATCGATCTATTCAAGAGTTTGTACTAAAATAACTCCAAGTTATCCTTTCCGATCAATCTATCTAGAGTTCGTACTAAAATAACACCATATGATACTCATCAACCAACTCTAATGTCACCTAGATACTCCAATGTCAGCACAAGTATCCATGAGTTAATTATACGATACGCATCAAACAATTTCAGATTCATAATACTCAATCCAACACAAAGAACCTCAAAGAGTGCCCCAAGATTTCTATCGGAGAACATAGGACAAGAACGTGCATCAACCCCTATGCATAGATTACCCCAATGTCACCTCGGGAATCCGCAAGTTGAGTACCAAAACATACATCAAGTGAATCAATAGAACACCGCATTGTCACCACGGGTATCCATATGCAAGACATATATCAAGTGTTCTCAAATCCATAAAAGTATTCAATCTGGTAATAACGAAATCTCAAAGGGAAAACTCAATTCATCACAACAAGATAGAGAGGGGAAAACACCATATGATCTGACTATTAACAAAGCACGTGATACATCAAGATCGTGACATCACAAGAACACGAGAGAGAGAGATTGAACACATAGCTACTGGTACATACCCTCAGCCCCGAGGGTGGACTACTCCCTCCTCGTCATGGCCTCCGCCAGGATGATGAAGATGGCCACCGGAGATGATCTACCCTCTCCGGCAGGGTACTGGAACGCCTCCAGATTGGTTTTTTGTCGATACGGAGAGTTGCAGCGGCGGAACTTTTCATCTAGGGTTATTTCTGGGGGTTTCTGAATATATAGGATTTTTGGGCGTCGGTTTCACGCGAAGATGGGCCACGAGTGGACCACAAGACACCAGGGCGCGCCAGAGGGGCCTGGCGTGCCCTGGTGTTTTGTACCCACCTCATGGCTCTTATGGCCCTTCAACGAATCTTCTAGTGCCTCTTTTGTTCCAAAAAAATCATGAAAAAGTTTCGTTGCATTTGGAGAACTTTGATTTCTGCATAAAAAACAACACCACGGTACTTATGCTGAAAACAGCGTCAGTTCGGGTTAGTTCCAAAAAATGATATAAAGTTGCTATAAGATGATTGAAACATCCAAGAATGATAATATAACAGCATGGAACATCAAAAATTATAGATACGTTGGAGACGTATCAACAGGCCTTGTTGAGATCAGTATAATCAACGCACATACGCCAAGTGTCATTTTTCTTCAGAACAAGCACTGGATTGGCCAACCACTCGGGGTGAAAAACTTCAACAATAAAACCGGCAGCTAGGAGTCGGGCAACTTCTTCTGCAATAGCTTTGCGTTGCTCCTCATTGAAACAACGTAGATACTGTCATACATGTTTCATCTTAGGATCAACATTTAAGCAGTGCTCCACGAGTTCTCTAGGTACACCAAGCATGTCAGAGGGCTTCCATGCAAAGATGCCCCGATTCTCACGGATGAACTCGATGAGCGCGCTTTCCTATTTGGGATCCATATTTGCCCCAATGGTGAACTATTTTGATGAATCGCCAGGGGTAAAATCCACTTGTTTGGTGTCTCGAGCGACTTGAAATTGAGCAAAGACTCAGACTCGGTGGTAGGCTTTTTGAGCGAAGTCATATATGTAGGGTCAACATTATCTTTGTAATACTTCAACTTCTCTGTAGCACATGTTGATTCAGCATACGCGACATCCCATTTCTCGCACTCAATAACAATGTCTCGGTCTCCGTGCACCGTAATTGTTCCTTCAGATCCTTGCATCTTGAGTTTCAGTTAAACGTAACATGGCCTAGCCATGAACCATGCATATTACGGGCGTCCGAACAACGAGTGATAAGGATGAGCTTAACCACCTCGAAGGTCAAAAATTCTGAACGGAAATTGAACTCTATACCAAAAGCAACTTCGAGGGAAATCCGACCAATGGGGTATGCTGATTTGCCTGGCACAATACCATGAAAAACTATGGAGGAAGGCTTCAACTGTGATTCTGACAGATTCATTCGCCGGAAGGTGTCATAATATAATATGTTGATACTACTGCTACCATCCATCAAGACCTTGGTTAGTCTGTACCCCCAGCCCGGGGAGCTACGACCAGAGCAAGGATTCCTGGTGTGTCAATCCGAGGAGGATGAACTGCTCAACTCCAGGTGATAGGCTGTTCGGACCAGTTCAGATATTATAGAATGGTCGGCATTGTCGCATTGGCTGCACGCCGCTGAAGCTTCATGTCCCGTTTGCTAGTGTTGGTGGTGAAGACATGATATTTCCCGCTGTTCAATTGCTCCCGATTACTCTGGAAACCCGATGCGCCTGCCTGATTCTGATTACCAGGTCCATTACACTGATTATGGGGGGCATTGCCGCCAGCCCGCTGGAACCCAGACCCTGAACTACCGACACGTGGGAAACCGCCTTCCTGGAAGCCAGTGTTGGGGAAGCCAGCTCCAGGGCCGCCATCTTGATTGTTACCGGGGTGCCCGCTCGGGCCTCGTCCATTGTTGCCGCCACCAAAGATGTTTTTATACTCCTGCATTATATAACAATTTTCCCAAGCGTGGTTAGCTGGCTTGTTCTCCTTACTATGTTTCGGGCACAGACCCTTGGGGGCCTCCTCATAGTTGCAGGGACGGAACGCCGGATTTTTTAAATTGTCGTTTTGACGTTAATTCTTGAAACCTGTATTAGTATTGGCAACGAGGTCTGATCCTCCCTCGAAGTTCTTGCGCTTGTTGTTGTTGTGGTTGTTGTTTCCATTACCGTTATTCTCATGACCCTTGCCACCATTCTTCTTGTCCTTGCCGGACTTCTCGTCATCGGAAGATGGGTCCTTGGTGTTATCAGACTCGGCATATCTAGCCAAAACATCAATGAGCTCACTCATCTCCTTGACCTTTCGCTTCATATGCCCAAGTTTCTGTACTAAAGGCTGAAAACGAAATTTCTGCTCCAATACGAGGACCACCATCTGAGATGTAATGCAGTTAGATGAATGAACTATTTCGGTAATCCTTCATGCCCAGTGATGAGCTGATTCATCTTCCCTCTGAACACAATGCTCCAAATCAACGATAGTGGTTGGACGTTTGCACGTGCCCTGGAAATTCTTGGTGAACCGCTCTTTCAACTCTTTCCATGAATTGATTGAGTTTGCAGGCATGTTTTTCAACCAAGTACGCACTGGGCCTTCTAACATCATTGTTAGATAACGGGCGTAAATAGCATCGCTAACCTCCAACATATCCATAGCCAGTTCATAACCCTATATCCAGTCTGCAGGCTCCAGGTCAGCAGTATAATTAGGCACCTTGCGCGGTCCTTTGAAGTCTTGAGGCATACGCTCGTTGCGAAGAGCTAGGCCTAAACAGGGAGTGCCAATAGTTCGTCCTGTGTGAACAGGATACCCGGAAGCAAGCTGGGCTATGGGGGTGGGACATAATCAAGCCTTGGTGGAGCATACTCAACCCTTGGAGGAGCGTATTCAACCCTTGGAGCGCCTGCCCCAACCATTCGCATTGTGTGTGTGTGTGTGTTATCAACTATGGCATGTGCGTTTGACACCACTGGCTGTGGCTGAGGCTGTTGATTTTCCTGTGGCTCCCTTTGACGTTGTGCACTGCTTGAAACTGCTGGAGATTCACCGTGTCGACTTCTGGTCCAGCTTGGGCATGGAGTGGAGTGGAGGCGATCATGACTTCGGGAATAATTGGCCTACTGAGTAATTGTTGTTTTCAACATCTCAATTGCGTTCCTTGCATCCACCTCCATTGGAGTGATTCCATGTATAGGGATTGTTGCCAGGTTATGCGTTGCCGCCAACATATTATCCATCGGGTTTGAATAGTGACGGGTCGGAGTCGTAAAGCGATCAGGCCGTTTTTGGACAGGCTGGTGCTGAACCATCTATTACTAAGCCGGTGGTTGAACTTAGGGCACATTCTGGTGAGCACCTTGAGTCAACTGGGTATGAGAGGCGCTACGTCGGGTGCTTCAGCCCGCTGTGGTGACTGAAATAACCTGGTCGGCTCCAGAGACACCGGAAGTCGGCTGTGATGTCTCCTCTGATGAACTGTTGTTGACTCATTCTGGCAAAAAGTGAGGTGGACTCCCTGGTTCTCCAAACGCCGAGCCTCCGTCAAACGTGTCTTTTCAGTGTTGATATCCTCTTGAATCTTAGCCAGCTGTTCTCGACACTTTGTTATCTCTGTGTTGCGGGCTTCTGCGTTTTCTGGAGCCACTAGATCCGTAAGTAGCGTAGATAAGGTTTCTGTCAATTTTGCCAAAGCTTGAGTCCCTGAGCCCCCGGAGCCGGCTGTTATCAGAGCCGCCATAACAGTCGTGGTGGCGGACGTCACCTGACCCGACGTAACCTGAGCCAGATTCTGGCTTGTTGATGGAACAGTCACCAGATTACCTTGTGCATCGTACTATGGTTGGTTCTGGCTTCCGACCATGTAGATAGTGGCCCGATGACCTGGCTCACAGGGCTCTAGGTAGGTTTGATCATCAGAGTATCCTCCCAACCTTTCATCGAAAAAGGGAAGAATCGACTCTGTGTCGCCCACCGACTCGTCATCAGAATTGACGAGCGTGTCACCCCGGGACACCGAGTTGGTTTCTGGGTTTAGCTCCCGTGCAGCTCCACCGATGAAACCGACGAAGGCACTGACCCGGCGGTGCTTGACCCGGCTGGCAATCTCCTGTGAGTCGGCGGCGGCGGCTCGCTCCAGAGCATACCTACCAATCTCACCATTGAAAACATGGATCTTGTTAAACGGGGCCCGGTATCCTGACTCTATTGAGCCGGCCTCGGGACCCCGGCCTGCATCCTCGATCTAGAGTTTTCCTCGTCGGCTCTTTGTCATCCACCGATTGCGTACTTCTTGATCCCTTGAAGGGCTCCCCTCAAGAACTCAACACCACCGTGCACTGGTCCCACGGTGGGCGCCAAATGTCGTGGTTTTGTCACGGCAGATGTCCTCGTGAGAGAACTAAGTCGTGAGGACATCGTTGCTAGGTGATTGCCTAAACGGGGTTGGTCGGAAAAGAGAGACGCGAGTTTACCCAGGTTCGGCCCCTCATGATGGAGGTAAAAGCCTACTCATGTTTGATTGTTATTGATGATGATGATCTCGATTACAAGGTATTGCTTTCGCTACCTAGCTTTTGAGGGTTTCTAACTTGTCCTTTCTCGTCCCAGGGATCCCACTTTATATAACAGATTGAATCCCTGGATTACAAGCGAATTCGGGTCATACTCATAACCCGTGTTGTACCCTAACTCTTAGTAAATATATCTCCCAAGTTAGGGAAATATTTGTTATGTCCTTCGTAAGTTGGCCCACAATCCTGGTACG
This sequence comes from Elymus sibiricus, assembly GCA_039707655.1. Classification (NCBI taxonomy): domain Eukaryota; kingdom Viridiplantae; phylum Streptophyta; class Magnoliopsida; order Poales; family Poaceae; genus Elymus; species Elymus sibiricus. The sequence goes on along the minus strand of CM077663.1, from coordinate 195,380,269 downwards.
TGACCCGGCTTCATGGGTCGGGTCTTGTACAGGCCTCCGGTCCCCTTGCAATGAATCCTCTTCTTGATCCGAAAACAAACTGACCCATAAGGCCTTCGCCTTTCTGGCCGGGTCAGTGGATCGCCGGGTCTTAACACTAGGAAACATTCTCAACACACCCTATTAGGAGCAATGAATATTTTAAGCTGGAACTGCCAGGGGGGGCTCTTAGATAGTTCGTGATCTTGTGAGCTTGGTGCAAGCTCAAACCCCTTGTATATTTTTCCTTTGTGAAACTAGGCAATCAAAAGATACGATGAAAAGATATTGATCCCGTTTAGGTTTAGGTGGTTTTGAAGCAGTCGATAGCAATGGATTAGTAGTGGCTTAGCTCCTTTTTGGCATGAATCAGTGCAACTCGATGTAAAATATATGAATGAATGATATATTGATGCTTATGTGTGTGGTATGGCGGATGCTTGGGGGTTCACTTGCATCTACGGTGAGCCATGGACGGAGGACCGTCATCACATGTGCTCCTGATGCGTTTTGAGTTATGTGATTTTGGTGATCTTGGATTTTCAGGTCTATCATACACTTATTATCGAAAAAGGCTTCCGCCCCGCTTTATATATAAAGCAACCATCATCAACAAGTCGGTACAAACGCATGCCACCACAACACACGCACACACCCAAGGCAAGATACAAAGGTGTTGATCGCAGCAACACCACCCCTAGCACTACAAGAGCAACCGGGGAACTCAACCATGAACACGCCACCGCGAAGAGATGAAGCCGCATGCGACGAACCGTGGGCTCCAAGGCGGCGCCTTCAGGAAGGTTACAACACCGGAGCGCCGCCACCGCCCGATCCGAGGATCAGAGTTTCCCCTGGAGCACCACGACGGGCAATGAGAGCCGTGACGACGCCTTCAAGAAGGGAACGAGCTTCGCCGCCGCCGGTCCGTCCGAAGATAGAACAGGTTTTCACCCCGGCCAATACTCACCGCCACCGAACGCCACACCCCGGCTACCACGCCGCCCACACGGCCATGGTCACCGGGCAACACCGAGCACGGGCTCTGCCCATGAGCACCGCGCTACCACCCCCAAGGCCACCGCCCCGGCATCTAGGACCCTGACACCACCACACCCCATACACGCTGCTACCCCAACCAAAGAGACGAGAGAAAGGAGTTGCCTTTCATACCCCTGGACGGCCCCCAGCGCTGAGACCCAAAGGCCGGCCAAACCTGGCCTCCATCGACCCATCCTGCCATACCGGGCACGAGACGAGCTCGGTCCTGCCGCACCGGGCGCGAGACGAGCGCGGTTCTGCAGCATCGGGCGCGAGACGGGCTCGGTCCTGCTGCACCGGGCGCGAGACGAGCACGGTCCTGCAACACCGGACGCGAGACGAGAGATGGACCACAGCTGGGAGAGGCCCAGCTCCCCGGCGCACGTAGCAAGCACATGACGAGAGGGTGAAGCGAGGGTCGATGCGGTCCGCCCGCAGACGAGCCGACGCCGGAGTAGAGGCCGACCGTCGCCGCAGGCAAAGCCGCCGAGCCACCGTGTAGCCGCCATGCCACCGAGAGGCCACCACCCGTGCTGGGCCTCCATGCGCTGCCGCCCACGGCCGGAGCACCCGCCACGCCAGGCCGCTGCCCCACCCGTGCCGCCACGAGGACAAATCTGGCCGGACCGGCGCGGCCGCCGTCCCCGCCCCCCCCCCCCCCCCCCCCCCGGCACGCACCCCCGTCGCGGCACAAGGCAGCGCATCCGCCGCTCCACCACCAGCCAGCCGCGCCGCCACAGCCGGAGCTGGCCGGAGCCGAGCAGGCCCGCCGCCAGCTGCAGCCAGCCGCGCCAGATCCAGGGAGGCAGGCCGCCGCCGCCCCGGATGCACCGCGCCCACCGGAGCCCTCCGCGCACCACCACGCCCTAGCAACACCGCCGCCAGGTCGCGCAGCCGCGCCGCCACGCCCCCTGGCCAGCGCCGCGCCGCCGCCCGAGCACGACGCCCCGCACCGCCGCCGCCCGAGCGGGGAAAGAAGGGGCCCCGCCGCCGCCAGGACCAGACAGGCTTTGCCCGCTGGTGCGAACGGGCGGCGGCGAGGGAGGAGGAACGAGGGAGGGGGGTCCCGGCCGAGGGCGCCCTAGGTTTCCCCCCGGTCGCCCGCGGGGACGACGCGGGAGGAAGAGGAGGGAGGGATCCTGTTTATCATTAGACTATTCACCATACACTTATGATAGCCGTTAGTCAGGCCGAGCAAACATCAAAGTTAGGCTTGACCAGGCGGTGGCAAACAATCAAAAGCACGATATGTTTTTTGTAGGCCGGTATTAAACACCTGGTTGTTCTTTCCTCTGTTGCTTCGTTGGAGCGGCTCTAGATCAGGTGCGAGCTTGTTCCTAGCAATGCGGCGATGGTTTTGGCGGTGGTGGTGGCATGGTTGTGGTGGGGGTTTATCATCACTTATATATACATGGGGAGGTGCATCCATTATCATGACTCGGGGATTAGCCTTGACGGTGAACCTTGTTAATAAAACATCGCGTGTCCCATCTACTTTTCTGCAATGATCTATTGCGCATTTTCTAGCATTTGTATCGATCTTTATCCCTTTTTTTCTATTTAACTGAGCACCATTCTTAGTTAATAAGACGAGGCGAAGTTGGTGCCTCCCTTTCAGATATATTTTTACCAGAACCAAAGCCGCAAGTGAACGAAGAAGAGTAAAAACACAATGCAAAAGTCGCTGAAACCAAATGTGAAAGAGAGCTACATTTGACTTGGTTACCACCAACCATCAGTCATAATCGTTGTCCTGACTCGTGTTGCAACCTCCAGTAGTTAGCCAAGTCAGACCAGACCACTGTGCGGATCTTTTCAAAGTTTTCGTGTTTGCCACCAATAAGTGTGTGTATTTCTAGTTTTTTTTTTTCTCAAAACGTTCGACCATAATATTTGTATTTTTTTTTCTTCAGAAAACTTTGACGAGTTGAGCAAGATTTCTAACCATGTGCTCCTTCAAACTACCGTCCATCAAGATGAAAACGACCAACGGAGAAAATCACTAGGTTATTTCGGAAAACATATATACTACAAAAGTTGCTTTCCGAGAGATCTGTACAGTAAGTGCATCATGTACGGCAACCATACGCTCCACCGATGATTACTCTTTTATACTCCCTCCGTTCCTAAATATAAGTCTTTTTAGAGATTTCACTATTGAACTACATACGGATGTATGTACATATTTTAGAGTGTAGGTTCACTCATTTTGCTCCGTATGTAGTCCCCTATTAGAATGTCTACAAAGACTTATATTTAGGAACTGAGGGAGCAGTAGTTTTCTTCTTTTGAACTTTGATTACTCTTCTAGTTTTACTACCCCACAACCCTGATGAAAGTTCTTGTTCCTGCCATTCGTCAGTTGCCATTTCCCTCTCCTCGCCGTGCTTATTTCAACACCTGCACCCATCACCATACTCGTCTCCGCTCTCGCCATCCAATCCCTCACGTTTCTCTCGCGTCCCCTCGTCCCAGCTCCCAAAGCAAGCAAGCGAGCAGCGAGCGACCAACCAAGCAGAAAGAGACAGCCCGAAGCAGGAGCCGGCCATCCATTGACCTGCTAACTACGCAATCCAATCCAAATCCCGTACCCTGAACCAGAAGCAGCCGCGTCTTCTTCCTCCCAACCCCCATGCGGGGGAGGCTCAGCTAGGCGGTTTTGCCCAGGTGAGCAGGAAACGACCCGCCCCGTGAAGAGAGCTTGCTGTCGTTCAACTTCTCTTGGGTTGGGTTGGGTTTGGAGAACAAGGTTGAGCGGTTGGTTGGTCGGTCGGTTGTTGTCTTGAAAGATCTTGCGATTTCTGTCTGGCTGATTGTCTCCATCGACCGTCCTTGTTTAGATTGGTGCGTCTTTGCATTGGTATTGATTGATTGATCCCATAGGATCTCATCTTTATCTGAAAAGTTCCAATCTCTTTTGCCTCTTTTGAAGCCCCTTTAGTTTTCTTCTTTTGATGCCTTCAAGGTTTCTTTCTCTCTCCTTCTGGTCGTAGAATAATGGCTCTTTTCCGCTGCTTTCTGCACCTAGTCTTCTTCACAATCAGTGCTTCCAAGATCCGAGAGTTTGCCTTTACCGCCGTCTGAAACAGAATACTAGTTGAAAGGTTGCGCCTTTGATGCTGTGATCATGTGATGTTATTGCAGATAAGGAGGGTCAAAGCAGAAGAAGCGCGATGCAGTGCTTCCGGTTCGCGAGCTGGGAGAAGGAGCGGGACAAGGAGGAGCTGCAGGGGCCTGCACGGTCTCAGTCCGCACATTCCAACAGCAGCATCTCCACGGACCATGACGCGCGGCGGTCGGGCTCAGACTGCTGCTCGCTCACCGTCTCGTCGGAGATCAGCGTCGAGTCGTTCGGCCGGTACCGGCAGCTATCGCTGCCGCAGCGGCCCAACAATGACCTCCGCATCTTCACCTTCCAGGAGCTCAAGAGCGCCACCCGGAGCTTCAGCCGCGCACTTATGATCGGCGAGGGCGGTTTTGGCTGCGTCTACCGCGGCACCATCCGGAGTGCCCTCGAGCCACGCCGGAGCCTCGATGTCGCCATCAAGCAGCTCGGACGCAAAGGCCTCCAGGTGCCATTCTTTTCTTTCCCTCATGCATTGCTTGCAGCTCATCCCAACTCAACATAAACATGGTGTCAGAGCTCATCCACGGTGCCCATCGGAATCCGATCATCCACCCGAACAACCATCCGTAATCTGAATAGCTTGATGCAGATGATAACAACAATGTTTTGATCCGTCATCCAGGGGCATAAGGAATGGGTGACCGAGGTGAACTTTCTTGGGGTGGTGGATCATCCCAACCTGGTGAAGCTCATCGGCTACTGCGCAGAGGACGACGAGAGGGGGATTCAGCTGCTGCTCGTCTACGAGTTCATGCCTCACGGAAGCCTAGCTGATCACCTGTCAACAAGATCACCAAAGCCCGTTTCATGGGCAATGAGGCTGAGAGTAGCACTCGACACTGCTCGTGGTCTCAAGTACCTGCACGAAGATTCCGAATTCAAGGTAAGCCTCATCATTGGCATGCGGCAACCCATTCAAATGCTATGATTGCTGAAAGATAAGATCATAGGAGCATCACCTATTTTAGAGTCTCTTGCCTTTTACCCAGTCCTGATATCATCTGCATCTATGAATATGTTCTTCCAGATAATATTCCGTGATCTGAAGCCTTCAAACATCCTGCTCGACGAGAACTGGAACGCAAAACTGTCGGACTTCGGCTTGGCTAGGCTGGGGCCGCAAGAGGGAAGCCATGTTTCAACAGCGGTATGTAACGAGCAGCCGAAAGCCCATCTTCTTTGTCCAGCACCTGGTGGCACTATTCTCAATTCCATGATGCAATGCTGACATATTCAATAGCATATTGTGACTTTCAAAGGCAGCTTTGCGAGTTCACCCAAGTATGATCGGCTCAGTAGGTACTAGGTAGTCAGTAGCAAGAATAGTTCATATTGTGCCCTTCTGTACTTGTCAGACAAATCCAAAACAAGGACTGGTTAAAAGAAACTCCTCCACGTGCATGGATGCGTAGCAGTTAGCAACTACTTTCAAAAGATTATTGGCTTGTGAAATAAGATACTGACAATACCATCATCCTAGATAAACAAGCAGAACGATGATTAGGCAGTTAGGCACTTCCGGGTTAGTCAACATGCTAGTGCAGGAAGACCGGTTAGGAAAGCCAGCCAACCCTGCTGGTTGGTAAAAATCAGCTAACTTTTCTGGCTGATTTCCAATTGTAGCATTCTATCACATGTGATCATAAATTTGCAAATAAAAGTAGCCTCTGTTTGCAGCTTAACTCCAGATATCTGACATTTGTTACCTATAAAACGTTAAAATTCTCTTTTCATTTGACATACCAAACAGGTGGTGGGTACTATAGGGTATGCAGCTCCAGAGTATATCCATACGGGACGCCTCAGCAGTAAGAATGACATATGGAGCTATGGAGTAGTTCTCTACGAGCTCCTCACAGGCCGGCGACCTCTGGACCGGAACAGGCCGAGGGGTGAACAGAACCTTGTAGAATGGGCGAAGCCCTACTCCTCTGACACCAAGAAGTTTGAGACCATAATGGATCCAAGGCTCGAAGGGAACTACAGTCTGAAGTCGGCAGCCAGGATTGCCTCGCTGGCAAACAAGTGCCTGGTGCGCCATGCAAGGTATAGACCTAAGATGAGCGAGGTGCTGGAGATGGTGCAGAAGATTGTCGATAGCAGTGACCTTGGAACACCAGAGCGTCCCCTGATAAGCCATTCAAAAGAATTGGCTAGTGATGAGAAGAAAAGGAAAGGCCTTGATCTGAAGAGGAGGATCGCTGATATTAAAGCTGGAGATGGTAGATGGTTTACATGGCACAAGTGGACACCCAAGCTTGTGAGAACACAATGACTCAAAATATGGATGAGATGTTCCTCTTCATGACTTTAACATCCAAAGATATTAGCAAAAACAGCAACGGCTCAAATGCCACTTGAGTTGCTGTATACCATACAATTCAGACAACATGATAACTAAAAACAAGCGATTTGACAGGCCTAATGCTATCATCACTAAATAATGGCTATACCTGGGTTTGTGGGGTCACACACAGGCAGTGTCCACTCTCCACATAGTTGGGGATTACATGTTTTCAGAAGAGCTGGAAAATCAAAACTGAAGCAGTCCTTTTTGGAGTAGAAATCTTGGTACAGTTTAACATGAATTTTGCATTTTTGCTGACTGAATTTTGAGTTGTTTCTAGTGCCAAATAAGAATTTTAAGGAGATGAATGTAGCTTATTGGTTCCTGTGTTTGCAAGATTTGCACCCTGTGTGCATCTCTCTGCAGAACTTAATTATTTTTCTGCACTGACACAGCTGATATGCGAAGTCAGTACTAGATCAATTGGGTGGTAGAATTTGCCTGTGTATATCCATAAAAGAATAGAATCAATGTATTATAACTTGTGCAAAATTAAATTGATAATGAAAGAGAGGTATTATAAAACAAGAAAAAAAGGGAGAAAATGTGAAAAAATGTGAAAAAAGGGATGGATCAGAGGTCATGTTATTTGCTAACTGCCCTTTGTGTACTTTGTAGGAATATTAAACAAAACATTGTTTCTTTAGTAAAGTACCATATGACTTTCAGGAAAATAATTTCCCTATTCATAGCACAAATCGTATATGACATTCTATTATAGCGTGCTCCGTTGTTTGGCATGATAGAAATATATAACTAAGCAACACTAGTTTTGGGAACCAAGGTTCAAAAATAAAATGGGAATACGTACAGTGTGGTTTCACCTTTGAGCGCTATACACAACCAGAGATCTCGTTAACGGGCAAAGCTCAGCACAGGCTACATACGCAGTTCTGGCACATGGTCCAAGCAATTAGAACATTTCTACAACTGTAGATTCTTGGGAAAAGCTATGGCCAGTGTATCAATTTGTGAAGCATACTTGTAATGTATACTGATGAAATCTCTACGACATGGTTTAGCGCCATCTGGCATAAATAGTCAGCGGTCTTTGGAATGTTCCTGTCCTTATCTATCTGTCTGATGATCAATCGCCCATACAAGCAGAAGCCAGAGGTGAAACAGTTACTGAAGATGTTTGATACTCTCTGATTGCTGTCCAGCAAACAGAATGAACTTTTCTGCGGGCAGCTCAAAGAACCTCAAGACTATATGCACACGTCATAATTCTTCTATAGTTGCTTCCCGTAGCAGCGCACACATGTATTTCATCTCCTCTTCAAATATCAGGCTCTTGATGGATCTCCTCACAACAAGGTTATGTCTGGCACTCAAATTTTCAACACAAACCAAGTCTGCATGAGTAACCAGAACCAAGAGGTACAATGACTTTCCCCTGATTCAGACAGAATGCATGATCAGAATGCTGCCGGAGAACTTACTTTTGAGATATCCATTGGGCACCCATTCTGCTATCTGTATGTACAGAAGTACTCTGGAATGGCAACATCATCCTTCATTTTCATCTCCACCGTTATAAGATTAAGCAACGCATATATCTCTCTTGAGCCAGAATGAGCCTTGTCATGGGCAATAAACCTGTGGAGCCTTCCACCGACATCAATCTCGCTAAAACCAGGGATCTTTTTTACTCCTCTCTCCTCCATCACTTTTCTTGCTTTCTTCGCCTCTTGCCACCGCCTAGCTATAGCATAGATATTGGACAACCCAATGTACCTGCCATCATGATCTGGCTGCAATTGGACAAGCTGCCTGCCGACTACCTCCCCCAACTCTACCCATCCATGCAGATGGCATGCGTTCAAGAGAGCACCAAGTACAGACACATTGGGTTCCATTGGCATACTCTTAACAACACCATATGCTTCCTCCAAGCGGCCCGCTCGACCAAGCACATCTACAAGACAAGCATAGTGCTCGACATGTGGTCTGAGTCCTTGAGCTTCAAGTGAGCGAAATAACCTCCAGGCCTCACCCACTAGACCACCATGAACGCAAGCACTTAACAAACCAAGGTATGTGATCTCATCTGGCACAACACCAGAATGTTGCATCTCCTGGAAAATCTCCACCGACTCCATGCTCAACCCATGCACTGCAAGTCCACCAATCACAGCGTTCCAGATCAGAACATCGGTGCTGGTCACTGGCACGGCCCGGAACACCTCAAGCGCCTCGCCGATTGCCCCGCACTTGGCGTACATGTCCACAAGAGAGGTGGCGAGCCTGAGGTTCAGCAGGAAGCCACGCTCCTGAAGGTAGCGATGCATCTGCCTTCCCCGCCCAAGGTCCCCCAGACGAGCACACGCGCCTAGCACACTGACCATTGTGACATCATTCGCTCTAACACCACTGCCAGCCCCCGCGGCCTCCATCATCTCGAACAACGCCAGCGCCTCGCGATGCTCCCCGCACTTGACGCACCCGTCGATCATGGCGCTCCAGGAGACCACGTCGCGCTGGGGCATCCGGTCGAACACACAGCGGGCGGAGAGGATGTCGTGGCACTTGGCGTAGCCATCGAGAAGGGCGTTCCAGGAGACAAGGTTCGGCCGCGGTATTTCGTCGAACAGGCGGTGGGCGAGGTCCGGGAGCGCGCAGGCCGCGTACATGTGGACGAAGGAATTTGCGACATAGAGGTCCCAGGGGAGGAGTCCGAGCCGGAGCGGGTGGGCGTGGAGCGAGAGGGCGAGGCGCGGGGAGGCGAGGCGAGCGGCGGCGCGGCCAAGGAAGGGGAAGGTGAGGTGGGAGGGCCGCAGCGCGGAGCGGAGGAGGAGGAGGTAGAGGGAGAAGGAGTGGTGCGGGGTGGAGGGCGAGGAAGAGGTGGTGCGGATGAGGGGGTCGAGCAGCGGCGTGGAGAGGGTGCGGCCGTCGAGGAGGCGGAGGAGGTGCGGCGGGAGGAGGAGGGGGAGCGGAGGCCGCATTCGTCTGGAACCCGAAGGAGGAGAGCAAGGGCGGGAACTGATTGAGCCGGCATTATTTTGCAGCAACAACGTTTCAGATTTGGTTAGTCCATTTTCGTACATGCGAAATCTGCTTCTGGTAGCCCCGATGGCTAGGTTTTTGTGGTCGAACCGGCCCAAAAGGTTCGAAGTCTCGGGGTTTTATGCTGTAAGTAAATTTCTGAATTTATTTTAGCTTTTTGACGATGTTTATTTAGTGGGAGAAGACGTTTCCTTGTTGACTACGAGGTGTCTAGGTGACTTTGTCAATCTTAAAAGGTTGAGCCGGCTCAATATCTTGAAAGAGCTCATAAGGATAAGATGTGTGTGTGCGCGTTCATAGGGATGCATGTATATGCGTGTATGTGAGCATCTTCGATTGTATTGTGTTAAAAAAGTGCAAGTATAAAAATGTTGCCATCAGAAAATAGTACTCCTATAAAAGAACTCCATAATTCTCCGTTACCGTTATTGTTTAATGTGAATGTGTATTGGGGGAACTAAAACCCATCCCACAACTAGTGACGGTTTGCGTTGGCTTCGACGATTTCGGAGGCATTCCTAGGGTTTTCTAGTTTCCACCTAGTTGTGCTCGAATCTAGCCTTCGCCCCCCCCCCCCCCCTACCTCGTCGCCATAGCCCATCTGCATCACCAATCTGCCGCCCAGTGTTGTTCTGCATTGGTGTGAGTATTTCATGCCATCAATTAAACCCCGTTTCCGACCACGAAAGAGCCTTTCGTGTGTGTCTAGGGCATGTGACCGTAAGACACAAACCTAGGGTTTCCATTCAGTTTCGTGCGAGAGAGATTTCTCAAAGGCTGTAGACGGGATGGAGAGGGTTGCGAGAATGATGGAGAACATGAGTCTATCGGAGGAGGAAAGGAAGGGGTGAAGTTGATGTGCTCGGCAAGGAAGAAAGTGAAGAACGTGGAGCGGTTAGACGATGGGAAAATCATGTCGAAGAGATTGTCACATATTTTCGTTGTTGCACATTCGTTGGATATGGTGCGGCGTCCGATTTGTTCGTATTGTGTTGAATGTTGTGTACAAGATAGGTTACAGTTGGACGCTGAGTTGTATTATGTTTACAGGTATGGAATCATTTCCTAGTAGGACACTTGTATCATATGCTTCTCATATAATGTGGAAGTGACACACGATGTAACCTATGCCAACATAATAGCACAGGCACGCAGGGGAGCCGGCAGCATGTGCGCCGTCAGGTGGCCGAGGTGCGGTATTGTGACGGTGTTAGCGGGAGGAGCATTTGTAGCCATGCCCCGGAGATGTAGTCGAGTTCGGTGAACCTCGTTAACAAATCTCGATGTCGTGCCTCATGTGATTGCTTTGTCCTCGCTGGATCAACTACGCGGCTCGGATTTTTCTAGCACGATTTAAGGGAGTGAATGCAAGGGCCTAAAGGGCAACACCTTCCTTGTTTACCTTCAAATTGATTTTTTGCAAAGAAAATCTTGCTCCCATAAAGTGGTTCTTTGTCGTAACTTTTATTTGACCATCTGGCAGCTTTTGCAGCACCCTCGGGTGAAACTCTACATTTTAAAGCAAACTCAAAGTAAAACGATGAAGGTGGTGTTGAAATGTGCATAAAATTAGAGTATTTATTTTATGTCATAGTGATGCAAAATGCATGTATCAACTCCCTTAAGTATAGACACGCATGTCCTCAAGCAAAGCTCGAGTTTGATAAACATGGACCTATTTTATAATGTGAGAGGTCGATAATAAAGAATACAAGAAGGATAACATCAATATTACTCATGTAATTTATAAGCCCAACATAACAACCCTCAATATAGACATACCCAATGTGGAGGTCATGACACCTTTACCAAATATACTTTATAAATGGGTGTTACTTAGTATGCCAAACTATACTCAAAGTCATGCCCCGGATTCAATAACCTTAATCTTCGAAGAAGGGTCCATATGAGAGCTCTGTTTAGCAACTGACACATGCTCAACTATCTCATTTATTTTATCTAAATAAAACATGCAATCAAGTGAACAAAATTTTAGAACAATATCATTCTAACTATGCATAAAGATGATTAAGGTTGCCCGCTAAGGATGGCAATTTTACCCATGGGCATGGGTACCCGACCCGGATGGGTAGGGTATGGGCACGGTAGTACCCAAACCCTACCCGACTAGTCACGGGTAGGGCATGGGTACGTCCAAACCCGACCCAATTATCGTATAGGTGGGTCACATGTGTCATAAACCTAAGCTATTGAGTCCACCTTCATTCTCTACCCGTACTCCCCCAATAATACTCCGTCTCTCTTCCTCACAATCAACATTTCCCCAACCCTATAAGCCTCTCACTGGAGCAATGGACCTAGCAACTACACCACCACCTCACCTTTCTATGATGTATTGATATGCCCGATGGGTACCCATCGGGCATGGATACCCATAGGGTATGGGAACGGGCTTGGATTTATGCCCTATGGGTAGGGTATGGGTATGATTTTATGCCCGTGAGAATAATGGGTATGGATATGGGATTATTGTACCCGAACCACACTGATGCGGAGCATCCCATGGACTCTACACCAACACATCAAGCTCCAAGTGGTCCTATGACAAGAGCTCGAGCATGTGCCATTGAAACCGAGGGGACATCCCTCCTTTGTGATTCTCCATTTGATACTTTCGGGAGTTGGATGCTACCTCAAGCGGAAACCCTATGCATGCTTAGGTACCTCGGAGACGCTCAGAGTGAAGGCCAAGCGACTATGAAGATGGACGTGAAGACGTATGAAGGGAATCTCCAAAGGAAGGCATCAAGCACCTCCAGGCCCCGGACATCCGGCCAAGGGCTCGGAAATCCGACACAACGGAATCAGAATGCCAGCGCCAAGGGAGAGTTGACCTAGGTACAGCGACCAGACATCTGGCCCCCCTGCCCAAAAATCCGGCGCGGCCAATCCAGAACCAAGCAAGATCTAGACGTCCAAGCCACGGACATCCCGCCCCAGCCCGGACATTGATAACCCACAAGTGTAGGGGATCGCAACAGTCTTCGCGGGTAGTATTACACCCTGATTTATTGATTCGACACAAGGGGAGCCAAAGAATATTTATTTGCCTTAGCAGTTGAGTTGTCAATTCAACCAGACCTGGGACATCTCTCTGCAGCAAAGATTTTAGTAGCACGGAAAAATAGTAGTAGTGACAGTAATAGCAGCAATTTTGTAGTAGTTGTGACAGTAGCAACAACAGTAATAACTTAGCAAGATTCAGTATATGTAAAGCATAGGCACGTGGATCGGTGATGGATAATAATTTAGATGACATCAATCATGTAACAGTTACACACTAGAGCGACACAGAACTAGCTCCAATTCATCAATATAATGTAGGCATGTATTCCGTATATAGTCATACGTGCTTGTGATAAGAACTTGTATGACATCTTTTGTCCTAGTCTCCCATGGCAGCGGGGTCCTATTGGAAACTAAGGGATATTAAGGTCTCCTTTTAATAGAGAACCGGAACAAAGCATTAACACATGGTGAATACATGTCTCCTCAAACTACGGCAATCACCAGAAAGAATCTCAATTATTGTCACCTTGGGGTATGCGGATCAAGACACGTAATAGGTGCATACAACTTGCAAGATAGGATCCAAATAACTCTTATATTCTTAAAAACATAATAGGTTCAGATATGAAATCATGGCACTCGGGCCCTAGTGACAAGCATTAAGCTTAGCAAAGTCATAGCAACATCAATCTCAGAACATAGTGGATACTAGGGATCAAGCCCAATCAAATTAACTCGATTACATGATAAATCTCATCCAATCCCATCGCTGTCCAACAAGCCTACAAAGAAATTACTCACTCCCGGTGGTGAGCATCATGGCGGTGTTGATGAAGAAGGGTTGGTGATGATGACGGCGACGAATCCCCCTCTCTGGAGCCCCAAACGGACTCTAGATCAGCCCTCCCGAGGAAGAGCAGGAGGTGGCGGCGACTCCATCTCGTAAAACGCGATGAAATCTTATCTCCTATTTTTTTCTTTGAAGATGTGAATTTATAGGACTGGAATTAAGGTCAGGGGAGCCACGTGGGCCTCACAAGCTGTCAGGGAGCACCTAGGGGGGTGGGTGCGCCTTGTTGGCTTGTGGCCCACAGGCAGCCCCCCTCCGACAGTTCTTCGCTCCATAATTCCTCATACATTCTAGAAATAATTCACAAAAAATTTTGTCCGATTCCGAGAACTTTTATTTCTGCACAAAATTAACACCCCTGTAGTTCTGCTGAAAACAGCGTCAGTCCGGGTTAGTTCCATTCAAATCATGCAAAATAAAGGGCAAAACTAGAGCAAAAGTGTTTGGAAAAGTAGATACATTTGAGACGTATCAGACATCCGACGACTCCCCAAGCCCCAGACATTCGGCCTGTCCCGAAGCCTCGGACATCCGGCCCGTGGCCCGGATATCCGTCCCTACGTGGGCTGACACGGGCCAAAGGCCCATGTACCCCCTCTTTCTCACCCCCACTCGTCTTAGACTATAAATAGACACCTCCCTCCTCCATCTAGGGTTAGCTTATGTTTAGCATTATAGATTGTTGAGCATAGCTCCTTCCACTTACCTCCTCCCATGGAGATGACCTCTATGTGAGAAGATCCAAGTGGATGCCAAGGCCCTCTTGTAGGGAAGATCCTCCAGGATATCAAGGCCCTCCTCCGTAGTGGGAAGACTACCGTTTCTTGTATCCTTTTGTTGAACTTGGTTCGTTGTATCTCGTGTGTTTTGTGTATCTAGCGGATGTGTGATTGGTGATCGTTCTTGAGAGTGTGTGTTTTCTCTTTGGTTTTCTCCCTTTCCCCTCCAACGTGCGAAAAGATCAACACCCAGGGGTTGGCCCCGTATCATATTTGGTATCAAGAGCCAGCTTGATTCACACCTTGGAGTCTTATCCCCCATTTTCTAGCCATTTTTTGTTTGTTTTGACATAATTTCGAAAATTCTCAAAAAATAGCCACACCAAGATTTCTTGAATTCATTGGATTTGAGGAGATTTTGTTGATTTTCATCTATGTATTTCGTTGTGGACAAGTAGATCTAGCTTTTCCCCATCATCCTAATCAATTTATTCCGCAAAATTGCCCCCAATTTCGCCAAAAAAAATCGAGTTCATCACATCCGATCTGGATCGGGCAGCCCGGATATCCGGCCCGACCCCAGACATCCGGCCTGGCGCAGACTGACATGTCACTTTGCCTCATTTGCGTCACTTTTCATCAGTTTTTCCACCATTTTCTTCCGCAACCTCCGCCAATTTTTCCACAACCTTTTTGCATTTGAGATTTTGAGCCGCAAACTTGCCATTTCCTAAGGTGTTTTGGCTACTTAGGAGTGGTTCTACACCGACATCGCCGCTCATCATCACCCAGAATTGTCGCCAACCTCATCCTCGTTGACACCCACCGTAAGGAAGGATGGTAACCGCGACGACACTCTTGATTATACCCTTGCCATTGCATTGTGATGCGGATCATCCTACAGACATCACCATGACAAGAGCTCGTTTGGCAAGTGACACATGCGACATCTACTTCACATACATAAAGGTTAATCATCTCCTTTACATGTGTTCACTTTAACCCTTCGAGGATAGTATACTACTTGACACTCATCTCGTGTGTATACATAGGTATTGTCGGAGCTTCACGGATGACGAGGAGGAGTGTAGGTTGTCGGTGTCGAAACTGGCAGATCTCGCGTAGGGGGTCCCGAGCTGTGAGACTAGGATCGATGGTAACAAAGGGACGAAGGAGACGATGTTTACCCAGGTTCGGGCCCTCCTATGGAGGTAAAACCCTACGTCCTGCTTGATTATATTGATGATATGAAGGTTACAGAGTTGATCTACCTCGAGATCGACTAGCTAAAACCCTAGATGAGTTTCTGTGTCCTTCATTCTAAAACCCTCCCGGTTTATATAGACACCGGGGGGTACCTAGGGTTTACACATGATGGGCCTACTGCCGAGGATGAAGATGTCGACTTTCTCATCTTGACTTGGAGTGCACGACGTGCCTTCGGGGCTCCCTTCTGGAACGTGGAGTCTTGATGTGTTCGGCCCTTCTTCAGAGAACGGCCCATCAAGCCGGCCTATTGAGAGATGAGCCGGCGGCCCGAGGACCCCTTAGTCCGGGACTCCCTCAGTAGCCCCCGAACTAGCCCCCAACGCCAAGGGTCTCAGCTCCAGCTGCTTCGTATGATCAGAGTCTTCGGCTTGCGGGGTGAGTTCTTCTTCCCTTTCCATGATCGGCTCAGACTAGTTCGGTTTCCGATGACACGTATTTCTTCCGATCATATGATTGACCGAACACCATGAATTGCTTAGCCCCGAAGGCCAATCGCCAAAGCGTAAACAGTGTTTTCTGACACCCCCCTCTGATGAAGGGTCGTGGCCTACCACGACCACTGAACCAGTTACAAAAACTCGATTCACGGTTCGAGGCCGTTTTTACAGCGACACAACTTATCAGTGCGCAGATCATGCTCTGTTTCACACGGGATATGATTAATCTCTACACGCGCATGACGACACGCATGTCTTGGGAAGCGGAGGGATTTGCAGCGTGATAAGGGAGGCTAATCGGTGACACGTCCCATAAAAAGGGAAAAAAACCCAAGGCCTATTCACGCTTCCCATTCGCATCCTCCGCCTCCTCAGTCTCCCCAAGCTTCGAGAGCCCAAATCCAGTTCTCCCTCGCCCTTTCCTCCGAGCTTAGCCATGGCGGGTTCGGGCTCCAATGGCAAGTGGGAGGCCTCCACGGTCACCGACTAGGATATCCGGGACCTAAAGCAGGCCGGCTACCTCCCCGCCAACGTCTTTCACCGCGCCCCGGAGAAGAACCAGGTGATTCCCACCCCCAAGGCAGTCGAGAGGGTGGTGTTCGTCCCCCACTTCATCCGGGGACTGAGCTTTCCGCTCCACCCCTTCGTCAGGGGTCTTATGTTTTTCTACGGGCTGGACTTCCACGACCTTCCGCCAAACTCCTTCATGCACATATCGGCATTCATCATCATTTGCGAAGCCTTCCTGCGGGTCGAACCGCACTTCGGCTTGTGGCTCAAGGTCTTCAATGTCAAGCCGAAGACCGTGGCCAGCGAGCACGCAGACTGCGGAGGGGCGGTAATCAGCAAGCTCCCCCGCGTCGAGTGGCCTACCGGCACCTTCATCGACACAATCAAGATCTGGCAGAAGGAGTGGTTTTACATCACCGAGCCATAATCAGCAAGCTCCCCCGCGTCGAGTGGCCTACCGGCACCTTCATCGACACAATCAAGATCTGGCAGAAGGAGTGGTTTTACATCACCGAGCCAAGGGATGAGGGCTGGGCGGCGCCTGCCGAATTCAGATCCGGACCCCCAACAAGATTGACCTCGTGGCTCAGGAAGGGCCTTGACTGGGGGTCGGATGCTGAGGTGAAGCTGCTGCAGAAGCGCATTACCTCGGTGATCGAGGCCAAGGTGGAGCTGGTCAACGTGGTCCTGGTCATGCTCCGCCGCCGTATCCTTCCCTGCCAGCGCCGGGCTTCCCCAATGTGGAGTTATCGGACTGACGATGAGCCTACCGTGCGCCAACTTTTGCGTACCACTCCTGAGAAGTTGTGGAAGGCATTATTCAAGCCTCGGAAAAGCTGGCCGGCCAAGGAAGAGGATACGGGCCTAAGCGCCGATAACCCACCGACCAAGGTATGGTATCATTTCAATTTATTGATTCTGTTTCTTTGGCAAAAAGGTCTGAACGCCTTCTCCCTTACTTTCGCAGAAGTGGCTGAGCAAAGCCGCGAGGGTCAACTGCCCGGCTCCACAACCCGAGGACCCCAGGTCGGAGTTGTTGGCGGCGATGCTCGTCATGGCGCCGTACTCGGCGCCCGAGAAGAAGGAGAAGAAAAAGAAGGCCGGAGAGGGCCTCCGCATCAAGGACCAGCCGGACGCCGTGTCCGAGGCAACCCATGCCTCCTCCAGTCATGAGGAGGAGCATGAAGACGGGGGGGAAGGCGTTTCCCCCCTCACGAGGAAGAGGGCGGCATCCCCGGACGCCGCGGAGGCTGCTGCCCCTCCTGCCCCGAAGAGGGCGCGCCGGGCGAGATTGATCTTGCCCGACGACAGTTCGAACTCTGATAAAGAGTCCGAGGACTTTGAGAGGGCTCCCCGAAGGAACCCAGGGGTCAAGCCCCCCGCTCAAAGGTATGAATCCGAAGACTCTCGGGTTATTTACGCAAAAGCCTTCAATGTTCTGAGTACAAGAATGTCTTGCAGCCCACCGCACGTCCTCCCTACTGACCAAATATTGGATGGGGAGTCTCCACCCGCCGAGCTGGCGGAGAGCGGGACCGCATCGTACCCTACACCTCCAGGGGCCGCGATGGATACCGCGGAGGTGTCATCCAGCCAGGCTCCTTTGGAGCCGAACACGGGCGGAGGGGGTGACTATGCCATGGCCGAGGCTGACGCCATGGCCGTCGAAGGCCAGGGAGAGGAAACTCCCCAGGCTGCTGAGGACCAGGGGGAGAACACTCCCCTGGTCGCCGAAGAGGGAGGGCAGAGAAATGCCCAGTCCCCTCCGAGGACGTCTTCGGAGCACGATGTGCCTCCGGAGTTACCGGCTCAGTCCCCGATCAGAGATCGGACTGCCCGATCACCACCGATGCCACCAACGGCTGGGTGGCCGGTTATGGGGGAGGCGCTAGCAAGCGCCCCCATCTCCGAGGATCACCGCACTCTTATGGGTGCGGTTTTACAAGGAATTCAGTCCGTCGATAGCGGACTAAAGGAGGCCTTCAATGGTCTCCTGACGGGCTTCAAGGTGAGTCATGTAATACCTTTTCCCGAACAACTTTTAATTTTAAGTTTGTGCTATCTTTATATATGTAGTAGCCCCCGAGCCCCGGATGGGTTTACAAAAACGCATCCGGGGGTTAGATAAAAAGGAATGAATAATGACGTACAAGGTGCCATTTAGTCCTGCAATGTTCTAAAAGCCTTTAAGAGGACCGAACATAGAGCCACGTCCTTGACAGTTCGGGGGTTGGGATGCACATAAATGAATGTAGTTTTTTGTAGGCATCGTCATCGGCGGCGGCCGGTAATGCCGCTGAGCTGACCGAGCTGAATCGGAAGCTCAAAATCTCCGAAGAGGAGCTTGATAGCCTGAACAAGAGGTTCGACGAGGCACAAGGTAAGCCAAATTCTAATATCCGAGCTGTATATTGATAATGATCCGTACTGGTGACCCAGTTGAAAGACTCATGGCCGAGCTCCAGAAAATGAAGCAAGAGGCCGAGGAGAAGGAGACGGCCGCCGAAGAAGCAGCAGCCGCGCTTTCCAGTCTGAAGGCTGCAAGCGCCAAGCATGAGGCCCGGGTGGAGGAGGTGCAGCAAGAGCTCAAGGATGCCGGCACGAAGTGCGAGGCCCTTGAGCAGAAAGGCAAAGAACAAGTCGCCGAGCTAGCCGCACTGAAATCCGAGCTCCAGAAGAAGCGGGTGGACAGGCGGTCCTTCGAAGAGGAGGTTCGCCAAGTTAGGGCTGTCATCGATGGTAAGCCATATTCGCTGCGATGCACCTTTGGTGGTAGCAAATTTGCTTTGCTCACCCAGGTGTGGCGTTCCTTAGGCGTTCGTGCGGATCTCCAGAAGAGTGCGGAGGATGCGAACAAGCTTTATGCTTCGCGGGCGGAGGATGATGAGGCCCGGCTATTCTGGGCGTAGTTTGAGTCCCCCGAGCGCTCTCCTCTCCTCATTGATCACATGAAGCAACTGATGGAGATGCACCGAATGGCGGAGCCGGCCATGAAGGACCTCTACATCCGTCTATGGCCCGATGAGCCGTTGCCGAGCAGCTATTTCGGCCTGGTGCAGAAGCTATGTGATGCTGCGCCTCGGGTTGACGTGCTGAAGCGCTCTACATGCATCGAGGGCGCGCGGATGGCCTTTGCGAGGACCATGGTGCACTGGCCAAAGCTCCAGCCGACCAAGATGGCCACCGCACCTCCGCCTCCTGACAAGAGTCATAGGTGCCCCGAGCTGTACTTCCCCCATGTAATGGAGGGTGCTCGGGCAATAGAGGCCCAGTGCTCCAAAGATGTGTTGTATGAATGAGCGCGATGTAATATGTCCGAAGACTTTAACGCTTTATAATTGGTGTTGCATGGTTTATCATGTCTTATAAGTAGTTTTATTTTTCTTTAGACTCCTATGTGGCCGGGTTATCTGAAAGCAGCGAGTCGTCGGCTTCAGCCCCCACGTAGATACTATGCGGGGTGTCTCTGTATCCGCACTGTTACCCTTAGCCGAGGTATCGGTGCCCGAAGGCGGTAGTGCGAGCGGGACAAGGCAATCGGACTATGGTGCTTTATTGCTTTCACTTAGCCGTGGGAGTGTAGAAAAATGCGGGGGCCGATGACAGGCCCCCAGTGTTTTGTGATGTTCCGATGTATCGGGACCAAAGCCAACATCACATGCTTTGTACTAGTACAAAACCCATCGTATAACACGGAATAACCGCTATCGGTTTTTTAGTATGACACTAATGCTCGGATTCGCAGACCGGTTCTCGCTTACTATGATGGTCAGTTTTTGGCTTTCTCCCCTGAGGTGCTTGACCAGATGAGCTGGAAGCACAATCGCAGTGGTTCTCCCTTTGCCCTTTTAGCCGAACGAGCGGAACGTAAGAGGGCAAGCACAGGAGCCGGGCAACCCAACTATTGACCCAAGACATAGTTCGGATCCGATGCATATAAAGCAAAACCCAAGACGCTGAACACACAACCAGTTGCACTGGGGTGATGTTCAAGGTGATTTTAAATTCGAGCCCTCGGTCTATTAGCCAGTTGCATCATAATATATACCGAACATTTTTCGCAAGAAGCGTTACCGAGGGAAGAACAGAGGATGTACAAAAGACAACGAAGTGGCCATATATAATGGTTTCGTACTTGCTCAATAATTCTTATAACTTGGATTGCCGAAGCAACTGTTTACAGGTAGATGAAATATAAAATTTACATAGGAGAGGCTATACCAGGAGTCTTCGATTGATGACATGACGTCCTCGATGTGCCTTGTCGCTTGTCCGTTCATATTCCTCTGGGGGGTTGCATCCTTTTAAGAGTGATGCTGTCGCCGAGCGGACCTTGGGAAGAAGGTCTTGATAAGTCGTCGAGGTGTGGATGAGCTTTACGCTTTTAGCAGGCCCTTGATGGAACATGTGTTTTGTCCGAGGACGTGTATTGGTATTGGTCGGTCCAGCCGAACACTTACCATTTGATGGTTGTTCCCCATTGCTACCCATGAAATCTTGAGCGCAAAGTTGTGCCTTCTTGGCACGTGTTTGGCGATCGTTAGGGCTGTGCAATGGGGGGCATATCCCTATTTCTGGGGAGCAGAAGAGTCTGGTAGTTCGGATTGAAACCGAACTCGTTTGTCGATCTTACGGGCCTTTATGGCCGATTTGGGTGTTTGCCGACCGTCCTCATAGTGGAATTCGGCCGCCAGGGCCAACGCATGTTCCTCAGTTCAGAGGGAACGCTCTGTGTTGCCGTTGATGGTGATGACCCCCTTGGGGCCAGGCATCTTGAGCTTGAGGTATGCGTAGTGTGGGACGGCATTAAAGCGAGCGAACGCTGTACGGCCGAGCAGGGCGTGATAGCCACCGCGGAAAGGTACAATGTCGAAGATCAAGTCCTCGCTACGGAAGTTACCGGGCGAGCCGAACACCACTTCTAGGGTCACAGAGCCCGTGCAGCGGGCCTCGACACCTGGGATCACTCCTTTAAAGGTAGTGTTGCTGGGTTTGATCCTTGATGGATCTATACCCATCTTTTGCACCGTATTTGAGTAAATCAGATTTAGGCTACTTCCTCCGTCCATTAGGACTTTAGTGAGGTGATACCCATCGATAATGGGGTCTAGGACGAGGGCCGCCGAACCTCCATGACGGATACTAGTCGGGTGATCTCGCCGATCAAAAGTGATTGGGTAGGCCGACCATGGGTTAAACTTCGGGGCAACAGGCTCTACGGCGTAGACCTCTCGAAGGGCGCGCTTCCTCTCTTTTTTAGGTATATGAGTGGCGTATATCATGTTCATAGTTTTTACCTCTGGAGGGAACTGCTTCTGACCTCCATTGCTCGGACCGTGGGGCTCCTCGTCGTCCTCGCCGTGTGGGCCTTTGCCCTGGTCCTCGGCTGCGAGTTTGCCGGCCTGTTTAAACACCCAACAATTACGGTTGGTGTGGTTGGCGGGCTTGTCCGGAGTTCCATGGATCTGGCAAGGACTCTCCATGATCTTGTCCAACGAGGTGGGTCCGTCGCGATTGCCTTTAGGAGGCTTCTTCCGCTGCCCGGATCTTGGGTTGCGGAAACCGGCGTTAACAGTCATGTCATCAGCGTCGCTAGTGTTGTGCCGGCGTTTGTTTTTGTTGTGTCGCGGTTTCCCGTTTCCATCCCGGACTTCGGAAGTGCCGGGGTCTTCGGGGTTGTGGCTTCGCCTCGCTAGCCAGTTGTCCTCGCCCGCGCAAAAGCAGGCCATGAGTGATGTAAGGGCGGACATGGTCCTAGGTTTATCCTGACCGAGCTGGCGAGCCAGCCATTCACCCCGAATATTGTGCCTGAAGGAGGCTATAGCCTCGGCATCCGGGCAGTCGACGATCTGTTTTTTCTTGGTCAAAAACCGGTTCCAGAATCGTCGAGCGGACTCTCCTGCCTTTTGGACGACATTGCTTAGGTCGGAGGAGTCTGGGGGCCGCACATAGGTTCCCTGGAAGTTAGATCGGAATGCATCCTCGAGATCCTCCCAGCTCCCGATAGAATTTTCGGGGAGACTGTTTAACCAGTGCCGAGCTGGTCCCTTAAGCTTAAGGGGAGGTACTTGATGGCGTGGAGATCATCTCCTCGTGCCATGTGAATGTGGAGGAGGAAATCCTCAATCCACACTGCTGGGTCAGTTGTGCCGTCGTATTGCTCGATGTTCACGGGCTTGAATCCTTCCGGGAACTGATGCTGCATCACCTCGTCGGTAAAGCACAAAGGGTGGGCGGTGCCTCTGACCCGGGCTATATCGCGCCGGTAATCGGCGTCTGTTCTGGCCCGGTTTTGGTCCCGAACTCTATTGTTTCGGTCGAGCCAGGGTCGGTACTCATCCCGTCTATCGGGGGAGTACCCTCTGGATCTGTAGATAGATCTCGTGCGGCCTGTTCTGTAATCCAGGTCGCGTCGCAGGTCGTACCTGTCATCAGGCTCCATTGGCTCCTTTCCCCTTCTGCGGGGTATCGCCGGCCTATAGCCGGCCTCGCCAGCCGTCCTATCTCGTCCTCGGGGAGGGCGGTCCGGCTGGTCGTATTTAGTGTGCTTGGGGGACGGTGTATTGGGGAGCTCGTCGTTGAATTGTGGCAGCAATCGCTGGTGTGGGTAACTCTTGGGTTGGTCCCATAGACCGGCACCGTGTTCTTCCTCGGTTGATAGAACCCTGGTCCATCTATCATTGAGGGTGTCTTGTTCGGCCTTGAGCTGCCGCGCTTTTGCCTTTAGGCTCCGGGCAGTGGCAAAAAGTTGTTGCCTGAACCGTTCCTGATCCTCGATGGTCTCGGGGACGATGAGGTCCTCGTCTTCCGGGCTGTCCTCCTCCTCTACAGGGGGGGAGGTAATTGTCATCCTCAGAGTCGTTCGGATCTTCGGGGTCGCGCTGGTCCTCCGGCCTTTCCTGGTCCTCTAACGGATACTCGGGTATATCGGGATCGCCGAGGTCTTCCGGGGTATCGTTTTCCCCGGTGCCGACAATAGCTTCCCTCCCCTTTTTTTGTCTTTGACCGCTTACGCGGTTTCTGGCGCCTTGACGGCGCCTCACCTGAGTCATCGCCATTGTTAGCTGGTGTGCGCTCGCCGTTACCGGCTGGCGTATCCACCATGTAGACGTCATAGGTGGAGGTGGCGGTCCATCGCCCGGTGTTAACGGGGGTGGGAGCGCGATCCTCTTCTTCCATGTCTTCTGCCTCCTCGGAGGAGTAGTCCACCATATCGGTTAAGTCCTCGATAGTGGCTACTAAGTGGGTGGTGGGTGGGACGAAAAATTCCTCTTGACCCACTTCAAGACCGATCTGAGTGTGGATCGGGATTAGGTCATCAGTAGTTTTCATCAAGGAGATCCGATCTAGAGCTTCGCCGAGTGTCGAGAGCTCGATCGGGTCGATCTGCCCGGCGCGTCTGGAGTTAACCTCTGACGCGTCCGCACAAGAAGTGTAATCGGTAGGGGTTGATGCCTGGCCATCTGGCGCTATAGCCGGATCCGGATTGAAGTCCAGATCATCGTCGGGATTGGCCCCGTAAGCGGGATTGAGAGCGACATCCGAGGTTAAGGCCTCGGAGTCCTCGGGCGCGTCAGATGAGACTGTGAGCCCGGTGAGCAAGAGATCGCCCCGAGGGTCTACGGAGAACTCCAAGTTCCCAAATCTGACCTCTTGATCAGGGGCGAAACTTCCGACCCGGCCAAGGCGGCCGGTCGGGTCACCGTGCAGCACGATGCTGCCGAAAGCGAAGATCTGTCCAGGGACAAAGGAGTCCATGCTACGGACCTCTTCGTTGATGAAGACGCGAGCCATCGATTCCTTGGGTGATCATAGCGGAATTCTCAATGAAAGCACCAATGTCGGTGTCAAAACTGGCAGATCTCGGGTAGGGGGTCCTGAGCTGTGAGACTAGGATCGATGGTAACAAAGGGACGAAGGAGACGATGTTTACCCAGGTTCGGGCCCTCCTATGGAGGTAAAACCCTACGTCCTGCTTGATTATATTGATGATATCAAGGTTACAGAGTTGATCTACCTCGAGATCGACTAGCTAAAACCCTAGATGAGTTTCTGTGTCCTTCATTCTAAAACCCTCCCGGTTTATATAGACACCGGGGGGTACCTAGGGTTTACACATGATGGGCCTCCTGCCGAGGATGAAGATGTCGACTTTCTCATCTTGACTTGGAGTGCACGACGCGCCTTCGGGGCTTCCTTCTGGAACGTGGAGTCTTGATGTGTCCGGCCCTTCTTCAGAGAACGACCCATCAAGCCGGCCTATTGAGAGATGAGCCGGCGGCCCGAGGACCCCTTAGTCCGGGACTCCATCATAGGCGCCAAGTAACAACTACACCATCCGCGAGGGAAGCCTGGAAGAGAAAACGGAAGAAGACGGAGCTGCTGATGCTACAGCGGCCGGACATCCGGCCAAGGGCTCGGACATCCGGCGCCTGGAGACCCAGTCAGCAACAAGGCAGGACCGGAAGAGCTATAGCGGCCGGATATCCAGCCTCGCCCCGAACATCCAGCACCTGCTCGGAAATCCGGCTTCAGCCCGGAAATCCGGCCCGAAGACACCCGAACCGGAAGCCCCCTGACAAGCTCCAGCCCGGACATCCGGCGCGTCCTGAAGCCCGAGACATCCGCCCCCACAGCCCGGACATCCGGCACCTTCCAGCGCACATGGACGGGCCCGAAGCCCATGTATCTTTCCCATTTCGCCCCTCACTTACCCCTTCTTGGGTTGGACTGTATATAATCCACCCCCTCCTCATTTCCAGGGTTAGCAAAGTGATACCTCATTCATAGATGAGCTTTGCTCCTTCCTCTACTTCTCACCTGGAGACCGAGGCCCCACCGGAGAAGATCCCTAGAGGATGTCAAGGCCCCTTTCGAGGGAAGATCCGTCTACGGATTTCAAGTCCCATCTCTCCTAGAGATTTGGATGAACTACCCATGTATCTTTATTTCCGTTGTTGTTCTTGGATATTGATGCATCCCGTGTATTGCTTGTGATTTGACGAGTACTTGGTGTGGATCTTGTCCAATAGAGTGTTTCCCCCTTTGATTTCTCCACGTTTTCCCCTCGTGTTCTTCCTTGAATCCACCTCCAATTCGTGAACATCGGGGCCACCCTCGGGTTTTCCCCGTATCATCTTGGTATCATGAGCCACGTTGCCCCGAATTTGGAGCCCTCCCCCTCCCCCTTGTTCTAGCCATCAGTTCGAATTTTTCTCCCCAATTTCGAAATTCCCCAGAAAAATAGCCCTAAAAAATTTCTTGTGATTTGTTGTTCTTGTAAGTTTTTGTTGATTTTGATCCATGGATCTTGTGTTTGGCAAGTGGATCTACCTCCCTTGGTGTCCCCTAGCCCTAATTCCACCTTTCCCCCCTTCAATTTTGGCTTTGGAAGCGCGAAATTTCGCTCCAAATCGAGTTTTTGAGCCCCGAATCGCGATCTGGATTTGTCGGGCCGGATTTCTGGGCATCGGGCCAGACATCCGGGCCCCTAGCCGGACACCCGGCTCCTAGAGCACGAAAACAGACTCGGTTTTGGACACCGGGCCCCGGATTACCAGCCTACTCCCCGGATGTCCGGCCCTTGTAGGTTTCAACCTCCCGTGTTTCACCGTTTTGGCCATAACTAATTCATCTGGACTCCGATTTAGGCGTTCTTTAGCTCGTTTTGTAGCTATTGACATCCATCATCTACCAAAATTAGTTCCACCATCATTTGACACCATCGTATTTTTCAAATTTTGGCAAGTTTGCCTAGGCCCGCCACCATATCATTCGCAATACCACCATAGACTTCCGCAACCTAACCCATTTTGGTTCCCATTGAATTTGTGGTTGTTTGAGTTGTGATTTGAGTCTCCTAAGGTGTTTCAGCTACTTAGGGACGGTTACTTCATCATCAACCACCGGTGACTTGTATCGTGCCATCAACTACATCAACCACCGATGATCGACATCGACGACGGCCATCCATCCTTTGAGACCATCTTCAACCGGAAGCAAGGCCGGCTTACCCCAACTTCGTGAAAGGTTAAGTGTGACGAAGGTATCCATTTCGTCACAAACTTTTCCTTCCTTGCCATTACACCTTGATAGCCCCACCATCTTTGTGATTACCTTCATACCTATTGAGACTAGCTATCTGAGTATTGTCGGGCTTCGCGAAAACTTGTGCACCATAGTGATACGATATCATCTTGTTGCATAAATTGAAATATCATATAGTGCAATTGCTTGCTCCCGTGCATATGTTGTGATACATGTCTCATTATATTTGGTTGAGGCTCAAAAATAATAGTGGAAAGGAAGAGAAGAGAGAAAAAAAGCTTCTAAGCAAGAAAGAAAGATCAAAAGCTTATAAGCAAAGAGTTGAGCATGAAAAGAGATACTTGTGCATGAGGGTACATGGAATAGGAAACACTTTGCTTGCATAAATAGGATTGGTGCCAAGTGGTGAATCGTGCCCAAACGTGCAATCAAGCTAGCTTCTCTCCTTGTGTTTGTGCAACGCGAGCTTAGTCTTCGTTAGGCAATTTTGTATTGCTCATCCCTATAGTTGCACAAGCCCCATTATCCCACCGCGTGTGTTTCTCTATTGCCCTCCTCTATATTTGTCACCACTTGCTTTGCATTTTGAGTCCATTGGATTTATTTCAACATTTACAATATCTTGGACTTCAATTTGCTTGATTTTTGTGCCACTAACCCCACCGAGCTCCACTATAAGCCATTTGTGTAGATTGTGAGAATTGGACAAGGTTTTTCACCGAGTGCACTCTTTCCTTGCATACATTGTGGTCTTTTGAGATCCATCTACAACTTCGGAAAGAGGTAACTTTGGTATGTTCATTCCATCTCGTTCTCACACCTTCTCGAGTGCCTCAATGGATAGGGACGGTACATCTCCTTCGGTCTACAACCACAACGACGAGTTTGATGCCATGAAGAACATCATCGATGCCAAGATGCACGCTCAAATGGAGGAGCTCAAGGTCCTCATCAAGAACCGCGAGAGGTGTTCATCATCTTTGAGAAGACGCTCAAGTGCACATGCTTCTGAGCTACCATCTCCGGCAAGATCACACCGGCATCGACATCATCACCGACATGAAGAAATAACGACGCCAACATCAAGACGTCCAACGACGAGCAAGCGTGAAGGTAACGGGCTCGACACCAACCACCGCTCGATGACTTCACCACCTAAGTTGGCATCTTCGCCAAGCGACTTCAGGGCATCTTCACCTTTGGATATGCGGCATCTTCGCCGACAAGCACCTCAAGAGAAGCTTCCCAAGCTCAAGTCCGTGACTTCCACAAGCTACTATGACTTCGACACCAACTACGAGATTCCATTCTATGGGACTCATGACCCTGAAGAGTACCTTGAGTGGGAGCGCAAGATGGACACCTACCTCAAGCTACTTCAAGTCCCTTCCAAAGATCAAGTGAAGTGTGCCACAAGAAACTTCCACAGCGACGTGTCGACATGGTGGCTTCACACATCTTTGAAGAGCTTCAACATGAGTTGGTCCAAGACGAAGAAAGCTATGCGGCGAGAGTTTTTTCCTTCTACATACGGGAACATCTTCAACGCCAATTGGAGAACACCATACAAGGATCCAAGTCCATTGACGAGTACTTCATGAAGATGAAGAAAGCGTTGCGACGAGCCGCGATGGACGACCCCATTTGGATGAAGTTCCACTTCATGATGGGATTGAACAAAGACATCGCGAAGACTATCTTCACCAACAACTACGAGTCTCTCGAAGAACTCTACATTGGTGCTCTCAAAGCGGAACAAGAACTCAAGGCCAAGGCTACTCGACCCCGAGAACACTTCACGATGACCAAGCTCCACGACTACGAGCATGAGGATGGTACCACCAAGATGTCCAAGCCCGACGAGATCCAAGACGACGCTCCCAAGTTCGACTTCACCGCCATCCCTCTTTGTGGCATTGATGATGCCGAGTCTACCACGTCTCTTTTTGAAGACGGCGTGATGACGACTACGACTATGGAGCCACTAAAGGAACATGCTTTGGAGGCGAGGGACATGGTGGCGAGCAAGGATGATGCTTCCATCTTTGGAGGTAAGAGTGAGATGATCGAGCATGGGATTTTTCCTTCAGTCATGGAGGCGAGTGATGATGTGCCATGTTCGGACTTCATCCACGACGACGGTGACAAGATGGTTGAGCATGGGATTTTCCCTTCGACCACGGCGGCGTTTGGAGATGAGTTGAGAGACTCATGCCACCATATTGAGAGTGAGAGTGATTTCACCACTAGCCCCATATATGATGAGTTGCCCCAATTCCCATGTGAGGAGAGCCACAACCCCCACCACTTGAGTGAGATGAGTGACTCCACCATATGTGACATTGAGTGCACCTACTTTGAGGAAGTGAGTGAGCCACCACCACATAGAGCGAGTGAGGTAGTTGATAGGGCATGTGAGGCCATTTCGATTTCTAACAACTTAACCTCTACCTCTATTGTGTCTTCTCCTTTGGTGCTAGGTCCAATATACGATGACGCGCCGATCCTCGATGACTTCGTCCTCCCTTTGGACAAGACGATGGCCATGGTGGAATATGATGCACCCCCCACATGGTTCCATCACAATGAAGATGACCACAAGTTGGTCTTTACCACCTCACCTACACCACATGAGTGGAATGACAAAGGTAACATAGGTGAAGGTGATACTCTTGTCCCACTAGTGGACATTGATTATTGGCATGATGTCGATCCACCTATCGCCACGCTTCATGATTATGCGCCTTCCTCATGTGATGAATTGCTCATTTATGATGTGTTTGACAATTCTCATGTGGAGTCTATTAGTTGTGATGCCATGTTGCATAGTATTTCTTGTGAAAACTCTATAGGTCACATCATGTTTGACAATCCGCTTGACTTGTCATATGCTATGCATGAGATCACCCATATTGCATCTTCGCTATCTCATCGTAGTAACCATGCATATGCCATTAAAATAAACCCAATTTGCACATATGTCATAGATGACAAACCCATGATTATAGGCATTTGTTTTTCTTGTGATGATATTGCCATGCTTCGTTTGCATCATTTGCGCAATTGTTCACTATTGACATGCCATGAACACCATGCTTCGGATATGCATTGTTTTGGATGTTGTCCATATTCTCGATATTATACTTCTGCTATTGCACAAGAGGAGACCCCCATAGTTTCCTCATATCTATTAGGCGATTTTGATACATCCTATTCATTGCATGATTCCATTAATTGTGTGCACAATATGCTTGCCATTGATATGAATGATATGCTTGTGCCACACACTTGCTATAATTTGTGTCCCACTCATGGTGAGCATAATAACTATCATTGCATGATGGATGACGTATTCATATACCATGCCTCAAATTTCTTTCAGCATTCCTTATCTTGTGCTACCTCTCATGTGCACATACACATCATGATGGATGATGTGTACATTTACCATGCACATACTTTGTTTCGTGTGTCGCCTTGTTGTGTAGGTACACATAATTCTTCGTCAACCTCGCAAGCGCACGAGTTGATGAAAAGAGCTCTAGAGAGCAACGAAGACGTGCGCCACCATGGAGTGCTTACCCTCCACCCAACCTCTTTGCGCAAATACTTCACGCATTTATTTTACATGGACCTCACAAGGTTATGGCTTATTGTCCATTATATATCCCTTACCCATATTGTCATGTTCACTTTGCATGTGATACGTCTCCAATGTATCTATAATTTTTGCTTGTTCCATGCTGTTATATTATCATTCTTGGATGTTTTACAATCACTTTATAGCAACTTTATATCATTTTTTGGGACTAACCTATTGACATAGTGCCAGAATGCCAGTTGCTGTTTTTGCTTGCTTTTTACTTCGCAGAATATCAGTACCAAACGGAGTCCAATCGCGACGAAACGTTTTGGAGATTTTTTCTGGACCAGAAGACACCCAGCGGGCCAAAGAAGTGCCAGAGAGGTGGGCTGTGGAGGCCACAACCCACCAGGGCGCGCCAGGGGGCCCCCGGCGCACCCTGATGGGTTGTGCCCTCCATGGGGCCCCCTCCACTTCCTCTGATGCCTATAAATACCCAAATATTCAGAAAACCCTAGGGGAGTCGACGAAAAACACATCCAGCCGCCGCAAGTTCCAGATCCTCAAGATCCAATCTAACACCATCACGGAGGGGTTCATCTTCTTCATAGGTGCCTCTCCGATGATGCGTGAGTAGTCCACCATAGACCTACGGGTCCGTAGGCAGTAGCTAGATGGCTTTCTCTCTCTCTTTTGATTCTCAATACAATGGTCTCTTGGAGATCTATTTGCTGTAAACTTTTGCGGTGTGTTTGTTGGGATCCGATGAATTTTGAGTTCATGATTAGTTTCTATCCATGAATATTATTTGAGTCTTCTTTGATCTCTTATATGCATGATTAGTTATAGCCTCGTATTTCTTCTTCGAATCTTTGGTTTAGTTAGGCCGACTAGATCGATTTTTCTTGCCATGGGAAGAGGTGCTTTGTGATGGGTTCGATCTTGCGGTGTCCTTTCCCAGTGACAGAAGGGGCAGCAAGGCACACATGTATCGTTGCCATTAAGGATAACAAGATGGGGTCTATTCCTACATGAATAGATCTTGTCTACATCATGTCATCGTTCTTATTGCATTACTCCGTTTTTCCATGAACTTAATACACTAGATGCATGCTGGATAGCGGTCGATGTGTGGAGTAATAGTGGTAGATGAAGGCAGGAGTCGGTCTACTTATCTTGGACGTGATGCCTATATAATGATCATCGCCTTGGATATCGTCATGATTATTTGATCTTCTATCAATAGCCCAACATTAATTTGTTCACGCACCGTGTGCTATACTCATGAGAGAAGCCACTAGTGAAACCTACGGCCCCCGGGTCTACTTTTCCAACATATTGCTTTCCGATCTATCTTTTTGCCTCTTTGTTTTCAGATCTACTATACCAAAAACCCAAAAATATATTGCTGCACTTTTTATTTGCCCTTTTTATTTTGTGTTCTTGAGAGATCTATCTCTCCTATCTATAATTACCTAATCTATCTTTTTACCGTAGAGAGATTGACAACCTCTCTTACGCGTCGGGTTGCAAGTATTTGTTATTTGTGTGCAGGTGCTGCTTATTAGGTGGTGGTGATCCTCCTACTGGTTCGATACCTTGGTTTCATAATTGAGGGAAATACTTACCGTCGCTGTGCTGCATCATTCCTTCCTCTTTGGGGAAATACCGACGTAGTCTCATGCCACGTCAGCATGATATGCTCATTTCTATGCTCTTGCCATGCATTTGTGACCCATTCTTTGCATCTCACATGACACATGTTTCTAGTCTTCATATGTGTATTTGCAATCTTGGTGGAGATATTTCTTGTCATTGTTGCCATGTTCCTTTTGTGAGCCATGCTATTGTTCATGCTTGTGTTGGGAGAGTCATGTTGACCAATTGCTCTTTGCATAGGAATTCTCACCAATACAATGATGATACTCTGATCATATCTTGTTTCCATGCTTGTGATATGTCATGCGCATTGTCTATGCCTATTATTTACTCATATGACATGATTGTCATGATTTCCTTTAGTATCTTGCATCTTCGCACTACTAGTTTGCATGCCATGATCACTACGCTTGCTTATGTTGTATAACCGATGATTAATACTTGCTCCTTTCATGTGGTTGATGAAAACAATTGCCATATTTCGCACATAATTGATATTGTGTATTGTCATATGTCTGCATGTGTTGCCTCTCTCATGCTAGATTTGCCATGTATTGAGTGCAACAATGCTATTAATTTTGCTAATGAGATTGCCCCCATAGCTTTCTCTCATATTATTGGATATTTTGACATCCTTCATGTGAAGCATGCTTTCCTTCCTTCCTTGCATCATATGGCTAGTGCCATGAATATAGCCATTGTTGCATCATATTATTCATGCACTTGTGATTTTAACAGTTATGTGCAAGAGAAGAGAACCATCGTGATGGATGATGTGTTTGTCTACCATGCACATACATTCTTTGTTCTGTTGCGTGTATGTGTAGGATACTTCGACTACATGTCAATTTCCACTTCACGTGAGTTGACCATTCGAGCTCTTGAGAGCGAGCCACTTTGGACCGACGCGTTTCCACATCGCACTTGCTTGCGCATCGACATTGTGAAGGACGCACAAGGACATGTTTTCAAGGTGACATCCTTCTTGAGCATGGATATTGTGGATCATCCTACTTGTGTTGCTTGTACCATGACAAGTATTGGTCATCTTGGACCACTTCTTTGCACACATGATAGAGATGTTGTTGCCATTCTTGATTGCCGTCTTTCCATGCCTCATGACATATATACCTTGTGCGTTGTATCCAACTTGTGGATTACTTGCTCTTATCATATGCTTGGTTGCAACAATGTCATTTCTTCACATATGCCATTCCCGATTGCTTGCTACATTATTAACTTGCTTGCCTCACACATGATGATCAATTGCTCTTTCTATT
The DNA here is from genome assembly GCA_039707655.1 of Elymus sibiricus. Taxonomy (NCBI): domain Eukaryota; kingdom Viridiplantae; phylum Streptophyta; class Magnoliopsida; order Poales; family Poaceae; genus Elymus; species Elymus sibiricus. Next base: position 195,347,346 of record CM077663.1, on the reverse strand, counting down.
GTGTTGAGTGTCTCACTACCTTCACTATACCATGTGCACATTATGCTTGGATTGCCTTGCACTTTGGATTGCCCCATGTGTTTAGACACTTGACTTTATTTGGTTTTGTGAATGATTCCTATGCCTATCATAGACCTTTTGTTGATTGCTCTGTGCATGCTTGCTATGACCTTGAGGTAGATGCTCGTTCTATTGTCACACATATTTGCATCCCTACCTCACCTTTGCATACTTGTTCCCATGCTTACAATGCTTGTGCTCAATTTATATGCTTACATGCCATGACACAATCCCTTGTCACACCATATGTTATGCATGACGACGACATTTGTTCAGTGAATAACCACTTGAATGCTTGGTTTTGCACTAACGCTGGCCACATTTGTGTTTCCAAGTGTTTGTCGTATTTACTCCTTTTGAAGGAATTACTAGACGGTGCGACATTCGAGAGTGCCCCTTTCGAGTTTGATGATGATGAGTGCTTGGTGATCGTCCACTTTGACACGGTGACGCCATCTCTTTCCCATGGTGATTTGCATTTCGATCCGAGGATGAATCTTTGCCAAGGGGGAGGGGATGATGCGGAGCATCCTATGGATATCACCATGATGACAAGAGCCCGTTTGGCAAGTGACATGTGCGACATCTACTTCACATACATAAAGGTGAATCATCTCCTTTACATGTGTTCACTTGACACCTTCGAGGATGGTATACTACTTGAAACTCCTCTCATCTGCATTCATAGGTATTGTTGGAGCTTCATGGATGACGAGGATGAGTGTAGGCGCCAAGGAACAACTACACCATCCGCGAGGGAAGCCTGGAAGAGACAACGGAAGAAGACGAAGTTGTTGTTGCTACAACGGCCGGACATCCGGCCAAGGGCCTGGACATCCGGTGCCTGGAGACCCGGCCAACAACAAGGTAGGACCGGAAGAGCTACAACGGCCGGACATACGGCCTCGCCCCGGACATCCGACACCTGCCCGGAAATCCGGCTTCAGCCCGAAAATCCGGCCCGAAGACACCCGAATCGGAAGCCCCCTGACCAGCTCCAGCCCGGACATCCGGCGCCTCGTGAAGCCCCGAACATCCGACCCCCACAGCCCGGACATCCGGCACCTGCCAGCATGCATGGACGGGCCGGAATCCCATGTATCTTTCCCATTTCGCCCCTCACTTACGTGGCTTGGACTATATATACTCCACCCCCTCCTCATTTCTAGGGTTAGAAAAGTGATAACTCATTCATAGATGAGCTTTGCTCCTTCCTCTACTTCTCACTTGGAGACCAAGGTCTCCACCGAAGAAGATCCCTAGAGGATGTTAAGGCCCCTTTCGAGGGAAGATCCGTCTATAGATTTCAAGGCCCATCTTTCCTAGAGATTTGGATGAACTACCCTTGTATCTTTATTTCCGTTGTTGTTCTTTGATCTTGATGCATCCCGTGTATTGCTTGTGATTTGAGGAGTACTTGGTGGGATCTTGTCCAATGGAGTGTTTCCCCCTTTGATTTCTCCACGTTTTCCCCTCGTGTTCTTCATGTTCTTCGTGTTCTTCCTCGAATCCACCTGCAATTCGTGAATATCGGGCCACCCTCGGGTTTGCCCCGTATCACATTGTTACCCCGAGCCTATTTGCGTTACTTGCCTATCGAGACTAGCCATTGAGTATTGTCGGGCTACGCTACTTGTGCGCTTTAGTGATACATACTCCGCATAGCTTCAATTGCATGCATATATCATAGTATCATTTCTTGTGTTTCAATAGTACCCGCATACATAATTGCTATTTTGGTGTGCATGTCACGCATTGTGACCATACATAATATCATCGTCAAAAAAAAAGAGAAAAAAAGCTTTTAAGTAAAGAGCAAAAGCAATAGCATCGCCAAATTGCATATCATATTTGATCATCTTGGATCACTTGAGCGAGTAACATCATGCCTCATACATACATAGCAAAGGCGGGAATAGAAAGTCGACACGTTTTGTTTCTTATAGGTTGTGCACAAGTTCGTATCACGCCCATTTGAGCAGTCGTGCTAGTGTCCCTCTAGTGTTGTGCAACACGAGCTTTTTCCAAGGATTCCACATTTTGTGCTCATTCCTTGGTTGCACAACCCCACTTTTCTATCAGTGTATACTCATTTCTATTGATCTATATTGTCTTACTTGCGAATTTGCAAATCTCTTTCAACATCATTAATCTTATCTTCAGATTGCTTGAATTTTGTGCCACCATCCTAACCAAGCTACCCCATAAGATTTATTTGTGTAGGTGTGAGAAGGACGATCTCCGGTACCAATTCTACTATTTCCATATTTGCACTTTGATTGATCTTTGATCCATTTTCAACTTACGGAATGGTAATTGGTATTGTCTTCTCATTCTTACACTTATATCTACTTGAGTGCTATGGATAGGTCAAGCATACCGAAACTGACATTTGAGGAACACGACAATGACAAGAACGACTACATCACCAAGATGCACTTCTTCGGCGCACAAAAGGCAATGTGTCAATCGCAAGATGTCTTGAAAGATCGCATTAAGCAACTCGCCACCGACTTGCGCGAATAGGAGGAACATACGCGGGACTACGTTAACACCAAGATCTCAAGTTAAATGGATGAAACACATACCTTGATGGTTAAACGCACTCCATCAACATCTACATCATCAAGGCAATGCCACTCAAGTCGCTACTCATCGGAGTACTCTTTCAGCGCAAGTCCAACTCGAGCACGTTCTCATATTCGAGACTATCGCTCCGGTACAAGTTTGCCACACGATCGCCAACGTCAAGCTTTGGATAATACATTCCATGAAAATGGGTTGCAAGATTGCATACGGGAGCGTGAACGACATCATTAACAAGACCAAGAGCAAGAACAACAACACCGCAAAGAAGAAGAACGTCGTCGTCAAGAACAAGTGCTTCAAGCACAACGCACTCTACGTGATGCAACGCGATCCTTAGAAGAGCGCAACCGCCAAGTGCGCGAAGAACAAGAAGCCCTTCGGTGTGAGCACCAAGAAGAAGCCAAACGCCAAGAGGAGCGCCAAGAATGAAGAAACCGAGTGCGTATGCCTCATCAACGCCCTCAAGTTCACCATGACGAGCCCGATGAAGAAGAAGCACCAACACAAGGGCATCGTCACCAACATACCAATGATGAACAACACTTCGGCAAGCTCAAGTTCACCATGCCTAAGTTCTCCGGAAGAAATGATCCCGAAGACTACCTCTCATGGGCACTTAAGGTTGACAATACCTTTCGTCTCCACAACTATGATGAAGAAAAGAAGATCGCCATGGCTTCACTTTAGTTCCAAGACTATGGTCTCATTTGGTGGGAACAAGTGATTGAACGGAGAAGAGAGAAAGGTTAACCTCCTATCACAACTTGGAATCAAATGAAGGATCTCATGAGAGCTCGTTTTGTGCCTACCCACTACAATCGTGATCTCTTCAAGAAACTTCAACTCCTCAAGCATGGCATGAAGTCCATTGAAGAATACTATCAAGAAATGGAAATAGCCATGATCCAAGCCAATGTCAAGGAAGATGAAGAGCAAACAATGGCACGCTTCTTGAATGGGCTCAACTACCAAATCAAGAAGATTGCAGACTTTCAACCCTACTCCAACCTTCTCGAGCTAGTACATCAAGCATCCAAGGCGGAATGCCAAGGGAAAGATGACTACAAGTACTCCAAGTTTCCTCCCAAGACCTACGGCTCAAGTACTCAAGATTCTCCAACTTCGACGCCTTCGACTATAAGAACTCCAACAACTACCGACGACAAGTCAAGTTACAAGGACAAGATGACTTCGTCAAGTCGCCCTCCTACAAGCAACTATAAGCCAAGAGCTTCATCCTATACATCACCAACAGATGCACCCGCCAAGTCAAGTTCGATTCAATGCTTCACTTGCAAGGGTCACGGCCACAAAACTTTCGAATGCCCAACAAGACGCACTGTGATCCTTCATGATGACGGTACCTATGATTCCATCAGTGACGACGAGATGGAAGCACTAGAGCACGTGGCCATGCACCACAAGTGAATGAAGATGTGCAAATCTTTTGTGACAATGATCCGGGCCCTGCTCTCATTGTTTCCAAGGTTTTGACACTTCAATGAACGCAAGATGAAGACAAACATTGCCACATCGTCCACACAAAAGCGGGCATCCAAGGGAAATCCATCAAGGTCATCATCAACGGCGGAAGTTTCCACAATTTGGCAAGCTAGGACCTTTGTTCCAAGCTACAATTGGTTAAGAAGAAGCACCCACGCCCCTACAAGGTCCAATGGCTAAGTGACTCCAGCACCCTCCAAGTCGATCACACCGTCCAAGTCTCCTTCAAGATTGGCGCATATGAAGACACTTTGGAGTGTGATGTGGTTCCCATGTCCGTGTGTCACCTACTTCTTGGTCGACCTTGGCAATTCGACCGCGGCGTCATCCACAACGGTCGGACCAATCCATATAGCTTCAAGATGAAGGGCAAGGAATACGTGCTTCGACGAATGTCTCCAAGTCAAGTCACAGCCAACAACAAGCTTCAACCCATCGTAGAGATAAAAGTGAGAGAGCGATCCACCTAAAAGAGAGTGAGCACCACAAGCCAAATTTGAGTGACTCCATGACGAGGGACAAGAAAGATCTAGTTCTTTGAGCCACCAAAAGAGACTTGAGGGATGTGAGTGAAATCCCATCAAGTGTACTTAACTTTGTACTTGTGTACAAAGATGAGGTCGTGAGGACTAATACTTCACAACATCTACCTATGGTTTTGTCTCGTTTATTGCAGGAATTTCAAGATGTTTTCCCCGATGAGCTACCTCTGGGACTACCACCTAAAAGAGGGATCGAACACCACATCGACCTCATACCCGACGCACCACTTCCGAACAAGGCACCCTACCGCATCAACCCCGACAAAACTAAGGAGATACAAAGGCAAGTGCAAAAACTCCTAGATAACGGGCATGTACACGAGATCTTAAGTCCATGTGCGGTTCCGGTTATTCTTGTACCTAAGAAAGATGACAGTATGCGTATGTGTTCCGATTGTAGTCCAATTAATGCTATCACCGTTTGCTATCGCCATCCAATTCCTCGCCTTGATGACATGCTAGATGAACTATGTGGTGCCATAATTTTCTCCAAAATTGATCTTAAAAGTGATTACTAAAAAATATGAATGCGATAAGGTGATGAATGGAAAACCGCTTTCAAAACCAAATTTGGCCTTTATGAATGGTTGGTTATGCCTATGGGTCTATCTCAAGCGCCTAGTACATTCATGCGGGTGATGAATTATGCCCTTAGACATCTCATTGGTTATTGTGTTGTCGTATACTTTGATGATATTCTTATTTTTAGCAAATATCTAGAGGAGCATGTTGCACATGTTAGGGAAGTATTGCAAGTTCTTAGAAAATAGCAACTTTACGCAAACATGGAGAAATGTACTTTTGGCGTCGACAAGGTTGTTTTCCTAGGATTCGTGGTATCTTCTAAGGGTGTTCTAGTTGATGAATCTAAAATTGATGCTAGTAAAACTTGGCCAACTCCCACAAACTTGCAACAAGTGCGTAGTTTCCTTGGCTTAGCCGGCTTTTATCGTCAATTTGTTAAGGATTTTAGCACCATTGCTTCACCTTTACATGCTTTGAGAAAGAAGAATGTACAATTTGTTTGGGGACCATCCCAAGACACCGCATTTCATGAGCTTAAAAACTTGCTTACACATGCACCTTTGCTTGCATTACCCAACTTTGATAAAACATTTGAAGTGCATTGTGATGGTAGTGTCAATGGCATAGGAGGTGTGTTAATGCAAGAGAAACACCTACTTGCATATTTTAGTGAAAAACTTGTTGGTGCACAACTTAACTACCCAATATATGATAAGGAATTATATGCTTTGGTGAGAGTTTTGCATGTTTGGGAGCACTATCTTCGACCTCCTGAATTTGTTATTCATACCGACCATGAAACGCTTAAGTACCTTAAAGGTCAAACTAAATTGAACAAGCGGCATGCCAAATGGAGTGAATTCATTGAGTCTTTTCCTTATGTCATCAAGTACATTAAGGGTAAAGAAAATGTTGTGGCGAACGCTCTTTCCCGCAAATGCATGCTATTTACTCAACTTGAGTTGAATGTCATTGGCTTTGAGCATATTAAAGACGTGCATGCGCATGATGTTTTGTTTGCTACTCCTTTTGCCAAATGTCAAGCTAACAATTGTTGGGAGAAGTATTACATGAAAGATGGCTATCTTATGCGTGCTAACGAACTGTGCATACCCGAGTCTTCTCTTCGTTTGTTGCTTTTGCAAGAGGCTCGCGGTGGAGGACTCATGGGTCACTTTGGACATGACAAGACATTTTCCACACTCTCCCACAAGTTCTTTTGGCCAAAGATGTTCCATGATCTGGCACGCTTCACCAACCATTGATCTACATGTCGCAAAGCTAAGTCAAAAGCTCAATCTCATGGTCTATACATGCCACTTCCAATACCTTTTGCACCTTGGGAAGATATAAGCATGGACTTTGTACTTGTTTTGCCAAGAACTAAAAATGGCCATGATTCCGTCTTTGTTGTTGCGGATCGTTCTTCAAAAATGGCACATTTTCTTCCATGTCACAAGATAGACGATGCTTCACATGTTACAAATATATTTTGTAGGGAAATCTTGCGACTACATGGATTCCCCAAGACCATTGTGTCGGACCGTGATGTCAAGTTCCTAAGCTACTTTATGAAGATGCTATGCGCCAAGCTCGAAATCAAGCTACTCCTCTCTTTGGCCTATCATCCACAAACCAATGGCCAAACGGAGGTCACCAATCGGACGCTCTCGACGCTACTACATGTGTTGATCAAGAAGAATATCAAGGAATGGGAAGAATGCCTACCCATCGCTGAGTACGCCTACAACCGCGCGTGCCACTCCATCACCGGTAAGTCACCCTTTGAAGTGTTGTATAGCTTCAACTCTTTATGCCCATTGTACATTCTTTCGCTACCACATCCAGAACGAGTGAACATGGACGCAAGCGCAAGAGCAAGCTACATCAAGAAGATGCATGAAGAAACAAGGCGCACGATCTAACGCCAAGTGGAACAAGTCACCAACAAGCGCAACATCAACAAGCACCCCATGGTGTTCAACACCGGTGATCTTTTGTGGCTACACATTTGCAAGGATCAATTCCCCACTGAGTGCAAGTCCAAGCTATGCCCTCGAGCCGATGGACCTTTCAAGGTGTTGGCACGCTACAACTGTTGGAAATATGCCCTAGAGGCAATAATAAATTGGTTATTATCATATTTCCATGTTCATGATAAAAGTCTATTATCCATGCTAGAATTGTATTGATCGGAAACTCAGATACATGTGTGGATACATAGATAACACCGTGTCCCTAGTGAGCCTCTACTAGACTAGCTTGTTGATCAAAGATGGTTAAGGTTTCCTAACCATAGACATGGGTTGTCATTTGATAACGGGGTCACATCATTAGGAGAATGATGTGATGGACAAGACCCAAACCGTAAGCATAGCATTTGATCATATCACTAAGTTTATTGCTACTCTTTCTTCATGTCAAGTATCTGTTCCTAAGACCATGAGATCATGAAACTCCCTGACACCGGAGGAATGCCTTGTGTGTATCAAACGTCACTTCGTAACTGGGTGATCATAAAGGTACTCTACAGGTATCTCCGAGGGTGTCTGTTGGGTTGGCATGGATCGAGACTGGGATTTGTCACTCCGTTTGACGGAGAGGTATATCTGGGCCCTCTCGGTAATACAACATCACAAGAAGCTTGCAAGCAATGTGACTAAGGAGTTAGTCATGGGATCTTGTATTACGGAACGAGTAAAGAGACTTGCCGGTAACAATATTGAACTAGGTATGGAGATACCGACGATCGAATCTCGAGCAAGTAACATATCGCTGGACAAAGGGAACTGCATACGTGATTGATTGAATCCTTGGCATCGTGGTTTCACCGATAAATATCTTTGTGGAATATGTGGGAACCAATATGGGCATTCAGGTCCCGCTATTGGTTATTGACCGGAGAGGTGTCTCGGTCATGTCCACATGATTCTCGAACCCGTAGGGTCCGCATGCTTAACGTTCGGTGACAATATAGTATTATGGGGTTATGTATGTTGGTCACCGAATGTTGTTCGGAGTCCCAGATGAGAGTCCGGACGTCACGAGGAGCTCCGGAATGGTCCGGAGGTAAACATCTATATACGGGAATTTATATTTTGGCTACCGGAAAAGTTTCCGGTTTTTTCGATATTGTATCGGGAAGCTTCTAGAAGGTTCCGGAAACTTCCGGAGGAGTCCGGAAGTCCACCAAGGGTTCCACCACGACCCAGGGGTTTGCATGGGCTGAGGAGAGGCCCCTATTGGGCTATGGACTGATGGTTGCTTTGAGTCTTACTTCAAGGATTTGTCCATAGGCATTTCTTGAAGTCCATTTGTTGGTTTCAAGGAGTTTATGTGATGCCCAAGCTGGTATACAAGGATTTATCAAAAGATTGGTCATGTGAGAGTTGAGCTTATTGCAAACATGTCTTGAAGAAGAAGATTGTGTGAACATTCATGTTTACCTTCAAGACATCATCTTTTATGAAGAGAAGATAAGATAAAAGGTTGATCAAGACTAAGTACAAAGAGTGATTCAAGTTGATCAACACACAAAGTGTAGAAAATGTACCAAGTGGGATGAAGTGATCTCATGGTATGGTAAGCATTGTCCATTACGCTTTGTGTACTAACCCATGATCTTTGTGAGTCTTCTTTGTCGGATTAGGTATTTTTCCATGGACTTGCATCAAGAGGAAGATCCCAAACTACCCATGGAGGATGACATCAAGTGGTGACCGTCATCAAGGTTGCGGTGTGCAAGTTCAAGTGAAGCATCACGAAGAGATCATGCTTGAAGCTTGCCGTCCATTGTGGTGTCAATGGATTTGTGAAGATGTCCCGAAGAGTGGCTCACCCATAGTGGAGTATGGGGGAGCAATCAACTAGTCTTCATCGAGCCAATGCAATCAAGAAAGGTGGTACAACTTGAGGAAGTCAAGATCATCATCTTCTAGCTCAAGTGGACTATGTGCAAGGTATATGTTTGCCCTTGATAGGTTTTCTACTTTACCGATCTCATGGTGGTAGTTGCACTACTACAGGATACTGCTAACGCGACACATCAATTAGAGACCCTTCGACAAAACTGTGTGCAATGACCAAATCGCAAACGGCATAGTTATAGCTCTGTCGCTAATGACGTTAACTATGTGCGATGGCGTATTGCTACTTTTTGAGCTTGCGTTGGTTTTCCCTTGAAGAGGAAAGGGTGATGCAGCAAAGTAGATAAGTATTTCCCTCAGTTGTTGAGAACCAAGGTATCAATCCAGTAGGAGATACAAGCAAGTCCCCAATCTTTGCACCTACACAAACAATAAAACACTTGCACCCAACGCTATAAAGGGGTTGTCAATCCCTTCACGGTTACTTGCAAGGATGAGATCTGATAGAGATAGATATAGAAGATTACTAAAACGAAAAGTAAAACAAAAGTAAAAAGATTGCAGCAAATTATTTTTGGTATTTTTGGTTTATAGATCTGAAAATATAATATGGAAAATAGACCCGGGGGCCATAGGTTTCACTAGAGGCTTCTCTCTTGAAGGAAAATAATACTGTGGGTGAACAAATTACTGTCGAGCAATTGATAGAAAAGCAAATAGTTATGACGATATCCAAGGCAATGATTATGCATATAGGCATCACGTCCGTGTCAAGTAGACCGAAACGATTCTGCATCTACTACTATTACTCCACACATCGACCGACTCCTGCCTGCATCTAGAGTATTAAGTTCATGAAGAACAGAGTAACGCATTAGGTAAGATGACATGATGTAGAGGGATAAACTCAAGCAATATGATGAAAACCCCATCTTTTTATCCTCGATGGCAACAATACAAATACGTGCCTCGCTACCCCTACTTTGTCACTGGGTGAGGACACCGCAAGATTGAACCCAAAACTAAGCACTTCTCCCATTGCAAGAATTACCAATCTAGTTGGCCAAACCAAACCAATAACTCGAAGAGACTTGCAAAGATATGAAATCATGCATATAAGAATTCAGAGAAGATTCAAATAATATTCATAGATAATCTGATCATAAACCCACAATTCATCGGATCTCGACAAACACACCACAAAAGAGTATTACATCGGATAGATCTCCATGAAGATCATGGAGAATATGGTATTGAAGAACATAGAGAGAGAAGAAGCCATCTAGCTACTAGCTATGGACCCGAAGGTCTGAGGTGAACTACTCACGCATCATCGGAGGGGCAATGGAGTTGATGTAGATGCCCTCCGTGATCGAATCCCCGTCCGGCAGATTACCGGAAAAGGCTCCAAGATGGGATCTCACGGGAACAGAGGCTTCCGGTGGGGGAAAAGTATTATCGTGGCTCTTTTTGGTATTGGGGGAATATTTGGGAATTTATAGGAGGAAGATTAGGGTTAGGAGGCCTGCAGGGGGGCACAAGCCAGGGGACCACGCCCCGCCCTAGGGCGCGCCCTGCAGGCTTGTCGCCTCCCGGCAGGTCTCCTGCCCTCCTCTCCAAGTCTGGTAGGTTTCTTCTGGTCCAAGAAAAATCACCGCGAAGATTTTATTCCGTTTGGACTCCGTTGAATATTCCTTATCTGCAATACTCAAAAACAAGGAAAAAACAGAAACTGGCACTAGGCACTAGGTTAATAAGTTAGTCCCAAAAATAATATAAAATAGCATATTAATGCATATAAAACATCCAAAACAGATAATATAATAGCATGGAACAATCAAAAATTATAGATGCGTTGGAGACGTATCACGTATCCATCAAATACGATCTAAAAAATAGTTGCGTGTGCGATGTTTGGCAAACAGTTGGCCTAGATAAACTGTTTGCTATTGGGTAATATAACACAAACACTTATAAAAATACAAGTGTGTGCGATGTACGGCATACAGTTCACCCCGATAAACTGTTTGCGCTGATCAAGCTGAACACAAACGATTGTCCAGATGATCATGTGTGCGATAGACGACATACAGGTCACTCGGATGAACTGTTTGTGATGAGGTAAAATAACATAAATGGTTACATAGATCAAGATGTGTGTGATAGACAGAATACAGGCCACTGGGATGAACTGTGTGCGATAAGCAAAAATAACACAAACGGTTTCTCAGATCAAGATGTGTGTGATGTACACAGGACACTTGGATGTGTTGTGGGCAAACGGTTCCAGATAAAGAACTGTCAGGGACTGATGACATCATCACCAAAGGATTTGGTTGTTTATTCCGTATGCGATGTGATTTGCTCAATATGCCCACAAACATCTATGCTCTATTTAGAAGAACATGATTGCATAACCAACTTAAGCATCCAATACACACATAACATTGGCGCGCACCTTAATAAACTATTACATGCATAATAAACTTATATTCCTCTAAAACTACAAACATTTTTGTATAGAGGGAGTATGAGAATTGAGAAACGATCATCAAATCATCTACTTCTTATGACGCTTGCCGCCAGCGCTCTCCTTGTGGCTCGATCCCTCGTTGTCTTCACGTAGGAGGCACTTCCTCATGTCAACGATCCGCCTGAACATCTCGTAGCATGTGTACACTTGCTTGGCCGCGGTCTGGAGGTGATATTCATCCAGTTTCTTCACCCAGCCCCTGTGCCAGATAGGCTTGTTCTTGTTGCACTCAGCCTTCATGTCAGCGTAGTAGGGGTCGATGATGGCCTCGGCTAGGTCAACATGGGAGTCCATGTCCTTCTTGCGGCCCCAGAACCTGTAGTGGCCGCAGATGTCGACAAGCTTCTGGCAGGCCAATCCCAAAGTCTTGAGCACCTTTGGATCGTTGGCGCTGTGCACCGTAGCGAACCTGTAGTCGGGGCTATTGACAAACCTGGTGAAATGATCGCAAGGCACTGTGGCCAGGCAGTAGTGGTAGAGGAGGACGTGATGGCCCATGCACAACTGGGCGACGACAACCTTCTGATCATGCCCGGCACGACCGCCGGTGTAAGCGAGGTCGAAGCCGACCACTTTGTACTTGTCATCCGCATCAAGCAACCGCTCCATGGTGTCGATGGAGTCCTCCACCATGCCCGGGTCATTGGTGTACACCACCGTGAGGTCCATCTTCCTCATGTGGGTCTCCACATGATGCACGCCGAACTCCATTGGAGCGCTGCTGGACATCCTCTCTGTATGTGTCGTCCAGGGTGCACTTATTGTGTTGTGGGGCGCGATCGAAAACGTGAAGAGACTATGGTTAATGGCCGTGGGTATAAATGGGGGGCGGACGTCCTGGAAAACCGGCACGTCCGGATGGCAGTTTCCGCAGCGCGTGATTCAGTCGTGGAGCACGTAACTGCATGGGGCGACGCGCATGGCGCAACCGCATGCATATGGAGCCCCGAATGTGATCGTGGGCCGGCCCCAACCGCTGGCAGAGCGCACGCGGAGGGGCGCGAGAGCAGAGCACGCACAGGGACGCGAGAGCAGAGCACGCGGTGGGATGCGAGGTCGAACCAGACCACTATGTACTTGTCCTCGTCAAGTAACAGGTCCATGACGTTGGAGTTCTCCATCCAGATCGGATGTTTGGTGTACACCACGAACCGACAGGGCGTGTCCACTACGGCATGCATGGTGAAATGGCGCTCGTCGTCGGCAGCCACTGGGAGCACCATTGGAGCCGTGCAGGATACCCTCGGTCATGGTTCTGCTTCTTAAGGTCCGGATATTAATCGTCAATTGCATATTGATGTCCAGATATTAATCGGCCATTGCATACTAAGGAAAAGATAGTACTACCAAAATAAGAGTCTCCCTCATAAGATGTCATTTGCATGGTTGTATGTGATACCCGGCAAAGAGGTCGTTTGGACGAACTGTTTGTGTTGATCAAAAGTAACACAAACGATTCTGCGTAACAAGATGTGTGTGATACCCGGCAAACAGGTCAGTACTCGGAATTGGGTGGGAAGACCAATAAAAAGACAGACGATTCCTAATAATAAGGTGTGTGTGATGTGGCCTATGGGCAAACACTTGCTCGCACCCAATTGTGTGTGATTGTTGAAATCATCACCGACGTGTTCCTTTCTACCCCCTCTGTCCCAAAATAAGTGTCTCAAGCTTAGTACAACTTTATACTAGAGCTAGTACAAAGTTGAGACACTTATTTTGGGACGGAGTGAGCATAATCTTAAGCGATGTGATCTGCTATGTTTGCATATAGCATCTATGCTCTATCTACAGAACAACATCATGATTGCATAACCCAAATAAACATCCAATTACATTATTGACTACACATAACATTTGCACACATCAATTAACAAGTACATGCATACTAAACTAGTAGTGACAATCATCAAATCATTCATCTATAGTTCTTGTGACAAGGGGTGCCGATCGGCACAGGACGGAGGCACTTCCTCATGTCAACGATCCGCCTGCGCATCTCGTAGCTTACGTACACGTCCTTGGCCGCGTACTTGATGTGATCTTCATCCAGTCTTCGGACCCAGGCGCGGTGCCAGGCAACCTTCTTCTTCTTGCAGACATCCTTCATGCCTCTGTAGTAGGGGTCGATGATGGCCATGGCAAGGTCAACCAGGGAGTCCTTATGCTTCTCCTCGCGGCCCAAGATCTTGTACATGCATTGGATGTCCACAAGATTCCGGCAGGCCAAGCCAGTCGTCTTGAGCACCTTTTCATCGTTGGCGGTGTCCACCGTACTGAATATGTAGTCGGGGCTGTTGACAAACCTGGCAAATCGATCGCAAGGCCTTGTGGCCAGGCAGTAGTGGTAGACGAGGACGTAATGGCCCACGCATAGCTGGGCGACGGCAACCTTCTGATCATGCCCGGCACGAGCGCTGGTGTACTCGAGGTCGAAGCCGACCACTTTGTACTTGTCATAGACAAGTAACTGCTCCATGGTGTGGATGGAGTTCTCCACCCAGATCGGGTCGTTGGTGTACACCACCATGAGGTTCTTGAACCTTACGTGGGTGTCCACGTAGGCACGAATGGTGAATTGCCGCTCGTCATCAACAACCGCTGGTAGCTCCGTCATTGGAGCCGAGCAGGATATCCTCTCTGTATTTGGAGTGTGGGTGTGCTTCTTACGTTGTGGGGAAAGGTTGAAGAGAGACAATAGGTTAAATGAGCGGTGGAGTAAATGGGGGCTGGACGGGCTATAATTGGCACATCTTGTCACCGCGTTCCCGGCGGAGGATTGCTGTGCAAGCTTGACCAGCGCACGAACAAGCGTTCCCGGCGGTTCGTTTGGTCACGTGGTGGCTCGAAGTGCCGCCAACGTATTGTTGGTGAGCCTGTTCCCCCGCGCAAATGCACACAGCCTTCCGCCCATCTCGGTTGGCCACGCGTCGGCTGGAAGAAGCTACCATTATTGGGGGCGTTAAATGGCAAACGGTTAGCAAAAACGATGCTTGTGCAATGACATAAAGCAACGTACAAGTTCAGCACTAAGCAGCGTTGTGGAATATGCAGTGCGGGTGCGACTGGGAAGGATGGTGCGGGTTTTATTAAGCGGGGACGATGGTGAGGGTGTTCTCGGCCAGAATAATAATGTGCTTCGGAGGCAACGGTTCAGAAGACACAACCGTTTGCGATAAGTGTAACTACCGTGTAAATGGACTGCCGTGGTCCGTGTAAATCCTACTGCCGCAGACGTTCGATGCGCGGGAATGCGACACACGCGTGTCGCGGCACAATGTTAGTCCTCGCACCCGGTTACAATCCAGGAAAATAACCAAGTTTTTGGGTTCCAGATTTCATCTTTTCGTGTGACACCTGGATTTTTTACTGCATTCAACAAGTTTGCAAGTAAGTCAAGCATTTTTTACCGTAATATGCATAGTGTAAAAAACTGCCAACACTAAAACGTAGCTGTGCGTGCTGTGGGCAAACAGTTGCTAGTAGTAAATTGTGTGGGGACTCTAAGATAAGCATAAATATTCCATCAACCAAACTGATTGTAGCTCAAGACTGCAATTACATTGCTCTATGTATTAGTTCATAAAACAGAGTCTCACCGACATCTAGATCAACACATAATAAACATACTCAAGCAGAGATATAAGACGCACAAACTATAGATAGCTAGGGTAGTGCTGGCATCAGGACATGTATATATAACTCAATCCTAATCGTACCCACCAACAATGTAAACTTTCTCCAGGTACTCCGCGTACGCGGCGTGCGCCACCCTCCGAGAATACTTCTGCTTGAAAGAGCCAACAGCTCGTCCTCTAGCATGCGCCAGAACACTTGCAAACATGGGGTTAAGCCTTTGGGCGTAGAACGGGCATCCGAAGCCCCCATTCCGGGTCCTGATACGACGATTATGCGTTCCCGCATATAGCTCCTTGAGCTTTTGCTTCTTGTACCTTCTCTGGTCGTACTTATCGCTGCCAACGTCGTCAGATAGCACCTATACATATAATAAAAAATCATGACATTGATGAATAAAATGCATAAAATGATATCACAAACAACTTAGTGCAACAAAATTATTAACTAATGACTTTAAATGCATGAACCGATTATTTTCAAACAAACAAGGAACTTTGAAGTAAGTACTACTCCACATTATCACTAAAGTAGTGATCTACATGCTCTTATACTGTGTTTATTTACAAATGGGTACATGTACAATCATCTATGTAGACGGATTATTAGCAAAATGATCATTTGTAGAGGTCAACCATTAAATCACTGTAAAACCTTAGACATAATACTAGCATAATCGTATGTACGGTTGTCACTTATCCAAGTCACTTATCATTTACCTACCAAACAATCAATACGTACACACTAACACAGATCTATCGAATCTTACTCTGATTACATGGATTGAAATAACATGAACCCCAGACAAATTACAAAAAAGGCGGAAAACAGAACTAATCAGAGATACCCTATGATATAGTTACCAAAATAGGGGGGGTCTAACCTGTTCTCCGTCGTCGTCGGAGTTGTCGCCGTCGGAGTCGGAGTCGTCGTCGGTGGAGTGGTCATCAGAGAGGTCGTAGTAGTCTCTGTGCAGCACCGCCTCCTGCTGGGGAGGCACGATGGGGCTTACGACGTCATTGCCGTGCTTCTGTCCGCGCGAGACCTCATCGGCCGGGAGGGCAACCTCGTCGCCCAGCATCAAGAGATGCTTAGTTGCTTCGCCGGCCCCGGCTTCGACCCCCGCGTCACCACTCCCTCCGATGGTGCACTTGGTCACCATCTGATACACTTCCGAGTGCGTTTACGACTGGGAACGGCGGCGAGGATGCAGGCGCAGTGTGTGGAGAGAGGAGAGTGCGGCCGCCTGCTATAACCAGCGGCACATGCGGGATTAATATAGAGTGGTTGGGAGCTAGGCGGGAGGCGTGTAAATGGCTCGCCTCCCGGTGAGCCTGCGCAGCGGTCTTCTCGCATGCCTCACCCCTGCTCGCACATCTCTGAAAGCACATTTGCTCCCTTGGTGGTTTTGGTAATTAATAACAAATATATGTCATTGAACTAATGTTTCCACTAAGCATATTTCAGGAAAAGTTCAATGATAGGGATGGCAAAAGGATTGTGGAGATACCCCAAGATGCAAGGAAATGGATTGGCAAAGCTTCAAGCAAGAGGACTCTACATTTTACTTTGTGATAAATCACTTTGAGTCCATAGGAAAGCCAATACTATTAAAAGGGGGTAAGGTACTGCTGGTGAACAAGATGCTCCACGTGCAAAAGAGATAGTCACCAAAAACACCCACAAGCTCTTCCACAAAAGTCTGTCCAAAGCCAAATATCTAAAATCGGTGCAACCAACACTTCCCACTCGGTGCCACCGATTCCCAAACTCAGACAGACCCATGCCAAACCCTAGCACATCGGTGCAACCGATTCCACTTCGGTGCCACCGATTCCACTTCTGTGCCACCGAGTTTGGGTTGCCAACTTTCTGTTACCTTGATTCACAAAATTGGTACCACCTAGTTGCGCAATCTGACCATTGGTCACCTAATCGGTACCACCGAGAATTATATATCAGTCTCACCGAGATTCAAAAGTTGCTGCCTTTTGGTCACTTCGGTACCACCGAGATTCACACATCGGTGTCACCGAGTTGGTCACTTTAGGTGTAATGGTTGGATTTTTGGGGATGCCTATATATACCCCTTCACCACCACCCACTCATATGAGAAGCACTCAGAACTATTCCATACTTGGCCCATCCAATTTTCTGAGAGAGAGCCACCTACTCATGTGTTGAGATCAAGCCATTCCACTCTATCCATATGAATCTTGATCTCTAGCCTCCCCAAGTTGCTTTCCACCAAATCAATCTCTCCACCAAAGCCAAATCTGTGAGAGAGTGATTGTGTGTTGAGGAGTCTATCATCTTGAAGCACAAGAGCAAGGAGTTCATCGACATTACCGAGCCTATTACCTTTTGGAGGGTGGTGCCTCCTAGATTGGTTAGGTGTCGCTTGGGAGCCTCCTACTTCGTGTTGTGGAGTTGAACCAAGAAGTTTGTACGGGCAAGGAGATCGCCTACTTCATGAAGATCTACCCATAGTGAGGCTGGTCCGTCGTGGACGGAAGCCGTTATGGAATAGTCAAGGTTGCTACTTGGTGAACCCTTATGGGTGGAGCCCTCCGTGGACTCTCGCGACCGTTACCCTCCGTGGGTTGAAGACTCCATAAACGTGGACGTACGATAGCACCACCTATCGGAACCACGGGAAAAATCTTCGTGTCTACAAATTGCGTTTGATCTTCCTTCCTACCCTCTACTATACATGCTTGTTGTTACTTTCCACTGCTATACTCTTAGACATGCATGTGTAAGGTGTGCTTGACTTGCTATCATTCCTAAAATCTGCCAACACTTAAAATTGGGAAAAGGTAGGATTTTTATTTGGTCAAGTAGTCTAATCACCCCCCCTCTAGACATATTTTCGGTCCTACAAGTGGTATCAGAGCTTTGATCTCCATTGCATTGGTCTCACAACCTAGCAGAGTATGGCGTCTAGTGAGGGAAATTATCACCGTAGAGGTCCGTACTTTGATGGCACTAATTTTGCTAGTTGGAAGCACAAAATGAAAATGCACATTCTTGGTCATAACCCCGCCGTTTGGGCCGTTGTTCGTGTTGGCTTGCAAGGTGAATTCTTTTGTGATGGAAAGGAACCGGATCGTGAAGCGACCATAGATGAATTGAAGATGTTACAATACAACGCTCAAGCATGTGACATTATCTTCAACTGCCTATGCCCCGAAGAATTCAACAAAATCAGCCGTCTTGAGAATGCAAAAGAGATTTGGGATACTTTGGTTGATATGCACGAAGGTACCGAATCCATGAGAGAATCCAAGTTGGACATTCTTCAAAGTCAGCTTGACAAGTTCAAGATGAAGGATGGTGAAGGAGTCGCGGAGATGTACTCTAGGCTAGCTCTCATCACCAATGAGATTGCCGGCTTAGGAAGCGAAGAAATGACCGACAAATTCATCATCAAGAAGATACATATCCTTGTATTTGTCTCTTGTGTGTTGGTACTAACCCATGTAGGTGAGAAGAGTAAGGAAACAACAAGGATGCTCCCAACTCATGGTGATCTTCATCAACCTTGAGCATCCACCACTACCTCACCAACATGAAGTCTTCATCGACAAAACCCAAGGTTAGTTTATCCCTCCTATGGGGGGACGTCACATCAAGGGGGAGATTTACTCTAAGACTTGAGTTAAAGCATCTCATAGTATGTGACAACATTAAATGCTTTATGTAAAAGTGGTAACCACACTTGTGCTTAAACGATGAGTATGACCTATGATCAAGTATTCTTACTTGGCTCCTAAGTCAATATACTCATATACAGATGACTCCTTCATCGCAAAAATGCTTGATAGATACTAGTATGTTTGTGCATGTTTACCATGATTTCATTTGACATCTTATTGTGTGAGCGTGTTGGTCTGCATTTATTTATCCATTCGAGGACATCCAATTGTTGCTATTTGGCTTTTGATTTTTCTTTTGCCAATTGGATGGACAAGAATGCCTAGGACCACTCTCTAGCTATCTATGCTTTCTTACCTCATATTCTATTCTTGCTGCATCACAAAATTTGAACAAGGACTTTTTGATCTCTCTGTGTGAGGAGCACTCGGAGTTCCATATCGACAAATGACTGACCATTAAAACCTCCCAAGTGCATCTCGGTGGAACCAACCCAAAATCTCGGTCTCACCGAATGCCTAGGGTTGATCTGGTTTTCTATCTCGGTACCACCGATTCCATCTTCTCTGTTACACCGAGTTTCCCTATCAGCAGACAGTTGAGGAATTCGGTGGCACCGAAAAGTTAGAATCGGTGTCACCGACAACCATGGGTTTATATAGAGGCGGACCCGACTTTTGAAATCTATTATTCAACCGTCGCCCCCTCCGAAACCCTTGCTGCCGAACCAAGGCCCTTGGTCATCACCTTCGTCTTCCCGAGCGCCTCCGCCGTTGGAAGTCTCTGCCATCGACGGAATCCTCTTCCCCGTCGCCGCCGTAGCGAAGTCGTCACCAAGCTAGGGTATGATTTCACCCCCTCTTGCGCTCCCACCTCCGATTCTTGCGCATTAGGGCTTCTCCATCGATAAGCCATAATTTGAGATTGATTCATCCACGAGAAACTCCAGTAGAATAGCGAACGAATGATTTTTTAGGTTTTGCCGTCCGCCACATGAATCTCGGTGGAACCGACGCAAAAGAATCGGTAGCACCGATACGTTTTTTCTGGCAAACTAAGAACACCTCGGTGGAACCGAGTGCCAATTTTCGGTGTGACCGAAAATGGTGCCAAGTTTCCAGAAAGTAGGTTGTCTGTCTCGGTGGGTCCGAAAAAATTGCTTAGGTTGTACCGACATACATTTGGCAGAATCTAAAATTTAAGAAATCTTAGTTCAAACTTTTGAAAATGTCTGCATTTTGTGATGACTCATCCCTTCCACTCTTCTATACTCTAATTCACAGGGTCAGATATGTCAGATGCTGAAGACAGTCAAAATGATCTCAGAGAGCAGAGTGTTGACATGAGCTCAGGCACTAGTCCTGAGGGGAGCTATGATGATGTTCCTAGTTCTCCTGATTTACCCAAGGCTGCTACAAGGACAAGGAGTAAGCTCAACTCAGATGAGGAGGATGAGGACTTTATTCCTGAGGAGCTGTCCAAGAAGGATGACACTGCAAAGAACACCACTGCTGCTGCTTCTTCATCCAAGAAGAAGAAAGCTATCAGGAAGGAGTATGCTAGCTCAGGGTCAGCTAGAGCACCAGAGAGTGCTAGGGCAACAATGACTCTTCACCTTGAGTCACCTCCCAAGAAGTCTATGCCTAAGAAGGCTGGTGAGAAGAAGAAGAGAGCTAGGAAGAGGATCATACATGTTGTGGGCAGGCCTACCTCTATGTATGAGGATCCAGAGGCTGCTGCTAAGGAGGAGGAGGAAGAGCCAGTTGTCAAGGCTCCTCCAAAGAAAAAGAAGAAGCTTATGGCAAATGCTATGCCTAAGGCTACCACATCCAAGAGCACCAAGACTGCACCTAAGAAGGCTGCTGCTGCTGAAAAGCCTAAGAGGTTCTCCAGAGAGATCCAGCTTCCAGCAAGAATAAGACCTCCACCTTTAGGGAAGCTGAGGATGATGATGATATGACTGCTTTGATGAAGCTCAGACCACACCTTCCAGAGCACAATGCTAGCCATTTGCTTGCTGAGGACATGAAGAAGAGGAAGGATTCTGGTTTGAGGGAATGGAGAGCCATCGATCCATATGCCCAGAGGAAGAAAACAGCTGTGGACTACATATTTTATACCAAGGAGCAACAAGATTTCTATGAGACAATCTTGCTTGATAAGAGCCCAGCTGTAAGTGACATGAGATATGTTGATTGGAAGTATATCAAGGCAAATGAAGACTACTTCCCAAGTGTCCAAGACAACTTTCACTGCATTGGCTTAGATGAATTTGTTGGCAAGGAATTCACTGCATGGAACGATGAGATGATCATGCAATTCTACTCCACTGCTCACTTCTATGGAGATGGTAGGATTGTGTGGATGACTGAAGGAGCA
Organism: Elymus sibiricus; assembly: GCA_039707655.1. Taxonomy (NCBI): domain Eukaryota; kingdom Viridiplantae; phylum Streptophyta; class Magnoliopsida; order Poales; family Poaceae; genus Elymus; species Elymus sibiricus. The sequence continues at coordinate 195,326,056 of CM077663.1, read as the reverse complement.
AGGTATGAATCTACTATTGAGGAATGGGCTGCCATCTTAGGAGTCCCAAGGGTGGAAGAAGGAGATCTGGATGTCTATTCTGAATCCAAGGAGAGCCACAATGCTATGTCTAACATGTATAATGAGATTCCTGCTGCACATGTGAAGTCTCACAAGCTAGGATCCATCTACTTCCTCCAGGAAGGCCTCCGGACCATCAACACCATCTTGAGGCACACCTTGATGCCTAAGTCTGGAGATGAGAAGATGATTAGAGGCTATTCCATCAACATGCTGATCCATCTTGATAGACACACCAGGATAAGGGTGATGGACTTGATAGTAGAGACTGTGAAGAGGGTTGCTGCTGATCAGAAGTGCTCATGCTACTATGCACCTTACATTCAGATGCTCATCAACTCCAAGCTGGAGAAGCACATCTTTGCTCTTGACAGGCCACACTTGCCCGTATAGCCTGATCTTGAGGACAACATTGTGGTGATGAACCCAGATCATCCCACCTCAGCTGCATCACCGGCAGAGGCAGAGGCAGCTAGAGCCACTAGTGCTCAAGCCCCTAGATCCAGGAATGAGCAAATGGATCTCTTGATCAGTACCATTCAGGGCATGCAGAAGGATATCAAGGACATATTGGAGAATCAGCATAGTCTTGTGAGGATCATGGAGAATAGGATCAAGACCCTAAATGACAAGGTAGATGGGCTGACCAAGACCGTGAACGAGCTCAAGAAGGAAGTTGATAGCGTGCCCAGTCCCAACACTACAGATGATGAGGATGACTCTTCTCTCAGGCTAGGCACTCAATTCACTACTCAGGCCAGATCAGCCACAGTGCCAGCTCCAGAGTTGAGGCCTACTTCATCAGCACCTGCTACAGCCTCTTCAGCTCCATCAGCTCCTCCAGTTCCTCCAGTTGCTACTCCAACTCCATCCATGACATCTGCCGACATCTTCGCTGACGCAGTTCTCTCAACTCCTTCATCGACTACCGGAGGAGATCAGCCCTAGAAGAGCGCTTAGTTATATACCTTTGAACTTTTTGGTAACTTGTTGGCAAAGGGGGAGAATATGTATATAGATCTTTAGGCTTCGAGAGAGAGAGCGTTGGTTTTTATCGCTTTTCAAAACATTTGATCTTTTGGTTTGCTTGTGTTAAACCTTGTGGTGTTTGATCATACACTTGATGTGTATTGCTACTATTTCCTATCATTGTTATGCTTATGAAGTGGTCATTCACCGTTACTTGATTGTGTTGTGCTATGATATTCATTCTCATTATTCTCGCACACCACCAAGTTGTATGTGACATGAAAGAGTGCCCCATGTACCTAATCGATTGTGCATTTGCATTCAAACGCAAATTTAAAATAATGCACAAATTTAGGAGGACCTCTTGCTTATCACATACTTCTCAAAGCGACGATTATATTCATTGATTATATCATATGTCGAAGCTTTGATCTATATGTTGTCATCAATTACCAAAAAGGGGGAGATTGAAAGCACATTTTCCCCCTTGTTGGTTTTGGTAATTAATAACAACATATATGGCATTGAACTAATGTTTCCACTAAGCATATTTCAGGAAAAGTTCAATGATAGGGATGGCAAAAGGATTGTGGAGATACCCCAAGATGCAAGGAAATGGATTGGCAAAGCTTCAAGCAAGAGGACTCTACATTTTACTTTGTGAGAAATCACTTTGAGTCCATAGGAAAGCCAATACTATTAAAAGGGGGTAAGGTACTGCTGGTGAACAAGATCCTCCACGTGCACAAGAGATAGTCACCAAAAACACCCACAAGCTCTTCCACAAAAGTCTGTCCAAAGCCAAATATCCAAAATCGCTGCAACCAACACTTCCCACTCGGTGCCACCGATTCCCAAACTCAGACAGACACATGCCAAACCCTAGCACATCGGTGCAACCGATTCCACTTCGGTGCCACCGAGTTTGGGTTGCCAACTTTCTGTTACCTCGATTCAAAAAATCGGTACCACCGAGTTTGTTGGATCGGCGTCACCGAGTTGCGCAATCTGACCGTTGGTCACCTAATTGGTACCACTGAGAATTATATATCGGTCTCACCGAGATTCAAAAGTTACTGCCTTTTGGTCACTTCGGTACCACCGAGATTCACACATCGGTGTCACCGAGTTGGTCACTTTAGGTGTAACGGTTGGATTTTTGGGGATGCCTATATATACCCCTTCACCACCACTCACTCGTATGAGAAGCACTCAGAACTAGTCCATACTTTCCCCATCCAATTTTCTGAGAGAGAGCCACCTACTCATGTGTTGAGATCAAGCCATTCCACTCTATCCATACGAATCTTGATCTTTAGCCTCCCCAAGTTGCTTTCCACCAAATCAATCTCTCCACCAAAGCCAAATCTGTGAGAGAGTGATTGTGTGTTGAGGAGTCTATCATCTTGAAGCACAAGAGCAAGGAATTCATCGACATTACCAAGCCTATTACCTTTTGGAGGGTGGTGCCTCCTAGATTGGTTAGGTGTCGCTTGGGAGCCTCCTACTTCGTGTTGTGGAGTTGAACCAAGAAGTTTGTACGGGCAAGGAGATCGCCTACTTCGTGAAGATCTACCCATAGTGAGGCTAGTCCTTCGTGGACGGAAGCCATTATGGAATTGTCAAGGTTGCTACTTCGTGGACCCTTATGGTTGGAACCCTCCGTGGACTCTCGCGACCGTTACCCTCCGTGGGTTGAAGATTCCATAAACGTGGACGTACGATAGCACCACCTATCGGAACCACGGGAAAAATCTTCGTGTCTACAAATTGCGTTTGATTTTCCTTCCTACCCTCTACTATACATGCTTGTTGTTAGTTTCCGCTGCTATACTCTTAGACATGCATGTGTAGGGTGTGCTTGACTTGCTATCATTGCTAAAATCTGCCAACACTTAAAATTGGGAAAAGGTAGGATTTTTATTTGGTCAAGTAGTCTAATCACCCCCCCCCCTCTAGACATACTTTCGGTCTTACAGTCTCCCGTCTAGCCCGCGCAGAGGACTGCTCGCACATCTCCCGGTTAGCCTGGGGAGAGGACTGCTCGCACACGTCCCGACAATTCACACACAAGCTCGCACGTCTCCCGGTGAGCCAGAGCGGCCTACTCGCACGCATCCGGTCAATTTACACACCTGCTCGCACGCCTCACGGTCAGACTGAGCCGCGGACTGCTCGCATCATGCGTCCCGTCGACTCACGTCCGCTCGGACGGCACACGGGGCTCATGGTGCTACATAATATTTTGTTGGGACCAACGCACATGGTTCAGTACTGTAATCGTTTGTGATGGTAACGTGACAAGTGTGTGTACCAAGCAACAACCTTTAATAAGCTCCCGTTTGTAAGAAAAGTGTATCAAAATTTTGTCTCTAATTAGGCCAGAAATTAGCACACTATATATATATGTATATATGTATATATATATATGATATATATATATCATGAACGGAATCCCAAGTTTCACGATTTTTAGTTGATTTTTGGATTCACTTCAATTTAAAATGATTTTTCGATGTTTGAGGTTCCTTACCATTTATTGCATGGCGACTAAACACTTGAACCCAAGGGGACATATGATTTCCCCCAATGAATTCCTGGAAACTCAATTATTGCATATTTTTCGAATGATATATGGACATTTTGTAATTATAACACATATTGATGTGTCACGTGTTTTCTGCATAAAAATAGTTTGACGCGCCTCGAAGTGGTGTTTCCGGTGGTGGCCGCGCACGGGGGGTGGGGGGCTCTTTCCGTTTCACTTGTTTGCACTAGCCTGTGTGTGTGGGATCGTCCGTTTTGTGAGGCAGTGCCACCCCAAATTATCAAAATTGTGCATTGAAATGTTTAAAACAAGGCACGTCATGCCTGTGTTTAGGACACATGCACACGATGGTGGTGGTCCCTCGGACAATAATCCTTCGTGCGTTACTAGTGATCCCCACATTCATGGGTCCATACATGTGGTCTATCACTTTTGAGCCGCATCGGTAGGGGTTTGACCAAGGTGGGTTAAGTTAATCTGCTCTGTGTTGCGGTAGATCATGGTGAGATTCCAAACCAAAGATTGACGTGACGTACTCATGTGTACCTCCTACCGCTCAAAGTTGAGGGGGTGCATGGGAGGAGACATACATATTGCACGCAATTTTCTTTAGCGTGGGGACTTCCCAATTTGTGAAGCACGCACTGTATCAAAGTCGTGCAGTTGGCATTTTGAATCAAAAAAACATACCCATGCATATGCTTGTGTCACATATAATCTATGGTGGTCCTAAGTGTGGCTCCCTCAGATGGTAATCGGTGATGCGTCAATCTATGGGGCCCATGTGTGGCACCTATATTATATATTGTTTTGACCAATGTGGATCCTTTTCATTATGCGTGCGTGTGGCCCTGTTTTGGATACTCTAACTTAGCTAGAGGTTGGAGTTAGTTTCTAGCTCATGACTAACCCTAAACTAACTCTAGCCAAAGAGGTTTTGGATGACAGGGTTAGATTGACAATAGATGCACTTGATGGAGAGAGAAAAGTGATTTTTCAGTGAGCCCCACGAGAACTAGCTCCAATTAGCACCTCTTGGCTGGTGGGATAGAAAGGGCCCCATGAGAACTAGCTCCAATTAGCACCTCTTGGGTGGGATAGTTTTTTTTGTGGGTTAGATGCAACTAGCTACAATCTAACCCTCATGTTTGAATACTTTAGCGCTATTTGTGCCCCAACTAGCTCAAACTAACTCTAACCCATGGATCCAAACAGGGCCTATGTGCATTGTGATCGATCCTCTTCGTAAGTCGACTTACAGTTTCTAAGGCAAGTGACATTAAAATTCTATTGGTTACTAACTAAACAAACACTTAATTACATATATACATATATGTGTGGGCCTCATGGAGTGGGCGTTTGTTTTGTCAAACACTCTCTCACGTGGTCATCGGAATCGTCACATCGACAGAACCATGTCCATGTGGGTCGTCACTTTGACAGGTGTCTGTAGAGATGTTTATTTGACCAAGGTGGATTCTTCTTGTTGGTATATGTGTATATATTATACGTAGTTGATATATGCATCGACATTTCAATTCTAACAAAAAATCAAACGCATCGTACACATTGAATCCCTCCTATCGAATCGAACTGTGGGCGCGCTTGGGGATATATATGCATGGGTCGTTAACCTCAGTACGTGGCCATTCTGGTTCGAGAGACACACATGTGACGGCGAAAGTTGTGCGTTTGGTATTTGAAAACATCGCACAACGCTTTCATACATATGTGCCTAGGGCCATGCATGTGCGTTGGTGTTGTCTACACACACTCCCTCACATGGTTATGGACGACATGCCAAATTTGTGGACCCATGTGGTCTATCACTTAATCCTGCCCATATATACTACAGGTTAATTTGACCAATGTAGATATAGTCCTCTCGTTATTTGTTACGATATAGTTCATGGTGAGATACGAGACAGAAGTTTGAGCAGATACATATATATAGGTTGTGGTGTTTGTTCGAAGCATGTGTGTGCGTGGGGCGGGCGGGGGCGGGGGAGGGGCATCACAATAGTACTACGTATACACGAAACCTATTTATGAGGTCAGGTACTACATACCATTTAACTTTCGAGCCACATCAAAAAGTTTTGCACGCACAAAATATCACACCACCTTAAGTAATTAGTCGAGCCACACACATGTGGTTGCGGTCTCACCCATCTTGTGAAGTTTCCGAGATGCGCCCATCAGCGGGCCCCAGCAATCTACCCTCAGAACTAAAACATGGGGGAGGGGGTGATCATGATGGATTTCTATTGGTTTTCTGTTACGGTAGGGTGAATTGCAGTTGTAGTATAAGTTTGTAAGTTCATATATATACTGAGCTACCATCCCCCCCGACTCGAAGGCGTGTGTGTGTGGGGGGGGGGGCAGGGGGGCATAAACCAACATTGCCGTGTGCTCTGCAGGACATTGTGTGTCACATGAAAGTTGTGCATTCCGTATTTGAACACCACAACAGCCTTTCCATACATACATTTGGTCTACAAGCAGGTCTGTTTGTGCGATGACCCTAGATTTATCGTTTTTAATTTCCAATGTTGTTATATAAATGGCAGGGTAGTCTTTTTTTGAAACTTAAATAGCAGACAAGTTGAAGGAGACAACTGTGTGCGATTGTGTACGCAGTAGAGCAGTAGACACGGTTCCCGCATGCTAACTGTGTGCCACGCCCGGCCCGTGGTTGTCACGTAACTACAGACCACCTTGCACCAACCCGCATAGAGAAATCTTAAAAATAGTTACCTGCCTTGATCAATTCAAAAATTGATGGTTCCGCGGGTTTATCTCTTTGAATTGCACACAGATATTATGTTCGGGCCGTGTGCGATGTTTGTTCTTCCGGCGCCACTTCAAACCCTTCATAAAAATTTCAGTTTGTCCCGGCTTTTCATTCCCTCCAAGTAAAATTTAAAGTAGCTGCGGCATTTCCTCAAACACCACCTAGGCCCCTCCCACCCCCAACCCCACACAACTCCCTCGCTCGAACCCTAGCTACCTCGCCGTCGCCGCCGCCGCCCCCGATCCCGCTTCGCGTTCCACAGTCAACCTCTCCTGCTCTCCCCGTCCAGGTTACGAACCCATCTCTGTACCCTCGCCGCCCTGAATTTCTTAGATGGCGCCTGCTAAACACCCCCTTCCTCACAGATCCACACTGATCCCCACCGCAGACCGTCGCAGCCTAATCCCAGCTACACTTGCAGGGGAGATTGATGAGCGAATGGCCAAAAGGAGGTATATCGCGGCCTTTCCGATGGACGATGCCGAGGTGGCCGCTGAGGCTGCCGGGGAAGCTAACTACGATGACGAGGTGCCCGCCGGGATCGCCGGGGAAGCTGACTACGATGACGAAGTGTCCACCGAGGCCGCCGGGGTAGCTGACTACGATGACGAGGTGGCCGCCCAGGCCGCCGTGGCCGCCGGGGAAGCTGTCCACGATGATGAGGTGGCCGCCGAGGCCATCGGGGAAGCTGACTACGATAACGGGCTATGTCACAGGTTAAGTGGCCCTACCTCGACCCCTCAGGTTCAACCCCCGTCGACCTCATGCAAGGCCCAGCCGCTGATCTACTCTGCTTCGCTCTCAAGAATTTGCCTTCCTTCATCTCCATGGAGCCTCTTTTGTCATTTCCGAAGGACACGTTCTATGGCGGTGGATCGGCATCGTCGGCTGCCAAGTCAGACCTCATCGACGACGCCGACGCCGATAACGGCACCCTATCCGTCTCTTCCAAGGGGAAAGAGCCCATCCGTGACATCAGGGAGGTCACCCTGCATGCCTGCTCTTCCAAGGGGAAGGAGCCCATCTGTGACAACAGGGAGCACACCCATAATCCGCGATCTTCTAATGGGAATGAGCCCATCTGTGACAGGTGAGGAAACCCATCTCATGTTAAATTACTTCACTCATGCTAAATGTCTCAAGAGCCATATATGGTTCCTGTTAAACGTGGTGTGGTTAACACGTTCACTGTTTATTTCAGTTCTTTCGCATGTGATGTTCAGTTATACAATTTCATGTTTAAGCACCGGCTACGTTCTATGCAATTTCAACAGTACAGTTGGAATGACTATTTTTGGTTGCTATCAAGCCTGTTGTAGTGAGCATATGCCTTGTTTAACAGTTTTTCCTAGCTCGGTTGTTTGTACTGGGCATATGTCCTGGTTCAATTGCTATATAGTATGTCTTGTTTATTTCAGTTATTCACGTTGTGAAGTTCTATATCTGCAAGTATGTACTTTCCAGTTCAATTTCATCATACCGGTTTCAACAGCCATATGTGGTTCCTGTTAAGCCTGGTGTAGTTAACACGCCCACTGTTTATTTCTGTTTTTTCACAATGTGATGTTCAGTTATACAATTTGATGTGTAAACACGAGCTACATTCTATGCAATTTCAACAGTACCACTATGAATCACTATATTTGGTTGCTGTTAAGCTTGTTGTAGTGAGCACAAGCCTCTCCATTTTTATGTAACTATAACTAGTGTGCTTAAACGTGCACAATACCAGTTAGAATGACTATATTTGGTTGTTGTTAAGCTTGTTGTAGTGAGCACAAGCCTTTCAATTTTTATGTAACTATAACTAGTGTGCTTAAACGTGCACAATACCAGTTAGAATGACTATATTTTGTTGTTGTTAAATGCTAAGCCCATTGCAGTTAACACGCATCTCCACTTATTATTAGCTTAGCTAGCGTGCTTAAACCTGCACACTGAAGCTATCATTTTGTGATCATGTTGTTTACCATGCATATATTTGGTTGATGTTTAGCCTGTCAGTACTTAACATGCCTTTCGGTGTACTTATCGAGGACAATATTGGGAACAACTATTGTTTTTCATCGAGGTTAGTTTCATCACATGGCTTATATATATACTCCTTCCGCCCCAAAGTATAAGATGTTAATACATCAAATATGTGAGTATTTTGGATGTAATAAGATCTTATATACTGGGACAGGGAATACTACACTACGTCATTGTGCAATTTCTGTTTACCTTCTAATACTAACTTGTTGCTTGTAAGTACATATGTCACTGGTAAAGATCCGCGTGTCGACCCTTTTTGCGTATGGGGCAATGAGATATTCATGAACAAGCATCAAGTGAGGAAACTTATAAAGGTTGTTAATAAAATGGGACAAAATATGGCAATTAAACTATTTCTTTACACCTTATCCAAGACAACAGTGAACTCCAGGATGGTAACTATGAACTATGTACCCTTCTTTTCACTGTCCATAATGAGTTGTTAGCTTACAAATTTACAATGTCTGAATCTATTTTGTTTGTAGTGGTTCTCAAAGCAGTTTACTCAGGATTACCTCTCAAACTACATGATTGGTGGACGTGCAAATGTTAAAGTATATCTACCAGGCCACGATGACTACATACATGTCCCCATCAACACAGAGAAGGATGGGCGGTCCGCCATCACAAGGGGCTGGCCTAGAGTCGTCCATGCATTCTGCATGGAGGAGGACACAATATGGGCATTCCGTTTCACCTTGTACAACTGCCAGAGTGTCTTTCGACTCTTCCTTTATCGTATTTAATACAAGTATGCAGCCGTGGTTCATCATTATTTATCTGGTCCTAATGTAATTATTATTTCTTGATGTAATTCTTGAACATATGTACCTGTGAATGGAATAATGAATTGATTGTTGAACCTATGTCTATATAAGATGGATATGAAAAATGCAATAGCCTACTATCAAATTCAAATCCTGTAGAATTTTAAATTGTGGCGATTAAAATAGCCAAAAAATAAGCTCTGCAGGTCATTACACCGCACACGGTTTGTAAAGCAGAACATGTGTGATATACCTCATGATTCGACACGTTTCAGAGAGAGAAACCATGTGCGACAATGCACACAATTGCCGTCTGCAAACCGTGTGTGATGTTAGACAATATCAGAAACGGTTAAGAAGACCTAAATATTTTGTGATAGTCTCCTTATCATACACGATTTACAATGTTTAACTGTTTGTTATGTCGTATGCATCCGACACGAGTATGACAGTTGGAGCATTTGCGAATATTCATATATTGCAAACGACGATGTAGGACAAAATGTGTGTGATTGTCTCCTTATCGTACACGCTTTACAATTATGAACTGTTTGCGATTCGGCACACATCGTAAACGGTGCGCTATAGAATTGCGCGTGCGATGTTAGTGTGATCTCACACGAGTTGCAAGGATGGGCCGTATGGGAAGGATGACATATCTCAAACGGTTGAGAGGTGACTCTCGTATGTGATAGATACGGAAATCCCATACACTTCGTTTTGCTAAACGTTTGCGTTCGTTGGCCACCATCGCCGACGATTTTGCCGTGTCATGTGGGATGGACCCCCTATCGCCCACACAGGCAAGGCGACGGTTTAGAACTATGTCGCGGAAAGGGGTTAAAAACCGTTTGTATAGCACGTCGCTGCACCAGTGTTGGGAGACCGGTTTATAGGATCGATTGTTGTACTATCAAGGGGGGCTCTCAAGTGAGTAGCTTGATCGTATCGTTCGTTGTGAGCTCAAATCATTTGCATCATTGCATCATCTTTCTTGGTTCTGGTTTGGTGTTTCTCTTTGTGAGTTTTAGGGATTATGATCATCTTCATGACAAGCTCAAGTTCATCGAAAACGGGGTTCATATGCATCTTCTATGATGTTTCCGGTGTTGGAGTTTTTGTAGGTTCTTCATTCATAGAGGTTTCACATCTCTATATCATTGGCATTTTTATACCGCCTCACCTTGATATAACCACTCGCTGTTTGATAGCTCTAATCGTCCTCTATTCAACAAACTTGAGTTTCCTCAATTCGGAGCTCGTATGCAAAAGTTATGGCAGTTCTGGTGTTACCAGTTTTCTTGATACTGTTGTACCGTTGGTCCGAGCGGTTGTACCGCTTGGCCGGTACGTCCGGTGCAACTACTGCTCCAGGGGGGGATACTCTGGGATTGTTGTTCTCATGTTGTTGCCAGCGGTTATACCGCTGCCTCCGAGTGGTTGTACCGCTTATGATCTAGCCAACCCTGGAGTGTAGTTTCAGGCAGTTGTACCGACCCAGTACCGCCCTACCACCAGACTGGGCTCTATCGTGGGGCCGTTCTTGGGCGGCAGTGGCCCGGTTGTTCCGGTCAACTCGTTTTGAGTGGTACTACCGGTGTACGGAGTGGTTGTACCGCTCGAGACTTAGCCACCTCCTGTGCTCGGTCCTAGCGGTTGCACCGGAGCAACCACCGCTTCGGCCATCGCTTGAGGGTGACTCCTCTCTGTTTCAAAGCGGTGGTTGAGCGGTGGTGGAGCGGTTATTCCGGTTACTCGTTTCAACCGATACTACTGCCCACGCCACCGGTTGTACCGCTTGGTACGGTTACTGCATGATTCCCGTGTTTACCGGTTGTACTGATACACATAGCAGTTGTACCGCTGCTGTGTAAAAATGGTTGTAAGGGTTAGATTTTTCCCCACCTATAAAAGGGGGTCTTCTTCCCCAATGGACCTAATTCTTTTAGCTCGAGTTCTTCCCCCATTGTTAACCTTCCTCAAGCTTGCTAACTCTCAATCCCTCCAATGATTCTTGCTCCTTTTTGAGGGAAAAGAGAGAGGAGACCTAGATCCAAATTAACACCAATCACTTTATCCTCTATGTGAGGGGAACCCCTTGGATCTAGATCTTGGAGTTCTTTGTGAGCTCCTTGTTCTTCCTCTCATATTTCTCCACAGCTTTTGTTGTGGTGGTGGGATTTGGGAGTGAGGGACTTGATCACTTCGTGTGTTCTTGCCATTCCATTAGTTGCATCGGTTTGAGTTCTCCATGGTGATACGTGGAAGTGAAGTTTGACAAGCTTATTACTCTTGGGTGTTTGGGCAGCCTATAGCTTGTGCCTCTTGGGTGCCTTGGTGCCCTAGACGGTTGGTGGTGTTTCAGAGCTCAATCATTGTGGTGTAAATCTCCGGGCAAGCGTCAGGGTCTCCAATTAGGTTCTGGAGATTGCCCCGAGCAATTGAGGTCACCTCGGAGCCACAATCCATTGTGGTGAAGCTTCGTGGTGTTGTTGGGAGCCTCCAATTAAGCTATGGAGTTTGCCCTAACCTTGTTTGTAAAGGTTCAGTCGCCGCCTTCAAGGGAACCATTAGTGGAATCATGGCATCTTGCATTGTGCGAGGGCGTGAGGAGATTACGGTGGCCCTAGTGGCTTCTTAGGGAGCATTGTGCCTCCAAACCGCTCCAAATGGATATTAGTGATACTTGTGATCTGCGTTGGGTTTTCCGTGAAGAGGAACGGGTAATTGCAGCACAATACGAGCAAGTATTTCCCTCAGTTATGAAACCAAGGTTTATCGAACCAATAGGAATATCAATCCACAACCGTCTTCAGCGTCTGCACACAAAAGAGCAAACAACTTGCACCCAACGCGGGCAAGAGGGTTGTCAATCCCCTTGATCTCGTTATTTGGAAGCAAGTGAAGTGTGTAGATGATAGTAGATAATTATAAATTGCAAAATAAAATAAAAAGTAAATAAGAACAGCAAGGTATTGATAGGTTTGTAAATATATAAGTGAATAGACCCGGGGGCCATAGTTTTCCCTAGCGGCATCTCTCATGAAAATAAGCATACGGTGGGTAGACAAATTACTGTTGGGCAATTGATAGAAAATTGCATAGTTATGTGATATTCACGGCAATGATCGTGTGTATATAGGCATCACGTCCAAAACAAATAGGCCGACTCCTGCCTGCACCTATTACTATTACTCCACTTCAAGAGCGCTTCTATGCTTGCCTCTCTACGTATTAAGTTCATAACAAATAGAGTAATGCATGGAGAACGATGACATGATGTAGACAAAGTAAATTCAAGCAATATGAATGAACCCCATCGTGTTATCCTTAGTGGCAACAACACAAAGACGTATCTTGTCTCCTTCGGTCACTGGGATATAGAAACTCGTCAGATTGAACCCACTACAACGCACCCCTCTCACCGAAGAAAGATCAATCTACTTGGCCAAAGCAAATCAATAGATCGGAGAGAGTTACGAAGATATAATGATCATGCAAATAAGAATCATAATAATTTTAGAGAAGACCCAAATACTTTTCATGAATAATCTGAACATAAACCCACAATTCATCGGATCCCAACAAACGCACCACACAAAAGAGTTACATCGGATGGATCAAAGCGAAGATGCGATGATCATTGTATTGAAGATCAAAAGAGAGAGAGATATATCCATCTAGGTACTAACTACGGACCCATAGGTCTGTGGTGAACTACTCACACATCATCATGAGGGCAGCATGATTGATGAAGAGGCCCTCCATGATCGACCCCCCCTCCGGCAGGGTGCCGGAACGGAGCTCCAGATGAGATCGCAGGGGAACATAGACTTACGGCGGCGAAAAAAGTGTTTCGGGGTGCCCTCTAGGGTTTTTGGAATATATGTGAATCTATAGGCCAGAGAACGGGGTTAGGAGGGCCACCAGGGAGGGACAAGCCATCAGTGCGCGGCCACCCCCCTAGGCGTGCCCAGTTGGCTTGTGCCTCCCTCGTGCGGCCTCCGGTCTTCTCCCAAATCTTCTAGGTCTTCTTTTGGTCCCGAAAAAATCATAAAAAAGTTTCGGGGCAATTGGACTTCGTTTGGTATTGTAAACCTGAAAAGCAAAAAACACGCCGGAAACAGGAACTGGCACTGGGCAGTGTGTCAATAGGTTAGTGCTCAAAAATAATAAAAAATGGTAAATTTATTACTCAAAAAGTATCCTAGAATGATAATATAATTGCATGGAACAATAAAAAATTATAGATACGTTCAAGCATCCCCAAGCTTAATTCCTGCTCATCCTCGAGTAGGTAAATGATAAAAACAGAATTTTTGATGTGACATGCTACCCAATATGTAATCTTTTGCATGTCTGCTCATTGAGAAATGATGAATTATCAAACATTAACATATTAATACTTATAAGTATAAGCAACAAACTCATCAATCTTTCAAAATATACGATCCTAAAAGAATGTTTACCCCCATTCATCTTATAATATTAGCAAGGCATGGCTCCGTCTTCACCACATTAATACAAATGTCAAGCACCACGGTGTCCAAGTCAGGCAATTGGATCATACTTTTTCAAAGTGCATCAACTTTTTATTCTTCACGCAATACATGAGCGTGAACCATGGACATAGCATAAGGGTGGAATAGAATATGGTGGTAGATACCAAAGGGGTAAAATTGGAGAAGATAATCTCACATCAACTATCAACGGGCTATGGAGATGCCCATCGATAGATGTCAATGTAAGTAGTAAGGATTGCCATGCAAATGATGCACTAGAGCTATAATTGTATGAAAGCTCAACTAAAGCTAAGTGGGGTGTGCATCCAACTTGCTTGCTCATCAAGACCTCGGGCATTTGAGGAAGCCCGTACAAGCCAAGTTTATAATAATGAAAAAGTGATTCCCACTAGCATATGAAAATGACATAACACGAGACTCTCTATATGAAGAACAAGGTTCCACTTTGAGGCACAAGTGTGGTAAAGGATAGTAGCAAAGTCTCTTCCCTCTTTTTCTCTCATTTTTTATGGTGGGGTCATTTGGCCTCCCCCATTTTTTATTTCCTCACTGGGACAATGTACTTACAACTCAATATGAAAACTCGATATGAAGATGAAACAATATGACTCAATATGAATGCCTTTGGAAGTGTATCAAGATGTGCAATGATCTAGCATGACATGTAAAAATATGATAAACGGTGGCTTTGCCACAAATACTATGTCAGCTCTATATGATCATGCAAAGCAATATGATGATGAACGAACTAGTCATATGATGTGACGGTGGAATTTGCATGGCAATATATCTCGAAATGGCTATGGCAATGCCATAATAGGTAGGTATGGTGGATGTTTTGAGGAAGATATAATGAGGCTTATGTGTGATAGAGCGTATCATGTCACGGGGTTTGGATGCACCGGCGAAGTTTGCACCGATCCTCGAGGTGAGAATGGGCAAGGCACGGCACCGAAGAGGCTAGCAAAATATGTGGAGGTGAGATTGTGTATGTCCATGATTTCACATTAGTCATTAAGAACTCATATACTTATTGCAAAGTTTTATTAGTTTTATCACAAATCAAAGCACTACTCGCATACCCCGAGGGAGGAGGTTGGGAGGAGTTAACCATCACGCGCCTCCGACCCGAAACAACACTAGGATTTTAACGATGAATATAAATGCTCACACATTCCCACCATGCCTTTTTAATATTTAGACAAACAATAAATTAACACCTCTTAATACCGATACTTCTACAAACCAACAATTATGCACTCACACCTTTTTCATATTACCACATCAATATCATTAACCCACAATTTCTCTTTAATGTACTACATGTTGGTTTTGATTATCACTCATTGAATACCTATTATTTTTGGACTAGTCTTATGACCCATGCAAATTGCCATCACTATTTATTAACTCTCAAATAAATATAAGTGAAGAACCATAGTGCAATTATTTCTATAAAATATATACGTCACCGTGCTCAAAAAGATATAAGTGAAGTACTAGAGCAACTGCTAAGCTCAAAAGATATAAGTGAAGCACATAGAGTATTCCAACAAATCATGATGAAGGCGTGTCTCTCTCAAATAGGTGTGTCCAGCAAACGATGATTGTGGCAAACTAAAAATAAAAGCAAACAAAAACAAACGACGCTCCAAGAAAAACTCATATCATGTGACGAATAAAAATGTAGCTCCAAGTGACATACCGATGGATTGAGACGAAAGAGGGGATGCCTTCCGGGGCATCCCCAAGCTTAGACGCTTGAGTCTTCCTAGAATATTAACTTGGGTTGCCTTGGGCATCCCCAATCTTAGGCTCTTGCCGCTCCTTATTCCTTTGTCCATCGTGATAACACCCAAAACATGAAAACTTCAATCACACAAAACTCAACAAAACTTCGTGAGATCCGTTAGT
The DNA here is from genome assembly GCA_039707655.1 of Elymus sibiricus. Taxonomy (NCBI): domain Eukaryota; kingdom Viridiplantae; phylum Streptophyta; class Magnoliopsida; order Poales; family Poaceae; genus Elymus; species Elymus sibiricus. The sequence continues at coordinate 195,310,447 of CM077663.1, read as the reverse complement.
ATAAGAAACATATCAAATACTTTAGGTACTGTTATAAATTGATTAATATTTCATTATTGCATAATAGGTACTGTATTCTAACTTCTCCATGGCTTATACCCCCCGATACAATCCATAGTATCATCAAAACAAGCAAACAATGCAAGCAAAAACAGAATCTATCTAAAACATATCAGTCTGTAATGATCTGTAAAGAACCTATACTTAGGTAACTCTAAACATTCTAAAAAATAGGAAAACCTGAATAATTGGCACAGAAATACGGTGTCAAAAATTCAGATCAAAAAGGCGTTCCAGTAAAATCATAGAAATTCTGCACTGGACGCTAAAGTTTCTGTTTTTCCACCGTATCAATTCTACTCATCTTGTGAATCATCCCAAAGGCTTTACTTGGCACAAACACTAATTAAAACATAAAAACACAATCATTATAGAGGCATTAATCATGTTATCACATAAAAACAGAAAGTAAAAAACAAAAATAAAGATAACTATTGGGTTGCCTCCCAACAAGCGCTGTTGTTTTATGCCCCTAGCTAGGCATAATGCATAGTTTCGAGTGTTGTCATCTTTGACATAAAGCTCTTTGATAACACAATGATTATTAAGAACACTAAGAGGCATAAAAATAGGGTCTCTTATAAGTTTTATGAAGTTAGGATGCACACTAGTCATTTTGAGATCTTCGTTTCTTTTGCTAGGGGGAGTACTAATGCTTTTAGGAATATAGATGAACTTGGGGCTTTTATTTCGAGAAGTACTAGCATTAGTATTAGAGGGTGTGAAAGAGGAACCCACTTTATCAAGGACTTCTCCATTTTATCAATCCTATTCAAATCTTGTTCGGGTATTTCATCAATAACTGTGTCCTTTTCCTTTAAAATTTTCAAAGTCATTCCTACCCGTGACCCAAATTGAGTGATATGATTATGAAGTTTTTTATCTAACTCCTCAATTGGTTCACTAGTAATCATTTTCTTTTCAATTGCATCTAACATTTGCATGATATGTTCCAAAGTAAAAATATTTTCATTAATGATAATAGGTGGTGCCCCAACAATCTATATCTATACCTACTAATAAAGGGGCTCTTGCTTCTTCCCACCGAATTTTCGTGTGTAGCTTCGGTCGTCCGTCAAAATTTTCATTTTATACGTGAGTTGGACTTCTCCGTGATCCATCCTGAGTTTTACCAGTTATTTTGTGAGACCCGACGGCCGGCTGGGCCTCATCCCACCAAACTCACCCCAGCAAAAAACCATGCAGTCCGACGAAGGTGGCAAAACCAAAAACAAATGGTTCAGTTTCTGGGAGTCGAACTCCTGACCTCCTGTTCAACGTATAACGAGGTGTCCAACTAGCCAAGCTTATGTCAATGATTTAAACAAAGATTGGTCGGTATTAGATAGTCCCACCTCGCTTTCTTAAACAAAATCTCACCAATTTAAGTACATCTATGAGTTGATACCAATAAGCCACCCAGAGAATCAAGGAGGAGTTTGCCTGAGACTACCCACAATGGGAAGTAACATAGAGTAGTAACATGCATATGTTACTAGTCTAAGTTACTACCTCCACAGTGGGTAGTAACATAGGGGTAGTAACATCGAGCCTTTCATTTATTAGCTTATAGACTCATCTTGTCTTGGTATGTGTTATGTTACTCATAGTAGTAGTAACATAGTATGTTACTTAATTTCTCTCTCTTCTCATTAATTAGCTGCCACATCATATTTTTTGCTTAGGTGGCATCTATGTTACTACCTATATTACTCCCACTGTGGGTAGTCTCAGGGATTGAGAGAGCGTCATGGGAGGAAGGAATCGGAGAAGAGGAGGGGACTGGACGCATCCATGGGAGCTGCAGAGACGGCTGGAGACCGCTGGGTTGGGCCTCTGCATCCGTGGCAGGAGGCGGCCATGGCCTCGGTTCGCTGCAAGAAGCCGAAGGGGCAGAAAACGGGGGAGGCAGTTGTGGTCCGATGATCCAGCAGGAGGACGGACAGTGTGCATGGAGAACAGAGAAGACCCGTGGAGGACGGGGTCTCGACTCTTGAGGTAGGGAGGGGTGCGGCATCCGGCGGGTGACGAGAGCGGGCGTTGCGCGAGAACAAGGGAAGGGAGAGAGGTAGCAGCGATCCCGCTACGTCCATCGCCTCATCCGTCGAAAACGACGAGGACTAGCAGCGTGTAGCCGGGTGGGCTTCTGTGTCGGGCAAATGGGCCTTTGGCCTGATGGGAAGGAGTTGGAAAGGTAATTGATAAGCTTTTTCTTTGCTCACGGGAAAAAACTGGCAAGCTGTAATATTAAACATGCGAAGACGTGCGGTGCTATGGTAGTTTTGTTTGTTTGTTTCTATATATGTTGATCAGGCCTACTCCTCTTATTAATATTGGTTTAGGTAGCTGCAGCATATAGATCACAATGATTGTAGTATATGTATAAACTCAGATTTTATCTAGTTCGTTATACACTTCATTGCTAATTTAACCCGATTTAATTTCGAACTATGGCAACAATGCTCAGTTGTTTATTTTAAATGGTTCTGAACCTAAGAAACAGAAGTAGGTAGGATGCATGTTCTGAACTTTTGCACCGAGATTCAGACAATACCACGGTTGAGATTTCTAAGCATGATATCGATGTATGTATAATGTTTCCGGAAATATCTAAGAGGCTATGAAAAAATTTAGGTTGTCAAGGACGGAAATACATACACTCTTTGCCAAACTAGCATCCCAAAGTACCTTTGATCCATAGTTTTTTTTCATCATAGACTTTTGTCCCGTGTTCGCCGTGACTAAAATAGATTTATGTTGTTTGGGTGACAAGAGAGTTCAGGGTGATCAAGATGCCTAAGTTTAATTGGGAAATCAGAAAGTTGCGATCAGTTCATTTTTCTTCCTAGCAATGCATGGGCATTCAACTACGCATCTCTTTATGTAGACAAATGCATGTATGATACTTTAACAAATGGATAATTGAGTCTTAGGTTAATAAGAATCTTCATAACATCACATATGTGAGTGTTCTCCCATCACAATGCACGGAACCACGAGCTAAACATGGAAGAATTTTTTTCTCCCGTTGCAATTAACTAGAAAATGTATAGAATCTAAATATGATGTTATATTAAGCTATTAAATATTTTTAAAATATTTTTTTTGGTAAAAACTTAATCTATAGTGCAGGGTCCGTTTTTCTTTTGTACCGGCGACAATCTAAATTGCAAATAAAAACACATTAAAACCAGATTAAGAGGAAAGAAAACATGGATAACCATGCATGCACACCTCTGAAAAATCTTGCGGGGAAAAAACAACATATTTCTCATCTTATTCCGAGCGAGTGTGCATGCGCGCGCGAGAGAGACGCCTTAGGACTGACCACATTCAAACGCGTTTTTGTTGTGTGAGTACTGAGGCCATCGTCGACAACACAAACATGATGTCATGTGAAAATAACGGACTTAGACCTATTAGGGTCTTGAGTCATGGTTATTGGGTTCAAAGCGTGTGTTATTTATTCTTCCATTGTAACGCACGGGCTCTTTTGCTAGTATTTTCAATAGCATTATAAGCATCCAAAGTGTGACATAATAAGTAATTACCACCGGTAATGGTGTCAAGGACAAACCTATACAAAGTTGTCACACCAGCATAGAAATTACGAAGCAAGGTAGTGGTGGATTGCTTATTAGTTTATTTATTTTGAGCATTGCAAATCCTATACCATGCATCCTTCAAACTTTCTCCCCCACTTTGTCTGAAAGTGAGTACCTCATTATCGGGAGTAACGCGAACAAAAGAAGAACTAGCCATAGCAACAAGTAACAAGCAAAGGTAAATATTTTTGTATTTTTGATTTTTATGAGACAAACTAAATATAACAACAAATAAAAAGAAGAACAAGTGAATGATAATTTGTGTGAAGTTACTTGATAGTTGGTGATGATATTCCCCGGCAACGGTGCCAGAAATCCTTCCTGATACTTGTGATCTGCGTTGGGTTTTCCGTGAAGAGGAACGGGTAATTGCAAGATAATACGGGTAAGTATTTCCCTCAGTTATGAAACCAAGGTTTATCAAACCAATAGGAATATCAATCCACAACCATCTTTAGCGGCTGCACACAAAAGAGCAAACAATTTGCACCCAACGTGGGCAAGAGGGTTGTCAATCCCCTTGATCTCGTTATTTGCAAGCAAGTGAAGTGTGTAGATAATTATAAATTGCAAGATAAAATAAAAAAATAAGAACAGCAAGGTATTGATAGGTTTGTAAATATATAAGTGAATAGACCTGGGGGGCATTGTTTTCCCTAGCGGCATCTCTCATAAAAATAAGCATACGGTGGGTAAACAAATTACTGTTGGGCAATTGATAGAAAAGCGCATAGTTATGTCATATTCACGGCAATGATCATGTGTATATAGGCATCACGTCAAAAACAAATAGGTCGACTCCAGCCTGCACCTATTACTATTACTCCAATTCAAGACCGCTTTTATGCTTGCCTCTCTACGTATTAAGTTCATAACAAACAGAGTAATGCATGTAGAATGATGACATGATGTAGACAAAGTAAACTCAAGCAATATGAATAAACCCCATCGTGTTATCCTTAGTGGCAACAACACAAAGACGTATCTTGTCCCCTTCTGTCATTGGGATATAGAACCTCGTCAGATTAAACCCACTACAACGCACCCCTCTCACTGAAGAAAGATCAATCTACTTGGCCAAAGAAAATCAATAGATCGGAGAGAATTACGAAGCTATAATGATCATGCAAATAAGAATCATAATAATTTCAGAGAAGACTCAAATACTTTTCATGAATAATTTGAACATAAACCCACAATTCATCGGATATCAACAAACGCACCGCACAAAAGAGTTACATCGGATAGATCAAAGCAAAGATGCGATGATCATAGTATTGAAGATCAACAGAGAGAGGGATAGCCATCTAGGTACTAACTACGGACCCATAGTTCCATGGTGAACTACTCACACATCATCATGAGGGCGGCAAGGTTGATGAAGAGGCCCTCCGTGATCGATCCCCCTCCGGTAGGGTGCCGAAACGGAGCTCCATATGAGATCGCGGCAGAACAGAGACTTGCGGCAGTGGAAAAAGTGTTTCGGGATGCCCTCTAGGGTTTTTGGAATATATGTGAATTTATAGTCCAGAGAACGGGGTCAGGAGGTCCACCAGGGAGGGACAAGCCATCAGGGCGCGACCACCCCCTGGGCCCGCCCTATTGGCTTGTGGCTCCCTCGTGCGGCCTCCGGTCTTCTCCAAAAGCTTCTAGGTCTTCTTTTGGTCCAGAAAAAATCATAAAAAAGTTTTGGGACAACTGGACTTCCTTTGGTACTGTAAACCTGAAAACAAAAAACACGCAAAAAATAGGAACTAGCACTAGGCATTGTGTCAATAGGTTAGTGCTCAAAAATAATATAAATTGATAAATTATTACTCAAAAAGTATCCTAGAATAATAATATAATAGCATGGAACAATCAAAAATTATAGATACGTTGGAGACGTATCAATTAGCATCCGCAAGGGTGTGAACTTCGGGATACATCATCGTCTCCTCGTGCCTCGGTTATCTGTTACCCGTTCCCTTTACTTATGCACTTTACTTTATGATAGCCATATTGTTTCATGTTATATATCTTGCTATCACTTAGTTGTTTATTTGGCTTAGCATAAGTTGTTGGTGCACATAGGTGAGACTAGTTGTTTTACGTTTTGTGCTTGACTAATTAAACGTTAGTTTTATTCCGCAATTGTTTAATCCTCAACCATAATCATTTTAAAACGCCTATTCAACCCCCTCTAGGCGACATCCACGTCCTTTCAGGTGGCCATCCCGGAACCCGAGGGGTTCCTTGGATCAAGGTCAAGCCAAAAGGGCTACTGGGGTTTTCATCCATAAGCCAAAGTACAATGTGTATGATCAGTGGTTGTTGAGAATAGTCTCGAAAACGAAAGCTTGGGGCACCGACGAAAGCCTTGCATGGCCCAGTCCATGTCGATGACACATGGAGCCTGAGTGAAAGCCACATGGCCCTGTCCATGTCAATGACACGGACACCGTTCTGCTCCTTGGAGGTGTAGTCTCTGCTGTCCCTCCCCCCTTCAATATTATGGTATCCTCGTGTGCATGTGCGTGTTAAATAATTATAGGCAAAATCATTGAAGAAGGCACGCAATGGTCAAGTGCAAATAGATTACATTAATAAAGGTGGAGTAATATTTTCAGTTAATTAAAATCTGTTCCAAACCCAATAAGATGGACCCGATTGATTAATGCACGTCGTGCTCACTCTACCTTCAATGAATAATACACTAAGGGCTCCTTTGATTCAAAGGAATTTATGGGATTTCTGGAGGATTTAAATCCTTAAGAATTTTTCCTATGTTGGTCCTTTGATTCATATGATTAGGGCCCATAAGAATTTTTCCTACAGAATCTTTTGTACTATATTTCATAGAAAATCTAACATCCGCTCCAACCTATTTTTACAATTCTTTTGTTTTTCTTATGGCATCAAACGCTCCTTGCTAATTCCATATGATTCAAGTGGGCATGCCACTCCAATCCTATACTTTTTCTATTCCAATGTTTTCAAAATCCTGCGAATCAAAGAGGCCCAAAACTTTTGTGCATTTGAAAAGAGAAGGAGTATCTCTAATCAAATACATTTATCCTTGCAAGTGTCTTTTGAAATTAAGATGAACTTCAGTTGTTCAAAAATTACATCATCTAACAGCAAGCCTCAACTATCGCTCAAATTCAAAATGATGAGCGGAGCACAGTTCGGTTGAAGATGTTGGTTGGAAGGAGCATGGAACTGGCATGATGCAGCTTGCTCCAGATGTTCCTTGATCCTTTGGTCGACTAAACTTTGTGTTAGCTACTGCTCCAGTTGGCTGTAATAATTTCAAACACTGGCCTAACAGAGTCACATGAAATAAAATAAATTTTGGTGCTTCACGCACAAGAATAAACAGGAATATGAAGACCAGAAAAGCTGAGATGGATACCTTATGTTTGTATCCAGCGTTGTGTTGCTTCCGGGAAGATATCTGCACTTTTTTTACCAAGTTAGCTCAAATATATACAACATGGAAAATAAAGGACAAACAACTTAGTGAATTTACAGATTTCACAGTTTGTGAAACTATGCACTACAAGGCACTGTTATGGTATTTTACACTCAACAGAATTTGACCTACTGAAATTAGGTAAGGTCACTTCTATTTTATAGCACATAAAAGTTGGCCTATTGTTGTGTATTGTATGTTTTGGGATATGAAAAGGAAAACTTTTCATGCTAGCGCGCCGGCCGAAACTGTGGTCGGTCGCATCACGTGCGTCCGATCCATGTGGTTCGTGCGTAGCCCTCGCACAGGTACTGCCGTCGTCCCCTCACGTCCCCCGCACAAGCACTGTCGCATGCCCCTCGTGCCTTTTGCGACCCACCGACCATTGCCCGACGAGCTCGTGCACCTCCGTCCAGCCCCACACCACCATGGACGCACTCGTCGCCATGGTCGCACGCGACAAGGCCGAGTACCGACTGCCTCCGACTAGCAACGTAGGAGGGGCACGACAGGCGGAACAGGATCTCGTCCACTACGTCGTCGGGTGCCTCCAGGAATGGCGGTGTGGTGATGATGGCCATGGGCAGGCGTGGGAGCTCGGCGGAGCAGCATTAGCAGCTACGAAAATGGTTGTAGCAAATTCCATCGTCGGTTATAGCAAAAACCGTCTATGGTTGCAACAAAACGGTGTCATCGTCGTCGCAGGCCGCAGCAAGACAAGAAGCTTTGAAGCTTTTTTTACTGCCGGTTGTAGCTTTTGTAACCACCGGTTGCAGCTTTTCGTTCGTCGTCCATGGCTGCCATCTCCATGGTTGAAACTTCTTTCATCGTCGGATGAAGTTTTCTCTGTCGCCTGATGAAGTTTTTTTAATGCCGGCTGTAACTTTTCTTGGTCGTCCATAGCTTCCATCGTATACGGGTTGAAACATTTTTCATAGCCGGTTGTAGCTTTTTTCGTTGTAGGTTGCAGCATTGGGCATCTCCCCCCATCTCCCCCCCCCCCCGCTCGATTTTGTGTTGCAAGCGTCAGGTGCGCGCTTGTGTCACCGGGAATGAAGGACGGTGAGCACGTCGGCGAGCTTTGGTCGTCGCAACCAGAGCTACAACAGTCGCCACAGGGAGCTGCAACCGTAGGGCGCGGCTATTGCATGGGGGCGAAGCCGGTGACGAGGACGGCCGGCGAGGGCTGGGACTGGCAACTAGGACGGCCGGCGAGGGCGACGACCACAGACGAGGACAGCAGGGTGCGGTTGCCATGGATTTCCCCGTGTTGACGAGATCGAAGATGGAAGGGAGGAAAAAAGAAGATGTGCTGCTGGCATCGAGCGGTTATGCATGGCTGTATCGAACGGCTGGGGGCGGACTGACCCAAATTTGGGCTGGCAAGCCAGCGCCTAGCACTGCCCATATGAAAAGGAGGGCACGATCTTCTGTAGTCTTAATTAAACATCATATTATCTCAAGGACTACTTTGGTTGATGAAAACACCAAGTGACTTGCTAAGAATATTATGCCGAGACAGCAAGACAAATATATAATCTAAGTGGCAGAGATGTATCTTCATAGGAAGGGGCATGAATATAATCAAAATCCTCCAGCCGTAAATTGGTCAGCCTTACAAAAATTAAAGGGTAAGGAAACACTTAGAGTCATGGGCCAAGGTGGTGTCACAGTAATCGCAATAATACCTGCAAGTGAATAAACATGTTAAATTTCCGCAAAAAAACATGTTACAGAGTACGATGAATCTGTATGTCTATATAATCCATGAGCTAAATTATACGATCATCTACTGCTAGCAGATCTGTAACGCTCGTGTAGCAAATCAACATGCAAACCCTCGCACAGTCAAACTTGGTTTACAGTGAGAGCATCTCCAACAAGCGTCCAAAATCTGCTCCGTGTGCTAAAAACCGTTCTGTTTGGGTGCCGCACATGCTCCAGCAGATGCTGCAAAATAGTGCACGCGCAAAAACTTTTTGGGCATGCGCTAAAAAGCGCTATCGCGCGCTGCATATTTGGGGCGCCGAATCGCGCGCGCTTCATAATTTGCATTGGGTGTTTTTCTGGGCGCGCGTTTTTAGGCATGTGGAAAACCAATGTTGGCTCCGACGCGCTAAAAGTGCTACAGTGGCGCGCTAAAGTTATTTTAGCGTGCGAAACTTTTGTGTGCCTGTTGGAGATGATCACCGAGGCATCACGGCAGTACAGGATGGCCACGACGACTAGCGGAATCCAAGAGGACGATGATCGAACTACTAATTTGTATTGGAACTACCACTGAATCTGATCTACATTTTCCTAGCTGCTCTGAAATCTTCGGTTCTCTTTATTGGCCCGACGAAATGTCTGGCTGAACTCACGGAACAGGTAGAGGCGATTTTCCAAACCTATAAACCAAGTCAGAGCTGGTGACTGACTTGAACTCGATCAGGGAACATAGGGTGCAAACGGCAGCGCCGAAAGCAAAAACGCTACATCATTTTTTAACATTGTACAAACATAAGCGCTCATATATATACATGCATACACTCATGAAAAATGTTTAAAATCCACCGGATGATTCTTCCCACGCGTCAACCCCTTCCCCCGTCTGCCATGTGCCCCTATGCCCAGCGTGTCCCTATCCTTTCTCTCCTGGAAACATCACGAGCCATCCATCCCGACTTATCCACTCAGGTTCTCTCCTTCCTCAACCAAAGCACACAACCACCACCCCCATGCGAGCTTGCTGTCACCTGCTCCATCATCACATGGCAACCATGATGAGCTTGCCGTCACGTGCTCCAAGCACACCGCCAAAATGTCATCGCAACTGCTGCAAGGCCAGCCGTCGGCCGCTGCAAGAGTAGACACGCACTGGTGCGAGATGCGACTGTCAGTGAGGTAGGGCCGCGGGCATCGATGCTGCATATGATTTTGCAGTCGGCTGAAACTGGGGGTCGTGGCGGTGCTGCAACGGGGGCCGACGACACTCCGTCCATGCTTCAAGCGAGCGATGCGGTGCCTTATCGGTTTTCTCCAACAACACCCTTGATGCGAGGGAGTAGCCGATGTGCCATCCTGGGCTGCGTGGTGCTCCAATGGAGCATCGCCGGGGACCCATCGGTGCTGTAACGAAACATCGCGGGGGACCGTCGTGCTGCGTTGTGATACTTGTGATCTGCGTTGGGTTTTTCGTGAAGAGGAACGGGTAATTGTAGCACAATACGAGTAAGTATTTTCCTCAGTTATGAAACCAAGGTTTATCGAACCAATAGGAATATCAAACCACAACCGTCTTCAGCGGCTGCACACAAAAGAGCAAACAACTTGCACCCAACGCGGGCAAGAGGGTTGTCAATCCCCTTAATCTCGTTATTTGCAAGCAAGTGAAGTGTGTACATAATAGTAGATAGTTGTAAATTGCAAAATAAAATAAAAGTCGAATAAGAACAACAAGGTATTGATAAGTTTGTAAATATATAAGTGAATAGACCCGAGGGCCATAGTTTTCCCTAGCAGCATCTCTCATGAAAATAAGCATAGGATGGTAAACAAATTACTGTTGGGAAATTGACAGAAGCGGATAGTTATGTGATGTTTACGACAATGATCATGTGTATATAGGCATCACGTCCAAGACAAATAGGCCGACTCCTGCCTGCACCTATTACTATTACTCCACTTCAAGAGCGATTATATGCTTGCCTCTACGTATTAAGTTCATGACAAATAGAGTAATGCATGGAGAATGATTACATGATGTAGAGAAAGTAAACTCAAGCAATATGAATAAACCCCATCGTTTTATCCTTAGTGGCAACAACACAAAGACGCGGCTTGTCCCCTTCTGTTACTGGGATATAGAAACTCGTCAGGTTGAACCCACTACAACGCACCTCTCTCACCGAAGAAAGATCAATCTACTTGGCAAAGCAAATCAATAGATCGGAGAGAATTACGAAACTATAATGATCATGCAATGAAGAATCATAATAATTTCAGAGAAGACTCAAATACTTTTCATGAATAATCTGAACATAAATCCAGAATTCATCGGATCCCAACAAACGCACTGAACAAAAGAGTTACATCGGATGGATCAAAGCGAAGATGCGATGACCATTGTATTGAAGATCAAAAGAGCGAGAGAGAAAGATAGCCATCTAGGTACTAACTACGGACCCGTAGGTCTGTGGTGAACTACTCACACATCATCATGAGGGCAGCAAGGTTGATGAAGAGACCCTCCGTGATCGATCCCCCCTCCAGTAGGGTGCCGGAACGGAGCTCCAGATGTGATCGCGGCGGAACAGAGACTTGCGGCGGCGGAAAAAGTGTTTCGGGATGCCCTTTAGGGTTTTTGTAATATATGTGAATTTATAGGACAGAGAACGGGGTCGGGAGACCTTCCAGGGAGGCACAAGCCATCTGGGCGCGGCCACCCCCTGGCTGCGCCCTGTTGGCTTGTGTCTCCCTAGTGCGGCCTCCGGTCTTCTCCCAAGGTTCCAGGTCTTCTTTTGGTCCAGAAATAGTCATAAAAATGTTTCGGGGCAATTGGACTTCGTTTGGTACTGTAAACATGAAAAGTTAAAAAAACACACGTAAAAAACAGCAACTGGCACTGGGCACTGGGTCAGTAGGTTAGTGCTAAAAAACAATATAAATTGGTAAATAATTGCTCAAAAGTATCGTAGAATAATAATATAATAGCATGGAACAACCAAAATTATAGATACGTTGGAGACATATCACGCTAGAGCTCTGTTGGGCTGCAATGGAGGTTCGCCGGAGTTGCAATGGATCTCCGGCAAGGTTGGAGTGAAACGCCGTCGAGTGCAGACGGAGCTGCAATGGAGGGCCACAGGGGTCGTCAGAGCTCCGGCGAGGTTGCAATGAAGCACCGCCGGGCGCCGTCAGAGCTGCAATGAAGCGCCATGGGGTCGTTGGAGCTCCGGCGAGATTACAATGAAGCACCGTCGGGAGTCGTCGGAACTGTAGTGAAGCACCGCGAGACCCATCGGAGCTCTGGCAAGGCTGCAATAATGGAGGTGCTGCCTGCTGCCATGGGAGGTGCTACGGTGTGGTGCTACCTATGGGAGCTGGCTGATTGTACGGCCTCAAAGCGTCTGATCAGACGGATTTGGAGGCGATTTAATTTTAACTAAAATCATCCGGATGATTTGTAGTAGCCGCCTACACTCATCCCTATGAACACACACACACACACACAGGCACACCCTATCCCTATAAATATCTCCGAGAGACTGAACTGACATATCATCTTGAGATTTACAAACCTCCCACCGAATGTGCTTCGCCGGAAATCCTAAAATAAATCCAGAAATAATGCGAGCAACAGGACTTGAACCCTGATGGGCTGAGAATACCACAATCCATCTAATCATCCAACCACAGATTGGTTTGCTACACCATTCTTTTTTGAGGGGTAAAAAGACGGATGCGGCTTGCCTGCGCCCCGGCTGTGCGTCGTGGGTACATGTCGAGCATCCAACGCTTCCTCAAGTACGCGCGTTATGAAACAGCTTGCACATGCGGATTAATACCACCATTCCACTCCCGTAATACTCGCAACTAATTAATGCCCCGCTCCACAACTCAGAGATCCTTGTCCCTACAAAAAAGAAAAAGAAAATCTTGGAGATCCTTGGGCAAGAGTTTAAGATGCGGACGATGAGCTTCATAAACCTAGCCATGTAGTAGTACGTATCCCAGCTGACGGGCTGAGGCTGTAGTCCAGACTCCAGAGCCACGTCGCGAGCGATGCTCTTGAAGGTCGGCAGGAAAGGGACCGGTAAGCAACCTAAATTATTTTAAAAAAAGCTTCATAAACCTAGCCATGTAGTAGTACGTATCCCGGCAGACGGGTTGAGGTTGTAGTCCACACTCCAGAGCCACATCGCGAGCGATGCTCTTGAAGACCGGCAGGAAAGGGACTACGAGGGGTGGTAGTCCAGATGGATAGGACGATGTCGGGTGGAGTTCTGACTTTATTAAGGCAGAAGTCGAGACCGAGCTCGAAAGGAGCGAAGGGAAGATGTAAAACTAGTCGTCATGAGCGCCGGTGGCCAAGCTCCAAGAGCCAAGAGGAGCATCGATGGACCGAGCAGCGGCAACAAGTGTGCCGGTTGCCGAGCGACGAGAGCTGGGAGGTCGAATGTGATGGTGGGAGCTCGAATGGTCGGCGACACGGTTGTGAATCGAGCGACGGATTGGTCACAGCGGAGCGGCGGGTCGACGACCGTGCGGCACGAGAAGCTCAAGTCTAGCAAAGGAATAACGGCAACGCATGGCGGGGAGGGGGGGCGGTTCGAATCCGGCGGTGGCGTAGCGGGAGAGCTCAAATCATGAGGTGGCGCGGCCGCGATTCGGCGGCGGAGACGCGGCCTATTCGACCTATTTGGAGGCGGGCGTCGGAGGAGCAGCAGCAGAACCTGCGGCGGAAGTGCGGGGTGACGGACTCAAATCAGCGGTCCTCGTTGGCTACGCGATGCGGAGGGCGGGGGGGGGGGATGTCCGATGGGGTTGTGGAGGGGTCGAGGATGGATGGACGGGGGGCGGCGGCAACGCTTTTGGTCGGAAATCGGCGTCGACAACGTTGGGCGGGCGTGGGAACTGAAATGAAGCGGCGGTTGGCGCGCGATCGTCAGTTTTACATCTCTTGTAGGTGGAGATGCAAATTTGCATCTCGAGGTGTTGTATTTTGCATCTTCGAGAAACGAAGTTGTTATATTTTTTTATATCTACATTATTGAAGGTGAGTTTTTGTGCCTAAAAAATGCAAAAGTTAGTTATTTTTGCATCTATATCATTTATTGGAGATGCTCTAATAATACAAACATGTGGTGATCAAAATCTGACGAAGTAGCAGTCTGGACTGCCGTAAACTCCGCACGATTGTCTCTGGTTTACGGGAGAAATCGCGTCAGACCGCCCGCAGATCGATACAGAACCGCGTTAGATGGCTTCCGCGGTCCGGACCGCATGGTCCAAACAGTTGCGGGAGGTTTACGGGTCCACTTTGAAGATGCCCTAACCGAGGACAAAAGAGCAGGATTTGAAGGCACATCGGGCGTAGACGAGCTACAATCTGGTGCTGGTGGCTCCCTGCCGATGGAATGAACGACACATGGTGCACTAACCCAGAGTGCGAGATGCAACCGCGGCGAGAAAGTCAGTTTGAGCGTTAACGTTACCTGCTAGCAGTAAATCCCATTCATTGTATGCTTCAAGATGCGTGTAGCTGGGACCACTTCAGTCTTATTTTTTTCTATACACTAATTATACCTCACCCAATACAGCTGGTGGTGTCCACCATTTGTCCTTAACATGCATGCATGATAGAAATGACAAACTACTCTCTCTTCTCTTAAATCCAAACTTTTATTTCATCGATACTAAACTAAATCCTTTATACCTTTTAAACCGTAAGTTTGTATCTGAAATAATTTATATATTTGAACTCCTGATGTCAAGACCTTTAAAACTAGACCAATCTTGGATACATTTCAAACATGTTTAAATTTTACCGTTTCACATTTCATATGTGGAAAAACATATTTCACATGAAATAAAAGAGTGAAATATGTAATAATTTATTATTCAGAAAAACATGTTTCACTGAAATGTAAAACCGTGAAACTTATTATTCGGAAATGTGTAATAATTTATTTCAAAAGAGTGAAATATGTTTTTCAAAATTGTGTAATTGGAACATAAGTGATTTTTGTGAAACAAGTGAGTGATATGTTATTTCAGAAATGTGAAATTGGAATATATGTTATTTTTGTGAAAAAGGCTAGCGACGAGTGTAATATAGATTCTGAATTGTGAAATAATGACCACAAAATGTGAAATGTGAAATTGAAATATATGTTATTTTTATGAAAAAGGCTAGTGAAAAGTGGAATATAGATTCTGAATTGTGAATAGTGACCACAAAATGTGAAATGTGAAATTGAAATATCTATAATTTTTATGAAAAAGGCTAGTGAAAAGTGGAATATAGATTCTGAATTGTGAAATAGTGGCCACACACACACACACACACACATCGTCTATTCTGACATCAATGTGAGAATAACTATTCTGACAACACTTCCGAACTGCAGGGTTAACGCGGGTGCACTGCATCCCTATCAAATAAACACTGCAATGTCAACAGAAAAAACTGCACGCGTTATTTCGGCACCGTTGTCGCTCCAGTTTCTAAACAATTTGTCGGATCGAGACGTATAATATACCATTGGATAGCTACGGAAAATCCGCAACTTTTCCATGTTGACCACTTTTCGCGATTCCCCACGGTTTAAGAGCAATTTTGAAAACGGTGGCAGCCCGACGAGTGGCAGCGAGCGTATTTTCACGTTTTTTTTCTAAACCGCTCGTCGGAATGAGGCAAATGATACGACGTTGAAAAGATATTGTCAAGGTGCAACCTTTTCATATAGATCATTCTCTCTAATACCTTACGGTTCTAGAGTAATTTCAACTTTACTAAAAAACGAAATTCTGTTTTTTAAATTTTACGAATTTTTTGGTACGGTTTTCGCTTCAGTTTTTTAACCGTTTGTTGGAACGAGACGTGTCAAACGGCGTTGGAAAGCTGTGTGATAGGCGCAACTTTCATATGTTGATCATTTGTGGATATTCGTCACGGTTTTAAATGAATTTTGAAAACGGTGTCGCTGCCTACGAGTGGAAGCGAGCATATTTTCGTGATTTTTTCCAAACCGCTCGTGGGAACGATGCAAATGATACGGCGTTGGAAAGATATCGACAAAACACAACTTTTTTGTGTAGAACACTCTCTCTAATTCCTTATTGTTTAAGAGTAGTTTTGATTTTACCGAAACGCGACCACTCTGTTTTTCGCGACACTAAAATCGACGCGTGAACCACATCAGACAGAAGAACGCACTGCATTGGACCGAACACCGCACTGCATCCGACGATCAAGCGGACTGCATGATTTCTTTTGTATTTTATCTAACTTTTTTATGAAACACGAAACACATGGTACCTCATGAGATGAGTGCAGTGCACATCAAAGGGAAAGTAAACCACTACACAAATCGAAGTGGACTGAATGGCATTTTTGTTCTTTTCAAACTACTATATTTTTATAAATACGGTTAGAATTGAATTACCGAGGCTAGTGTACTGCATTTTTTTGCAAAATGATTTTTTAAGTTTGCATGGTTAAGGTTAGTAAACTGCACTATTATTTTTCACTTTTTCTTCTCATTTTTTATGAATGTGTCCTCACTGCTTAGACTAGGCATGTGTACTGCATCAATGTTTCTTACAAAGTGAACACAAAGAACTTCCTTCGCCCACGCACTGGACTTCATGCGCACCACCACAAAACTGCATGAATTCAGTGCCAAAACTACAAACAAATCATAGAGACAAACATGTACACACCCATCGCACAACAAAACGAGTAGTGGAGCTCTCCCAAAATCAAACTGCACCCAAGACTACAAACAAAACACATCGTCTTCATTTTTGTAGTGATGTAGTGATGCCACACGCATCCAAAATCTGAAAAGCGCAAAGAAAAACTGCAATCCATCAACCTGTCCAATCATTCATCAGATACAAGAATTCATCAGCATAGCAGAAATAACTCAACAAAAATACATCAACCAAACTGCATTGCATGTGTCAGTTTGCACTATACTTCATAGGAAGCGAGAGGATGGCATGGAGTCTGTCGGATCAAGGAAGGGAGAGGGTCGTAGACTGCACGCTGGGATGAGCCGCACTGCACGCCAAGCTCGCCCGGACTGCACGAATTTCTCGATGGAAAGGGGTGGCCTATCCGGGGCTAGCACCTGCAACACACACGTTGTGGCAGCGGTGACCGGTGCTCTAGCCGGGTGGTATTCAAAACAGAAAGCAAAAATCATTTTTTTCTCACTGCGACGCACCCCAAAACTCAAAAAATAGGACGGCGACCCCCTGCATCAATTTTAAATTGAACGCATGTCAATTCTTTTATTAAATTGAACCACAAAAGTAGGCAATACAGAAATGCACTTGCCTTTTCTTAAAAAAACCGAAGGAAAGCAGCGAACTGAGATCGCCCGCACTGCATATCGCCCGTACTCATCAGTTTTTTGAGTAATGGGGCATCCAACCGAGCTGCACCACCTTTTTTTGCTGCAGAAATAAGTAAATGAAAAGAAAAAATCCACTCAAAATTCAGTGAAGTTAAGAAAATTAATCAAAATGAACCGCAATAGTTTCCTGCACATCCAAAATCCAGACAAGAAAAGCAACAAAGGCTTTTCTGAACTGCACAGGGTTCGTCCCCGTCGAAGACAGCGCCGCCGACATCGGGACCAAGGGGATGCGGGACCAGCGCCGTCACCGTTGATTGCTGCGCGGCAGGATGTGCACTGCACGCGCGAGAGGACGCAGTACGGCGCAAGATGCCGATCCGATGTCCGAGGGGGGCCTTGATGTTATGATCCAGGGGGGCTTGATGCCGTGATGGCCGCCCCTGCGGGTGGCTGGGCTCCTGATTTTACCACGAAGGCACGGTGACGGGGTGGGGAGCTGGGTGACGCGGATACAGTGTTGCTGAGGCGGAGCAAAGATGAGGTTGGGGGGTGATGGGTCGCGGGGAGGATGGCCGGCTCGCCGGCAAGGCACGTGGAGGGAGCAGCAGGAGGCCGGGCGACCGGAGGGGGAAGAAGAAAGTGGTGGCGCTGGAGGAGGAGCGCCAGTGGGTGGGAGGGTGGCTGGTGGTGGCGCCGGAGGAAGGTGGAAGAAGGCGGGCGGGGGATGTCGTGGCCCTCCGGATCCGGCAGTGAAAGGCCGGGGCGGCTCGATCCGGCGGCGAGGGAGGCCGTGGAGGGCGCCAGTCAGCGATGCCAGGGTGCCCAAGCACGGATCTCGCTGGTGGATCTCGCCGTGCAGGCGTGCAGGCGGATCCAGGGCGCCGGGGGAAGGAGGGGAACGGGCGCGCAGCGTCGTGGTGTTGGGCAGCGCGGTCTGGCGATGGGTGGGGTTGCGGGCTTCCTGGGAACGCCACACCGGTGCGGGTGGCGGTGGGGAGAAGGTGGGAGGAGGGAGGTCGAGGCGTGGCCGTGGGTGCTGGGGGCTGCGGGGAAGAAGGTGGTTCTCGGGGGGTGTGCCGCATAGTCTGTTTGGTGTTGTCAGAATAAGCCACTTTGATGTTAGAATAAGGTCTTAAGGGATGATGTCAAAATAGACCCACCCTATATATATATATGTGTGTGTGTGTGTGTGTGCGCGCGTGTGTGTGTGTGTGTGTGTGTGTGTGTGTGTGTTGGGGAAAAAGGCTAGTGAAAATGTACGTTCAAATTTAACATGATTGAAAAATATTCAACATTGATCTCACTTTAAAGGTTTTGACGCAAAGAGTTCAAATATAAGAAAAGTTTCAAAAAAGAATATATAGTTTAAAATATATGAATGTTTTAAATTAGTCAAGGTGAAAGAAATGGGTGAATTTATTGGATGGGGGAAGGAAGAAAGTGATTCTGCCACATGACTGTCATGCATGCATGCAAAATACATTTGTGGGACCAACTATTGAAAATAGAGAGCAAAAATACGAAGATGAACATAAAAAAAGAACTGCAATATAAAAACACATGACCTATGGAATAGTAGATGTCACCTTTCTATTGAAGGACTCATTGCCGGTACCATGAGATTTTTCATTTTACAACCGCGGCTGGATATCTAGGGGCGCTACCATCACATCCGGTGTTCTGCATTCCGATGAGGCCGCCACGCCCGTGTAAGTGTTCTGCATTCCGATGAGGTCGGCACGCCCGTGTAAGTTATGCCCACTAGCGGTATGCCTTTTCTTTTTCTTTTTTCGCGAATACGCCTAGATAGCGTATCTTTGCATCGATAGAAGGGGAGAAAGATACAGGGCGATGCCATGGGCGCGTGTGCAAGAAGGCGCGTTCATGGCGATCGAGTGAGCAGGGGGGAGAAGTGGGGTTGCTCAGCCCCTTACAAGGTTTCAGGTTACATGCGTAAGGCTAGCTAGTCCTTTGGCTCCGGCAAATGCCAGGGAGCGGGCTTCGTCCTTGATCGAGGCGATCACTGCGGAGGTAGAGGGGGGGATCTTATCGAAGGTGATCGCGTTGCGATGGCGCCAAAGAGTCCATGCAACCAGGGTAGCAATGGTCGTGAGTACTCGACGCTTGGCCACAGGTAGCGTTAGGTGCGCGGTGGTGAGTCAACCAAAGTAGCCGCCAGACCCGTCGGGCGGGGGTGTGCTAGGGGCGCACCAGGCCTGGATCTCATACCACACAACCCGCGCGAAGATGTACCCTGTCAAGATATGATGTAGAGTTTCCAGCTCCTGCAAGCAGAGGATGCATGCTGGTTCATGTGGCAGCCCTCGTCGGGCAAGCCTGTCGGCGGTCCAGCAACGGTTCAAGGAGGCCAGGTACAGGAAGAACCTGACTGACAAGGGTGCATCGGACTGCCATACCAGCTGCCAGTGCTCAGACGTCGTGGAGCCAGTGAATAGGGCTGTGTAGCAGGAGGAGGCAAAGTAGTCACCACTCTCGGTCCACCGCCATCGGATGGTGTCCGGCTGAGGGAATAGCTGTACGCGCTGAAGCTTGCACCAGATTTCCACATAATCAAGCATGGCCGCCGGTCCCGGCGGGCCCGTGATATCTGAGATCCAAGTATGGTCAAGCAGGGCCGCTGCAACTGTGTGGGTTAGACACCTCCTGGCCGGAACGAGCGCAACCAGGGCCGGAGCCATGAGGGAGATAGAGCTGCCCTCGAGCCACGGGTCCTCCCAGAAACGGCAGGTGGTGCCATCGCCCACTGACCAAGTGGTGGAAGCCCGGAAGAACTGAGCAGCCTCGGTGTCACTGGGTAGCTGGAGGTGGGACCAGGGGCGCTCGGGGTGAGTTGCCTGAAGCCATAGCCAGCGAACCCGAAGGGAGACTCCAGTACGGTGAAGGTCCCGAATACCGAGCCCTCCCAACTCGACCGGGCGGCAGACACGTGCCCAGCTGACAAGGCAGGAGCCAGTCCTAGCGTCCTTGCGACCGTGCCAGAGGAAGTCCCAGATGATTCTGTTTGCTTTCTTCAAGATAGGAGGGGAGAGCGCCATGGCGAGGAGGATGTGGATGGGCATGGCCGTCAGCACCTGACGGACCAAGGCTAAGCGCTCGCCGCGCGTGAGGAGCGCTGCCTTCCAAGTGGCTAGCTTGCGCAAGAGCTTGTCGACCAGAGGCATAAGAGATGCAGGCGCGACCTTGCGGTGGGAAAGGGGCAGGCCGAGGTAGTTCACCGGGAAGGAGGAGTCCGGGCAGTTGAGCGTTGCGCCAATGGCGTCTGTGGTCTGGGATGGACACTGGATAGGCACGGCCAGGCATTTGGCGAAGTTTGTGCGCAGGCCGGACACGTCCCCAAAGAGATCCAGGAGCTGGCTGACCGTAGTGAGCTCGGGAGCGTTGGGGTGGCAGAAGACCACCACGTCATCCGCGAACAGGGACATACTGGAGGTGGCGTGACGGCTTGTAAGGCGGCGGATGATGCCAGATGCCACGGCATGCTGCAGCAGCGAGTTCAGGGTGTCGATAACCAAGAAGAAGAGCATCGGTGAAACCGGGTCGCCCTGACGGAGGCCCTGACAATAGGATGAGGTCCTGGTTTGCCATTGATTAAGACACGGGTCGAGGCCGTGGACATAAGGATGGACACCCATTCCCGCCACCGTGGGCCAAAGCCCAAGTGCTGCAACACCTGGAGGAGGAAGGGCCAGAAAACTGAGTCGAATGCCCGCGCAATATCTAGCTTCAGCATAACCCGGGGCTGCTTGAGCTGGTGCAATTGCCTAGCCGTCTGCTGCACGAGGAGCAAATTGTCGCGAACGCTCCTTCGAGCGATGAAGGCACTTTGATTCGTGGAGACGAGCTCCCCAAGCTTAGGAGCCAGGCGGAGAGAGAGGACCTTCGTGAACAGCTTGGCCACCAAGTGGATGAGGCTGATAGTACGGTAGTCAAAGAGCGTGTCAGCATCCGGTTTCTTGGGCAACAAGGTGATGAGGGCCTCATTGAGCCGCTGGAACGCTCGACCATTGAGGGCATACAGCTTGTAGAAGACCTCGCAAAGGACGTCCTTAATGATATCCCAGCAAGAGCGGAGGAACTCAGCCGTGAAACCGTCCGGGCCAGGAGACTTGCCGGAGGGCAACTTCTTGATAGCTCCCCGAATCTCGTCAGGGGTGAAAGGTTCCTCAAGTTCCGAGAGGTCGAACGCTCGACTATGGCCAATGGCGTCGAGGTCGAGAGTGAAGTGCCTCTCGCCATGGGACCCAAGGAGGGTAGAGAAGTGATCAAAGGCCGCCTTGGCAAGGCCCGCCTCGTCGGATACGTGCGTCCCATTGACAGA
Organism: Elymus sibiricus; assembly: GCA_039707655.1. NCBI lineage: Eukaryota > Viridiplantae > Streptophyta > Magnoliopsida > Poales > Poaceae > Elymus > Elymus sibiricus. The sequence continues at coordinate 195,288,916 of CM077663.1, read as the reverse complement.
AAGGTCCACAATGCGGTTCTTGCGGACGTGGTGCGCAGCCTGAATCTTGGAGAAAGCCGCGAAGGTCTCGCCCTCCTTTAACTAGTGTAAGCGGGAGCGCTGGCGCGCAATGGAGCGTTCCAAAGAGGCGAGCCCCAGGTATTTGCGCTTAAGCTCCTAGCGTGGCCATGCCTCAGTGGGGGAGAGATGCCTCAGGTCCTGGGCCGCATTGAATCTGGCAATAAGCTCACGGGCAACGCCAAGCTGGGCGGAGATGGTGCTGGTGGTGCACGAACTCCACCGCTGAAGACTGCATGCCGTAGACTTGAGGCGCGCAAAGAATCGCCGGAACGGGTCCGGGTCCGGGTCAATGGAGCCCCAAGCCTCTTGCACAAATTGGTGGAAGCCAGCCAAGGAAGGCCAGAATCTCTCAAAGTGGAAACGTCGGCCACCATGGGATCTAACCGAGCAATCAATGAGGAGCGGGCAATGGTCGGAGGCCGCAGAAGAGAGGCACCGGAGCCAACACTGGGGGTATGACGTTTCCCAGGAGGGGGTGCACAAGACCCTGTCGTTGCGCACAAGGGTGGGCGCATCTTGCTCATTGGACCAAGTATATCTCCGGCCGTGAAGGTAGATGTCATGGAGACCATGGTCCGAGATGAAGCGGCGGAAACGATTCATCGTGCGCCGGCAGATCCGGTCATTATTCTTGTCGGCTGCTGAGGTAATCATGTTGAAGTCACCTCCCAGGAGCCAAGGGCCGACAAGGTTGCTCCGCAAGTCTTGGAGCTCATTGAGGAAGGCCACCTTCGCGTCGTCACCTTGGGGGCCGTAGACTCCTGTAATCCACCAATGATTGCCGCCCGAGGGGGAACAAACCGTTGCCGAAACGTGGTGCTCTCCCACGATCGGGTTTGATAGCGAGACTAGGCTGGATTGCCACGCGAGCAAGATACCACCACGGGTACCATCTGTCGGGAGCCAAAAGAAATCATCGAAAGCGCTACCAAACGTCTCGAGCACAAGCAACGACGAGACCAAAGAAAGTTTAGTTTCTTGAAGACAAACAATACAAGGGGAGACCGAGTTGATCACTGTGCGGACAGCGGTTCACTTGGCACGACTGTTAAGGCCACGCACGTTCCAAAAACACACTTTAAGGTTGTCAATCATGGGAAGGGTGTGATCTCTACTGGGAGCCAGAGGCTAGGGTCAAGCCAAGATCAGGCTTGGCTGGGAGTGGGAGGCCGCCGAGCCGACAAGGACCGACTGCGGGATGCACCATCCGTAGAAGTCCGCGAAGGCCCGCACAACGTCAAGAGCCAAAGGCTGCTCGAATAGCTTGTTGTAACGGCCGATGATCATGTCCGAGATTGGCTCGTCGTCCTTGATGAGGCCCAAGCGGAGTAGAAGAACACGCTTGGCCTTGGCCTCTGTGTCTAACCCTCGGTCGGACTTCGCGATACGAGCGCTGCATCGTGGGGTGAAGTTCGGTGGGAGAGTGGCCTTGCCACGTCGCGAGCTAGGAGCAGGGAGCATCGGAGACACCGCGGTGGCGACGGAGGAAATGAACTCCTAAAGCGGAGAGGAGGCTCCTGAGAATGGTTGCATGGTTCTGCACTGGTTGAGTTGATGTGGCGGGTTTCCAGCCATAGAATCGGCCGGAGGGGCCTGGGCGTGCATGCCGTTGGTGGGCGATCCGAGGCAGGCGCTGTCGGGAGCCCCAGATTGGCTAGCACGGCACGACGGCGTCGGGCGATCCGAGGCGGCCTCGCGAGGCGAGCGCGCAAGCGGTTCCTGCCCCACGCGCGCCGAGGAGGGGGTGGGTGGGTCCGGCTCTGTGGCCGGTGGTACGCCGCATGCAGCAGGAGGGGGTGGAGCGCCAGCTGGTTGGCCCGCAGCATGGGGAGGTGGGGCACGGGCCGATTGGCCAACCTCCCAATCTGTCTCCAAAACAGACCCTTGCAGCGGGGGCAAGTCAGGTCCCAGCACCCCAGACAGAGCCGCGCAGGGGGGTGGGCTTGTCCTGACGCAACAAGCGGCCTCCACCGATGCGTGGGAAGCTTCTGGGGCTGGGGGCGCCAACATGGGGGAGCCACGTGTCGCACTTGGGGAGGGCGCCAACGGCCGCACATGAGAATTCGTGGGGGGGGGGTTGAACGCGGTCAACCGGTCGCAGCTGTTGGGGTGGTGGGGTCCGCGCGGCTGGCCCTGCTTTATCCAAAAGCAGCAATGGGTTGCAGGCGGCTGGCGTCATGCGCAGGGAGGCGGGGATCCGAGGCGCTGTAGGGGCAGCTGAGGGGTGCGGGCCCAGCATGTCCTGCCAGCCGCGGTGGGGAAGATGCCGGAGACGGCGGCCATGCCCACCGCCGGAGCCGCGGCGGGGCGAGCCCCGCTTACCACGCCCGGCAGACGACCTGGGCGGGTGCTCAAAGCGGCGGTGCCATGGCTCAGGGACCGGAGGGGAGTCGTGGTCGCTGCCAGGGTCCGAGCCCGGAGCGGGCGGCGGCGGAGGGCTCGGTAGCCAAAAGTCCTCCGTCTCCTCGACGTGAATGGACACCGGGAAACGAATCAACGAACACACAAAGCGGGAAACGCGATCGGGGTCGGCGTCCGGCGACACTCCGTTGCGCGGCGGCAGAAGCAGCTCAAAGGAGCACGGGATGAAGTCGTGGTTGGCGGTCCAGGCGGTGAGGCGGAACGCCGACAGGTCGCGCCCGGAGCGCGTCTCGGGCGCGATCTCCTCAATGAGGCAGAACGGGGCGAGCATGGTGAGGGTGGAGGAGCGGTTCCAGCCATGACCGGCTCACCGCCGGCGAGCTCCCCCCATGGACTGAAGACAAGCCTGAACCGCAGAGTACGCAGGCTACCGGCCGCCACACGGGCGCGGTCGTCCATGGAACGGAACCTGAGAAGGAAATCGCCGGGGTGGTGAGGATGCACAGAGAACATGTCCCAGCGAAGGGAGAAGCGCTTCAGCATGGCCTCGGCAACCTCGTCGGGGGAGATGCCAACGCGGTTGCCGGCGACGGTCGCGATGAGCGCCGAGCCAAGCGCCTCCACAGCATCCTCCATCTCGTCGCTCCTGGGGAGGTTGTAGACAGCACCAGCCGGGCGCCTGGAGGGGTGGCCCGACAGAGGGAGCACCGCGCGAGAGGAGCCACACGAACGCGTCGGGGGGGGGGGCGGAGACATCGACGCCGTTGGGGACGCCGGGGACGACACCGAGGCGGGGAGAGACGGCGAGGGGGAGGCGGGGGCGGACGGCAGCGCGGGGGGCAGCCGACGAAGACGGAGAGGAGGTGAGCCTGGCCCCGGAGAACGCGGGGCCGTTGGGCCCGGCAACACTTGCCTCCGAAGACCCAGGGGAGCAGGGGCGAAGGCGCTTGGGAGGCGGCGAGGCAGAGGGCCGGGGGAACCGTGGGGCGGTGCAGAGCCAAGGAATGTGGCCGTAGTGACAGTAGCGGCGGCAGTGAACGTCCCGGCGGCACTCTGAGAGGCGGTGGTCAGGGCTGGGGCTGAGACATCGCGGGCACTCGGCGAGGCGCGAGCCAGCATGGACACGGCGAGGCGGAGTCCTGCCCGGATCCCGGCGGGGGCGCGGTGCACGACGAGGTGCCGCCTCCACATGACGCGGGCGCGGGCGAGGCCGGCGGTCTCTGCCCTGGACGGTGACCCAGTCCGCGTCCCCCTGGTACGGTGCCTCCACGAGCTCCTCCGCCGGAACCTCACGGCAGATCTCGGAGCGCAGACGCGGGCGGGCGGCGGCCGGCGCAGCGGGCGACGGGGGAGAGGCCGGGCGCGCGGCCGGAGAATGCCTTTTCTTTTAGGGGTATCCAGCGGTATGCCTTGCCCAAGGTGGAGGCTGCAGCACGAGACCATGTCCTCATTTTCTTGTTTCTTTTTCATGTTCTTCTATTCCAAATTTCTAAATAAATATATTACAAAAAACATTACGTAAAAAATGTTAAGCAAGCATTTGAAAAATGTTGAATGTGCTTAGAGAAAATGTTTCACATGTGCATGAAAAATGTATACAAAAACTATACAGTGTGTGTGAAAAAAGTTAATTGTGCATTTAATTTTTTTAAATAAGCATTTCAAAAAATGTTAAACAAATATTTTAAAATGTAACCAAGCATACTAAAAAATATGTTAAATGTCTATATAAAAATGTTGACCATGTATTAAAAAAAATCTTGTATTGTATTCAAATAATGTTAAATTTGTATTTGTAAAATGTAATAAAGCATTTAAAATTGTTAAATGTATATAAAACATGTTGACCATTTATTCAAAAAATGTTAATAATGCATTTGAAAAAATGTTAATCAAATATTTGAAAAATGTTAAATGTGTATAGAAAAATGTTAACCATGTGTTGACAAAATATTAATCTTGTATTTGAATTTTTTAATCAAGCATTTTGAATAAATAAATGTGTGTATAGAAAAAAAAAATATTGACCATGTTTTCAAAAAATGTTAATCAATTTAAGAAATGTTGAAATGTATATAGAAAAAATGTTGATCATGCATTCAAAAAAATTAAGGCAAAGTATCCTGTGAAAATAGCTTCTTAGTGAAAATCTAAAAATACCTAGTGGGTCATCAGATCTATAATGGACGCTATGGTTCGAAGATTTGATCCCTGAGCATCCACTTAAACGCGACTAACATATAACCTCCTATTCTCGCAATGATTAGCCAAAATCATTTGGAGATTGCTTTACCCAACTCCAATCAAACTCTCCACGTTCATAGGATGCTGCTGCCGGAAACGCCACGGTGGCTTCGGGACTTCCTACAGTGGCGAGACCCGAGGTGCGACGACCCAACTGGCGGAGAAGCGGATGCGCACCGCATCAGGGCATTTCTAACCGATCCTCAATATGGCCATAAGGGAGTAAATTTTTTGGTTTACTCCCTTACGACGGACCTAACTGATCCCCTAAAAAAGTTAAGGGAGGAAATGTCCTAACTCCATATTCCCTCCGAAATTTCCCTAAATATACTCCAACTTCGGGCGGCCGAGTAAAACTCCCTCTCCCCCTCCCGCCCTCGCTGCCACCGATGACCTCCGAGCCAGACAGAATGGATACCAACACCCCCGCTCACCTCGCCGGCCGTCGGCGTTGGCGAATCACCGCCGGAAACCACCACGCACCGCCACCGGTGTCGAAAAAAAGCTTGGGGATGACAAAGAACCACCGGGTCCAAGTTGCGCCTCCAACCACGCCAATGGTGCCCGGGGTGGGCACTGCATCTCCAGCAATGGCACACCGCCCTCCCGTCGCACCTACCGGAGGCAAACAGCCTTGAAAGCCGACGACGGCGGCGGCGGCGCTTGATAACCCACAAGTGTAGGGGGTCGTTTGTAGCCTTTTTTGATAAGTAATAGTGTTGAACCCAACGAGGAGCTAAAGGTAGAATTAACACTCTCTCAAGTTCTATCGACCACCGATACAACTCTACGCACGCTAACGCTTACTTTACCTAGCAGAAGTATGAAACTACTTTTCGGGAATACAACTAGAAGTACTTTGTAGGTGTAAAGATAGTTTTGCAAGATAATGAAGAACACGTAAATAAAAGTTAGGGGCTGTTTAGATAAAGATTAATAAGTAAGCTGTTTAGTAGAAACCTTTTTTGTGTAATGCAAGAGAAAGATTGTCCATAGGCAATTGAATATAATATGATAGATACTTATCATATGCAATGAGGGAGAGGCATACGCTAACACACTTTCTCTACTTGGATCATGTGCACTTATGACTGGACCTCTAGCAAGCATTCGCAACTAGTAAAGATCATTAAGGTAAAACCCAACCATAGCATTAAACATCAAGTCCCCTTTACTCCCATACGTAAACAATCCCCTTACTCGGGTTTGTGTTTCCGTGACTCACCAACCCACTATAAGAGAATCATGAACATATTGCAAACCCTCCAGCGGGATTCCTTCATGTGTGCGCCTCATGGAAGGCACCTTAGGACAACACCATATCAGCATACAACTCATATCAATAACATCATACCATAATTAACCCGTAGGACAAAAGAAATCTACTCAAACATCATAGGATAGACACACATCATTGGATAATAATATATAGCAATAAGCACCATGTTCAAGTAGAGATTATTGCGGGGAAAAGAGGTTTTACACCGCTGCATAGAGGGGGGGAGAGTTGGTGGTGACGGCGGCAAAGTTGTTGGTGTAGATCGTCGTCACGATGGTTGCCCCGGCGGCGCTCCGGCACCACCGGGAGAGAGAGGGAGAGAGACCCCCTCCTTCTTCTTCTTCCTTGGCCTCATCCCTAGGTGGGAGGAGAGTTTCTCCTCTGGTCCATGGCTGCCATGGCTCCCGGAGGGCAGGAGCCCCTCCGAGATTGGATCTCTCTATCTGTTTCTCTTCTGTTTTCGTGACTGTTTTCTGACCCCTTCACCATTTCTTAAATATACGGAGATCTGTAACTCCGATCGGGCTGAAATTTTGAGGGGATTTTTATCGCGAAAATATCTTTCTTGCGGCGGAAGGAGGGCCTCAATCGACCTAAGGGCTGGTCACCAGCCATCAGGGCGCCCCCCAGGCCACGCCGTGTTGGCTTGTGGGGCCATGGGGCATCCTCTTGCGTTTATTCCGACTCTCAAAATTCACATATATTTCAAAAAAAATCTTCGTAAATTTTTATCGCGTTTGGACTTCATTTGATATGGAATTTCTGTGAAACAAAACACACACAAAAAACAGGAACTCACACTGGGCACTGGGTATGTAAGTTAGTCCCCAAAAATAAGATAAAATGTTGACAAAAGTATATGAAAGTTGTAGAATATTGGAATGAAGCAATCAAAAATTATAGATACGACGGAGACGTATCAACATCCCCAAGCTTAATTCCTGCTCGTCCTCGAGTAGGTAAATGATAAAAAAAAATGATGTGGAATGCTACCTAACATAATCTTAAACAAGTGTCTAATCATGGCATGAATATTAAGATACAAGTGATTCAAGGCAATAGTCTGACAAAGAGACATCCATTCTCAGGTTTACTAGCAAATAATCATGTCCTTTCAAAATAACAATGCCAAAGAATGTTATCCCTACAAAATCATATAGCCTGTCATGCTTGGTCTTCCTAGCATAAAGTATAAATCATGAGCACCCCGGTGTCAAACCAAGCAATTGGATCGTAATTTTTCAATGCGCATCAACTTTTTATTCTTCACACAATACATGAGCGTGAACCATGGACATAGCATAATGGTGGAATAGAATATGGTGGGAGATATCAAAAGGTTCTAAATTGAAGAAGAAAGTCTCACATCAACTCGGCGTATCAACCAGCTATGGAGATGCCCATCAATAGATATCAATGCGAGGAGTAGGGATTGCCATGCAACGGATGCACTAGAGCTATACGTGTATGAAAGATCGACTAAATCTAAGTGGGTGTGCATCCAACTTGCTTGCTCATGAAGACATCGGGCATTTGAGGACGCCCGTCATCGGAATATACAAGCCAAGTTCTATAATGAAAAATTCCCATTAACATATGGAAGTGACAAAACAAGAGACTCTCTATATGAAGAACATGGTGCCACTTTGAGGCACGAGTGTGGTAAAGGATAGTAGCGAAGTCCCTTCTCTCTTTTTATCTCATTTATTTGTTTTTTTCATTTTTTTCATGGTGGGCTTTTTCCCCATGTTTCTTCTTTTTTTTCGCGTCCCCCATTCTTTTTATGGAGGGCTCATTTGGCCTCCCCCATTTTTTATTTTTCGTCCGGAGTCTCATCCCGACTTGTGGGGGAATCGTAGTCTCCATCATCCATTCCTCACTGAGACAATGCTCTAATAATGATGATCATCGCACTTTTATTTACTTACAACTCGATATGAAAAACCGATAGGATGATATGACTCCATATGAATGCCTCTAGCAGTGTACCAGGATGTGCAATGATCTAGCATAGCAAAGATATCAAAAACGGACAAGCCATGGAAATATCATGCTAGCTATCTTACGATCGTGCAAAGCAATATGACAATGAACGCTCAAGTCGTGTATATGATGACGATGGAGGTTGCATGGCAATATATCTCAGAATGGCTATGGAAATGCCATGATAGGTAGGTATGGTGCCTGTTTTGAGGAAGATATAATGAGGCTTATGTGCAACAGAGCGTATCATGTCACGGGGTTTGGATGCACCGACGAAAGTTGCACCGATCCTCGAGGTGAGAATGGGCAATGCACGGTACCGAAGAGGCTAGCAAAGTATGAGGAGGTGAGATTGTGTATGCCCATGGATTCACATTAGTCATAAAGAACCCATATACTTATTGCAAAGTTTTATTAGTTTTATCACAAATCAAAGTACTACTCGCATGCTCCTAGGAAGGAGGTTGGGAGGAGTTAGCCATCGCGCGCCCCCGATTCAACAACGCAAAGGATTTCAATCAAGGATAAATTATGCTCCAATCTTCATCGCATAACTAGAGGCTATACGTGCATGCTTCGGGAATCACAAACCTTAACATCAATATTCTTACTAATCCACAATCATCAACTAGTGCACCCACATATTACTATCTTAATGTCGCAAAACTATTGCAGGGAATCAAACATATCATATTTAGTGATCTACAAGTTTTATGTAGGGTTTTATGACTAACCCTGTAAATGACCAATTCATGTTGACTCTATAAATAGGTATAAGTGAGGTATGAGAGTTTATTCTTTCTACAAAAGAACAAGACATGCTCTAATAAATATAAGTGAAGCAAAATAGCATTCAACAAATAATGGTTTTCTATATGTAGAGAAAGAGGCATCCAACTTCAAATGATATAAGTTAAGCACATGAAGCATTCTATAAAGCCATACCCAAAATATATAAGTGAAGTGCAAAGAGCATTCTATAAATCGACCATGGACTTTCCCAAACCAGCATGGTGCATTTATTAAAGAAAAATAAAAGGCACACGACGCTCCAAGAATTTACGCATATCATGTGAACAAAACAAAAACGGAGACATGCCGATAATTATTGAAGAAGAAGATGGGATGCCTTCCGGGGCATCCCCAAGCTTAGACGCTTGAGTCTCCTTGAATAATAACTTGGGATGCATTGGGCATCCCCAAGCTTGAGCTCTTGCTTCTCCTTATTCTTCGCGTACCAATACCTCCTCGATCTTCGAACACTTCATCCACACAAAACTTGACAAAACTTTTATTAGAAACGTTAGTACATAATCATCAAATCTCATCATGTCCTTCCATATCATTATTGCATAATTATAATCTAACATTAGCCACTGTATTCTATCACAATTCTATGGCTCCCAAGTCAATGAGGCTCAACAAGAATTCAAACATAAGCACGCAAAGCAACTATAACAACAATCTGTGAAAAACAGGACAGTCTGTAAAGATGCAGATGGATACCATACTTCTGTAACTCAACAAATTCTGAAAAATTAATACGTGGTAGGAAATTTGTATAACAGTACTATGTAAAAATTTCATAAGCGTTTGACGTTCCAGTAAAATATGAAAAATCAAACCCTCCAGCCAAAGTTTCTGTTTTTGCACAACACATATCAAACAAGCAATTTAAACATCCTAAAGGTAATTCTTGGCACATTATTTTTATAATACAATGGATTTATAAAAGGGTATCATTATTTTTGTTTAAAAGTTGTTGTAATCAAGACTCACAAAGTTTCCATGGGCATGAAAAAAGTTCAAGGCTAGCCCCCACTTCAACGATGCTCGTTTTTCTCACTTTCACTTCTCTTTTTGAAAAAAGTTTTAAGTTCCCCACTTTATTTTTTTTGTTTTTAATTATTTTAAAAGCACACTACATAAATAAATGAATCTATAAAACTTCCGGGTTGTCTCCCTGCCACCGCTTTCTTTAAAGCCATTAAGCTAGGCATATAGTGCTCAAGTAATTGATCCACCCGGATCCCAAGGTATATCAAAGCCAATTTTAATTAACAATGATTTGTAATTAAGTAGTGAGCACAAAGTGATATATATCATGTAACAACAAAGTCTAACTCTCTTCCTATGCATTGGCATGTCATACAATAACAATTCATGCACATCAAGTAAAGGCCAATACATAGCATATGTAGTTTCTTGCAATTTTATAGTATTGGAAACATAGAGAGGTGAAGATTTGGTCCCTCTCTCATAATAATTGCAAGTAGGAGCAGCAAGCACATGCATATTATATTCATCAAAATCATCATGTGTGATAGTAAGACGCAACCCATCAATATAATCATTAATAAGTGCAAACTTCTTCGATATAGTGTAGTTGGGAGAATTCAAAAAGATAATAGCTAGGACTATCGTGTGTGGGTGTAATAGCAACAATTTCATGCTTAACATAAGGAACTATATCAAGTTCATCTCCATAAGCATAATTCATATTGGCATCATGGCCACAAGCGTAGCAAGCATCAATTTCATCAAAAAGGGATATTTTAAATGAATCCAAGGGATCATAGCAATTATCATAGCATTCATCCTTCGGTATGTGCGAAGGGTGATTAAACAATGTATGAGTTGAAGAGTTACTCTCATTAGATGGTTGGCACGGGTAGCTAATCCGCTCTTCCTCCTTTTGTTCTTCGCTCTCCTCCTCATCTTTTTCATCTAATGAGCTCACAGTTTCAGCAATTTCTTCTTCCATAGATTCATGCAAAATATTAATATCTTCCAAGGCAGCAGACATTCTCTCAATAAATTCAATAATATCAGCATTGTATTCATAATTCCCATAGCAATATTTAAGTATGACAAAATTTTCAGACCTACAAACAACATCATCATAGTTATCATACTTTTCAAAGAACGATTCAATTTCATAAGCACCCTTAAAAGCAACGAATTCTTCTATTTGTTCCACATCATAGTAATCATATATACCTTTAGCATAAGAAGCCAAGGTTTCATTATCATTAAATTCACATTGAAAGGAAAGGTGTAGACCCTTAATCTTAGAGCAACAAGTATAATCACATCTCATGCATAAATCCCAATCATACCAACACAACATTTTAATTTGATCCCAAAAGTGTTTCCCTTTTTGAGACAAGCGATAATCCCTAAAGTACTCACGTTGATCCAACGTGTCTCCCATTATCAAGTTGAATGGGGATTTCTCAGGATTATCAAAGTAGTTATGAATGTTTTTCACATAACTAGCATAGAGGGTTTTAGGAGGTTCCCCATCTCCATGAGTAGCAAGTACCACTAATATTTTTGCTGTTTCGTGTTCCATATCTATAACTAAAGATATAAAAAAACTAATAACAGAAAATAAAACAACTAATAACAGAAAATAAAAATTACTTAGTGATAAAGCAAACAAGCACACACGAGAATATCAACCACTACGCTATTGCTCCCCTACAACGGCGCCAGAAAAATGTCTTGATAACCCACAAGTGTAGGGGATCGTTTGTAGCCTTTTTTGATAAGTAAGACTGTCGAACCCAACGAGGAGCTGAAGTTAGAATTAATACTCTCTGAAGTTCTATCGACCACCAATACAACACTACGCACGCTAACGCTTACTTTACCTAGAACAAGTATGAAACTACTTTGCGGGAATAAAACTAGAAGTACTCTGTAGGTGTAAAGATAGTTTTGCAAGATAATAAAGAACACGTAAATAAAAGTTAGGGACTGTTTAGATAAAGATTAATAAGTAAGTTGTTTAGTAGAAAGCTTTTTTGTGTAACACAAGAGAAAGATTGTCCATAGGCAATTGAATATAACATGATAGATACTTATCATATGCAATGAGAGAGAGGCATACGCTAACACACTTTCTCTACTTGGATCATGTGCACTTATGATTGGAACTCTAGCAAGCATCCGCAACTACTAAAGATCATTAAGGTAAAACCCAACCATAGCATTAAACATCAAGTCCTCCTTACTCCCATACGTAACAATCCCCTTACTCTGGTTTGTGTTTCCGTCACTCACCAATTGATACGTCTCCAACGTATCTATAATTTTTGATTGTTCCATGCTATTATATTATCGGTTTTGGATGTTTTATATGCATTAATATGCTATTTTATACTATTTTTGGGACTAACCTATTAACCTAGAGCCCAGTGCCAGTTTCTGTTTTTTCCGTGTTTTTGAGTTTTACAGAAAAGGAATATCAAACGGAGTCCAAACGGAATAAAAATTTACGGTGATTTTTTATGGACCAAAAGAGACCCACGGGGCATCGGAGTTGGGCCAGAAGAGCCACGAGGCAGCCACAAGCCTAGGGGGTGCCCCCCCTAGGGCGCGCCCCTGGCTTGTGGGCCCCTCGGGCACCCCCTTGACGTGAGACCGACGCCAAAAATTCTTATAAATACCCAAACCTCTGAAAAGAAACCTAGATCAGAAGTTCCGCCACCACAAGTCTCTGTAGCCACGAAAAATCAATCTTGGCCCTCTCCGGCACCCTGCCGGAGGGGGTCACCATCACCGGAGACCATGGAGGAGGAAGACGGAGGGGCCATCATCACCATGGAGGCCAAGGACCAGAGGGAGAACCTCTCCCCACCTAGGGGGGAGGCCATGGAGGAGGAAGCACAAGGGGGAGACCCTCTCCCCTCTATCTCGGTGGCGCCGGAGTGCCATCGGGGGAACCATCGCCGCGGTGATCGTCTTCATCAACATCACCTTCTTCATCACCGTCCTCATATCTTTTCAGTGGTCCACTCTCCCGCATCCCGCTGTAATCCCCTACTTGAAGATGGTGCTTTATGCCACATATTATGATCCAATGATGTGTTGCCATCCTATGATGTTTTGAGTAGATTTCTTTTGTCTTAGAGTTGATTGATGATCTAGATTGGTTTGAGTTGTATGTTTATTTTGGTGCTGTCCTATGATGCCTTCCGTGCCGCGCACACGTGAAGGATTCCCGCTGTAGGGTGTTGCAATACGTTCATGATTCGCTTATAGTGGGTTGCTAGAGTGACAGAAGCTTAAACCCGAGTAAGGGGGTTGTTGCGTATGGGATAAAGGGGACTTGATGCTTTAATGCTATGGTTGGGTTTTACCTTAATGATCTTTATTTGTTGCGGATGCTTGCTAGAGTTCCAATCATAAGTGCATATGATCCAAGTAGAGAAAGTATGTTAGCTTATGCCTCTCCCTCATATAAAATTGCAATAATGATTACCGATCTTGTTAACAATTGCCTAGGACAATTCCGCACACCGACCCATCATTATTCCACACTCGCTATTTGTAATATATTGTAATATATTCTAACTTTATGATAACATCACCTATTTTTATATTTTAGTTCTCCGATATCATGCAAAGCTATTCTTTTCATACCCACAACGTAGTTTTATTTCTCGTTTCTAGTTGGAAGCAAACGTTCGGCGTACGTAGAGTCGTATCAGTGGCAGATAGGACTTGAGAGAATATTGATCTTACCTTTAGCTCCTTGTGGGTTCGACACTCCATACTTATCACTTCCACCTTTGGAAATTGCTACGATGATTCTTTGCACTTGGGGATTATCAAGCTCTTTTCTGGCGCCGTTGCCGGGGAGGTGAGTGCTTGAAGGTATATCTTTAGATCTTGCAATTAAATCTTTTAGTTTCTTGTTTTTCACTAGTTTGGTTTTATAAAAGAAAACTAAAAAAATGGAGTTTAGGTTGCATCAATTGGTTCGTCTTTTTAATGTCTTTCGTGAAAATGATGGTTTGGAAAATTGTGCTCAATCGGTAGAGGAAGAATTTATGAAAATACTTAATGAGAATTCCTTGAATGATGAGCATGATTGCAATATTGCTAGTATGAATTCTCTGAATATCCATGATGCTAATGACATGCAAAGCCACAAGCTTGGGGATGCTATGTTTGATGAAGATGATATTTTTAGTCCCCCAAGTTTTGGTGAGTAAATTTGTTATGATATTGACATGCCTACTATCTATGATGATTATGATGATGACATGTATGCTATAAAGAGTGATAGTAACCATGAAACTTGTCATCATGATTTTAATATTCAAAGTGGTTATGTCAATCAAGTATCTCATGATAGTTATTTTGTTGAGTTTGCTCCCACTATTATGAATGAGAAGAAAATTGCTTATGTGGAGAGTGTCAAATTTTCTAGGCTTGTGGATCATGAAGATAATGCTTTATGTGATAGTTATGTTGTGAAATTCCTTCATGATGCTACTGAAAATTATTATGAGGGAGGAACATATGCTTGTAGGAATTGCAATAATATCAAGTTTCCTCTCTATGTGTTCAAAGTTTTGAAGTTATGCTTGTTTTGCCTTCCTATGCTAGTTGATTCTTGCTCCCATAAATTGTTTTCTCACAAAATCCCTATGCATAGGAAGTGGGTTAGGCTTAAATGTGCTAGTCATATGCTTCATGATGCTCTCTTGCATGTTTCAACTACTATTCTCATATGAGCATCATTGAAATCATCATGCCTAGCTAAAAGGCATTAAAGAAAAGCGCTTGTTGGGAGACAACCCAACACTTTTCCTTTCTGTTTTTGTGTGATCACACGATTAAGCTACTGTAGTAATCATGTTTTGTGTCTTTTATTTAAATAAAGTGCCAAGTAAAGCCTTTGGGATGACTCACAAGATGAGTAGAATTGATGCTGAACCAAAACAGAAACTTTTGACTCCAGTACAGGAATTTTAATTTTTTACTGGAGCGTGATAATGATATGAAATTTTTACAAAATCTTTATATACAAATTCTTCAGGTTTTCCTAATTTTTCAAAAAAAATCGAGACAGGGAAGTATGGATATACTACAGATCTTCACAGACTGTTCTGTTTTTGACAGATTCTGTTTTGCATGCATAGTTTGCTTGTTTTAGTGTTCCCATAGCTTATATTGAGTGATATAAATTATGGGAATGATATAATACAGTAGGTATCATGTGGGAAAAATTATGAATCTTGTATTGACAGTACCTAAGTGAATGATCTATCTTTATTACACTAACCCTTTTCACGAAGTTCCGTTAAGTTTTGTGTGATTGAAGTTTTCAAGTTTTGGGTGAGACACCGATATGAGGAGAACAAGGAGTGACAAGAACCTAAGCTTGGGGATTCCCAAGGAACCCCCAAGGTAATATCCATGGAAGACTCAAGTGCCTAAGCTTGGGGATGCCCCGGAAGCATCCCCTCTTTCGTCTTCAATATTATCGGTATATCTTACTTAGAGATATATTTTTATTCGTCACATAATATGAGTTTTGCTTGGGGTGTCATATTATTTTGTTTTTCTCTGTTAGTAGTTATTTATAATCTTGTTTTTCAATAAAAAGTTCCAAGAATTGTCTTAGGATGCATGCATTGCATGTTTTGATGTGTGCTGTGTAGGAACAGAAACTTTTGCTGTAGTGTTTGAATTTTCATATTTTACTGGAACGTGGAAAGTTTCTGAAATTTTTACACAGTGTTTTCATATAAATTATTTAGCATGTCCTAAATTTTCATAATTTTTTGAGTTGCATAAGTACACTGGTTTAATAAATTGCTACAGACTGTTCTGCTTAGACAGATTGTTGTCATAGTTTTGTTATCTACTTATCCTATAGTTTCCATAGCCTATATTGGTAGATATAAATTATGGAAACGATAGTAAACAGTAGATGATGTTTGAAAATTATTGTGCAACTTGTCTTAGCAGTACATGAAGTGTTGATTTATTCTTATGTGTACTAACCTATCTCACGAGTTCTTTTCGAGTTTTGTGTGGAGGAAGTTTTTGAGAATAGGTGAAACCATGATATGAGAGGATTGAACGAGATACAAAAGCTCAAGCTTGGGGATGCCCAAGGAACCCCCAGTAAATATTTCAAGAAGTCTCAAGCATCTAAGCTTGGGGATGCTACGCATCCCACCTCTCTTCATCAACAATTATCGGTTAGCCTATGTTGAGCCCAAATTTTTATTCGTTCACATGATGCGTGCTATTCTTGGAGTGATATTTTTCTTTTGTTTTGCTGTTTTAATAAAATACTCAGATCTGAAATTCTTAGATGAGAGAGTCTTCACATAGTTATTTAATTGTTGGCTACTCATTGATCTTCACTTATATCTTTTTGGAGTAGTTTGTCTTTTTGCTCTAGTGCTTCACTTATATCTTTGTAGAGCACGGCGGTGGTTTCATTTTATAGAAATAATTGAACTCTCGTACCTCACTTATATTATTTTGAGAGTCTTTAAACAACATGGTAATCGGTTTAGGTTATGAATTTAGTCCTAATATAATGGGCATCCAAGAGGGATATAATCAAAACTTTCATATAAAGTGCATTGAATACTATGAGAAGTTTGATTCCTAGCATATAGTTTTGAGATATAAAGATGGTGATATTAGAGTCATGCTAGTGAGTAATTGTGGATTGGTAGAAATACTTGTGTTAAAAGTTTGTGATTCCCGTAGCATGCACGTATGGTGAACCGTTATGTAACGAAGTCGGAGCATGATTTGTTTATTGATTGTCATCCTTTGTGTGAGGGTCGGGAGCGTGCGATGGTTAACTCCTACCAACCTCTCCCCTAGGAGCATGCGTCTAATACTTTGCTTCGATAACTAATAGACTTTTGCAATAAGTATGTGAGTTCTTTATGACTAATGTTGAGTCCATGGATTATACGCACTCTCACCCTTCCACCTTTGCTAGCCTCTCTAGTACCGCGCAACTTTCGCCGGTGCATTAAACCCACCTTCCTCAAAACAGCCACCATATACCTTCCTCAAAACAGCCACCATACCTACCTATTATGGAATTTCCATAGCCATTCCGAGATATATTGCCATGCAACTTCCACCGTTCCGTTTATCATAACACGCACCATCATTCTCATATTGCTTAGCATGATCATAAGATAGCTAGCATGATGTTTTCATGGCTTACACTAGATCATTGCATATCCCGGTCCACCGCCGGAGGCATTCATATAGAGTCATATCTTGTCCTAGTATCGAGTTGTAATTCTTGAGTTGTAAGTAAATAAAAGTGTGATGATCATCATTATAGAGCATTGTCCCATGTGAGGAAAGGATGATGGAGACTATGATTCCCTCACAAGTCGGGATGAGTCTCCGGACTTTACAAAAAATAAAAGAGGCCATAGAAGCCCAAATAAAAAAAAGAGGACAAAGATGCCCACCAAAAAATGAAAAAAAGAAAAAATGAGAGAAAAGAGAGAAGGGGCAATGCTACTATCCTTTTTCCACACGTGTGCTTCAAAGTAGCACCAGGATCTTCATGATAGAGAGTCTCCTATTTTGTCACTTTCATATACTAGTGGGAATTTTTCATTATAGAACTTGGCTTGTATATTACAATGATGGGCTTCCTCAAAATTGCCCTAGGTCTTCGTGAGCAAGCAAGTTGGATGCACACCCACTTAGTTTCTTTTTGGGCTTTCATACACTTATAGCTCTAGTGCATCCGTTGCATGGAAATCCCTACTCACTCACATTGATATCTATTGATGGGCATCTCCATAGCCCGTTGATACGCCTAGTTGGTGTGAGATTATCTCCTTCTTTTTTGTCTTCTCCACAACCACCATATTCTATTACACCTATAGTGCTATGTCCATGGCTCACGCTCATGTATTGCGTGAGAGTTGAAAAAGTTTGAGAACACTAAAGTATGAAACAATTGCTTGGCTAAAACCGGGGTTGTGGATGATTTAATACTTTGTGTGATGAAGATGGAGCATAGCCAGACTATATGATTTTGTAGGGATAACTTTCTTTGGCCATGTTATTTTGAGAAGACATGATTGCTTTATTACTATGCTTGAAGTATTATTGTTTTTATGTCAACATTAAACTTTTGTTTTGAATATTATGGATCTGAACATTCTTGCCAAAATAAAGAAAATTACATGGATAAACATGTTAGGTAGCATTCCACATAAAAAATTCTGTTTTTATCATTTACCTACTCGAGGACGAGCTGGAATTAGGCTTGGGGATGCTTGATACGTCTCCAACGTATCTATAATTTTTTATTGTTCCATGCTATTATATTATCGGTTTTGGATGTTTTATATGCATTAATATGCTATTTTATACTATTTTTGGGACAAACCTATTAACCTAGAACCCAGTGCCAGTTTCTGTTTTTTCCGTGTTTTTGAGTTTTACAGAAAAGGAATATCAAACGGAGTCCAAACGGAATAAAAATTTATGGTGATTTTTTATGGACCAGAAGAGACCCACGGGGCATCGGAGTTGGGCCAGAAGAGCCATGAAGCAGCCACAAGCATAGGGGGCGCGCCCCCCAGGGCGCGCCCCCTGGCTTGTGGGCCCCTCGGGCACCCCCTTGACGTGAGACCGACGCCAAAAATTCTTATAAATACCCAAACCTCTGAAAAGAAACCTAGATCAGAAGTTCCGCCGCCGCAAGTCTCTGTAGCCACGAAAAATCAATCTTGGCCCTCTCCGGCACCCTGCTGGAGGGGGTCACCATCACCGGAGACCATGGAGGAGGAAGACAGAGGGGCCATCATCACCATGGAGGCCAAAGACCAGAGGGAGAACCTCTCCCCACCTAGGGGGGAGGCCATGGAGGAGGAAGCACAAGAGGGAGACCCTCTCTCCCTCTCT
The DNA here is from genome assembly GCA_039707655.1 of Elymus sibiricus. Lineage (NCBI taxonomy): Eukaryota > Viridiplantae > Streptophyta > Magnoliopsida > Poales > Poaceae > Elymus > Elymus sibiricus. The sequence continues at coordinate 195,270,276 of CM077663.1, read as the reverse complement.
CTCGGTGGCGCCGGAGTGCCATCGGGGGAACCATCGCCGCGGTGATCGTCTTCATCAACATCACCTTCTTCATCACCGTCCTCATATCTTTTCAGCGGTCCAGTCTCCCGCATCCCGCTGTAATCCCCTACTTGAACATGGTGCTTTATGCCACATATTATGATCCAATGATGTTTTGCCATCCTATGATGTTTTGAGTAGATTTCTTTTGTCTTATGGGTTGATTGATGATCTAGATTGGTTTGAGTTGTATGTTTATTTTGGTGCTGTCCTATGGTGCCTTCTGTGCCGCGCACACGTGAAGGATTCCCGTTGTAGGGTGTTGCAATACGTTCATGATTCGCTTATAATGGGTTGCTAGAGTGACAGAAGCTTAAACCCGAGTAAGGGGGTTGTTGCGTATGGGATAAAGGTGACTTGATGCTTTAATGCTATGGTTGGGTTTTACCTTAATGATCTTTAGTAGTTGCGGATGCTTGCTAGAGTTCCAATCATAAGTGCATATGATCCAAGTAGAGAAAGTATGTTAGCTTATGCCTCTCCCTCATATAAAATTGCAATAATGATTACCGATCTTGTTAACAATTGCCTAGGACAATTCCGCACACCGACCCATCATTATTCCACACTCGCTATTTGTAATATATTGTAATATATTCTAACTTTATGATAACATCACCTATTTTTATATTTTAGTTCTCCGATATCATGCAAAGCTATTCTCTTCATACCCACAACGTAGTTTTATTTCACGTTTCTAGTTGGAGGCAAACGTTCGGCGTACGTAGAGTCGTATCAGTGGCAGATAGGACTTGAGAGAATATTGATCTTACCTTTAGCTCCTTGTGGGTTCGACACTCCATACTTATCACTTCCACCTTTGGAAATTGCTACGATGATTCCTTGCACTTGGGGATTATCACCAACCCACTATAAGCGAATCATGAACATATTGCAAACCCTCCAGCAGGATTGCTTCACGTGTGCGCCTCACGGAAGTCACCTTAGGACAGCACCATATCAACATACAACTCATATCAATAACATCATACCACAATTAACCCGTAGGACAAAATAAATCTACTCAAACATCATAGGATAGCCACACAACATTGGATAATAATATATAGCATTAATCACCATGTTCAAGTAGAGATTATAGCGGGGAGAAGAGGTTTTACACCACTGCATAGAGGGGGAGAGAGTTGGTGGTGACGGCGGTGAAGTTGTTGGTGTAGATCGCCATCACGATGGTTGCCCCAGCGGCGCTCTGGCGCCACTGCGAGAGAGGGGGAGAGAGCCCCCGTCCTTCTTATTATTCCTTGGCCTCTTCCCTAGGTGGGAGGAGAGCTTCCCCTCTGGTCCATGGCCACCATGGATCCCAGAGGGCAGGAGCCCCTCCGAGATTGGATCTCTCTCTCTCTGTGTTTCTCTTCTGTTTTCGCGACTGTTTTCTGACCCCCTTCACCATTTCTTAAATATCCAGAGATCCGTAACTCCGATCGGGCTGAAATTTTCAGGGGATTTTTATCGTGAAAATATCTTTCTTGTGGCGGACGGAGGGCCTCAACTGACCTAAGGACTGGCCACCAGCCATCAGGGCGCCCCCAGGCCGCCCCCTGTTGGCTTGTGGGGCCCTCGGGCATCGTCTTGTGTTGATTACGACTCTCAAAATTCACATATATTCCAAAAACAAATCCGTAAATTTTTATCGTGTTTGGACTTCGTTTGATATGGAATTTCTGCGAAACAAAAAACACACAAAAAACAGGAACTGGCACTGGGCACTGGGTAAGTAAGTTAGTCCCAAAAAATAATATAAAATGTTGCCAAACACTACTGCAGGATGGTCCAAAGACGACACATCAATCAGAGACCCTTCGACGAAACTGTGTGCGATCCACCAATCCCAAACGGTATTGTTCAAGCTCCGTCGCCAATGGCACGAACTGTGTGCGATGGCGTATCCATCAAATACGATTCATAAAGTAGTCGTGTGCCCGATCTACGGCAGACAGTTCATTCTTATGAACTCTTTGGGATTAGCTAAGATAACAGAAATAGTTAATAAAACAATGTACGTGTGCGAAGTACGGCACACAGTTCACTCGGGTAAACTGTTTCTGCCGATCCAACAGAACACACACGTGTTAGCATAAGAAGGTGTGTGTGATACGCAGCAATCGGTTCATTCATCAGAATTGTGTGCGAAGACCAATAATAACCGAAACGATTCATCCGGACAAGTTGTGTGTGTTGTGGGCAGATGGTTGCTGCCAATCAATTGTCAGCAATTGATGAAATCATTACCGACGGTACGTACGGAAGTGCCGTTTGCCCGTATTAATATCGCAGACGTTTTATTATTATTACCAGTCTGACTGCGCATCACCTCTTCTTCCTCTCTCACGTCTTGTCACCGCGTTTTCGCCCGAGGATTCCAGTGCACGCTTCGGCACCGCACCGGCGTTTCTTTTGGCCATGTTCCCGCGCAAGCTTCCCCATCGGTTTCCCGCCAGAAGTGAATGAGCATAAGAGCCTGCGCGCGTCACACGCGGATGCACACCTAGTGCAGCCTAGCCCATCTATGAAGCATGCCAACCCGACCAAGCGCCGCCTCTGCCATCAACCTCCTCGACGACGAAAACGATCCGGTGCAGGCGCAACGGCCTGTCGAGGCCGATGGCGTGTCCGGCGACGCGCCGGACAACGCTGTGTTGCACGTCATCGCAAGGGTTGAGCAGACCCTTGGCGCAGGGCGCGGCAGCGCCGCCGAGCAACATAGCTGCCTCACCGCCGAGAGGCTGCAGTGCGCCGCACAAGAAGATCATCAGTGGTGCTCCGTAGAGCAAAACATGCGCGTCCACGTCGAGAGGGCAAGGCACGTCGCACAGCAAGACCGATGGAGGGCCGCAGAGCGAGAGGCGCGGCGCACGGCAGAGCAAGAGCGGTTCGATCCCTATTGCCTGCTATCCCACTCGACATGACGTTGCAGCTGTGTCCAAGGCATGTGAGTAGCCCTATTTCTCGCCAGGAATGGGCAGCGGTTGTTTGCGCTGTACTTGCACCAGAGCCCGGCCGCACCGTCCTTGCCCCGGACGCCGGCCACGCCGCTTGCATGGGTCGCGCCGTTCGCCTTGTCCGCGGCCACCTCGATGCTAACGGGCTCATCAGTAGGCTCGAGCGCCTCCTTGGCCCAGGTGTCCAGCGGGGAGCAGTAGAAAAAAATGGCCGTCGCATTCTCGAGATGGCAATCTCCGACGAAATAGCCAGCATGGAGCTCGAGATCGCGCTCCAGCTGTACTGCGAGCGTGTAAACCGCATGGACGAACGCTTGACCGAGTTCAGGCACTGCCAAGAGCTTCCGTAGGATAGGGTGTAGTCAACTAGTCATGGACGCGTTTTATTTTGTTGAACTATTTAGATGTCGATCCCAATGTCCGGACAACAATCACAATATTGATATGTTTCGATGTGTGAATGATTTATGTTCTATTGTTATGTTTGAATATGTGTAAAAGGCTAACAGTTAGAGCCAGAAAATCAGTTTGAAAATAGATAGAAATGTGAAACTAAAAATATATATTAATTGTTGAATAGCTCATTGAAGAAATGATACATATACAGTATATATCATCACATATACGTGATGATAGTACTTAACTAATACGTACAATGAATAAAAACTAAACTAATAATAACCCCTCCTTGAGCGGGGAGCAGTAAAATGGCAGCCTCTCGCCATCAGCTCCCTGGTGCGCAGTGGCTTCCCAACGCTGAGGGAGTTCGCCGCATCCTCCGCCTCGCAGCGTTTGACGTACCAATCAGCCTCTTGCTGGCGGAGGCGCGCGACCATGTAGGACAATTCACTGGGCGCCACTGGAGCTCTTTGGCGGTGGCACGCTCAAGCTTATCGGCCCACGCCCACACAGCGGTGTGGTGCCTAGCGCCTCTGGCTTTCATTGCGTGGTACCGGTCGTCTTCGCACACCTCCATCGCTTGTTGACTCGCCCGCTGACAAAGCTCCAGCTCCTCCTTTTCCCGTGCGGCACTAAGGGCATTCCAGGCCGCGAGGTTCCTGGCGTGCTCCTCAGCACACTCATTCTTGAACGCCACCTGCCTGGCTCTCTCAGCCGACGACAACGCCTTCCACAAAGCCAGATTGTACTGGCCCCAAAACCAATCTTCAGTTGGGGGGTCTGGCGCGACCTCGTCTGAGGGCGTGAAGGGGTCCTCCTCGTCGCTGCATTCTGCCATGTCCTCACGGGGTGGCGCCTCCTCCTCTGCTTGTGCACAAACCAGCCGCGCCATGGCAGAGTTTTGTGCGAGAGGCGGGATAGAGAGACGAGAAAATGCAGGCGGGATGACGTCTCGAGGGGCAACATTTATAGGTGGCTGGAATCTTGATCGACGCCAGCAGTGATTGCACACGATTTCTTACTCAACAGCCGTGTGTGAATTAACAACACCAACGGTTCCCAATGCATGACCGCATGTGATTAATAGCCCGCGAAAATTGGCTTCCAAAACTCGAAATGCGAAACAAGGCGCCAATCATGTGGGACCCGTTTGTTTTGCCAAATATTTACATTTTCTATCCAAATGTAATGCATGTGTGCCATTTGTGTTACGGAAGCAAGTCCGAGAGCAGTAACCACGACATCTTGGCCCCATGGCGAGAAATCATGCATATTTTCATGTACTTCAGAATTCAGAGCATTTCTTATCATTATTTTTGAATTTAGAACCTAGATTCTTAATGATTTTGTGTCCAAACCGTCACTCAAGATGTTTGGAACTCCTTCAAATTTATTGCACGTGCCATATATATGTAAGCAAGTCGTACATAAATATGATTTTCGAGCGTTTTTTGCTTCATCTAGCTTGTTCATGTGTTTCAGTTTTGAAATATGGCCATTAAATTTCTATAAACTAACTTAATGTATAAAAATTCCAATAGAACGCCATTTTTAAAAAAAAATAGGATGCCGGTCGTATTCGTGCATTGTATCGATGAAAAAAAACAAGGTCGAATGAGACAGCGATTGGTGGTTTGTCATCACACATGGCCCCACGTTCCCCCTCGGAACCACGCGCCTTCGTGTGATGCTCCGGTTTGTGAGAGGCTTGTGTCTAAAGTTGGGGATTTCTTAGGTTAGTATTGGAGTCCCATCTCCGTCCCCATCATCGCCCTCCCATCCCCATCCCCGTCTACGCACCCGTGCGCGAGGATAAAAAGTTTCCCATCAACATAGTATTTCAACGCAATAAACAATATGTTGTGGCTAGGTTTGGGATTTCTTAGGGAATATTGGGCCAAAGGGTGTTGGAAATATGCCCTAGAGGCAATAATAAATTAGTTATTATCATATTTCCTTGTTCATGATAATCGTTTATTATCCATGCTAGGATTGTATTGATTGGAAACTCACATACATGCGTGGATACATAGACAACACCATGTCCCTAGTAAGCCTCTACTAGACTAGCTCGTTGATCAGAGATGGTCAAGGTTTCCTGACCATAGACATGATTTGTCATCTGATAACGGGATCACATCATTAGGAGAATGATGTGATGGACAAGACCCAACCGTAAGCATAGCATATGATCGTGTTAGTTTATTGCTACTACTTTATCCATGTCAAGTATTTGTTCCTACGACCATGAGATCACACAACTCCCTGACACCGTAGGAATGCCTTGTGTGTATCAAGCGTCACAACGTAACTGGGTGACTATAAAGGTGCTCTATAGGTAACTCCGAGGGTGTCTGTTGGGTTGGCGTGGATCGAGACTGGGATTTGTCACTCCGTATGATGGAGAGGTATCTTTGGGCCCACTCGGTAACACAACATCACAAGAAGCTTGCAAGCAATGTGACTAAGGAGTTAGTCACGGGATCTTGTGTTACGGGACGAGTAAAGAGACTTGCCGGTAATGAGATTGAACTAGGTATGGAGATACCGACGATCAAATCACGGGCAAGTAACATACCGATGGACAAAGGGAACTACATACGGGATTGTCTGAATCCTTGATATCGTGGTTCGACCGATAAAGATCTTCGTCGAATATGTAGGAACCAATATGGGCATCTAGGTCCCGCTATTGCTTATTGACCGTAGAGTTGTCTCGGTCATGTTTGCATAGTTCTCGAACCCGCAGGGTCTGCACACTTAACGTTCGGTGACGATTTGTATTGTTGAGTTATGTATGTTGGTGACCTAAGGTTGTTCGGAGTCCCGAATGAGATCCCGGACGTCACGAGGAGTTCCGGAATGGTCCGGAGGTAAATATTTATACATAGGAAGTCATATTTTGACTACCGGAAAAGTTTCGGGTTTTTCCGGTATTGTACCGGGAAGCTTCGGAAGGTTCCGGAAGGTTCCAAAGGGTTCCGGAGTAGTCCGGAAGGGTCCCTCTAGCCCCTAGGACGTGCATGGGCTGTAAGGGGGCGTCCAAGCCTTGTTGGGCCAGCCCCCAAAGGCCCATGCGGCTAGGGGGTAGGAAACCTAGGAGGTGCCTTGGGGAGGGAGGACTCCTCCCTCCTGGCCGCCGCCCCTTCCTTGGAGGAAGGGCCAGGGCTGCGCCCCATCTACCCCCTCCTACTATATATAGAGAGGGAGAGGGAGGGCAGCGACACCCCAAGGCATAGGTGCAGCCCTCCCTCTCTCCCTAGATCTGTTTCTCCTTTGAAAACGCATCTGCGGCAGCGCTTGGCGAAGCCCTGCTGAGATTGCTCCACCACCACCGCCACCACGCCGTTGTGCTGCCGAAGAACTCATCTACCTCTCCGCCCTAGCTTGGTGGATCAAGAAGGCGGAGACGTCATCGAGATGTACGTGTGCTGAACACGGAGGTGCCTTCCGTTCAGCGCTAGATCGGGACGGATCGTGATTGGATCGCGAAGACATTCGAATACATCAACTGCGTTTCTTAACGCTTCCGACTTAGCGATCTACAAGGGTATGTTGATCCACTCTCCCTCTCATAGCTGTTGATCTCCAGAGATAGATCTTGGGTCTTCATAGATTTTTTTGTTTCCCATGCAACATTCCCCAATAGTGGCATCATGAGCTAGGTCTATGCGTAGATAACATGCACGAGTAGAGCACAAAAGAGTTTGTGGGCGTTGATGTTCAGATTGCTTGCCTCCTTAGTCTTATCTTCATTCGGCGGTATTGTGGGATGAAGCGGCCCGGACCAACCTTACTCGTCCACGTAGGAGAGAGCGGTTCCATCGACTGACATGCACTTGTTGCATAAAGATGCCTGGCGGGTGTCTATCTCTCCCACTTTAGTTGAATCGGATTCGACAGAGGCGGTCCTTGTAGAAGGTTAAAAGGCAACTTGAGTATCACCGTTGTGGCTTTGCGTAGGTAAGAACAGTTCTTACTAGTTGCCCATAGCAGCCACGTAAAACTTGCAACAACAAAGTAGAGGACGTCTAACTTGTTTTTGCAGGGCATTTTGTGATGTGATATGGCCGATGACATGATATGATATATGCAATGTATGATATGATCATGTTTTGTATAGAATCATCACGACTTGCATGTCGATGAGTACGGCAACCGGCAGGAGCCATAGGGTTGTCTTTAATTAATGTATGTCACTTGCTTTACTTTATCGCTATGAGTTAGCAATAGTGTTAGAAGCAATAGTTGGCGCGACAACCTCATGGCGACACGTTGATGGAGATCATGATGATGGAGATCATGGTGTCGTGCCAGTGATGATGGAGATCATGCCGGTGCTTTGGAGATGGAGATCAAACGCACAAGTTGATGGCCATATCATGTCACTTATATGATTTGCATGTGATGTTAATCCTTTTATGCATCTTATTTTGCTTAGGACGAAGGTAGCATTATAAGATGATCCCTCACTAAAATTTCAAGATAAAATTTTGTTCTCCCCAAGTGTGCAACGTTGCGAAGGATCATCGTTTCGAAGCACCACCTGATGATCGGGTGTGATAGACTCTACGTTCGCATACAACGGGTGTAAGCTAGTTTTGCACATGCAGAACACTTGGGTTAAACTTGACGAGCCTAGCATGTACAGACATGGCCTCAGAACACAGGAGACCGAAAGGTCGAACATGAGTCATATAGTAGATATGATCAACATAGAGATGTTCACCATTGAAACCAGCTCATCTCATGTGATGATCGGACTTGGGTTGGTGGATTTGGATCATGTCACACTTAGACAACCTAAGGGATGTTGATTTGAGTGGGAGTTCTTAAGTAATATGATTAATTGAACTCATTATCCTGAACATAGTCAAAATGTCTTTGCAAATTATGTTGTAGATCACTAGCACACGCTGTAGCTCCCCTGAATTTTGATACGTTCCTAGAGAAAAAGTAAGTTGAAAGATGATGGTAGCAGTTATGCGGACTGGGTCCATGATCTGAGGATTGTCCTCATTGCTGCATAGAAGGCGTATGTCCTTGATGCACCGCTCGGTGCACCACCCCCTCAAGCGTCGTCTATGGATGTTGTGAACATCTGACAGACACGTTCTGATGACTACTTGATAGTTCAGTGCGTCATGCATTACAACTTAGAATTGAGGCTCCAAAGATGTTTTGAACATCACAGAGCATATGAGATGTTCCAAGAGCTGAAATTGGGATTTCAGGTTCGTGCCCTTGTTGAGAGATATGAGACCTCCAACAAGATTCTTTGCCTGCAAGATGAAGGAGAATAGCTCAATCAGGTGAGCATGTGCCCAGATTGTCTGGGTACTACAATCGCTTGAATCAAGTGAGAGTTCATCTTCCAGATAAGATAGTGATTGACAGAGTTCTCCTAGTCACTGCCACCAAGCTACTAAAGCTTCGTGATGAACTATAACATGCCAGGGATGGAGATGGTCCTTGAGCTATTCGCGATGTTTGACACCGCGAAGGTAGAAATCAAGAAGGAGCATCAAGTGTTGATGGTTAGTACAACCACTAGTTTCGAGAAGGGCAAGGGAAAGAAGGGAAACTTCATGAATGGCAAGCCAGTTGCCGCTCCAGTGAAGAAACCCAAGGTTGAACCCAAACCCGAGACTAAGTGCTTCTATAATAAGGGGAATGGTCACTGGTAGCGGAACTGCCCAGATACTTGGCAGATAAGAAGGCTGGCTACATCAACAGAAGTATGTTTGATATACGTGTTATTGATGTGTACCTTACTAGTACTCCTAGTAGTACCTGGGTATTAGATACCGGTTTAGTTGCTAATGTTAGTAACTCGAAATAAAAGCTACGAAAAAAACGGAGACTACCTAAAGGTGAGGTGACGATGTGTGTTGGAAATGTTTCCAAGGTTGATGTGATCACCATCGCACACTCCCTCTACCTTCGGGATTAGTGTTGAACCTAAATAAATGTTATTTGGTGTTTGCGTTGAGCATGAGCATGATTAGATCATGTTTATTGCAATACGGTTATTCATCTAAGTCAGAGAATGATAGTTATTCTGTTTACATGAATAATACCTTCATTGGTCATGCACCCAATGTGAATGGTTTATTGAATCTCGATCGTAGAGATACACATGTTCATAATATTGATGCCAAAAGATGCAAAGTTAATAATAATAGTACCACATACTTGTGGCACTGCCGCTAAGGTCATATTGGTGTAAAGCGCATGAAGAAACTCCATGCCGATGGATCTTTGGACTCACTCGATTTCGAATCCGTTGAGACATGCGGACCATGCCCCATGGGCAAGATGACTAAGACCCCATTTTCTGGCATGTTGGAGCGGGCAAGTGACTTGTTGGAAATGATACATGTTGATGTATGCGGTCCAACGAGTGTTGAAGTGTGCGGTGGATATCGTTATTTTCTTACCTTCACTAATGATTTGAGTAGATATGGGTATATTTACTTAATGAAACACAAGTCTGAAACATTTGAAAAGTTCAAGCAATTTCAGAGTGAAGTTTAAAATCATCGTGACAAGAAGATAAAATATCTACGATATGATCGTGGAGGTGAATATCTGAATTACGAGTTTGGTATGGAACTTAAGACAATGTGGAAATTATTTCACAACTCACGCCGCCTGGAACACCATAGTGTGATGGTGTGTCCGAACATCATGGTCGTGCTCTATTGGATATGGTGCGCACTACGATGTCTCTTACCGATTTGGCACTATCATTTTGGGGGTTATGCATTAGAGACAACTACATTCACTTTAATAGGGCACCATATAAATCCGTTGAGACTACACCGTATGAATTATGGTTTGGCAGAAACCTAAGCTGTCATTTCTTAGCGTTTGGGAACACGATGCTTATGTGAAAAGACTTCAACCTGATAAGCTCGAACCCAAATCGGACAAATGCGTCTTCATAGGATACCCTAAGGAAACAGTTGGGTGTACCTTCTATCTCAGATCCGAGGGCAAAGTGTTTGTTGCTAAAACGGGTCCTTTCTCGAGAAAGACTTTCTCTCGAAAGAATTGAGTGGGAGGAAGGTAGAACTTGATAAGGTTATTGAACCGTCACTTCAGTTGGATGGTAGCACGCCGCAGAAAGATGTTTCTGCGGCGCCTACACCAAATTGAAGAGGAAGCTAATGATGATGATCATGAAACTTCGGATCAAGTTACTACCAAACCTTGTAGGTCGACAAGGACATGTACTGCCTTGAGTGGTACGGCAATCCTGTCTTGGAGGTCATGTTGTTAGACAACAGTGAACCTACGAGCTATGAAGAATTGATGGTGGGCCTGAATTCCAACAAATGGCTAGGAGCCATGAAATCCGAGATAGGATCCTTGTATGAAAACCAAGTATGGACTTTGGTAGACTTGCCCGATGAACGGCAGGCCGTTAAGTACAAATGGATCTTTAAGAAGAAGACAAACTCTGATGGTAAATGTCACCATTTATAAAGCTCGACTCGTCGCAAAGTAGTTTCTGACAAGTTCAAGGAGTTGGCTACGATGAGACTCTCTCACCCATAGCGATGCTGAAGTCTGTTGGAATTATGTTAGCAGTTGCTGCATTTTTCGATTATGAAATCTGGCAGATGGATCTCAAAATATCGTTTCCTTAACGGTTTCTTTGAGGAAAGGTTGTATGTGATACAATCAGAAGGTTTTGTCAGTCCTAATGATGCTAAAAAGTTTTGCAAGCTCCAGCGATCCTTCTATGGACTGGAGCAAGCATCTCGGAGTTGGAATATACGCTTTGATAAGGTGATCAAAGCTTTTGGGATTATATAAAGTTTATAAGAAACTTGTATTTACAAGAAAGTGAGTGGGATCACTATAGAATTTCTGATAAGTATATGTGGATGACATATTGTTGATCAGAAATGATGTGGAATTTCTGGAAAGCATAAAGGGTTTTTGAAAGGAGTTTTTCAAAGGAAGACCTGGATAAAGCTACTTGAATATTGGGCATCAAAATCTATAGAGATAGATCAAGACGCCTGATAAGATTTTCAATGAGTACATACCTTGACAAGATTTTGAAAGAGTTCAAAATGGATCAGTCAAAGAAGGATTTCTTGCCTGATTTGTAAGGTGTGAAGTTGAGTAAGACTCAAAGCTCGACCACGACAGAAGAAAGAGAAAGGACGAAGGTCGTCCACTATGCCTTAGCCGTAGGCTCTATATAGTATGCCATGTTGTGTACCGCACCTGGTGTGTGCCTTGCCATGAGTCTGTCAAGGGGTACAAGAGTGATCCAGGAGTGGATCACTGGACAGAAGTCAAAATTATCCTTAGTAACTAGAGGACTAAGGAAATGTTTCTCGATTATGGAGGTGATAAAGAGTTCGTCGTAAAGGGTTACGTCGATGCAAGCTTTGACAGCAATCCGGATGACTCTGAGTAGCAATTCGGATACGTATAGTGGAGCAGTCATTTGGAATAGCTCCAAGTGGAGCGTGGTAGCAGTATCTAGAGTATGACATAGAGATTTGCAAAGTACACACGGATCTGAATGTTGCAGACCCGTTGACTAAAACCTCTCTCACAAGCAAAACATGATCAAACCCCAGAACTCATTGGGTGTAAATCACATGGTGATGTGAACTAGATTATTGACTCTAGTGCAAGTGGGAGACTGCTGGAAATATGCCCTAGAGGCAATAATATATTAGTTATTATCATATTTCCTTGTTCATGATAATCGTTTATTATCCATGCTAGGATTGTATTGATTGAAAACTCAGATACATGTGTGGATACATAGACAACACCATGTCCCTAGTAAGCCTCTACTAGACTAGCTCGTTGATCAGAGATGGTCAAGGTTTCCTGACCATAGACATGAGTTGTCATCTGATAATGGGATCACATCATTAGGAGAATGATGTGATGGACAAGACCCAACCGTAAGCATAGCATATGATCGTGTTAGTTTATTGCTACTACTTTATCCATGTCAAGTATTTGTTCCTACGACCAGGAGATCACATAACTCTCTAACACCGTAGGAATGCCTTGTGTGTATCAAATGTCACAATGTAACTGGGTGACTATAAAGGTGCTCTAGAGGTATCTCTGAGGGTGTCTGTTGGGTTGGCGTTGAACGAGACTGGATTTGTCACTCCGTATGACGGAGAGGTATCTCTGGGCCCACTCGGTAACAAAACATCACAAGAAGCTTGCAAGCGATGTGACTAAGCAGTTAGTCACGGGATCTTGTGTTATGGAACGAGTAAAGAGACTTGCCGGTAACGAGATTGAACTAGGTATGGAGATACCGGCGATCGAATCTCGGGCAAGTAACATACCGATGGACAAAGGGAACTGCATACGGGATTCTCTGAATCCTTGATATCGTAGTTCGATCGATAAAGATCTTCGTAGAATATGTAGGAACCAATATGGGCATCCAGGACCTGTTATTGGTTATTGACTGTAGAGTTGTCTCGGTCATGTCTGTATAGTTCTCGAACCCGCAGTGTCTGCACACTTAATGTTCGGTGACGATTTGGTATTGTTGAGTTATGTATGTTGGTGACCGAAGGTTGTTTGGAGTCCCGGATGAGATCCTGGACGTCACGAGGAGTTCCGGAATGGTCCAGAGGTAAAGATTTATATATAGGAAATAATATTTTGACTATCGGAAAAGTTTCGGGGTTTTCCCGTATTGTTCCGGGAAGCTTCCGGAAGGTTCCAGAGGATTCCGGAGGAGTCCGGAAGGGTCCCTCAAGCCCCTAGGACGTGCATGAGCTGTAATGGGGCATCCAAGCCTTGTTGGGCCAGCCCCCAAGGGCCCATGCGGCTAGGGGGTGGGAAACCCTAAAGGGGAAGGCACCTAGGAGGTGCCGCCTTGAGGAGGGAGGACTCCTCCCTCCTGGCCGCCGCCCCTTCCTTGGAGGAAGGGCTAGGGGTGCGCCCCATCTACCTCCTCCTCCTATATATAGAGAGGGAGAGGGAGGGCAGCGACACCCCAAGGATTAGGTGCAGCCCTCCCTCTCTCCCTAGATTTGTTTCTCCTCCGAAAACGCATCTGCGACAGCGCTTGGCGAAGCCCTGCTAAGATTGCTCCATCACCACCACCACCACGCCGTCGTGCTGCCAGAGAACTCATCTACCTCTCCGCCCTCGCTTGCTGGATCAAGAAGGCGGAGACGTCATCGAGTTGTACGTGTGCTAAATGCGGAGGTGCCGTCCGTTCGGCGCTAGATCGGGACGGATCGTGATTGGATCGCGGGACGGATCGTGATTGGATCGCGAAGATGTTCGACTACATCAACCGCGTTTCTTAACGCTTCCTGCTTAGCGATCTACAAGGGTATGTAGATCCGCTGTCCCTCTCGTAGCTGTTGATCTCCATAGATAGATCTTGGGTGATCGTAAGAATTTGTTTTCAGATTTTAGGATGACGGTCGTATTCGTACATTGCATCGATGAAAAAAAACTAGGCCGAATGAGGCAGCGATCCGTTTCGTCATCACACAACGCCCCACGTCCCCTCTTGGAACTATACGAGCCTGCGCGTGATGCTCCAGTTTGGGAGAGGCATGTGTCAAAGCTTATCTCGAACAAGCCGTCACTTTGACCACGACATCTTGGCCCCATGGCGGGAAATCATGCTGATTTTCATGTACTTCATATCATTATTTATTTATTTTTTGAATTTAAAAACCTAGATTATTCTCAATGCTTGTGTCCTAACCGTCACTCAAGATGTCTGGAACTCCTTCAAATTTATTTCACATGGCATATAGACGGAAGCACTAGTACATATATAAAAATGATTTTTTCCAACAGTTTTGCTTCATCTTGAACATGTCCATGTGTTTTAGTTTTGAATTATGGCCACTAGATATCTAGAAACTAACTTCATGTATAAAAATGCTCTTTGAACCCCCAAAATGTCCAAATTTCAGGTTGCCGGACGTATTCGTGCATTGTAACGAATTCAAAAAAGGGTAGGCCAAATGAGACAACAACTAGCGGCTCGTCATCAAACAAGGCTCATGTCCCCTCTCGAAACCACGACCCTTCGTGTGATGCTCCGTTTTGTGAGAGGCATGTCTCAAAGCTTATCTCGAACAAGCCGTTACTTTGACCACGGCATCTTGGCCCCATGTCGGGAAATCATGCAGATTATTATCATGTACTTCAGAGCATTTTTTTCATTTTTTGAATTTTAAAACCTAGATTCCCAATGCGTGCACGTGTGTCCAAACCGTTACCCAAGATGTTTGGAACTCCTTAAAATTTATTGCAAGCGGCATATATAGAGGAGCAAGTAGTACATAAATATGATTTTTCCAGCAGTTTTTGCTACATCTTGCATGTTCGTGTGTTACAATTTTGAATTATGGCCGTAAAATTTGTACAAACTAACTTAATGTATAAAAATGCCAATTGAACCCCGAATATTTCCTAATTTTAGGATGCCATTAGTGGATTTTGACGGTAGGGATCTTTTTCTTACAAATAAAACAATATCCATTACTGCTGTACCCCAAAATAGTTTTACAATTCAATACAAAAAGTGAACTACGTACAGACGGTTCCATTCGCTAAGCGTTTGCGATGAAAATTCATGGATCTATTTATGTCTTATGAGGGAAGCTTCGTCGGCATCGTCTAGCTTGGATTCCATTCACCCTCGATCCCCATTCCCCAACAAACCCTCTCTGCAAAGAAGGACGCTGTGGGATCGCTTCGTAAGGGTGCGTACGACCGTCCCATCGGCCCCGAGCGCTCCCGACTCTGCCGAGAACGCGGCCGCCTTGGCCGAGAGCGCAACCGCATCCGCCATAAGCGCGGCCGCATCCGCCGAAAGGGCGTCTGTGACGGCCGACAGGGCTTCTATGGCGGCTGAAAGGGCGTCTGTAGCCGCGGAGACGGCAGCGGCAGGTACTACGACGGCGACTGCAAACGCCAAGAGCGCTCGAGCAGCATGCCGTGCCGCGCAGGCCACCCTGGCCAGGGTCGAGGCCATCTAGGCCTATATCATCGAGAACGCCCATGCCAAGATACTCCAAGCTTCGCCAGAATCCAGCATGCACTACACGTCCAAAGAGGCGGCTGCTGAGGATGCCGAGATGAATGCCGACGATGCGGCGGCGGAGGCCATGGAGCCCCTTCCGCACGAGATCTCCGAGCGAGAGCTGGAGATGCGAGAGCCGTCCGAGAGCGCCGAGTGCTGGGAGGAGTTGCGTGTGGCTCAGGAGGAGGTCGAGAAGTGCCTGTCCATCGAGGAATCGGCGGTGGAGTACCAACGCGAGCTATGGCGGCACCACTACTACGAGTACTACGAAGATGAGGGCGACACCGATGACAAGGACAACGCCGAGGATGAGCACGTCGCCGCGGTCGAATTCAGCCTGGGGGACGTGGAGTCCAACACCGGCGGAATGTCGCCCGGACAAGTCGTCGACATCTCATCGAACAGCAGCGAGGCATAGGGCGGCTGCTCGTCGGCGTCTTTGTTAAAATTATGCGTATTACTAATAGCCTTTGTTTAGAGAGCCGATCTTTTGTAAGAGCTATGTCTAGTTCAAGCAACTTGATTATTTAGTGAACTTGCTCGGTTTAGTAACTGTGAGCTATGTGTGTCCGCTATTTTGTATATCCATGTTAGCAGTTGATGTTACATTATTCAATGACATGGATGTGCACTATAACCAGGGAATACGTGGGGGGACGCAAAATTTTGTATGTTCTGTATCATCACACACGATAAAAGCTGAAACACCGTGTCTGATGAATCTTTGTGCGCCAAGATTCCCTGCAACGAGCAAAAAAATTTGCCGACCGCCGAAATATCTGTCTCCCCCCCACCAAAGGGCCACATTTCCCCTGCAACCCCTCCACCCCCTCCTCCCCCCCCCACGCCGCTGCCCACATCTCTCCCTCTAGCATCCGACCGCCGTGGACACGCCATGGTCTCCTCGAGTGACCCCTCAAGCGGTATCTCCGACGACGACGAATCTCTCACCAGCCAGGTATTCGTCCCTCTTCTCTCTGGCTCAACTAGGCTTAGGGTTTTGTTTTGGAATTAGGGATTTTAAAGCGGTAGGTCCATTTGCGCCATTTGTTTCTCTTGTAGCTCCCTAGGATAATCACTTCCAAGGAATGAAGAGGGGTAGCTGAAAACCTGCCTGTTCATGGTCAACATCAATTTCAATCCGTGAAGTTACGCGCTTTTGAATTTGGGTATAGTGGGAGGAAGTTTCTGCGACGTGCAAAGAAGGTAAGCCTAGCTCTCGTTGTTAGAAATCATTTGTTATATTAGGTGTGATTCAGACTTCCCGTGTGCTATTTGATTCTGGATGTGATTAAGACACTGTCATAGTTTTAACCTGAAGGCATATTGATAACAAGAAAACTATATACGACATGAGTTATCATTGCATGAAAATTTACTGCAAGGTAGTACACATGAAGCACTTCATTTCATTCAGCACGAGCAAGGTCTAATTATGCACAGAAACATGGCTACCATCAACACAACATGGCAATCTGAAATAAACAGATTCTCAGACTTAGTGAAAAAAACATGGTGCAAGACAGTAGTTTTTAACACATTGGCATGTTTGATACCAGAATGTACATAGTTGTCACTATTAATTTGTTTTCATTCAAACACTGCCGATGTGCGTCCTGTACTATAAAGACTGTTGCATTTATGTTTAGCTTCCTGGTAAAATTGGCAATTTGTTATTACACATGACAGAAACAGAGGAGGGACGAGTACCAGAGCATCCTACTACGAAGACTCTTCGAGCAGAACCATGGTATGGCCGATGAAGACCCATGTAAACCCGGTTCTGACGAAATGTCTGAAGCAGAATTTGAAGCACGCTAGTACAAGCATGGCCAGCCATTTCTTGTTGGCGAATACTTTGATGAGTGCAGTTCCAGTTGTTGCAAGTTACATAAATATTGCATGGACATAATGTCAAAAGGAGAAGATCATAACATTGTGGACTTGCACTACGACCGTCATCATTTCTCTCACGATGCAGGTACCATCAGTGTCGAATTCGAGGACTTTCATCTCTTCTTCAACTTCGAAGAGCTCGCTGGCACTCTTGTCAAATGCTTGATGTTGTAAGTACTTCACAAACTTTGATCAACTTCTCCATACAAGGCTGTAAATGACAAAAAAGCTAACTGTATTGTATTCCTCTCAGGGGATTGACGACGCAGAGATCATCAAGGGTGCATGCGTATTTCATAGATCCTGATTTAGCAAACGGCCTTTTGGTACGAGATAATGCCTCAGGCAAGGCTTCCATTGATTATGTCGCCAAGATCTTGTTTGACTTATAGATAGGAGAATTCTTCATGTGGCCATATCATGAACAGTAAGTTAAATATACAACCACGCCTATGTTGATCGTCTTTTAGTTTTAGACATAGTTCGTACGTTCATGGTTTTCTTAAACTATAGTGGTCACTGGATCTTGGTGGTCATTGTTCCAAAACGCAACAGAGTTTACTACATGGATTCTCTCAGAGAGTCAAATGCGCCTCAGGATCTGAGTCATCTTCAGGATTTCATGGATAGGTATTGAATTCTTTGATGTTAATGCGTTGTGTTCATATCTGGTTCCAGAATTGAGTGTGTGAAAATTCATCTTCATTTGCAGTGTATTGTCAAAGAACATAACTTTAGGAGGGTTTTGGTTCAACCACCAACTACCTCTACAGCACGTGATCGTTAATCCGGTAAGACAACGAAATCCGTTATTTTCAGAAAATGCTAGTCAGATGTTCAAGTTTCTAAGTAAACCTCTTTCTATTCCTCTCCATAGAAAAAGGAAGAAACAACTTACACCGGTTAGGTTGTTCCTAACAGGGAAAATACATGACTAAAACTGTACAAAAAATTTCAGTGTCCTCAGCAACAACAAGGTACCAGCCTATGTGGATACTATGTTTGTGCACACATGATGAACCTATGCAGACGTGTTGAATGTGGTGTCGATGCCGACAGGATAAAACCAGTAAGTCTGCTTCTTAATTACTATCTTCTACTCCACACATATGTCACATTCTGATCTAAAAGTCCTGCAGTTGATCTTCGGACCGATGACATCTTCACCGCTCGCCGCAGATGAATTGCTCTCTGTTAGGAAATTTATCAGCACCTTCTTTGTGAAACACTATATCAAGCCCGATGAAGGCGTCGAAGATTTCCGGATTCATATCCCCTAATAATAAGTATGCATTCATATAGTGTTATCGGCTAAACATATACACATGGATGCATTATTTTCCATGTGATCATGTCTTCGTATTTCATACACTATGATTATGTACTGGATATGTCAGTTTAACAGCTATGGAATTTAGCTAGCATTTGCTCAATTGCATATTGTCGTGAATTATGATGAATCCTCTGCTTGTGGACACTATTCGTTCAATTGCATATTGTGGCGAATTATGATGATTGTTCTTCATGTGGACACTATTTGCCGATTGCATATTGTGGCGAATTTGCTATTTGCAGGGTGAATTAAATGTGATATTTTATAATAACCTAGCAATTTCAGCGCACACGGTTCAAGCAACTAAGCGTGTGCGGTCCAGAACGGAAAGCACACGTAACTCATAGTGCAACCGCCTGTGATCCACGGGAAAAGCACACGAGATATAATCTAAAACGTTGGTGATACATAAGAAATCGCAAATGGATTGCAACACTTGTACGTGTGCGTAGGAGCTACTCACGGGAAACGTGTCCGATGATGTTATGCATGGCACACGGTTCCCAGAGAAATCTCATGTGCGATGATGAAGATATCATACACAGTGTCTACAATGGCCCGTGTGGATTAGGTAACGTTTTGCAAACGGTCAAAGGTCAAACTCCATTTGTTTTCCATGAGCAATTAGACATGTTTGACTCGTCTTGGACGTGTGTGATTGACCCCAAATCCCACACGTACGCCCAAAAGATTTTGTGTTCGATATGTTCATGCACCGCACACGATTATATTTGCAGATCGTTTGCGTTCGTTGGTCACCATCGCCGACGGGTTTCCCGTGTCATGTGGGACGGATCCCCCCTATCGCCCACACATGCAAGCCGACGGTTTAGAACTATGTCACGGAAAGGGGTTAAAAACCGTTTGTATAGCACGTCGCTGCACCAGTGAAAAGTATATGAAAGTTGTAGAATATTGGCATGAAGCTATAAAAAATTGTAGATATGCCGGAGATGTATCAACGCTCGCCGAGGCGGACACCAAGAAGAAGACAAAGAAGACCGCAGCAGCGCCTTGTCCGAAGCCTATGCCTCATGCGGCTACTCCGGCTGCCCCTACGGTGACTGCTCCGGCGCGAGTAGCGGCCACAGCCGGCAAAAAAATGTGTCCGCCAAGTGCTCGATGAAATGCCAACAAGGTAAAAATAAAACCTCGCGTCCCGTTGGAATTCGATAGTGATTGTTCGTGATAGGTATTGATTGTTTATAGTGCTTGCTTTGACATTGTAGAGCAGAGATGAACATGGTCAAATTCCTCGCATTGCTGAAGTCCTCGGCCATTGTTGGCCTTGATGATCTCAACTACGATGACTCGTTTTGGGATCATTCGACCACCCAAGACACGGAGGAGTCTGAGGAGGAGGTCCAAGAGGTGTTGGCCGAGGAGGAGGTGGTGGAGGTGACCGAAGCAAGCATCAAGGCCGCAAGGACCAGCACCCAAAACTACAACCAAAAGGAGGACATTGCGCTTTGTGACACTTGGTGTGCCATCTCCATGGATGCAATGATCGGAACGGATCAAACCAAGACCATGTTTTAGGAGAGGATCACCAACTACTACAACACCTCCGTGGACGTGCGATCAAGTCGTACACAAGGTTCGCTTGGGCATTGTTGGATCTCCTCCGTGGACGTGCGATCAAGCCGTACACAAGGTTCTCGGCAAGGTTCGCTTCTTCGAGGATGAGAAGTGCAAGACCAAGTTGGTCACCGAAGTGAAGGCCGAGGAGCGTAGGCTTGCACTTGAGGAGGAGAGGATTCATGATGCGAAGAAGGCCAAAGAGCGTGCTATCATGTTCATGAATCCAAACACAATGGATGAAACCGTAAGAAAGTATTGGGAGCTCACTCGTGGAGAAATCCTGGCCTCTCTTCGGAATGTTGGTAGTGGCCGAGGGGGTGTTGGTGATGGTGGTGGTGATGGTGGCCGAGGGGGTGGTGATGGTGGTGGTGGTGGTGGTGATGGTGATGGTGGCCGAGAGGATGTCGACGTTGATTTCTTTGCCGATGACCTCGTTTGAGGGGTGGTGGCCGAGAGGGTGGTGGTCCATGCCAAAGATTGACTCGATCAACAACATATGCATGCTATGTTTATGGTGATTTTGGATCAAACATTGTGTTTGAAGTGATGTTTTTTAGGTGAACTTCGCATGTTTAAATTTGAAGAAAGCGGTGATGAAATTTATGTTATGACGATTATTGTTATCCATGCTTTAATTTGAATGATTCTAAGATATGCATTGTATAGAGATTGTGTTTGTGTGGCTAGTATACAAAACAGTCACAAATTTGATGAATCGGCTAGGTGCGGGCACCGTTAGTGAAGTAAAAAATTTCTTCACTAATTTTATTTCAATTTTTACTCGATTAACTTTTAGGGGATCGGTTAGAAATGCCCTTGGAGCTACCTCTCATCGGTTGGTGCTTTGAAGAATTGTACTGGACATGGAGTTATCGCTCCCGAGCTCATAAGCTCCCTCATGAACAGTAAAATCAAAATAAATAAATAAATAAGTTTTAAAAATTCAGCTCAAAATAAAATTTGTGGAAGTCATGGCAAAAAAAATCGATGCTCCAAAAATGCTAGTTTTGAATACATTTTGGACCGTTGATTTTGTTTTTTTCGCCGCGACTTTCACGAATGTTATTTCGTGCTGAATTTTGGTGCGTATGTAAAACATTTGTCAATACCACAAAATAATTCAGAATTTTTTAAATTTATTTATTTATTTCGATTTTACTGTTCACGAGGGAGCATTTGAGCTCGGGGAGTAGAATAAGACTTTGGAATTGTACCTCACTTTTCCAACTCATCTGACAAAACGTTCAGCGCTGCCTCTATTCGTACATGAAAATGTTGATGCTTGTGCACTGATATTTGCTAGCTGTAAATGCTGGACCTATTCAACTCCCCTGTGGTTTTTCAAGATGATTGTTTGGTGGTGATGAAAAAAATTAAAAAACCTGAAGCATCTTGGTGTACACACTGATTGTTCGGTGGTGATGAACACATTGAAAACCCTGAAGCATCTTGCTATAGCACGCTTATTGTTCGGGGGATTGTTCGGTGGTGATGAAACAATTGCAAAACCTGAAGCACGCGTTAGCTGCGTTAGCTCGATCATCAGGGAAGGGCCTGGCTCAATGTCACTAGCGACGAAGGGCCCTTTGTTGCGAGCGGAGGGAACGACATGGCTCGAGTCGCCACCGGAGGAGGGCCCGAGGCTGCCGATGAAGGGCCTGTTGCTGTCGGCGGAGGGCAAGGACTGATGGCCAGAACATGATTCTCCATTGCGACGTAGATTGGAACGTTAATCGATCCAAGGGATACCCACGAAGGAATTTTTCTGCTTGATGATGGATCAGTTAGGGGTTATCTTTTTCAGAAAAAGTTAGGGGTTATCTAGTAATTGCATTTAATTGTATGCTTAGGGATTCCACCTTTGATCCACAACCTCCGTTAAAGATCTGATGGCCCACGTAGAAATTTTCAGATTTTCATCGAAAAGCCATTTTCACTTGATACTTCGCAATGTTAAATGAATATAGAAGAAAAGTTGACCATTTATTTAAAAATATTAATATTGCACTTGAAAAAAAATGTTAATAAAGCATTTGAAAAGTGTAAATGTGTATAAAAAAAAATTGTTGACCATGTGTTAGAAAATGTCAATCTTGTATTTGAAAACGTTAATCAAGTATTTGAAAAAAATTTAAAAGTGTGTATACATAAAATGTTGACCATGTGTTGAAAACACGTTAATCTTATATTTGAAAAATTGTAGAAAATGTGTATAGAAAAAATGTTAACCATGTATTCAAAAAATATTAAACTCGTATTTGAAAAAGGTTAAGCGATGTATTTAGAAACCGTTCTTGATACGAGAAATGTACAATGAAAATCAAAAGAAAGAAAGAAAAACGAAAAACCAAAGAAAAAAGAAAGTGAAAAATTAAAACCGAAGAAACAAATGCAAAAAGAATGAATGAACTTTGAAAAGCGATAAAGAAAGAAAACCAAAAAACCAAAGAGAAAAGGAAGAAAAATGAAAAATAAAAGAAAAACACATCTTTATCTTTACCTACTAATGAAGTATGGACTGCTTCTGCCCGTTAGTCATCAGCTCTTTTGCACAAAAGCCTCTGTTGTTTTCTAAAATTAACCTGCACTCCATGTTTAAGTCATACGGAAAAATGATTCGTTTTTTGCAGAACGCCCCCCCGCAGTTACTAGAAATCAACCCGTAGTACGGCCCACACTGTCAGGGAAAAACCGGCATCTTCCTCCCGTCGCCTGCGATCCCTTATCGTCTCTCTTCCCCCAACTGGCGCAAACGCGCAGCCGCCGTTGGTCTTCGTTCGGAAGCAATGCGAGATATAGTGTGCCACTCCTCCTTATTACTAGCCTCCCTAATCCGGCCAGGGCACCTCCATCTCTCCTCGCCGCGGGCGGAGATCCCGGGGTGCACCATGCCGATTCTTTTCCAATCATCTCCCTTGGTCTGCCCACTATTCCGTCCGGAAGAAGCAAGGTGATGTCTTTTCGAAGGCAACGCAGCACCGGGTCGGCGTACACACCAGCGGAATACCAAGTCAGCTCGCGACGGACCATGAACTGGATCCCCGCGCTCCCACTCAGATGGATTGGACCAGCGCGCCGCGCCAGCTGTCCCCACCATCGGCCCGGAGGACCACCGCTGGCCCGGCTACTCCACCACGTCCCCCACCTTCCTCCTGCACTCCACCACCGGATCCCTCTGAGGTAGCAGCACAGAATGCAGAGGGGTCCAAGTTGAGGGAGGAATTAAATTTGGACGAAACATGGAGTCGTATGCAGGGGAGGTTAGGGGAGAAAACTCACCATGGTCGTGAAGCCGTACATCCTACCTGTCATGGCATTGACCATTCCCGTGGAGAAAGGGAGAGTGTCGAGCAGGGGAGGGAGGTGAGCTCACTCCACGCAAGATAAATACACCATCGAGCTCTGATACTTGTGATCTGCGTTGGGTTTTCCGTGAAGAGGAACGGGTGATGCAGTACAATATAGGCAAGTATTTCCCTCATTAGAGAACCAGTGTTTATCTAACCAATAGGAGTAACAACCAACCCCCGTCTTCAGCGGCTACACACAAAAGACCAAACACTTGCACCCAACGCGGGAAAGAGGGTTGTCAATCCCCTTGGACTCGTTATTTGCAAGCTTGTAAGTAGTGTGGTTGGTAGTATATAATTGTAAATTGAAAAATAAAATAAAAAGTAAATAATTGCAGAAAGGTATTGTAGCGTTTGTAAACTTATAAGTGAATAGACCCAAGGGCCATAGTTTTCCCTAGTGGCATCTCTCATGAAAGTAAGCATACGGTGGGTACACAAATTACTGTTGAGCAATTGATAGAAAATCGCATAGTTACGTGATATTCACGGCAATGATCATGTGTATATAGGCATCACATCCATAATCAAATAGGCCAACTCCTGCCCGCACCTATTACTATTACTCCACCCATCGACCGCTATCCAGCATGCATCTAGAGTATTAAGTAAAACAGAGTAATGCTTGGAGAACAATGACATGATGTAGACAAACATAATTCAATTAATATGATCTAGCCCCATCGTTTTATCCTTAGTGGCAACAATATAAAGACGTATCTTGTCCCCTTCTGCCACTGGGATATAGAAACCCATTAGATTGAACCCACTACACGCACCCCTTTCATTGAAGATAGATCAATCTACTTGGCCAAAGCAAATAAATAGATCGGAGAGATTTACGAAGCTATGAGGATCATGCACATAAGAATCACAATAGATTTCAGAGAAGACTCAAACATTTTTCATGAATAATCTGAACATAAACCCACAATTCATTGGATCCCAACAAACGCACCGCACAAAAGGATTGCATCGGATAGATCAAAGCGAAGAGGCGATGATCATTGTATTGAAGATCAAGAGAGAGAGAGAGAGCGAGAGAGAGAGATAGCCATCTAGGTACTAACTACGGACCCATAGGTCTGTGGGGAACTACTCACACATCACCATGGGAGCAGCAAGGATGATGTAGAGGCCCTCCATGATCGATCCCCCCTCTGACAGGGCACCAGAACAAGGCTCCAGATGGGCACACGGCGGAACAGAGACTTGTGGCGCCGGAAAAAGTGTTTCGGGAGTCTCTCTAGGGTTTTTGGAATATATGTGAATTTATAGGCCACATAGGGGCACCAGGAGGCAGCCGAGGGGAGCACGAGGCAACCAATAGCGCCCTACCCCCTGGCCGCGTTGGCTCATGCCTCCCTCGTGAGGCCTCTGGTCTCCTCCCGAAGCTTCCAGGTCTTCTTTTGGTCCAAAAAACATATTTAAGTTTCGTGGCAATTGGACTTCGTTTGGTACTGTAAACCTGAAAAGCCAAAAACATGCAAAAAACAGCAACTGGCACTGGCACTGGGTTAAAATGTTAGTGCTAAAAAATAATATTAATTGGTAAATAAACATCCAAAAATCATCCTAGAATGGTAATATAATAGCATGGAACAATCAAAAATAATAGATACGTTGGAGACGTATCAGCATCCCCAAGCTTAATTCCTGCTCGTCCTCGAGTAGGTAAATGATAAAAACAGAATTTTTGACGTGACATGCTACCCAACATGTAATCTTTTGCAGGTTTGATGATTGAGAAATGATGAATTAATAAACATCAACATAGTAATACTTATAAAGATAAGCAACATAATCATCAAGTTTCAAAGCATACGATCCATAAAGAATGTTCACCCCCTATTAATTTTATCATATTGGCATAGCATGGCTCCGTCCTCACCACGTAAATACAAATGTCAAGCACCAGGGTGTCAAGTTAGGCAATTGGATTGTACTTTTTAACGCGGTTCAACTTTTTATTACTTGCGCAATATATGAGCGTGTACCATGGATATAGCATAAAGGTGGAAGAGAATATGGTGGTAGGTGACGTGGCTTGAGACTGCGTCGGTATTTCCCCTAAGAGGAAGGGATGATGCAGCACAGCGACGGTAAGTATTTCCCTCAGTTATGAAACCAAGGTATCGAACCAGTAGGAGGATCACCACCACCTAATAAGCAGACCTGCACAGAAAGAACAATTACTTGCAACCCGACGCGAAAGGGAGGTTGCTACGGTAAAAAGATAGATTAGGTAATGATAGATTGGAGAGATAGATCTTTCAAGAACACAAAATAAAAAGAGCAAATAAAAAAAGTGCAGCAATATATTTTTGGGTTTTTGGAATAGTAGATCTGAAAACAAAAGCGGCAAAAAGATAGATCAGAAAGCAATATGTTGGAAAAGTAGAACCGGGGGCCGTAGGTTTCACTAGTGGCTTCTCTCATGAGTATAGCACACGGTGGGTGAACAAATTACTGTTGGGCAATTGATAGAAGATCAAATAATCATGACAATATCCAAGGCGATGATCATTATATAGGCATCACATCCAAGATAAGTAGACCGACTCCTGCCTGCATATACCACTATTACTCCACACATCGACCGCTATTCACCATGCATCTAGTGTATTAAGTTCATGGAAAAATGGAGTAATGCAATAAGAACGATGACATGATGTAGACAAGATCTATTCATGTAGGAATAGACCCCATCTTGTTATCCTTAATGGCAATGATACATGCGTGCCTTGCTGCCCCTTCTGTCACTGGGAAAGGACACCGCAAGATCGAACCCATCACAAAGCACCTCTTCCCATGGCAAGAAAAATCGATCTAGTTGGCCTAACTAAACCAAAGATCTGAAGAAGAAATACAAGGCTATAAGTAATCATGGATATAAGAGATCAAAGAATACTCAAATAATATTCATGGATAGAAACTAATCATGAACCCAAAATTCATCGGATCGCAACAAACACACCGCAAAAGTTTACATCAAATAGATCTCCAAGAGACCATTGTATTGAGAATCAAAAGAGAGAGAGAGAGAGGAAGCCATCTAGCTACTGCCTACGGACCCATAGGTCTATAGTGGACTACTCACGCATCATCGGAGAGGCACCTATGAAGAAGATGAACCCCTCCGTGATGGTGTTAGATTGGATCTCGAGGTTCTGGAACTTACAGCGGCTGGATGTGTTTTTCGTCGACTCCCCTAGGGTTTTCTGAATATTTGGGTATTTACAGGCATCAGAGGCAGTGGAGAGGGGCCCCGAGGTGGGCACAACCCATCAGGGCGCACCAGGGGCCCCCTGGCGCGCCCTGGTGGGTTGTGCTCTCCACAGCCCACGTCTATGGCACTTCTTTGGCCCACTCGGTGTCTTCTGGTCCCAAAAAAATCTCCAAAAAGTTTCGTCGCGATTGGACTCCGTTTGGTACTGATATTCTGCGAAGTAAAAAACAAGCAAAAACAGCAACTTGCACTTTGGCACTATGTCAATAGGTTAGTCCCAAAAAATGATATAAAGTTGCTATAAAGTGATTGTAAAACATCCAAGAATGATAATATAACAGCATGGAACAATAAAAAATTATAGATACGTTTGAGACATATCAGCATCCCCAAGCTTAATTCCTACTCTTCCTCGAGTAGGTAAATTATAAAAATATAATTTTTGATGTGGAATGCTGCCTAACATGTTCATCTCATATTCTTTTCTTTTGTAGCATGGACATTTGGACTTTTAGATGATTCAAAGCAATAGTCTAGTTTTAACATAATGACTTCAATACTCAAGCATGCCAACAAGCAACCATGTCTTTCAAAATATCAACACTAAAGAAAGTTAGCCCTAGCCCATCATGCTCAATCATTGATCCATTCATGAAACACACTCAAATATTAGCTACACCGAATGCTCAAGTACGATCATAGTGCCTCCTAGTTGGTGCTTTATAAGAGAAGATGGAGACTCAAAGTAAAAATAAAAATTTGCATAAAGTACATAGATAGGCCCTTCGCAGAGGGAAGTAGGGATTTGTAGAGGTGCCAGGGCTCAAAGTTTAAATTGAGAGAGGAAAACATGTTGAGTGGCATGCCTTTCCTATCAACGAAATCGACAAAGTAGTTTAGAATACTTTCCATGCTAGATATATCATAGGCGGTTCCCAAACTGAAAATAATGTTTATTCCTTTTTCCACCATTCTTTCACATTCCATGGCTGGCCGTATCCACGGTTGCCTTCCATACCAACACTTTCCAAGGAATTTATTATTTGACAACATAAAGTAAATATTTTTTATTTTTTCATTTCGGGAATGGGCATCCCTATTACTGCCGTACTCTCGTGCAATGATAAGTGAATAAACACTGATCTTGAGATTAACACATCTAGCATGGAAAAATATTGGACACTCCCTAAGGTTTCATGAGCGGTACGAGCACACAAAAGAGAAATTTATTTTGAAAATTAGAGATGGCACATACAAATTTGCTTGGAACGGCATGGAAATACCGCATATAGGTAGGTATGGTGGACTCATAAGGCAAAACTTGGTTTAAGGATTTTGGATGCACACGTAGTATTTCTACTTAGTACAAGTGGAGGCTAGCAAATAGATTGAGAAGCAACCAAACCAAGAATCGAAAATTCACATAAGTGAGCATTGAGCATAACTAACACCGAATAATGCACCATAAGTAGGATGTAACTTCATTGCATAACTATCGACTTTCGTGCATACATAGGGAATCACAAACCTTAACACCAATATTCCTACTAAAGCATAATTACTCACTAACATGACTCACATATTACTATCATCATGTCTCAAAACTATTACAAGGAATCAAGTTTAATTTGTCCAATGATCTTGATGAAAGTTTTTATTATATCCTCCTTGGATATCTATCACTTTGGGACTAGTTTCATATATTGCCATTGCTTTTTGACAAGCTCAAACAAATCTAAGTGAAGCACATGAGAATAAAGATTTCATCTCTCAAAAAGGTATAAGTGAAGCATGAGAGGATTTCTTCAAAATTTACTAACTCTCAAAATAATATAAGTGAAGCATGAGAGTATTTCTTCAAAAGTTTCCAAGCACACCGTGCTCAAAAAGATATAAGTGAAGCACTAGAGCAATCCTATAGCTCAAAAAGTTTAAGTGAAGCACATAGAGCAATTCTAATAAATCATAGCATAATTTTGGCTCTCTCAAATATGTGTGTCCAGCAAGGATACAAGTGACACTACTAGGAGAAAGCCTACTAGTAGCGCTTGAAATACCTATAGCAGTAGCGCTGGGTCCAGTGCTACTGCTATCGCGCTATAGCTAAGTGGTAGTAGTAGCGCTGGTCAGTGCGGCGCTACTGCTAAGCATTGTTAGCAGTAGCGCTGCACTGACCAGCGCTACTGCTAACTATCTGTAGCGCTGCAGAATGGCAAGCGCTGCTGCTAATCCAGCGCTGCCGCTAGATGCCTTCCAGCGCTGCTGCTAGTATTCCTGCTTTCACAGATTACATTCCCCTCTATGTATTTGTGCATGCTCTATACAGTAATAATTATTGTGCCAACAACTACATTTAGATTGAAGTGCATGGATGCAAGTGATCATGTTGAATTAGAAGAAAATATGATGTTGTCAATCGCAACATCATATTTTCCTCTAACTCAACATGATCACTTGCATCCATCCACCTTAATCAAATATATGTCATATAACTCAACATCATCTTACTCATCTAACAACTCATCATCATCTTAATCATATCAAGTTAAAATCTCATAAAACAGAAAAACATCATAATAGTAATCGTCCTAATCGATCATACAAGTTAACTAAACTTCTCTCTCATAGGACCTAGTCCTCCCTCCTAGGTAAAATGACATAAAACAAAATAACACCTATGTCTCCATGATGAAGCAAAGAGATCCAACGGTCTCCAACTTGTGGCTTGCGAGCCTTCTTTACTTGTCCCCATGCTTCAATTTGGATCCGTCTTGGTGGTTTGCGCTCAGTCGAGTATGCAAAAGATAACTCGGGCTGGAAGGGGCTTTTAATTGTCATATTACCTTCGAGTTGCATCAACGGAGGCACAACTTCATTTGGCAGTTTCTGTTGAAGAACATAATAGTAGCCTAGTTAGCAATGTAATCAATACCATTTACGCAATAGTATAGTGTACTTAATTAGCAACTCTTACCAAGATATTTCGGCGAATGTCATCCGCCCTCAACCTATGCACTAGTGTCCTGTACAATGTATAATTTGGGCCAGTTCCCAAATTATACGGGAAGATCTCCCTACCAACTAGGACACCAATAACAAAGTTGATAAGATCACCCTTCTCCTCCCAAGTTAGATGTGATCCATAAGTGTAGTGTGTCGTGTCGATTATGTTCTGTATTTCACTCGAAGAAACGAAATAAGCTGTAAATTATAAATTAACAAATTTAGTATGGATGAACACCAACTATTTTTAAATATAGAATGCAAATTACTTGACAAATATGCATGGTTGACAAACTCACATGGAGGTAAAACAGGAAGCATATCGACATCCACCCAAATGTCGATGTTTCCTTCAATATGATCTTCAGGACGAAGATCGAAGGTTATTTCCATATCCTCCTGAAATCCATATGCAGTGCAAAGAGCTTCCCAATTTGAGCATCCTAATTCTGTGTTATTAGGTGCATTCATTACTTTCACCAGAAATGTGTGACCATGTTTAGTCCTCAGGTTGGCTGTCCTCGTCTCGAAACTCTCGTGCTCTTCGAAACCGAGCCTCTCCAAGAAATACCGTCTTGCATGACAGGGGATGAACTAGTCGAATTGTATAAAACAAAAATTACATGTTGAAGCAAAGAAACAGAAGTCATGCTTAATTACGAAAAAAATAGTTGTCATCGTTGCGTACCGTAGAAATATCGAAGTCCTCATAAAGCTTCATGGTGAAGAACCTGCCGTCTCGCAGCCCAGGCTGGTCGCAAAGACCCTTATCTTCGCCGCAGAGTTCACACGCTTGGATCCTATCGTCGTCATCAGACGACGACATTTCCTGTGTTCATGATTCAAAAAGTACGGCATGACCATTGCTAATGTAAGACATATTGAGCAATAACATACACACATGTCCAAATAGACCTAATTCAATATCGGTTGACTTTCGGTCCGTCGAGGCTTTCCTTAAATAACTCTCATATCTCATGGTGTGTTGGTCCGCACTCTCTCACACTGATATGGTGGTGTATATATTGGTGGACACTCTCTCACACTAATAGTTCGACCGTCGGTGATGGGCGCACTCCCTCTTCTCTCCTTGCGCATTATACCGAGGTATATATCGCAAGAAGAGAAGAGGAAGAAACGCCCCGACTACAATAGTCGGGATTCCTCCATCAAGAACACACATGAAAGTCATACAAGGAGCAACGACAGACCGAAAGTCACACACGCATTATAACAATATAATATCACTAATACAACTATAATGAACTCGAATATAATATCACTAATGCATTTATAATGAACTCAAATATAATATCACTAATCCAGTTAATAATGCATCATCAAATATTAACTAATACATCTCGATATGCCTACTTTCTAGCACAAGTCATGCCAAAATTTCGACATGACCTTTGCTAAAAAGTGGACATATCGAGCGCCTGAAATTCACCGGAACGGAAATGAATCAACATTCCGGCGAAACATAGGCCACTCGGATCATTTGCATATAAAAGTAAGAAAAATATAGAACTTGAAGAAAATGCAATAAGGTTTTTCTTCACAATATTTGAAACTAAATTCAGCCTACCTAAATTTCTGTCCTAATTTGAAACCTAGCTAAATTTCTGTCCTAATAGGGCACTTGGGCACAATTATATAGGGCACTTGGGCACAATTATCGAACAATTCAAAGTACTTGGACACTTGGGCACATTCATATTTTGCATCAATTCACAACCTAACCTTAGAATCAATTCACAATTTCATTTTCCTTTTCACATTTTCATTGTCACACTTTCATTTTCATTTTCAATTCACATTTTCATTTTCATTTTCATTTGCACATTTTCATTTTCATTTCCAATTCACATTTTCATTTTCAATTCACATTTTCATTTCAAAAAAATCCTATTTCAAATTTTCATTTCAAAAAAATACTAAAACTATCCTAGTTCTAACACTAACATCTATCCATCCATCCTAGTTCTAACCCTAGCTAGTTACTAAAACTAAATTCAATGCAATAGGGGAGGGAGGGAGGGATGGAGGGAGAGGGTCAGAGGAAGAGGGTGGGTGGGAGGGAGGGAGGGAGGGATGGAGGGAGGAGGGAGGCAGGGAAGTGGCCGGAGGAGGAGAAGGAGCGGTGGCCGGAGGAGGAGAAGCGGCGGTGGCCGAAGGAAGGAGGGTGAGGGCCGGGGGAGGAGGGTGAGGGCTGGGGGAGGAGGGTGAGGGCCGAGGGAGGAGGGCGAGATGAGGGTGGGGGCGAGGAGGAGGCTTACCACAATGGAGGAGATGGCGGCGCGGCAACGGGGGCGACGGCGTGGCGAGCGAGAGAGAGAGTGTGTGTGCAGGGGAGAGTGAGCAATGCGGGCGAGGGGAAGAGGATAGGGTACATTAGCTGTACCGCTTTTAGTAAAAGCGCGCTACCGATAAGATTTTAGCAGTAGCGCTTTTTTGCGGGGAGCGTTGCTACTACAAGTAGTGGCGGTGGGCTCGTCGGGTCTCGCTTAGCAGTAGCGCTCTTTATGTTTCCAGCACTACTAATAAGTATTTACTTGTAGCGCTTCCACAAGACAGCGCTACTGCTTATTAGCAGCAGCGATTGTTATTTTCCAGTGCTACTAATAGTGTCCTGCCTATAAGGTTTTTCCTAGTAGTGTGACAAACTAATAAGCAAAGAAAGCAGAGACTCAAATGATACAAGATGCTCCAAGGTAAACTCATGATATGTGACGAATAAAAATATAGCTCCAAGTAAAATACCAATGGTCGTTAGAAGAAAGAGGGGATGCCACTCGGGGGCATCCCAAGCTTATTTGCTTATTTCTCTTTGGATATATCTTGGGGGTTCTGTAGCATACCCAAGCTTAGGCTCTTTTCACTCCGTATTCCTTCATCCATCGTGATCTCACCCAAAACTTGAAAACTTCAATCACACAAAACTCAACAAAATCTTCGTGAGATCCGTTTGTACAATAAAGCAAATCACTACTTTAAGTGCTGTTGCAAACCCATTCATATTTTATTATTGCATTATACCTACTGTATTTTAACTTTACCATGGCTCATACCCTTCAATACAACCCATAGATTCATCAAAACAAGCACACAATGCAACCAAAACAGAATTTGTCTTAAACAGAACAGTCTGTAGTAATCTGTACTCTAACCATACTTCTATAACTCTAAAAATTCTGAAACATTAGGAAAACGTAAAGAATTTTTATAGCAACACTGTGTTAAAATTTCAGCTCAAAATCACATTCCAGTAAAAAATGAAAATTCGAACACTGGAGGCAAAGTTTCTGTTTCAGATTCAGCATCGCTTCTACGGATCTTATGAATCATCCTAAAGGCTCTACTTGGCACAAACACTAAATAAAACATAAAAACAAAATCATAACAGAGGCATAATTGTGTCAACACTCAAAAACAGAAAGGGAAAAGCAAAAATAAATTTATTCATTGGGTTGCCTCCCAACAAGCGCTATCGTTTTACGCCCCTAGCTAGGCGTATAGCATAGTTTCAAGTATTGTCATCTTTGGTTTTGGATCCATACGATGCTCTCATGATTGATTCATATGGTGTCTTAATTCTTGTTCTAGGTAAGTTTTCCCTACCCTTTCTTAGTGGAAACTGAAATCTAATATTGCCTACTTTCATATCAATCACGACACCTATAGTGCGTAAGAACGGTCTACCAAGTATAATGGGACAAGACGGATTGCAATCAATGTAAAGAACAATAAAATCTATGGGCACATAGTTCCTATTTGCAAGAATTAGAACATCATTAATTCTTCCCAAAGACTTTTTAATAGTAGAATCTGCCAAGTGCAAATTAAGAGAACATTCTTCAATATTGGTGAGACCAAGCACATCACATAAAGATTTCGGAATCATGGAAACACAAGCACCCAAATCACATAAAGCAAAGCACTCATAATTTTTAATCTTGACCTCAATGGTAGGTTCCCACTCATCATGTAATTTTCTAGGAATAGAAATCTCCAACTCCAAATTTTCTTCAAAAGATTTCATCATGGCACCAACGATATGTTTAGTAAAAGCTTTATTTTGTTCATAAGCATGGGGTGAATTCAACATGGATTGCAGCAAAGAAATACATTCAATCAAAGGGCAACTATCATAATTAAAGTCTTTGCAATCCAAAATAGTGGGCACATCACTAGTTAAAGTTTTGACTTCTTCAAACGCACTTTCATCAATTTTTTCATCAAGATTTTCACCCTCCAATTTATTGGGATGCCTTCTAGCTAAAGTTGACTCTACTTCAGTCCCTTTATCATCAATCTTAATATTACTAAACAAGGAATCAATAGAAGAAACATCAATCACTTTAAGATCGGTTTGGCAGCCATTTGATTTATTAAAGTGGCTTGTGCATCGGAGATTTTACCAAGCAGATTTTCAGCATGAGCATACTTAGATTGGAGATTACAAACTTCTCTACTAATATAATCAAGTTGCTTTGTTATGGCATCTAGTAAGGTAGAGTGTTCTCTAAGCTCATCGGTAAAATACTTGTTATGCTCAAATTGTGTAGTCATATATTCCTTTGTACTTTTCTCAATTTCAAGCAAAATATTGGGGTAAGGAACATCATAGTACTTTCGTTGAGGCATAATGACTACGCAAACAAGATTGCAAGCAAGCAAGAGATCTAGCGAGAAAAAGGCAAACGAAAAAGAGGGCGAATAAAACGGCAAATTGGTGAAGTGGGGGAGAGGAAAACGAGAGGCAAATGGCAAATAATGTAATTGTGAGGATATGAGATTTGTGATTAGGAACCTGGTAGATGATGATGGTGTCTCCTCGGTGCCAGAGATTGGCACATAGAAGAGACCGCTTCCTCCCCGGCAACGGCGCTAGAAAATTCCTTTGACATGGCTTGAGACTGCGTCGGTATTTCCCCAAAGAGGAAGGGATGATGCAGCACAACGACGATAAGTATTTCCCTCAGTTATGAAACCAAGGTATCGAACCAGTAGGAGGATCACCACCACCTAATAAGCAGCACCTGCACACAAAGAACAAATAGTTGCAACCTGACGTGAAAGAGAGGTTGTCAATCTCTCTACAGTAAAAAGATAGATTAGGTAATGATATATTGGAGAGATAGATCTCTCAAGAACACAAAATAAAAAGAGAAAATAAAAAAAGTGCAGCATTATATTTTTGGGTTTTTGGAATAGTAGATCTGAAAACAAAAGCGGCAAAAAGATAGATCGGAAACCAATATGTTGGAAAAGTAGACCCGGGGTCCGTAGGTTTCACTAGTGGCTTCTCTCACGAGTATAGCACATGGTGGGTGAACAAATTACTGTTGGGCAATTGATAGAAGATCAAATAATCATGACGATATCCAAGGCGATGATCATTATATAGGCATCACGTCCAAGATATGTAGACCGACCCCTGCTTGCATCTACCACTATTACCCCACACATCGACCGCTATCTAGCATGCATCTAGTGTATTAAGTTCATGGAAAAATGGAGTAATGCAATAAGAACGATGACATGATGTAGACAAGATCTATTCATGTAGGACTAGACCCCATCTTGTTATCCTTAATGGCAACGATACATGTCTGCCTTGCTGCCCCTTCTGTCACTGGGAAAGGACACCGCAAGATCGAACCCATCACAAAGCACCTCTTCCCATGGCTAGAAAAATCGATCTACTTGGCCTAACTAAACCAAAGATTCGAAGAAGAAATACGAGGCTATAAGTAATCATGGATATAAGAGATCAAAGAATACTCAAATAATATTCATGGATAGAAACTGATCATGAAGTCAAAATTCATCGGATCCCAACAAACACACCGCAAAAGTTTACATCAAATAGATCTCCAAGAGACCATTGTATTGAGAATCAAAAGAGAGAGAGAAAGCCATCTAGCTACTGCCTACGGACCTGTAGGTCTATAGTGGACTACTCACGCATCATCGGAGAGGCACCTATGAAGAAGATGAACCCCTCCGTGATGGTGTTAGATTGGATCTCGAGGTTCTGGAACTTGCGGCGGCTGGACGTGTTTTTCGTCGACTCCCCTAGGGTTTTCTGAATATTTGGGTATTTATAGGCATCAGAGGCGGTGGAGAGGGGCCCTGAGGAGGGCACAACCCATTAGGGCGCGCCGGGGGCCCCCTGGCGCGCCTTGGTGGGTTGTGCTCTCCACAGCCCACCTCTTTGGCACTTCTTTCGCTCACTGGGTGTCTTCTGGTCCAAAAAAATCTCCAAAAAGTTTCGTCGCGATTGGACTCCGTTTGGTACTGATATTCTGCAAATGAAAAAACAAGCAAAAACAACAACTGCACTTTGGCACTATGTCAATAGGTTAGTCCCAAAAAATGATATAAAGTTGCTATAAAGTGATTATAAAACATCCAAGAATGATAATATAACAGCATGGAACAAGCAAAAATTATAGATACGTTGGAGACGTAACAGTAGGTTTCAAATGGGTGAAAGTGGAGAAGAAAGTCTCGCATCGGCTATGTGTATTAACGGGTTATGGAGATTCCCATCAATATATATCAATGCGAGGAGTAGGGATTGCCATGCAAAATATGCACTAGAGCTATAAGTGTATGAAAGTTCAACTGAAGCTAAGTGGGTGTGCATCTAACTTGCTTGTTCATGAAGACCTCGGGCATTTGAGGAAGCCCGTCAACGAAATATACAAACCAAGTTTTATAATGAAAAATTCCCACTAGCATATGGAAGTGACAAAACAAGAGACTCTCTATATGAAGAACATGGTGCCACTTTGAGGCACAAGTGTGGAATAAGAGGTAGTAGCACTGTCCCTTCTCTCTTTTCTCTCATTTGTTTATTTGTTTATTTCTTTTTATTTCTTTTTTTCTCTTTTTTCTTCCTTTTCTTTTTTTTCGTCCGGAGTCTCTTCCCGACTTGTGGGGGAATCATTGACTCCATCATCCTTTCCTCACCGAGACAGTGCCCTAAATAATGATGATCATCACACTTTTATTTACTTACAGCTCGATATGAAAAAAT
The DNA here is from genome assembly GCA_039707655.1 of Elymus sibiricus. NCBI lineage: Eukaryota > Viridiplantae > Streptophyta > Magnoliopsida > Poales > Poaceae > Elymus > Elymus sibiricus. The sequence continues at coordinate 195,233,353 of CM077663.1, read as the reverse complement.
GATAGGATGATATGACTCTATATGAATGCCTCTAGCAATGTACCAGGATATGTAATGATCTAACGTAGCAAAACATATCAAAAAACGGACAAGCCATGTAAATACCATGCTAGCTATCTTACGATCATGCAAAGCAATATGACAATGGAAGTATAAGTCATATGATGTGATGGTGGAAGTTGCATGGCAATATATCTCGAAATGGCTATGGAAATGCCATGATAGGTAGGTATGGTGGCTGTTTTGAGGAAGATATAATGAGGCTTATGTGCAACAGAGCGTATCAATTCACGGGGTTTGGATGCACCGGCGAAAGTTGCACCGATCCTCGAGGTGAGATGGGAAATGCACGATACCGAAGAGGCTAGCAAATATGTGGAGGTGAGAGTGAGTATATCCATGGATTCACATTAGTCATAAATAACTCACATATTTATTGCAAGATTTTATTAGCTATCTCGAAGCAAAGTGCACTACTCGCATGCCCCTAGGGAGGAGGTTGGTAGGAGTTAACCATCGCGCGCCCCCGACTTAAACAACACTAGGATTTCAATGAGGAATAAGTATGCTCACACATTATCACCATACCATAAAAATATTTGGATGAACAACAAGTTAACAACCTCTAATTTACGATACTCTTATTAACCAATGATTATGCACTCATGCTCTTTCACATTACCACATTAATATCATTAACCATGATTTATCTTTTATGTGCTACATGTGGTTTTAATTATGCACTCATTGAATACTATTATTTTTGAACTAGTCTTATAACCCATGAAAATTACCGTCGCTATTTATTAGCTCTCAAACAAATATAAGTGAAGAACGAGACTAAAATTACTCCTATAAAATCTATACGTCACCATGCTCTAAAAGATATAAGTGAAGTACTAGAGCAACTGCTAAGCTCAAAAGATATAAGTGAAGCACATAGAGTATTCTAAAAAATCACGGTGATAGTGTGTCTCTCTCAAATAGGTGTGTCGGTGCACTAGGATAGGGGTACCCAGTGCCCCTGACTTATGCACAGGCGGTAGCAGCGAAGCCATTGGGAAGGCTACCGCACCACCAAGCAAGCATTCAAGAATCGGCACCCGGCAGCAACGACCTGCCGGAAACCAAGCGAACGCCGGTAGCACCAGCACAACGGCCTAGGAGGGGCCCAAAGCGCGCCAGCCGCATCCCCAGAGGCTGCCGGGGACCGAGGTGCGCACAACTCAGGAAGACCCGGCAAGCCATCCCCTAGCAGGCTCGAGCCAACCAGCCACCGCTCCACCTCATCGCTACGCCAGTCACTTATCGATGCGGTGTCAAGCCCTCAAACGGCTAATTGGCTCTCGCTAAGCACGTGGCGATGCACCAGAAGTCAGATTATACCCACTTGACACCCGTCTAGCAGCGTGTCAAGACCTTAAGCAACGTCTAGCTAGGCGGTGGCAAGAGCTTGCCGGGAATGCACCCCCGAGCGCCACCTAGTCTAGTAATCATGGTATTTTGTCCTAAATGCCAGAGTTAGGTATGATAGCTCTGCTAAACTATCTAATCAATAGATAATGATTGTTTTTCCATTGTGGTTGCCTCTTGCACTATAAAAGGAGGCCCGAGGCGACCTAGCTCAAGATTCGGACCTTTGGACACTTGTACTCGCGTAGTAGCTCACCCCGACATCAACTCTTACCGGGAGTTGGGTGCTGCGTGTTCATCGTGTTCCTTCAATCAATCCACCAAAAGCAGGAGTAGGGTTTTACGCTTCATAGCGGCCCGAACCTGGGTAAAAATGCCAGCGACCTGATCGTCGCGCTGTCTCATGGTCTCCGCTCTTCATGCAAAGTGACCCCCCTGCCGAACCACAAGGGGCCTTTGGTCCCATAGGTGATCGCGAGCATCCGTGCCCCAACAAGGTGTGTCCAGCAAATAATGATTGTGGGAAACTAAAAACAAAAGGCAAACTAAATTAAACGACGCTCCAAGCAAAACTCATATCATGTGAAGTATAAAAATACAACTCCAAGTGACATACCGATGGATTGAGACGAAAGAGGGGATTCCTTCCGGGGAATCCCCAAGCTTAGATGCTTGAGTCTTCCTATAATATTACCTTGGGGTGCCTTGGGCATCCCCAAGCTTAGGCTCTTGCCACTCCTTATTCCTTCGTCCATCGCGATGACACCCAAACATGAAAACTCCAGCACACAAAACTCAACAGAAACTTCTGAGATCCGTTAGTATAATAAACATATCAAATACTTTAGGTACTGTTATAAATTGATTCTTATTTTATTATTGCATAAGGTACTGTATTCTAACTTATCCATGACTTATACCCCCCGATACAATACATGGCATCATCAAAACAAGCAAACTATGCAAGCAAAAAAAGAATATGTCTAAAACAGAACAGTCTGCAATGATATGTAAAGAAACCATACTTATGTAACTCTAACAATTCTGAAGCTTTAGGAATACCTGAGGAATTTTTATAGCAATACCGTGTAAAAGTTTAAGATCAAAAAGACGTTTCAGTAAAATCAAAGAAATTCTGCACTGGACGCTAAAGTTTCCATTTTTGCACCGTATCAATTCTACTTATCATGCAAGTCATCCCAAAGGCTTTACTTGGCACAAACACTAATTGAAACACAAAATTACAATCATTACAGTATAAATAACCATGCTATAAAAAACAAACAGAAAGTAAAAAAGCAAAATCAAAGATAACTATTGTGTTGCATCCCAACTAGCGCTATAGTTTTATTGCCCTAGTTAGGCATAATGCACATGATCAAGTTGTTAGAGCATATTTCTCCATATGTGGTTTTGGTAATTGTTGACAATCCCTATGGACTAATGGCTGCCTTGAGTTATACTCAAAGGATTTGTCCATAGGCACTTCTTGAAGTCCATCTGTTGGTTTCAAGGAGTTTATATGGTCACCAAGGTGGTATTCAAGGTTTTATCCAAAGATTGGTCATGTGAGAGTTGAGCTTATTGCAAGCATGTCTTGAATAAGAAGATTGTGTGAACACTCATGTTTACCTTCAAGACATCATCTTTATGAAGAGAAGATAAGATACAAGGTTGATCAAGACTAAGGCAAAGAATGATTCAAGTTGATCAACACACAAAGCGTAGAAGATGTACCAAGTGGGATCAAGTGATCCCATTGTATGGTAAGCATTGTCCATTAAACTTTGTGTACTAACCCATGGTCTACATGAGAGTTCTATGTGGGGTTAGGTATGTTTCCATGGACTTGCGTCAAGAGGAAGATCTCATACAACCCATGGAGGATGACATCAAGTGGTGATCGTCATCAAGAGATCATGCTTGAAGCTTGCCGTCCATTGTGGTGACAATGGACTTGTGAATATGTGCCGAAGAGTGACTCACCCATAGTGGAGTATGGGGGAGCAATCAACAAGTCTTGATCGAGCCAACGCAATCAAGAAAGGTGGTCCATCTTGAGGAAGTCAAGATCATCATCATCTAGCTCAAGTGGACTGTGTGCAAGGTATAGGTTTTCTATTTGACCGGTCTCATGGAGGTAGTTGGGAGACTGGGTTATTGGATCGATTGCCATACTATCAAGGGGGGCTCTCGAGTGAGTAGCTTGATCGTATCGTTCATTGAGAGATCAAACCATTTGCATACTTGCATCATATTTCTTGGTTCTTATTTGGCTTTTCACTATGTGAGTTTTTGAGCTTATGATCTTCATCGTGATAAGCTCAAGCTCATCGAAAATAGATTTCATATGCATCATATTTGTGTTTTCGGTGTTGGAGATTTTGCCGGATAATTATTGGGAAGGTCATCTTCCTTATCCTAGTGGCATTTATTCTCCATTTCTTATTCTTAATGTAACTAGTCATTGTTGGATAGCTCTTGTTGTCCTTTATTCAACAAGCTTGAGTTTTCTCAAATCAGAGCTCGTATGTGGAAGTTATGGCTGTTTTAGTCTTACCTGTTTTACATAGAGAGGTTGTACCGGTTCATAGAGAAGTTGTACCGGTCGACCGGTACAACCGGTGTTTGGAGCGGTTGTACCGCTCCAGAATTGGTTTGAAGCTTGTACCGGCCATGTACCGCTCTACCACTGGACTAGTTTCTGTTGTGGAGCGGTTCTTGGGCGGCTGTGGGCTGGTTGTTCCGGTTTAACCAGTACTACCGGTGCCCCGGGCGATTGTACCGCTTATTGCTTTTCCTACAGGTAGGTTTTGTCTACTTTGACCAGTTGTACCGGTGTGCATAGCGGTTGTACCGCTCCTATGTTTTTCTACACATAACGGGCAGATTCGTGGGGACCTATTTAAGGGGGTCTTCTTCCCTAATGGTTCTCATCCTTAGAGCTCGTGTTTTCCCCCCATTGTTGACCTTCTTTGAGCTTGCTAACTCTCAATTCCTCCAATTATTCTTGCTAGTTCTTGAGGGAAAAGAGAGAGGAGATCTAGCTCCACATTTCCACCAATAACTTTCTCCTCTATGTGAGGGAACCCCTTGGATCTAGATCTTGGAGTTCTTCATGTTCTTCTTCGTTCTTCCTCTCGTTTTCCTCCACAGCATTGGTTGTTGTGGTGGGAATTGGGAGAGAAGGACTTGGGCACTCCATGTTCCCTTGCCATTCCATTTGCTGCATAGGTTTGAGTTCTCCACGATGATACGTGGAAGTGAAATTGAGAAGCTTATTACTCTTGGGTGCTTTGTACCCTAGAGCTTGTTCCTCTTGGGTGCTTTGGCGCCCTAGACGGTTGGTGGTGCCTCGGAGCTCAATCATTGTGGTGTAAAGCTCTGGGCAAGCGTCGGGGTCTCCAATTAGGTTGTGGAGATTGCCCCGAGCATTTGATGTTACCCCGGAGCCACAATCCATCGTGGTGAAGCTTCGTGATGCTGTTGGGAGCACTACTACAGAATGGTCCAAACACGACACATCAATTAGAGACCCTTCGACGAAACTATGTACAATGCATGAATCACAAACAGTATAGTGCAAGCTCCGTCGCTAATGGCACGAACTGTGTGCGAAGGTGGATGCATCAAATACGATTCAGAAAGTAGTTACGTGTGCGATCTATGGCAGATAGTTTGTTCTTATGAACCGTTTGTGATTAGGGAAGATAACAAAAGCGGTTACCAAAACTACATACGTGTGCGAAGTACGGCATACAGTTCACTCAGATAAACTGTGTGCGCTGATACAGCAGAACACAAACGACTCGGCATAACACGATGTGTGCGATATACAGCAAACAGGTGAGTAATGAGAATCGTGTGCGAACACCAGAAATAACACAGACGATTCATACTGACAAGCTGTGTGTGTTGTGGGCAGACGGTTGCTGCCAATGTCAGCGATGGATGAAATCATTACAGACGCTACGTTGTGAAGTGCCGTTTGCCTGTATTAATATCGTAGACATTTTATTATTTTGACCGTGTGCCTCCACTCAGTCTGTCCTCCTCTCTCATGTCTTGTCACCGCGTTGCCGCTCGAGTATTCCAGTGCACGCTTCGGCATCGCTTTTGGGTTTTGGCCACGCGCCCGCTCGATGATCCCGTTCCCGCTCAGAACTGCGCAGGTTCCCGCGCACAAAACCGTCCTAAGGCTCTAGTTTCCCGCCATGCTCGGTGAAATCCCCATTCCTTGCCGGCCTGCTATATAAACCCTCACGGCCGGCGACTCCACATTGCCTTCATCCCCCCCTCCCTGTAGCTTGTCTAGTTTGCTTCTCCCCCAATCGCCAATGGCACCGGCCGTTCGTCGTCGCCCAGCCACTCCGCCAGAGGACAGCTCCAGCTGGGAGGCTTCACCGCATCGGTGCAGCAGTCCTCTGAAGCGTGTAGTGCACGTGGCATCCCTGGTGGGTGTGCGCACGCCACCAACTATACGCTCCACCTCCGCTGCCCGAAGGCAGCTGCTGTCGGTGGCCGCCATGGCCGCCACCACGCCGGACGCCGCCGGGGCCGTCACCCCACCGTCGTCCGTCTTTGCCACGACCCCGCCGTCAGGCTACGGGGTCATAACCCGCGCCACCACCAAGGCCCGAATGCGGGAGGTGCAGTCCGCCAAAGGCCCGCCGCCGGGCTTCTGCGTCGCAACCCTTGCGCACTACATCTACTTCCTAGAGAAGGAGGTGGAGCACCAGGTCGCGCATGCGAAGAAGCTCACCGACGCCGTGGCCAGAGGAGAAGCCGCAGCGGCGGCGCGGAATGCCGAGATCTACGCAGAGTCCCGTCGCTTCGAGTTGGGGCGTCTTGAGCGTCGGATGGCAGCACTGGCAGGCAACAGACACGTCTCCGCCAACTCGTTGGCAGGCTCCTCCTCCACTTGCTCTTACTGAGCGCGCTCGATTTTGCTGGAAGTAGTACAAAGCCCCTCCGTAGTACTAGTATTTATGGGCTATTTTGTTTAGTTCATCTAACTATAGATATGGTTGAACTGTACCACGTACTTTAATTAGCTAGTATATAGTTGAATTGCTAATTCAGTACGTGGTTGGCAACAATTGGGGAAAAGTTTGTTCGGTTCAGCTGTCGAGTTGAACTGTATTGTACAAAGACCAGTGCTTAATGTATTAATGAAATCCATGTTTAAAGTGAATTTTAGTTGCAAAATTACACCCTAATTGTGATTTTGTTTTTGCAATACTTGACAAATGCCAGTGCTACAATGTTGACAAATGCTAGTGTTACTAGATCGATAGATGCTAATGTTTCCGATTTGACACATGGCAATTTACCCAATATTATAGATGCAAATCTTCCCGGATTGTATGTACTAGGCACACGGATCATATTGGAGAAACGTTTGCGATGATGCATTGGACCAATCCTTCGCGCCAATATTTTGACTTGGCTTACGGGCGAAGATAGTTGTCGATCTACAAACGGGTATTCAACCTGAACCGTTTGTGATGTGTGTTCATTCAGACAAAACTATGATGGTTTTTTGTTTGCTACGTGAATTCAGAGATAAATACTTAGTTCATCAAACCATAGATTTCATTCAGTCAAGCTTTCACTTTACATTCATCCGGGGCGCAGTTGTACAGTTCTTTAACCGAGACCAGAATGTTATGGCTTCACAATCAAAGAGCCGGTCGTCGCACGATCGACGGGCGCGGGGCTGGGGGCGGTGACTAGCGGCGCTGTGAGAAAGCTGTCAATGGCGATGGCCCAATCCGCTGAGGGGGGCGTGACGGGTGCAGGCGCGCACGGGCACGGGCGCGGTGGGTGCAGGCGCGCGCAAGGGGTCGGCCGCCGTCGATGCGAGCACGCGCACTGGGACCGGCGTGCCGTGTGCAAGGGCGCGCATGAGCATGGCGGCAGGAGGAGGCGCTGACGCTTGCACGTACACAAGCTCACGCAGGTCGGCAGGGACCTCCCTGACGCCCGTGGTTTCTAGCGCTGCAATGATGCTGGGTGACCAGCCCGTCAATGCCACGGGGATGGTGGCTGGCGCGGGCACGGCGATGGTTCATGGCGAGTGCATCGGGGCAGCATCCACTGTGGCATGCAGCTCTTCCAGGGCCATGTCAATGGCGTCCCATTCGTCTTTATGTTCTATCTCTTCCGGCTCGGTGTCAACTTCACCAAACCGGAAGACTAGTGGCATATGATCCTTCTGCACCATGGCATAGGTCGCCGTGGAGGTCTGAAGATGGAGGGGAATGTGAGGTGAAGATATATGGAGGATTCTGAGTGAGTGGGCAGTAAAGCCGCGTATTAAACAGCGGCTCGGGCGCCATTGATGGACAGGTTGGAAGCGAGGAGGGAGGATACGGAGGTCAAGGGGCTCGATTCCCGGTGAGTCTATGGCGTACTGAACGCACGCCTCCCGATGAGTCTGCGCGGCGGATGCCAGCTCGCACGCCTCCTGTTAACTCAAGCAGCTGCTCGCATGGCACCTCCTAAGCCCTAGCCAATAAGAGAGTGCGACTCTTGGCAGCACGTAAAGGGCAGTAGATTGCCAACGTTTGAAAATAATGCAACCGTTCGCGTTGAAACGTGACAGTTCTTTGTTCCAAAAAGCTTTTGTTTGCTATTAATGACACGAAAAATACCACATCATATTTGTGCTATATAATTTCGCCATGCCAAATTTCTTTAATTTTGTGTGAGTTCTAGATTTACTATAATTTAATTAATATTCTCAATGTTGTCTCTAAAAGAAAATATATATTAAAAAAACAAGTATCAGATAGGAAAACAAAATGCTATGACGCCTTTATGTGCCATGTTCATGAAACCATGCCAAGTTTCATGAATCTCCTGACGAGTTTTTGATTTACATGATTTAAAATCCTAGTTTCTCAATGTTTCTGTGGCCGAGCCAAGACCCCGAGATGTTTGAAATTAATTCACATGTCTTGCATGGGACCTAAAGATGCATGCACACTAATATGGTTTTCAACCCATTTTGATGCACCGGACCTTCTGATTGTAGTTTGGATTTGAATTGTGCATGTTAAATAATGCATATAAAACTCAATTAATGTATAAAAAGGCCAAATGAACCATGTATATTTTCATATTTTGGCACGACACTCTCATTTCGGTATATGTTGCCTACAGAAATAGTTCAAGACGAGAAGAGGCAACGGATGTCGATTTGCCCAGATAAGGTGACACATTCCATATCGAAACAACAAAGCTTCACGTGATAATTAATCTTTGGTTTGTGCTGGGCTTGTGCCAAAACTTGTCCCAAATTGGACATTATTTTACCAGGGCACATATGGGCCATGCATGTTATGACACCATGCCAAGTTTCATAATTTTTTTGACTAGTTTTTGATTTACACATGATTTAAAACCCGAGTTTCTCAATGTTTTTGTGGCCGAGCCAAGACCGAGAGATGTTTGAAATTCATTTCCATATATTGGATGGGATCCTAAAGATGCATGTACACTTATACGGTTTTCAACCCATTTAGATGCACCGGTCACTCTGATTATAGTGCAAATTTGAATTATGCACGTTAAATAATGCATATAAAAGTCGATAAATGTATAAAAAGGCCAAACGAACCATGTATAATTTCATATTTTGGCATGATACTCTCATTTTGGTATATGTTGCCTATAAAAATAGTTCAAGACAAGAAGAGGCAGCGGATGTCGATTCCCCCACATAAGGTGACACATTCCATATCGTAGCAACAAAGCTTCGCGTGATAATTAATCTTTGGTTTGTGCGCGGTTTGAGCCAAAACCTTTCCCAAATTGGACATTATTTTACAAGGGCGCATACGAGCCATGCATGTTATGACACCATGCCAAGTTTCATGAATTTTCTGACTAGCTTTTGATTTACACATGAATTAAAACCCGTGTTTCTCTGTGTTTGTATGGCCGAGCCAGGACCGCGAGATGTTTGAAATTCATTTCCATATATTGCATGGGATCCTAAAGATGCATGTACAGCTTATATGGTTTTCAACCCATTTTGATGCACCGTACCTTGTGAATGTAGTTCAAATTTGAATTATATATGCACGTTAAATAATGCATATAAAAGTCAATTAATGTATAAAAAGCCCAAACGAACCATGTATAATTTCATATTTTGGAACGACGCTCATTTTGGTATATGTTGCCTCTAGAAATATATAGTTCAAGACGAGAAGAGGCGGCGGATGTCGATTCACCCACATAAGGTGACGCGTTCCTTATCGAAACCACAAAAGCTAGCTTCCCCATTAGTAGCTGAGGTTTTTAAGGGCTCGTGCCAAAACTTGTCCCAAATCGGACAATTTATCATCATGATACATATGAGCCATGCCATGACACCATGCCAAGTTTCCTGATTTTCTGATGAGTTTTTGATTTATACATGAATGTAAAACCAAGTTTCTCAATGTATGTGGCCGAGTCAAGACCCTGAGATGTTTGAAATCCATTCCCATATCTTGCATGGGGCCCAAAGTAGCCATGGACACTTATATGATTTTTCAACCCATTTTGATGCACCGGACCTTGTGATTTTAGTTCAAATTTTAATTATCCACATTGTATGCCTAGAGAACTCAGTTAACGTATGAAAATGAGAAAATAACCCTGAATAATTCCATATTTTAGCAAGACACTCTTACTGGTGCGAGTTGCCTCTAACAAAAGTTCATGGCGAGAAGATGAGCGGATGTCGTTTTGCCTACGTAAGGCGACGTTTTCCTTATCGGGACCTCAAAGATTGAAGTGAGAAGCTCTGCTTTGTAAGGGACTTGTGGCTAAAATTGTCCCATGTTGGACAATTTTTTTACCATGGCACATATGTGCCATGTCATGACAACATTCCAAGTTTTTAGAATTTCTGACGCGTTTTGGATTTACAGTAATTTAAAAACCAAGTTTCTCAACGTTTGTGCCCGAGCCAAGATGCCGAGATGTTTGAAGTTCATTCCCATTTATTGCCCGTGACCTAAAGATGAAGCCATGGACACTAATATGATTTTTCATCCCATTTTGATGCACAGACATTGGGGCGATAGTTCAAATTTGAATTATACACAATAAATGTCTAAAAACTCAATTAATTTATAAAAATGCCAAACAGACCCTGAATAATTCCATATTTTAGCACGACGCAGCTATTGGTCAGTGTTCACTGCACATAAATCTTATTGCAAACCAAACACCGTCCTTTGTCGAATTAACCTCATTTTTTGTTTTAAAAACATTTTGAAAATTAAGTCTTTCACAAACAGTTGACGTTCATGAATCGTTTGTGATGCAGTACAAAATATCTTGGGCCAATCCTCGTAATGAATGGCTTAGGCCTCAAGCTTCGTCGTCTGCAGTACACCGCCGGGTAGTTTACGGCACTGACTCCTCAGACCATTTTACTTTTCAATCGTCGCCGGTGAAAGATGGGGACGTGGATCCCCGTCGTGAGGGCAACTTCGGCAACCGACTCCGGCCCGAGCGCGGCCGCATCAGCCATGAGCGCGCTCTCAACATGCTTGAACGCGGCCACTACCTCCGACAGAGCGGCTGCAGCAACCGAAAGGGCAGCTGCTGTAGCTGAGAGGGCGGCAGCAACAACCGCGATGGGGATAGCAAATGGCGAGAATGGCACATCAGCTGTCAGTTCCTCAGCGGTCGTCGTAGCCCTGATGGCAGACGCCCAGTCCCATCTCGAGGCCGCCCACGCCCATCTCATGTCGGTCACTACACAAATCACATCTGCCTTCTCCGAGACCGGTCGACAACCCACCTCCATTGAGTTGGTAATCGTTGAGTGTGCTCTAGCATGCGTCCTTTCGTCGGCGGCCTCCCTAGCCAAGATTGTGACCGTCCATGCCCGGAGCAAGGCCGCCCATGCCCGGCTCATGGCAGCCTTATCCAAAGAGATGGTGCACGAAGACTGCGAGATGCTGAAGTATGTGGCGATGGATCCCATGGATCTCCATTCCCCGGAGTTCGTCGAGCGGGAGCTGGTCATCGAGGAGGCAGTGGAGATCGATGAATGCCAGGCAGAATATTAGTCTCTGTCTAGACCGATGGTGTTTTGTTAGAGTAATGTTTAAGTCAATTAACTAATGTTTATTAGTTGCTCGATTAAGTAAGTGCGGACGGTGATGTAGGCTTTTTTGTGTAGTACTCAAATTTGCAAGTGTTGTTAAACTAAGCAAGGACCAATGTAACAAGGGAATTCGGACCAAAATTTCCGCCGTATCCCCATTTTCTCTTCCAAATGAACATGAAATGCAAGTACCGTGTGAAATGTAGTATCCGATATCTTACGCCGGAAGCTTGGAGACCAAAATTTCCACGTTCAGTCTCATCACACACGGGATAAACTATAGGATACGTTTGTGTTGTTGAATATCGCACACAGTTATGGTAATGGTACTGTGTCCGATGTGACTGTGCGCGCTACTTTTTCGCCGCACCGAACGAAATTTTGGGCTGCCACGCAAATATCTACCTCCCTCGCCCCTCGTACCAACCAAAAGCCACATTTCCCATTCCCCTGCTCCTCCCCTTCATTTCCTAAGTTCAAACCTTCACTGCTTGCTTGCAGCGCCGCCTCCTCGCCAGCGACGCTCCTTCCTACTGCTCGGCCTCATCCTGCTAGTCATAGTCAGGTAATCCAAACCTTCCCCATACCCACTCCCCCCTCCACCCCCTCCTCCTCCATTCCACATGGCCCGACCGCCGGCGCGACACATTCCACCAAAATCACCGGTCCACCTTCCACATAATCGCCGCCGAAAGACATGGTGCACGCAGTATAGCTAGGATCTCAAGGAACACCTGGCAGCGGAGAAGCAAATCGCGACCGCACGCGCGGATGAGGCCACGATGGCTGCCATGCGTGCTGACCCCCAGATCTTGGAGCAACATCTAGACGTCGAGGCCACCATCGACGCCTCGCGCGCGGACTCCGCCACGTGGTTGGTTGCTTTGAACAACAGCTCGTTGTGTTTTCTGCAGGGCTCCGCTATTGCCTTCGACGACAACTCCGAGTTATTTTCTCAGCGTGCCCGTGCTTTCCTCAACTCCATAGCAGGCAGGTTGGTGCCCGGACAGGCTGAGGCAACTCACCACTATGAGGAGGGAACCCACGATGTGGAGGCCTCGCCCTCGTCCAAGCCCAGCGTTATCGATATCTCCAACGACGAGGAATATCTTGTTTTTAAGCTTAATTACTAATGACCTGTGTTCAGCTAGCTACGCCTGTTACGCATGTTTATTTTACCTGCTACATGTGCTGCTCCTGCCTTCCCTTAAGAAACTCTACTGAAATATGCAATGTAATGCTAGTATGCAATCTAACCTTCTACTACTATGTTGTATTGTGCAATGTGATGCTCAGTTAACTGTTTGGTTCAGTTGTTTTGGTGATCATCTGCAATGTGATGTTCAATTATTGTTGGTACAATTTTGTTTTGTTATGCACGTGAAACCTACAATTGCTATATTTCATAGTTCTTAGCGCGCTTGGCTTTTCCATGTGGCTTGAATTCATATGTTGGATATGCAATGCGTTTATCTTTCATTCACAGATTTTACTGATCAATATCTATTCTTAAACACGTTACAGGGGGAACAATGGGAGACACTGAGGTTTACCATCGAGGTTTGCACTTTCATGATCCCTTGGCTAATAGCACATTATTGTGCAATTGCAGGAACCATTCTAATATTTAGGTTTCTAACAATAATTTGGTCTTGCACATGTAGGTCCTGCCTTAAGAGGTTTAGACCCACTGTTCAACCCATTTTGCATGTGGGGAAATGATGTGTTCATGAATATCAATCAAATCAAGAAACTCAGAAAGATTGTTAAGATAAATAAACTTGCGACGAAAAACAACAAGCTGTTTGTCTGCACAATGAAGAAGACATCAATGAACTATAGGATGGTACTATCTCTTTTGCCTTGTCTTTTTTCCCTTTGTGACATTTCAATTTTTAGTAACGCAATTTATGCATATCTTTGTTTCCAGTCCTTTCGAAAGAAGTTCATCGATGAGTACGTCACAAACCACCTGTATGGTCAAGAGGCGAGGAAGGTATTCATACAGCACCCACGGTATAATCTTGAAGTCTTCCTCAAGAGGATGAAGGATGGGCGGGCAACCATCCACATGCACTGGCATAAAGTTGCAAGAACCTTCGACATCAGTGAAGGCTCAATATTTGCCTTCCACTTCAACAGTTTTCTAGACGAGATTCATCTGTCTATTTACCGTATATGATGCTATTTTCCAAAGGTTTTAGATGTTGCATGTGAAACTCGGTCCTGTCGTGTAATTGGGTATCTAGGTACTGTATGCCTATATGATGTTGTACTCTGATGTATTTCAATTATGAAATCCTGGTTGCCGTAATACGAAATGAAATATATTGTGTGCTTGATATGAAGTATCAATTTGTTTACTAGCTGGATTATAAATAATAGAGCAATTAGCCTGATTATTGGGGTTTCATATTGCAGACGGTTTGTCATAGAACACCGTCAGCGATGACCTCAACAAACCCACGCGCTTGCTGGAAAATTGGCATGTTGGATCAGTGAACAATCACACACGATTTTCGGGCGCAAACTGTGTGCGTTAGAACACCCATTCGCAAACGTTTTCACATAAAACATGTGTGTGATGGTCAGCCCTATGCCAAACAGTTTCTTCTAGGCACCGTGCGTGATGGCCACCCCTAACACAAACGATGTTAAGCTAAAAATTATGTGTGATGTACAATACGAACGGAAACGTATGTTTGGGATTCACTGTGTGGGATGGTATGCACATCTCACACGATTTCTCCTAAATACCTGTTTGGGATAGTCCTTCCAATCGCACACGACATAATTATGCCTATCGTGTGTGACCGGGAGCAGGCATCGCCAACGGGTTTTTCGGGTCGTGTGGGATAGCCCCCCCCCCCCCCCAATCGCCCACACATGCAAGGCTACGGTTTGAGACTACGTCACGGAAAGGGGTTAAAAACCGTTTGTATAGCATTCACCTGCACTAGTGGAGCCTCCAATTAAGTTGTGGAGATTGCCCCAACCTTGTTTGTACAGGTCCGGTGACCGCCCTCAAGGGTCCCTTAGTGGAATCACGGCATCTTGCATTGTGCAAGGGCGTGATGAGATTACGGTGGCCCTAGTGGCTTCTTGTGGAGCATTGTGCCTCGACACCGCTCCAAACGGAGATTAGCATATGCAAGGGTGTGAACTTCGGGATACATCGTCGTCTCTGCGTGCCTCGGTTATCTCTTACCCGAGCCCTTTACTTATGCACTTTACTTTGTGATAACCATATTGTTTAATGTTATATATCTTGCTATCACTTAGTTGTTTATCTTGCTTAGCATAATTTGTTGGTGCACATAGGTGAGCCTAGTTGTTTTAGGTTTTGTGCTTGACTAATTAAACGATAGTTTTATTCCGCATTTGTTCAAGCCTAAACCGTAATTATTTTAAAGCGCCTATTCACCCCACCCCTCTAGGCGACAACCACGTCCTTTCAATTGGTATCAGAGCTAGGTCTCTCATTATTAGGTCTTACCACCTAGAGAGTAAGGATGTCGACTAGGATATTAGGATTCGCTGACACTCTTAGTTTCGATGGCACAAATTTTGATGTTTGTGTAATTCGCATGCTTAATCTCTTTAGGATCATGGACCCAAATTTAGAGCGAATTGTAGATATAGGTTTTTCTCCTCCAAAGGATTCTCAACACATATCTTTAGAGGATGAGAAAAACTCTTATCTCAATGATCAAGCTTCTAATGTGCTTTTTGATGCTTTGAGCAATGCAATTATATTTCAACTCATGCCGTTCTGGGATGCTCATGAGTTGTGGACAAAGCTTCAAGATAAATATGGTGTATCTAAGATTTGTTGGGATGATTGTTCTCCCTCCACCTCCGGTCGTGTTGTCTTCTCAACTTCATTTACTTCACCTATAGGTGGTTTGCCACAAGGTAATGATATGGTGAGTAGTGATGATCATTGCAAGGATGATAGTGGGCTTATTGTTGACGATCCTTCATCACTATCTTGTTGCAATGCTTCATCTTTGGACTTTAACACTTAGAGCACTCTAAATGTTTCACATGCTTGTGTTGATAGTTCTTGCATATCATGTAGAAATTTCTTGACTAAATCTCATGATGATATGCTTGCCATGTCTTGTTGTCATGATAAAAATGCATCGTTTTCCTTGAGTTGTTATGCTAACAATGTAGAGGAAACCCAATGCTCCATGGAACAAGATGTGGTCTTGAATGGTGCTTCAAGGGATCCTACATCATCATCTATTATTTCCCACTTTTGCCTTATGGCTAAGGCTTCAAAGGTAACTCCCACTTTGAATCCCAATATATCTCATGATGATGATGTTGATGATAATGAGGATGAGGATAATGATGAAGAGAGTGATAATATTGCTTCCTTAAAAATTAAGGGAGAAATGATTTTTAAAGCTCTTCATAAGAATAAACTTGCTCGTTCCAACTTCATGGAAATCATGTCTATTGCCATTGAGGGCAAGAAATATATTGAGGAGTTGGAAGATCATATCGAGGAGCATGAGGCCACCATTGAAAAAATGGAAGGCCATGAGCGTGATTATGTTGGGGAACGTTGCATGGGAAACAAAAAATTTCCTACGCACACGCAAGATCTATCCATGGTGATGAACATCTACGAGAGGGAGAGTGGATCTACATACCCTTGTAGATCGCTAAGAGGGTAGCGTTCAGAAACGCGGTTGATGTAGTCGAACGTCTTCGCGATCCAAATCGCAAGCCGTCCTGCGTTCCAATCACGATCCGTCCCGATCTAGCGCCGAACGGACGGCACCTCCACGTTCAGCACACGTATAGCTCGATGACGATCTCCGCCTTCTTGATCCAGCAAGAGGGAGCGGAGAGGTAGATGAGTTCTCCGGCAACACGACAGCGTGGTGGCGGTGGTGGTGGTGCTATCCCGGCAGGGCTACGCCTAGCGCTACCGAAACCGCGAACGGAGAAGAAAACGATCTAGGGAGAGAGAGGGGCGCCAAGGGCTTCATGTGTGCTCTTGGGGCGCCCCCTCCCCTCTATATATAGGTGGAGGGGCATGGAGATCAGCCCCTCCAAGCCCTAGGGCGCAGCCAAGGGGGAGGGGTTGGACTCCTAGTCCAATTCACTCCCTTTCCATAAACAGGTGGACTTTCCACCTCTCCCAAGCCACATGGGCCTTGAGGGACTTGTGCGCCTGGCCCAATAAGGCCAGGGCGCCTCCCCTCAGCCCATGCAAACCATTGGGATGTGGTGGAACCCTTGGTGGACTTCCGAACTCCTCCGGAAGTTTTCGGAACCTTCTAGAAGCTTCCCGGTACAATACCGAAAAAACCCGAAACTTTTCCGGTAGCCAAAATATGTCTTCCCATATGTAAATCTTTACCTCCGGACAATTTCGGAACTCCTCGTGACGTCCGGGATTTCATCCGGGACTCCGAACCACCTTCGGTCACCAACATACATAACTCAACAATACAAAATCGTCACCGAACGTTAAGTGTGCAGACCCTGCGGGTTCGAGAACTATGTAGACATGACCGAGACAACTCTATGGTCAATAACCTATAGCGGGACCTGGATGCCCATATTGGTTCCTACATATTCTACGAAGATCTTTATCAGTCGAACCATGAAGTCAAGGATTCAGACAATCCCGTATGCAGTTCCCTTTGTCCATCGGTATGTTACTTGCCCGAGATTCGACGTCGGTATCTCCATACCTAGTTCAATCTCATTACTGACAAGTCTCTTTACTCGTTCCGTAACACAAGATCCCGTGACTAACTCCTTAGTCACATTGCTTGCAAGCTTCTTGTGATGTTGTATTAACGAGTGGGCCCTGAGATACCTCTCTGTCACACGGAGTAACAAATCCCAGTCTTGATCCATGCCAACTCAACAGACACCCTCGGAGATACCTGTAGAGCATCTTTATAGTCACCCCGTTACGTTGCGACGTTTGATACACATAAGGTACTCCTCTGGTGTCAGTGAGTTGCATGATCTCATGGTCATAGGAACATATACTTTTACATGCAGAAACAATAGCAATAAACTGACACGATCATATGCTACGTTCGTAGCTTGGGTCTTGTCCATCACATCATTCTCCTAATGATGTGATCCCGTTATCAAATGACATCTCATGTCTATGGTCAGGAAACCTTGACCATCTTTGATCAACGAGCTAGTCTACTAGAGGCATACTAGGGACACAGTGTTGTCTATGTACCCACACATGTATTTGAGTGTCCAATCAATACAATTATAGCATGGATAATAAACGATTATCATGAACAAGGAAATATGATAATAACTAAATTATTATTGCCTCTAGGGCATATTTCCAATAGTCTACCACTTGCACTAGAGTCAATAATCTAGCTCACATCGCTATGTGATTTACATTGTTATGAATCTAACACCCAATGAGTTCTGGGGTTCGATCATGCTTTGCATGTGAGAGAGGTTTTAGTCAACGGTCTGCAACATTGAGATCCATGTGTACTTTGCAAATCTTTATGTCATACTATAGATACTGCTACCACGCTCCACTTGGAGCTATTCCAAGTGGCTGCTCCATTAGACGTATTCGGATTGCTACTAAGAGTCATCCGGATTGGTGTTAAAGCTTGCATCGACGTAACTCTTTACGACGAATTCTTTATCACCTCCATAATCGAGAAATATTTCCTTAGTCCTCTAGTTACTAAGGATAATTTTGACCGCTGTCCAGTGATCCACTCCTGGATCACTCTTGTATCCCTTGACAGACTCATGGCAAGGCACACACAGGTGCGATACACAGCATGGCATACTATATTGAGCCTATGGCTAAGGCATAGGGGACGACCTTCGTCCTTTCTCTTTCTTCTGCCATGGTCGAGCTTTGAGTCTCACTCAACTCCACACCTTACAAATTAGGCAAGAACTCTTTCTTTAACTGATCCATTTTGAACTCTTTCAAAATCTTGTCAAGGTATGTACTCATTGAAAGTCTTATCAGACGTCTTGATCTATCTCTATAGATCCTGATGCCCAATATTTAAGTAGCTTCATTCCAGGTTTTCCTTTGAAAAACTCCTTTCAAACAACCCTTTATACTTTCCAGAAACTCTACATATTTTCTGTCAGGGATATAACCCCGCGATATAACCCGGCCGGAGTATAACCCGGCCAGGACTTGGCGATTCACTGAAGACCCGGTTACCAGCTTGGCGGTTCATAGTCAAGACCCATAAGGTGGGCCAGAAGATGGAGACCAAGCCACATGGCGGGTTACCAAGTGGGCCAAGAGGAAGACAAGACATGAAGACCAGGCCATATGGCGGCTTGCCAGATGGGCTGAGGTCAAGGCCCAAGAGGCATGAGGCGACTCATGGGCCAGAAGATGTAAGCCGCCATAAGATGACTTGTTCTGTAAGACTAAGGAGTTGGAACCAGGATCGGTTACGTTGTATAACCCGACCCGGACTCGTGTAAGCCCAGGGCCTCGACCTATGTATATAAAGGTGAGCCCCTGCGGCGTGTGAGACAAGTTAAGTAAGACAGAAACCAAGTATCGACAGCTAGGGCAAGCAAGCCGCCTCTTGTAATCGATATACCAGTCAATACAATATAAGCAGGACGTAGGCTTTTACCTCCACGGTGAGGGGCCGAACCTGGGTAAACTCGTGTCCCTTGTCCCGTTTAACCCCTTTGAGTCCACCTCTTTAGCGATGGCCTCGAACCTAAGTCTTCGGACATCTGCCGTGACAAATCCACGACAATTTCCGATCAACAATATGTCTTCCACATGTACTTATCAGAAATTCTATAGTGCTCCCACTCACTTTATTGTAAATACAAGTTTCTCATAAACTTTGTATTGACCCAAAAACTTTGATCACCTCATCAAAGCGTATATTCCAACTCCGAGATGCTTGCTCCAGTCCATAGAAGGATCGCTGGAGCTTGCATACATTTTAGCATCCATAGGACTGACAAAACCTTCCGGTTGTATCACATACAACCTTTCCTCACGGGTACCGTTAAGGAAACGATGTTTTGACATCCATCTGCCATATTTAATAATCGAAAAATGCAGCAACTGCTAACATAATTCCAACAGACTTTAGCATCGCTACGGGTGAGAAAGTCTCATCGCAGTCAACTCCTTGAACTTGTCGGAAACTACTTTGCGACAAGTCGAGCTTTATAAATGGTGACATTTACCATCAGCGTCCGTCTTCTTCTAAAAAGTCCATTTGTACTCAACGGCCTGCCATTTAATGGGCAAGTGTACCAAAGTCCATACTTGGTTTTCATACATGGATCCTTTCTCGGATTTCATGGCTCCTAGCCATTTGTTGGAATCCGGGCCCACCATCTCTTCTTCATAGCTCGTAGGTACACTGTTAACAACATGACCTCCAAGACAGGATTAACGTACCACTCAAAGGCGGTACGAGTTCTTGTCGGCCTACGGTTCGGTAGTAACTTGATCTGAAGTGTCTTGATCATCATCATTAACTTCCTCTTCATTCGGTGTAGGCGCCACAGAAACATCTTTCTGCGTCGTGCTACCATCCAACTGAAGTGACGGTTCACTAACCTCATCAAGTTCTACCTTCCTCCCACTCAATTCTTTCGAGAGAAACCTTTTCTCGAGAAAGGACCCATTTTAAGCAACAAACACTTTGCCCTTGGATCTGAGATAGAAGGTATACCCAACTGTTTCCTTAGGGTATCTTATGAAGATGCACTTTTCCGCTTTGGGATCGAGCTTATCAGACATAAGCGTCGCATTTCCAAACTCTGAGAAATGATAGCTTAGGTTTCTGCCAAACCAAAATTCATATGGTGTCATCTCAACGGACTTAGATGGTGCCCTAATTTAAAGTGAATGTAGTTGTCTCTAATGCATAACCACAAAACGATAGTGGCAAAACGATAAGAGACATCACAGTACGCACCATATCCAATAGAGCACGACTACGACGTTCGGACACACCATCACACTATGGTGTTCCAGGTGGCGTGAGTTGTGAAACAATTTCCACATTGTCTTGAGTTGTATACCAAACTCGTAACTCAGATATTTACCTCCACGATCATATCGTAGGCATTTTATCTTCTTGTCACGATGATCTCAAACTTCACTCTGAATGTGTTTGAACTTTTCAAATGTTTCAGACTTGTGTTTCATTAAGTAAATATCCCCATATCTACTCAAATCATCAGTGAAGGTAAGAAAATACCAATATCCACCGCACACTTCAACACTCATTGGACCGCATACATCAACATGTATCATTTCCAATAAGTCACTTGCCCGCTCCATCATATCGGAAAACGGGGTCTTAGTCATCTTGCCCAAGAGGCATGGTCCGCATGTCTCAACCGATTCGAAATCGAGTGAGTCAAAAGATCCATCAGCATGGAGTTTCTTCATGCGCTTTACACCAATATGACCTTGGCGGCAGTGCCACAAGTATGTGGTACTATCATTATTAACTTTGCATCTTTTGGCATCAATATTATGAACATGTGTATCACTACGATCGAGTTTCAATGAACCATTCACATTGGGTGCATGACCATTGAAGGTATTACTCATGTAAACAGAATAACCATTATTCTCTGACTTAAATGAATAACCGTATTGCAATTATCATGATCTAATCACGTTCATGCTCAACACAAACACCAAATAACATTTATTTAGGTTCATCACTAATCCCGAAGGTAGAGAGAGCGTGTGATGGTGATCACATCAACCTTGGAAACACTTCCAACACACATCGCCACCTCACCCTTAGCTAGTCTCCATTTATTCTGCAGCTTTTATTTTGAGTTACCAACATTTAGCAACTGAACCGGTATCTAATACCCAAGTGCTACTAGGAGTACTAGTAAGGTACACATGAACAAAAAGTATATCAAATATACTTCTGTTGACGTTGCCAACCTTCTTATCTACCAAGTACCTAGGGTTGTTCCGCTTCAGCGACCGTTCTCCTCATAATAGGAGCACTTAGTCTCGGGTTTGGGTTTAACCTTGGGTTTCTTCACTAGAGCAGCAACTGGCTTGCCATCCATGAAGTTTCCCTCCTTGCCCTTGCCCTTGTCGAAACTAGTGGTTTTACTAACCATCAACACTTGATGCTCCTTCTTGATTTCTACCTTCGCGGTGTCAAACATCGTGAATAGCTTGAGGATCATTATTTCCATCCCTGGCATTTTATAGTTCATCACGAAGCTCTAGTAGCTTTGTGGCAGTGACTTGGAGAACTATATCAATCACTATCTTATCTGGAAGATCAACTCCCACTCGATTCAAGTGATTGTAGCACCCAGACAATCTAAGTAGATGCTCATCGATTGAGCTATTCTCCTTCATCTTACAGGCAAAGAATCTTGTTGGAGGTCTCATACCTCTCAACACGGGCACGAGCCTGAGATCCCAATTTCAGCTCTTAGAACATCTCATATGTTCCGTGACGTTCAAAATGTTTTGGAGCCTCAATTCTAAGCCGTAATGCATGACGCACTGAACTATCAAGTAGTCATCAGAACGTTCCTGTCAGATGTTCACAACATCTACAAACGATGCTTCAGGGGGTGGCGCACCGAGCGGTGCATTAAGGACATAAGCCTTCGGTGCAGCAATGAGGACAATCCTCAGATCACGGACCCAGTCCGCATTATTTCTACCATCATCTTTCAATTCTAATTCTCTAGGAACATATAAAAATTCAAGGGAGCTACAGCGCGAGCTAGTAATCTACAACATATTTTGCAAAGACATTTTGACTATGTTCATGATAATGAGTTCAGTTAATCATATTACTAAAGAACTCCCACTCAAATTGACATCCCTCTGGTCATTCGAGTGTCACATGATCCAAATTCACCAACCCAAGTCCGATCATCACGTGAGATGAGGTGGTTTCAATGGTGAACATCTTCATGTTGATCATATCTACTATATGACTCATGTTCGACCTTTCGGTCTCTTGTGTTCCGAGGCCATGTCTGTACATGCTAGGCTCGTCAAGTTTAACCCGAGTGTTCCGCACGTGCAACACTGGCTTGCACCCGTTGTATGTGAATGTAGAGTCTATCACACCCGATCATCACGTGGTGTCTCGAAATGATGAACTTTCGCAACGATGCACACCCGGGGAGAACACAATATTATCTTGAAATTTTAGTGAGGGATCACCTTATAATGCTACCGTCGTCCTAAGCAAAATAAGATGCATAAAAGGATTAACATCACATGCAAATCATAAGTGACATGATATGGCCATGATCTTTTGCTTTTGATCTCCATCTCCAAAGCACCGGCATGATCTCCATTGTCACCGACATGACACCATGATCTCCATCATCTTGATCTCCATCAACGTGTCGCCATGAGTTTGTTGCGCCAACTATTGCTTCTACAACTATTGCTAACTCATAGCGATAAAGTAAAGCAAAAACGGCGAAAATAATTAAAGACAACCCTATGGCTCCTGCCGGTTGCCGTACTCATCGACATGTAAGTCGTGATTATCTATACAAAACATGATCATCTCATACATCACATATATCTCATCATGTAATTGGCCATATCACATCACAACATACCCTCCAAAAACAAGTTAGACGTTCTCTAATTGTTGTTGCATGTTTTACGTGGCTGCTACGGGTATCTAGCAAGAACGATTCTTACCTACGCAAAACCACAACGGTGATACACAAATTGCTATTCAACCTTCTCAAGGACCGCCTTTGTCGAATCTGATCCAACTAAATTGGGACAGACAGACACCCGCCAGCCATCTTTATGCAACAAAGTCACATGTCAGTTGATGGAACCGGTCTCTCATAAGCGTACGAGTAAGGTTGGTCCGGGCCGCTTCATCCCACAATACCGCTGAATCAAGAAATGACCAAGGGAGGAAGCAATCTGAGCATCAACGCCCACAAACTCCTTTGTGTTCTACTCGTGATCTCATCTACGCATAGACCTAGCTCATGATGTCACTGTTGGGGAACGTTGCATGGGAAACAAAAAATTTCCTACGCACACGCAAGATCTATCCATGGTGATGAGCATCTACGAGAGGGAGAGTGGATCTACATACCCTTGTAGATCGCTAAATGGGAAGCGTTAAGAAACACGGTTGATGTAGTCGAACGTCTTCGCGATCCAAATCACAAGCCGTCCTGCGATCCAATCATGATCCGTCCCGATCTAGCGCCGAACGGACGGCACCTCCGCGTTCAGCACACGTACAGCTCGATGACAATCTCCGAATTCTTGATCTAGCAAGAGGGAGTGGAGAGGTAGATGAGTTCTCCGGAAACACGACAGTGTGGTGGCGGTGGTGGTGGTGCTATCCCGGCAGGCTACGCCTAGCGCTACCGAAACCGCGAACGGAGGAGAAAACGATCTAGGGAGAGAGAGGGGTGCCAAGGGCTTCGTGTGTTCTCTTGGGGCGCCCCCTCCCCTCTATATATAGGTGGAGGGGCGTCGAGCTCAGCCCCTCCAAGCCCTAGGGCGTAACCAAGGGGGAGGGGTTGGACTCCTAGTCCAATTCCCTCCCTTTCCATAAACAGGTGGACTTTCCACCTCTCCTAAGCCACATGGGCCTTGAGGGACTTGTGCGCCTGGCCCAATAAGGCCAGGGCGCCTCCCCTCAGCCCATGCAAACCATTGGGACGTGGTGGAACCCTTGGTGGACTTCTGGACTCCTCCGGAAGTTTCCGGAACCTTCTAGAAGCTTCCCGGTACAATACCGGAAAAACCCAAAACTTTTCCGGTAGCCAAAACATGACTTCCCATATATAAATCTTTTCCTCTGGACCATTCCGGAACTCCTCGTGACGTCCGGGATCTCATCCGGGACTTCAAACAACCTTTGGTCACCAACATACATAACTCAACAATACAAAATCGTCACCGAACGTTAAGTGTGCAGACCCTGCGGGTTCGAGAACTATGTAGACATGACCGAGACAACTCTACGATCAATAACCAATAGCGGGACCTGGATGCCCATATTGGTTCCTACATATTCTACGAAGATCTTTATCGGTCGAACCACGTTGTCAAGGATTCAGACAATCCCGTATGCAGTTTCCTTTGTCCATCGGTATGTTACTTGCCCGAGATTCGATCGTCGGTATCTCCATACCTAGTTCAATCTCATTACCGGCAAGTCTCTTTACACGTTCCATAACACAAGATCCCGTGACTAACTCCTTAGTCACATTGCTTGCAAGCTTCTTGTGATGTTGTATTACCGAGTGGGCCCTGAGATACCTCTCCATCACACGGAGTATCAAATCCCAGTCTTGATCCATGCCAACTCAACAGACACCCTCGGAGATACCTGTAGAGCATCTTTATAGTCACCCAGTTACGTTGCGACGTTTGATACACACAAGGTACTCCTCCGGTGTCAGTGAGTTGCATGATCTCATGGTCATAGGAACATATACTTTGACATGCAGAAACAATAGCAATAAACTGACACGATCATATGCTATGTTCATAGTATGGGTCTTGTCCATCACATCATTCTCCTAATGATGTGATCCCGTTATCAAATGACATCTCATGTCTATGGTCAGGAAACTTTGACCATCTTTGATCAACGAGCTAGTCTACTAGAGGCATACTAGGGACACAGTGTTGTCTATGTACCCACACATGTATTTGAGTTTCCAATCAATACAATTATAGCATGGATAATAAACGATTATCATGAACAAGGAAATATGATAATAACTAAATTATTATTGCCTCTAGGGCATATTTCCAACAGATTACGCTAATGAGATCGCGGAGCTATCTCAAGCCCTTGAAAATGAACATACCACCAAGGAATCTTTTGAGGAGACCTTTGCTCTAGAATTATCTAGATTAAGGGAATCCCATGATAGAGCTCTCAAGGTGGCTAATGATTTTAGCACTAAAAATGATAATCTTGAAGTTGCACATGCCAAACTCCTTGAGGACTTTGAGCACCTCGAAAATGGCTCTAAGGTCATTAAGAGCTCACTCATCGAACTCACCGAGTCTCATGATGTCACGCCCAAGATGCAATCCTATCCTGATTTTGGCTCGAGGGCCTCGACAGGGATAGAAGCACATCTCGTCGTTTCGCAAGAATGGATATCATTACAAGTACATGTAAAGAAGAGATGCGTATATGGAATTGGCTTACACTTTCCACAAGCTAAATCAAGATCACATCAATACAATATCATATACAATCATCATACAGAAGAGCAGGGTCTGACTACAGACGAAATCAAACGATAAAATGACATCCATCCTTGCTATCCCAGGCTGCCGGCCTGGAACCCATCCTAGATCGATGAAGAAGAAGAAGAAGGTGAACTCCAGATCAAACAAGCATCGCTCTCATGTCAAAGCATCGCATTACCTGTACCTTCAACTGTTGTTGTAGTAATATGAGAGCCACAGGGACTCAGCAATCTCATTTCCAAGGGTATCAAGACTATTAAAGCTTAATGGGTGAGGTATGGTTAAGTGGTGAGGCTACAGCAAGCACTAAGCATTTATTTGAGTGTCTAACTTACGAGTAAAAAAGAAAGGGGGGATGATCGTCGCATGAACGGACGTGAACTAGTAATGATCACTAAGTGATCCTGAACACCTACTTATGAGTCAAACATAACCCCACCGTGTTCTCTTTCAGACCAGGCCTCGCGAGAAGAGATGGTCACGGTTACGCACACAGTTGGTGTATTTTATTTGAGTTTACTTTAAGTTTTCTATGACCGGATGTTAAACAAATTTCCAAGTTGCCACCTAACCGCGGGCAGGGCTTCCAGAAAGATTTAACCCTGCAGGGTGCTCCAACTAATCCATCACAAACTAACCACAAGCTGCGTTGGAATTCCTCAACCGCGGGAGAACATGTAGTATTTGCAGAATCCCGATGGAAAATCTCAACTTCGAGATAGCCCGAAGTGTCCTCAAAATCCCACGCACAAGACATTCAAGAAAGGTAAAACAAATCTGGCAAGGCCGCCCGACGTGTTGACAAACCCGATAGGAGCCGCGTATCTCGTTCTCAGGACACGACGGATGGGTCACACTACGAGTTAAACCAAACCTCGAGTTTCCCCGAGGTGGCCCCGCAGTCTGCCCGTTTGGGACCAACAGCATCAGCACTGGCCCCCCCTGTTGATTAATCCACGGGTAGCGCTAACTCCCTATGCATTACTAACGGTGTTCAGTATTATTATGTTGAGCAAATATAGTACCAATGTTGGGCCTTGCCAGATGAGTTTTATCACAAAACAAAAATCAAGGGGGTCCCCATAACAACCCCGAGCATGTTAGGAGCGCTCAATATGGAACATAACACCGGTACACAAGTAACTAGGGCGACAAAAGTGGAACAAAACACCGAGCAAAAGGCCAAGCCTTCCACCTTTTACCAAGTATATATGTGCATTAAATTAAATAGCAATAATATTGTGATATCTCAAAAACATCCATGTTGGCACATGGAGCAACTTGCACCAGCAACTAGCAATGCTATAAGAAGGGCTGAGCAAGCGGTAACATAGCCAAACAATGGTTTGCTGGGATGTGGAGGGGGTTAGAGGCTTATCATGACATTTTGGGAGGATTGATAAACAGGTGGTAGGTAGCGAGACATATCGATAGAAACAAGACAACTAGCATGGTAATGATAGTAGTGGTATCCAGGGAAATGATCATCTTGCCTGAGATCCCACTTGGAAGAAGAACGAATCCATGAAGAAGACGAGCCAACGTAGTCGAACGAATCCTCACACTCCGAACGCTTTCGGAACTCTATCGAGAAGAAGCAATCCGGAAACAACAATCAACACATGATAAACACCACAACATATGCATGACATGATGCACATCCAATATGATGCATGACATGGCAAAGCACAACAATCAACTTCTACACATTGAGTGAAGCTCAATATGCAACGAGTTGCATATTGATGAAACTCCATATTTGAATTACATAGTTCACTCCCGTTTAGGTACATGACAATTTTAAATGTTGTTAAACATGGCAAGAGGTGAAGCATAGATAAACTATATATCTAGGCATCTTAAATGAGGTTGGAAACAACTTATAGTATTTCCGAAATGACCCCATGTGTTAATATGGAATTTGGTCCAGATCTGAACTAATCATGTTTTATATTTATTAAACAGCAAAATAAAGAGGACCATGTGATTCTACGCGTCATTCTAGTCGATTTACATATATAGATCATTTAAAACGGAGCTACGGTCTAAAAGATATGACCAACACAAGATGAATATGTCATGAATGCAAAATGCATGCAAACAACAACCATAAACATGTCAAATCATGGAATCAACAAGATATTATGAAACTACATGAGATACTAAGCAACTTTCATATATGGCATGTCCAAAATGGAGCTACGATTCAACCACAACAACCAACGCAAGTTTTATTTAAAATCTGCCCAAAACAGCAACATAGCATATTGCACACATGAAAACAACAAGCTACAAGATTCTAAAATGCACAAACAAGACATGGGGTTGTAGCCTACATGATGCACAACAATTCATATCATCACAGCGAATTGAGTAGTAGCATGGATCAATAGGAAATAAGCTCACAAGACGGCAAGAAAATATAACAGATTAGGACTTAGTGAAAATCACAGTTTTTAACAGATCAGTTTTATCACGAAGGCATATTGGCAGCAGTAAAACCATATGCTACATGGCATATATTGGCATGAAACTTAACAGCATGGTAGAGTACATGATGCACTACAATTCATTCCATTATGGCAACATCAAATTATGCACAGATTCATGGCAAACATCAACACAACATGGCATTCTGAAATAACCAGATTCTCAGACTTAGTGAAAATTAGAGTAGACAAGAGCAGCAGTTTTTAACAGATTGCCATGTTGGACAGCAGAATTAATTATGATGCAAAACCTATGCATGCAAACTATTGGCACAACATGATAGAGCATAACATGATTTACAATACATCCCATTGTGGCAACACCAAAAGAGCTATAGATCAATAGCAAACCACATGGCAAGACATCAACAAAATAACACAGTCTTCAGACATAGAAATATTTAGCATCTCAAAACAGCAACATATTTTTATGGCAAGTTAGCAACAAGAAAATAGCACCTAAACATGGATTTCTATACCAACCAAAAATATCAGGACCTAGCACACATGTCCAAGGGCATATCTCATGTTCAAAATTATTTCATATCATGCATGGATTAAATCACACGAAAATAACAAAAGGGCATCACAGCACAAATAGCATGCACACAAACTTACTCAAATGACAAAACTAATTGCACAGATGGATTCAATGGATTTTTCTACCCAAAACACATATATAACATGCATATGGTGCTGTAGAAAAACATGCCACAAATAATTATGCAAAAATTAGTTGTATTTATATAAACAGAGCGTCGGATAGCGATATCGCGCACACGGGCGTTCAATGGACACAGGGGGAGGCCTCACTTTGCTGGGCTTCGGGGAGGCTGGGCCGCCTCGGGGCGCTGGTGGCCCACGGTACTGGTGGCCCACGGCGCTGGTCGAGGGGGGGGGCACATGCGGGCGGTTAACGCGAGCGGGAAGCTTCATCGCCCTCCTCCCAATCCCGATCGGGATCGAGAGTGGCAGGGCCACCGCCGGTGGTTGCAGGGAGGCGGGGAGCTCCGGTGCGCCAAAGATCAGGGGATCCGGCGGCGGGGCACCGGATCCGCTGGTGGCCAGCAACCAGCGATGGACGGCGCGTGGAGGTCATGGAGGCGGGCGACGTGACGACGGGGTACGATGGCTAGGCGGCGGGGCAAGGGAAAGGTAGCTGGGGCGCGGTGCTGGCCTCCGGTGAGGGTCCGGCGGCCAGGTCGCCGGGGACGGGCGGCGGCTACACGACGCCATGGGAGCTCAGGGAGGACTTCCTGGATGTGCCATGCGCGGGGATGCGGCGGCACGAGCTCGGGCCCGGATGGGCTCGGGCGGACCACTGATGGGTCTGGCAGGGCCGGCGGCGAGAGGAGGAAGGCAGGCGCGGGGGAGGCGACACTTGGCGGCGGAGCACGGATTTCGAGGTGGAGGGTTGGTTGCCCAAATCTGGCAGGGAGGAGCTGCCTTATATAGGAGGGGCTGATTTAGGGGCTAGGGTTAGAGGATTTTTGCACCGATTTGAGTCGTGCGATCGCAATCGGACGGCTTCGGTTGCGGGGATGTTTAGGATGGGTTAGTGGGCTATGAAGGAGGGGGTTGGGATGAGATGAGAGGGAGGTTGCGGCCCGTGACATGTTTTAAAAACCTGAAAACATCCGATAATTCAACCGATGACGGTGCCACTACGGTCGACCGTTCGGGTATCAAATGACCTTCGATTGCGACGAAATTTGGCAAGCGGTCTACCTACAATACGACAAGACCGCACGCCAACTTCCGACCCAATCCGAGAAAGTTTTATAAGCACTTTTAAAAACAATATTTTAATGATGTCGCGGGTGCGTGCGTGTGTGGTTGGTCGCGAAGCGGTTAACGACAAGAACAGAGAGAACCGGCAACTATGAACGGAAGAAAGTTCTAAAGAATGATGGCAACGGAGTGCCAATGCAATGCGGATGATGCGAATGATGCGATGATGAATGTGACAAACAAACGAATCACACGACGACACGAAATAAAAGGGGAATCTTCTGGAGCGTCGGTTCCGGGCTGTTACACATGATCAACTTCAAGCTTCATATGCAAAAGAGCTTGCCAAGTTGCCTTCTCCTCTTGTTGTTAATGATGATGCTTGTGCTACTAACTCTATTTCTTGGGAAGCATCCATATTGAAGGAGAATGTTGAGCTAAGGGCTCAACTTGAGTTGTTGTCTAGCAATTATGGGAAATTGGAAGAAAGTCATGAAAAGCTTTCTAGCTCTCATGATGATCTTCTAGTATCTCATAATGTGCTAGAGTTAGCTCATGAGGCTATTACTATCAAGGTAACATCTAGTGAGCCTCATGTGGAAATTAGCACTACTTCTTCTCCAAATGCTATATTGCCATGTGCTAGTCCTCGTAATTCATCTATGCATAACATTGGTACATCTTGTGATGAATTACTTTCCTTGCCTTGTTGCTCTAACAATGATGATTATACATCCTCTAGTACTTGTGTTGATACTAATCATGTAGAGGAAATAAAAGAGCTCAAGGCCCAAGTCACTTCTTTGAAGAAAGACTTGGAAAAGAGTCATGAAGGGAAGTCCACACTCAACAATATCTTGAGTGTGCAAAAATCCCCAAATGACAAGGGTGGACTTGGATTCAACTCCAACAAGAAGAAAAAGTCCAAAAGCTACAAGAAGAAGGGCCAATAACAAGTCAAGAAGTCGGCCAAGATTATTTGCTTCAAGTGCAAAATTGAAGGGCACCATGTTAGATCTTGCCCATTAAAGAAGAAGCCCCATAGTCACAAGCAACAAGGGAAGCGGCCACAAGTTCAATCTCATGCTCAACCACAACTTGAAGAAAGGCCTCTTCCCAAGATGACCCAAGTCACCGCTCCTCAAGTTGAGAAATCAATTGAGAAGAAAGTAAAGGGTAAATGTTGCTACTTATGTCGTGAGAAGGGTCACTTCGCTTCTTCTTGCACGAAAGGTAACTTATCCAACCCAATCATTATTGATAATATCTATTTTCTTGGGACGCATAAGCTTGGCAATGTGTTTGCCAAATGTGTTGGTACTGAAAGTGGTGTCAAGAAAAGAACCATTTGGGTAGCCAAGCCTATTGTGACTAACCTCTTAGGACCCAACTTGGTTGGGGACCAACAAGCTCAAACTTGATCGATAGGTGTTGTTGGAGGGCATTGGAGACATGGCAACATTATGAAGAATTAAGGGGTCTTCATCATTCATATTGCCTCAAGCCAAGTCATTTGGGTCATCAAGTTTCTATCTTATAACCAATGTTCCTTCTTGCGGTAACTTGTACTTAAATTGAATACATTGTTAGTTACTTGCCCCTTTGCATGTTGTGGTTTTGTACCTTGCATGTATTTGTATATGTTGTGCTTCCTACTTGTTTATCTCGAGTAATCAAGTATGTATGGTGGGTTGCACATCATGTATGTGTGAGACTTGTGTTGAGCCTTTTTGCATCTTGTTTGTATCTTAGTTGGCTCTTTTCAGAGATTAATGGATTATCCCATTTTGGGGGAGTGATGTGCTTTGTGCACTTCACGATCCTAAAAATATGTGTACATGAGAAATACCACTTAGTATTGATATTACAAGATTATCTAGCTTCTATGTGCTATGTCTTCTCATGAGAAATTCAAATTCTAAATGGTTCATTAATTATCTCTTGTTGGATTTCATTTGCCACTTGTTAATTATTGTGGGTTATCACATTATGGGGGAGTAATATGCTATGTGCATATTCCAAGCCTATAAAATGTGTACATTTGAGGTATTGCCACTTATAATTGATATTGTAAATTATCTTGTTCCTAGGTGGCATGTTAGCTCTACAAGTGTCATTTTCTTGTGATTTAGGAGTAAAGATGATTTAGGAGTAAAGATGATGTTGGGGTTCTTAACCTACAACTACAAAATGACGCGCTGCTTATGAAATACTTGCACAAATTCTACAATAGACTTGATCTACCTTGGGTGGAACTCATTTGGTCTACTCATTATCCCGCCTTAGTACCACACGCGTGCGACCCGTGTGGCTCGTTTTGGTGGCAGGACATTATGAAACTAAGCCCTACATTCCGAGGTATATCCAAAATCAATATTAGCTGCGGCACCACGACTCTATTTTGGAAAGACTTGTGGATGGATAATATACTCTCTACCTCCCACCCGAGGGCATTTTCATATACGTCTCAAGAGGACATTTCAGATAATGCATTTTTGAGGTGCACATCACTTGAGGAAAACTTCCATGTCCCACTATCCATTCAAGCTCATGATGAGGTGAGAGATATGCAAAGCCATACAACAGAAACAGCTCTTTCCGTGAACACCCACGACACTTGGTCTTATGCTTGGGGCGCCACAGATTACACTGCAAGCCAATGTTACTCTTTCTTCTTCAGAGAGGTTGCTCCACACTCGGCATTCGAATGGCTCTGGAAATGTCGATGCCTTATAAAAATCAAGGTCTTTGGCTGGCTACTCATTTCGGACAGACTTAATACCCGCAATATGCTTAAGAGAAGGTGACGGTGTCCTGGACTAGGGGGTACTCACCACGTCGCCTCCCGACCTATGGGTCGGGCCGAGGACCCCCATGACGATTCACTAATGGGCCACTTCGGGCAGCCCATGATGCATACAAAGGAGATTCCACAAGACTTGGCGCGCAAGACAAGGACTCCTCTAAACCCTAGGCCTCTCGTATTATATAAACCGAGGTCATGCTAGTCAATAGACATATATCATATTCATTACAATAATCCCGTGGTAGATACTTGTACTATGTACTATCCCCATATCAATACAATCAAAAGCAGGACGTAGGGTATTATCTCCTTGAGAGAGCCCGAACCTGGGTAAAATCCTGTGTCCATGTCACCATCGCTCCAAGACGCCTAGCTTAGGACCCCTACTACGAGATATGTCGGTGTTGACACCGACATTGGTGCTTTCATTGAGAGCCTGCTGGGTAGTCGCCGCGGGGCGATGGGAATTCAGATTGGCTCCATCGCGATCTACGCGTCGGAACCGAGCTACATCGTCAACGTTGGCATCTTCATCGTCGGCTTGACTGGTCACCTCGGCTATGCCGAGGACTGCGCTCCACGTCGGATCATATAGATCGGACGGGTGTCTTCATCAATATCAACTCCAATCTCAACCAAGATCATGGAATAATCCTCCATGGTGCTCGGGGGCTCAACGTCAACATTGCCCTCGCGCGATCATGCAGTTTTTCTGGACAGCGGATTCGTGTTCGTCGTCCCTGCCTCCTCGAGTGTCGTTTGGACGATTGCTTCGGTGGAGTTGTGCGGAATTGAGTCTAGAACAACGTTGCAAAATTTCGTCGCGTTCCGGTGGAGGAATCTCCGGCGATCTACAATATACCGGAGCCCTGTCAAATCTGGACGTGAATCTAGACGACTTTATGGCGGGGCTTCCAGCGCCTAGCTCGTTGATCCTTTGGAAGATCCAACCGTTGCTCCTCTGCGGAATTCCTATATCGACAACCCCTCAAAATTTCAGCTCGATCCGACCGTTCAAACTCCGGGAACGGCCCGATGAGTGCGTCAATTTTCGGATCAGTTTCCTGCGCGAAAACAAATCCGACCCGAATTCATCTTTCTTCATGAACGGGATATTGGACATCCTTTTTGAAGGAATATTTTTTTAGGGTATTGTGTTGTTCTCAAACACGTACCCACAAATTTGAAGTCTTTTTTGAGGCAATTTTCACCATCGTGCCGATGTCAAACCGGCCCGACAACATTGCTCCACGGCTGCCGACCTACGCTAGATCGTCGCTTTGTCGAGTCGAGGTCAACCTCTTCAGATTCATCACCTCGGCAAGCCAACCAAGAGTTCGGCATCATCGCCCCACGGATTGCACGGGGCTGGCACACCGGAATCGCCGCGCGGTCACTTCATCAAGCTGGCATCGACCGCGTCACAAATTTTGACCCGCGTTAGCACCAACGTGCCGCCTTTTCTTCAAGCCAATAACCACCACGCTGATCTGCTTTAACACGTCGGCTGAAATGGAGGCTCCAGCATCTCTCCGCCGATCTGCTCCAACACCCCGGCTAGACCGGGGGCTTCTCCATCTCTTCATCAAGCTGCTCTAGGGACTTCGGCGTCACCAACCGACCACTTCCATCTCCTCGGCTGGACCTGGGGCTTCGCGTCATCACATCGACCGTGTTGCATCACCACTTCATCAAGCTGAGCTCTCCGCCCGCGCACCTCGGGACTGGCTTGGGGGCTGGGACGACAACCCGCCGCAAGCTCGGACCACGTCATCAACACCGAGCACCTTAATCAGCTAAGTCGCTTTCATGCTCAACTTTTTTTTAATCTTTGTTCGGTTCGACCAAGCATTATATTTATGTCAAAAAAAAATTTGCTTGTAAAAAACACTTCCTTTTCCTATGACAACCGGTGGCTTCGCCGTCACGCTGCCGAACTACTCTGTCTCCTCGGCTGGACCGGGGGCTTCGCCTCGTCGCAGCAACCATGTTGCATCGCCACTTCTCAACTGGAGCTCTTCGCTCGATTACCTCAGGCTTGGGGGCTGGGACCTCAGCCAGGCCTAGGACTACGTCTCTATCTGACCACAACCCCGGACTGCACCGAGCACATTAACAAGCTAAGTCGTTTTCGTGCTCAGCTCTCTTTGAAATTTTATTTTTTGTTCGGTTCAACCAAACATTATATTTTTTGTTAAACAACAAAAATTGTTTGTTAAAAACTTTGTTTGTTAAAAAATTCTTTATCCGATTTAACCGGGGGCTCTTTAATTTGTATGAGCTATTTTATAATAAATGTGTTTTCTTCGTGGTCGTTGCAAAGTCTTTTTCTACTACTCCTTTTTCCGACACTAGTGTGTGGTCAATAGCCGGATAGCCTGGTTTATTTCCAAAGCCGCTCGAGTTTAGTTCGCTAAACAGGTCTCGGAGAAACACTCCGCCTTCGGGATATGGAGGTTGAAGTCAAAGGCTGGCCCGCTTGGAGCCCGGAGATCGAATGTATCATGTTAAAGCACGACCGAAGCACATATTAATTTTAAGACCAGTTTTGGATTGGCACAATTTTTCTTTATCTAAACATAAAGTTTTTTGCATAAATTTTTGTTTTTTCCGAGCATAACTCTCGCAGTACATTTTTAAAGCATCGGCAATATCAACGGGGGGCTGCGACTAGAGCCGAACCCACCAAAAGCCAAGGCACTCCGAGGAGTCCTCGGCAAAACGTTCTCGGATATTGCTTTATATGCACCAGTTTCGAATTGTGTCTTTGGTCAATAGTTGGGTTGCCCGGCTCCTGTGCTTGCCCCCTACGTTCCGCTTTGTTCGGCTAGGAGTGCAAAGGGAGAACCACTGCGATTGTACTTCCGGTTTAACTGGTCAAGTACCTCAGTGGAGAAAGCCGAAAACTGACTGTCACAATGAGCGTAAACTGGTCGGCGATCCGATGACCGTATTAAACAACGGGCCTTTCATAAAATTGGCCGGAGTGTTAACGACTTGACCTCGGCTGACGCCGAACACTAACCGGGGGCTAGTAACTGGCCTCCCAAACTTTAAGCTCCCATGACCAAGTGAAAGTTATAAAGCCTAGATATCTGATTGCCTCGTTTCCGCTAACACAACCGCCTCCGGGCACCGAGACGTCGGCTAAGGGTTGTCTTGTTACTGCAGAAACACCCTGCGTAGCATCTACAAAGGGGTAGAAGCCGACGATGGGCCACTCTCAAATGATAAACGGTCACAAAGGAGTCAAAATAGCATATAGCATAAAAGCATTTGTATTCAATATACGAGTGCTGCCTTCCGTAATCATCGTTATAAAGCCATAAATATGCATCAATTTGACTTAAGATTTTGGCCAAGCTGGGTTGCCTGGCTCCTGTGCTTATCCCCTACATTCCCGATTGTTCGGCTAGGGGGTAAAGGGAGCACCTCTGCGATTGTTACTTCCGGGTCATCTGTGTTAGTACCTCAGACTGGGTGAAGCCGAAAGCTAGCCATCTTAAGAATATAATTGGTCGGCAACGACGGAAGTGAAAATTTAGGTTCACTAAGGACCATAGAGTTCGGAAACTTTCCCCGAACTAAATCCTCAATATTTTCCTCCCACATTGATCGGAGTTGAGGTTTCACGATCATGGTCAACACGATAGCCTGGGAAAAGGAAGTTATAAAAGAACTATTTTTCCCAGAAGATGTTTCTTACGTTAAATAGTAATATAACATATCTCTCCGCGTACCTTTGTTTATAAAACCGTATGGCCGGATTGCCTTGTTTGCCGTAAATCTTTGCCCTTATAAAGGATTCATAAATTAGGACAAACACTCCTCGGCTACTGGCCGAGGAGGTTGAAGCCGATGGTCGGTCAACAAAGTCTTGTACAATGCGGATCCGAGCAATAATGATGTAAAGTACTTGGATACATAGAATCATTACACATAAATTGTGTCAAACATAACAAAGTTTGTGTCAAACAAATATCGATCCTTAATTCAACCACTCGTGCCTAAATTAAGGCTCGGGGGCTACAGCATTGCCTATTCAATGCAGCAAATCCAAAGTGCAATATGGTTCCCGAGGAGATTCGATCCTCAGGTTGGTCGGCCGCACCCAACCCGAGTCTCGGAAACTACTGCGTACCGCGTTTCCATCCCTAACGTATGCCACCGAGCAAGAACTTGATCCTCGGGCAGATTTTGCAAATCGACCCAAGTCTCAGGGGCTACTGGGATTAGTGGTTTTCTTTTATCCTTCAGGTGCATCTCGGGTTTTAGCCCAACACACACCTTGAGGGATACTGGTTATACAGCTCGTCAGAGAATAAATTTCACCAATCGGAATTAAATATCCTCAAAAAATCAGCCTATGGCCGGGGTGGTGCACCACCTCGGAAGCAGTCCGGCATAAAGCTCGGGCGCAAGCGGCTGGCTCCATAGAGGGCATTTCCAGCATTAAGCTCGGTTGAATTCCTTCAATTTTTTAAAGACCAAGGTAATTTATGAGACCTCAGACACTGATCATCGTTGGAGCTCGGATGCAGTCCGGCGTTGGAGCTCGGAAGTAGTCCGGCATAAAGCTCAAGATCGGAGGCACCTCGGAAGCAGTCCGGCATAAAGCTCGGATGTGAATGACTGGCTCCATAAAAGTCTATTCCGGCATTTAAGCTCGGATTGACTCCTTCAAATTTTCAGAGACCGAGGTAATCTATGACACCTCGGATGCCGACCAGCGTTGGAGCTCGGCTGCAAAAATACACCTCGGATGCATTTCGGCGTTGGAGCTCGGACGCAAGAGGACACCGCCGTACGGGAAGCACTCAAAGCCGAGGTATGGTGTAAAAAATAACAAGGCATTAATAAAGGCCGAGAACTTAAAGGGGCTCCTCAGATGCCCGACGTGTGAACTCTTCGGATACACTTCGGCGATCCTCAAGATGAAAGATGGGAAGATTTGTTGAACCAGTTTTCAAGACCGATGACCGAAGACAAAGAACTGTTCAGAAGAACCGAGGAGCGTCCCCAACTTGAAGACCGGTTCAGGGGGCTAATGACGGTGTCCTAGACTAGGGGGTACTCACCACGTCGCCTCCCGACCTATGGGTCGGGCCGAGGACCCCCATGACGATTCACTAATGGGCCACTTCGGGCAGCCCATGATGCATACAAGGGAGATTCCACAAGACTTGGCGCGCAAGACAAGGACTCCTCTAAACCCTAGGCCTCTGGTATTATATAAACCAAGGACAGGCTAGTCAATAGACATATATCATATTCATTACAATAATCTCGTGGTAGATACTTGTACTATGTACTATCCCCATATCAATACAATCAAAAGCAGGACGTAGGGTATTATCTCCTTGAGAGAGCCCGAACCTCGGTAAAATCATGTGTCCATGTCACCATCGCTCCAAGACGCCTAGCTTAGGACCCCTACTACGAGATATGCCGATTTTGACACCGACACTGGGGATAACCTTCATTGTCTACTATGCAAACAACATGTTGAGGAAACAGTGGAACA
Source organism: Elymus sibiricus (assembly GCA_039707655.1). Classification (NCBI taxonomy): domain Eukaryota; kingdom Viridiplantae; phylum Streptophyta; class Magnoliopsida; order Poales; family Poaceae; genus Elymus; species Elymus sibiricus. Next base: position 195,195,028 of record CM077663.1, on the reverse strand, counting down.
CCTGTTTTTCTCTTGTAAGTTCAGCCAAGCTTGTTGGACGAAACTGAATATCATATGGCCCCCAAATGGGAATAGATTGTGATAACCCATAAGTATAGGGGATCGCAACAGTTTTCGAGGGTAGAGTATTCAACCCAAATTTATAGATTCGACACAAGGGGAGCCAAAGAATATTTGCGAGTATTAGCAGTTGAGTTGTCAATTCAACCACACCTGGAGATTAAATATCTGCAGCAGAGTGATCAGTAGCATAGTAGTATGATAGTTTGGATAGCAGTAGTAACAGTAACAGTAACGGTAGCAGAGATAGCAATAGTTTTGTAGCAGTTGGAACAGTAGCAACAGCAATAGTAACTTAGCAAGAACAATAAGTGGAAAACTCGTAGGCACTGGATCGGTGAACTCGTTGGATGATATTCATCATATAACAGTCATAACCTAGGGCGACACCGAACTAGCTCCAGTTCATAAATGTAATGTAGGCATGTATTCCGTAAATAGTCATACATGCTTATGGAAAAGAACTTGCATGACATCTTTTGTCCTACCCTCCCGTGGTAGCGGGGTCCATAAGGAAACTAAGGGATATTAAGGCCTCCTTTTAATAGAGAACTGGAACAAAGCATTTAGACACGGTGAATACATGAACTACTCAAACTACGGTCATCACCGTGAAGTATCCCAAATATTGTCACTATGGGGTTGACGGATCATAACACGTAATAGGTGCATATGACTAGGCAAGATCGGATCAAGAACATAGATATAATGGTGATAACATAAATGGTTCAGATCTGAAATCATGGCACTCGGGCCCTAGTGACAAGCATTAGGCATAGCAAAGTCATAGCAACATCAATCTCAGAAATAATGGATACTAGGGATCAAGCCCTAACAAAACTAACTCGATTACATGATGAATCTCATCCAACTCCTCACCGACCAGCAAGCCTATGAAGGAATTACTCACTCCCGGTGGGGAGCATCATGGAATTGGCGATGGAGAAGGGTTGATGATGACGAAGACCGAATATTCCCCTCTCCGGAGCCCCAAACGAGCTCCAGATCTGGCCTCCCGATGAAGAACAGGAGGTGGCGGCGGCTCCGTATCGTAAAACGCGATGAAACTTTCTCCTTTATTTTTTTCTCCGAAAATAAGAATTTATAGTGCCGGAATTAGGGTCAGTGGGGCCACGAGGTGGGCACAACCCACCAGGGTGCGCCTGGGGGGGCTGGCGCGCCCTGGTGTATGCTGCCCAGCCTGTGGCCCCCTCCGGTGGTTCTTGACTCCAGTATTTTTTATTTATTCCAAAATAAATCTCCAAAACGTTTCGTCCAATTCTGCGAACTTTTATTTCTGCACAAAAAACAACACCATGGTAGTTCTGCTGAAAACAACGTTAGTCCGGGTTAGTTTCACTCAAATCATGCAAATTAGAGTCCAAAACAAGGGCAAGAGTGTGAGGAAAAGTAGATACGACAGAGACGTATCAACTCCCCCAAGCTTAACCCATTGCTTGTCCTCAAGCAATTCAGTTGACAAACTAAAAGTGATAAAGAAAAACTTTTACGAACCCTTTTGTTCCTGTTTACATATATATTCTTAAGTAGCACCCTCGTTTTCACCAAATATTATGACTAACCATGCCAATAATAACTCTTAGAAACTATATTAACTCATATCAATAACATAAGAAACTAGCGAGCAATAATAAGATATCTCAAATACCAACACTTTGTCAAAACAATCATAATACAATATGACAATAGTGGTATCTCGCTAGCCCTTTCTAAGACCGCAAAACATAAATGCAGAGCACCTCCAAAGTTCAAGCAGCGACTAAACATTGTAATTCATGGTAGAAAAGATCCAGTCATGCTGCACCCAACATCAACTATACACAATGCATGAGGATGACAATAGTGCTCTCAGATCTGGCGCTTATTTGAGAAGGTGATGACTCAACACAAAAGTAAATAGATAGTCCCTTCACAGAGGGAAGCATGGATTTGTAGCGGTGCCAGAGCTCAAAGTTTAAAACAGTGATAGATATAATTTTGGGAGGTACACCCTTCCTGTCAACGTTATGACCAAGAGTTATCAATATCTTCCATGCTAAACAAATTAGCAGCGGTTCCCAAGCGGTAAAAGTAAAGGTTTACTCCCCCTCCACCAACAATCACACTCCACGGCTAGCTGCATCCACGGGTATCGTCCAAACCAACAACATTCCTGGGGGAGTTTTGTTTAATTATTTTTGATTTTTGATTCGGGACTGGGAATCCCTATTACCGCCCCTCTCGTGTAAGGACGAGTGAATAAACACTCATCATGAGAATAACCCGCTTAGCATGGAAGATACTGACCGCCCCCTGTCGCTCCATGAGCGGTCCAGGCATACAAAACAGATGTTCATTTGAATTTTTAGAGATGGCACATGCAAATTTACTTTGGAACGACAGGGTAATACCGCATATAGGTAGATATAGTGGACTCATCTGGCATAACTTGGTTTAAGGTTTTTGATGCACAAGCAGTATTCCCGCTTAGTACAGGCGAAGGCTAGCAAATAGATTGAGAAGCGGCCAGCTAGAGAGCGAAAACGGTCATGAACATGCATTACATATAATAAACATTGACTACTAGCATGAGTAGGATATGGACACCATGAACATAAATATCATGAAGGCTATGTTGGTTTTGATTCAACTACATGCGTGAACATGTGCCAAGTCAAGCCACTTGAAACACTCAGAGGAGGATACCATATCATCATACCGCATCACAACCATTTTAATGCATGTTGACACGCAAGATAAATCATTATCCACTCCTAGCTACTTAAGCATGGCATGAACAACTATAATCTCTAATGGTCATTGCAAGCATATTTGATCATAATATGTTGAATCAAGGATACTAGGTTAAACATATTTACAAAAACTAAAACAAGTTGAGTTCATACCCTTTTTTCTCTGCCACAGTCACTTCATCAAATATCGTCATTATTGCCTTTCACTTGCACGACCGAATGATAAGAAGATAATGATAGTGCAAGAGTGTCGTGGACTAAGCTGGAATCTGCAACATTTTATTCAAGAGGAGAAGACAAGGTAACACGGGCTCTTTGTTTGATTAACAATGATACATATGAGAGCCACTCAACATTTTCATCGTGGTCTTCTCCTTGGTACGACTCAAAAAAAAGAGAAAAGAAATTCAGAGAAACACACTGAAATATTTTTAGAGCTTTTGGTTTTTCTTGAAGAAAGCAAATTAAAGAGGAAAAACAAAAACAAGAAAAATTATTTACACGGGAAAGCTCCCAACAAGCAAAAGAAGAAATGAGAAACCTTTTTGGGTTTTCTTTCGATACTACAATTAAACTAAGCTAGAAAGAAAAATGAAAACAAGCAGGAAATGTTTTGGGGTTTTCTCAAAGTTTTTCAAACACACAAGAAGAAAGCGAGAAAACAAATCTAACATGGATATTACAATGAAAAAGTGTGAACACCGACAAATGGAATGAAATGCGTGAACATGAATGTAATGTCGGTGCTAATACGTACTCCCCCAAGCTTAGGCTTTTGGCCTAGCTTGGTAATCACCATCCATATGAATAATAATCTGGGCGATGGCTCACCGAGGCCCTCGGTGCAAACTCTATGGCCCTCCTGGCAGCTTCAACCTCCGCATTGTATGCATGGGCCTCGCTCTCAAGGGCATAGTATCTTCCCCTACTGTGAAAATCAAAGAGAGCAGGAGCAGGCAAAGTGACAGGCACAACGTTTTTTTATTAAATCTCAAGTTATAGGTGTAGTTAGTGGCTGTGCCTGTAAGGAACTTATGGCGCTTCATCGCCTCAAAGTCTAAATACTGAGTAGGTAGGATGGGGTCACTAGGACATGGTGAGACATTTAATCTCTCCGCTACACGGGAGGCATAGATTCCTCCATAAAAATTACCATTAGCAGCATTGAGCTGCAGTCTCCATGCAACAATTGCATCGAGATTATAATATTTATTTCCAGTTATGGCAGTGTGTATGAGACTCAAATCATGAGCACACATTGTGCTACAATCTTGTTTGGTAACGATACATTTGCCATTAAAGAGTGCGAAATATTGTATTGATGGGAAATGGATGCTCTTAATTCTCCCTTGTGTTACTCCCCTATCTTCACCATAGCAAAGATTAACTAAAAATGACTCGTATTCAGATTTTGTTGGCTCATCAAGGAAACCCCCAGATGGAAGTTTGCATGTGTCACTGAATAAGTCTAAAGGCATGGTGAAAGAACGGTCACAAAGGTTGAATGAAACTCTAGACTCATGAGGAAAATATTTAAATTTCTTTGTGAATGTTTTCGTGAGTTCGAGATGTTGAGGACACTTATCTGCGATGAAGGGAGCAAGTTCCGTATTGTGGATAAATTTGTCAAATTCCCCCTTAATACCTGCACCTTCCATGAACTCGTCGCACGGCCACAAGCATGATTTGATGGTGGCATCTCGCATCGAGCTTTCGCTTGGCTCAACATAAGACTGTCGAACCGAGCTTCCACTTGATGAGGCTTCCGAGGATCTCCTCCTCGAAGAACTCATAAAGAATTGCATTTTTATTTGCGAACAAATTTCTGAAATATTTTTGAGACACAAAATTTTGTCAACAAAACTTCGTGAAATTGATAGCAACTACTCCTAAGCATGCATAGAGGCCATATTGAGCATTCAAATTACTTAGAGCTTTAAGAATTCAACATGCAAGCTCATCTACAGCAGCACCAAGAGTAGCTAATTACTCTAAAAAATAACCCACTAAATCAAAAACTAATTGGAGCAATGGAGGAGTCACATACCCAGTAGCAATCCCTCCAAACAGTTTCAGAAACGGAGCTTCGAGCAAATAGATCGAAATCTGTTGGTTTGAGAGCAAGAACACGAGAATGGTGGCTGTGGTGATATTTTTCTGGAGGTAGGGGATGATGTGGGCTAAAGAGATAAGTGAGGGGGCCCACATGGGGGCCACAACCCACCAGGGCGCGCCTGGGGTGCTGGCGCGCCCTGGTGTCTTGTGGGCACCAGGTGCACCCCCCCCCTCTGGTATTATTTGGACCAGAAATTCAGAAATATTCAGAAAAAATCGTGTCAAATTTTCAGAACATTCTGAGAACTTTTATTTTTGGGTCATTTTTTTATTGCACGGAGAAAACAGAAAACGGGATAATCACGGCATTTTATTTTATTTAACTAACTAAAACAGAAAATAAAATGTGGGAGTAGAGAGTTGTGCTTACGAGATTCATCAGCTTCATACCTCTCAAAAATGATCCATTAATAAGGTTGATCAAGTCTTATTAACAACCACTTCCGATTAGCATGAAACCGAAGAACTTTCGTAAAACACTAAGTTACCTCAATGGGGATGTGCATATCCCCAACAATAAGTATATCATATTTCTTTTTGGCAATAGGTAGAGGTAATTGAAAGCTTCCAATAGTGATGGTCGAAGATTCTTCAATAACATTTATACCATTCACTTGGAATTGTTTCTTCGGAAAGTGCACCGTGTGATCATTACCATTGATATGAAAAGTGACTTTGCTTTTGTTGCAATCGATAACAGCCCCTGCAGTATTCAAAAAGGGTCTACCAAGGACAATTGACATGTTGTCGTCCTCGAGCATCTCAAGAATAACAAAGTCCGTTAAGATAGTAACATTTGCAACAACAACGAGCACATCCTCACAAATACCGATAGGTATGGCAGTTGATTTGTCAGCCTTTGCAATGATATCTCGGTAGGTGTGAGTTTATTCAAATAAAGTCTTTTATATAAGGAGAAAGGCATAACACTAACACCGGCTCCCAAATCACACAAAGCAGTTTTGACATAGTTTCTTTTAATGGAGCAAGGTATAGTTGGTATTCCAGGATCTCCAAGTTTTTTAGGTACTCCATCCTTAAAAGAGTAATTAGCAAGCATGGTGGAGATTTCAGCTTCAGGTATCTTTCTTTTATTTGTGATGATGTCTTTCATATACTTTGCATAAGGGGCCATCTTCAAAATATCAGTTAAGTGGGTACGCAAAAAGACTGGCCTAATCATTTCAGCAAAGCGCTCAAATTCTTCATCATCCTTTTTCTTAGATGACTTAGGTGGAAATGGCATGGGTTTCTGAACCCATGGCTCTCTTTCTTTACCATGTTTCCTAGCCACAAAGTCTCTTTTATCATAATGTTTATTTTTAGGTTGTGGGTTATCAAGATCAGCAGCAGGCTCTATTTCAACATCATTATCTGGTTCTTTATCATGGTTAGGTTGAGCATCTTCATGAACATCAACATCATCAGTTTCATTATCACTCAGTGGATGTTCATTACCTGACTAATTCTCAGCATCACAAATAGAGACATCATTATTATCAGGAGGTTTTCGTATCTCAGGTTCACTAGAGGTATGCAAAGTCCTATAATTTTTCTTTTTCTTTTTCTTCCTAGAAGGACTAGGTGCATCAGTATTAATTCTCTAAGAGTGTTGTTCAATTCTTTTAGGGTGACCTTCAGGATAAAGTGGTTCTTGGGTCATCCTACCTCCTCTAGTTACTACTCTAGCAGCAAAATCATTCATATTACTATTCATTTCATCAAGCAATTCTTTTCGAGATTTAGCAACTTGTGAGTTTGAACCATAGAGGCATGCTTTCCTACACCTCTAACATCATTACTGATTCTAAATAGCAAGTCACTCAAGCTAGCAATCATATCAGAATTATATTTCAATTGTTTCGGAACATGTGCATTGAAATGATCTTGCTTCGTAATATAGTTGTCAAACTCATATAAGCATTGACTAGGATGTTTATTGTGAGGGATATCACCTTCATCAAACTTTAATAAAGAGTTTACCTCTACCACTTGCGGAGGTGGTGGTGTGTCAAGGCCATGTATTTCTTCAATAGGTGGCAAATTATTAACATCCTCAGCTTTAATACCCTTTTCCTTCAAAGATTTCTTTGCCTCTTGCATATCTTCACGACTGAGAAATAAGATACCCCTCTTCTTCGGAGTGGGTTTAGGTGGTGGTTCAGGAAGAGTCCAATCATCATAATTCTTCAATATGTTATTCAATAATTCCTCAGCTTGTTCAACAGTTCTTTCCCTGAAAACACAACCAGCACAACTATCTAGGAAGTCCCTAGAAGCATCGGTTAGTCCATTATAAAAGATATCAAGTATTTCATTTTTCTTGAGAGGATGATCAGGCAAAGCATTAAGCAACTGGAGAAGCCTCCCCCAAGCTTGTGGGAGACTCTCTTCTTCAATTTGCACAAAGTTAAATATTTCCTGTAAGGCAGCTTGTTTCTTATGAGCAGGAAAATATTTTTTACAGAAATAGTAAATCATATCCTGGGGACTACACACACAACCAGGAGCAAGAGTATTGTACCATGTCTTAGCATCACCCTTTAATGAGAATGGAAATAACTTCAGGATATAATAGTAGTGAATCTTCTCATCATGAGCAAAGAGGGTGGCTATATCGTCCAGCTTAGTAAGGTGTGCCACTACAGTTTCAGTTTCATAGCCATGGAAAGGATCAGATTCAACCAAAGTAATTAACTCTGGGTCGACAGAGAATTCATAATCCTTATCGGTAACAAAGATAGGTGAAGTAGCAAACTTAGGATCACATTTCATTCTAGCATTCAAAGTCTTTTCCTTATACTTGCGTATCAATTTCTTAAGATTGTTTCTATCCTTGCAAGAAATAATTTCTCTAGTTACCTCTTCGTCCATAACATAACCTTCAGGTATCTTAGGCATTTCAAACCTAGGAGAGCTAGGACTAATAGGTGTTTCATAGTCATCATCGGTTTCATAGGCTTCATCAGTTTCATTAGTCTCATTCTCTTTAGCTCTAGCAATTTGTTCATCAAGAAATTCTCCTATTGGCACATTATCATCAAGCATGGTACTAGCATCATCATAAGCATCATTCATAGAAGAGGTAGCATCATCAATAACTTGCGACATATCAGGATTACTAGCATGTGGTGGTGTTGCAAGCTTACTCATAACAGAAGGTGAATCAAGTGCAGAGCTAGATTGCAGTTCCTTACCTCCCCTCGTCTTAGAGGAAAAAATCTTGGTCTTTGTATCCTTCAAATTCTTCATAGTGATCAATTGATATAAATCCCAAGTGACTCAACAAATATAGCTATGCTCCCCGGCAACGGCGCCAGAAAAAGGTCTTGATAACCCACAAGTATAGGGGATCGCAACAGTTTTCGAGGGTAGAGTATTCAACCCAAATTTATCGATTCGACATAAGGGGAGCCAAAGAATATTTGCGAGTATTAGCAGCTGAGTTGTCAATTCAACCACACCTAGAGATTAAATATCTACAGCAGAGTGATCAGTAGCACAGTAGTATGATAGTTTGGATAGCAGCAGTAACAGTAACAGTAACGGTAGCAGAGATAGCAATAGTTTTGTAGCAGTTGGAACAGTAGCAACAGCAATAGTAACTTAGCAAGAACAATAAGTGGAAAACTCGTAGGCACTGGATCGGTGAACTCGTTGGATGATATTCATCATATAATAGTCATAACCTAGGGCAACACTGAACTAGCTCCAGTTCATAAATGTAATGTAGGCATGTATTCCATAAATAGTCATACGTGCTTATGGAAAAGAACTTGCATGACATCTTTTGTCCTACCCTCCCGTGGCAGCGGGGTCCATAAGGAACTAAGGGATATTAAGGCCTCCTTTTAATAGAGAACCGGAACAAGCATTAACACACGGTGAATACATGAACTCCTCAAACTACGGTCATCACCGTGAAGTATCCCAAATATTGTCACTATGGGGTTGATGGATCATAACACGTAATAGGTGCATATAACTAGGCAAGATCGGATCAAGAACATAGATATAATGGTGATAACATAAACGGTTCAGATCTAAAATCATGGCACTCGGGCCCTAGTGACAATCATTAGGCATAGCAAAGTCATAGCAATATCAATCTCAGAACATAATGGATACTAGGGATCAAGCCCTAACAAAACTAACTCGATTACATGATGAATCTCATCCAACTCCTCACCGACCAGCAAGCCTACGAAGGAATTACTCACTCCCGGTGGGGAGCATCATGGAATTGGCGATGGAGAAGGGTTGATGATGACGAAGACCAAAGATTCCCCTCTCCGAAGCCCCAAACGGGCTCCAGATCTGGCCTCCCGATGAAGAACAGGAGGTGGCGGCGGCTCCGTATCGTAAAACACGATGAAAATTTCTCCTTTATTTTTTCTCCAAAAATAGGAATTTATAGTTCCAGAATTAGGGTCACTGGGGCCACGAGGTGGGCACAACCCACCAGGGCGTTTCTGGGGGGCTGGCGCACCCCTCCGGTGGTTCTTGACTCCAGTATTTTTTATTTATTCCAAAATAAATCTCCAAAAAGTTTCGTCCAATTCTGAGAACTTTCATTTCTGCACAAAAAACAACACCATGGTAGTTCTGCTGAAAACAACGTTAGTCCGGGTTAGTTATATTCAAATCATGCAAATTAGAGTCCAAAACAAGGGCAAAAGTGTGAGGAAAAGTAGATACGACGGAGACGTATCAGATTGCAGCTGCTGGAATATGCTAAAGAGAGATGGCACAACCCAATGTTTATGGAGGTCTTTCTCACTGCAGCTTGGAGCTTATGGAAGGAAAGAAATAATAACTATTTTAGAAGAATTACTCCAAGTTTGCCATCTTGGGAGGCTCATTTCAAGGAAGATTTCTCTCTGCTTAAGTATAGAGCTAAAGAGTCTCTCAAACCTTTTATTATTTCCTTTGTAGGCTCTCTTCGTTAATTATCTTTGTGTTTACTCATTCTCAGTTACTCTCCTGTCCAGTAGCCTTCCCTGTAGCCCACACAAAGTGTGGGCTCCCCCCCCCCCCCGTGTACACATGTAAACTCTGTATTATATTAATTTAATTGCAGTGGGAGCCTCTCCTGCTGTTTTCGGGTCAAAAAAAGATGATGTTGGGTCTATTTGCAATCTACCAATGGGAATTATTTCCAAATACTTCTTGTCCTTTGACAATTGGTATTTCTTTTAAGTGGTAGAAATTGCTAATCATCTTTACATTGGATTTTGTTTATCGTTTGTCTTCCTTGCCTCTTGTGGATCTTTTTGAGCATGTCTAGTGTTTTTGTAGATATCGGGAAAGTGATGATCCCATCGTGTGCATTTTGTATTCAAATGCAAATTCTATATAATGCACATCTCTTGGGGGAGCTATCCTATTTTCTTTAGAACACTCTCATTATGCGTGTATCATAAAATCTTTTGATCCTCATCAAGTGTGTGTTGGTGGGAGGCAAGCCTTTTCTTTATGATGCTTTCTCCCGAGGGTTTAGTTTGTTTGGAACCTAGCTCTCTTTTGGGAACTTGATACCTCTTGTTTGTTTTCCTTCAATTGGTATCTTGTTTCCTTCTATTTGGCATGTGTCAATGGATATCTCATTCCTTGATGTATCTTTTAATTGGTATCCTTCAAGTGATAATTTTTTCATTTAGTATCTTATTTTCACTTGATACCTTGTCTTTTGGTATCCTATCAACTATGTGTTGATTTGATTCTTGAAAGCCTTGAGCATGCATATTTACTATATGTACTTTCGTTGGCATGTTCCTTTTCTTTGACCCAATATATAGGGGAAACTCCACCATGACATAAAGTGCCTAAAGTGTGCATGAAATTCAATTTCATATCTATATGCACATATTTATGTGGAGTTTGTCCCGTGTATTGTTGGTCCACTAACTCTTTGGTCCCAATGAGTTTAGGTACCATTTTGTTTGTGTTGTTGTTCTAGTAACACTTGGAGAAGTATTGGATGCTCGACTCACTTACAAGGAAGGTGTTGACACCATGTGCTTATTGGAGCCAAGCTAGGATGATCGATGAACCATTATCCACTACATCAATCCAATGCTATCTCGGTAACAAGTATCTACTTCATGCATACACTTCTTGCATTCAACCTTTTGTAGGTTGCATCATGGCATGAATTTCTTGAGTCATTATTGTGGTACTTGTTTCCTTTCTCAAAGCATCCCAACGATGATCTCTTGTTTCTATTTGTGATGCCTTTGATGTTCGTGTGCCGGGAGTTCATTTATGTACAATAAGAAAATATTAGGCCATGTGCTATGCTTTCAAGCAAAGATCTTGTTGGTATATTTATGACTTTCTTTTGGATATCTTGTTCGTTCCTTCTTGTAACTATTTCGTGTGTACATCATTCTTTGTGGATATATTATCATGATTGTCTTCTACCTAGAATGTTATACACATGAGAGAAGTTACATCTCTAGTTGATGTCCTCTTTCCTTTCATGTCCACCATTGCATTCCCTTTTATTTCCGTGGTGGTTTCGTGAAAGATTTTTTCTTGAGTGCGGATCTTATATCCTTGCTTCTTGATGCACTCTTTGGTGGTGAAGATTATTTTTCCTCATGCTTGTCTTGACGAGGGTTTTGCCATTTCGATTGGTATCCCTCCTCTTGACAAGGCTATCATTTCCTATCTTCACCATGGGTTGTCACAAGCTTTGGTTTTTAAATTTCTTATTAGTAAGCTTGTGAACCCATTTGCTAGTGGTATGTGTGTTCGGGAAGGATATGTCTTGCACTTTATGTCTCATTTCATCAAGACTATGTTGATGCTTAATGCTCATCCTTGTATTAGTCTTCTCAAGTGCTTTGCCATGACTCACACACATCAGTTTGGTTGAGCCTACTCTTAAGTTTCCTCTCCTACATGTTGCTCAACCATATGTTTGGTGCAAGGACTATGTGTATTGTCTTATCTACTTGCTTGCACTTGTTGTGTGTTTCTATTGATTTTGGGGGAGTCCTGATCCTATTTTGTGCACTTGTATCCAAATACAAAAATTCTTAATAGTGCACAAATCATGGGGAGCTTCTCTAGTTTCTTTAAAACACTCTCTTGCTCGTATCATAATATCTTTTATTCATGTGGTGTGCAGGACCATGTGATTGTTTGTTCCATTTGGTATCTTTTGATTGCTTGCTTCACTCTTTTGTATGTCTTTGTGCCATACGATCGTTTTTGCAATCTTTGGGTCCTCAATATAGTGTGTTTTCCTCCAACTATTTATCATTGGATATGTGTATTCCTTTGCACTCGTATTTTGAGAAATACACACCTTTTGGAGGAACACCTATTATATTGGCTTTCTAAGCTTTTTGCCCATTTTTGCAATCGATGCCAATGGGGGAGAAGTTTAGAGAGTTTAGTTTGGAGTTGTTTAGAGAGTTTTGCTTTTGATTCTTAAGCATTTGCATCTCATACCCATGCATATGCATTATTGGTTGTTGCTTTGCATGGGTGTGCTTGGCTGTGCTTATTTACTTATATAAACTCTCTTGAAAGTGATTGTCATCAATTACCAAAACGAGGGAGATTGTTAGAGCATATATCTCCATATGTGGTTTTGGTAATTGTTGACAATCCCTATGGACTAATGGTTGCCTTGAGTTATATTTGAAGGATTTGTCCATAGGATGAAGATGAAGGACAACAAGGGCGCGCACACGACCGGTCAGGCTACTGTGGTGCACCCTCCTCCCCTTCTCGTGTTCACCCCTGCAACCATACGAAGTAGAGGAGCCGGCGTCCACAACCCACTCGATGAAATGTCTCAAATATCTACAAAAAATCGCTTCACTTCTTTTAGTTTTGTCAGAAATTCGTGTTGTTCAATGCAATTATCAGGTGATGTATTCGATCTTGATGCATGTAGTGTGGACGATCAAACTTTTTAGACAACATGGATGTGTTCATCCCATGATTTCGAGCTAGATGAAACCCCCTCACAAGAATATGGGACAAATGAGAGGAGCCAAAATCTTGACACGTACAAGAAGGGATTTCTTGATGCAAATCCAAAGGGAAGATTGCCAAATTATGGGGAGGATGAAATGTGTTGCTATGTATTGCATGGAAGAAGAATAGCAGTATGCGGCCATTGGTATAGAGCAACCAATAGCCACCTATTGGTACCGGATCAAAGAGTACTTTGATGCACGCAACACTAGTGACTACGACCGATCATACGCATCTCTCTGACATTGACGGTCAACCATATCCGCGGATTGTTAATTGTGGTCTTCTTGCTTGACACATGATAAAAAGATTAACCCAAGTGGTTGTAGTATCTTTGATGAGGTGATTATTTGCTCCAATTCATCTATTCTTCCTTCATGTCTTGTATGGATAGGATGTTAATAGGCTAACTTGTTTTCTCAGTGTTTTGTAGCTCACCATTGCTCAAGGTTTATTTATGACAAGAGGGAAGAATGGAGAGACGAAGAATAAGAAAGGGAAGGCATTCATATTGCATCATTGCTGGAAGGAGCACTACTACAGGATGCTGCTAACGCGACACATCAATCAGAGACCCTTCGACGAAACTGTTTGCGATCCATCAATCGCAAACGGTATAGTTCAAGCTCCGCCGACAATGACGAAAACCGTGCGCGATGAAGAACGAGCAAATACGGTCCAAAAATAGTTGCGTGTGTGATGCGTTGCATACAGTTTGTTCTTATGAACTGTTTGTGATTATGGAAGATAACAGAAACGTTTAACAAACTATATACGTATGCGTAGTGCGGCATATAGTTCACTCGGACAAACTGTTTGCGCTGATCGAGCAGAACACAAACGAGTTAGCCTAAGAAGGCGTGTGTGATACCCGGCAAATAGTTCATTCATCAAAATTGTGTGGAAAGACCAATAATAACCCAAACTATTCATCCTGATAAACATGTGTGTTGTGGGTACCTGGCAAACAGTTCATCCATCAGACCTGTGTGGGAAGACCAGCAATAACCCAAACGATTCATCCTGGCAACCTGTGTGTGTTGTGGACACACGATTGCTGCCAATAATTGTATGAGATGTGATTTGCACTGTTTGCACAACATCTATATGCTCTGTCTACAGAACACCAACATTATTGTTGCATAACCAACTTGAACATACAGTTACATAAGTGACTACACAACACATGTACATTCCTCAATATAAATTTACAAGAAGTAGACGATCACCAAATCATACTATTCTTCTGACGACGGTTGCCGACACTGCTCTGCTTGTGGCTATCCCTCGCCGTCTGCAGGAAGGAGGTACTTCCTCAGGTCAATGATCCTCCTGTACATCTTGTAGCGGGTGTACGCGTCCTTGGCTGCGTACTTGATGTGTTCTTCATCCAGTTCGTTCACCCAGGCCGTGTGCCAGGCAGTCTTGTCCTTGTGGCACTCAGCCTTCATGTCTCTGTAGTAGGGGTCGATGATGGCCGCGGCGAGGTCAACCAGGGAGTCCTTCTGCTTCTTCTTCTCGCCGCCCCAGACCATGTACTGACCTTGGATGTTGACAAGCTTCTGGCAGGACAAGCCCGAAGTCTTGAGCACCTTTAGATCGTTGGTGGTGTCCACCATTGCGAACCTGTAGTCGGGGCTGTTGACAAACCTGACGAAATGCTCGCAAGGCCTTGTGGCCAGGCAGTAGTGGTAGACGAGCACGTGATGGCGCACGCACAACTGGGCGACGGCAACCTTCTGATCATGCCCGGCACGACCGCCGGTGTACTCGAGGTCGAAGCCGACCACTTTGTACTTGTCATCCTCAGCAAGCAGCTGCTCCAACGTGTTAATGGAGTTCACCACCACGACAGGGTCGTTGGTGTACACCACCGAGAGGTCCGTCTTCCTAATGTGTGTGTCCACTTTGACAATTTTGGCGAACTGCCACTCGGCGCCGGCAGCCGCCATTGGATCCGCACGGGAAGGTTGAAGCGATGAAGAGATGTGCATACTCTCTGTATTATTTGCCGTCGTGGGTGTGCTCCTTGGGTTGTCTGGCGCGATCGGAACGTGGAAGAGACGAAGGTAAATGGCCGCATCAACCGCATGGCAGTTTTTGCAGCGCTTAACTGCATGGTGGCGCCGGGAGCGGCGCAACCGCTTGCATATGGCTCCCCGAACGTGCCTGATCGTTCGCGCGTGGACGCCGGCAGAGCAGGCATGCACGGACACGATCACAGCGCGTCGAGGCCGCATCAACCGCCTCATGCATACATTCATTCGCGACGGTGCGTACAGAACGACCGTTTGCTTTGTAATAAAACGCAAACAGTTTTTTATTATTAACCGTTTGCGTACTTGTCATTTCTCCCACCTCCATCCCGTCTTGTCACCGCGTTGCCGCACGAGGATTCCAGTGCACGCTTCGGGAGCGCACAACGTTTCTTTTGGGCTTCCCATTCCCGCGCAACCGTGCTGGAAAGCGCGCAAGCTTCTAGTTCCCGCGCAACCTCGCTGGAACGCGCGCAAGCTTCCAGTTCCCGCGCAGGAACGCACGCAAGCATCCCGCCCGGCTCGCCTTGGCCGCCTGCTTATAAACCCTCACGGCCGGCCTCTCAACATCGCATTCATCCCCTCCCTGCCCGTAGCTTCCCAAGTTTGCTTCTCCCCCAATCGCCAATGCCACCTGTCCGTTGTCGTCGCTCCGCCACTCCGCCAGAGGGCAGCTCCAGCTGGGAGGCTGCACCACGTCGGCGGCGCAGTACCCGTAAGCGTGAAGTGCGTGTGGCATGCATGTTGGTTGTGCGCACGTCACCCATCACACGCTCCTCCACATTTGCCCGAAGGCAGCTGCTGCCGGCGACCACCGTCGCCCCCACCCCATCGCCGGCCGCCGTTTTCGCCACCCCACCAGCTGCCTCCTTGGCCGCCACCACACCATCGTCCGCCTTGGCAGCCACCCCACGGTCAGCCGCCGGGGCCATCACCCGCTCCGCCACCGCGGCCCGAAGGCGGTAGGAGGAGGCCGCCGCCGAATCAAAGCCACTCGGCTTTTGCGTCAGTGGCCTAGCACGCTACATCAACTTCCTACATGAGGAGGAGGAGCGCCAGGTCGAGCACGCACCGAGGCTCACCGCTGCCGTGGCCGCAGCAGACGTTGTAGCTATGGCACGAAATGAGGAGATCTATGCCGAGTCCCGCCACTTCGTTGAGGCGCGTGAGGAGCGGCGGAGGGCAGTGGCGGTAGCCGACGAAGTCGACTCCTCCAGCTCGTCGGTAGGCTTCTCCTCCTCTGCCTCTTACTGAACGCGCTCGGCAGAGGAGAAGGCTGCTCGCAGTAGCACGAAGCCCCTCCGGAGTGGTATTTAGGGGCTATTTTGTTCAGTTCATCTTACTATAGATATGGTTGAACTGTACCACATACTTTAAATTAGCTAGTATATATAGTTGAACTAGCTATTTCAGTTCGTGGTTGGCAACAAATGGGCAAAAGTTTGTTCGATTTAGCTGTCGAGTTGAACTATTTTGTACAAAGACCAATGCTTGATCTATGAATGAAATCCATGTTTACTGAATTTCAGTTGCAAAATTGCACCATAATAGTGATTTTGTTCCTGCAAAATTGGACAAATCTCAGTGTTTCCAATTTGACAAATGAAAATTTACTCAATATGACAGATTCGAATCTTACCTGACTCCTGCTGCCAATGCATCGATCGGTGCTTACATGGGGTGCTTAGTGTATTAAATGTCTTAGCAACTCAAGTTCACAATGCATTGTTGCTAAGGTCCCTTCATTTAATGATTTAGCAACTAAAATCTTGCATGCATTGGTGAGTTCCTTCACTTAAGTGTTTTGCCAAGGTTCACGCGCTGGGCATTGTTTCTTCATGTGGTCACCAAACTCATATCTCTCCTTAATTACCTTCCCACATCCGATTTTTTTGCATACATGGCAACCTCAGCAGCTAGCAACAGTAGAAATTGTAGCATCGGGAAGGGCACACGGGTCATCATTCACAACCGTTTGTGATGACGCAATGAAAAATTCCTTCGAGCAAGATTTTCCCTTGGCTTGGTAGGGAAGGAATAATTGCCCTCGGTTTGCATGCGGGTATTCAGTCTGAAACGTCTTTGACGACTGGCAAAGGACACGCCACCCAGATGAGCGTGCACAGGTCACTGCTCACACGCCACCCGTCTACTCAAACATCTGTCCGCACGCTACCTCCTTGCCAATACACATAGCGACACGTGGCCCGCACATAAATGGTCTGTAGAACGTCCACGAATTAAAAATAATACACCCGTTTGCGATGGTAACGTGACAGATTATTGTTCCAAAATGCCTTTGTTGGCTATTAATAATGCTTACTCTTTCTCTCAAAGTGGACACTGAAAATAGCACAACATATTTATGCTTTATATGATGAGGCCCTGCCCAACATAGACCTTGTGACTGTAGTTCATGTTTAAATTTTGTAACTAAATGCACATAAAACTCAATTAATGTATAAAAAAGCCATAGAAACCGTTAATAATTTAATATGTTTGCAGTACACACCTATTGATTTATGTTGTTTCTAGGAAAAAATCAAGGAGAGAAGAGGCATCGGATGTCGTTTTTCACCCGCAGATGTGGCATGCATATATATGTTCCCTAACGGAACCAGTGGACGTAGCTTATTGTGTGAGAACCTCATGTTTGTAAGAGGCTTGTGACAAAACATGGCCAACTTGGTATTTTTTTTACCACGGCATATGTGTGCCTTCACATGACACCATTCCAAGTTTCATGAATTTCTGATAGAGTTTTGGATTTACGAGCATTTGGAAACAAAGTTTCTCGATATTTGTGGCCGAGCCAACATGCTTAGATATTTGAAATTCGTTCTCATTTCTTGCATGTGACCTAACACATGCATCCAAGGATGCATATATGATTTTTCAACCCATTTTGCCGCCCCGGACCTTGTGATTGTAGATCAAATTTGAATTATCCATATTAAATAATGCATCAAAAACTCAATTAATGTATTTAAAAGCCAGACGATCTCTTAATTTAATCATATTTTTGCACTTCGCACGTACATGTCTATGTTGTTTATATAAAGAAAATCAAGGAGAGAAGAGGCATCACATGTCTTTTCGCCCGCATATGTGACATGCATATATAATGTTCCCTATCGAAACCACAAAGCTTCTTGTGAGGAGCTCCAATTTGTAAGGGGGTTGTGCAAGAACATGTCCAAATTGGACATTTTTTTTACCACGGCATGTGTGTGCCCTTGTCATGACACCATGCCAAGTTTCATGAATTTCTGACGTGCTTTGGATTTACGGGAATTTGAAAACCAAGCATCTCAATGTTTGCGGCCGAGCAAACAGTCAATGAGATGTTAGAAATCCATTCCCATTTCTTGCGTGGGACCTAAACATGCATCCAGGGAAAGGCATATATTTTTCCAACCTATTTTTCATGTGTTGGACCTTTTGATTGTAGGTCAAAGTTGAATTATGCACATTAAACGACTAGAAAACTCAATTAATGTGTTAAACAAGTCTCACGAACCCTGGAAAAAATCCACAGTTTAGCATGACTGTCAGAAAGTTGCTCTATGGTGACTCCAGAAATAAATACAAGGCCAAAAGAGACAACGGATGTTGTTTCGCACATAAAATGTGAACTTTCCCTATCGGAACACACGACTTTCTTGTGAGAACCTTCGGTTTGTAAGAGGCTTTGTGCCAAAACTTGTCCAAAATTGGGCAATTTTTTTACCACAACAAACACACACAGGGCAATAGATGGCACCATGCCCAAATTTCATGAATTTCTATCGAGGTTTGCATTTACATGAATTTTAAAACTAAGTTTCCCGATGTTTGCGGTCAAGCCAAGACGATGATGATATGTTTGAAATTCATTCCCATTTATTGTGTGGGACCTAATTAAACATGCAGCCAGGAAACCGTATATGGTTTTTCGACATATTTTCATGAGCTGGACCGTGCAGTGATTGTAGTTCAAATTTGAATTATATATGCACATTGAATGCCTAGAAAACTCAATTAATGTACTTAAAAGGCCAAACGAACTATGTAAGATTCCATTGTTTCGCACGACACATTCACGTTACTCTATGGAGACTCTAGAAATAAATTCAAGGCGAGAAGCGACATGGGATGTTGTTTTGCAGATAAAATGTGAACTGTCCCTACCGGAACCACATGACTTCTTGTGAGAATCTTCGGTTTGTAAGAGGTTTGTGCCAAAACTTGTCCGGAACTAGGCATTGTTTTTACCACAACACACATGCGCCTTGACATCACACCATGCCAAGTTTCATGAATTTCTCACGATATTTGGATTTACTGGAATTTGAAAACACAGCTTCTCAAAGTCTACGGCCAAGCCAAAATACCGTGAGGTTTGGAATTCGTTTAATTTCCATTTCTTGCATGGGACCAAAACATGTATCCAGTGACAAATAGTTGATTTTCAACTCATTCAGGTGCACTCTAGCTAGTATGTGCTTAATTAACTGCAGTTGAAATTTGAACTATGCACATGAAATGTCTAAAAAACTCTTTAAATGTTTTAAAGGGCCTAAACAACCCTGAATTATTCCATATTTACACACAGTCCTATAGTTGCAAGTTCACTTCAGATAAATGTTATTGCCATCCAAACACCTTCAATTGCCAATGTAACTTCATTTTTAGTCTCAAAGCAGTTTGAAAATCAAATACATCGCAAACAGTTCTTGATCATGAGACGTGTGTGATGTGGTATCAAAATATCTTGGGCCAATCCTCATATATGGCTTATGCCGGAAGCTTCAGTCCATCGCCGGCACGTCAACCACACAGTCACACTTGTTCCCCAAGACCACTATACTATTCAAGCGTCGCCGGTGAAAGATGGGGACGTGGATCCGCGTCGTGAGGGCAATTTCGACGACCTACTCCGGCCCGAGCGCCGCTGCATCAGCCATGAACGCGCTCACAACATCCTTGAGCGTTGTCGCACTCTTCGACAGGGCGGCTGCGGCCGCCGAAAGGGCAGCTGCTGCATCTGATATGGCGGCAACAACATCCGTGACCGGGATAGCAAATGGCGAGAATGGCACAGCAGCTGTCCGTTCCTCGGCGGTCGTCGTAGACCTGATGGTGGCTACCCACGTCTATGCCGATGCTGCCCATGCCCAGCTTGTGTCGGTCACCGCACAAATAGCAGCGGCCTTCTCCGACAACGGTCGACAACCTACGTCCGAAGAGTTGGCAATCGCCGAGAGCGCTCAGGCAGCCGTCCATTCGTCGGCAGCCTCCCTTGCCAAGATGGAGGCCATCAATGCCCGGACCGCGGCCGCCCACGTCAAACTCGTGGCGACCTTTTCCAAAGAGATGGCAGACGCGGACGGCAAGATGCTTGCAGAGTATGTGACGATGGATGCCATGGAGCCCCTTCCCCTGGAGGTCGTCGAGCGCGAGCTGGTCATGGAGGATGCGGCGGAGATCGGCGAGCGTCAGGCGGAACATTAGTCGTTGTTTAGAGCGCTGGTCTTTTGTTAGAGTAACATTTAGGTCAACCAGCTCTGTTTAATTGCTCGATTAAGTAAGTGCGGGCTGTGGTGTAGGCTCTTTTGTGCAGTACGCAAATTAGCAATTGATGTTAAATTATGAGACGACGTGGATGACCACTGTAACCAGGGAAATTCAGACCAAAAATTTGCCGCCATATCCCCATTCCATCTTCCAATTGAAAATGAAATTGAAGTTCATCACACACACTTTTTTGGAATGAACCGTGTGCAATGTTGTACCCAATCTTACGTCCGAAGATTGGAGACAAACATTTTCACGTCCAAGTTCATCACACACGGGGTATATCACAGGCTTCGTTTGTGATGTGTTGATATCGAGAACTATTCAGAAAAATTTGCATGTTCAAGTTCATCACACACGGTGTATAACACAGGCTCCTTTGTGATGTTTTGATATCGCACATGGTTCCGAATAACGAACTGTTTCCGATGGTGCTTTCCATGCTAGTTTTTCGCTGCACCGAATGAAAATTTTGGGTTGCCGCGGAAATATCTACCTCCCTCGCCCCCCCCCCCCCCGGTACCAATCAAAAGCCACATTTCCCCCTTTTCCTCTACCTTTCCTAGTGCAAACCTTCATCGCTTGCTTGCAGCGCCGCCTCCTCGTCGGCAACGCTCCTTCCTGCTGCTCGGCCTCGTCCATCTAGTCAGGTAATCGACACCTCCCCAATACCCCCTCACCCCCTCCTCCTCCATCCCACATGGCCCGACTGTCGGCGCGACACCTTCCACCCAAATCACCGCCCCATCCTCCAAATAATCGCCGCCGAAAGCCATGGTGCACGCGGTATAGCCAGGATCTCAAAGAGCATTTGGCTACGGAGAAGCAAATCGTGGTTGCACGCGCAGATGAGGCAACTATGGCTTCCATGCGTGCCGACCCCCAGATCTTGGAGGAGCACCTCTCCATCGAGGCCATTGTCGATGCCTCGCACGCTAACGCTGCCACGCGGTTGGCTGCTATAAACGACAGCTCGTGGTCTTTTCTCGAGGGCACCGCCGGTGCGTTCGATGAAGACTTCGATGTGTTTTCTCAGCGTGCACGTGCTTACCTCAACTCCAGAGCCGGCATGTTGGTGCCGGGGCAGGATCAGGCCACTCACCACTATGAGGGGTGCACCCACGGTGTGGAGGCCTCGCCCTCTTCCAAGTCGACAGAGCCCATCATCATCGATATCTCCGACGATGAGGAATAGCTTGTTTTTCTTACCTTTATCACTAAGGACCTATGTTCACCTAGCTACGCCGGTTAAGCACGTTTCGTTTAGCTGTTGCGTGTGCCGCTACTGCCTTTCATTTCGAAATTCTAGTGAAATGTCCAATGTAATGCTACTGCAACCTGAACTTCTAGTATGTTCTATTGTGCAATGTGGTGCTTAGTTAACTGTTTCGTTCATTTGTTGTGGTGATCATTTAACTATTTAATTCAATTCTGAAATGTGATGTACGATTGTTGTTGGTACAATTTTGTATTGTTATGCATGTGACGAATAAATCAAATTTAGATGTACTAAATACATGTGCAACATGTAGAATTGCTACATTTCCTAGTTCTTAGCACGCTTGGTTTAGATAACTGTATTTTCAATGTGGCTCGATCCAATCTGTTGGATCCGCAATGTGTTTATTTTCCATTAACATATTTCAGTGATAGTATGCCAAATATCACTTGTAACCTGATCAATATTTGTCTTAAATATGTTGCAGGGGGAAACAATGGGGGACACTGAAGTTTACCATCGAGGTTTGCACATCCATAGTCGTTTGGCTAATAGCACATTATTGTGCAATTGCAGAAACCATTGTAATATGAATGTTTTTATTAATAATTTGTTCTTGCACATGTAGGTCCTGCTGTAAGAGGTTTAGACCCACTATTCGACCCTTTTTGCATGTGGGGAAATGAGGTGTCCTTGAATATCAGTCTCAAGAAACTCAGAAAGATTGTTAAGATAAAGAAACTAGCTACGAAAAACAACAAGTTGTTTGTCTGCACAATGAAAAAGACATCAGTCAACTATAGGATGGTACCATCTCTTTCACCTTGTCCTTTTCCATTTGCGCCATTTCAAATTTTAGAAAGGATATTTATGCGTATGTTTGGTTTCAGTCCTTCTCAAGGCAGTTAATCGATGATTACGTCTCAAACCACCTGTATGATCAAGAGGCGATGAAGGTATTCATACAGCACCCACGGTATAATCTTGAAGTCTTCCTTAAGAGGACGAAGGATGGGCGGGCAATCATCCACAGGCACTGGCCTAAAGTTGCCAGGACCTTCAACATCATTGAAGGCTCAGTATTCACCTTCCGCTTTAACAGTTTTCTAGATGAGATTCATCTGTCTATTTACCGTCTATGATGATACTTAATTTCCAAAGGTTTTAGATGTTGCATTTGAAACTTTGTCTTGTTGTGCAATTGGGTAGCTAGGCAGTATATGCCTATATGTTGTTGTACCCTGATGTAATTCAATTATGAAATCCTGGTTGCCGTACTATGAATAAGAAATATATTATGTGGTTGATATGAAATGTTAATTTTGATTACTAAATGGATTATAAATAATTGATCAATCAGGCTGATTATTGGGGATCCCATTGCAGACGGTTCCTAAGACAACACCGTGGGCGATGACCTTAACAAACCCACACAGTTTCTAGAAAGTTGGCGGGTTGGATCGTTGAGCAATCACACACGAATTCTGGTCGATAACTGTGTGCTTTAGGACACCCAATCACAAACGTTTTCACATAGCTAGTGTGTGTGATGGGCATCCCAATGCCAAACAGTTTTTTGTAGACACCGTGAGTGATGTTTTGCGTAACGCAAACGACAAAATTATAAGTATCGTGTGGGATGACCACACCTATCACAAACGATGTGATGTAGAAAATTGTGTGTGATCTGCAATACGAACGGAAACGTACCCTTGGGATTCCCTGTGTGGGATGCTAAGCTCATATCACACGTCTTCCCCAATATGTCTGTTTGTGATGGTCCTTCCAATCACAAACGATATGTTTTTGTCCATCATGTGCGACCAGGTGCAGGCATCACCGACGGGTTTTGCCTGTCGTGTGGGATAGGCCCCCCCTATCGCCCACACATGCAAGGCGACAGTTTAAGACTACGTCACGGAAAGGGGTTAAAAACCGTTTGTATAGCACGCGGCTGCACTAGTGGAGTTGAACATAAGGAGAAGTGGAAGAACCGAGAGATGTATGAAATCCCTAATAGGAAGAACTCCAAGAGCTCGGTTGGGAAAGAGACAATAGTTAATTGTGATGAAGGTGATGTATCAAGTGATGACAAAGGCAAAATGAACCCCACCCCCAACTCGGTTGCTGGTTTGAGAAAAGTTGATAGAAGACAGTATGCAAAATACAACAAGGGCAAAAAGACCGTTGATATTGAAGAAAGAAGGCATGACTAGCGGCATGGGTGGAATGGGAGGATTAATGGCCGCCATGGGAGGAGACCTAGGAGGTGGATTCATTAGTGGCAGCATGGAAGCCATGGGAGATGGCACATGTGGTTCTATCCGTACCGTTGGAGGAGGCTTCGTGAATTTAAAAATATATTCAAAAATTCATAAAACTTCCAAGGATTTAAAAAATGCACATGAATTAAAAAAATGTTACTCCCTCCGGTACAAATTATCTGTCGCAGTTGTAAACAAAGTTGTACTAAAGCTACGAAAATTAATTTGGATATTAGGGAGTAACATATTTCATTTTTTCATGAATTCAAATAATGATCGCAAATTCAAAAGATATTTGCAAATTTAAAATGTACTTGAATTTGAAAAAATGTAACTAAGTGAATGCAAAAAACTAAAATATATATGGATTTTAAAAATGCTCACAAATTTGAAAATATTTACTAATTTAAAAAATAGAAATATCAAAAGTGATCACATATAGAAAATATTCAGGAAATTAAAAAAAGGTCGACAAATTCAACAAAGTTTGACGAATTCAGTAAAATATTAATGAACTTGTAAACATTCATGAATTTAATTTTGTTTCCAAATTCAAAAATTTTGAATTCTAAAAATGTTTGCGAGTTTGAAAAAGATTAACCATTCAAAAAATTAGTCTCTAATTTGAAGAATATTCACTAACTCGACAATTTTTTTACTAATTTTAGAAAGTTCACGAATCTGGAAGTTTTCGCGCATTTCAAAAAAATGTTCACATTGTGAAAATGTTTGTGAATTTAAAAATGACTGGGAATTCAAGAAATATTCTTTATATAATGTTCATGATTCCAAAATGTTCTCAACCTGGAAAAATAATCATAGAGTTTTAGAAACATTAAAAACATAAAATACAAATAGAAATACAAAAATAAAAAAATAAAAGAAAGGAAAGAAAGACTAGAAAAGGGGAAAACCCATCAAGAAAAAAAAGGAAAAAAACTTTAGGACTGTCCCAAAACAAGGCGAAAGGTTCTACAAGGTTCCTAAAACTAGCTCGCAGTGTTCCCTGTCCCATCACCTCGGAGAAATGTTTGCGGATTATCTGCTTTCTAAGCTCATGTTTAGTGACCCAACCATGGTTGTGCTTGATTTTATGGATATGGTTTTTCTTCTCTAGACATTGATCTTGCGGTGAAAGTATTTGGTGTTTGCGTCTCCCTCCTTGAGATTTGTCATCCTAGCACTTTTTTTCAAGCCCTCTCGACCACCGAAATAATAATAACAGGGATTTAAAAATGGCCATGAATTAAAAAAATTGTTAATAATAACAGGGCAGAAGGTTCTACAAGGTTCCTAAAATTGGCTCGGAGTGTTTCTTGTCCCATCACCTCGGACATATGGTTGTGGATTATCTGCTCCTTAATTTCAGTTTGGTCACCCAACCGTGGTTGTGCTTGATTCTATGGACATGGTTTTTTCTTCTTTGGGCATTGATCTTGTAGTGGAAATATTTGGTGTCTGCGTCTCCCTCCTTGAGGTTTGTCATCCTAGTACATTATTTTGTTTCGAGCCCTCTAGATCATTGAAAGCCTAATAACGCGCTTCTTGAGCTTCGCATGAAGATCTTGCTCGCCTATGGAGGGAGGCCACTCTTCTTGTGCAATGTCAATGTGTAAGATGCTCAAAAGTGCAGCATGAAGATGCACCTTTGATTAATAAAAGAGCTTGTTGGTCCACTCGGTTTGTCTGCTGCCCATTTTTTCTTCAGTTTATGGTGTAGCACATAATAGGGCTCCACATGTGCGGGTTGCTCGGCCCACGTTTTCTGAACCACTTCGATGAAGCCCGAAAGTTTTCGAATTTAAAATTCCATGACCTTCTAGGCCCACAATCATCGGAAGTAATAATGGGCAATTGACCGGAGAGGGAACTCGAGAAAGCATGAAGAATGTGCATTTTGAATTGGACGTCCCAATCGGTGTTGCAAAGGAGTCAATCTTGCTCATAGTCATGTTCTCTCTTTTGTTGTTCCACGTGAATCTACTGTTTTGGAAGTGAATTATGTTAGAAAGCATTGAGAGTGGCCCGGAAGCAGTTTAAGGGCATCTCCAACGCTGACCCGCAAATTTCCTCCGGCATCCGTCCATGGACAGGGATACCAATCCACGGACATTGATGACGAAGGCCGTCATCCAGTGCTTCCCGCATACATTTCAACAACAATTCAAACTAATTGGCCAATATTCGTTCAAACACGGTGGAACTCATTCAACTTCGGTTATAATTTACATAAAAAGGTCGATATTTCGCCCGTTTAACAAAAAAACTAGGAAAAAATCTAAACCCTATAACGGACAACCACCTCGTACGCGCGGCCGCCCTACCCTACCGCACCGTTGTCGCCGTCAGGGTCGTCGTGGTGATGGTCCCTCCAGCGGCGGAACGGTGTCGGAGGGCCGCGACAACCTTGTCCGGTGGCTGCCTGCCGCTCGCGGAGGAGTCGCTCCGCCTCCTGCTATGCGATGCAGAGTGTCGCTGCGGCCACTTCACACGTTGCCTTCGGAGCCCTGGTGGCAGCCTTGCCGCCACTGGTGTTGGCGAGCAGTCGCTAAGCGACTGTTGGAGATATGCCCTAGAGGCAATCATGTATGATGATGTTTCCTATGTGTTTATGAATAAAGATAGTCCTTGGACATTATCAATGGTGTGTATTAACAAGTACGTGACTTGTTTGTGAGACTATGCATTGTATGATGACTGTCCTAAATGGTCCCTAGTCGAAAGGACTGTGTGGACGCGCAGCCAGTTAGACTACCATATGACATGGTGGATGGTCCGGTCTCACTGACCATGTAGCATTGGATGCTAGCCAAATAATATGGACTCAGAAAGATCTAGTCGGATTCGACGTATTAGGATCCGAGTCGAGATAAGGTCTGAGTTAGACAGACCCGACTATGAGACGCGGCGATAGGTCATCTGTGAGTCTCTAGTACAACATACGTTCTATGTCCTAAGACCTGAGTTGACGCATGTACTCGGGATGGTGATAGACCTGCTTTGGGCCGACCAAACGCTACTCCATAACTGGGTAGTTATAAAGGTAGGTTTCGGATTTGTCCGGACTCATGCTGCGAGACATGGTTGAGCAAGATGGGATTTGCCCCTCCGATCAAGAGAGATATACTCTGGGCCCCTCGTGTGATCCGACCTGGATAAGCATGGTCATGCAATGAGGATTATGAGATAATCCGAAGTGTTGGTCGGATTCACCACAACGAGAAAGAGGTTGTGCTGCAACAAGGATGACCATGTCGCCTTGTGCACGACAACATATATCGTGTGGCAAAGGGAACAGAAGTATGAAGTACAGGTTTTCCTAACTAGCTTCATCGAACACATGGAGTCGGCACGCTTTGCTAGAGGCCGCTACCGACTAGTCGAGCCGGATGTGATCTGACTCATGACCAAGTGAACGAGAACCTAAGGGGTCACGCGCTTAAGGGAAGGAACACGTGGGCTTTAGGATCCGTGTGAGACCCAAGAGTTAAGCCCGCGCCGGATGCCTATATATAGTGGAGGTGCGGCACACTCATTCAGTTGATCGCTTCGGCGCCGTCACTAGGGCTTTGCATGTGTTGCAACTAGCCACCTCCACTCGCCGCCGACTGTGTGAACGGACCTAGCAGTCCGCCGCACGACGTTCCTCCTGCACGTGCGGATACCATTAATTAGAGGCGGTGCACTTGCGCTACTCCGACGAACCTGCACGTGGGATCCGGCGACCAACTGTTCGAGGGAGATCGGACGAGGAGGAGACGGACCACGCGGACACGCTGCCCCAACTCTACCTCCGTTGCACGGCACTGCGTGTCTAGTGGTAACGATCTGTGATCCATCTCTATAGCATGTTCTTGGATGTTCTGGGCGTAGGAAATTTTAATTTGCGTGCGATGCACCTACGGTAGATCTCAATAGCAACCACTCCTCGATGATCTTGGCGAGCTCACCCTCAAGGTGGCTGTAACAGCCCGAGACCGACGCTCCAGAAGATTCCCTTTTATTCCGTTGTCATCATGTGATTCGTGTGGTTGTTGCATTCATCATCGCATCATCCGCATTGCATCGGCACCCCGTTGTCGTCATTTTCAAAACTTGCATTCGTTTGTAGTTGCCGGTTCTTGCCGTCGACCGTTTTGAGACCAACCATACACGCACGCGCCTGCGGCATCGAAGAAATATTGTTTTTAAAAGTGTGTGAAAAATATTCTCGGATTGGGACGAAACTTGGCGTGCGGTCTTATTATATGGTAGGTAGACCGCCTGCCTAATTTCGTCGCAATCAGAGTCCGTTTGATACCCGAACTGTCGACCGTAGCGGCACCATCATCGGTCGAATTGTCGGACGTTTTCGGTTTTCAAAAACTCTGTCACGGGCTGCCTTCTTCCCTCTCTTCTCTAAACCTAGCCCACCTACACAGCCCACAACCCACCTAGCCCCCTCCGCTTCCGGGCCGTCCGATCCCGATCGAACGGCCCGAAAACGGCCTCAAACCCCTAACCCTAGCGCCCCTGCTATAAATAGAAGGCCTCCCCTGCCAGATTTGGCCTCCTAGACTCCCTCCTCCTCGAAATCCGCGCCCCACCACCCTGCCGTCGCCACTTGGCGAGCTAGCGCCGCCTCTAGCCGCCGTCGCAGTGCCCCTGTGGCCAACCCGCGCCTGCCACGTCGCCCTCCAGCGCCTCCCACCACCGCGGCCCGCCGCAGCCTAGATCGGGCCCGCCCCGGGCCGAACCGGGCCACGGCGAGCCCGGAGCCACCCGCAACCCGCAGCTCCTCCCGCTCGGCTCTCGCACCTCCGCGTCGACCTTGCCGCCGCACCCCTCCACTCGCCCCCGCCGCCGGCCACCGGAGGCCCTCGCCGCCCCGCCGAAGGTGACCGCCTGCGCCGCCGTGCTCCCTGCTGCCCCGCTGTCCTCACGTCGTCCCGAGCTCCGCCGCCATGGCTGCTCAATGGAGCTCGCCGCCGGACATCTGGCCACCGCTGCCTCGGCCCCGCCGGCCATCGCTAGCCTCGGGAACCGCCAGATCCGGGCGGAGGTCGGCCGGATCCGGCCCCAGGCGCCCGTCCCCACGTCCCCGGCCTCCTCCCCGCCGGAGCCCCGCCTCCCTGCTGCCGCCGCCGGTCGTGCCTCGCTCGATCGAGGCGGGATCGGGAGGACGATCGACCGCAATGCCTGCGCGCGTGGGCCAGGCCGCCACCTGCGCCAGGGCCCAGATCCACAAGGCCCAAGCCCCACACCGAGCCGGCCCATGAGGCCAGGGTGAGCACTCCTCTATTCCCTGCCCAATGTGTGTTTTAGATATGTTGCGCCCAGTGCCCTGTTGGTTCGGTGGCAACAGATTCGGTCAGTGTAGTGATTTTCCCTGTGTGCGAATTTCTCTAATTATCCAAGGATTTTCTTATTTCAGTAAATGCCATGTTTTTAAAATGCCAATAATTAGCAAACCGTGCATCGAATCCAAATATTTTATAGATGAAAAATGTGTAGAATTTTGTGTAGATTATTAATATCCCACTTTCATGCATGAAATGTTTATTATGATGTTTGCTTTCAATTCACATAAATGTCATGATTTTGCATTGCGTGTTTATATTTAACCGTGCATCCGGATTAAACAAACCATATATGTAAAATGTGTAGATTAATTGTATCGCCTTTTCATGCATGATAAAATATGTAATGTGGTGTTTGCATCTAATTTGCATAAAATAACTTGCTAAAATGGTTTATGTCCTAATCTCGCATAATTGTTGTGTCATTTTTTTATATAGAAACCCACATATTATATATGATTTTGGGGTAGAAAAATCCATAGAATTTATCTGTGCAATTAGTTTTGTCATTTGAGCAATTTGTGTGCATGTCATTTTTGCTATGATGCCCTTCTGTTTATTTTGTGTGAATTAATCCATGCATATTTTGGAGTAGTTGCAAACATGAGATATGCCCTTAGACATGTGTGCTAGGTCCTGGAATTTTTGGTTGCTATAGAAAAGCATGCTTAGGTGTTATTTTCTTGTTGCCAACATGCTATAGAATACTGCTGTTTTGAGATGCTAAAATATTTCTAAGTCTGAAACTGTTATTTTGTTGCCATGTTGCCATGTGATTTGCTAGTGTTCTAGGAGTCTTTTCTGGTTGCTCCAAAGGAGTCTTTTGTTAAGCATGTTGTTGTCTACCAGCTTGTGTATCTTGTTGCCATGTATAGGTTCTGCATCATAGTTATTTCTGCTGTCCAATAGGTCAATCTGATGTAAACTGCTGCACATGTCTAGTCTAATTTTCGCTAAGTCTGAGAATATGTTTTCTTCATAATGCCATGTTGTGTTGATGCTAGCCATGATTCCATGCAAAATTAGACCTTGCCACCATGATATGATATGTAGTGCATCATGCCCTCTACCATGCTGTAAATTTTCATGCCATGATATGCCCTGTAGCATATAGTTTTATTGCTGCCAATTTGCCTTCGTGAAAAACTGATCTGCTAAAAACTGTGATTTTCACTAAGTCCTAAACTGTTATATTTTATTGCCATGTTGTGAGCTTCCTACCATGTGATCCATGACTCTTTTGAGTATGAAATGTGAAGATTAAATGAAGTGTGTGTTATATGCTACTTCCCCATGCTTAGTTTGTGCATTTTAGAATCTTGTAGCTTGTTGTTTTCATGTGTGCAATATGCTATGTTGCTGTTTTGGGCAGATTTTAAATAAAACTTGTGTTGGTTGTTGTGGTTGAACCGTAGCTCCGTTTAAAACATGCCATATATGTAACTTGACTAGAATTCCATGTAGTTTCATAATATCTTGCTGCATCCATGATTTAACTTGCTTGTGGTGGTTGTTTGTATGCATTTTGCATTCATGACATATGCATCTTGTGTTGGTCATATCTTTTAGACCGTAGCTCCGTTTCAAACGTTCTATATATGTAAATCGACTAAACTTACGAGTAGAATCTCATTGTGCACTTTATTTCCCTGTTTAATAAATATAAAACATGGTTAGTTCAGATATGGACCAAATTCATAATTTGCATATGAGGTCGCTTCGAAAATACTATAAGTTGTTCCGGCCTCATTTAAACTTGCCTACATGTCTAGTTTACTTATGCTTCACCTCTTGCCATGATTAACAACATTTAATATTGTTGTGTACCTAACGAGAGTGAACTAAATAATTCGAATGTGGAGTTTCGTCAATATGCAACTCGTTGCATATTGAGCTTCACTTAATGTGTAGTATTGTTTGTTGTGATTGCCATGCCTTGCATATTTAAATGGACATGCATCATATCCGATTGTGCATCATATCATGCATATGTTGTGGTGTTTTTCATGTGTTGATTGTTGCTTCCGATTTGCTTCTTCTCGATAGAGTTCCGAAACCGCTTCGGAGTGTGAGGATCCGTTCGACTACGTGGTTCGTCTGCTTCACGGATTCGTTCTTCTTCCATGCGGGATCTCAGGCAAGATGACCATTTCCCTGGATACCATTACTATCATTGCCATGCTAGTTGTCTTGTTTCTATCGCTATCTCGCTACCTACCACGTGTTTGCCAAGCCTCCTAAAATGCCATGATAAGCCTCTAACCCTTCCACATCCCAGCAAACCATTGTTTGGCTATGTTACCGCTTGCTCAACCCTTCTTATAGCGTTGCTAGTTGCAGGTGCAAGTTCTTCCATGTGCAACATGGATATTTTCGATATATCACAATATTATTGCTATTTAATTTAATGCACATATATATTTGGTAAAAGGTGGAAGGCTTGGCCTTTTCCTTGGTGTTTTGTTCCACTTTTGCCGCCCTAGTTATTTTTGTACCGGTGTTGTGTTCCATATTTTATGCTCCAAACATGCTTGGGGTTGTTATGGAGACCCCCTTGACCATTCGTTTTAGATTAAAACTTGTCTGGCAAGACCCAAATTTGGTACTACATTTGCTAAACAACTTAATAAAAATGCATAGGGACCCGCCGGCACCCGCGGATAATTAATCAACAACCCGGGCCAGTGCTCCTCATGAGTGTTGGTCCAACCCAGAGCCACTTGCACTACTGGAATCAGGGAATTTGCCGTCTGTCTATTCTTTGCCGTCTGTCTTAGGAAAGCTGACGGCAAAGAAAGGACTGATGGCAAAGAATGTATTTGCCATGAGTCCTTTCTTTGCCATCTGCTAGTGGACGGCAAAGGACCCAGCTAGCGGACGACATAGGACCCAACAAACGGCAAAGGACCCACTGGGCCCTGGACCCAACTAGGTTAGACGGGTTGCTTCTTTGCCATCTGCCAGCTGACGGCAAAGAATGTTTACCGTCAACTGGCAGACGGCAAAGGGCACGGCCTACTAATGGCCGTGCCCCGCCCCCACTCCTCTCTCTCCCTCCCTCGACTCCCTCTCCCTCGACTCTCTCTCCCTCTCCCCCCGTCGCCCCCTCCTGCCCCGGCCGCCGCCCCCTCCCGCCCCGGCCCCACCGCCGTCCCGCAGCAGAGCCCCGCCGACGCCCCTCACGCCCCTTCCGGTCGCCGCCTCCTCGCCGCCGCCCCCTCCCCGCACCGCCGCCCCCTCCCCGCCACCCCCTCCCTGCCGCCCCCTCCCAGCGGTGCCGCCACCTCCCCGCCCCCTCCCCGTCACGCCCTCCCTGTCTATGCCGCCGAGGCCCGCCGCCGGTGTCCTCTCTGCGGCGCCACTCCTCTCTGTGGCGTCCTCCCCACCGCCCCCTCCCAGTCCACTCCACCGGCCCCCTCCTCCACCGGCACCTCCAAAGGTGATTTTTTTTTGTTTTTTTGTTTTTTATTTATGGTAATTAGTTAGTTAGTTAATTAGTTAATTAGGTTAGTTAGTTAGGTTAGTTTAGGTTAGTTAGTTAGGTTAGAAGAAAAAGAAGAAGAAAAGAAGAAGGAAAAAAATGAAAAAGGAAAAAGGAAAAGAAGAAAAGAAGAAGAAGAAGAAGAAGAAGAGGAGGAGGAGGAGGAGGAGGAGGAGGAGGAGGAGAAGAAGAAGAAGAAGAAGAAGAGGAAGAAAAAGAAAAGGAAAAGAAGAAGAAGAGGAAGAAGAAGCCACTGACCCCCGACCCCCGACGCCACTGACCCCCGACCCCCGACCCTCGACGCCACTGACCCCCGACCCCCGACGCCACTGACCCCCAACGCCACCGACTCCCGACGCCACTGACCCCCGACGCCACTGACTCCTGACTCCCGACGCCATTGACCCCCGACGCCACTGACCCCCGACGCCACTGACCCCCGACCCCCGACGCCACTGACCCCCGACCCTCGATCGACGCCACTGACCCCCGACCCTCGATCGACGCCACTGACCCCCGACCCCCGACGCCACTGACTCCGGACGGCACTGACCCCCGACCCCCGACATCTCTTCGGCCTTCCAGAGGCCGACGGGGTCATAGTTTTGTAAATTATGAGTTAGGTCATATATTTTCTGATTTTGTTATAAAAAACATCATATTTGTGTTGATCGGGTAGATTTCAATGTGCAGTTGTTTCGTCGCTGCGAGGGTCTGGTGTTCGACGACCTCCCCGTGCGTTCTACGAGCTCCGCCCCTGCGTTCGTGGGTGAGCACAAATGACATCTCCTCCCCCGCCCCTTAATTTGCTCGGTTCCGGTCTTCGTGCCGATGCAACTTGCTAGCTATAGGTGTCTTGAATCATGAGTATGCGTGACCAGTATGCGTCTCCCGTTCGAAAGGGTGGCATCTATAAATATGCATGTCTTTGCATATTTATAACCGCCGTCCTTTTCATTTGTCCAATGTTATCCATGGACAGCCCGAGTATGTGTAGATTGGGTTCGTTTTCCCATATGCTCTGCTCCGGATCTGATGCAGAATTTCGTCAGTGCCTCCTTGTTGTTCTCCGGGTACACATCCTCTCTGTTTATTGTCGAGACGTGTATCAGGAGAACAGCAGGGAGGTGCTACCAAAATTCTGCGTCGAATCCGGAGCAGAGCATGGGAAAACGAACCCAATCTACACATACTCGGGTGGGATTAGGACCTATCTTTACCTATTAGCGTGTAGGTTGCATGGGCATAATAAAACTGACAAACTTAATTAACTGATGAATATATATTTCTTGTGTGTTTAGTAGGTAGGCAAGATGAGTGATCGTGCATGGATGTACACTGGTCACACTAGTTAGGAAGACATGACCAATGAATGGTTTACAAAAACCAAGGGGTTTGTGAGAGCCGCATTTGCAAATGGCCAGGAAAGAACCTGGTGCCCCTGTGTCCGGTGCGACAACTTTAAAAAGAGGACAGAGGGTGTAATGGGTAAACACCTGCAGAAGTGGGGTTTTACGCCTGATTATACGGTGTTGACTTTTCATGGTGAGTCTGCCCAACGTGCCAGAGCTGAAGTGGTTCGTCGTCGCACCAACGAGCATGGTACCGGTATCGAAGACATGGTGCAAGACTTTGATGATGCTCGGGATTCGGACGATGAGATGGAGGAATCAGCAAAGGCCTTCTATGAAATGTTGGAGTCTTCAAAACGTCCTCTCCATGAGCACACTGAGCTTTGTCAGCTGGATGCCATCGCCCAAGTAATGGCTCTGAAGGCTCAGTTCAACCTGGGAAGAGAATGCTACGATGCGATGATGGCAATATTTGGACGCTTTCTACCCAAAGGCCATGTACTGCCTGCAAACCTGTACCAGTCGGACAAAATCCTCCGTGTACTTAAGATGCCCTATGAGAAGATAGATGCGTGTGAGCATGGATGTGCCTTATTTAGGCTTGAGTATGCGGACTTGAACTATTGTCCCATTTGCAAGTCTTCCAGGTATATTGTGGTAGACAACGGTATGGGTGAGAAGATTCAGACCAAAATCCCCGTTAATGTTCTTCGGTATATGCCAATCGTACCGAGACTTCAACGTCTTTTCATGGTCAAAGAGACGGCCAGACAGATGACATGTCACAAATTGGGCAAAAGAACCGAACTAGATGCAGATGGGAAAAAGATGTTGGTACACAGTTCAGACGCTTTCGCGTGGAAGCACTTCGATGCATTACATAAGGATAAAGCGGCAGATCCAAGGCATCCTCGAGTCGCCGTCAGCACTGATGGGTTCAATGTGTTTGGTATGATGGCAACCCAATACAGTTGTTGGCCTGTATTTGTCATTCCACTCAATCTCCCCCCCCCCCCCGGACAGATTATGCAAAGAAAGAACATTTTCCTGACGTTGATAATTCCAGGGCCCAACTATCCGGGGAAGAATATGAATGTGTACATGCAGCCGCTTAAGAATGAATTGCAAGAAGCTTGGGATAATGGGATCAAGACATACGACGCCGCTACAAAACAAAACTTCATGATGCATGTGTGGTACATGTACTCGATGCATGACTTGCCGGCGTATGCGCTATTCGTTGGCTGGTGTGTGCATGGAAGGTTCCCGTGCCCCACATGCAAGGAAGCTCTTCAGTTCCATTGGCTGCAGGTGGGTCGCAAGTTTTCTAGCTTCGACTTGCATAGACAGTTCCTGGATCCTCGCCATAAGTTCAGAAAAGACAAGAAGAATTTCATCAAAGGTAGAGTTGTCAAAAACTCTGCACCACCTGCGTTGACAGGCCAACAGCCCCTGGATCAGTAAACGCTCTCGAGCCTGATCCAGAGCATCCATGGTATTTCAAAGGGTATAATTCGGAACACGTCTGGACTCACAAGACATGCTTATGGGATCTGCCCTACTTCAAAGACCTCCTTTGCCCACACAACATCGACGTGATGCACACTGAAAAGAATATCGCCGAGGCCCTTTTTGGTACATTGTTCGGCATAGAGGGGAAGTCAAAGGATAATCCTAAGGCTAGAGTTGATCAGGAGGCTCTATGTGATAGACCGTTGCAAAACATGCGACAACCGAAAGGAAAGCAGAATTGGACGAAGCCAAAGGCATGGTTCAATCTTGGAAGGCCAGCTATGAGGGAAATGATCTTGTGGGTGAAAATGCAGTTGATGTTTCCCGATGGGTATGCGGCGAATCTAAAGAGGGGAGCGAGTCTTGACAAATTGAAAATATTTGGTCTGAAGAGTCATGATTGGCACATATGGCTTGAGCAGGTAATGTCGGTGATGTTGCGTGGCTTTATCCCTGAGGATGAATGGCTAGTACTGGCAGAGTTGAGCTATTTCTTCCATTCTCTTTGTGCGAAAGACCTATCGCCTAGCGTGCTAGATGAAATGGAAGAGTTGGCGCCGGAGTTGATCTGCAAGTTAGAGAAGATCTTTCCACCGGGCTTCTTTAATCCAATGCAGCATTTGATTTTGCATCTCCCGACCGAGGCAAGATTGGGGGGGGCCGTGCAAAATCGTTGGTGCTACGCAACTGAGAGGATGCAGAAGACGCTTTGATCAAAATGTAAAAATAAAAGTAGAATTGAAGCATCGATGGCTGAGGCATTCATTACTGAGGAGGCGGCAAACTTCGTGACGGCACATTACGAAGCCAAAAAACGTCATTTGCATAATCCGAAGCCTCGGTACAATGCTGGCGACCCTAAAAAAGGACAATCCAACCTCAGCCTATTCAAAGGGGAGCTTGCACCAGCCGGTGCTTCGAAAGCAATAGCGTTGGATGTCGAAGAATGGCGGACCATTTCGTTGTATATCTTCAACAACCTAACAGAAGTGCAATCGTACATCGAGTAAGTTCTCGATACATTGTTTCGCAACTTCTAATTCCTTTTAACTGCTCTTATTCCCGGATATTTGATACAGTCGATACGTCACCAAATTCTCGGATGGAGCGATGATCCAAAAGGATTCCATCGAAGAGTCTGAGCTTTTGGCAAAGCATGGAAGCGGCTATCCCGGTTTCATCTCTTGGCTCAAACAAACGGGAATTTCCATCAGACCATTTCATTTCTTCGTCTAATTTGCGGCTAATGCAACAATCCTTTCGTATGAAACTTGTAGGCTAATTCAGAGTCTATGGACGCCGAATTGAGACAAGTCGCTAAAGGTTTTGACTATAAGGTCCGTTCATTTGACAAATACGACATCAACGGGTATCGCTTTCGTACCTTTGGCAAAGAGCTATCTATGGCCGATCGAAAGTCTACAAATTGTTATATCTCTGCTATCGGCGAAGGAGGTACCGAGTATTATGGAAGAGTTGAAGCAATTTATGAACTTCTATTCTATGGTGAAAACCCACCGAACGTCGTAGTCTTCAAATGTTATTGGTTCCAGCCGAAGGAGACTAGAAGGACTCATGAACATATAGGGCTAGGCGAAATCAAACAAAGAACCCATTTAGATGTTCCCGATGTCTATATTATGACTCAACGGAACAACAACACCGTCATGAACGAGCGCTTGAAGCACATCGCGCATTACAAGAAGCCACTCGTGCCTTGGAGGAGCGCAACCGCCAAGCTCATCACGAGCAAGACGCACTTCGCCAAGCACACCAAGAAGAACTTCGTCGACAACGACAAGAAGAAGCTCATCGCCAAGAGGAGCACCAAGAAAGGCGCAACCGAGGGCGTCCACCTCGTCGCCATCCTCAAGATCATCGCGATGAACCCGACCATGAAGATGGGCAAGGACAATCTCAACGTCGACATGCGCAAGGCAATGTCAATGAGGATCCACCTCCAAGACAAGGACTTCGGCATCCCAACCACAATGATGAACAACGCTTCGGCAAGCTCAAGTTCACAATGCCAAAGTTTTCCGGAAGCAATGATCCCGAAGACTACTTGGCATGGGCCCTCAAAGTTGACAAGATCTTTCGCCTACACAACTATGATGAAGAGAAGAATATCGCCATGGCTTCACTCGAGTTCCAAGACTACGTCCTAATTTGGTGGGAACAAGTGATTGAGCGAAGAAGAGAAAGAGGCGAACCTCCTATCAACACTTGGGCCCAAATGAAGGACCTCATGCGAGCCCGTTTTGTGCCTACACACTACAACCGGGATCTCTTCAAGAAGCTCCAACAACTCAAGCAAGGCACCAAGTCGGTAGAAGAGTACTACCAAGAGATGGAGATATCTATGATTCGAGCCAATGTCAAGGAAGATGACGAGCAAAAAATGGCATGCTTCTTGAATGGTATCAACTACCAAGTCAAGAAGATAGCCGACTTCCAACCTTACTCAAACCTACTTGAGCTCGTGCATCAAGCAACCAAAGCGGAACGGCAAGTGCAAGATGACTACAAGTACTCCAAGTTCTCCTCCAAGACCTACGACTCAAGTGCTCAAGCTACTACGACAACGACACCTTCAACTACGAAATCTACAACACCTACCGGTGACAAGTCAAGCTACAAGGACAAGACGACTTCGTCAAGCCGGCCACCTTCAAGCACATACAAGCCGAGGGCTTCATCATCTACCCCAACATCGGATGCTTCCGCCAAGACAAGCTCCATCAAGTGTTTCACGTGCCAAGGGTGAGGTCACAAGACCTTCGAATGCCCAACCAAACGCAACATGATCCTCCTCGACGATGGCACCTATGACTCTATGAGCGACGACGAGATGCAAGCTTTGGAACAAGTGGCCATACACCGCCAAGTGAATGAAGATGAAGATTCGCAAATCTTTTGCGACAACGATTCGAGCCCCGCTCTCGTTGTCTCCAAAGTTTTGATGCTCCAACAACAAGAAGACGAGGACCAACGGTGCCACATCTTCCACACCAAGGCGGGTATCAAAGGAAAGTCCGTCAAGGTCATCATCGATGGAGGGAGTTGCCACAACTTGGCAAGTGAAGACCTTTGTTCCAAGCGGTAATTGGTCAAGAAAAATCACCCTCGTTCTTACAAGGTCCAATGGCTTAGTGATTCCGGCACCCTCCAAGTTGACCACACCGTGGAAGTTTCCTTCAAGATAGGCGCTTATGAAGACACTTTGGAGTGTGATGTGGTTCCAATGTCCGTATGCCACCTCCTACTTGGTAGACCTTGGCAATTCGACCGGGGCGTCACACACAACGGTTGGACAAATCAATATAGCTTCAAGATGAAGGGCAAGCAATATGTGCTCCGACCAATGACTCCAAGTCAAGTCATCACCGACAAACAAGCTTCATACCATCGTGGAGATAAAAGTGAGAGAGTGATCCACCTCAAAGAGGGTGAGTGCCACAAGCCAAAAATGAGCGACTCCACGATGAGGGACATGAGAGATATAATTCTTTTAGCCACCAAACGAGATTTGAGGGATGTGAGTGAGAGCCCATCGACCGTTCTTCACTATGTACTTGTGTGCAAAGATGACGTCGTTCGGACTAACCCTTCACAACATCTTCCTCTTGTGTTATCTCAGTTGTTGCAGGAATTCAAGGATGTTTTCCCCGATGAGCTACCTCCGGGACTACCACCAAAACGAGGGATTGAACACCGCATCGACCTCATCCCTGGAGCACCGCTTCCTAACAAGGCTCCCTACCACGTCAACCCCGACGAAACAAAGGAAATACAAAGGCAAGTCCAAAAACTCCTAGATAAAGGACATGTACGTGAGAGCTTGAGTCCTGGTACGGTTCCGGTGATACTAGTGCCTAAGCAGGATGGTAGTATGCGAATGTGTTCCGATTGCCATCCTATCAATGCTATCACCATTCGATATCGTCATCCCATTCCTCGCTTAGATGATATGCTAGATGAACTTAGTGGTGCCACTATATTTTCTAAGATTGACTTAAAAAGTGGTTACTACCAAATTCGCATACAAGAGGGTGACGAGTGGAAAACCGCATTCAAGACTAAATTTGGTCTCTATGAATGGTTGGTTATGCCCATGGGCTTATCCGAAGCACCGGGTACTTTCATGCGTGTTATGCACTATGTTTTGCGACCCCTCATAGGATATTGTGTTGTGGTTTATTTTGATTATATTCTTGTCTTTAGCAAGTCTCTTGAGGAGCATGCTACACATGTTCGTGATGTTTTGCAAATCCTTAGAAAGGAACAACTCTATGCAAACATGGAGAAATGCACATTTGGTGTTGAGAAAGTAGTTTTCTTAGGTTTTGTAGTATCTTCTAAGGGCGTTCATGTAGATGAAACTAAGATTGATGCTATTAAAACTACCAACGAATTTGCAACAAGTGCGTAGCTTCCTAGGACAAGCGGGTTTCTATTGCCGTTTTGTAAAAGACTTTAGCACTATTGCATCTCCTCTCCATGCTTTGAGCAAGAAGAATGCACCATTCATTTGGGGTCCTACGCAAGACACCGCTTTCCATGAACTTAAAAATTTGCTCACTCATGCACCTTTGCTTGCTTTGCCCAACTTTGATAAAACATTTGAAGTGCATTGTGATGCTAGTGGTAATGGAATAGGTGGTGTGCTTATGCAAGAGAAGCGCCCAATTGCGTACTTTAGCGAAAAACTTTCCGGCGCACAACTTAACTACCCCATATATGACAAAGAATTGTATGCTTTGGTGAGAGTCTTACATGTGTGGGAACACTATATGCAACCTCATAAGTTTGTTATTCACACCGACCATGAAACGCTCAAGTACTTAAAGGGTCAAACCAAGTTGAACAAACGGCATGCTAAATGGAGTGAATTCATTGAGTCTTTCCCTTATGTCATCAAATACATTAAGGGTAAGGAAAACGTTGTGGCGGATGCTCTTTCCCGCAAATGCATGCTAGTTACTCAACTTGAATTGAATGTTATTGGTTTTGAACATATAAAAGACTTGTATGAGCATGATGTTTATTTTTCTACCCCATATGCTAAATGTCAAGTGAAATCTTGTTGGGAGAGCTACTATATGAAAGATGGCTATCTTATGCGTGCTAACAAGCTTTGTATACCCGAGTCTTCTCTTCGTTTGTTGCTTTTGCAAGAGGCCCACTATGGAGGACTTATGGATCACTTTGGACGCGACAAGACGTATGACACACTCTCCAACAAGTATTTTTGGCACAAGATGTTTTGTGATGTTGCACGCTTCACCAACCGATGCTCTACATGCCACAAAGCTAAGTCAAAAGCTCAATCCCATGGTCTTTATATGCCTCTACCTATACCTTTCCAACCTTGGGAAGACATTAGTATGGATTTTGTGCTTGGTTTGCCACGAACAAAAAATGGCCATGATTCCGTTTTTGTCATTGTGGACCGCTTTTCCAAGATGGCTCATTTCATTCCATGTCACAAGATAGACGATGCTTCACATATTGCGAATCTCTTTTGTAGGGACATCTTGCGACTACATGGCGTCCCCAAGACCATTGTCTCGGATCGCGACGTCAAGTTTTTGAGCTACTTTTGGAAGACCCTATGCGCCAAGCTCGGAATCAAGCTTCTTTTCTCTTCGGCATACCACCCTCAAACCGATGGACAAACGGAAGTGACGAACCGGACGCTTTCTACCCTACTTCGCGTGTTGATCAAGAAGAACATCAAGGAATGGGAAGATTGCCTACCCATCGCCGAGTACCCCTACAACCGCATAAGTCACTCCACCACCGGCAAGTCTTCGTTCGAAGTGGTTTACGGCTTCAATCCATTGTCCCCATTGGACATCCTACCTCTGCCTCTACAAGAGCGCGTCAACATGGACGCAAGTGCAAGGGCAAGCTACATCAAGAGGATGCATGAAGATACTAGGCGCATGATTGAACGTCAAGTGGAACGCGTCACCAACAAGCGCAACGTCAACAAACACCCCATGGTGTTCAAGCCCGGTGATCTTGTTTGGCTACACCTTCGCAAGGACCGCTTCCCCAACGAATGCAAATCGAAGCTACTTCCTTCAGCCGACGGCCCTTTCAAGGTGTTGGCACGCTACAACAACAATGCCTACAAGATCGACATACCACGCGACAAGTACAACGTGAGTGACACCTTCAACGTCACGGATCTATCCCCTTACCATGGTGATGAAGATCTTGATCCGAGGACGGATCTTCCACAAGGGGGGGGGGAGATGATGTGGAGCATCCCACCAACATCCCCATGGACTCTACACCATCACATCAAGCCACAAAGGGACCCATGACCAGAGCCCGAGCTCATGCCATTGAACACGAGGTGACATCTCTCCTATATGATTCTCTCTTTGATGTTCATGGAACTTGGATGCTACCTCAATCGGAGATCCTTTGCATGATCAGGTACAATGGGAATGAAGATGGTCTAGAAGATGCTCGGAGCGAACAACGTCAAGCTTGGAAGGAAAAGGGAGGAGCTAAGGACAAGGCCCAGCTCTCGGATGTCCGGACAGCCTCGGACGTCCGACGCCTGAAGACTGACCTCGCCAGGAAACTCCAGGACGCTCCAGCGCTCGGACGTCCGACCGCGCCCGGACGTCCGGCACGCTCCAGCACCTGGATGACCGGACCCATCCGGAAATCCGACACCCCGGCACTCGCATTGAATCCTCGGAAGACCGAAGACCCCCGGACGACCGGGCCCCGGACGTCTGACGCGCCACGGAAATCCGAGAACCCCCATCCAGAGCCGAATCCTCAGACGACCGGCCACCTCCGGACGTCGGACCGCCGTGAAGCCTCGGACGTCCGACCGCGTCCGGACGTCCGGACCCTGTCTGCGCACAGGCCCGCGGGCTTTGGCCCATGTACCCCTTCCTTTCGCCTAGGACTATATAAACTCCTATTTCCCCTCTTCCTAGGGTTAGCTTAGGTTTAGCAAATACACTTGTTGAGCTTACCTCCATTATCTCCCTTCCCTCGTGGAGTGATTCCCCTCTACATGAGAAGATCGGGAGTGATGCCAAGGCCCCTCTAAGGGAAGATCCCCTCGGGATTCAAGACCTCCTCCTCCGGAGCGAGGAGACTACCGTTACGTGTATCCTTTGGTTGTTTGTGGACCATGATACTCATGTACTCGTGTGATTCTAGTGGATGTGTGATCGGAGTTTGTCCTTGAGTGTTTTCCTCTTGTGATTTTCCCCTCGTGTTCTTCGTGTTCAATCACAAATCCACCTCCAATTCGTGAAAGATCGACGCACACGGGCATGCCCCGTATCATATTGGTATCAAGAGCCACGTTGATCTTGAATTTGGAGTCTCCCCCACCGTTTTCTAGCCAATTTTGTTTTGTTTTGACCTAATTTCGAAAATCCCCACAAAAAATAGCCATACCCAAATTTCTTGGATCCGTTGGATTTGAGGAGATTTTGTTGATTTTGATCCGTGGATTTCGTTGTGAACAAGTGGATCTACCTTTCCCCCATCTTCCCCATCAATTCCGTCCGCCAAATCGCCGTAATTTTGCCCGAAATTTTTCTTTGGTTCGTGTTCATCCCGTGGAACCCGCAGGTTCCGGACGACCGAGAGCAGCCGGATGACCGGACGCCGGATGACCGACCCGGTCCGGACGTCCGAGCAACCCTGACGAAACTGAACTTTCCCCCGAAATTTTTTCTTTCTCCGCCATTTCTTCCGCATTGTTCCTCCACCATTTCTTCCGCCACCTTGTTGCAGTTGAGATTTTGACCAGCGAGCCTCGCCACTTCCTAAGGTGTTTTGGCTAATTAGGAGTGGTCCTTCCTCGACATCGCCGCTCGTCATTGCCCCGGATTGTCGCAAGCACATCTTCGTTCAAACCACACCGTAAGCAAGGACGGTAACCGCGACAACTCTCTTTCCCGCTTTATACCCTTGCCATTGCAATGTTACCTCGAGCCTATTCGCGTTACCTGCCTATCGAGACTAGCCTTTGAGTATTGTCGGTCTACGCTACTTGTGTACTTTAGTGATACATACTCCGCATAGCTTCATTCGCGTGCATATATCTTAGTATCATCTTTTGTGTTACAACATAGTACCCACATACATAATTGCTATCTCGGTGTGCACGTCCCGCATTGTGACCATACTAAACATCATTGCAAACGAAAAGAGAAGCAAAGCTTTTAAGCAAGAGCAAAAGAGCAATAGCATCACAAGATTCGCATAGCATACTTGATCATCTTGGATCACTTAAGCAAGTGACACGTGTCGCATACACACATAGCAAGTCGAGCATAGGAAGACGACACTTTTGGTTCATTTTAGGGTGTGCACAAGTGCGTATCATGCCCATTGGAGCAATCGTGCTACCGTCTCTCTAGTGTTGTGCAACAAGAGCATTTTCCGTGGATTCCACATTTTGGCTCATCCTTGGTTGCATGACCCCAATTTTCTTCCGTGCGTGTGTTTCCGTGTATACCCATTGCTATTGATCTACATTGTCTCATTTGCGAATTCTAAGAATCTCTTTCAACATTATTGAATCTTATCTTTCGAATTGCTTGAAATTTGTGCCACTATCCTAACCAAGCTACTCTATAAGCCTTATTTGTGTAGGTGTGAGAAGGACGATCTTCGGTACCAATTCTACTATTTTCATACTTGCACATTGAGTGATCTTGATCCACTTTCAACTTTTGGAACAGTAATTGGTATTGTCTTCTCACTCTTCCACTTATATATTGTTGAGTGCTATGGATAGGAACAT
The DNA here is from genome assembly GCA_039707655.1 of Elymus sibiricus. Classification (NCBI taxonomy): domain Eukaryota; kingdom Viridiplantae; phylum Streptophyta; class Magnoliopsida; order Poales; family Poaceae; genus Elymus; species Elymus sibiricus. The sequence goes on along the minus strand of CM077663.1, from coordinate 195,150,549 downwards.
CATGTCAAACCCGGCCTTCGAGGAGAATGAAGCTGACGTGAACAACCACGTCACCAAGTTGCACTTCTTCGGTGCACACAAGGCAATTACTCAAGCTCAAGATGTCTTGAATGACCGCATCGACCACCTCACCTCCAACTTGCGTGAATCTGAATTGCGCACAAGGGAATACTTCGACACCAAGCTCTCAAGCCAAATGGAGGAGCTCCGGTCCTTGATGGTTACTCGCGCACCTTCCTCATCTACATCAACAAGGAGTCGTCACACAAGTCGCAACTCAATGACGTACTCTTTCGACGCAAGTCCACAAGCGCGTCATCATCATCGTGACAAACACTCCGGTCCAAGTTCTCCACAAGGTCGTCACCGTCAAGAAAATCCATTTCATGGCAATGGATTGCAAGATCGCGTCTGCACTCGAGAATGCCGCCGCCAACAAGATCAAGATGCGTTGGAGCAAGAACGACAACGCCAAGAACAAGAACAACGACGCCGAGAAGAAGAACAACATCGCCGTCATGAACGAGCGCTTGAAGCATATTGCGCGTTACAAGAAGCCACTCGTGCCTTGGAGGAGCGCAACCGCCAAGCTCATCACGAGCAAGACGCACTTCGCCAAGCACACCAAGAAGAACTTCGTCGACAACGACAAGAAGAAGCTCATCGCCAAGAGGAGCACCAAGAAAGGCGCAACCGAGGGCGTCCACCTCGTCGCCATCCTCAAGATCATCGCGACGAACCCGACCATGAAGATGGGCAAGGACAAGCTCAACGTCGACATGCGCAAGGCAATGTCAATGAGGATCCACCTCCAAGACAAGGACTTCGGCATCCCAACCACAATGATGGACAACGCTTCGGCAAGCTCAAGTTCACAATGCCAAAGTTTTCCGGAAGCAATGATCCCGAAGACTACTTGTCATGGGCCCTCAAAGTTGACAATATCTTTCGCCTACACAACTATGATGAAGAGAAGAAGATCGCCATGGCTTCACTCGAGTTCCAAGACTACGTCCTAATTTGGTGGGAACAAGTGATTGAGCGAAGAAGAGAAAGAGGCGAACCTCCTATCAACACTTGGGCCCAAATGAAGGACCTCATGCGAGCCCGTTTTGTGCCTACACACTACAACCGGGATCTCTTCAAGAAGCTCCAACAACTCAAGCAAGGCACCAAGTCGGTAGAAGAGTACTACCAAGAGATGGAGATTTCTATGATTCGAGCCAATGTCAAGGAAGATGACGAGCAAACAATGACATGCTTCTTGAATGGTCTCAACTACCAAGTCAAGAAGATAACCGACTTCCAACCTTACTCAAACCTACTTGAGCTCGTGCATCAAGCAACCAAAGCGGAACGGCAAGTGCAAGATGACTACAAGTACTCCAAGTTCTCCTCCAAGACCTATGGCTCAAGTGCTCAAGCTACTACGACAACGATACCTTCAACTACGAAATCTACAACACCTACTGGTGACAAGTCAAGCTACAAGGACAAGACGACTTCGTCAAGCCGACCACCTTCAAGCACATACAAGCCGAGGGCTTCATCATCTACCCCAACATCGGATGCTTCCGCCAAGACAAGCTCCATCAAGTGTTTCACGTGCCAAGGGCGAGGCCACAAGACCTTCGAATGCCCAACCAAACGCAACATGATCCTCCTCGACGATGGCACCTATGGCTCTATGAGCGACGATGAGATGCAAGCTTTGGAACAAGTGGCCATACACCGCCAAGTGAACGAAGATGAAGATTCACAAATCTTTTGCGACAATGATTCGAGCCCCGCTCTCGTTGTCTCCAAAGTTTTGATGCTCCAACAACAAGAAGACGAGGACCAACGGTGCCACATCTTCCACACCAAGGCGGGTATCAAAGGAAAGTCCGTCAAGGTCATCATCAACGGAGGGAGTTGCCACAACTTGGCAAGTGAAGACCTTTGTTCCAAGTTGCAATTGGTCAAGAAAAAGCACCCTCGTCCTTACAAGGTCCAATGGCTTAGTGATTCCGGCACCCTCCAAGTTGACCACACCGTGGAAGTTTCCTTCAAGATAGGCGCTTATGAAGACACTTTGGAGTGTGATGTGGTTCCAATGTCCGTATGCCACCTCCTACTTGGTAGACCTTGGCAATTCGACCGTGGCATCACACACAACGGTCGGACAAATCAATATAGCTTCAAGATGAAGGGCAAGCAATATGTGCTCCGACCAATGACTCCAAGTCAAGTCATCACCGACAAACAAGCTTCATACCATCATGGAGATAAAAGTGAGAGAGTGATCCACCTCAAAGAGGGTGAGTGCCACAAGCCAAAAATGAGCGACTCCATGATGAGGGACATGAGAGATATAGTTCTTTTAGCCACCAAACGAGATTTGTGGGATGTGAGTGAGAGCCCATCGACCGTTCTTCACTATGTACTTGTGTGCAAAGATGACGTCGTTCGGAATAACCCTTCACAACATCTTCCTCTTGTGTTATCTCAGTTGTTGCAGGAATTCAAGGATGTTTTCCCCGATGAGCTACCTCCGGGACTACCACCAAAACGAGGGATCGAACACCGCATCGACCTCATCCCTGGAGCATCGCTTCCTAACAAGGCTCCCTACCGCGTCAACCCCGACGAAACAAAGGAAATACAAAGGCAAGTCCAAAAACTCCTAGATAAAGGACATGTACGTGAGAGCTTGAGTCCTTGTGCGGTTCCGGTGATACTAGTGCCTAAGCAAGATGGTAGTATGCGAATGTGTTCCGATTGCCGTCCTATCAATGCTATCTCCATTCGATATCGTCATCCCATTCCTCGCTTAGATGATATGCTAGATGAACTTAGTGGTGCCACTATATTTTCTAAGATTGACTTAAAAAGTGGTTACTACCAAATTCGCATACAAGAGGGTGAAGAGTGGAGAACCGCATTCAAGACTAAATTTGGTCTCTATGAATGGTTGGTTATGCCCATGGGCTTATCCGAAGCACCGGGTACTTTCATGCATGTTATGCACTATGTTTTGCGACCCCTCATAGGATATTGTGTTGTGGTCAATTTTGATGATATTCTTGTCTTTAGCAAGTCTCTTGAGGAGCATGCTACACATGTTCGTGATGTTTTGCAAATCCTTAGAAAGGAACAACTCTATGCAAACATGGAGAAATGCACATTTGGTGTTGAGAAAGTAGTTTTCTTAGGTTTTCTAGTATCTTCTAAGGGCGTTCATGTAGATGAAACTAAGATTGATGCTATTAAAACTTGGCCCACACCAACGAATTTGCAACAAGTGCGTAGCTTCCTAGGACTAGCGGGTTTCTATCGCCGTTTTGTGAAAGACTTTAGCACTATTGCATCTCCTCTCCATGCTTTGAGCAAGAAGAATGCACCATTCATTTGGGGTCCTACACAAGACACCGCTTTCCATGAACTTAAAAATTTGCTCACTCATGCACCTTTGCTTGCTTTGCCCAACTTTGATAAAACATTTGAAGTGCATTGTGATGCTAGCGGTAATGGAATAGGTGGTGTGCTTATGCAAGAGAAGCGCCCAATTGCGTACTTTAGCGAAAAACTTTCCGGTGCACAACTTAAGTACCCCATATATGACAAAGAATTGTATGCTTTGGTGAGAGTCTTACATGTGTGGGAACACTATTTGCGACCTCATGAGTTTGTTATTCACACCGACCATGAAACGCTCAAGTACTTAAAGGGTCAGACCAAGTTGAACAAATGGCATGCTAAATGGAGTGAATTCATTGAGTCTTTCCCTTATGTCATCAAATACATTAAGGGTAAGGAAAACGTTGTGGCGGATGCTCTTTCGCGCAAATGCATGCTAGTTACTCAACTTGAATTGAATGTTATTGGTTTTGAACATATAAAAGACTTGTATGAGCATGATGTTTATTTTGCTACCCCATATGCTAAATGTCAAGTGAAATCTTGTTGGGAGAGCTACTATATGAAAGATGGCTATCTTATGCGTGCTCACAAGCTTTGTATACCCGAGTCTTCTCTTCGTTTGTTGATTTTGCAAGAGGCCCACGGTGGAGGACTTATGGGTCACTTTGGATGCGACAAGACATATGCCACTCTCTCCAACAAGTACTTTTGGCACAAGATGTTTCGTGATGTTGCACGCTTCACCAACCGATGCTCTACATGCCGCAAAGCTAAGTCAAAAGCTCAATCCCATGGTCTTTATATGCCTCTACCTATACCTTTCCAGCCTTGGGAAGATATTAGTATGGATTTTGTGCTTGGTTTGCCACAAACAAAAAATGGCCATGATTCCGTTTTTGTCGTTGTGGGCCGCTTTTCCAAGATGGCTCATTTCAATCCATGTCACAAGATAGACGATGCTTCACATATTGTGAATCTCTTTTGTAGGGACATCTTGCGACTACATGGCGTCCCCAAGGCCATTGTCTCGGATCGCGACGTCAAGTTTTTTAGCTACTTTTGGAAGACCCTATGCGCCAAGCTCGGAATCAAGCTTCTTTTCTCTTCGGCATACCACCCTCAAACCGATGGGCAAACGTAAGTGACGAACCGGACGCTTTCTACCCTTCTTCGCGTGTTGATCAAGAAGAACATCAAGGAATGGGAAGATTGCCTACCCATCGCCGAGTACGCCTACAACCGCGCAAGTCACTCCATCACCGGCAAGTCTCCGTTCGAAGTTGTTTACGGCTTCAATCCATTGTCCCCATTGGAAATCCTAGCTCTGCCTCTACAAGAGCGCGTCAACATGGACGCAAGTGCAAGGGCAATCTACATCAAGAGGATGCATGAAGATACTAGGCGCATGATTGAACGTCAAGTGGAATGCGTCACCAACAAGCGCAACGTCAACAAACACCCCATGGTGTTCAAGCCCGGTGATCTTGTTTGGCTACACCTTCGCAAGGACCGCTTCCCCAACAAACGCAAATCGAAGCTACTTCCTCGAGCCGACGACCCCTTCAAGGTGTTGGCATGCTACAACAACAATGCCTACAAGATCGACATACCACGCGACAAGTACAACGTGAGTGACACCTTCAACGTCACGGATCTATCCCCTTACCATGGTGATGAAGATCTTGATCCGAGGACGGATCTTCCACAAGGGGGGGGGGGAGATGATGTGGAGCATCCCACCAACATCCCCATGGACTCTACACCATCACATCAAGCCACAAAGGGACCCATGACCAGAGCCCGAGCTCATGCCATTGAACACGAGGTGACATCTCTCCTATATGATTCTCTCTTTGATGTTCATGGAACTTGGATGCTACCTCAATCGGAGATCCTTTGCATGATCAGGTACAATGGGAATGAAGATGGTCTAGAAGATGCTCGGAGCGGAGAACGTCAAGCTTGGAAGGAAAAGGGAGGAGCTGAGGACAAGGCCCACCTCTCGGACGTCCGGACTGCCTCGGACGTCCGACACCTGAAGACTGACCTCGCCAGGAAACTCCAGGACGCTCCAGCGCTCGGACGACCGACCGCGCCCGGACGTCCGGCACGCTCCAGCACCCGAACGACCGGACCCGTCCGGAAATCCGACACCCGGCACCCGCACCGAATCGTCGAAAGACCGAAGACCCCCGGACGACCGGGCCCCGAACGTCCGACGCGCCACGGAAATCCGAGAACCCCCATCCAGAGCCGAATCCTCGGACGACCGGCCACCTCCAGACGTCCGGACCGCCGTGAAGCCTCGGACATCCGACCCCGTCCGGACGTCTGGACCCTGTGTGCGCACAGGCCCGCGGGCTTTGGCCCATGTACCCCTTCCTTTAGCCTAGGACTGTATAAACTCCTCTTTCCCCTCTTCCTAGGGTTCGCTTAGGTTTAGCAAATACACTTGTTGAGCTTAGCTCCATTATCTCCCTTCCCTCGTGGAGTGATTCCCCTCTACGTGAGAAGATCCGGAGTGATGCCAAGGCCCCTCTAAGGGAAGATCCCCTCGTGATTCAAGACCTCCTCCTTCGGAGCGAGGAGACTACCGTTACGTGTATCCTTTGGTTGTTTGTGGACCATGATACTCATGTACTCGTGTGATTCTAGTGGATGTGTGATCGGAGTTTGTCCTTGAGTGTTTTCCTCTTGTGATTTTCCCCTCGTGTTCTTCGTGTTCTTCGTGTTCAATCACAAATCCACCTCCAATTCATGAAAGATCGACGCACACGGGCGTGCCCCGTATCAAAGTGCCACCACGTTTTAGACCACCTCCCCTCAATGAAGAGGATTATGAACCTCACATTAACCCAGACACATATGAAGGAGAATTCTTCCAAGAAACACGTCTTTCCAAAAAACGTTTCAAGAACCGCTCTACTTCACCCCAGAACATTGAAGTAGACAGCGACAGTGAATCCGACTTCACCCCTGAGCTGGAACAAGAAGAGCCGGAAGAAGAAGAGGTTACTGCTGCGGATGACCTGTCAATGCTTGACCGATTACATAAAGGAGGCCTTTCACATGTCGTTCCGATAGTGATGATGATGATGCATTTATTGATGATAGTGATGATGATGACACATTTATTGATCCCGAAGCATATATAGACGATCAAGATTTTTATTAGTTCATGTCAGGTATTCAATTATTATTATATACATGATGATGATACACTTAAATTATATACATATTATTATTCATGTCGGTATTCAATTTTTTTATGTTGTACTAATTTCGTTTACTCTTTGTCATGGCAGGTGTTGAAAGATATGGTGGGCGCGGGTCCAGAGCGATCCGCGACTTCTTCGTCGGCGCGTGGTGGGAGGGGTACTACCATTCCACCCGAGCATCTCCGGAGAGCGTTCCTCGCTAGTTTGCAGACACAGGCGGGCGCTTCTTCGTCGGCGCCGATGCCCACCGGGAGAGCAGGTCGGGGGAAGAAGAGAGGAGGAGGTAGAGGTACACGTTCCCATGGGAGACATACGGAGGCTGATGCGCCTTCCTCGCCGCCACGCCAGCTAATTCACCCGAGCACAGGACTTCTAGGGTGGAGGCGTCTTAGGTGGAGGCTACGCGAACTCCTGTCCTCGAGCCTCGGGTCGACGAGCCTTCGACCCACGAGACTCCTGTCCCAGACGCTTCGTCCCATGAGACTTCGGAGCAGAGCAGGGATGGGGCTACGTCCCAGCAGACCCCATGGGATACCTGGCCGGATCTACGTCAGCAGGAGCCGAGTGGCCATGCTGATGGTGGCGGGGATAGCGAGGACGAGGTGGTTGAGGGGGCCACCGTCTACCAGCGCGGTAGTACACGGCTCCCGCCCGTGCCGGCGACCCGCGAGCAGAGGCCGGTGATTAGGCCTAATGGGGAGAAGTAAGTGCATTTACTATTTTTTAACCTTTTGCCTTCACGTTCTTCAAATATCTAATGCGTTGGCTTTGTCATACTGCAGGGGTTGGGATCACGCCGAGGGACTCCGCAGGCCCAACACCGTCCTTGGTGTGCTTTGCCGGCAAAACTTCCCGGGGTTTGTCACGTTGCCCGATGAGGGTCAGCTTCCAGAGCTAGGATTGACCTGGGAGCACTACTTGGCTGCCCCGGCCCCGCCGCAGGAGATGATCGACGGTGTATTGTGCCACACGAAGGCCGACATGGTGATCAGACAGTTTTGGGTAATTTCTCCTTTACACAATTAAAAATCAACAATAGCTAGTTATGGTACTAATCAGTGTTATCTCGTTTGATTGCAGACCTTCTACAGGTGTGAGGAGGGACACGAGGAGGCCACGGCAAAGGTTATCGATGGTGAGTGCAGGCGCCTACTACAGAACTTACGGCACGAGGCTCGGCCGCAGGCTGTTCGAGACTACTACGCCTCGCGTGGTGTTAAGAAGGACAAGTCTTCATGCCGCGGAAAGTTTCTGGAGAAGGAGCAGTACATGAAGGTAATTACCTATTCTTAAGGCCTTGTACTTAGTTTCCTTGATTTGATTCGTAGGCGTACCGCTCAAATTTCTCTTTACTAACTTAGGCGCCCCCGAGATGGTGTGCGGATAAGATGGATTGTTGGGAGGTGTTGGTGGACCAGTGGTGCTCAGACGAATGGCGAGCCGTCCACGACAATGCCCAGAACCGACATGACAAAATGGTTGGTGTGCCACACCATCAAGGCAGCGCCAACTTATATCAGTTCGGGCGGAACTGGGTATGTGGTTTGCTTCATGATTCATGCAATCTATTTCTTGATGCTAGCTTGAGCCCTTTACTAATACTTTGTTCCTCTCTCTCTCTTTTAGGCGAACTACAATAAGACGAAGGTGCCAGGGGTGTACGACCTCTATGCCATGGCCCATACTGCCTCGTACAACAAGGCCAAGGCATTCTCGGAGTCTGAACTCGATCATCCCGAGAACTTCACCAACATCTTCTGCCACCACAAGCTCGTGAGGCACAGAGATGAGGGGAAGGCGAGGAAAGGGGAGGACTTTAACCTGAGCCAGCATCCTATTGATCCAGAGCTGGTGATGATAGCTGGCGGCAGGAGGCCCCATGGCTCGATAGCCATTGGAGATGGACTTATACGGTCTTCTAGCACTCTCCGGGAGATTAAGGCACGCCAAACGAGCTCCTGTCCTGAGATAAGGCCTCGTCCACGGCCAGTCGAGCTCGCCATCGAGGTTAGTCATACGGACTCATATAGCTTTCCTCCATTACATCGTGTGTGTGAACAAAGATGATTACAATGCTAACGAGGAGTTGTTTTGCAGGCTGCTCTTCAGAAAGAGAGAGAGGCATACCAGACGCTTCTGGATGATAGGGACCGGCAGGCGGCGGAGAAGGAGAGGGAGTTGGAGGAGAGGACGGCTAGGTTGTTGGAGGAGGAGAGGGCACGGAACGATGCGTCTAACCGGGCCATGTACGAGCTCATCGTGGTAAGTTTCTTATTCATATTAGCCAAATCATGCACTACAGGTTCGTTTCATTAATAACCAAATGATTGACTTGTCAAAACCAAATGTGCAGTCTATGTGCGAGAAGAACGGCCAGACCCCTCCGCCGATGCCAGTCATTACCACGGCGGGAACGGTGAGTTTCATTTGAATGGTCATTAGTTACTAGTCTTAACATTGCAGTGTCATCATGCTAACGCAAATGATCTTTGGTGCAGCATAACTCCCGAGCCGCATCGCACGATCCTTCTCCGGGGCCAAGTAGTACTCCAGGTGACACCGGCCCGAGCAACCCCGGTGCTTCACCTCCATGATGACGAGGACGGTAAGTTTTCTCTAGTGTTTTGCTTAACAAATGCATAATGACCTATACTTAGCTTATTTAGTTCATTTATGTCATAATTAGCTTACTTAGTTCAAAAATGGCATAATAACCTTGGTTAGATCATAAATGTCATATGCTTAGCTTATTTTCCTACAAAGGGACATAATAATCTTACTTAGCTCCAAAATGACCTAGTTTACCTTGGTTAGCTCATAAATGACCTATACTTAGCTTATTTTCCTTCAAAGGGACATAATAATCTTACTTAGCTCCAAAATGACCTAGTTTACCTTGGTTAGCTCGTCAATGACCTATACTTAGTTTTGTTTCCTCCAAAATGACATAGCAAGCTTACTTAGCACCGAAATGACCTATTTTACCTAAGTTAGCTCTAAAATGACCTATACTTAGCTTTGCTTCCTACAAAATGAGATAATAAGCTTACTTAGCTCCAGAATGACCTATTTTACCTAGGTTAGCTCTAAAATGACCTATACTTCGCTATGTTTCCTCCACAATGACATAATAAGCTTAGTTAACTCAAAAATGGCATAATAGCCTTGGTAACCTCATAAATCCCATATACTTAGCTTATTTTCTTGCAAAATGACACAATAAGCTTAGTAAGGTCAAAAATGGCATAATTACCTCATAAATCCCATATACTTAGCTTATTCTTCTACTTCTTCTAGTATTCTTCTTCTAACTTTCTTATTTCCAATTTTGCAGATTTGATTCACTTCACGTCAGCTTGCTTTGATGTAGTGCTAGTGTTTACTTTCTGTTTTCATTTTGTATCGATGAACTTATGTGAAACTTTCTACCTATGGATGAAACTATGTATGTATGGATGAAACTATTGTAATATGGTGAACAGTGTGACATTTGATACTTTCAATTTGGTATAATTGTTGGTTGATCATATAACAAAAACAGGCAAAAAAGAGGCAATACTGACTCTTTGCCGTCTGCCACCGTCGGCAAAGACCTCTTTGCCGTCTGCCACCGACGGCAAAGAGGGCACGTGGCAGCCGCCTGTACAACCTGGGAACACCAGGCCTGGGCCATTTGGCCTCTTTGCCGTCCGGGGGCCGACGGCAAAGGATGCCAGACGGCAAAGGCAGTGCGGGGGATGCCAGACGACAAAGGATGCCAGACGGCAAAGGCAGTGCGCGGGCAGACGGCAAAGGCAGGACGGGGGCAGACGACAAAGGCAGTGTGGGGGCAGACGGCAAAGGATTCCGTTAGCCACCTAATGGGTCTAACATCAGTGCTACGCCGTCCAGCCTCGTTGCCGTTTGCAGGCTGACGGCAGAAATACTTTGTCGTCCGCTGAGCCTAGACAGACGGCAAAGAAGCCCTTTACCGGAGTTTACAGTGCCGAATCTGTGGCCGTCTACTGGCTGACGGCAAAGGCCTTTGCCGTCCGTGGGTCTGCCCTTTGCCGTCCGCCACAGCAGACGGCAAAGCACCTGATTCCAGTAGTGTTGCGGGGCCACCTCGGGGCAACTCGAGGGATGTCTATCAGGCCACTGTACATAGTGCTCATCCGGTCGTGTCCTGAGAACGAGATACACGGCTCCTATCGGGTTCGTTGACACGTCGGGCGGTCTTGCTGGACTTGTTTTACCTTTCTCGAATGTCTTGCGTGAGGAATTCCGAGAATACTTTGGGCTATCTCGAGGTTGAGGTTTTCCAATGGAATTTCCTAGGAGATCACGGGATTCGTGGTCGAGGTTATTCCCGCGGCGTGTGGTTCATTTGTGATGGATGAGTTGGAGCAGCCCTGCAGGGTTATGTGGCAACTTGGAAACTTTGTTTAACACCCGGTCATAGCAAACTTGATGTAAACTCTAATAAAATACACCAACCGTGTGTGTAACCGTGACTGTCTCTTCTCGGAATTTCTGAACCGAGAGAGAACACGGTGGGGTTATGTTTGACTCGTAAGTAGGTGTTCAGGATCTCTTAGAGATCATTATTAGTTCACGTCCGTTTATGCGACGATCATCCCCCTTTATTCTTGTACTCGTAAGTTAGCCACTCAAATAAATGCTTAGTGCTTGCTGCAGCCTCACCACTTAACCATACCTCACCCATTAAGCTTTAATAGTCTTGCTACCCTTGGAAATGAGATTGTTGAGTCCCCGTGGCTCACAGAATACTACAACAACAGTTGCAGGTACAGGTAATGCGATGCTTTGACGTGAGAGCGATGCTTGTTTGATTTGGAGTTCTTCTTCTTCTTCATCGATCAAGGATGGGTTCCAGGTGGCAGCCTGGGATAGCAAGGATGGATGTCATTTTATCGTTTGATTTCGTCCGTAGTCGGACCCTGCTCTTCTGTATGATGATTGTATATGTTGTTGTATTGATGTGATCTTGATTTAGCTTCTGGCGAGTGTAAGCCAATTCCATATACTCATATCTTCTTTACATGTACTTGTAATGATATCCATTCTTTCGAAAAGACGAGATGCGCTTCTATCCCTGTCAAGGCCCTCGAGCCAAAATAAGGATAGGACCGCATCTTGGGCATTACAATGGCGGCAGTGCCTGGCGACCGTCTCTGTGGTGGTCAGGGAGTGGTTGAGCGCCCACTTGGCGGCGAGGTCAGGGTCGTTGCGGATCCATCCGACGCCACGTCGCTCTTGGAAAATGCGGAGCGGTGACCGACAATGTGTCGGTCGTACCTCGCCTGATGCGTGCTCCGCCTCGAATACAACGGCCCTCGAGCCCGCGGCACCATTGTAACTACCTCCTCGGAGGTGGTGCACGAAGACCGCGGCACCAAGAACCACCTGACAAGGAGCTTCCACAGACTTCTACCTCCCCGACGCGGAGCACCATGACTTCGGCATCGCCGTCGCTAGGCTCGGAGAGGAGGAGGGGCTCGGGAACGGAGACGGGGGAGTGGGGCGGTGCTCGGGGAGGGGGAATGCACCTCTGTGCGTCGCCGGCACACGGTTAAAATAGTCGCGACCATCCCAGGCGAAGGGGTTGTCTGCTTCAATATGGCACAACGGACGGAGTTGGTTCCTCGGGACGCGGCGTCCGCATTGAATCTGTGATGCCCGAGAGGTCACGTCCGACAGCTCCGCCCTCCCGTCCGGTCAAATCGCGACATCAATGCCAACCGTTGCACGCTCTGGACCGACAAGCAGCGCGGGCATCAATGAAAAACGCGGAAGAGGCGGGTGAGGGGTTTTTGGTGGGCCAGGGCGGTCAGAAGCGGGCTTGGTAGTGGTCCGGACGCCCGCAGAGCCTCCCCCTCCCCCGGTTTGTCTCCGGTTTGCGGTAGAAAGCACGTCCGGACCGTCCGAGGAACCGATAAAGGTCCACGTTAGATGGCACAACATGTCCGAACCGCGCAGTATGGACGTATGCAGGCGGTTCGAGGGGTCGGCATTGGAGATGCCCTAAGCGGCTCATGTTGACGTTTCTTTTATTCATGTCATGGGTGCGTTATAGGTGGTCAGATATGTTAGATGTGTATAGCCCCTTTTCTGTATATCCCCATTGTAACACACAAGTATATGTATTGGCCTTTGGCCCCAGTGAATGCAAGTTGCTCATTCTCTAACATGGTATCAGTTGCCAGGTTTGCCTCTCTCCCGCACGATGCAACCCGTGCGTGCTCCACCCCCATCGCCGCCGCTGCTAGCCCCCGTTCCTAGCCCCGGCCGCTGCCCCTGCCCAGACCCGCTCGCCGCCGGCCGTCTCCCGCTCCTCCCCGCCTGGATCCGCTACCGGCAGGCCTTCTCCCGCTCGTCCTAGCCCGGATTCGTCGCCGGCCGGCCGTCTCCTGCCCGGCTGTCGTCCGGCCGCATCAGGCTCGTCCTCCTCGCCTGGATCCGCCACCCGGCCGCTGCTCCTGCTCTGCCTCGCCGCCCGGCCGCCTCCCGCCATCGTCCGGCCGCGGCCGCCCCCCTGTCAGCCCGTCCGTGCTTGGATCCGCGGGCCAGCCGCCGCCCCTGCTCTGCCTCGTCGCCGGCCGCCTCCAGCCCTCGTCTGGACGAGGCTGCTCCCGTCTGGCCCTCGCCCGATCTGGCCTCGCCTCCCCCACTCATGGTTTGGGCTCGGGCGCGCCTCTTCTGGCCTCGCCCCCGCCCGATCTAGCTCGGGTTTCCTCTGACTGTTGAAAAAAAAACAGAGAGCTCCTCATGTCCTCCTCGGGCTATGTCGTTGTTCCTCGGTGCTCGGTGATCTTCGATGGCACCAACTATGCTGAGTTTGTGGGCTTCATGCGTATCCATATGCGCGGTCTTCTCCTGTGGGGCGTTCTCTCTGGCGAGGTCCCCTGTCCGTCATGCCCTGTGGCTCCCATGGCTCCTATCCCACCGGTGCCGCCTGTTCTCGCTGCTGGTGCTTCCCAGGCTGATAGGGATGCAGCCAAAGCTCTCGATGATGCTGCGGTCGATGCTTATGATCAGCAGGTATCAGCCTATTCAGATGCTCTTTCTGTCTACCGAGATGATCTGTCTGCTTACACTCAGTGATGCAATGATGATGCTCGAGCTGCTGCTGTTCTCACTACGAGTGTCCTCCCTCAGTTTGCTTCGGAGTTCATGAGCCTCGGCACTGTTGCAGCGATGTGGTCTTACCTCTGTCAGCGCTATCAGCCCTCTGGTGATGCGCTCTACTTATCTGTGGTGCGTCAGGAGCACGCTCTTCAGCAGGGTGACTCTTCTGTTGATGAGTTCTACACGCAGAGTTCTGCCATCTGGCGCTAGCTTGACTCTCTTCGGATAGTTGTTTGTGGAACCTGCCGTTGCTGCCAGACTATGCGGTCCGACTTGGATTTTCAGCGTGTGCATGAGTTCTTATCTCGCCTCCGTTCCGAGTTTGAGCCCCGACGTGCTCACTTGCTTGCTCGTGGTCGTGTTCCTATCTCGGAGGTGCTTGCTGAGCTTCGTGCTGAGGAGACCCGCCTTCGTTCTGCTGGGTTGCTTGCGATTCCTTTTGTGTTGGCTGCTCGAGCTCCTGTGTCGTCTGCTCGTCTCACCGCTCCACCGCTTCTGCCCACACCTTCAGGGGGGTGGGTCGCCCTCCTTATGCTGAGAAGGGCCGATCGCACCGTGACACTTTCTGTGGCTACTGCTCCAGGCCAGGTCACCCAGAGTCTGATTGTCGCCAGAAAAAGCGAGACCAGAGGCGCTCTTCTTCTAGTGGGACTCATGCGTCTTCCTCGACTCCGTCACTCACTGACCAGGACATTGTGCGGCTCAAGCGCCTCCTGGCTTCCTCCGGATCTTCATCGATGGGTTCCGCTGCCGTTGTGACTGCCTCCACCCCTCCATCACTGCCGGCACCTACACAGTCAGGTACATCTTCGTGGGTTCTGGATTATGGAGCTTCTTTTCATATGTCTTCTGATTCTTCCGCGTTGTCTTCTCTTCGATCTCTTGATTATCCTATTAATGTTCTCACTGCCGATAGCACACCCCTTCCTGTTGCTAGCCGTGGCACTCTCTCTACTCCCTCTTTTTCTGTTCCTAGTGTTTCTCATGTTCCCCGTCTTACCATGAATCTTTTTTCCGCTGCCCAACTTACTGATTCTGGTTGTCATGTAATTCTTGATTCCGACTCTTGCTCTGTTCAGGATCTTCGCACCAAGGCTCTGGTTGGTGCTGGCCCTCGGCGCCGTGAGTCAGAGGGCCTTTGGGAGGTTGATTGGCTTCGTGTTCCTTCCGCTGACACCACTTCTGCCAGTTCCCATGCTCTTGCTGCCTCCTCTTCTGCGTCCTTCCAGCAGTGGCATCATCGACTTGGTCACATCTGTGGCTCCCGCTTGTCGTCGTTGGTGCGTCAGGGTGTCTTAGGGTCTGTCTCTGGAGATGTTTCTTTACATTGTGATGGTTGTAGACTTGGAAAACAGACCCAGTTACCTTATCCTACTAGTGAGTCTGTATCTCAGAGTTCTTTTGACTTAGTTCATTCCGATGTATGGGGTCCTGCTCCCTTTGATTCGAAAGGTGGTCATCGCTACTATGTTCTGTTTATTGATGATTTCTCTCGCTACACTTGGCTCTACTTTATGAAATCTCGTAGCGAGGTTCTCTCTATATACAAATAATTTGCTGCCATGGTTCACACCCAGTTTTCCATGTCTATTCGTACTTTTTGTGCTGACTCCGCTGGAGAGTATATCTCCCAGATGTTGCGTGGGTTTCTTGCGGAACAGGGTACTCTTGCCCAGTTCTCATGTCCGGGTGCCCATGCTCAGAATGGTGTTGCGGAACGTAAGCATCGTCATTTGCTTGAGACGGCTCGTGCGCTGATGATCGCCGCTTCCCTTCCACCCCACTTTTGGGCTGAGGCCGTTTCCGCATCCACCTATCTCATCAACATTCAGCCATCGACTGCCTTGCAGGGTGGTATTCCTATGGAGTGTCTCACTGGTCGTTCTCCTGACTAGTCAGCTCTTCGTATGTTTGGATGTGTATGCTATGTTCTTCTTGCCCCGCGAGAACGCACCAAATTGACTGCTCAGTCGGTAGAGTGTGTTTTTCTTGGTTACAGTGATGAGCACAAGGCTATCGATGTTGGGATCCTGTTGGTCGTCGGCTGCGCATTTCGCGTGATGTGACTTTCGATGAGTCTCGTTCTTACTACCCCCGCCCTTCCTCCTCGAGCTTTTCTATGGACGATATTTCTTTCCTTCTCCTTCCTGATACATCCTCCTCTGTGCCTCATGTCTCTCCCCTTCCTCCGACCCGTCTCACTCTTCCCCCCACGCCACCGACACCACCTTCCCCTCCATCCTCCTCTCCACCATCCTCTCCGGTCTGTCGGCCTCTCTCTCTCCTTTTCCTCTCCACTACACTCGCCGCCCTCGTATTGAGGATGACTCTCCTGACGCGTCTTCCACTTCCGGAGCACCTCCTTCCACGCCTCCACTGGTTCATAATCTTCGTGCTCGACCTCGACCCCCACCTGATCGCTACTCTCCTGACCAGTACGGCCTCTCTATTGTTGCTGAGCCGACTTCCTATCGGGCTGTCCTGACTCAACCTGAATGGCAGCTTGCGATGGCCGAGGAAATTGCTGCCCTTGAGCGTTCTGGCACGTGGGATCTGGTTTCCCTTCCTTCCGGTGTTCGTCCCATCACGTGCAAGTGGGTCTATAAGATTAAGACTCGCTCTGATGGTTCTCTTGAGCGCTACAAAGCTCGTCTTGTGGCTCTTGGTTTTCAGCAGGAGCAGGGCCGCGATTATGATGAGACATTCGCTCCTGTGGCCCACATGACCACTGTCCGCACTCTCCTTGCTGTAGCTTCTGTTCGTCATTGGTATGTGTCTCAGCTTGACGTTCAGAACGCCTTTCTCAATGGTGAGTTGCGTGAGGAGGTTTATATGCAGCCACCACCGGGGTACTCTGTTCCTGATGGTATGGTCTGCCGACTTTGACGCTCTCTCTATGGTCTTAAACAGGCCCCTCATGCCTGGTTCGAGCGGTTCGCCTCTGTAGTGACTGTCGCGGGCTTCTCGCCTAGTGATCATGATCTCGCTTTGTTTATTCACACATCTCCTCGTGGTCGGACTCTTCTCCTTCTATATGTAGATGACATGATCATCACTGGCGACGACTCTGACTACATTGCCTTTGTTAAGGCCCGCCTTCGTGACCAGTTTCTGATGTCTGATCTTGGTCTCCTTCGCTATTTTCTTGGGATTGAGGTTTCTTCGACCTCTGATGGCTTCTTCATCTCCTAGGAAAAATATATTCAGGATCTTCTTGCTAGAGCCACTCTTGGTGATGAGCGCACTGTTGTGACTCCTATGGAGCTCAACGTTCAGCTTCGTGCGTCTGATGGTGATCCTCTTCCTAATCCCACTCGCTATCGCCACCTCGTTGGGAGCTTAGTCTATCTCGCTGTTACTCGTCCTGACATATCCTATCCTGTTCACATTCTCAGTCAGTTCGTTTCAGCCCCCACCTCTGTCCACTATAGTCACCTCCTCCGTGTTCTACGATGTCTTTGGGGCATGATCTCTCATCGACTTTTCTTTCCCCGCTCCAGCTCTCTCCAGCTCCAGGCCTACTCTGATGCTACATGGGCTAGTGATCCTTCTGATCGACGCTCGTTGTCTGCTTATTGTGTCTTTCTTGGCGGCTCTCTCATTGCCTGGAAGACAAAGAAACAGACTGCAGTTTCTCGCTCGAGTACAGAGGCTGAGTTGCGCGCGATGGCTATGTTGACGGCTGAGGTGATCTGGTTACGATGGTTACTTCAGGACTTTGGTGTGTCTGCTACTACATCGACTCCCTTACTGTCGGACAGTACAGGCGCTATCAGTATTGCGCGTGACCCGGTGAAGCATGAGCTCACCAAGCACATCGGTGTGGATGCATCCTTTGTGCGTGCTGCTGTGCAGGATGAGGTTCTCGCTCTTCACTATGTGTCCTCTGAGTTACAGTTGGCGGACTTCTTCACGAAGGCACAGACTCGAGCGCAGCATGGTTTCTTTCTCTCCAAACTCAGTGTTGTTGACCCACCATGAGTTTGAGGGGGGTGTTAGATGTGTATAGCCCCTTTTCTGTATATCCCCATTGTAACACACATGTATATGTATTGGCCTTTGGCTCCAGTGAATGCAAGTTGCTCATTCTCTAACAAGATAGTGGGTTAAGCGGTTAAGGCATGGTTGTTTTCCAGTGAAACTGTCAAAATTCCTACGGTTTTGCATGCTGATCACCAAATGTTTTGGAAAGTTGCTTTTTTTGAGATAAGGTAGACAAACAAGTAATGGGGAGTAGTGTTTTGTGATCTCCAGCACACAAACTGGATCTAAAAAATTGGTCTGTACAGTGAGGAGACCAGGGAGCTTATGGATATTGGGTGCAACCGGTGGGAGACGGTCGCACGGGCTATCTTTGACCGGTTTGGATGGCGAGCTATTAATAGGCTAGGTGTATTGGCATCGTAGCCTTTTGGTATCGTTGGATGTGGCAGTCATTTACTTTATTTGAACCTGTTTTATTATGGCTCGGTTTGTGAGACCATAGCGGACCTAAAACTTTGTTTTGGTACTTTTTTAATAATATGGCCGTATGCATCGATTGATGCAGAGGTTGTGGCGCTGTTCCTCCTTCTCCCAAAAAAAAAAGTGAGGAGACCAACTTAAAATTCAGTTGGCGTTGTCTTTCTACCTGATTCAGTAACTAAGAAGATGATCCAAAGCGACAGAACAGACCACCAAATAATTTACCACACGACCATTTCATTCCTTGTATGTTTGTACGTACGTATCTGTACCACACAATCAAAAGAAGTGGGAGCAATATACAATTACATGCTTGTTTCCTGAACTCCTGAAAGCTTCACAGCTGAGAGTCTTGAGACTATATTTAAGCACCGATCGCCTTGCACTCCAGGACGCCAACAATTAGTTCCAATCAAACCAATTACATCATATCATCGGGCAGAAAACGCAAATAATTGAAGCATCCCTTACATTTCTTCGGTCCTGCGCTGGATGTGTCTTCAGTTCAAGCTAAACCTGAAAGAAAAACGATCGTTGTTTTCAAAATGAGTTTGGTATTGCAATGATGAAATTAGATTTGATTCTATTTCAATCCGCTAGTTTTCAACGATTTGCCGGGTTTTACGCGATTTGCGACACCGTCCTCCCAGGAACAAGCCTTTGTTCTTTTCTCGGCCATCCGATGAAATGGCCAGTAACTTATTTGTTCGAGACGAAAAAATGATCAGTAGTTGAGATGAAGTAGGTGTCTGTCTCTGATAGCACAAGTTGTAAGCCAAAGGTTGGTGCTACGAGTGTTTGTCTTAGACGCATGGTCCTTACTAGTACAGTTGTAGCTGTACCAATACGGACGCCACCAATCATGTTCCTCTCATCTAGGATCCAATGTCTCCAAAGAGCTTCCCAATTCTTCTTCCTCCATACGTTGTACATTTTGCAAATAAATAAAAATAAACATATCACGAAGTATCTGGGTATTCATGGGAGCTACCTGATGGTCCAGACGGGGTGCCAACTTGCGAAAGTTGGTTGCAGCACCATCACCGTGTGGCGATCGAGCAGCTGACATTCAAGCGTGGATTCACTTGAAATGCTAACTGTACCATGAGCGGAAGTAAAGCACAATTTTCTGCTCGTGTGTACGGTGATGCGTGCGACGTAATTAAGCCTACGCAGGCAGAGGCTACGGAGGGACAGAGCGAATCCTGGGTTAGCTTTTGCTTGGAGACAGGTGTTTCGCTCATAGTCGTCGGTCATCAAGCAAGGCAGATGCCCCGTCTCCGTTCTATCTGGATGGTCTACACTGCATACAGTAGCCTGCCTGTGCCAGGGGCATCTTGTAGGCCACAAAATATGTGTCTTGCTTGGCATCACTTTTAGGTAGGAGTACTAAATCTGTAGGTGCCCCTAGACGACAATGACATGTCGTGGTCGTACGAATATATGCGCTACTCTTTGCTTTCTGTCCGAATTCCCCATTGACTTGTGGAATCTTTCCTTGTGCTTGGCATCGATGATGATATATAGATGGTTGATGCTTTCTGGATGGATCAGTTTTGCTCCGATCAACATGTCAAATTGATTGGCATGTTAGGTTCCATTCCGTAATTTAGCAGGATTATTTATACACAATGGTTTTGCGGGAAATGAACACCGTGGAATTTCTCAGTCGCAAATACGCTTTCAAGAATGAGTTCTGAGAGTGATACCATGCGTATCACCCAGGTTTCTCTTTAAGGATTTTTTCGAAAAGGATTTGCAACTTTAAGCCTCTTCCTATCACTAAGTGTTGCACATTTTTTACTGGTTCATGTTTCTGTTTTGATATCCTAGTTGAAAACTCTACCTATCAAAGTCATATATTCATTCATGCAATTTCTGAGAATGCAAATTTTGGGAATAGTTTGTGCAAGCGCAAGGCAGCAACGTAACAGAGATACGAAATGGAGGAACGATCAGCTTACCATGTCATTCTGAGCAGGTACACCTGGCACCTGCTCATTGGGCTCCCGGCGGAGACGCCGCGCGGCGCCATGACGCCGTCGTCGCAGGACAGCCTCACGGGCACCATGCCGGTGCGCACGGCCCCGACCCGGACGCCGATGTGGGTGTCCACGACCACCTTGAACGCGAGCCGCCGCCGCCGGTACCCGTCGCGCACGCGGGCCGCCACCGCCTCGTCGACCACCACCCCCTTCGCGGCCGCCACGAACCCGACGACCGCCACCCTCCGGGCGCCGTGCTCGAAGCCTGCCACGGGCGCCCACCCCAGCGTGATGTCGCCGTCACTGTCGGCTAGGTAGACGCGGCCCTCGCCGTCTCCGTACTCGAAGGCGATCTTGTCGTTGGGGTTCCAGGACACCACCTTCACGGCCGCCGTGACGTCCATGGCCGACACCGCGGAGGAGTTGCCGACGCGGAACCGCGTCGTCGAGACCGGCTGGAGGTGGAACGACGGCGGCCGCGGGTGGTAGCAGAGGTACGCCAGGCAGGCCGCGGCGACCGCGAGGCAGAGCGCGAGCAGGATGAACCCGGTTGCGAGGCAGCACACGCGGCGGCCGGAGCACCCGCTGCCGCTGCGATGCCGCTTCCGCGGCGCCCCGCCGCCGCGCTGCTGTCGGTAATGGTGCGCTGGCGGCGGCTTTAGCGGGATCATCTGAGGCGGGGGCGCGAGGGGTGGCTTCTTCAGTGACGGCGTCGTCCTTGCCGGCGCTGGCCCGGCAGCCGCCGCCACGGCGGCCTTGGTTTTGGGCTTCGGCGCCAAGGAAGGCTTGTCGTCCATCGATGGTTCTTGGTCCCGACTGTGAGCCGACCGTGGTGTGTGTCCGAGAGAAGCTTAAAGACTGGGTTTGGTCTGTGAAATTGGCAAGTGGCAATGGAGCGGCAGTGGCAAGGCAGACGCTATGGAAGTGGAACGCAGTTATCCCACGTCCAGTGGGACGTCCCCGATTTATCTTGACCATCTACCGCGCAACGGAAGGTGGACTCTTGTTGTTGCATTTACAACCTCGAGTTTGAACATTTTAGCAAATTGCTCACCTTGCAAACTCTTTTTTTTTTTGCGGGGACACCTATTACTATTGGCCAATATCTGCCGAGCGACTTAAATCACACAACCCCTTCCCTCTCTGTCTTCCTCCCTCTCGTTTCTTTCTCCCTTAGTCAAGCCTCCACAACCATGGCACCTCCTATATTTCTAGCCCCTCTTGGTCACTCAGCCGCATGCCCCCTCCATCATGGCTAGGCTCTCCGACATTGATTGGTATGCTTCATCCCCGATCAAGCAGGTGGATGAAAAGGCGGTGGGGAGGGAGCTCTAGATAACTCTTGTTATAAGGCTAACCACTGTTTATATCAGGTTAAGATCATAAATTGTTTTATTTCAATATTTTTAGCCCGACTAAACAACATAACATGATGCACCGCTAGCTACGCTCAGTTGTACTGCCATATACTAATATCTCTATGCATCAAGATATGCTTTGCTATTCTTGGTAATAATATCATATACTCTTACCATTCTACTCATGTAGTATCATACATATCGATAGCACCATATAGATATCGTACGAAATGAATGAAAAATGGTAAAACTCTCAAGAGACATGTATTGCCTTTGACATGTGTGATTTTTGTTTCTCTTATGAAGTCTTGCAAATGAACTGATTGGCTTCTTGTGCCACTTAACACAGTACAATATGTATGATCACACGTTTCTTTATGGGGAGCACGTAGCCAACTAATGGTTTTTTGTCTCTAGCCTTGAAATCGGATGAGAGTAGGAGACTATATGGAGTAAGTTGGAGAACAAGAACCTTTGGTCTATGGATGTATATACACCCTATATGTAGAAAAAAATAGTAATTAAATAAAAAGTAAAAAAACTGAAAATATTATTGAAATAAACTTGACCTTCCATTGTACTTGTAAAAAAATCCACAAGAGGGAAAAAACCGTTACTTCTTTTCGGAAAAAAAGAATCCATCCAAAATAATTTGAATAGTGACCTATAATAGCAAATAACTTTTGTTTTTTTGCCCTGAATCCATGAATATTTATATACTAGTACAAAAAAAAAGTCAAGTTTATTCTCAAAAAACTTCTAATTTTTTTCAACTTTTTATAAATTTATTTCAATATAAATCCTATATCAATTGTATATACACCCAGAAACCAAAGGGTATTTTCCATAATTTGGATGCTACTTGAAGTGGTAGGAAAGTATTTCACCCAGAAAAAAATCTTGGTTAGTGATGACAAGGGGAAAACTTTGTTTTGATAGCACCGCTAGCACACAATGGAAGTGTACTACGGATAGTCGTTTGTTCTCGGTAATGTACATTACTTTTATAAAGTCACACTTGAATCCCGACTATTTTTTAAATCAGAATTTAAAGAAAACCTTTTTTAAAAGCATTGCGAGAGTATGTGCTATCCATAGTGCAAAAATTTGTGTCATGCTGAAAGATGAGTGCTATCCATATCGCACGAATTTTATGAAACCACTAGTGGTCGTTGGGACTGCCCACTAGTTGGGTGTGAGTTATGGGCTTGACATGCATTACTATTGTTTTACTTACTTTATAAAACCCTTGGTTAGTGATTTCTGTGGCTAGATAAACCAATGGAAAAGAATATACTCCATTTGAATGTGATCGATTTACTTTTAGTACCTTAATAGTTTTTACTTTTCACAAAAGCTTACATTTCAACACAACCTCAACATAGCATAGTCAGCCAACCTCCACTACTACAAGAATAGACTCCAGGTCAGTGTGGAAATGCTTGCAAGTAAAGTACCGGTTTAGCTTCTCACGTGAGCAAGATCGAGGATTCGATGTGGATGACTTCCTAGGAACATGGATGATGGAAGTATAGAAAAGAGTCGACCCAGATGGTTGCATATGGTTTGGCATATCATCGTTCTTTTCCATTCTTGATGTTTTCAAGTTTATTCTGGGATGAGGAATCTCATATGTAAGTACCAGATCTTAAGGCTGAGTGTGATGCACTATCCACTCATCATAGGAGCGGCACAAGAGATCCATAAATGTAATCTGGTTTAGTAAATCTGGTCCCGACATGGTGTCGGCATTCCCCTCTTATGTGAATTAACATCTTGCCCTCTCCATCGACGGTGCGGTGACACTGTAGTAATGTCATCGTACGGTTATGATGACTTGTCTGCCATCGAGTTTGCAGTTTGAGGTGTAGACTAAGAATGTGTCCATGATGTGTTGGGAAACGTAGTAGAAAACAACAAAATCGCCCTACGATCAACTAGGAACACTATGAAGATACAATAAACGGTTGGGATCGGATCGTTAGCAACTCTGAGTAGCAGCGGAACAAGACGAGTTGGTGTAGATTGTCGATGAAGTCCCTCGAACCGTAGATGAAGGTTCCCGCGAACCGCCCATGAATGATCCCTCGAATTGAAGACCGAAAGCACGACCTCTCTACTTGGTTGCACGCATATTGCCATCACGATCCGGCAGTGCTGCACCATCCAAAGCTGATCGTCGCCGGAGAATTAGAGGGAGGAGATTAGAACCACAATGGGCTTCTAATTATGAGGATTATAGTATCTAGACTGGCTCTAATTGATCAACTAGGATGAACTAGAACTGGAATTAGAGGACTAGAGGAGACTTTAAAAGTTGTGAAGGGTTGGGAATTCTCTAGTATATATAGGTGGAGGGGAGAGGAGAGGGCAGCCACCAAGAAGGGAAAATCCCTCCTTGGGGCGCCGGCCTTGGGAAGAGGAGTTGGGCTCCTCCCCCACTCCAATCCCCCCCCCCCACAAAGGAAATGGGGCGCCACTTCCTATTGGCCCTAGTTGGCCCAATACTCATTCCCCGGTTTGGCCTTTTAAGGCCCGTTGGTATTTAATTTAATATAAAAGACTTCTAATAAATATTAGACCCTTTTATATATAATTTAACAGCCCAGGAAACATCTTCCATCTATATATTATGTATCGGTAATACCCCATATTACCCGATACTCTCTGAAACCCTTCTGGTGACACCGGAATGCTTCCGGATCCTCTCGAAACTATTTCAAATATTAATAAAACAATTTCACAAATATGTTCTCATTACTCCCACACTACTAACACTTAGTAGATCGTGATTACTTTAAGCTTGTGGACCCTGTAGGTTCGGTAACGCATATACATGAACAAACTCCTTCATGCAATGATCGATAGCGGAACCGTGTACATCCATATCGGTCCATGTGAGTACACGAATGTTATTTGAGTGAACCATTGATTACCATGTGACACTCCCTTTTCTTTGTGATACTTTACAAAACCCGAGAAGCATTGGTATACTCTTGATTTATTCACATGCTCGCTATATCGTTGTTCTCGTTACCGGTTTTGTTCTTCTTTCTTGTTGATGTGTTACGGCATCCCCGTGATATAGTCATCTGTGTCTGGCCAGACGATGGCGGATGTCGTCACACCGAGAGGACCCTAAGAATATATGCCCATCGTCGGAGGAGCAAATCCCAATCTTGAGCTATATGGTCCCTTGTCAAACTTCCCGATGGACCTGTAAGTTGTCGTTATGATCACCTAGTTACAGATGACGTTTGAGCAACCCCTGAAAGCACATATGCTCCCTTGGTGGTTTTGATAATTCATGACAACATACATTGTCTCTTGGACTAATATTTCTACCTAGTTTATTTCAGGTTTAGTCCACAGAGAGTGATGGCTTGGCAAAGGATTGTGAGGAGATACCCCAAGATGCAAGGAATGGATTGGCAAAGCTTCAAGCTAGAAGACTCTACATTTTAATTTGTGAGAAATCACTTTGAGTCCATAGGAAAGCCAATACTATTAAAAGGGGGTAAGGTATTGTTGGTGAACAAATTGCTCCACGTGCACAAGTGCTAGTCACCAAAAACACCCACAAGCTCTCCCATAAAGATTTTGTCTAAAACCCTTCCACTCAAAATCGGTGCTACCAACTTCCATATCGGCTACACCGAGTTTAAACCCTAGACAGAAACCCTAGCCACAAACCCTTCTCGGTACTACCAAGTTTTTCATCGGTGCCATCGAGTTCCAGTGACCAACTTTCTGTTAGCTGTTTCACAAGAATCGGAATTTCCAAGAATTGTGAATCGGTCTCACCGAGTTTGGAAACTGCCCTCGGCCACTCATATCGGTACCAACGAGAATCATATATCGGTCTCACCGAGATTCCTAAAGTTGCCACATTTTGAACAAATCGGTACGACCGAGTTTTCACTTCGGTTTCACCGAGTTGCTCAATAATGGTGTAACGGTTGGATTTTTGGAGATGCCTATATATACCCCTCCACCACCATTCACTCGAAAGAGAAGCACTCAGAACTATTCCACACTTTCCCTATCCAAATTTCTGAGAGAGAACCACCTACCCTTGTGTTGAGATCAAGATCATCCACTCCAACCATATGGATCTTGATTTCTAGCCTCCCCAAGTTGCTTTCCACCCAATCAATCCCTTCCACCAAGCCAAATGTGTGAGAGAGTGATTGAGTGTTGAGGAGTCTATCATCTTGAAGCACAAGAGCAAGGAGTTCATTATCACTATCAAGCCTATTACCTTTTGGAAGGTGGTGCCTACTAGATTGGTTAGGTGTTGCTTGGGAGCCTCCTACTTCGTGTTGTGGAGTTGAACCAAGAAGTTTGTACGGGCAAGGAGATCGCCTACTTCGTGAAGATCTACCCATAGTGAGGCTAGTCCTTCGTGGATGGAAGCCGTTATGGAATAGGCAAGGTTGCTACTTCGTGGACCCTTATGGGTGGAGCCCTCCGTGGACTCTCGCGACCGTTACCCTCCGTGGGTTGAAGACTCCATAAACGTGGATGTATGATAGCACCACCTATCGGAACCATGGGAAAAATCCTTGCGTCTCCAAATTGTGTTTGATCTTCCTATCTCTACTCTCTCTTACATGTGCTTGTCCTACTTTCCGCTGCCAAACTTGTTGACTAGCATGTGTAGGGTGCATTAGACTTGTTATAATTGCTAAAACTGCCCACCAATTAACTTGGGAAAATGTTAGGTTTTAATTCTTGCAAGTAGTCTATTCACCCCCCCCCCCTCTAGACGTCTCTTCTATCGATCCCTTCAACCCCAAAGCTCATCGTACTGTAAGAACTTACTACGATACTCTCTTGGTCTAAGGAACATAAAACACATATCAACACTCCGTGTTATAACAATTGATTTCAGACGATATTATCTCAAAGTATAACAACCAAGTTTTGGGTCGATTCAATATGATCGTTCTTCTAACGTCATACTCTCAATATTGTTTTAGAGTCATCCTTACACTTAACGATATCCTAAAATCTAGAAAACAAGATCACCAACAACATTTGAGCCAGTCTTAGAGGCAAGACTAGGAACCTTCATTTTACTGTTTATCATTCCACACGTGCATATGAGTTTTCCACTGAATCGCGTATTCCATGATCATAGCAGTTATAGCGTAGAATATAAACTCTTAATTATGAATATGCAAATATAATAATACAATATGATTGCCTCTAGGGCATATTTCCAATAGTCTCCCAGTTGCACTAGAGCCAACAATCTAGTTAGCACATTTTACTTTTACGCCAATGGCAATCTGGTGTGAGGCCATGCTTTGCTTATGGTATAGACTTCGATCTATCGAATCTGACAACTTCAGATTCATGTGTATCATTTGTATTTCAATGCATCTACCACGCCTTCAAAAGAATTCATAATTTTATGAAATTGTCTTTGTATATATTGAATCACTGGCAGAACCTTTTGATTCCTTAGACTGAGCTATGGAACCACTATTAAGAAAAGTGTTCCATTTGCACAATCACCTAGTAACCATACCAAGTTCATAAATGAAATTTTGATTCATAAACCTCCATTGTTGTTTCTAAAGAGACAATATACTCAACCTTCTGTTATAGAATTCACCACAGTAACTTTCTTGGATCAATTCCAACTTACTCTGCCACCATTAAATCATTTAATTAAAATTGAAAAATGCTTGGAGCATCAATGAAGATTTTGTCGATGTACTACTTACATCGAACATGTGTTAATGTAGTTCCTTACATAATCTCTTCATTTTCTCCGTATGCGAGAAACATGCCGTCAGAACTTAACGACAATTTTACTGTTGTCCTCTCATCAACAATTTGACGATTCTGGTAACTTTTACTCACAACTTACTTGGATTAATGGACATATCTGGTTATTTGCATACCATGGAATATAATTAACACAAGTGTGATTGAAATCATGTATTTTGTTCATCAGTATTTCAGAATACCGATTCTTGTTTAAACTTCTTCCATGTGCCTTCGACGAGAAACTTTTCTTGGCTTATTTTTCATACTAAACATCTTTAGTACCTTGTCAATATGTATTTTGGCTAAGCCCAATTAGACACTATTATCTCCATAGATTATTATGTATAATACCAATGCTATATTGCCTAAGTATTTAACTTAAAAACTATTTTCAATAAAGTCTTAGTTTGTGGCAAGAAATTTATATAATTGTGAATCATCAATGTGTCATGTACACACAGTGTTTAGAAATATTATCATTCTCCCACTTACTTTCTTGTAAATACAAGTATCTTTGCTTTCCTAGATGAAATCAAATTATTTGACCATTTCGTCACAACAAAGATTCCTACCCCACTATGCTCGCTTCAGTTCATTATAGGATCTCTTGAAGTTTGCACACTTAGTAGCATCCTCTAGATTAACAAAATTACTTTGGATCGTATCATATATACAATCCCAGTTCTATTTCCATCTCCCAGGAATTCCTTTGAGATCCATCTATTATATCTCATAATTTAAATATGTAGTAGTTGCTAGTTTAATCTGAACTGACTTTAAGTATGACGAGATAATCTCATTATTGCCAATTTCTTGATCTCGTCATAAACTATTTGTAACAAGTCAAACTTTATAAAACATTTTTTTATCTTTGTTAGTTTATAGATCCATTACTACGTCAGACTCTAAGTCTTTCAGAGGGTTCATCAAGTTCTAAAGTTGATTCACGTATATGGATACTATCTCAGATTACCTTGGCATATAGTCATTTGCGAAGTGAGGGACCATCAACACTTCTCTATGTATATAGGTTCATTGTTTGTTTCAACAATATTTCGTCTGCACAACACGAAGGTTTGCATGAATTTTCCTCAAGCTATATAGTTCAGCCGCAAGTTCGAACGAAGTCTCTATATCTCATGTAGAGGCTTTCATATCAGTCATTGTTGGAAATTCTAGAACCACTTCTAGTGTTTCTTTTCTTTGATATGATTTCAAAGATTCTATAATCTCGTCGAGTTGCTCTGTCTGCCCACTCACTCTTTACTGACATTTTTCTCTTAAAAATTACCGCACTCTGTGGCAAAATACTTTGCCTCGGGGTAGTGATAGAGGAATACTTAACCATTTGGGATAACCAATAAAATAACACTTATCATTTCATATCTTATATATTGTCATATCAATATTTTTGATGGCGCTCTTTTCAATGTAAAAGCCACGTCTCTAATGCATCATTTTAAAAGTATATTGGCAAATTTGATTAATGTCATCTTTGATCTCACTATGTCATACATAGCTTGATTACATCTACTCAAAACACTCTACTCTTAGTAGTGTTCTAGGAGGTGCAAGCTATAAAATCATTTTCATAGCTCATCAGACATTTGCTAAACTTGTAACTCAAATTTTCTCTCTGCAATCCAATTGTAGAAATATAACTCTATTGTTACAATAATTCCTACCTCATTTTGGAAACCTTTTAAAACATTTCAAATGATCCAGATTTATGTCTCCGTAAGTAAATATAAACATCTACTTGAGTCATCCTTGAAGATAGATAAATCAGGGAAGGTGTTGTGGTTGCGAGTTTGGGACGTGCATAAATGAGTGAGAGTTGGTTTGAAACGACAAAAACATTGGCTTTGAGTGGAATGAGCACGATGATGTGGTGGACACTCAAAATGAAAGTGCAGGTGGTGTGTGTTGGAGTTGGGCTACTTGCTTCGACCAAGTGGGCTGGTCAAAAATCTTTGAGCTACACCATTTTGCCAAGGGACATGCAATTAATAATAAAACAATGCTAAAGAGTTTTTTTTACAAAATAAATTAGCCTCGTGAGCACACCAACCATCAAATTAATCCGACGTGGGCTATTGTGACTTTTGTGACTTGGGTGGTCACTTCATCAAGTTATGTGTAGGGTATGGACACTTTCATCAAACATATTTTTAATAAAAAAAATATTAATCTGAAAAATGTACCAACAGTACAACAATACATACCAATAATTTGCATCACTCACTATGCAATTGCCTTAGATAACAATACATATTAACAACTTGCATGGCAACTCTAACTTTGTGTATTGCTATGCAAGGCCGTATATGTAGTACGTGAAAAGGACTGACCTACACTACATAACACTTCCTAATTTTCTTGATTAGGAATTTGTATTATTCAATAAGTTCTATTATAGTCTGCATGACATTATTATTATAAATTGTCTAGACCCGAATGGAGCTAAACATTTGTGCGACATTCATTTCGAGCAAATTGACCATGTAACCACTACATGTGTTATGTCTTCTACAAACATGTGTAATATGAAATTATCTTAG
This sequence comes from Elymus sibiricus, assembly GCA_039707655.1. Taxonomy (NCBI): domain Eukaryota; kingdom Viridiplantae; phylum Streptophyta; class Magnoliopsida; order Poales; family Poaceae; genus Elymus; species Elymus sibiricus. The sequence continues at coordinate 195,120,652 of CM077663.1, read as the reverse complement.
GATTTGAGAAGCAAAATATCATTGATTAAGGATCATAAGGATGATCGATTTCTTTCTTTGTTGCTTATCATGTTCACCAATTCAAGGCAATTCGATTGAACAATCAGAGGGAGTTAAACCATTCTAAGGAGAGTGTCATGACTTACATGCAAGTTGCTTCTTCTTATTCTTCTTCAATGGTTGTTGAGCTGACCCAAATATACCCATTGAACAATATTTCTCCATCCTGATTGTGAAATACTGAAAGGACGTGGATGTCACCTAGAGGGGGGGTGAATAGGCGCTTTAAAATAATTACGGTTTAGGCTTGAACAAATGCGGAATAAAACTAATGTTTAATATGTCAAGCACAAAACCTAAAACAACTAGGCTCACCTATGTGCACCAACAACTTATGCTAAGCAAGATAAACAACTAAGTGATAGCAAGATATATAGCAACAAACAATATGGCTATCACAAAGTAAAGTGCATAAGTAAAGGGCTCGGGTAAGATATAACCGAGGCACGAGGAGGCGATGATGTATCCCGAAGTTCACACCCTTGCGGATGCTAATCTCCGTTCGGAGCGGTGTGGAGGCACAATGCTCCCCAAGAAGCCACTAGGGCCACCGTAATCTCCTCACGCCCTCGCACAATGCAAGATGTCGTGATTCCACTAAGGGACCCTTGAGGGCGGTCACCGAACCCGTACAAATGGCAACCCTTGGGGGCGGTCACCGGTACCCGTACACTTTGGCAACCCTTGGGGGCGGTTCACCAGTACCTGTACAAATTGCTCGGGGCAATCTCCACAACCTAATTGGAGACCCCGACGCTTGCCCGGAGATTTACACCATAATGATTGATCTCCGAGGCACCACCAACCGTATAGCGCGCCAAGGCACCCAAGAGGAACAAGCTCTTGGGTGCACAAACACCCAAGAGTAATAAGCTTCTCAACTTCTCACTTCCACGTATCACCGTGGAGAACTCAAACCTATGCACCAAATGCAATGGCAATGGCACACGGAGTGCCCAAGTCCTTCTCTCCCAAATCCCACCACAACAACAAATGTTATGGAGGAAATGAGAGGAAGAACGAAGAAGAACACGAAGAACTCCAAGATCAAGATCCAAGGGGTTCCCCTCACAAAGAGGAGAAAGTGATTGGTGGAAATGTGGATCTAGATCTCCTCTCTCTTTTCCCTCAAGAACTAGCAAGAATCATTGGAGGGATTGAGAGATAGCAAGCTCGAAGAAGGTCAACAATGGGGGGAAAACACGAGCTTAAGAGTTGGGGAGCAATGGGGAAGAATACCCCCTTTTATAGGTGGGGGAAAATCCAACCATTACCCCCACAGCCCGCACACAAGCGGTAGTACCGCACAGGGGAGCGGTACTTCCGCTTATACCCGTCCTGGAACAACAGAGCGGTAGTACCGCTCTGGAGGGAGCGGTACTTCCGCTTAAAAAAATAAGCGGCACTTCAGGGCGGTAGTACCGCTCTGTACTTCCGCTTAAAAAAATAAGCGATAGTAGCAGCGGTAGTACATAGCGGAAGTACCGCCGGAGCGGTACTACCATGGTACCGAGCGATACTACCGCTAGTTCAGAGAAAAACTGCCCTGATACTGAAACTGCCATAACTTTCGCATACGAGCTCCGAATTGAGCAAACTCAAGCTTGTTGGATAGCACACGACAAGTACTATCCAAACAGCGACATAGAAGATGCCAATGATATAGAGATGTGAAACCTCTATCAATGAAGAACCGGCAAAAACTCTAACATCGAAAAACATCATAGAAGATGCATATGGACTCCGTTTTCGATGAACTCGAGCTTGTCATGAAGATGACCATAAGCTCTAAAACTCACAAAGAGAAAAACCAACCAAGAACCAAGACAGATGATGATGCCAAGAATGCAATGGTTTGAGCTCTCAACGAACGATACGATCAAGCTACTCACTTGAGAGCCCCCCTTGATAGTACGGCTATCGATCCTATAACCCGGTCTCCCAACTACCACCATGAGACCGGTAAAATAGAAAACCCTATCAAGGTCAAACCTTTGCCTTGCGCATAGTCCACTTGAGCTAGATGATGACGATCTTGTCCTTCTAAAGATGGACCACCTTTCTTGATTGCGCTGGCTCGATGAAGACTAGTAGATTGCTCCCCCATACTCCACTATGGGTGATCCACTCTTCGGCACATCTTCACAAGTCCATTGTCACCACAATGAATGGCAAGCCTCAAGCATGATCTCTCCGTGATGCTTCACTTGAGCTTGCACACCGCAACCTTGATGACGATCACCACTTGATGTCATCTTCCATGGGATGTATGGGATCTTCCTCTTGATGCAAGCCCATGGAAATATACCTAACCCCACAAAGAACTCTCACGTAGACCATGGGTTAGTACACAAAGCGTAATGGACAATGCTTACCATACCATGGGATCCCTTAATCCCTCTCGGTATATCTTGTACGCTTTGTGTGTTGATCAACTTGATTCACTTTTTGACTTAGTCCTGATCAACCTTGTATCTTATCTTCTCTCTTCATAAAGATGATGTCTTGAAGGTAAACATGAATGCCCATACAATCTTCTTCTTCAAGACATGCTTGCAATAAGCTCAACTCTCACATGACCAATCTTTGGATAAAACTTGAATACCACCTTGGTCATCATATAAACTCCTTGAAACCCAACAGATGGACTTCAAGAAGTGCTTATGGACAAATCCTTCGAATATAACTCAAGGCAACCATTAGTCCATAGGTGTGTCATCAATTACCAAAACCACACATGGAGAAATGTGCTCTTACAAATACCATGTCGACACCCGCATCCTAGAATTTATATCAAAGGAACCATCAATGTTTAACTTTAGCCATCCTAAGTGTGGATCTACCCAAGGGAGACTTTCACCAGAGCTAGGCTTCAAGCGCTCTTCTCACCTTGGCCAGAATGGAACATGACATATACTACCTTTACCTTTAGCAATATCCATATCTGGATTTGGTGAGATGTAATGGAGGGAATCGAGATAGCTGCATAAGAGCCTACACGAGACATCAACATGATGTGGAGTTTTATCATGAACCATCTCGTTTCAGATATACCAACACCTCCATAAAGCCATGAACATATTTCATAATTTCGATTACACTCTTGTTCTTTTACTTTATTCTTGCGCATGTACTTTTTAGTCACAACACTCGTGCAATGTTTCATCTTTTCTTCCATTTTTCCTTTGGACCATAACTAACTTTTAGGCATTGCAATAACCCTCTACAAGAGATAAATATCATTTCTAGTCCTTCTTGTGGGAGTGACACTCTTACTTTGAAAAGGCTACAACTAAAATTTGTGCACTTGCAGAACATCAACACCATCGATGTCTTCTATATGCTTGTGTTTGACCAGCTTCTGCAAATTCCTCATACCTGCATCATTTGTGAATAGTTTATAGTTGGAGTCAAATGACTCTTGCATCACAGAATAAAGACTCTTGCATGATAGAATAATATTTGCAATCATCACCGAATAGAAGAGTTGTATCTACAAACTTGTCTCTTCCAAGCACCCCATGTTCTCTTGGGATATTGTTCAGGTTTGCAATAGGAACCATCCACATTGATATTCCTCGTAAAGCCAATCCCTTTTTTCCTAGGGTCCTTACTTACTATTTTCTTCTTGAGAACATCACATAGGGTTTGATGGATCTTGAGACTTTTGAACATCCTAGTCTCAACTCTCAAGCAATGTCTTCAACATGACATCCTCATTCATAATATTTGTGGCTTGCTCACAGGAGGGGTTAGTTACCACAAATTCATTTGAAGAACTCGAGATAATATTACTAGAATCATTTGATGATTCAGGTGATGAAATAGCAATAGCAAGTTCAATGCACATAAGGAGAGGAGGAATAAATTCCTCTTGAGAAGCACTAATTTGTTGAGCGAGTAAGAAATCATTTTTGAGCCACTTTCAAAGACTCGATATCTTGCTTCCTTTGGGGAGTTCAAAAGTAAGCTTCTAATGATAAGATAAAAGAGCCTCATGACCAGTGAGCTCCACAAAATTTGACTAAAGAATTTGTCAAAGCCTAATTCTTCTTCATTTCCTCAATCAGTAAATCCAAGTGTATTGTTTGGCTTGTTAGGAAGGGAGGCAAGCTTACAATAGGTAGGTTTTTAACGATCCACTAATTCATTTGTGAGAATATCATCATCACTAAAGTCAAAAGAGGGACTCCTCGAGGATACCTTATAGACCTTACATGAAGCACATAGGGGAGTCATAATCATCGTTGTCTCGAGTCTTGAAGATGGAGTGATGTATTGGAGAGCAAGCACAAGCAATCACAACCATGCCAGAATCTAATTCCATGGTAGATAATGTGGCTTCAGAGGCTTCACTAGACCAAGTTTCCTCAACTTCCAAATCCATTTCCTTGCCAAGATGGGCTCAATCTCTTTGTGATTTCTTGTTCCTATAATATGATGAATTGGACTTGTTGCTTGAAGAGCTCTCCTTTTTTTTCCTTGAGTTTTGCTTCTTGCCGTATTTGTCATCTTTGTTCCTACTCTTCCCCTTGCTCTCCTTCTTGCATTCTTTTTTCCAATAGAGAACAATTGGTGGCGTAATGAACGTGTTCTTTGCACTTGAAGCATGTGTATTTATTGTAGTCACTTGAAGAACTGAGCTTGTGGATTTCTTGGAATCATCCTTTGTTTACTTTTCTTAGCGATCTCCTTTCTTGAATCGGTTGAACTTCCTCACAAGCAATGGGAGGTCTTTGCCAAACAAGCCGGGGTTAACCGATCCAACCGAGGACACTTCTTCTTCTTCTTCAGACGAAGAGTCATCGGTATCTTTTGAAGGATAAGTGTTCCGAGCTAGAGCTATATAGATCTATCTTTTCGTCAATATGCAACTTATGAGTGTTGAGTCTCTCCAGAACATCAGAGTGAGGGTCTTGTGTGCCAGCATTCTTAAATCATTAGGACCAGGGTCTCATGGGAATGAGACCTTACCATTTTTTACAACTACAGCATGAGTGGCATCAGCATCACCGAAACCTTGGAGCTCATTTGTGATAGTCATCAATCTTGAATAAGGGGCTTGAATTCATTCGCCTTCATTTCTCTTGAAACGACTGAGTCATCTTCCAAGAATATCAAGCACAGTCTATTTTTTTTTTGTAGAAACTCCTCCATTGAATTTCTCTATGATATCTCATGTTTGCTTCATAGTATGTTTTTAAAGAAAACACATATGCCCGACTTTATAAACAAAGCCACGAGGCAAAATATGACATCACATAACAACTAACAGCTAACAACTAACCACAAATAAGTACCAAGTTTAAATGCTGTCACTGCAGCCAAAGCAAAGTTTGATGGAACACAGGCCTACTACCTACGAATATAAGATACAACCAAGATATAACCCAAACAAGACCCTTGGTTGGAGCACCTGAATCCTGCTGAGAGAGGGATAGCGTCGTGGCTTGAGTGCGCGAGATCAACAGCTCCGTAGCCTCCCCGTCACAGTCCTTAGACAATGTTTCGACTGCTGAAGGAAGAATAACAATTTGAACAGATAGTCAACAAGCTTATTAGGAAAACATGATTAAGAGTAAAAAATATGATAGTCCATAAAACCCAGCACATGACAGAAAAACCGAACCAAAATAGGTGCCTGACCTACCCCAACATAGGTCTAGCTAGTAAACGAAGCTCAGAGAAAGAATTGGGCGCCCATGTCACATCCAGCCAAGACCGGATGCAACCCCAAAAAGGGATGGCCAAGTCACACTTAACGAAGATGTGGTTGGAGTCCTCAAGCGAAGCACAAAGCTCGCAGTTAGGGCCATTTCGTTTGCGAATTTGGTCCGCCGCTGGCAAACGGCCACGAAAAGCTGGCCACATAAAGATCTTGATTTTGAGAGGGATTTTGGCATGCCACACCTCTCTAAATTGTTAGTGGGAGACCCCTCAATCAATCTAGAGTAACGAGATTTGGCAGTAAACGACCCGAAGCAGAGTGAGGCCAAGAAACTAAGTCAGCCGACTCCAAGTGCGTGGGAAGATGGCAGCAAGGCGGTGCCAGTCCTCAACTCTACATGAGAGAGCACACGTCGAAGGCACATATCCCAATTTTTAAGGGAAATATCCAAGATGAAAATTCTAGAATTAGCACAGTAAAAGAAATAAAACCGGAAAAGAGGAACATAAAGGAGAGTCGCCATACCACCAATCAGCCAAAAAACACGGATGCGACGAAATTGGTCTTTCGTGAGGCAATCACATAGAAGTTCTTGAGCTTGTGCGTCGAGATGAATATTTTTTTCGGGGTTGATCTTCTAGTGATCTCTGGACCGGTACAAAATGATTTTTTTTGGCGGCTCTGCACTTTGGAAACTCAGAACGACGCCTAATCGTCTAGAGGACCATAATCCTCAAGGGTAATAAGTCCAAGTTGGGCTTCCATCAATTTTTCTCTATGACGCTCAATCACTTAAAACTTTATGCTATGCGTTTTTCTTCACTTAGAATTTGCCTCAAAACCATAGTTGAACGGACACCATGCTCATGGAAGGCTTCTAGCGCATAGATTCGGTCTCCCAAAGCCACAAGTACCTTACGTGAAACTGCCAGGTTCTGCTTTTTTTTCAACAGAAAAACAATTTTCTTCGCATGTTGTGATTGGAGCTGATTGATGTCGGTGATCTCAAGGAGAAAAGAAGTTAAAAAGAGAAAGATAGAGAGATGGAGCATCGCATCATGTCCCTGATGAGAGGGGGGAGAAATGGACCGATGGATGCTACATCATGGTCTGGAGAGCGGCGTCTCGCGCGTACGGATAGCAGCACCTGCTAATCCTTTTTGTAATGCTGGCTAGCTAAGCACTTTTATCTATGGGTCGCCGTGGTTAAGCCGTAGCTTTCATATCCCCCAATCATACACTTATGGAGAGTGCTACGACATATATAATCGGATCATTGCAAACACTAACCCGCACAGTGATGCATGCAATGGTGCGAGGACAAAGCAAATTATGCACGCGTCGTGATTACACGTCGGCGCGCACTTGGGCAACGGTCATGTAGAGCGTTATATTTTCGGCGGATCAAGCAAAGCACTAGTAGTACTGCATTTGGTAATCCGTGTTCGCATGTTGAAGAATATGTGCTCCAATCATTTGCAGCGTGCGTGCCATAGATGTCTGATTCTTGCAAAGTTCTGACCGGCCGCCTGCGTACCCGTGTGCAGTGTTGTCACCATGCCATCAAACGTCTTCGGTCCATACTGGCTGGCCATGATTTGAGAAGGAAAGCGAGGCAGGGCCCAGAAAAGAAGAAGTTTCAATTTTATTTTTTCTGTCTAGCTCTCGCCAAAAGCGACACGCACGATTCCGGACTCCATGTTCTCCGTCTCATGCGTGTCCCGGCAATCTATCCACCTCTTTTTGTGTCTTTGCGCCGGATGTAATCATCATTTGATCGGGCAGGTGTTCTTGTGTAGCCAGCTAGACATTCGATTGTATTCGGGGGAGGAGATGCACATGTTGCAAGCTGTGCTCTACTATTTAGGGGCGAGCGGAAGCATTTGCCAATCGTTCGTGGTACTGCTTTCGCAATGTACAGGAGGTTCATGCATGTGTACCACTCAAGCCCATCATACATACTCCGCGGCTGATGCATGCAACAACCAGATCTCGCAAGTCTTAACCAAAATGACGTGCCAACTAGCATATGCTAATCACGATTTACACAGCATCTTGGCGAACGGCGACGCTCTGTAACTAGCAAGTTGTGCACCGACAGACAAGGAAAGAATGATCGAATCCGGTGGGACAGAGACCGGCGCGGCACCCGCCCACCCAACCCAACGCCGCAAGAAATCTTTACGAGAAAAGAGTCGGCTGTTTGTGCACGGAGAGGATGGCATCTCGCTGTTACGGCGTGGTTGGGGCGTCGGCCGTCGCGGCGCTGTGTCTGCAGGAGCCGCGCGCCCGGCGGACGGCGACCGCGTAGCAGCCAGCTACCGCGCCGCGCGTTCCGATCCGCGTCGTGTCTTGCTTGCTCGTCCGTTGCAGGGTCCTTGTCTCGTGGCGCTCGCTCGCGCGCGTCCACCGTCACCTGGACTGGCCGGGAGTACGTCGGTGTACCCCATGCAGACATCCATCGGCAATGCGAGCCAGCGGTGAACATGATCCTGCAAACAGGACCGGATTGGTCGACTTCTGAGTGTGTAGTCTAGTCCAATCCACGCGCCAGGAAATAAAACCCAAGATTGAAAAGTAGGCGAGACAAAAAATACATACAACGCTGACCAACACATAGCACACATGCTCTTTGATGTTGCGCACCAACACCGATGAAGGAGTCACGGTGTTGCGGAAGACCCTCGCATTGCGCTTCTTCCAAAAGCTCCCAGGAGATCAACACGACCATGGATTACATGACCACCCTGGAGTGACCCCTGGCTTGGGTGACGCCGATCCACCGCTCGTTAACGCTACCCCTCAAGCGCCATTCCCGGGGTTTGACATCCAGAAGACCAAGCCAGTCCACAATATCACACAAAATTCTCACCGAGAAGCGGCAGTGGTAGGGGAGATGTGTCGAAGTCTCCTCGGTTTGCTTACAGAGAAGACAAAAGCCACTGTTAGGCCATCCTCGGCGCTCAAGCCTATCCACCGTACAAACTCTGTTTTGGATCACAAGCCAAGCAAAGGGTTTACATTTCGGGGGAGCCCAAACTTTTCAAACAACCGAGTACATGATCGAAGTGGTGTGGCTCATCACATTTCCGGGGGCCAGTTGTTGTTATTCCTTGTTAGGGAGGGCCGGCTCATCACATCACACCATTTTAGCAGCAATTAATCAACTTTTTACATGCATATTAGCCTAAGTTCAGAGATGTTGGGGGGGGGGGGGGGGGGGGGCTGCTGGTTCCCCTGTCTCCGCCACTGGGCAGGGGGGCGTGGAATACACACCTGAGGTGAACTCTAGGTGGTCGTATCAGGAACGTCTGGGACTAACTGGATGGAGGTAAGCTTCTCCAAAGATACGAAAATTGTTGGATGTGTTCAAGTGTGAGGCTGTGGTAGGTGTTAATCTGACTCACCCATAAGTTGTTATGCAAGGCCGTATGAGCCGAGGAATGTTTCTTCTTAGAACACTCGAAAATCTTGGGGGCAATATCCTTGGGTCGCAGACCATCCAGCCAAGGGAACTCCCAAAAAAGGTTCTTTGCACCATTGCCAATAGAGACAATCGTGGCTGCGGCAAAAACGTCTTTGTACCGCTCATTGCAAGCCCAACCCAAGACTTAGCCAGTTCTGCCCAAGCAAGCCAAAGCCACCGGAGTCTAAGGGCAGAGGCCAACTTATCAAGGTTGAGGATACCCAACCCACCGAATATATTACAAAGATAGCGAAAGGTCTAAGGGTTTTAGGTTGGGGCTGTTACAAAAAACGAGCAGGCCCATGTAAGTTTTTTTCCATTGGTTCTATAGGTTCTGGTGGTTTTTCCTAGCACAATTTTTTTACCTAGTTTTTGCTCGGTTTTTCACTCCTTTTTATTTTTTTTTATTGTTTGCATTTTTTATTTTTTATTATTATTTTCCTTTTTCTTTTTTCATGAACTTTTTTAAAACTCGTGAACATTTTTTAAATCTATGAACATTTTCAGTTTTCATGAACTTTTCTCCAAACACGTGAACTTTTTTTTGCAAATTTGTCAACTCTTTCCTCAAATTCGTGAACTTTTTATCTCAATACTTGAAAAAAATTCAAATTCTCAAACATATTTGGAAATTTGTGAAACTTTTCTCCAACTTGTGACTTTACAAAAAAACACAAGCCCCATGAACTTTTTCTTCAAATTCATAATACTTGATTTTTTATTTATTTGAATTCGTACTTTTTGAAATGTATGAACTTTTTCAAACACATATTTTTTTTTGAAAAGGTCAACGGTCAACAGTGGAGTCAATAGTCTATAGTTAACATGCCTAGTCATTGGTCAACATGTTAGTCAATAGATCAAACTTTTTTTTTTGGATCGGGAGTGACCAAGCGAGCGCCAATTCGCGTCAACAGATTGGGAGTGAGCGCTTCCTGTTGGTGGCCCGACCCACATAACATAGCGTGTGAGCGCCAGTGGCGATAGCTGACGCCGAATAGGAGCTCTCGGAGAAAGGAGGGGGGGGGGGGGAGCTCCTACATTGCATGCATAGAGCCGTGATGGGCCGGCCCACTGGCGGATGTTGTACCACCAGTTCGCGCTAGTAAAGAATGTCCCAAAATAAAAAGCTAGCCGCCAAGATTCAAACCCAAGCGCTCCCGCTTGAGACCACGGGATGCTAGCCACTATAGCTAACGAGCACTAGTGTCTACATAGGCAGTACGGCACATTAAGAAAAGCTAACGGCACCGCCATATCCTACAAACAAACGCGAAACATCTTTTTGAAAAAGTGAATACTTTGCAAAGTTTTGAGTAAAAAACTTAAACGTGAACATTTTTAAAAATCTTGAACATTTTTTAGAATTCTGAACCTTCTTGAAATACTAACATTTTTTGAAAACATGAACAATTTTTCATAAACTGGGAGGTACTGTGGCAAATATACTTTTTTTGAATCTGTTTGCATTTTGTGAGCTTGGAACATTTTTTTAAATGCAAAAATTATTTGAAAACATGAACAAAATTTTGAAAACTGGAGGTACCGCATTGAATATGTTTGTAAAACTGATTTGTTTTTTGAATTTGTGAAAATTTCTTTAAACATGAATATTAATTGTATTTGATCTTTTTTTACAAACGTGACCACTTTTTATAATTCCTAAAAAAAATGAAAACACAAACATTTTTTCCAAAAACTGGGAACATTTCTTGAATTTTTAAAAAAATGGAACGAAAAGAAATAAAGTTCGAAACATGTTTTTAAAAGTAAACAAAAATTTGGATTTTTTTTAATTTGAACAAATTGTGAAATGATGATTTTCAAAAATAAAAAGATACAACAAAAACAAAATAAGAAACATAAAAATGAAAAAATAAAAGAAAAAAAAAGAACTAAAAAATCGAAAATACCAGAAAAATCTGGTTAGGGAAGGGCGAGAGAATTTCAGCTAGCCCTCTTGCTACTGCTAGGCTTTGACCCATTTAGGACTTCCTATATATTTTTTGTTTTCTGTTTATTTTCTTCTAACAACGCGGCTGTTGAAAAATCATGGGACACTTTGTGGAAAGCCAAGGTGCCAACAAAGGTGAGAATGTTTTCGTGGAGGCTAACAAAAAATTCGCTGCCAGCTGAGGATGTACGAAAGCATAGAAATATGGTTACATGTGATGGTTGCAGTATATGTGACATGCAAGATTCATAGAGACATAGTCTCATAGAGTGTACTATGACGAGATGTGTTTGGACGCTTGTCGATCCGATGCTATTGGGACACTCGATAGCTACCACAGAAGTACATAACCCCTTGCAAGGGACTGTTTGTTTCATGATGAAGGTGTTGTCGCATGATGAGATGACTGGGTTGACAATGTTCCATGTTGATAGACATAATATGAGAGAGAAATCGGGAATTAATTCATCATTATTAATTATCTCATATTTCTTTCCTTGTTTATGTAAATGATACGCATTAAGAATAGAAAAATCCTATGGAATTAGGAGGGTATGCACATTTTGTATTTTGATAAAATCACCAACACGTACGCATGGGGATTTTAAGTATGTGTCTATTTTTATAGGTATAATACCCTGAGTATTATGTATATTTTGATTAGGTATTACACCCACACATAAAACAATTTGTTAGGTAATACCCAACAACTACCTACCCTAAATATTTGTGGATATGCAAAATTAAAAGTACTCAATATATTTGTAGGTATGTGCATACTCATCGTATTTCTCCACAGCTACACACCCCAATGTGAAATGGTATCATACCTATTTATTTTAGAAGTACATAGATACAAATAATTGGGTATGATACCCAATTGTTTTACAAATATATGTTCACACAAATATGTGGGCACGATCCCTAATGTTTTATTGTATACAATCGCAAATACGTGATGTAATACTTTAGCTTGGAAAGGTGTGAGGGATAAAAGTAATAAAAGGAAGGTATTGAATTAGATTATTTAAATTATGTCATGTTATTTCATACATGAAGAATCTTGCATGCAAATAAAAGAATACAAATCAAAAGATGTACTAACGGGTTGGACCCGGTCAAGGTGCTTAGGCACCTAAGTGCCCCAAACAATTTATCTATCTATATATATGTAAATTATGTGGGACACGTAAGTGTATGGGCACATAGGTCTCAATATAGCAAGTCATATCCATTAATACATGATGCATGATTCATAAAATAATGGCTTTTCATGTACAATTTGCATGTAATAGTGCCCTTAATGGTCAACAATTGCTTTCCAAAAAATAACATTCTGTTGATGTCCTAGAGATACTAGCAGAATGCCCGTGCGTTGCTACGGGCTATGCGACATGTTAGCTCTAACATCCGGGTTCAACACAAAACCACCATCCCACGACGCACCTTCCCTTTTTCTGTCAGAACCTCCCCCTCCCGTTCGATTTTTCGCCGTAGCGATAAATTTCTCGCTGGAGGCACCTTCTTTAAAATCAAAGGACGTCCACCTCATCTTCGCCGTGCATTGCAACAACGATAAAAAAATCCATGTTAACAATACGATAGAGTTGGTTAAACTAACACATAATATTAACAACAACAAATAACTATAGAGATCATTCTCAAAGGTCCATTTAACTTTGCAAACACACACCGACGTTGGAAGTGAGTGGCAACGTGAACGTATTCGTATAGTCACCAATAAGCTTCACCTCCATCCCACATACCATTCATTGCTAGAAGGAATAATTATCGTTCTTCTCTTACTCGTCATACCCTACATCTTCTACTCCTAGCCTATTTGTTAACCCGTTTCATTGGCGCCAACCAGCACCACGTCAACATTAGTGTGGTCGTCATCGACGCCTCATCTTCTTGTTTCTCATTCCTAGTTAGTTTTAGTTCTCGTTCCTACTTATTTTCTAGAATACTTAATTTTCTTTTTTGTTTCAATTTTTGGAACACTCTTTCTTTCTACTATAGCATGAACCACCTGGCGAATGTTGTGTCTTGTTGTTCTCATGGGCGAACATTTCGTCAATCGTCAGCGTGTGGACATCCTACAAAGCATAGTCATCATCTATCCTGGTGAACGCTATGTCGCCCAAGTCGCGAGCGCATGGTGGCCATTGTCCATGTTGGCAAGCGGTGCTCGGCCATGTCGCTGAGAGCTTGTTAATTGTCCTTGTCCACAAACGCTTTCAAAATGATTCAACACAATTAACCGCTTTCTTAATTAATTAAGTACAAAAATGATTAACGGTATATCTAATTCTCTGCATGCCTAATTAACTACCAACCAAATCAATTAATTATGTGACTAATTGGAAAAAAATGCCTACTTCTAATTATATGTAGGCATAGATAATTGTGTATCTAATTAATTAATCGCATTAATGACTCGATTGCCAACTTGATCCGGTGCGAAAATATTTCCTATTTAAATGGACCTAATTAATTGCACATGTAATTAAATTTCTAGCTAATAAATTGCATTGAAGGTTTAATTTTCAAATTATATAGTGCTCGATTTCTAAAATATTTTCGCATGAATGGCTGCTACGAACGACGATGACGATGATCGAGTATTGTAGGACACATGTTGTTAACGAATTTCTTGACATTTGAATGAACGCATTTGATTTGAGAAGGTAGCATGTCTGGCTCTCTGTATGACTGTCAAGAAATATAATATGACTGTGTCCACGAATGCATATACGTAAGACACAGTATGTAGACACTACCAATATGATATAAGAAAGTTACTTCATGTAGTATGTAGACACTTGAAGAAGCCTAGTTCATGTAATCTGTAGAAAATTGAAGAAGGCAAGAAGGTAACAAAATAATAATATGAAGGTCCACAATCCCCTCATTGGTCCTGGCATATTTGATCCTAGGTTCAGGCACTCGATCTTTCCCAAAAAAATACAAAGATCTTCTAGGAGAGTTATCTGTTACCTTGCATACAATGTATTACCTCAGCCCTCACCTGACACCCATGGTTGCACGAGCATGTAGCTGCAAGTGAGCTCAACACTGAACCGTGTGTACCATGTACGTGATAGTACCTTCATCGTATTCACAAGATTACCTCGTCTCTGGCGTGTCCTCGTTCTTGGTGGATGCCGGGTTGGCGAGGATGTAGATGGAGATCCAGCCGCGTTGCACCAAGCATCTGTGCAGCTCCAGAGTCTGGATCGTGCCACACCATGCGACGACCATGTCCCGGCGCCCGAGCGCGGGCTTTCCCCTGTCGGTGGCCACCACGACATAGCCGGTCCAATTGCACTCCCTGCACCGATGCCTCGGATGGACGCCCCTCACGTACGCGGCGGATGGCCGGGGCGGAGGGAGTGGCGTATAGGAACTGAATGACCTGGTACGCGGCGGCGTGGCCCAGCAGCACGCATGGAGGGTCAGGGCCAGAGTGAAGTAGCGACGGTAGGGGAGGAGCCGAGGAGGTAGGAAGGAGGGAAGGAAAGGGGCTTGCGGCGGCTATGGGAGAAGATTGGGAGGGAGGACGTACTTTAGGTTTCAACGTAAGGGTTTTTCGGGGTTTTCTTTCATCGATCGGTTTTTTGTGGGATAGAAAAAAATCGATGATTGGTGGGAGGGGAATCTCGATGGGAGGGGTGGGTGGGGAGTGGGAACGAAAGAAACGAACGACGACCTAGGTACTGAGACTTCCGGAGTAGAGATTATTTTTGACACGGTGACCAAGGCACAACATTATAGAAAAGTTTGGACAAAATTATCCTTCGGCAATTTGTTGGTCAGTGGCAAGTAAATCAATTAGAAAAATAAAGGAAGAGATACACACAATCGATAGAGAGATTCTCTCCTTTTTCTACAAAAAGAGATACATGCAATTGTGAGAGAGATACTTTCCTTTCTTTTGCATTAATTAGAGATATCAATTAGGAAAGTTTGATATGTGATCTTTTGTATGTTAGGAAAGTATTGATTTGAAAGAAAGGAGTGGAGAGATTCTCTCCTTTTTCTACAAAAAGAGATACATGCAATCGTGAGAGAGATACCTTCCTTTCTTTTGCATTAATTAGATAGATCGGTTAGGAAAGTTAGATATGTGATATTTTGTATGTTAGGAAAGTGTTGAATTGAAATAAAGGAATGGAGAGAAAATAAATCGATGAATGAGAAAACCAACGTGAAGGGGTGATGGGAGGTGGGACGAAAATAAAACCCGCAGTACCAAAATAAACCGGTACGAGGCTACCAACTGCTCCATTAGAAGTAGAGATTGAAGCATTTATAAGCCTATGTGTAAATATGTTTGAGAGTTTTCTATAGTTGGGTGCCTCCGGTCAGTTTTTATCCTGGGTCCGCCCCTGGACATATGCACTCCCCTTTTAGGAATAGAGATTAATGTAATTTGGTGATGTATGGAAATATTAATAAATGTGATTGAGCCTAATTAATTTAGATTTGGTCTTTAAATATTTATTAGAAATTAATGTAATTTGGTGATGTATGAAACTATTAATAAATGTGATTGAGCCACTTATGGTAAGGTTAATTAATTCAGATTTGGTCTTTAAAGTTTATTAAAAACTAAATGCGATTGATTCTTTACATAAATACATTACTAAATATATGATGATGGGAGGAGGGACAAAAAACCGAACGAAAAAAACCAGACGAAGGTGAGACAAAAAAACCCTGGAAAAGAACCTACCATCATGACCGCAGACTGCTCCTTTAGGAGTAGAGAGAAGAAAATAGTGAAGAGAAAAATAAACCGGTGGCAAAGGGTAGTGAGAGGAGATGTGATACGTCTTCGTTGTATCTACTTTTCCTTACGCTTTTGCCCTTGTTTTGGACTCTAATTTGCATGATTTGAATGAAACTAACCCGGACTGACGCTGTTTTTAGCAGAACTACCATGGTGTTGTTTTTGTGCAGAAATAAAAGTTCTCGGAACTGGACGAAACTTTTTGGAGATTTATTTTACAATAAATGAAAATTACTGGAGCCAAGAACCACCGGAGGGGGTGCCCTGGTTGCGCACGATACACCAGGGCGCGCCACCCCCTCCAGGCGCGCCCTGGTGGGTTGTGCCCATCTCGTGGCCCCACTGACCCTAATTCCAACGCTATAAAATCCTATTTTCAGAGAAAAAATCAGAGAGAAAGTTTCATCGCATTTTACGATATGGAGCCGCCGCCACCTCATGTTCTTCCTCGGGAGGCCAGATCTGGAGCCCGTTTGGGGCTCCAGAGAGGGGAATCTTCGGTCTTCGTCATCATCAACCCTTCTCCATTGTCAATTCCATGATGCTCCCCACCAGGAGTGAGTAATTCCTTCATAGGGTTGCTGTTCAGTGAGGAGTTGGATGAGATTCATCATGTAATCGAGTTAGTTTTGTTAGGGCTTGATCCATAGTATCCACTATGTTCTGAGATTGATGTTGCTATGACTTTGCCATGCTTAATGCTTGTCACTAGGGCCCGAGTGCCATGATTTCAAATCTGAACCGTTTATGTTATCACCATTATATCTATGTTCTTGATCCGATCTTGCTAGTCATATGCACCTATTACGTGTTATGATCCGTAAACCCCGGAGTGACAATAGTCGGGATACTTTCCGGTGATGACCGTAGTTTGAGGAGTTCATGTATTCACTATGTTTTAATGCTTTGTTCCGGTTCTGTATTAAAAGGAGGCCTTAATGTCCCTTAGTTTCCTTATGGACCCCGCTGTCACGGGAGGGTAGGACAAAAGATGTCATGCAAGTTCTTTTCCATAAGCACTTATGACTATTTACGGAATACATGCCTACATTACATTTATGAACTGGAGCTAGTTCTGTGTCGCCCTAGGTTATGACTGTTATATGATGAATATCATCCAACGAGTTTACCGATCCAGTGCCTACGAGTTTTTCCACATATTGTTCTTGCTAAGTTACTATTGCTACTGCTACTGTCACACTTGCTACAAAACTATTGCTATCACTGTTACTGTCACTGTTACTGTTACTACTGCTATCAAAACTATCATACTATTGTTCTATTGATCACTCTGCTGCAGATATTTAATCTCCAGGTGTGGTTGAATTGACAACTCAACTGCTAATACTTGCAAATATTCTTTGGCTCCCCTTGTGTTGAATCTATAAATTTGGGTTGAATGCTCTACCCTCAAAAACTGTTGCAATCCCCTATACTTGTGGGTTATCAAGACCTTTTTCTAGCGCCGTTGCCGGGGAGCATAGCTATATTTGTTGAGTCTCTTGGGATTTATATCAATTGATCACTATGAAGAATCTGAAGGATCCAAAAACCAAGATTTTTTTCTCTAAGACAAGGGGAGGTAAGGAATTGCCATCTAGCTCTGCACTTGATTAATCTTCGGTTATGAGTAAGTTTGCAACACCACCACATGCTATTAATCTTGATATGTCACAAGTTATTGATGATGCTACTTCTGCTATGAATGATGCTTATGATGATGATGCTAGTACCATGCTTGATGATAATGTGCCACTAGGTGAATTTCTTGATGAACAAATTGCTAGAGCTAAAGAGAATGAAATTACTGAAACTGATGAGATTGGTGAAACTGATCAAACCTTTGAAACTGAGAATTATGAAACACCTATTAGACCTAGCTCTCCTAGATTTGAAATGCCTAAGATACCTGAGGGTTATGTTATGGATGAGGAGATAACTAGAGAAATCCTTTCTTGTAAGGATAGAGATGAACTTAAGAAATTGCTACGTAATTATAAGGAAAAGACCTTGAACGCTAGAATGAAATGTGATCCTAAGCTTGTTACTTCACCTATCTTTGTTACCAATAAGGATTATGAATTCTCTGTCGACCCAGAGTTAATTACTTTGGTTGAATCTGATCCTTTCCATGGCTATGAAACTGAAACTGTAGTGGCACATCTTACTAAGCTGAATGATATAGCCACCCTCTTTGCTCATGATGAGAAGATTCGCTACTACTATATTCTCAAATTATCTCCGTTCTCATTAAAGGGTGATGCTAAGATATGGTACAATACTCTTGCTCCTGGTTGTGTGCGTAGTCCCCAGGATATGATTTACTACTTCTCTGAAAAATATTTTCCTGCTCATAAGAAACAAGCTGCCTTACAGGAAATATTTAACTTTGTGCAAATTGAAGAAGAGAGTCTCCCACAAGCTTGGGGGAGGCTTCTCCAATTGCTTAATGCTTTGCCTGATCACCCTCTTAAGAAAAATGAAATACTTGATATCTTCTACAATGGACTAACCGATGCTTCTAGGGACTTCCTACATAGTTGTGTTGGTTGTGTTTTCAGGGAACGAACTGTTGAACAAGCTGAGGAACTATTGAATAATATATTGAAGAATTATGATGATTGGACTCTCCCTGAACCATCACTTAAACCCACTCCGAGGAAGAGGGGTATCTTATTTCTCAGTCCTGAAGATATGCAAGAGGCAAAGAATTGTATGAAGGAAAAAGGTATTAAAGCTGAGGATGTTAAGAATTTACCACCTATTGAAGAAATACATGGCCTGGATACACCACCGCCTCCACAGGTGGTAGAGGTAAACTCTTTATTAAAGTTTGATGAAAATGACATCCCTTACAATAAACATCCTAGTCAATGCTTATATGAATTTGATAACTACATTATGAAACAAGATCACTTCAATGCAAATGTTCTGAAACAATTGAAATATAATTATGATATGATTGCTCGCTTGAGTGACTTGTTATTTAGAATCAGTAATGATGTTAGAGGTGTAGGAAAACATGCCTCTATGATTCAAACCCAGTTAGAACAAGTTGCTAAGTCTCAAAAAGAATTGCTTGATGAAATGAATAATAATATGAATGATTTTGCTGCTAGAGTAGTTACTAGAGGAGGTAGAATGACCCAAGAACCTCTTTATCCTGAAGGTCATCCCAAAAGAATTGAACAAGACTCTCAAAGAATTAATGCTGATGCACCGAGTCCTTCTAAGAAGAAAAAGAAAAAGAAAAATGGTAGGACTTTGCCTACCTCTAGTGAACCTGAGAAACAAAAACCTCCTGATGATAATGATGCCTCTATTTCTGATGCTGAAACTCAATCTGGTAATGATCATTCACCTAGTGATAATGATAATGTTCATGAAGATGCTCAACCGAACAATGATAAAGAACCAGATAATGATGTTGAAATAGAGCCTCCTGTTGATCTTGATAACCCACAACCTAAAAATAAACGATATGATAAAAGAGACTTTGTGGCTATAAAACATGGTAAAGAAAGAGAACCATGGGTTCAGAAACCCATGCCCTTTCCACCTAAACCATCTAAGAAAAAGGATGATGAAGAGTTTGAACGCTTTGCTGAAATGATTAGGCCAGTCTTTTTGCGTACCCGCTTGACTGATATCCTAAAGATGGCCCCTTATGCGAAATACATGAAAGACATCATCACTAATAAAAGAAAGATACCTGAAGCCGAAATCTCCACCATGCTTGCTAATTATTCTTTTAAGGATGGAGTACCTAAAAAACTTGGAGATCCTGGAATACCAACTATACCTTGCTCCATTAAAAGAAATTATGTCAAAACTGCTTTGTGTGATTTGGGAGCCGGTGTTAGTGTTATGCCTTTCTCCTTATATAAAAAGACTTGATTTGAATAAACTCACACCTACTGAAATATCATTGCAAATGGCTGACAAATCAACTGCCATACCTATCGGTATTTGTGAGGATGTGCCCGTTGTTATTGCAAATGTTACTATCTTAACGGACTTTGTTATTCTTGAGATGCCCGAGGACGACAACATGTCGATTATCTTTGGTAGACCCTTTTTGAATACTGCAGGGGCTATTATTGATTGCAATAAAAGCAAAGTCACTTTTCATATCAATGGTAATGTGCATACGGTGCACTTTCCGAAGAAACAATTCCAAGTGAATGGTATAAATGTTATTGAAGAATCTCCGACACTCACTATTGGAAGTTTTCAATTACCTCTACCTACTGCCAAAAAGAAATATGACATACTTATTGTTGGGGATATGCATATCCCCATTGAGCTAACTTAGTGTTTTACGAAAGTTCTTTGGTTTCATGCTAATCGGAAGTGGTTGTTAATAAGACTTGATCAACCTTATTAATGGATCATTTTTTAGAGGTATGAAGATGATGAATCTAGTAGGCACAACCTTCTGTTCCCACCTTTTGTTTTCTATTTTCTTAGTCAAATAAAATAAAATGCCATGTTTATCCTGTTTTCTGTTTTCTCCGTGCAATAAAAAAATGACCCAATAATAAAAGTTCTCAGAATATCCTGAAAATTAGATACGATTTTTTTCTAAATATTTCTGAAAATTTCTAGTGCAAATAACATCAGAGGGGGGTGCACCTGGTGCCCACAAGACACTAGGGCGCGCCAGCAACCCCAGGCGCGCCCTGGTGGGTTGTGGCCCCCACGTGGGACCCCTCACTTATCCCTTTAGCCCTTGTCATCTCCTACCTCCAAAAAGAATTCACCATTGCTCTCACTCCCGTGTTCTTGCTCACAAACCCGCGGATTTCGATCTCTTTGCTCGAAGCTCCGTTTCCGAAACTGTTTTGGGGGATTGCTACTTGGTATGTGATGACCCACAAGTATAGGGGATCAATCGTAGTCCTTTCGATAAGTAAGAGTGTCGAACCCAACGAGGAGCAGAAGGAAATGACAAGCGGTTTTCGGCAAGGTAATTTCCGCAAGCACTGAAATTGTAGGTAACAGATAGTTTGATAGCAAGGTAATTGGTAACGAGCAAGTAACGGTAACGGTAAACAAGGTGCAGCAAGGTAGCCCAATCCTTTTGTGGCAAAGGACACGCCAGAACAATCTCTAGTAATAGGCAAAGTGTTCTTGAGGGTACACGGGAATTTCGTCTAGTCACTTTTATCATGTTGGTTTGATTCGTGTTCGCTACTTTGATAATTTGATATGTGGGTGGACCGGTGCTTGGGTGTTGTTCTTACTTAAACAACCTCCCACTTATGATTAACCCCCTCGCAAGCATCCGCAACTACGATAAAAGTATTAAGATAAAATCTAACCATAGCATTAAATGTTTGGATCCAAATCATCCCCTTACGAAGTAGCGCATAAACTAGGGTTTAAGCTTCTGTCACTCTAGCAACCCATCATCTAATAACTACTCCACAATGCATTCCCTTACGCCCATGAATGGTGAAGTGCCATGTAGTCGACGTTCACATGACACCACTAAGGAAATCACAACATACATACCATCAAAATATCGAACACATATCAAATTCACATGATTACTTGCGACATGACTTCTCCCGTGACCTCAAGAACAAAGGTAACTACTCACAAATAAAAATCATGCTAAAGATCAGAGAGGTATTGAATAGCATAATGGATCTGAACATATAATCTTCCAACAAATAAACCATATAGTAATCAACTACGCAAGGTAATCAACACTACTAGTCACCCACAGGTACCAATCTGAGGTTCCGGTACAAAGATTGAACACAAGAGATAAAATAGGGTTTGAGAGGAGATGGTGCTGTTGAAGATGTTGATGAAGATTGGCCTCCCAAAGATGAGAGGAGTGTTGGTGATGACGATGGCTTTGATTTCCTCCTCCGGGAGGGAAGTTCCCCCGGCGGAATCGCTCCGCCGGAGGGCAAAAGTGCTCCTGCCCAAGTTCCGCCTCGAGGCGGCGGCGCTTCATCCCAAAAGTCCTCCTCTGATTTTTTTTCTAGGTCAGATGTGACTATATACCAGAAGATGGGCACCGGAGGTGGGCCGAGGAGGCCACAACCCATCAGGGCGCGCCTAGGGGGGCTGGCGCGCCCTGGTGGGTTGTGCCCACCAGGTTTGCCCCCTCCGGTAGTTTTCTGCTCTAGTATTTTTTATTTAATCCAAAAATAATCTCCGTAAATTTCAGCTTCATTGGAGTTGTGTAGAATAGGTATCTCTGATGTGCTTTTTTCAGGTCCAGAATTCCAGCTGCCGGTATTCTCCCTCTTTGTGTAAACCTTGCATATTATGAGAGAAAAGGCATTAGAATCACTCCTTAAAGCATTATTATTCGACAAAACATAATAAATAACAGTAGGAAATCATGATGCAAAATGGACGTATCAACTCCCCCAAGCTTAGACCTTGCTTGTCCTCAAGCGAAAGCGGATATTGAAAAGCATGTCCACATGGTTTGAGAGTGAGGTGTCGATAAAAACAAAATACGGACATAGAAGCATCATGCTTATTATCATAACATCAACAAACTCTAACATAAACTTATTCGATATATATTTTCATCATATAACTTCTCATGAACAAGTAACAATTCATCACAACATAGAAGTATGAAGCATAAACCTTATTGAAAACCAACAAACTATGTTCTCAGTCAACTTTGCAACTACAATTCATCATATTTTCAGGAAGGGTCTCATGTCGGAGCCTTTTGGCAAGTCCACATACTCAACCATCATTTAGTCTTCTATGATTGCTAACACTCACGGCATACCCATGAACAAAAAGTTTCAACTAGACATATATGAATATAGGGGATTATAGTTTCGCCTCCCAACGCATTCACCTCAAGGGTGATGTCAACAATAATAACTCATGCCCACTCATATCCAACTGGATATATGTGCCTAGATCTTTCCTCACCACATGATGCTTGCAAAAGGAAAAAGTAAAAAGGAATAGGGAAGAATACTTTGACTCTAGCATAAAAGTAAATACATAAAAGTAAAAGATAGTCCCTTTGCAGAGGGAAGCAGAGGTTCTCATGCGCTTATTGGTTTGTATGCCCAATCCCTAAATGTAAAAGAACGTCACGCTATATTGCCCCCTATGATAGCAACCTTTATTATGCAGTCCGTCACTTTTATTGCTTTGCCATCATAAGTTCGTATAGCGCTCAATTTCCTCTTACACCAATTGATCAAAACACTTTTAGAAGCAATTTTTATTGCCTTATTGCACTGATGACAACTTACTTGAAGGATCTTACTCGATCCATAGGTAGGTATGGTGGACAGTCAAAGAATGAATTTGGGTTTTGGGTTTTTGGATGCACAAGTAGTATCTCTACTTAGTGCGGAATTTTTGGCTAGCAAAGATATTGAGCAAACATCACATGTTGAAGGATCTATGACAATATAACTTCTATGTGGATATGAACAAGCATAAATCATTACGTTGTCTTCCTTGTCCAACGTCAACAATTTTGACATATAATATTTGATGGGGGGCTCACAATCATAAAAGATGTCCAAGATAGTGTATTTGCATGTGAATCTTCTCTTCCCTTATTAATTCTTTCACGAATTGCATCATTAACCAATGCTATGTTTGTCAATCTCCAATAAATTTTACTACTTATACTTTTCCTTATGTGATGTCATTACTCACCATAAGATTAGCATATGATTCTTTTCATTTATTTCTCCTTTCTTTTATTTTGATTGCAACAAGAAAGTAGAGAGGCAAAAACTCAAACAAAACTTTATTATCTAACTCTCACTCGATTACATAGATAGATAGGCCACGAAACTAACACACGCAAATAGATCATGCTAAACTTTTATTCAACTAAAGCAAAGGGAAACTAAAGATTGAACTAAAATAGGTAAAGGTGAATAAAAGTGATGGTGATACGATACCGGGGCACCTCCCCCAAGCTTGGCTCAAGCCAAGGGGAGTGCCCATACCCGTGTGCTCAAGTCTCCTTTGGTGGTGGCGATGAAGAAGGTGGTGGTGACGAAGAAGGTGGCTGTGTAGATGTAGCCTTCTTCTTCAACTTATGTTTAAGCATAAAATTTCCCCCCCTTAGATCGTCATTCTCCAACTCGAGCTTTAATATCTTTTTGCATAATGCAGCCTTACTCTCCTGCAGAAAACGAGATGGGATAAATTGGACCTCAGGTTTGTAGCTTCTAGGGAGACTTGACTTCTTGAATTCCACATGCATATCTCGGGGTTGAGGCAATGGATCATCCTCTCCCTCAGAGCTATCATCCTTCGTTTCCTCCATGGCAGCATCTTCCTCCTCATCTAAGGTCCACAGATAGGGGTAAATTTCCCTAAAGATCTTTGGGTCTGCAACATAGTGACCCCCCCTCTGAATCTTGAGACGACATATTTTCATATCTGCCAGGAAAACACCACGAAACAAAAACAGAGGATTTTTCTGCGATGCGGTCGTCAAAACAGTCAGGGGTATATATAGAGAATTTTTATTCTTGGAAAACAAGCATATGGAAGGAAAACGGAGTCGGGAAGGTGTCCGAGGTGGGCACAACCCACCAGGGCACGCCCAGGGGTGCCTGGCGCGCCCTGATGTATCGTGCTCACCTCGATCACTGATAACCCACAAGTGTAGGGGATCGTTTGTAGCCTTTTTCGATAACTAAGAGTGTCGAACCCAACGAGGAGCAAAAGGTAGAACAAATATTCCCTCAAGTTCTATCGACCACCGATACAACTCTACGCACGCTAATGCTTGCTTTACCTAGAACAAGTACGAAACTACTTTGTAGGTGATAGGATAGTTTGCACGAATAAAATTAGAAGTACTTTGCGGGAAATAAAACTACGAGTAAATTGCAAGAAAATAAAAGTTAGTTGTTTAGTAGAAAGTTTTTGTCAAACAAGAAGGTTATTTGTTCCTAGGCAATTGATAACTAGACCGGTAATCATTCTTGCAATTTTACATGAGGGAGAGGCATGAGCTAACATACTTTCTCCACTTGGATCATATGCATTTATGATTGGAACTCTAGCAAGCATCCGCAACTACTAAAGATCATTAAGGTAAAACCCAACCATAGCATTAAGTATCAAGTCCTCTTTACTCCCATATGCAACAACCCACCTACTCGGGTTTATGCTTCTGTCACTCAAGCAACCCACCATAGGCAAATCATGAACACATTGCAACACCCTACAGCGAGGATTCCTCACGTTTGTGCGAGACGGAGGGCACCATAGGACAGCACCATAATAAAATATACAATCATACCAACCACGATCATCAATTAGCTCATAGGACAAAGCGGGTCTACTCAAACATCATAGGATAGCCATATATCATTGGGAAATAGCATATGGAGTTGAGCACCATGTTTAAGTAGAGATTACAGCGGGGAGATGGGGAGTTACACCGCTGCATAGAGGGGGAGAGAGTTGGTGTTGACGGCGGCGAAGTTGTTGGAGTAGATCGCCGTCACGATGCTTGCCACGGTGGCGTTCCGGCGCCACTGGGAGAGAGGGGGAGAGAGCCCCCCTCCTTCTTATTCTTCCTTGGCCTCCCCCCTAGATGGGAGGAGAGTTCCCCCTCTGGTCCATGGCCGCCATGGCGGCGGAGGGGCAGGAGCCCCTCCTAGATTGGATCTCCCTATTTGTTTTCTTCTGTTTCACGTTCCTCTTTTCTGGCCGAAAACCGTTTCTTATATTCCTGGAGATCCGTAACTCCGATCGGGTTGAAATTTTGAGGGGGGTTTTATCGAAAAATTAGCTTCCTTGTGCCCGAAGGAGAGCTCCAACCGACGTACGAGGTGGGCACCACCCACCAGGCCGCGGTTGGGCCCCCTGGCCGCGCCCTGATGTATCGTGGGGGCTGTGGGCCTCCGTTTGCGTTGATTCCACTTCTCAAAATTCACAAATATTCTAAAAAAAATCTCCGTAAATTTTTATCGCGTTTGGACTTCGTTTGATATGGTAATTCTGCGAAACAAAAAACATGCAACAAACAGGAACTGGCACTAGGCACTGGATCAATAGGTTAGTCCAATAAATCATATAAAATGTTGCCAAAAATATGTGAAAGTTGTATAATATTGGCATGAAACAATCAAACATTATAGATACGATGGAGACGTATCAGCATCCCCAAGCTTAATTCCTGCTCGTCCTCGAGTAGTTAAATGATAAAAAGATAATTTTTGATGTGGAATGCTACCTAGCATAATCTTGATCATATATCTAATCATGGCATGAATATTAAGACACAAGTGATTCAAAGCAATATTCTAGTTTTGACATAAAGACTTTAATACTTAGGCATCCCAACAAACAATCATGTCTTTTCAAAATATTAAGGCTAAAGAACGCTATCCCTACAAAATCATATAGCCTTGTCATGCTCTGTCTTCTTAACACAAAGTATAAATCATGTACTACCCCGGTGTCAGCCAAGCAATTGGTTCATACTTTTTAACGCGCTTCAGCATTTTCAACTCTCACGCAATACATGAGCGCAAGCCATGGATATAGCACTATGGGTGGAATAGAATATGGTGGTAGGTTTCAAAGGGGTAAAAGTGGAGAAGAAAGTCTCGCATCAACTCAACGTATCAACGGGCTATGGAGATGCCCATCAATAGATATCAATGCGAGGAGTAGGGATTGCCATGCAACGGATGCACTAAGAGCTATAAGTGTATGAAAGCTCAATATGAAACTAAGTGGGTATGCATCTAACTCTATATGAAAAATTCCCACCAGTATATGAAAGTGACAACACAGGAGACTCTCTATATGAAAAACATGGTGCTACTTTGAAGCACAAGTGTGGAATTAGCATGCCCCTATTCCTTCTTCTTTCATTTTTTTTTCTTTTTCCTTTTTTTCTATTTTTTCTTTTATTTTTTTCCTTTTCTTTTTTTTCTTTCTTTGTCCGGAGCCTCATCCCGACTTGTGGGGGAATCATAGTTTCCATCATCCTTTCATCACTGGGGCATGCTCTAATAATGAATAATGATGATCATCACACTTCTATTTACTTACAACTCAATATTAAAACAAAGTATGACTCTATATGAATGCAATGATCTAGCGTAGCAAAGATATCAAAAAATGGACAAGCCATGAAAACATCATGCTAGCTATCTTACGATCATGTAATGCAATATGACAATGAATGCTCAAGTCATCAAAACGGAGGTGGTGGAAGTTGCATGGCAATATATCTCGGAATGGCTATGGAAATGCCATAATAGGTAGGTATGGTGGCTGTTTTGAGGAAGATATAATAAGGCTTATGTGTGATAGAGCATATCATATCACGGGGTTTGGATGCACCGACTCTCGAGGTGAGAAAGGGCAATGCACGGTACCGTAGAGGCTAGCAAATTGCGGAAAGGTAAGAGTGCGTATAATCCATGGACTCACATTAGTCATAAAGAACTCACATACTTTTTGCAAAAATATTATTAGCTCTTTCGAAGCAAAGTATTACTACGCATGCTCCTAGGGGGGAGGTTGGTAGGAGTTAACCATCGCGCGCCCGACCTTCACACAAAGATAGACAATCAAGAATAAATTGTGCTCCAACTTCCTAGCATAACGGGAGACTATACGTGCATGCTTCGGGAATCACAAACCTTAACACCAATATCTTACTAAACACGATCATCCACTAGTACCTCCCACATATTATCATCTCTATATCGCAAAACTATTGCAAGGAATCAAACGTATCATATTCAGATTTCCTGAGTTTTATGTAGGATTTTATGACTAACCATGCAAATGACCAATTACTGTTGACTCTCTAAATAGATATAAGTGAAGCAAGAGAGTTTAATACTTTCTACAAAATACCATGCTCTAATAAATATAAGTGAAGCAAAAGAGCATTCTTCAAATAACGGTTTTCTATGTGAAGAGAAACAGGCAATCCAAACTTCAAATGATATAAGTGAAGCAGATGAATCATTCTGTAAAGCCATACTCAAAAGATATAAGTGAAGTGCAATGAGCATTCTATAAATCAACCATGGACTATCTCATACCAGCATGGTGCATAAAAGAAAAGTGAAAACTAAACTCAAAAGACGCTCCAAGATTTGCACATATCACATGAATGAAACGAATCCGAAAACATACCGATACTTGTTGAAGAAAGATGGGATGCCTTCCGGGGCATCCCCAAGCTTAGACGCTTGAGTCTCCTTGGATATCTACTTGGGGTGCCTTGGGCATCCCCAAACTTGTACTCTTGCCTATCCTTCTTCTCCTCATATCGAGACCTCCTCGATCTTCGAACATTTCATCCACACAAAACTTAATAGAAGACTGGTAAGATCCGTTAGTATAATAAAGCAAAATACTACTCTAAGTACTGTTGCAAACCAATTCATATTTTATATTTGCATTATCCCTGCTGTATTATAACTTTTCTATGGCTTACACCACCGATAAAATTGATAGTTTCATCAAAACAAGCAAAACAATGCATCAAAAACAGAATCTGTCTTAAACAGGACAGTCTGTAGTAATCTGAACTTTGACCATACTTATGTAACTCCAAAAATTCTGAAAAATTAGGAAAAATTAAACATTTTGTATAGAAATACTGTGTAAAACATTCAGAAACTTTTGACGTTCCAGTAAAAAATGAAAATTCACGCACTGCAGCCAAAGTTTCTGTTTTTACACCGCACATACCAACAATCAATCTAATCATCCTAAAGGCAAATCTTGGCACATTATTTTTATAATACAATGGATTTTTACAAGGGGATAATTATTTTTGTTGGAAAAGTTTCCATGATTCAAGATTCACAAAGTTTCCATGGGCATGAACAAAAGTTCAAGGACGTCCCCCACTTCAACGATGCTCATCATCTCTCTCCCTTTCACCTTTCCTTTTGTGAAGTTTTAGGTTCCCCTATATATATTTTTTGTTTTAAACTTTATAAAAGAACACAAAAGAAATAAATGACTCTCTAAAACTTCCGGGTTGTCTCCCTGGCAGCGCTTTCTTTAAAGCCATTAAGCTAGGCATAAAGTGCTCAAGTAATGGATCCACCCGGATCCCAAGGTATATCAAAGCCAATTTTAATTAACAATGATTTGTAATTTAGTAGTGAGCACAAAGTGATATATATCATGTGACAACGAAGTCTAACTCTCTTCCTATGCATCGGCATGCCATACCAGAATAATTCATGCACATTAAGTAAAGGCCAATGCATAGTATAAACAGTTTCTTGCAATTTCATAGTATTGGAAACATAGAGAGGTGAAGATTTGGTTCCTCTCTCATAATAATTCCAAGTAGGAGCAGCAAGCACATGCATAATTCATCAAAATCATCATGTGTAGTAGCTGCAACCCATCTATATAATCCTTAATAAGAGCAAACTTCTCCGATATAGTGTAGTTGAGAGAATTCAAAAAGATAATAGGACTATCATGTGTGGGTGCAATAGCAACAATTTCATGCTTAACATAAGGAACTATAGCAAGTTCATCTTTATAAGCATAATTCATATTGGCATCATGGCCACAAGCATAGCAAGCATCAAGTTCATCAAAAAGGGATATTTCAAATGAATCCACGGGATCATAGCAATCATCATAGCATTCATCATGGCATTCATCCTTCGGTAAGCACAAAGGGTAATTAAACAATGTATGAGTTGAAGAGTTACTCTCATTAGAAGGTGGGCACGGGTAGCTAATCCGCTCTTCCTCCGTTTGTTCTTCGCTCTCCTCCTCATCTTTTTCATCTAATGAGCTCACAGTTTCAGCAACTTCTTCTTCCATAGGTCCCTGCAAAATATTAGTCTCTTCCAAGGCAGCGGACATAATCTCAATAAATTCAATAATATCAGCATTGTATTCATAATTATCATAGCAATATTTAAGTATGGCAAAAATTTCAGATTCGTAAGGAACATCATCATCATACTTTTCAAGCAAAGAAGCAATTTCATAAGCACCTTTAAAAGCAACAAATTCTTCTATTCGTTCCACATCATAGTAATCATAAATACCTTTAGCATAAGAAGCTAAGGTTTCATTATCATTAAATTTGCATTGAAAGGGAAGGTGTCGAGCTTCTATATTAGAGCAACAAGTAAAGTCACATCTCGAGCATGCATCCCAAGCAAACCATTCCAGTATTCTAATTTGATCCCATAAGTGTTTCCCTTTTTGAGATAAGCGATAATCCCTAAAGTACTCACGTTGATCCAATGTGTATCCTATTATAAAGTTCCTTGAGGATTTCTCGGGATTATCGAAGGAGTAATTAACGTGTTTCACATAACTAGCATCGAGGGTTGTAGGAGGTTCCCCATCTCCATGAGTAGCAAGTACCACTAATTTTTTTGGTGTTTAGTGTTCCATATCCATAACTAAAGATAAAAAACAACTAATAACAGAAAATAAAACAACTAAAACAGAAAATAAAAATTACTTAGTCATAAAGCAAACAAGCACACACGAGAATATTCACCCCACACTATTGCTCCCCGACAACGGTGCCAGAAAAAGGTCTTGATAACCCACAAGTGTAGGGGATCATTTGTAGCCTTTTTCGATAAGTAAGAGTGTCAAAACCAACGAGGAGCTAAAGGTAAAACAAATATTCCCTCAAGTTCTATCGACCACCGATACAACTCTACGCACGCTAATGCTTGCTTTACCTAGAACAAGTATGAAACTACTTTGTAGGTGATAGGATAGTTTGCACGAATAAAACTAGAAGTATTTTGCGGGAAATAAAACTACGAGTAAATTGCAAGAAAATAAAAGTTAGTTGTTTAGTAGAAAGCTTTTGTCAAACAAGAAGGTTATTTGTCCCTAGGCAATTGATAACTAGACCGGTAATCATTCTTGCAATTTTACATGAGGGAGAGACATGAGCTAACATACTTTCTCTACTTGGATTATATGCACTTATGATTGGAACTCTAGCAAGCATACGCAACTACTAAAGATCATTAAGGTAAAACCCAACCATAGCATTAAGTATCAAGTCCTCTTTACTCCCATATGCAACAACCCACCTACTCGGGTTTATGCTTCTGTCACTCAAGCAAACCACCATAGGCAAATCATGAACACATTGCAACACCCTACAGCGAGGATCCCTCACGTTTGTGCTAGACGGAGGGCACCGTAGGACAGCACCATAATAAAATATACAATCATACCAACCACGATCATCAATTAGCCCATAGGACAAAGCGGGTCTACTCAAACATCATAGGATAGCCATATATCATTGGGACATAGTATATGGAGTTGAGCACCATGTTTAAGTAGAGATTACAGCGGGGAGAAGGGGAGTTACACCGCTGCATAGAGGGGGGGGAGAGTTGGTGTTGACGGCTGCGAAGTTGTTGGAGTAGATCGTCGTCACGATGCTTGCCCCGGCGGCGTTCCGGCGCCACCGGGAGAGAGGGGGAGAGAGCCCCCCTCCTTCTTATTCTTCCTTGGTCTCCCCCCTAGATGGGAGGAGAGTTCCCCCTCTGGTCCATGGCCGCCATGGCGACGGAGGGGCAGGAGCCCCTCCTAGATTGGATCTCCCTCTCTGTTTTCTTCTGTTTCACGTTCCTCTTTTATGGCCTAAAACCGTTTCTTATATTCCTGGAGATCCGTAACTCCGATCGGGCTGAAATTTTGAGGGGATTTTTATCCAAAAATTAGCTTCCTTGCGCCCGAAGGAGAGCTCCAACCGACATACGAGGTGGGCACCACCCACCAGGCCGCAGTTGGGCCCCCTGACCGTGCCCTGATGTATCGTGGGGGTTGTGGGCCTCCATTTGCGTTGATTCCACTTCTCAAAATTCACAAATATTCCAAAAAAATCTCCGTAAATTTTTTATCGCATTTGCAGTTTGTTTGATATGGTAATTCTGCGAAACAAAAAACATGCAACAAACAGGAACTGGCACTGGGCACTGGATCAATAGGTTAGTCCAATAAATCATATAAAATGTTGCCAAAAATATGTGAAAGTTGTATAATATTGGCATGAAACAATCAAAAATTATAGATACGATGGAGACGTATCAATCACCTTCCGGTTTATTTCTTTATTTCTAAAATTTTCTAATATTCCAAAACTGACAAAAAATATTTTTGCGGATTTTTCGGAGTCCGTTTACTTACCGTATCACGTACCTCCTATTTTTTCAGAATTCTGGAGTGTTCCGAAAGGTTTCTTTTATGTGTTCCTTCGGTGTCATGGTTTGGATAACATTGCTTTCAATGTTAATAGGCGTACCTGAGATATAATGCTTAATTCTTTGTACATTGACAACCTTCGGGTTAGTACCTTCGGCGTTATTAATCTTGATAGCTCCAGAACGATAAACCTCTTCGATATCATAAGGTCCTTCCCATTTGGAGAGAAGCTTACCTGCAAAAAATCTTAAACGAGAGTTGAATAAAAGAACATAGTCTCCTATTTTGAATTCCCGCTTTTGGATTCTTTTGTCATGCCATCTTTTTTACTTTTTCTTTGAATAATTTGGCATTTTCATAGGCTTGGGTTCTCCATTCATCTAGTGAGCTAATATCAAATAGCCTCTTCTCACCGGCAAGTTTGAAATCATAGTTAAGTTCTTTAATTGCCCAAAATGCTTTGTGTTCTAATTCTAGAGGCAAATGACAAGCTTTTCCATACACCATTTTATATGGAGACATACCCATAGGATTTTTATAAGCTGTTCTATAGGCCCAAAGTGCATCATCTAATTTCTTAGACCAATTCTTACGAGACCTATTGACAGTTTTTTGTAATATTAATTTTATTTCTCTATTGCTCAGTTCAACTTGACCACTAGATTGAGGATGATAGGGTGATGCAATTCTATGGTTAACATCATATTTAGAAAGCATCTTACGGAAAGCACCATGAATAAAGTGTGAACCACCATCAGTCATTAAATATCTAGGGACTCCAAACCTCGGGAAGATAACCTCTTTAAGCATTTTAATGGAGGTGTGGTGATCAGCACTACTAGTTGGAATAGCATCTACCCAATTAGTGACATAATCAACACCTACCAAAATATGAGTGTACCCGTTAGAGGAAGGAAAAGCTCCCATATAATCAAAACCCCAAACATCAAATGGCTCAACAACAAGTGAATAATTCATAGGCATTTCCTGACGCTTACCGATATTACCTATTCTTTGACATTCATCACAAGACAAGACAAACTTACGGGCATCTTTGAAGAGAGTAGGCCAATAAAAACCAGATTGCAATACCTTGTGAGCAGTTCTATCTCCCGCAAGATGTCCTCCGTAAGCTTCGGAATGACATTTCCGTAGGATTTGTTCCTGTTCATGCTCAGGTACACAACGTCTAATAATACCATCTACTCCTTCTTTATAAATATGTGGGTCATCCCAAAAGTAATGTCTCAAGTCATAGAATATTTTTCTCTTTTGTTGGTATGTGAAGCTAGGTGATATATATTTAGCGACAATGTAATTAGCAAAATCAGCATACCAAGGGGTGTTTTGTGAAACACTTATTGAAGCTAACTGTTCGTCAGGAAAAC
The DNA here is from genome assembly GCA_039707655.1 of Elymus sibiricus. NCBI lineage: Eukaryota > Viridiplantae > Streptophyta > Magnoliopsida > Poales > Poaceae > Elymus > Elymus sibiricus. Next base: position 195,087,142 of record CM077663.1, on the reverse strand, counting down.
TATCATCAATAGGTAGTGGGTCATCAAGAATATTTTCTAACCTAGACAAGTTATCAGCTATGGGGTTCTTAGCTCCCTTCCTATCCACGATGTGTAAGTCAAATTCTTGAAGCAAGAGAACCCACCTAATGAGTCTAGGTTTAGCATCTTTCTTTTCCATAAGGTATTTTATAGCAGCATGACCGGTGTGAACAATAACTTTTGAGTCAACAATATAGGATCTAAATTTATCATAGGCAAACACAACTGCTAAAAAATCGTTTTCAGTAGTAGCATAATTTCGTTGAGCACTGTCTAGAGTTTTACTAGCATAATGGGTAACATTCAATTTCTTATCAACTCTTTATCCTAGAACAGCACCAACAGCATAATCACTAGCATCACACATAATTTCAAAAGGCAAGTTCCAATCAGGTGGTTGAACGATAAGTGTAGAGGTTAAGGCTTTCTTGAGTGTTTCAAAGGCTTCCACACAATCATCATAAAAAATAAAAGGAATATCCTTTTGCAAGAGATTATTAAGAGGCCTAGAAATTTTAGAGAAGTCTTTAATGAACCTCCTATAAAAAACAGCATGACCAAGGAAACTTCGAATACCTTTACTATCTTTAGGACATGCCATTTTCTCAATTGCATCAACTTTAGCTTTATCCACCTCAATACCTCACTCAGATATTTTATGCCCCAAGACAATGCCTTCGTTAACCATAAAGTGGCACTTCTCCCAATTCAAGACAAGATTAGTTTGTTCACACCTCTGCAAAACTCGATCAAGGTTGCTTAAGCAATCATCAAAAGAAGTTCCGTAAATGGAAAAATCATCCATGAAAACCTCCACAAACTTTTCACAAAAGTTAGAGAATATAGCAGTCATACATCTTTGAAAGGTAGGAGGTGCATTGCATAAACCAAAAGCCATACGTCTATAAGCATAGGTTCCAAAAGGGCAAGTAAAGGTGATTTTCTCTTGATCGGATTGTGACACAGGTATTTGAGAGAAACCAGAATATCCATCTAGGAAGCAAAAGTGTGTGCTTAGATAATCTTTCTAGCATTTGATCAATGAAAGGTAGAGGATAATGATCTTTTCTAGTAGCTTTATTTAACTTTCTAAAATCAATTACCATTCTATAACCAGTAACAATTCTTTGTGGGATGAGTTCATTCTTATCATTGGGAACAACGGTAATACCTCCTTTCTTAGGGACACAATGAACGGGGCTTACCCATCTACTATCAGCTATGGGATAGATTATACCTGCTTCCAGAAGCTTTAATATTTCACACTTCCTTCATCTTAGGATTCGGTCGTTGTTGGTGATCAACAACGGGTTTAACATCAAGTTCCATATTAATCTTGTGCTGACATAGAGTGGGACTAATGCCCTTAAGATCATCAAGAGTATATCCAATAGCAGCTTGGTGCTTCCTTAGAACTTTTAATAATCTTTCTTCTTCATGTTCTGAAAGGTTAGCACTAATAATAACATGATATATCTTTTTCTCATCAAGATAAGCATACTTCAAAGTGTCAGGCAATTGCTTTAATTCAAACACAGGATCACCTTTAGGTGGAGGAGGACCTCCAAGAGTTTCAATAGGCAAATTGTGTTTAAGGAGAGGTTGTTGTTCAAAGAAAATTTGATCTATTTCGTTTCTTTCACGCAAGTGCATATCATTTTCATGGTCAAGCAAATATTGTTCTAATGGATCGGTGGGAGGCACAACAATAGAAGCAAGACCGATTATTTCATCCTTACTAGATAACACTTTATCACGAGGTTGTCTACTAAACTTGGAAAAATTAAACTCATGAGACACACTACCAAAACTGACACCGACAGTTTGTTTTTCACAATCTATCTTAGCATTAACGGTGCTCAAGAAATGTCTACCAAAGATAATGGGACAAAAATCGTCTTGTGGGGAACCAAGGACTAGAAAATCAATAGAGCATTTCACTTTCCCACACAAGACTTCAACATCTCTAACAATCCCAAGTGGTGTGATGGTGTCTCTATTAGCAAGTTTAATAGTAACATCAATGTCTTCTATTTCAGCAGGTGCTATTTCATCCATGATTTCTTGGTATAAGGTAAAAGGGATAGCACTCACACTAGCACCAAAATCACATAAACCATGATAGCAATGATCTCCTATTTTGACTGAGACAAGAGGCATGCCTTCTATGGGTCTATGTTTATCTTTTTCATCGGGTTTAGCAATTCTAGCAGCTTCATCACAGAAGTAGATAGCATGCCCAACAATATTTTCTACCAAGAGATCTTTAACCATAGCAACACTAGGTTCTACTTTAATTTGCTCAGGGGGCTTAGGTGTTCTTGTATTACTCTTACGAACCACAGTTGATACCTTAGCATGTTCCTTTATCCTAACAGGGAAAAGTGGTTTTTCAATATAAGCGGTAGGCACAACTGGATCAACATTGTAAAAGATGGTTTCTTCTATAGCTATGATCGGTTCTTTAATTTCTTCTTTAATAGGGGGATGATATTAAAACCACTTCTCCTTAGGGAGATCAACGTGAGTAGCAAATGCTTCATAGAAAGAGGCTACTATCTCAGAGTCAAGTCCATATTTAGTGCTAAACTTGTGAAAAGTATCGGTATTCATAAAAGATTTAACACAATCAAATTCAAGCTTTATACCTGACTCATTACCTTCGCCGAGTTCCCAATCTTCAGAGTTGCATTTAATTCTTTCTAAGACATTCCACTTGAATTAAATAGTCTTCTTCATATAAGAACCAGCACAAGAAGTATCGAGCATGGATTGATCATTATGAGAAAGCCGAGCATAAAAATTCTGAATGATAACTTCTCTCAGAATGTCATGATTGGGGCATGGATATAACATTGACTTAAGCCTCCCCCAGGATAGAGCGATACTTTCTCCTTCACGAGGACAAAAATTATATATATAATTCCGATCATGATGAACTAGATGCATGGGATAAAACTTTTGGTGGAATTCCAATTGCAAACGATTCCAGTTCCACGATCCAAGATCATCACATAGCCTATACCATGTCAATGCTTTTCCATCCAAAGATAAAGGGAAAACCTTCTTCTTAACTTCATCTCCGGGTAAACCTGCAAGCTTAAATAATCCACATATTTCGTTCACATATAATAGATGCATATCAGGATGTTGAGTTCCATCTCCTGCATAAGGATTAGCAAGGAATTGTTCTACCATACCCGAAGGAATTTCATAACCAATATTTTCAGTAGGTGCAGTAGGTTGAGGGGCAACTAATTGTGGTTCCGGTCGAGGTGAAGATACCCCGAACAAACCCCTCAAAGGATTGTTTTCCATAGTAGCAAGTAGCAATAAATTTCAGCACGTAGTATAAGTTTTTCCTTACAGATTTCCACTTACCAAGAGTGCTTCACTCCCCGGCAACGGCGCCAGAAAAGAGTCTTGATGACCCACAAGTATAGGGGATCAATCGCAGTCCTTTCGATAAGTAAGAGTGTCGAACCCAACGAGGAGCAGAAGGAAATGACAAGCGGTTTTCAGCAAGGTAATTTCTGCAAGCACTGAAATTGTAGGTAACAAATAGTTTGATAGCAAGGTAATTGGTAACGAGCAAGTAACGGTAACGATAAACAAGGTACAGCAAGGTAGCCCAATCCTTTTGTGGCAAAGGACAGGCCAGAACAATCTCTAGTAATAGGCAAAGTGTTCTTGAGGGTACACGGGAATTTCGTCTAGTCACTTTATCATGTTGGTTTGATTCGTGTTCTCTACTTTGATAATTTGATATATGGGTGGACCGATGCTTGGGTTCTGTTCTTACTTAAATAACCTCCCACTTATTATTAACCCCCTCGCAAGCATCCACAACTACGAGAAAAGTATTAAGATTCTAACCATAGCATTAAACGTTTGGATCCAAATCAGCCCCTTATGAAGTAGCGCATAAACTAGGATTTAAGCTTCTGTCACTCTAGCAACCCATCATCTAATAACTACTCCACAATGCATTCCCTTAGGCCCATGAATGGTGAAGTGTCATGTAGTCGACGTTCACAAGACACCACTAAGGGAATCACAACATACATACCATCAAAATATCGAACACATATCAAATTCACATGATTACTTGCAACATGACTTCTCCCGTGACCTCAAGAACAAAGTTAACTACTCACAAATAATGATCATGCTCAAGATCAGAGAGGTATTGAATAGCATAATGGATCTGAACATATAATCTTCCACCAAGTAAACCATATAGTAATCAACTACGCAAGGTAATCAACACTACTAGTCACCCACAGGTACCAATCTGAGGTTCTGGTACAAAGATTGAACACAAGAGATGAACTAGGGTTTGAGAGGAGATGGTGTTGTTGAAGATGTTGATGAAGATTGGCCTCCCAAAGACGAGAGGGGTGTTGGTGATGACGATGGCTTCGACTTCCCCCTCCGGGAGGGAAGTTCCCCCGGCGGAATCGCTCCGCCGGAGGGCAAAAGTGCTCCTGCCCAAGTTCCGCCTCGAGGCGGCGGCGCTTCGTCCCGAAAGTCCTCCTCTCATTTTTTTTCTAGGTCAAATGTGACTATATACCAGAAGATGGGCACCGGAGGTGGGCCGAGGAGGCCACAACCCATCAGGGGGCACCCAGGCACCAGGTTTGCCCCCTCCGGTAGTTTTCTGCTCCACTATTTTTTATTTAATCCAAAAATAATCTCTGTAAAATTTCAGCTTCATTGGAGTTGTGCAGAATAGGTATCTCTGATGTGCTTTTTTCAGGTCCAGAATTCCAGCTGTCGGTATTCTCCCTCTTTGTGTAAACCTTGCATATTATGAGAGAAAAGGCATTAGAATCACTCCTTAAAGCATTATTATTCGACAAAACATAATAAATAACAGTAGGAAATCATGATGCAAAATGGACGTATCAACTCCCCCAAGCTTAGACCTTGCTTGTCCTCAAGCGAAAGCGGATATTGAAAAGCATGTCCACATGGTTTGAGAGTGAGGTGTCAATAAAAACAAAATACGGACATAGAAGCATCATGCTTATTATCATAACATCAACAAACTCTAACATAAACTTATTCGATATATATTTTCATCATATAACTTCTCATGAACAAGTAACAATTCATCACAACATAGAAGTATGAAGCATAAACCTTATTGAAAACCAACAAACTATGTTCTCAGTCAACTTTGCAACTACAATTCATCATATTTTCAGGAAGGGTCTCATGTCGGAGCCTTTTGGCAAGTCCACATACTCAACCATCATTTAGTCTTCTATGATTGCTAACACTCACGGCATACCCATGAACAAAAAGTTTCAACTAGACATATATGAATATAGGGGATTATAGTTTCGCCTCCCAACGCATTCACCTCAAGGGTGATGTCAACAATAATAACTCATGCCCACTCATATCCAACTGGATATATGTGCCTAGATCTTTCCTCACCACATGATGCTTGCAAAAGGAAAAAGTAAAAAGGAATAGGGAAGAATACTTTGACTCTAGCATAAAAGTAAATACATAAAAGTAAAAGATAGTCCCTTTGCAGAGGGAAGCAGAGGTTCTCATGCGCTTATTGGACGTATCAGTATGTGACTCCTCCATTGCTCCAATTAGTTTTTGATTTAGTGGGTTATTTTTAGAATAATTAGCTACTCTTGGTGCTGCTGTAGATGAGCTTGCATTTTGAATTCTTAAAGTTTGAAGTAGTTCGAATGCTTGATATGGCCTCTATGCATCCTTAGGAGTAGTTGTTATCAATCTTACGAAATTTTGTTAACAAAATTTTGTGTCCCAAAAATATTTCGGAAATTTGTTCGCAAATAAAAATGCAATTCTTTAGGAGTTCTTCGAGGAGAAGGTCCTCGGAGCCCTCATCAAGTGGAAGCTCGGTCCGACAATCTTATGTTGAGCCAAGTGAAAGCTCGATGTGAGATGCCACTACCAAATCATGTTTGTGGCCGTGTGACAAATTCATGGAAGGTGCAGGTATCAAGGATGAATTCGAGCAATTTATCCACAATGCAGAACTTGCTCCCTTCATCGCAGAGTAGGGGAAGATACTATGTTCTTGAGAGCGAGGACAGCGCGTACAATGTGGAGGTTGAAGCTGCCAGGTGGGCTGAGGAAGCTGCACCGAGAACCTCGGTGGGCTATCACGCAGACTATTATCTAGGCCGCGTATGGTGATTACCAAGCTAGGCCAAAAGCCTAAGCTTGGGGGAGTACGTATATCCATCGACATTATATTCATGTTTACACATTTCATTCCAGTTGTCGGTGTCTACACTTTTTCATTGTAATATCCATGATAGATTTATTTTCTCGCTTTCTTCTCGCGTGTTTGAAAAACTTTGAGAAAACCCAAAAATATTTCCTACTTCTTTTTGGCTTTTCTTTCTAGCTTAAATTAATTGTAGTACCAAAATAAAACCCAAAAAGATTTCTCGTTTCTTCTTTTACTTGTTGGGAGGTCCCCCATGTAAATAGTTTTTCTCGTTTTTGTTTTTCCCTCTTTAATTTGTTTTTCTTTTAAAAAACCAAAAACTCCAAAAATATTTCAGTGTGTTTCTCTGAAATTCTTTTCCTTTTATTTGAGTCGTACCAAGGAGAAGACCACGATGAAAATGTTGAGTGGCTCCCATATGCATCATTGTTAATCTAACAAAGAGCCCATGCTACTTTGTATTCTCCTCTTGAATAAAATGTTTGCAGATTCCAGCTTAGTCCATGGCACTCTTGCACTATTATTATTTTCATATCATTCGGTCGTGCAAGTGAAAGGCAATAATGACGATATTTGATGAAGTGGCTGTGGCAGAGAAAAGCGGGTATGAACTCAACTTGTTTTTGTTTTTGTAAATATGTTTAGCCTAGTATCCTTGATTTAGCATATTATGATCAAACAGGTTTGCAATGACAATTAGAGATTATAGTTGCTCATGCCATGCTTAAGTAGATAGGAGTGGATAATGATTTATCTTGGATGTCAACATGCATTAAAATGATTGTGATGTGGTATGATGATATGGTATCCTCCTCTGAATGTTTCAAGTGGCTTGACTTGGCACATGTTCACGCATGTAGTTGAATCAAAACCAACATAGCCTTCATGATATTTATGTTCATGGTGTCCATATCCTACTCATGCTAGTATTCAATGTTTATTATTCGTAATGCATGCTCATGACTGTTTTTGCTCTCTAGCTGGCCGCTTCTCAACCTATTTTCTAGACTTCACTTGTGCTAAGCGGGAATGCTGCTTGTGCATCAAAATACTTAAACCAAAGTTATTCCAGATGAGTCCACTATATCTATCTATATGCAGTATTACCCTGCCGTTCCAAAGTAAATTTGCATGTGCCACCTCTAAAAATTCAAATGAACACCTATTTTGTGTGCCTGGACCGCTCATGGAGCGACAGGGGGCAGTCAGTATCTTCCATGTTAAGCGGGTTATTCTCATGATGAGTGTTTATTCACTCGTCCTTGCACGAGAGGGGCGGTAAATGGGATTCCTAGTCCCGAAATAAAAAATTACAAATAACTAAACAAAGCTCCCCTAGGAATGTTGTTGGTATGGACAGTACCCGTGGATTCGGCTAGTCGTGGAGTGTGATTGTAGGTGGAGGGGGAGTAAGCCTTTACTTTTACCGCTTGGGAACCGCCGCTAATGTGTTTAGCATGGAAGATATTGATAACTCTTGGTCGTAACGTTGACAGGAAGGGTGTACCTCCCAAAATTATATTTATCTCTGTTTTAAGCTTTGAGCTTTGGCACCTCTGCAAATCCCTGCTTCCCTCTGCGAAGGGACTATCTATTTACTTTTATGTTGAGTCATCACCTTCTCAAATAAGCGCCAGATTTGAGAGCACTATTGTCATCCTCATGCATTGCGTATAGTTAATGTTGTGTGCAGCATGACTGGATCTTTTCTACCATGAATTGCAATGTTTAGTCGCTGCTTGAACTTTGGAGGTACTCTGCATTTATGTTTTGTGGTCCCAGAAAGTGCTAGCGTGATATCACTTTTGTCATATTATATCATGATTGTTTTGACAAAGTGTTGACGCTTGAGATATTTTATTATTGCTCGCTAGTTGCTTATGTCATTGGTATGAGTTAATATAATTTTTTAGAGTTATTGTTGACATGGTTAGTCATAATCTTTGCTGAAAACCTGTGTGCTACTTAAGCATATATATGTAAGCAAGAACAAAAGAGTTCGTAAAAGTTTTTCTTATCACTTTTAGTTTGTCAACTGAATTGCTTGAGGACAACCAATGGGTTAAGCTTGGGGGAGTTGATACGTCTCCGTCGTATCTACTTTTCCTCATGCTTTTGCTCTTGTTTTGGACTCTAATTTGCATGGTTTGAATGAAACTATCCCCGACTGACGCTGTTTTCAGCAGAACTACCATGGTGTTGTTTTTGTGCAGCAATAAAAGTTCTCGGAACTGGATGAAACTTTTTGGAGATTTATTTTACAATAAATGAAAATTACTGGAGCCAAGAACCACCGGAGGGGGTGCCCTGGTTGGGCATGATACACAAGGGCGCGCCACCCCCTCCAGGCGCCCCCTGGTGGGTTGTGCCAACCTCGGGGCCCCACTGACCCTAATTCCAATGCTATAAAATCCTATTTTCGGAGAAAAAAATCAGAGAGAAAGTTTCATCGCGTTTTACGATACGGAGCCGCTGCCACCTCCTGTTCTTCCTGGGGAGGCCAGATCTGGAGCCCGTTTGGGGCTCCGGAGAGGGGAATCTTCGGTCTTCGTCATCATCAACCCTTCTCCATCGTCAAGTCCATGATGCTCCCCACCGGGAGTGAGTAATTCCTTCGTAGGCTTGCTGGTCGGTGAGGAGTTGGATGAGATTCATCATGTAATCGAGTTAGTTTTGTTAGGGCTTGATCCCTAGTATCCACTATGTTCTGAGATTGATGTTGCTATGACTTTGCCATGCTTAATGCTTGTCACTAGGGCCCGAATGCCATGATTACAGATGTGAACCTTGTATGTTATCACCATTATATCTATGTTCTTGATCCGATCTTGCTAGTCATATGCACCTATTACGTGTTATGATCTGTAAACCCCGGAGTGACAATAGTCGGGATACTTTTCGGTGATGACCGTAGTTTGAGGAGTTCATGTATTCACTATGTGTTAATGCTTTGTTCCGGTTCTCTATTAAAAGTAGGCCTTAATATCCCTTAGTTTCCTTATGGACCCCGCTGCCACGGGAGGGTAGGACAAAAGATGTCATGCAAGTTCTTTTCCATAAGCACGTATGACTATTTACGGAATACATGCCTACATTACATTTATGAACTGGAGCTAGTTATGTGTCGCCCTAGGTTATGATTGTTATATGATGAATATCATCCAACGAGTTTACCGATCCAGTGCCTACGAGTTTTTCCACATATTGTTCTTGCTAAGTTACTGTCGCTACTGCTACTGTCACCCTTGCTACAAAACTATTCCTATCGCTATTACTGTCACTGTTACTGTTACTACTGCTATCAAAACTATCATACTACAGTGCTACTGATCACTCTACAGTAGATATTTAATCTCCAGGTGTGGTTGAATTGAAAACTCAACTGCTAATACTGGCAAATATTCTTTGGCTCCCCTTGTGTCGAATCTATAAATTTGGGTTGAATACTCTACCCTCGAAAATTGTTGTGATCCCCTATACTTGTGGGTTATCAAGATGCTGGTAAGTGAGACGAAAAACCCGACAAAAATAAACCTGGAACAGAAGCTACCAACTCCTCCTTTAGGAGTAGAGATGAGAGAAGGGACAAGAAAACCAGACGAAAAAAATAGAGGAAAAAGGTGGGAGGAGAAAGAGAAAAAAAATTTGGAACGGAATGTTAATTAATGTAATTTGGTGATGTATGGTAATATTAATTAATGTGATTGAGCGATTTATGGTACGGTTAATTAATTCAAATTTCATCTTTAAAGATTCATTAGAAATTACTCTTGATTGATTCTTTCACATAAATACATTACTAAATATAAGATGATGGGAGGAGGGACGAAAAAAACTGGACGAAAACAATTCGGACAAAGGTGGGAGGTATGACGAAAATAAACCCGGAACGGAAACCTACCATCACGACCACAGACGACTCCTTTAGGAGTAGAGATTTCCTTTCCAAAACAAAATTCCATGGTGTTTATTCTATATACGTATTTTGGGCATTGTCGTATATACATATCGAATGTATGATACCCAATATATCGTATGACTAATGTATGATGCCCATGGGATAATACCCTACGACGATAAGAGTACAACATACCTCCTATTGGATATACCCAATGTATCGTGTACCCTAATGTCCAAATTGTATGTATACCCATTGAGTATACCTATATACCAGTATAAATTGGATATACCTATGGTATCGTATACCAATGGATTTTCATATGTATGTTTCTAATGAATTGATTTTCAAGGTATCTGATATTTAAATAAAATTAAGACCGGGCTGTACACATGATATCATATACCCATTATATAGTATATACCTAATGTAAAAAAAGTATGTTCCACGGATGAGTACAACATACCTCTTACTAATACATGTATGAAAATATATCTTCATGTACATGTACAAATCATGACGCATTAACTTCTGTATCTCCTATTTCTGTTAATATCTCTCAAATATGCAAAGTTGCCATGCGTGGCATTCTCTTTCCTATTTTCTACTAGTACATAATTGTTGTGATGCATGCTACTACTAATGGTCTTATTTATGGTAGGTCTTCTGCCATAATTATTATCAAATCAGTCAATTGTAATGTAATACATTAACACACATCTAAATGCAACCGAGTGGTCGAAAGGCAAGGAGTCTGGACACCTAGGTGTCCCAAACGGCCGTCCTATATAGGTATATCATTATGATTTATTCACAAATCAAATTAAGTAGAAAATAGCTTATATACCTAATAACCTAATAGAAAGTCCACCAGGGGAATGAAAAAACTACACCTATTATTTACAAGGCTGCATCGACCGCCTCCCCCCTCTAGTTTCCAGCCACTGTAGCCGAGAGCATAAGAGCATCTCTAACAGATCCCGTAAGATCCTATGCCGCAAAATCGTTTTCGGTTATTGTTGGGGATATTCCCCAAGGTGCGAAACCCGGTAAGCATGAGACCCGACAAAGACCCAACACGTGACCCGACTAAGAGGTCGCGCATTACCAGGGATTCAGAGAGCCGCCAGAGGACAAGGGCCAGGATGGTTGACCCGGCTAAGGTTGTCGGCTTACAAGACAAGCCTCATGGGCCGACTTACTGGGCCATCCGTACGAGAAGCTTCTATTAGCATTAAAAAGTAAGGAAAAATCATAACAATGTTAGCATAGGATACAGGTTCGTATACGACCCGTATTCATCTGTAATCTATGGACTCAGCCTATTATATAAAGGGGGGGTTCCTGGAACGAGGAAGTTAATTTAGAAACCCTCGAGAGCTAGATAACAAAAGCAATACCTTGTAATCGAGATCATCGTCAATATCAATCAAACAGTAGTAGGTCTTTCACTACTGGAATCAGGCACTTTGCCGTCTGCCATAGCAGACGGCAAAAGGATAGGCCAGCAGATGGCAAACTCCTTTGCCGTCCGCCAGTAGACGGCCACAGTTTCGGCATTGTAAACTTCGGTAAAGGGGTTCTTTGCCGCCTGCCTATGCTCAGCGGACGGCAAAGTTTTTTTGCCGTCAGCCGGTGGACGGCAAAGAGGGTGGACGGTGTTGTACTGATGTTAGCCCCGTTAGGTGGTAATGGCATTCTTTGCCGTCAGCCCCCGGACGGCAACGTCACAAGGTCTTTGCCGTCTGCCCCCGGACGGCCACAGTTTAAAGGTCTTTGCCGTCTGCCCCCGGACGGCAAAGAGGCCAAATGGTCCCAGGCCTGGAGTTCCCAGGTTGTACAGGCGGCTGCCACGTGCCACCTTTGCCATCGGTGGCGGACGGCAAAGAGGCCTTTGCCGACGGTGGCAGACGGCAAAGAGCCACTATTGCCTCTTTTTTTCATGTTTTTGTTATATTCAAGAATTTTCACAAGCAAATATATGATATGTATATATATATTTCACAAAAACAATATCCCTGCCATATGGATATGATAAACCAACAATTATACCAAATTGAAAGTATCAAATGTCACATTGTTCACCATATTACAATAGTTTCATCCATACATACATAGTCTCATCCATAGGTAGAAAGTTTCACATAAGTTCATAGATACAAAATGAAAACAGAAAGTAAACACTAGCACTACATCAAAGTAAGCTGCCGTGAAGTGAATCAAATCTGCAAAATTGGAAATAAGAAAGTTAGAATAAGAATACAAGAAGAAGTAGAAGAAGATCTAGAAGAAGAAGATGATGAAGAAGCGTTTTTCTTCTCTCTCTCTCTCTCTTTCTCCTCTTGTTTTTCTTTCTTCTCATTGCTTATTTGTGTCATTTTAGAGCTAACCTAGGTAATTATCCCATTTTTGACCTAACTAAGCTTATTGTGTCATTTTGCAAGAAAATAAGCTAAGTATATGGCATTTATGAGGTTACCAAGTCTATTATGCCATTTTTGAGTTAACTAAGCTTATTATGTCATTGTGGAGGAAACAAAGCTAAGTATAGATCATTCTGGAGCTAAGTGAGCTTATTATCTCATTTTGTAGGAAGCAAAGCTAAGTATAGGTCATTTTAGAGCTAACTTAGGTAAAATAGGTCATTTCGGAGCTAAGTAAGTTTATTATGTCACTTTGGAGAAAACAATGCTAAGTATAGGTCATTTTAGAGCTAACCTAGGTAAAATAGGTCATTTTGGAACTAAGTGAGCTTATTATCTCATTTTATACGAAGCAAAGCTAAGTATAGGTCATTTTAGAGCTAACTTAGGTAAAATAGGTCATTTCGGAGCTAAGTAAGCTTATTATGTCACTTTGGAGAAAACAATGCTAAGTATAGGTCATTTTAGAGCTAACCTAGGTAAAATAGGTCATTCTGGAACTAAGTGAGCTTATTATCTCATTTTATAGGAAGCAAAGCTAAGTATAGGTCATTTTAGAGCTAACTTAGGTAAAATAGGTCATTTCGGAGCTAATCAGCTAAGTAAGCTTACTATGTCATTTTGGAGAAAACAATGCTAAGTATAGGTCATTTTAGAGCTAACTTAGGTAAAATATGTCATTTTGGAGGTAAGTAAGCTTACTATGTCATTTTGGAGGAAACAAAGCTAACTTAGGTAAAATATGACATTTATGAGCTAACCAAGGTTATTATGCCATTTTTGACCTAAGTAAGCTAATTATGTCATAAATGAACTAAATAAGCTAAGTATATGAGCTAACCAAGGTCATTATGCCATTTGTTGAGCTTGACTTTTGGTCTTTCGTGGTTTTCCTTAGAAAAACTCTCATGCCTCATGGTGTGTATGGTGCGCACTCACTCACACTTATATGGTGGTGTATGTTGGTGGACACTACCTAACACTAATATTTCGACCGTCGGTGATGGTCGTTTCCCCTTCTCCTCTCCCACAATATACCAAGGTATATATCGAGAGAAGGAGAAGAAGAAATGACCCTCGCGACAACAGTCAGGATTCCTCCATCAAGAAGAGACATGAAACTCTCACAAGGAGCTCTGACAGACTGAAAGTACGTAATTTTGTCTAAGTGCTAAGTTTGTCTTTCTTTGATAAAATGAGCCAAGTAAGTGGCATATTAGGGCTTACCGTCCTGGTCATCACGGAGGTGAAGCACCGGGGTTGCTCGGGCCGGTGTCACCTGGAGAAGGATGCCCTAGAGAAGGGTCGTGCGATGCGGCTCGGGAGTTATGCTGCACCAAAGATCATTTGCAAAGTCTCATTAGCATGATGACACTAAAATGTTAAGACTAGTAACTAATGACCATTCAAATGAAACTCACCGTTCCCGCCGTGGTAATGACTGGCATCGGCGGAGGGGTCTGGCCGTTCTTCTCGCACATAGACTGCACATTTGGTTTTGACAAGTCAATCATATTGGTTATTAATGAAACGAACCTGTAGTGCATGATTTGGCTAATATGAAGAAGAAACTTACCACGATGAGCTCGTACATGGCCCGGTTAGACGCATCGTTCCGTGCCCTCTCCTCCTCCAACAACCTAGTCGTGCTCTCCTCCAAATCCCTCTCCTTCTCTGCCGCCTGCCGGGCCCGTTCCTCCAGAAGCGCCTGGGTTGCCTCTCTCTCTTTCTGAAGAGCAACCTGCAACACAACTCCTCGTTAGCATTGTAATCATCTTTGTTCGCACACACAATGTAATGGAGGAAAGCTATCTGAGTCCGTATGACTAACCTCGATGGCGAGCTCGACTGGCCATGGACGAGGCCTTATCTCAGGACAGGAGCTCGTTTGGTGCGCCTTGATCTCCCGGAGAGTGCGAGAAGACCGTATAAGTCCATCTCCAATGGCTATCGAGCCATGGGGCCTCCCGCCGCCAGCTATCATCACCAGCTCTGGATCAATAGGATGCTGGCTCGGGTTGAAGTCCTCCCCATTCACCGCCTTCCCCACATCTCTGTACCTCACGAGCTTGTGGTGGGAGGAGATGTTGGTGAAGTTCTCGGGATGATCGAGGTCAGACTCAGAGAATGCCTTCGCCTTCTTGTACGAGGCAGTATGGGCCATGGCATAGAGGTCGTACATCTCTGGCACCTCCGTGTTATTGTGATGCGCCTAAAAGAGAGAGAGAGAGGAACAAAGTATTAGTAAATTGCTCAAGCAAGCATCAAGAATGAATTGCATGAATCATGAAGCAAACCACATACCCAGTTCTCCCCGAACTGATATAGGTTGGCGCTGCCTTGATGGTGTGGCACACCAGCCATTTTGGCACGCCGGTCCTTGGCGTTGTTGTGGACGGCTAGCCATTGCTCTGAGCACCACTCATCCACCAACGCCTCCCAACAATCCATCTTATCCGCACACCATCTCGGTTGCACCTAAGTGAGTAAAGAATAATTTGAGCGCAACGCCTACGAATCAAATCAAGGAAACTAAGTACAAGGACTTAAGAAAAGGTAATTACCTTCATGCACTGCTCCTTCTGCAGAAACTTTCCGCGGCACGTCGTCTTTTCCTTCTTAGCTTTCCGCGAGGCGTAGTAGTCTCGAACAGCCTGCGGTCGAGCCTCGTGCCGTAAGTTCTGTAGTAGGCGCCTGCACTCGACATTGATAACCTTTGCCGCGGCCTCCTCGTACCCCTCCTTACACCTGTAGAAGGTTTGCAATCAAACGAGACAACACTGATTAGTACAATAAATAGTTATTGTTGATTTTTAATTGTGTAAAGGAAAAATTACCCAAAACTGTCTGATCACCATGTCGGCCCTCTTGTGGCACAAGACACCGTCGATCCTCGTCTCCGGCGGGGCCAGGGCAGCCAAGTAGTGCTCCCAGGTTAATCCTAGCTCTCGAACCCGGCCCTCACCGGGCAACATGACAAACCCCGGAAAGTTGTGCCGGCAATTCACACCAAGGATGGAGTTGGGCCTGCGGGCACCCTTGGCATGAGTCCAACCCCTGCAGTATGACAAAGCCAACACATTAGATATTTGAAGAAACATGAAGGCAAAAGGTTAAAAAAGAGTAAATGCACTTACTTCTCCCCATTAGGCCTAATCGACCACCTCTGCTCGCGGGTCGCCGGCACGGGCGGGAGCCGTGTACCACCACGCTGGTAGACGGTGGCCACCTCAACCACCTCGTCCTCGCTATCAGAAAACCCATCCCCGCCACAATCAGCATGGCCACTCGGCTCCGGCCAGCTATCCCATTGGGTCTGCTGGGATGTACCCTGATCCTTGCTCTGCCCCGGAGTCTCGTGGGACGAAGGCTCGTCGACCCTAGGCTCGTGGACCGGAGTCCTCGTAGCCTCCTCCTCAGACGGGTCCACCCTAGCAGTCCTATGCTCGGGTGAATCAGCTGGGGGTGGCGGCGAGGAAGGTGTAGCAGCCTGCCTACCTCTCCCACCACGGGCACGTGTACCTCTAGTACCTCTCTTCTTCCCCCGACCTCCTCTCCTGGTGGGCAACGACGCCGACGAAGAAGCTCCCGCCTCTGTCTGCATACAGTCGAGCAACGCTCTCCGGAGATGCTGGGGTGGAATGGAAGTACCCCTCCCACCACGCGCCGATGAAGACTGAGCGCGGAACGCTCTGGACCCGCGCCGACCATCTTTCAACACCTGCCTTGACAAAGAGTAAACGAAATTAGTACAACATAAAAAAATTGAATACCGACATGAATAATAAAAATTGAATACCGACATGTATATAATTTAAGTGTATCATCATCATGTATATAATAAAAATTGAATACCTGACATGAACTAATAATAATCTTGATTGTCTATATATGCTCCGGGATCATCATCATCACTATCATCAATAAATGCATCATCATCATCACTATCGGGAACAACATGTGGAAGGCCTCCTTGATGTAATCGGCCAAGCATTGATAGGTCATCCGCAACAGTAACCTCTTCCGGCTCAGGGGTGAAGTCGGATTCACAGTCGCTGTCTACTTCAATGTTCTGGGGTGAAGTAGAGTGGTTCTTGAAACATTTTTTGGAAAGACGTGTTTCTTGGAAGAATTCTCCTTCATATGTGTCTGGGTTAATGTGAGGTTCATAATCCTCTTCATTGAGGGGAGGTGGTCTAAAATGTGGCGGCACTTCATAAACGACATCCCAACCATTCAGATTTGGATCAGTTTGGCAGGCCCACGGTAGATAGAAAACTTGGGTCGCCTGTTGAGCCGTAATATAGACATCGAGAACATCTAAATGGGTGCTCTGTTTGATTTCGACTAGCCCTATATGTTCATGAGTCCTTCTAGTCTCCTTCGGCTGGAACCAATAACATTTGAAGACTACGACATTCAGTGGGTTTTCACCATAGAATAGAAGTTCATAAATTGCTTCAACTCTTCCATAATACTCGGTACCTCCTTCGCCAATAGCAGAGACACAACAATTTGTAGACTTTCGGTCGGCCATAGATAGCTCTTTGCCAAAGGTACGAAAGCAATACCCGTTGATGTCGTATTTGTCAAATGAACGGACCTTATAGTCAAAACCATTAGTGACTTGTCTCAATTCGGCGTCCATAGACTCTGAATTAGCCTACAAGTTTAATACGAAGGGATTGTTGCATTAGCCGCAAATTAGATGAAGAAATGAAATGGTCTAATGGAAATTACCGTTTGTTTGAACCAAGAGATAAAACTGGGATAGCCGCCTCCATGCTTTGCCAGAAGCTCATACTCTTCGATGGAATCCTTTTGGATCACCGCTCCATCCAAGAATTTGGCGACGTATCGACTGTATCAAATATCCGCTAATAAGAGCAGTTCAAAGGAATTAGAAGTTGCGAAACAATGTACCAAGAACTTACTCGATGTACGGCTGCACTTCTGTTAGGTTGTTGAAGATATACAACAAAATGGTCCGCCATTCTTCGACATCCAACGCTATTCCTTTCGAAGCACCGGCTAGTGCGAGCTTCCCTTTGAATAGGCTGAGGTTGGATCGACCTTTTTTAGGGTCGCCATCATTGTACCGAGGCTTCGGATTATGCAAATGACGATTTTTGGCCTCGTAGTGTGCTGTCACGAAGTTTGCCGCCTCCTCAGTAATGAATGCCTCGGCCATCGATGCTTCAATTCGACGTTTATTTTTACATTTTGCTCGAAGCGTCTTCTGCATCCTCTCAGTTGCGTAGCACCAACGATTTTGCACGCCCCCCCCCCAATCTTGCCTCGGTCGGGAGATGCAAAATCAAATGATGCATTGGATTAAAGAAGCCCGGTGGAAAGATCTTCTCTAACTTGCATATCAACTCCGGCGCCAACTCTTCCATTTCATCTAGCACGCCAGGCGATAGTTCTTTTACACAAAGAGAACGGAAGAAATAGCTCAGCTCTGCCAATACTAGCCATTCATCCTCAGGGATAAAGCCACGCAACATCACCGGCATTACCCGCTCAAGCCATATGTGCCAATCATGACTCTTGAGACCAAATATTTTCAGTTTGTCAAGACTTGCTCCCCTCTTTAGATTCGCTGCATACCCATCGGGGAACATCAACTGCATTTTCACCCACAAGATCATTTCCCTCATAGCTGGCCTTCCAAGATTGAACCATGCCTTTGGCTTTGTCCAGTTCTGCTTTCCTTTCGGTTGTCGCATGTTTTGTAACGGTCTATCACATAGAACCTCCTGATCGACTCTAGCCTTAGGATTATCCTTTGACATCCCCTCTATGCCGAACAATGTACCAAAAAGGGCCTTGGTGATATTATTTTTAGTCTGCATGACATCGATGTTGTGTGGGCAAAGGAGGTCTTTGAAGTAAGGCAGATACCATAAGCATGTCTTGTGAGTCCAGGCGTGTTGCGAATTATACCCTTTGAAATACCCTGGACGCTCTGGATCAAGCTCAAGAGCATTTAACTGATCCAGGGTCTGTTGGCCTGTCAACGCAGGTGGTGCAGAGTTTTTGACAACTCTACCTTTGATGAAATTCTTCTTGTCTTTTCTGAATTTATGGCGAGGATCTAGGAACTGTCTATGCAAGTCGAAGCAAGAAAAGTGCGACCAGCCTACAGCCAACGAAACTGAAGAGCTGCCTTGCATGTGGGGCACGGGAACCTTCCATGCACACTCCAGCCAACGAATAGCGCATACGCCGGCAAGTCATGCATCGAGTACATGTACCTGATGTCTACTACACAACCTTCTTCTTGTAGACTCGTGTTGGGCCTCCAAGCGCAGAGTTTTGTAGGACAGTAGCAAATTTCCCTCAAGTGGATGACCTAAGGTTTATCAATCCGTGGGAGGCGTAGGATGAAGATGGTCTCTCTCAAACAACCATGCAACCAAATAAAAAAGAGTCTCTTGTGTCCCCAACACACCCAATACAATGGTAAATTGTATAGGTGCACTAGTTCGGCGAAGAGATGGTGATACAAGTGTAATATGGATGGTAGATATAGGTTTTTGTAATCTGAAAATATAAAAACAGCAAGGTAACTAATGATAAAAGTGAGCACAAACGGTATTGCAATGCTTAGAAACAAGGCCTAGGGTTCATACTTTCACTAGTGCAAGTTCTCTCAACAATACTGACATAGTTGAATCATATGTAAATCCCTCACGTGCGACAAAGAGTTCACTCCAAAGTCACAAATAGCGGAGAACAAACGAAGAAATTATTGTAGGGTACGAAACCACCTCAAAGTTATCTTTTCCGATGAATCGTATGAGCTATCCCTATAAGTGTCACGAACAGCCCTAGAGTTCGTACTAAAATAACACCTTAAGATACACATCAACCAAAACCCTAATGTCACCTAGATACTCCAATGTCACCACGAGTACCCATGGGCTTGATTATACGATATGCATCACACAATTTCAGATTCATCATGTTCAATCCAACACAAAGAACTTCAAAGAGTGCCCCAAAGTTTCTACCGGAGAGTCAAGACGAAAACGTGTGCCAACCCCTATGCATAGATTCCCAAGGTCACGGAACCCGCAAGTTGATCACCAAAACATACATCAAGTGGATCAATAGAACATCCCATTGTCACCACGGATACCCCATCGCAAGACATACATCAAGTGTTCTCAAATCCCTTAAAGACTCAATCCGATAAGAAAATTTCAAAGGGAAAACTCAATTCATCACAAGAAGATAGAGAGGGTAAAACTCCATATGATTCATCTATATTAATAAAGCTCGTGATACATCAAGATCGTGTCATCTCAAGAACACGAGAGAGAGAGATCAAACACATAGCTACTGGTACATACCCTCAGCCCCGAGGGTGAACTACTCCCTCCTCGTCATGGAGACCGCCGGGATGATGAAGATGGCCTCCGGTGATGGTTTCCCCCGCCGTCAGGGTGCCGTAACGGGCTCCCGATTGGTTTTTCGTGGCTACAGAGGCTTGCGGCGGCGGAACTCCCGATCTAGGTTTCTTTTTGGAGGTTTGGGTATTTATAAGAATTTTTGGCGTCGGTCTCACGTCAAGGGGTTGCCCGAGGGGCCCACAAGCCATGGGGCGCGCCCCCTAGGCTTGTGGCTGCCTCGTGGCTCTTCTGGCCCAACTCCGATGCCCTGTGGATCTCTTCTGGTCCATAAAAAATCACCGTAAATTTTTATTCCGTTTGGACTCCGTTTGATATTCCTTTTCTGTAAAACTCAAAAACACAGGAAAAAAAAGAAACTGACACTGGGCTCTAGATTAATAAGTTAGTCCCAAAAATAGTATAAAATAGCATATTAATGCATATAAAACATCCAAAACCGATAATATAATAGCATGGAACAATAAAAAATTATAGATACGTTGGAGACGTATCAGTACCACACATGCATCATGAAGTTTTGTTTTGTAGCGGCGTCGTTTGTCTTGATCCCATTATCCCAAGCTTCTTGCAATTCATCCTTAAGCGGCTGCATGTACACATTCATATTCTTCCCCGGATAGTTGGGCCCTGGAATTATCAACGTCAGGAAAATGTTCTTTCTTTTCATAATCTCTCCGGGGGGAGATTGAGTGGAATGACAAATACACGCCAACAACTGTATTGGGTTGCCGTCATACCAAACACATTGAACCCATCAGTGCTGATGGCGACTCGAGGATGCCTTGGATCTGCCGCTTTATCCTTATGTAATGCATCGAAGTGCTTCCAGGCAAAAGCGTATGAAGTGTGTACCAACATCTGATTCCCATCTGTATCTAGTTCGGTTCTTTTGCCCAATTTGTGCCATGTTATGTATCTGGCCGTCTCTTCGACCATGAAAAGACGTTGAAGTCTTGGTACAATTGGCATATAGCGAAGAACATTAACAGGGATTTTGGTCTGAATCTTCTCACCCATACCGTTGTCTACCACAACATACCTGGAAGACTTGCAAATGGGACAATAGTTCAAGTCCGCATACTCAAGCCTAAATAAGGCACATCCATTCTCACAGGCATCTATCTTCTCATAGGGCATCTTAAGTACACGGAGGATTTTGTCCGACTGGTATAGGTTTGCAAGCAGTACATGGCCTTTGGGTAGAAAGCGGCCAAATATTGTCATCATCGCGTCGTAGCATTCTCTTCCCAGTTTGAATAGAGCCTTCAGAGCCATTACTTGCGCGATGGCATCCAGCTGACAAAGCTCAGTGTGCTCGTGGAGAGGACGTTTTGAAGACTCCAACATTTCATAGAATGCCTTTGCAGATTCCTCCATCTCATCGTCCGAATCCCGAGCATCATCAAACTCTTGCACCATGTCTTCGATCCCGGTACCATGCTCGTCGGTGCGACGACGAACCACCTCAGCTCTGGCACGTTGGGCAGACTCACCATGAAAAGTCAACACCGTATAATTAGGCGTAAAACCCCACTTCTGTAGGTGTTTACCCATTTCACCCTCTGTCTGCTTTTTAAAGTTGTTGCACCGGGGACAAGGGCACCATGTTTTTTCCTGGCCATTTGCAAATCCGACTCTCACAAACCCCTTGGTATTTGTTAACCATTCTTTGGTCATGTCTTCCTGACTAGTGTGACCGGTGTACATCCACGCACGATCACTCATCTTGCCTAGCTACTAGACACACAAGAAATATATATATAATTCAGCATATATATTCATCGGTTAATCAAGTTTGTCAGTTTTATTACGTCCATGCAACCTACACGCTAATAGGTAAAGATAGGTCCTAATCCCACCCGAGTATGTGTAGATTGGGTTCGTTTTCCCATGCTCTGCTCCGGATCCGACGCGGAATTTCGGCAGCACCTCCCCGCTGTTCTCCTGATACACGTCTCGACAATAAGCAGAGAGGATGTGTACCCAGAGCACAACAAGGAGGCACTGACAAAATTCTGCATTGGATCCGGAGCAGAGCATATGGGAAAACGAATCCAATCTACACATACTCGGTCTGTCCATGGATAACGTTGGACAATTCGAAAGGATGGTAGTTATAAATATGCAAAGACATGCATATTTATAGATGCCACCCTTTCGAACGGGAGACGCATACTGGTCACGCATACTGATGATTGTAGACACCTATAGCTAGCAAGTTTCATCGGCATGAAGACCGGAACAGAGCAAATTAAGGGGGGGAGGAGATGTCATTTGTGCTCACCCACGAACGCAGGGGAGCTCATCAAATGCACGGGGAGGTTGTCGAACAGCAGACCCTCACAGCGACGAAACAACTGCACATTGAAATCCACCCGATCAACACAAATATGATGTTTTTCATAACAAAATCGGAAAATATATGACCTAACTCATAATTTACAAAACTAAGACCCCGTCGGCCTCTGGAAGGCCGAAGAGCACCTTTTCGGTCAACAGGAGGCCGAAGAGGTGTCGGGGGTCAAGGTCAGTGGCGCCAAGGTGTCGTGCCGGGGTATCGAGCAGGGGGCTCACCGGAGGGGCATCGCCGGGGGTGTCATGCCGGGGTGTCGTGTCGGGGGTGTGCTACTTCTCGAGCATGCGTTGGTTTTCCCTTGAAGAGGAAAGGGTGATGCAGCAAAGTAGATAAGTATTTCCCTCAGTTGTTGAGAACCAAGGCATCAATCCAGTAGGAGATACAAGCAAGTCCCCAATAGATGTACCTACACAAATAATCAAACACTTGCACCCAACGCTATAAAGGGATTGTCAATCCCTTCACGGTTACTTGCAAGGATGAGATCTGATAGAGATAGATAGATAGGATTGCTAAAACGAAAAGTAAAACAAAAGTAAAAAAGAATGCAGCAAAGTATTTTTGGTATTTTTGGGTTATAGATCTGAAAATATAATGTGGAAAATAGACCCGGGGGCCATAGGTTTCACTAGAGGCTTCTCTCATGAAGGAAAATAATACGGTGGGTGAACAAATTACTGTCGAGCAATTGACCGAAAAGCGAATAATTATGAATATATCCAAGGCAATGATTATGCATATAGGCATCACGTCCGTGTCAAGTAGACCGAAACAATTCTGCATCTACTACTATTACTCCACACATCGACCGACTCCTGCCTGCATCTAGAGTATTAAGTTCATGAAGAACAGAGTAACGCATTAGGTAAGATGGCATGATGTAGAGGGATAAACTCAAGCAATATGATGAAAACCCCATCTTTTTATCCTCGATGGCAACAATACAAATACGTGCCTCGCTACCCCTACTTTGTCACTGGGTGAGGACACCGCAAGATTGAACCCAAAACTAAGCACTTCTCCCATTGCAAGAATTACCAATCTAGTTGGCCAAACCAAACCAATAACTCGAAGAGACTTGCAAAGATATGAAATCATGCATATAAGAATTCAGAGAAGATTCAAATAATATTCATAGATAATCTGAACATAAACCCACAATTCATCAGATCTCGACAAACACACCGCAAAAGAGTATTACATCGGATAGATCTCCATGAAGATCATGAAGAACATGGTATTGAAGAACAAAGGGAGAGAAGAAGCCATCTAGCTACTAGCTATGGACCCGAAGGTCTGTGGTGAACTACTCACGCATCATCGGAGGGGCAATGGAGTTGATGTAGATGCCCTCCGTGATCGAATCCCCCTCCGGCAGATTACCGGAAAAGGCTCCAAGATTGGATCTCACGGGAACAGAGGCTTCCGACGGCGGAAAAGTATTTTCGTGGCTCTTTTTGGTATCCAGGGAATATTTGGGAATTTATAGGCCGAATAATAGGGTTAGGAGGGCTGCCGTGGGGCCACAAGCCAGGGGGCGCCCCCCCCCCCAGGGCGCGCCCTGGTGGCTTGTGACGCCACGGCATGTCTCCTGCCTTCATCTCCAAGTCTGTTGGGTTTCTTCTGGTCCAAGAAATATCATTCCGAAGATTTTATTCCGTTTGGACTCCGTTTAATATTCATTATCTGCAATACTCAAAAACAAGGAAAAAACATAAACTGGCACTAGGCTCTAGATTAATAGGTTAGTCCCAAAAATAATATAAAATAGCATATTAATGCATATAAAACATCCAAAACAGATAATATAATAGCATGGAACAATCAAAAATTATAGATACGTTGGAGACGTATCAAGCATCCCCAAGCTTAATTCCTGCTCGTCCTCGAGTAGGTAAATGATAAAAACAGAATTTTTGATGTGGAATGCTACCTAACATATTTATCCATGTAATATTCTTTATTGTGGCATGAATATTCAGATCCATAAGATTCAAAACAAAAGTCTAATATTGACATAAAAACAGTAATACTTCGAGCATACCAACAAGGAAATTGTGTCCTTTCGAAATAACATGGCCTTAGAAAGTTATCCCTACAAAATCATATGGTCTGGCTATGCTCCATCTTCCCCACACAAAGTATCTAAATCATGCACAACCCCGATGACAAGTCAAGCAATTGTTTCACACCTTTTATGTTCTCAAACCTTTTCAACTCTCACGCAATACATGAGCGTGAGCCATGGATATAGCACTATAGGTGGAATAGAATATGGTGGAGGTTGTGAGGAAAAAGGAGAAGATAGTCTCACATCAACTAGGCGTATCAACGGGCTATGGAGATGCCCATCAATAGATATTAATGTGAGTGAGTAGGGATTGCCATGCAACGGATGCACTAGAGCTATAAGTGTATGAAATCTCAAAAAGAAAACTAAGTGGTTGTGCATATGATGAAAAATTCCACTAGCTATATGAAAGTGACAAAATAGGTGACTCTCTATCATGAAGATCATGGTGCTACTTTGAAGCACAAGTGGGGAAAAGATAGTAGCATTGTCCCTTCTCTCTTTCTCTCATTTTTTTTCTTTTTTTTCTTTTTTTTCTTTCTTTTTTTTGGTGGGCATCTTTGGCCTCTTTTTTTTTATTTGGGCTTCGCTGGCCTCTTTTATTATTTATAAAGTCCGGAGACTCATCCCAACTTGTGAGGGATTCATAGCTTCCATCATCCTTTTTTCTCACGGGATAAATGCTCTAATAATGAAAATCATCACACTTTTATTTACTTACAACTCGATACCTAGAACAAAATATGACTCTATATGAATGCTTACGAATGCAAGACAATATGAAAATGATGGTGCATGTCATGAAAAACAGAACGGTGGAAGTTGCATGGCAATATATCTTGGAATGGCTATGGAAATGCCATAATAGGTAGGTATGGTGGCTGTTTTGAGGAAAATATATGGTGGCTGTTTTGAGGAAGGTGGGTTTGATGCACCGGCGAAAGTTGCGCGGTACTAGAGAAGCTAGCAAAGGCGGAAGGGTGAGAGTGCGTATAATCCATGGACTCAACATTAGTCATAAAGAACTCACATACTTATTGCAAAAGTCTATTAGTTATCGAAGCAAAGTATTAGACGCATGCTCCTAGGGGAGAGGTTGGTAGGAGTTAACCATCGCGCGCTCCCGACCCCCACACAAAGGTTGGCAATCATTAAACAAATCATGCTCCGACTTCGTTACATAACGGTTCACCATACGTGCATGCTATGGGAATCACAAACTTTAACACAAGTATTTCTTCCAATTCACAACTACTCGCTAGCATGACTCTCATATTACCATCTCTATATCTCAAAACTATATGCAAGGAATCAAACTTCTCATAGTATTCAATGCACTTAATATGAAAGTTTTTATTATATCCCTCTTGGATGCCCATTATATTAGGACTAAATTCATAACCTAAACCAATTACCATGATGTTTAAAGACTCTCAAAATAATATAAGTGAGGTACGAGAGTTCAATAATTTCTATAAAATAAAACACCACCGTGCTCTAAAAAGATATAAGTGAAGCACTAGAGCAACATTGCCTAGCTCAAAAGATATAAGTGAAGCACATAGAGTATTCTAATAAATTCACGATTAATGCGTGTCCCCCTATAAAAGATGTGTACAGCAAGGATGATTGTGGCAAACTAAAAATCAAAGACTCATATCATACAAGACGCTCCAAGCAAAACACATATCATGTGGTGAATAAAAATATAGCCTCAAGTAAATTTACCGATGGATTGAAGACGAAAGAGGGGATGCCTTCCGGGGCATACCCAAGCTTAGGCTTTTTGGTATCCTTGAATATGTCTTGGGGTGCCTTGGGCATCCCCAAGCTTAGGCTCTTGCCACTCCTTATTCCATAGTCCATCAAATCTTTACCCAAAACATGAAAACTTCACAACACAAAACTCAACAGAAAACTCATGAGATCCGTTAGTATAAGAAAAATAAATCACCACTTTAGGTACTGTTGTTAACTCATTATTTATTTATATTGGTGTAATATATACTGTATTCCAACTTCTCCATGGTTCATACCCCCCGATACAACCCATAGATACATCAAAATAAGCAAACAACACAAAGAAAACAGAATCTGTCTAAAACAGAACAGTCTGTAGCAATCTATAGACTTCGAATACTTCTGTAACTCCAAAAATTCTGAAAAATTAGGACAATCAGAACAATTTGTATATAAATCTTGTGTAAAAATTTCAGATCAAAATCACGTTCCAGTGAATTTAAAAAATTCCTGGACTGAGAGCAAAAGTTTCTGTTTTTCAGCAAAATCAAATCACAAACACCGTAGACCATCCCAAAGGTCTTACTTGGCTCAAACACTAATTTAAACAAGAAAACACAATTACTACAGATGTAATAATGTGTGGAAAACTCAAAAACAGAAGCAAAAACAAAAGCATAAAAATAAAATTGGGTTGCCTCCCAACAAGCGCTATTGTTTAACGCCCCTAGCTAGGCATAACGCAATAGATCTAGGTATTGTCATCTTTGGTATGCAACTCATACTTGATCAAACCATCAAAAGCTTTCCTAAATAGATCTATCCTTTCCTTTATTTCCCTCCTAGTAGGGGAACTTAATTCATGAAAAGAACTATGATGAGTAATTTTGACATTCATAAACCCGAAATCTGGATCATCACCATAGATATCATCGTATAAAACACGTATCCTATTTCTAACGGGTTCCCTAGACATCTTTTCCAATAAATCATCCTTATATCCTACGAAAATTCCCCTTGTTAACCAATCAAATTCATCATAAGTCTCAAGATACAAGGTTTGAGTGACTTCCGCGTAGGGGACTCTCCTCCTAAGATTTTCACCATAAGATTGATAGTCTCTAGATTCTAGACTACACAAGGTTTCTTTATCATGGAGAATTTCTTCAATTGGAGGGTGTTCAACGTCTTTATTATAGAAAGCAAAAATCTCCCTAGCTTCTTGTATGATAAAATCAAATTCACGCATAAGGATGATAGTAGCAATCTTTTTAGCTTTAGGATGATTAATATTGGGAAGTTCATAAAACACCTTTTGCAAAGCAGGATGAACGTGCACAAATTTTTTCTCCAATTTTTCAATGAGCATGACAATAGCGTCCGCATAACAATTTGTGCTAAGAAGAATAGAGCTCTTATTCATAGGCATCACTCCCGTGCAATCAAAGAACTCTTGGATAACACTTTTCCCAATAATATTCCCATCTCCCACTTGAAAAGTTTTAGCTTTATAATTAGGAGGAGGTTCAGTTTCATGATCTAGAGAGCAAGATTCAAATTTTTCCTCAAGATTAGTACTAGCAATACCCTCAAGATTTTCAATGATAACCTTCCCCGATTCAGACATAGTGGCAACAAATAGATCTAGCACACAAGCAAACAAAGAGCAAACGAAAATACGAACGGAAGAAGGGCGAATAAAAAGGCAAATTTTTTCTGAAAATCGTTTTAGAAGTGGGGGAGAGGAAAACGAGAGGCAAATGGCAACTAATGTAAATGCAAGAGATGAGTTTGTGATGGGTACTTGGTAGGCTTGATGTAGATCTCCCCGGCAACGGCGCCAGAAATCCTTCTTGCTACTTCTCGAGCATGCGTTGGTTTTCCCTTGAAGAGGAAAGGGTGATGCAGCAAAGTAGATAAGTATTTCCCTCAATTGTTGAGAGCCAAGGTATCAATCCAGTAGGAGATACAAGCAAGTCCCCAATAGATGTACCTACACAAATAATCAAACACTTGCACCCAACGCTATAAAGGGGTTGTCAATCCCTTCACGGTTACTTGCAAGGTTGAGATCTGATAGAGATAGATAGATAGGATTGCTAAAACGAAAAGTAAAAAAAAAAGTAAAAAAGATTGCAGCAAAGTATTTTTGGTATTTTTGGTTTATAGATCTGAAAATATAATGTGGAAAATAGACCCGGGGGCCATAGGTTTCACTAGAGGCTTCTCTCATGAAGGAAAATAATACGGTGGGTGAACAAATTACTGTCGAGCAATTGACAGAAAAGTGAATAATTATGAAGATATCCAAGGAAATGATTATGCATATAGGCATCACGTCCGTGTCAAGTAGACCGAAACAATTATGCATCTACTACTATTACTCCACACATCAACCGACTCCTGCCTGCATCTAGAGTATTAAGTTCATGAAGAACAGAGTAACGCATTGGGTAAGATGACTTGATGTAGAGGGATAAACTCAAGCAATATGATGAAAACCCCACCTTTTTATCCTCGATGGCAACAATACAAATACGTGCCTCGCTACCCCTACTTTGTCACAGGGTGAGGACACCGCAAGATTGAACCCAAAACTAAGCACTTCTCCCATTGCAAGAATTACCAATCTAGTTGGCCAAACCAAACCAATAACTCGAAGAGACTTGCAAAGATATGAAATCATGCATATAAGAATTCAGAGAAGATTCAAATAATATTCATAGATAATCTGAACATAAACCCACAATTCATCGGATCTCGACAAACACACCACAAAAGAGTATTACATCGGATAGATCTCCATGAAGATCATGAAGAACATGGTATTGAAGAACAAAGAGAGAGAATAAGCCATCTAGCTACTAGCTATGGACCCGAAGGTCTGTGGTGAACTACTCACACATCATCGGAGGGGCAATGGAGTTGATGTAGATGCCCTCCGTGATCAAATCCCCCTCCGGCAGATTACCGGAAAAGGCTCCAAGATTGGATCTCACGGGAACAGAGGCTTCCGGCGGCGGAAAAGTATTTTCGTGGCTCTTTTTGGTATCCAGGGAATATTTGGGAATTTATAGGCCGAAGAATAGGGTTAGGAGGGCTGCCGTGGGGCCACAATCCAGGGGGGCACCCCCCCCCCTAGGGCGCGCCCTGGTGGCTTGTGACGCCAAGGTGATGTCTACTACACAACCTTCTTCTTGTAGACTCGTGTTGGGCCTCCAAGCGCAGAGTTTTGTAGGACAGTAGCAAATTTCCCTCAAGTGGATGACCTAAGGTTTATCAATCCGTGGGAGGCGTAGGATGAAGAGTCTCTCTCAAACAACCATGCAACCAAATAAAAAAGAGTCTCTTGTGTCCCCAACACACCCAATACAATGGTAAATTGTATAGGTGCACTAGTTCGGCGAAGAGATGGTGATACAAGTGTAATATGGATGGTAGATATAGGTTTTTGTAATCTGAAAATATAAAAACAGCAAGGTAACTAATGATAAAAGTGAGCACAAACGGTATTGCAATGCTTAGAAACAAGGCCTAGGGTTCATACTTTCACTAGTGCAAGTTCTCTCAACAATACTGACATAGTTGAATCATATGTAAATCCCTCACGTGCGACAAAGAGTTCACTCCAAAGTCACAAATAGCGGAGAACAAACGAAGAAATTATTGTAGGGTACGAAACCACCTCAAAGTTATCTTTTCCGATGAATCGTATGAGCTATCCCTATAAGTGTCACGAACAGCCCTAGAGTTCGTACTAAAATAACACCTTAAGATACACATCAACCAAAACCCTAATGTCACCTAGATACTCCAATGTCACCACGAGTACCCATGGGCTTGATTATACGATATGCATCACACAATTTCAGATTCATCATGTTCAATCCAACACAAAGAACTTCAAAGAGTGCCCCAAAGTTTCTACCGGAGAGTCAAGACGAAAACGTGTGCCAACCCCTATGCATAGATTCCCAAGGTCACGGAACCCGCAAGTTGATCACCAAAACATACATCAAGTGGATCAATAGAACATCCCATTGTCACCACGGATATCCCATCGCAAGACATACATCAAGTGTTCTCAAATCCTTAAAGACACAATCCCACAAGTAAACTTCAAAGGGAAAACTCAATTCATCACAAGAAGATAGAGAGGGGGAAACTCCATATGATTCATCTATATTAATAAAGCTCGCGGTACATCAAGATCGTGTCATCTCAAGAACACGAGAGAGAGAGAGATCAAACACATAGCTACTGGTACATACCCTCAGCCCCGAGGGTGAACTACTCCCTCCTCGTCATGGAGACCGCCGGGATGATGAAGATGGCCTCCGGTGATGGTTTCCCCCTCCGACAGGGTGCCGGAACGGGCTCCCGATTGGTTTTTCGTGGCTCTGGAGGCTTGCGGCGGTGGAACTCCCGATCTAGGTTTGTTTCTGGGGGTTTCTCTATTTATAGGAATTTTTGGCGGCGAAAACAAGTCAGGGGGGTCCATGAGGTGGCGACAAGCCAGCAGGGCGCGCCCTAGGGGGGCGCCCTAGGGGCTTGTGGCTGCCTTGTGGCTCTTCTGGCCCAACTCCGATGCTCCGTGCGTCTCTTCTGGTCCATAAAAAATCACCGTAAATTTTTATTCCGTTTGGACTCCGTTTGATATTCCTTTTCTGTAAAACTCAAAAACAAGGAAAAAACAGAAACTGGCACTGGGCTCTGGGTTAATAGGTTAGTCCCAAAAATAATATAAAGTTGAAGTAAAATGATTGTAAAACATCCAAGAATGATAATATAACAGCATGGAACAAGCAAAAATTATAGATACGTTGGAGACGTATCACACGGCAGGTCTCCTGCCTTCATCTCCAAGTCTGCTGGGTTTCTTCTGGTCCAAGAAAAATCATTTCGAAGATTTTATTCCGTTTGGACTCTGTTTAATATTCCTTATCTGCAATACTCAAACACAAGGAAAAAACAGAAACTGGCACTAGGCTCTAGATTAATAGGTTAGTCCCAAAAATAATATAAAATAGCATATTAATGCATATAAAACATCCAAAACAGATAATATAATAGCATGGAACAATCAAAAATTATAGATACGTTGGAGACGTATCAGGCTGTCGTGCAGGGGGCTCACCGAAGGGGCGTCGCCAGGGTGTCGTGTCGAGGTGTCGTGTCGGGGTGTCGGGCCGGGGTGTTGGGGTGTCGTGTCGTGGTGTCGTATCGGGGTGTCGGGTGACGTGTCGGGATGTTGGGGTGTCGTGTCGGGATGTCGGGGTCGGGGTGTCGTGTTGGGGTGTCGAGGGTGTCGTTTTCTTCTTCTTCCTCTTCTTCTTTTTTTCCTCTTCTTCCCTTTTCTTCCTTTTCTTCTTCTACTTCTTCTTCTTCTTCTTCTTTTTCTTCTCTTCTTCTTCTTCTTCTTCTTCTTCTTCTTCTCCTCCTCCTCCTCCTCCTCTTCTTCTTCTTCCTCTTCTTCCTTTTTTCCTTTATCCTCTTCTTCTACTTATTCTTCTTTTCTTCTTTTTTTGCACTAACCTAATTAACCTAAACTAACAGTAACCTAATTAACACTAACAATAACCTAAACTAACAGTAACCTAAACTAATTAACAGATGCAATGAAATGAATAAAAAAAGAGAAGATGAACTCACCGGAGGAGGGCCGGCGCAGGGAGGAGGGCCGACGCGGGAAGGACGCCACGGTGGTGGAGCCTGGCCGCGGGGATGGGGTGCTCGCCGCCGTGAGGGTGGGCTGGCCACTGGGAGGGGGGCGGTGGTGGAGGAGGGCCACGGGGTGGTGGACGAGGGCCGCGGTGGTGGGGGCTCGCCGCGGTGGTGGAGGCTCGCCGCGGTGGTGGTGGAGGGCCGCGGGGAGGGGGGCTCGCCGCGGTGGTGGAGGAGGGCCGTGGGGAGGGGGCTCGCCGCGGGGAGGGGCGGTGGTGGAGGAGGGCCGCGGGGAGGGGGGCGATGGTGGAGGAGGGTCGCGGGGAAGGAGGGCTCACCGTGGGGAGGGCTGGCTCCGGCACCGCCGCGGTGGTTTGCGGTAGAGAGAGTGAGAGATGGGGAGGAAGGGGAGAGAGAGTGAGAGATGGGGAGAAGGGGAGAGAGAGGGGGTGGGGTGGGGGCCGGGGCACGGCCGTTAGCCGTTAGGTCGCCATCCTCTTTGTCGTCTGCTAGCGGACGGCAAAGAGGCAAAAGGAGGACGGCAAAGAGCCGTGGACGGCATCCACGCCGTCCGGTTGACCCGCGGTCAAGTGGGGCCCCCTCGTGCTCTTTGCTGTCTGCTTTTGGGCGCTTTCCCGTCCGCTGGCAGACGACAAAGTATGCACTCATGGCAAAGAGTTCCTTTGCCATCAGCTCATACTTTGCCGTCCATTTTCTGTAAGCTGACGGCAAAGACTTTCTTTGCCATCAGCCAGCAGACGGCAAAGAACTGGCAGATGGCAAATCCTCAGATTCCAGTAGTGTTTACCTCCACCGTGAACGGCTAAACCTGGGTAAACTCGCATCTCTCGTTTCTGTTTAACCCCGTTCAAGCAATCACCTAGAAGCGATGGCCTCACGACTTAGTTCTCTCATGAGGACATCTGTCGTGACAAAACCACGATAGGTATATTGTAAAATAGTTACACTGCAAAAACAGTGTGATTCCTGATACGTCCATTTTGCATCATGTTTTCCTATTGATATTTGTTATGTTTCGAGTCACTATTTCACTTTATGATGCAATCCTAATGCCTTTTCTCTCTTACTTTACAAGTTTCATACAGAGAGGGAGATTGCCGGCAGCTAGAATTCTGGACCGGAAAAGGCTACAGAAGAGTTGGATATTCTCTGCAACTCCAAATGACCTAAATTTTTATGGAGAATTATTTTGGAATATATATAAAATGTTGGCAAAGTATTTACCAAAAGTGGACCCACCAGAGAGCCACGAGCCTAGTGGGCGCGCCCTACCCCCGAGAGGGCGCCCCCTGAGCTCGTGGCCCCACAAGTAGGCCTACAGGACCCATCTTTCCCTCTATAATGCTATTTGCCCTAGAAAAATTCAGGAGAAGACTTTCGGGACGAAGCGCCACAGTCTCGAGGTGGAACCTGGGCAGGAGCACTTTTGCTCTCCGGCGGAGCGATTCCGTCGGGGAAACTTCCCTCTGGGAGGGGGAAATCAAAGCCTTCGTTATTACCAACGCTTCCTCCATCATGGGAGGACCAATCTTCATCAACATGTTCACCAGCATCATCTCATCTCAAACTCTAGTTCATCTCTTATATTCAATCTTTGTCTCCAAACCTCAGATTGGTACATGTGGGTTGCTAGTAGTGTTGATTACATCTTGTAGTTGATGCTTGTTGTTTATTTGGTGGAAGATTATATGTCCAGATCCTTAAGCATATTCAATACACCTCCGATCTTAAACATGAATATGATTTGTGAGTGGTTACTTTTGTTCTTGAGGATATGTGAGAATTCTTGTTATAAGTAATCATGTGATGTTGGTATTCGTTCGATATTTTGATGATGTATATGTTGATCTTCCTTTAGTGTTGTCATGTGAACGTCGACTACATGACACTTCAACATACTTGGGCCTAAGGGAAAGCATTTTTTTGAATTGTTTAGATTGCTCGCCACATATGTCACATGGTGGCCTATGGGAAAGCATTGGGGAGTAATAAGTAGATGATGGGTTGCAAGAGTTATAGAAGCTTAAACCCTAGTTTATGCGTCATCCCGTAAGGGGTTGATTTGGATCCACATGCTTCATGCTATGGTTAGATTTATCTTAATTCTTCTTTCGTAGTTGCGGATGCTTGCGAGAGGGGGTAATCATATGAGGATTGTTCGTTCAAGTGAGAACAACACCCTAGCACCGGTCGACCCACATATCAAATTATCAAAGTAACGATCGCGAATCAACTAAACATGATAAAACGTGACTAGACAAAATTCCCATGTGTCCTCAAGAATGCTTTGATTACTATAAGAGAACTTTACGGCTTGTCCTTTTTCTATAAAAAGGATTGGGCCACCTTGCTGCACCATTTTTAACTATTGTTACTTGTTACTTGTTACGAATTGCCTTGCTACAAAACTATTTGTTACCGCTACTTTCAGTGCTTGCAGAAAATACCTTGCTGAAAACCACTTGACATTTCCTTCTGCTCCTCGTTGGGTTCGCCACTCTTACTTATTAAAAGGACTACGATTGATCCCCTATACTTGTGGGTCATCAAGACAATTTTCTGGCGTCATTGTCGGGGAGTGAAGCATCTTTGGTAAGTGGAATTTGGTAAGGAAACTTTTTTATTATGTGCTGAAATTTACTATCACTTGTTACTATGGATAATAATCCTTTGAGGGGTTTGTTTGGGTATATTCACCTCGACCGAAAGCAACAAGAGTTTTTTTGACTGAAAGCAACAAGAGTTGCCCCTCAACCTACTGAACCTGTTGAAAATATTTACTATGAAATTCCTTCAGGTATGTTAGAGAAACTGTTAGTTGATCCTTATGTAGGAGATGGAACAATACATCCTGATATGAACTTGATCTATATAGATGAAATTTGTGGATTATTTAAACTTGCAGGTTTATCTGGAGATGGAGTTAAGAAGAAGGTATTCCCTTTATCTTTGGAGGGAAGGTATTGACGTGGTATAGGCTATTGGATGATGCCGGAACATGGGATTGGAATCGGATGAACCTGGAATTTCACCAAAAAAAATTATCCTATGCATCTGGTTCATCATGATCAGAATTATATATATAATTTTTGGCCTCGTTAAGGAGAAAGTATCACTCAAGCTTGGGGGAGGATTAAATATATGATGCATACATGCCCCAATCATGATCTCTCAAGAGAAATAATTATACAAAACTTTTATGCTTGGCTTTCTCATGAAGATCAATCAATGCTCGATACTTCTTCTACCGGTTCCTATCTTTTGGACAGAATTAAACGTAACTCTGAAGATTGGGAAATTAACAAAGGTAAAGATTTAGGTATAAATATTGAGTTTGTTTGTGTAAAATCCTTTATGGAAACCGATGCTTTTCATAAGTTTAGTGCATATGGACTTGACTCTGAGATAGTAGCTACTTTATGTGAATCATTTGTTGCTCATGTTGATCTCCCTAAGGATAAGTGGTTTAAATATCATCCACCTATTGAAATAACTTGTGAGGACCCTGTTATAGCTAAAGAGGAAACAATCCTTTATAATGTTGATTCAGTTGTGCCTACTACTTATACTGAGAAACCTCCTTTTCCTGTTAGGATTAGGAAACATGCTAAAGTTGCAACTGTGGTTAATAAGAGTAATATCAAAACACATGGGCCCGCTGAACAAACCAAAGTGGAACCTAAAAGTTGCAATGATTAAGGATTTGTTAGTTGATAATATTTATGGTCATGTCATATATTTCTGCAACGAAGCAACTCGGATTGCTAAACAGGACCCTATAAACATAAACCTGTTTTTGGCATGCATGTTGTTCTTGTTAAGATTGAAGATCATTGTTATCATCGTTTATGTGATATGGGTGATAGTATTAGTGTTATTACATTTACTCTTTATCAAGAAATTATGCATGATATCACACATGTTGAGTTAGAAGATATTGATGTTACTATTAAGTTTGCAAACAGAGATACTATTTCACCGCTTGGGATTGTTAGAGATGTTGAAGTCTTGTGTGGTAAGATCAAATACCCTACTGGTTTTTGAGTTCTTGGATCACTACAAGATATTTTTGTCCCATTATATTTGATAGACCTTTCCTGAATACTGTTAATGCCAAAATTTATTGTAATAGGGTAGGGAAACAGTCGGTGTTAATTTTGAAGATGTATCTCATGAATTTAATTTCTCCAAGTTTAGTAGACAACCACATGATAAAGAATTTCCTAGTAAAGATGAAATTATTGGTCATGCTTCTATTGTCGTGCCTCCTACCGATCCATTAGAACAATATTTGCTAGACCATGAAAATGATATGCATATGAATGAAAGGAATGAAATAGATGATATATTCTTTAATCAAGCACCTATCCTTAAACATAATTTGCATGTTGAAACTTTGGGAGATCCTCTCCTGCCTAAGAGTGATCTTGTGTTTGAATTAAAGAAGCTACCTGATACATTGAAATATGCTTATCTTGATGAAAAGAAAAATATCCTATTATCATTAGTGCTAACCTTTCAGAGAATGAAGAAAAGAGATTACCTAAAATTCTGAAGAAGCACCTGTTGGAAATATGCCCTAGAGGCAATAATAAAAGTAGTTATTATTATATTTCCTTGTTCATGATAATCGTTTATTATCCACGCTATAATTGTATTAATTGGAAACACTGATACATGTGTGGATACATAGACAACACTGTGTCCCTAGTATGCCTCTAGTAGACTAGCTCGCTGATCAAAGATGGTCAAGGTTTCCTAGCCATAGACATGAGATGTCATTTGATAACGGGATCACGTCATTAGGAGAATGATGTGATGGACAAGACCCAAACTATGAACGTAGCATATGATTGTGTCAGTTTATTCCTATTGTTTTCTGCATGCCAAGTATCTGTTCCTATGGCGATGAGATCATGCAACTCACTGACACCGGAGGAATAACTTGTGTGTATCAAATGTCACAACGTAACTGGGTGACTATAAAGATGCTCTACAGGTATCTCCGAAGGTGTCTGTTGAGTGGGCATGGATCAAGACTGGGATTTGTTACTCCATGTGACGGAGAGGTATCTCAGGGCCCACTCGGTAATACAACATCACAATAAGCCTTGCAAGCAATGTGACTAAAGAGTTAGCCACGGGATCTTGTATTATGGAATGAGTAAAGAGACTTGCCGGTAACGAGATTGAACTAGGTATAGAGATACCGACGATCGAACCTCGGGCAAGTAACATACCGAAGAACAAAGGGAACAGCATACGTGATTAAATGAATCCTTGACATAGAGGTTCAACCGATGAAGATCTTCATAGAATACGTAGGAACCAATATGGGCATCCAGGTCCCGCTATTGGTTATTGACCGTAGAGGTGTCTCGGTCATGTCTACATAGTTCTCGAACCCGCAGGGTCTGCACACTTAAGGTTCGGTGACGTTTCGGTAGTATAGAGTTATGTATGGTGGTGATCGAAGGTTGTTCGAAGTCCTGGATGAGATCCCGGACGTCACAAGGAGCTCCGGAATGGTCCGGATGTAAAGATTGATATATAGGAAGTCCCGTTTTGGTCACCGGAAAGGTTTCGGGTACTTCGGTAGTGTACCGGGAGTGCCCGGAGGGTACCGGGGGACCATCGGGGGGGGGGGCTCTCGCCCCAAAGGGTCTCATGGGCTGTGGGAGGAGTCAAACCAGCCCCTAGTGGGCTGGCCGAAGCCCCCACTAAGGCCCATGCGGCTAGGGGTGGGAAAAACCCAAAGGTGGAAAGGGTTTCCAAGTGGAGAGGAGGAATCCTACTCCTAGTAGGATTGGAGTAGGACTCCTCCACCTCCCACTTCGGCCGCACCAAAGGGGCAGCCCTAGGGGTGCCGGCCTCCCTCCCCTCCCTCCTATATATACTAGAGGGAGAGAGGGCAAAAGCACTTCAACCCAAAAAGGCCATAGTGCAGCCCTCTCTCCCGATAGATTGATTCCTCTAGTTTTCAGCAGTGCTTAGGCGAAGCCCTGCTGGAATAGTTCCACCGCCGCCGCCGCCGCACCGTCGCGCTACCGGAGAACTCATCTACCTCTCCACTCCCTCTTGCTGGATCAAGAAGGCAGAGATCGTCTTTGAGCTGTACGTGTGCTGAACGCGGAGGTGCCGTCCGTTCGGTACTAGATCATGATTAGATCGCGGGACGCTCAGCGATTTGGATCGCGAAGACGTTCGACTACATCAACCGCATTTCTTAACGCTTCCCGCTTAGCGATCTACAAGGGTATGTAGATCCACTCTCCCTCTCGTAGATGCTCATCACCATGGATAGATCTTGCGTGTGCGTAGGAAAAAAATTGTTTCCCATGCAACGTTCCCCAACAGTGGTATCATGAGCTTGGTCTATGTGTAGATGAGATCACGAGTAGAACACAAAGGAGTTTGTGGGTGTTGATATTCAGATTGCTTCCTCCCTTGGTCTTTTCTTGATTCGGCGGTATTGTGGGATGAAGCGGCCCGGACAAACATTACTCGCACGCTTACGAGAGACCGGTTCCATCAACTGACATGTAACCTCGTTGCATAAAGATGGCTGGCGGGTGTCTGTTTCTCCCACTTTAGTTGGATCGGATTCGACAAAGGCGGTCCTTGAGAAGGTTAAATAGCAATTTGCGTATCACCGTTGTGGTTTTTGCGTAGGTAAGAATAGTTCTTTCTAGATACCCGTAGCAGCCACGTAAAACATGCAACAACAATTAGAGGACATCTAACTTGTTTTTGCAGGGTATGTTGTGATGTGATATGGCCAATTACATGATGAGATATATGTGATGTATGAGATGATCATGTATTGTGTAGAATATCAAGACTTGCATGTCGATGAGTACGGCAACCGGCAGGAGCCATAGGGTTGTCTTAAATTATTTTCGCCGTTTTGCTTTACTTTATCGCTATGAGTTAGCAATAGTCATGGAAGCAACAGTCGGCGCGACAACCTCATGGTGACACGTTGATGGAGATCAAGATGATGGAGATCATGGTGTCATGCCGGTGACGATGGAGATCATGCCGGTGCTTTGGAGATGGAGATCAAAAGCACAAGTTCATGGCCATATCATGTCACTTATGATTTGCATGTGATGTTAATCCTTTTATGCATCTTATTTTGCTTAGGACGACGGTAGCATTATAAGGTGATCCCTCACTTAAATTTCAAGATAAATTGTGTTCTCCTCGAGTGTGCACCGTTGCGAAAGTTCGTCGTTTCGAGACACCACGTGATGATCGGGTGTAATAGACTCTACGTTCGCATACAACGGGTGCAAGCCAGTGTTGCACGTGCGGAACACTCGGGTTAAACTTGACGAGCCTAGCATGTACAGAAATGGCCTCGGAACACAAGAGACCGAAAGGTCGAACATGAGTCATATAGTAGATATGATCAACATGAAGATGTTCACCAATGAAACCACCTCAACTCACGTGATGATCGGACTTGAGTTGGTGGATTTGGATCATGTGACACTCGAATGACTGGAGGGATGTCAATTTGAGTGGGAGTTTTAAGTAATATGATTAACTAAACTCATTATCTTGAACAATAGTCTAAGTTGTATTTGCAATATTTATGTTGTAGATCATGGCTCGCGCAGTAGCACCCCTAAATTTTAATGCGTTCCTAGAGAAAGCTAAGTTGAAAGATGATGGAAGTAACTTTGTGGACTGGGCCCGTAATCTAAGGATTATCCTTACGGCTTCCCAAAAGGGTTATTTCCTTGATGCACCGCTTGGTGATCCACCCGCTCCAGTTGAGTCTCCAGACGTTGTGAACGCCTGGCAGGCTCGTTCTGACGATTACTCAATGGTTCAATGTGCAATGTTGTATGGCTTAGAACCGGGACTTCAAAGACGTTTTGAACGTCATGGAGCATATGATATGTTCCTGGAGTTGAAGTTTATCTTTCAGAAGAATGCCCGGATCGAGAGGTATGAGACCTCCGATAAGTTCTATGCCTGCAAGATGGAGGAGAACGGGTCCGTCGTGAACACATACTCAAAATGTCTGGGTATTCCACACGTCTAGCTGAATTGGGGATGCCCCTTCCAGCAGAGGCGATCACTGACAGAGTTCTTCAATCATTGCCACTTAGCTACAAGAGCTTCGGGTTGAACTATAACATGCACGGGATGAACAAGTCAGTCGCCGAGCTATTTGCGATGTTGAAAGTCGCTGAGTCTGAGATTCAGAAGGAGCATCAAGTGTTGATGGTCAATAAAACCACTAGTTTCAAGAAGAATGGCAAGGGGAAGAAGGGTAACTCCAAGAAGAGTGGCAAAGCAGGTGCCCCTCCCGTGAAGAAACCCAAAGCTGGACCCAAGCCAGAAACTGAGTGCTTTCATTGCAAGGGAACTGGTCACTGGAAGCGGAACTGCCCCAAGTATTTGGCTGACAAGAAGGCAGCCAACAACAAACAAGGTATATATGATATACATGTTATTGATGTGTACCTTACCAACTCTCGTTGTAGTGCCTGCGCATTTGATACCGGTGCGGTTGCTCACATTTGCAACTCAAAATAGGAACTGCGGAATAGACGAAGGCTGGCAAAGGACGAAGTGACGATGCGCGTGGGAAATGGTTCCAAGGTTGATGTGATCGCCGTCGGCACGCTCGCTCTTCGATTACCATCGGGATTAGTGATGAACCTGGATAATTGTTATTTAGTGCCTGCGTTAAGCATGAACATTATATCTGGATCTTGTTTATTGCGAGACGGTTACTCATTTAAATCAGAGAATAATGGTTGTTCTATTTATATGAGTAATATCTTTTATGGTCATGCACTCAATGTGAGGGGTTTATTCTTATTGAATCTTGATAGTGATGATACACATGTTCATAACATTGATGCCAAAAGATGTAGAATTGATAATGATAATACCACTTTCTTGTGGCACTGCCGTTTAGGTCATATTGGTGTAAAACGCATGAAGAAGCTCAATGCTAATGGACTTTTGGAGTCACTTGATTTTGAATCACTTGACACATGTGAACCATGCCTCATGGGCAGGATGACTAAAACCCCGTTCTCTGGTATAGTGGAACGGGCAAGTGACTTATTGGAAATCATACATACTGATGTGTGCGGTCCGATGAGCATTGAGGCACGCGGTGGTTATCATTACTTTCTCACCTTCACTGATGACTTAAGTAGATATGGGTATATTTACTTAATGAAACACAAGTCTGAAACATTTGAAAAGTTCAAGCAATTTCAGAGTGAAGTTGAGAATCATCGTAACAAGAAGATTAAATTCCTACGATCTGATCGAGGAGGAGAATATCTGAGTTATGAGTTTGGCAGTCACTTAAGATAGTGTGGAATTGTTTCACAATTGACACCGCCTGGAACACCACAGCGTAATGGTGTGTCCGAAAGTCGTAATCGAACCTTATTGGATATGGTGCGATCTATGATGTCTCTTGCCGATTTGCCACTATCGTTTTGGGGTTATGCATTAGAGACAGCTGCATTCACTTTAAATAGGGCACCATCGAAATCGGTTGAGACGACGCCATATGAACTGTGGTTTGGCAAGAAGCCAAAGTTGTCGTTTCTTAAAGTTTGGGGATGTGATGCTTATGTCAAAAAGCTTCAGCCTGAAAAGCTGGAACCCAAAGCGGAGAACTGCGTCTTCATAGGATACCCAAAAGAGACAGTTGGGTATACCTTCTATCTCAGATCCGAAAGCAAAGTGTTTGTCGCTAAAAACAGAACATTTCTTGAGAAAGAGTTTCTCTCAAAAGAATTGAGTGGGAGGAAAATAGAACTTGATGAGGTTGTTGAACCTTTACTTCAACCTGAGAGTAGCGCAGCACACAAAGATGTTTCTATGGAGCCTACATCGGTTGAAGAGTGTCAGCGTACGACACCTATGGGATCACGTGGATCCCTTTTACGGTTCGGCAGGGAAAAGGTTTGCACAAAGAGCAGATCCAACGATCAACACAAGGGATTTTTACCCAGGTTCGGGCCGCTGAGAAGCGTAAAACCCTACTCCTGCTTTGGTTGTATTGGATGTGTTTAAGCCCAAGCGTCAGGAGCGCTTGCGATGAAAAGTACGTTCGAGCAGCAGCTACGCATGCAGAATGGGCCAGAAGGTCCCCCCCTGTAGTTATGCCTTGGGCCTCCTTTTATACGTTCGAAGGGTCACCAACAGTGGCGCATAGCACATACAAGAGGTGTAAAGTTGCTACAGTGTTATCATACCTAATACTGACGACTTAGGACAAACGCATTAAATGCTCTGTTTAGGTGTCCCT
The DNA here is from genome assembly GCA_039707655.1 of Elymus sibiricus. Classification (NCBI taxonomy): domain Eukaryota; kingdom Viridiplantae; phylum Streptophyta; class Magnoliopsida; order Poales; family Poaceae; genus Elymus; species Elymus sibiricus. Next base: position 195,045,007 of record CM077663.1, on the reverse strand, counting down.
TAGCTTCTTGGGGACGGAAAAAGGGGCCGTCCCATCAGCACCGCTTAAGCCCATCCGCCGTTAGCGCCTGACACGCACCCAGGAGGACAACAGCTAAAAGACAAGCTCGTCGCTGCGCTGGAGCGGTGACAGGGTGGCGAGGTCTTGTCGGGTGCGAGTCTTGCCGGGGCTCCGCAAGCCATCCTGGCAAGGTCTTGCCGGATCCCCAGCCCTTGGTCTTCAGTCTTCTGGCTATTGACTTGAATGTCTTCTCGACACTCTTGCTCGCGCATTCAGCTGCCCCCCGGCAGGCCTTGCCGCTGGTGTGGCTACAACCGTCCGTGCACAAGTATGGGGTACTAAAAGACCCAAACTTTAGTACACCGACAGGAGCCCCCGGACCTAGGCCATACACGGGTGCGAGGCGTTGTTGGGCTAGGCCCAAACAGTGCACGGGCACGCATGGCAGGAGTTAGCTGTTGTAATCATTCCGCTTACTGCGCCCCCCACGACGTGCATTGGATGCGGGACGTGGGAGACGTGCGCGGAGCGGACGTAACTGCAGCACGCTCGCAAAAGCGTTTTCGTATTGACTAGTAAAGAGGCAGCCCCACGCCTTCCCCATAAAAAGGAATCCACAGAGGCACTTGCTCATTTACCTCCTGTCCCTTCCAATCTGCAAACCGCCGTCGTCTCCTTCCTCGAGCTCGAAACAGAGCCTCTCCCCACTCATCCGCCGCCTCCACGCCCTCACCGTTCTCGGCCTCCGTTCCCATAGCCGCCATGCCGCCCAAGGCGAGCAAGGGCAAGGGGGTGGAAGCCGCCGTCACGGAGAACAAACTGGCGAAGATGCGGAGGGAGCACGTCGTCTTCACTTCGGCGCTCGACGCGAGCGCTCTGAAGGAGCGATACCAGTGCATGTGGGCGAAGGAGACGAAGGCTCATCCTGCTACTCACGTGAGTCCAGGTTCCTCCAAGGGTGGCCCAGATAAATTTCCCTTCTTTGCCGACTACTTTTACTGCGGGCTCTGTCCCCCATTTTCTGATTTCTTCAACGACATCATGTACACATAAGGCTTCCGTCTCTTGGATTTTACGCCGAATGCTGTGACATGCATGTCAGTCTTCGCCCATCTCTGTGAGAATTTTGTCAGAGTAGTCCCTAGCACAGCCCTCTTCCGCCATTTCTTCGTTCCCTGTATTCAAAAAGGAGAGGCCCTTTCTGGTTCTATCACTTGGATTCCAAGGGCATGGAACAAAGAGATATACCCAGACGGGGTCTATCGTGAGAAGTGGGAAGAATGGCGGGGCAAGTGGTGTTGGATTTAGGAGAAAGACCCCCAGCCCTTCTGTTCACCTCGACAAACAAAGATGGTGCGCGGTAATGATTGGAGCGACCTTGATCCTCAAGATGAGAAGCTCACAATCGCAATTACCAGGATCCACCGCCTCAGAGTTGCCGGGCTCACAATAGAGATGATTGGCGCTGATTTCCTTCGCCGGCGCATCGCCCCTCTACAGAACAAGGGGAGGCCAGCCTGGGATTTCCGGAACGCGGCAGATATCATGAGGCTGTGCCCTGGCCTGAATAACAACTTGACGGTCATGCAGCACACAGCTCTCTGCCAGAAACTGTTCAGGTCTGACGCGGGACGCAAGTTGCCGGCGGGCATAATTCCTCTGTGCAACAACTCCGCCTTGGCCTCAATCATCGCTATGATGCCGGCGTGTAACGCTCACGGCCTTGACGGAACTTGGGCCGAGCCATCCGCAGAGCAGGCACAAGAATTCTTCAACAACTTGTCTGAAAGGGCCATCCGGGAAGAAACGAACCTCATCCGCCCCACCACTGAGGAAGAAGTGGCGTATATCGCCAGCAGGGTGGAAGAGGCGAATCTTGCCGCGGAAGCCGGCAGTGCTAGCTTCATGGAGGGGGAAGCCAGTGAAGAGGAAGTGATATCAGAGGGAAATCTTGCCGGGCAGGGCGAGGTTGCCGGAGAGCAGAGTGGCACAGCTGCCGGGGACCCTTCTGCCGAAGATACAGCCGGGGAGCAGCTGCACGAGAAGCCCCCAGCTCCCGAGAAGAGGAAGCGTGTTCTCTGGAAAGCCACCTTTGGCGCCTCAGTCCAGCAACCTTCTTCGAGTGGTGCAGCCCCCGGCAAGGGAGCGGCCGGCAAGGCTGCAGCCAAACGACCCAGGACCACTCCCTCACCTCCTCACATGGACACCGTGGCGGAAGTCGACTTCGACCTCTCTGCCTTTAGCTCGGAAGGAGAAGAGTAAGGGTCCTGTCACATCTTTTAACTTCTGAATTTCTGGTTTTGCTTAACTAATTTGCCTTGCTTTGGCCTGTCTCCACAGAGAGGACACGGAAACATTGGCGCAAAGGATGGCGAAGAAGGCGAAAACTTCGACGGGCGATGAGCCGCCGGCAAGCACCACAGGTGCGCCAGCGCCGACCACCATCAGCCCGGAGTCAAGCCCTCAACGCAGCCCCCGACGCAGCCCCCAGCGTGAGTTCACTACTCACTTTCCGCTGGCCAGTGTCGGGGTGTGTATCTTCACTGCTGACATCACCGGGCTTGTAGGAGAGGAGCGGCAACAAGGAGCTCCATTGGAGGCCGTTCCTGATGCGCCGCCTCCGTCAACTACGCCGCCCAGAGATGGATCTTCGGCAAGGGCTTCCGCTGGCGAGCCCGTTCTTATTGAGGAGGTGCCGGCAAGCACAGGCACCGGCAGTCCTACACCGGCAACCAATGTTGCCGGGAAAGGAGAAACCACCTCTCAACAGCTTGGCGCAGGTAAACCATTTGCCTCAGAGTACTTGTCATTCTGTCTTTCTTTTTGTCTTCTTGAACTTCCACCTCAGCCTTATCTTGTTTGTTTTCTTGGCCTTCAGATCTTCCCTCGACGGAACTCATGGATGTCGATGCCGTTATCGAGGAGACCGCCAGGGACGCTGCCGCCGAGGCCGACAGAGTTGCCACTGTCGAGGCCGCCAAGAATGTTGCCGCCGAGGCCGCCAAGGATGCTGCTGCCGAGACTGCCAAGGCCGCATAGGAAAGGGCCACCAAGGAGTCTGCTGAGAGGGCCGGCAAGGAGACCGGTGACCATACTGACGGCATTCCTGCCACAGGAGCGCCAGGCACTACACCGGCCACGGAGCCCCCAGTTGCCGGTGAGACGGTTGTTGAAGATCAGCCGTCAACATCCGAAGCCCCCTCTTCAAGCAGATACCTCAAGGTTGGCGACAACCTGTTTGTCGGCATACCAGGAACGGCAAGCATTGGGGTGCCAACTGAAGGGGAAATCTTTGACGAAGACGTCATCGCCACTGCTGGGCTCAAGATTGTTGATGAACCAAGCACCAGCAGCAGCAAATCCAAGGAGGAGCAGCTCCTCCAAACCATGAGCGACAACTTCCAAAAGCTCCAGGCGCTCTACCGCACTCGAAAGGAGAAGCTGGACTCCAGGGCAGCAGTTGTCGAAGCAACGGAGGCAGATCTTCAGAAGCGCGTTGTGGAAACACAAACCTGGTACGCTGAGGCCTTTCAGGAGCTGAGGGCAGGTCAAGAGCAGCTGAATCAAAACTGGAACGAGCTCCTCATGAAGCAGTCTGATGTTGAGAAGGCACAAGAGGAGGCTAAACAACAGGCCGCTGCAGAGGAAGCCCGCCTAACAGAGCGCCGTGTCGGGCTCGACGCTCATGAGGAGGACCTCGACGCTCGCGAGAAGGCACTTGCCGACAAGCTTCGCGGCAAGGACGAAGAAATTGAAAAGCTTGTCGCGTAGCGAACCCAGGAGCTGGAGTAAAAAACACAAGGAAACCCTCGAGGCTCTGGCCACAGACCACGCCGGCAAGTTGAAGGAAGCCGTCAATGCTGCCGAAGCTGCAGAGGCCGCCAAGAACGAGCTTGACGATAAGGTGAAGAAGCTGGAGGCGGACCTTGAGGATCACGGCAAGAAGATCTCGGCGCTCAAAGCCGAAAGAGAGAAAGCTCTCTACAGCCTGGCGGAGATACAGGTCGCCATATCCGACAAGACCAAGCAACTCACCTCAGCCAAGGAATCCATTGCCGATCTGGAGCTGAAGTTGACCACGCTGAAAGAGTCTCTTGAGAACAGCATGGCTCGTGAGAAGGTCTTGATCAAAGATCTCCAGAATGAGAAGGACCTGCTCAAAACAAATCTTGCCGCCAAGGTCTTGGACGTACTGCATGAAGGTGTGGCTCGTGAACTGTGTGCCGTTGTCAGTGATGATCCTGTTTGGTACACCAAAATGGCAAACTAGTCCTTTGAAGAACTTGACGGCTGATTGTGCTGTCACCTTTCTCACTGCTTCCACCTCCGGCCACTTTGTGAACTTGTCGATTGCGACGTACAAGTACTCAAAGCCCCCGGTAGCACGGGGAAAAGGGCCCAAAATGTCGAGTCCCCATACCGAAAATGGCCAGGAAAGAGGGATTGTCTGAAGAGCTTGAGCTGGTTGATGTAATTTCTTTGAATGAAACTGGCACGCTTCACACTTGGTTACTAGTGCAGTTGCATCCTGGAGAGCAGTGGGCCAAAAGAAACCTTGCGGAATGCCTTACCAACAAGAGCTCTTGATCCTATGTGGGAGCCACATATGCCTCCATGTATCTCTGCCAACAGCTCCAGTCCATCCTCCCGAGGAATGCACTTTAATTTCACACCGTTCGGCCTCTTTCTGTATAGGACATTGTCCACAAACTGGCACATATTGGACTGACGGGCTACTTTCTCCGCTTCTTCCTGTTCTTCGGGGAGTTCTCCTGTTTGAAGGAAATGGACGATGTGATGTGCCCATACTGGAGCCTGGAGCTCGACAACAAGGACTAAAGGCATGTCCCCTGCCATAAGAGCGTCTGTCTCTACAGCAAAGGCTCGAGGCCCTGCCGGAGCCTGTTGCTCCCCGGCAAGCTCGGCGGGAGCGTTTGTCTCTACGGCAAGAGCCTGAGGCCCTGCCGGAGCCTGTCTATCACCGGCAAGCTTGGTGTCGTTCCCGGCAACTTCTTTGCCGGCGGCTTCTGGGAGCTCTGCCGGGAAATACTTGCCGGAACTCAACTTCCTTCTTTTTTCTTGTCCCATCGATGGTGTTACGGATGGTTGAGTCAATCGGAGCACAAAAGTTCCTGGTTCCACAGGTAACTTAAGGGCAGCGCGTTTTGACAAGTCATCAGCAATGCTGTTTTCCGCACGAGGAACGTGCTCCATTTGCAGACCGTCAAAACGCTCCTCCAACTTCCTCATTTCATCTACGTAAGCTTCCATCAACGGGCTCTGGTAATCTTTGTTGACTTGTTTGACGACAAGCTGTGAATCTCCTCTGACGATGAGCTTCTTAATTCCAAGGTCTGCCACGATCCTGAGACCGGCAAGCAGCCCTTCATAGTCCGCAGTGTTGTTTGTCGATCTCTCCTGGGGAAAGTGCATCTGAATTACGTATTTGAGGTGCTCTCCGGTGGGTGCGACAAGTAGCACGCCAGCACCGGCGCCTTGCAGCGAGAAAGCCCCATCAAAATACATAATCCACTCTTGATTCGTTTCCTTGCCGGGAAGAGTTGTCTCCGGAATCTCTTTGTCTGGCGTTGGGGTCCATTCCGCAATGAACTCCACCAAAGCTCTACTCAGAATGGTTGAAGTACTTTCAAACTTGAGACCAAAACTTGACAGTTCCAAAGCCCACTCCACAATCCTGCCGGTTGCATCTGGATTTCGCAGAATCCGCTGCAACGGAAAGCGAGTGACGACAGTGATCTCATGTGCCTGAAAATAGTGGCGCAGCTTCCTCGAGGCCATAAGGAGGCCGAAGAGCAACTTCTGCATGCCAGAATATCTTGACCTAGCCCCCTGCAAAAGGGAGTTGACAAAATAAACTGGGCGCTGCACCATCTTCTTCTTCTGTGTTGCTTCATTTGACTGCGCAGATTCTGCCTTGTCGGCACCAGACTCTGCCGGGGAAAATCCTGGCTCGCCGCTTGACGGTCTTGCCGCTGCCGCTGCTTCTTCGTCGAGTTCTCTCTCTGCCACTAACGCAGCACTCACCACTTGATTTGTTGCCGCTAGATATAGCAGCAACGACTCTTGTGGTTTTGGCGTGACTAGTACTGGCGGAGAGGAGAGGTACCTTTTCAAATCCTGCAGCGCTGCCTCCGCTTCCGGAGTCCACTTCATTGGACCTGCCTTCTTCAAGATTTTGAAAAAGGGCAGGGCGCGCTCAGCAGATTTGGAAATGAACCTACTCAGAGCAGCAACGCAGCCGGCAAGACGACGCACATCTTTGACGCGTCTTGGCGCTTCAATCTGCTCAATTGCCTTGATCTTGTCGGGATTCGCTTCGATCCCACGCTGAGACACAAAGAACCCGAGAACCTTGCCGGATGGAACGCCAAACACACACTTCTCAGGATTGAGCTTCAAATTGATCTTGCACATATTCGCAAACGTCTCCTCTAGGTTTTGTATGAGCATCGCCTTGTCCTTGGTTTTGACCACTATGTCATCCATATAAGCTTCCATATTTCTATGTAGCTGGGGCTCAAAACCAATCTGGACCGCTCTTGCAAATGTCGAACCAGCACTTTTCAACCCGAAAGGCATACGTATGAAGCAATACGTACCACATGGGGTGATAAATGCGGTTTTCTCTTCGTCTTCCTTTGCCATGAAGATATGATGATATCCTGAATAGGCGTCAAGAAATGAAAGCAAATTGCAGCCGGCAGTGGAGTCCACAATCTGGTCGATGCGCGGCAAGGGAAAAGGATCTTTTGGACAGGCTTTATTGATATCTGTATAATCAATACACAGCCTCCATTTTCCATTCGCCTTGCGCACTACAACTGGATTGGCCAACCATGTTGGATGAAGCACTCCTCTTACCAAACCTGCCGCTTCCAATTTCTTGATTTCCTCGGCAATAAATTGTTGCCGCTCCAAAGCCTGCTTCCTAACCTTCTGCTTGACGGGCCGTGCATGAGGACAGACAGCAAGGTGGTGCTCAATCACTTCCCTGGGAACACCAGGGATATCAGATGGTTGCCATGCAAACACATCGATATTCGCTCGCAGGAAAGCAATGAGCGCGCTTTCCTATTTGTCGTCAAGGGTGGAACTTATGGTGAAAGTTCCTCCCGTGCCGTCCTGCTTGGCGGGCACCTTCTTAGTTTCTGGTGGAGCTGCCTTGGATTTCTTGCTCTTGCCGGTGGAGCTCTCTGGCACATCCTCAATAGGAGCGCAGCACTCCGAGGAGGTGCGCTTGCCGGAGTGTGTGCTAGAGGTCTTGTCGGTCTTCTTCCCCCCGGGAGCTTCAGCGGCAGGAGCAAGTGCCTTGGCGGCAGGTGCTGCAACTGCCTCCCGGTAAAGTTGGTCGGTGCAGATAAGCGCATCCTTCTTGTCGGAGTTGATGGTGATGACGCTCATCGGCCCGGGCATCTTCAGTGTATTATAAGCGTAGTGCGATGCCGCCATGAACTTGGATAGCGTCGGACGGCCAAGGATCCCATTATATGGTAATGGAATATCGGCGACGTCGAAAACAATCTTTTCTGTCCTGAAGTTCAGGTCACTACCAAATGTTACGGGTAGTGTGATCTTACCCTTCGGCTGGCTTCTTCCTGGATTGATGCCTTGAAACGTACCCGTTTCCTCGAGATCTTCATCAGGAATTTGCAACCTTTTGATCACCTTGGGTGAGATCAAGTTCAAACCGGCCCCACCGTCTACTAACATTTTTGTCACCTTGAGGTTGCGAATCGTTGGTGAAACCAACAACGGCAGACACCCGACCGCAGTTGTGCGATCAGGGTGATCCTCAGCGTAAAAATGATAGGCGTGTTGGACCACTTCAATGGTTTTCGGGCATTGACAGATGGCTCTGTCGCATTAATCTCGCGCGCCCACTGTTTGAGTCAGCGGTGAGAAGAAGGCAACGAGGCGCCCCCGTCAATGCACATCATGTCTGTAGCTTTCTGAAATTCCTGCTCGCTAGACTCGTCGTCTTCCTCGTGGTCATTGTCACCCCCCTCGTCCTTGTCGCGGCCTCGAGCGGGCCTCTCCTTCTGTTGCTTGGCCTTGCTGCGGCGACCTCCTTGGCCACCGCGTTTCTTGCCGGACCCCTCTGTGCCATCCTGGGCCTTCTCCTTATCTCGCCTTTCGTACTCAACTTTCTGCTTCTCGACAAGCTGCTCAACTTGTCGGCAGTTTTGGAGATCATGGCCCTTGGTGTGATGGATCTTGCAGTACTGCTTGTCGGAGCCCTCCGGCTTGTCGGCAGCCGCCAAGGCCTGACAGGAGGCGCACCCGGCAACCTCCTTGCCGGGGCCGTCAACTTTGGCCTTCTTGGCGGTGTCGAGGTTGCCGGATCCCTCGACAGCAAGCACGGCCTTGCCCTTGCGTTTCCTATTACGCCGTCGGCCTTTCTTTGCCGGGGCGGCGACGTCTTCATCTTCAGAGTTGATTCCTACGCCAGCATCCTCGCCGGGGAATTTCCTCCCTTCTTCAGCTCGAGCACATTTGTCAGCCAGAGCATAGAGCTCGGCAACATCTCTGACTTTGTTCATCGCCAGCTCTTCACGCATCCTGCGGTTGCGCATGTTCTGATGGAACGCGCTGACAACAGCGGCAGGATGAACGTCTGGGATGTTGTGATGTATTCGGCTGAATCTCTGTATGTACTTGCGCAAAGTTTCGCCCTCCTTCTGGGGGATGAGATGCAAATCACTTTCCTGGCCAGGAGCTTGGTGACCTCCAGTAAAGGCGCCAACAAACTCATGACACAGATCTGCCCAGGAAGAAATGGAATTCTCCGGCAGATGCATCAACCACGACCTGACGTTGGGCTTAAGTACCAACGGGAAGTAGTTGGCGAGTATCTTGTCGTCGCAAGCCCCGACAGCCTGCACTGCAATGGTGTAAACGCTCAAGAACTCTGACGGGTGAGTCTTGCCGTCGTATTTCTCCGGGACCTCCGGTTTGAATGTTCGGGAATTGGGCCACTGGACTCACCGCAGCTCACGGGTAAAAGCTGGATAGCCCACCTCGTAAGGTAAGTCACCAGGATACCCTGGCGCAGGCTTGTCTAAAGTGGGTCCTGCGCGCCTATCAGATTGATGGCGTGCTTCCCGCCGCCGCTCGATGGTAGTCCGAGCGTCTTCTTTGCTTCGTTCCCGAAGAACTTGACGTTGATCATGGCGAGTTCGCGGATCAGACGACGCCGTTGAATCGTCATCACAGGCGCTGATCCATCGAGTCAGCGACCGTTCTTGTCGCCGTGGAGGAGAGTGCATCGTGGTCGTACCGCCTCCAGTCTTTTCGCCATCGGCGCGCGCCGGCTCGATGGACTGCCGCCGCGAAGGCTCCGCCCGCTGCGGCCCATCTTCATTAGCGAGGCCGACGAGGCTCTGAATAGCAACTCTCCATTCTTCGAGTTTCTCCGCAGCAGGAGGAAAATTCAGGAGTAGCTGTGCTCGTGCCAACGCTTCTGCTGGTGTAGGCGGTGGCGAAAGGTGCGAGGAACGTGAGGTGCGCTGACTTCCAACCGCGTTAGAAGGAGCTCCATCACGGTCCCGCGACCGCGCGCCGCTTCCACCAGCGTCTTGGCGTGCATGCTGGCCCCGCGCATCTCGTGGGTGATGCTCAGGAGTCTTTCCATGGGGACGCTTAGAACCACCAGCGTCACGGCACTGTTCATCGCGTGCGACCTGAGAAGGCCGCAGCGCATGCGCTGGCATGGGTGTCTTAGAAGGCGCCCTTCCGTCCTTGGAGTTCGCCACACTACCTGCAGGCAGCACAACTCCGTCCCTAGATCTAGCGGCGCGCGGATTGCCGTCGCCGCTGCGAACGACGCCGCTCGCTTGGCTTTGATCACCAGAACGTCGTGGAGGCTCAAGACATCCGCCTCCTCCGCCCGCGTCCACGCCGTCGCCCGTCCGTGTAGCTTCAGGGATACCGGCCGCGGATGGACCAACCGCCATAAAACCCTTCTTCTTGGGAGCCACGGCGATGAGGATGATGAAGAAACTGGCGCGCTGATCGCTAGATCAGGTTCACGCAACCTTTCCCCCTACCTGGCGCGCCAAAGATGTCGGCGTACGACACCTATGGGATCACGTGGATCCCTTTTACGGTTCGGCAGGGAAAAGGTTTGCACAAAGAGTAGATCCAACGATCAACACAAGGGATTTTTACCCAGGTTCGGGCCGCTGAGAAGCGTAAAACCCTACTCCTGCTTTGGTTGTATTGGATGTGTTTAAGCCCAAGCGTCAGGAGCGCTTGCGATGAACAGTACGTTCGAGCAGCAGCTACGCATGCAGAATGGGCCAGAAGGTCCCCCCCTGTAGCTATGCCTTGGGCCTCCTTTTATACGTTCGAAGGGGTCACCAACAGTGGCGCATAGCACATACAAGAGGTGTAAAGTTGCTACAGTGTTATCATACCTAATACTGACGACTTAGGACAAACACATTAAATGCTCCGTTTAGGTGTCCCTTAGCTTCTTGGGGACGGAAAAAGGGGCCGTCCCATCAGCACCGCTTAAGCCCATCCGCCGTTAGCGCCTGACACGCACCCAGGAGGACAACAGCTAAAAGACAAGCTGGTCGCTGCGCTGGAGCGGTGACAGGGTGGCGAGGTCTTGCCGGGCGCGAGTCTTGCCGGGGCTCCGCAAGCCATCCCGGCAAGGTCTTGTCGGATCCCCAGCCCTTGGTCTTCTGTCTTCTGGCTATTGACTTGAATGTCTTCTCGACACTCTTGCTCGCGCATTCAGCTGCCCCCCGGCAGGCCTTGTCGCTGGTGTGGCTACAACCGTCCGTGCACAAGTATGGGGTACTAAAAGACCCAAACTTTAGTACACCGACAAAGAGGAAGTTAATGATGATGATCATGAAGCTTCGGATCAAGTTGCTATCGAACCTCGTAGGTTGACAAGGACGCGTACTACTCCTGAGTGGTACGGCAACCCTGTCTTAGAGGTCATGTTGTTGGACAACGATGAACCTACGAGCTATGGAGAAGCGATGATGGGCCCGGATTCCGAGAAATGGTTAGAGGCCATGAAATCTGAGATGGGATCCATGTATGAAAACAAAGTATGGGCCTTGGAAGTATTACCTGAAGGGCATAAGGCCATTCAGAACAAATGGATCTTTAAGAGGAAGACGGACGCGGACGGTAATGTCACCGTCTATAAAGCTCGACTTGTGGCAAAGGGTTTTTCACAAGTTCAAGAAGTTGACTACGATGAGACCTTCTCACCCGTAGCGATGCTTAAGTCCGTCAGAATCATGTTAGCAATCGCTGCCTTTTTCGATTATGAAATTTGGCAGATGGATGTCAAAACAACGTTCCTTAACGGTTTCCTTAAGGAAGAGTTGTATATGATGCAACCAGAAGGTTTTGTCGATCCAGAGAATGCTGACAAAGTTTGCAAACTCCAGCGATCCATTTATGGACTGGTGCAAGCATCTTGGAGTTGGAATCTTCGCTTTGATGAGGTGATCAAAGCGTTCAGGTTTATACAAGTTTACGGAGAAGCTTGTATTTACAAGAAAGTGAGTGGGAGCTCTATAGCGTTTCTAATATTATATGTGGATGACATATTGCTGATTGGAAACAATATAGAAATGTTGGAAAGCGTGAAGGAATATTTGAACAAGAGTTTTTCAATGAAGGACCTAGGAGAAGCTGCTTTCATATTAGGCATCAAGATCTATAGAGATAGATCGAGACGCTTAATAGGACTTTCACAGAGCACATACCTTGACAAAGTTTTGAAAGAGTTCAAAATGGATCAGTCCAAGAAGGGGTTCTTGCCTATGTTGCAAGGTGTGAAGTTGAGTAAAACTCAATGCCTAGTGACTGCAGAAGATAGAGAAAAGATGAGTGTCGTCCCCTATGCTTCAGCCATAGGCTCTATCATGTATGTAATGCTTTGCACAAGACCCGATGTCAGCCTTGCCATAAGTATGGCCGGAAGGTTTCAAAGTGATCCAGGAATGGAACACTGGACGGCGGTCAAGAATATCCTGAAGTGCCTGAAAAGGACTAAGGACATGTTTCTCGTTTATGGAGGTGATCAAGAGCTCGTCGTAAAGGGTTACGTCGATGCAAGCTTTGACACTGATCCGGATGACTCTAAGTCACAAACTGGATACGTATTTATTCTCAATGGGGGTGCGGTAAGCTGGGGCAGTTCCAAGCAAAGCGTGGCTGCTGATTCTACATGCGAAGCGGAGTACATCGCTACCTCGGAGGCGGCGAAGGAAGGTGTCTAGATGAAGGAGTTCATGACAGATCTTGGAGTAGTGCCTAGTGCACTAAACACAATGACTCTGTTCTGTGACAAAACTGGTGCCATTGCTCTAGCCAAGGAACCAAGGTTTCACAAGAGGACCAGACACATAAAGCGACGTTTCAATTCCATCCGCGATTACATCAAGGAGGACGACATAAATATTTGCAAAGTACACACGGATCTGAATGTTGCAGATCCGATGACTAAACCTCTTCCAAGGGCTAAACATGATCAACACCAGAACTGTATGGGTGTTAGATTCATTACAATGTAAATCACATAGTGATGTGAGCTAGATTATTGACTCTAGTGCAAGTGGGAGACTGTTGGAAATATGCCCTAGAGGCAATAATAAAAGTAGTTATTATTATATTTCCTTGTTCATGATAATCGTTTATTATCCATGCTATAATTGTATTAATTGGAAACACTGATACATGTGTGGATACATAGACAACACTGTGTCCCTAGTATGCCTCTAGTAGACTAGCTCGTTGATCAAAGATGGTCAAGGTTTCCTAGCCATAGACATGAGATGTCATTTGATAACGGGATCACGTCATTAGGAGAATGATGTGATGGACAAGACCCAAACTATGAACGTAGCATATGATCGTGTCAGTTTATTGCTATTGTTTTCTGCATGTCAAGTATATGTTCCTATGACCATGAGATCATGCAACTCACTGACACCGGAGAAATACCTTGTGTGTATCAAACGTCACAACGTAACTGGGTGACTATAAAGATGCTCTACAGGTATCTCCGAAGGTGTCTGTTGAGTGGGCATGGATCAAGACTGGGATTTTTTACTCCGTGTGACCGTGATCAAGACTGGGATCGAACCTCGGGCAAGTAACATACCGAAGAACAAAGGGAACAGCATACGGGATTAACTGAATCCTTGACATAGAGGTTCAACCGATGAAGATCTTCATAGAATATGTAGGAACCAATATGGTCATCCAGGTCCCGCTATTGGTTATTGACCGTAGAGGTGTCTCGGTCATGTCTACATAGTTCTCGAACCCGCAGGGTCTGCACACTTAAGGTTCGATGACGTTTCGGTAGTATAGAGTTATGTATGGTGGTGACTGAAGGTTGTTCGGAGTCCCAGATGAGATCCCAGATGTCACGAGGAGCTCCGGAATGGTCCGGAGGTAAAGATTGATATATAGGAAGTCCCGTTTTGGTCACCGGAAAAGTTTCGGGTACTTCGGTAGTGTACCGGGAGTGCCGGGAGGGTACCGGGGGACCATCGGGGGGGCGTCTCGCCCCAAAGGGTCTCATGGGCTGTGGGAGGAGTCAAACCAGCCCCTAGTGGGCTGGCCGAACCCCCCACTAAGTCCCATGCGGCTAGGGGTGGGAAAAACCCAAAGGTGGAAAGGGTTTCCAAGTGGAGAGGAGGAATCCTACTCCTATTAGGATTGGAGTAGGACTCCTCCACCTCCCACTTCGGCCGCACCAAAGGGGCAGCCCTAGGGGCGCTGGCCTCCCTCCCCTCCCTCCTATATATACTAGAGGGAGAGAGGGCAAAAGCACTTCAACCCAAAAAGGCCATAGTGCAGCCCTCTCTCCCGATAGATTGATTCCTCTAGTTTTCAGCAGTGCTTAGGCGAAGCCCTGCTGGAATAGTTCCACCACCACCGCCGCCGCACCGTCGCGCTGCCGGAGAACTCATCTACCTCTCCGCTCCCTCTTGCTGGATCAAGAAGGCGGAGATCGTCATCGAGCTGTACGTGTGCTGAACGTGGAGGTGCCGTCCGTTCGGTACTAGATCGTGATTAGATCGCGGGACGCTCGGCGATTTGGATCGCGAAGACGTTCGACTACATCAACCGCGTTTCTTAACGCTTCCCGCTTAGCGATCTACAAGGGTATGTAGATCCACTCTCCCTCTCGTAGATGCTCATCACCATGGATAGATCTTGCGTGTGCGTAGGAAATTTTTTGTTTCCCATGCAACGTTCCCCAACAACACCGTGCTGCAACTGGATATACTCTTGATGATCTTAATATGGAACCAGATGCTAAACCCGTCATTGATCATCAACGTCGTCCGAATCCTAAAATGAAGGATGTGGTAAGAATTGAAATACTAAATCTTCCGGAGGCAGGTATAATTTATCCTATAACTGACAGTAGATGGGTAAGTCATGTTCATTGTGTTCCTGAGAAAGGAGGCATTACTGTTGTTCCTAATGATAAAAATGAACATATCCCTCAAAGAATTGTAACTGGTTATAGGATGGTAATTGATTTCAGAAAATTAAATAAAGCTACTAGAAAGGATCGTCACCCCTTGCCTTTTATTTATCAAATGTTAGAAAGATTATCTAAGCATACACATTTTTGCTTCCTAGATGGATACTATGTTTTTTCTCAAATACCTGTAGCAAAAGAAGATCAAGAGAAAACCACATTTACTTGTCCTTTTGGAACTTATTCTTATAGATGTATGCCTTTTGGTGTATGCAATGCACCAGCTACCTTTCAGAGATGTATGACTGATTTATTCTCTGACTTTTGTGTAAAGATTGTTGAAGTATCCATGGATGATATTTCCGTTTATGGAACCTCTTTTGATGATTGCTTAAACAACCTTGATCGAGTTATGTAGAGATGTGAGGAGACTAATCTTGTCTTGGGAGAAGTGTCACTTTATGGTGAATGAAGGTATAGTCCTCGGGAATAAAATCTCCGAAAGAGGTATTGAGGTAGATAAAGATAAAGTTGATGCAACTGAGAAAATGCCATGCCCTAAAGATATAAATGGTATAAGTAGTTTCTGATGGCCTGCAAGTGCACATGGCTATGTAGCAATTTCATGATAAGTAAGGTTTGTCGATCAGGGAGCGAATAGGTTGGCACCACAATCCCCGCAGTTGTGTTGTCACTAACACAACCACGCTCATACTCAAACCCAAGTTTGGAAATAGCTCACTTAAGTAAGTTGCAAGGGAAAGGTAAAAAGGAAGAATTAAACTAAACTAGAGAGAACTGAAAATAAATACTAAACTAAACAAAGGAAATAAACTAAGCGAAGTATGTGATGTTTTAGATGAGATTGCTGGCATCTAGGTACGACCTTGTTCGGCTCTGACACAGAATGGAGTTGAGCTTTATGACTATGCCATTGTGGCTAAGTCAGTACCTGCATCATAGGATACGGTGGTCTACTTCTGGTGGGCGGTCCCTCACATAACATTATCTCTCAAGACGCATTGTTGAGATAACTCATTCATCCTACTTCGTGTCCCATACCAGAGGAGGCTAACACAAAGATATTAAGGTCCTCGTGGTTTGAGGACCGAGCGAAGGCATTAGGTTCTATGGACAATCATGCTCCTAGAATAATTGTGTTCCCCTCAAGATATCTGCACATGTCACATCGTAGGTCAATCAGTTTGCACAACCATATATATACTTCATGTGTGGCCTGGGGAGTTGGATGTCTCCAACTACGCCAATGGATAGGACATCTCTCATCACTAAATTACCGAAGGTAAATAAGCAACACACATAATTAGACAACACATATCAAATAACCACTTACTAACCGACCAACCCATAGCCAACAATTACTCAAATAACAACACATATAAGGGGGGCTCAAAAGTTGTTACAACCCATCACGGGGACCGTGATGGAGGGGGGAAGAAGGTATGGTGATGGCGGTGATGATGGCGGCGACGCGTATGGTGATGGTGATGACGGCGGCCCATGGCCGCGCCCCACCGTGGCGTCTCCCTTCCGTACTCCTTCAAGGTTGCAACAATGGTGTTCTTGTGGTGGACGGTGGCTGGACTTGGATATGAGATGACGAATGATGGATGATAATGGATGATGGCGGCGGCTAGGGTTGGAGGTGTTTATATAAGGGCTCTCCCATAGCCTCCTCCCTTGATGTGGCTTCTCTCCTTTGATCCAAGGGCTCAAGATGAGTCTTATCCTCTCTCAATTCCTTCATTAAGAGCCAAGGATCCTGTAGGAACAATTGAGAACGAAATCGGTGAAGAATTCCGTCTGGAAGGGCAACTTTCGGAGCTGTCTCAATCTCAAACGACCGCCGAAACGACCGCATGCGGTCGCATGAAAGACCGTCTTGTGTTCTGTCTTCCTCTGGTAAAACAGTCGCCATTTCTTCATACGAACTTGGAATTTGATGTTCTTGGGCTTGTTGGATTCGTATGAACGACGTTGATCCATTTATGTTTTTAGATCTTGACTTGGAGCACTTTGAACAAAATGCATTTTTCATCTTCGAAATGGCTAAGTCTGGGCCCTGGGTGTCCACCGTTTGAGCTCATTTCATCGTGGTAAGTACTTGGGAAGTCCATAACACCTACAAGAAACACAAAGACAAAGAAAACTAACAAAGAATAAATATTATGCAATGCGCGGCGAAAAGGATAAAAACTGGAAATCATGCATATGGACATATAATTGGCTAAATGAAACATGATATGACTTGATATACGGAGATAATGTGCAACAAATGAGCTCTAAAAATGCGTAAAATATGGATCCATCAACCTCCCCAAGCTTAAACATTGTTGCCCTCTCAATTATAACTCTAAGGCTAGAATGTCCGATATTGAACAACTCATGTGGAGTCATAGGATAGTTCCTACCAGCGAACTCGTTTTGATGGTACCTGATTTTCCTAGAGGGTGGAAGAACACCTGGCCGACATGCATAACTAACATCTCCTAGGTAGAACTTGCCATCGGGGATGTTGATGCCATTAGGACGACTCATGTTGTCATCGAGAATGTTAGCATCATGTGCTGACCCTTTCCGAGCCAGCCAACACATATGTGAACTTTAGTTTGAAGTCAACCGCAACAAGCACATTCTGGCTTGTGTAGTGCTTTCTACCCATGTATGTTGCAAACTGTGACCTCGACACTCCGGCAGTGACATGAGTACCATCAATTGCACCAATGCAATCCTTATTATGGCTATAGCATATCAAGCCATGAACTACATATTGTCAGTGCTCACTTTGAAGTATGGATACCATCTTGGGCTAGTGCGAATCTTGGTAGGAGTCCAGCCGGTTGGTGACATCTCTCCTCTGAGTTCCCCAACAACATACAACACTTGCCTAAAGTACCTGTAAATGGTCTCCATTGATCTCCTAAACGTGTTGTGCATAACCCTAAATCTCTGGTTATGGTCAACAACATAGAGGAACATGGCCACTTTCTCTTCCACACTGGTGTGGTTGCTATCTTGTAGCAGCCCCTCGTTCCTGGAGGTCTGCATAAGCCTGTCAAATGGTGCTCTTTTCATTCGAAGCATCCACAGAGCCTCTGTGTCGCTGCAATTGTAGATGTAGTTCAGAATCGCCATCTTCTCCTGATCCCGAATAAGCATTGGACCATAACGGATGTCATGCCTCTCACCACAACGAATAACTCTCTTGTGCATGAACATGAGCCATGCCTGAATCACAGTTATCAGTGCTGCAGCCTGAACTACCAGCTTCATCCATGCATCCATAACCTAGTTGACACGAGCAATGGGGAAATTGATCCTACACCTTGCCTAACGACCTAACAACCGATCTAACATAGGGGTGGAAGGGGTGTTGCTTGCCAGCATCGGAGACGACAACCGAAGGGGGGGGTGGCTGAGTCAAGGACGACCAGACGATGGGCAACAGGGAGGGGAGCAGCAGCTCCTGCAGTCGTAGAATGTTGCTGCCGCATCCGCCGTCGTCGCTTCGTAGATCTGAGTTGTCGCCGCCGTCGGTGGTGAGGCTAGAGAAAGTACTTGTCCTAGAGCTAGTGGTGACCGAGTAAATGGGCGGGGAGGGGGGGGTGAGGCTAGATTTGGCACCGTCCCGCCACGCCTGATTTTGGCTTGCTCCCTCGAGTGCAAGCTGCATCCCCTTTGTGCCGCACTCAGCCTGGCTCGCTGAAAACTACTGATTTGAAGGTTTCCAGCGCGTCAAGCTCTAGGCTGCTTTCAGGTTTGTGCCGATGCGAGCCAATCCATCCAGTATGCAACCAAATACGTTTTTTTGACCCAACTCGACCTGGTTGGAGTGTAGGCGGGCTACCAAACACGCTCTTAAAGAGTTGAATCTGGAAGCTTGAAACGTTGGAGGGGGCAAACAGAAAAGTACCCATTTACCCACGGGCCACGGCGTTATTATCCCTGTCACGGTGTCACTACCCCACGCCCCTGCCCCCGCCCAGCTTCCCCGTGTCCCTCCCCGAAAACCCCAACCCCTGCAGGATGGGACATTTCGCCGGACCCTCCGCCTCCGCCTCCGCCGACGAGGCATTCTGGACCGCGTGCCCGCACTGCTGCTACACGCACTCCTACCCGCGCCTCTACGTTGGTCGCCGCCTCCGCTGCCCCACCGTTACCTGCCGCCGCGTCTTCTCCGCCGACGAGCTCCCCTCCACGCCGCCCATCGTCCCCGGCGCCGACATGTACTTCTGCACCTGGGCCTTCTTCCCGCTCGGTCCTCCTGCCGTCGCCGAAGGCTGGGCCCCATTCACTCCCTTCAACCCCGCCCCCCCTCCCTCCCCTTCCCCCATCCCAAACCCTACCGCTGCCACTCCCGCCTGTGCCATTCCAACCCGCGTCAGACCCACCTCCAGGAAGAAGGTTGGTGTGTGCTTCAAGGGTAGGGCCCGCGTCGAGGCGGAGGAGGAAGAGGAAGAAGAGGAGGAGAAGGCATCCACCGTCGCCAATCTCAAGGCCGGACAGGAGGTGCAGGCGGATTGGCTGACCCTTGGCGACAACGGCGGCAGCAGCGGAATCAACATCAACGAGACGGTGGATCTGAGCGAGCTGGGTTTCCGCGTTGACGAGTCGGGATTTCTCCAAGAGATTCCGTGATCGATGGGTGAGAAGAAAGGTTGTGCCTTTTGATCATACCGCCGCTTAAGACTAATAATAACTGCTAAAAAATGTAGATGGTTCGAATCTGGGGATGTTAGTACTGTATCATCGTACTTTGGTTTGGTTTCTGATGGAAATGTAGGGTTTTAGAGGTTGAAGAGCTGCTAAAATTTCCGCGTCCTTAAATCATCATGACCGTGGCCGCGGAAATACGAAATGTGGCACCTTTTGGGTGTACTTGGATCCTTGTAGACAATGTGGGAACCATGCCTTTTGTCACGTGTGTGGCCTGTTTTAATCTGATGATATGCAGGGCGTCCTCTGGCATAATGTCGATTTCTCGTAAGTCCGCTCATTTTGCTTCTTTCATCTGGGTATGTGCTCTCTTGTGCAGGAAAGATCACGGTAATTTCCAAATTTTTCATTTTGTTCAATGCTCGTAAATGCCTGCTGCTGGATTGCTCTCAAATTTCTGAGAGGCATGTCACTCGATCATAACTTGAACTGGATTTAATTTTATTCTCGAAATAGGCATTCACCTTCCTGATAGATAAAGCACCAACCACAGTACAAGTCGGAAAGAGAAACGGGAAAATAAAAGGTCTGCTCAGGCAACAGCAGGATTTAAGTTTGTTCCATACTGTCATCTTGCAGAATTGATAGATTTAATTTGTGATATATTGACATGCACTATCTGAGGATGTAATTTGCACGACACTTCCTCTTAGCTACATGTTCCAGTTTCTATTATGTTCAGGCTATGCCTTACGTTGAATTATCATCTTCTGGATGTTGCAAGGTTTTGTTGATTAAGGTTCTCATGATCAGTTCCTTGCTTTATACATATTTCCCTTTGGTTAGTGATGATATAGTATAATGTTTGTTACTCTTGGATTCTAGTTTTGAAATAAAGAATTATTGTAATTACCTTGTTATGTTGTGATGCGGATTTTTCTTCTTCTGATTGGTACATTTAGTGTTCATTTTGCTCTAGACATAAAATCCTGGAGCAAAGAGACACTGTGTTTGCTTGGTTAGTTGGTTACATATTTCTCGTCCACATATTTCATATTTCATTGGTGCTACTTCTGGACCAGAAGTCAGAAATTTACGGTGCCAAGCCTCTGAACCTGAAGAAAGGCAGCTTACGATCCTTAGAAGTCAGAACTACTCTAGCAAAGTGGCTTGTCTAAACCTTCTTCATAATCAATGAAATGACAAATGTTTTGCCTTGTTTTTTAAAAAAAGAACTGCCCTAGCAAAGTAATCAAATATGAATGCATGTCCCAGTTTCTGTCGTGTTCAGGCTGTGTCTTACTTTGACTTCCCATCATGTGGATGTTGCAAGGATTTGTTTATTAAGGTTTTCACGATCGGCTCATTGCTTATACATATTTTTTGTTTGGTTAGTGATGATATATAATTATAATGTCTGTTACTCCTGGATTCTCGTTTTGATATATATCTCTTGTCTCTTTGTGGAAATTGTATAACTCATATAAGCCGTTCACAAAATAAGGTTACCGATAGTCTAGCGAATTTTGCTCGTGTAGAGGAAAGAACAATGACTTGGATCGGCTTTGGTCCCTCTGTCGAGGTTGAGCTAGCTTCCGCTGATTGTAATGCTTTGGTGGTTTGAGTAACACAAATTTCACTCGCAAAAAAAGAGAGAGGATGTGGTCTTACTATCGTGGTTTTAGTTCAAGTATTTTGGAACGGAGGGAGTACGAAGAAACAAAAAAGGAAAATTGTTTTTATTGGCTTATGTTGTGATGCAGAATGTCTTCTTGTTTCTGATTGGTACATTTTGTGTTCATTTTGCTTTAGCCGTAAAATCCTGGAGCGGAGAGGCTTTGTTCGTGTTTTCCTGGTCAGTTGGTTAAGATACTTCTGGTACACATATTTCATGGATACTACACTACTACTGCTGGCGTTTTGCTTGTTACAAATAAATTTATACGGTGCAAAGCTTCTGGAGGAAAGGCAACTTACGATCCTCAGAAGTCAGAACCGTTCTAGCAAAGTGATCAAATCTGCATGCATGTTCAGGTGTTTCTTCAGGTGTTTCAACAGTGGGGCAATCTGAAGACTCCATGGCTTGCATTGCTCTCTCCTCCTACTACGTAGGAGCTTGGTACCCCACGGAGTGACACGGGTGCAACCGTAACTTGCACAAAACCGCCGCTTCTCCTGGCCTCACCGCTTCCAGAGAGGACGTCAACAGCGGCGGGGCCGTCCTGTTCGTGGCGTGCGGGATGCAGGTGAGGTGTTGGGGTCTGGTCGCGGTGTAGTGCATGTGGTGTGCCGCTGGGGCTGAGGTGCGAGGATGGCGCGGCGACGCGAATGTGCAGAGGTGTTGTTGATGCACGGTGCAGCCGAGGAGGAGCGTCATGAGGGCGGCGGCGGTCTTTGCCGGTGGTGTACGTGTCTCTCTTCTGATCCAACGTGAGGTGGGGCCACATTTTTTTACCATTCGCAGAGCGGCAGAGGGGCTATGTATTTCATTGATAAGAGCATCTACAACCGGACCCATACGGCCATACCCCCTCAAATGTCCTGGCAGGCCGTCCGGTCACGAAACTTCGATCCAACCGGGCCTTTCAAACCGGCCTCAAACGTCCGGGCTGACCGGCACCCCTCATATCCAGCCCAAATATGGGACGAATATGAGGGAGCCCGGGCACGTCCGTCACGTTGGACCGAGCATCCTAACCCCACCGTAAATTGCACGAAATTCATTTCGCAGAACTGTCGGATCCATTTGCTATTTTCCTCTCTTCTTTCTCCTCACGCCGTCCGTCTTGCAGCTCCGCTGCTGCGCACGCTCCGCCATCGTTCGTAGCCTGTCCCACCAGCTCCGTCAAAGGAGTCTTCTATCCCGTTCTCGCCGCGGAGGACATCGTCGCCGTCCCGAAAGACACCGCGGTACGTCCGTCAACTCTCTGGCTCTGCCTTGCGCTGGATGTGTTGGACAAAATGTCTGACCGGATTTTTTGATCAAATTTTTAGGGGAAACGATGGATTCCGATGCTTCGTCCGGCGCAAAGTATGGACCGACGGAGCTTGATCAACTGATTCAAGATGAGTTCTTCGATTCATCGGATTCGGACGAAGAAGTGGACATGATCATGCTCATGACCATGCAAGAGGAAATGGACTGGCAAGTGGAGCATATTCTCAATTTCAAGGGCTCAATCAAAGGGAGAAGAGTGATCAATCGGGATAGGGTATCCGGAGCAAAGCTACCGCAGAAGGATTACTTTGCTCTGAACCCAACTTTCCCGGATGATCCATGGTTTCGTCGTCGTTTTCACATGCGAAAACCATTGTTTTTTAGCATTGTGGATGCAGTGGAGGCACACGACAACTACTTCAAGCAGACAAGAGATTGTTGCGGTAAATTCTCTTTCTCTGCCAAACAGAAGTGCACGGCTGTTGTGAGAATGCTTGCACTAGGTACTGCGCAGATGTCGTTGGTGAGATAGTCAGGATGAGGGAGAGCACATGCCTGAAGACTACTATCAAGTTTGCCCGTGGTGTGGTCGAGGTGCTTGAAGCAGAGTATCCGAGAGAACCAAATGTGCAGGACACAGAGAAGTTGTTGGCTATTGGAGAGGGCAGAGGGTTTCCAGGAATGCTCAGATCAATTGATTGCATGCATTGGCAGTGGAAGAACTGCCCCCAAAGGTTTGCGAGGAATGTATCAAGACCACACCATAGAGGCCACCATCATACTAGAAGCGGTGACATCACATGACTTATGGATTTGACATGCTTTCTTTGGAATGACAGGTTCTCACAACGACATCAACGTGCTTCAACGGTCTCCGGTGTTCAAGAGGATTTGCAACGGGGAATCACCTTCGTGCAGCTACACCGCCAATGACCGCGACTACAACATGGGATACTATCTTGCCGATGGCATATATCCTCAGTCGGCTGCATTTGCGAAGACCATATCTGAACCACATGGCAGAAAAACAAAAGCACTTCGCAACAACGCACGAATCAACTAGGAAGGATGTGGAGAGGGCATTCGGAGTGCTGCAAGCGCGTTGTGGAATTGTTCATGGGGCTGCAATGATGTGGGAATCAGAAACTTTGTGGCAGCTGATGACATGTTGTGTTATTTTGCACAATATGATCGTCGAGGATGAGGGTGATGGTGTAGCTCAAACCAGTGCTTTTGAAGCACCTGGAGAACAAGTTGAAATCCCGAAAGATCAAGATGCAGTTCAGCTTATGAACTTTCTACAGATGCATCAGAATCTCCAAGATGGTCACATGCATGTGCAACTACTCAATGATCTGGTGGAGTATATGTGGACCCATAATGAAAATCAAAGAACAGATGATTAATTGTGCACTTCAAATAAATTTGATGTAACACTACTTATGTTCGGTACCAACATTTGTTATTTACGTGTGACATTTAGTTTGTGTGATCGACGTGCATGGTTTTGCATGGATTTGAGAGTCCGGATATGAGATATGTGGATGCAGGGAGCAAAATATGAGGGGCCGTCCGGATGCGTCCGTGGGCGTGCCCGGGCGCGTCCGCGGATGTATAGGGGGGGCGGATTTGCCTAGTCCGGTTGTAGATGCTCTAAGACCATCTGTATCCACCGACACCAAAAGCTGCCCCCAGACGCACGCGGATGCCCACACACAAAATTGCTCCTCCATAACTATGAAACTCAAATTTCATACCTCAAATTCATAGTAGTCATGCACATAAAAAACCTACGTAATACATACATAGCTAACACAACTCGTCGTCGAACATGTCGACGATCTCCACGCCTGACAACGGGTAGACGAGCAAGTGCGGCAACGGAGGCTCTGGCTCCTCCCCCGGTCATCGCATTGAATTCGGCAAACAACGCCTTCATCGCCGCCTATTCTTGCGAGATGAACTGCCGGTTGGCCTTGACGTAGGCCTCGTCCTGGATGGACTCGAGGATGGCGATCTACTCCGCCATCAATCGCTTGGCGGTCTCGTACACCGCCTCCGCCATGGCGAAGCCCGCGGCCTGGAATGCTTTCCACGTCCTCCTCTAAGTCCGCGGCAACCTCCTCCATGGGCTCCGCTTCCTCCTCCTCCTCGTCCTCCTCTAGCTCGAGTGAATCCGATGGAAGGCCCGCCGCGAAGATAGCAGCTCGCCTCGCCCAGGTCTCCTCCAGCATCTGCAGACGACGCTCCAAAGTGAGCATAGCGCAGGTGGTGATCCGGCGGGCGGATTGGAATTGGCGGCGACGAGAGGAGAAAGGGGAAATGAGGCGGATAAGGTTTCTGTTACCGCCGTCCGGCTCAAATAGCATGCCTCCTCCCTCGGGCGGCATGCTGAAGCGGCGTCACGCGACATGGAGCGGAGGAGGCTCCCATCGGACCAGCGGTCTCTTCGTATCCACGCGTGAGACCTATCTGTCAATCCGACATGGCGGGCGTGCCCGGGGGCGTTCACTCTCCCCATATCCGCCCCAGATTTTGGCTGGATATGGAGAGTGTTGGTCACTCCGAGCGTTTCATCCGGCTACGGGGAGGTTGGTTGGGTGGCCAAAACTCGTCCGGGCATTAACCGGGCAGCTGGCCCAAACGTTTGGGGCAGTTATGGGATGTCCGGATGTAGATGCTCTAAGAGCATCAACAACTCCCAGCCCTCAAATTCCGCCTATGCGTCCGGGTATAGTTAAAAAAAACAAATTGATGAGGCTATCAGTTCAATTTTTACTGGTCGGACTGTCGGTTCAACTGCGACAAAAACCAAAATATTTAAGGTACTTTTTCAAAATTTGACCTCACATCAAATAAAGACACATAATATTGGATGTAAACCATTGTTGTTATCCCGGTTGGTTATTAAGTCATTAGCGTGTCTTGCCTCAAAGTTAGGTGTTCAATCCCTAGTTTATGCACGTTTATTTTTGCTAAAAAACCAACACACCTTACAAAATCTGGTAAGACGACATTTTTCAAATCTTGATCGGAACGCTGATCTGGTCTGGTTTCTAAAACTATGCGGTCAAGGCAGACAGCTCAATCACTGTCAGGTCACGGAATTCCCATCCAATCAGATGCCTCGAACCAGCCATCACTATGATCCTATTCGACGCATAAGTCAAATAGAGAGATAAAGCGCGCGAGCACTATGACTCGCATTAAGCGAATCAGTAGCAGCTCTCGCTCAAGCTTTTCCCTTCCCTCGCGTCGTATCGAGCCGGCCCATTCAAACACGTATATTACATAAAAAGCTCCAAGGAGATTTCGTGTTGCGCTAGCCATTCCGCCCAAGTTCCCTTCGCTGTAAGAACTAGGGGCGCGTCCTACTTAGGCTATTCGAGCTCTTTTTTTTCGTTTCTTTTTTTTCCTTCTCCATTTTTTTCATTCATTTTCATTCTTTCTTGCAATTTGTTTCTTCATTTTTTATATTCTTTTTCCTTTTGTTTATTTTGTTCTATTTTTGCTTTTCTTTGTTCTTTTGGTTATTATTCTACATTTTTTTTGTATATATCAAAAACATTTTTAAAATACACGTCTAACATCTTTCCAATACAAACTCTACATTTTGTAATACATGGTCAACATTTTTCTATACACAGTTTTAATATTTTTCAAATACAAGATTAATATTTTTTTAATACATGGTCAACATTTTTCTATATATTTTTAACATTTTGCTAAATGCTTGGTTAACAGTTTTGAAATAAAAATATCAACTTTTTTAATACATTGTCCACTTTTGTTCTATACGCATTAACATTTTTCAAACACTTGTTCAATATTTTTTTATTGTTTATTAAAAAAATTAAATACGTGAAATTTCTACATCATTTTTTTAATACATGGTCAACAATTTTTTATACACGTTCAACATTTGTTTAATACGTGCTCAACAATTTTTTATACATGTTCAACATTTTTCTAAATGCTTGATTAACATTTTTCAAATACTTGTTCAACATTTTCAAAACATTGTCCAAAAAAA
Source organism: Elymus sibiricus (assembly GCA_039707655.1). Classification (NCBI taxonomy): domain Eukaryota; kingdom Viridiplantae; phylum Streptophyta; class Magnoliopsida; order Poales; family Poaceae; genus Elymus; species Elymus sibiricus. Next base: position 195,018,865 of record CM077663.1, on the reverse strand, counting down.
TTCAAATACTTATTCAATATTTTTGAAGAGTGATTTTTGTAATATATATATATATATATATATATATATATATATATATATATATTAAACATTTCGAAGTGTACAAAAAGTAGAAAAATAAAGCAAAAAACTAAAACAGAAATAGAATTGTTTTTCCGAAGGTGGACTTGCTAATGGTGAGACATAGGGACACCAGGTAATGCGTATATGTTACTTACGATTGGGCCAGCCCAACTAGCAAGACACACATTCAGAAGAACCTTCCAAGACCAGGTTTTTTTCTTTGTACTTTCTTTCGGTATTTCTTTTCTACACCTTTCATTTCATTTTTTTTAAATTTTCGTTTTTTATTTGTCCATTTTCCAATTGACAAATATATTTTTCTCAATTTCGTGAACAGAATCAAATTCGGTAACATTTCTCAAATTAGTGACATTTCTTAAATTCATGAATAGTCATTAATTCACGAAAAAAAACTTGCTAACATATTTTCAAACTCGAGAATATTTTTACATAAGCAAACATTTTTTGTATTCGCATACTTTTAAAAATTTCCTTAACATGTTTTTCAAATTTGCGAACATTGCTTGAAACCGCCAGTTTTTTTAAACGGGAACATTTTTCAATCTCATGACCATTTTTTCGAATTTGAAAAACTTTCCTTAAGACCACGAACATTTTCCCAAATTCAAAAGTTTTTTCGAATTCCGGAATATTTGTTAATTTTCACGAACATTTTTTGAAACCATGAGCATTTTTCAAGTTAAAGGACTTTTTTTGTATTCACACACTTTTTAAAATGGCAAATATTTTCCAAATTCATTATATTTTTTGAATTAACGATCTTTATTATTTCACGGACATTTTTTGTATTCGCAAACATTTTCTCAAATTGGAGAAGTTTTTTTAATTCATGAATATTTTTTCAATTTCATGAACATTTTTTGAATTCACGGACATTTTCTGAAATCATGAACATTTAAATTTCATGGATTTTTTTATTCTTGAACTTTTTATATTGGGAACATTTGTTGAATTCGTGAACATTTATTGATTTCATGAACAATTTTTGAATTCGCAAATAATTTTGCAATTGCAAACAGTTTCTCAAATTCCTGAAAATTTGTTCAATTTTGCGATTTATTTTTATTCATGAGTATTTTCTATTTCACTGACATGTTTTTGTATTTGTGAACTTTATGATATCGGTAGCATCTTTTTAGTTTTCACTAGCATTTTTTGAATTTAGCGAACATTTGTGAATTCACGAACTTTTTTATAATTCATGAACGTTTTTGAATCCATGAACAATTTTGAAAATTCAGAACATTGTTTGAAATCCGTGAACCTTTTCGCGATTCTTTAACATTATTTGAATTTTGGTAAAAAGTAGAAAAGGAAAAATAGAAAACAAAACAAAACATGTGACCGACTCACTTAGTTGCAGGCGTGCAATGTGCTGACTCGGGTGTGCGTTTTCTTAATTTTCACCGCATAGGACGTCAAATAGGAGCTCTCTTTCGATGCCGCCAAGCATATCTGGAGCGGATATGGCGATGCCGGACGTGTCTGCCACGTCTGAGTAACAGGAGGGGACCATCCCAAATCTCTTCAAGTGCTCCTCAGCCTAGCCCGACCTGTCCTATTCATCTCCTCTCTTTCGCCTCGTCCGCACAACCGCCACACTAGCTCTGCCGTCATTTCCAACCAACACCGCCTCTTGAGGCCCCAACCCACAACACCATCGTCTGTGCCACCATTGGACAAGGTCGTCGTCGCCGGACGACACCCGATACGTCCTAATCCTCGAGACATACGCCTTGCACTCTTTTTATTCGTCTAAGGATGAATATGGGGACAAGGAGCTTGACAAATTCATATACAAAGAGTTTGTCGATTTGTTGGATTCGGATGACAAAGATGCTGAAATGATGATGACGATGAGCATCCAGGAATAATTGAACAAGCAAGAGGAGCATGTTGTGAACTTCAAGGGTTCGTTTAAGGGCATGAGAGTTGTTCCCTGGGATAGGATCCCTGGTGCAAAGCTTATCTACAAGGACTACTTCATACTCAACCCAACATACTATGAAGGGGGATTTCAACGTCGCTTACGGATGAGCTGATTTTTTTTCTTGCACGTAGTTGAAAGTGTAATCATGCCCTTAATCTTATTTTTGATACTAATGACAACATAGGTATAGGGGAGTAATACATTTGCTAATAATATATATAGGTTTAGTCCACGTGGATGAGTTATGTGTGGATCATGTACCATCTAAAATTGATGAAGACTCAAGACATATGCTATGATGAAGAAAAGACACATTTTCTATTTTATTTTGAGTTTAGGGATCCCGCACTATCAAGAGGGGATTGATGTCTACTAAGCAACTTTTTCTTGTAGACTTTATTGGGACTCCAAGCGCAGAGTTTTATAGGACAATAGTAAATTTCGCTCAAGTGGATGATCTAAGGTTTATCAATCTGCGAGGGGTGTAAGACAAATATGGTTCTCTCTCAAACAACCCTGCAATCAAATATAGGATATCTCTTGTGTCCCCAACGCACCCAATACAATTGTTAATTGTATAGGTGTACTAATTTGACGAAGAGAAGGTGATATATGTGTAATATGGATGGTAGAAATACAATCCAAATAAATAAAACAACAAGGTAGCAAGTATCAAAAGTGAGTAGAAACGATATTGCAATGCTTGGAAAAAAGGCATATACATTCACTGGTGCCAACTCTCAACATCATTAATATAATTGAACATCATGATAATCCCTCAAAGTGTGGCAAAGAATCACTCCAAAGTTTCTATTTCTGTCGGAGAAAGTAGGATGAAATAGCATAGGTAACAAACCACCTCAAAGTTGTGTTTCCAATCAATCTATTGAACCACCCCCGATGTGTCACCAATAGTCCTAGACATCGTACTGCGACAACAACATATGATTACCGCTCAACCTTTATTATAAGATTACCCCAATGTCAACTCAGGTATCCGCAAGTTAATTACTAGACATGCATCAAGTGATCTCAAATCCAAGGTTTCAATCCAACATAAAGAAACCTAAAAGAGCATAACTCAGTTCACCACAAAAAGGATAGTTGGAGATGAACATCATAAGATCCAACTTTATTAATAAAGCTCATGATACAATCAAGATGGAATCCATCAAAAACACGAGGGAGATAGATTGAACACATAGCTACTAGTACATACCCTCATCCCTGAGGATGAAATACTCACACGTCACCATGAAAATAACAAGGTTGATGAAGAGGCCACCTACAATGACTCCCCCCCCGGTAGAGTGCGGGATAAGGCCTCCACATGGGATCGTCACGAAACAGGAACTTGTTGTGGCGGAAAAAATGTTTTGAGCGTACGACGAAGGGTTTCAGTATTTATAGGAATTTCTAGCATTGGAATCACGCCAAAAGGCTGCTCATGGGCCCCACATGGACAGGTAGCCTGACCACCCCCTGGTCGCGCCATGTATCCATGTGGGGGCCTTCATGGCCTGTCTTGATGTCTCCCGAAGATTCTTGGGGTCCCTCGTTGTCCATAAAAAATCATGAAAAATTGGCATCGTATTTGGACCTTCCTAGATATGATTTTTTTGCAAAACCAAAAGGAAGCAAAAAATAGAAAGTGACACCGGGTACTTAGTCAATAAGTTACTTCATAAAAATAATGTAAAATTACACCAAACCCATATATAATTAATGTAAATATAGCATGAATACTTCATAAATTAAGATACGTTGGAGACGTATCAAGGATCATTCATGTCACATCCTACTAAGCCCACCATAGAAAAATCCAATGCCCAAAAGCCTCCCCAAATCCTAGGTTTAATCATGCCAAGAAATACACATTTCTGGCTGCTCAGACTGTCTGGGCACTTCACGCCCGGACTGTACGGGTAGATGGTATCTGGCACCTGAAGGTTGAACAGGCTGGCCGAACTATCTGAGCGACTACCCATTGGACTATCCAATATGTGTCTAGGCATCCATCCAGTTAAAGGGGTGGTGACAACCGAGTGGTTTAAATTTTGACCGAACGGTGGCCGTACTGTCCAAGCGTCCAGACTATCCGATCCTTGATCTCTGCACTTGTTACCTCGGCTACTTGTTTGAAATATCCAGCGGACAGACTGCCAGGCACTTTTTATTCGGATTGTCCAGCCATAAGTTTTCATCCCGAAAATGGCTAGTTCCATGGGTATAGATAATATTGGCGTCGGGAAGCCTCAGTGGTGTCGCTACCGCTATGACGGTGACTACACCATTGGTGACCAAGCCCAATGCCCCACCTACGTGTAACCTACCCCGGGGATTAGTCCAAGTTAATTGATACCTCCTTTTTGTATGATCCGGTAACAAATCAGAAAGTACCCCACATCTATTTCCCCCAAGAAGTGACCTGGGTTATAGAACCCGTGGGAGGAAGGTTCCCTTGAAGCGATGGTTTCTAGCAAACAATTGTTAAAGGCTTAATTTCAGCTTTTGACCGGATCAATCAAGCTAGTAGTGATGTAACACTTATAATAAAAAGAAGGTACGGGTATCGAGGTCTTAATGCTTGCAACCATGTATTTGTGTTGGGACCAGATAGGGTATTAATGTGTGTGTTGGAAGTCACCCATCGGATGTGCTTGTTACAACCTAAGTGGGGGATGTGTCCAAATAACATCTTGACTAGCACTAGTCTTGCATCAAGAATCAGTTGTCCTACCGCAGGCCCAATCTGTCATGCGAGGTTGCCTTGATAATTAAGATTATAATAATCAGACAGGAGCTTTGGGTTTTTAATGACTACACCTCTTGAACCCCCAAGGATTGGATCCATGTTGACATACTAAACCCTTCTGTCACTGGTGTTCATAATAACACTTCATGTTCTCCTTGCTCCTAGCCTCACCGTGACTCACTCTCCATGATCCTGGGTACCTGTAGGTATGAAGAATGCGGACAAGACAAGAGACATCTATTAAAAAAAATTATACACACATACAAGACGTTAATTCCAAGCTCTTCCATTGACCCCCACAACAAATATACAGGGTTGCAAGACCTATGCCTCAAGTCATACCTTATCGAACTACTCACACATGCAGATCAGACTGCGAGAAGAACATATTGAAGAACACATTATGAAGATAGATTGATTACAAATATGTCTTACAATGGTTGCCTTGTGCGATACATGATTACAAGTATGAACTAGATGGAGATGAACTATGGTGGTTATGGTGGCTATGGAGATGAGATGGCGGCAGCTAGGGTTGATGAAGGGGATGGATATGGCTCTATTGTGGATGACGTCCTCGATGCTCAATGTTCTGTTCACATTTTGGCTGGGTCCCATTTATAAAATTTGTTGAGGTGGATGAGCTGCCTCGGTTTCCATGCCATACGACCGCTTATACGAGCGGTCGCGGTCATATGAAACATCGTCTTTTGCTCTGGCACCACTGGTGCTCCTTCTGTTGATTCCCTCTATCTCCCCCTTTACTCCTTTCCATGTTTTGACTTGATCTAGTCCATTTGTAGTCCATTTCCTGTATATTTAGAATAAAGAGAGGATTTGTGGAATCCTTTGCATTCATTAGTCATTAGTACCAATATCGGAGCGAATATCTCGATTTAGAGAAATATCTCGGTTCAAACAAAGGTGAAATGAGTGTAAAAATATCACTCATCAACTCCCCCAAACTTAAACTTGACCATCCTTGAGCAACATAAAGAGAAATCCAAATCATACGGAACTCAGTTGTTTAAACCGAAATAACGAGAAGGTTTTGGTTCACTTACGATCGGTACGCCTAGATAGCCCTCCACTTCTTGTCCTGAAAACTTAGTATAGTTGTAGTGGTGGCATGGTTTATTGTGCAAGTATTAGTGAAGCAAAGATAATCAACACAAAGTTTTTGATCTTCTAGATAAAACAACTTTGCAACACTTTATTCTGTTTACTCCAGACAACACTTGCTTGCGAAGAATGCACTGAAGAGTTTTCTTTGATTGAGCCGTGAAAACATAAGTTAGGGAATGAAAGGCATGTAGAAAAACATGATGCTCTAGTGCTCATAAACATACCCACAATTATCTCCTCCTCAAGGCTCTCAAGCACTTTATTTCAATCATTGTTTGCTAGAACTTTGGTTGTCACATGAAGGGGATTATGCCAAATAAACGATCAGGTATAGAGTTTCGTCGTGGCTTAATAAGGAACTGTGGATCTTTGGTGATTGTCTCTTTCGAGCTCTTTTGATCAGTTTCAGGCATTTACCACATACACACCTATTCAAGAGAAAACCGAATAATATTGGTTTGTAGTGTTGCCACTACGTACGATAACAAACTCATAGCCAAAATCCGAGTCGTCGCTCTGATGGATCGTTCATTGGCTAGCGAAGTTCTCAACATAACACCAAGAAAGGTGACGAATCCACATTTATACACGTACACGTGCATATAGTAGCAAGGGTCATGGCACCAGCGAGAAGCTGTAACACCATGTAAGAGATAAAACATAGATTTTTGGCATAATCTCATTCACTCTTCAACTAAGTTCCTCTAGACAATTTAATTCACAAGTGCTATCAAGTCTATTAAAATTACTAACATGGGGTTGATCATTTCAAACATCATCTTCTCTAAAATTATCTCAACACCTAAGACTCTGAAGACTTTCTCTTGTGCATGGTTATTCTTAGTTAAGATCATTTCATTTAAAAACAGTCCCACGACAAGTCTTGGTTATCTAGATTAAACAGAACAAAGGCTACATAATTATTTTGGCTACTAGAACAAAAATCTTTGTTTTAATTGTCAAGACTTACTCCCCCTTGCACAAATCGCACATACTATAACTACATCTACTCTAAGTATTTCAAGTGCAAAAGACGGGATTCATAGCACATACCTTCATGGTTGTGAATTTACACACTTCGCTTCCTTATTCTTGCATCCCTCTTTGTCCAACGTAGATCAACTCCTCTGGAAATAAAATGCAAACAAACTCCAAGGGGCAAAGATAATAAGAACAAGGCAAGGATTATTCGATTTTTTGTTTTTTGGGTTTTTAAAAACTAACTTGCAAACAAAAAATCACAAAGACAAAAAAATTGAAAGCAAATAAAAAGCAAAGTGTTGGAACAAACCAACACGAGTGTTTTGAAGCTCCATGACTTAAGTACAACCTTTACAATTTATTTCAAATACCGCCACATATTGATGGAGACGTGGTAGTGACCTCCCCAGGCTTAAGCTTTTGCAAGTGATAAGGACATGAACACCATTGTTACACCCACAACCCCTGCTGTTATACATATTGTACCAATTACTAGAGCTCGCGCACGCCAATTGAATTACTACGTACTTTTGTTTCTTGGTGACAATTGTAATGTTCATGAGAATATGATGCTGCCTAAATTGGATACATTTGTGTTGATTAATAATGAAGGGCCTAGCATGGACAAAAGAGATGAACACTGGAGCAAGATCAAGCATGGAGATGAAGGATGGTACGTCTCCATCGTATCTATAATTTTTGATTGTTTCATGCCAATATTATACAACTTTCACATATTTTTGGCAACATTTTATATGATTTATTGGACTAACATATTGATCCAGTGCCCAGTGCCAGTTCCTGTTTGTTGCATGTTTTTTGTTTCGCAGAATATCCATATCAAATGAAGTCCAAACGCGATAAAAATTTACAAAGAATTATTTTGGAATATATGTGATTTTTGGGAGTTGGAATCAACGCAAAAGGAGGCCGACAGCCCCCACAGTACACCAGGGCGCGCCCCAGGGCCCAGGCGCGCCGTGGTGGGTTGTGGTCACCTCGTAAGTCGGTTGGAGCTCTACTTCTGGTGCAAGGAATCTTATATCCAGAAAAAAATCGTGTTAAAATCTCAGAGCAATCGGAGTTACGGATCTCCGGGAATATAAGAAACGGTTTTCGGCCAAAAAACGGGAACGCGAAACAGAAGAGAAGAGAGAGGGAGATCCAATCTCGGAGGGCTCCTGCCCCTCCGCCGCCATGGAGGCCATGGACCAGAGGGGGAACTCTCCTCCCATCTAGGGGGAGGCCAAGGAATAAGAAGAAGTAGGGGGGCTCTTCCCCCTCTCTCCCAGTGGCGTCGGAACGCCGCCGGGGCAATCATTATGACGACGATCTACACCAACAACTTCGCCGCCGTCAACACCAACTCTCTCCCCCTCTATGCAGCGGTGTAACACCTCTCTTCCCCGCTGTAATATCTACTTAAACATGGTGCTCAACTCCATAAATTATTTCCCATTGATATGTGGCTATCCTATGATGTTTGAGTAGATCCGTTTTGTCCTATAGGCTAACTGATGATCGTGGTTGGTATGAGTTGTATGTTTTATTTTGGTGTTGTCCTATGGTGCCCTCCATGTCGTGCAAACGTGAGGGATCCCTGCTGTAGGGTGTTGCAATATGTTCATGATTTGCTTATGGTGGGTGGCGTGAGTGACAGAAGCACAGACCCGTGTAGGTGGGTTGTTGCGCATGGGAGTAAAGAGGACTTGATACTTAATGCTATGGTTGGGTTTTACCTTAATGATCTTTGGTAGTTGCGGATGCTTGCTAGAGTTCCAATCATAAGTGCATATGATCCAAGTACCGAAAGTATGTTAGCTCATGCCGCTCCCCCATATAAAATTACAATAATGATTACCGGTCTAGTTATCAATTGCCTAGGGATAAATAACCTTCTTGTTTGACAAAAGCTTTCTACTAAACAACTAACTTTTATTATCTTGCAATTTACTCGTAGTTTTATTCCCGCAAAGTACTTCTAGTTTTATTCGTGCAAACTATCCTATCACCTACAAAATAGTTTCATACTTGTTCTAGGTAAAGCAAACGTTTAAGTGTGCGTAGAGCTGTATCGGTGGTCGATAGAACTTGAGGGAATATTTGTTCTACCTTTAGCTCCTCGTTGGGCTCGATACTCTTATTTATCGAAAAAGGCTTCAAAGGATCGCCTACACTTTTGGGTTATCAAGACCTTTTTCTGGCGCCGTTGTCGGGGAGCAATAGCGTGGGGTGAATATTCCTGTGTGTGCTCGTTTGCTTTATCACTAAGTAGTTTTTATTTTGTACTCTTGTTTTCTATCTTTAGTTATCGGTAGGAAACGTAAAATACCAAAAAAAATAGTTGTACCTGCTACACCAATGGTTGAAGAACCACCCAAATCTATCATACTACTGAAACTTTCTATTTGGATCATCTTCGATCCATTTGTGCTCGTGCTGAAAACCCAACTAGCTTAGTTGAGGGAAAATCATTAAATGAGCATGCTTATTTTGTGCGACACCGCTTATCTCAAAAGGGGAAACTTCTGTGGCATCATATTAATAGTTTGTATTGCTATGCCTGGAATCTATGTGAAATTTATGATTTTACTTGTTGTTTCGAAGAAACTAAAAAACACCTTCCCTACCAATGTGTGTTTAATGATAATGAAATATTATCTTCTTATGCCAAGGAAGCCTATTGTTATTATGATGTTGAACAAATTGAAGAATTTGTTGCTTTTAAGGGTGCTTATGAAATTGCTTCTTTGATTGAAAAGTGTGATGCTACTCTTTACAACTCTTAAAATTTTGCCATACTCAAATATTGCTATGAAAACTATGCTTCTAATGCTTATGTTAAAGAATTTATTGAAAGAATGACCGCTGCCTTGGAAGAGACTAATATTTTGCAGGAATCTATGGAAGAAGAAACTGCTGAAATTGTGAGCTCATTAGATGAAAAAGATGAGGAGGAGAGCGAAGAACAAAAGGAGGAAGAGTGGATTAGCTACCCATGCTCACCTTCTAATGATAGTAACTCTTCAACTCATACTCTTTTGTTGAGTGCTTTTATAAAGTTTAAAAACAAAAAAAATATAGAGGGGAGCCTAAAACTTCACAAAAAGAAAAGTGAAAGAGAGAGAGACGAACGTCGTGAAAGTGGGGGAATTCCTTGAACTTTGTTCATGCCCATGGAAACTTTGTGAATCTTGAATCACAGAAACTTTTCAACAAAAATAATCATTCCCTTGTACAAATCCATTGTATTATGAAAATAATGTGCCAAGATTTGCCTTTAGGATGATTAGATTGCTTGTTGGTATGTGCGGTGTAAAACAGAAACTTTGGCTGTAGTGCGTGAATTTACATTTTTTACCGGAATGTCAAAAGTTTCTGAAATTTTTACACTCTACTAATATACAAAATTTTTATTTCGTCCTAATTTTTCAGAATTGTTGGAGTTACAGAAGTATGGTCAAAGTTCAGATTACTACAGACTGTCCTGTTTAATACAGATTCTGTTTTTGATGCATTGTTTTGCTTGTTTTGATGACACTATCGATTTTATCGGTGGTATAAGCCATGGAGAAGTTATAATACAGCAGGTATAATGCAAATATAAAATATGAATGGGTTTGCAACAGTACTTAAAGTAGTAATTTGCTTTATTATACTAACGGATCTCACCAGTTTTCTGCTAAGTTTTGTGTGGATGAAGTGTTCAAAGATCGAGGGGGTCTCGATATGAGGAGAAGGAGGAGAGGCAAGAGTTCAAGCTTGGGGATGACCAAGACACCCCAAGTAAATATCCAAGGAGACTCAAGCGTCTAAGCTTGGGGATGCCCCGGAAGTCATCCCATCTTTCTTCAACAAGTATCGGTATGTTTTCGTTTTCGTTTCGTTCATGTGATATGTGTAAATCTTGGAGCGTCTTTTGTGTTTAGTTTTCACTTTTCTTTTATGCACCATGTTGGTATGATATAGTCCATGGTTGTTTTATAGAATGCTCATTGCACTTCGCTTATACCTTTTGAGTATGGCTTTATAGAATGCTTCATGTGCTTTACTTATATCATTTGAAGTTTGGATTGCCTGTTTCTCTTCACATAGAAAACTGTTATTTGTAGAATGCTCTTTTTGCTTCACTTATATTTATTAGAGCATGGTCTTTTGTAGAAAGAATTAAACTCTCTTGCTTCACTTATATCTATTAAGAGAGTCAACGTGAATTGGTCATTTGCATGGTTAGTCATAAAATCCTACATAAAACTTATGGATCACTGAATATGATATGTTTGATTCCTTGCAATAGTTTTGCGATATAGAGATGATAATATGTGGGGGGTACTAGTAAACGGTTGTGGTTAGTAAGAATATTGGTGTTAAGGTTTGTGATTCCCGAAGCATGCACGTATAGTCTCCCGTTATGCCAGGAAGTTGGAGCACAATTTATCCTTGATTGTCTATCTTTGTGTGAAGGTCGGGGGCGCGCGATGGTTAACTCCTACCAACCTCCCCCCTAGGAGCATGCGTGGTAATACTTTGCTTTGAGGGCTAATAAACTTTTGCAATAAGTATGTGAGTTCTTTATGACTAATGTGAGTCCATGGATTATACACACTCTTACCTTTCCACAATTTGCTAGCCTCTACGGTACCGTGCATTGCCCTTTCTCACCTCGAGAGTCGGTGCAAACTTCGCTGGTGCATCCAAACCCCATGCTATGATACGCTCTATCACACATAAGCCTTATTATATCTTCCTCAAAACAGCCACCATACCTACCTATTATGGCCTTTCCATAGCCATTCCGAGATATATTGCCATGCAACTTCCATCGCTTCCATTTTGATGACTTGAGCATTCATTGTCATATTGCTTTGCTTGATCATACAGCTGACATAGTATTTGTGGCTCAGCCACCGTTCATCGTTTTTTATACATGTTACGCTAGATCATTGCACATCCTGGTACACTGCCAGAGGCATTCATATAGAGTCATACTTTGTTCTACTATCGAGTTGTAATATTGAGTTGTAAGTAAATAGAAGTGTGATGATCATCATTATTCATTATTAGAGCATGTCCCAATGAGGAAAGGATGATGGAAACTATGATTCCCCCACAAGTCGTGATGAGGCTCCGGACAAATATAAAAAGAAAAAAAAAGATAAGAAAAAAAAGGAAGAAGAAAAAAAAAGAAAAAAAGAAAAAGGAAAAAAAAGAGACAAAGAGAGAAGGGGCATGCTAACTCCACACTTGTGCTTCAAAGTAGCACCATGTTTTTCATATAGAGAGTCTCCTATGTTGTCACTTTCATATACTAGTGGGAATTTCTCATTATAGAGTTAGATGCGCACCCACTTAGTTTCAGTTTGAGCTTTCATACACTTATAGCTCTTAGTGCATCCGTTGCATGGTAATCCTGTTGGGTTCTACCGTAGGTGCATCGCATGCCAATTAAAATTTCCTACGCGCAGAACATCCAAAAACATGCTATGGAGATGGACCACGGATCGTTACCACTAGACGCGCAGTGCCGTGCAGCGGATGTAGAGTTGGGGCAGCGCGTCCGCCCTCGAACAGCCGGTCCGATCTCCCTCGAACAGCCGGTCGCCGGATCCCACGTACAGGTTCGCCGGAGCGGCGCAAGTGCACCGCCTCTAATGGTATCCGCGCGTGCAGGAGGAACACCGTGCGGCGGACTGCTAGGTCCGATCACACAGTCGGCAGCGGCAAGTGGAGGTGGCTAGTTGCAACACATGCAAAGCCTAATGACGGTGTCGAAGCGATCAACCAGATGGGTGTGCCGCACCTCCACTATATATAGGCATCCGGCGCGGGCTCAACTCTTGGGCCTTGCACGGATCCTAAATCCCACGTGTAGTTCCTTCCCTTAAGTGTGCGACACCTTAGGTTCTCGTTCACTTGGTCGCGAGTCAGATTACATCCGGCTCGACCAGTCGGTAGCGGCCTCTAGCAAAGTGTGCCGACTCCAAGTGTCCGATGAAGCTGGTTAGGCGAACCTGTACTTCAAACTTCTGTTCCCTTTGCCACACGATATATGTTGTCATGCTCAAGGCGACATGGTCATCCTTGTTGCAGCACGACCTCTTTCTCGTTTCGGTGAATCCGACCAACACTTCGGATTATCTCATAATCCTCATCGCATGGCCATGCTTTTCCAGGTCGGATCACCCGAGGGGCCCAGAGTATATCTCTCCTGATCGGAGGGGCAAATCCCATCTTGCTCAACCATGTCTCGCAGCATGGGTCAGGACAAGCCCGAAACCCACCTTTATAACTACCCAGTTACGGAGTAGCATTTGGTCGGCCCAAAGCAGGTCTATCACCATCCCGAGTACATGCGTCAGCTCAGGTCTTAGGACATAGAACGTATGTTGTACTAGAGACTCACAGATGACCTATCGCTGCGTCTCATAGTCGGGTCTATCCAATTCAGACCTTATCTCGACTCAGATCCGACTACGTCGAATCTGACCAGATCTTTCTGAGTCCATATTATACGGCTAGCATCCAATGCTACATGGTCAGTGAGACCGGACCATCCACCGCGTCATATGCTAGTCTAACTGGCTGCGCGTCCACACAGCCCTTTTGACTAGGGACCATTTAGGACAGTCATCATACAATGTATAGTCTCACAAACAAGTCACGTACTTGTTAATACACATCATTGATAATGTCCAAGGACTATCTTTATTCATAAACACATAGGAAATATCATCATACATGATTGCCTCTAGGGCATATCTCCAACAGTCTCCCACTTGCACTAGAGTCAATCAAATAGACATCGAATGCCCATAGCTCTAACGTGCCCCTCATGCTTGGGTTGTGGAAGCGGCTTAGTCAACGGATCTGCAAAATTTTCATCCGTATGAATATTGCATAAATTAGTATCACCATTCTTTACGAGCTTTCGTATCAGGTGATACTTTCGGTCTATGTGCCGGGTCTTGTGGTGTTGTCTCGGCTCCTTGGCCTGTGCGATGGCACCTGAATTGTCGCAATACAGGTCCAATGGTTTTGCCCAGCCCGGGAACACACCAAGATCCTCCAGGAACTTCCGAATCCAAACACCTTCCTTTGCGGCTTCACAAGCCGCAATGTATTCGGCCTCTGTTGTGGAGTCGGCCACCGTATCTTGCTTTGAACTCGTCCAGCTCACTGCTCCTCCATTCATGACATACACGAATCCAGTTTGCGATCGACAATCATCCCTGTCGGTTTGGAAACTAGCATCAGCGTAACCCTTTACGCAGAGCTCCTCCTCACCTCCATAAACTAGGAACATCTCTTTAGTCCTTTTTAGGTACTTCAGGATAGTTTTCACCTCTGCCCAGTGACTCTCACCTGGGTTAGCCTGGTATCTGCTTGTTAAGCTTATTGCATAGGCAACATCAGGCCGAGTACATAGCATGGCATACATGATGGATCCTATTGCCAAGGCATACGGAATCCTACTCATCCGGTTTCGCTCATCAGAAGTCGTAGGACTCTGAGTCTTGCTCATCCTTATACCATGTGAGATGGGCAAGAACCCTTTCTTGGCCTCACTCATGTTGAACTGCTTCAACACTTTGTCTATGTACGTGCTCTGGCTTAATCCGAGCAGCCTCTTCGATCTATTTCTATAGATCTTGATGCCTAAAATGTATACTGCTTCTCCAAGGTCTTTCATCGAAAACTTGCCATTCAATGATTCCTTGACTGAGTTCAGCATCGAAACATCATTTCCGATCAGCAGTATGTCATCCACATACAGGATCAAAAATACTACTGAGCTCCCACTAGACTTCTTGTATAAACAATAGTCCTCTTCATTCTTGATGAAACCAAGGTCAACGATGACTTCATCAAAATGAATGTTCCAACTCCGAGCTGCTTGCTTCAATCCATAAATGGATCTCTTGAGCTTGCATATTTTACTAGCATTATTTGGATCGACAAAACCTTCAGGTTGTATCATGTATACATACTCTTGTAAATTTCCATGAAGGAAAGCCGTTTTGACATCCATCTGCCATATCTCATAATCGAAATATGCAGCTATAGCTAGTATGATCCTCACCGACTTTAGCATCGCTACCGGCGAGTAGGTCTCGTCATAGTCAATTCCTTGAACTTGTCCATAACCTTTAGCGACAAGCTGAGCTTTGTGGATCTGAACATTTCCATCCACATCGGTTTTCTTCTTAAAGACCCATTTGCAACCAATGGCAATTACGCCAGGTGGCGGATCAACCAAGTCCCAGACTTGATTATCATCCATGGACTTTAACTCGGATCTCATGGCCTCTAGCCATGCCTCGGAATCTGGGCTCACCAACGCTTCCGCATACGTGGCCGGCTCGTCGCTTTCTAGCAACAAAACATCGCGCACTCTACGCAATCTTTCCGACCTCCGTGGCTCCGGTGACGACTCCACTACGGGTTCCCTAACCAACTCCGGTATGATCTCATCACCAGCCGAGTTGTCCCCGAGTGGCGCTCGAATTTCTTCAAGTCGCACCGTCCTCCCATTGGCCTCCCGACTAAGAAACTCTTTCTCTAGGAAAACCCCGTTCCGAGCAACAAACACTTTGTTATCTTCTCGGTTGTAGAAGCTGTATCCCAAGGTTTCCCTCGGATATCCCACGAATATGCATTTATCCGACTTGGGTGTAAGTTTGTCCGACATGAGTCATTTGACAAATGCTTCACAACCCCAAATCTTTAGAAAAGACAAACTAGGACTCTTTCCAGTCCACATCTCATGTGGTGTCTTATCTACAGACTTTGATGGTACCCTATTAAGTGTGAAAGCTGCAGTTTCTAGAGCGTATCCCCAGAATGACAAGGGTAAATCCGATTTGCTCATCATCGATCGGACCATGTCCAACAAGGTTCGATTTCTCCGTTCTGACACGCCGTTTCTCTGTGGCGTTTCCGGAGGTGTGAGCTGAGGTACTATACCTCGGCTTTTCAGATGATCATCAAACTCCTGGCTCATGTACTCACCTCCACGATCTGATCGTAGAAGCTTTATTGTCTTGCCGAGATGATTTTCAACCTCGTTTTGAAACTCTTTGAACTTTTTAAAAGTTTCCGACTTGTGCCTCATCAAATAGATATATCCATATCTACTCAAGTCGTCGGTAAAAGTCACGAAGTACTGATAGCCACCTCTGGCCGTTGTGCTCATTGGACCACACACATCACTGTGTATAAGCTCCAACAGCTCGGACGCCCTTTCACAACTCTTTGTAAAAGGAGTCTTAGTCATCTTGCCAAGCAAGCATGATTCGCATGTCTCGAACGACCCGAAGTTGGACGAAGTTAGGAGTCCATCATCACGGAGCTTCTTCATGCATTTCAGACTAATGTGTCCAAGCCGGTAGTGCCAGAAGTATGTCGGATTTATTCATGGTAGCATCATGAATATCATTATAGCAGCAAGCCTTTCATCATATAGCTTCTCATAAACAAGTAAAGATCTATTCACAATTATCGAAGTATGAAGCATAAACCTTATTGACAACCAACAAACGATGTCTTTAGTCATGGTGATAATCACAATTCATCATATTCAAGAGAAGACTCTATATAAGAGCTTTCATTGCAGCAAACCCACATACTCAACTATCGTTTAGTCATCTATGATTGTTTACACTCATTGCATATTTTTGGAGCTAATGTTTTTGCCAGACACATACGAAGATAGGGGCTTCATGTGCCACCCAACTCATTTACCTCAAGGATAATGTCAACAATAATGAATCATGGTTTCTTACATTCAACTGGATATACATACCTGGATCTTTACTCAACATGTGATGCTTGCCACTAAGGGAGTTTGTAAATTAAAAGAAGGGAAGATATTAATGACTCTTGTGTAAAAGTAAGAACTTTATGAAAGTAAAAGATTGGCCCTTCGCAGAGGGAAGCAGAGGTTGTCATGCGCTTTTATTTGATTAAATGTGCAATCTCTTAATGCAAAGGAACTTCACTTTATATTGCCCCTTGTGATAGCGAACTTTATTATGTACTTTGTCGCTTTTATTTCTTCACCATCACAAGATCGTACAAAGCTTGTTTTCCTTTTCAATAAAAGATCATACATGATTAAAGGCAATTTTTATTGCTTGTGCACCAATGACAACTTACTTGAAGGATCTTATTCAATCCATCGGTAGGTAAAGTGGACTCTTACAGAAAGAAACTGGGTTCAAGGGGTTATGGATGCACAAGTAGTATCTCTACCTGGTGCGGAAATTTTGGCTAGCAAAAGGTCTAAAGGAAACATCACATGTTAAAGGATCCATGGCTATATAACTTCTATGTAAATGTAAACAATCATAACCATTAAGTTGTCTTCCATGTCCAACTTCAACACTCGATCATTATTTAATATTGGGTGAGGGTTCACAATCATAGATGATGTCCAAGATAGTGTATTTATATGAGGATCTTCTCTTCTCTATCATGATCTTGCATAGATTATAACAATGACTAAGGCTATGTTTGTTCTATTCCCAAAAAAATTCATAGCTCATGCTTTCTTTTTATGTGAAGTCATTACTTCCCATGGGATAAGCATATGATCTTTACTATTCTTTTTATTGCCATGCTATGATGATTGGTGCAAGAGAGTAGAGCACACAGGCTCAACTAATCTTTATTATATAACTCTCACACTCGATTACAAGGATAGGTAGATCTCAAAGCAAAATCCTAAGCAAAGCAAATCTGAAACTTTATTTCTCTAATCCATGAAATAACTAAGGATCAAACTAAAATAAAAGATGATGGTAAAAAGTGATGGTGATACGATACCGGGGCACCTCCCCCAAGCTTGGAACAAGCTAGGGGTGGTGCCCATACCCATGTGCTCAAGTTTTCTTCGATGATGGTGGTGGTGTTGGAGTAGTGGCGCCCTTCTTCTCCAACTTACGCCGGAGGATGAAGTTTTCCTCTCTTAAATCATCGTTTTCTTGCTCGAGCTTCAAGATCTTCTTGCATAAAGTTGCCTTGCTTTCCTGCAGAAAACGAGATGGGATAAATTGAACCTTGGATTTACTTGCCCTGTTAGGGAGGCTTGATTTCTTGAATTCCACATGCATATCCCCGGGTTGAGGTAGCGGAACTTCATCTTCATCCGAACTGGCATCTGGGCTGGCATCTTCCATCTCCTCCGGCTTGGTGTCTCCCTCCTCTTTAGTGGACCATAGGTAGGGGTAAATATCCCCGAAGATCTTTGGGTCTGCCACATAGTTGGAGACATAGCTCTCTCCATCTGAATCTTGAGATGACATATTCTCAGATCTGCCAGAAAAACAGCTCGAAACAAGAACAGATGAGAAACTCGCGATGCGGTGGTCAAAACGCACGGGAGTATATATAATGATTTTTCTAGGTCAGAATACGTGTTCGGGAAGAAATCGGAGTCGGGGAGGCACACGAGGGCCGCACAAGCCATCAGGGCACGCCCCAGGGGGGGTCGCGCCCTGTTGGCTTGTGCCTCCCTCGTGGGTCCCTCTGACTCCGTATTATTTTTGGATTTTTTCTAAAATACTAAAACCAACATAAATTATGTTTTTAGAATTTTTGGAGTCGGTTTACTTACCGTACCACATACCTACCCCTTTTTCCTGTTTCTGGAGTGTTTCGGAAGGCCCCCCCATATGTATTCTTCCAGTGTTATTACTTGAATGATATTAGTCTCTTCATTAATGGGCGTACCTGAAATATAATGCTTGATTATTTGCCCATTCACCACTCTCGGTTTTTACCTTCGAAGTTATTAATTTTTATGGCACCAGAGCGATAGACCTCTTCGACAACATATGGACCTTCCCATTTGGATAAAAGTTTTCCTGCAAAAAATCTAAATGAGAATTGTACAAAATCACAAGGTCTCCTACATTGAATTCCCGTTTTTGAATCCTTTTGTCATGCCACCTTTTAGGATTATTGGGCAATTAAAGAACTTAATTATGATTTTAAACTTGCCGGTGAAAATAGGTTATTTGATATTAGCTCACTAGATGAATGGAGGACACAAGCCTATGAAAATGCTAAGTATCTAGGGACTCCAAACCTCGGAAAAATAATTTCCTTAAGCATTTTAATAGAAGTGTTATGATCAACACTACTAGTTGGAATAGCCTCTACCCACTTAGTAACGTAATCAACAGCAACTAAAATATGAGTATACCCATTTGAGGAAGGAAAAGGTCCCATAAAGTCAAAACCCCAAACATCGAACGGTTCAATGGCCAGTGAATAGTTCATAGGCATTTCCTAACGTTTACCAATGTTACCAACTCTTTGACATTCATTACATGAAAGGAAATACTTACGAGCATCTTTGAAAAGAGTAAGCCAATAAAAACCAGATTGTAATACCTTGTGTGCAGTTCTGTCACCAGCATGGTGTCCTCGGTAAGGCTTGGAATGACACTTCCTTAAAATCTGTTCCTGTTCATGCTCATGAATATAACGTCTAATAACACCATCTACTCCTTCTTTAGAAAGATGTGGGTCGTCCCAAAAGTAATGTCATAAATCATAAAAGAATTTTTCTTTTGTTGATAGGTGAAACTAGGTGGAATATATTTAGCAACAATATAACTAGCGTAATCAGCATACCAAAGAGTGCTACATAAAGTATTTATAGCGGCAAGTTGTTCATTGGGAAAATTATCATCAATAGGCAGTGGGTCATCAAGAACATTTTCCATTCTAGAAAAGTTATCTGCTACAGGATTTTCATCTCCCTTTCTATCAACGATATGCAAATCAAACTCTTGAAGCAATAGCACCCACCTAATAAGTCTAGGCTTAGCATCTTTCTTTTCCATAAGGTGTTTAATAGCAGCATGATCAGTGTGAATAGTTACTTTGGAATCAACGATATAAGGTCTAAACTTATCACATGCAAAGACAACTGCTAAAAATTCCTTTTCACTGGTAGCATAGTTTCTTTGGGCAGCGTCTAGAGTTTTACTAGCATAATGGATATAATTCAATTTCTTATCTACTCTTTGCCCTAGAACAACACCAACAGCATAATCACTAGCATCACACATAATTTCAAATGGCAAGTTCCAATCAGGTGGTTGAACAATGGGTGCAGAAATCAAAGCTTTCTTAAGTATTTCAAAAGCTTCTACACAATCATCATCAAAAACGAAAGGAATATATTTTTGAACAAGATTAGTTAACGGCCTAGAAACCTTTGAGAAATCTTTGATGAAACGCCTATAGAAACCAGCATGACCAAGGAAACTTGTTATACCTTTGATATCTTTTGGGCATGGCATCTTCTCAATTGCGTCAACTTTAGCTTCGTCCACTTCAATCCCTCGTTCAGAAATTTTATGCCCAAGCACTATACCTTCATTCACCATAAAATGGCACTTCTCCCAATTCAAGACAAGATTAGTTTCTTCACATCTCTCCAAAACTCGATCAAGGTTGCTCAAGCAATCATCAAAAGAAGTCACGTAAACGGAAAAGTCATCCATGAAAACCTCAACAATCTTTTCATGAAAGTCAGAGAATATAGCAGTCATACATCTTTGAAAAGTAGCAGGTGCATTGCATAAACCAAAAGGCATACGTCTATAAGCATATGTTCCAAAGGGGCAAGTAAAGGTAGTTTTTTCTTGATCCTCATTTGATACAGGTATTTGGGAAAAACCAGAATATCCATCAAGAAAAAAAGTGTGTGTGCTTAGATAATCTTTCTAGCATTTTATCAATAAAAGGCAAAGGGTAGTGATCTTTCCTAGTAGCCTTGTTTAATTTCCTGAAATCGGTCACCATCCTATAACCAGTTACTATTCTTTGTGGGATAAGTTCATTTTTATCCTTAGGAACGACAGTTATACCTCCTTTCTTAGGAACACAATGAACATGACTTACCCATCTACTATCAACAATAGGATAAATTATGCCTGCTTCCAGAAGCTTTAGTATTTCAGTTCTTACCACTTCCTTCATCTTAGGATTTAAGCGGCGTTGATGATCAATGACAGGTTTAGCATCCGGTTCCATATTAATCTTGTGCTGACATAGAGTGGGACCGATGCCCTTAAGATAATCGAGAGTATATCCAATAGCAGCCCGATGCTTCTTCAGAGTTTTAAGTAATCTCTTTTCTTCATGCTCTGAAAGGTTAGCACTGATAATAATAGGATATATCTTCTTATCATCAAGGTAAGTATATTTCAAAGTATCGGGTAAAGTTTTTAACTCAAACACGGGATCTCCCTTGGGTGACGGGGATCCCCTAAAATATCAACCGATAAGTTATGTTTAAGAATAGGCGTTTGTTTAAGAAATATGTCATCTATTTCATTTCTCTCATTCATATGCATATCATTTTCATGGTCTAGTAAATATTGTTCTAACGGATCGGTAGGAGGTACGACAATAGAAGCAAGACCAATGATCTCATCTTTGCATGGCAATTCTTTCTCATGTGGTTGTTTACTAAACTTGGAGAAGTTAAATTCATAAGACACATCGCCAAAGCTTACTTTAACCTTCTCAGTAACACAATTAATTTAAGCATTAACAATATTCAAGAAAGGTCTGCCAAAGATAATGGGACAAAAGTTATCCTGTTCTGAACCAAGTACTAGAAAATTAGTGGGGTACTTGACTTTTCCACACAAGACCTCAACATCTCTAATAATCCCAAGTGGTGTAATAGTGTCTCTGTTTGCAAGTTTAATAGTAACATCAATGTCCTCAAGCTCAGATGGTGCTATGTCATTCATAATTTCTTGATATAAAGTAAAAGGTATAGCGCTAACACTAGCACCACTATCACACAAGCCGTGACAACAATGATCCCCAATTTTAACTGAAACTACAGGCATGCCAACAACTGTTTTATTTTTATCTAGTCCATCTTGCGCATTTCTAGCAGGTTTTGCAATTCTAGCAGCTTCACCACAGAAGTAAATAACTTGACAATCAATGTTATCAACTAGCAGATCTTTAACCATAGCAACTTTAGGTTTAACATTTATTTGTTCAGGAGGTGTAGGTGTCCTAGCATGACTTTTATTAACCACAGTTGTAGCTTTAGTGTGTTCCTTGATTCTAACAGGGAAAGGTGGCTTCTCAATGTAAGCAGTAGGAACAATTGGATCAATATGGCTAACAATTATTTCTTCCTTCTCAGTTTTAATAGGTCTCTCGAATTGCTTTTCAATGGGTGGATGGTATTTAAACCACTTCTCCTTAGGGAGATCAACATGAGTAGCAAATGATTCATAGAAAGAAGCTACTATCTCAGAATCAAGGCCATATTTATTACTCAACTTATAGCAAGCATCAGTTTCCATAAAAGATTTAACACAATCGAACTTAAGCTTTATACCTGACTCTTTACCTTTGTCGAGTTCCCAATCTTCAGAGTTGCCTTTAATTCTTTCCAGAAGATCCCATTTGAATACAATACTCCTATTCATGAAGGAACCAGTAGAAGAAGAATCGAGTAGTACTTGATCATCATGAGAAAGCCGAGCATTTTTTTGCATAATAGTGTTTCTTGAGATCTCATGGTTGGGGCAGGTGTGCATCATAGATTTAAGCCTCCTCAAGCTTGAGCGACACTTTCTCCTTCACGAGGCCAGTAATTATAAATAAAGTTCCGATCACGATGAACTAGATGCATAGGATAAAATTTCTGATGAAATTCCAACTTCAAGCGATTCCAGTTCCATGATCCAATATCGCCCAGTAGCATGTACCACATTAATGCATTTCCCTCCAAAGATAAAGGGAAACTTTCTTCTTAACTTTGTCTCTAGACAATCCTGCAAGCTGAAATAATCCACAAACTTCATCGACAAATATCAAATGATAATCATGATGAGTCGTTCCATCATATGGATGAGATAAGAGTTTTTCAAGCATACCCGGAGGAATCTCATAATAAATATTTTCAGTAGGTTCAGTAGGTTGAGGAAAATTTCCTCATCTTCAGTTCGAGGCGAAGATGCCCCGAACAAGCCACTCAAAGGGTGACCGTTCGTAGCGACAAGCAACAGTAAATTTCAGCACGTATAAAAATGTTTCCTTACCAAATCCACTTACCAAAGGCGCTTCACTCCTCGGCAACGGCGCCAGAAAAGAGTCTTGATGACCCACAAGTATAGGGGACCAGTCATAGTCCTTTCGATAAGTAAGAGTGTCAAACCCAATGAGGAGCAGAAGGAAATGATAAGCAGTTTTCAGCAAGGTGTTCTCTGCAAATGCTGTAAGTAACGATAGTAGATAGTTTTGTAGCAAGATAAATCGTAACAAGTGACAAGTAACAATAGTAACAAGGGTGCAGCAAGGTAGCCCAATCCTTTTTGTAGCAATGGACAGGCCTGCAAGTACTCTTATATTAAACAAGCACTCCCGAGGACACGTGGGAATTTCTGTCAAGTTATGTTCATCATGTTGAGTTGATTCGCGTTCGCTACTTTGATAATTTGATATGTGGGTGGACCGGTGCTAAGGTGTTGTTCTTACTTGAACTAACAACCTACTTACGATTACCCCCTCTCGCAAGCATCCGCAACTACGAAAGAAGAATTAAGATAAATCTAACCATAGCATGAAACATGTGGATCCAAATCAGCCCCTTATGAAGCAACGCATAAACTGGGGTTTAAGCTTCTGTCACTCTAGCAACCCATCATCTACTTGTTACTCCACAATGACTTCCCTTAGGCCCATAACATGGTGAAGTGTCATGCAGTTGACGTTCACATGACACCACTAAGAGAAGTAACAACATACATATCATCAAAATATTGAATGAATACCAACTTCACATGATTACTTATAATAAGACTTCTCCCATGTCCTCAGGAACAATAGCAACTACTCACACCTCACCAACATGTTCAAGATCAGAGGTGCAATAATAATAATTAAGGATCTGAATATAATGACTTCCATCAAGTAATCCAACAAGCATCAACTACAAGATGTAATCAACACAACTAGTAACCCACAGGTACCAATCTGAGGTTTTGAGACAAAGATTGAATACAAGAGATGAACTAGGGTTGGAGATGAAATGGTGCTAGTGAAGATGTTGATGAAGATTGGTCGTCCCACGAAGGAGGAAGCATTGGTGATGACGATGGCTTTGATCTCCCCCTCTCGGAGAGGAATTTCCCCTGCAGAATTTGACCGCCGGAGTGCAAAAGGGCCTCTACCCAGGTTTCCGCCTCGAGACGGCGGCTCTTCATCCTGAAAGGTTGCTTATGATTTTTTCTAGGGTAAAACACACCATATAGGAGAAGAGGGGGGGGGTCGGGAGGCCAGCCAGGGCCGCACAAGCCATCAAGGTGCGGCCTGGGGGGGGGCGTTCTGTTGCCTTGTGCCTGACTGGTGGCCTCCCTATGGTATATTTTTTTCCCAGAAATTCACATATATTCAATAAAAATTCCTTGTGAAGTTCCAGGTCATTTGGAGTCTGGTGATTTTTCTGCCTTTTTCTCGGTTTTCCGATCCAGAATTCCAGTTTCTAGATAATTCCCTCTTTGTGATGTACCTTGCATATTCAGAGAGAAAGAGCATAAGAATTGTATGATAATAGGGAATAATGGACAAGAATATCGTAAATATGAATAAGAAATCATGATGCAAAATGGACGTATCACCTTCCCATTTGGAGAGGAGTTTGCCTGGAAAGAACGTGAAGCAAGAAGTGTATAATAGAACATGATTACCAACATTAAATTCTTGTTTTTGTATTCTCTTGTCATGCTATCTTTTAACTTTTTCTTTAAACAACTTGGCATTTTCATAAGCTTGTGTCCTCCATTCATCTAAGGAGCTAATATCAAATAACCTCTTTTCACCGGCAAGTTTGAAATCATAGTTAAGTTCTTTAATTTCTCAATATGCTTTATGTTCTAAATCAAGAGGTAATGACAAGCCTTTCCATAGACCATTTTATATGGAGACATACCCATGGGATTTTTATAAGCAGTTCTATATGCCCACAATGCATCATCAAGTTTCTTAGACCAATTCTTTCTAGATATATTAACGATCTTTTGCAAATTAATTTTAGTTATATGTTACTCAATTCAACTTGACCACTAGATTGAGGGTGATGTGGGGAAGCAATTCTATGATTAAAATCATATTTATTTAAGAGTTTATGAAATGCACCATGAATAAAATGTGAACCATCATCGGTCATTAAATATCTAGGGACTCCAAACCTCGGAAAGATAACTTCTTCAAGCATTTTAATAGAGGTGTTACGATCAACACTACTAGTTGGAATAGCCTCTACCCACTTAGTGACATAATCAACAACAACTAGAATACGAGTATATCCATTAGAGGAAGGAAAAGGTCCAATATAATCAAAACCCCAAACATCAAATGGTTCACTAACAAGTGAATAATTCATTGGCATTTCCTGACGTCTACCAATATTACCAGTTCTTTGACATTCATTACAAGAAAGGACAAACTTACATGCATCCTTGAAGAGAGTAGGCCAATAAAAACGAGACTGTAATACCTTGTGTGTGGTTCTGTCTCCTGCATGGTGTCCTCCATATGCCTCGCAGTGACACTTCCGTAGGATTTGTTCCTGTTCATGCTCAGGTACACAACGTCTAATAATACCATCTACTCCTTGTTTATATAGATGTGGGTCATCCCAAAAGTAACGTCTTAAATCAAAGACTATTTTTTTTCTTTTGTTGGTATGTAAAATTAGGTGGTATATATTTAGAAACAATGTAATTAGCATAGTCTGCATACCAAGGAGTATTACGGGAAGCATTTATAACAGTTAATTTCTCATCAGGAAAACTATCATCAATAAGCAGCGGGTCATCAAGAACATTTTCCATTCTAGACAAGTTATCTGCTACGGGATTTCAGCTCCATTTCTATCAATAATGTGCAAATCAAATTCTTGAAGTAAAAGAACCCACCTAATCAATCTTGGTTTAGCATCTTTCTTTTCCATAAGAAATTTAATAGCAGCATGATCGGTGTGAATAGTAACTTTTGAATCAACAATATAAGGTCTAAACTTATAACATGCAAACACAACTACTAAAAATTCTTTCTTAGTAGTAGCATAGTTTCTTTGAGCATTGTCTAAGGTCTTACTAGCATAATGGATAACATTTAATTTCTTATCAACTCTTTGCCCTAGAACATCACCAACAACATAGTCACTAGCATCACACATTATTTCAAAGGGTAGGTTCCAATCAGGTGGTTGAACAACAGGTGCAGAAATTAAAGCTTGCTTAAGTATTTCAAAGGCTTCTACACAATCATCATAAAAAACAAATGGAATATATTTTTGCAAAAGATTGGTAAGAGGCCTAGAACTCTTAGAGAAATCCTTAATAAACCGTCTATAGAAACCAGCATGACCAAGGAAACTTCATATACCTTTAATATCTTTAGAGCATGAGATTTTTTCAATTGCATCAACTTTTGCCTTATCCACCTCAATATCTCGTTCGAAGATTTTATGCCCAAATACTATGCCTTCATTAACCATAAAGTGGCACTTCTCCCAATTCAAGACAAGATTAGTTTCTTCACATCTCTGCAAAACCCGGTCAAGGTTGCTTAACAAAACATCAAAAGAAGTACCGTAAACGGAAAATCACCCATGAATACCTCAACAATCTTTTCACAAAAATAATAAAAATATAGCCATCATACATCTTTGAAATGTAGCAGGTGCATTACATCAACCAAAAGGCATACGTCTATAAGCATAAGTTCCAAAAGGACAAGTAAAAGTGGTTTTCTCTCGATCTTCTTTTGACACACGTATTTGAGAAAAAACAGAATATCCATCAAGGAAGGAAAAGTGTGTATGCTTAGACAATCTTTCTAACATTTGATCAATAAAAGGCAAGTGGTAATGATCTTTTCTAGTAGCTTTGTTTAATTTCCTGAAATCAATTACCATCCTATAACCAGTTATGACTCTTTGTGGAATGAGTTCATTTTTATCATTAGGAACACGGTTATACCTCCTTTCTTAGGCACACAATGAACAAGACTTACCCATCTACTATCAGATATGGGATAAATAATACCTGACTCAATAAGCTTTAATATTTCAGTTCTTACCACCTCTTTCATTTTGGGATTAAGGCGGCGCTGATGATCAATGACGGGTTTAGCATGAGGCTCCATATTATTCTTGTGCTGGCATAGTGTAGGGAAAATGCCCTTTAGATCATCAAGCGTATATACAATAGCAGCTCGGTGCTTCTTCAGAGTTTTAGGTAATCTCTTTTCTTCATGCTCTGAAAGGTTAGCACTAATAATAACATGATATATCTTATTTTCATCAAGATAAGCATACTTTAATGTATCAGGTAGTGTCTTTAATTCAAACACGGGATCACCCTTAGGTGGAAGAGGATCCCCTAAGGTGTCAATACCATGAAGGCTTCTTCCTGTGCGGTACCCCAAGCAAAAGGCACGTCCTTCTTTGTAAGCTCATTGAGAGGTGCAGCAATGGTGCTAAAATCTCTCGCAGAACGCCTATAGAAACCAGTGAGGCCAAGAAAACTCCTCACTTGTGTGACCGTTTTGGGTTGCGACCAGCTCTCAATAGCTTCAATCTTGGCTTTATCAACTTCAATTCCCTGTGGGGTAACAAAATAACCAAGAAAAGATACCTGGTCGGTGCAAAAGGTGCACTTCCCAAGGTTACCAAACAAACATGCATCACGTAGAGCAATAAAAACAGTACGTAAATGTTCCAAGTGTTCCTCCAAAGATCTGCTATAAATCAGTATATGATAAAAAATAGACTACCACAAACCGTCCAGTGAAAGCACGTAAGATCTCGTTCATTAATCTCATGAAAGTGCTAGGTGCATTAGTTAACCCAAAAGACATGACTAACCACTCATATAATCCAAACCTGGTTTTAAATACAGTTTTCCATTCATCTCCCAATTTCATACGAATTTGATGGTATCCACTACGCAAATCAACTTTGGAGAAAATAGTAGAGCCACTTATCATCAAGCATATCATCTAGCCAAGGAATAGGATGACGATAACGAATAGTAATATTATTAATGCTTCTACAATCAACACACATGCGCGATGTACCATCCTTTTTCGTCACTAGAATAATAGGAACAACACAAGGACTTGGGGATTCGCGCATATAACCTTTGTCGAGCAGCTCTTGTACTTAACGCATAATCTCCTTCATCTCCTCTGGATTTGTATGGTATGGCGCGCGGTTGGGTAGCGATGCACCGGAACTAAGTAAATATGATGCTCAGTCCGTCGAATAGGTGGTAATCCCGGTGGCACGTCTTGTGGAAAGACGTCAGCGAACTCCTACAAAATGTTAGTGACAGCAGGAGGCAAAGAGGGAGGCACGTCCTCGAATGAAAATAATACCTCTTTCCACACAAAAGCATAACAAACATATGGAGTAAAATTCAGATCGGTAATATCATTTAGTGGCAAGTAAACATCCACTCTTCAATATTATTTCATATGCAACACTAGATGATGGTTTATTAGGCTTATTGTGCTGCTCAAATTCCTTTGCCACAATCTGATTTTCCCTCTTAGTTTGCTCCTATTTTGCTTTACTAGCTCTAGCAATGTCATCTTTCATAATATGTTCAGGAGGCATAGGAAGCAAAGTTATATTTTCATCCTTACGAACAAGAGTATACTCATTTGTCCTACCATGGTGTACATATTTTTTAATCAAATTGCCATGGTCTACCAAGTAAAATGGAGCATGCTTGCATGGGTACTGATACGTCTCCAACGTATCTATAATTTTTGTTTGTTCCATGCTGTTATATTATCATTCTTGGATATTTTACAATCACTTTATAGCAATTTTATATCATTTTTTGGGACTAACCTATTGACATAGTGCCAAAGTGCCAGTTGTTGTTTTTGCTTGTTTTTTTACTTCGCAGAATATCAGTACCAAACGGAGTCCAATCGCGACGAAACTTTTTGGAGATATTTTGGACCAGAAGACACCCAGTGGGCCAAAGAAGTGCCAGAGAGGTGGGCTGTGGATGCCACAACCCACCAGGGCGCGCCAGGGGGCCCCCGGCGCGCCCTGATGGGTTGTGCCCTCCACGGGGCCCCCCTCCACCGCCTCTGATGCCTATAAATACCCAAATATTCAGAAAACCCTAGGGGAGTCGACGAAAAACACATCTAGCCACCGCAAGTTCCAGAGCCTCAAGATCCAATCTAACACCATCACGGAGGGGTTCATCTTCTTCATAGGTGCCTCTCCGATGATGCGTGAGTAGTCCACCATAGACCTACGGGTCTGTAGGCAGTAACTAGAGGGCTTCCTCTCTCTCTTTTGATTCTCAATACAATGGTCTCTTGGAGATCTATTTGATGTAAACTTTTGCGTTGTGTTTGTTGGGATCTGATGAATTTTGAGTTCATGATCAGTTTCTATCCATGAATATTATTTGAGTCTTCTTTGATCTCTTATATGCATGATTACTTATAGCCTCGTATTTCTTCTTCGAATCTTTGGTTTAGTTAGGCCGACTAGATCGATTTTTCTTGCCATGGGAAGAGGTGCATTGTGATGGGCTCGATCTTGCGGTGTCCTTTCCTAGTGACCGAAGGAGCAGCAAGGCACGCATGTATCGTTACTATTAAGGATAACAAGATGGGGTCTATTCCTACATGAATAGATCTTGTCTACATCATGTCATCATTCTTATTACATTACTCCGTTTTTCCATGAACTTAATACACTAGATGCATGCTGAATAGCGGTCGATGTGTGGAGTAATAGTGGTAGATGCAGGCATGAGTCGGTCTACTTATCTTGGACGTGATGCCTATATGATGATCATCGCCTTGGATATCGTCATGATTATTTGATCTTATATCAATTGCCCAACAGTAATTTGTTCACCCACCGTGTGCTATACTCATGAGAGAAGCCACTGGTGAAACCGGGTCTACTTTTCCAACATATTGCTTTCCGATCTATCTTTTTGCCTCTTTGTTTTCAGATCTACTATACCAAAAACCTAAAAATATATTGCTGCACTTTTTATTTGCCCTTTTTATTTTGTGTTCTTGAGAGATCTATCTCTCCTATCTATCATATCCTAATCTATCTTTTTACCGTAGAGAGATTGACAACCTCTCTTACGCGTCGGGTTGCAAGTATTTGTTATTTGTGTGCAGGTGCTGCTTATTAGGTGGTGGTGATCCTCCTACTGGTTCGATACCTTGGTTTCATAACTGAGGGAAATACGTACCATCGCTGTGCTGCATCATCCCTTCCTCTTTGGGGAAATACCGATGCAGTCTCAAGCCACGTCAGGTACCACATCACAATAAACATAATCAGAATATGTAGCAATGCTAAAATGCACACGAACAGTACGTGTTACCTTAACCTTGCCACTGTTGTTGAACCATTGGATGTAATAAGGATGAGGATGGGGTCTGGTGGTGAGAGATAACTTCTCCACCATCTCCATGCTAGCCAGGTTGTTGCAACTTCCTCCATCTATGATGACGTAGACAGAACGTTCCTTCACAACTCCCTTTGTACGGAACAAGTTGTGCCTCTGATTTTGCTCAGTCTGTGTTACCTGCACACTCAAAACACGTTGAGCAACTAAACTTTCATACCTATCAGCGTATTCAGCAGTCATGTATTGTGTATCTTGTTCAGTATCCTCAGCACCATGTTCTTCACTTGCAATAAGAGCCAAAGTCTCCTCATCATAATCACTAGCGGACGCATATCCACCATCATCAGTATCAATCATCACACACTTGGATGGGCATTCTCTCGCATAGTGACCTCCACCCTTGCAACAATGACAAATAACCTCATGTGTTTGTCATGTGGATGCCATGGATGAAGAAGAGCTCTGTGCAGGCCCCGAAGGTGTGCCCTTTGGTGGAGGCTGGTGGCGGTGCCTGTTTTCTTGTATCTCTGTTGGAGTTGACGGCTGAACTAAGTGGTACTGTAGCAGGACGTGTGGAAGTAGATGATGTACGTGGTGTCCATGATGAAGCTCGACCTGTAGAAAAATTAGTTCTCGCCATCGCCTGTCGATCCTGCACTTCACGTTCACCTTTGCAAGCAAGATGGAATAAATGAGTGATAGTGTTATACTCCTTATACTCTAAGATAGTCAGAATCTCTCTATTTAATCCACCCATAAAACATGCAAGCATAGCTTCATTCTCCTTGATAATACCACATCTAATCATGCCAGTTTGCAATTCATGATAATATTCCTCTACATAATTTTTTCCTTGTCGTAAACGCTGCAAATTTTGAAGTAATTCACGTTGATAATATGGTGGAACCCAACGAGTACGCATGGCAGTTTTCAAAGCAGCCCAAGTAGCAGGGATATTATCATGATGTATTCTACAATCTTGAGACCACCAAACACAAGCAAAACTAGTGAATGCACAAACACCAGCAGCAACACGCCTATCCTCGGGAAATTGTAAGCATGCAAAACGTTGTTCTGTTTCTAACTCCCAAGTAAGATATACATCAGGAATGTACCTACCCTCAAATGGTGGAATATCCAATTTTAGCTTAGGGAGATGATCATGATCCCGTACCTGAGGGGGTGGTGCAGCCCTACTGTTGCGATCGTAGCCACATGGACGACCTAGTGCTTGTGCTGGTGGTTGCCCCTGATTCTGATTGGGAACAACCTCTTCTTCCTCATTGTAATCACCATCATAGTCAACGTTCTGATCAACGGTAGTAGCAACAGCAGCCACAGAACCATCGTCACCAGAATGTTGGCCTTCCTCAAGGGGCACACGTCGTGCGCGCCCCACATGATTCGTAAGACGGTGTTGTTGTTTTAGATGTACGACAGGTGCAACTGGAGGTAGACATGTGAGTACTTCATTGAACTTGGTCTCAATCTTGGTCTCAAATGTCTTCTCCAAACCATCTAGATTGGCCATGGCCTCTCTAAAACTGTTCATCACGTCTTGGACCTGTTCACCCATCATTTGTTGATATTTATCATGGAGCTCTTTGTTCATCATGCTCTCCCAGTCTAGCTCATCCGCTTGTGATTCTGTCATGGTTAGCAGCAATAGAAACACACAAGAGTATGATCCTACAGACTACTAGGAAGTGGTGGTGGTGGTGTATCACAAATCTGTCAAGCAAATCTCAAATTCTTACCAGTTCTTACCAAGCAGCAGGTGGTGATCGGCAACCGTTGTAGTCAAAACTCTCAAAAGCTTGGATAGAGCGATTACCAAATGGAGTCAAATGCATGACGTAGATGTATGTGAAGCTGGGATGGCTTATAATATGGTAGCAAAAAAGGTCAGCAATAATCAATTCAGAAATGCAAAGTTGAATAAATGCTCAAAGACGATACTGTGTTGGTCCTAGGCTAGACTGCACTAGAGACGCAAGCCTAGAACACCAACAAAATCATGACGTGACACCTAATCAAGGGAAAAGCACACTCTGAATCTTTCTCTCTTTTTGGCGCTTATTTTGCGCTCTTTTTTTCTAGAAAATCACTATAATGGCGAGTGTCTCAAAACTCTTCCGAATGTCTAAAAACAGGATAGGCACGAATTTTTTTTGACTATTTTTTTTCTCAAACGCCCGAAGCAAAAATTGGAAACTGCTAAAAAAAGTCTATAAAACCGACTATCTCAAAACGCTCTACTACACCGAAAAGTAGGATAGCCAATGTTTTTTTGACAGGTGCATTTAAAAAAAAATGGGCCTGAATGGAGGGTGGTTTCCAGACTCTTTTTTCTGGAAATCACCCTCCTCTACGAACAGGGAACAATTGATGAAATCTGCAACCTATGCAGACAAGTGATAACCCACAAGTATAGGGGATCGCGACAATCTTCACGGGTAGTATTTCACCCTAATTTATTGATTCGACACAAGGGGAGCCAAAGAATATTTATTGGCCTTGACAGTTGAGTTGTCAATTCAACCGCACCTGGGATATCTCTCTGCAGCAAAGGTTTAGTAACACGGCAAATAGTAGTAGCAAAAGTAACAGTAGTAGTGACAACAACAATTTTTGTAGCAGTTGTGACAGTAGCAGTAGCAATAGTAACTTAGCAAGATTCAGTATATGTAAAGCATAGGCACGTGGATCGGTGATGGATAATGATTTAGATGACATTGATCATATAACAGTTACACACTAGGGCGACAGAGAACTAGCTCCAGTTCATCAATGTAATGTAGGCATGTATTCCCTATATAGTCATACATGCTTGCGATAAGAACTTGCATGACATCTTTTGTCCTACCCTCCCGTGGCAGCAGGGTTTTATTGGAAACTAAGAGATATTAAGGCATCCTTTTAATATAGAACCGGAACAAAGCATTAACACATGATGAATACATGAACTCCTCAAACTACGGCAATCACCGGAAAGAATCCCAATTATTGTCACCTTGGGGTATGCGGATCAAGACACGTAATAGGTGCATACAACTTGCAAGATAGGATCCAAATCACTCTTATATTCATGAAAACATAATAGGTTCAGATCTGAAATCATGGCACTCGGGCCCTAGTGACAAGCATTAAGCATAGCAAAGTCATAGCAACATCAATCTTAGAACATAGTGGACACTAGGGATCAAGCCCTATCAAATTTAACTCGATTACATAATCAATCTCATCCAATCCCACCACCGTCCAACAAGCCTACAAAGGAATTACTCACTCCCGGTGGTGAGCATCATGGCGGTGTTGATGGAGAAGGGTTGGTGATGACGACGACGATGACGATTTCCCCTCTCCGGAGCCCAAAACAGGCTCCAGGTCAGCCCTCCCGAGGAAGAACAGGAGGTGGCGGCGGCTCCGTCTCGTGAAATGCGATGAAAACTTCTCTTTGATTTTTTTCTCCACAAATGTGATTTTATAGGACTGGAATTAGGGTCATAGGAGCCACAAGGGCCCCACAAGCCATTAGGGTGCGGCCTAGGGGGCGCCCTGATGCGTGGTGGCCCCCTGGCACACCCCCTCCGACAGGTCTTCGCTCCATAATTCATTATAATTCTCAAAAATAATTCACAAAAAGTTTCGTCCGATTCCAAGAACTTTTATTTCTGCACAAAAATAACACCAAGGTAGTTCTGCTGAAAACAACGTCAGTCCGGGTTAGTTTCATTCAAATCATGCAAATTAGAGGTCAGAACCATAGCAAAAGTGTTTGGAAAAGTAGATACGTTAGAGACGTATCAACAAGGCAACACGAATCTGATGACAACTCAAACTCAAAAGTAAACCGAATATGGAAAGGACTCGGATTGGTGACGGACAGTGGGGGTATATGTGGACTCGGATTGGTGGTGGATATGTTGTGATATATCTGGACTCGGATTGATGGTGGATGTATGGTGGTGGTATATGGCAGCGGTGATGATGACGGTGTGGTGGTATATGGTAGCGGTGATGACGGTGCCGTGGTATATGGTAGCGGCAATGAAGATGGTGCGGCGGCGGCGTGACAACTTGTGAACAGAACTCGAAACTCTAAAAGAGTAGACGCTAAGACCAGCAACTCAACACGATGATGCAACCGCAAATTCAACAAAGCAAACCACCGAACGAAAAATTACAAAAAAGGTTCAGATTGGTTCAGATATGATGATCTAACCCTAATTTTTTGTGTTTTTTCGTGGACTGTAGGTATGAAGAATAGATGCGATCTAAACTATGAAAACTGGTAAAATCTCACCGAGCAACCTAGAAATCTGTGGCTGAGTCAGCTTCACCTCCCACATGACCCCGCGGCCTTGCATATATTCCGCGCCTCCACTTCCTGGGAGGTACGCGATGGGCGAACTTGCAAATTATGGACCGACCCCTGGATCGATGGCAAGGCCATCTCGGACATCGAACCGCTTGTCTACTCGCTGGCCCCTAAATGCAGCCGCCGAGACCGGACAGTGGAGGAGCATCTACCTGGACGCACTTGGGTGCGCGACATTGCTGGCGCCCTGGGGCCCGCATCCCTTGTGCAGTACGTTGAACTCTGGCGCATGCTACAGCACAAAACTCTTGAGGCGGGCCCGGATGAGCTGCGCTGGAGGTGGACGGAGTCCGGCGTCTACTTGGCCAAATCCTATTACCTGGCCCTCTTCCACGGCTCTACGCTCAATGCATCCTGGAAGCTAACATGGAAGACCTCCCCCTACGCATCAAGGTCTTCATGTGGCTTGCCTTGCAGGATCGTTGTTGGATGGCGGACCGTCTCGCTCGATGTGGGCACTCTCCGGCCAGGCTACCGAAGACATACACCACCTCTTTGCTGCATACCCGTTCTCGCAACAGGTATGGCATGAGGTCCTCTCATGGTGTCACTCCACTCCTACGATCCCGAGCCCGGACACACCATTCGTGGAATGGTGGATCACTGCATGCTCCTCATCCCCCGCCGCCCTCCGAAAAGGACTCAACTCCATCATAGCACTCACTGCATGGGCGATCTGGAAGCATAGGAACGGTTGTATCTTCGATCACCTTCAGCCATCCACCGCGAGACTATTGTAGTGCATCCAAGAAGACGCACGTCTATGGGCTAGCGCCGGCGTCAACGGCTTGGCAATCCTAATTTCTGAGAGATAGAACTCTTTTGATGTAATGGGGACGAGCAACCCCTACCTCTTACTGCTCCGGTTCTCTGTGCCCGCGCTGGCCTATGTACACGTGGCTATTGTAACAAAAAAATGCACTTTTTCACCTCTCCTATCAATGCAATGATACACAATCTTTGCATATTCGCAAAAAAAATCTGATACCACTTGATAGAGGCGAAGGTGTCTCGTTTTTTGATGAGATGGTGGCTATCGTTTTCGATGGAGTAGACTTTGGCGACCCGACTACGAACGGGCGAAGACGTCGCGCCTTAGCAATCGCTAAACCAACTCCAAGAGGTTATTGACCACGCCGGAGCACGATCAACCTAACCACGAAGGTCTATTTCCTGCATGCAAACAAAGAACAAGCAAGAAACTGAAATTGCAATCTGGATATTGCGAATATAATAGGAAAACTTTATTGATGAAAGTGGGGTTCTATGACGTCTTGGTCTGGTCGTTGAACACAAACGAAGGACGCGAAGTTGCAGCTATGACAAACCTTTAATCTAAAAAAAACCAAGTCTAAACGGCGTCCTAAGGGTTGTATATATGGGGGAATAGAGGGGGATTTCGTGACCCCTTGGAGGAGGGGTCCGAAACCAACCCTAACTCGGTCTCCCCACACATACGGACTCTAAAAACAACCTATAATGTGGTATTTCAAAATTACATGGGCCTGGCCCAATAATAAGGTGACGTGGCACCTATAATAGCATATGGACGAAATTTAGGAAGTGAGATATTGTATATTTCGTCCAAGCCTTCATGCTCTCATTATGGTGGCTTCAAAGTGCGAAAATTACCACTGGAAGCTCCATTGTTCTTTCCCGCGCGTGCACCTTCTTCTCCATGCTTGACCCCGCTCCAACGACCATCCTTATTGTCCATGCTAGGTCCTTCATTCATAAGTAAAACAAAATTATCTAATTTAGGAAGCATCATATGTTCATGAACATTAGAATGATTTCCAAGAAACGAAAGCATCTGATAATCTAGTTGGCGTGCACGAGCTCTAGTAACTGGTCCAATATGTGTAGCTGGTGGGGATGTGGGTGTAACATTAGTAGCAATGTCCTCATCACTTATGTCACTGGTGTTCAGAATAACACTTCACGTTCTCCTTGCTCCTAGCCTCACCATGAATCACTCTCCATGGTCCTGGGTACCTGCAGGGATGAAGAACGCGGACAAGACAAGAGACATCCACGAAACAATTTTATGTCACACATACGGGACCTTAATTCAAAGCTCTTCCATTGATCCCCACAACAAATACAGAGGGTTGCAAGGCCTATGCTTCAACCCATACCTTATCGAACCATAGATTGATTGCAAATATGTGTTACAATGGTTGCCTTGTGCTATGCACGATTACAAGTATGAACTAGATGGAGATGAACTATGGTGATGATGGCGGTGGCTAGGGTTGATAAAGGGGATGAAGATGGCTCTGTTGTGGACGACTTCCTCGATGCTCGATCTTCTATTGGCATTTAGGCTGGGCCCCCTTTATAAAAAATGTTGAGGTGGACGAGCTGCCTCGGTTTCCATGCCATGCGACCGCTCATACGTGCGGTCGCGGTCGTATGGAAAACCGTATTTTGCTTCAGCGCCTCTGGTGCGCCTCCTGTTGATTCCCTCTATCTCCTCCTTTACTCATTTTCATGTTTTCACTTGATTTAGTCCATTTGTAGTCCATTTCCTGTAGATTCACAATAAAGAGAGGATTTGTGGAATCCTTTGCATTCATTAGTCATTAGTATCAATATTGGAGCGAATATCTCGATTCAGAGAAATATCTCAGTTTAAACAAAGGTTAAATGAGTGTAAAAATATCACTCATTATTAATATGCATGGAACTACCCTAAACCATCACCACAGAAACCTAAATATAACTTTCAAGCCCACCCCCTTGTTTTATGCAAAGGGGTTCTTCTCACTGTGAAAAAATGAGATGGATGATCATATCAAGAGTTCCTTCGACGAGTTGTGGGGGTTGTGGAAGAAGGCTACAACCCATAAACCCTAATGATTTCACTCCATTAGAGGATTATGACAAGCAACTCAACTCCACAACACTCATAATGATAAGGAAGGGTCTCTATCCGCAAGTGAAAGAAATTGTACCTTAACATCAACTCCGCCATGCAACTATGGGATGCTCTTGTGTCGACCAAGACCAACACCACCACACTCCAACAACCAAGATATGAAATGGCCAAGAGTGACATGCACTACTTTGTGAGAAAAGGTTCGAGTCAAGAGCTCCATGAATGCCTTGAGACTCTTACCTCTAAGATTGAGAGCTTTGAGTGTGAAAAGACCGATGATGGATTCACCATGACTAACAAATTATTTGTGGACAAGTTACTCACTGCTCTTGCACCTCACGATGCTAACATGGTTTGGTCCATAAGAAGTTAACTGGGGTTCTCAACCATGAATCCTAATGATGTGGTTGCTACCTTCTTGCAATTTGATGGGTATAGTCCTAAAGGGAAGAAACAACTTGTCATGCAATGAGGAAGTCAAAAGACCAACCTTGCTTTGAAGTCCAAGCATGTCCAAGTTCAAGAATCAATTGATGAA
Source organism: Elymus sibiricus (assembly GCA_039707655.1). Classification (NCBI taxonomy): domain Eukaryota; kingdom Viridiplantae; phylum Streptophyta; class Magnoliopsida; order Poales; family Poaceae; genus Elymus; species Elymus sibiricus. The sequence goes on along the minus strand of CM077663.1, from coordinate 194,980,725 downwards.
GAAGAATGTGACGATGAACAAGAAGAAATTGACTTGGATAGGTGTCCCTTACATGATGAAATGACACTCTTTGTGAAGAAGTTTAGTTTGGGTTCTTACAAAGGCAAGTTTGGAAAGAAGAAACTAATACTATGTTACAATTGTGACTCGACATAGCTATTTGCTTAGTGCTGGTGTTGCAAATTAGGCCCGGCGTTGCACATTAGGCCCATGCCAAAAATAGTCGGTTTTAATAGCCCGACGCAGTAAAAAAACTTATCCTTTCGTCGTCACTCTCGATCCTCAACTCCACCGGCCCGTCCTCCTCTCGATCCCCACCGCTGCCGCCGTCTCCGCCCGACGCCACCCCACCGATGCCGCCCCGCCGACGCCGCCCGTCTCCGCCCAACGCCGCCCCGCCCGACGCCGCCCGTTTCCGGTGGCACAGGTGAAGTCTTCGTACTATCCTAGCTATCCTCTTCCAGATTATTCTACTTATCTTTTGCAATTGCTCTGTTCTACGTAGTCGTTAAGAGTATCTCCAATAGCGTAGTCGCTAAGAGTATCTCCAGATTATCTACTTATCTTTTGTAGAAACCAAGTTCTTTTTTGTAGAAACTTAGTTCTTTTTTGATGAAACTTAGTTCTTTTTTGTAGAAACTTAGTTCTTTGTTGATGAAACTTAGTTCTTTTTTGTAGAAACTTAGTTCTTTTTTTTATGATACACTCTAGCTAAAACATTACATAGTTGATGATACACTCTAGCTAAAACATTACATAGTTGATGATACACTCTAGCTAAAACATTACATAGTTGATGATAGGTTTCTATTTTAATTTTTCTACATTTTTTTTGATAATACACTCTAAAACATTACATCACAAGGCCAGTTTTCTGGTTGATGCTACAACATGGCCGACTCTAGCATCTGGGAAGGCTCCTCTGAGCACTGGTTAGCGTTTGCCGAAGAGAAAGGCAAAGTGAGCACCAACCAGATAATTTTGGTTACAAAAAACATGCATGAGCATTGCAAACATCAATATATCTAACCATTAATTAATTGTTGATGTTTTGAAACCCTTGCCAGGCATACGTACGAGCTCCGCCTTCTCCAGCACCCAAAGAGCAGAAGACATGTGACATCGACGTGCTCAATCACGAGCTAATCGCGTCACATGAGAGTACCGTCGAGGCCCTGGAGGAGTTTAATGCTTCCCTGAATAAGGAGAGGGATAAGATTATCGATGACAATGCTATTGTCATTCATAAGATTTGCAGTCTCGAACGTCAGATCGCGTTTCTGCACCTTGACATAAGTCATTACAAGAAGGAGATAGAAGTCCTGAAGTCCGAAAACATTCAATTGAAGACGGAGAAAGCCCATTACATGATGGAGGGGGAGATGAATAGGAATAAGCTTCGTGAGCTTAAGTTAGTCCTTAGAAAAAAACTAGGTAGTGTTGAGAGGGGAAAAGATCGATACATTGCAGAGTGAGAAGTTTGGTACTTTTCTTTTGTGAATTTCGTGAAACATATAGTTTGTGGAGCTGGTAGCATCTTTTGTGAATTGCTGAAACGTTTAGCATATTTTGTGAATTGCTGAAACGTTTAGTTTGTGAAGCTGGTAGTATTTTTTTATTAGCTAAATATGACAGTGCCGGCGTGCAACTCTGTCCAACACCATAGGTATTCAAAATACTGCTGGCGTCGTCTCCAACGCCAGCACTATATTCGAACAATGGCGCCATATGGTGGCGTCGGGTGTCCACGCCAGCAGGTCCCTTTTTGCCACGCCATAGCTAGGTTTTTCTGCACTAGTGCCACCTGGCCAAGGACACGAAGAAATACCCTAGGTCATTCTTCAGCACTCCCGCAAGCTTCCACGCTCGGCCCTCACTCTCTACCCTCGCGGTCACAGAGTGAACCGAGGTCGCTGCACCGTCGAAGACCATCACGTTTCGATGCTTCCAGAGTTCCCCCATCCTTAGTGATAGAATGGTCCGTATACCCTTAGCCCGAGGGTTTGTCGCACGACAGGAGTTGCACCAGTCCACCAGCTCCTGCTCCACTGTTGGTGTCCATTCATGCTTTCCTTGTGTAGTGAGCACTTGATGCCACACCGTTTGTGCCAGTACACACCCAAGCAGGATATGATTCGAAGTCTCCTTCGCTTGGTCACAGAACGGGCAGGGCGCTTGGTGAGGCAGTCCACAGCGAGCCAGTCCATCCAAGGTCCAACATTTGTTTCTCCCTGCAACCCAAGCGAAGAAACGACACTGTTATGGTGCCTTCGAGTTCCATGCCATCTCAAGAAGAGAGGCATGATCGATGTCCGGCCCAACGTCCAAGGCACATGCCCCGTTGTGGAGGGCCTCGAACACCGTTCGATATCTTGCACCCTCAAGCCCTGGATCCACTGTCCTCCCAAAACAGTGCGCTTTGGCCATCGCCAAGGCGTGTAACTGTGGCTGTTTAGAAGATCTTGCGCGCCTCTTCCCCAACATGGATCTCAAAGTCAGCCCATGGCCTTGAGGTATCCGTGCGCTGTAACCACAACCATCGAGCTTGGAGCGCGAAGTTTAGCCATGTCAGGTCCGGGATGTCAAGTCCCCCAGCCCACTTCGGCGTGCACACCGAGCTCCATGCCACCACACACTATCCACCGTTGGCCTCGCTCTTTCCACACCACAAGAACCCCCGACAGATCTTCACTACAGCTTTCAGCGTCTTGGGTGGGAGGTTGAGTGCAAGCATAGCATGCAATAGAATAGTGCATAAGATTGACTGGATGAGCAACAAACGACTGCTCTTCGACAATGTCGCCCCTCTCCAATGATGCAGTTTATTCGCCACTTGATACACCAAGTCTTGTAGTTGAGCAGCCGACAGCTTGCAGATGCTCAAGGGTAGGCCCAGGTATTTGCAAGGAAAGGCCCCAATCGAGCAACCCAGAGAGGTTGCAATGAGCTGAACTTGCTCCTCCGAGTGGCACGGCCGATGTTTTAGCCAGGTTCACCCGAAGTCCCGAGGCATGACCGAAGATGTCGCACATTTGTGAAGAAATTTTATCAAAGAGAGCATAGTATTTTGCCCCCTACAAAATTTAGATTTGGTGTTTTGAGTCCCCAGCTAGCTTTGTCAAGATCCGCCACTCCACTTGTTTGAGGAAGATCGTGACATCGTCTGCAAAAATCGACATCCATTGATGTAGGCCATTGCATTAAAATTGGTTTTGCATTAATGACTACGTGTGAAATAATGACTCCTCATGCTATAGGGTCAGGTGACCATTCCGCATGAATGGCGAGCCATATAAAAAACAACGAACAATCTCTACCTAATAACTACCTAATAATAAAGCAAATAGTGCTTCTGGTCGTCCGTCATGGAATTTGCCCCTAGAGTTCGCATGAATTACCCCCTATGCCACCGATAAGTGGAAAAAACGATTCGTTTTTCTTTTCTTTATAAGTCGGCCGTTCTACCGATTCAACAGGCAGCGATCCCTCCATGTATCACATGTGAAGGGCCATCCCAACTGGTTGGAGCCTTTCGCTTTCAACCGGAAGACCCAGGTTCGATTCCTCACCAGCACCCTTTTCTCCCCCTTTTTCTCTCTCGCGAGCTGCCCGACTGGGCCAGCACCCTTTTCTCTCTCGCGAGCTGCCCGACTGGGCCAGCACCCTTTTCTCTCTCGCGAGCTGCCCGACTGGACCAGCACCCTTTTCTCTCTCGCGAGCTGCCCGACTGGGCCAGCACCCTTTTCTCTCTCGCGAGCTGCCCGACTGGGCCGGCCCATCGAGGCCTTGAGCACTTATTTTTCGTACTTTTTTACCTTTTTTACATTTTTTTGGCTTTATTTCGATATACTCTAAATATTTTAATTATAAAAATCATTATATGCAAACTTTGATAAAATGTTAGCCATGCATTAAAGGAATTCCAAACTTTAATAAAAAAAGTCTCCATTATATACAAAAAATGTACAGTGCGTATGAAAAAATAATAATATATTTTCTAATTCTTTTTTGTAATTTTTTGATAATGCATTTAAAAATATTAAATGTGGATAGAAAAATGTTTCCGATGTATAAGAAAAATGTATGCAAAAATATACAATGTGTATGGAAAAAATTAGACATAAGAAAATTAATTTTCAAAAGTGTTAAAGTATTTGGATAATGTCAAACGGCTATAAAAAATATTCATGATGTATACAAAAAATATAGAATGTGTATAAAAATAGTAGACATCAAAACTAAATATGTTTTGAAAAATGTTGACCATGAAATTTGAAAATATTAAACGTGTAATTATAAAATGTTTCTGACGTATAAAAAATATACAATGTTGCCGATACAAGCTTTATGTAAACTAATGGTTTAACTTTGATTTTCATATTGTTTTAAATTGTTTTCATAATAAAAAAATTAAGAGCTGCAAACATGCCGGTGTGTTGCAACCTTAAACATTGGGTATGCATGTCCTTACAAATTGATCGTTTTTGATGAAGCTGTCTAATATGTTTGCAACCAAATTCAGACTTCACTTGGATTACAATTGCAAACAAATATATCAACTAGACAAAATAATGCTCTTATGCATATGTTATCGTTAATAAATAAAATGGACTTTGTTATTTTCATCATAATGCAAATATGGGCATCACCGAGGAGAAACGGCAACAAATGCGTAAAGAGATACTTGCAACTAGGTAGATATTTTTATTGTCTAATAAATTAGAAACACCTTGAGTGCACTTAAATTTTTATCACATCTCTATGTTTTTGTGCAACATCACTTATCATGTTGTTTTTCAAGTGGCATTGTGCAAGATTTGAACAGATTTGCTGATATCTCGAGAGTGTGTATGTGAGGTAAACAATTCCTTCCGTTGCAACACACGGGCATGTTTGCTAGTAGTTTCAGATGGGAGAAAGTCTCTTCCCCCTCCCCGGTAGAAAAAAAAAGAAAAAAATAGCTAATGTAATGGGGAGTTTCGCTCGAGATACCCCTATCCCGTCATCATTTCACTTCCGCGGTTGCGGCCCGCAACGGCACGCAGCGCGCCTTCCCCTCCCCTGTTTGCCCTCCAACTGCAGCGCGAGAAGCGGCTCGGGCTCCTCCTCCTCGTCGCCGGGAACCGGTCTACGAGCGAGAAGCTTCCCCCGCCCCCCTCTTTCATCTTCCTCGTCGCGGAGAGACGAAAGCGGCGGAGGGAGCGTCGGCGTCGGGGTCCCCGTCGGCGGCACCGGCACGCAAGCCTGGTAATCATCCCTCTCCCTCACTCGAATCTGATGCTCTGATCGAGCATTCGCATCACTGCGGCGCATAAATTCACGGCTAGCTGCTGCAGCATGTGGCAGCACATGCCTGCCCCTGTAATTTGCAGCTCTGCAACTGGACGATGCCCATGGCCCCTTCCGAGGGTCCCCGGCACTGCGTCTCAGCTTGTGCCCCCGCCTCCACCTTGGTACTTACATTTCGATCTCTGTTGATTTAGGGCTCAAATTTCAGCATCGGCGCACCAAGTACTAGTTGAGATTTCAGAAGGAAGGCTTCATGCAGGTTTGTGGCGTTCAGTTGAGCTCAGCAACATCTCGCTTGCTAGAATCATGGCCGCCATTTGGTGGATCCTACGAGTGTGCTGGACATAGCTGTTGCATCTCTGGTGAGCCCGATGTCCCATCATGCTTTGCGTTATCTCGTTTTTCTTTTTCTTTGTGATTAGCCCACGAGGCCTCGACTCCTCAAGGATTTGTGGGGGCAATACCTGCTCCAGTTTCAGGTCAGTGTGCTGAATCTTAAGTTTCTTCTTACTCCAGGGAGTCAAAGGCCGTTATGTAGAGTACAATGCTGTCAGGTGCCACGCTCTACTGGAAATGTAGCTCATCTTCAGAAGGTGGTACTCCAGAATGCACTGGATGCTAAATATAATTGAATATCATAACTGTCGTGTTTGTTTTTTGTTGAATCATGGAAAGAAAATAGTGAAGTGTTGCATTTGTATGTCCTATGTTTTATGTCATGTTGAACGCTATGGATGAATGAACCTTTCTGAATCGAAGGACAAAAACAAACAGTGTTTCTTTTCTATGATGTAGTCCTCTCTGAATCTTCTCATAAGTGTCAGGCATAACATGTTAACCCACTGATAGTATGGACTACTAACATTTGCTTTTATATATCTGTTTCAGGACAAATATTCTTGTGTTGATAGGTCAACTTCTTATCTGCACGTGCAAACTCTTAGGAATTTCCCAGTTGAAAAACTTTATGGAGAGGTGGTCTTGGTGCGACTTGATTCTGTACTTCTATTGGATCCTCTAGGGTTATGTAGTTTGTCACTGAAAAGGACACTGTCAACTATCAAATACGTATACAAAGCAGGAGGGAAAGTTCTTCTAGTTACCAGTTGGGATCCAATCCTCCAATCTGTTAATCCTGTGCTCGAGTCAACTGAATCTTTTGCAGGTTATTTGAAATTCATATTCTAATGTGCTTATGCCAAACTTTATACTGATAAGTTGTTAGATATTGTTGCACTCTAGGACCCAAACACAATTGTTCAGTTTGCAACATAATGATTGTAACGTTAGTAAGCCAGGGCATCTGACACTTATTTTGGGACGGAGGGAGTATTTAGCACCCATGCACTAAATGTCTGGACAACTGCATTTCTCCCTTGTATCTTTTCTCATGCTTAATTTTGTCATGTATTCGGAATCACATATTTCAAATACAGCTACTTATTCAGAATAGCTTGTTTTGTTCATTCTTGATAACTGAAAATAATCTGTAATAAATGCTGATCGTCAGACTACATGTCATCGCTTCTTCAAGTAAAGGTCATCCCAGTGAATGGTGTCCCTGGTTTAACATCATGTAAGAAGGAAGAATGGGTGCAGAATGATATTATCTTGTTTGAAAATCTTTTGAACTTCAGGGGAGAAAATGCAAACTGCAATGATTTTTCTCAGAAGCTAGCTTCAGGTGCAGCAATCTTTGTCAATGATTCTTTCTCATTGTCTCATAAGATTCGCGCATCAATGGTTGGCATCACTCGTTTCTGCTACGCGTCTCTTGCTGGTTTCCATTTTGAGGAGGAGCTTATGCAATTGCTAAAGATCAATGACACCACAAGATGCCCATATATTGCAATAGTAATCGTCGGTCCTTGTTTTATTTTCAGTTCATAGTTTATACATACCTACTGAAACTATTTACAATGTTAAGACCTGAAAAATAGGCTTGTTCAATTCCTATTTACTAGCATTAGCTCTAGCAAATTAACGTGTTCAGTCTCGATTTGAGCATTGTTTTTATTGTCAAGTAAATGTGTGGTTTAGTTTTGGTTCTGTCAGAAAAAGGGTACATCTATATAATGAATATATGTTGATTCTACAAAGCGACATGTATTTTGATGTGTGTTCGAGGAAAAATGTTGAATCTACCTGCTCTTATTATCCACGTTGAAAAACAAAGCTAATCATTCTTTCGATGCCATGACTTGTTAAACACACACAAACCAACCACTTCTGTTTTTACTATTCTTTATAATGATCAGACTGCGAAGTTGGAATTATTTTGGCCAGCCTCTGTATGTATAAACATGTAGTTTAGCTTGTCCATCCAACAGTGGATGATTAGAGCTGCACTTCTGGTCTTGTTTTATACCATAATGGAGCAAAAAGCTTGGTGCTATGTCAAAATCTGGATGGTACAGGCTAATAGTTGCTTTCCCTATTTCTCGAGTTTATAGGACTATTTGCTCTATGTATTGTCCTTTTTTTTTTTTTTTTGAACACAGTACAGACGCAAGCGCTCATATACACGCGCATACACTCACCCCTATGAACGCACGCACGCACACCCTACCCCTATGAGCACCTCCGAGAGACTGAGCCGGCATATCATCTTGAAATTTACGAAGTCACCGTAGGCACCTCGTCATCGACGGGAACGTCTCCTCCCACTGAATGCGCATCGCCGGAAATCCTGAAATAAATCCAGGAATAAATGCGAGCACCAGGATTTGAACCCTGGTGGGTTGGGGATACCACAGTCCCTCTAACCATCCAACCATAGGTTGGTTCGCGCTCTATGTATTGTCCTGTTATGTTCATGGTAGCTAACAGGTAAGTTTAGAGGGTTTTCTAACGTGATAACTTCAGTTGGTGGTCGAGAATATTGCCCTCATGATGTTTAATAATTAATCACAATTGGTAATTGTGCAGAAATGATCCTTGTTCCTAGCAAGTGTATTCCGTTAACTATCTGCAAGCAGGATTAGTACTTTCTACTAGGAACTATTTAATGAGGATCTTAATTTTTGTTTAGCGATATCGATTTCTTGTTGATATTGTTCTGGTTATTGCAGATTGGAGGCAGTAACTCCTTGAGAAAGGCACCTGCACTGCATCTATTAGCCTCTCAATGCGATGGGTTGTTTCTTGTTGGAAAATTATCATTTCAAATAATGAATGGCCTTGGAATTCCAGTGCCCTCCTGTTTGATAGAAAAAAATGCAACCAAGGAAGTGCTACAACTCATTGAAATAGCTCATAATAGGAACATTCCTATCTATTATCCAACAGACCTGTGGTGTTTGAACAGCAACAATAATGAACAACTGGAAATATTTGACTCAGCTGAACTATTATCTGGTGAGTATTACTGGGCTTTATTTATTTATTTATCTATCTATATTTTTGTTCATGTGGTTCCTATTATTCGCGTCATATTTATTGGCAATTGCAACACTAACATTCTTTAGAATTAACATCCTGTTTGGAATACTGACTCTAATTCCTTTTTTGAGCAACTTACTGTCAGATTATAAGTTCTAGCAAATATCCACACTAATGCATGCGATTATAAACAGTCAAAGTGAATGAACATGAGTGGCAATGCTACTTACCCCTCCTTGTTGTCAAAGCTGCTACTGGCTTGCTGCATGGCTGCTACCCACAGGACTATGCCCATAACATGGTTCGCGGACATGAGAAAATGCGAATGATTTTTACTGATATCAGTTGCTCATCTTACTTGCCTTACTCCGATAAAATGGATCTGGTCTTCAAATGCCTCTTGCTTGGCTTATTTTCAACCACAGAGTTAACACAAGGGATATTTTTCTTAGAGAATTATTTACATGGATGAGGCTACTGCTGTATCCTCTGTGCAAATGGGCCTCTTGAAACTCGAGATTACCTCTTCTTAACCTGCCCTTTCAGTACAAACTGTTAGCCCAGAATTTGTATTCGCCCTAGCATCAGCTGTGATATGACTGCAGTCCTCACTTCTGCAAGAACTGCTTTTGCCAAGCCTTTCTTCAGGGATGTCTTCTTTTTTTTTCCTTTTTTTTTGCGGGGGAGGGATGTCTTCATCATGGCTGCCTGATGCATTTTGGAAATAAAGAAATGAGATTTTTTAGAACGCCAACCCTTGCATTAGTTTCTGGCTTCTTCTTTTTTAAGAATGTACCTCCCTCTCCTTAAGATTCTCCACTGAACGAGCTGGTCCTTTTCTCTCTTGGCTAAATCCCATCCCTTGCCCCCCCCCCCCCCCCCCCCCCCCGCCCTCTTCTTTTCTCCTGTAAATACCTGTACAGTTGTGTCTTTATTAATAAAAATTTACTGTCAAGGCCTCACTTACAGTTTCATGGTCAAAAAACAAATCAGCCGCTGAAATTACACTGCATTTACAAACCTGTAAAGGTACAGAGTTGAAACTTCACCTGATTTGATAAATGATGATGCATGTTAATGGTTCCGTCGTCTATTATTGCTTGGTTATATCTTATTCGTTAAATTCTAGCATTTTTTCTGCGCTGTAGTTATTTCTCAAAATTGCTTACTTCGGTCATTTAAGTGGAGTGGCATACCAGTAGATGGTTGAAACAATAATATAACTTTCTGATGTCCATGTATCTTTCAGGCTTAATTTCTTTGGGCTGGACACCAGTTGATATAGGGCCATCAACATTGGAGAGAATTTCTTCTTTACTATCATCATGCAAGGTTAGAAATGACATTGGTATGAATGTTTTGACGCGTCATTGGTATGAATGTGATGAGGCTCTGTGTAGTGCATAGAAATATTTTTAACTGAAATGTTTAAAACATCTCACATTATTTTAGTTTGGAAAATTGCAACAACAAAAACCCTACCTGCCATCCCCCCCCAGTGGCAAAGCTTTAGCAACATGGTGGGTTAGCCCAAAGATTAGCACATAAATTTTGTTCTTAAGGCCTAATTTTAGTCTCATTCTTCAATGTTTTCTGCTGCGTTGGGCGGGCCACGACCTATTGGATTCCCCACCCCTCACCCCTTCTTTGTTGGACGCTTTTGTGCATGACGAGCACAAAAATAGCAGGTGATTGGCTATGCCCTGAGCACCGTCTTGACAAGAATCAAGCTGCAAAACATATCCCACAACTCCACAAAGTTGCTTTGAAAATCTGACAGGTCACAAGAATAACGCTTTACGAATAATAATATGATATATAATTGGAGTTCTGTTTTTTCGGTTATCAACTTATGCCTTAATTCTTAGGGAAATCCTTTTATCCCGCCAAGTTCTCACATTCTTTTATTTATTTCTTACAGAAGATCCTATGGATCGGTCCTACAAGCTATAACTTGACAGAAGAATTTTCTGTCGGGGCAACACAGTTGGGTCAGATGCTGAACAAAGCAAGTCATAATGGCTGTGACGTTATTATAGTAGGGAGTGCAGCATGCAAGGCAGTAAAAGGAATATCAGATTCTTCATCACAATATACAGCATTTGAAAATGAATCTATTGTATGGGAATTTCTCAAAGGAAGAATATTGCCTGGTATTGCAGCATTGGATAAAGTAAGTCATGCTCTAGAATTACTATTTCTGTTACTCAGTCTGCGAGTGCACTCAAAATTTTATCAAGATAAAAAGTTGTAGCATGATTCTCAGCGCGGGCACATATGTCTGTGCCTATACAATCAATGCATCATGCATGACACAAATCTTGCCTCGAGTCCTCAACATTCTCAAGACAAAAAGTGTAGCCTGACACTCTGATGCCCCCAGCATGCCAACATATATGTGCATACCTATACAATTAAGCCTCATTTTCAAGTGGTTCTTCTTGGGATTTAACATTGTAAATATAACAGTATCTTCAAATTACAATTATGAAAAAATTGAGAGAGTTCCCTGTTTCGAAATTATTCAAGAGCACATTCCAATGTTTGACAATGACATGGTCGTTTTTCTGTTATGTAATACTCCCTCCATTCCTAAATATAAGTCCTTTTAGAGATTTCAATATGGACTACACACAGAGCAAAATGAGTGAATCTGCACTCTAAAATATGTCCATATACATACGTATGTAGTCCATATTGAAATCTCTAAAAAGACATATTTAGAAACGGAGGGAATAAATACTAAGACTTGGTCTTGTAAACTTCTAGACCGCTTTACTCTTTAATAGTACATTATGGAAACAACAACAACAACAACTACAACAACAACAACAACAACAACAATAAAGCCTTTAGTTCCAAACAAGTTGGGGTAGGCTAGAGGTGAAACCCATAAGATCTCGCGACCAACTCATGGTTCTGGCACGTGGATAGCAAGCTTCCACGCACCCCTGTCCATGGCTAGTTCTTTGGTGATGCTCCAATCCTTCAGATCTCTCTTTACGGACTCTTCCCATGTCAAGTTCGTCTACCCCGGCCTCTTTTGACATTATCAGCACGCTTTAGCCGTCCGCTATGCACTGGGGCTTCTGGAGGCCTGCGCTGAATATGCCCAAACCATCTCAGACGATGTTGGACAAGCTTCTCTTCAATCGGCGCCACCCCGACTCTGTCTCGTATATCATCATTCCGGATTCGGTCCTTCCTTGTGTCGGCCAACACTCAGCGTCATACAACATTGCGGGTCGAACCGCAGTCCTATAGAACTTGCCTTTTAGCTTTTGTGACACTCTCTTGTCACAGAGAATGCCAGAAGCTTGGAGCCACTTCATCCATCCGGCTTTAATTCGATGGTTCACATCATCAATATCCCCATACTTCTGCAACATTGACCCCAAATATCGAAAGGTGTCCTTCTGAGGCACCACCTGCCCATCAAGGCTAACATCCTCCTCCTCCTCATGCCTAGTAGTAATGAAAGGCGCACCTCATGTTCTCGGTTTTAGTTCTACTAAGTCTAAAACCTTTCGATTTCAAGGTTTGTCTCCATAACTCCAACTTCCTGTTGACCCCCGTCCGACTATCATCGACTAGCACCACATCGTCCGCAAAGAGCATACACCATAGGATATCTCCTTGTATGTCCCTTGTGACCTCATCCATCACCAAGGCAAAAAGATAAGGGCTCAAAGCTAACCCCTGATGCAGTCCTATTTTAATCGGGAAGTCATCAGTGTCGCCATCACTTGTTCAAACACTTGTCACAACATTATCGTACATGTCCTTGATGAGGGTAGTGTACTTTGCTGGGACTTTGTGTTTCTCCAAGGCCCACCACATGACAGTCCGAGGTATCTTATCATAGGCCTTCTCCAAGTCAATGAACACCATATGCAGGTCCTTCCTTTGCTCCCTGTATCTCTCCATAAGTTGTCGTACCAAGAAAATGGCTTCCATGGTCGACCTCCCAGGCATGAAACCAAACTGATTTTTGGTCACGCTTGTCATTCTTCTTAAGTGGTGCTCAATGACTCTCTCCCATAGCTTCATTGTATGGCTCATCAGCTTAATTCCACGGTAATTAGTACAACACTGAACATCCCCCTTGTTCTTGAAGATTGGTACTAATATACTCCGTCTCCATTCTTCTGGCATCTTGTTTGCCCGGAAAATGAGGTTGAAAAGCTTGGTTAGCCATACTATCGCTATGTCCCCGAGGCCTCTCCACACCTCAATTGGGATACAATCAGGGCCCATCGCCTTGCCTCCTTTATCCTCTTTAAAGCCTCCTTGACCTCCGATTCCTGGATTCGCCGTACAAAACACCTGCTAGTATCATCAAAGGAGTCGTCTAGTTCAATGGTAGAGCTCTCACTCTCCCCATTGAACAGCTTGTCAAAGTACTCCCGCCATCTATGCTTAATCTCCTCGTTCTTCACCAGGAGTTGATCTGCTCCGTCCTTGATGCACTTGATTTGGTCAACATCCCTCGTCTTCCTCTCTCGGATCTTGGCCATCTTTATAGATGTCCCTTTCACCTTCCTTCGTGTCTAACCACTGGTAGAGGTCCCCATGCGTCCGACCACTTGCTTCACTCACAGCTCACTTTGCGGCCTTCTTTGTCATCTTGTACTTCTCTATGTTGTCTGCACTCCTATCCAGATATAGGCGTCTAAAACAATCTTTCTTCTCCTTAATTGCCTTCTGGACATCATCGTTCCACCATCAGGTATCTTTAGCTTCGCTTCTACTTCCCCTGGACACTCCGAACTCCTCTGAGGCCACCTTACAAAAGTAAGTCGCCATCTTCATCCACATGTTGGCTGCATCACCTCCTTCCTCCCAAGGACCCTCCTTAATGACCCTCTCCTTGAACGCCTGAGCTACCTCCCTCTTGAGCTTCCACCACTTCGTTCTAGCGACTTTGGCACGCTTGTCCCGCTGGACACGAATCCGAAAGCGGAAGTTAGCAACCACAAGCTTATGCTGAGGGACAACACTCTCTCCAGGTATCACCTTACAGTCTAGGCACGCACGCCTGTCTTCTCTTCTCGAGAGGATGAAATCAATCTGGCTAGAGTGTTGACCACTACTGAAAGTCACTAGATGTGATTCTCTCTTCTTAAAGAGGGTGTTAGCTATGATCATCTCGTAGGCTAGCGCAAAGCTTAAGACATCTTCTCCTTCTTGATTCCTGATGCCATAGCCAAAGCCCCCATGCACCCCTTCAAAACCTATGTTAGATGTGCCCACGTGGCCATTGAGATCTCCTCCTATGAAGAGCCTCTCGTCAATCGGTACACGCCTAACCATGTCCTCCAGGCCTTCCCAGAACTCCCGCTTGGTGTTCTCATTGTGGCTTACTTGCGGGGCATACGCGCTGATAACGTTGAGAACTAAGTCCCCAACTACCAGCTTGACCAGGATAATCCGGTCCCCACGTCTCTTGACGTCTACCACTCCATACTTGAGGCTCTTGTTGATCAAGATGCCTACTCCATTTCTGTTTGCAACCGTCCCCGTGTACCACAGCTTGAAGTCGGTACCCTCCACCTCCTTCGCCTTCTGTCCCCTCCATTTGGTCTCTTGGACGCAAAGGATATCAACACCTCTCCTCACCGCTGAATCAACTACCTCCCGAAGCTTACATGTCAGAGACCCTACGTTCCAGCTACCTAAGCGGATCCTCCTAGGCTCGGCTAGCTTCCTTACCCTTCGCACTCTTCGAGTCAAGGGTAAGGATGCGACGACCCGATCCTCACTCACTTGCCACTGTATCCAGATCACGATACGGCGCACCACTCGAGTCAAGGGTAAGGATGCAACGACCCGATCCTCGCTCACTTGCCACCGTATCCAGATCATGATACGGCGCACCACCTGGTGGGTGACGGCCCGGCCCTTGCCCATTTAACACCACACCCGGGTTCCAATGTGGCGCGTCTCTGAGAGGGTTACGCCCCAATGAAAATCTTTTGGGTTTCATCTCCATAAGAGTGGCTGAGTTTTGACGTTGGCTCGCCAAGCCTATCACAACCCTCCTCCTTTACCCGGGCTTGGGACCGGCTATGTTACAGAAAGGGATTGAAAATCAAAATCCTCTTTACTCCTTCAGAAAAACTTGAACAACATATAGTCGTACAAGAAATGATGAATATTCACGTAAGAAATAGGGATCTGTGGGGAAAATAATTAACTGTTGTTTTTATTTAAAACTGGAACACTGTAAAGTTCCCTTTCTCTAGTGGTCTCGAATTCTTTTTTTCATTATTATTTTTTCTCTTTTTGCAGAGCTATCCTTATCAGATTCCATGGGATGACGTCTTCTCTGACACCGAACAACCATTGTTTGTTGATATAGGAAGTGGTAGGCCTCCCTCCTAGAATATTCGATCTCAAATCATTTTATGTTGCATGGTGAACACAGATGGAGACGACCGATCCTTTTTCTATAGTTGTGTTTTGTCGCACTAGTTTATAGCTGCGAACATAAAAACAGCTTTGTGATAGAAAACCTTAATGTGGCTGCTCTGACCAGTTCCATCTGTGAAAGTGTCTAGTACATTGAAGTATTGCACTATTGCAAGCTTTACAAGTCACATACCGCTATTGCTGTTTCTTGTGCATATAGGGCTTTCTTCAAAAAACTTGAATGCCAGTTTCTCTTCTGTAGTCATCACAAAAAACTAGTTCATTCAATTTAATTGTTACTCCCTCTGTAAACTAATATAAGATCTTTTAGATCACTACTAGTTTACAGAGGGAGTATTAGTTTGTTGTGTGTTTCATCAAAGTGCATGTTTGCAGATGAATGCTAGCGTAAATTACTAAGATAGAGAACATTTCTTAATTTCTTCATAGTTTGTCTATTTTCTCGAATTCCAAGGCCTTGCATCTCTGGTTCATGCACCCTTCGCATGTAAGTATATTTCTTAGTGCAGGAAATGGTTTGTTTCTATTCCAAATGGCTAGAAACTGGAAAGGCTCGAATTTTCTTGGGCTTGAGATGAATGAAAGGGTAAAAACTGCCTGTATTCTGTATTGAATTTAGTGCTTCAACCTTTTTGTAACTTGTTTTAGCTATAGCTTGTTGTAAGGTGCCTTCAGGATGTAGCATCAGCTGGGAAAAGAAACTTGTAAGCATCCTGTTCATCTACTTTAATAAGTAGAACTATTACTTAATTCTTTTCCTTTGCCCCACCCTTTCTCTGTTCATGCCAGTGATGTCAGTTCCAACTACTAGTTTGCTCATAAAATTACTCCAACAAAGAACAAAGCAACCTTGTTTGTGTGACTCTGTCCACCTTGACTTGAAGCATTCTTTTTCTAATGTGGTTATTCTAGATAACTAGTTTGACTAAACTTGTCAACGCATGTAGATTGGACTTAAACTTGTCAATGCATGTAGATTGGACTTAAACTTGTCAACTCATGTAGGATGGTGAATTTTTCAAAGTGTCATAATCTGATTGGGAACCAGAACAGTTATCTATTCTTACGGAATTAATGACCTATTGGACCTTTTTATTTGATGAGATGATAGTGAAATCGGCTTAACCTTAAACAATGTTTCAGAAATCTCATTTTATTCTAGGATACATACACATTTATCGGAGCTAGATTGTTTCATACGAGATGTCTTGCTTTGTTATATGCCACAACAAAGATCCAGATTTCAGAACAGATTGTGAATTACATGATCCATGTTTAAAATGTCATGAGAGACACTCTTAAATCTTAGGGAAAATTGTTGTTGTATTGAGTATTCAAAGTTCAGATGTCACGCTTAGTAATAAACAAGGGCATGCTTTTGCTTGTCATTTTAGTAGTCCTTGCACGAAAGTTCTTCTAATAACTGTTTGAATTATTCCAACCATTTTATGATTTTTATTTTTATTTGTGTAGCTCGTTTTTCTTTGTCATTTGTGTGGCTCCTATTTCATCATTAGTGATGCCATTGTTTATTTTTGGCAGATATTTTCTTTCAACAAATGCAACTTCCACATTTCGCTCGATAATTTCAAGTTATCCTGGACAGTTGACACTTGTCGCAATACAGGTGTTGTTAACTCTTTAGTGCTTCGTCATAGTTCTTTTTTTGTGTGTACCTCAACCTAGTGGATAACCTGCCTTGTTTAAATTTTGGTCTCTTTTTGCAGTGCCCAAATCCTGACTTCAACAAAGAGCAAAATAGGTGGAGAATGGTACGAAGAATGCTTGTCGAAGCTGTTGCCGACCTTCTTCAGGTCAATGGAAAGGTATACTCTGTGGCCCCCACTTCCCCATTTAAGATGTTGAGCATGGTTACAGGTCTGCCGAAGCACGGAATCAGGATGGTAACCAATCTAGTTATTCAGAATGAACACAGTATGAATATGATGACCAACATAGGATAGTAACCAATCTAGCAGGACACCTCAATAGCATCTCGGATACACATGTGTTAAGTGTGATTATAGCATCAAAGTCAGTCAGATGGAGAACATTTCGTTGTAGCTTGGGGAAGAAGAAGAAGATGTTACTGAACATATAAACTTGCTGTTGCAGATCTATTTACAGTCTGACGTGGAGTCTGTCCTGCTTGGAATGAAAGAGCAGTTCATCTGGCACGGCAAGGGCCAGCTCGTGGTGGACAGCGATGGCAGCGGCAATGGCCAGATGGAGAACCCGTTTGGTGTGGTGTCCGACTGGGAGCGCCATGTCCTGGCTCGCGGAGCTCCAATGTACAGAACGATGCTACGAAAAGTGTGAAAGCTGAAAGGTCCAAGTTGAGATTTCAGACTGCTCTCGTGTAAAGAAATCCAAACTCCAATCTTGAGAAAGTTCACATCCTGAGAGTGAACTCATGGTTCTTCTTTTAACCCCTCTACTATTCCAAGAAATCCTATACTTCTTATATTAAAACCGTATAAATCTCATATGTCCAGTTGTCAATTCAGATCTAAGCATCTCAGCGATCCAAACATACATTCATCAGATCAATCTTCCTAGTAACGTGTTGACCACCTTGCTCGTGTCATCGGCCGGAGAGGCCAATGTCAGACATGGTGGCGACGCTGGACGCCGACCGCCAGACCGCCCACGTGCCAAGGACGCCCTGGTGCGTCTCCATGGCCGCAAGCATGTTGACCGTCACGTATGTCGGGGGAAGCTCTGACAACGGCGCGCTGCCGTCGAGGTACTGCGCCACCTGCTTCATGCTCGGGCGCGCCGCGGGCGACGGATGCAGGCACGTCAGCCCCAGCCGCAGCACGGTGTCCGCCTCAGCGGCGTCATACCCTGTGCCTAGCTTCGCGTCCACCGCGCGGGTAATGGCGCCATTCCGCCAGTGCCCCAGCACCAAGTCTGCCAGTACGAAGCGGTCGACGTCGCCGTAGACGTCCTCCTCCTCCCCCTCCTCGATGGGCCTCCGGCCGCAGGCCACCTCCAGGAGGAACGCCCCGAAGGCGAACACGTCGGAGCGGGTCGTCGCCTTGCCGGTGCGCACCAGCTCCGGCGCTAGGTACCCCATGGTGCCCACCACATGCGTAGCCTGCGGGTCCGCGCCATGGTCGTACAATCTCGCCAGGCCGAAGTCGCCGAGCCGCCCGTTCATCTCGCCGTCCAGGAGCACGTTGCTCGCCTTGATGTCCCGGTGGATGACGACCTGCTCCCAGTCCTCGTGCATGTACAGCAGCCCAGAGGCGACGCCTTTAATGATCCGGAGCCTCTGCGCCCAGTCCAGAGCGTGGCCGTGGCCGTGCAGGTGTTTGTCGAGGCTGCTATTTGGCATGTAATCGTATACCAGCAACAGCTCCCCCTTGCGCCGGCAATAGCCGAGCAGCTGCACGAGGTTGCGGTGCCGGAGCCGGCCGATGCTTACCACCTCCGCGATGAACTCCCTCATCCCCTGCCTCGACTCGTGTGACACCCTCTTCACGGCGACCTCGGTCAGGGACCCCGGGAGCACACCCCTGTACACGCTCCCGAACCCTCCGGCGCCGAGCAGCCGCTTGTCCTTGAACCCGGCGGTGGCGTCGTACAGGTCCTTGAACGCGAACCGGTGCGGCCCGAACTCCACCTCCCAATCTTCGCGCAGCTCCGCGTACCTGAGCCGCCGGCGGAGCAACAAGAGGCCGACGCCGACCGCCGCGAGGACGGCTGCCGTGGTGACGATCGGCAGCGCGATGGCGAGCGTCTTCGACTTGGGCTTGGGGCCAATGCGGGGCAGCGTCGGCAGCTTGGCGTGGTCGAGCGCTGGAGCGGCGCCGTCCAGGCTGAAGCTCCAGCCGAGCACGTAGTGCTTGCACAGCACGATGCTGGACCCCGACGAGAAGCCGACGTACGCCGTGTCCGCGACGACCGTTGAGAGGTCGATCCTTGTGGTCAGGAGAGGCCTCCTGGGCCGGGGCGACCGCGCCGGAGCCAAGGCCACGGTGATCTCCGTCGCCGCGGCGTCGTAGTCCACCCACACCTGCATGGGCTCCCGACTTGCCAGGCTCAGGTTCCGGAACGCGCCGGTGGCGGCGTCGTAGTAGCCCGCCATGGCGGCCGCCGAGGAGTTGAGGCTGTTGACGTCGACGCCGACGTGGTTGTCGTTCATGTCCGCGAACTCCGGGTTGCGCACGGTGTCCAGCTCGACGGCGAAGACGCGGTTCCTCGGGTCGCCGTTGTCGCTGGCGTTGAACAGTCCGAGGTACTGCGCCGCCATCGCCGAAGACAGGTCCCTGCTGGTCGGCGCGACCAGGAACGCGAACCCGCTCGTGCTCAGGTCGACAAGCTCCGACACGATGGCAAACACGAAAGTGGTCGAGAAGGAGGACATCGGGGCACCACCCGGCGACGCCGACGGCCGATGGAACCTGACCGGGTCCGGGTGGAAGGCGTGGGCTACGTTCAAGTCGGTGTCCTTGGTGAGCAGCAGCAGCCCGTCCGGCGTGACGCTTGCTATGCCGTCGAGCGCCAGCCCGGAGGCGGGGAAGCCCTCGTAGGCGAACTCGACGCCGGCCTCGACACCCACTGCAAGCAGCTGGGCGAGCAGCAGCAACAACAACTTCGTGGGAAGCATGGTGCCCTCGCGCTGCACGCTTGGCGCTTGGTCACCTCAACTTTGACCGCCGCACTTGTACACAAGCCACAACTCACAAGCAACACAAGGATTAGGTGTGCTTAATACTCGATGGTGCATAAAGTTTAGCTTAGCCTGGTTTACTGTAGGCTGCAAGGAACTTACCATTTGTACTGTGCGTAGCTAGCAGGGAAGGATGGTCACCGTGAGAGCGACCTCCCATGGCGGCGGCTTGGCTGGCAAGTGGGTGTGAGTACGTGACTGCAATGTGATGCTGATGCACATCTATTTCGCACTAAATTTCGTCAATTTTTTTCCTTCTGAAATTTCGGACTGGAAATAATCAACAGAGGTCTAAGCGACGCGGTCCCTCCTACCTGACGAGTCGACTGGCAGCGAACAGTGCAATATGCCACTGTATTAGATTTGTTCTTTGACAATCGCCTGAATATGATACAAGTCTTCCCGCAAAATAATTTTTTTGACAGAAGTCACAGTCGATTTATTCAACGTTTGATCTCACACGATTTGTGCCCTGGTCCCTGGGCGCTGTTTTTCTCCGGCGGCGGCACCGGGGCTACTTCGTTTTCATTCATAACCACCTGTGTGGATTTATGACATGCGTTAGCGTTAGGATTGGGTGTATTACTGTCCTTCCCATATGAAATGCCGTACATGAGAGCATCTCTTCTAGCAGACCCCATTAAATCTTTTTTTAACCCACCATATATTATTTAGCTTAACATGTTCGTACAATCATTCATTACAAAATTTTCCACACCGGGTGAAACAGAATTAAAAAAGAAGCCCATCGAATCTATTATCAAAACTAAACTTTGCAATCTCGTGTGCCACCATATTTGCCCTTATGTTGATCTTGGAGATATGTAAATTTCCCAACAGCTTTGAGACACTTACCGCATCTTTCTTTAGATCAACAAGGGGTGGCCTGTCCATACAATCTCTTCCAAGAAGAGAGGCCACAAAGGAGCAACCAGTTTTCAAAATCACGGCCTTGTCTAGAATAATACCAATATATAGGCCGGTCGCTCCAAGTTCCGCTTCCTCGACGCTATAGCAAGCTCCAATATAATCCCAAAAGGAAAGGACAACTTGTCCACAATGATTTCTTACAACTACCCCCATGCTCGCAGCTTTAATGGCCTCCACAAAACTAGCATCGACATTAATCTTGAAGAACTCCGAGGAGGGAGGCCGCCACGGAATAACCTTCACCTCCATATTAGTGTTTGACTGAAAATCCATCTCCACTTGCCTACCTTTATTGCACATCTTCACCTGCATTTTAGCATGACATGACGAGAAAGATGCCCAATAATTTTCTACAAAGCTCACAGAGGTTGAGATGGATTCCATTCCTTACCAAAGATCAAATCATTCCTCAAGTGCCAAGCTCTCCAGAACATGAATAAAGTTTGCTCACGCATAGGCGATTTTAATTGGTCCAAGAGAATAAGGAACCAGTCCGGCTCAGAATTTTTCAGGATTCCCTCCGTCGGTAAGTTCCACACTTCTTTCAAAGCCATACGGAACACACGAGCCTTCGGACAACTCACCAACGCGTGAAAAATGCATTCATCTTCGATACCACAGTTCGAGCATGTACCTAGAATAGCTTGATGATGTTTTACGCTGTTAACTTGAACCACCAAACTATTGGATGCAGCCCTCCAGGTAAAAATCCTAATTTTCTGGGGGACATTAGCATTCAAAATTAACTTCCATAGCCTCCTTTCCCCATTCATGGCACCACTAGAGTTGCCTGAGTTTATCAATTCCTTATGATTTTGTGCCAGTCTATATACACTCTTCACCGAGAATAAACCATTTTTCTCATGGTGCCAAGCAATAATATCTCCCTCCCCCAACCTCAGAGTACACAACTTTAAAATCTCCTCTGCATCATGAGTATAAAAAATAAGCCTAATCTTGAAATAAGTTTTCGTCACGTTTTATATAAAACAACTATCAAATTAAGTACACAACACGAAATGGTGAGATAACCCTCATACAATGCCGATCCCAGAATAACAAGAACACGTAGAATGGACGCAACTGCACTACCGAAAGAGAGCACAAGGAAAACTAAGTACAACGCCACATTACACCCTAAACATCTAAACTCCGCGACAACGCCCTAAGGAGGGAAACCGTCGCAAAGCGTCGCCGTTGTTGAGTCCAGAAGGGACAAGAGTCTTCACCTAGAACCCCGACACGGAGATGAGCACCACGATGACGTCTTTAGGAAGAGAGTGGCGTCTGCGAGCGGCACCGTCATGGGCGACAACGCGTAGAGCTTTCGTTCGGCAGCTCCCCAATGCTACCACGAGGTCTTAAGGACAAGCGCGATGAGTTCCGCTCCCCAGGTCTGAATCGGGGCGATGCCGCTGCCAATGATAAAGAGCGCACCTAGGCCACCCGCCGGTACATCTCCCGCCGCCCACGCGACCAATAGGAAAAGCCACCGCCACCGACATTCCCGCCGGAGAGCCAACCATGTGGACTGCCATCCAGAGTCGCCGCTCTGGCATCCAAGTCCGAGCCACCGCCATCCGTCCACATCATGGAGCACCAACCACGAAAGGAGGAGAAAAGGCGTCTCCTTTCACTCCTAGGCCGACATCAGTCATGGAATCTGGGTTGATGCCCCCAAGGTAGGGGGCTTCCACACATGTATCCCCAACAAGTCCTGATGGACTGGAGGGACACGACCCCGTGACTACTGACGACCACCATCGAGCCCGCTTGCGCGACACCTCGACCATGGTCACCGGCTTCGATCTGCCCGACAGAATAGCGGAGACCCGACCACATCCACGAGGAGAGAGACCTCATTGCCCATCGGCACCACCCAGACTGAGCCCTCCATCACCTACCCGGAGCAAGATCTCCGACCTACCCCGGACCCCAAATCGATATGCCCGAGCACGAGCCCCAGTTCCCAGCCATCTCAGCATCACGAGAAACAGTGCTACTGACCCAGACCCAGGAGAAGAGATGTGATACCACCACACGCACCCTGCCGCCAAGCACCAACCGCCGCCACCAAGCCGCAGCGTCTGCCTCACCGGCCGGTGCACCCACACCCTTGACAACTTGTAGCCACACGAACCAAGCCACCACTAGCAAACCCTATGGAGCTGCCACCAAGTCGGAGCCGCCATCTCACTGAAACAGAGCAGTAGTTGCAAACCCGTTCCACGAGGGGCAGCCGCCAGTCAGATCGGGTCGAAGGAGCCCCGCCACCATAGCCACCCTCGCGCGCTCCCCCGCCCACCATGGGCAGGCACACAAGCGCACACCAGAGCACATGCATGCCGCCACATCGCGACGCGCGACAAGTGCACTTCACCCAGGCCTGAGGAAGCTGCGTCGTCCCCTGTCCGCGCGGAATGAGAAGACCCGCCGGCGAAGGCTCCATATGGGCTTTGCCTGGCCGAGCCCCATGGCGGTAGGGGGAGGCGGGGAATTGGTAGCAATGGCCTACGGGTTCCCCTCGGTTGCCACGCGGGGCCGACACAGGAGGTTGGAGAAAGGGGGTAGTTGTACTGTAAAATGATTTTACAGTATGACGTGTGTTCCGCCAGAGCAGATCCCATAAAAATCGTTTAGGTCAGATGTGGAGCTCGCTTGTCAGTAGTTAAATTTACAACAGGCCCCTGAAAAATAGCACAAAGCACCCTCATACATAGAAAAGAAAAGCAATTGAATCCCGCATGAACTACTGCTCTGTCGCAGCTCATCTCGTGCTCCTCCTGCCGCCGCCACAACTCTATGCCAAGGCCTCCCCGGAGTGGATCGGCCACGGAGGTGAGGAGGCCTGATCCTCCGTAACTCCTCCCGATGCTCCTTCCCGCGGAGGTTGAGCAACTTGCAAGTGAAGGCTAGAGGTCGTGGGGCTCCTCGCTGGCCAGGGGGAGACGCTACCTGAGCCGAGCGGGAAGCCACCTCTTGGGGATGAAGGAAGAGAGGAGAGAGAGCCTGGCCTCCATCGAAGCTGAGGCCGACAACGAGCAATCTCTTCGATTGTGGTTTGGTCGAAGAAGAGAGAAGAGAGGGACCCGCGCACCGTGTGGGTGGGGGATAGGACGGGTGCATGGCGGGAGGCTGGTGCCGATGAGGCCGGTCAGATGCGGTCAGATGTGATGGCAATGCGGTCGTGGTGGAGCTCCGGGCCATGCTGGCTCCAACCGCATCCATGGCGGAGCTTGCATGACCTTCCGAGAGATCGATTCGAGCTCTGGTAGCCTCGGGAATGAGACAAGGAAAGACGGGCTCGGCAGTGGCGGGTATGGCCGAAATCGACCTCGAACGGTGGTGGCATTGGCGAGGATGGAAGGCATGGGAGCTGATAGTTGCCTCCCACCAATCGTCTCTCGCTTCCAATTCACTGTAAAAAAATGCCTCAAAAACTGGGATGTAGGGCATGAGGGCTTTTTTAGGGGGGCTGGTTAATTTTTACGAGACCAGGCCATTCCGCGGGATCTGATATTGACGTTTTTTTTGCCACAAAACTGTAAAACGACGGTTATTTTACAGTTTTCGGGCCTTTTACGGGATCTTCTAGATATGCTCTAAGGGCGTATCCAATGCCGTCCCCTAAAACATACACAATATTTGTTTGTGGGTTGGTCCGAACCAGTACGCAGATACGGATACGGGAGCCGACCATCCAACCATATCCCATAAACGTTCGCTTAGTCCGGCTAATTTCATTTCAAATGCATAGCAATATGAGACAAAGCTAAAATGTGGTGTTCATAACACCTGATCATAAAAGAGGCGGATGTTCGTAGTTTTTATGTGCCCGATCATATAAGTACTCGTCTGACAGTCCGTACCAAAAAGGACATTTTTGCCCTGCCAGACCAGCTATCCGAGCCTCCTAGCTCACTCTCTCATCGTCTCCTCCTTATCATCCGACTCCTTCTCGGCCACCTCTATCTTGGACGCTAAGCGCAACATATTGACACGAATGGCGTGCTTGATAATCACCACATCGTCATCCAATTTGTCCATCCTCATGGTCAACATCTTGGTATCCTTTGAAGCGACCGCGAGCTCAACGAGATTGGTCTTCTTCTATTTGAGGTTGAGATTCTTCTAGGTCTCCGCCATATGTTAAACCTCTCAGCCTTTTTTCCTTGTTTATGCTGGAGCGCTTGACACACACCTCCTCTTTCTTTTCCAAGATGTCCATGAACCTCTCCATCATCTTGGTCGCCACCCCTTCTTGCTTCTTCTCCTCCCCCCACTTCTTTCCCGGAACCCCCCTTCTAACCTTCTTCAGTGGCTCTTTTGTTGGGTCGGTTGGATCACCCGCCTCTTCCTCGGTGCCGATGTCAGTGGCCTTGATGGAGTTGGCAATGGATAGTAATAATTATTAACTAGTAGAACGCCCGTGCGTTGCTACGAGCTGTAATTATATATAAATGAATGAACTAATAATTAAGATCGTTTTCAAGGTCGAAACTCCTTTCTTTCTCATACGTCCGGGCGTGTGTGGACATCAAACATACGTCATATAGGCTCCTTAAAATTCAACCTTTTGGACAATCCGAGCTCCCCCAAATCCAGACCATGTGTGAGGAGAAATGCCATTGTCTGGATTATCCGTCATGTTATCTCCAACACAGGAACCCAACATAAAAAACCCACCCCATGACACACCATTCTCTTTTCCCGTTCGACCCTCGCCTTCTCGCTCGGTTTCCCGCCTAGCGGGGACATTTCTCATTGTTGCCCTCTCCTTTGAAACCGAACGACGCCCACGTCACCTGCGTTGTGTGTTACAATAGGGACAATTTTCTAATATTTACAATATAGTAGAGTGGGTTAAACTGACACATATTATTGCCACAAAATAGCAAATAATTATAGAGATCATTTTCAAAGGTCCATTCAACTTTACAGATGCACGAAGTAAAAAAATTAGGGATTCTAATTGTGTCGCAACAAGTACCAATATTTTTCTCTCATTTCTCATATCTCGCATCTATTTAGAATTTACAAGGCCTTGAATTAAACATGTCGATGTCATGATGAAGCGACATCATATGTTTCTTGAATTATGCAACTGATGCAACAACAAAAAATACACATACACATTGACGTGGGAGTCGAGTGGCAACCTGAATATATTCCTAGTCACCAATAAGCTCCACCTCCAGTCCACACGCCATTCGTTGCTAGAAGAGAAACATGTCAAATCGACGACGAGCATGCGAGCGAGGAAGCCGTGTCGGCCATGGCCGCGGCGAACCCTAACTTCGTCGCGAAGTAGCGTGCGACCTACGAGTCCGCCCGCGCTCAATCCACCGCTCGCCAGGAGAACAATGCCGCGGAGACGCAGCAGCAGGTGATCGCGGATGAGAACAACGCCAGTTGCGTCTCCTACGCGCCGCCGACGATCTTTTAGATGGCCCAGTGGACGACGAGAGCGCCAATGCCACCATTTCATCGTGGACCTCACGTCCACCGACGATGTGCAAGGCGCGAACTCCTCCGAGGATGAGTAGGACATGGGAGGCGGTGGGGCCTTGTGTCCCATGTGGGTCGGTTCGTCACCCGTGTTCTACTCATCCTCGCGAGAGACCGCAGCTTCATTTGGTCGGTCTTATCACCGGTGCTCATGTAGACGACGGATGGAGGACACTGGGTCCCATGAAGGGAACAACAAGGGATGCCGTTGGCCGACGTAGGTTTTTTTTTGTCCTAAGTGTTCGAAATGTAATGAAAATTCGCCATGTTTGCATGAATGTCGTCCGGTTTATATGAAATCCGCCGTGTTTGCATGAATTTTGTCCGGTTAGTTTAAAAATTTATTAAAATGTATGCGAATAGCGTTGAATGGCTGTCTCCCGCATCCGTGTCCGCGGACTGGTCCCCCTATTTGTGGACGGATGCGGGAGGAAATTTGTGGGTCGAGATGCCCTAAGTGAACCGATGATCGACGCCGCCTTGGTAGGCAGCAGCAAAGGACAATGTCAGCAACCACCTTTCTATCTTAATGCTAACGAATGAAATGAACTACGGACTCCTCTTTAATAGTAGAGATAATATCACAAAGTACAAAATAAACCATATTACTATTTAAGTCATAATGCATAACCTTTTACCTAAAAAATTACATGCGTTTGTGCAGAAACATATCAGGCTACAAATTGACAAATTATTTTCAATCATATCAGAGATATCTGTCGGGAAATAAATTAAAATAAGAGTCAATAAATAAAATGCGCGCTAGCATCAGCCAGCACGGCATGCACCTTACTGCTACCGATCCTTTTGATCACCATTAGGCTTTTATGCACAGTAGACACATCCAAACCCCATCGTGAGGCTTCCCAATCAACTGGCCGCCCGACGGGTTACAGATGTCTTTTGACTGCACCAGGGCCTGTTGACATATTCCATTAGCAGCATACAATTCATTATTTCATTTTCCCATAAATGCTTTCTCATCCTCACAAGATTTTTAAACCATTCATCTATTCTCGTCAAGGGATTCCAGATTTTTGAAAAGTAAACCGACTTCCTTCTTCAAAGTCTAGAAAAGAGAACACGGGTCAGTATGAAACTCGATGAAATTCAAACAGGAAATAACAAGATGTCACTTTTAAAATAACACCGTGATCGTCAATGTGTTGATGGAATGCGTCACTGGTTTCAGCCATTGAGCCCATATTGGAACACACTTGCTTCCTTTGGGCTTTCATTTCATTAATCTATTGAATGAAAAAGCTACTCTTCATTCAAAAAAAGGTCTCATGTTCCATTATATTCTATCTCCTCACGAGTCATGATCTAAAACATTGGAATAGTTTAAAGATAAGATGCCAGATGAAAATCATAATAATGTAACACGAGAAAGGGAATTAGTCACCTGCGTAAAATTATTACAAACACCTCAATATCTTCAACTGAATTTGCTTGATTCAACTACAAAATCATTGAGCATCCACTATGTAGATCATTCCTCTTATGAGCTTCTACAATATATTAATCCAAAAGTAACAAACATGCTAAGAAAGGAAAGGGAGATATGAACATTTGGAGGTTGGTTAATTACTTTTTTTCTTGCAAACATTAATTGCTTCTCTTTGTTGAGTCAAATGATTCAGATGAATTTGCATCTTGTGCCCATGCCCAGACATCATCACCCACAAGTTCTCGAACCTTAACTACGAAGTACTCATGTTGACTAATGAACCTGTATATTTACCATGAAGAACACCATTAGAGTAGCAGAGATGTCAATACCGGCCATGCCCTAGAATATATGAATCATCGATGCCAATGTGGCGCTTCACCTCAAACAACAACTATGGTATCATGGTGTGCATCAACTAAGCATCCGCTAGTGACATCTTGATGTTCCCTGTTTTACAAAGATGAAAATCATATGGAGACAAAAAAAAGTCAAAACATGCTAGAACAAGAAGTAGTTTCACGTGTAGCAATACTAAAGAAGCCTTTTGCCGGTTGCCTCCAACAAAACAAAGAACTGACCTTTGATTGTAGGTACTTTTAGAATTCATTACAGTCCACAGTCCACATTTTAACGTAACCGCTAGAGGTCTTTTGCTCCTTTTCCACACCAACAGTATGGATTATTTGTTACCACTGCTCATAGCTAATTAGATTTCATGATCTTGCATTCTATCCCTGCCAGGATCACTTTACTTTTTATTGGAATGCCAGTACACCATACCAACACACATAATACATATATCTTCGTATAGCACCTTTCCGATCCGGATATTTTGAGAGACAAATAACTCGATTTGATAACAAACAAAGTGCCACTTTTGTTATGAACTAACAACACAAACACTCTAGCTAGCACACCTGAGACTTTCTGCCTACTCAAGCTCAATGGTAAGCTAATTTTGTCATGTCGAAACGAAGCAAACACGAATATTTCATTCAAATTTCGACAAAAGTTTAGTGGATACTAGAAAGCTCTAACTCTGGCAGCAAAAGGAAATTCCGCATTAGGTAGTAGTTGCTAAGAAATCAGGGATCAGTTTATGTACACCAATAAAGCTGGCCATTAGCAGTATTAAAGTTTACAGTACGCATTTGTATCATGAAAGTGGGGATCAGGAACATGTTTAAGTAGACAAATCGTCCTTCTAACTCAACGTAGAAGTTTCAATGATGGGGTAGAGTTAATCCCCTCATGAATAAAAAAATCAAGAAAATTTATATGGTAACATACATAATCAATTCCAGAACTGCAATGTAAGAGGGCAAACTTTCAGATTGGGCAGACTTCGCCGGCCTTGGCCCAGATCGGTGCAGCGTCTGTCCCTGCCGCCGCCGCCGCCGATGCCGGTGAGTTCAGAGACCGGGAGGTAGAGCGCGATGGCCACCGCGAGTGTAGCCGCGAACCCCCACGCATGTCCTAGTCCTCGGCCGCTTCAGCACCAATAAGTTGCTCCTCGCGGTGGAGCCAATAAGTCGCTCCTCGACGCACACGATGGCGAGCATGATGATGAACGAGGCTATCTCATGAAGGAGTAACGCGGATAGGGAGGGCCGGTGCGGGTGGCGGCGGAAGCTTGGTCGCTGGCGGCGAGGCGAAAGAAATTTTCTTTGCCCTAGATCGCGGGTGTGGTGGACTGGAGGGTCATATCAGGAGAGAAACCAAGAAAGCGTGCTGGTCCAGTGACAGTTGGGATCGTGAGGTGTGGGCAGTGCTGTCTCGGTTTTTTTTGTCTGTAAAACCGGAGGTGAAAGTGGGAGGTACGGTGAAAGAAAAATCGGTGGCAGGGTGGGACAATCGATTGAAGAGGGGTGGAGAGGAACGAAAACGAACGACCACCTACGAACTGAGTCTTTAGAGTAGAGATACCGAAATTGATTAAAGATTGATCGTGATTTATTCCTTTCCATACAAAAGTTACCAAATATTCCGAAAATTGATTAAAGATAAAATATGAAAGTTACCAAATATACCGAAAATTAATTAAAGATTGATCATGATTTATTTCTTTCCATACAAAAGTTACCAACTATACCAAAAATTAAAAATTGATTAAACATTGAATATGAAAGTTACCAAATATACCGTAAATTAATTAAAGATTGATCGACATTTATTTCTTTCCATACAAAAGTTATTAAATATACCGAAAAATGATCTTATTGACAGATAAAATCGGTTTAAAAAGATCGTGGGCTAAAAGAAAACCGGATGAAAAAAAACCAGACGAAGGTGGGAGGGGAGACGAAAAAAAACCAAGACAAGAAGCTACCAACTCCTCCTTTAGGAGTAGAGATAGTAACATCAACCTTTTTTTGTCTAAAACAACGCTAGACCGCCACTTAAGCCAGTATTTCTTACGGGCGGCCAACAACCGAACCCCAACCAGGCTCATTATTAGAGTATAGGTCGGTTACGTTACCATATCCGGCAAGATTTGGAATTGTAATCTATCTCTATTAGTCTTGGAGCCCAAGTCTTGTAATCTATATAAACAGCCCTTTGAGGCCCCAATCAATACAAGTTATTATTCTCCAAACTATCATGGTATCAGACGCCTAGGTTTTCCACACCTGGCATGGCACCGCCACCCGTGCCGCCGCCCCGGCCGACTCGGCCCCTCTTCTCCATGACCGAGTTCCGCGCCGCCGGCGCCCCCACTTCTTCTTCCTCCTCCACAACTACCCAAATATCTCCTCCTCAATTCCCAATTATTTCCCTCGCCGACACCATTGCCGACGTCTCCCCCTTCATCCCGATCTCGTTAGATCTTGGCGCCCACAACTTCTACCATTGGCGCCACCTCTTCACCATCCATCTCGGCCGCTGCGGCCTCCGCCACCACATAGATCCATCCTACCCTCCGCAGCACGCCGATCCTCGCTGGGTGAAAGATGATCTCACCATCATCCAGTGAATTTACACACGCATCTCCACGGAGCTCTTCAATCTGGTCTCCTCCGACGACGCCACCACCGCCGAGCTTTGGGCGTCACTTCAGCAGCTGTTCCAGGACAACTCCGACGCGCGCATCAACGCCCTCAACACCGAGCTCCGTACGATCGTCCAAGGAGACGCCCCGGTCACCGTTTTCTACCAGCGAATCAAGGCGATCGGCGACGAACTTCGTGAACTCGGCGATCACATCGACGATCGCGCCCTCATCAACGCTCTCCTCGTCGGCCTCGGCGAGCAGTTCGAGAAGCAGCAGTCCTTCATCCCCATGCTCAAACCCTACCCCACCTTCAAGGAGGTTCGCTCCCTCCTCCAGCAAGAAGAGAAGAATCAAGCTCGCAAGGCGCAACGGCCGCCGCAGGTGTTTCACGCTGCCGCTTCTGCCGCGGCCAGGCTTGCCGGGGCCGCACCTGGCGTGCCGCACCAATCTGCCGCACCCTCCCCTCCTACCGCGGCGGCCGCAGCTACTCCACCGCCTCCAGGCTGGCGCACGAGCCCAAACTACCGGGGCAAGAATCCGATCTACCGGCCCCCTGCATCTCGCTCTGCCGGCACTCCCCCGGCTCCGCCACCGGCCCCCTCCACGTGGCAGCCTCCGCACGATCCCTGGACTGGTCTTGTTCAAGCTTGGCCGATGCCCTGGTCGGCTCCTTCGCCGTACGGTGCCCCGCCTGCTTACACGGGCACGTGGAGCCCTGGCCTCCGCCCGGCAACCGGCTCTCCTGGACTCCTTGGGCCCAAGCCGTCGGCGCATGTCTCCACCGCCACTCCTACGCCACCTCCCAGCGCGCCAGGACTCCCGCCACCCTACTATACCTTGCCGGCTCCTTACGGCACCTTGCCGGGCTTGCCGGGCTTGCCGGCCTCTTACGACACCTTGCCGTGCTTGCCGGGCTTGCCGGCCCCGACGGCATACTACCAGTCGCC
Source organism: Elymus sibiricus (assembly GCA_039707655.1). Taxonomy (NCBI): domain Eukaryota; kingdom Viridiplantae; phylum Streptophyta; class Magnoliopsida; order Poales; family Poaceae; genus Elymus; species Elymus sibiricus. The sequence goes on along the minus strand of CM077663.1, from coordinate 194,949,115 downwards.
GACCCTGCCCTACGCTCCCATGTATGCTCCTGGCCCCTCCGCTCCTCCACAGCAGCCGGCCTGGGATCAAGCCGCCTTCCTCAACGCCATGAACAACTTTACACTCAATAACGAAGGTACGGATTGGATTTTCGATTCTGGTGCATCCTCGCATATGTCTTCAAATATGAATTTGATGTCAGCTTGCTCTCCTTCTATTTTTTCTACGATCACCATTGGTGATGGTTCCACCATACCCGTTTCCGCCACCGGTCACTCTTACATCCCTTCCTCTTTCGGCAATTTTCTTCTTCGCAATATTCTTGTTTCTCCTTCCCTCATCAAAAATCTTATTTCTGTTCGCCAATTTTGTATTGACAATCGAGTAATTTTGGCTTTTGACCCCTTTGGTTTGTCTGTGAAGGATCTGGCAACGGGGGAGGTACTCGCTCGGTACAATAGCACGGGCGATCTTTATCCGCTTCATGGCACACCCACGTCCACTCCCCGCGCCATGCTCGCTTCAGTGGATTTGTGGCATCGTCGTCTAGGACACCCCAATAAATCAACCTTGTCATCTTTGCTGCAAGAATTTTGTATCCCTAGTTCTAGTGTTCCTCATAATCCCTCTCTTTGTACTGCCTGTCAATGCGGCAAACATGTTAGATTACCTTTTGGAACCTCTACTACCATTAGCACTTTTCCTTTTGAGTTAATTCACTGTGATTTATGGACTTCTCCTGTTCCTAGTGTCTCTGGTTACAAATATTATCTTGTGATTTTGGATGACTACTCTCATTATATTTGGACTTTTCCTCTCCGTGCTAAATCTGAAGCACATGCCATCTTTCTCAATTTTCGACAATATGTTCTTACACACTTTGGCTTGCCACTTAGATTTATTCAATGTGATAATGGTCGAGAATTTGACAACACTCAAAACTGCACCTTCTTTCTCTCTCAAGGCATTCTTCTTCGTTTTTCTTGCCCTTATACCTCCCCTCAAAATGGTAAAGCTGAACGTTCTCTTCGCTCCATTAATGATATTCTTCGCACCTTGCTCCTACAAGCTTCTCCACCCTCTCGTTTTTGGGCCGAAGCCCTCCGCACTGCCACTCTACTTCTAAATATTCGTCCCGCTAAGACTTGTCCTCTTTATTCGCCTTTTCAATCTCTTTTTCTCTCTCATCCCAATTATTCTGTTTTCCGTGTTTTTGGCTGTCTTTGTTTCCCGAACACTGCCTCTACCGCCTCCAACAAACTCGAACCCCGTTCACTTCCTTGCATTCATCTTGGTCTTTCTGATGATCACAAAGGATATCGCTGTTTTGATCCATCTTCTGGTCGCGTGTTTGTCTCTCGCCACGTCACATTTGATGAAAACACGTTTCCTTTTTCTGTCACTCACACCGCATCACTCCCTACCACCACTCCCTCTCCCACGGCAAGGCCGGCAAGCCTGGGCAGCCCGACAAGCCTGGCACCGGTCCGACCGGCAAGCCCACACCCGGCAAGTCTGGCCAGCTCGACAATCACAGCACCGACAGGCCCGGCAAGCCCGGACCCGGCAAGCCAGGATCCGGCAAGTCCGGACCCTGCAAGTCCGGCAAGCCTGGCAACCACGCCACCAGCAGACCCGGCAAGCACGGTCCCGGCAAGCCCGGCACGCCAGACAAGTCCGGCAACCCCGGCAACCTCGGCACCGCCAACCTCCCCGCCACCACTACCACCCAACGCCGTCCCCATTCCACCACCCACAAATGATCACGTCATGTGCACCCGCGGCAAACGCGGATTTCTTCTACCCACCAAACGCCTCAATCTCACCGCCACCCCAACCCCGGCAAGTCCGTCCAGTCCGGCAAACCCGGCAACCACGGCTTCGCCAAGCACGGCAACCCCGGCAACCTCGGCACTTTCTCCTATTCCCTCTTCTTACAAACGAGCTCTTCTTGATCCTCTTTGGCTCTCAGCTATGCGCGATGAATTTAACGCTCTTCAGCAAAATAATACATGGACTCTTGTTCCCACACCTCCTGGCGTTAATGTTGTTTCTGGAAAATGGGTCTTTCATCATAAATTTCATTCTGATGGCACTCTTGCTCGTTACAAAGCCAGATGGGTGTGTCGTGGTTTCTCTCAGCAACAGGGCATTGATTTTGATGAAACTTTTTCTCCTGTTGTTAAACCCAGTACTATTCGAGTTGTTCTTAGTCTTGTTGTTTCCTCCTCTTGGCCCATTCATCAGCTAGACGTTAAAAATGCTTTTCTTCACGGCACTCTTAATGAAACTGTTTATTGTCAGCAACCATCTGGTTTTGAGGATCCCTCTTCTCCCAATTCTGTTTGCCTTCTTCATAAATCTCTTTATGGTCTTAAACAAGCTCCTCGTGCTTGGTTTCAACGTTTTGCTTCCTTTATTCAAACAGTAGGCTTCATTCCCTCCAAATCTGATTCTTCCTTATTTATTTTTCGCTCATCTTCCCACATTGCCTATCTCTTGCTTTATGTTGATGATATAGTTCTCACGGCTAGCTCTGACTCTTTTCTTCAACATATAATCTCTTCTCTTAATCATGAATTTTCCATGACTGATCTTGGTCCTCTTCATCATTTTCTTGGCGTTACCGTTTCTCGTACAAAATCTTCTCTTTTTCTCTCTCAACGATCCTATCTTTTAGACTTGCTTTCTCGTGCTGGTATGTCTGATTGTCAACCCACTCGTACACCGACCGACGTTGGTGCCAAGTTGTCGGCTGATGGTGATCCAGTTTCTGATCCCACTTTGTATCGTAGCATCACTGGTGCTCTCCAATATGCCACTCTCACTAGGCCCGACATTCCCTACTCCGTTCAGCAAGCCTGTCTTTTTATGCATGATCCTCGTGCTCCTCACCTTGCTCACGTCCACCGCATTCTTCGCTATTTAAAAGGAACTCTTGATCATGGTCTTCTCATTAATTCTTCTTCCCCAACAAGCTTGACAGTTTATTCTGATGCAGACTGGGCAGGTTGTCCAGATACTCGACGGTCCACATCCGGATTTTGTGTTTATTTGGGTGATAATCTTGTTTCTTGGTGTTCTCAAAGGCAGGCAACAGTTTCCAGGTCTTCTGCTGAGGCTGAGTATAGGTCGGTTGCTCATGCTGTGGCTGAAGCGGTGTGGCTACGTCAGCTTCTCGTGGAACTTCATCGCCCACTGGATCGTGCCACCATCGTTTATTGTGATAACATCTCCGCAGTATACATGGCCTCCAATCCAGTTCAGCATCGTCGCACCAAGCATATTGAGATTGACATACACTTCGATCGAGAGAAGGTGGCTCTTGGCGAGGTTCGCGTTCTTCATGTACCTACCAGTGCTCAATTTGCTGACATTTTCACCAAAGGACTTCCGAATGCATCTTTCACCGACATACGCTCCAGTCTCAACATCGTTACTCCTGACGCTGAGACTGCGGGGGGATATTAGAGTATAGGTCGGTTACGTTACCATATCCGGCAAGATTTGGAATTGTAATCTATCTCTATTAGTCTTGGAGCCCAAGTCTTGTAATCTATATAAACAGCCATTTGAGGCCCCAATCAATACAAGTTATTATTCTCCAAACTATCACTCATAAATCTGCAACTCTACTCCCCTCAATCTTTATCTCACACACAAAGACTAGTGCAAGCGCTTCCAGCTCACTATATTGTGAAGCTGACGAACTGCCTTTGGGTTCCAAAGCCCACGACGGTTCCAAAATAAATAGTCCATTGGTCCTAGCGGGGCTATTTCTTAGCCTCCGTCAAAATGTTATTTTTTGTTGCTCGCTTATTCTTCAAGTCCCTACTATCGTCTGTATCATTGGACATTCACTCTCATTGTTCCTCTTTTTATTCAAGTACTCCTGGGCAACCAACATCAACATGGAGTTTCCTATTGGCTTAGCATTCATATCAACACGAGTGCAAACATGGTTGTCATTCCTGCCCCTTCCCTTATTGTCATTGCCTCCACGGCCATCTAGCCCCCACTTGCATTAAATTAATATACTGCATCTCTGATTGCACCCTGGCCTAGTTTAATCGGGGATGTAGCCTTGTCTCCATCTTATACGTCATCAACACCTGCTTCAGTATGGGTCTGGGTATCGAAAGGCTCCCCATGGTCCTCGGATTTTTGATACCTCCCAACTACGGCTTGACCCCGGCCACCTTAAGTTCTCCCTGAGAGGTAGGGGCTGAGTGCATCACTAGAAGCAGGTGTAGGGAAATACAAATATGATAGTAAACCACATGAAAAACAAAAATATGGCAAGCTCTCGTGAGGAATATCATAGAAGTTAGTCTTCTTTTCGCGAACCGATTCAGTTTGTACCCAACGCACCAATGGTTCATTCACCTTAATCCAAACCCTCGCCTAATTAATTCTCCAAAGGCAAAGCCCATCGCATCAACATCCACCTTGATCACCTCCCCTAGAATAGCTGAAATTTTATTCGGCCATGGCGAATATAAAAAAATGAAGGGTAGATTGATAACACTTGCCCAAACTTGTAGCTTCTAAAACTTCCAGTCCGACAACTGAGACGGACTATCAAAGATTTCTAACACAACTGCATGATTCCCAATCATCCAAGGACCACCTTCCTAGATTCTATCTCGATCTCTCTTGCCATCCGTGATTGCAATGAACATGTTCTCACCTATAGAATTGAAGATTAACCCCTTTTCTCCATTCAAAGTGCAATCAATTATATTTTGATGTTGATGACAATATACATATGGGCGATTAATCATGATTGTTAAGTATATCACATAATTTAGTGTCTATGGGACCTTATGTGTGTGGACCATGGACCCACTTGATGTGATATTGCTCAAGAGCGGACAACAAGTTATGAAGCTTAGGCTTTTTGGTTTGTTCTTGAGTATAGGGACCCTCCACTATTAAGAGGCGATCATTGGGGCTCGTGAAATGTTTGCTCAAAACCCATGGTTACTTACCAATATTTCTCACTCACATCATACACTTGTGTCCCACACATACACCTACAAAACTGCCCTCAGATATACATACTCAACATGCACTCTTATGACTTCTTAGAAAAAATACACTGTTTTTAACTGGTTCACGGGACAACCGCTACCTACCGGATGTCCTGTCCCCGTTCCGGTACCGGATGTCCAGTAAAAAGTTGAAATCCGTAACACCATACAAAAGCCTTTTTACCTATAGATATCAGACTTCTGGTATCTACCGGATGTTCGGTGGCTTCCATACCGCCGGATGTCCAGTATATCTGTCCAGAGAAGATTCCAATGGATGTCTGGTGCTCTCCGAATGTCCGGTGCCCCCTGTGTCACTGGATGTCTAGTAAGCTCCGAACTCTTGTATACTTATTTAGAAGTAATCCACTAAAATTATAAGATTTTTGGTCCTTACCGGATGTCCGGTATGTACCGGATGACCAATACATGCACTTAGCCGTTTCACTGCCTTCCCTATGCTAAACACAAGGTCTAGTCACCGGATGTCCGGTGATTCCATCGGATGTCGGGTGCCTCGAAAACCACCAAATGTCTGGTGAACCACCGAATGTCCGATACTTCAATGCACATGTTTTCCACAACGACCATATTCGAGGTGTTGCTATATATACCCCTCTCCCACTCCGGGAGAGGGTTGACCACTCCATTCAAAAGCATCCAAGAACCCTAAAAGTGCTCCTTCTCACTCTTCCACACCAAATCCTAGATCCCAAAAGTGTTTGTGAGAGTTCTAGAGAGATTTTCCAATCAATTGATAGATCTACTCCCTCTCCCTCTAGTGACCAAAGCATTCGCGATTTGAGCATGTCTTCAACATTTTCCCTTTGATCTTGTATGTTGGAGACTCCTAGGTGGTAGGAGTTCTTCAGAGATGAATTGTTTATTGTGATTACCCCCGAAAAATTTGTGAAGGTTTGAAGACCACCTCAAGGTCTACCACTACTGGTTGAGAAACATCTTCGTGGTGTTGTATCAAGGAGAATCGGGTGAGCCTTCGTGGTGTTGGTGTGTCTTCGTGGTAACACTCATCCCTCCAATGGTGACTAGCTTCCCTCCAAGAGAGTAAACATCAAGATACATTCTCATCTCTGTAAAAAAGAGTTTCAGCTATCCCTAACCCTAACATCTTACTTGTGGTTATTTATCTCCTTGTCTTTACTTATATCATATTGTGCTTACTTGCATCTCTACTAATTGTTGTTAAACATATTTGATAGCACTAGAATCACCTTTGCAATTGTTAGGCTCACATTCATATTTCACATATTTTGCCTAAAATTGCTAAACAATAATTAAAATTTGCGATTGTACCTATTCATCCCTATGTCCTTCTTGATTTCACACATGCATGGCGAAGGGCTTCCGCAATAGTGTTAACACGCAGAACCTTACGGTGGAAAACTCTCCCTACCAGCGCCCACTCCGACACAACTCCTCCTTCCTCCAGATCATCGATCACCAGCTTCGTGCTTTCCTTCTCCGACAAATGCATCCTCTTCAACTGCTCATCGACACCTTGCGTCTCCCTCGTTCTCGATCCCAAGCTTTTCATCTTCGCCGGCCAACTAGGACACGAACCCTAACTCACCCATGCACTCCAAGGGCAGGCAGGGACACAAGGGTCCACCCTTGATCACCACAAGAGTGGCGAGGAAGCGAGGAAGGATCCATGCCTGATGGTGGAGGTGGCGGGTGAAGATCTCGCACCATGCGCGCCGGAGATTGAATTGCCTGTGCGCCGCCCCCGTCACTCAAAACCCTAAAACGTTGGGGACTCATAAATTGTCTATTGAAAATACGTTAACAATCCAAATGCGTATTGTCGGCCCGTTCGATTGACGTGCTGGATGGAGCCGTGCAATGCGCTTGGTATGAGCCGTTTGCTATCTGAAAATACAATGTTGCTAGGGAAGTAGGGATCAGGAGACGTTCTCCGTCACCTCCCGGAGAGGACAGAGGATGCGCCGACGCTAGTCGCCGAAGACAACGGATATGAAGCAACATAGGAGTCGTTGCCCTCGGCGTTCTGCATCGAGGCCATCGCGGTGAAGCTCCGATACGTCGGCGCCGGCTCGGGCATCGGCATGTCGCCGTCAAGGTACTGCACCACCTGCCGCATCGACGGCCTCGCGCCGGGCGCCGGGTGGGAGCACACCAGGCCCAGCCTGAGCACAGCCGCGGTCTCCTCGACATCGTAGGCACCGCAGAGCCGCGGATCCGCCGTGTCCGTGACGTCCCCGTTGTGCCAGCGCTCGAGCACCCAGTCCGCGAGCACCAGCCGGTTGTCGTCGACCGCGCGGTGCTCGATGGGTCGCCGGCCGCAGGCCACCTCTAGCACGAACGATCCGAACGCAAACACGTCCGTGGCCGGCGTCACCCGCCGCGTGCACGCCAGCTCCGGCGCGAGGTAACCCATGGTGCCCACCACGCTGGTAGTCTGCGGGTCGGTGCCTCGGTCGTACAGCTTGGCCAGCCCGAAGTCGCCGAGCCGCGCGTTCATCTCGCCGTCCAGGAGCACGTTGCTCGCCTTGATGTCCCGGTGCACCACCACTTTCTCCCAGTCCTCGTGGAGGTAGAGCAAGCCGGACGCGACGCCTCTAATGGCGCTGAGCCTCTGCGCCCAGCTCAGCGGCGGCGCGTTCCGGTCGTACAGCCAATTGTCCAGGCTGCCGTTGGGCATGTAGTCGTAAACCAGGAGGAGCTCGCCTTTGCGCCGGCAGTAGCCGAGCAGCTGCACGATGTTCCGGTGCCGGAGGCGGCCGAGGCTGACAACCTCGGCCACGAACTGCTTCATTCCCAGCTTCGCGTCGTCGTGCGACATGACGACCTTGACGGCCACCTCCTTCTTGGATTCCGGCAGCACGCCCTTGTACACCCTCCCGAACCCGCCGACACCAAGAAGGTGCTTGCCGTCGAAGCCGCCGGTAGCGCGGTACAGATCCTTGTACGCGAACCGGTGCGGCCCGAACTCCATCTCCCACTCCTCCCTCAGCTCCGCGTACCGTAACCGCCGCCACACGAGAAGAGAGACGCCGGCGACCACCGCGAGTGCGAGGATCGGAGTGGCCACCGGAAGGATGACGTCGCGCGCCTTGGACCGTCGCTTGCTGTCGCCGATGCGGGGCGGCTTGGGGAGGTTCGAGTAGTCGAGCGGCGGCGCTGCCCCGTCCAGCGCGAAGCTCCAGCCCAGCACGTAGTGGCGCGTGCGGAACGGCCCCGTCGATGATGAGAGGCCGACAAACGCCGTGTCGTTCAGCACCGGCGAGAGGTCGATGGTGACGGAGATGAGGGGCTTTTTGGGCCTAGGCGCCTCGACGGGCGCGAGGGTCACGTTGAGCACCGTGGATCGGCCGTCGTAGTCCACCCACACTTGCATGGCATCGCCGCCGATGAGAGTCAGGTTCTTGAAATCGCCGGTGCCGTCGTCGTAGTAGCCTGCGGGTTCGGCCACGACCGATGCCAGGCCGTTCACGTCGACGCCGACGTGGTTACTGTTGATGTCCCGAAACTCTGGGTTGAGGATGGTGTCAAACTCGACCGCGAAGACGTGGTTGCTCGCGTTGCCGTTGTTCTGGGGGTTGAAGAGGCCGAGGAACTGGCTCGGCGACGCCATGGACAGGTTCTTTGTCGGCGCGACGAAGAAGGCGAGGCCGTTCCCGCCCACCGTGACCAAGTCGGTGACAATGGCGAACACGAAGGTGGCCGAGAAGGACCGTGCGACGGTGCCGTTGGTTTCGTGGAAGCGGAGGGGCGTCGGGTGGAAGGCGCTGCCTTTGAGCTGGGACGTGATGTTGGTGAGCGCGAGCTTGCCGTCAGGCTCCACCACGGCCATGCCGTCCAGGTCGAGCTGCGCACCAGCGAAGCCGTTGTAGATGAACTGCCCGTCACCGCCGGCGAGGAAGTGGAAGAGGAGCAACACGAGGAAGGAGACGACGGATACAGGCGTGAGCCGCATCTCGTGTCAATTCTGTGTCTCCTGCACAATTTTTGAAAAGTGCGATCAAGCCAACCAAGCATCCAAGCAGGCCTTTAAGATGGAAGTAACTAAACACTTTGGTTTGTGTTCCCTCTTTGACACGACAGAAGAGGAGGACACAAGGATAATGTCAGCCGAGTGAGATCAGGCTGACACAACACAAGGAAGGAAAGAACAAGGACGGATAATGATCCGAAGCCTTGGTCAGCAAAATTATTATTGCTGTTAACTACTACTCCCTCCGTCCCTAATATAATACGTTTTTGCAAGCTATATAACACTTAGTAATTTTAATCAAATTATCATTATTCTGCTTGCTAGTAAAGTTGTGCCTTCTCATCTTTTTGTACCTTGTTACTTGTCGTCTGGTTTCCTTCATAAACAGGGTCAATTTGTTTAGATTTTTAATTTTATTTTCCTTATAAACTAGATCATGCAAAGAAAATGGCTCATGGCTTTGACAGCTTTTTAAACAATATATTCAGTTCCCCTGCCTCGGTGACCGTTCAAAAAGAAATTAATCTTCCACAACAGTGACAGCTCTAACCCTTCTAGTACAGTCAAAGGCGGCTCAACAGTCAAGTCAAACTGAAACTAAAAACAAAGCACTACATTGATGAGATGTTTCAGTCTCAACCATATTATGATGGGTTATTTATCCTTTTGCCCTCAGTGGTGTCCATGAGCTCAGTTTTGCCCTCAGTTGCGAATTGTGCTCAGTTTTGCCCCTAGTCTGTGTGCAGCTACTCGTTCCGTGAGTATTGCCGTCTCCGTCAGGTCAACGTGTTTGACTCGGCCCTTACGGGTGGGACCAGGCGGCACGCGGAGACGCGCTGCATGATCAGACCGTTGCTGGCCGTTGCTCTCGTGGCTTGTGGGACCCAGCAGAGAGCCGTTGCTCTTGTGGCTCATGGGACCCAGCAGAGAACCGTTGCTGGCCGCGGGTGTGCGATAAAAGCGGCGGCGCGCGCCCCCGGCGCTCACAGTGGTGAGCAACGAATCAGCCGAGTGGGGGACGGGGTTGGAGGCGGACACGCGCAGAGGTGGGCGGCGACCACTGTTGGTAGCTAGGAGCCGGGCGCGGGCGACTGAGAGGGTGGCGTTGAGATCCCCTTCATCTCTGGGCGGTGTAGGGCGCGGCGGCGGCGGCGTGGAGGGCGCGGCGGCGTTGAGATCCCCTTTGGCTCCGAGCTCAATGTCTTCTTCTAGCTCCCGCGCCACCTCGCGGATCCAGAGTCCGGCGCGCGTGGAGATGCCGATCTTCCTCTGTTCGCGGTGCCATGCAGAGGTTGATCGGAGGGTTTCGCGCACACCGAAGAACCATAATCGTCCGTTCTACGTGTGCAGCGAGAATGGGGTAAGAATCGGGGCAATTGCACCATTTTCGTGGTCGGGATCCTTGAGCAATACGGTTGATTTGTTTGGCGTTCATGCAGGTGAAATGTTTCTTTCTTTGGGTCGATGCTCTGGCCAAGACTCTGATGAATGAACTGGTAGAAGAGCACGAAGAATGGTTGCCCATCCTGCCACGAACGGCAGCGGCCGCAGCACGAGCTCCGGAAGAAGAGACGAAGGGCGAAGCACGCAATGACAGAGAGGTAGATGTTGAGCTTAGGAGGTTGAACCAGAAGATTAGGAAGCTCGAAGATCAAGCACAAATACCCATTTGCAATTACATTTGGTCATTTGTAGGTATGATAATCGCACTGGGCGTATTGTTGAAATTGTATGGAAAGACATGATTTTGGGTGGAATTTGTAAGCTTGAAATTGTATGAAAAAGGGAGAAGAAATGGGAAATTCAGAAACTTTTCAATACTCGGATCAACTTGTCGATACTCTGATCTCTTGTGTGTTTGAAGGAAAAAAATATACAGGGGACTAAATATTTACCAACTTTATGCACATATGATAACTCCATTTTATTGAGAATTCTTGTAAACTATGACAAGTTTTTTAAAGCTGAAAAGCCTATAGAATGATCCTAAAACTGAGAAAAACAAAAGTGTAGGTCTGAAGATTAGCAGAGAGCCAAACTCTCATGACTGAACACTAAGAATAAACCTATGCCGACGGCTGACCTATGCCGACGGCTGCCATCGGCATAGACACTAACTGAACTTTTCGACAGTAGATAACTGAATTTTTCGACAGTAGCCGTCTGGTGCTTCGCGTGGCTAAACCTATGCCGACGGCTGACCTATGCCGACGGCTGCCATCGGCATAGACACTAACTGAACTTTTTGACAGTAGATAACTGAATTTTTTGACAGTAGCCGTCTGGTGCTTCGCGTGGCTAAACCTATGCCGACGGCTGACCTATGCCGTCGGCATAGACACTAGCTGAACTTTTCGACAGTAGATAACTGAATGTTTCGACACTAGCCACGCCAGCCAATCAGATCGCATCTCGCGGATCGCCCTCCTCCTCCCCACAGATTCCTTCTAGAAGGGTTAGATCGACGGTCCTTGTTCATCGCTAGGGTTAGATCGACGGTCACTGTTCGGTTGGGTTTGGGCTGGGTTTGGAGTCAGTCAAAGTTAGGTTTGACCAGAATTCAAATGAGCATATCAAATTTAAAAAAAACAGAAAAATGAAAAACCTGCGGACATAGTCTTCTTATGTCATATACTAACGATTTAAGTTGATAAACAATGTGTACATACATTCAAACGAAAAAATCATGTATATCATGTGATATCAAGGGTATCTCAAAGTCTATTGTATGAAGTGAAGAGAAAAGGTTTGGGGTTTGGAACATGAAATTTTCAAAAACATCACCAAAGCTCCATTTTGGAGTGACTAAGAAGGATCCAGGCTTAGTTTTTCATTTTCATGTTTTAAACTTGTTTAAATGTTGGTCAAAGTTAGGTTTGACCAGAATTCAAATGAGCATAACAAATTCAAAAAAAATCAAAAAAATGAAAAACCTGCGCACATAGTCTTCTTATGTCATATACTAACGATTTAAGTTGATAAACAATGTGTACATACATTCAAATGAAAAAAATCATGTATCTCATGTGATATCAAGGGTATCTCAAACTCTGTTGTATGAAGTGAAGAGAAGTGGTTTGGGGTTTGGAACATGAAATTTTCAAAAACATCACCAAAGCTCCATTTTGGAGTGACTAAGAAGGATCCAGGCTTAGTTTTTCATTTTCATGTTTTAAACTTGTTTAAATGTTTGTCAAAGTTAGGTTTGACGAGAATTCAAATGAGCATAACAAATTCAAAAAAAATAAAAAAAAAATTAAAAACCTGCTCACATAGTCTGTATATATAGAATAGATGTGTAGGAAAGTTATTTGGCTGATTTAGAAAAGGTCGAAAAAAACCTTGCTTAGAAATGAGGCCGTTTACCCTACCTTTGGAGCTCTTTTAAGCACATTTTTGGTACAAATTTTTGACATGACTTGCTCAAAACATGTACCATCATCATTCCAACATCATTCAAACATAGTTCTAACATAGGTCCAACATCATTCAACAGAAATACAACATTATTCATAATGTTTCATAAATTTTCATAAATAGCGTTGGGGCTTCTGTTTGATCCTTGAGCTTCTTGCCACCACTTTGCTCCTTGTGCTCCTTGTGCTCATTGTGCTCATTGCTTCTTCTCTTCTCCTCTTGGTTGTCGGTACCTTAAGCTTATGTTTGATCTTCGAGCTTCTTGCCACCACCACAGAGTTGTACAAAACATAAATGGTAATGAGATCATGTCAAGTGATAAATGTACAGTAGTATTGACAAGATTTACATACCTAGCAGAACTCACAACGACGGAAGGTTGGTCACCATTTGAAGCCTCACTTGGATCACCATTTGGAGCCTCACTTGGATCATCATTTGGAGGATATTTTGGATCATCGTCAAAATCATGCGGCTGTTGACCATCATAATTTGGAACCTCGTCAAAATCCTCATCTGTTGCAACCAGCTGTTGACCATCATTTTCATCATCTGTTGCAACCGGCTGCTGACCAACATTTTCATCATCTGTTGCAACCGGCTGCTGACCAACATTTTCATCATCTGTTGCAACCGGCTGCTGACCAACATTTTCATCGAAGCCTTCATCAAAACACTCTCCGAATGCTGGATCTACTGTGTTATCACAATACTTACCGAAATGACCAGACCCACCACACCTTGTGCACTTACGCATCCTCGCTTCAAGTCCAGCTCCTTCGCTGCGAGGTCTGATTCGACTTTTCCTTGGTCTACCTGCTGCTCTCTTCAGAACTGGAGCGCAAAGCTTGAATCCAGGGTCCACCATGTCCCATTGTTGTTTTCCCTCCAAAGCAGGTAAGGCATATGCATATGTGGCTTTGAACCTTGCAACAGAGTAGTAATCATGCACATACTGTTGTATGTTCCCTGCTGGACCTGAGAGAGAAGTGATGAAAAACAAGGCATGAATGCATGGCAACCCAATTATCTGCCATTGCCTACAACTGCAAGTTCTAGCTTCCAAATCCACTGGATATCTCCATTCCCTCTTCTCTTTATCCAAAAATGATATCTCTGCTGTGGTACCCGAGCAAAGAGTCATGTTCATTTCTAAGCCTGTTGTTTTCTGCTTCAGTTCATTCATCACGGCAGGGATGATAATGTGGCCCATGAATTTTGCCGCGGCTATTCCTGCACGATAATGAAACTTCTGCATGTATTCTATCCTTATCCTGTCAAGCAAATCCACCACATAAAGACCCTTTAGTTTTCGGATCGTTGAGTTGAAAGACTCTGCAAGATTATTGTGCACATAGTCAACTTTGCTCAGTTCACTGAATTGGCTTCTGGCCCATAACTTGGAGTGGTGTGTTTCCAAGTATTCCTTCACTTTGGGATTCATGTATAACTGCCTCAAGTGGTAGTTGTGCTTTTTCACACTGCAAGTCAAAGATGCTGGCCATAAATTGTCGGTATACACCTTTCCTTTGTATTTCTTCACAAAATTTGCAGCAAGGTGACGCATGCATTCCCTATGCTCTACTCCAGGGAACACATTGTCCACGGCCACTTCTAAACCTTTGCAGGCATCTGTATGAATTACCAACCCATTGGGATGTGCAATAGCCCGACGCAGATTATGCAAAAACCAAGTCCAGCTCTCCTCAGACTCTGTCTCCAGCACACCGTACGCAACTGGAAATACGAAACTGTGTGCATCAACTGCACAAGCTGCTACTAACTGTCCTTTAAACCTCCCTGTGAGAAAAGTAACATCAATAGCCAAATACGGCCTGCAGCCTGCCAAAAAAACCCAGGCGACAAGCCTCAAAGCAGATAAAAACCCTCCTAAAGCATTCCTTGGTCTTTGTCACTCCCCTGTGTAGGGTAACGCAGCAGAAAACAAAAAAATTCCGACCTACACACCAGCCCAGGACCACTATGGAGACTGCATACATGGTTTGATCTTTTTCGTTACCGACTCGTAGCGCAGCGGAAGTAGAGTCGATGACGATCGGCGGTGCAGATCCCCGCAGCTAGGATTTACAACCTCCCAACCGCGAGGATGTATACCCTCATCCGCCCCTCGGACAGCCCTCCGGGAGGTGGTCGGACAGTCCCCCGGACGGTGTCACGGACAACCCTTCGGGAGGACCATCGAAACTCGGACAGTCACTCGGACAGCCCTTCGGGAGGACCTTCAAAACTCGGACAGTCACTCGGACAGCCCTTCGGGAGGCACTCTCGAACTAAGACCGAAACTACGATCTCTCTACAGAGTTGCACACATACGGTGTCATCTATCCGGCAGGGCTTTGCCGTCCAGAACTAGTTCCCACCGGAACCCAGACAGCCTTTCGGCTCTACGAAACTATTTCGCTAGGATGGAGAGAGAAAGCCAGATCATGCATGGCACTTGTATGTGAGAAAGGGTAAGTCTTTAGGCAGCCCACTCCAACCCTATTTATAGGCCAGGCCCAAGGGTGGCTTCTCCAAGAAGCCAAGGGGGAAAATACCAAAGGGCCCTCAAGGTGGCTTCTCCAAGAAGCCACCCAAAAAGCACTTTCACTATTCACGACGACATTTTTCAGCGTCTGTTCGAACTGAAAATATTCATGTGGGCTTAGAACATTTCCAGTACCCACTAAAATAATTTTCGACGTGTTCCGAAACAATTCCGGATTACTGATTTTCATCTGCGAAAAGCAAACAAAGCGGTTTCGGCAGCTCCGGAACATTTCCGGTTTTTCTTCCGGAAAATTCCCAGAAGTTTCCAGAATGATTTTGGCACCCTCCAAGAATTATCAGGCGTGTGCCGAAACCAATTTGACTTAATGGTGTACTCCGAAACAACTTTTCGGTTTAGTGATTTTCATCTGTGAAAAGCAACTAAAGCGGTTCCGGCAGTCCGGAACATTTCCGGTTTTTGTCTCTGAAAAATCTCAGAAGTTACCGGAACAATTCTGGTACCCTCCAATAATTTCCAGGCATGTGCCGAAACCAATTTGACTTAATGGTACACTCCGAAACAACTTTTCGGTTTTACCGAAACTCTTCCGGTGTTCTCTCTCCGGAACTCTTCCGTTGTCTCCGAAACTTTTTCGGTGAATTTCTCTCAGACTCCCTGTCTAGTATTCAACAGATAGATGACCCTTAAGCATGTGACCCTATAGGTTCGGTGAAGTATAGACATGACCCGGAACCCCTTCCGATCAATGATCAACATCGGAGCCGTGGACACCCATATTGACCCCTATACCCACACGAATGAATATTCGAGTGAACCTCCAGTTGCCGTGTGCTATTCCTATTGCTTCGCGATATGTTACAAATACCCGAGGTGAGACATGTTGGCATCCCCATGGATCAACAACTTGTCCACTATGCCAGTTACCTCGTTACCGGTATTGTTCTCTTTTCTCATTCCCGTGTTCCGGCATCCCCGTGATCAAATCACAAAATGTCTGGCCAGACGATGATGGATACCGTAACACCGAGAGGGCCCAGAGATATCTCTCCATCGTCGGAGGCGCAAATCCCAATCTTGAGCTATCAAGTTACTTGACATACTTTTCCATGAACCCGTAAGCCGCCGTAATAGCCACCCATTTACGGATGACGTTTAACAAACCCCAAAGTTCATGAAGCAAGCATGAAGAAACTCGATACTCTCATGGTCTAAGGAATCATGCAAACGTTAACCATCTCTGTGTTATTAACCATTTAACTTGTGACGAATGTATCTCATAGCATAACATCAATTCGGGTCGATTCAACACAAATGTTCTTCTAACATTGTGCCCTCAAAGTTGCTGGCATAGACATGCCCATGATCAGGAAAACAGAACCATCATGCAACACTTCAGCTAGTCTTAGAGGCCAGACTAGGAATACATTTTACCGTTTATTATTCCACACGTGCATATGAGTCTTCCTCCGAGCCTCGTGGTTATTGTAGACTTGAGAACCATAGCAGTTATAGCATGGAACATAAACCTAATTATGAACAGGGAGATAATCAATAAAATTTATTATTGCCTCTAGGGCATATCTCCTACACCCTGAATGTGTACTCCACGGTGTGGTGGTCAATATCTACAATACTACCTGGGTTGGTTGTCCTCTCCACTTCACCTTTGAATGAATACAACAATTGAAAACTTTCTTGCCAGTTACCATAAATAGAATCCATAGCATGTTGTTTACAATTGAACACCCTCATGTATGGTAACTCTATCTTGAACTTGTCTTTGATGTTCTTCTGCAATTCCTTTGCACCCACTTGCTGGTTTTCTTTCACCCACTTCTTTACTTCTTCCGCCACCCATCTTGACTTGGCTCTACTGATTGTTTCCTTCCTAAGGGTTGATTCTTGGCATGTGTGCCTAAAAGGGTTCACTTTGACCTGAACATTCATGCTATTTCGCATTTTAGATGCGAGCATCCTCCATGGACAACCCTCAGTCGGACAGTGCACTCGGTAACGTACTTGATCGCTCTTGTCAATTTCGAAAGTACGTTATGCCTTGATGCAATACGTCACAAGTGCATTTCTACACTCACTCATGGATGCAAAAACGGAACCTTCTTCCATATGAGGGTTTAAAGGGTCCCATTCAACAGCTGCAAGGTCTTCGTCCTCAGCCACCTCGTCATCCTCCACACGGACATCATTGTCAGCCTCATCTTGGTTTTTAGCTTGAGGTGCCCGTCGTAAATTCTGAATTACATCATAATATAGCTTCTCTTCATCAACCCCAGAATTGTAGTCAGGCTCCACTTCAAGGGGGGCCCTTCTGCCGGTGCCCACGCTTGTCGAGCCACCATGTCGCCGTGCACTAACTGAATTGTTCTGGCTAGAGCTGCCATTACGGCGACATGGTTCTGCCCGAGAAGGTGCACCCGCCATCCTAGGTCCAAATGCCTGCTCAAGCACATCAATTTGCAGCCTCACATGAAAATTCTCTTTCTCCTTATGCTTAGCAAACATGGCAGCGATCTCTTCATCATTACTAACTGTCACCCATTTATTTTCCCCATCGTAGTATTTGTATTCCACTTCATCAAGCAAACCCCAAGGATATTGGCTGCAAATTACCTCCCCAAATTGTCTGAAACTCCAATTACAAGCCATTGGCAACAGATAATCGAAACCTCCTTGGAATTTCTTCTTATTCTTTGCCTTCAGGATGTACTGGTCCCTTCTAATGTGCACCAAGAAAGCAAACCGCAACTCCATCCTAACCCACGAAAAACAGAGACGCAATCAGCACACCAATAGCAAAATCAACCCTGTTCCAACTCGAATCGACTGTTGAAATGCACAAGGAAGCTCAATCTAAACAGGATGCGTGACTTACCCCTCAGGAACCCAGTCGTGGACGCGGCAGATCTCCGGCCCGATGCCTGCCTCGCCAAATACTCCGGGGTCGCCGCCGCTCGCCATTTCGCCCTGGGTTCACCCTCCTACTTCCTCTTTGTGCACCAGCCCCCACCTATCAGCGCTCCGGCCGGGCGCACGGAAGGAGGCCACGCCGCGGGTCGAGCAGGTGGCGGGCGCAGTGGCAGAACGAGCGCCCCACCCGTGGCATCGCAGGAAGGTGGTGGCGGAGCAGGTAGTGGTGGAGCAGGTGGCGGTGGAACAGGACGGCCGCGGCGGCGCCGCAGGTGGTGGGAGCAGGTGGCGGCACAAGGGACGCGTCGGGTGTGCCCGGTTCGGACCTAGGGCTTGTGGTCGTTGTGTGGTCCCACGTGTAAGCTCCGGACCCACTTCCATGCGGTCCCACGTGTAAGCTCCGGACCCACTACCCCTAACGCCAACAGACGGAATGGGCTGCAATCTGGCCGTTTGGCCTCGTCATAGCAGTTGCGCACGGACAAGGGGCAAAACTGAGCACCATTCGCAACTGAGGGCAAAACTGAGTACATGGACACCACTGAGGGCAAACAGATAATTAACCCTATTATGATACTGAATGTCCATGCGCTAGAGCATGCCCCCTAAGCTTCATTTAACTTACCCATGCTGGGAGCAGATTTCCTCCACCGTTTCGGCACAATTAGCGCAATGGACAAGCTTTACTTGAGCTACGTTTCCAAAAACAATGCTCGCAGAGATACAGATGGCTTGATCTGGCATGTTAAAACAGCCACAAATGTTTGTCCAGGCTTTTCTACTCATATTGTACATTACAAAATCACCTTACGACACAGGCCGATCTTTATCAGGATGGCGTGTCAGCTTCAGCAGCCTCTTGGCAATTTCCTGTCATCAAGTAACATACACTGTTGTTAACATGATTTTAATGATACCTTTACTCGGAACAGCGCAACAATAGGTACACCCCTATATCTCGCCTTCCGGGGGGGGGGCCTCGCTGAAGGGGAGGCCGAGATGGGCCAGCCCAGGAGTGCGGGAGGCCACGGCCTCTTTTTGTCTGTTTTTTCCCGTTTCTGTTTTCCTTTTTGCTTTATTTTGTACTTTTCTTTATATGTCAAAATATTCTAAATATATATATTACAAAAAACACTCTACAAATTACATTTTTAAAATGTTGACATAGTATTTGAAAATGTTAATCAAGCATTCGGACAAAGTGTTGAAAGTGTATAGAAAAGTTGTTGATCATGTATTAAAGTAGTGCAAAACTCCTTGATCATGAAATAAAATGTTGAACAAGTATTTAAAAAATGTTAATCAAGCATTTGGAAAATGTTAAATGTGCATAGAAAAGATGTTGATCATGTATATAAATATTTTAACCAAGCATTTCAAAACTATTGAATAAGTGTTGAAAAATGTTAGTCAAGCATTTGAAAAATGTTAAATGTGTATAGAATTTTTTTGACTACGTATTAAAAAAATTATAAAAATCAATTGACATTGTATATAAAAATGTCAATGAAACTTTTTATAAAATGTTGAACAAGTGTTTGAAAAACTTTAATCAAGCATTTGGAAAATGTTAAATTTGCATAGAAAAAATATTGACCATGTAATAAAAAATGTTACTCTTTTTATTTTAAACTTGTTAATTAAGCATTTAAAAAATGTATAGAAAAAAATGTTGGCCATGCATTAAAAAATGTTAATCTTGTATTTGAAAACTTTTAATCAGCATTTGAAAAATGTTTAAAATGTGTCCAAATTTTTTTGAACAGCTGCACTCCCACCCTGCATAATTCACTTTGTCTTTTAATGGGCCACAAGTCCCGACAGGCCCGTACGCCTGCGAAGTGGCTGGCACGAAAGATCCGTCGGTGCTTGCATGGATGTTTCAATTTTAAATTCATGAAGACTATTTAAAATATTAAGGGCATTTCTAAATTTATGAACATTTTTAGAATAATGGAATGCTTTAAAATTAAGTGGCGTTTTTTAATTGATCAAGATGTTTTTAATTCTAAAACATTTTTTTAGTATTCACGAATTTTTAAAAATTCCAGATTTTGTTTTGAAATTCGAAAATATTTTTTTGAAAATTTCTACATTAGCCGGGTTCGGAAATTAAAAACCGGCTCCATCCTGTGTGGCACGACTTAATGGAATAAAAACTGGCCAACCCAGCACACCGAGGATGCGGTTTTCTCCACCGTCTTAGTGACTCTGAGCACTCCTCCACGAGCTCTTTGAAATCACTATTATTAAGGGGTTCCTTTTGCAAATATCACTCATAGCTACTCTACATGTGCGTGCCATGTCCTAACCTAGGAATTTTAGTGGGAATCTTTCCCGTGCGCACGGGGATGGATGGGTTTGTTTGTAGATCCTATTTTTAAACAATATATCTATTGAACTGTGCGTCTAAATCACAAACTGTTTTCATCACACATTTGAGATGGCATCAAGCGGGGATACACGACATAAGGATTTGTTAGATCTCCAAACTGAACTTCGTCTTCACCATGTATGTGTTTTCATTGGTCCTAACGAACGATTGACAAGCGATCCCTTATTCCGCATCTCGAAAATCAATCGGCCCATAGCCGGAGGGATCATTCTAACAAGTTACCCAGCTTGAGTTTTTAGTCAATAAATAGATTGTGCACTTTAGCTAGGCCCAACACTAAACCCTCCACCTTTTTAACGATTACGAGGTTTATTCAAAGAGAAAAAATGCATAATGTAATCACATCATTTTTCCTCTTTTTTCTTGCAACATTTTGAAATTGGGAAATTGCGACAGGAGTAGGTGCTATTAGAGAACAATTAGCAGATTTGGATTTGCAAATTATTATAGAAAATTCTTTGGTCGAATGGAAGGAATTAGAAGACGAGGGGTAAAAATTTAGATCGTTTAAATGAACTTTTTTTTGTCAAAAACTATGCTCCTAAAATGAACTAGCATGAGCTTTCAAATTGTAGTGACTTGTGCTCTCACCGTCCCATGGGGTATTGCACAACTGTGTTTTTCAAATAAACTAATTTATGCTTTCCACATGCATGTGCTCCACCCAAAAACATGGTCGTGCTCCTGTTAGACGAAATCTGAAAACCCAAGGAAAAAAGACAAAAAATATTCAAAAACAATCTGAAAACCGAGAAAAACGCTTGAAAGAAAGGAAAAAACGCCTGAAAGAAAGGAAAAAAAAGCCTCAACAAGGTAGCCTCCAGCGCATCGCGTGACAAGTAGAGCTAGTTGCTCCGCGAGCTCTCTCTCCCTCTCTCTCTCCATGCTTCATGCAATTGGTTCAAAAAGTAAAAAAAAAAATAGCAGCGATAAGTGTCATACGTGTGGCACGAACACAAGACAACTTCGAATATTTTTGATCGTAAGTTTAGTGACACGAGGATGACAACTTTACTTGTTAAGCATGATAACTTTCTTGTGTGACAAATTTTAGATGTTTTTTTTAATGGCAACCTTATTTATAAAAAAGTCAAGCCCGGAGTGTTTCATGTCACACGTCGGGAAGTTTCAGGGCCTGTTTGCTGAAAACCATTAAGAGAAAGTTCTACTGTAACCGTGTTTATTCCGTCTCGACACTGCCCCGCGGTTGCAATGCTGCATCACGTCACGTGGTGGCCATGCATCAATGCATGCCCCATGACGATGAAGCTAGAGGAAAGCCAGACACCCATCGTCATGGCAGACGTGTTGGCAAAACCACGAGGAGGGCCGGAACAAGCGTGCATGGGTGCATAGCCCCCGCATGGCCATGTGATGCCACGTCTGCATCACACGTCAAACTCCACACACGCCCAAATACCCAATCACTCCATTACTAGTTTGATTTTAGCATGCATACGACGACGCTTCGTGGCAAGAGGCAGCTAGCAGCCAGCGACCAGCAGCCGGCGTCCGCAGACCGGTCAGAGAGAGACCAGCGGCGGCGGCAAATTGATCGACCCGGACGGGCTAACGGGCACGGCAGCCAGCACGCCCAACACCAGGCGGCCCTGTCGCGACGCACTCAATCACGCGCGGTTCTTGGGAAAGCTTGGCGGTGGCGCCTCGGACCTGTCAAAATCCGCGGAAAAGGACGCACGGATGGGGTGACGAAACGCAGCGCCGCTTGTTGGATTGGATTAGAATTTTCGGTGTTGTGCTTTCTCCGGCGCACGATCGTTCCTTTTCCATGTCCAGACGTTTCTCTTTTCACGAAGATAATCAAATACCATACGTCTCTGCAGTCCAAGTTGTTTGCAGATCATCCATAATAAATAAATAAATAAAAGGAGGTCGCCATATTTTTGTCTTGCAGATTTTTTATCTGGTTCCCTTGTTTTTCATCGATCATCCGTCGCTGACGCGTCACAACAGAATCATAAGACCTCTTTCAATGCAAAATGTTTAGATGAGGTGCTAAATGCATTAAATAGCTTAGCAACTCAACTCACAATACATAGGTGCTTAATTTATGGTTGCTAAGCTCATCTTATTTAATGATTTAGCACCTAGACTCTTTCATGTATTGGTCAGCTTCTTTCATTTAAGTGATTTGTCTAGGTTCGCGTGCTTGGCATTGGTTCTTCCTGGGGTCATCAAAGTGCTCTCTCTCCTCCTTAATTGTTGTGCCATGTCACTTTTTTTATTATGTGGCATGCTTAGCACCTGTTCATCGTGGAGCACTGGGAAGGGTCTAAGGCTACTCATAGTGAGGAGTATCATATATTAGTATCATACATATGATGCTAGTGTATGATACTACCTTTATAGTGCATAGTATTATAGAGTAGTATCATGTATGATCATATTTATTGCCATGCATGACACAAAGTAGCATAGCATTCAACATGATACGGTATCTACCTATGTTACTCTAACCCTCTCTCTCTTCTTTAATTCTTTTGCCACATCAGCATGTTTGCTATTCCCAAGTGCATGATACCACATAAGTTACCCCCACTATGGCCAGCCTAATACCGCGCTTGGAGGATGCATCGATCCATGTGTGTGTATAAATATGTGCACTTATTCACGTGACTCTCGTTTCAATTCAGTTTATTGACACTATTGTATGATACTAACTTCATAATGCATAGTATCATAGGTAATCTCATTTATTGACATGCATGACACATACTACCACTAGTAGAAAACAGGGCATTAGTCCCGGTTCCAGAGGGTCTTTAGTCCCGGTTCTGCAACCGGGACAAAACGATCGGGACTAATGCCCATCATTTTTAGTCCCGGTTGGCTTACGAACCGGGACTAAGGGAGCTCCACGTGGCCGCCCTGGGGCGCCCAGGCAGGAGGACCTTTAGTCCCGGTTGGTAACACCAACCGGGACCAAAAGGCGGTCACGCGTCAGCAGCTCGCAGGCGCTGGGTTTTTTTTCGAAAGGAGGGGTTTAGGGGTTTTCCTATTGTGTTCCCCCTTTTATTTTTGTGTTTACCATTTTTATTTTACGCTTTTCATTCAACTCGACGCTAGCTACTACATATAGCAATGAAGGAACCATTACACAACATCATCATGATCAATATATAGAGAGAAGTGACCTCTCTTTCTCCGTGCTTGGTCGAACAATATGCAACAAGTTTTCGTAAATCTATTCGACGCTATTACATATAGTACACGTTCATGCATATATACAATGTAACATCTCTTACGATCCTAACGTCTATTACCAACATAGCAATCGAGATCCTGATGGCATTCTCCGTCTTTAGGTATGACATGCTCAATAAAGAATCCCGCCAATTCCTCTTGAATTGCTCGTACGCGATCAGTTGGTAGGAGTTCGTCCCGCATCTGCCAGATCTAATTTAAAGAAGGGGGTCAATAAAACTCAACACAATTGATGGTAATAAAATAAAATTGTGAATATTGTTTACGTACTTCAAATTGTTCGTCAGATTGCCCCGGCCCCGCTCAGTGGTCAAGTGGCGAATGAACTCGCAAACGTAGTAAGCACATAAATTAGTCCCGGTTGCTTGCCACAAGCACTTTACGAGAATAGAGTTTAATCAAAATGATAATCAAGCATGATAATGGTATTGAAACTAGAATCAATGAGAGATGCGCGGTACTAGAGTAGTACTTACTTTGGGGTGTAAAAATTGCAGCTCTTTTTTCAATTTGACACCTGATACGTCTCCAACGTATCTATAATTTTTGCTTGTTCCATGCTGTTATATTATCATCCTTGGATTATTTACAATCATTTTACTACAACTTTATATTATTTTTGGGACTAACCTATTAACCTAGAGCCCAGTGCCAGTTCCTGTTTTTTTCGTGTTTTTGAGTTTTACAGAAAAGGAATATCAAACGGAGCCAAAATGGAATAAAAATCTACGGTGAATTTTTATGGACGAGAAGAAGCCCAGGGAGAGCTGGAGTTGGGCCAGGGGAGCCACGAGGCCACCACAAGCCAGGGGGGCGCGCCCCCCCCTAGGACGCGCCCCCTAGCTTGTCGTCACCTCGTGGCCCATCCTGACTTGTTTCCACCGCCATAAATTTCTATAAATACCAAAAACCCCAGAAACAAACCTAGATCGGGAGTTCCGCCGCCGCAAGCCTCCAGAGCCACGAAAAACCAATCGGGAGCCCGTTCCGGCACCCTGCCGGAGGGGGAAACCATCACCGGAGGCCATCTTCATCATCCCGACGCTCTCCATGACGAGGAGGGAGTAGTTCACCCTCGGGGCTGAGGGTATGTACCAGTAGCTATGTGTTTGATCTCTCTCTCTCTCTCGTGTTCTTGAGATGGCACGATCTTGATGTACCGCGAGCTTTATTGATATAGATGAATCATATGGAGTTTTCCCCTCTCTATATTCTTGTGATGAATTGAGTTTTCCGTTTAAACTTTTCTTATCGGATTGAGTCTTTAAGGATTTGAGAACACTTGATGTATGTCTTGCAATGGGATATCCGTGGTGACAATGGGATGTTCTATTGATCCACTTGATGTATGTTTTGGTGATCAACTTGCGGGTTCCGTGACCTTGGGAGTCTATGCATAGGGGTTGGCACACGTTTTCGTCTTGACTCTCCGGTAGAAACTTTGGGGCACTCTTTGAAGTTCTTTGTGTTGGATTGAATAGATGAATCTGAAATTATGTGATGCATATCGTATAATCAAACCCACGGGTACTCGAGGTGACATTGGGGTATCTAGGTGACATTAGGGTTTTGGTTGATGTGTATCTTAAGGTGTTACTTTAGTACGAACTCTAGGGCTGTTCGTGACACTTATAGGGATAGCTCATAAGATTGATCGGAAAAGATAACTTTGAGGTGGTTTCGTACCCTACAATAATTTCTTCGTTTGTTCTCCGCTATTTGTGACTTTGGAGTGAACTCTTTGTCGCGTGTGAGAGATTTACATATGATTCAACTATGTTAGTATTGTTGAGAGAACTTGCACTAGTGAAAGTATGAACCCTAGGCCTTGTTTTCAAGCATTGCAATACCGTTTTTGCTCATTTTTGTTACTTGCTACCTTGCTGTTTTTATATTTTCAGATTACAAAAACCTATATCTACCATCCATATTACACTTGTATCACCATTTCTTCGCCGAACTAGTGCACCTATAAAATTTACCATTGTATTGGGTGTGTTGGGGACACAAGAGACTCTTTGTTATTTGATTGCAGGGTTGCTTGAGAGAGACCATCTTCATCCTACACCTCCCACGGATTGATAAACCTTAGGTCATCCACTTGAGGGAAATTTGCTACTGTCCTACAAAACTCTGCCCTTGGAGGCCCAACACGAGTCTACAAGAAGAAAGTTGCGTAGTAGACATCAAGCTCTTTTCTGGCGCCGTTGCCGGGGAGGCTAGGTAAGCGGCACTCACATCCCGTCAACGAAGCTCTTTTCTGACGCCGTTGCCGGGGAGGTGAGTGCTTGAAGGTATATCTTTAGATCTTGCAATTGAATCTTTTAGTTTCTTGTTCTTCATTAGCTTGGTTCTATAAAAGAAAACTACAAAAAAATGGAATTGAGGTTGCCTCATATGCTTCATCTTTTTAATGTCTTTCGTGAAAATGATGAAAAGGAAAATTGTGCTCAAGTGTTAGAAGAAGAAGTTATTAAAATGTTTGGCACTAAATCTTTGTATGATGAGCATGATTGCAATGTTGTTAGTATGAATTCTCTGAAAATTCATGATGCTAATGATATGCAAAGCCATAAGCTTGGGGATGCTATGTTTGATGAAGATGATATTTTTTGTCCCCCAAGTTTTGATGAGCAAATATATTATGATGATGGCAAGCCTCCTATCTATGATGATTATGATGATGACATGTATGCTATAAAGAGTGATAGTAACCATGAAACTTGTCATCATGATTTTAATATTCAAAGTGGTTATGTCAATCAAGTATCTCATGATAGTTATTTTGTTGAGTTTGCTCCCACTACTTTGAATGAGAAGAATTTTGCTTGTGTGGGTAGTCATAAAAATTCTATGATTGTAGATCATGAAGATAATGCTTTATGTGCTGGTTATATTGTGAAATTCCTTCATGATGCTACTGAAAATTATTATGAGAGAGGATCTTATGCTTCTACATATTGCAATAATATCAAGTTTCCTCTCTATGTGTTGAAAGTTTTAAAGTCATGCTTGTTTTGCCTTCCTATGCTAGTTGATTCTTGCTCCCATAAATTGTTTGCTCACAAAATCCCTATGCATATGAAGTGGGTTAGACTTAAATACGCTTGTCATGAGATTCATGATGCTCTCTTACATGTTTCAAATACTATTCCTATGTGAGCATCATTGAAATCATCATGCCTAGCTAAAAGGCATTAAAGAAAAGCGCTTGTTGGGAGGCAACCCAACACTTTTACTTTCTGTTTTTGTGTGTTCACATGATTAAGCTACTGTATTAATCATGTTTTGTGTCTTTTATTTCAATAAAGTGCCAAGTAAAGCCGTTGGGATAGTGTGGATGATAGTTGACTTGATTCTGTGCAAAAACAGAAACTTTTGCTCTCAGTCCAGGAATTTTGTAAATTCACTGGAACGTGCTTTTGATCTGAATTTTTTACACATGATTGATATACAAATTTCCCAGGTTGTCCTAATTTTTCAGAATTTTTAGAGACAGGGAAGTATGGTCACACTACAGATCTTCACAGACTGTTCTGTTTTTGACAGATTCTGTTTTGCATGCATAGTTTGCTTGTTTTAGTGTTCCCATAGCTTATATTGAGTGATATAAATTATGGGAATGATAGAATACAGTAGGTATGATGTGGAAACAATTATGAATCTTGTCTTGACAGTACCTAAGTGAATGATTTATTTTTATTATACTAACACATCTCACGAAGTTCCGTTAAGTTTTGTGTGATTGAAGTTTTCAAGTTTTGGGTGAGACACCGATATGAGGAGAATAAGGAGTGAAAAGAACCTAAGATTGGGGATGACCAAGGCACCCCCAAGGCAATATCCAAGGAATAATCAAGCGCCTAAGCTTGGGGATGCCCCGGAAGGCATCCCCTCTTTCATCTTCAACACTATCGGTATATCTTACTTAGAGCTATATTTTTATTCGTCACATAATATGTGCTTTGCTTGGATCGTCATTATATTTTTATTTTATCTGTTAGGTGTTATTTATAATCTTGTTTTTCAATAAAAAGTTCCAAGAATTGCCTTAGGATGCTTGCATTGCATGTTTTGATGAGTGCTGTGTAAAAACAGAAACTTTGGATGTAGTGTTTGAATTTTCATATTTTACTGGAAGGTGGAAAGTTTCTGAAATTTTTACACAGTGTTGTCATATAAATTTTATAGCATGTCATAAATTTTTAGAATTTTTTGAGTTACATAAGTACACTGTTTTTATAAATTGCTACAGACTGTTCTGTCTGGACAGATTGCTGTCATAGTTTTGTTATCTACTTATCCTATAGTTTCCATAGCCTATATTGGTAGATATAAACTATGGAAACGATAGTAAACAGTAGAGGATGTTTGAAAATTATTATGCAACTTTTCTTGGCAGTACATAAAGAGTTGATTTATTATTATGTGTACTAACCTATCTCACGAGTTCTTTTCGAGTTTTGTGTGGATGAAGTTTTTGAGAGTAGGTGAAACCGGGATATGAGAGGATTGAACGAGATACAAAAGCTCAAGCTTGGGGATGCCCAAGGCACCCCAAGTAAATATTTCAAGAAGTCTCAAGCATCTAAGCTTGGGGATGCTACGCATCCCACCTCTCTTCATCAACAATTATCGGTTAGCCTATGTTGAGCCTAAATTTTTATTCGTTCACATGATGCGTGCTATTCTTGGAGTGCTATTTTTCTTTTAGTTTCTGTTGAATAAAATACTAAGATCTGAAAATATTTATTGAGGGAGAGAGAGTCCTCACACAGCTTCTTAATTGTTTGATTACTCATTGATCTTCACTTATATCTTTTGTGAGTAGCTTGTCATTTCCTCTCATGCTTCAATTATACCTTTTTGAGGGAATAAAATCTTTATGCTCATGTGCTTCACTTAAATTTATTTGAGCTTGCCAAAAAGCAATGGCAATATACAAAACTAGTCCCAAAGTGATAGATATCCAAGGAGGATACAATAAAAACTTTCATGAAGATCATTGGACAAATTAAACTTGATTCCTTGTAATAGTTTCGAAACATGATGATAGTAATATGTGAGTCATGTCAATGAGTAATTATGCTTAGTAGGAATATTGGTGTTAAGGTTTGTGATTCCCTATGCATGCACGAAAGTCAATAGTTATGCAATGAAGTTACATCCTACTTGTGGTGCATTATTCGGTATTAGTTATGACTCAATGCTCACTTATGTGATTTTTCGTTCCTTGGTTTGGTTGCTTCCCAATCTATTTGCTAACCTCCATTTGTACTAAGTAGAAATACTACTTGTGCATCCAAAATCCTTAAACCAAGTTTTGCCTTATGAGTCCACCATACCTACCTATATGTGGTATTTCCATGCCGTTCCAAGCAAATTTGTATGTGCCATCTCTAAATCTTCAAAATAAATTTTCTCTTTTGTGTGCCCGTACCGCTCATGAAACGGTGAGGAGTATCCAATAGTTTTCCATGCTAGGTGTGTTATTCTCATGATATGTGTTGATTCACTATCATTCACGAGAAAGTGGCTGGTATTCGGGATGCCCAGTCCCATGCTCAAAATTCAAATAAAAAAAATAATGAAACAAAACTCCCCCAGGATTGTTGTTGGTATGGACGGTACCCGTGGATTCGGCTCGCCGTGGAGTGTGATTGATTGGTGGAGGGGGAGTAAAAACTTTACCATTCTGTTTGGGAACCACCTATAATGTATCTAGCATGGAAAGTATTGTGAGCTACTTCGTTGTTTTCGTTGACAGGAAAAGCATGCCACTCAAAATATTTTTCTCTCTCAATTTAAACCTTGAGCCCTGGCACCTCTACAAATCCCTACTTCCCTCTGCGAAGGGCCTATCTATTTACTTTATGCAAATTTTATTTTTGCTTTGAGTCTCCATCTTCTCTTATAAGCACCAACCAGGCGGCACTGTGATCGTACTTGAGCATTGGGCATAGCTAATATTTGAGTGTGTTTCATGAATGGATCAATGATTGAGCATGATGGGCTAGGGATAACTTTCTTTAGTGTTGATATTTTGAAAGACATGGTTGCTTGTTGGCATGCTTTAGTATTGAAGTCATTATGTTAAAACTAGATTATTGCTTTGAATCATTTACAAGTCCAAATATCCATGCTATACAAAGAAGAAAAGAATATGATGAACATGTTGGGCAGCATTCCACATCAAAAATTCTGTTTTTATCATTTACCTACTCGAGGACGAGCAGGAATTAAGCTTGGGGATGCTGATACGTCTCCAACGTATCTATAATTTTTGCTTGTTCCATGCTGTTATATTATCATTCTTGAATGTTTTACAATCATTTTACTACAACTTTATATTATTTTTGGGACTAACCTATTAACCTAGAGCCCAGTGCCAGTTCCTGTTTTTTCTGTGTTTTTGATTTTTACAGAAAAGGAATATCAAACGGAGCCAAAATGGAATAAAAATCTATGGTGAATTTTTATGGACCAGAAGAAGCCCAGGGAGAGCTGGAGTTGGGCCAGGGGAGCCACGAGGCCACCACAAGCCAGGGGGGCGCGCCCCCCCTTGTCGTCACCTCGTGGCCCATCCTGACTTGTTTCCACCGCCATAAATTCCTATAAATACCAAAAACCCCAGAAACAAACCTAGATCGGGAGTTCCGCCGCCGCAAGCCTCCAGAGCCACGAAAAACCAATCGGGAGCCCGTTCCGGCACCCTGCCGAAGGGGGAAACCATCACCGGAGGCCATCTTCATCATCCCGACGCTCTCCATGACGAGGAGGGAGTAGTTCACCCTCGGGGCTGAGGGTATGTACCAGTAGCTATGTGTTTGATCTCTCTCTCTCTCATGTTCTTGAGATGGCACGATCTTGATGTACCGCGAGCTTTATTGATATAGATGAATCATATGGAGTTTTCCCCTCTCTATCTTCTGGTGATGAATTGAGTTTTCCCTTTGAAGTTTTCTTATCGGATTGAGTCTTTAAGGATTTGAGAACACTTGATGTATGTCTTGCAATGGGATATCCGTGGTGACAATGGGATGTTCTATTGATCCACTTGATGTATGTTTTGGTGATCAACTTGCGGGTTCCGTGACCTTGGGAGTCTATGCATAGGGGTTGGCACACGTTTTCGTCTTGACTCTCTGGTAGAAACTTTGGGGCACTCTTTGAAGTTCTTTGCGTTGGATTGAATAGATGAATCTGAAATTATGTGATGCATATCGTATAATCAAACCCACGGGTACTCGAGGTGACATTGGGGTATCTAGGTGACATTAGGGTTTTGGTTGATGTGTATCTTAAGGTGTTACTTTAGTACGAACTCTAGGGCTGTTCGTGACACTTATAGGGATAGCTCATTGATCGGAAAAGATAACTTTGAGGTGGTTTCGTACCCTACAATAATTTCTTCGTTTGTTCTCCGCTATTTGTGACTTTGGAGTGAACTCTTTGTCGCGTGTGAGAGATTTACATATGATTCAACTATGTTAGTATTGTTGAGAGAACTTGCACTAGTGAAAGTATGAACCCTAGGCCTTGTTTTCAAGCATTGTAATATCGTTTTTGCTCACTTTTGTTACTTGCTACCTTGCTGTTTTTATATTTTCAGATTACAAAAACCTATATCTACCATCCATATTACACTTGTATCACCATCTCTTTGCCGAACTAGTGCACCTATACAATTTACCATTGTATTGGGTGTGATGGGAACACAAGAGACTCTTTGTTATTTGATTGCAGGGTTGCTCGAGAGAGACCATCTTCATCCTACACCTCCCACGGATTGATAAACCTTAGGTCATCCACTTGAGGGAAATTTGCTACGGTCCTACAAAACTCTGTCCTTGGAGGCCCAACACGAGTCTATAAGAAGAAAGTTGCGTAGTAGACATCAACACCCTTAACCTGTTTGGTGAACTTTTTCCAAACCCTGCCCGGCAAAGAAAATGATTACTTGATATTAGGAAATGAACGAAAGTTGCCGATATGGTGCGATAATGATTGAACTTACTTCTGAAGCATTTGACTCATGCCCGTCCACTCCTTAGGGTCTTTACGTCTCGAGTCCAAGACAGTTACTTTTCCCTCTTCAAGCTGAATGTCTAGCAGAATAAAGTGGAAACTGCGCACACATAATTCATTAATTGCACTTAACCTCGAGTAAGCGAAACAGAATGTGCACAAGATAGTAACACTCACTTGAAGTTGTAAGGAAATAGTATTTCCTTTCTGGTTTGTTGTCCAAGTAACGCATCTAGCAAATTTTTCTCTGTATCAGCGGGAAATTCTTTTAATGTATGTTCATTAATGAAATTTGGGTCAATGAACCCAATGTCATAGATTTGTAGTTGTTTGCATTCGAGGATCGTCATTCTGCATAATATAGTGTGAGGATAATTAATACATGCAATGAACGAGCTGAGCTAGAGACTTAATTACACGAAAAATACTTACAGACAATAGGAACTGACGATAGTTTTGTCGAGCTCCTTTTGGTTGTATAACTGAAAAATTTCTTCAAATTCAATGAACAACATCTGCTTTCCATTGAAGAAGTGCTCATTTTTTATTCCCACCAAGATATTGTTGTTCCCCTCCTTGCAGGCTTCCAAGTACCATTCATGCAAATGTCGCATCCTCATTGGTAGACCCTTGAGCTCCTCACGTGTGACGAGAGGCTTCCCGTGCTCGTATCTTAAGGATGGTACTACCTCGGCCGTTTCGAACTGTACCGAATCGGGTAAGTAATCATCAGCGGTGATAGCAAGATCATCAGCCGCTTTCTCTGGATCATTAGCGATATCGGTAACCACCTTGAGCGGAGGGCACGATTGCAGTTCTTGTTCGCCGAGCTGGGGAATTGTTTTCCACTTCTTGAGCCACTTCTACTTAAGCTTCCCGACCACCTCGCTTGATCATATTTCTTTTGAATATATTGGTCATAGTTTGATGGCGGCGGAGGCGGTGGTGGTCGCCTAAGGGCATCTAGAGTTCGCTTCGCTTTCACCGGATCTATTTTCTCCTCTTCAGGTGGGCGTTTCGGTGCGAGCTGGCGTTTCACATCGGCATCCACGATCTCGTTGAGTTCCTCCTCAGACCTCTCGTAGGGTAACTTGGGAAGAGGCTTGAGGCTTGGGCCGTATCTGAATCTCCTCCGTTTCGTACTGCTGCTAGCCGCCGGAGTGACGGCGCCTCTCTTCCGCTGTTGCTTAGGCGGCGGAGGAGGCGGAGTCCGATGACGTGGCGGAGACAGCTGAGGCGGAAGAGGATTCTGCTGAGGGGCCTCCTCCGTCGGAGTCCGCTGAGGCGGCGGAGACGGCTGACGCGCCGGAGACGGCTGACGCGCCGAAGACGACTCAGGCAGCGGAGACGGCTGACGCACCGGAGACGGCTGACGCACCGGAGACAACTCAGGCACCGGGGCCTCCTCCGCCTGAGTCTGCTGAGGCGGCGTCCATTATGGAAGCACGATGTGTTCCTTTCTTCATAGACAGGTAGTCCTTAAGGCATATCGAAGAAGAAGCTCCCCTTCACCTGTAGCGTACTCAAGCTCCAGCCCATCAAATCCGTCCATTATTTCATCCACCCCGACAATAGCAAAGCCAGCTGGAACCGGAGTGCAATGGAAAGTTGCATCAGGTCGAGGAGGTAAGACATAGCCGACCGCCGCCTTCAAGGTCAGGTTATGACATTTCGCCATTAGCACACAATGTTCATTATGCGTGATACCATCCACGGGGTAGCGAGGAGCCGTGCTATCAGGATGAACGAGCTCAGTGGAAGCCATGCTGCTTCTCCGCTGAGATGGTGGGGTAGCATCGTGGGTAGTCTTCAATGAAGGATCTTCGTGCCGCTGAGATGGTTGGCCGGTAGCTCGCTGGCTCTCAAGTGCCTCTAGTTTCGCTAATCTTTCATTCAACTTCCGCATTTCGCTTGCTTCCTCTTTCTTCTTTCTCTGTCGGCTTCTGTAACCAGCGCTGTCGGGAAACCCAACCTTCCACGGAACGGAGCCTGATGTGCCTCGTGTTCGTCCAGGGTGTTCAGGATTCCCGAGGGCAAATGACAGCTCGTCCTTCTCTCTGTCGGGAACGAATGTCCCTTCCAGTGATTTCTTGATTGTTTCCTCAAGCTTTTTGAATGGTATTGCAAGTTGAGCTTTCGTCCAGACACACTCCCCTGTTTCTGGGTCCAAAGTTCCCCCAACCCCGAAGAACCAAGTCCTTGCCCGATCTGGCCAGTGCAATGTCTTTGGTTGGACATCTTTAGCAAGCAGGTCTTGCTCAGCTTTGTCCCACGTAGGCCGGGCTTTGCTGTAGCCACCTGACCCCGTAACATGGTGATACTCCTTCCTTGCGGCATTTTTCTTATTTGTAAGTGACCTGTTCTTAGCCTTCTCCGATTTCTTGTAGGCCACAAATGCGGGCCAGTGATCTCTCATCTTCTCATATTGACCTCTGAATTCTGGAGTCTTGTCTTTCTCGACAAACTTCCTGTTCAATACTTTCTTCCAGTTCTTGAATAGTTCTGCCATCTTCTTAAGAGCAAACGCCCTGACCTTTCGCTGTATAACTGGGTTATTCGGATCCAACTCTGGCGGTAGGCTGAAATTTCTCATCAGATTGGTCCAAAGATCATCTTTCAGTCTATCGCTGACATAAGGAACTTGAGGGTCCTTCTTCTTATTCCATTCTTGGCAGCTGATCGGGACGATGTCCCTAACAACCACTCCGCACTGATGTATAAATTTGTTCTTGGTCCGGTAGGGAGCAATCGGTTGGCCTTCTGGAGAGACTTCTTCGATCGTGAACCTTTCTTGCGCGTCCAACCTTCTCACCGGGCCTCGTCTCCTTACCGAAGTGGAGCTCGATCCGGATGGCTAATTAAAAGAAGAAAGAAGCGTTAATATATGTACATACAAAAAATTTAATGCATCTAGTCAGCAGAGGATTAATTAATATATACCTCGCCGGACTTTGAAGCAGTTATGGCTCCCTTCTCCATTCGATCACCGGAGCCGTCATGATCTCCTTCATCCCCAGTTCGATCACCGGAGCAGTCATGATCTCCTTCCTCCTCACCGGAGCCGCCATCCTCTCTTTCCTCACCATCGGTCTCGTTGAGAAACGACAAGCAGTTGAGATCGATATCACCTCCGTCGCGGATTATATCCCCCAACAACTCTTCTTTTTCTAAGTCTCTGTCCGACATAGTTTCTGCAAATATTACAACGTGGCAATATACAACCATGAGAGATGCATCGATTAGTGGCAAACATCATGCAAAGTTCACAAGTTTTATAACAGTTAGTTTCAGACGATCGTCGAGGACTCCTCCCCCCTCATGTCTGATGAGTCGTCCTATCTTTCGAGAGAGGATACTTTGCGGACCGCCTCTCTCATGGTCGTTTGTAGTGAAGGCTGAATGGCCCAATATGCTTAGCGTAGTATTTTGACGGGGATGGCGGGTTTCGGGTTCGGGTATTATTGAAACGGGTTTGAACCCGTGACCGCCTCTCTCATGGTCGTCAAGGATACTTGCGGACCCCCACCCCCTCATGTCGAAGTTATCATTCTACGAACATATGAAAATTCTCAAGTGCATTATGTTCATATATATGGTGGGACTGGCAACCTATGAAGCACCGATACAGCGACATTGATACGGTGATACGGGTACGGCGATACGGGATACGACAATTTTTTAAAAATCTCACTATCATCAATGGGGATAAAAATCTCACTATCACATGAACATATACATACATACATACATGAAAAAAAATAGTGCCATACATATACAGAACATATACATACATACATGAACATATATACGTACATACATTAAAAAAATAGTGCCATACACAAATAGTGCCAATGGCGACGGCAGCGCAGGGGGGCGGCGGCGACGGTGGCGACAGCGGAGGCCTTGGGAAAGGGGGGAGCTCACTGGGGGCGCGGCGATGGAGCTGGAGGCCGGCGACGTCGACGAGGGCCGGCTCGGGGGCACGCGGCGACGGGGCGGAGAGCGCGCGAGGAGGTCCGGCGCCGGCGACGGTCATCGGGCTCGGGGACGGCAGGGCGACGGCGAGGGCGACGGCAAAATCTGGCAGCCTGATGGCGTCGATGTCGTCGTTGGCGCCGTCGGGGGAGAGGAGAGAAGAAACTGCAGATGGATTGGAAAAACTGCTAAGTCCAGCTTATATAGCCCCCCCCTTTAGTCCCGGTTGGTGGCTCCAACCGGGACTAATGCCCCCTTTAGTCCCGGTTGGTGCCACCAATCGAGACTAAAGGTCAATTTTCAACAGCCCAAAGGGCGGGAAGCAGAGACCTTTAGTCCCGGTTGGTGGCACCAACCGGGACTAAAGGGGGGCATTAGTCCTGGTTGGTGCCACCAACCGAGACTAAAGGGTTGTGCTTCCCGTACCAAAAGTTTAGTCCCACATCGCTAGTCGAGAGGGGCTCGGAGTGGTTTATAAGCGCTGCTGCCGCTGCCCTCTCGAGCTCCTCTCTAATGCAGGCAGTACATGCCTATTTGACGCCTTGTTGGGCCTGCTAGCACTGCGGGCCTGTATCCTGGCCCATTTGTAGGGTTTCTAGTCGTATGCAGGCCGTTGTGCCTAGTAGGTGGGTCTTTTTTTTGCATATATTATGATTTTTAATGTTATTTTTTGCATATGTTATTTTTAGTTATATAATTTTAGTTGCATAAGTTTTATTTTTTATTGATTCTTTTTGGTTGATTCCTTTTGCTATTAGAGTTTTATAAAAGCTTTTTAGTTTCTATTAAAGCTTGTAATAAAATATACTTTATGAAAATTCAATATGCACCATTCAAAGCCACATCATCACTTTTCAACCCTTATCTGACTTTATTTGCTATTTTTCAAGCATTTCATGATTTATTTTGAGCTAAGATGACCCTGAGATTGAAAAGCACTGCAAATGAACTCTGAAATGGTTGAAAATTGGCATGGTATCATAATTTCACCCACATAGCATGTGCTAAAAAGTTGAGAGGGTTACGGGAAAAACTGGATGCACTTCGTGTACAAACTGGACAATCTCCTTCGAAGTATCAAGGTTTCGGACGAAAACTCGTCTATTACAAAGGGATTTCATTTTTTAAACATATTTTAACTCAAGACTTTTTATGCATTCAGTATGCACCATTCAAAGCCACATCATCACTTTTCAACCCTTATCTGACTTCATTTGCTATTTTTCATGCATTTCATGATTTATTTTGAGCTAAGATGACCCTGAGATTGAAAAGCACTGCAAATGAACTTTGAAATGGTTGAAAATTGGCATGGTATCATAATTTCACCCACATAGCATGTGCTAAAAATTTGAGAGGGTTACGGGAAAAACTGGATGCACTTCGTGTACAAACTGGACAATCTCCTTCGAAGTATCAGGGTTTCGAACGAAAACTCCTCTATTACAAAGGGGTTTTATTTTTTTAAACATATTTTAACTCAAGACTTTTTCTACATTCAATATGCACCATTCAAAGCCACATCATCATTTTTCAACCCTTATATGAATTCATTTGCTATTTTTCATGCATTTCATGATTTATTTTGAGCTAAGATGACACTGAGATTGAAAAACACTGCAAATGAACTCTGAAATGGTTGAAAATTGGCATGATATCATAATTTCACCCACATAACATGTGCTAAAAAGTTGAGAGGGTTACGGGAAAAACTGGATGCACTTCGTGTACAAACTGGACAATCTCCTTCGAAGTATCAAGGTTTCGAACGAAAACTCGTCTATTACAAAGGGATTTTTCATTTTTTTAACATATTTTACCTCAAGACTTTTTCTGCATTCAATATGCACTATTCAAAGCCACATCATCACTTTTCAACCCTTATCTGACTTCATTTGCTATTTTTCATGCATTTCATGATTTATTTTGAGCTAAGATGACCCTGAGATTGAAAAGCACTGCAAATGAACTCTGAAATGGTTGAAAATTGGCATGGTATCATAATTTCACCCACATAGCATGTGCTAAAAATTTGAGAGGGTTACGGAAAAAACTGGATGCACTTCGTGTACAAACTGGACAATCTCCTTCGAAGTATCAGGGTTTCGGACGAAAACTCGTCTATTACAAAGGGATTTCATTTTTTAAAACATATTTTAACTCAAGACTTTATCTGCATTCAATATGCACCATTCAAAGCCACATCATCACTTTTTAACCCTTATCTGACTTCATTTGCTATTTTTCATGCATTTCATGATTTATTTTGAGCTAAGATGACCCTGAGATTGAAAAACACTTCAAATGAACTCTAAAATGGTTGAAAATTGGCATGGTATCATAATTTCACCCACATAGCATGTGCTAAAAAGTTGAGAGGGTTACGGGGAAAACTGGATGCACTTCGTGTACAAACTGGACAATCTCCTTCGAAGTATCATGGTTTCGAACGAAAACTCGTCTATTACAAAGTGATTTCATTTTTTTAAACATATTTAAACTCAAGACTTTTTCTGCATTCAATATGCACCATTCAAAGCCACATCATCACTTTTCAACCCTTATCTGGCTTCATTTGCTATTTTTCATGCATTTCATGATTTATTTTGAGCTAAGATGACCCTGAGATTGAAAAGCACTGCAAATGAACTCTGAAATGGTTGAAAATTGGCATTGGTATCATAATTTCACCTACATAGCATGGGCTAAAAAGTTGAGAGGGTTACGGAAAAAACTGGATGCACTTCGTGTACAAACTGGACAATCTACTTCGAAGTATCAGGGTTTCGGACGAAAACTCGTCTATTACAAAGGGATTTCATTTTTTAAACATATTTTAACTCAAGACTTTTTTTGCATTCAATATGCACCATTCAAAGCCTAAAATTGAAAAGCACTGCAAATGAACTCTGAAATGGTTGAAAATTGGCATGGTATCATAATTTCACCCACATAGCATGTGCTAATGTATCAAAAAACCATTACAGAACATTATGAATAGAGAAGTGACCAAATTAATACAAGTTCATCATCACATTAAAACCAAAATACAGTAGTGATCAAAAGTTATAGAGGAAAAAATAAATACATTAAGTTCATACATAGTTCTCATAGAACAAAATATAGCTCTCTAGAGCATCTAATTAAAACATAAATTGAAACTAACATACAACTATGTAAAACATTTAAATGCAACAACAAATGCGATCATAATCGCAACTAATGTAGCAATTGATCCAACATCATAATGATACCAAGACTCATTATCAATGGCATATTTTCTTATCTTTCTAATCTTCAAGCGCATTGTATCCATCTTGATTTTGTAGTCATGGACGACATCGGCAACATGCAACTGCAATTTCATCTTCTCCTCCTCAATTCTTTTCAATTTTTCTTTTCAAATCCTCGTTTTCTTTTTCAACTAAATTTAACCTCTCGACAAGAGGGTCGGTTGGAATTTCCGGTTCACATACCTCCTAGAATAAACACATCTATGTCATGTTGGTCGGCATAATTGTCATAAACACTAAATGAAACAAATAGTTATAAAAGATAATATACCATATCCGAATCATAGACCGGACGAGGTCCGACGTGGGCGGATACCATAACCATGGACCTATATAATAACAAACAATAATAAAAGTAAGAAATTTATACAAGTATCTATGTAAACCATACAAATAAGAACTTTTTTCTTTTAAAAAAGAAGATAAGAACAAGAGGCTCACCACGGTGGTGCCGGCGACGAGATCGACGCGGGCGATCGACGACGGTGAGGACGGGGATGGGACGTGACGGGCCGTAAAACGTAGACAAATCTTGAGGAAAATGAAGCTTGGAGGTCGAGCTTGAAGAGGAGAAAGCTTAAGCATGGCTCTGGCATTTCATCGAACACCTCGTGTGCATAGGAGGTGAGAGCAGAGCAGCACACACCTCACACGCGCCGGCCGGCCAAAAAAACAGAGTGAGCGGGCAGGGGCAAGCATATATATAGGCATATCTTTAGTCCCGGTTCCAGCCACCAACTGGGACTAAAGGGGCTCGGCCAGGAGCGAGGCCCTTTAGTCCCGGTTCGTGTCTGGAACCGGGACTAAAGGGGTCATACGAACCGGGACTGGTTCCTGCCGAGGCCCGGCCGGCGCCCTGGCCTCATGAACCGGGACTGATGCACCCATTAGTCCCGGTTCGTAACAAGACCGGGACTAATGCAATATTCTGACCCGTTTTAAAGCTCTGTTTTCTACTAGTGTACCTATATGTAGTAGTAGCATAGCATTTAACATGATACGTTATCTACCTATATGTTACTCTAACCCTCTCTCTTCTTTATCTGTCTGTCGCATCAGCGTGTTTTTTAATTCTAAATACATGATACTACTAGCTAAGATACCCTCACTATGTCCAGTTTTAGCACCTATACATGATGAAGCATTGGAAGGGCCTTAAAACGCTTCAGGATGCGCGCACATTAATCGTTGGTGCTCACGCAAGTATTCGCCGATGCTTTTTCTTTCATATTGAATTTAATGAACTTGCAAGTTGAAGTTAAACTTCCGGTTACGTCCCTTTCGCTGATGACACAGACTGCCGGAACCCGGAAAATTCAGATAAACAGTGTACAATGTACATGGACAGTCGAACCGCGAGAAAGTCAGAGTGTCAGACTAATTAAATCGCAAGAGACAGACAGTGACGGGCCATTTCGTCCTATACAATATCCGGTTTGGGGAGAAAAACTGTAAAATATACTATGTGTGGTTCGGATATTTGATTGTATAACGTGACGTACACGTTCACCACAAGGACACAGAGATGCAAGAAAACACTGAAATTAAATCAGCCGTTGAGGATATGCACATATAATAGTATCCTCGAGTGATGTTTCACACCTTCCGCGCATTGAATTTGACATGTACGGAGTAGAAAACCAGACGTGGCACAAGCTATTGTTAGCTTTGTTGTGAAGCAACTCAGCAACGAGGCGGATATATAAATACTACTACTACACGATGACATGCAACGCACCAGTGACAATTCCTATCGGGTGTAGCAGTGGATTTGAAGATAACGCCAATGCTTGGTCCTTTCTGCGGAACCTGAGGCGGCTTGTCGTTCTCCTCGCAGAAGACCCAAACCACATTTTCACGTTCCCACGACCAACATCACCTGCTAGACCCATCTCGAAGACCAGCCGGTGCACCTCACGCAACACGCCTGGTCGCTTCCACCTCCTCATGTGCTATCGAGTCCCGGCCTAGTGTTGATCCGTTCGCTGTTGCGGTCCGACCGACGCCCATCGATCACTAGTGTAACCCGGTGCGACGGCGCAGCGGCACTGCCAACCTAGAGAAACTTCGCGACCGCCGCGCGGACCGCAAGGACGCGAGCACGCGTCTCCGTCCAGGGCGCGCGTCGGGCCGGAGCCGCGCTGAGTGCGACGCCGCACGAAGCGCACTGCCCGTGTCGATCCTGGCTGGTGGCTCTTCGTTGCCTGCACGGCCAGGGCTTTGCTCTTGTTGGTTTCTCGGGAGGGCTTTCCTGGCGCGAGCGTTGCCCTTGTTTCCACTCTCGTCGTCACTATCTCCCAGCCTGGTATGTCTCGTAGCCAAGCCATCTCAGCGACGAAAACTTCCCTCCTCTTGACGTTGATGGCGCACACCTGCCTCAGCACGTAGAGCGTGATGATGATGATGTTGTGGTCGGAGCACCGGTGCCTAACCTCGGAGACACGTTCGCTATCAAGCTCGTCGAATATCTTTTTAATTTAGAGCATCTACAACCGGACGTTCTAAGCCCTTCACAAACGCCCGGGCAACGGACCGGACAGCGGTCACTGACTAGTCACGAAAAATCGACCCACCCAGACGTCTCAAACCTGCTTCAGACGTCCGGGCCGTCCGGCGCCCTTCATGTCCAGTCCAAATCTAGGATGGATACGACGTGGCGGGCACGTCACGACGCGTCCGTCACGTCGTACGTGACATGCCCGGCCCACCATCGACCCACCGTTGTGCCACAAAAAAAAAAACCAATCCGGCTCCTCGCTCGGAACCCTAACTCACTCACTCTCCTCTCTCACTCCGTCCTCTCCTCTTCCCTCTTCGATTTCGATCCAATCCAACGCAATGTCGAGCTTCAATAGCCACTTCGGCTCCGACCTCGGCGTCGACGAGCTGCTGTGATATAGGGTGAATCCCTTGCTAGTGATCTTTCACGAATTAGAGAGAAAAACCTCAAAGAACACGCAGAGCCGGTCCAAAAGGGTGGGTGGTGGGTGGGAGGGGGGCGAACAGGGCAGCCGCCCCGGGCCCCTCGAACTAGAGGGGGCCCAAGTATTATGTTTTCTCTCTGTATTGGCCTGCCAGGTCTAGTCCAATTAATCTAGTCAAAACAAGCGCGGACCACAAACTCATGATGTGACTGAGATTGCTCCCAGTCTTGCGATGCGAACGATGGATGAATTCCTGATCTTTTTTCTCCCGAGTGTGAGAGCCCCCGACACCCCTGACCCACCTACCAGCCATGGAGAAACAACCAAGACAAGGCCCGAACGAGCCAGGCGGCCCAGCACACACTACGCGGGCCAGGAGTGGGCCAACTCGGTCCAAGTTGCTACTTAAGCCAGCTACCACGAGGAGAAGAGCATCCTGTGGATCAGGCGACATCCAGGCGGCGGCAACCCTAGTTCCTCCTTAGTTCATCCCCGTTCCCCATTTACCTAATTCGTGTAATCGATCTGTATTGCTACTACTTCAGAGAGTGAATAGATCGAATTGCCACTGCCTTCCCTCGCTACTCTAACATCTGGTATCAGAGACCAGTCTTCTTGCCCGATCAGTTCGTCCTGGCGCATCTCGTTGAGACCAGGAACTTGCGTCAAGGTAGCTCACGGTTGGAAGCTATGGATCCCGGTGTGTCGGCCTTCCTCACCAAGCTCGAGGCCAAAATCGAGGCCTCCATGGACGCCCACACCAAGGCCCAGCAGGCGACAACGACCAGGATCGACGAGTTGCTGGCTTGGCGCCCCGATCTGGAGCGTCGAGTGATGGATCTGGGCGATGCCGTCGCAGCGCTGCAACAGGCGCAACATCATCCTCCGCCTGCGACAGAGGGCGCCCGCACCGGCGCCTTGTCTAGCGCGACCATCGATCCTCAAGGGCTTACGGGCCACGGCGTCTTCAACATCTTCCGGGGGCCGCCGGTGGCGTCCTTCCTGACGCCACCGCCGCTCCCCTCAAATGGTCAGTTCGATTCCACGGCTTCCCCTTCTGCGTTATCTCCTTTTGCACACGCCAGCCAACTGCTTATGGGCCTCGACCAGGCATACCCTTCGATCTCCTTCCCTCAGTTCTCTGGAGAGAACCCAAATCTGTGGAAAACGTTGTGTGAACAATATTTCCACATGTTTGGCATCATGCCTTCCTTCTGGGTGCCCATGGCTGCCCTGAATTTTTCGGGATCAGCATCAATTTGGCTGCAATCTGTGCAAAAACGTCTCTCTGACTTTGATTGGGATTCTTTTACCTCCCTGCTATGCACGCAGTTTGGCCGGGATCGACATCAAATGTTGATCCGACAGTTTTATACTGTCTGGCAAACGTCTTCTATTGCCGCTTATATTGACCAGTTTGAGTTGATTATCAATCACCTAAGTTCTTATTCTGATACGATCCATTCGTTTTATTTTCTCACACACTTCGTGGAGGGGCTTCGCAAAGATATACGAGCGGTGGTGCTTGTCCAGAGGCCAACGAACTTGGACACGATTTGTGCTGTGGCACTGCTTCAGGAGGAGGTCGCGGATGGAGTGTTTGGAACACTACCCCGTCCACCAAAAGCCGCGCCTCAAACCGGGGCTCCACTACCATTGCCTCCGCCGCCAGCGCGTGCCGCGGCAACCGGGGGCGCAACTCATCGACGTGGTATTGACGCGGCCCGAGCTGATGCAACCAAGGTCAAGGCGCCGCGGAACTATCGCCGCGCCCGCGGTCTCTGCTTCGAATTTGGCGAGCGATGGGGTTAGAATCATGTTTGCCTCACCTCGGTGCAGCTCCACGTCGTCGAAGAGCTCCTCGACATCTTCGGTATCAACCTCGACAACGACAACGTTACAGATGCATTAACAAGTGATCCTTCAGAAACAGTGATGGCTATGTCGAAGCAAGCTCTGTCAGGTGGTGTTTCAGCCAAAGCCTTTCAACTACGAGCATGGATCCAAGGGCATGAAGTGTTGATGCTTGTGGACTCAGGGAGCTCTACTTCTTTTGTGAATCAGAATTTAGCTGACAAATTGGTGGGTGATCGTCCTCTTCTTTGAGCATGTAGAGTCCGCGTAGCTGATGGTGGTGAGCTAAGCTGTGTTTCAAAGATTCCAGCGTGTGTTTGGGGCACCCAGGGCAGTGAATTTGCTACAAATATGAAGATTTTGGCTCTCGGCACATATGACGCCATTTTAGGGATGGATTGGCTTGAGGCAAACAGTCCTATGACAGTGGATTGGAAAGCTAAAATCATCCAGATAGCAACCTCATCAGGCATTGTATCATTGCGTGGGCACGAAACTGTAAGTGCATCTAGTGCCCCTTAGTGATTTTGGTGTATTGAAGACTTATAGGTTAAGGGACTAATATGTGTGTGAGTGTACACAGGCTCTATATGTCGATAAGGAGTTTGATATATTCGATGGAAGTCGACCCCTAAAAATGAATGTCTTCAACTAAATACTTTGATGCTTTCTTGAAGACTTTA
This sequence comes from Elymus sibiricus, assembly GCA_039707655.1. Taxonomy (NCBI): domain Eukaryota; kingdom Viridiplantae; phylum Streptophyta; class Magnoliopsida; order Poales; family Poaceae; genus Elymus; species Elymus sibiricus. The sequence goes on along the minus strand of CM077663.1, from coordinate 194,904,895 downwards.
AAAATGAAGAATTTGGTGTGACCTTGAAGATATTGATACGAGGACTTGAAGCGTGAAAACTTTGTTTTCGTAGTTTCATTTCCTTTCTTTGAGTCATAGGAAACACCGTACTGTTAAAGGTGGTTGAGGTAATACTAAGGAAAATTTTCCAAATGATGCTCATCTCAAAGCCTACACATACACAAAACCTTCGAGTGAAGCCTTTGGAAATCTCTTGCAGTTCAGTCAATTTGTTCAGTGATAGAGACAAAGTTCTTCTGGTCTCTAAGGAATTTGTTCTGACTAAGGAGTTAGGATTTCGCCAGTGCAAATTGCCTACCGTGAGGAATTTGATAGCCCTGAGAAATTTGAGAGTTCAAAGTTTCGACCGTTGTTGTGTCTTGCGCCAGCTGTCCAGATAACTTATCCACATAACGGTCATATCATTAGGGGCATTTATGTCATATCATGTCAGGTTGCACCCTGGCTATAAATAGCCGCCCCCCACAACCACTAGCTGGTTGGCTGCTCAGAGAGAGATTGACAAGGGTCATTTGAGAGCAACCCATCCTCTGAGAACTTTGAGAGAAAATCATCAGTGAGGAAAAACCGAAAACCCAAACCACCAAAACCCACAGTGATTGAGCATCACTGAAGAGATTGTTCCTGTGTGGAACCGACGCTTTTTACCTTTGAAGACTGTGCATCTTCCAGACGGTTAGGCGTCATGGTCTAGAGCATCCAAGAGGAAATTGTGGATCGCCGGGTGACCGAGTTTGTGAGGGTTTGGAAGTCTACCCTGAAGACTTACCGCGAGTGTTGGACGAGGTCTGTGTGACCTTAGCTCAAGGAGAAGACGGTAAGGACTGTGTGTCCTGGGACTGTGTGTCCTTTGGTTTAAATACCAAGCCGCTCCAAACCATACGTACGACTGTCACAACAGTTGGAACTGGGTCATCAAATCATTGTCTGCATCGAGCTCCTGGTTCTATTTCCCCATCCTTTCTATTTCCTTGAAGTACTTGTTGATGAAACTCATCGTTACTGTTTGAAGAATTTGACTGAAGACTTTCTCAATTTCCTCATCTCAAATTCTTCAGTCACTTTGTCCATTGCCTACTTATCCTATTCATGCTACTTATGCTCTGTGTATGCTTCATTTCATAATGATGACTATGCTGCTGCTATGTTTCACATGCACTTGAGTACTTATTCCGTTGCTAGTATTTCGTCACTTAGCAAATTCCTCATCTAGTAATTCCTCTGTGACGAATTTGTAAAAATTGCCTATTCACCCCCCTCTAGTCGATATAATGCACTTTCAGAAGCTCAGTCCACTGAGCGCCTGACAGTGAACTTCATGCAACTGCAGAACCTGTGCAAGACTGGAGCTATATCTCATATGGTTTACATCTATTCTACTGTTGTGGTTGATCACGAGACCAGCTCGGTACCCCCTGCATCCAACAAGTGATAGCAGAGTTCTCTGATGTGTTTGGTGAGCCGGAAGGATTGCCCCCGCGTCGGTCGTGTGATCATAAGATTTCGCTCATACCAGGCGCTCAACCTATCAACATCAGGCCCTACAGATACAAACCTGACCAGAAAGATGAAATAGAAGCTCAGGTGGCAGAACTACTGAAGCAAGGGATCATACAACGAAGCTCAAGCCCTTTTTCTTCGCCTATCATCTTGGTCAAGAAGAAAGACAGGACCTGGCGCGTGTGTGTGGACTACCGTCACTTGAATACTCTAACAGTCATTGGGAAGTACCCTGTCCCGGTGATTGAAGAACTCCTCAATGAGTTGCATGGGGCAGTTTGGTTCTCCAAATTGGACCTTCGAGCAGGGTATCACCAAATAAGGTTGGCAGAGGGGGAAGAGCACAAGACGGCTTTCCAAACTCATGAAGGGCATTTTGACTACAAGGTCATTTCTTTTGGGCTGGCTGGAGCACCGGGTACATTCAATGGCCCTATGCAAACTACCTTGCACCCGCTCCTCCGCAAGTGTGTGCCGTTCTTCTTTGACGACATTCTAGTTTTCAGCAAGACCCTTGAAGAGCATCGACAACATCTGAGACAAGTCCTGCAGATCCTCAAATGAGATCAGTGGAAAGTGAAATTCTCGAAGTGTGACTTTATGCAACGGCAGCTGTCTTATCTAGGGCATGTGATCAGTGACAAGGGAGTTGCCACCGAACCAGCCAAGGTGCAAGCAATAGCTAAATGGGCAACGCCTACTGATGTTAAGAGAGTCCGCGGCTTCCTAGGACTAGCAGGTTATTACAAGTGCTTTGTGCGTAATTTTGGCGTCATTGTGCGACCGCTGTTCAACCTTTTGAAGAAAGGAGTACCGTTTGTTTGGGCCAGCAACACTGAAACAACATTTCGCTTGTTGAAAGAGAAACTCATCTCGGCCCTGGTCCTGGCATTGCCAAATTTTCAGGAGCAGTTTGTTGTGGAAATGGACGCCAGCGACAAAGGAATCGGGGAAGTTCTGTAGCAGAAAGGGCACCCTATTGCTTTCATGAGCAAAGCTCTTTGCCCTCGCTATCAAGGCTTGTCCACCTATGAGAAGGAGTATCTGGCAGTGATTGTAGCTGTCGACCAGTGGAGGCTGTCGTATTTCAGGCTCCGCAAAACCCAAAGAGGTTCGAACTCAGGGGCGTGTGCGAAGATCTCCATAGCTTCGCCCTCAAGCTCACAGCTCGATAGCCTGGCCTGACGAACTCACACTATCAAAGGAAAGGAGATTAGCAAACGAGGATTTACCCAGGTTCGAGCCGCTGCAAAGCGTAAAACCCTACTGCTGCTTTTGGTGGATTGCCTCACGAGGAGGTTTGTGGATGAACTAGTATAGTGGTGAGTTGCCTCGCGAGGGCGCTTGGGTGGTGCTGGATCCCTCTCCTACAGAGCAGTCTAGCCTCTACTTATAGTGGCTCGGGTCCTCTTCCCTTATCGCCATGGCGGGAAGGGATCCCACAACGGCCAATTTCGAAGGGGGACAAGGAGTACATCTTATCCCGACGAAAGGTGGTGTTCGCCTGCAAAGTAGCCAATGGTGATGCAGAGGTGGGCTCGGTGATGACGTTCATATTGCTGGGCTCGTGGTCTTGGTCTCGTTGCACCGGAGTGGAAACCTTTGGGGGGACGCCTTGGGAACCTGCGCTCGCCCCCGCCTCCTTTGCACCAAAGAGGAAACTGTCTCCTCTGGCACGATGGTGCTCGCCTGGCCCGTCTTGCGTCATCCTTGACCTCCCGAGGTCGAGCATTGCATAGAGATCTCCGCCGCTCAGGAGGGGGCCTGGGGAGACCTCTTCCTTCTGAGGGTCTTGGCGCCGTCTCCCTCGCGAGTGCGGGGCTCTCGCGAGGGCCTTCTCTTGAGTGAGGATGCACTGGGCCGTACCGAGTCTCCGTAGTGTGCCACACCCTGGGTCGCAGGCTGGCAGTCCTAGGTACCCCCATTCCCAGGACGCCGACAGTAGCCTCCGGGCCCAAGGCGCGCTCGGGCTGGCTTCGGGGCGAAGCCGGAGAAGATGGCCCGAAGCGCCGCGGGCCCCAAAGGCCTGTGAGCCCAGCCCGTCGCATGGTAAACGACGAAGCACGGACGCCTCCGCTTCTCCATGGTGCCTCGGTAGCCGCTCCGTTGGACCAGCAACCGGTGCACGTCGCAGGGCCATCATTGCCCGGGATGGGGGAAGGTGTCGGTTGGCCTCCACCCGGCTATAAATGGGCGGGGGGAACGGAGCCCCCAGCCCATTCCTACTCCTTGCTCCTCCGCCTTCGTCCTTCGCCTCTTCTATCATGACGCCGGTGAGGAGGTTTTCCGCCGCCGAGAAGGGGAAAGCCTACCAGGGGGTGCCGGACCAACAGCCTCCCAAGAGGAGTCGGGGTCGTCCTCGTAAGTATACTGAGGCGTCGTCGGTGGCGCCCCGTGGGCGTGGGCATCCCTCCGCGAGGACCGGTGCTTCTGCTGGCGCAGTCGGAGGCGGCGGGCGCGGCGGCCGTGGTCGGGGAGGGAGACCCGTAGTTGGTGCTCAGTCACCGCGCCCGCAAGCCCGCACGGCCGACACGGGCCAGGAGTTCCTGGTGCTGGTGGAGAGGCCGGCGAGCACCTGGTTGCAGCTCCCACGCTTCTACACGGAGACGTTGCGGGCTAACGAGCTTGCAGGTTTGTGGCTGCAGGCCAATGGTTGTTCCAGCGGCGCGTTGTGGGTGGAGGTGGAGGTTACCCCCGCAGGCAATGCCTTTCTGAGCCATGGGTGACAGACCTTCGCCTGCGCCCACGGCCTGGAGGGGAGGCCCACGCTCCATTTCAAGCACGACGGTGTGATACGTCTCCAACGTATCTATAATTTTTGATTGTTCCATGCTATTATATTATCTGTTTTGGATGTTTTATATGCATTAATATGCTATTTTATATTATTTTTGGGACTAACCTATTAATCTAGAGCCGAGTGCCAGTTTCTGTTTTTTCCATGTTTTTGAGTATTGCAGATAAGGAATATTAAACGGAGTCCAAACGGAATAAAATCTTCGGAATGATTTTTCTTGGACCAGAAGCAACCCAACAAACTTGGAGATGAAGGCAGGAGAGCCGCCGTGTGGCGACAAGCCACATGAGCGCGCGCCCTAGGGGGGGGGGGCGCCCCCTGGCTTGTGGCCCCACGGCAGCCCTCCTAACCCTATTCTTCATCTTATAAATTCCCAAATATTCCCAGGATACCAAAAAGAGCCACGAAAATACTTTTCCGCCGCCGGAAGCCTGTGTTCCCGTGAGATCCCATCTTGGAGCCTTTTCCGGTAATCTTCCGGAGGGGGATTCGATCATGGAGGGCATCTACATCAACTCCATTGCCCCTCCGATGATGCGTGAGTAGTTTACCACAGACCTTCGAGTCCATAGCTAGTAGCTAGATGGCTTCTTCTCTCTTTTTGTTCTTCAATACCATGTTCTTCATGATCTTCATGGAGATCTATCCGATGTAATAATCTTTTGCGGTGTGTTTGTCGAGATCCGATGAATTGTGGGTTTATGTTCAGATTATCTATGAATATTATTTGAATCTTCTCTAAATTCTTATATGCATGATTTCATATCTTTACAAGTCTCTTCGAGTTATTGGTTTGGTTTGGCCAACTAGATTGGTAATTCTTGCAATGGGAGAAGTGCTTAGTTTTGGGTTCAATCTTGCGGTGTCCTCACCCAGTGACAAAGTAGGGGTAGCGAGGCACGTATTGTATTGTTGCCATCGAGGATAAAAATATGGGGTTTTCATCATATTGCTTGAGTTTATCCCTCTACATCATGTCATCTTACCTAATGCGTTACTCTGTTCTTCATGAACATAATACTCTATATGCAGGCAGGAGTCGGTCGATGTGTGGAGTAATAGTAGTAGATGCAGAATCGTTTCGGTCTACTTGACACGGACGTGATGCCTATATGCATAATCATTGCCTTGTATATCTTCATAATTATTTTCTTTTCTATCAATTGCTCGACAGTAATTTGTTCACCCACCGTATTATTTTCCTTCATGAGAGAAGCCTCTAGCGAAACCTATGGCACCCGGGTCTATTTTCCACATTATATTTTCAGATATATAAACCAAAAATACTTGCTGCAATTCTTTTTTACTTTTGTTTTACTTTTCGTTTTAGCAATCATATCTATCTATCTCTATCAGATCTCATCCTTGCAAGTAACCGTGAAGGGATTGACAACCCCTTTATAGCGTTGGGTGCAAGTGTTTGATTATTTATGTAGGTACATCCATTGGTGACTTGCTTGTATCTCCTACTGGATTGATACCTTGGTTCTCAACAACTGAGGGAAATACTTATCTACTTTGCTGCATCACCCTTTCCTCTTCAAGGGAAAACCAACGCATGCTCAAGAAGTAGCAAGAAGGATTTCTGTCTCCGTTGCCGGGGAGATCTACATCAAGCCTACCAAGTACCCATCACAAACTCATCTCTTGCATTTACATTATTTGCCATTTGCCTCTCGTTTTCCTCTCCCCCACTTCTAAAATGATTTTCAGAAATGATTTGCCTTTTTATTCGCCCTTCTTCTGTTCGTCTTTTCGTTTGCTTTTTGCTTGCTTGTGTGCTAGATTGCTTGCTTTGTCACGATGTCTCAAGAGAATACCAAGTTGTGTGACTTTTCCAATACTAATAATAATGATTTTATTAGTACTCCGATTGCTCCCGCCACTAGTGTGGAATCTTATGAAATTAATGCCGCTTTGCTTAATCTTGTTATGAAAGAACAATTTGCTGGCCTTCCTAGCGAAGATGCCGCATCCCATCTAAATACTTTCGTTGAGTTGTGTGATATGCAAAAGAAGAAAGATGTGGATAATGATATTGTTAAATTGAAGCTATTTCCATTCTCACTACGAGATCGTGCTAAAACTTGGTTTTCATCTTTGCCTAAAATAGTATTGATTCATGGAATAAGTATAAAGATGCTTTTATTTCCAAGTACTTTCCGCCCGCTAAGATCATCTCCCATAGGAACGATATAATGAATTTTAAGCAACTTGATCATGAGCATGTTGCACAATCTTGGGAGAGGATGAAACAAATGATTAGAAATTGCCCCGCGCATGGTTTGAGTTTATGGATGATTATACAATTTTTTATGCGGGATTGAATTTTGCTTCTAGGAATCTCTTAGATTCCGCCGCGGGTGGTACTTTTATGGAAATCGCATTAGGAGAAGCTACTAAACTCCTAGATAATATTATGACAAATTACTCTCAATGGCATACCGAAAGATCTCCTACTAGTAAAAAAGTGCATGCTATCGAAGAGATCAATACTTTGAGTGAAAAGATGGATGAATTGATGAAATTGTTTGCTAGTAAGAGTGCTCCTATTGATCCTAATGATATGCCTTTGTCTTCTTTGATTGGAAATAATAATGAATCTATGGATGTGAATTTTGTTGGTAGGAACAATTTTGGTAATAACGCGTATAGAGGTAATTTCAATGCTAGGCCGTTTCCTAGTAATTCCTCTAATAATTATGGTAATTCCTACAACAATTCTTATGGAAATTATAATAAGATGCCCTCTGATCTTGAGAATAATATTAAAGAATTTATTAGTTCGCAAAAGGGTTTCAATGCTATGATTGAAGGAAAATTGCTCAAGATTGATGATTTGGCTAGGAACGTTGATAGAATTTCGCTTGAGATTGATTCTTTGAAAATTAGATCTATTCCACCCAAGCATGATATTAATGAGTCTTTAAAGGCTATGAGAATTTATATTGATGAGTGCAAGGAAAGAACCGCTAGAATACGTGCTAAGCGTGAATGGCTTGAAAAAGTGTGTTCTCGTGATAATATTGATGAAGATCTTAAAGTGATTGATGTGACTCCTATTGAATCTTTGTTTTCTAATGTAAATCTTGATAAATATGGGACTAGAGATAAGTCAACTTTAGTTAAAAGGCGTCCCAATGATTCGGAGTTTATAGATCTTGATGCTAAGATTGATAAAAGTGGGATTGAAGAGGTCAAAAGTTTAAATAGCAATGAACCCACTCTTTTGGATTTCAAGGACTTTAATTATGATAGTTGTTATTTGATTGATTGTGTTTCCTTGTTGCAATCCATGTTGAATTCTCCGCATGCTTATAATCAAAATAAAGCTTTTACTAAACATATCGTTGATGCTATGATGAAATCTTTTGAAGAAAAACTTGAGTTGGAAGTTTCTATACCTAGGAAGATTTATGATGAGTGGGAACCTACTATTAAGATTAAAATCAAAGATTATGAGTGCCATGCTTTGTGTGATTTGGGTGCTAGCGTTTCCACGATTCCAAAAACTTTATGTGATGTGCTAGGTTTCCGTGAATTTGATGATTGCTCTTTAAATTTGCATCTTGCGGATTCCACTATAAAGAAACCTATGGGAAGGATTAATGATGTTCTTATTGTTGCAAATAGAAATTATGTGCCTGTAGATTTCATTGTTCTTGATATAGATTGCAATCCTACATGTCCTATTATTCTTGGTAGACCTTTCCATAGAACGATTGGTGCAATTATTGATATGAAGGAAGGAAATATTAGATTCCAATTTCCATTAAGGAAAGGCATGGAGCACTTTACTAGAAAGAAAATAAAATTACCTTATGAATCTATTTTGAGAGCTACTTATGGATTGGATACCAAAGATGGCAATACCTAGATCTATTGCATTATGCCTAGCTAGGGGCGTTAAACAATAGCGCTTGTTGGGAGGCAACCCAATTTTATTTGTATGCTTTCGTTTTGTTTTTGTTTTTTGTGTGTTTGTCACATTATTACTTCTGTAATAATTGTGTTTTCTTGTTTAAATTAGTGTTTGAGCCAAGTAAGACCTTTTGGATGGTCTACGGTGTTTGTGATTTGATTTTGCTGAAAAACAGAAACTTTTGCTATCAGTCCAGGAATTTTGTAAATTCACTGGAATGTGATTTTGATCTGAAAGTTTTACAAAATATTGATATACAAATTTGACTGATTGTCCTAATTTTTCAGAATTTTTGGAGTTACATAAGTATTCGAAGTCTATAGATTTCTATAGACTGTTCTGTTTTAGACAGATTCTGTTTTCTTTGTGTTGTTTGCTTATTTTGATGTATCTATGGGTTGTATCGGGGGGTATGAACCATGGAGAAGTTAGAATACAGTAGATATTACACCCAAAAAAATAAAGAATGAGTTCACAACAGTACCTAAAGTGGTGATTTATTTTTTCTTATACTAACGGATCTCATGAGTTTTCTGTTGTGAAGTTTTCAAGTTTTGGGTAAAGATTTGATGGACTATGGAATAAGGAGTGGCAAGAGCCTAAGCTTGGGGATGCCCAAGGCACCCCAAGCCATATTCAAGGATACCAAAAAGCCTAAGCTTGGGGATGCCCCGGAAGGCATCCCCTCTTTCGTCTTCAATCCATCGATAAATTTACTTGAGGCTATATTTTTATTCACCACATGATATGTGTTTTGCTTGGAGCGTCTTGTATGATATGAGTCTTTGCTTTTTAGTTTGCCACAATCATCCTTGCTGCACACATATTTTTGAGAGAGACACGCTGAATCGTGAATTTATTAGAATACTCTATGTGCTTCACTTATATCTTTTGAGCTAGGCAATGTTGCTCTAGTGCTTCACTTATATCTTTTTAGAGCACGGTGGTGTTTTATTTTGTAGAAATTATTGAACTCTCGTACGTCACTTATATTATTTTGAGAGTCTCTTTAAATAGCATGGTAATTGGTTTAGGTTATGAATTTAGTCCTAATATAATGGGCATCCAAGAGGGATATAATAAAAACTTTCATATTAAGTGCATTGAATACTATGAGAAGTTTGATTCCTTGCATATAGTTTTGAGATATGAAGATGGTAATATGAGAGTCATGCTAGTGAGTAATTGTGAATTGGATGAAATACTTGTGTTAAAGTTTGTGATTCCCGTAGCATGCACGTATGGTGAACCGTTATGTAACGAAGTCGGAGCATGATTTGTTTAATGATTGTCAACCTTTGTGTGACGGTCGGGAGCGCGCGATGGTTAACTCCTACCAACCTCTCCCCTAGGAGCATGCGTCTAATACTTTGCTTCGATAACTAATAGACTTTTGCAATAAGTATGTGAGTTCTTTATGACTAATGTTGAGTCCATGGATTATACGCACTCTCACCCTTCCACCTTTGCTAGCCTCTCTAGTACCGCGCAACTTTCGCCAGTTGCATAAAACCCACCTTCCTCAAAACAGCCACCATATACTTTCCTCAAAACAGCAACCATACCTACCTATTATGGCATTTCCATAGCCATTCCGAGATATATTGCCATGCAACTTCCACCGTTCCGTTTTTCATGACATGCATCATCACTTTCATATTGCATATAGAGTCATATTTTGTTCTAGGTATCGAGTTGTAAGTAAATAAAAGTGTGATGATTTCCATTATTAGAGCATTTGTCCCGTGTGAGAAAAGGATGATGGAAGCTATGAATCCCTCACAAGTTTGGATGAGTTTCCGGACTTTACAAAAAATAAAAGAGGCCAGCGAAGCCCAAATAAAAAAAAAGAGGCCAAAGATGCCCACCATAAAAAAGAGAAAAAAGGGAAAAAAAGAAAGAAAAAAGAAAAAAAATGAGAGAAAGAGAGAAGGGACAATGCTACTATCTTTTTCCACACTTGTGCTTCAAAGTAGCACCATGATCTTCATGATAGAGAGTCTCCTATTTTGTCACTTTCATATAGCTAGTGGAATTTTTCATCATATGCACAACCACTCAGTTTTCTTTTTGAGCTTTCATACACTTATAGCTCTAGTGCATTCGTTGCATGGCAATCCCTACTCACTCACATTGATATCTATTGATGGGCATCTCTATAGCCCATTGATACGCCTAGTTGATGTGAGACTATCTTCTCCTTTTTCCTTGCAACCTCCACCATATTCTATTCCACCTATAGTGCTATATCCATGGCTCATGCTCATGTATTGCGTGAGAGTTGAAAAGGTTTGAGAACATAAAAGGTGTGAAACAATTGCTTGACTTGTCATCGGGGTTGTGCATGATTTAGATACTTTGTGTGGGGAAGATGGAGCATAGCCAGACCATATGATTTTGTAGGGATAACTTTCTAAGGCCATGTTATTTCGAAAGGACACAATTACCTTGTTGGTATGCTCGAAGTATTACTGTTTTTATGTCAATATTAGACTTTTGCTTTGAATCTTATGGATCTAAATATTCATGCCACAATAAAGAATATTACATGGATAAATATGTTAGGTAGCATTCCACATCAAAAAATCTGTTTTTATCATTGACCTACTCGAGGACGAGCAGGAATTAAGCTTGGGGATGCTTGATACGTCTCCAATGTATCTATAGTTTTTGATTGTTCCATGCTATTATATTATCTGTTTTGGATGTTTTATATGCATTAATATGCTATTTTATATTATTTTTGGGACTAACCTATTAATCTAGAGCCTAGTGCCAGTTTCTGTTTTTTCCATGTTTTTGAGTATTGCAGATAAGGAATATTAAACGGAGTCCAAACGGAATAAAATCTTCGGAATGATTTTTCTTGGACCAGAAGCAACCCAACAAACTTGGAGATGAAGGCAGGAGAGCCGCCGTGTGGCGACAAGCCACAGGGGCGCGCCCTAGGGGGGGGGGGGGGCGCCCCTGGCTTGTGGCCCCACGGCAGCCCTCCTAACCCTATTCTTCGGCCTATAAATTCCCAAATATTCCCTGGATACCAAAAAGAGCCACGAAAATACTTTTCCGCCGCTGGAAGCATCTATTACCGTGAGATCCCATCTTGGAGCCTTTTCCGGTAATCCGCCGGAGGGGGATTTGATCACGGAGGGCATCTACATCAACTCCATTGCCCCTCTGATGATGTGTGAGTAGTTTACCACAGACCTTCGGGTCCATAGCTAGTAGCTAGATGGCTTCTTCTCTCTCTTTGTTCTTCAATACCTTTGCAAGTCTCTTCGAGTTATTGGTTTGGTTTGGCCAACTAGATTGGTAATTCTTGCAATGGGAGAAGTGCTTGGTTTTGGGTTCAATCTTGCGGTGTCCTCACCCAGTGACAAAGTAGGGGTAGCGAGGCACGTATTTGTAGTGTTGCCATCAAGGGTAAAAAGATGGGGTTTTCATCATATTGCTTGAGTTTATCCCTCTACATCATGTCATCTTACTTAATGCGTTACTCTGTTCTTCATGAACTTAATACTCTAGATGCAGGCAGGAGTCGGTCGATATGTGGAGTAATAGTAGTAGATGCAGAATCGTTTCGGTCTACTTGACACGGACGTGATGCCTATATGCATAATCATTGCCTTGGATATCTTCATAATTATTCGCTTTTCTATCAATTGCTCGACAGTAATTTGTTCACCCACCGTATTATTTTCCTTCATGAGAGAAGCCTCTAGTGAAACCTATGGCCCCCGGGTCTATTTTCCACATTATATTTTTAGATCTATAAATCAAAAAATACCAAAAATACTTGCTGCAATTCTTTTTTACTTTTGTTTTACTTTTCGTTTTAGCAATCATATCTATCTATCTCTATTAGATCTCATCATTGCAAATAACCGTGAAGGGATTGACAACCCCTTTATAGCGTTGGGTGCAAGTGTTTGATTATATGTGTAGATACATCCATTGGTGACTTGCTTGTATCTCCTACTGGATTGATACCTTGGTTCTCAACAACTGAGGGAAATACTTATCTACTTTGCTGCATTACCCTTTCCTCTTCAAGGGAAAACCAACGCATGCTCAAGAAGTAGCACGGTGCCGCGACGCTTTTCGTCAAGATCTTCGGGGAGGACGGTAGGCGCTTGGGGTGCTGCCCGGAGGGCGGCGGTAGCGGCGATCTTGGAGGTGAGCTTGCCCTTGGCGACGGCCGCCATGCTTCCAGCAGCGGCGACACCTCCTCTGAGCAGAGCCTGAGCGACGACAGCTACGACGCCCCGCCGCGCCGACGCGCTCGGACTTCGGGGGGTAGCCAGCCGCGACGGCGCCGCTCCCCCGCCTGGGAAGTGGCTACGCCGGCGTGCCACCACGGCCCCGTCAAGGAGGAGGAGGACTCTGACTGAGTGCCGGCACGCCGGGGCCGGGGCCTCAGGAGTGGTAGCCCCCGGGGGGGGGGCTCCTTCGCCTTCTTTTTCTTTTCCTCTTCCTGTAACCAAAAAATCATGGGGGGCCCTTCTGGGCGTGTAATGGACTTTGGCGCTTGCGCCCTTTTGTTAGCATTCTCATCATGTGTTGCGGTCCCTGTGTTACTGTTAATCGAGACTTCCTGTTGGTCGTGGTTAGGGTACTTAGCTCGATGCGTCCGCGGCGGGTTTCTGCGTCGTGAGGTCTGGCAGTGGCACCTAGGGAGCTTGGGGGGTTCCTTATTCCTGCGAGTGAGGCGGTTTGGGGGGCCCCTTTCGGCACTCTACGTCTGTGGGGCCCAATCCCGTGAATGCCCCGACCACCGTTGGGGCGTCCGGATCACCAGGACGAGACCAAGGGGAGAGGCCTCGACCACCGTTGGGGCGTCCGGATCACCAGGACGAGACCAAGGGGCGAGGAGCCACGCGATCAGTGAGGCTCCTGAGGCGCGATGCCCAGGAGCCCCCCTTAACACTCAAGCGGCGCTCTACGTCGGCGGGGCCCAATCCCGTGCATGCCCTGACCACCGTTGGGGCGTCCGGATCACCAGGACGAGACCAAGGGGCGAGGCTGATGTCAACTATGCAACCTTCTTCTTGTAGACTCGTGTTGGGCCTCCAAGCGCAGAGTTTTGTAGGACAGTAGCAAATTTCCCTCAAGTGGATGACCTAAGGTTTATCAATCCGTGGGAGGCGTAGGATGAAGATGGTCTCTCTCAAACAACCCTGCAACCAAATAACAAAGAGTCTCTTGTGTCCCCAACACACCCAATACAATGATAAATTGTATAGGTGCACTAGTTCGGCGAAGAGATGGTGATACAAGTGTAATATGGATGGTAGATATAAGTTTTTGTAATCTGAAAATATAAAAACAGCAAGGTAGCAAGTAACAAAAGTGAGCAAAAATGGTATTGCAATGCTTGGAAACAAGGCCTAGGGTTCATACTTTCACTACTGCAAGTTCTCTCAACAATACTGACATAGTTGAATCATATGTAAATCCCTCATGTGCGACAAAGAGTTCACTCCAAAGTCACAAATAGCGGAGAACAAACGAAGAAATTATTGTAGGGTACGAAACCACCTCAAAGTTATCTTTTCCGATCAATCATATGAGCCATCCCCATTAATTGTCACGAACAGCCCTAGAGTTCGTACTAGAATAACACCTTAAGATACACATCAACCAAAACCCTAATGTCACCTAGGCACTCCAATGTCACCACGAGTACCCATGGGCTTGATTATACGACATGCATCACACAATTTCAGATTCATCATGTTCAATCCAACACAAAGAACTTCAAAGAGTGCCCCAAAGTTTCTACCGGAGAGTCAAGACGAAAACATGTGCCAACCCCTATGCATAGATTCCCAAGGTCACGGAACCCGCAAGTTGATCACCAAAACATACATCAAGTGGATCGATAGAACATCCCATTGTCACCACAGATATCCCATCGCAAGACATACATCAAGTGTTCTCAAATCCTTAAAGACTCAATCCGATAAGAAAACTTCAAAGGGAAAACGCAATTCATCACAAGAAGATAGAGAGGGGAAAACTCCATATGATTCATCTATATCAATAAAGCTAGTGGTACATACCCTCAGCCCCGAGGGTGAACTACTCCCACCTCGTCATGGAGACCGCCGGGATGATGAAGATGGCCTCCGGTGATGGTTTCCCCCTCCGGCAGGGTGCCGGAACGGGCTCCCGATTGGTTTTTCGTGGCTACAGAAGCTTGCGGCAGCGGAACTCCCGATCTAGGTTTCTTTCTGGGGGTTACAGGATTTATAGGAGAACTTGGTGTTGGAATCAAGTCAGGGGGACTCCCGAGGGGCCCACAAGCCAGGGGGGCGCGCCCTAGGGGGGGGGCGCCCCCTAGGCTTGTGGCTGCCTCGGGACTCCTCTCCGGCATCTTTTTGCTCCAGTATTTTTTATATTTTCCAAAAATATTCTCCGTAAATTTTCAGCCCATTCCGAGAACTTTTATTTCTGCACAAAAAACGACACCATGGTTGTTCTGCTGAAAACAACGCCAGTCCGGGTTAGTTCTAATAAAATCATACCAAAATCATATAGAATTATTGTAAACATGGCATGAATACTTCATAAATTATAGATACGTTGGAGACGTATCAGCATCCCCAAGCTTAATTCCTGCTCGTACTCGAGTAGGTAAATGATAAAAGAAATAATTTATGAAGTGTGAATGCTAGCAAGTGCACAAGTTTGATCAATGATAATTCCAATCACTTTTTATAGCATAAATATAAACCATAAACGGTAGCTCATCTCATAAAACTTCTCATGATCAAGTAACAAGCTATTCACATGTTTAAAGTATAGACCAGAAAGTTTCTTGAAAACTAACAACCCATATTCCTAGTCATCGAACAATTGCAATCCATCTTATTTTCAGGAAGGGTCTATGTAAGAGCTTTGATTTAGCAAATTCCACATACTCAACTATCATATAGTCTTCCATGATTATTGACACTCAAAGCATATTTTTAGAACAAATAGCATCCATCGAACACAGAGAAAGATACGGGCTTAATGTTTCGCCTCCCAACTTATTTATCATATAGATAATTGTCAACAATAATAATTCATGATCAAATATATTTGTGTGGATATATATGTCTAGATCATTCCCCAACACATGACGCTTGCCAAGAGAAAAAGGCGAAATATAGGAAGTGGTGAAGATCACCATGACTCTTGCAAAAAGGTAAGTACTAGAAAGTAAAAGATAAGCCCTTCGCAGAGGGAAGCATTGATTTGCAAAGGTGCCAGAGCTCGAGCTTTTAAAATAGAGATGAATAATAATTTTGAGCGGTATGCTTTCATTGTCAACATAACAACCGAGAGATCTCAGTATCTTCCATGCTAGATACATTATAGGCGGTTCCCAAACAGAATGGTAAAGTTTTTACTCCCCTCCACCAATCAATCACACTCCACGGCGAGCCGAATCCACGGGTACCGTCCATACAAACAACAATCTTGGGGGAGTTTTGTTTCATTATATTTTGATTTGATTTTTGAGCATGGAATTGGGCATCCTGAATACCAGCCACTTTCTCGTGAATGATAGTGAATCAACACATATCGTGAGAATAACCCACCTAGCATGGAAGATACTGACTGCCCCTAGTCACTATATGAGCGATTCGGGCATACAAAACAGAATATTATTTGAAGGTTTAGAGTTTGGCACATGCAAATTTACTTGGAACGGCAGGTAAATACCGCATATAGGTAGGTATGGTGGACTCATATGGAACAACTTTGGGTTTAAGGGTGTTTGGATGCACAAGTAGTATTTCTACTTGGTGCGGAAGTTTTTGCTAGTATGAGGTGGAAGCAAGCACCACATGTTGGAGGATCCATAACAATATAACTTCTATACAAATATACCCAAACATAACTCATTAAGTTGTCTTGCTTGTCCAATTTCAACTAATTTGCTCGAGTTTGAAAATAATTAATGAGCTCACAATCATAGAAGATGTCCAAGATAGTATATTTATATGTGGAATCTCTCTTCCTTCAATATTCTTTCATGAATTGTTCAAGTGACCAATGCGGTGTTTGCTAACTTTCAATAAATTTTACCACCTATACTTATTATGTGTGAAGTCATTACTCCCCATGGGATAAGTATATGAAGCATATTTAATTTCAGATTTATGATATTCAATTCATTCAACCATTTACTCATAGGATATAAGTGAAGCACGAGAGTGAATGACAAACTACTCCAAAAAGATACTCCCTCCGTCCCAAAATAAGTGACTCAAAAGTGACTCAACTTTGTACTAAAGTTAGTACAAAATTGAGTCATTTTTGAGTCACTTATTTTTGGACGGAGGGAGTATAAGCGAAGATCAATGCGTAGTCAATTAGTTAAATAGCCATGTGAGGACTCTCTCTCTTATTCAAAATTTCAGATCCAATGCTTTTATTCAAACATCAAAACAAAATAAAATTATATTCCAAGGATAGCACATATCATGTGAAGAAGCAAAAACTTAGGTTCAACCGATACTAACCGATAATTGTCGAAGAAGAAAGGTGGGATGCCTACCGGGGCATCCCCAAACTTAGATGCTTGAGACTTCTTGAAATATTTACTTGGGGTGCCTTGGGCATCCCCAAGCTTGAGCTTTTGTATCTCATTCAATCCTCTCATATCATGGTTTCACCTATTCTCAAAAACATCTTCCACACAAAACTCGAAAAGAACTCGTGAGATAGGTTAGTACACATAATAATAAATCAACTCTTTATGTACTGCAAAGACAAGTTGCACAATAATTTTCAAACATCATCTACTGTTTACTATCATCTCCACAATTTATATCTACCAATATAGGCTATGGAAACTATAGGATAAGTAGATAACGAAACTGTGACAGCAATCTGTCCAAACAGAACAGTCTGTAGAAATTTATGAAAACAGTGTACTTATGTAACTCAAAAAATTATGAAAATTTAGGACATGCTAAATAATTTATAGGAAAATACTGTGTAAAAATTTCAGAAACTTTCCACGTTCCAGTAAAATATGAAAATTCAAACACTACAGCAAGAGTTTCTGTTTTTACGCAGCACACATCAAACATGCAATGCAAGCATCCTAAGGCAATTCTTGGAACTTTTTTATTGAAAAACAAGATTATAAATAACACCTAACAGTGAACAACAAAATAAAATGACGCTCCAAGCAAAACACATATTATGTGATGAATAAAAATATAGCTCCAAGTAAGATATACCGATAGTGTTGAAGATGAAAGAGGGGATGCCTTCCGGGGCATCCCCAAGCTTAGACGCTTGAGTATTTCTTGAATATTACCTTGGGGGTGCCTTGGGCATCCCCAATCTTAGGTTCTTGTCACTCCTTATTCTCCTCATATCGGTGTCTCACCCAAAACTTGAAAGCTTCAATCACACAAAACTTAATGGAACTTCGTGAGAAGGGTTAGTGTAACAAAGATAAATCATTCACTTAGGTACTGTCAAGACATGATTCATAATTGTTCCCACATCATACCTACTTTATTATATCATTCCCATAATTTATATCACTCAATATAAGCTATAGAAACACTAAAACAAGTAAACTATGCATGCAAAACAGAATCTGTCAAAAACAGAGCAGTCTGTGAAGATCTGTAGTGTAGCCATACTTCCCTGTCTCTGAAAATTCTGAAAAATTAGGACAACCTGAAAAATTTGTATATGAAAACTGTGTAACAATACTGACATAGTTGAATCGTATGTAAATCCCTCACGTGCGACAAAGAGTTCACTCCAAAGTCACAAATAGCGGAGAACAAACGAAGAAATTATTGTAGGGTACGAAACCACCTCAAAGTTATCTTTTCCGATCAATCATATGAGCCATCCCCATTAATTGTCACGAACAGCTCTATAGTTCGTACTAGAATAACACCTTAAGATACACATCAACCAAAACCCTAATGTCACCTAGGCACTCCAATGTCACCACGAGTACCCATGGGCTTGATTATACGATATGCATCACACAATTTCAGATTCACCATGTTCAATCCAACACAAAGAACTTCAAAGAGTGCCCCAAAGTTTCTACCGGAGAGTCAAGACGAAAACATGTGCCACCCCCTATGCATAGATTCCCAAGGTCACGGAACCCGCAAGTTGATCACCAAAACATACATCAAGTGGATCAATAGAACATCCCATTGTCACCACGGATATCCCATCGCAAGACATACATCAAGTGTTCTCAAATCCTTAAAAGACTCAATCCGATAAGAAAATTTCAAAGGGAAAACTCAACTCATCACAAGAAGATAGAGATGGGAAAACTCCATATGATTCATCTATATTAATAAAGCTCATGGTACATCAAGATCGTGTCATCTCAAGAACACGAGAGAGAGAGATCAAACACATAGCGACTGGTACATACCCTCAGCCCCGAGGGTGAACTACTCCCTCCTCGTCATGGAGACCGCCGGGATGATGAAGATGGCCTCCGGTGATGGTTTCCCCCTGCGGCAGGGTACCGGAACAGGCTCCCGATTGGTTTTTTGTGGCTACAGAGGCTTGCGGCGGCGGAACTCCCGATCTAGGTTTCTTTCTGGGGGTTACGGGATTTATAGGAGAACTTGGCGTTGGAATCAAGTTAGGAGGACTCCCGAGGGGCCCACAAGCCAGGGGGGTGCGCCCTAGGGGGGGCGCCCCCTAGGCTTGTGGCTGCCTTGGGACTCCTCTCCGGTATCTTTTTGCTCCAGTATTTTTTATATTTTTCAAAAAATATTCTCTGTAAATTTTCAGCCCATTCCGAGAACTTTTATTTCTGCACAAAAAACGACTCCATGGTAGTTCTGCTGAAAAGAATGTCAGTCCGGGTTAGTTCTAATAAAATCATACCAAAATCATATAGAATTATTGTTAACATGGCATGAATACTTCATAAATTATAGATACGTTGGAGATGTATCAGAGGCCTCGACCACCGTTGGGGCGTCCGGATCACCAGGACGAGACCAAGGGGCGAGGAGCCACACGATCAGTGAGGCTCCTGAGGCGCGATGCCCAGGAGCCCCCCTTTGACGTTCAAGCAGCGACCATTCCTTTCCGCCGGTTCTTGCCCCAGGAGGCGTGAGCCTCCAGATGCTCTAAGACTGCGCGCCGGGCCGCGGCGGAGCCCCGAGCGAGGGTGAGGCGGCCCACGCCTGCTAGCTCACTCGAGAGCGCCACACGAGGACCAGGACGCCAAGGCCACGCGGGGACCAGGACGCGAAGGCCTTGGCGAGGTGTGCGCACCGTGCCCCGTAGCCCCCGCTCGCGGGGCGCGAGAGGGAGAGGCTGGCAGGCGTTAACCCGGAGAAAGAAACTTCAAGATGGAAAACTGCAAGGAGAAAAAGTTCCCGCCCCTTTTCTTTAAATAGAATAAAAAATCCTCGAGTTTCATTCCAGGAAAATGGCAAATTCGAATACAAGAAAAGCAAAGAACAGCCACGTCCGGCACCTAGGCCAGTCTTCGTCTTCCCCCAGCGCGGAGCATAGGGCATCCACGTTGCGTGGGCATGGTCATTGGGGGACAGTGTTGTCCGCCAGCGCAGAGCATGGGGCTTCCACTTGGGCATGGGTGGGAACCCCTCCGTGTCCTCGGGGGGCTCCGAGCGTATACAACCCACTCATTATTACGTGAGAGTGTCACGGGTAGAACTTGCGGAGGTGCTGGATGTTCCAGGCATTCTGGATGGTGACCCCGTCCTGAGTCTCCAGGCGTACGGTGCCAAGCTTGGAGACTCGGGCGACCCTGAACGGGCCCTCCCACATGGGCGAGAGCTTGTGCAAGTCCTCCCTGGAAAGGACCCACCTTAGGACGAGGTCTCCGACTTCGAGGGTCCTGGAGCAGACGTTACGACAATGGTAATGCCGCAGCGCCTGCTAGTACCTCGCAGCTCGGAGCGAGGCTTGATGACGGGCCTCCTCCCCGAGCACGAGGTCTGTCCCCCGCGAGGCATCCTGACGCTCCTCGTCGAATGCCAAGACCCGCGGGGATCGGTGCTTGACCTCGTGTGGGAGGACGGCTTCAGCTCCGTAGACGAGGAAGAACGGGGTCTCGCCGGTGGGCTTAGTCGCAGTGGTGCGGATGGACCACAACACGGACTGAAGCTCATCGAGCCAGCCCCTGCCGTTGGCCTCGAGCTTCTTCTTGACGCTCCGTGCCTTGAGGCATCGCAGGACCTCCGCGTTGGCGCGCTCTGCCTGACCGTTGCTTCGTGGGTGTGCCACAGAAGCGTAGCATATCTACGTTCCAAGGTTAGTACAATAGGTCCTGAAAAGGTTGCTTGTGAACTGCGAACCATTTTCGGTGATGATGCGGTTGGGGACGCCAAAGCGGCTCACGAGGCCCTTGATAAACTTGACGGCCGACCCGGCGGGGATGGTGCGGACGGGCTCCACCTCCGCCCACTTGGTGAACTTGTCGATGGCGACGTAGAGGTAGCGGTATCCGTCGGCCGCTCGCGGAAAGGGCCCAAGTATATCCAGCCCCCAAACCGTAAAGGGCCAGGAGAGCGGGATGGTCTGGAGGCCCTGCGCGGGCTGATGAATCTGCTTGGCATGGAACTGGCAACCCTCGCAGGACCGGACCAACTCGGTGGCGTCGTTGAGCACCGTAGGCCAGTAGAAACCAGTGTGGAATGCCTTTCCTACAAGGGTGCGTGACGAGGAGTGGTGGCCGTAGTCTCCTCCATGGATGTCGGCCAGCAGCTCATGCCCCTGCTCCCCGGACACGCATCGCAACGCGACGTCGTTCGGGCACCTGCGGTACAGCTCGCTGCTACTTCTTGAGCTTGCGTTGGTTTTCCCTTGAAGAGGAAAGGGTGATGCAGCAAAGTAGATAAGTATTTCCCTAAGTTGTTGAGAACCAAGGTATCAATCCAGTATGAGGTACAAGCAAGGCCCCAATCTTTGCACCTACACAAACAATCAAACTCTTGCACCCAACGCTATAAAGGGGTTGTCAATCCCTTCACGGTTACTTGCAAGGATGAGATCTGATAGAGATAGATATAAAAGATTACTAAAACGAAAAGTAAAATAAAACTAAATAGATTGCAGCAAAGTATTTTTGGTATTTTTGGTTTATAGATCTGAAAATATAATATGGAAAATAGACCCGGGGGCCATAGGTTTCACTAGAGGCTTCTCTCTTGAAGGAAAATAATACGGTGGGTGAACAAATTACTGTCGAGCAATTGATAGAAAAGCGCATAGTTATGACGATATCCAAGGCAATGATTATGCATATAGGCATCACGTCCGTGTCAAGTAGACCGAAACGATTCTGCATCTACTACTATTACTCCACACATCGACCGACTCCTGCCTGCATCTAGAGTATTAAGTTCATGAAGAACAGAGTAATGCATTAAGTAAGATGACATGATGTAGAGGGATAAACTCAAGCAATATGATGAAAACCCCATCTTTTTACCCTTGATGGCAACAATACAAATACGTGCCTCGCTACCCCTACTGGGTGAGGACACCACAAGATTGAACCCAAAACCAAGCACTTATCCCATTGCAAGAATTACCAATCTAGTTGGCCAAACCAAACCAATAACTCGAAGAGACTTGCAAAGATATGAAATCATGCATATAAGAATTCAGAGAAGATTCAAATAATATTCATAGATAATCTGATCATAAACCCACAATTCATCGGATTTCGACAAACACACCGCAAAAGAGTATTACATCGGATAGATCTCCATGAAGATCATGGAGAACATGGTATTGAAGATCATAGAGAGAGAAGAAGCCATCTAGCTACTAGCTATGGACCCGAAGGTCTGAGGTGAACTACTCACGCATCATCGGAAGGGCAATGGTGTTGATGTAGATGCCCTCCGTGATCGAATCCCCCTCTGACAGATTACCGGAAAAGGCCCCAAGATGGGATCTCACGGGAACAGAGGCTTGCGGCGGCGGAAAAGTATTATCGTGGCTCTCTTTTTGGTATTGGGGGAATATTTCTGAATTTATAGGCGGAGAATTAGGGTTGGAGGAGCTATGGGGGGCCCACAAGCCAGGGGGGTGCCCCCCCAGGGGAGTGCCCAGGTGGCTTGTGTCCCACCCGTGGGTCTTCTAGCTTCTTCTCCAAGTCTCCTAGGTTCCTTCTGGTCCAAGAAAAATCATCGTAGAATTTTATTCCGTTTGGACTCCGTTTGATATTCCTTTCCTGCAATACTCAAAAACAAGGAAAAAACATAAACTGGCACTAGGCACTAGGTTAATAGGTTAGTCCCAAAAATAATATAAATTAGCATATTAATGCATATAAAACATCCAAAACAGATAATATAATAGCATGGAACAATAAAAAATTATAGATACGTTGGAGACGTATCAGCATCCCCAAGCTTAATTCCTGCTCGTCCTCGAGTAGGTAAATGATAAAAACAGAATTTTTGATGTGGAATGCTACCTAACATATTTATCCATGTAATATTCTTTATTGTGGCATGAATGTTCAGATCCATAAGATTCAAAACAAAAGCTTAATATTGACATAAAAACAATAATACTTCAAGCATACTAACAAAGTAATCGTGTCCTTTCAAAATAACATGGCCAAGGAAAGTTATCCCTACAAAATCATATGGTCTGGCTATGCTCCATCTTCCGCACACAAAGTATTTAAATCATGCACAACCCCGATGAAAAGTCAAGCAATTGTTTCACACCTTTTATGTTCTCAAACCTTTTCAACTTTCACGCAATACATGAGCGTGAGCCATGGATATAACACTATAGGTGGAATAGACTATGGTGGAGGTTGTGAGGAAAAGGAGAACATAGTCTCACATCAACTAGGCATATCAACGGGCTATGGAGATGCCCATCAATAGATATCAATGTGAGTGAGTAGGGATTGCCATGCTACGGATGCACTAGAGCTATAAGTGTGTGAAAGCTCAAAAAGAAACTAAATGGGTGTGCATTATAATGAAAAATTCCCACTAGTATATGAAAGTGACAAAATAGGGGACTCTCTATCATGAAGATCGTGGTGCTACTTTGAAGCACAAGTGTGGAAAAAAGATAGTAGCATTGTCCCTTCTCTCTTTTCTCTCATTTTTTTATTTTGGTGGGCATCTTTGGCCTCTTTTTTTATTTGGGCTTCATTGGCCTCTTTTATTATTTGTAAAGTCCGGAGACTCATCCCAACTTGTGAGGGAATCATAGCTTCCATCATCCTTTCCTCTCATGGGACAATGCTCTAATAATGATGATCATCACACTTTTATTTACTTACAACTCAAGAATTAGAACTCGATACCTAGAACTAAATATGACTCTATATGAATGCCTCCGGTGGTGTACCGGGATGTGCAACGATCTAGCATAGCAAATGACATCAAAAAATAGACAAGCCATGAAAACATCATGCTAGCTATCTTACGATCATGCAAAGCTATATGAAAATGATGGTGAGTGTCATAATAAATGGAACGATGGAAGTTACATGGCAATATATCTCGGAATGGCTATGGAAATGCCATAATAGGTAGGTATGGTCGCTGTTTTGAGGAAGGGTATATGGTGGGTTTAATGCACCGGCGAAAGTTGCGCGGTACTAGAGAGGCTAGCAATGGTGGAAGGGTGAGAGTGCGTATAATCCATGGACTCAGATTAGTCATAAAGAACTCACATACTTATTGCAAAAGTCTATTAGTTATCGACGCAAAGTATTAGACGCATTCTCCTAGGGGAGAGGTTGGTAGGAGTTAACCATCGCGCACTCCCGACCCTCACACAAAGGATGACAATCAATAAACAAATCATGCTCCGACTTCGTTACATAACGGTTCACCATACGTGCATGCTACGGGAATCACAAACTTTAACACAAGTATTTCTACCAATCCACAATTACTCACTAGCATGACTCTAATATCACCATCTTTATATCTCAAAACTATATGCAAGGAATCGAACTTCTCATAGTATTCAATGCACTTTATATGAAAGTTTTTATTATATCCCTCTTGGATGCCCATTATATTTGGACTAAATTCATAACCTAAACCAATTACCATGCTGTTTAAAGACTCTCAAAATAATATAAGTGAGGTATGAGAGTTCAATTATTTCTATAAAATAAAACACCACCGTGCTCTAAAAAGATATAAGTGAAGGACTAGAGCAAAATTGCCTAGCTCAAAAGATATAAGTGAAGCACATAGAGTATTCTAATAAATTCACGATTCATGCGTGTCCCTCTCAAAAGATGTGTGCAGCAAGGATGATTGTGGCAAACTAAAAATCAAAGACTCATATCATACTAGACGCTCCAAGCAAAACACATATCATGTGGTGAATAAAAATATAGCCTCAAGTAAATTTACTGATGGATTGAAGACGAAAGAGGGGATGCCTTTCGGGGCATCCCCAAGCTTAGGCTCTTTGGTATCCTTGAATATGGCTTGGGGTGCCTTGGGACTCCCCAATCTTAGGCTCTTGCCACTCCTTATTCCATAGTCCATCAAATGTTTACCCAAAACTTGAAAACTTCACAACACAAAACTCAACAGAAAACTCGTGAGATCCGTTAGTATAGGAAAAATAAATCACCACTTTAGGTACTGTTGTGAACTCATTATTTATTTAAATTGGTGTAATATCTACTGTATTCCAACTTCTCCATGGTTCATACCCCCCGATACAACCCATAGATACATCAAAATAAGCAAACAACACAAAGAAAACAGAATCTGTCAAAAACAGAACAGTCTGTAGCAATCTGTAAACTTTGAATAATTCTGTAACTCCAAAAATTCTTAAAAATTAGGAAAATCTGGGCAATTTGTATATCAATCTTGTTTAAAAGTTTCAGACTCATTCGACGCTCTGGTGAATTTATAAAATTCCTGGACTGAGCGCAAAAGTTTCTGTTTTTCAGCAAAATCAAATCAACAATCACCGTAGACCATCCCAAAGGTCATACTTGGCTCAAACACTAATTAAAACACTAAAACACAATTACTACAGAGGTAATAATGTGTAAAGCACTCAAAACAGAAACAAAAACAAAAACATAAAAATAAAATTGGGTTGCATCCCAACAAGCGCTATTGTTTAACGCCCCTAGCTAGGCATAACGCAATAGATCTAGGTATTGTCATCTTTGGTATGCAATCCATAAGTAGCTATCATAATGGATTCATAAGGTAATTTAATTTTCTTTCTAGGAAAGTGTTCCATGTCTTTCCTTAACAGAAATTGGAATCTAATGTTTCCTTCTTTCATATCAATAATTGCACCGATCGTTCTAAGGAAAGGTCTACCAAGAATAATAGGACATGTAGGATTGCAATCTATATCAAGAACAATGAAATCTACGGGCACATAATTCCTATTTGCAACAATAAGAACATCATTAATCCTTCCCATAGGTTTCTTAATAGTGGAATCCACTAGATGCAAATTTAAAGAGCAATCATCAAGTTCATGGAAACCTAGCACATCACATAAAGTTTTCGGAATCGTGGAAACACTAGCACCCAAATCACACAAAGCATGGCACTCATAATCTTTAATTTTAATATTAATAGTAGGTTCCCACTCATCATAAAGCTTTCTAGGTATAGAAACTTCCAACTCAAGTTTTTCTTCAAAAGATTTCATCATAGCATCAATGATATGTTTAGTAAAAGCTTTATTTTGATCATAAGCATGCGGAGAATTCAACATGGATTGCAACAAGGAAATACAATTAATCAAATAACAACTATCATAATTAAAGTCCTTGAAATCCAAAAGAGTGGGTTCATTGCTATTTAAAGTTTTGACCTCTTCAATCCCACTTTTATCAATCTTAGCATTAAGATCTATAAACTCCGAATCATTGGGACGACTTTTAACTAAAGTTGATTTATCTCCAGTCCTATCTTTATCAATATTTGTATTAGAGAACAAAGATTCAATAGGAGTCACATCAATCACTTTAAGATCTTCATCATTATTATCACGAGAACACACTTTTTCAAGCCATTCACGCTTAGCACGCATTCTAGCGGTTCTTTCCTTACACTCATCAATAGAAGTTCTCATACTTTTAAAGACTCATTAATATCACGCTTGGGTGGAGTAGATCTAATTTTCAAAGAATCAATCTCAAGCGAAATCTATCAACGTTCCTAGCCAAATCATCAATCTTGAGCAATTTTTCTTCAATCGAAGCATTGAAAACCTTTTGCGAACTAATAAATTATTTAATATTATTCTGAAGATCAGAGGGCATCTCATTATAATTTCCATAAGGATTGTTGTTGGAATTACCATAATTATTAGAGGAATTACTAGGAAACGGCCTAGGGTTGAAATTACCTCTATACGCGTTATTACCAAAATTGTTTCTACCAACAAAATTCACATCTATAGATTCATTATTATTCCCAATCAAAGAAGACAAAGGCATATCATTAGGATCAATAGGAGCACTCTTACTAGCAAACAATTTCATTAATTCATCCATCTTTTCACTCAAAGTATTTATTTCTTCAATAGCATGCACTTTTTTACTAGTAGGAGATCTTTCGGTATGCCATTGAGAGTAATTTGCCATAATATTATCTAGGAGTTTAGTAGCTTATCCTAATGTGATTTTCATACTAGTACCACCCGCGGTGGAATCTAAAAGATTTCTAGATGCAAAATTCAATCCCGCATAAAAAATTTGTATAATCATCCATAAACTCAAACCATGTGCGGGGCAATTTATAATCATTAATTTCATCCTCTCCCAAGATTGTGCAACATGCTCATGATAAAGTTGCTTAAAATTTATTATATCGTTCCTAAGGGAGATGATCTTAGCGGGCGGAAAGTACTTGGAAATAAAAGCATCTTTACACTTATTCCATGAATCAATACTATTTTTAGGCAAAGATGAAAACCAAGTTTTAGCACGATCTCGTAGTGAGAATGGAAATAGCTTCAATTTAACAATATCATTATCCACATCTTTCTTCTTTTGCATATCACACAACTCAACGAAAGTATTTAGATGGGATGCGACATCTTCACTAGGAAGGCCGGAAAATTGTTCTTTCATAACAAGATTAAGCAAAGCAGCATTAATTTCATAAGATTCCGCACTAGTGGCGGGAGCAATCGGAGTACTAATAAAATCATTATTATTAGTATTGGAGAAGTCACACAACTTGGTATTCTCTTGAGTCATCGTGACAAATCAAGCAATCTAGCACACACGCAAACAAAAAGCAAACGAAAAGACGAACGGAAAAAGGGCGAATAAAAAGGCAAACCTTTTTGGTTTTTTCTGAAAATCGTTTTAGAAGTGGGGGAGAGGAAAACGAGAGGCAAATGGGAAATAACGTAAATGCAAGAGATGAGTTTGTGATGGGTACTTGGTAGGCTTGATGTCTTGACTTGCTATGTATCCTCCCCGGCAACAGCGCCAGAAATCCTTCTTGCTACTTCTTGAGCTTGCGTTGGTTTTCCCTTGAAGAGGAAAGGGTGATGCAGCAAAGTAGATAAGTATTTCCCTCAGTTGTTGAGAACCAAGGTATCAATCTAGTAGGAGGTACAAGCAAGGCCCCAATCTTTGCACCTACACAAACAATCAAACTCTTGCACCCAACGCTATAAAGGGGTTGTCAATCCCTTCACGGTTACTTGCAAGGATGAGATCTGATAGAGATAGATATAAAAGATTACTAAAACGAAAAGTAAAATAAAAGTAAATAGATTGCAGCAAAGTATTTTTGGTATTTTTGGTTTATAGATCTGAAAATATAATATGGAAAATAGACCCGGGGGCCATAGGTTTCACTAGAGGCTTCTCTCTTGAAGGAAAATAATACGGTGGGTGAACAAATTACTGTCGAGCAATTGATAGAAAAGCGCATAGTTATGACGATATCCAAGGCAATGATTATGCATATTGGCATCACGTCCGTGTCAAGTAGACCGAAACGATTCTGCATCTACTACTATTACTCCACACATCGACCGACTCCTGCCTGCATCTAGAGTATTAAGTTCATGAAGAACAGAGTAACGCATTAAGTAAGATGACATGATGTAGAGGGATAAACTCAAGCAATATGATGAAAACGCCATCTTTTTACCCTTGATGGCAACAATACAAATACGTGCCTTGCTACCCCTACTTTGTCACTGGGTGAGGACACCGCAAGATTGAACCCAAAACCAAGCACTTCTCCCATTGCAAGAATTACCAATCTAGTTGGCCAAACCAAACCAATAACTCGAAGAGACTTGCAAAGATATGAAATCATGCATATAAGAATTCAGAGAAGATTCAAATAATATTCATAGATAATCTGATCATAAACCCACAATTCATCGGATCTCGACAAACACACCGCAAAAGAGTATTACATCGGATAGATCTCCATGAAGATCATGGAGAACATGGTATTGAATATCATAGAGAGAGAAGAAGCCATCTAGCTACTAGCTATGGACCCGAAGGTCTGAGGTGAACTACTCACGCATCATCGGAGAGGCAATGGTGTTGATGTAGATGCCCTCCGTGATCGAATCCCCCTCCGGCAGATTACTGGAAAAGGCCCCAAGATGGGATCTCACGGGAACAGAGGCTTGCGGCGGTGGAAAAGTATTATCGTGGCTCTCTTTTTGGTATTGGGGGAATATTTCTGAATTTATAGGCGGAGAATTAGGGTTGGAGGAGCTACGGGAGGCCCACAAGCCAGTGGGCGTGCCCCCCCCAGGGGCGCGCCCAGGTAGCTTGTGGCCCACCCGTGGGTCTTCTGGCCTCTTCTCCAAGTCTCCTGGGTTCCTTCTGGTCCAAGAAAAATCATCGTAGAATTTTATTCCGTTTGGACTCCGTTTGATATTCCTTTCCTGCAATACTCAAAAACAAGGAAAAAACAGAAACTGGCACTGGGCACTAGGTTAATAGGTTAGTCCCAAAAATAATATAAAATAGCATATTAATGCATATAAAACATCCAAACAAATAATATAATAGCATGGAACAATCAAACATTATAGATACGTTGGAGACGTATCAGTCGCCGTCCCGCAAACAATAAGCAGTGGCCTGTCACACCACGCGCTCTGCGTCTTCCTCCTTTTCTGGTAGCGTGTCGTGGAGCAGGTACGCCCTGAACTCCTGTGTCCAATCGTCGGCTTGAGGCTCCAGCGCCAGGAGTAGTCGGGCTCCTGAGGCCGGACCACAAGTAGGTGCCCCCGAGGGCGGCGCTGGGGGTAGCCCTTCATTCTGCGGTGCCTGGTCCGCGGTTGGGGGCGCCGCGGATGGCTTGAAGAGCCGTTTCTCGAAGACGCCCGGCTCCTGAGGCTCGCGACGCGACGCCCTCTTGGCGATGTCGTCGGCCTCCTTGTTCGCGCCGCGGAGGATGTGCTGCAATTCCAAGCCCTGGAAACATTTTTCAATCTTACGTACCTCTTCTAAGTATGCCTCCATGTGCTCGTCCTTAGGTGTATACTCCTTGTTGGAGAAGTTGACGAGGAGCTAGGAGTCGCCCTTGATGGTGAGGCGCTGAATCCCCAAGGCGGCCACGGCCTTGAGGCCGGCGATTAAGCCCTCGTACTCTGCGATGTTGTTGGAGACCTTCTCGCCATGCTGGAAGCAGAGTTGGACGGCGTAGTAGAGCTTGTCCCCGGTCGCGGAGATGAGTACAACTCCGGCCCCTGCTCCTCTGCGCGTGAAGGCCCCGTCGAAGTGCATGATCCAACTGTCAGGCGTCTTGTCGCCGGGGGTGAGGGACTGGCCCTCGTCCAGCCCTCGGTCGGGAGCGTCCGTCCACTCGGCCACAAAATCCGCCAGGGCCGCCCCCTTGATGACCCTGGTCGTGCTGAACTCTAACTCGAAGGCTTGCAGCTCAATGTTCCATTCTACGACCCTCCCTGCTACGTTGGGGTTGCGCAGTACTTTCTCCAAGGGATACGCAGAGACGACCTTGATGGGGTGGCCCTGGAAGTAATGGCACAGTTTCCTTGAAGCGACGAGAAGCGCGAGCAAGAGCTTCTGCTGCATAGGGTAACGCGAGTGCGCGTCCCGCAGTACGGTACTGACGTAGTACACCGGGTGCTCGACGAGGGAAACGCCTTCCGCGCCGCCCCGCTCTGCAGTGGGCTCATGAGATCCAGGTGCCTCGGGGGTCACCGGGGCGGCTGAGGCCTCAGGAGCGTCGTCTTGAAGACGTGAGGGCTTCAGGGCATTCTGTGAGTCACCTTGCTTTATGCCCGGGGGCCCGCCCGCGCCTGAGGGTGTAGCGCGCGCGCCGGCACGTTCCTCCCTGACCGCCACAAGCACAGCACTGGCGGAGTGCGGGGTGGCAGCCAGGTACAGCAATAGGGGCTCCCGGAGGCGGGGCGCCACCATTACTGGTGGACTCGTGAGGTACCGCTTGAGGTCTTCGAATGCCGCGTCTGCCTCCAGAGTCCATTCGAAGGGGCCCTTCCTCTTCATGAGCTTGAAGAATGGCAGGGCGCGCTCACCAAGCTTGGAGATGAAGCGTCCCAAGGAGGTCACGCAGCCCGCCAGCTTCTGCATTTCCTTGAGGGTCTGAGGCGGACTCATCTTGCTTATAGCCTTGATCTTCTCCGGGTTTGCCTCGATCCCTCGGTGCGACACCAGGAAACCGAGCAGTTTGCCCAATGGGACCCCGAAGACACACTTCTCGGGGTTCAGCCTCAAGCTCACCCGCCGCAGGCTGGTGAACGTCTCCTCCAGATCCTCGATCAGGGTCTTGGCTTCTCGCGACTAGACCACGATGTCGTCGACGTAGGCCTCCGTGTTCCTCCCGAGCTGCTACCCCAGGGCAATGTGCATCAGCCGCTGGAAGGTTGCGCCAGCGTTCCGTAGCCCGAAGGGCATGCACGTGTAGCAGAACACACCGCATGTGGTGAGGAAGGCCGTCTTCTCGACGTCTTCCACCGCCATCTTGATATGATGGTAGCCAGAGAAAGCGTCCAGGAAGCATAGGAGGTCACACTCGGCGGTGGAGTCCACGATCTGGTCGATGCGCGGCAGCGGGAACGGGTCTTGGGGGCGTTGAGGTTCGTGAAGTCGACGCACATGCGCTCCTTCCTGCACTTCTTCAGGACGACCACCGGGTTGGCCAGCCACTCCGGGTATTGCACCTCCCGGATAACTCCGGCCTCCTTCAGCTTGCCGACCTCCTGGGCGATGAACGTTTGCTTCTCTTGAGCCTGCCTTCTCGCCTTTTGCTTTACCGGGCGTGCATTAGGGCACACCATGAGGTGGTGCTCGATCACATCCCTCGGGACCCCCACCAGGTCGGATGCGTTCCACGCAAACGCATCCTTGTTTGCGCGGAGGAAGGCCACCAACACCTCTTCCTGCTCCGGAGGGAGGCCGACGCCGATGGTGAAGGTGAGGCTAGGGTTCTTGTCGTCTACAGGCACCTGCTTTGTTTCAGCCCGGTTCTAAGAGAACAGCTGCTTCTTCTTTACCGGCACGGCGTCGATGGCATCCCCAGCGCCCTCCGGGGCCTGCGCGGCATCCCCAGCGTGGGGGCGCGCCGCAGCCACCGCCTTGTAGGCGAGCTTGAGTGCGCGGACTGCGTCCTTGGCGTCTCCGATGACGGAGAGGATGCCGTTGCTCCCAGGCATCTTGATGACGTTGTAGCCCGGGTGCGTTGCTGCCATGAACTTGGCGAGGGTGGGGTAGCCAAGGATTGCGTTGTAAGGGAGGTGGAGGTGGGCGACGTCAAAGTTGATCTGCTCAGTGCGGTAGTTGTAGCGGGTGCCAAAGGTGACGGGGAGGCGCACCCGCCCCAAGGGGGCGATGGAGCCCCCGGCCACCCCTGAGAAAGGCCTTGAGGGTGCGAGCTAGTCGTAGGGCACCTGCAACACGTTGAAGGTCTCCACGGAGAGGATGTTGAGGCCGGCCCCGCCGTCTATGAGGGTCCTGGTGACGGCCACGCTGCTTATGATTGGTGTGCACAGCATGGGGAGCGTACCGGCGGCAGCCGTTGTTCTGGGATGGTCGTCAGGGCCGAAGGTGATGTCAATCTCCGGCCACTTTCGAGGCTGGGGTGCCTCGGGCCGTGGCCGAACCGCGCTCGCCTGGCGGAGGAACTGCTTGACCTGGCGGTTGGAGGCGGGCGTCTACAACCCACCGAGGATGCATGCGACCGTAGGGTCGGCCAGGCGAGCCATGGCGCCACCGCACGCCATGGGCTGCCTGGCCTCGGAGGTTGCGTCGGCCATGGAGCTGATGAGTCGAGGCCCGATTGCAGCCGTGGATGGAGAGGCTTCGACATGCCCCCTACCTGGCGCACCAAATGTCGGATTTCGGGCTCCGCAAAACCCAAAGAGGTTCGAACTCAGGGGCGTGTGCGAAGATCTCGACAGCTTCGCCCTCAAGCTCACAGCTCGATAACATGGCCTGACGAACTCGCACTATCGAAGGAAAGGAGATTAGCGCACGAGGATTTACCCAGGTTCTGGCCGCTGCGAAGCGTAAAACCCTACTCCTGCTTTTGGTGGATTGCCTCACGAGGAGGTTTGTGGATGAACTAGTACAGTGGTGAGTTGCCTCGCGAGGGCGCTTGGGTGGTGTTGGATCCCTCTCCTACAGAGCAGTCTAGCCTCAACTTATAGTGGCCCGGGTCCTCTTCCCTTATCGCCATAGCGGGAAGGGATCCCACAACGGCCAATTTCGAAGGGGGACAAGGAGTACATCTTATCCTGACAAAAGGTGGTCTTCGCCTGCAAAGTAGCTGATGGTGATGCAGAGGTGGGCTCGGTGATGACGTTCGTCCTGCTGGGCTCGTGGTCTTGGTCTTGTTGCACCGGAGTGGAAACCTTTGGGGGGACGCCTTGGGAACCTGCGCTCGCCCTCGCCTCCTTTGCACCAAAGAGGAAACTGTCTCCTCTGGCACGCTGGTGCCCACCTGGCCCGCCTTGCGTCATCCTTGACCTCCCGAGGCCGAGCATTGCATAGAGATCTCCGCCGCTCAGGAGGGGGCCTGGGGAGACCTCTTCCTTCTGAGGGTCTTGGCCCCGTCTCCCTCGCGAGTGCGGGGCTCTCGCGAGGGCCTTGTCTTGAGTGAGGCCGCGCTGGGCCGTACCGTGTCTCCGTAGTGGGCCACACCCTGGGTCGCAAGCTGGCAGTCCTGGGTACCCCTGTTCCCAGGACGCCGACAGAGGCTTTATTTACATCATGCAAAATTCATCATTTACATGGACCAGCGCAGCTTGATACACTTGGAGCAGCAATGCCTCACCGCCCCTTGGCGGCAACAGGCCTTCACAAAATTGTTAGGCTTGCAGTACATGATCAAATACAGGAAAGGCGCGGATAACACGGCTGCGGACGCTTTGTCGCGTGCCACTACAGCAGAAATGCTCACAGCAGTCACGGAATGTCAACCAACCTGGCTCAAGGATGTAGTAGCAAGCTACAACAGTAACCCCCAAGCTAAAAAACTGCTCACACAGTTAGCCATCAAAGCTGATTCAAAAGGGAGATTCACATTGCAGCAAGGCATTTTTTTGATTTCGTGGGTGCATCTGGCTGGGTGGATCGACAACATTGCAACAACAATCATTGGAGCTTTCCATGACAATGCACTGGGTGGGCACTCCGGATTTCCGGCCACTTACCGCCGTGTACACCGTCTATTTTGCGTGGCCTAAAATGAAGACTCACATGGAGCAGTACATTCAGTGTTGCCTGGTGTGCCAACAATCTAAACCTGATCGTTTTGCTTCACCAGGACTGCTTCTGCCTTTTCCAGTTCCGGCTGAACCGTGGGATCTAATCACCATGGATTTCGTCGATGCCCCCCCCCCCAGTCCGGAAAGTTCAACTACCTCTGGGTGTTGGTGGACAAGCGGACCTGTTATGCACATTTTCTGCCTCTGGCGCATTCCTATACAGCGTCCAAAGTGGCCCTGTTCTATATGATGCAGATTTATAAGCTCCATGGCTTTCCTAAGGCTATTATCTCAGACAGGGACCATGTTTTCACCAGCCACTTCTGGAGAGAACTCTTCAACTACGCAGGCACCGAACTGCGGCTGAGCACTGCCAATCACCCGCAGACGGATGGACAAACAGAACGTGTCAACCAGTGCGTGGAGACGTTCCTCCGATGCTTTACCATGCTTGCCCATGGCGTTGGAGCTTCTGGATTCCGTTAGCTCAATTTTGGTACAATTCTTCTCATCACTCATCTATTGGAATGTCACCATTCAAAGCTTTGTTCGGTCATGAGCCAAAACATTGGGGGCTATCGGCAAACACTTCTTGTTCGGTGCCGTCTCTGGCAGCATGGCTGGAGGAACGAACGGTGGTGCAGAACCTGGTGCAACAACACCTACACAGGGCCAGGAACTACGTGAAGACATATGCCGACCAAAAAATATCTTTCAGAGAGTTCCAGGTGGGGGACAAAGTTTTTCTGAAGCTGTAACCTTATGTGCAAACCTCAGTGGCACCCCGTTCTAATCACAAGTTATCGTTCAAGTTTTACGGGCCTTATCCGGTTATTGAAAGGATCAATGAAGTCGCCTACAAACTCCAGCTGCCTCCACAAGCAACGGTCCACCTGGTGTTCCATGTGTCGCAACTTCGTCATGCCCTCCTCCCTGGTACGACAGTCATTTCTGACCTTCCTTGCAATACTGATGATCTCGTTGTTCCTGTCAAGATCCTATAGTCCAAGTGGCACCGCAAGAATGGCCACATGATCAAGCCAGTCAAGGTTCAATGGTCTACCTCGCCAACCATGGGAGATACCTGGGAATACCGCGAAGCTCTCCGGGCAAGGTTCCCTCATGCTGTGTCTTGGGGGCAAGCCGCCACTCAAGGAGGGGGGGATGTGAGAGGCCCCGACACCCCGGACCCACCTACCGGCCAGGGAGAAACAACCAAGACAAGGCCCGAACGAGCCAGGCAGCCTAGCACACGCTACACGGGCCAGAAGTGGGACAACTCGGTCCAAGTTGCTACTTAAGCCATCTACCACGAGGAGAAGAGCATCCAGTGGATCAGGCGACATCCAGGCGGCGGCAATCCTAGTTCATCCCCGTTCCCCATTTACCTAATTCGTGTAATCGATCTGTATTGCTACTACTTCAGAGAGTGAATAGATCGAATTGCCACTGCCTCCCCTCGCTACTCTAACATCGAGTCACAGATCTAAGAAGAGACTGGATGCCAGATCGCAGTCGCGGATGTGCGCACCCAATGGCCACTGCTAGTACGTGACACCGATGGCGCAAATCCAGGGCAATTAGGGAGAAGAAGAACTAGAGAATTAGCAATGAGTTGCTTGCTCCAGGATGATTAGGTGGAACCAGAGAATCAACAACGAGTTACTAGTTGGATGTTATATCCAGTGGACTCTGTAATTCATACTACAAAACTTTGATTGATACGTATAACTTCATTTCTTCGCACAAAAGTTGATACAAATAACTTAATTATCTATCAACACGTATTTTTTTTGTTATATATGGATTAGCAATAGTTCACCCTTTTTGCGGATAGATAACACATACAGTTTGGAGAAAAGTTGTAGTTGCGGTCGAGCGCACTGCACCCCTCTATCCCATCAATAACTTAACTATCTACAATTTGTTGCCAGGTATAATCAATGATGATCAAACTGTACTTAGTTGTTTAGGGATATATT
The DNA here is from genome assembly GCA_039707655.1 of Elymus sibiricus. Classification (NCBI taxonomy): domain Eukaryota; kingdom Viridiplantae; phylum Streptophyta; class Magnoliopsida; order Poales; family Poaceae; genus Elymus; species Elymus sibiricus. The sequence goes on along the minus strand of CM077663.1, from coordinate 194,868,969 downwards.
GCCTTAGTTTGTCATTTGTGCGTTCGACTGAAATCACTAAGATTTTACTGAGTTGATCTAGTGCCATTAATTTTCAATTATTAACTATTTGCTTTAAATTTGACATGAATGTTACTCTTAGATGTATTTTAAGTGTTTATTTGTGGAATTTCATAACACATACTTCTCTCTTCTGATTTATACGGCTAAATTCAAAAATCTCACCAACCAAAAGTGGCAATATATTGTTTATTATTTCAATTATTATATTATAGGCCCCGGAGTTTTTAGTTTTGCCCCAGGCCCCAAAACCCCCAGGACTGGCCCTGAGAACACGAAGAACAGGAGGAAGAACATGGGGAAATCATAAGAGAAACACTGAAGAACAAGTCCAATCACACATCCACTAGACTCACATCCCCACATGATCCGCATGGTACATGGACAACAAAGGAAAACATGGATACATGGTAAAGTTCATCCCAAATTCCATGGGGAGATGAGGTCTTGAATCCAAGATGGATCTTCCCTAAAGGGACCTTGATATCCACTAGTAATTTTCTCACATGGAGGCCTTGATCTCCATGGGAGAGATAGTGGGTAGGAGCAAAGCTCAACTAGATATGAGCAATCACTTTGCTAACCCTAGCAAGAGGGGGGAGATGGTCTATTTATAGTCTAGTGCGATATGGGGAGTGAGAGGAGGTTACATGGGCTCTTGGCCCATGGCCGTGAACAGGCGCTGGATGCCCGGCCGTTCATGGAGCGCCGGATGTCCAGCCAGGAGTTCGGCCGGTTTCCTTCTTCGTTGTGCTAGTGGGGGCCATATTTTCGGGTCGGTGTGGGATGTACGGTGCTGGGATGGATGTCCGACCACTGTAGCTTCTTCTGACGCCTCTCCTTGGCTGTCGGTCCTGACTTGTGTGCGTCGGATATCCGGGGCTGGGCCGGATGTCCGGCCGCTATAGCACTTCAGTGGTTCCTCTTTCGTGCTTCTTAGTCTGCATCCGTGGTCACTTGTCCTATGCTTTGAGATCCTCCATGGTTGACTCCTCGGTTCCTAAGAACACATAGTGTCTTTGTCTTAGGTAGTAACCATGTGACCATGTCTTGCTTGAATGGAAAGGGGAACACTTAGGAGAGAGTTCACCTTATGACCAATGGCACATGCTCGAGCTCTTATCGTAGGTCCACTTAGGGCTTGCTAAGTAGTTGGGGTGTACATGGGGATGACCATAGGATGCTCCTCATCACCCCCCCTTGCGAGAGATCCGCTCTTGGATCGTGAACCTCGTCACAATGGAAATGGTAGTCGTGGACAAACTTGTAGTTGGATGTAGTGGGCGTCATGGCGTGACCGAAGTACTCCAAGATGTCTCCGGAATGGTATACATGCAAAAAGAGCAAACACAAAGGATAATTTGAAATACAATGGTTAGCACACACAAGGTCTCCATCAATTAGGCATGAGTTTGTCCAACAAGATTGTCTTTGACAAGGATCATTAAGCTTATCAAAAAGCTATATAATGACATATGAAGCATTCATGTGATCAAGTTAAATGTGCACTAAGTTACAAATTCTACCATATTGTAGGATGATTTCATAGTGAGAAGGTTTATCAAGAGCATGAACATGGCAAATGTTTCTCAAAATGATGAGTGTTGATATGTCCAATGAAATAAGAGCACAAAGATGTTCATCTCTTAACATGTCAAGAAGTGTGTTATCATTGAAAATATAGTGGACAATGTGATCATTATGTACAAATATGCCATTAAGGTAGATCACAACAAATTTGCTAAGAAGGTGCACAAGGTCATATATCATGGATGATATGGAAAGACAAGATGCAACAAGCCATTCATAATGTGAGTCAATCCATGCGTAACGAGCAAATTTGTTGTTGAAAGAATGTTTCCATTTAGCATGTTTATCAACAAATGTGAATGTGTTGGTGTGAGTTCCCAATTGTGTGGGGACGTAACCAAGTCAAAATTGTTGCACATGAGATGTTGCTTCTCCATCCATGAGATGTATCATGTAAGCAATAAGGAGGAAACAACAATGAAAGTGTGGCCATTCAATAAGTGTGTGGGAAAGTGACTCAAAGGTAAAGAGTTCACCATAGGAAGGTTCCCAAAAATCTTGTTGTCACTCTTTGTGTATGCCTTTGCATGACCAATATGTCTCATGACGACACCACTTTGTGAATCCTTGAAAACAACATAACATGACAAACAATTGGCAAAACAAAAAAGGTTAGCATGAATGCAAAACCTATCATTCGTGTGGTGACATACCCAACATGTGTATTCACCATGCCTATCATAAGAAGGTACAAGGGGATGTAGCCTGATATGGAAGCATATAATTATAACACCCCTGTAATTAAGCTACAGTGAACTCACCCTAATGATGCCTTGTCATCTTATTTTGCTAAGCTTAATTGTCACTTAGTTGAAATCCAAGTCAAGTTCAAATTCAAATGCAAGTCAAATTATTATTTCTTCAAACAACAAAACAATTTTTTTTGTTGGGTTGCAAATATTCTCTAAGTAATTTTCATGTAGGAACCAACATATTTTGAATATTTAAAATGCCCTTAACCTATTTAAAATTGAACCAACAACATTTAATTAGGCCATTTCAATTTAAATAAATAGTTAAACCATTCACATTAAATTGAGACTTACTGCGATAGCTCAAAACAATGCCTAGTATATATGTGCCAAATACCATGTTGAACAAAACTCTTTTGCTATTTATGAAAATTGCAAAACAACAAAGAAATAAAGAAACATAAAAGAATAAAGAAAAGAGCAAAATAGACACTGTGCCATTGGACCTTAGGTCCACAGTAAAGGCCCAACCCATCGCCACCTCATCTTCCACCTCCTGTTCACGGGGGGGGGGGGGGGGTTGTGGCAGGCATCCCCCCAGCCATGGTCGCGCCATGCCGCGTGCCGGCCATCCCCCGGCTCCCCTAGATGATAAAACTGACCCCCACGACCCCCCCGGAGGAACCCTAGCCCCCACTTCCCCCTCTCCTCGCGTCGCCCCCATAGCAACCTCAGTCACTGCCGTCACCATGACCGTCGTCGCCCTCGCGCCCACTGAGCTCCCCGGTGCTTAGGAGCTTGTCCATCTCCTTCCCCATCATCTACAGGGTCCAGATCGAACCGGGGCTTCGTCAAACGATGGGATCGAGCTCGTCTTCCACCTTCGGCCATCGTCATCCCGACGTCGATTCGTCGCCCTGCTGCTACTAACCTCTCGTCGGGCCTTCGTGTGCCTTCGTGGTGAGTGCCTCGATCCGTCCCCCCTTCCCCTGTCTAATCCACCGCCGTAGGTCATCATCTTCACCGCCCAAGGCTTGCCATGGCCGCACCCGTGTTGCGCTCCTGGTCGGGCCTTGCCCGTGCCCTCCTGCTCCTTCCGCCACGCGCACCTGCTTGCTGCTGCTTTGCTTGCTCTTGTTGCTCGTACGCTGCTACTGCCTCCTCCTGCTGCCCCTGGCTTCTGCCGCGTTGCTGCTTTGCTAGGTGCTATCGTTGCTGCTTGCTTTGCCTGCTTCCTATGACCGCTGCTGCCGCTACTGCCTGCTGTTGTCACGGCGCGCCGTGCTTGCCCGCCGCTGCCCATTGCACCCTAGCCGCACCCCTACACCACTCGTGCATGCGCCTGTCGTGCCCCACATCTACCCCGCTCACCGACCGCCCATGCTCGCGTCCTAGCACCATGGTCGTGGCACGCCTCTGCGCGTCGTGTGTGCCCAACCCGCTTGGCTGGTCCATGCCACTGCCTAGTGGCCGACCCGAATTGGATTAGGGGCTAACCCCCATTAGTGCTAACCCCCTTTTTTAAACTAAACTAACTAGCCGCATTAATTGTTAGGTCTATGATAGTGGGGGGCCACCACTAATTAGACAAATTAAACAAACTGTTAAATAAATGGCCCAATGACACCTAGGCCTCACTGCCAAGTTTTGACCAGTCAATAGTCAACATTTGACTTGTTGACTCAGCACCCCGTGACCCCACTGTCAGCTACATGGCCTTATTAGTGTGTGCACTTAGCATTTTTTAATATTAATTTCAAATTAAATAAATTCCAGAAAATCATTAAAACTTTGGAAATTCATATAAAATAATCCACAACTCGGATGAAAATATTTTATATACGAAAGTTGATCAAAAATATATAATGAATCCAAATATGCCATCCACATGTCTGTTAGCCTCCTCTAACATAATGAATTTGGAAATTTTGCAACAGGATCATCTGACCCAATAATACCTAGAGCTGGGAAAATATTACCAGATATTTTCCCTCTTCCTTTAAAATGTTTAGTGATGCATTAGAGCATATCATCAACACATATTGTCATGACATGCATCTGTGTTGCATTTGTATGCCCATTATTTATTTGTTTTCCCCTCTCCCCTATTCTTTCGGTAGACCCCGAGACCCCCGCTGACCCCGAGCACGACTATGTCGACGACGACCCGTCCTTCTCAGCAGAGCTTCTAGGCAAGCAAAACCCCCTTGATCATTCCTATAACTCATATTCCTTCTCTCTACTACTTGCATGAGGGTAGTGATAATGTTAGTGCTTTATCGGTAGATCCTATACTACTGCATAGCATGTCTTTGCTACTACTGTTGATACCATACATGTTTTCTTATATGCTTAATATAGTTATGCTAGAGTCTCATCAGTGGACCTACATCTTGTCCGTTTGCCATGTTATATTATTGGTTTGTGATACCTTCGGTTGATCACGAATATATTATATAATGCTACTATACTTATGATATTGTTTGGACTGGGGGCTGAAAGGATAGGTGGTTTCATCCAGGTAGTGGTGGGACTGGGTTCCTGACGCCCCTAGAGTGATTCTTTGTGACGAACGACAGGGTATGCGAAGACCACCTAGGAGAGAGGTGGGCCTGGGCCCTGATCAGTGTCAACGGTTACTTCATAATAACACACTTAACGAGATTTGGGTATTTGATCTGAGACTGCTGCCGGCATATACGCACTAACCACCGTGCGGGATAATGGTTATGGGGCCCTCGGCATCGTCAGTTCCTACCGAAAGCTCTGTCACATGTCACAGTTGAGCGGCACGCGCATGGGTGAGCGTAGTACTGCCTGCGGTGTATACCATGGCGGACTTGGTCCCGGCCGTCCTCGCAACATGTAGGAGCTCTTAGGGTGATGGGCCCATGACCCCTTCGCTCTTAGGATTTAGACCGGCGTGTTGACCTCTCTGGAGAGCCTAGTTAGGACTTCGGCGTGTTGATCATCCGAGGTCAGGCATTACCCAGAAAACTGTTTTGGGCCATAGGTAATCGAGCGTATCGGCTTATGTGGTGCACCCCTGCAGGGAAGTTAAACTATTCGGATAGACGCGTCCACGGTAACGGACGACTTGGAGATGTATCCCAATTTTATACTACTTGAAGCGGATACTTGATAAAACACGCCCAGATAACAAACAGATACCCGGGAGACCGCTTTCTCGCTGGGAGTCGATGAGAGTATCTCTGGGCAGGTTATTGCTAAATGTATGTGTAAGATGATACCATATACGCTCCTCTCTTCTATTGCTAAAAGATGTAGTCTTCGATCGGATGATCTTCTCCCCCCTTATTCTGGCATTTCTATAGTTTAGTCCACGTATACTACCCCATTCCTTTGACACCGATGCATATCTAGTATAGTTCTGATGTAAGTCTTGCGAGTACTTTGGATGAGTACTCACCGTTGCTTTGCTACTCTTTTCATTCGACCTGGTTGCTGCAACAGCAGGTAGCACTGCAGATGCAGGTTACCATGGCAGCGCTTACTACGTGGATACTGACGACCAGGAGTAGTGCGGAGGTCCCGGGCAGGAGGCCTCGCCTTTCGATCTAGTGTCGTTGTTTTGCTTAGCCTTCTTAAGGTAAAACTTGTCTAACTATGTTTGTACTTAGATAATATTTGTTTTCATGACTGATGTATCATGAGACTTCGTCGCTCTGACTTGTAATATAAAGATTTATGTTTAAATTTGAGTCGTAGAGTTGTGTTATGATATTGACGTGGTTCACCGTTCATGATCGCGCATGATGCATGTGTGATTAGTGCACGATTATAAACGGGGGCGTCACAATGATGCGAGTACAACCAAAGATATTAAGATCATTCAAACAAGCATGCATCACAATTAATATGTCCAAGTCTCCAAGAAAATATGAGAAATCTAGTGCAATTTCAATATCAATAAGCATAACATGATTGCACTCACTATAGTGAATATGAGAAAGGCAACTAAAGGAGACACGTGACAATGATAAAAAAAAATCATGTGAGAGGCATGAACATATATGTCATCAACTCAATGAAATGAGAAATTATGTATCATGTAAGATGCAACAAAGCAAGTGATCATAGTAATCATGTCATGACAATGAATAGTTTGCAAGAGTAAAGCGCATGACAAATGAAAATCTCTATAACAAAGCATGAGCAAAGTAGTTTCCATATCTTGGGGCACACATAGGCAATAGCAACTAGTATCTCCACCAAGCACGCAAATACACATAGTAGTAGAAGAGTGATCGCGCATGTGTAAAGGCAAGCATGGGTCACAACTGCATAACACAAGCATAGAAGGAGGCCTAACATGCAAAGTGAACACGGTAAAATGGACATAACATGAAAAGTGGTATATCACATAGCCGTGTGAGAGCCAAGTAAAAGTAGTGCGCAAAGTCCTTGCATGAGGGAAACAGTGGGAGAAGCATTCCACGAAATCCCAAATCATCGTCGCTCTAAAGATCTCATTTTGTTAACTCATGTGATTGTGAAGTTGACGAGTAGTCATGAGTACCTACACAAAACAAAGGCAAAGGGAAGATTGTGTGCGCATGGTAGATGTACACATCATCCATTATGATGTGCATGAGTATGTGTGTTGGTTGGAGCAAAATATCCAATGCTCAAAGAAATGAGATGCATGACATAGGAGCATGCCATCCATCATGAAAGGTTTGTTGTTATGTATAGCATAAAGGAGACTAGAAGTGTGTGATGCATCACTAGAAACATCTATGTCATTTTTATGCATGGTATGCGTATGGTGCACGCAATGGATGTAATCATGCGATCTCTAATCATTGTAATGTCATGTCATGTTGGATGCATCACCATTATCATATGTAGAAATTTTATGCATGGGATGATGCACAAAATGGATGGAATCATGCATTCTATGTGAAAAGTCAAGGCATGAAATATGGGATGAATTGCGCAAAATGTTGAAGGGAAGCATAACAATATCATCGTAAGAAAAGAAAAATCCAATAACTAAGGGCTTGTCATCTATGCCATATGTGCAAATGGGATTTATTTTTATGCGATATGCGTAGTCACTATGGTGAGATTGTAATGATGCTATATGGGAAATATCACTCATGGCACATCAAAAGTTTAGCGGACTGTCAAACATGATGTGACCAATAGAATTTTCACATGATATCCTATGGAGTATAGCATCACAACTAAGTAATTTTACATGCTCATCATCATATGCATCATAAATGGGTGGCACATCTAGGCATGTAGAATACATAGAATGTGGTGTATCCATAAGGTGATCACAACCATGCATAGATTCAATGTCCACTAGTGGGACAAGCGAAGAACCATCATCTATGTTAACTTTAGATCTCCACTAATGTGTTGTAGGTGAGGTGTTGAAGATCGATGAGTGGTCAACATCATCGTCTTGATGGAACTATGTGGGTGGTGCATCATCCTCAACTATGGCCATCATCATTCCCATCGGAGGGATAGATTCGTCGAGGGTCCGCGTGTCATCATTTATGAAACCTAGCACCAAAGAAGAAACCACACTAGGAATAGAGGTTAAGTTGTTAGAAATCATAGTGGCCTCACATGCCCTCTCAACTACCTCACTCACTAAGTGTTGTGGCTCACTCACTCCTGTTAGGATGCCCTCACTCAAGTTTTTGGTTGAGTCACTCAATGGGTGATGATGTCTCTCAACATCACATAAGAAGTTCGGCATGTTTTCATGTGTGGGGCTAGTGGTGGTCACTCTCATCCTCCCATAGGTAATGCACTCAATGGCACCTGCCACCGCCTGCCGTCGCTGCTCCGGCCAGCTCCAGCCACCTCAGCCCGTGCCACCACAATTTTTTGAAGCGCCGTCGAGCGCACGTTCGAACGCGACCGACCGCGCTCGAAACAGCGGCCTATAGATGATTTCTGGCGAAGCCCGAGCCCCTCCGCCGCGTCTTGGCATCGTCGGCGGGGAGTCGCCGGCCGCAGCCGATGTGGCCTGGCCCGGGGCCACCCTTGGGTCACTGACCAGTGGGCCTCAGGGGCCCAGTTGACTGGTTTGCCCAGTCAACTGTGCTGACTAGGCGGCCCCAGCCACAGACATGTGGGCCACCCCTAAGTTAACTAAAGGTTAATTAAATTAATTAATTTAATTTAATTGAGTCACTGACATGCGGTCCCTAGTGGCTAATTAACTAGCTTAGTTAGAAATAAACCCCTCATAACTCTTCTATCAATGACATGTGGGACCCAGCGGTCAGGTTTGACCTGGACCAGCTGGGGTGACTACTGACATCATGCTGATGTAATGCTGACGCAATAAATTGTTTTGAATTAGTAAGAATTCCAGAAATTGTTTAAAACTTTGAAAAATCATATATAATAATCTGTAACTCGGATGAAAATAATTTATATATGAAAGTTGCTCAGAAAAATATAACGAATCTGAATATGCTATCCACTCATTTGTCACATGACAATAACATGATGAACATGGATCCTTCCCCTCCAATTCAGCTGTCCGGAAACTGCCAAAGACCCGGGAAATATCCACAATATTTTCCTGCTCCGTCTGTAATGTGTAGCACTGCGTTAGGTCAACCTTAGCACAACATACTGCCTTCTCATGCATCATGATGCATTTGTTTGCTTTATATTTATTGTTTCTTCCCCCTTTTCTCCCCGGTAGACCCCGAGATCGACACTGCTATAGGGTACGACTACACCTCTGACGTCCAGCCACTTGCAGCAGAGCTTCCAGGCAAGCAAAACCCCCTTGATCATTCCTATATAGCCCATTCCTTCTTTCTCATGCTTGCATTAGATTTTGCTACTGTTGTCGATAGCTCCTATTCTGATGCATAACCTATTTTTGTAACCTGCTCTTGTTACTTACATGTCTATCCTATATGCTTAGTATAGGTTGGTTAGTGATTCACAAGTGACCCCTAACCTTGTCCCTGTTGCCCCCGCTTCATCATCGATGACTCGATCAACGTGATCGACGCCTTGAGCCTAACACATCACCTCACCCCCCCTTAGTTGTACGACTCTGCAGAGCTACTATCGAGTGCCGAGGATCATACCTCATAACACACTCCTGATGATAACTCTATAGTGAAGCTAGTCGGTTGTGGATTAGGGAGGGTGATTCCTCCTTCACCACTCCCATTAACGACTCTGTCGTGCAACACCTCAAGTGTGAACCCTCGGGGGTGATTCCTCCCAGATCACCTTGATGGTTACATCGAGTGGAATCGATCAAGGGTGATTCCTCGGGTTCCCCTTGATGTTATGGACACACGGCTACTTTGACTTTACCCCAGAACCATGTGAAAGACGGGTCGGCCCTGAGGGGTACCCGCGAGAGAAATGTGAAGTCGGGTTGAACGTGAAGGTACCCGCGAGTGATGTGGAGTCGGGTTGACCTGGAGGGTACCCGAGAGATAATTACGTGGCACAGCTGGGCATTCTTAGCCCTTGCCGTAAGTCTGTGAGACGGGGCGACGGGACCATAGATCGTGGATCATTGATCGTCTCCGCGCGCTCCTAAGACACTAACGGGTTTGTATATGTGATCTGAGTAGGCCTCTGGCCTTTTCGCACTGACCACCACGCGGGAATAAGTATGGGCACTCTGCGTCGTACATTCTCCCGAAAGCTCTTCAGACGTCACAGTTGAGCGGCACGCACCCGGGTGGCCCTCGTAAGCACTTGCTTTGTATGAAGATATAGCTACGACTGATCTGATCATCCTCGTAACGTGCAAGAGTGCAAAGGGAGATGGGCCCAAGACCCCTGGGCGCTTACGATTTAGACCAGCGTGCTGACCTCTCTGTTGAGCCTAGGTAGGACTACGACGCGTCGATCAGCCGAGGCTGGGCATGACCCAAGTAAGTGTGTCTGACCAGAGTTAATCGAGTGTGTTGGGTAAGTTTGTGCACCCCTGCAGGGAAGTATATCTATTTGAATAGCCGTGTCCATGGTAACGGACGCTCGGAGTTGTATCCTGATCTACTACAACTAGAACTGGATACTTATGTCACAAAACTGAAATGATGGCTCCGGGATCGCTTTCTCGCAGGGAGTAGAGGAAGGATCTCTGCGCATTGCTACGACATACTTACTACTTATGACATGCTAATTGATACTCGTGATCTGCGTTGGGTTTTCCGTGGAGAGGAACGGGTAATCGCAGCACAAAGTGGGTAAGTATTTCCCTCAGTTATGAAACCAAGGTTTATCGAACCAATAGGAATACCAATCCTCAACTGTCTTCAGCGGCTTCATAAAAAGAACAAACAACTTGCATGCAACGCATGCAAGAGGGTTGTCAATCCCCTTGATCTTGTTATTTGCAAGCAAGTGAGTTGTGTAGATAATTGTAGATAATAGTAAAGTGCAAAATAAAATAAAAGGTAATAAATAACAGCAAGGTAATGATAGCGTTTGTGAATATATAAGTGAATAGACCCGGGGGCCGTAGAGTTTTCTAGTGGCATCTCTCATAAGCAAAGCATACGGTGGGTAAACAAATTATTGTTGGGCAATTGATAGAAAAGCGAATAGTTATGCGATTTTCACGGCAATGATCATGTGTATATAGGCATCACGTCCATAAGCAAATAGGCCGACTCCTGCCTGCACCTATTACTATTACTCCACCCATCGACCGCTATCCAGCATGCATCTAGAGTATTAAGTAAAACAGAGTAATGCTTGGAGAACATTGACATGATGTAGACAAAGTAAACTCAATCAATATGAATAAACCCCATCGTTTTATCCTTAGTAGCAGCAACGCAAAGACGCAACTTGTCCCCTTCTGTCACTGGGATATATAAACTCGCCAGGTTGAACATACTACAACGCACCACTCTCAACGAAGAAATATCAATCTAGTTGGCCAAACTATCTCAATAGATCGGAGAGCATTACGAAGCTATGATGATCATGCAAATAAGCATCATAGTAATCAGATTTGACTCAAATACTTTTCATGAATAATCTGAACATAAACTCACAATTCATCGGATCCCAACAAACACACCATACAACGGGATTACATCGGATAGATCAAGGCAAAGATGCGATGAACATTGTATTGAAGATAGATAGATAGAGAGAGAGAGAGAGAGAGAGAGAGATTGCCATCTAGGTACTACCTACGGACCCATAGGTCTATGGTGAACTACTCACACATCATGGTGAGGGCAGAAAGTTTGATGAAGAGGCCCTCCGTGATCGATCTCCCCTCTGGCAGGGTGCTGGAACGGAGGTGTAGATGGCCTCCCGTCGGAACAGAGACTTGCGGCAGCGGAAAAAGTGTTTCAGGAGCGCTTCTGGTGTTTTTAGGGTAGATGTGAATTTATAGGCCAGAGAACGACGTCGGGAGAGCCACCAGGGGGCCACCACATATCTGGCCGAGCCCCCTGGTGGCGCAGTGGGATATATGGTGGGGCCCTGGTGCACCTTCCGGACTTCCTCCGAAGCTTCTAGGTCTTGTATTGGTCCAGAAAAAATCGTCAAAAAGTTTCGTGGCAATTGGACTCCGTTTGGTACTGTAACTCTGAAAAGGCAAAAACACGCAGAAAACAGGAACTGTCACTGGGCACTGGGTCAATAGGTTAGTGCTCAAAAATATTATAAATTGGTAAATAAATACCCAAGAAGTATCCTAGAATGATAATATATTAGCATGTAACAATCAAAAATTAAGGATACGTTGGCGACATATCAGCATCCCCAAGCTTAATTCCTTCTCGACCTCGAGTAGGTAAATGATAAAAATAGAATTTTTGATTTGACATGCTACCCATTATGTAATCTTTGGTATGTACGCTCATTGAGAAATGATGAATTAACAAACAGCAACATAGTAATATTTATAAGTATAGGAAACAAAATCACTGATTTTTCAAAGTATACGATCCTAAAAGAATGTTTACCCCTAGTCATCTTATTATATTAGCAAGGCATGACTCCGTCTTCACCACATAGATACAAATGTTAAGCACCACGGTGTCCAAGTCGGGCAATTGGATCGTACTTTTTCAACATGCTTCAACTTTTTATTCTTCACGCAATACATGAGCGTGAACCATTGGACATAGCATATAGGTGGTATAGAATATGGTGGAAGGTATCAAAGGGGTAAAAAGTGGACTGAAGCTAAGTGGTGTGTGCATCAAACTTTCTTGCTCATGAAGACCTCGAGCATTTGAGGAAGCCCGTCATCGGAATATACAAGCCAAGTTTATTATATGAAAAGGTACTTCCCACTAGCATATGGAAGTGTCAACATAGGAGACTCTCTATATGAAGAACATGGTGCCACTTTGAGGCACAAGTGTGGTAAAGGATAGTAGCAAAGTCCCTTCTCTCTTTTCTCTCATTTTTTTATCGTGGGTTTTTCTCTCTTTTTTGCCTCCCCGATTTTCTCTTTTTTTATATGGTGGGATCATTTCCAGAGTCTCATCCCGACTTGCGGGGGAATCATAGTCTCCATCATCCTTTCCTCACTGGGACAATGCTCTAATAATGATGATCATCACACTTTTATTTACTTACAACTCAACATGAAGGACTGATAGGAAGATATGACTCTGTATGAATGCCTCTGGCAGTGTACCAGGATGTGCAATGATCTAGCGTGACATGTATCAAAAATATGATGACCGGTGGCTTTGCCACAAATACTATGTGAGCTCTATATGATCATGCAAAGCATTATGATTATGAACGAACTAGTCATGTGAAGTGACGATGGAATTTTCATGGCAATATATCTCGGAATGGCTATAGAAATGCCATAATAGGTAGGTATGGTGGCTGTTTTGAGGAAGATATAATGAGGCTTATGTGCAAGAGAGAGTATCATGTCACGAGGTTTGGATGCACCAGCGAATATTTGCACCGATCCTCGAGGTGGGAATGGGCTATGCATGGTACCGAAGAGGCTGGCAAATATGAGAAGGTGAAGATGTGTATGTCCATGGTATCACATTAGTCATAAAGAACTCACATACTTATTGCAAAATTTTATTAGTTTTATCACAAATCAAAGTACTCCTCGCATGCCCCGAGGGAGGAGGTTGGTAGGAGTTAACCATCGCGCGCCCCCGACTCAAAACAACACTAGGATTTCAACGAGGAATATAAATTCTCACACATCATCACCATGCCTCTTTAATTTTTAGATGAATAACAAGTTAACACCTCTTAATCTCAACACTTCTATGAATCAACAATTTTGGACTCACACCTTTTTCATATTACTACATCAATGTCATTAACCCACAACTTCTCTATATGTGCTACACGATGGTTTTGATTATCATTCATTGAATACCTAATATTCTTGGGCTAGTCTTATGACCCATGCAAATTACCGTCACTATTAATTCAGCTCTCAAACAAGTATAAGTGAAGAACGAGAGCATATTATTTCTATAAAATCCACACGCCACCGTGCTCAAAAAGATATAAGTGAAGTACTAGAGCAGCTGCCTAGCTCAAAATATATAAGTGAAGCACATAGAGTATTCTGGAAAATTATCATGAAGGTGTGTCTATCTCAAATAGGTGTGTCCAGCAAATGATGATTGTGAAAAACTGAAAGTGAAAATAAACAAAAGCAAACGACGCTCCAAGCAAAAACACATATCATGTGATGAATATAAATATAGCTCCAAGTGACATACCAATGGATTGAGACGAAAGAGGGGATGCCTTCCGGGGCATCCCCAAGCTTAGACGCTTGAGTCTCCTTAGAATTATACTTGGGGTGCCTTGGGCATCCCCAAGCTTGGGCTCTTGCTACTCCTTATTCCGTAGTCCATCGTGATCACACCCAAAACTTGAAAACTTCAATCACACAAAACTCAACAAAACTTCGTGAGATCCGTTAGTATAAGAAACATATTGCATACTTGAGGTACTGTGATAAATTGATTCAAATTAAGTTTTGCATAATAGGTACTTCTAACTTCCCCATGGCTTACACCCCCCGATATAGTCCATGTCATAATCAAAACAAGCAAACTATGCAAGCAAAACAGAATCTGTTTAAAACAGAACAGTCTGTAGCAATCTGTAAAGCGACCATACTTCTGTAACTATAAAAATTCTGAAAAATTAGGAAAACGTAAAGAATTTGTATAGGAATACTGTGTTAAAATTTCAGATCAAGATAACGCTCCAGTAAAAAATGAAAATTCCTGTACTGGAGTCAAAAGTTTCTGTTTTTGTTTCAGCATTGTTTCTACTCATCTTGTGAGTTATCCCAAAGGCTTTACTTGGCACAAACACTAATTAAAACATAAAAACATAATCATTGCAGATGCAATAATAATGTTATCACACAAAAACAGAAAGGAAAAACAATAATAAAGATACATATTAGGTTGCCTCCCAACAAGCGCTATTGTTTTATGCCCCAAGCTAGGCATAATGCATAGTTTCAAGTGTTGTAGTAATCATGAAGAAGATCCGTCATGCTAAAATCATATTCCCTTCTTTCAGCAGAAAGTTTCCTAATAGGTAAACAAAAATAATTGAAGGGACTACACTTCACAACACAAGGGTCCAAGAGGTCTATTTCGGGAGGAATAGGTGGTTCCTCCTTAGGTTTCTCATAGGTGATGACTATCTCCTCATTGTATAAGTTTCGATAGAGATATTTCCTCAATGCTCTCTCAAGTTCATAAACCATTCCAAGTTTTGGTATAGCAAATTGATCATTGTGTTCTGAAATTTTATCAACTAGTACATTGGGTGGAACCTTCTTTCTAAGGTTTTCATCATAAGCAACATAATCCGTAGACTTCAATTTCCTCATAACTTCTAACTCATAAAGGATTCCTTCTATAGGTGCACACTCACAATTAATCCTATAATGAGCAAATATATTTCTAGCTTCTTGTATGATAATGTCAAATTCTTGAACAAGAAAAATAGTAGCTAGACGTTTAGTAGAAGCTTCCTCAATATTAGAGAATTCTAGGAATAACACATTGTATGAAAGGATGCATATGAACAAATTGTCTTTCCAATTGTGTTATGAGCAAAGATATAGCATCCGCATAACTTGTAGTTCTAGTAACAATGGTACCTCCTATCAATGGCAATGATCCCGCACAAGTGAAAAAAAATCTTGAATAACACTTTTTCCAATAATATTCCCACTACCTATGCGGAGTTTCTTAGTTTGCATAACAGGTTCACTTTTAGAAGGGTCATCATGCGCAAGATTATCAAGTTTTTCCTTAGCAACTTCATCAAAATCTCTTTTAGTATTAGTAGCACAAGGTGAAGTTGGAAGCTCAAGGGGTTCCTCACTAGTGGCAGAAACACCACTAATCTCAAAATCAGACATGATAGCAACTTTTCAAGCAAACAAGCAAGCAAAAGAAGTAAACTAGTAACAAGAAAAGATAAATATTTTTGTATTTTATTTTTATTTTTATGAGACACCTAAACATAACAGCAAATAAAAAGAAGAACAAGTGAATGAAATTTTGTGCGAAGTTACTTGATAGTTGGTGATGGTATTCCCCGTCAACGGCGCCAGAAATCCTTCCTGATACTCATGATCTGCGTTGGGTTTTCCGTGAAGAGGAACGGGTAATCGCAGCACAAAGTGGGTAAGTATTTCCCTCAGTTATGAAACCAAGGTTTATCGAACCAATAGGAATACCAATCCTCAACCATCTTCAACGGCTGTACACAAAAGAACAAACAACTTGCACCCAACGCCGGCAAGAGGGTTTTCAATCCCCTTGATCTCGTTATTTGCAAGTAAGTGAGTTGTGTAGATAATTGTAGATAATAGTAAAATGCAAAATAAAATAAAAGGTAATAAATAACAGCAAGGTAATGATAGCATTTGTGAATATATAAGTGAATAGCCCGGGGGCCGTAGTTCTCTAGTGGCATCTCTCATAAGTAAAGCATACAGTGGGTAAACAAATTACTGTTGGGCAATTGATAGAAAAGCGAATAGTGATGCGATTTTCACGGCAATGATCATGTGTATATAGGCATCACGTCCATAAGGAAATAGGCCGACTCCTGCCTGCACCTATTACTATTACTCCACCCATTGACCGCTATCCATCATGCATCTAGAGTATTAAGTAAAACAGAGTAATGCTTGGAGAACGTTGACATGATGTAGACAAAGTAAACTCAATCAATATGAATAAACCCCATCGTTTTGTCCCCTTCTGTCACTAGGATATAGAAACTCGCCAGGTTGAACCTACGACAACGCACCATTCTCACCGAAGAAATATCAATCTAGTTGGCCAAACTATCTCAATAGACCGGAGTGCATTACGAAGCTATGATGATCATGCAAATAAGAATCATAGTAATCAGATTTGACTCAAATACTTTTCATGAATAATCTGAACATAGACTCACAATTCGTCGGATCCCAACAAACACACCATACAAAGGGATTACATCGGATAGATAAAGGCAAAGATGCGATTAACATTGTATTGAACATCGAGAGAGAGAGAGAGAGAGAGAGAGAGAGAGATTGCCATCTAGGTACTACCTACGGACCCGTAGGTCTTTGGTGAACTACTCACACATCATGTTGAGGGCAGCTAGGTTGATGAAGAGGCCTTCCATGATCGATGTCCCCTCCGGGAGGGTGCCGGAACGGAGGTGTAGATGGCCTCCCGTCGAAACAGAGACTTGCGGCGGCGGAAAAAGTGTTTCGGGAGCGCTTCTGGTGTTTTTAGGGTAGATGTGAATTTATAGGCCAGAGAACGATGTCAGGAGAGCCACCAGGGGGCCACCACATATCTGGTCGCGCCCCCTGGTAGTGCGGTGGAATATGTGGTGGGGCCCTGGTGCACCTTCCGGCCTTCCTCCGAAGCTTCTAGGTCTTGTATTGGTCCAGAAAAAATCGTCAAAAAGTTTCGTGGCAATTGGACTCCGTTTGGTACTGTAACTCTAAAAAGGCAAAAACCCGCAGAAAACAGGAACTGGCACTGTGCACTCGGTCAATAGGGCTAAAAAATATTATAAATTGGTAAATAAATACCCAAAAAGTATCCTAGAATGATAATATATTAGCATGTAACAATCAAAAATTATAGATACGTTGGAGATGTATCACTAATCTGTACTCTTCTAATGCTGCAAGACGATGCAAGATGCTAGTCTTCGATAGGCTAGGCCTTCCCATCTATTCTGGCATTTCTGCAGTATAGTCCAAAATACAGCCCCTTCCCCTTGATAATGATGCATATTTAGCATAGATCTGATGCAAATCTTGCGAGTACTTTGGATGAGTATTCACAGTTGCTTTGCTCCCCTTTTCCCCTTGATACGATTGCTGCGATAAGATGTCGGAGCCCAGGAGCCAGCTGATCTCGCTGACGCGGTTTGAGACTGCATCGGTATTTCCCAAGGGATGATGCTGCACAACTACGGTAAGTATTTCCCTCAGTTATGAAACCAAGGTTATCGAACCAGTAGGAGAACCACGCAAAACTATGTAAATGGTACCTGCACACAAAGAACAAATACTTGCAACCTGACGCGTAAGAGAGGTTGTCAATCTCTCCACGGTAAAAAGATAGATTAGATTGTAGTAGATTGGATAAATAGATCACACAAGAACACAAAATAAAAGAAGCAAATAAAAAGTGCAGCAAGGTATTTTTGGAACTTGCGGCGGCTGGAAGTATTTTTCGTCGACTCCTTTAGGGTTTTTGGAATATTTGGGTATTTATAGAGCTCAGAGGCGCTGGAGGGGACTCCCGAGGCCACCACAACCCACCAGAGTGCACCGGGGGCCTCTAGGCGCCCTGGTGTCTTCTGGGCCCCACGGGCCTCCTCCTGGGTGCTTCTTTGGCTCACTGGTTGTCTTCTGGTCCAAAAAAAATCTCCAAAAAGTTTCATCACGATTGCACTCCGTTTGGTACTGATATTCTGCGAAGTAAAAAACAATCAAAAAACAACAACTGGCACTTGGCACTATGTCAATACGTTAGTCCCAAAAAATGATATAAAGTTGCTATAAAATGATTGTAAAACATGCAAGAATGATAATATAACAACATGGAACAATCAAAAATTATAGATACATTGGAGATGTATCAGCATCCCCAAGCTTAATTCCTACTCGTCCTCTAGTAGGTAAATGATAAAAACAGAATTTTTGATGTGGAATGCTGCCTAACATGTTCATCACATATTCTTTTTCTTTTGTAGCATGGACATTTGGACTTTTAGATGGTTCAAAGTAATAGTCTAGTTTTGACATGAAGACTTTAATACTCAAGCATACCAACAAGCAACCATGTCTTTCAAAATATCAACACTAAAGAAAGTTATCCCTAGCCCATCATGCTCAATCATTGATCCATTCATGAAACACACTCAAATATTAGCCACACCCAATGCACAAGTATGATCATAGTGCCCCCTTGTTGGTGCTTTATAAGAGAAGATGGAGACTCAAATTGAAAATAAAATTTGCATAAGGTAAATAGATAGGCCCTTCGTAGAGGGAAGTAGGGATTTGTAGAGGTGCCAGAGCTCAAAGCTTAAATTAAGAGAGAAAAATATTTTGGGCGGCATGCTTTTGCTGTCAACGAAAATGACAAAGTAGTTCTCAATACTTTCCATGCTAGATACATCATAGGCGGTTCCCAAACAGAAAATAAAGTTTATTCCTTTTTTCACCATTCTTTCACAATCCATGGCTAGCCGTATCCATGGTTGCCTTCCATACCAACACTTTCCAAGGAACTTATTATTTGACAACATAAAGTAAATTTATTTTTCATTTCGGGATTAGGCATCCCTATTACCGCCGTACTCTCGTGCAATGACAAGTGAATAAACACTCGTCTTGAGAATAACACATCTAGCATGGAAAAATATTGGACACCCCCTACCGTTTCATGAGCGGTACGAGCACACAAAAAGGAAATTCATTTTGAAAATTAGAGATGGCACATACAAATTTGCTTTGAACGACAAGGAAATACCGCATATAGGTAGGTATGGTGGACTCATATGGGAAAACTGGTTTTAAGGATTTTGGATGTACAAGTAGTATTTTTACTTAGTGCGAGTGGAGGCTAGCAAAGAGATTGAGAAGAAACGAACCAATAAATGAATATTCACATAAATGGGCATTAAGCATAACTAACACCGAATAATGCACCGTAAGTAGGATGTAATTTCATTGCACAACTATTGACTTTCGTGCTTGCATAGGGAATAACAAACCTTAACACCAATATTCTTACTAAAGCATAATTTCTCACCAACATGACTCACATATTACTATCATCATGTCTCAAAACTATTACAAGGAATCAAGTTTAATTTTTCCAATGATCTTCATGAAAGTTTTTATTATATCCTTCTTGAATATTTATCACTTTGGGACTAGTTTCATATATTGCCATTGCTTTTGACAAGCTCAAACAAATTTAAGTGAAGAACATGAGCATAAAAATTTCATCACCCAAAATAATATAAGTGAAGCATGAGAGGATTTCTTCAAAGTTTACTAACTTTCAAATTAATCTAAGTGAAGCATTAGAGTATTTATTCAAAAATTTAAAGCACACCGTGCTAAAAAAGATATAAGTGAAGCACTAGAGCAGTTCCATAGCCCAAAAAATTTAAGTGAAGCATATAGAGCAATTCTAACAAATCATAGCATAATTTTGGCTCTCTCAAATAGGTGTGTCCAGAAAGGATACTTGTGACAAACTAAAAAGCAAATCAAGCAAAAGACTCATATAATACAAGACGCTCCAACCAAAACTCAAGATATGTGACGAATAAAAATATAGCTCCAAGTAAAATACCGATGGTCGTTAGAAGAAAGAGGGGATGCCACTTGAGGCATCACCAAGCTTAGTTGCTTGTTTCTCCTTGGATATTATCTTGGGGTGCCATAGCATCCCCAAGCTTAGGCTCTTTTCACTCCCTATTCCTTCATTCATCGTGATCTCACCCAAAACTTGAAAACTTCAATCACACAAAACTCAGCAAAACCTTTGTGAGATCCGTTAGTATAATAAAGCAAATCACCACTCTAAGTACGGTTGCAAACCCATTCATATTTTATTATTGAATTATATCTACTGTATTCTAACTTTACCATGTCTTATACCCTTCAATACAAACCATAGATTCATCAAAACATGCACACAATGCAATGAAAACAGAATCTGTCTAAAACAGAATAGTCTGTAGTAATCTGTACTCTAACCATACTTATTTCACACTAAAAATTCTGAAACATTAGAAAACCGAAAGAATTTGTATAGCAATACTATGTTAAAATTTCAGCTCATTATCACGCTCCAGTAAAAAATGAAAATTCCTGCACTGGAGTCAAAGTTTCTATTTCAGATTCAGCATTGTTTCTACTCATCTTGTGAATCATCCTAAAGGCTTTACTTGGCACAAACACTAAATAAAACATAAAAAACACAATCATAATAGTAGAATAATTGTGCTAAAACTCAAAAACATAAAGAACAAGGTAAAAAATGAATTTTATTCATTGGGTTGCCTCCCAACAAGCGATATCGTTTTACGCCCCTAGCTAAGCATAATGCATAGATTCAAGTGTTGTCATCTTTAGTTTTCACTCCATAGGATGATCTCATGATTGATTCAAATGGTGGCTTAATTCTTGTTCTAGGGATTTGTTCTGTACCCTTTCTCAGTGGAAATTTAAATTTAATATTGCCTTCTTTCATATCAATCACGACACTTATAGTGCGTAAAAACGGTCTACCAAGTATAATGGGACAAGACGGATTGCAATCAATATCAAGAACAATAAAATCTATGTGCACATAGTTCCTATTTGCAAGAATAAGAACATCATTAATTCTTCCCAAAGGCTTTTTAATAGTAGAATCCACCAAGTGGAAATTAAGAGAACATTCTTCAATATTGGTAAGACTAAGCACATCACATAGAGATTTTGGAATTGTGGAAACACTAGCACACAAATCACATAAAGCAAAGAACTCATAATTTTTAATCTTGACTTTAATGGTAGGTTCCTGTCGGGGATATAACTCCACGGTGTAACCCGCCCTACTGGGCCGGGTCAACACGTCAACAGCCGTGTGACTCAATTCAAAGTGGGCTGTGTCCCAAGTGCAAACTAAGTAAATTGGCACCTGATCATGAACGCCGGGCGGCCCACAACCCGAAGACGGTGTCTCAAATCCCATGAAACTAAGCACGGCGGTTGAAGTTTCGTTAAAGAGCAATATAAGTTACATATGTAGTAAGTCGCGGGTCATAATATGATCCGGACTTTGTTGTAAAACCTAGGGTTTAACCTGCATATAAAGGCAGGCCCCTAGGGCCGAAACTCTCAAGTCACAACCTCTCGATAGCTAGGTTAGCGATTCCGCACCCTTGTAATTGAGATCCATCCATCCAATACACAAAAAGCAGTACGTAGGCTATTACCTCCATAGGAGGGGCCGAACCTGGGTAAACCCGACTCTTTCTCTCGCTCAACCCCTTCGAGTCGCCACCAAGCGGCGATGGCCTCACACCTAAGTCCTGTTACGAGGACATCTGCCGGGTTGACAAAACCATGACAGTTGGCGCCCACCGTGGGGCTCTCGCTTGGTGGAGTTGAGTTTTCGAAGGGGATCCAGTCAGGATTCGGGAAGTTTGCGGTGAACCACATGATCAGGAGCCGCCGTGACAGGATTGACGAACCGGTTTGGGACGTCAATGACGACCCGATCGGACGTAGGTCACGAGATCCTGCAGGAGAGATTGGGTCACAAATTTCCAAGCCGGACATCTACATCGACATCGACGAGCCGACTCGGAGCGCCCGATCCAATCAATGTCAGGACAGTCTTCGTCGCGTGTTCGTTGGCTTCACCCAAGGAGTCAGCCTTTCGGACGAGCCGGCCTCCAGTGGAGACATCCTTGTTAATTCGGACGGCACGTCATCCACGGGAAATACAGAGTCAATCTATCCCCTTTACGATGGCAGACTTGGGGGCTCCTTGGAGGTCGAAACCCCCGAGGAAAACAACGAGCCGCCTAGCCAAGTTGCCGTTTACATGGCTGGGGCTACAGTGGTTCCGGATCCGACCGCGGCTGGAGGTTCTGGCGGGTCAACCAAAACGCCGGCTCAGGCTATGGCTGAACTTATGGCCAAGATGGCGAAGCTCGTGGATACCCCAGTCACTACAGAAAACCAGGAAGAGCGCAATGTGGAACTAACCAAATTGCGTACTCAAATGATTGAGGTGTGAAGGAGATAAATGGTGAAAACGCGCAGATGGCAGATCTACAGGCTTGCATACATCACGAGACGGAACGCCTTAAGGCTGAGGCCTGGCGGTTAGGGGTCTAGAGAGAAGCATCGGAGGCGGTTTATGAGAGAAGGCGCTACCGTGGACTCCCCCCGAACTTGGAACCTCAACAGCTTTTTAACACTCCAAATCAAACACGAGGGACTGTTCAGCAACCCAGGAATCGGCGAGAGGAATCGGCTCAACCTCCACCGGCTCAATCTCCCCCTCGACGATTTCAGACGCCGCGTGGTCACTTTTCCAATCCTGTTGATAACATGTTGGCTGCAACCTGGAATTTGGAAGCATTGCCCATCAATGGAAACTCTCCGCTCGAGGTTGAAGCTAGGAACGCCATCGAGATGCTCAAGACTACTATGGTACAACAGGCACAATATTCGTATAGCTGGGACCGGATGCATTCCACTCCTTATGCTAGCAAGGGCCGCCATGTGGAGTCCCCGGCCGTCTCTAGCAGTGGGCGAAGATAGCAGCATCAGGTCTGTGCGACTCGTCCCCTGCCATCAGACGCCCAGGCGGTCGTTGATGCTGCAAGAGGTGCGCGACAGGCAGAAGCAGAAGCAGCAGCACGGGCGATCCAGCAGCTTCACCCTCAACCGGCGAGTTTGGGGGCTGGGTCCAACAGTAGGACGATTGGCATACCATGTTTATCTCCGGCGCTCCGCGCACAGCGCATGCCCAAGGATTTCAAAGGACCTCGTAAGGTGCCAAACTACATAGCAGATCTTGAGCCGGCATCATGGATCGAGAGTTACGAGTTGGCGATGGACATGCTGGATGTCAGCGATGTTGTGTGTGCTAAATACTTAACCATGCAGTTGGAACGACCGGCTCGGACTTGGTTGAAAAACTTGCCACCCAATTCCATCAACTCATGGACTGAGCTGAAAGAGCGATTCATCAAGAATTTCCAGGGAACCTGTAAGAAGCCTATGACGATAGTGGATTTACAGCATTGCGTTCAATGAGTAGACGAGTCAGCTCACCACTGGACTCGTCGGGTCGCGGAAATCATCCACTCATCGGACAGCACCACGGTGGCTCAGGCAGTCCTAATATTGGAAAAGAACTGTCACTTCCAACCTCTGGTCCTGAAGCTTGGGCGGCTTAAGCGGAAGGTTCAAGACATGGGCGACTTGATGGACGTCCTCACCAGGTATGCCGAGTCAGATAGCACCAAAGATCCCGGCTCGGACGAGGACAAGGCCTCGAAAGGCAAAAAAGCTGAAGGAGGGAAAGTCAGCATGGTTCAGGAGGCAACCAGGGGGCTTAGAAGAAGAGGAAGCAACCGGATGGCGGGTCAAATTTTGTGGCCAATACCAATATGGACATCAAGAACCAGTGCCGGAACGGTTGACCCGGAGGAGCTTACAATGGGAATAAACCTTGCAATTATGAGGAGGCGCTTAAAGGACCTTGTCCTAAACATAGCACCCCAGATAAGCCGGCTAGACACTCTTGGGAGAATTGTTACATCATGCAAGAATTCCGTAGCCAGGCTTTCCAGAATAATTCAGGAGGCAATGGTGGAGGACATCCGGGTCAACATGGATCCGGCGGATCACAAGGAGGCCCAGGAGCTGGGCTTCAACATCAAGGAAATCATGGTAATGGGCAACATCCTAGCCAGGGCAATCAGCATAATAACCAAGGAGGATTTCAAAGTAATCCCAAGCAGCTGAATAACGGTAAGTATAACTAGCCCTCGAAACCCTGGATGAAATTTATAATTCTGGAGAGTAACAGAGAAGAAATCTTATGCCTCCAAGAAGGGAAATAAGTCGGCCCTGGGACACCAGTGGCCTTATCAAAATCTAGCTCCGCCGGCTCTTTTTATGTAATTTCTTCCCCCCTTGCAGACTTCTGTATATACTTCTTTATGTTTCAAGTATGAATAAAGCCGGCGTATTTTGTCATTTCAACTTACAAGATGAGTTTGAGTCTTTATTTTCTGAAACAAAGGGCACTTGGGGGCTTCTGACTCATCAAGTCTAGCTTTCTCACCCTTGTGACCCGGCATATCAATGCCACGTTATCAAGGGCATTTGGGGGCTTCCAGCCCATCGGGCTTAGCTTTCTCACCCTCTTGACCCGGCAAAATAAAATGCCATATATGGTTTAACCTGCCTCTGTGCTTGATGCGACTCCGATCAGATAACCCCGTGAACTCTTAACAAGTCAATCCTTTTTGGACCCTGAACTTGTTAAGGTTAAAACACCGGCTTGAGTCATGCGAGAGCCGGCACACAGAAAGCTAGGATAAACCATGGGTTATCATACCCGCTTCATTGAAGCAAGACCCGAGCCTCGAAATCCGGTCTTTTTCTCTCGAGCCTTGAAAGCCGGCATTTTTTTTGCGTCCTTTACGTTAAGACTAGAAAAGGTGCCTTTAAAAGGGGGCTACTTTATATTTCTAAATTTTGGGAAATAATCCCCAATATGAATGTTATGTGGTGAAACTCATCACACCGAAAACAGGCTGGGCGCGACCCTATTTTTCCCGGTTTTTTATAAAGTAACCAGGTTATCGGTTGCATGACAGCAAAAAATTATGTTATTGCTTAAGAGGCCAACGAAGGACCTCAAGCTTGGATATCAATTTTGGCCAAGATTCATTGAGTCGGCTTATCAATATCTTTCTATTTGGCTTGTTTATTGCAGCAAGTTTCAAGTTTAAAATTGTTACCGGCTCATGCTTCAAGGACCGGGTTAAATAATTGAGCATTCGTGAGCAGCCGATCAACAAGTTATCCTACAAATTCAACATTGTTGAAAGAGGAATAGGTTGTTAAAATCAAAATCAATGGCCGGGTCATTCTGCCCAGATGCATCTTATCAAAGGGTCTGTCAATGGATGAAAACAACGAATAAGGTACCTAGCATCAAAGGTGCAAAACGTGCGCGATGGCACGACAACAGTGTTTAAACTATCCCTATTACAGGCTTAAGGAAGCCATAAACTGTTTTTCCGCCCGTACATGGGGGCTCAAGTTGACAAGGTAACAGTTCAAGAAACTCAAATCATTGACCATATTATCCGGGTCGATGGCAGCTAATCTTGTGCATGAGACGTCTCCGGGTTATCCACCGACTGGTCTTCTGGCTCCTGAATCTGAAGGTTATCTACATCCCAGTTGCAATGAGTTAAAGCTTGGAACACAGCCTCATCATCAAGAATTGAAGACGGGTCAACTTTAGGGGCGAAAACATGCTCGCGCCGTTGAGGGGCCAGGTTTTTTGTAATCACGTCAGGCGGTGGAATCCGAGTATGATTGGCGCTGTAAGCCGCCTGATAACTCCTCAGTTTCATCTCAGAAACCAGCTGAGTTGATAGGATCTGAGCATCCTTGACGCAAGCCGCGTAATCTTCTTGAGAGAATTCCGACCCGTCATTCTTAAACTCGGGAAAGCCCTTTGCCAGCTCTTTTGGATCAAGCTCTTCACCGTAAGCAAGAGCCCAGGTCAATGCATATATTGCGCCCGATCTGGCGGCTGACCTCTTTAGTTCTGGAATATGCTGAGGGATGATGGAGAGATTTTCCAATACGTTCTTAATATGTTTTAAGGGTTGCTTCTCCCCTAGCGTTGCCTTAATTGCAAGATGACTCCCGGTGTAGAGCTGCTCTGTCAATGAGTAAACAACCTTGAGCATGAGCAGGCCGTTATCATAAAAGCTGCTGGTCCCGGGACCCGCAAAATAGATACAATACGTAAGTCGCCTGGCGCGTTATATCTATACTTCAAGGAAGCAAGAGGATGGATACACTTACCAAAAACAGCTTGGGCCATCTGGGCAATATGTCGTTTTAACCCGGACAACTCCTCGGAGATGGGCTTGGGTCGGCCCTCAGCATCCTCTACGCGCTTAACCAAAGCTATCTTCTCATCTTCAAAGGATTTTTTTCTCTTTTAGGAAGCTCGCCTTGGTGTTTTCCAGATCAACCAAAGAAAGCCAAAGTTTGTCTTCAACTTCGGCCTGGGAGGTCTGCCTCTTTTCCAGGTCTTTTTTCAAATTAGCCGCATTGGATTCGGCTGTCTTTAGAGCTTCCTGCATCATGAAGGAAATTTACATCAAGTCCCAAAAAAATTGCAAAGCAATATATTTCGCACTTGGGGGCTAATGTATTTCAGCTTTCTAACATAGAAGATAGGACAAAGACCTGACTCATCTCAAGGAGATGAGCCTGCCCTTGGGGGCTACAGGTCCAAAGTAATTCAATGATCTTACGAGAAGACCGACTCATCTCAAGGAGATGAGCCGGCCCTTGGGGGCTACAGGTCCAAAGTTCTTCACTGTTATTACAAGACCCGACTCATCTCAAGGAGATGAGCTGGCCCTTGGGGGCTACAGGTTGAGCCAGAATCATTTGCACGACCCAACTTATCTTAAAAAGATGAAGACGGGCCTTGGGGGCTACAAATGGGAATATGATGACATGAAAAGGAGAACATACCTCATATTTATTTTCATCATGCTAACAAGGCCGATTTCCATCTCGCGGCTTGTCGCGAGCGGTCTAAGTAGGCAGCATGAAGATCTTCAACGCTGAAGTTCTCATAATGAGGAAGTTCCATCTTGGCCTTCCCTTTTTCTTGTAGTACCGCTTCATCCTTAGCAACGACTTTGGTTAATACGCTGGAAGTTTCAGGAGTAGTGTAACCCGTCCCAGTAACAACAACTTCAGGATTGTTTGTGTTTGTCACTGAAGGATTGGGCGGGTCAGGGTTAACTGCGGAGGTAACTTCAACAGTTACGACCTCAATATTAATTGGTTCAGTTGGAGGGGGTAAATCGTTTTGGACATCATGAGGATCTTCAGGAGGGTCAGCATGGATTTCATGAGCCGCCGGCTCAGGAAGCTCTGACTCAGGGACCTCCGGGTTAATAGAAGACCCGTCAGTCTTCCTCTTCTTGGCTTTGGCCTTGCCAAGTTACAAAAAAGTATGATATGAAAAATTGGAAATAGCAAGAGCTTATTCAAACGGATGAATTGATGAGGAAGTTACCCTTGATTGATGACAAAGGGTGCCAGTTTGGACGCAGTCGAGTCGTCCGACGAAGGTTGCGTCTCCTAATTAGAAAAAGGCATGAGAGTTAAAACATTGACACATCAAGCCGGAATTTTCGTTGGAAAGTTTGGAATATCAAATACCATGGCTAGTCGTTTCCGGGCGACTGATTTGTCAGGTAAGCCCTCAACAAGATCGCCACTTCCGCTTCGGGTCTGACGCCTAGACTGGTGCTGGGTTTTCTTCAAAATAAAGTAAGGATCTAGATGAGCATCTGGGTGAGAAAAGCCTACTTTCTGGACAACCCGCCTTGCCTTCAACGGAGGCAAAGGTTTTGAGTCGGAAGAGATGGAAATTACCTCAACATCACCTGCACGGCTTGTCTCAACGTCACCCTAAGAAGAAAGGACGTCAGATAGGTTCAATAGAATATAAAATAAAGGTATCAGTATTACCTCTGATCGAGTGTCAGTGGCGGCTGTTTCGTCCATTTGAGACGGACCTTCTGCAGCAGCCTTACTTCTCTTCTTGCTCGGGGCGGCTTTGGACTTGTTAGTCGTAGCCTTGAGGCGCCTCCAATTCCAAAAAGAAGAGGTAACCTGCAAAATCAAACATTCAGGCCAAGGAAGCAAAGACTCAAGGTTTGTTCAAAAAAGCCAGATGAAGGTTTATACCGAAGGGGCCGGGTAAAGAGCATAAAAGGGTTTCAACCCGTCCTTGTTGCAGGTCTCGAGGTTTTCACCTAACAACTTCTTTACCGTCCGGTTTATTTCATCGGCCTCCAAGGAAAAATTGTTGTGCCTCCGAGCATCGTTCAAATCACCAGAATAGGCACACATTAAGCCATTGCGCCGACTTAATGGGAGAATTCTCCAAGATACCCAACACCAGGTCAAATCTACCCCGGTCAGCCCGTTGGCTTGCAGAGCCCTTAATTTTGGATAAACTTCGGCGTGTTGGGAATGCTCTTATGGAGGAGCCCAGCCCGGAAGCTCAAGGTCCATGGGAAGACGGTTGGCCCTATAACCCGGCAGGGGATTTTCATCAGCCGGAGCGGTGTTTTGGCAGTAAAACCAAGTCTTATTCCACCCTTTTGGGTGTCTTGGTTAGGTGGCGGTAGGGAAAAGGACATCCTTTCGCCTTTGAATTGAAACCCCGCCAAGTTCTAAGCCGGGGCCATCTGCGCACTCCGTGTGTCGGTTCAAATAGAAAAACTCCCTGAAGAGGGTGACAGTGGGCTCCATTTTAAGGTACACCTCGCAGAATACTTGGAACTGGCAGAGGTTCGAGATGGAGTTTGGGGCCAGTTCTTGGGGGTGCAAATTGAAGAAATGCAAGACGTCCCGGAAGAACTTTGACTCGGGAGGTGAAAGCCCCCTCTGCAGGTGATCCAAAAATATCACCACTTCCCCTTCTTTGGGATTTGGGGTCTCTTCTCCGAGGACGACTCGCCAGCCAATCACGTTTTGAGGCGGCAAAAACCCATGCTCCTCATAATCCTTAAGGATAGCGTTAGATACTTGAGTCGCCACCCAATTGTAGGCTTTTGGCTCCGACATAGTAAGTCGCCTGGATAAAATACAAGAGGGCGACTCAAATAAACGTTTCAAGTAGAATGGTCTAAAAGTCTTTACAGTGGTCTAAATGCATGGAAATTTACAAATACTAGGCCGGTAGAAGTAAGGGCGACTCGTTTTAAGACAATAGGTTCTTGAGAAATTTTGCTAAGTATGAGACAAACAAGTTTCTCCCGAGGCAGCAACAATTTTGGATCTAAATATTGTTCAAAAAGGCGAAAATATTTGTTAATCCTAGCAGGAGGGCATGGAAGTAATGACAATACGGTTCATCTGGATACAAGGAAAGATTAAGATATGTCGTAGGCAAAACTGATTTGGCATCTCTACCGCTCTTCTTAGATGAACACATTCGTGGAATCTACTCACATAACTAGTAATGGCGATGAACCAAAGGAAAATTGCCAAGGAACTCGAAGAACCTCGAGGTGCTCTATGGATCTAGTTGGAAGAAAGGTGACTTACCCGAAGCAATCGACCGGAGATGGGAAAAGCGAGCAAAGGATTCACCGACGCAGAAGGAATGCCGCGACGACCTTGAGGAAGCTCGGCGAGACGAGGGAGTTACGGCGAAGGCACGAGGAGCTCCCGGACTCGAGGAAGAAGAAGCAGGAAAGGGAAGTAGAAAGTGAATCCAGAGCCCTCCGATGAATATTTAAAGATCAAGAACCCGAAGGGGCAACTGATAGGCGCAATAATCGAGGGAACACAGTAAATTTCGGGAAACAAAAACGCCTCGGTTGTCGGGATAAGTGGATACGACCAGATTCACTATGATGTCATTATTGTTTTTCCAGACTGACAAAAGATGACGTCATGATGAATGAACATTGGGAAAATGACAAGTGTGGAAGCAGAACAATCCAGTGTTGTGAAATCTGCGGAAGATACCAGTTCAAAGATGAGTCGCCGTAGGAGAAGATGAGCCACCACAGGAAGGAAGAAATCTATTGATATGAATAAATTCAAATCAATCCGGGGCCTAATGTCGGGGATATAACTCCACAGTGTAACCCGCCCTACTGGGCCGGGTCAACACGTCAACAGCCGTGTGACTTAGTTCAAAGTGGGCCGTGTCCCAAGTGCAAACTAAGTAAAGTGGCACCTGATCAAGAATGCCGGGCGGCCCACAACCCAAAGACGGCGGCTCAAAGCCCATGAAGCTAAGGACGGCGGTTCAAGTTTCCTTAAAGAGCAAGATAAGTTAGAGATGTAGTAAGTCACGGGTCGTACTATGACCCGGACTCTGTTGTAAAACCTAGGGCTTGACCTGCATATAAAGGCATGCCCCTAGGGCCGAAACTCTCAAGTCACAACCTCTCAATAGCTAGGTTAGCGATTCCGCACCCTTGTAATCGAGATCCATCCATCCAATACACAAAAAGCAGGACATAGGCTATTACCTCCATAGGAGGGGCCGAACCTGGGTAAACCCGACTCTTTCTCTCGCTCAACCCCTTCGAGTCGCCACCAAGCGGCGATGGCCTCACACCTAAGTCCTCTTACGAGGACATCTGTCGGGTTGATAAAACCACGATAGTTCCCATTCATCATGTAATTTTATAGGAATTGAAATCTCTAACTCCAACTTTTCTTCAAAAGATTTCATCATGGCATCAACAATATGTTTAGTAAAAGCTTTATTTTGTTCATAAGCATGGGGTGAATTTATCATGGATTGCAGCAAAGAAATACATTCAATCGAAGAGCAACTATAATAATTAAAATCTTTGCAATCCAAAATAGTGGGCACATGACTAGTTGAAGTCCTGACCTCTTCAAACCCACTTTTGTCAATTGTTTCATCAAGATTTTCACCCTCCAAAGCATTGGGACGCCTCCTAGATAAAGTTGACTCTACTTCAGTACCTTTATCATTAATTTTAATATTACTAAACAAGGAATCAATAGAAGAAATACCAATCACTTTAAGATCTTCATCATTTTTATGAAAGCAATCACTAGAAAACACTTTTCCTAAAAAATCTCTTTTAGCTCTAAGCATAGCGGTTCTTTTCTTACTTTCATCCATAGAAACATATAAAGCTTTAATTGATTCCTCAATCTTAGGTGCAAAAGCTTTCAACTTGAGATTTTCTACATCATGAGAAATTCTATCAATGCTTCTAGACATATCATCAATCTTATTCAACTTTTCTTCTATCGTAGTATTGAAAACATTTTGAGCATTGATACATTCTTTAATATTATCCTCAAGATCAGAGGGGTTCCTATTATTATTGTAAGAAGAATTACCATAGGAATTACCATAATTATTAGAGGAATTTCCAGGAAAAGGCCTAGGATTAAAATTACCTCTGTAAGCATTGTTATTAAAATTGTTTCGTGAGATGAAATTCACATCTACGGAATCACTATTTTGCTCAATCAAAGTAGACAAAGGCACATCATTAAGATCAATAGGAGCATTTTTACTAGCAACCAACTTCATAAGAGCATCAACTTTTTCACTCAAAGTACTAATTTCTTCAACCGAATTGGCTTTTTTACTAGTAGGTGCTCTTTCAGTATGTCATTGTGAATAATTTGCCATAATATTATCTAGCAATTTAGTAGCTTCACCCAAAGTAATTTCCATAAAAGTACCACCCACGGCTGAATCTAAAAGATTTCTAGAGACAAAATTCAATCCCGCATAAAAAATTTGTATGATCATCCAAAGATTTAAACCATGAGTAGGACAATTTCTTAGCATCAATTTCATTCTTTCCCAAGATGGTGCAACATGTTCATGATCAAGTTGCTTAAAATTCATGATTTGAGTTCTAAGGGAAATAATTTTCGCAGGAGGAAAATACTTAGTAATAAAAGCATCCTTGCACTTATCCCAAGAATCGATACTATTGCAAGGCAAAGAAGAAAACCGAAATTTTGCACGATCCCGCAAGGAGAACGAAAATAATTTCAACTTCACTATATCATTGTCCACATCCTTTTTCTTTTGCATATCACACAATTCTACGAATGTGTTTAGATGGGACGCGACATCCTCATTAGGAGTACCGGAAAATTGATCTTTCATGACAAGATTCAACAAAGCGACATTAATATCACAAGACTCCCCACTAGTGGCGGGGGGCGCAATCGGAGTACTAATAAAATCATTATTATTGGTATTGGAAAAATAACACAATTTGGTATTTTCTTGAGTCATCGTGACTACACAAACAAAATTGCAAGCAAACAAGATATCTGATGAGAAAAAGGCAAACAAAAAAGAGGGCGAATAAAATGGCAATTTTTTGTGAAGTGGGGGAGAGGAAAACGAGAGGCAAATGGCAAATAATGTAAATTGCAAGGAGATGAGATTTGTGATTAGGAACCTGATAGATGTTGATGATGTCTCCCCGGCAACGGCGCCAGAAATACCTTTGGCGTGGCTTGAGATTGCGTCTGTATTTCTCCAAGGTTATGGAACCAGTAGGAGAACCATGCAACACTATGTAAACGGTACATGCACACATAGAACAAATACTTGCAACCTGACGCGTAAGAGAGGTTGTCAATCTCTCTACGGTAAGAAGATAGATTATATTGTAGTAGATTGGATAAATAGATCACACAAGAACACAAAATAAAAGAAGCAAATAAAAAGTGCAGCAAGGTATTTTTAAATTTTTGGAATAATAGATCTGAAAACAAAAACGGCAAAAGATAGATCGAAAAGCAATATGTTGGAAAAGTAGACCCGGGGGCCGTAGGTTTCACTAGTGGCTTCTCTCATGAGTATAGCAAACGGTGGGTAAACAAATTACTGTTGGACAATTGATAGAAGATCAAATAATCATGACAATATCCAAGGCGATGATCATTATATAGGCATCACATCCAAGATTAGTAGACCGAAACGATTCTGCATCTACTACTATTACTCCACACATCGACCGCTATCCAGCATGCATCTAGTGTATTAAGTTCATGGAGAAATGGAGTAATGCAATAAGAACGATGACATGATGTAGACAAGATCTATTCATGTAAGAATAGACCCCATCTTGTTATCCTTAATAGCAACGATACATGCGTGCCATTGGGAGAGGACACCGCAAGATCGAACCCATCACAAAGCACCTCTTCCCATGGCAAGAAAAATCGATCTAGTTGGCCTAACTAAACCAAAGATTCGAAGAAGAAATGCGAGGCTATAAGTAATCATGCATATAAGAGATCAAAAGAAGACTCAAATAATATTCATGGATAGAAACTGATCATGAACTCAAAATTCATCGGATCCCAACAAACACACCGCAAAAAGTCATTACATCAAATAGATCTCCAAGAGACCATTGTATTGAGAATAAAAAGAGGGTGAGAAAGCCATCTAGCTACTGCCTACGGGCCCGGAGGTCTATGGTGGACTACTCATGCATCATCGGTGAGGCACCAATGAGGATGATGAACCCCTCCGTGATGGTGTTAGATTGGATCTTGCGGTTCTGGAACTTGCGGCGGCTGGAAGTATTTTTCATCGACTCCTCTAGGGTTTCTGGAATATTTGGGTATTTATAGAGCTCAGAGGCGGTGGAGGGGACTCCCGAGGCCACCACAACCCACCAGGGCGCACCGGGGGCCTCTGGCACGCCCTGGTGTCTTCTGGACCCCATGGGCCTCCTCCCGGGAGCTTGTTTGGCTCACTAGTTGTCTTCTAGTCCAAAAAAAATCTCCAAAAAGTTTCATCGCGATTGGACTCCGTTTGGTACTGATATTCCGTGAACTAAAAAACAAGCAAAAAACAGCAACTGGCACTTGGCACTATGTCAATAGGTTACTCCCAAAAAATGATATAAAGTTGCTATAAAATGATTGTAAAACATCCAAGAATAATAATATAACAACATGTAACAATCAAAAATTATAGATACGTTGGAGACGTATCACTCGCCGATGACTACTACTACCCCGATGGAGCATACTACTTTGTGGAGGCCGCCGACGACCAGGAGTAGACAAGAGGCTCCCAGGCAGGAGGCCTGCGCCTTTTCGATCTAGATGTCGTTGTTTTGCTCGGCCTTCTTAAGGAAAACTTGTTTAATTACGTCTGTACTCAGATATTGTTGCTTCCGCTGACTTATGTATGTGAGCATTCATGTCCCTGCTTGTAATATAAAGCTTTATGTTTGAATTTGTGTCTAGAGTTGTGTTGTGATATCTTCCCGTGAGTCTATGATTCTGATCATGCGCATTTGCATGTATGATTAGTGTACGATCAAGACGAGGCGTCTCAAGTTGGTATCAAAGCCTACTGCCTGTAGGAAGCCCCTTTCCAAGTCCTTGGCCGAAGTTGAGTCTAGTCTTTGAAAAACTATTTTACTAACATTGTTGTGAGGCTTACGGGCTCACATCGCAAATGGTTGGGATTAGGATCTTTTATTCCTATTCTTTACTCTGGGTTCTAATCTCTCTTCTATTCGGGTTAAAGATTTTGCTAACTCTAACATTAGGTTTTCGTGATCACATCCACCTGGAGAGTTGTCTTATCGGCAACTGTGTCTTTTGAAAGTCTGATGCACACACTGTCATTTGACATCTTTGAACCTCCTTGTTTCAGATGCGTCCCGCAAGGCAGATCGTACGTTAGACTATGGCTGTCGATGCGACTGGATTCCCGGCTATTATGGTCGACCTC
This sequence comes from Elymus sibiricus, assembly GCA_039707655.1. NCBI lineage: Eukaryota > Viridiplantae > Streptophyta > Magnoliopsida > Poales > Poaceae > Elymus > Elymus sibiricus. The sequence continues at coordinate 194,834,048 of CM077663.1, read as the reverse complement.
TTGACCAGGCTGGGATATCACTGGTACTTCGAGTACACTGTTTATGAGGATTACCACGAGTTCAACCAGGAGCAGTACCACACTGTGGTTTGTATCTTCGATCAGCAGAATATCTCCTTCACCGAGATGCACGCCTATCATGGTGTTGGAGTGACTGTTGGCAGGCCATGATGCTGCCTACGCTGCTGTCGTCCGTCTCCGTGGAGAGCACCCCCGCTTGGAGGAGACTGGGTTCAGATACATCCCGTATGTCTCCGTTGGGGATGTGAGTGGATACTACACCGCTGTCTACACCCCTTACATGTGACATCGTTACGACCCGCAGGTTCTGGTTCAGTACACTAAGGCTCTGGATCGTGCTGTTCGAGCTCTTACCGTCGAGTTGTACGCCACTCGTACTCGTCTTCTCAACGCTTTGACACAGTTGCTGCCAGCATTCGGTGCGAGGATACATCCTGAGTACATCCTTTACCCGCGCGGGACAGAGCTACCACCAGGTCTTGAGTGGCCTGTGATACGTCTCCGTCATATCTACTCTTCCTCACCCTTTTGCTCTTGTTTTGGACTCTAATTTGCATGATTTGAATGAATCTAACCCGGACTGACGCTGTTTTCTGCAGAACTACCATGGTGTTGTTTTTGTGCAGAAATAAAAGTTCTCGGAACTAGACGAAACTTTTTGGAGATTTATTTTACAATAAATAAAAATTACTGGAGCCAAGAACCACCGGAGGGGGTGCCCTGGTTGGGCACGATACACCAGGGCGAGCTACCCCCTCCAGGCGCGCCTTGGTGGGTTGTGCCCACCTCGGGGCCCCACTGACCCTAATTCCAACGCTATAAAATCCTATTTTTCGATAAAAAACTCGGGGAGAAAGTTTCATCGCATTTTACGATACGTAGCCGCCGCCACCTGCTCTTCTTCATCAGGAGGCCAGATCTGGAGCCCGTTTGGGGCTCCGGAGAGGGTAATCTTCGGTCTTCGTCATCATCAACCCTTCTCCATCGCTAATTCCATGATGCTCCCCACCGGGAGTGAGTAATTCCTTTGTAGGCTTGCTGGTCGGTGAGGAGTTGGATGAGATTCATGATGTAATCGAGTTAGTTTTGTTAGGGCTTGATGCCTAGTATCCACTATGTTCTGAGATTGATGTTGCTATGAATTTGCCATGCTTAATGCTTGTCACTATGGCCCGGGTGCCATGATTTCAGATCTGAACCGTTTATGTTATCACCATTATATCTATGTTCTTGATCCGATCTTGCTAGTCATATGCACCCGCTATGTGTTATGATCCGTAAACCCCGGGGTGACAATAGTCGGGATACTTTCCGGTGATGACCGTAGTTTGAGGAGTTCATGTATTGACTATGTGTTAATGCTTTGTTCCGGTTCTCTATTAAAAGGAGGCCTTAATATCCCTTAGTTTTCTTATGGACCCCGCTGCCACGGGAGGGTAGGACAAAAGATGTCATGCAAGTTCTTTTCCATAAGCACGTATGACTATTTACGGAATACATGCCTACATTACATTTATGAACTGGAGCTAGTTCTGTGTTGCCCTAGGTTATGACTGTTATATGATGAATATTATCCAACGAGTTCACCGATCTAGTGCCTACGAGTTTTCCACATACTCTTCTTGCTGAGTTACTACTGCTACTGCTACTGTTACACTTGTTACAAATCCATTGCTATCACTGCTATTGTTACTGTTACTGCTACTACTGCTATCAAAACTATCATACTACTGTGCTACTGATCACTCTGCTACAGATATTTAATCCCCAGGTGTGGTTGAATTGACAACTCAACTGCTAATACTCTCAAATATTCTTTGGCTCCCCTTGTGTCGAATCTATAAATTTGGGTTGAATACTCTATCCTCGAAAACTGGTGCGACCCCCTATACTTGTGGGTTATCAAGACCTTTTTCTGGCGCCATTGCCGGGGATCATAGCTATATTTTTTGAGTCACTTGGGATTTATATCAATTGATCACTATGAAGAATCTGAAGGATCCAAGAACCAAGATTTTTCCCTCTAAGACAAGGGGAGGTAAGGAATTGCCATCTTGCTCTGTACTTGATTCACCTTCGGTTATGAGTAAGTTTGCAACACCACCACATGCTATTAATCCTGATATTTCACAAGTTATTGATGATGCTACTTCTGCTATGAATGATGCTTATGATGATGTTAGTACCATGCTTGATGGTCTGGTTCGACCTCGTGTCCCACCGCCTGCTTTGCTCTCGCGTCCCTGCGCGTGCTCTGCTCTTGCGCCCCTCCACGCGCGCTCTGCCATTGGTTGGGGTCAGCCCACGATCACGTTCGGGGCTCCATATGCATGCGGTTGCGCCACGCGTGTCGCCGCATGTAGTTACGCGCTCCACGACTGAATCACGTGCTGCAAAAACTGCCATCCGGACGTGTCGATTTTCCAGGACGTCCGGCCCCCATTTATACCAATGACCATTAACCATAGTCTCTTCATGCTTTCGAACGTGCCCCACAACACAATAAGCACACCCTGGAAGACGCATACTGAGAGGATGTCCAGCGGCGCTCCAATGGAGTTTGGCGTGCATCATGTGGAGACCCACATGAGGAAGACGGACCTCACGGTGGTGTACATATTCATAGTTTTAGAGGGATAAGTTTATTATGCATGTAATAGTTTATTGAGGTAGTGCCAATGTTATGTGTGTATTTGGATGTTTAATTTGGTTATGCAATCATGTTCTTCTAAACATAGCATAGATGTTTGTGGGCAGATTGAGCAAATCACATCGCATACGGAATAAACAACCAAATCCGTCGGTGATGATGTCATTAGTCCCTGACAGTTCTTTATCCGGAACCGTTTGCCCACAACACATCCGAGTGGCCTGTGTACATCACACACATCTTGATCTGAGAAACCGTGTGTGTTATTTTTGCTTATCGCACATAGTTCATCCCAGTGGCCTGTATGATGTCTATCACACACATCTTGATCTATGTAACCGTTTATGTTATTTTATCTCATCACAAACAGTTCATCCGAGTGACTTGCATGTCATCTATTGCACACGTGATCATCTGGACAGTCGTTTGTGTTCTACTTGATCAGTGCAAACAGTTTATCGGGGTGAACCGTATGCCGTACATCGCACACACTTGTATTTTTTATAACCGTTTGCGTTATATTGTCCAATCACAAACAGTTTATCTAGGCCAACTATTTGTCAAACATCACACACGCAACTATTTTTTAGATCGTATTTGATGGATACGCCATCGCACACAGTTAACGTCATTAGCGACAGAGCTATAACTATACCGTTTGCGATTTGGTCAACACACACAGTTTCGTCGAAGGGTCTTTGATTGGTGTGTCGTCTTTGGACCATTCTGTAGTAGTGCATGTGTGATAGTAGCAATAGCAAGAGTAACTTAGCAAGATTCAGTATATGTAACGCATAGGCATGTGGATCGGTGATGGATAATGATTTAGACGACATTGATCATATAACAGTTACACACTAGGGCGACACAGAACTAGCTCCAATTCATCAATGTAATGTAGGCATGTATTCCGTATATAGTCATACGTGCTTGCGATAAGAACTTGCATGCCATCTTTTGTCCTACCCTCCCGTGGCAGCGGGGTCCTATTGGAAACTAAGGGATATTAAGGCCTCCTTTTAATAGAGAACCGGAACAAAGCATTAACACATGGTGAATACATGAACTCCTCAAACTACGGCAATCACCGGAAAGAATCCCAATTATTGTCACCTTGGGGTATGCGGATCATGACACGTAATAGGTACATATAACTTGCAAGATAGGATCCAAATCACTATTATATTCATGAAAACATAATAGGTTCAGATCTGAAATCATGGCACTCGTGCCCTAGTGACAAGCATTAAGCATAGCAAAGTCATAGTAACATCAATCTCAGAACATAATAGATACTAGGGATCAAGCCCTATCAAACTTAACTCGATTACATGATCAATTCCATCCAATCCCACCACCGTCCAGCAAGCCTACAAAGGAATTACTCACTCCCGGTGGTGAGCATCATGGCGGTGTTGATGGAGAAGGGTTGGTGATGACGACGGCGACGATTTCCCCTCTCCAGAGCCCAAAACAGGCTCCAGATCAGCCCTCCGGAGGAAGAACATGAGGTGGCGGCGTCTCCGTCTCGTGAAACGCGGTGAAATCTTCTCTCTGTTTTTTTCTCCGCGGATGTGAATTTATAGGACTAGAATTAGGGTCGGAAGGGCCACGAGGGCCCCACAAGCCAACAATGGCGCGGCCTGTTGCGTGGTGGCCCCCTGGCACACCCCATCCGGCAGTTCTTTGCTCCAAAATTCATTATATATTACAGAAAAAATCCACAAAAAGTTTTGTCCAATTCCGAGAACTTTTATTTCTGCACAAAAATAACACCAAGGTAGTTCTACTGAAAACAGCGTCAGTCTGGGTTAGTTTTATTCAAATCATGCAAATTAGAGGACAAAACCAGAGCAAAAGTGTTTGGAAAAGTAGATACGTTTGAGACGTATCAACTCCCCCAAGCTTAACTCATTGCTTGTCCTCAAGTAATTCAGTTGATAAACTGAAAGTGATAAAGAAAACTTTTACAAACTCTTTTGTTCTCGTTATTATAAACATGCTTAGCTAGTGCTCAAGTTTTCAGCATAAATCATAGATAGACGCCTTCATGACAACAACTATGTATTATGTCAACTCATGGCAATACATAACCAGTTAGAAAGCAATAATAAAACATCTCCCATGACAACAATTTGTCAAAACAATCATAATACAATATGGTGACATGGTGAAAGGACGTGGATGTCGCCTAGAGGCGGGGGGGGGGGGGGTGAATAGGCGCTTTAAAATAATTACAGTTTAGGCTTGAACAAATGCGGAATAAAACTATCGTTTAATTAGTCAAGCACAAAACCTAAAACAACTAGGCTCACCTATGTGCACCAACAATTTATGCTAAGCAAGATAGACAACTAAGTGATAGCAAGATATATAACAAGAAACAATATGGCTATCACAAAGTAAAGTGCATAAGTAAAGGGCTCGGGTAAGAGATAACCGAGGCACGCGGAGACGACGATGTATCCCGAAGTTCACACCCTTGCGGATGCTAATCTCCGTTTGGAGTGGTGTGGAGGCACAATGCTCCCCAAGAAGCCACTAAGGACACCGTAATCTCCTCACGCCCTCGCACAATGCAAGATGCCGTGATTCCACTAAGGGACCCTTGAGGGCAGTCACCGAACCCGTACAAACTAGGTTGGGGCAATCTCCACAACTTAATTGGAGGCTCCCTATGACACCACCAAGCTTCACCACAACGGACTGTGGCTCCGAGGTGACCTCAAATGCTCGGGGCAATCTCCACAACCTAATTGGAGACCCCGACGCTTACCCGGAGCTTTGCACCACAATGATTGAGCTCCGAGGAAACACAAGCCGTCTAGGGCGCCAAGGCACCCAAGAGGAACAAGCTCTAGGGTGCTCAAACACCCAAGAGTAATAAGCTTCTCAAACTTCACACTTCCACGTATCACCGTGGAGAACTCAAACCTATGCACCAAATGCAATGGCAAGGGCACACGAAGTGCCCAAGTCCTTCTCTCCCAAATCCCACCAAACCAACTAATGTTAGGGAGGAAAATGGGAGGAAGAACAAAGAAGAACACGAAGAACTCCAAGATCTAGATCCAAGGGGTTCCCCTCACATAGAGGAGAAAGTGATTGGTGGAAATGTGGATCTAGATCTCCTCTCCCTTTTCCCTGAAGAACTAGCAAGAATCATTGGAGGGATTGAGAGTTAGCAAGCTCGAAGAAGGTCAACAATGGGGGGCAAACTCGAGCTAAAGAGATAAGATGCACTGGGGAAGAGGACCCCCTTTTATAGGTGGGAGAAAATCCAACCGTTACCCCCACAGCCCGCGCACAAGCGGTAGTACCGCCCATAGGAGCGGTAGTACCGCCCACACGCAAAACCCAGTAGTAGAAGGGGCAGCGGTAGTGCCGCTTAGTACTACCGCCCCTACTACCGCTCGGGTGGCGCTGGTCACCAGACACCAGGCAAAGCAGTGTTTGATGCCCCGCGTAAGGAGCCGGAACCCCCCAGCGGTAGTACCGCTATGGCCAGCGGTACTACCGCGTAAGGAGTCGGAACCCCCAGCGGTACTACCGCCCACGGAAGAGTAACGAAGAACCCAAGAAGCCAGATGGAAACAGTAAAACCAGAACTGCCATAACCTTCGCATATGAGCTCTGAATTGAGCAAACTCAAGCTTGTTGGACTCAGGACGACAAGAGCTATCTTAAGAAGAGGCAGTATAAAAATGCCAATGATATAGAGATGTGAAACCTCTATCAATGAAGAACCGGCAAAAACTCCAACATCGAAAACATCATAGAAGATGCATATCTACTCCGTTTTCGATGAACTTGAGCTTGTCATGAAGCTGACCATAAGCTCAAGAACCCACATAGAGAAAAGCCAACCAAGAACCAATAAAGATGATGATGCCAAGAATGCAATGGTTTGAGCTCTCAACGAACGACACGATCAAGCTACTCACTTGAGAGCCCCCCTTGATAGTACGGCTATCGATCCTATAACCCGGTCTCACAACTACCACCATGAGACCGGTAAAATAGAAAACCCTATCAAGGTCAAACCTTTGCCTTGCGCATAGTCCACTTGAGCTAGATGATGACGATCTTGTCCTTCTCAAGATGGACCACCTTTCTTGATTGCGTCGGTTCGACGAAGACTAGTAGATTGCTCCCCCATACTCCACTATGGGAGAGCCACACTTCGGCACATATTCACAAGTCCATTGTCACCACAATGGATTGCAAGCTTCAAGCATGATCTCTCCGTGATGCTTCACTTGAACTTGCACACCGCAACCTTGATGACGATCAGCACTTGATGTCATCTTCCATGGGTTGTATGAGATCTTCCTCTTGATGCAAACCCATGGAAATATACCTAACCCCACAATGAACTCTCACGTAGACCATGGGTTAGTACACAAAGCGTAATGGACAATGCTTACCATACCATGGGATCACTTGATCCTTCTCGGTATATCTTGTACGCTTTGTGTGTTGATCAACTTGGTTCACTCTTTGACTTAGTCTTGATCAACCTTGTACCTTATCTTCTCTCTTCATAAAGATGATGTCTTGAAGGTAAACATGAATGCTCACACAGTCTTCTTCTTCAAGACATGCTTGCAGTAAGCTCAACTCTTACATGACCAATCTTTGGATAACACCTTGAATACCACCTTGGTCACCATATAAACTCCTTGAAACCAACAGATGGACTTCAAGAAGTACCTACGGACAAATCCTTCGAATATAACTCAAGGCAACCATTAGTCCATAGGGGTGTCATCAATTACCAAAACAACACATGGAGAAATGTGCTCTTACAATCTCCCCCATTTTGGTAATTGATGACAACCACTTTCAACAGAGTTTATATAAGGAAATAAGCACAACCAAGCACACACACATGCAGAGCAATGCATGGGTGTGAGATGCAACTGCTTAAGCAATAAAAGCAAAACTCTCTAAGCTTTCCAAACTAAACTCTCTAAACTTCTCCCCCATTGGCATCGATTGCTAAAATGGGCGAAATGCTTAGAATGCCAATATAATAGGTGTTCCTCCAAAAGGTGTGTATTTCTCAAAATATGAGTGCAATGAAATACACATATCCAATGATAAGTAGTTGGAGGAAAACAAACTATATTGAGGATCCAAAGATTGCAAAAAGGATCGTATGGCACAAAGACATACACCAGAGTGAAGCAAGCAATCAAAAGATACCAATTGGAACAATCAATCACATGGTCCTACCAGCCACATGAATAAAAGATATTACGATATGGGCAAAAGAGTGTTTATAAAGAAACTAGAGGAGCTCCCCATGATTTGTGCACAAATAAGAATTTTTGTATTTGAATACAAGTGCACAAAATAGGATCATGACTCCCCCAAAATCAATATAAACACACAACAAGTGCAAGCAAGTAGATAAGACAATGAGCATAGTACTTGCACTAAACATATAGTTGAGCAACATGTAAAAGAGGCAATCTTAAGAATAGGCTCAACCAAAATGATGTCTGTGAGTCATGGCAAAGCACTTGAGAAGACTAGTATAAGGATGAGCATTAAGCATCAACATAGTCTTGATGAAATGAGACACAAAGTGCAAGCCATATCCTTACCACACACAAACCACTAGCAAATGGGTTCACAAGCTTACTAATGATAGAATTAAAAACCAAATCTTGTGACAACCCCTGGTGAAGATAGGAAATAAAAGCCTTGTCAGGAGGAGGGATACCAATCAAAATGGCAAAACCCTCGTGAAGACAAGCATGAGGAAAATAATCTTCACCACCAAAGAGTGCATCAAGATGCAAGGCTTTAAGATCCGCACTCAAGAAAGATTCTTTCATGAAACCACCAAGTAAATAAAAAGGAAATGCAACGGTGGACGTGAAAGAAAAGAGGATATCAACTAGAGATGTAACTTCTCTCATGTGTATAAGATTCTAGGTAGAGGGCAATCATGATGATATATCCACAAAGAATGATGTACACATGAAATAATTACAAGAAGGAACAAACAAGATATCCAAAAGGAAGTCATAAATATACCAATAAGATCTTTGCTTGAAAGCATAGCACATAGCCTAATATTTTCTTATTGTACATAAATGAACTCCCAATACACGAACATCAAAGACATCACAACTAGCAATATGACATCATCGTTGAGACGCTTTGACAAAGGAAACAAGTATCACAAGAATGACTCACGAAATTCATGCCATGATGCAACCTATAAAAGGTTGAATGCGAGAAATGTATGCATGAAGTAGATACTTGTTACCGAGATAGCATTGGATTGATGTAGTAGACAATGGTTCTTCAATCATCCTAGCATGGCTCCAATAAGCACATGGTGTCAACACCTTCCTTGTAAGTGAGCCGAGTGTCCAATGTATCTCCAATTGTTCCTAGAACAACACCACAAATAAAGTGGTACCCAAACTTATTGGGACCAAAAAGTTAGTGGACCAACAATACATAGGACAAAACTCCACATAAATATGTGCATATAGATATGAAATTGAATTTCATGCACACTTTAGCCAATTTATGTCATAGTGGAGTTTCCCCTATATATTGGGTCAAGGAAAGAGAACATGCCAACGAAAGTACATGTAGTAAATATGCATGCTTAAGGCTTTCAAGAATCAAATCAACACACAGTTGATAAGATACCGAAAGATAAGGTATCAAGTGAAAGTAAGATACCAAACGAAAAAATATCACTTGACGGATACCAACTAAAAGATACATCAAGGAATGAGATATCCATTGACACATGCCAAATAGAAGGAAACAAGATACCAATTGAAGGAAAACAAGAGGTATCAAGTTCCCAAAAGAGAGCTAGGTTCCAAACAAACCAAACCCTCCGCAAATTTTCATGATGGCACAAAGCACCATAGAGAAACGGCTTGCCTTCCACCAACACACACTTGATGAAGATCAAAAGATTTTATGATAAAAACATAAAGGGAGTGTTCTAAAGAAAATAGGATAGCTCCCCCAAGAGATGTGCGTTATATAGAATTTGCATTTGAATACAAAATGCACACGATGGGATCATCACTTTCCCTATATCTATAGAAACACTAGACATGCTCAAAAAGATCCACAAGAGGCAAGGAAGACAAACGATAAACAAAAACCTATGTAAAGATGATTAGCAAATTCTACCACTTAAAAGGAATACCAATTGTCAAAGGACAAGAAGTATTTGGAAATAATTCCCATTGGTAGATTGCAAATAGATCCAACATCATCTTTACTCCTAAATCACAAGCAAATGACACTTGTAGAGCTAGCATGCCACCTAGGAACAAGATACATTATAATATCAAATCTAAGTGGCAATATCTCAAATGTACACATTCTCTGGGCTTGTAATATGCACATAGCATATTACTCCCCCATAATGTGATAACCCAACGTTAATAACAAGTGGCAAATGAAATTCAACAAGAGATGATTAATGGACCATTTAGAATCTGAATTTCTCATGAGAATACATACCACATAGAAGCTAGATAATCTTGCAATATCAATACTAAGTGGTATTCCTCATGTACACACATTTTTAGGGTCGTGAAGTGCACAAAGCACATCACTCCCCCAAAATGGGATAATGCATTAATCTCTCAAAAGAGCCAACTAAGATACAGCCAAAAAGCACAAAGGCTCAACACAAGACTCACACATACATGATGTGCAACCCATCATACATACTTGATTACTCAAGATAAACAAATAGGAAGCACAACATATACAAACACATGCAAGGTACAAAACCACAACATGCGAAGGGGCAAGTAACTATCAATGTAAACAATTTAAGTACAAGTTACCGTAAGGAGGCACATTGGATATAAGATAGAAACTTGATAATCCAAATGACTTGGCTTGAGATAATATGAATGATGAAGATCCCTTAATTCTTCATGATGTAGCCAAGTCGCCAATGCCCTCCAACACTACCTATTGATCAAGTTTGAGCTTGTTGGTCCCCAACCAAGTTGGGTCCTAAGAGGTTAGTCACAATAGGCTTGGCTACCAAAATGGTTCTTTTCTTGACACCACTTTGAGTACCAACAAACTTGGCAAACACATTGCCAACCTTATCCTTCCCAAGAGAATAGATGTCATCAATGATAATTGGGTTGGATACTTTACCATTAGTGCATGAAGAAGCAAAGTGGCCCTTCTTACGACATAAGTAGCAACATCTACCCTTTATTTCTTCTCAATTGATTTCTCAACTTGAGGAGCGTTGACTTGGGTCTTCTTGGGAAGTGGCCTTTCTTCAACTTGAGGTTGAGCATGAGACAGAACTTGTGGCCGCTTCCCGTGTTGCTTGTCACTATGGGGCTTCTTCTTCAATGGGCAAGATCTAACATGGTGCCCTTCTATTTTGCACTTGAAGCAAATAATCTTGGCTGAAATCTTGACTTGTTCTTGGCCCTTCTTCTTCTTATAGCTTTTGGACTTCTTCTTCTTATTGGAGTTGAATCCAAGTCCACCCTTGTCATTTGGGGATTTTTGCACACTCATGATATTGTTGAGTGTGGACTTCCCTTCATGACACTTTTCCAAGTCATTCTTCAAAGAAGTGAATTGGGCCTTGAGCTCTTTGATTTCCTCTACATGGTTAGTATCAACACAAGTACTAGAGGAAGTAAAAGCTTCATCGTTAGAGCAACAAGGCAATGAAAGTAATTCATCACAAGATGTAGCAACATTATGAGTAGATGAACTACGAGGACTAGCACATGGCAATAAAGCATTTCTACTAGATGTAGTGCTAATGTCCACATGAGGCTCACTAGATGTTACCTTAGTAGTACTAGCCTCATGAGCTATTTTTAGCACATTATGCAATAAAAGAAGATCACCATGAGAGCTAGAAAGCTTTTCATGACTTTCTTCCAATATCCCATAATTGCTAAATAGCAACTCAAGTTGAGCCCTTAGCTCAACATTCTCCTTCAAAATGGATGCTTCACAAGGAATAAAGTTAGTAGCACAAGCATCATCATTAACAACAAGAGGAGAAGGCAACTTGGCAAGCTCTTTAGCATATGAAGCTTTAAGTTGAGCATGAGACTCGGTGAGTTCAATAAGCGAACTCTTAATGGCCCTTGAGCCATTTTCGAGGTGCTCAAAGTCCTCAAGGAGTTGAGCATGAGCAACTTCAAGGTTATCATTTTTAGTTCTAAAATCATTAGCCACCTCGAGAGCTCTATCATGGGACTCCTTTAATCTAGATAATTCTAGAGCAAAGGTCTCCTCAAGAGATTCCTTGGTGGTTTGTTCATTTTCAAGAGCTTGAGATAGCTCCGCGATCTCATTAGCATAATCACGCTCATGACCTTCCATTTTATCAATGGTGGCCTCATGCTCCTCGAGATGAGCTTCCAACTCCTCAATATATTTCTTGCCCTCAATTGCAATAGACATGATTTCCATGAAGTTGGAACGAGCAATTTTATTCTTATGAAGAGCTTTAAAGACCATTTCTCCCTTAATTTTTAAGGAAGCAATATTATCACTCTCTTCATCATCATCAACATCATCATCATGGGACATATTGGGATTCAAAGTAGGAGATACCTTTGAAGCCTTAGCCATAAGGCAAAACTGAGAAATAATAGATGATGATGTAGGATCCCTTCACGCACCATTCAAGGCCACATCTTGTTTCATGGAGTGTTGGGTTTCCTCTACATTGTTAGCATAACAACTCGAGGAAAGAAATGCATTTTTATCATGATAACAAGACATGGCAAGCATATCATCATGAGATTTAGTCAAGCAATTTCTACATGATATGCAAGGACTATCAACACAAGCATGTGAAACATTTAGAGTGCTCGAAGTGTTGAAGTCCAAAGATGAAGCATTGCAATAAGATAGTGATGAAGAATCATCAACAATAAGCCCACTATTATCATTACAATGAACACCACTACTCACCATAACATTACCTTGTGGCAATCCACATGTAGGTGAAGTAGATGAAGTTGAGAAGGCAACACGACCGGAGGTGGAGGGAGAACAATCATCCCTAGAAATCTTGGACACACCATATTTATCTTGAAGCTTTGTCCACAACTCATGAGCATCCCGGAATGGCATGAGTTGAAATATAACTACATTGCTCAAAGCATCAAAAAGCACATTAGAAGCTTGAGCATTGAGATAAGAGTTTTTCTCATCCTCTAAAGGTATGTGTTGAGAATCCTTTGGAGGAGAAAAACCCATATCTACAATTCGCTCCAAATTTGGGTCCTCTAAGATAAGAGATTAAGCATGCGAATTACCCAAACATCAAAATTTGTGCCATCGAAACTAAGAGTGTCACAGAATCCTAATCCCCTAGTCGACATCCTTACTCTCTAGGTGGTTAAACCTAATAATGAGAGACCTAGCTCTGATACCAATTGAAAGGACGTGGATGTCGCCTAGGGGGGGGTGAATAGGCGCTTTAAAATAATTACAGTTTAGGCTTGAACAAATGCGGAATAAAACTATCGTTTAATTAGTCAAGCACAAAACCTAAAACAACTAGGCTCACCTATGTGCACCAACAACTTATGCTAAGCAAGATAGACAACTAAGTGATAGCAATATATATAACAAGAAACAATATGGCTATCACAAAGTAAAGTGCATAAGTAAAGGGCTCGGGTAAGAGATAACTGAGGCACGCGGAGACGACGATGTATCCCGAAGTTCACACCCTTGCGGATGCTAATCTCCGTTCGGAGAGGTGTGGAGGCACAATGCTCCCCAAGAAGCCACTAAGGACACCGCAATCTCCTCACGCCCTTGCACAATGCAAGATGCCGTGATTCCACTAAGGGACCCTTGAGGGCGGTCACCGAACCCGTACAAACTAGGTTGGGGCAATCTCCACAACTTAATTGGAGGCTCCCAACGACACCATGAAGCTTCACCACAACGGACTGTGGCTCCGAGGTGACCTCAAATGCTCGGGGCAATCTCCACAACCTAATTGGAGACCCCGACGCTTGCCCGGAGCTTTGCACCACAATGATTGAGCTCCGAGGCAACACAAGCCGTCTAGGGCGCCAAGGCACCCAAGAGGAACAAGCTCTAGGGTGCTCAAACACCCAAGAGTAATAAGCTTCTCAAACTTCACACTTCCACGTATCACCGTGGAGAACTCAAACCTATGCACCAAATGCAATGGCAAGGGCACACGAAGTGCCCAAGTCCTTCTCTCCCAAATCCCACCAAACCAACTAATGCTAGGGAGGAACATGGGAGGAAGAACAAAGAAGAACACGAAGAACTCCAAGATCTAGATCCAAGGGGTTCCCCTCACATAGAGGAGAAAGTGATTGGTGGAAATGTGGATCTAGATCTCCTCTCCCTTTTCCCTGAAGAACTAGCAAGAATCATTGGAGGGATTGAGAATTAGCAAGCTCGAAGAAGGTCAACAATGGGGGGCAAACTCGAGCTAAAGAGATAAGATGCATTGGGGAAGAAGACCCCCTTTTATAGGTGGGAGAAAATCCAACCGTTACCCCCACAGCCCGCGCACAAGCGGTAGTACCGCCTATAGGAGCGGTAGTACTGCCCACACGCAGAACCCAGTAGTAGAAGGGGCAGCGGTAGTACCGCTTAGTACTACCGCCCCTACTACCGCTCGGGTGGCACTGGTCACCAGACACCAGGCAAAGCAGTGTCTGATGCCCCGCGTAAGGAGCCGGAACCCCCCAGCGATACTACCGCTGTGGCCAGCGGTACTACCACGTAAGGAGTCGGAACCCCCCAGCGGTACTACTGCTGTGGCTAGCGGTACTACCGCCCACGGGAGAGTAACAAAGAACCCAAGCAGCCAGATGGAAACAGTAAAACCTGTTGGGGATATACCCCGCGGTGTAACCCGGCCGGAAGCATGACCCGGCCAGGACTTGGCGGCTCACCGGCTAACCCGGCCGAGGCTTGGCGACTCACTGGAACCCTGGCCGAACTTGACGATTCATTGGTAACCCGGCAGGAGGTATGACCCGGCTCATCAGTATGGCGGTTCATGGCGTCACCTCTATTACCGGGTCACAGGACGACCAGGCCCATGGCCCAGCGTGCGAGCTGGTGCAAGGCGGCTCATGGATGGGCCTGGATGGGCGGCTCACAAGAGAAGGCCCAAGAAGATAAAGGAAAGACTCCTTCACAAAGGAAACAAGACCCGGATTAAGATTCAAGAGAGACTAGTCCTAATCCTACTCCTAGTAGGACTCTATATGTAAGCCGCCCCTTCAACCTTTATAAGGAGGGGTAAGGCGCCCCAAGAGAGACAACTTAAAGTCATGAGAGATAGACAGATTAGAGGCTCTCGAGATTAGAGGTAGCAAGACAACACCCTTGTAATCGAGATTGCCCTCTTCATCAATACAAGACAAGCAGGATGTAGGCTTTTACCTCCATCGGAGGGGCCGAACCTAGGTAAACTCGCGTCTCTCGATTCCGACCAACCCCTCTCAAGCCGCCACATTGCTGCGATGGCCTCACACCTCAAGTCCGTTAACCCGGACACCTTGCCGTGACAAATCCACGACAGTTGGCGCCCACCGTGGGGCTCCGCACGGTGATGTTGTGTTCTTGGAGGGAATTCTTCAAGGGTCAAGAAGCTCGCGATGGATTAGATGGCGAAGAGCTGGTTTGAAAGGATCTACATCAGCCTCGAGTTCATCAGTCCGGATTTACAATCTGTGAGATTTAAAGTTCAAGAGAAATTAGGGTTGCGGTCTATTCTGGCCCAGCTATCTCGCAAGTCAATGCCGCGGCCTCGCCTGGAGCCGCCTCCGTTTCGCTGTCTCTAGGCCGCCTCCGCCATCGCCGAGTCGCCAACCACTGCCATGATTTGCCTTGCCGACAACGAAGCCGTTTGGTTGCCGCCTTGTGAGTCAACCGTGAAGGAAATATTTGAAGGAACACACGGGGTGAAAACAACAACAAAAAACCCCACGAGAAGATCCAGTAGCAGCACAAGCCCAAAGGATTGCATTAGTATTATTAGTGCTATTACGCATCCTCCAAAGAAGAAAAATAGTACGTACATGTACTACTACTACAGGAATCAAGCAAGATCGATCCGTTCCCTGATATGGCTGTTGCTCGTATCTGTACGCATGATATGCTCAGATTGAAAACAACACACATATTCAGTCTCCGTGTCGTAGCTTGCCTCACCGCAGCGGTCTCGCGTTGAGCCGATTCCCTATGCTACGCCTGCGCCCGGTGTCGTGGCTCGCCCCGCTCACCTCTGCTGCCATACGGTGCCTTGGCCGGCTCCGCCACGCCCTGTGCGCCCGTCAGCCACCGCCCTTCGAACCAAGCCAAGGATAAAAACTTCTCAAGATGAGAACGTGCCCTGTTGATGTCGATTCAGATGAGGAAAAGGAAGATTTTGCAGAAGAGATGATACGGATGTCGATGCTTCAATCCGGCCCCGTCCCGGAGGCAGACGTGCACACAGACTCCGCCGGCGCCTGCCACGGCCGCCAGGGTCCGCGTCCGAGCCGGCCTCGCCTCCCCGCGGTCCGTTGCTGCAGCTTCTGTTGCCCGTCTCCCCTGGTCGCTGCGCCTCTGGGCCGCTTCGTCTCACCAGCTGCGCCGCGCGAGCCTCGCCGCCTTGAGCCGCCGTGGCATCTTGAGTCGCCGTGGCTCTACCTCGCCGTCTTTAGCCGCCGTACGCCGGGCCCGCTCATCTCCTCCCGCTCTTCGCCTCCGCCTCTGCCGAGGCCGCCGGCTCCCGCAGCGCCTCGCCTTACCTTGCGCCACTGCCGCACCTCGACGAGGCAAACCGGACACTCCGTGCTTCGAGCCGCCTCTGCTCCGGCCCACCTCGCTCCGACGCCGCCGCCCGCATCACGCCTCGAGCCGGCAACCCCTGCCGTTCGGGTCCGCCGCTGCGGCCTCTCCCCGCCGCGAGCCGCCGCTCGGGACCCGTCGCCACCGCGCCTCGCCTCCTGCCTCGCCGCGCGCTGCTCTGGTCGCCCGGGTCTGCGCCCCCGCAGGCCGGTTCGCCTCCTAGTTCCTGCAAGCCGCCGCCTCTGAGCCGCACTCCACTTCCGCGCGCCGTCGCGACAGGCCATTCGAGCCGCCGCCACGCTGACGCCGCCGCCGCGGCCTCACCCCGCCTCCGCCGTCGCCACCTCGGCCTTGCTCTGAGCCGCCGGGGGGGCCTCGCTCCGAGCCGCCGTCTTGAGCCGCCTCACTCAGTCGTCTCCACGTCCCGCGCCGGCCGGCTAGCCGCTGCCGCCTCCCGCTCGCCGTGCCTCGCTCCGGTGCCCGGCCTCTAGGCCCGCCTGGCGTGCCGCAGGCCGCCGTGCCTTGCGCCGGCTCGCCGCTCCTGCGTCGCATGTCGCCCGTCGCGCCGACTGCTGCCTTCGCAGGTCCGGCTGCCCGATAAAGGAAGAAGAGATGGGGGGCTGGCTGTCCGCGTGAAGATGAATTAAAAGTCAAGGGACCGGGTGCTTGGTAAAAAAAATGTTGGTCTATATGACCTGGAGGGTCCGTTCTGAGCCGCCCAGCTGCGGCTCCGCCGCGGTCGCACTTCAAGATACCACCTCCGCCGCGGCCTCGTAAGCCGCCCCTTTTCCCTCTGCTGGTCTTCACCATAGGCTGCCAGACGAATCAGGTGATATCCATCTAAGTACATTTTATTAGCACATGTTGTTTTCATCAAAGAACATTTACTTTGGTTTGTATATTTTTATATGCAGGACAATTATTCACTATGAAAGTGACTTATACTGCGGGTATGGAGCACGTGCTTATAATATTCTGCACCGGTGTTCGTCCATGCCACACGACCCGGTGAGCAGACGCGCGCAAGCGATCGCCTCTGCAGTCCGGTCTACATCGACTCACCGGGACCGCACCTGCTCGTTTGCTCAAAGGACGTGCGTAAGCCGTCGCCTCTACAGTCCGGTCTATATCAACATGTGGCCGACTCTCTCGCCGGCTCACAACGCCCGCGACCGATTTTCTCCTGTCCGCGCCGGCTTACAATGCCCGCGGCCGACTCCCCGGTCCGCGCCGGTTCACAACGCCCGCGGCTGACTCTCTTGTCCGCGCCGGGTTACCGGCCGACTCCTGCATATATATCAACAACTCAGAGCCCCGTCTGCTCACACAAACTGTCCAACGGACATGTGCAAGTCGCCGCCCTGCGGATTGCTTTATTCCAACAACCCTGGAGCAGATCATAATATATTGTCAACCTCCACCAGATGGCTCAATGGATAGCTCATACGGGATCATTTATAACCCGCCGCGTTCGACCTCAAACCTCCCGTGGATTCACATCGCGTTATCAATGCTAAAGATATACAATGAGTGTTGCGAAGATTATCAACTCGCCACTTTGCCTCCGGCTTCAACACATTCCAGCATTCCGCTGTTCAACCTTATGCCGGCTTATATCATGGTCAAGTATGGAGAATCTCAAGCCGCCTCTTCGAGTTAACTTAAGACTCGGGGGCCACAGACATGGCAAGACACATTTGGTCATTTTCAACAAGAACCCCGGGTCATTGCAAGGAAGTAAACCCGATCCCAGGGGCTACTAAATTATTGGTGGAACAATTCCATGTCGCCCAAGAGGACGAACAGCCGTGATGCACCGTTCAAACATGGGTGCCCGGATCTACTGGATCATCATAAAGTCACTTGGAGGTTTTCTGCCATTTCTTAATCAAAGATGGCGGCTTACAAGATTGTGCAAAAAGTAAGCACAAACACAAGGTCATTTGGGGGCTTCTAACCCGCCCGGGTTTAGCTTACACACCTTCTTGATCGGCTCTTCAGCAAAAATAGCCTCATTATACGGCGGCTTACAAGACGGTGCACAAGTTGATATCATCAACAAAGTCATTTGAGGGTTTTCAACCCACCGGGTTAAGCTTCAACCCTCTCGATCAGGCTTTTCAGCCACTGTAAGGCGGGTCGTGAACCCAGAAGTTGACTCTGTCAACAAGGTCAAATTGGGGTGCAGCGAGTTAAATACTTACCCCCTGTTTTGATGACCTTTCCAAAATTGGGGTGCAGCGAGTTAAATACTTACCCCCTCTTTTGATGACCTTTCCAAAATTGGGGTGCAGCGAGTTAAATACTTACCCCCTCTTTTGATGACTTTTCCAAAATTGGGGTGCAGCGAGTTGAATACTTACCCCCTCTTTTGATGACCTTCTCCAAAATTGGGGTGCAGCGAGTTGAATACTTACCCCCTCTTTTGATGACTTAATCCAAAATTGGGGTGCAGCGAGTTGAATACTTACCCCCTCTTTTGATGACTTATTCCAAAATTGGGGTGCAGCGAGTTGAATACTTACCCCCTCTTTTGAACCAAAATTGGGGTGCCGACGAGTTAGCCACTCACCCCCTCTTTTGATAACCTCTCCAATATTGGGGTGGAGCGAGTTGGCCACTTACCCCCTCTTTGGATGACTTGTAAGAGCAGAGAACATCATGCATTGCATCTTACATTGCATCATGCATTCCATCATACATTGCATCATGCATTCCATCATACATTACATCATATATTTCATCATACTTACATATCATGCCAGTTTGCCAAACCGGGTCAGAGCAAGATTATGAAAGAAGAAGCAAGACTATGTGAGAGTTAACCTCTCCGGGTTGTGCTTTTTCAAGCCGCCCTCACAACAATGCAGAACATACTCAGTATTGTTTATTTTCTGCAGGTCTTATCTATTGATCATGAGCCACCATTAAAGTGTGACGAAAGATGTCACGGACAGAATACAAGACGGCTTGAAAAATTGGTTATTCTTGAAGAGCCGCCCTATCAATTATAATGCCGGGTCATCTAATTGACCGGCTCTTGGTTTTCTTCAACCAGTGCTCTGTAGTATACTACAACACTCATGGATTTCTCAAGCATATGTTTGCCGGGTTGCACCGCAACCACGAGCAGGGATTTCACTATTGACACCGGGTTACAACCACGGTCAAGGAGTCATATTATTCTTATACAGTCCCGAGTCGCCACAGGCAGACAACCCGGCACTTGGGGGCTACATTATTCAAGTCTAGTTGATATCAAGTATGCAAGTCCCATGTCGCTGCAAGCACGCACCACGGCACTTGGGGGCTAATGCAAGCTGGTTTTCAAATCATGACATTATCAACAAAATCCTGTTATCTCAAGGAGATGAGCCGGCCTTTCTGTATTTTTCTAAGTCCCAGCCCAGTATTTCTTACTGACCCGGCACTTGGGGGCTACAGTGTTCAGCTGTTTAAACAGACTATGAGGTTCAAATTGAAGAGCCGGCCCATCACATACTGATGACACGGCCCTTGGGGGCTACACCAGCTGAAACTTTATAAGGTATAAGACAGTTATAAGTCCCAGGTTGCTGTAGGCAAGACAACCTGGTACTTGGGGGCTACACATGTGAAATACAAGGCACTGAGTATATATCTGGCGACTCAAGATGACAACCCGGATTTCTCTAAAGTTGCAGTATTTATATTGAAGCAAGTCTTAAAGCTATCACTATGTTATCCTCTTAAGACTTGGGGGCTACAGGTAATATGGATATATCAAAAATTGAAGAAAGTTTTCAAGATGTCAATTGTGAGTGAGACCGGCTCAACAGATTCTTATTTTAGCCGAAGTATTAAAAGACCGGCTCTACATCAGATGGATTTTTCATCCCAATATTTTTATCAAGTCAGCTGGAGTCTAGCTATTTAACCCGGCATCACCAACGATATATGACCCGGCGTCATCAATGATTATGACCCGGCGGCGATGACCCGCCAAGAAGTATTGGAGGCCGACTCAATGGCATATGGGTGTTGTATTCCCAATATTTTACTTCAAAGGACACTAACAAGCAAGACGATTGAGAAGACGGCTCATTCATATCAAGAAGAAACCCGGATTTTTGAGGATCTACTTCAGTGAAATAAGCCGGCCAGGGGAGTGAGCCGGTCACCTAACATATTTATTATTTTTATTTCAGGAGCTTAGCGTGAATAAATTCAATCTAACCTGGGGGTAATGTCGGGGATATACCCCGCGGTGTAACCCGGCCGGAAGCATGACCCGGCCAGGACTTGGCGGCTCACCGGCTAACCCGGCCGAGGCTTGGCGACTCACTGGAACCCTGGCCGAACTTGACGATTCATTGGTAACCCGGCAGGAGGTATGACCCGGCTCATCAGTATGGCGGTTCATGGCGTCACCTCTATTACCGGGTCACAGGACGACCAGGCCCATGGCCCAGCGTGCGAGCCGGTGCAAGGCGGCTCATGGATGGGCCTGGATGGGCGGCTCACAAGAGAAGGCCCAAGAAGAGAAAGGAAAGACTCCTTCACAAAGGAAACAAGACACGGATTAAGATTCAAGAGAGACTAGTCCTAATCCTACTCCTAGTAGGACTCTATATGTAAGCCGCCCCTTCAACCTTTATAAGGAGGGGTAAGGCGCCCCAAGAGAGACAACTTAAAGTCATGAGAGATAGACAGATTAGAGGCTCTCGAGATTAGAGGTAGCAAGACAACACCCTTGTAATCGAGATTGCCCTCTTCATCAATACAAGACAAGCAGGATGTAGGCTTTTACCTCCATCGGAGGGGCCGAACCTGGGTAAACTCGCGTCTCTCGATTCCGACCAACCCCTCTCAAGCCGCCACATAGCTGCGATGGCCTCACACCTCAAGTCCGTTAACCCGGACACCTTGCCGTGACAAATCCACGACAAAACTAGAACTGCCATAACCTTCGCATATGAGCTCTGAATTGAGAAAACTCAAGCTTGTTGGACTCAGGACGACAAGAGCTATCTTAAGAAGAGGCAGTATAAAAATGCCAATGATATAGAGATGTGAAACCTCTATCAATAAAGAACCGACAAAAACTCCAACATCGAAAACATCATAGAAGATGCATATGTACTCCGTTTTCGATGAACTTGAGCTTGTCCTGAAGCTGACCATAAGCTCAAGAACCCACATAGAGAAAAGCCAACCAAGAACCAAGAAAGATGATGATGCCAAGAATGCAATGGTTTGAGCTCTCAACGAACGATACGATCAAGCTACTCACTTGAGAGCCCCCCTTGATACTATGGCTATCGATCCTATAACCCGGTCTCACAACTACCACCATGAGACCGGTAAAATAGAAAACCATATCAAGGTCAAACCTTTGCCTTGCGCATAGTCCACTTGAGCTAGATGATGACGATCTTGTCCTTCTCAAGATGGACCACCTTTCTTGATTGCGTCGGTTCGATGAAGACTAGTAGATTGCTCCCCCATACTCCACTATGGGAGAGCCACACTTCGGCACATCTTCACAAGTCCATTGTCACCACAATGGACGGAAAGCTTCAAGCATGATCTCTCCGTGATGCTTCACTTGAACTTGCACACCGCAACCTTGATGACGATCATCACTTGATGTCATCTTCCATGGGTTGTATGAGATCTTCCTCTTGATGCAAACCCATGGAAATATACCTAACCCCACAACGAACTCTCACGTAGACCATGGGTTAGTACACAAAGCGTAATGGACAATGCTTACCATACCATGGGATCACTTGATCCTTCTCGGTATATCTTGTACGCTTTGTGTGTTGATCAACTTGGTTCACTCTTTGACTTAGTCTTGATCAACCTTGTACCTTATCTTCTCTCTTCATAAAGATGATGTCTTGAAGGTAAACATGAATGCTCACACAGTCTTCTTCTTCAAGACATGCTTGCAGTAAGCTCAACTCTTACATGACCAATCTTTGGATAACACCTTGAATACCACCTTGGTCACCATATAAACTCCTTGAAACCAACAGATGGACTTCAAGAAGTACCTACGGACAAATCCTTCGAATATAACTCAAGGCAACCATTAGTCCATAGGGGTGTCATCAATTACCAAAACCACACATGGAGAAATGTGCTCTTACACATGGTATTTCGCTAGCCCTTTCTGAGACCGCAAAACATAAATGCAGAACACCTCTGAGAACCAAACAACGACTAAACATTATAATTCAGGGTAGAAAAGATCCAGTCATGCTCATATCCAACATTAACTAGACTAAATGCATAAGGATGACAATAGTGCTCTCGAGTCTGGTGCTTTTAGTAAGAGGATGATGACTCAGCATAAAAGTAAATAGATAGGCCCTTCATAGAGGGAAGCATTGATTTGCAGAGGTGCCTGAGCTCGAAGCTTAAAACATGAGTGAAAATATAATTTTTTGAGTGGTGCACTTTTCTTGGTAATGTTACGACAAATGTTTTCATCATTTTCAATGCTAAACTCATTATTGGCGGTTCCCAAACAGAATAGTAAAGTTTACTCCTATCCACCATTCAAACACATTCCATGGCTAGCCGAATCCACGGTTGCCCTCCAAACAATCAACTGTCCCAAGGAGTTGGTTTAATTTATTTTTATTATGTGGGACTGGGCATCCCTCTTACCAGCCTCTCTCGTGCAATGACGGTGAATAAACGACCGTCCTGAGAATAACTTGCTTACCATGGAAAATATTGAACGCCTCATCGCTCCATGAGCGAGACGAGTGCACAAAATGGAAGTTTATTTGAATATTTAGAGATGGCACATGCATATATGTAGGTATGGTGGACTCATGTGGAGTAACTTGGTTTAAGGATTTTGGATGCACAAGCGGCATTTCCGCTTAGTACAGGTGAAGGCTAGTGAGGGAGTCCTGGTTTAAGGCGTCCTCAGGAAGCCGACCTATTTCTTATGGGCCGGACTATATGGGCCGCTTGCCGAGCACTGGATCGATCGAAGACTCTGTCTCCAGGAAAGAAGCTTCAAGAATCATGACGTGTCCTCCACGATTGGAGTAGTGAGTAGGAATGTTTATCCCTTCGACGTGTAACCAACCATGTGTAAACCCTAGGTACCCTCGGCGTCTATATAAGCCGGAGGGTTTTAGGTTGTAGGGCAAGAGACCTCATCTAGGGTTTAGCTAGTCGATCTCGAGGTAGATCAACTCTGTAATCCTCATATCATCAATATAATCAAGCAGGACGTAGGGTATTACCTCCATAGGAGGGCCCGAACCTGGGTAAAACCTTGTCTCCCTCGTCTCCTGTTACCATCGATTCTGGTCTCACAGCTCGGGACCCCCTACCCGAGATCCGCCCGTTTTGACACCGACATTGGTGCTTTCATTGAGAGTTCCGCTGTGATCGCCAGACGAATCAATGGCTCGCCTTGTCATCAACGAAGAGGTCCACAATATGGACACTTTCGTCCCCGGACAGATCTTCGCTTTCGGCAGCATTGTGCTGCACGCAGACCCGACCGGCCATCTAGGCCATGTCGGAAGTTTCGCCCCTGATCAAGCGGTCAGATTCGGGAACCTAGAGTTCTCCGTAGACTCTCGAGGCGACCTGTCGCTAACCGGGCTCGCGGTCCCGCCAGCCACGCCCGAAGACTCTGAGGCTTTAACCTCAGACCCATCTTTCGGTCCCGCCCACGGGATCTACCCCGGCAAGGACCCAACCTTCAGTCCGGGCCCGGTCATAGAGCCAGACGTCCGGACACCTGTTCTTGCTGAACGCTCTCCCCGCACGGACGCATCGGAGGTTAACTCCGGAAGCTCTGAGTAGGCCGACCCGATCGAGCTCTCGATACTCAACGAGGCCCTAGATCGGATCTCGTCGATGAAGATTACAGACGATCCAACCCCGATCTGTTCCCAGACCGGGCTATATGTGGGTCAGGAAGAATTTTTCATCCCACCCACCACCCACTTGGTAGCCACTATCGAGGATTTAACCGACATGTTGGACTATACCTCTGAGGAGGCAGAATACATGGATGAGGAGGATCGCCCCCTCACCCCCGTTAACACCGGGCAGTGGACTGCCACCTCCACATACGACGTCTATATGGTAGACACTCCGAAAAATGATGGCGACAAAATGGATGAAGCGCCGTCAAGACTCCGAAAGCCGCATAAACGGTCAAAAGGAAAAAATGGAAGAAAAGCTATCGACAGCACCGGGGTCGGAGACACCCTGGAAGACCTCGGCGATCCCGAAATCCCTGAAGACCCGTTGGAGGGTCAGGAGAGGCCGGAAGACCAGCGCAACCTCGACGATCTAAATGATTCCGAGGACGACAATTACCTCCCCCATGTCGTGGAGGAGGACATCCCGGAAGCCGATGACTTCGCCATCCCTGACAACCTTGAAGATCAAGAGCTGTTTAGACAACAGCTTATAGCCACGGCCCGCAGCCTGAAAGCAAAGGAACGGCAGCTTAAAGCCGAGCAAGACGACCTCAACGATCGATGGACGAGAGTCCTCTCAGCTGAGGAAGGATACGGTACCGGTCTATCGGACCAACCTAAGAGCGACCCACGCAGAAGGCTGCTGCCACAATTCGATGACGAGCTCACTGACACGCCGTCTCCCAAGCATACCCCATATGACAAGCCAGATCGCCCTCCTCGAGGACGAGACAGGATGGCTGACAACACCGGCTATAGGCCGACAATACCCCGTAGACGGGCAAAAAGAGCCACCAAAGCCCGATGACAGGTTCGACCAGCGACACGACCTGGACAACAGAGCAGGTCGTACGCGATCCATCTACGGATTCAGAGGATACTCACCTGATAAACGGGAAGGGTACCGGCCATGGCTCGACCGCAACCATGAAGTTCGGGAGCGAAACCAGACTAGGACAGACGCCGATCACCGGCGCGACATAACTCGGGTCCGACGCGCTGCCCACCCACTGTGCTTTACGGACAAGGTGATGCAGCATCAGTTCCCGGAAGGGTTTAAACCCGTAAACATAGAACAATACGATGGGACAACTGACCCAACCGTATGGATCGAGGATTTCCTCCTCCACATCCACATGGCGCGAGGAGACGACCTCCACGCCATCAAGTACCTACCCCTGAAGCTTAAGGGGCCAGCTCGGCACTGGTTAAATAGCCTCCCCGAAAACTCCATTGGTTGTTGGGAGGATCTAGAAGACGCATTCCGATCTAATTTCCAGGGCACTTATGTTCGGCCGCCGGACTCCTCCGACCTAAGTAATGTCGTGCAGAAGCCAGGAGAATCCGCGTGGCTATTCTGGAATCGGTTCTTGACCAAGAAAAACCAGATCGTTGACTGCTCGGACGCCGAAGCAATAGCCTCTTTTAGGCACAATATTCGGGATGAGTGGCTGGCTCGTCAGCTCGGCCAGGATAAACCAAGGACAATGTCCGCTCTTACAGCACTCATGACTCACTTTTGCGCGGGCGAGGATAACTGCCTAGCAAGACGTAGCCACAACCCCGAAGACCCCGGAACCTCCGAAATTCGGGATGGAAACGGGAAACCAAAGCGCAACAAGAATAAGCGCCGGCACAACAATAGTGATGCCGATGACACGGTCGTTAACGCCGGCTTCCGCAACTCCCGGCCTGGGCAGCGGAAGAAGCCTCCTAAAGGCAATCGTGACTGACCCACCCCGCTGGACAAGATCATGGAGAGGCCTTGCCAGATCCATGGCACTCAAGAGAAGCCCGCCAACCACACCAACCGTAACTGTTGGGTGTTCAAACAGGCCGGCAAGCTTGCATCCGAGGACCAAGGCAAGAGCCCACGCAGCGAGGACGAGGATGAACCCCGTGGTCCAATCGGTGGTGGACAAAAGAAATTCCCCCCAGAGGTAAAAACAGTGAATATGATATACGCCACTCATATACCCAAAAAGGAGAGGAAGCGCGCCCTTCGAGAGGTCTACGCCGTAGAGCCTGTAGCCCCGAAGTATAACCCATGGTCGGCATACCCGATCACCTTCGATCGACGTGACCACCCGACCAGTATCCGTCATGGGGGTTCGGCCGCCCTCGTCCTAGACCCCATCATAGACGGGTATCACCACACTAAAGTCCTAATGGACGGAGGAAGTAGCCTCAATCTGATTTACTCAGACACGGTGAAAAAGATGGGCATAGATCCGTCAAGGATCAAACCCACCAACACTACCTTTAAAGGAGTGATCCTAGGCGTCGAAGCACGGTGCACGGGCTCTGTAAGCCTGGAAGTAGTGTTCGGCTCGCCCGATAACTTTCGAAGCGAGGACTTGATCTTCGACATCGTACCTTTCCGCAGCAGCTATCACACCCTGCTCGGCCGTACAACGTTCGCTCGCTTTAATGCCGTCCCACACTACGCATACCTCAAGCTCAAGATGCCCGGCCCGAAGGGGGTCATTACTGTCAATGGCAACACAGAGCGCTCCCTCCGAACGGAGGAACACGCGTTGGCCCTGGCGGCTGAATTCCATTACACTGATGATCGGCAAACGCCGCCACCTGCCGTAAAGGCATGTAGGGCTGGGAAGCGAGCTCGGTCTCAAACCGAAGTACCAGACCCTTCTTGTCCCCATAAATAGGCACTCGCCCCCCATCGCCCAGCCCTAGAACCGGCAAAGTACGTGCCAAGGAGGCACAACTTCGCGCTCAAAATTCCATGGACAGAGGTGGGGAAAAACTATCAAAGGGTAAGTGTTCGGCAGGACCGAACTATCACCATCAAAACGTCTTCGGACATACTACAGGCACCATAAAGTACCTGCTAAGGCGTAAAGCTCATTCACACTTCGGCGACTTCTCAAGATTTTTTCTCCAAGGTCCGTTCGCCGAACAGCAAAACCCATAGAGGTATACAACTCCTTAAGAGACGCAGGAGCGGACAAACGACAGGGCACATCGAGGACGTCAGGTCACCCATCGAAGACCCCTGATACAACCCCTCCTGTAAGGTTTATATTTCATTTTTAAATACCTGTAAATAGTTGCATCGGCAATTTGAATAATAAGAGTTGTTGAGTAAAATACAGATATAGCATACATGATCGTTTCGCTGTCTTTTTTGGGCACACTCTCTATTTTTTTCCCTCTTCTTGCGAACCTGTTCGGTATACTTTATGACGCAACCGGCTCATAGACCGGGGGCTCTAACCTAAAAAAAATTCGCCCTAAGCACAAATAATTTTGCGTTGGCGTCTTGGATTTCCGCTTTATATGCATTGGTTCCGAACTATGTCTTGGGTCAATAGTTGGGTTGCCCGGCTCCTGTGCTTGCCCCTTTACGTTCCGCTCCTTCGGCTAAAAGGGCAAAGGGAGAACCACTGCCATTGTGCTTCCGGCTAGCCTAGTCAAGCACCTCAGTGGAGAAAGCCGAAAACTGACTGTCACAGTATGCGAGAACCGGTCTACGAATCCGAGCTTAAATGAATCTCGTTAGAGGTTACTCCGTGTTATACTATGGGTTTGGTATTAGTACAAACCATGTGATATCGGCTTTGGCCGCGGTTCATCTGAACATCACAAACCCCTGGGGGCTAGTCATCAGCCCCCCGCACTCCTTTCTCGCGCCCCTACGGCTAAGTGAAAGCAATAAAGCATTATGGTCCGATTGCCTTGTCCGCCCCACACTACCGCCTTCGGGTACCGATAGTTCGGCTAAGGGTCACAGTGCGTTGGCAGAGACACCCCGCGTAGTATCTACATGGGGGCTGAAGCCGACGACTCGCAGCTTTCAGTTTTAATGGCCACACAGGAGTTATAAAGGATGCAAAACACGAAAGACATGATAAACCATGCATCTTAAATATAAACGCGTTAAAAGGTCTTCGAACATATTACAACGCTTTACTCATAAATGTTCTCTCTCGAACACTGCGACTCTATCGCTCGAGCACCCTCCATTACTCCGGAGAAGTATAGCCCGGGGCGCCTATGCTCCTTTCCAGGAGGTGGAGGGGCGGTGGCTATCTTCATCGTATCCAGCCCCGGCCAATGCACCTTGGCCTTCGCAAAGGTCATCCGAGCTCCCTCAATACAGGAGGAACGCCTTAGCGCGTAGATCCGGGGCGAGGCGTCGCTCAGCTTCTGCACCAGGCCGAAGTAGCTACCCGGCAACGGCTCGTTGGGCCATAGCCGGATGCAGAGATCCTTCATGGCCGGCTCCGCCATCCGGTGTAGCTCAATCAGCTGCTTCAGTTGCTCAACAAGGAGAGGAGAGCGCTCGGGGGCTTCAAACTGCGCCCAAAACAGCCGAGCTTCATCTCCTTCTCCCCACGAAGCATAGAACTGGTTCGCGGCCGCTGTGCTCTTCTGGAGGTCCGAGCAGGCGCCTGAGGAACGCCATACTTGGGTAAGCAACTCGAACTCGCTATCCCCGAAGACACACTGCAATAAATACGGCTTACCATCCATGATAGCCTTGGCTTGGCTGACTTGCTCTTCAAAGGACCGCCTATGCACCCGCTCCTTTTGGAGATTGGTTTTGAAGATGGATAGTTCGGCGGCCTGCTCCTTGCCTTTCCGCTCAAGGACCTCGCACTTTTGGCCGGCGTCCTTGAGCTCCTGTTGGATTTCCTCCACCCGAGCCTCATGCTTGTCGCTGGTGGCTCTCAAGGTGGATAGCGCGGTAGCCGCTTCTTTGGCCGCCGCCCTCTCGACCACAGCCTCCTGCTTCGCCTTCTCAAGCTCGGCCTTGAGCTTCTCAATTTCCTTCGCCGAGGCTGCGTAAGCATTAGACATATCAAAAAATACTGCGTTGACAGTACGGTAATGAAGAATTTGGATACTCTAATCCGGCTTACCTTGCGCCTCGTCGAATCTCTTGTTCAGAGCGTCAAGCTCGTCTTCGGAGCTCTTGAGCTTCCGATTTAGTTCGTCCAGCTCGACGGCATTAGCAGCCGCCGCCGTCGACGAAGCCTGTAAAAAACAAAACCATATCAAGTTACATGGGTTCCAAACTTCCGAATTGTCATAAATATGATCCTGTGTCCGGTCCTCTTAAGGGCTGTTAAGCAAATATTGTCATGTACATAGTTCGGATAATGATCTATTATTGACCCCCAGGTAAGTTTTTCCAAACTCACCTGGGGTTCGGGGGCTGCCATGTATATAATGCTAACACAAAGAAATTAATATTCCACAAACAGAGCATTACGTGGCTCACCTGAAAGCCCGTCAGGAGACCGTTGAAGGCCTCCTTCAGTCCGATGTCTACGGACTGAATGCTCTGCAATACCGCACCCATAAGGGTGCGGTGCTCCCCGGAGATAGAGGCGCTTGACAGAGCCTCCCCCATAGCCGGCCACGCAGTGGTCGGTGGCGTCGGTGGGGATCGGTTAACCCGATCTCCAGCCGGGGATTGAACCGGTACCTCCGAAGGCATGGTGCGCTCCGGAGACGACCTCAGAGGTGACCGGACATCTCCTCATCCGGTCTCCTCAGTATCCAGGAGGGGCGTTTCCCCCCGGTCTTCAGTGGACGAGGTGTTAGCCTCGACCATGACGTCATCGCCCTCACCCCTGGTGTCAGGCTCCAGAGGAGCCTGTTGGGAGGACACCTCCGTGGCATCCTTCGCGGCGCCCGGAGGAGAGGGGTGTGACGCGGTCCCGCTCTCTGCCAGCTCGGTGGGCGGGGTCTCCCTGTCCGAGATTTGATCGGTGGGGAGCACACGTGGAGGGCTGCAAGTCAATAGGGGCTCACATGTTAGCAACATTCGATACTTAGCACTAATAGCTCGGGAAGTCTTCGGATCTTTGCCTTCGAGTTGGGGGCTTGAGCCTGAGGTTCCTTCGTGGACCCCTCTCGAAGTCCTCGGACTCGGTGTCCGAGTCCGAACTGTCGTCGGACAAAGTTAACTTTGTCCGACGCGCTTTCTTCAGGACGGGAGGATGTACGTCCTCCGGGGCGTCCGATGACACCGCCCTCTTTCCTGCGAGGGGGGGAATAGCCTTCCTCCTCTCCCTCATGCTCCTCCTCTTGATTCCAGGAGGCATGGGTCTCCTCGGACATAGCCTCCGGCTGGTCCCTAATGCGCAGGCCTTCTCGGCCTGGTTTCTTCTTTTTCTCTTTCTTCTTTGGCACCTTGTAAGGCGGCACGACGAGCATCTCCGACAGCAGCTTGGACCTAGGGTCTTCGGGCTGTGGAGCCGGGCACTTGATGCCCGTGGCCTTGCTCAGCCATTCCTGCGGCAGCGACCGGATAATGCTTAGATTTTCTTTGGGAAAACAAAAGCCGATCAAATGAAACTATGTCATACCTGGGAAGGGGGTTTATCGGCGCGCAGGCCCTTGTCCTCCTTCTCGGCTGGCCAGCTCTCATGCGCCTTGAACAACGCTATCCACAGCTTCTCCCGATTGGTGCCGAAGAACCGGTGAATTGTAGGCTCATCGTCAAGCCGATAAGTCCACATGGGAGAGTCCCGGCGCTGGCAGGGGAGGATGCGCCGCCGGAGCATAATCTGGACCACGTTGGTCAGCCCGATCTTGTCCTTGATGATGGAGGCGATGCACCTCTGCAGGTCGTCCACCTCTGTATCCGACCCCCAATCGAGGCCCTTTCATACCCATGAGGTGAATCTGGTCGGGGGGGGGGGGGGCGGATCTGAATTCAGCAGGAATAGTTCCGCCCTCCACACTTGGCTCGGTGATGTAAAACCACTCTTTTTGCCAAGTCTTGATGGTGTCGATGAAGGTGCCGGATGGCCATCCTGCGCGGGGAAGCTTGCTGATGACCGCCCCGCCGCAGTCGGCGTGTTCGCCTGCGACACACTTCGGCTTGATGTTGAATATCTTGAGCCATAGTCCGAAGTGTGGCTCGACCCGCAAGAAGGCCTCGCAGACGATGATAAAGGCCGATATGTGCATGAATGAGTTCGGTAGGAGGTCGTGGAAGTCGAGCCCATAGAATAACATGAGGCCCCTAACGAAGGGGTGGAGCAGGAAGCTCAATCCTCGGATGAAATGAGGAATGAAGACCACCCTCTCGCCTGGTTTGGGGGTGGGGATCACCTGGCCCTCCTCCACGGCGCGGTGGAAGATGTTGGCGGGGAGGTAGCCGGCGTCTTTGAGGTCCCGGATGTCCTGGTCTATGACCGTGGAAGCCTCCCACTTGCCGTTGGAGCCGGAGCTGGCCATGGCTAAGCTCGGAAGAGGAAGGGTGGAAAACCTAGATCTGAGCTCTAGAGACTCAGGAGATTGGGGAAGCGGGGATGCGAATGGGAAGTGTGGATAAGCCTTGGGGTTTTGTTTCCCTTTTATTGGGACTTGGCGCCGGTTAGCATCCCATCACTACGTCGTGAATCCCTCCGCTTCCCAAGACATGCGTGCCGTTATACGCGCATGATTAAACATATCCCGTGTGAAACGGGGCACGATCTGTGCATTGATGGGTCGTACTGATGAAAACGGCCTCGAACCGCGAATCGAGTTGTTTCGACTGGTTCAGCGGTCGTGGTGGGCCGCGACCTTTCATCTAAAAGGTTGTAGGGAGCACTATTTACTCCTTGACGCTTGGCCTTCAGGGCCGAGTTATTCATGGTATTCGGACGATCAATGATCGGGAAAACTACACGTCGTCGGAGGTCGAACTAAACTCGGCCGATCACTATTTGGAGGAAGGAACTCGCCTCGCAAGCCGAAGACTTTGATCATATGAAGCAGCTGAAGCTAGGACCCTTGGCGTTGGAGGCTAGTTCGGGGGCTACTGAGGGAGTCCTGGTTTAAGGGGTCCTCGGGAAGTCGACCTATTTCTTATGGGCCGGACTATATGGGCCGCTTGCCGAGCACTGGATCGATCGAAGACTCTATCTCCAGGAAAGAAGCTTCGAGAATCGTGATGTGTCCTCCACGATTGGAGTAGTGAGTAGGAATGTTTATCCCTTCGACGTGTAACCGACCATGTGTAAACCCTAGGTACCCTCGGCGTCTATATAAGCCGGAGGGTTTTAGGTTGTAGGGCAAGAGAACTCATCTAGGGTTTAGTTAGTCGATCTCGAGGTAGATCAACTCTGTAATCCTCATATCATCAATATAATCAAGCAGGACGTAGGGTATTACCTCCATAGGAGGGCCCGAACCTAGGTAAAACCTTGTCTCCCTCGTCTCATGTTACCATCGATTCTGGTCTCATAGCTCGGGACCCCCTATCCGAGATCCGCCGGTTTTGACACCGACAGCTAGCAATAGGTTGAGAAGCGACCAACTAGAGAGCAACAACGGTCATGAACATGCATTTTGAATAATTAACATTGAACGTAGCATGAGTAGGATATGAACATTCTGAACTTAAACATCATGAAGGCTATATTTGTTTTGATTCAACTACATGTTTGCACATGGGCCAAGTCAAACCGCTTGAATTTCTCAGAGGGAAATACCATACTACCATACCATATTATAACCATTTTAATGCGCGTTGACACACAAGATAAATCATTATTAACTCCTAGCTATTTAGGCATGGCATGAGAAGCTATAATCTCTAATTGTGATCACGAACATGTTTACTCATGATATACTGAATCGGGATCAAACTGGCTAAACATATTTACAAAACGGAAAGCAAGAAGAGTTCATGCCAGCTTCCTTTGCCACAATCACTTCGTCAAATATCGTCATTATTGCCTTTCACTTTCATGTTCGAATGGCGTGATAATAATAATAGTGCAAAAATGCCGTGGATGAAGCTGCAATCTGCAGGGCAGTTTAAGACAAAGGAGAAGACAAGGTAAAATTGCCTCTCTGTTAGATCATCAATAAAGCATATGAGAGCCACTCAACATTTTCATCGTCGTCTTCTCCTTTCAAAAAATCAACAAAATAAAAGAAATTTAGAGAAACACACTGAAATATTTTAGGAGTTTTTGTTTTTCTTAACAAGCAAATGGACTAAGGGTATAGCAGCGGAAAGTAAGTACAAGCACATGTAATAGAGGTAAGGGTTAGAAGATCAAATGCAAGTGTAGACATGAAGATTTTTCCCGTGGTTCCGATAGGTGGCGCTATCGTACATCCACGTTTATGGAGTCTTCAACCCACGGAGGGTAACGGTCGCGAGAGTCCATGGAGGTCTCCACCCATAAGGGTCCACAAAGTAGCAACCTTGAATATTCCATAACGGCTTCCGTCCACGAAGGACTAGCCTCACTATGGGTTGATCTTCACGAAGTAGGCGATCTCCTTGCCCGTACAAACTTCTTGGTTCAACTCCACAACACGAAGTAGGGGGCTCCCAAGCAACACCTATCCAATCTAGGAGGCACCATCCTCCAAAAGGTAATAGGCTTGATAGTGATGATGAACTCCTTGCTCTTGTGCTTCAAGATGATAGACTCCTCAACACTCAATCACTCTCTCACAGATTTGGCTTGGTAGAAGAGATTGATTAGGTGGAAAGCAACTTGGGGAGGCTAGAAATCAAGATCCATATGGTTGGAGTGGATGATCTTGATCTCAATACAAGGGTGGGTGATTCTCTCTTAGAAAACTGGATGGGACAAGTGTGGAATAGTTCTGAGTGCTTCTCTTGCGAGTGGGATGTGGTGGACGGGTATATATAGGCATCTCCAAAAATCCAACCGTTACACCATTATTGAGCAACTCGGTGAAACCGAAGTGAAAACTCAGTGGTACCGAAGTGTTCAAAATGTGGCAACTTTAGGCTTTTCGGTGAGACTGATATATGATTCTCGGTGGTACCGATATGAGTGGCCGAGGGCAGTTTCCAAATTCGATGAGACCAATTCATAATTCTTGGAAATTCCGATTCTTGTGAAACAGCTCACAGAAAGTTGGTCCCTGGAACTCGGTGGCACCGATGCAAAATTTGGTAGTACCGAGAAGGGTTTGTGGCTCGGGTTTATATCTATGGGTTAAACTCGGTGTAGCCGATATGGAAGTTGGTAGCACCAATTTTGAGGGGAAGGGTTTTAGACAGAATCTTTGTGGGAGAGCTTGTGGGTGTTTTTGGTGACTAGCGCTTGTGCACGTGGAGCAATTTGTTCACCACCAATACCTTACCCCCTTTTAATAGTATTGGCTTTCCTATGGACTCAAAGTGATTTCTCAAAAAGTAAAATACAGAGTCTTCTAGCTTGAAGCTTTGCCAATCCATTCCTTGCATCTTGGGGTATCTCCTCACAATCCTTTACCAAGCCATCATTGAACTTTTTCCTGAGATATACTTAGTGGAAAACATTAGTCCAATGAAGTATATGTTGTCATTAATTACCAAAACCACCTAGGGAGAAGTTGTGCTTTCAATCTCCCCCTTTTTGGTAATTGATGACAACATATAGATCAAAGCTTCGATAAGATATTTAATCAATTAATAGCATCGTCGCTTTGATAGGTATGTGATAAGCAAGAGCTCGCCCTAATTTTGTGCATTATTTTAAATAGGCGTTTGAATACAAATGCACAATCGATTAGGATCATGGGTCACTCTTCCAGTTCACATACAACTTGGTGGTGCGCCAAAATTAATATGAATGCAATACATAAGCACATCACACCAAAACATTAAGTGAATGATCATCAATAGATATCTCAAAGATAGGCAACAGTGGCATCACACAAGAGTATATGATCAAACACGATAAAGTTTGCAACATCAAACGATAAAACCAATTTTTTTTCAAAAGTGCAGAGAGAAAAAAAGCAACACACTCTCTCTCTCGAAGCCCTATGATCTATAACTTCTCCCCCTTTGGCAACAAGTTACCAAAAAGTTCAAAGCTATAGAGCTAGACGTCGCTCTGGGCTGGATCTCCTCCATGGGATGATGAAGTTGTGCATGTAGCTGTCGATGGAGTCGAGAGAAGAGCATCCACGAAGGCATCGGCTGAAGTTCTCTGCGGTGGTGGAGTGGACACTGGAGGTGCTGAAACTGATGGGGCTGCAGCAGGTGCTGAAGAAGTCGGCCTCAACTCTGGTGCTGGCACTGTAGGAGTCCTCGCTTGGGTCCTGAACTGGGTGCATGGCCTGAGAGGTGAGCCATCATCATCACTGTCAGATGAAGTGTGAGGTTTGGGCACTCTATCCACTTCCTGCTTGAGCTCATTCACTGTCTTGGTCAGTCTATCTACCTTGTCATTGAGCGTCTTGATCCTGTTTTCCATGATCCTCACAAGACTATGCTGATTTGCCAGAAAGTCCTTGATATCCTTCTGCATGCCCTGAACTGTACTGATTAGAAGATCCATCTGCTCATTCCTTGTCCTTGGCACTGGAGCACTAGTGGCTCTGGCTGCCTCAGCGGCTGCCTGTGCAGTGGTTGAAGTGGCATGACTGGGGTCCATCACCACAACATTGTCTTCAAACTCTGGCTGAAGGGGCAAATGTAGACGATCAAGTGCATACACGTTCTTCTCCAGCTTAGAGTTGATAAGCATTTGAATGTATGGTGCATATCCACAAGATCTCTTCTGGTCAGCAGTTGTCCTCCTTACTGTCTCGACTATCAGATCCATCACCCTAATCCTGGTGTGGGAGTCAACATGTTGCAGCATATTGATGGAGTAGCCTCGGATCATCTTGTCATCTCCATAGTTAGGCATCAAGGTATGCCTCAGAATTGTGTTGGTGGTAGGCAATCCTGCTTGTAGATAGTAAACTGATCCAAGCTTATGTGAATGCACATAATCAGCAGGGATTTCGTTGTACATCTGACCCATGGAGTTGTGATTTTCTTTGGCCTTAGAGTACACATCCAAATCACCATCTTGGACTGGTGGGGCTCCTAAGATGGTAGCCCACTCATCGACTGTGGATTCATACCTCGTCCCTTCTGCCATCCAAACAGTCCAACCATCTGGATAGAAGTGAGCAATGGAGTAGAACTGCATAATCATCTCGTCGTTCCAGGCAGAAAACTCTCTTCCAACAAAATTTGCAATGTCAATGCACTGGAAGTTATATTGCACACTTGGGAAGAAGTCTTCATTCTTCTTGATGTAGTCCCAGTCTACATACCTCATATCGCTGATAGCTGGGCTCTTGTCCAAAAGGACAGTCTCATAGAAATATTGTTGTTCCTCGGTGTGAAACCTTGGATCAATAGTTGTCTTCTTCCTGGAAGCATAGGGGTCATTTGCTCTCCATAATCTCAGTCCTGAATCCTTCCTTTTCTTTATGTCCTCAGCAATGGGATGGGTATCATTGTGCAAAGGCATGTGTGGCCTCAGCTTCCTCAAAACTGGCCTATCCTCTTCTTCATCTCTGGAAGTAGAACTCTTGTTCTTTGCTGCTAGAGGAATGTCTCTAGTGGTCTTCTTGGACCTTGGTGCAACCTGCTTTTGTCGGGCAGACTTCTTGCTCTTGGAAGGGGCCTGCTTGGGC
The DNA here is from genome assembly GCA_039707655.1 of Elymus sibiricus. Lineage (NCBI taxonomy): Eukaryota > Viridiplantae > Streptophyta > Magnoliopsida > Poales > Poaceae > Elymus > Elymus sibiricus. The sequence continues at coordinate 194,797,169 of CM077663.1, read as the reverse complement.
ATAGCATCTGCAAGAAGCTTTTTCTTCTTGGAGGGAGGAGCTTGGGCAGCTTGTTCCTCCTCCACTTCCTCCTCTACTGCATCCTCTAGATCCTCATACATAGAGGTAGGTCTGCCAATGACCTTAACTATCCTCTTCCTGGATCTCTTCTTATCACTTGCCTTCTTGGGCATAGAGCTCATAGGGGCATCATTGGTCATGCTTTCCCTGGCACTCTCAGGTGCCCTGGTAGAATCAGCTTTGGCATAGACTTTCTTTACTACCTTCTTCTTGGTTGAGGTAGCAGCAACAGTTGTGCACTTGGCAGTATTGTCCTTCTTGGGTGGCTCCTCAGGCACAAAATCTGCATCTTCTTCATCTGAGTTTAACTTCTTCCTTGCCCTGGTGGCAGCCTTAGGCAAATCAGGTGAGCTGGGCACATCATCATAGGAAGATGAGTTGCCCTCAGGACTAGTGCCTGAGCTCATGTCCACATTGCCTTCCCTGAAGTTGTTCTGACTGTCATCTGAGCCTGGCATGCTGACCCTGTGAATAGAGCATAAAAGAGTAGATAGCTTGAGCATCACAAAATGCAGAGGTTTTCTCAAATTTGAACTTAGAATTCTTAAGGTTTGTTTTCTGCAAAGGGAATTTCGGTACCACCGAGTCACAATTTTCGGATCCACCGAGACTCACAGGCTGCTTTACAGAAACTTGGCAACCACTTCGGTTTCACCGAAAATGGGTGCTCGGTTTCACCAAGACTGTCCTCAGTAGACCTAAAAACTAAATCGGTACAACCGATTTTTGCGCTTCGGTGTCACCGAGATTCGGATTGCGGAAGGCAAAACCTAAAAATTCGTTGTTCCCTATTCTAAGGGAAAACTTTTGAGGATAGAATGATCTCAAACTATGGCTTATCGATGGAACAATCCTAATGCGCATGAATTGGAAAGAGGAGCGCACAAGGGCTTGGATTCATACCCTAACTTGGTGACAAGTCCACTACGGCGACGACGGCGATGAAGATTCCGTCGATGGCGGCGAATTCCTATGGCGGAGGCGCTCGGGAAGACATCGACGATGACCAAGGGTCCACGAATGGCAGCTAGGGTTTGGAGGAACCGGACGTTTGAAGAAGTGATTTCAAAAGTCGGGTCCGCCAGATTAAGTACCCATCGCTGTCAGTGATACTGATTCAAAATTATCGGTGCCACCGAGTTCCTCAACTGTCAGCTGACAGAGAAACTCGGTGAAGCCGAGAAGATGAAATCGGTGTTATCGAGTTTGGAAAACCAGATCAACCCTAGGCATCGGCGAGACCGATATTTTTGTGTTGGTTCCCCCAAGATGCACTTGGGAGGTTTTGGTGGTCACTCCTTGTCGATACGGAACTCCGAGTGCTCCTCACACAGAGAGATCGAGAAGTACTTGTTCAAGTTTTGTGATGCAGCAAGAAAAGAATATGAGACGAGAAAGCATAGATAGCTAGAGAGGGGTCCTAGGTATTCTTGTCCATCCAATTGGCAAAAGAGAAAACAAAGTCCAAATAGCAACAATTGGATGTCCTCGAATGATAAAATATATGCAAACATGCATGCTCACACAATAAGATGTCCAATGAAATCATGGCAAATATGCAAAACCACTCTAGTATCTACCAAGCACTTTGGCGATGGCGGAGTCATCTATATATGAGTATATTGACTTAGGATCCAAGTAAGAATACTTGATCATAGGTCATACTCATCGTTTAAGCACAAGTGGGGTTACCACTTTTACATAAAGCATTTAATGTTGTCACATTCTTAAGAGATGCTTTAACTCAAGTCTTAGAGTAAAGCTCCCCTTGATGTGATATCCCCCCCATAAGAGGGATGGACTAACCTTGGGTTTGTCGTAGAAGACTTCATGTGGGTGATGTAGTGGTGGATGCTCAAGGTTGATGAAGATCATCTTGAGTTGGGAGCATCCTTGTTGTTTCCTTACTCTTCTCACCTACACGGGTTAGTCCCAAGCACAAGAGACAAATACAAGGATATCTATGGACATGGAGTGCAAAGCATATAAGATGATATTCATGGATTCATTAATTACCTTGTCCCTTGCTTACCTTTGAGGGAATGTGTGACTCTTTGAACTATTGCATAATGTTGATGTTGATTGCAACTAGTTCTTGCCAATAATGAATATAGTGAATTTCATTGGTGGAGTCACCCCTCAAAAACTTCTCTAGTTCTTCTTCTTTGGGATCCACATCAAATTGATGGGGATCCTTGGTGTTGAAGTGGTACTTGTAGAAGTTGAGCTTGTAGAAGCCTTGCAAACCTACTTGACCAAATCTTGGGATTTGTCTTCATATGAGTCAATCTCCTCTTGAAGCTTGTCTTTGCCCTTGAGCTTGTGATCTTGTGGTGGAAGATCATCTTGAGCTTTTGTTCCCTTGGGAAGAGTATGTTCATGAAAGCACATTTGCTCCCTTGGTGGTTTTGGTAATTAATAACAACATATATATCATTGAACTAATGTTTCCACTAAGTATATTTCAGGAAAAGTTCAATGATAGGTTGGCAAAAGGATTGTGGAGAAACCCAAGATGCAAGGAAATGGATTGGCAAAGCTTCAAGCAAGAGGACTCTACATTTTATTTTGTAAGAAATCACTTTGAGTCCATAGGAAAGCCAATACTATTAAAAGGGGGTAAGGTACTGTTGGTGAATAAGATGCTCCACGTGCACAAGTGATAGTCACCAAAAACACCCACAAGCTCTTCCACAAATACTCTGTCTATAACCCTACCACTCAAATCGGTAAGACCAACAATTCCTATTCGGTCTCTCCGAGATTCAAACCCTAGACAAATCCTTAGCCAAACCCATCTCGGTACTACCAACATTCCACTTCGGTGCGACCGAGTTCAGTTGCCAACTTTCTGGTTAGCTATTTTCAAGCATCGGTACCATCGAGTTTTGCCAATCGTCTCACCGAGATTTGGACCAACTTTCTGGTTAGCCATTCTCAAGAATCGGTACCACCGAGTTTTGTGAATTGGTCTCACCGAGTTTTGGACCAACTTTCTGGTTAGCCGTTGTCAAGAATTGGTACCACTGAAATTTGAGAATCGGTCTCACCGAGTTGTGCAATCTGACCGTTGGTCATCTTATCGGTACCACCGAGTTTTATGTATCGGTCTCACCGAGATTCAAAAGTTGCTACCTTTGGAGCAACTCGGTACCACCGAGTTTTACACTTCGGTGTCACCGAGTTGGTCACTTTAGGTGTAACGGTTGGATTTTGGGGGATGCCTATATATACCCCTTCTCCACCACCCACTCAAAATAGAAGTACTCAGAACTATTCCATACTTGCCCCATCCAATTTTCTGAGAGAGAGCCACCTACTCATGTGTTGAGATCAAGCCATTCCATTCCTACCATATGAATCTTGATCTCTAGCATCCCCAAGTTACTTTCCACCAAATCAATCTCTTCCACCATAGCCAAATCTATGAGAGAGTGATTGTGTGTTGAGGAGTCTATCATCTTGAAGCACAAGAGCAAGGAGTTCATCGACATTGCCGAGCCTATTACCTTTTGGAGGGTGGTGCCTCCTAGATTAGTTAGGTGTCGCTTGGAAGCCTCCTACTTCGTGTTGTGGAGCTAAACCAAGAAGTTTGTACGGGCAAGGAGACCGCCTACTTCATGAAGATCTACCCATAGTGAGGCTAGTCCTTCGTGGACGGAAGCCGTTATGGAATAGTCAAGGTTGCTACTGCGTGGACCCTTATGGGTGGAGCCCTCCGTGGACTCTTGCGACCGTTACCCTCCGTAGGTTGAAGACTCCATAAACATGGACGTACGATAGCACCACCTATCGGAACCACGGGAAAAATCTTCGTGTCTTCAAATTGCGTTCGATCTTCCTTCCTACCCTCTACTACATATTCTTGTTGTTACTTTCCGCTTCTATACTCTTAGACATGCATGTGTAGGGTGTGCTTGACTTGCTATCATTGGTAAAATCTGCCAACACTTAAAATTGGGAAAAGGTAGAATTTTTATTTGGTCAAGTAGTCTAAGCACCCCCCCCTCTAGACATACTTTCGATCCTACAGTTCATACTTCTCCCTTTGAGGAACAAACTTGGGCTTGGGGTATTGGCCTTCTTCCCATTCAACTCCATTAGCATTGAAGTAGCCAATGCCATGGTTCTTCCGGTATCCTTCGTTCTTGCGTACAATCTCCTCAAATTGCTTACATTCGGCAAGACTTTTGTAGATACCTTTCTCTATAATCCCTTTCAATAGATCATTTTCTTGCTCAAGTGTAACTTGGCTAAGAGAGTCTTTAGTGGAATCAATAGAACTACTAGAAGCAATATCATTGGATTTATCATTTTTATTGCTACTAGTTGAAGAACCTTTCTTGCCTTTGTTACTAGATTGCTTAGTCTTAACTTGTGGAATAAATGTAGACAAGAGTAGTCCTTTGTCTAGATAAGAAGAAGTCTTCTTTCGGAGATCGTCATTGATTGCTTTAAGAAACTCATATTCTTTCTCCAAATTGAGCTTCTCGAAGCGTAGCTTCTCATGAGTTCTTACAAGCTCTCTATGATATTCGAAAGTAGATTCATGGGCTAACTTAAGAGTGTTTAATTCTTTAGTTAGTCGTTCTATTTCCTTCTTATCATCATCACACGACTTATCTTGACTAGCATGATCATTATCTAGCTCATTTTGACTAATATCACTAGTTTTGTCAATTAGCAAGTCATCATCTCCAAGTAGGTCATCCTCATCACTATCGAAATCAAGATATTCGGGATGTGATACCTTGGGGCCTTTATCCATGAAACAACTTCCACTCCCTTCATTTGGTGAATCAAATATGTCGTAGGAGTTGGAGGAAACGAGTGCAAGTCCGGAAACACCTTCATCTTGACTATAGTCGGAGTCGGAGTGGTAGCTTCTCTCGGAGTGGTCGTCGGAATCGGAGTCGGAAACCCATTCACCAACATGAGCTTGATGTCTTCTTCTTGAGTAGCTCTTGGTGTACTTGTACTTCTTCTCTGAATCCCTACTTCTCCTTGAGGGTCTTCGTTCATAACGATCATCTCTACTCTTTCTCTCTCTTCGAGGTGACTCATCTCTTGAGCTTTTTCTTCTAGGTGACTCTTCTCTTCTTTTGTGGGGGAGCCATGCACTCAGTGGAGTAGTGTCCGGGCCTTCCACAATTGTAACAATTCCGGTCACGACTAGATGAACGCTTCTCTTCATATCTTGAGTTGGAGCTTCTCTCTTTGCCTCTATTCTTGTAGAACTTGTTGAATTTCTTGACCATGAGGCTTATCTCTTCATTGGTGACAAGTTTGTCGCTTGAAGTAGCGGGAGCATCACTTGTGGCTTTGTAAGCACCGCTAGACTTGTTGTGAAGTTCTTCCTTGTCTTTGAGTGACATCTCATGAGCAACAATTCTACCAATGACTTCCGTAGGCTTGAGATCTTTGTAATTCTACCAATAACAATTTGATTGGGTGGAAAGCAACTTGGGGAGGCTAGAAATCAAGATCCATATGGTTGGAGTGGATGATCTTGATCTCAACACAAGGGTAGGTGGTTCTCTCTCAGAAAACTGAATGGGGCAAGTCCGGAATAGTTCTGAGTGCTTCTCTTGCGAGTGGGATGTGGTGGAGGGGTATATAGGCATCTCCAAAAATCCAACCGTTACACCATTATTGAGCAACTCGGTGAAACCGAAGTAAAAACTCGGTGGTACCGAAGTGTTCAAAATGTGTCAACTTTAGGCTTTTTGGTGAGACCGATATAGATTCTCGGTGGTACCGATATGAGTGGCCGAGGGCAGTTTCCGAACTCGATGAGACCGATTCATAATTCTCGGAAATTCCGATTCTTGTGAAACAGCTAACAGAAAGTTGGTCACTAGAACTCGGTGGCACCGATGCAAAACTTGGTAGTACCGAGAAGGGTTTGTGGCTAGGGTTTCTATCTAGGGGTTAAACTCAGTGTAGCCGATATGGAAGTTGGTAGGACCGATTTTGAGGGGAAGGGTTTTAGACAGAATCTTTGTGGGAGAGCTTGTGGGTGTTTTTGGTGACTAGCACTTGTGCATGTGGAGCAATTTGTTCACCAACAATACCTTACCCCCCTTTTAATAGTATTGGCTTTCCTATGACTTAAAGTGATTTCTCACAAAGTAAAATGTAGAGTCTTCTAGCTTGAAGCTTTGCCAATCCATTCCTTGCATCTTGGGGTATCTCCTCACAATCCTTTGCCAAACCATCATTGAACTTTTTCCTGAGATATACTTAGTGGAAAACATTAGTCAAATGAAGTATATGTTGTTATTAATTACCAAAACCACCGAGGGAGAAGTTGTGCTTTCACCGTCAGGTCCGGGAAAGTACTTCTGTCGAGGCACCCGAGAGTCCCATGCCTGGGCCTCGGCCTCCGCAGCAGCAAGCTCGTTTTGGTAAGCAATGATGTCCTCTGGCATTATTATGTATCCGTTCCTGGCATGATAGTTAAACAAATAAGGTGCAGGGAAAGGAATAATATCACAAGTCTTCTCGTTAAACACTAGGCTGTAACGAAGGGGTTGTAGTGATTCGGGGTTCCAGAGAAACTGGTGTTCCGCCATAGATAGATGGTCTAGGTACACCTCAGGCAACAAATAATCAGTAGGGCATATAGCCACCTCAAAGCGCTTGGCCAAGCGCGTAGCATAAATACCACCATGAATTTTTCCTATAGTTCGGTTAAGATGTAAGCGGCATGCAAAGTTGTAAGCATTATCACCATAAAGTGCACGGTGCAAAATAGCGAGGGTGGGTGCGCTGAGGGCACCACCCCGCTCCATAGCCGTTATGCATTTTCCTATAAACAGAGAAAAATAATGCACAGATGGAAAGTGCAGACTAGTGGCTCTGGCGTGTGAAACGCCCCTGGTTTCTCCTACAGTTAAGGTATGAATAAAATCCTCAAACTCCTCAGCTTTAGGTTCTCACACTCCCCCGTTAGAGGGAAGCAGACATATTTCCCAAAATTCATGCAGAGGTTACTCGTAGTTCTCGACATATAGAGCAAAGTGTAACATGGGAGCACTGGGCGTATTAATGAAGTAAAAGTTTTGCACGAAGGAATTACTAAGGAGATAGTGTTGGTCACACTTATCTGCGATGAAGTTGGTTAGCCCGGAATTTGCAACAAATTGCATGAACTCTTCATAAAAATCCGCTTCACTCATGAAGGGTATATGTGGCCATTCATAGGGCCTAACTTCCGCATTGTGAGGGAGGTTGATATCGCTATCCTGAATCCTCCTAGAAACTCCCTTAGGGCTCCGTCTTGAAGATACTTTCCTTAGAAAGTTCATTCTCCTAAGAACGAAGTTCATTCTCATAAGAACAAAGTTCATTCTCCGGATTGTAGATTGGATGAATAGATCTTGCAAGACCACAAAATAAAAGAGGCGAATAAAAAGTGCAGAAAGGTATTTTTGGGTTTTTGGAATAGTAGATCTGAAAACAAAAGCGGCAAAAAGATAGATCAGAAAGCAATATGTTGGAAAAGTAGACCCGGGGGCCGTAGGTTTCACTAGTGGCTCCCCTTATGAGTATATCACACGGTGGGTGAACAAATTACTGTTGGGCAATTGATACAAGATCAAATAATCATGTCATATCCAAGGCGATGATCATTATATAGGCATCATGTCCAAGATTACTAGACCGAAACAATTCTGCATCTACTACTATTACTCCACACATCAACCGCTATCCAACATGCATCTAGTGTATTAAGTTCATGGGAAAACGGAGTAATGCAATAAGAACGGTGACATGTTGTAGACAAGATCTATTCATGTAGGAATAGACCCCATCTTTTTATCCTTAATAGCAACGATACATGCGTGCCTCGCTGCCCCTTCTGTCACTGGGAGAGGACACCGCAAGATCGAACCCATCACAAAGCACCTCTTCCCATGGCAAGAAAAATCGATCTAGTTGGCCTAACTAAACCAAAGATTCGAAGAAGAAATACGAGGCTATAAGTAATCATGCATATAAGAGATTAAAGAAGACTAAAATAATATTCATGGATAGAAACTGATCATGAACTCAAAATTCATCGGATCCCAACAAACACACCGCAAAAAGTCATTACATCAAATAGATCTCCAAGAGACCATTGTATTGAGAATCAAAAGAGAGAGAGAAAGCCATCTAGCTACTCCCTACGGACCCGTAGGTCTATGGTGGACTACTCACGCATCATCGGAGAGTCACCAATGAGGACGATGAACCCCTTCGTGATGGTGTTAGATTGGATCTCATGGTTCTGGACCTTGCGGCGGCTGGAAGTATTTTTCGTCGACTCACCTAGGGTTTATGGAATATTTGGGTATTTATAGAGCTCAGAGGCAGTGGAGAAGGTTCCCAAGGCGGCCACAACCCACCAGGGCGCGCCCGGGGCCCCTGGAGCGCCCTGGTGTCTTGTGGGCGGCCTGGGCTCCCTCCTGGTTACTTCTTTGGCCCACTGACCTCCTTTTGGTCCAAAAAAAATCTCCAAAATGTTTCGTCGCGATGGGACTCCATTTGGTACTGATATTCTGCGAAGTAAAAAAACAAGCAAAAAACAGCAACTGGCACTTGGCACTATGTCAATAGGTTAGTTCCAAAAAATGATATAAAGTTGCTATAAAATGATGGTAAAACATCCAAGAATGATAATATAACAGCATGGAAGAAGCAAAAATTATAGATACATTGGAGACGTATCAGTATCCCCAAGCTTAATTCCTACTCGTCCTCGAGTAGGTAAATGATAACAGAATTTTTGATGTGGAATGCTGCCTAACATGTTCATCAAATATACTTTTCTTTTGTAGCATGGACATTTGGACTTCAAGATTGTTCAAAGCAATAGTCTAGTTTTGACATAAATACTTTAATACTCAAGCATGCTAACAAGCAACCATGTCTTTCAAAATATCAGCACTAAAGAAAGATATCCCTAGCCCATTATGCTCAATCATTGATCCATTCATGAAACACACTCAAATATTAACTACACCCAATGCACAAGTATGATCATAGTGCCCCCTAGTTGGTGCTTTATAAGAGAAGATGGAGACTCAAATTAAAAATAAAAATTGCATAAAGTAAATAGATAGGCTGTAAGGGCATATTTATACCCTAATGGTTTTCGTGATTGATGACAATGCATTTGCGGACTAATCGTGTGCATTAAGCTTTCAGAGAATATCAAGTGGCACGAGACGATTATCTTACCCCTCAGGAAGCTAAAAAGAAGACGGTGTCTTTTCGACGATTTAGTATCGGTGGACTTAAGTCGTAGGAAAATCTGTACTATCAAGAGGGGGTCCGCGGTGGGAAAGGTTGGGAGAAATCATCACGTACACACTCGCACCCCCATTCGTTTCCCGGCAACTTGGAGTCTCTGTCCTTGCCCTACTCTCCCTTTCTTTCTCTCAGCGGTAGTACCGCTCTAGGAAGCGGTAGTACCGCGCGCAGCCGGTACTTCCGCCCCAGCCGGCGGTAGTACCGCTTAGGGAAAGAAGGGAGGGCTGGGCACCTCGCGCGTGGCATCAGACGCATATCTGGGTGTGTCTGGTGCCCCGCGCTAGCACCCAGCCATAGCGGTAGTAGGGGCGGTAGTACTAAGAGGTACTACCGCCGCCCCTTCTACTGGTTCTCTATTGGGCGGTAGTACCGCCCCAACCAGCGGTACTACCGCTGAAGTGCGGCTGGTTGGTGGGTAACGGGCAGATTCCCCTCTCCTCTATATAAGGGGTCTTCTTACCCAAGAAGCCTCACCTCTCATCCTTCCCCAAGCTCCATTTTTGCCCAAAGCTCATTCTTGCCCGATCTCTCTCCCTAGCCAACAAAACTTGTTGATACTCTAGGGTTTGGTTGAGAGGGCCCCGATCTACACTTCCACCAAGAGAAATTTGATTCCCCCCACTAATCCCTTGCGGATCTTGTTACTCTTGGGTGTTTGAGCACCCTAGACGGAAGAGGTCACCTCGAAGCCATAGTCCATTGTGGTGAAGCTTCGTGGTGTCGTTGGGAGCCTCCAATTCAGTTGTGGAGATTGCCCCAACATTGTTTGTAAAGGTCCAGCTGCCACCTCCAAGTGCACCACTAGTGGAATCACGGCACCTCGCATTGTGTGAGGGCGTGAGGAGAATACGGTGGCCCTAGTGGCTTCTTGGCGAGCATTGTGCCTCAACACCGCTCCAACGGAGACGTACTTCCCTTTACCAGGAAGGAACTTCGGTAACACATCCTCGTCTCCATTGGTTCCTCTTGTGGTTATTTCTTACCTTTAGTTCACGCAAGCTACTTTCATTGTTTATCTTGCTTGCATGAATTGCTTGTTGTGTTTAGCATCATATAGGTTGCTCACCTAGTTGCATATCTAGCCAACCTATTTGTTGCTAAGCATAAATTGTTAAAGAAAAGTTAAAAACTGGTAGTTGCCTATTCACCCCCTCCCTCTAGTCAACCATATCGATCCTTTCAATTGGTATCAGAGCCTCGTCTCTTTATTAAGGGTTTCACCACCCGAAGAGTATGGTTAACGACGGGGACCGGCCGGTTGAACTCCCCGAGGCCATGGGTGTGAACACGGTCTCTCGTGAATATTTAAACAAGGCCATGTCCTGGCTTAAATCCTCCATGACGACCGAGGTTAAATCCATGTTTAAAGAATTCCTTGATACTCTTAAACTTTCCACCGATGCGGTGCTAGTGGCTAATCCCACTAACTCGACATCGGATGTCAACTCTGGTAAGGAGGGGGCTAGTGCTGATAAGGACAGTCGTTCTCAAGGAATTAATGGGTCGGGGACCTTTGCCTCAGTTCCCCCTCCCTTGGTCTATGGAGGACCAGTGCACCTACCTCATAAAGTTAATCTCGGTCCTCCTCCTAAATTTGTTAAGAATGATTTTGCTAATTGGGTTTTTCGTATCAAGTCTCATTTGGATCACAGCTCAATTCAACTCATGCGAGTCATTGAAGATGGATACTATCCTCGTGATCCATGCAACCTCAAGTGAAGAGAAGAGGCTGATAAACAGCTAAATTCCTCCGCCTTGTTCATACTCCAAGCTGCAGTTCCTACCGAAGACTTACCTCACACGCGTCCCTTCACTGTTGCTACAGAGTGTTGGGAACACATCATCTCCATGTACAAGGGCAGCTCAAGCATTCAACGGTCGAACTATCAGGTCGTGCTTGATCAGTCAGATGAGTTTGTTATGATAGAAGATGAGGAACCGCGTGAGCTCTATAGGAGGGTAACTACTCTTGCCGTTGCCCTCCGAGATCATGGCAGCAAGGATGTGGATGACACCTGGATCAAGTGTAAGTTTCTGAAGCCCATCATGCCCTTCAACAAGGCCATGTCCACCATCATCCGCCAAAGACCGGATTTTCACAGCTTGTCCTCTAGCGATGTGTTGGATGAATTTATTGCAATGAACATCTTGAACACGACCGCAGACAATGCTCTTGCTCGTGTGCAACTGTGAAAGAAATCATCTCCCAACCTTGCTTTGAAGGCCAAGGTCAGTCAAGAGGAAGAAGAAGAAGAAGAGGAGGAGAGTTGCCCCGAGGACACCAAATATGGTTACCATGAGCATATGGCTCTAGCGTCTAGGCAATTTTGGGGCAATAAGAGAAACGCAAGGCCCAATCTCTCCAAGAACAACTCAAGCGGGTCAAAGGGCAAGCAACGTGTGAGAACCTGCTACAACTGTGGTAATGTGAGTCACTTCGTGGTAGATTGTCCTAATGAGAAGAGGGAAGACAATGGTGGCAAGCTCATCCGCAAAGATAAGGCCAAGTCTTTTCCCAACAAGTCTAACTTCACCAAGAAGGCTCCTCACAAAGTGTTGGTGGCTCAAGAAGAGTGGCAATGGCACAAGTGGTGAAGGAATGGCAATGGCATCTGTGGCTATTGCATCGAGTACCCCAACAAAGGTGTCACTCTTCGACGCTCCCAACAAGAACCACATTGCTAGGTGTCTCATGGCCAAAGGTATCACCAAGGTAACCTCCAACGTCAAAACCTCAAACATTAAGACTTCTATTTCTTCCATTCCGTCTTTGTTAGATTGTGTGGATGAGAATGAGGAGGCGAAAGAGGGCGAGAATGAGTTTGACAAGTTCTTGTGCAAACTCAGGGAGAATCCAAGAATCACTTCGTTGCTCTCTTGGAACAACTTGGTGAGGCCAATGACACGATTGAGTCTCAAGAAGAACATCTTGAGGAGTTTAGAGGGCATAGTCATGATTATGCCGACGAGATAGCAGATCTTTCTATTGCTCTTGAGGAAGAGCGAGGTCTTCGTTTGACTCTTGAGGAGTCACAAAATGATGACCTTGCTAAATTACGTAAAGATTATGATCATGCTGTTGTTCTTAACCGTGTACTCAAATCTGAAAAGGTTGCACTTGGGATTGGGGATGATCGTCTCAAGGATGAGTTTGACACAGTTGACAATGCTCACAAGGCATTTAAGAGTGTTCATGCTTCTCTTAAGGAGTCACATGATCTACTCCAAGTAAAACTCACTAAGGAAATTGCTACGTGTCCTCCTTTTGTTCTAATTGATAATGCCTCTGCTACTAACCCGTGTTGTGAGCATTCACATCTTGTGGAGGAAAATGCCAAGCTGAAAGAGCAGCTTGAGAAAGGCCTTGTGACATGTATCCAAGGTGAGAAGAATCTCAATGACCTTTTGAGCAATCAAAAAGAAGTGGTTGCAAAGGAAGGAGTTGGGTTTGCACCCAAGTCCAAGAAGAAGAAGAAGATGAAGACCACTCAGGTTCCTCCACTAAAGGAAACATTTGTCAAAGCAGGGAACATTACTCATGAGAAGAAGAAGGACAAGGTTGTGAGTGATAGTGCCAAGAAGGGCAAGATCACTCCGTCCAACAGGGCCGGCGATTTTAACCCCTCCTATGTTTTGTGCCATGCTAGTAATGGGCATGTTTATGCCAAATATGTTGGTTCTTCTTATGAGTACTGATACGTATCCAACGTATATAATTTATGAAGTATTCATGCCATGTTTACAATAATTCTATATGATTTTGGTATGATTTTATTAGAACTAACCCAGACTGACGCTATTTTCAGCAGAACTACCATGGTGTCGTTATTTGTGCAGAAATAAAATTTCTCGGAATGGGCTAAAAATTTACGGAGAATGTTTTTTGAAAATATAAAAAATACTGGAGCAAAAAGATACCGGAGAGGAGTCCCAAGGCAGCCACAAGCCTAGGGGGCGCCCCCCCCTAGGGCACGCCCCCTGGCTTGTGGGTCCCTCGGGAGTCCCCCGGACTTGATTCCAATGCCAAGTACTCCTATAAATCCCGTAACCCCCAGAAAGAAACCTAGATCGGGAGTTCCGCCGCCGCAAGCCTCTGTAGCCATGAAAAACCAATCGGGAGCCCGTTCTGGCACCCTACCGGAGGGGGAAACCATCACCGGAGGCCATCTTCATCATCCCGGCGGTCTCCATGACGAGGAGGGAATAGTTCACCCTCGGGGATGAGGGTATGTACCAGTAGCTATGTGTTTGATCTCGCTCTCTCGTGTTCTTGAGATGACACGATCTTGATGTACCGCGAGCTTCATTAATATAGATGAATCATATGGAGTTTTCCCCTCTCTATCTTCTTGTGATGAATTGAGATTCCCTTTGAAGTTTTCTTATCGGATTGAATCTTTAAGGATTTGAGAACACTTGATGTATGTCTTGCGATGGGATATCCGTGGTGACAATGGGATGTTCTATTGATCCACTTGATGTATGTTTTGGTGATCAACTTGCGGGTTTCGTGACCTTGGGAATTTATGCATAGGGGTTGGCACATGTTTTGGTCTTGACTCTCCGGTAGAAACTTTGGGTCACTCTTTGAAGTTCTTTGTGTTGGATTGAACATGATGAATCTGAAATTGTGTGATGCATATCGTATAATCAAGCCCATGGGTACTCGTGGTGACATTGGAGTATCTAGGTGACATTATGGTTTTGGTTGATGTGTACCTTAAGGTGTTATTTTAGGGCGAACTCTAGGGCTGTTCGTGACACTTATAGGGATAGCTCATATGATTGATCGGAAAAGATAACTTTGAGGTGGTTTCATACCCTACAATAATTTCTTCGTTTGTTCTCCGCTATGAGTTACTTTGGAGTGAACTCTTTGTCGCACGTGAGGGATTTACATATGATTCAACTATGTCAGTATTGTTGAGAGAACTTGCACTAGTGAAAGTATGAACCCTAGGCCTTGTTTCTAAGGATTGCAATACCGTTTGTGCTCACTTTTATCATTAGTTACCTTGCTGTTTTTATATTTTCAGATTACAAAAACCTATATCTACCATCCATATTACACTTGTATCACCATCTCTTCGCCGAACTAGTGCACCTATACAATTTACCATTGTATTGGGTGTGTTGGGGACACAAGAGACTCTTTGTTATTTGGTTGCAGGGTTGTTTGAGAGAGACCATCTTCCTCCTACGCCTCCCATGGATTGATAAACCTTAGGTCATCCACTTGAGGGAAATTTGCTACTGTCCTACAAAACTCTGCGCTTGGAGGCCCAACACGAGTCTACAAGAATAAGGTTGCGTAGTAGACATCAAGTACATTGAGTGGTCTATTTGGGTTCCTAAGACCCTTATCACTAACATGAAATGACCCATTCAAGAATGGGTACCTAAATCCAAGCATTGATCTATTGTAGGGCTTTGCTTCCGGGGGAGTCTCATGGTTGCTCGATAGCGGAGCAACAAATCATATGACCGGAAGCAAGGACTTGGTGGTGGATGTTCGACCCGATGCATCCGTGGCCACCCAAGTCTCCTTTGGCGATGACGCAATCTCAAAGGTATTGGGTCTTGGCAAGGTGGTTATCTCTCCGACCTTAACCATTGAGAAAGTCATGCTTGTTGAGACCCTTGCATACAATTTACTTTCCGTTCATCAACTTGCACTCATGGGTTTTAGTACCTTCTTTGGCATTGATACCGTGACCCTTTTGTGGAGCAAGACTCTTAAAGTAGTCTTTGTTGGGCATGTCGAAAACGGTCTCTATGTGATTAACTTCTCGAAGCGACCCACTAAGACCGTGACATGTCTAATGGCTAAAGTTGATGTGGGATGGCTTTGGCATCGCCGACTAGCCCATGTCAATATGAGACATTTGCAAAGTCTCCTCAAAGGGGACCACATTCTTGGACTAACAAATGTGAGTTTTGCCAAAGATTGTGCTTGCAGTGCTTGTATCGAAGGAAAGCTACATGAAAAGGCTCATCGTCCAACTACTACAATCTACTCAAAGAGGACCTTAGAGCTCCTTCACATGGATCTCTTCGGGCCTCCATCTTTTGACAGCCTTGGAGGAAGAAGGTACTGCTTGGTGATTGTGGATGATTACTCAAGATACACATGGGTATATTTCTTCAAGTGGAAGAGTGAGACCCAACAGACCGTCATCAACTTTGCAAATGAAGTCCAACGTTAACATCAAGCAAAGATTTTGATGATTAGAAGTGACAATGGCACTGAGTTCAAGAACTACACCCGAGATGAGTTTCTCAGTGATGAGGGGATAAAGCACCAATATTCCACACCTTACACCCCTCAACAAAATGGTGTTGCGGAGAGAAAGAACCGGACGTTGATGGATGCGGAAAGAACCAAGATGGCAGAGTTTAAATCTCCGTACAACTTTTGGGCCGAAGCCATCAACACCGCGTGTCATGCATCAAATCGGCTCTATCTCCGAAAAGGCTTGAACAAGACACCGTATGAGATTCTTACCGAGAACAAGCCCAACCTCAAGTATTTCCAGGTATTCGGTCGTAAGTGTTTCATTCTCAAGAAAGGTGTACGTTTGTCAAAATTCGAATCTAGAGCTCATGAGGGCATATTTGTTGGTTATGCTGCAAACTCTCATGCTTACCGTGTCCTCAACAAGTCCACGGGACTCATTGAGGAGACGAGTAACGTAGAGTTTGATGAAAATAATGGCTCCCAAGTGGAGCAAAGTAGTCTTTGTGATGTAGGTGATGAAATTCCTCCCCAAGCCATAAGAAGAATGGGTGTGGGATACTTCCTACCCGTTGAGGAACCCCTTGTGGCTGAAGGAGAACGACAATGTTCCACTCAAGTAGAACGATCATCGACGTACGACCCACATGCTTCCGAAGAACAAAGTGAAGGCCCTCAACCCAGTGATCAAGATCAAGGGCAAGATCAACTTAATAGTGATGATTCTACTTCACATAATGCTCAAGATCTTGTTCACACCCCCGTGCAAGCTCAAGATGAAGATGAAGCTCAAGACCAAGATCTAGTTCAAGATCAAGGTCAAGCTAAAGATCAAGATCATGCTCAAGAGCATGAGCAAGCCGGTGCTAGTACTGAAGCTCGTCAAGTTACCAAGCCTCAACTTTCCATGGAGGAAATTCTTGAAAGACAAGCTGCCAAGATTGCTTCCAAGCTTAAGACCAAGCAACACCTCCTAGAGAACGTCTACGGAAGCTTGAAAAGAGGGGTAACTACTCGTCGTCAATTAACAAACTTTTGTGCACGTCATGCGTTTTTTTCTTCCTTTGAACCTCTCAAGGTACAAGATGCGCTCGAAGACGAGGAATGGCTTGAAGCCATGCATGATGAAATCAACAACTTCGAGCGCAACAAAGTGTGGTGATTGGTACCAAGACCAAAGGAGAAGCACAATGTCATTGGAACCAAATGGATCTTTAAGAACACGCAAGATGCAAATGGTATTATTATTCGCAACAACGCAAGACTGGTGGCTCAAGGCTACTCCCAAGTCGAGGGCATCGACTACGGTAAAACATTTGCCCCTGTTGCTCGCCTTGAATCTATTCGCATGTTTCTTGCTTATGCCTCTCATCATGATTTCAAATTATATCAAATGGATGTGAAGAGTGCTTTTCTTAATGGTCCACTTAAGGAGTTGGTATATGTCAAGCAACCCCCGGGATTTGAAGATCTCAAGTTCCCCAATCATGTATATGTTCTGGATAAGGCACTCTATGGCCTTAAATAAGCCCCACGTGCGTGGTATGAGCACCTTACCGAGATGTTGCAAGATCGTGGGTTTGAAATTGGGAAAATCGATCCCACTCTTTTTACTAAGAGGGTTAATGGGAACTTGTTCATATGCCAACTATATGTAGTTGATATTATCTTTGGTTCTTCTAACAAAGCTTTTAATGATGAGTTCGCCGCACTAATGACCAAAGAGTTTGAGATGTCTATGATAGGAGAGTTGAAGTTCTTCCTTGGATTCGAAGTCAAGCAACGAAGCCAAGGAACCTTCATCAACCAAGCAAAATACACTCAAGACATGCTCAAGAGGTTCAAGATGGATGAGCTCAACCCTCCCAAGGCCAATACTCCAATGCCGCTCAAATGCCAACTTGACAGTGATCCCAATGGTAAAGATGTGGATCAAAAGGTATATCGCTCCATGATTGGATCTCTGCTTTACCTTTGTGCATCTAGACCGGATATCATGTTGAGTGTGGGAATTTGTGCAAGATTTCAAGCTGCGCCTAAGGAGAGTCACTATGTGGCTGTCAAGCGAATCTTTTGATATTCGGCTCATACCCAAAACTTTGGCTTATGGTACCCCAAAGGTGCTTCATTTGATCTCATTGGATATACTGACTCGGATTGGGCAGGGAGACCATGTGGAAAGGAAGTCCAGTTCCAGAGGCTGCCAATTTCTTGGTCGCTCTTTGGTAAGTTGGTCTTCAAAGAAACAGAACTGTGTTTCTCTCTCATCCACCGCCGCAAGCTGTTGTTCTTAGATACTTTGGATGAGGCAAACCTTAAAGGATTATGGTGTCAACTGTGACAAAGTGCCTATTTACTGCGACAATGAGAGCATGATCAAGATCTCCAACAACCCGGTTCAACACTGCAAGACGAAGCATATTGAGATTCATCATCACTTCATCCGGGACCACATCAAGCATGGAGAAATTGATCTTATTCATCTTTATACCAAGGAACAACTTGCAGATATATTCACGAAGCCATCAGATGAAGCAATATTTCACGAGTTAAGGCATGAGCTAAATATCATTGATTCGAGCAATGTGGCTTGACTTAGTGCACACCCCACCACACTCATCATTATGTCTTGTTTAGATGTAGGCATGGACTTAGGGGGAGTCTAGTTCTCTCAATGAACTATCGCTCCTCCTATTATGCATAAATTAATCAAAGTCTTTCACATCCGCCCTTTTTGATGGTTTTTGTGCTTCAAAGACGAGTTTTGGTCATGGGCCCAAGGTTCAAATCTTCGCGGTGCCATACCAATTGACTCAAACATAGGTGGCCTCGGCCACCGCCCCTCCAAGCAAGGCATTTGCTTTTGAGAAGCACGTTTTTGTGTTTTCGGGGTCACTCCAACCTTTTTGATTTGTTTTGGATCGGCATAATCGGAGTGTTTCCTGATTTTTAGATGGTTTTGTTGTCTCCAACCTTTTAACCAAACAAAATCTTGCATAAGCCACACTCTTGGTTTTTTATTTCCTGCCTTGGAGTTTCCCAGAGTGGTACTACCGCTGGATTGGGCGGTAGTACTAAGCGGTACTACCGCTCTGTCCAGCGGTACTACCGCCGGAGCGGTTCTACCGGGCCTCCTGTCGCTGTGTAGAACCGGGGCGGTACTACCGCCCGCCCGGGCGGTACTACCGCATGTGAACTCCCACGAAAGTATATGGGGCGGGGCAGGGGAAGTTTTCACTTCCCCATACCCATTCACCCCTTTCTCTCGTGGCCCTCTCTCATCAAGCGCCTCCAAGGCCGCGGAGGCCACCGCCGGACCTCCGATTCCGGCCAATCTTTTGCAAATCCAGCCGATGGAGTCGATCTCCAACCCTCCCTCTCGCCATGGACACCGGTATTGTCCCGTTTTTCTCTCCCTAGGTTCTCCTCTTTTGAATCTAGGTCTTGGACAATGCATGGTGGTTCCATCCTTTTTTTGGTCAAATCCGGGCATGATTCTCTTATAAAAGATTGCTAGGAAGTATTTCTCAATGTTTAGCAGTCAAATATGTGCATTTGACATCCCCAGTAGTACCGGATCTCACCGGCGGCTGTAGGTTACCCTGCAGTTTTCGCCCGCGCGGTACTACCGCCCCTTGGAGCGGTAGTACCAAGCGGTAGTACTAAGCGGTACTACCGCTGGTGACAGCGGTACTACCGCTGGTGATGCCAACTGCCCATGTTTTTCTATTAAATCTTCAGAATTGCTTCATTTTTTTCTGGCTTATGCAAACTGGTTTACTCTCTTTTTCTCTCATTTGGTGTTCTTGTTTGGATTCCAGGTGGTAGTAGGAGGAACCCGAGCCATGAGACCGGATCCAAGTGACCACAAACCTTAGAAGAAGACAGCTCAACCAACCCTCCCAGACAGCAGACGAAGAAGGCTGCCTCCAAGAGGTCGCAGCCATCCCTGGACAAGATCCCTCTCAAAGTTACTGGGCCATTCGCCGTCATGATCCATATGTCACTCCTCAAGAGAATGCTGTTCGCAACTGTCCCTTCTGGACCAAGCAGCAGTTGCGTGTTTACAATGACGTGCTTCTGGGTAAGGAAAACATCTTTGTGCCAAATGTCAAGTCCATTGATATGGAGTGCTTGGAAAAGAATGCCCAATACTTTGGCCAGGCGATTGAGCTCTGGCAGAAGCTTCAACTCACCCATCTCATGGAATTCAACAAGGACTTTGATGCTGAGATGATTGCCGTGTTTTATGCTACCGTCCACTTTGGGACTGATGATGCCAGGACTTTGACTTGGATGACTAATGGGAGGAAATTGTCTGCTACATGGAAGAAGTTCATGGACCTTCTTCACGTTGAGGATAGGGGGCTCGATGACCCTGTCGGTTTCCGCCCACACAAGGAACCTACGGCAACTCACAAGCGCCAACTTTGGCCCTACTCCACTGAGAAGGTATCCTCCACTACTGGCAAAACTACTTATGTTCTGCAGCCGTTCCTTGATATTATGCACCGCATATTCCGGAACACCTTGTTTCCTCGTGTTGGCAACTTGGACATGGTGCACTCCTACCTGGTGAATCTGTTGCTTTTCTGTCAGCATATGAAGGACTCTGCTGAGGTGCCTGCTCTGGATATTTCTCAGATCATGTGGTCTGAACTGCACTCTGCTGTCTTTGATCGTAAGGTTCCTATTTATGGCCCGTACTTGATGCTTCTTCTTGAGAGCACGTGGGCTAAGGCCCATCCAGGCATCCTCTTTGAGCATGGTGAGGTGGTTTCTCATAAGGTTGTGCAGCTCCGTCAGAAGGACAAATGGGCAAACTATGATGCTCCCGAGGCTGTTTTGGCTGATGATGATGTTGAGGATGAAGATGAGGATGACGAGGATGATGAGGACTTTGTGGTCCAAGGTGGTGCGGCTCCTCGTTCTGCACCGTCTCTGGCTGAACCATCTTGGGCTAAGAAGCTCAAAGAGAAGATGAAGAAGTTGTTCTGATTACAGGCTAAGGGTCAGTACAGGGCTCATGTTGCTGAGAAGGAAGCTAGACGGCGTCACAAGGCTCTTGGCAGACACATTGGGTTGGAGGTTAGCAGTGGTTCTGAGAAGTATATCACTGATGAGGAGGTCTGGATCTCACGGCGCTGCAAGGACTCTGACGATGATCTGCCTGGCTCTTCTGCTCCAGCTCCGCCCGGCACCGTTTCCCACACTCCAGAGTCCGGAGAGTACTGATGATGGGTCCTTGTGTTCTGCCACCTGTGTGTCTTAATCCTCCTTGCCCTTTTGGTGTCTCGCTGCCAAAGGGGGAGAGAGTGTAGGATTTGCCGAGTCACGAGCATGCGTTTGCTTTCTGAGTTGCCTTCTTTTATGTCATTGCTCGTGAACTCTTTCTAGTTGCCTTACTTTGCTTTGCTTATGGTTGTGAGACTTCAGTCAGTCACTTCGTCGTATGGTGTAAGACATATGCTACCCTTAATTATCCTTATATGTCTTGCTTTGTGAGTTAGTTTTATTATACCATCTGTGTTATACTCTCACATAGTGCTCCTTACTTAGTTATCTATGTCATATTATACATTGTTGCAAGGCGTATTCGTCTCTAAAATATAGGGGGAGTGTTGATCCTAGCATGTGTCTTTTGCCTTCCAAAAGTATATCAAATATAGCACACATCTAGGGGGAGCCCATCTATATTTTTTTAGACTTTTAGGTTTGCTTTCTTTCTCTTAATTACTATCTATGCAAATCCAGTGTTGTCATCAATCCACCAAAAAGGGGGAGATTGTAAGGGCATATTTATACCCTAATGGTTTTGGTGATTGATGACAATGCATTTGCGGACTAATCGTGTGCATTAAGCTTTCAGAGAATATCAGGTGGCACGAGACGATTATCTTACCCCTCAGGAAGCTAAAAAGAAGATGGTGTCTTTTCAACGATTTAGTGTCGGTGGACTTAAGTCGTAGGAAAATCCGTACTATCAAGAGGGGGTCCGTGGTGGGAAAGGTTGGGAGGAATCATCACGTACACACTCGCACCCCCATTCGTTTCCCGGCAACTTGGAGTCTCTGTCCTTGCCCTACTCTCCCATTCTTTCTCTCAGCGGTAGTACTGCTCTGGGAAGCGGTAGTACCGCACGCAGCCGGTACTTCCGCCCCAGTAGGTGGTAGTACCGCTTAAGGAAAGAAGGGAGGGCTGGGCACCTCGCGCGTGGCATCAGACGCATATCTGGGTGTGTCTGGTGCCCCGCGCCAGCACCTAGCTGCAGCGGTAGTAGGGGCGGTAGTACTAAGCGGTACTACCGCCGCCCCTTCTACTGGTTCTCTGTTGGGCAATAGTACCGCCCCAACCAGCGGTACTACCGCTGAAGTGCGGCTGGTTGGTGGGTAACGGGCAGATTCCCCTCTCCTCTATATAAGGGGTCTTCTTCCCCAAGAAGCCTCACCTCTCATCCTTCCCCAAACTCCATTGTTGCCCAAAGCTCATTCGTGCCCGATCTCTCTCCCTAGCCAACAAAACTTGTTGATACTCTAGGGTTTGGTTGAGAGGGCCCCGATCTACACTTCCACCAAGAAAAATTTGATTCCCCCCACTAATCCCTTGCGGATCCTGTTACTCTTGGGTGTTTGAGCACCCTAGACGGAAGAGGTCACCTCGAAGCCGTAGTCCATTGTGGTGAAGCTTCGTGGTGTCATTGGGAGCCTCCAATTCAGTTGTGGAGATTGCCCCAACATTGTTTGTAAAGGTCCGGCTGCCACCTCCAAGTGCACCACTAGTGGAATCACGGCACCTCGCAATGTGTGAGGGCGTGAGGAGAATACGGTGGCCCTAGTGGCTTCTTGGGGAGCAGTGTGCCTCCACACCGCTCCAACGGAGACGTACTTCCCTTTACCGGGAAGGAACTTCGGTAACACATCCTCGTCTCCATCGGTTCCTCTTGTGGTTATTTCTTACCTTTACTTCACGCAAGCTACTTTCATTGTTTATCTTGCTTGCTTGAATTGCTTGCTGTGTTTAGCATGATATAGGTTGCTCACCTAGTTGCATATCTAGCCAACCTATTTGTTGCTAAGCATAAATTGTTAAAGCAAAGTTAAAAACTGGTAGTTTCCTATTCACCCCCCCCCCCTCTAGTCAACCATATCGATCCTTTCATAGGACCTTCACAGAGGGAAGTAGGGATTTGTAGAGCTGCCAGAGCTCAAAGCTTAAATTGAGAGAGAAATATATTTTGGGTGGCATGCCTTTCCTGTCAACGAAAATGACAAAGCAGTTCTCAATACTTTCCATGCTAGATACATCATAGGCGGTTCCCAAACATAAAGTAAAATTTATTCCTTTTCCCACCATTCTTTCTCAATCCATGGCTAGCCCACGGTTGGCTTCCATACCAACACTTTCCAAGGAATTTATTATTTGACAACATAAACTAAATTTCTTTTTCATTTCGGGACTAGGCATCCCTACTACTGCCGTACTCTCGTGCAATAACAAGTGAATAAACACTCATCTTGAGAATAACACATCTAGCATGGAAAAATATTGGATACCCCCTACCATTTCATGAGTGGTACGAGCACACAAAAAGGAAATTCATTTTGAAAATTAGAGGTGGCACATCCAAATTTGCTTAGAACGGCATGGAAATACCGCATATAGGTAGGTATGGTGGACTCATAAGGCAAAACTGAGTTTGAAGATTTTGGATGCACAAGTAGTATTTCTACTTAGTACAAGTTGAGGCTAGCAAATAGATTGAGAAGCAACCAACCAAGAAACGAAAATTCACGTAAATGGGAATTGAGCATAACTAACACCGAATAATGCACCATAAGTAGGATGTAATTTCATTGCATAACTATTGACTTTCGTGCTTGCATAGGGAATCACAAACCTTAACATCAATATTCTTACTAAATCATAATTACTCACCAATATGACTCACATATCAGTATCATCATGTCTCAAAACTATTACAAGGAATCAAGTTTAATTTTCCAATGAACTTCATGAAAGTTTTTATTATATCCCTCTTGAATATCTATCACTTTGTGACTAGTTTCATATATTTCCATTGCTTTTGACAAGCTCAAACAAATTTAAGTGAAGAACATGAGCATAAAATTTTCATCTCTCAAAATAATATAAGTGAAGCATGAGAGAATTTCTTCAAAGTTTACTAACTCTCAAATTTATCTAAGTAAAGCATGAGAGTGTTTCTTCAAAATTTCAAAGCACACCGTGCTCAAAAAGATATAAGTGAAGCAATAGAGCAATTCCATAGCTCAAAAAAATTAAGTGAAGCATAAAGAGCAATTCTAACAAATCATAACATAATTTTGGCTCTCTCAAATAGGTGTGTCCAGCAAGGATACTTGTGACAAACTAAAAAGCAAATCAAGCAAAGACTCAAATAATACAAGACTCTCCAAGCAAAACTCATGATATGTGACGAATAAAAATATAGCTCCAAGTAAAATACCGATGGTCGTTAGAAGAAAGAGGGGATGCCACTCGGGGCATCCCTAAGCTTAGTTGCTTGTTTCTCCTTGGATATTATCTTGGGGGTGCTGTATCATCCCCAATCTTAGGCTCTTTTCACTCCTTATTCCTTCATTCATCTAGATCTCACCCAAAACTTGAAAACTTCAATCACACAAAACTCACCAAAACCTTTGTGAGATCCGTTAGTATAATAAAGCAAATCACCACTTTAAGTACTGTTGCAAACTCATTCAAATTTTATTATTTAATTATACCTACTGTATTTTAACTTTACCATGGCTCATACCCTTCAATACAAGCCATAGATCCATCAAAACAAGCACACAATGCAACGAAAATAAAATCTGTCTTAAACAGAACAGTCTGTAGCAATCTGTACTCTAACCATACTTCTGTAACTCTAAAAATTCTGAAAAATTAGTACAGCGTAAAGAATTTGTATAGAAACACTGTGTTAAAATTTCAGCTCATTATCACGCTCCGGTAAAAAATGGAAATTCCTGCACTTGAGTCAAAGTTTCTGTTTCAGATTCAGCATTGTTTCTACTCATCTTGTGAGCCATCCTAAAGGCTTTACTTGGCACAGACACTAAATAAAACATTAAAACACAATCATAACAGTAGCATAATTGTGTCAACACTCAAGATCAGAAATAAAAAGGCAAAATAAATTTTATTCATTGGGTTGCCTCCCAACAAGCTCTTTCTTTATAGCCATTAAGATACGCTTGAGATTTCAATCATGCCCTCATGAAAGATAATAATAGCAACACAAAGAGAGTATCAGGAAGCATATGGAAAGCACACTTAAGTCTAACCTACTTCCTATGCATAGGCATTTTATAAGCAAGCAAATTATCAAGGCAAGCAAAAACTAGCATATGGAAGGAAGAAGAAAGAGACAATTGCAATCTCAACATGAAGAGAGGTATTTAGTATCATGAAAATTTCTACAACCATAATTTCCTCTCTCATAATAATTACATGTTGGATCATAATAAAATTCAACAATATAGCTATCACAAACAATACTCTCTTTATGATCAACATGCATAAAGTTTTTATCATCTTCCAAAATAGTGGGATTATCATCAACTAAAGTTATGACCTCTCCAAACCCACTTTTATCAAAAAATTCATAAGATTGAACATTCTCCAAATATGTGGGATTATTTTTACCTAAAGTTGACTCTCTCCCAAACCCACTTTCGATACTATTGCAAACATTATTATCAATAACATATTCAACATGGGGCTTAAATAAATTTTCAAGATCATAAGAAGCATTATCACCCGAATCATGATCATTGCAAAAAGAAGTGAACATGACATAATTATCATCCCCAAGCTTGTAGTTTTGCATATCATTAACATAATTGACATTAATAGAATTTATAGTAACATCATTGCAATCATGCTTTTCAATCAAGGAGCTATCATGAATCACCTTATAAATTTCTTCTTCCAACACTTCATCAAAAATTTCAGATTCATGATTTTCAAACAAAACTTCATAGAGATAATCAAGTGCACTCAACTCACTAGCAATTAGTTCGTCATAATTTGTTCTTTTGAAAAGATTAGCAAGTGGATGAGGATCCATATCAATAGATTTTTAGCAAGCGAAGATGCAAGAAAATAGAAGGCACATGGCAACACAAGCAAACAAAAAGAGATCCGGCGAGAAAAAGGCGAACGAAAAATAAGTCAAATAAAACGGCAAATTTTGTGAAGTGGGGGAGAGGAAAACAAGAGGCAAATGGCAAATAATGTAAATTTCAAGGAGATGAGTTTTGTGATTAGGAACCTCATAGATGTTGATGATGTCTCCTCGGCTCCAGAGATTGGCACGCAGAGAGACTACTTCCTCCCCGGTAACGGCGCCAAAAATTCCTTTGACATGGCTTGAGATTGCGTCGGTGTTTCCCCAAAGAGGAAGGGATGACGCAGCACAGCGATGGTAAGTATTTCCTCAGTTATGAAACCAAGGTATCGAACCAGTAGGAGGATCACACAACACTATGTAAACATCACCTGCCCACAAAGAACAAATACTTGCAACCCGACGCGAAAGAGAGGTTGTCAATCTCTCCACGGTAAAAAGATAGATTAGATTGTAGATTGGATAAATAGATCTCGCAAGAGCACAAAATAAAAAAGGCAAATAAAAAGTGCAGCAAGCTATTTTTGGGTTTTTGGAATAGTAGATCTGAAAACAAAAGCGGCAAAAAGATAGATCGGAAAGGAATATGTTGGAAAAGTAGACCCGGGGGCTATAGGTTTCACTAGTGGCTTCTCTCATGAGTATAGCACACGGTGGGTGAATAAATTACTGTTGGGCAATTGATAGAAGATCAAATAATCATGACGATATCCAAGGCGATGATCATTATATAGGCATCACGTCCAAGATAAGTAGACCGAAACGATTATGCATCTACTACTATTACTCCACACATCGACCGCTATCCAGCATGCATCTAGTGTATTAAGTTCATGGAAAAACGGAGTAATGCAATAAGAACGGTGACATGATGTTGACAAGATCTATTCATGTAGGAATAGACCCCATCTTGTTATCCTTAATAGCAACGATACATGCGTGCCCCGTTGCCCCTTCTGTCACTGGGAGAGTACACCGCAAGATCGAACCCATCACAAAGCACCTCTTCTCATGGCAAGAAAATTTGATCTAGTTGGCCTAACTAAACCAAAGATTCGAAGAAGAAATACGAGGCTATAATTAATCATGTGTATAAGAGATCAAAGAAGACTCAAATAATATTCATGGATAGAAACTGATCATGAACTCAAAATTCATCGGATCCCAACAAACACACCGCAAAAAGTCATTACATCAAATAGATCTCCAAGAGACCATTGTATTGAGAATCAAAAGAGAGAGAGAAAGCCATCTAGCTACTACCTACGGACCCGTAGGTCTATGGTGGACTACTCACGCATCATCGGAGAGGTACCAATGAGGATGATGAACCCCTCCGTGATGGTGTTAGATTGGACCTCGTGACTCTGGAACTTGCGGCGACTGGAAGTATTTTTCGTCGACTCCCCTAGGGTTTCTGGAATATTTGGGTATTTATAGAGCTCAGAGACGGTGGAGAAGGTTCCCAAGACGGCCACAACCCACCAGGGCACGCCCTGGTGTCTTGTGGGCGGCCTGGGCTCCCTCCTAGTTACTTATTTGGCCCACTGGTCACCTTCTGGTCCAAAAAAATCTCCAAAAAGTTTCGTCGCGATTGGACTCCGTTTGGTACTGATATTCTGCGAAGTAAAAAATAAGCAAAAAACAGCAACTGGCATTTGGCACTATGTCAATAGGTTAGTCCCAAAAAATGATATAAATTTGCTATAAAATGATTGTAAAACATCCAAGACTGATAATATAACAGCATGGAACAAGCAAAAATTATAGATACGTTGGAGACGTATCAGCAACTGGCATTTTAGTACGAACTCTTAGATAGATCAATCGGAAAGGATAACTTGGTGTTATTTTAGTACGAACTGTTGGATAGATCGATCGGAAAGGATAACTTTAAGGTGGTTTCGTACCCTACAAACAATTTCTGCTTATATTCGCCGCTAGATAAGAACTTTGGAGTGATTCTTCGTTGCACGTTGAGGGATGGTTATGTGATGCAATTATATTAGCATTGTTGAGAGATTCCACTAGCGAAAGTACGGACCCTAGGCCTTGTTTTCAAGCATTGCAATACTGTGCTCACTTTTGTTACTTGCTACCTTGCTGTTTTTTATTTTTACTATTACAAATATCAATATCTACTATCATTACTACACTTGTATCACCATCTCTTCGCCGAACTAGTGCACCTATACAATTTACCATTGTATTTGGTGTGTTGGGGACACAAGAGACTTTTTATTATTTGGTTGCAGGGTTGTTTGAGAGAGACCATCTTCATCCTAAGCCTCCCACGGATTGATAAACCTTAGATCATCCACTTGAGGGAACTTTGCTACTGTCCTATAAAAGTCTGCGCTTGGAGGCCCAACATGAGTCTACAAGAACAAGTTGTGTAGTAGACATCACAAGCTCATTTTCTGTAGCACCAAATGCAGAAATTTATGCAAAATACAAACCACTAGGACAAAAACTAATTGGAGGAATGGGAGAGTCACATACCAAGGAAGAATTCCTCAAAACAGTTTCAGAAACGGAGTTCCGAGCAATGAGATCGAATATCTCAATTTTTGGGTGAAGAACGCGAGGGAGAGATGGCTAGGGAATTTTCTCTGGAGGTAGGAGAAGGAGTGGGAGGAAGAGATAAGGCAATGGGGCCCGGTGGGCCCCATAAGCCAACCGGCCGCACCACCAGGGGGCGCGGCCTGTTGTGTGGTGGCCCACTGGCACACCCCCTACAGTAATTTTTAAACCAATTTCGTGGCAATCTGAGACTTTTTATTTTTGAGGTATTTTCATGCACGGGAAAAACAGAAAACAAGAACTTCATGGAATTTTATTTTTATTCTTACCAAGAAAACAGAATGTAAACTTGTGGTATAGAGAGTTGTTAATACTCAATTCATCAATCACATGCCTTTCGAATAGAATTCATTAATAAGGTTGATCAAGTCTTATTAATAAATGTTTTTGATTAACATGAATCCGAAGAATTTTCATATGTCACTAGGTTAGCTCAATTGGGATTTGTATCTCCCCAACAATAAGATTATATATTTCTTCTTCTTGGCAGTAGGTAGAGGAATTGTAATATCTCCAATGATAATCGTGGGAATAGGATCAATGACATTAATATTATTAACCAAAGTTTGCTTCTTCGGAAAATGTACGGTATGTTGCTTGAAATTGATATGAAAGGTAACCTTGCTTTTATTGCAATCTATAACAGCCCCTGCAGTATTTAGAAAAGGTCTACCAAGGATGATTGACATATTGTCGTCCTCCGGCATATCAAGAATAACAAAGTCTGTTAAGATAGTAACATTTGCAACCACGATGGGAACGTCCTCGCAAATTCTAATAGGTAAAGCAGTGGATTTATCAGCCATTTGCAAAGATATCTCAGTAGGTGTGAGTTTACTCAATTCAAGGATTTTATAAAGGGAGAAAGGCATAACACTAACACCGGATCCTAAATCACATAAAGCAGTTTTGACATAATTCTTTTTAATAAAGCAAGGTATTGTGGGTATACCCGGATCTCCCAACTTCTTAGGTACTCCACAATCAAAGGAATAATTAGCAAGCATGGTGGCAATTTCAGTTTCAGGTATCTTTCTTTTATTACGGATAATATCTTTCATATACTTAGCATACGAAGGCATTTTCAATATATCAGTCAAGCGGGTGCGCAAATGGACAGGTCTAATCATCTCAACAAAGCACTCAAAATCTTCATCATCTTTACTTTTAGTGGCTTTACGAGGGAATAGCATAGGTTTTTGGACCCGTGGCTCTCTTTCCCTTCCGTGCTTCCTAGCAACAAAGTCCCTCTTATCATAAAGTTTATTTTTAGAAGGTGGGTTATCAAGATCCTCAGCAGGTGCAATTTCCACATCATTATCATTTTCTTTGTTAGCATCCGGTTGAGCATCTACATGAGCATCGTCATCATTATTATCATTTTGATTGTCACTAGGTGTATGCTCACTACCAGACTGTGTCTCAGCATCAGAAACATAAACTTCATTATTTTTCTCAACAGGTTTTTCTATAACAGGTTCACTAGAAGCATGCAAGTTCCTATCATGTTTCTTTTTCTTCTTCTTCTTAAATGAACTAGGTGCATCTTCATTAATTTTCTGAGAATCTTGTTCAATTTTTTTGGATGACCTTCAGGATAAAGAGGTTCTTGGGTCATTCTACCTCCTCTAGTCACTACTCTAATAGCATGATCATTTATATTATTCATTTCAGCAAGCAAATCATTTTGTGATTTAGCGACTTGGTCTAGTTGGGTGTGAACCATAGAAGCATGATTGCCTAAATCTTTCATATCATTTGCAATTGTAAACATCAAGTCCCTTAAGCAATCTATCATCATAGCATTACATTGCAATTGATTCCTAACATAATTGTTGGACTGTTCTTGCTTAACAATGTAATTATCAAATTCATCCAAGCATTGTTCAGGAGTCTTAGTATAAGGTATATCACTTTTATTAAAGGAACGGAGAGAGTTTACCTCTACTACCTATGTCGGGGTGTCAAGTCCATGTATTTCTTCAATAGGTGGTAATTTCTTGACATCCTTAATTTTAATACCTTTCTCTTTCATAGATCTTTTTGCTTCTTGCATGTCTTCGGGACTAAGGAATAGAATACCTCTCTTCTTTTGAATAGGTTCTGGAGGTGGTTCAGGGAGTGTCCAATCATCGGCATTGTGCATTATGTTATTCAATAATACTTTGGCTTGTCCAACAGTTCTTTCCCAGAAAACACAACCAGCATAACTATCTAGGAAATCCCTAGAAGCATTAGTTAGTCCATTATAAAAAATATCAAGTATTTCATTCTTCTCAAGAGGACAATCAGGCAAAGCTCGTAGTAACTGGAGAAGCCTTCCCCAAGATTGAGGGAGATTTCTCTTCTTCAATTTGAGAAAAGTTAAATATTTCCTGTAAGGCAGCTTGTTTCATATGAGCAGGAAAATATTTTGCAGAAAAGTGGTGAAGCATATCTTGGGGACTTCGTATGCAACCAGGAGCAAGTGAAAGGAACCATTCCTTCACCTCACCTTTTAGCGAGAAAGGAAAAAGCTTAAGGATGTAATAGTAGCACATCTTTTCTTCATTGGTAAACAGAGCAGCAATATC
Source organism: Elymus sibiricus (assembly GCA_039707655.1). Taxonomy (NCBI): domain Eukaryota; kingdom Viridiplantae; phylum Streptophyta; class Magnoliopsida; order Poales; family Poaceae; genus Elymus; species Elymus sibiricus. The sequence goes on along the minus strand of CM077663.1, from coordinate 194,766,247 downwards.
ATTCAGTTTCATCAGGTGTTCGACAACAGTTTCATTTTCATAACCATGGAAAGGATCAAACTCTACTATAGGAATTAACTCAGGGTCTACAGAGAACTCATAAACCTTATGAGTAACAAATATGGCAGAAGTAGCAAATTTAGGACCACGTTTCATTTTCTCCATCATAGATTTTTCTTTTAGTTTGCATAATAGTTTCTTCACATCATCTCTATTTTCACAAGCAAGAATGTCCCTAGCTACCTCACCATCCATAACATAACATTCAGGTACAAAGGGGAATTCATATCTATTAGGTGAGCGAGGGGTAATAGGTGATTCAAAGTCTACCTTAGTTTCAGCATTCTCAAGTTCTCTAGCTTTAGCAATATGAGCACCAAGTAATTCATTCAGTGGCACAGGTTCAGTTTCAACATGTGTAGCAATAGTTTCATCATTAATTTCAGAAGTAGCATCATCAAGTTCATGTGACATATCAGGATGATCAACAGGTGGTGGTGTAACAAGCTGATTCAAAACAGAAGGTGAATCAAAAGCAGAGCTAGATGGCAGTTCCTTACCTCCTCTCGTGCGAGAGGGGACGATCTTAGTTTGGTTTTCTTTCAGATTCTTCATAGTAGCAATTGGATATCCTTCAGTTAACACAATAAATAGAGCTATGCTCCCCGGCAACGGCGCCAGAAAAAGGTCTTGATAACCCACAAGTGCAGGGGATCGCAACAGTCTTCACGGGTAGTATTTCACCCTAATTTATTGATTCGACACAAGGGGAGCCAAAGAATATTTATTGGCCTTGACAGTTGAGTTGTCAATTCAACCGCACCAAGGATATCTCTGTGTAACAAAGATCTAGTAGCACGACAAATAGTGATAGCAAAAGTAACAGTAGTAGTGACAATAGCAGTTTTGTAGCAGGTGTGACAGTAGCAATAGCAATAGTAACTTAGCAAGATTCAGTATATGTAATGCGTAGGCACATGGATCGGTGATGGATAATGATTTAGATGACATTGATCATATACCAGTTACACACTAGGGCGACATAGAACTAGCTCCAATTCATCAATGTAATGTAGGCATGTATTCCGTATATAGTCATACGTGCTTGCGATAAGAACTTGCATGACATATTTTGTCCTACCCTCCCATGGCAGCGGGGTCCTATTGGAAACTAAGGGATATTAAGGCCTCCTTTTAATAGAGAACTAGAACAAAGCATTAACACATGGTGAATACATGAACTCCTCAAACTACGACAATCACCGGAAAGAATCCCAATTATTGTCACCTTGGGGTATGCGGATCATGACACCTGATAGGTACATATAACTTGCAAGATAGGATCCAAAGCACTCTTATATTCATGAAAACATAATAGGTTCAGATCTGAAATCATGGCACTCGGGCCCTAGTGACAAGCATTAAGCATAGCAAAGTCATAGTAACATCAATCTCAGAACATAATGGATACTAGGGATCAAGCCCTATCAAACTTAACTCGATTACATGATCAATTCCATCCAATCCCACCACCGTCCAGCAAGCCTACAAAGGAATTACTCACTCCCGGTGGTGAGCATCATGGCGGTGTTGATGGAGAAGGGTTTGTGATGATGACGGCAAAGATTTCCCCTCTTCGGAGCCCAAAACAGGCTCCAGATCAGCCCTCCGGAGGAAGAACAGGAGGTGGCGGCGGCTCCGTCTCGTGAAACGCGATGAACTCTTCTCTCTGATTTTTTTCTCCTCGGATGTGAATTTATAGGACTGGAATTAGGGTTGGAGGGTCCACAAGGGCCCCACAAGCCAACAGGCCGCGCCACTAGGGGCGCGGCCTGTTGCGTAGTGGCCCCCTGGCACACCCCCTCCGGCAGTTCTTTGCTCCAAAATTCATATATATTCCAGAAAAAATCCACAAAAAGTTTTGTCCAATTCTGAGAACTTTTATTTTTGCACAAAAATAACACCAAGGTAGTTCTGCTGAAAACAACGTCAGTCCGGGTAAGTTTCATTCAAATCTTGCAAATTAGAGGGCAAAACAAGAGCAAAAGTGTTTGGAAAAGCAGATACGTTTGAGATGTATCATTAGTCACGGGATCTTATATTACGGAACGAGTAAAGAGACTTGCCGATAACGACATTGAACTAGGTATGGAGATACCGACGATCGAATCTCGGGCAAGTAACATAGCGATGGACAAAGGGGACTGTATACGGGATTGATTGAATCCTTGACATCGTGGTTCGACCGATAAAGATCTTCGTGGAATATGTAGGAGCCAATATGGTCATCCAGGTCCCGCTATTGGTTATTGGCCAGAGAGTGTCTCGGTCATGTCTGCATCATTCTCGAACCCGCAGGGTCCGCACCCTTAACATTCGGTGACAATATAGTATAGGTGAGTTGTATTTGTTGGTGGCCGAAAGTTTTTCGGAGTCCCGGATGAGATCCCGGACGTCACGAGGAGTTCCGAAATGGTTCAGAGGTGAAGAATGATATATAGGAAGTTCCGTTTTTGTCACCGGAAGGAATTCAGACGTCGTCGGTAATGTACCAGGAGTGCCGAAGGGTTCCGGCGGTCCACCGAAAGGGGTCCACCCACCCCGGGAGGCCATGTGGGCTGAAAGAGGGCCGCACGAGCCCCTGGTGGGCTATGCGCCCCTCCCATCTAGGCCCATGTGGCCAAGGGGCTGGGGGGGGAAACCCTAAAGGGGGCGGCCACCCTACCTTGGGGGCCAAGCCACCCTTGGGGCGCCGCCCTCCTAGGGGGGAACCCTAGGGCGCCACCCCCTCTCCCTTCCCCTATATATACTAGAAAGGAGAGAGGGCAGACACACCGAAGAGCCACGGCGCAGCCCTCTCTCTCTCGTAGTACTTCTCCCTCGTTCATGTTGCCGCACTGCTTGGCGAAGCCCTGTCGGGACAGATCCACCACCACCGCCACCACGCCGTCGTGCTGCCGGAGAACTCATCTACTACTCCGCCCTCGCTCGCTGGATCGATGAGGCGGAGACATCATCGACCTGTACGTGTGCTGAACGCGGAGGTGCCGTCCATTCGGCGCTAGATCAGGACGGATCGTGATTGGATCACGGAACGGATCGTGATTGGATCGCGAAGACGTACGACTACACCAACCGCACTTCTTAACGCTTCCCTCTTAGTGATCTACAAGGGTTTGTAGATGCACTCCCCATCTTGTAGTTGTTGATCTCCATAGATAGATCTTGGGTGTTCATGGGAAAAAAATTGTTTCCCATGCAACGTTCCCCAATAATGGTATCAGAGCTTGGTCTATGCGTAGATAACATGCACGAGTAGAACACAAAAGAGTTTGTGGGCGTTGATGTTCAGGTTGCTTACTTCCTTAGTCTTATCTTGATTCGGCGATATTGTGGGATGAAGCGGCCCAGACCAACCTTACTCGTCCACGTACGAGAGACCGGTTCCATCGACTGACATGCAACTTGTTGCATAAAGATGGCTGGCGGATGTCTATCTCTCCCACTTTAGTTGAATCGGATTCGACAGAGGCGGTCCTTGTAGAAGGTTAAATAGCAACTTGAATATCACCATTGTGGCTTTGCATAGGTAAGAACAGTTCTTCCTGGTTGCCCATAGCAGCCACGTAAAACTTGCAACAACAAAGTAGAGGACGTCTAACTTGTTTTTGCAGGGCATGTTGTGATGTGACATGGCCAAAGACATGATGTGATATATGTGATGTATGAAATGATCATGTTTTGTATAGATTATCACGACTGATGTCGATGAGTACGGCAACCGGCAGGAGCCATAGGGATGTCTTTAATATATTTTTGCCATGCTTGCTTTACTTTATCGCTATGAGTTAGCAATAGTTGTACAAGCAATAGTTGGCGCGACAACCACGTGACGACACGATGATGGAGATCATGAAGATGGAGATCATGGTGTCATGCCGGTGATGATGGAGATCAAAAGCACAAGATGATGATGGCCATATCATGTCACTTATATGATTTGCATGTGATGTTTATCCTATTTATGCATCTTATTTTGCTTAGATCGATGGTAGCATTATAAGATGATCCCACACTAAAATTTCAAGACAAATTGTGTTCTCCCCGAGTATGCGCCATTGCGAAGGATCGTCGTTTCGAAGCACATCGTGATGATCGGGTGTGATAGACTCTATGTTCGCATACAACGGTTGTAAGCCAGATTTACACACGCAGAATACTTGGGTTAAACTTGACGAGCCTAGCATGTACAGACATGGCCTCGGAACACAGGAGATCGAAAGGTCGATCATGAGTCATATAGTAGATATGATCAGCATGGAGATGTTCACCATTGAAGCCACCCCATTGTCGGTGTCAAAACCGGCGGATCTCGGGTATGGGGTCCCGAGCTGTGAGACTAGGATCGATGGTAACAAGAGACGAAGGGGACAAGGTTTTACCCAGGTTCGGGCCCTCCTATGGAGGTCATACCCTACGTCCTGCTTGATTATATTGATAGTATGAGGATTACAGAGTTGATCAAACTCGAGCTCAAATAGCTAAACCCTAGATGAGTTCTGTTGGCCAACAACCTAAAACCCTCCAGCTTATATAGACGTCGGGGGTACCTAGGGTTTACACATGGTCGGTTACACGTCGAAGCGATAAACATGCCTATTCACTACTTTAAACGTGGAGGACACGCCATGATTCTAGAAGCTTCCGTCCTGGAGTCAGGGTCTTCGATCAATCCAGTGCCCGGCAGGCGGCCCATATAGTCCGGCCCAAAAGAAATAGGTCGGCCTCCCGAGGACCCCTTAAACCAGGACTCCCTCAGTAGCCCCCGAACTAGCCTCCAACGCCAAGTGTCCTAGCTTCAGCTGCTTCGTGTGATCAAAGTCTTCGGCTTGCGAGGCGAGTTCCTTCCTCCGAGTTTAGTTCGGCCTCCGATGACGTGTAGTTTTCCCGATCATAGATCGTCCGAACACCATGAGTAACTGGCCCTGAAGACCAAACGTTAAGGAGTAAATAGTGATCCCTAACAACCTTTTAGACGAAAGGTCACGGCCCACCACGACCACCGAACCAGTCGTAAAGACTCGATTCGCGGTTCGAGGCCGTTTTCACCAGCACAATCCATTAATGCACAGATCGTGTCCCGTTTCACACGGGATATGTTTAATCACGCGCGTATAATGGCATGCATGTCTTGGGAAGCGGAGAGATTCACGGCACCGTGAAGGGAGGCTAACCGGCAACAAGCAAAATAAAAGGGGAAGAAAACCCCAAGGCTTAACCGCACTTCCCATTCGCATCCCTGCTTCCCCATTCTCCTGAGCTTCCAGAGCGCAGATCTAGGTCTTCCATCCTTCCTCCTCCGAGCTTAGCCATGGCCAGCTCCGGCTCCAATGGCAAGTGGGAGGCTTCCACGGTCATAGACCAGGACATCCAGGACCTCAAGGACGCCGGCTACCTCCCTGCCAATATCTTCCACCGCGCTGCGGAGGAGGGCCAGGTGATCCCCACCCCCAAACCAGGCGAGAGGGTGGTTTTCATTACCCACTTTATCCGAGGATTGAGCTTCCCGCTCCACCCCTTCACGAGGGGCCTCATGTTCTTTTACGGTCTCGACTTCCATGACCTCCCACCGAACTCTTTCATGCATATATCGGCCTTCATCATCATCTGCGAGGCCTTCTTGCGGGTCGAACCACACTTCGGACCATGGCTCAAGATTTTCAACATCAAGCCGAAGTGTGTCGCAGGCGCACACGCAGACTGCGGCGGGGCGATCATCAGCAAGCTTCCCCGCGCCATATGCCCATCCGGCACCTTCATCGACACCATCAAGACTTGGCAAAAAGAGTGGTTTTACATCACCGAGCCAAGGGAGGAGGGCGGAACTGTTCCTACCAAATTCAGATCCGGCCCCCCGACCAGATTGACCTCATGGGTCCGAAAGGGCCTTGATTGGGGGTCGGATACCGAGGTGGATGACCTACAGAGGGGCATCACCTCCCTGATCAAAGATAACATCGATCTGACCAACGTGGTCCAGATTATGCTCCGGCGGTGCATCCTCCCCTGCCAGCGCCGGGCTTCTCACATGTGGACTTACCAGAGTGACGATGATCCTACGATCCGTCAGCTCTTCCGCACCACTCGGGAGAAGCAATGGAAGGCGCTGTTCAAAGCGCAGGAGAAGTGGCCGGCCAAGAAGGAGGACCAGGGCTTGAGTGCCGACAAGCCCCCTTCCGAGGTATAGCAAAGTTTTATTTGATCGGCCCTGTTTACCTAAAGAAAGTCTAAGCATTTTCCGATCACTTCCACAGGAATGGTTGAGCAAGGCCACGGACATCAAGTGTCCGGCTCCGCAGCCCGAAGACCCTAGGTCTCCGCTGTTGTCGGATATGCTCGTCGTGGCGCCTTACAAGGCGCCAGAGAAGAAGGAGAAGAAGAAACCAGGCAGAGTAGGCCTGCGCATCAGGGACCAGCCAGGGGCTGTGTCCGAAGAAACCCACGCCTCCTCGAATCAAGAGGAGGAGCAAGAGGGTGAGGGGGGAGGCGATTCCCCCCTCGCAGGAAAGAGGGCGGCGTCACCGGACGCCTCAGAGGAAGTACCTCCTCGCGCCCAGAAGAAAACGCGCCGGACACAGGTAGTGTTGTCCGACGACAGTTCAGACTCGGATACCGAGTCCGAGGACTTCGAGAGGGTTCCACGAAGGACCCTCAGGGTCAAGCCCCCACCTCGAAGGTAAGGATCCGAAGACCTCCTGAGCTATTAATGCTAAGTTTTGAATGTTACTGACATGTGAATACCTATTGTCTTGCAGCCCACCGCGTGTTCTCCCCACCGATCAAGTTTCGAATGGGGAGACCCCGCTCGCCGAGCTAGCGGAAAGCGGGACCGCGTCTCACCACTCTCCTCCGGGCGCCGCAAAGGATGCCGCGGAGGTGTCATCCCAACAGGCTCCTTTGGAGCCGGACACCGGAGGTGGGGGCGATGACGTCATGGTCGAGGGTAATACCTCGGCCACCGAAGACCCGGGGGAGAAGCCCCTCCCGGATACTGAGGAGACCGGACGAGGAGACGACCAGTCACCTCCAAGGTCGTCTCCGGAGCGCACCGTGCCTCCGGAGGTGCTGATTCAATCCCCGGTTGGGGATCGGGCCAACCGATCTCCACCGGCGCCACCAACCAATGGGTGGCCGGCTATGGGGGAGGCTCTGTCGAGCACCTCCATCTCCGGGGAGCACCGCAGCCTTATGGGTGCGGTATTGCAGAGCATTCAGTCCATAGACAGCGGACTGAAGAAGGCCTTCAACAGTCTACTGACGGGCTTTCAGGTGAGCCATGTAATGCTTTGTCTGTGAAATATTATTTTCTTTGAGTTATGATTATACACATGGCAACCCCCGAGCCCCAGGTGAGTTTGGAAAAACTTACCTGGGGGTCAACGATAGATCACTGTCCGAACTATGTACAAGACAATATGTGTTAGGAATGTTCTAACAGTCCTTAAACGACCGGACACAGGATCATATTTTTGATAGTTCGGAAGCTTTGAGCCCATATAACTTGATATGGTTTTGTTTTGTACAGGCTTCATTGACAGCGGCGGCTGCTAATGCCGCCGAGCTAGACGAGCTAAATCGGAAGCTCAAGAGCTCCGAAGACGAGCTTGACGCTCTGCACAAGAGATTCAACGAGGCGCAAGGTAAGCCGGTTTAGAATATCCAAATTCTTCATTACCGTACTGTCAACGCAGTATTTTTTGACATGTTTAATGCTTACGCAGCCTCGGCGAAGGAAATTGAGAAGCTCAGGGCCGAGCTTGAGAAGGCGAAGCAGGAAACTGCGGTTGAGAGGGCGGCGGCCAAAGAACCGGCTACCGCGCTATCCGCCTTGAGAGCCACCATCGACAAGCATGAGGCTCGGGTGGAGGAAATCCAATAGGAGCTCAAGGACGCCGGCCAGAAATGCGAGGTCCTTGAGCGGAAAGGCAAGGAGCAGGCCACCGAACTATCCACCCTGAAAACCGATCTCCAAAAAGAGCGGGTGGATAGGCGGTCCTTTGAAGAGCAAGTCAACCAGGCCAAGGCCATAATGGATGGTAAGCCGTTTTTATTGCAGTGTGTCTTCGGGGATAGCAAGTTCAAATTGCTCACCCAAGTATGGCGTTCCTCAGGCGCCTGCTCGGACCTTCAGAAGAGCGCCGCGGATGCAAACCAATTCTATGCTTTGCGGGGAGAAGGGGATGAAGCTCCGCTGTTTTGGGCGCAATTTGAAGCCCCCGAGCGCTCTCCTCTCCTTGTGGAGCAGCTGAAGCAGCTGATGGAGCTACATCGGCTGGCGGAGCCGGCCATGAAGGATCTCTGTATCCGGCTATGGCCCAACGAGCCGTTGCCGGGCAGCTACTTCGACCTGGTGCAGAAGCTGAGCGACGCCTCACCTCGGATCGACGCACTAAGGCGGTCTTCCTGCATCGAGGGAGCTCGGATGACCTTCGCGAAGGCCAAGGTGCACTGGCTGGGGCTGGATCCGATGAAGATAGCCACCGCCCCTCGCCTCCTGGAAAGGAGCATAGGCGCCCCGAGCTGTACTTCTCCGGAGTAATGGAGGGTGCTCGGGCCATAGAGTCGCAGTGTTCGAGAGAGAACGTGTATGAATAAAGTGTTGTAATATGTACGAAGACCTTTTAACGTGTTTATATTTAAGATGCATGGTTTATCATGTCTTTCGTGTTTTTGCATCCTATATAACTCCTATGTGGCCGTTAAAACTGAAAGTTGCGAGTCGTCGGCTTCAGCCCCCATGTAGATACTACGCGGGGTGTCTCTGCCAACGCACTGTGACCCTTAGCCGAGCTATCGGTACCCGAAGGCCGTAGTGTGGGGCGGACAAGGCAATCGGACCATAATGCTTTATTGCTTTCACTTAGCCGTAGGGGCGCGAGAAAGGAGTGCGGGGGGCTGACAACTAGCCCCCAGGGGGTTGTGATGTTCGGATGAACCGTGGCCAAAGCCGATATCACATGGTTTGTACAATACCAAACCCATCGTATGACATGGAGTAACCTCTGACGAGATTTAGTTAAGCTCAGATTCGCAGACCGGTTCTCGCATACCATGACAGTCAGTTTTCGGCTTTCTCCGCTGAGGTGCTTGACCAGGCTAGCCGGAAGCACAATCGCAGCGGTTCTCCCTTTGCCCTTTTAGCCGAACGAGCGGAACATAAAGGGGCAAGCACAGGAGCCGGGCAACCCAAATATTGACCCAAGACATAGTTCGGAACCAATGCATATAAAGCGGAATTCCAAGACGCCGAACGCAAAATCAGTTTGTGCGTAGGGCGATTTTATTTAGTTCGAGCCCCCAGTCTATTAGCCGATTGCATCATATAGTATACCAAACAGGTTCGCAAGAAGAGAGGGAAAATAGAGAGTGCGCCAAAAACAGCGAAGTGATCATGCATGATACATCTGTATTTTACTCAACAACTCTTATTATTCATACTGCCGATACAACTGTTTACAGGTATTAAAAATGAAATGTAAACCTCACAGGAGGGGGTTGTACCAAGGGTCTTCGATAGGTGACCTGACGTCCTCGATATGCCTTGTTGCTTGTCTGCTCCTGCGTCTACCAAGGAGTTGTATACCGCGATGGGTGTACTGTTTGGCGAGCGGACTTTGGAAAAAAGTCTTGAGAAGTCGCCGAAGACGTGTTGATGGTGATAGTTTGGTCCAGCCGAACACTTACCTTTAATAATTTTTCCCCACCGCTGTCCATGGAATTTTGAGCGCGAAGTTGTGCCTCCTCGGCACGAACTTTGCCCGTTCTAGGGATGTGCGATGGGGGGTGAGTCCCTATTTATGGGGAGAAGGAGGGTCTGGTACTTCGGTTTGAGACCGAGCTCGCTTCCCAGCCCTGCATGCCTTTACGGCAGGTGGCGGCGTTTGCCTATCATCAGTGTAGTGGAGTTCGGCCGCCAGGGCCAACGCATGTTCCTCAGTTCGGAGGGAGCGCTCTGTGTTGCCATTGACAGTAATGATCCCCTTGGGGCCGGGCATCTTGAGCTTGAGGTATGCGTAGTGTGGGACGGCGTTAAAGCGAGCGAACGTTGTACGGCCGAGCAGGGCATGATAGCCACTGCGGAAAGGTACGATGTCGAAGATTAAGTCTTCGCTTCAAAAGTTATCGGGCGAGCCGAACACTACTTCCAGGCTTACAGAGCCCGTGCACCGGGCTTCGACGCCTGGGATCACTCCTTAAAAGGTAGTGTTGGTGGGTTTGATCCTTGACGGATCTATGCCCATCTTTTTCACCGTATCTGAGTAAATCAGATTGAGGCTACTTCCTCCGTCCATTAGGACTTTAGTGAGGTGATACCCGTCTATGATGGGGTCTAGGATGAGGGCGGCCGAACCCCCATGACGGATACTGGTCGGGTGATCATGTCGATCGAAGGTGATCGGGTATGCCGACCATGGGTTGTCCTTCGGGGCTACAGGCTCTACGGCGTAGACATCTCGAAGGGCACGCTTCCTCTCCTTCTTGGGTATATGAGTGGCGTATATCATGTTTACTATTTTTACCTCTGGAGGGAATTTCTTTTGTCCGCCACCGATCGGACCACGGGGTTCATCCTTGTCCTCGCTGCGTGGGCTCTTGCCCTGGTTCTCGGATGCGAGCTTGCCGGCCTGTTTGAACACCCAACAGTTATGGTTGGTGTGGTTGGCGGGCTTCTCTTGAGTGCCATGGATCTGGCAAGGCCTCTCCATGATCTTGTCTAGTGGGGTGGGTCCGTCGCGATTGCCTTTGGGAGGCTTCTTCCGCTGCCCAGGTCGGGAATTGCGGAATCCGGCATTAACGGCCGTGACATCGGCATCACTATTGTTATGCCGACGCTTATTCTTGTTGCGCTTCGGTTTCCCGTTTCCATCCCGAACTTCGGAGGTTCCGGGGTCTTCGGGGTTGTGGCTACGTCTTCCTAGCCAGTTATCCTCGCCCGCGCAAAAGCGAGTCATGAGTGCTGTGAGAGCGGACATTGTCCTTGGTTTATCCTGGCCGAGCTGACGAGCCAGCCACTCATCCCGAATATTGTGCCTAAAAGCGGCTATTGCTTCGGCGTCCGGGTAGTCAACGATCTGGTTTTTCTTGGTCAAGAACCGATTCCAGAATAGCCGCGCAGATTCTCCTGGCTTCTGGACGACGTTGCTCAGGTCGGAGGAGTCCGGCGGCCGAACATAAGTGCCCTGGAAGTTAGATTGGAATGCGTCTTCCAGGTCCTCCCAACACCCAATGGAATTTTCGGGGAGGCTATTTAACCAGTGCCGAGTTGGCCCCTTAAGCTTCAGGGGTAGGTACTTGATGGCGTGGAGGTCGTCGCCTCGCGCCATGTGGATGTGGAGGAGGAAATCCTCGATCCATACGGTTGGGTCAGTTGTCCCATCATATTGTTCTATGTTTACGGGTTTAAACCCTTCCGGGAACTGATGCCGCATCACCTCATCCGTAAAACACAGTGGGTGGGCAGCGCCTCGGACCCGAGCTATGTCGCGCCGGTGATCGGCGTCTACCCTAGTCCGGTTCTGTTCCCGACCTTCATTATTGCGGTCGAGCCAAGGCCGGTTCCCTTCCCGTTTATCGGGCAAGTATCCTCTGGATCCATAGACGGATCGCGTACGACCTACTCTATAGTCCAGGTCGTGTCGCAGGTCGAACCTGTCATCGGGCTCTAGTGGCTCGTTTCCCCGTCTACGGGGTATCGTCGGCCTATAGCCAGTATTGTCAGCCGTCCTGTCTCGTCCTCGAGGAGGGCGGTCTGGCTTGTCGTATGGGGTATGCTTGGGAGACGGCGTATCAGTAAGCTCATCATCGAATTGTGGCAGCAGCCTTCTGCGCGGATAGCTCTTAGGTTGGTCCGATAGACCGGTACCGTAGCCTTCCTCAGCTGAGAGGACTCTCGTCCATCGATCGTTGAGGTCATCCTACTTGGCCTTAAGCTGCCATTCTTTTGCTTTCAGGCTGCGGGCCGTGGCTATAAGCTGTGGCCTGAACAGCTCCTGATCTTCAGGATTATCAGGGATGGTGAAGTCATCGGCTTCCGGGATGTCCTCCTCCACGACAGGGGGGAGGTAGTAGTCGTCCTCGGAATCATTGAGATCGTCGGGGTTGCGCCGGTCTTTCGGCCTCTCCTGACCCTCTAACGGGTGTTCAGGGATTTCGGGATCGCCGAGGTCTTCCGGGGTATCTCCGTCCTCAGTGCCGTTGATAGCTTTTCTTCCCTTTTTCCCTTTTGACCGTTTATGCGGCTTTCGGCGTCATGACGGCACTTCATCCTATTTGTCGCCATCGTTTCTCAGAGTGTCCACCATGTAGACGTCGTATGTGGAGGTGCCAGTCCACCGCCCGGTGTTAACGGGGGTGAGGGGGCGATCCTCCTCATCCATGTAATCTGCCTCCTCAGATGCATAGTCCAACATGTCGGTTAAATCCTCGACAGTGGCTACCAAGTGGGTGGTGGGTGGGAAGAAAAATTCGCCCTGACCCGCATTAAGCCCGATCTGAGAACAGATCGGGGTTGGATCGTCGGTAATCTTCATCGACGAGATCCGATCTAGGGCCTCGTTGAATATCGAGAGCTCGATCGGATCAGCCAGCCCAGAGCTTCCGGAGTTAACCTCCGATGCGTCCGTGCAGGGAGAGTGTTCGGCAAGAACAGGTGTCCGGATGTCCAGCACTATGACCGGATCCGGACTGAAGGTTGGGTCCTCGCCGGGGCAGATCCCGCGGGCAGGACCGAAAGATAGATCTGAGGTTAAAGCCTCAGAGTCTTCGGGCGCGGCAGATGAAGCCGTGAGTCCGGTTAGCAACAGGTCGCCTCGAGAGTCTACGGAGAACTCTAGGTTCCCAAATCTAACCTCCTGATCAAGGGCGAAACTTCCGACGCGGCCTAGATGGCCTGACGGGTCGGCGTGCAGCACAATGCTGCCGAAAGCAAAGATCTGTCCGGGGACGAAAGTGTCCGTAATGCGGACCTCTTCATTGATGACTAGACGAGCCATCGATTCCTCTGGCGATCACAGCGGAACTCTCAATGAAAGCACCAATGTCGGTGTCAAAACCGTCGGATCTCGGGTAGGGGGTCCCGAGCTGTGAGACTAGGATCGATGGTAACAAGAGACGAAGGGGACAAGGTTTTACCCAGGTTCGGGCCCTCCTATGGAGGTAATACCCTACGTCCTGCTTGATTATATTGATAGTATGAGGATTACAGAGTTGATCTACCTCGAGATCAAATAGCTAAACCCTAGATGAGTTCTGTTGGCCTACAACCTAAAACCCTCCGGCTTATATAGACGCCGGGGGTACCTAGGGTTTACACATGGTCGGTTACACGTCGAAGGGATAAACATGCCTATTCACTACTTTAAACGTGGAGGACACGCCATGATTCTAGAAGCTTCCGTCCTAGAGTCAGGGTCTTCGATCAATCCAGTGCCCAGCAGGCGGCCCATATAGTCCGGGCCATAAGAAATAGGTCGGCCTCCCGAGGACCCCTTAAACCAGGACTCCCATCTCACGTGATGATCGGACTTGGGTTGGTAGATTTGGATCATGTCACACTTAGACAACCTGAGGGATGTTGATTTGAGTGGGAGTTCTTTAGTAATATGATTAATTGAACTCATTATCATGAACATAGTCTAAAGTTGTCTTTGCAAAATTATGTTGTAGATCAATGGCTCGCGCAGTAGCTCCCCTGAATTTTAATGCGTTCCTAGAGAAAGCTAAGTTGAAAGATGATGAAAGTAACTATGCGGACTGGGTCCATAATCTGAGGATTATCCTCGCGGCTTTGCAAAAGGCTTATTTCCTTGATGCGCCGCTTGGCACGCCGCCCCCTCGAGTGTTGTCTGCGGAAGTTGTGAACGTCTGGCAGGCGCGTTCTGATGACTACTCGATAGCTCAGTGCACCATGTTGTATGGCTTAGAATCGGGACTTCAAAAGCGTTTTGAACGCCATGGAGCATATGAGATGTTCCAAGAGTTGAAGTTAGTATTTCAAGCAAATGCCCGGATCAAGAGGTATGAGACCTCCGATAAATTCTTCGCCTGCAAGATGGAAGAGAATAGTTCTGTCAGTGAGCACCTACTCAGAATGTCTGGGTACTACAACCGTTTGAATGATTTGGGAGTCGAGCTTCCACCCGAAACGACCACTGATAGAATTCTCCAGTCACTGCCACCTAGCTACAAAGGCTTCGTGATGCTGGAAGTCGTGGAAGTAGAAATAAAAAAGGAGCATCAAGTGTTGATGGTGAATAAAACCACTAGTTTCAAGAAAGGCAAGGGAAAGAATGGAAACTTCAAGAAGGGTGGCAAGCAAGTTGCCGCTCCCGTGAAGAAACCCAAGGCTGGACCCAAGCCTGAGATTGAGTGCTTCTATTGCAAGGGGACTGGCCACTAGAAATGGAATTGCCCCAAGTACATGGCTGATAAGAAGTCTGGCAACGTCAACAAAGGTATATTTGATATACATGTTATTGATGTCTACCTCACTAGCTCTCGTAGTAGTTCCTGGATATTTGATACTGGTTCGGTTGCTCATATTTGTAACTCGAAGCAGGAACTACGGAATAAACGGAGGCTGGCGAAGGATGAAGTGACGATGCGCATCGGAAATGGTTCCAAGGTTGATGTGATCGCCGTCGGCACGCTCGCTCTTCCATTACCATCGGGATTAGTAGTAAACCTAAATAATTGCTATTTGGTGCCTGCGTTGAGCATGAACATTATTTCTGGATCTTGTTTATTGCGAGACAGTTATTCATTTAAATCAGAGAATAATGGTTGTTCTATTTATATCACTAACATCTTTTATGGTCATTGTCGTGGGAATGTCCCTGACAATAGAACTAGGGGTACGAATGGAGGGGCGAAGTCTAGCTACGGCTCAGGTGTTTCACTCGGATGTGTACGAGTTCAGGCCCCACTCGGAAGTGGTAAAAGCCCTACGTCTCGAGCCCGGAGGCTGGTGTTGCTTTTCTTATGGGTGTGTATGAGAATACAAGTGTCGGAACCTTGC
The DNA here is from genome assembly GCA_039707655.1 of Elymus sibiricus. Classification (NCBI taxonomy): domain Eukaryota; kingdom Viridiplantae; phylum Streptophyta; class Magnoliopsida; order Poales; family Poaceae; genus Elymus; species Elymus sibiricus. The sequence goes on along the minus strand of CM077663.1, from coordinate 194,751,171 downwards.
TATGGCGTCTGGTGGTGGCTTATATAGAGTGCGCCACCACCAGCCGAGCGCCGCATTGAATGCTAGTTAAAGCTAAGTTACAGAAACTGCCACTTTAACTAGAACGTTACTGGTAACGCATGACCGATCAGTCCCGGAGGACGTCTCTTCATATAACTCAATGTTACGTCTCCTGGACTGTTGAGCTTTTGTTGACCGAGTGTGGACATAGCCGTCCGAGTGCGTCTTCAGGTACGCCCGAGTGAACCTTCAGATCTTACTGAGTGCACTACTTCTTCCGAGTTTTAATGCTGATAAGGGACCATTGGTGGGCCCTAGATGTCAGGTCCATGACCCTACCCAGGGTAGACATCCTCATCAGTAGCCCCCGAATCCATGAGGTTTTATTAGTCGAGTGATCGACACTCGGAAGCATCGACGATCTTTCAGAAAAGATCGAGAGACGACCATGTCGTCCTTCACTCGGCCTCAAACCAAGATGGATTCAGGATCAATGTTTTCGATGAAAGTTATCATGTTGTTTAATCCGAGTGGTCAGCTGGCGTGAGCTATTCATTTGGTTCACAGGAAGGTGTCACCAGGGCCACTCGCGGCGCGAAGCTCGCCTCCTTTGAACACGGAGAAATTTCCGCGCGTTCGAAATCGCCGAAAACTGCGCGTGGGTGCGCGGCGGAATGGTCGTGTCCCGCAGATTTTGGGGAAATGGGCACGACGCCTCGAAAACCGTGCCGAAAATCACGCCACGCGTCCCCGAGACCCTGAACAGTGGATTCGCAGATCTCGCTTTGTTTGCGGATTGACGGCCTGAGATTGTGCCGGATCTTCGATATAAATAGTGGAAAGTACTGTTGGGGCAAGAACGGATCTCATTTTCTCCTTGCCCCTCGTCTTCTCCGATGCTCTCTTGTTCATCTTCCTCTTTTCCTTCGTCAAAGGCGACTCCGAGCTCACCGGCGAAGATGCGCACGGCGTCCGCGACCGTGAAGGCCGAGCGGGCGAAGAAGAGCACGCGCGCGTCCTCTTCCAGCGCCGGAGCACCGGCCGGGTGGACGCAAGGCGAGTGGCTCCCGTCGCGGGTGACCAAGGCCCGGATGCTCGATCTGGAAGATCAAGGATTCGTGCGGGAGGGGAGCTGGCGGCTGCCGGGGCCGGACGAAGAGGAGCCATCGCCGAAGGGGGATGAGCGTGTGCTCTTGGTGACTCACCTCGAGCGAGGTTTCTCTCTGCCGCCTCACCCTTTCTTCCAAAGATTTCTGAGTTTCTTCGGCGCACAGCTTCATCACCTTCCTCCCAATGATGTCGTATACTTAGCTGCGTTTATCTCTTTGTGCGAAAACTTCTTGGGTTGCCATCCCCATTGGGGTTTATTTAAACATCTCTTCACTTGCCGACTGATGACCGTGAAAAAACCCACTCGGTCGGAGGATAAGACCAATGTGGCCCAATTGTGCGGGGGACTCGGAATCCAACTGCGAGGCAAGGGATGTTTTCCTAAGATGACATTCCCTGACTCGGTAAAGGGGTGGCAGGAGAACTGGTTCTACTGCCATGACATTCCAGTCGGTGAGGGTCAGCCGGGCCTCCCACCATATACTTCAGATCGCATTCGGCCAGTTCCCCAACTGACAGTGACCAAGGAGGAGAACACCGAAGTAGACATCTTAGTGATAGCGTTAGTAGCTCTGGTGCAGAAAGGAGTCAACGGCCTCGACCTGCTAGAGGTTTTTTTTCAAAGGAGGATCCAACCACTGCAAGCCAGAGGTCACCCCATGTGGGAATACTCCGGGCCGGATGACTCCACTCGAACTCACCCGGAGGAGCTCAAGGAAGAAGAGGTGGAGGCCAAGATCAAGGCGATCACACCAGCGCGTGACAACCCCAGGGGGAGCAGGCTGGTGGCTCCACTCTCATTGGAGAACCCGGCGAACGAGGTAAATTCCGAGTGTTTATCTTTGAGTGAAATTTGAGTGTTTGTTGTATTTGATCCGACTGATTCGACTCTCCATTCGGCAGGCCTTCACACAAATGAATAGCTTAGTGCCACTCATGGATAGGGGTCCGGTCGACGTTGCCAGCGACACTGACCATCCGGATGACTCGGCCAAAGCTGGAGAGTATGAAGAGCCTGGCGAAGGCGAGGATGATGAGGAAGACGACGAGCAGGGCTCAGAAGACGGCGACAAAGTGGAGTCGTCGCGTTCGGAAGACCGAGTGCCCGAATCCCGTTCCAAGGCGCACCATGACTCGGGAGTCCGCGGTGGCGGACCCAAAGGATCGAGAACTGCCAAGCCGAGTGGATCCGCCCTTCCAACACGTGCTTCAAAGCGCGGGTGTGGAGAGCTTGCCTCTTCCCCTGAGAAGACGGCGAAGCAGCCCAAAATTGCTGCAACCAAACCTCGGAAGGCGGTCTTCATCCCGAAGATCAAGATGGCCATCCCGGTGGCTTCAGCGTAAGTGTTTCCATTCTTAACAATTATTGTCTATACTTGTCCAAGTGACAAATGATCCGAGTGTTCTCTTTGCAGAGCTGATACCTCGACTGCATCACCTGACCCTCAGACCTTGGAGAAAGAGCGGGCCGACGCTGATATTGTGTCCTCGAAGGGTAAGTTCTAAACTTACTCGGTAATCCTGTATATTTCCGAGTGTTTATTCATCTTCGAGTGGCTTGATTACTTGCAGCTCCGCGTGAAGTGATCGACCTTAATGCAAATGACAGGATTGACCCGATGAACCCTCCGGCCAATGCAGACGTCGTGATGCAGGAGCCGTCGCTTGCCGATACTCTGGAGCCCACACAAGAGGCCGGCTCGGGAGCCGGAGCAGCACTCGGTACCGGGTCTTCATCTCACTCGTTGACTCCCTCTATTCCCAACATTTTTGCGCTACACCATGTCCCGGAGGACCAAGTGGGAGCGAGCAAAGAGGCACTAGTGCAGCTGGAGATAATGAGTGACCGATTGAAGACGGCGTATGATGCGAGTGAAGCCCTGAAGAAGAATGTCCGAGTAAGTACCCTTGTAAGTACCCTTTTAGTTGAAATTTCAATTTCCCGTCTTGTGAGGGTCTGAACTCGAGTTCAAGTACACCCGCTGAGTGTGTTTGAGTTCCGGTGGGGGCGCGCTGAGCGCACCCACTGGGTGTAGTCCTCGAGACTGCCGTCGACTGAAGCAGTCGGCGGGAGTCTTAGAGTCCGAATGAATATCAAGCTCAATCCATCCGAATGAATACTATGTTCAATCCGTCCGAATGAATGTTTTGTTTTTGATTTTCCAGTGGGGGCGCGCTGAGCGCACCCACTGGGTGTAGTCCCCGAGACTACCGTCGACTGAAGCAGTCGGCGGGAGTCTTAGAGTCCGAGTTAAAGTTCTAACCAATATCCTTTGCTTTAAATCTATTTTGCAGTCTGTTTGTGAGCTCAGAAGCCACTACAAAACTCTGGAGAAGGAGGTGTTGGACCTGCGTGTTAACCTCGAAGCCGAGAAGACCAAGAATGCCCGACTGGAAGAGGAGAAAAAGGCCATTGAAGGTATTATCTTCCTGCTCGACTGTAATAGTAGCTACTCCTCTTCCTCATCCGACTGAATACGCTTCATCAGATTTTCGTAGAGAAAATCGTGAACTTGTCCAGAGGTTGAGGAATTCTATTTCTTTAGAAACTGTGAAGGCTGCTCTTGAAAAGAAGGACACTGAACTGGCGGCCGCCCAAAAAGAAGCCAGCCGAAAGGCCAAGGAGGCCGAGGAAAAACTGAAGTCAGTCGGTAAACTGGAGGAGGAGAAAAAAGCATTGGAAGCTGCCGTCGAGAAGTCCAACGAAGAACTTGTTGAATTGAAGAAGCTGCAAGCCGAGTGGCAGACCAGGCTCAACCACATTGCTTCTAAGAAAGCTGAGCTGGAGGAATACATCGAGGAATTTAGTGGCGAGGCCAATGAAAAACTCAAAGGTAATTTTTCCGAGTGACTCTCATGAAACTTGGTTAGCCGAATGGAATTTTTCTGTCTCTGACTTCCTTCTTCATTTGGCTAAATCCAGCATTCTGTGACGATGTGGCGGAGGAGACGGACAAAATCAATAAGGAGCTGGACCCATCTCAAGGTCTGCTTAAGGACAGTGCCGCCATGAGTGTGCTCCGATTGGAGGAGCGTGTTGAGCAAGTGGCCATGTATATCCGGGAGCTTGGCACCGCCATATCTGCGATTGATCGCGACGTGTTTCCCGACGACGAGCCTTCGAAGGATCTGGAAACTGTGTTACCTCGAGTGAAGGCAGTGCCAAGCCGAGTGAAAGACTGGAAGAAATCTGCGGCCCGGGCCGGCGCTGAAATAGCTCTCTCGTTGGTCCGTATCCACTGCAAGGGGGTGGATGAGAAGAAACTGAAGTCTCTCGAGGTGGCCAACAAGAAGAATGCCTAGATTGATGACTTCATGGAAATGTTCATGGAAGCTGCCACTCGGATAGCGGACAGCATCGACCTGGACACCTTCGTGGAAGCAGTGCCTCCTCCCGAGTGATCGTCCAGTTTAAACTCTTTTAAGTATTCGACTCGGAATGCCGAGTGGTTGCTGTAACCATGAAACTCTAAGTGAGCCTGAGGCTCCCACTATTTGAACCTTTATCCGTACCTTTCGATCCGAATGATGCAGTTCTCGTTTGTTTCGGCTTTATTCGATCTTTGGTTCCGGATGGTTCAAACTTAGGCGATGCGGAGTCGCGGCTAAGCCCCCGAGTGTGGGCGAGACCTACACTCGGAGTAATTTGTCCTTGGATGAACAATGATAGTCATGTTCATCTTGACAACCGAGTGTGGAGGGTGTCCCACTCGTAAGGTTTCTAACTTAGGCGATGCAGAGTCGCGGCTAAGTCCCCGAGTGTGGGCTGGACCCTCACTCGGAGTAGTTTGTCCTTGGATGAACAATGATAGTCCCGTTCATCTTGACAACCGAGTGTGGAGGGTGTCCCACTCGTAAGGTTTCTAACTTAGATGATGCGGAGTCACGGCTAAGTCCCCGAGTGTGGGCTGGACCCTCACTCGCAGTACTTCGTCCTTAGATGAACAATTATGGTCCTGTTCATCTTGACAACCGAGTGTGGAGGATGTCCCACTCGAAAGGTTTCTAACTTGGGCGACGCGGAGCCGCGGCTAAGCCCCTGAGTGTGGGCTGGACCCTCACTCGGAGTAGTTTGTCCTTAGATGAACAATTATGGTCCTGTTCATCTTGACAACCGAGTGTGGAGGATGTCTCACTCGAAAGGTTTCTAAGTTAGGCGAAGCGGAGCCGCGGCTAAGCCCCTGAGTGTGGGCGAGACCCTCACTCGAAGTAGTTTGTCCTTAGACGAACAATGATGGTCCTGTTCATTTTGACAACCGAGTGTGGAGGATGTCCCACTCGAAAGGTTTCTAACTTAGGCGACGCGGAGCCGCGGCTAAGCCCCCGAGTGTGGGCGAGACCTTCACTCGAAGTAGTTTGTCCTTAGACGAACAATGATGGTCCTGTTCATCTTGACAACCGAGTGTGGAGGATGTCCCACTCGAAAGGTTTCTAACTTAGGCGACACGGAGCCGCGGCTAAGCCCCCGAGTGTGGGCGAGACCCTCACTCGAAGTAGTTTGTCCTTAGACGAACAATGATGGTCCTGTTCATGTTGACAACCGAGGGTGGAGGATGTCCACACTCAGAGTGATTTTTAACTTAGGCGACGTGGAGCCGCGGCTAAGCCCCCGAGTGTGGGTGAGACCCTCACTCGGAGTAGTTTGTACTTAGGCAAAATTGGGTTTGCGGCTAAGTGTTTTTCATACCCACTGGGGGTAGCAGTCAAATTTCAACAAGATATAATGAAATAAAACTTTATTCATTGAGATCACTCGGATTCATTACTGGAATGACAGGCTAAAAATAGTTAAGTTCTAGGTGTAGAACTTGTGAAGCAGGTCCGCATTCCAAGTTCGAGGCTCTTCTACTCCATCTTTGAACTTGTAAAGCCGATAAGCTCCGTTATGCAAGACTTTGGAAATTGCATACGGCCCCTGCCACGGAGGCGCGAGTTTGTGGGGTCTCTGCTGATCCAGTAGGAGAACAAGATCCCCTTCTTGAAAGGCTCGGACCTGGACGTGTCTGTCATGGTAGCGCCTCAAATCTTGCTGATAGAGCGTCGATCTGATGAGGGCCAGCTCTCTCCATTCCTCCAGAAGGTCGAGGCCGTCTTGTCGAGCGATTTCAGCTTCAGCTTCGTCATATAGTTCCACTCGGGGGGAATTGTGCTGAAGATCACTCGGTAGCACTGCCTCTGACCCGTACACCATGAATAAGGGTGTGCGCTTCGTAGAGCGGTTTGGAGTTGTCCGAATGCCCCATAAGACGGAAGGCAATTCTTCAACCCAAGCTCCAGCAGCGTACTTTAAGTCTCTCATCAATCGGGGCTTCAGGCCTTGCAGAATCATTCCATTGGCGCGCTCGGCCTGGCCATTTGACTGCGGGTGAGCCACTGAGGCATAATTAACCCGAATGCCTTGAGAGAAACAAAATTCCCAAAACTCGTCCGCGTCGAAGTTCTTCCCATTATCTGTGATGATATCATGAGGCACGCCGAACCTGAAGATGATTTGCCGAATGAAGCTGACGGTTGTGCCTGCATCTAAGCTCTTGATGGGCTTTGCTTCAACCCACTTGGTGAACTTGTCAACCGCGACGAGCAGATGTGTGAATCCACTAGACCCAGTCCGTAAGGGACCGACCATATCTAGGCCCCATACTGGAAATGGCCAAGTGATCGGAATTGTCTTGAGCGTGGACGCTGGCTTGTGAGACTTGTTCTTGTAAAACGGACATCCAACGCACAGGTCTACCAGGTCCTGTGCTGCTTCATTGGCTCAGGGCCAATAAAAACCCTCTCGGAAAGCTTTGGTGACCAAAGTCCGAGAGGACGCATGATGGCCGCAAGTTCCCGAGTGGACTTCATGTAAGATTTGCAGCCCCTCCTCTGGAGAAATGCATTTCTGGATGACTCCGGTGGTGCTTTTCTTGTACAACTGGTCTCCCATAACTTCAAATGACTTGCATCGACGGATGATCTGACGGGCTTCTTCTTCGTCTTCTGGGAGTTCTTATCTGAGCAAATATGCCAAATAGGGTTGAGTCCACTCGGGAGTGATTACCAGCATTTCGTGGACCAGATCCACTATAGCTGGAACTTCAACCTCAGTCGGATCAGCAGGACCGACTGCTTGCGGGGGCTCCTCTGTGAAAGGATCTTCTGCAATAGTCGGAGCACGCAGATGTTCGAGGAATACGTCACTTGGGACTGCTCGCCGAGTGGATCCGATCTTGGCTAGATCGTCTGCCGCTTGATTCTTTGCACGAGGCATGTGATGCAGTTCTAGGCCTTTGAAATTCTTCTCCAGCTTCCTGACCGCATTGCAGTATCCGGTCATTGCTGGACTCCGAATGTCCCACTCCTTCATCACTTGATTGACAACGAGGTCCGAATCGCCGTAGACCATCAGCCGACGAATGCCGAGTGAGATGGCCATACGGAGCCCGTACAGGAGGGCTTCATATTCGGCCTCATTGTTTGATGAGTCAAAATGTATTTGGAGAACATAGTTCAGTTGGTCTCCTTTGGGAGAGAGAAGAACCATGCCAGCCCCCGAGCCATTGAGCATCTTGGATCCGTCGAAGAACATGGTCCAGTGTTTGGGAACACTCGGAATTGGTTGCTCCTGCTCAATCCACTCGGCCATAAAATCAACTAACGCTTGGGACTTGATTGCTTTCTTGGCTTCGAATTTGATTTCCAGCGGAAGGAGCTCGATTGCCCACTTCGCCACTCGGCCAGTGGCGTCCCTGTTGTGCAAAATCTCCGATAGGGGAGCACTGCTGACGACCGTGACCGAGTGATCTTGGAAGTAATGAACTACCTTTTTAGCAGTCAGGTAAATGCCATAAACCAGCTTCTGGTAGTGCGGGTACCTCTGCTTGGAAGGAGTTAGTACTTCTGAGATGTAATATATGGGTCTTTGGACTTTGAATGCTTTTCCTGGCTCTTCGCGCTCCACCACAAGGACTGTGCTCACCACCTGGCTGGTCGCCGCGATGTACAGGAGTAAGGGTTCCTGGCTACCCGGAGTAGCTAACACTGGCTGGGTGGAAAGCAATGCCTTGAGTTCTACGAATGCGGCTTGCGCTTCATTGGTCCACTCGATTTTTTTTTATTTCTTCATCAATCGGTAGAGAGGAAGTGCCTTCTCTCCGAGTCTTGAAATGAATCGGCTCAGGGCCGCAAGGCATCCTGTCAACCTCTGCACATCATGTAAGCGCTCTGGCTGCTTCATTTGGACTATGGCGCCGATTTTATCTGGGTTAGCATCGATCCCTCGTTTGGAAACGAGAAAACCGAGTAACTTTCCGTCGGGCACTCCGAATGTGCACTTAGCTGGATTCAGCTTGATCCCGAAGCGCCGTAGGTTTGCGAAGGTTTTGGCAAGGTCAGTCAGGAGGTCGGAACATTTCCTAGACTTGACCACGATATCGTCCATATAGGCCTCCACGTTCCGACTGATTTGCTTCTGCAAACACTTCTGGATCATGCGCTGAAAAGTGGCTCCAGCATTCTTCAAGCCGAATGGCATCGTGATATAGCAAAAACACCCGAATGGGGTGATGAAGGCTGTTTTTATTTCATCAGGGCCGAACATTCAGATCTGGTGGTACCCGGAGTACGCATCCAGGAACGACAGACGTTCACATCCAGCTGTTGAGTCCACTATCTGATCTATCCTAGGTAAAGGAAAATCATCTTTCGAGCAGGTCTGATTGAGGTGTTTGAAGTCAATGCACATACGGAGTGACTTATCCTTCTTCGGCACCAGGACCACATTCGCGAGCCACTCGGAGTGGTAGATCTCGTGAATGAACTTAGCAACAAGAAGCCGAGCTATCTCTTGACCAATCGCCTTGCGCTTCTCGACGGAGGATCAAGGAAAGTACTCTTTGACTGGCTTGGCCTTGGGGTCAGTTCGAAGTCGGTGCTCAGCCAATTCCCTGGGAACACCTGGCATGTCAGATGGCTTCCATGCGAAGATGTCCTAGTTCTCACGGAGGAACTGGATGAGCTCGGCTTCCTATTTGTCTCTGAGTGAAGTGGAGATGTTCGTCGGGGCGGCACTCGGGTCACTCGGATGGACATGAACTTGCTTAGTCTCACCAGACGATTGGAAAGCTGATTCAGAAGCTGGCCGCTTTGACCTGAGCAAATCAGCCGTGTCCACCTTCTTCTTGTATCCTTCAAGTTTGACTACCAGCACTTGTTCATTGGCTATCTTCGTGCCCTGCTGAAGGCACTCTTCGGCGACTTTCCGATCACCAGTGACTGTAATCACGCCCTTAGGCCCTGGCATCTTGAGCTTGAGATACACGTAGCATGGTCTAGTCATGAAACGTGCGTAGGCGGGCCTACCCAGGATGGCGTGGTAAGCACTGCGGAAGTCGACCACCTCAAAGGTCAGTTTTTCCTTTCGGAAATTCTTCTCACCGCCGAATACTACGTCCAGTGCGATCTGACCGAGTGATTCGGCCTTCTTTCCAGGGACGATCCCATGGAAATGCATGTTGCTCTTTCTCAATCGGGACATCGGGATGCCCATAGCACTGAGCGTGTCGGCATATATGATATTTAGCCCGCTGCCTCCATCCATTAGGACTTTGCGCAATCGGACACCACCCACTGCTGGGTCAACGACCAGCGCTTGCCTCCCAGGGGTGGCGATATAGGGCGGATGATCCGACTAGTCGAAGGTGATGGGCGTCTTCGTCCAGTTGAGGTATTTGGTAGCAATCGGAACTGCCATATTAACCTCCCGATTGATTACTTTGAGCTGTCTTCTGCTTTCAACGTCAGCAAAAATCACGTTGATGACCTTGTCAATTTTCGGATACTCGGAAGTATCCTCCTCATCCTCGAGGGCTCAGCGCCCATCTCCTGCTTGAGCAGGCGACATTCCCGAGTGGGGTGCTTCGGAAGCACAACGTTGCCTTCTTCATCCATCTTGGTATGAATCTGGCACGGTTGGTCAAGGATGTCAGACTTGTACTCGGACTTCTTCATGGGAGTCCATTCTTTCTTCTTCTTCTTGGGCTTCGGTTTGCCTTGCCCCTGCCCTTGGACCGCGACTTCAGCCTTGCCGGAGGCGTCAGCTTTCCTCTTCTGATTCTTTCCAGCGTTGCCCCCCGATTGAGGGGCGTTGCCGGCTCTCGCTTTGCCGCTTCGGAGGCGGTCTTCTTCTTCACCATTGGCGTATTTGTTCGCAATCCCCATGCCCCGACTGAGGGACAGATCCCCAGACCGACCGAACTTCAAGACTAACTCCCGATACCGAGTGCCTGCCTTGAAGGCGCACACGGCCTGGTGCTCGGTGACATTCTCCACAGTGTTATCTAACGTGGTCCATCGCTGAATGTACTCTCGGAGAGTTTCATTGTTCTTCTAAACACAGTGCTGGAGTTCCGTCAGTCCACCCGGACGCTTGTAGGTGCCTTCGAATGTTTTGACGAACACTCGGGCCAAGTCATCCCAGCAGTAAATGCAGTTGGCGGGCAACTGATTTAGCCACGCCCGTGCAGACCCTTCCAACATGAGCGGAAGGTGCTTCATGGCGACGAAGTCATTGCCACCGCCGATCTGGACGACGAGTCGATAATCTTCAAGCCAAGTCTCTGGCTTGGACTCGCCATTGAACTTTCCAATCCCGGTTGCTAGTCGGTAATTGGGGGGTATCTCTGCCTCTCGGATGTATCTGTTGAAGCATCCGAGACCAGTAACTCCCCAACCGCTCGCTCGGTCTTTGTCATATCTGTTCCGATCGACCACTCGCTGAGTGATGTCCGATCGGGCGTCGTAGCCTCTGTGTCTGACAGGGCTCCGCTCACGGTTTCTCCCGAGTGGATAGCCCCCGTCATACGGACGTTGACCATGCGGACCACCCCTTGGAGGGGGAGTCCGACTGAAATCGCGGTCGTCGCGCCCGCGTCCTCCGTACTGGCCTTTCGGATGAGGAGGAGTCCGCGGATCACTCCTCGGCACAAGAGGACTGTGAGCTGACTGCACAGTATCTGCCCGAGTGGATTCGTTATGAATGCGCTGGTGAGATTGCGATACCTCTGAATTTTGCTGCAGAGCGGTCTTCAGCAGAGCTTGGATCTGTCGAATGCCCTCGCCTGCCGCTGAGTTGGACGGCTGGATCGAATCCACGATCCGAGTGGCTGCGGCCAGGTTCATCAAAGGGGTACGCATCGTTGGGATGGTGTACGAGCGTTCCTTTGTGAATGTCAACTGGCGGCGGCTACGGCTGGAACTGGGAAAATCCCTTGCCGCGCGCTCATCGAGTGACTGTTGTAGCCGCTCGAGACGCTCGCGCTCGGCCAAAGTGGCTTGGCGAGCGGCCTCAAGAGCTATCTGCTCGGGGGTGTTCCCCGCAATGGGCGTCTGAAGAACTTCATCGTTCCTGCGCCTGATCTCCTCCCGCTGCTCCCGAGTGAGCGGTCGGGGGAAGTAGCCGTCGGTACTGGCGTCACGATGATCGCCGTCTCAATCACGAGCGCCTCCGGCCGAGTACCCTGGAGGTGCAGCGTCTCGGGGCGGGCCGGCCATAAAGACCTCCGCCACTTCTCTGCTGCTCTCGAAATCAGCGGCACCGGAGGAGTCATCATCCGAAGAAGAGAATAGACAGTGGACCGCCTCATCGGCTCCGAGTGCGGTCGCTTGCTGCCCCGCGGCCTGTGCCGCCACAGCGTGTTTGATCCAGCGCTGCAGCCTGGAGCGCCCGGAGCGCCGGCAAAAAGCCTCGAGACGTGTAGGTGAAACCGGGCGATAAGGCGTGGACGGTTGCCGGAGAAGAACTCCGAACGTAGCCGCGCTAAAGTGCATGGCGCCGCGAGCGGGCAGTGCCTCGGCATCCAGCGGCGCTTCCCGCAGCCATGCCGAATCGTCGATGGCGAAGCTGAGTGTCCCGAGGAAGATCTCACCGCCGAAAGTGTTCATGATGAACGAGAAGATGGAAATTCCACCTGTGCCGGAATTCGCTAGATGCGCGGCCCCACGGTGGGCGCCAACTGTCGTGGGAATGTCCCTGACAATAGAACTAGGGGTACAAATGGAGGGGCGAAGTCTAGCTACGGCTCAGGTGTTTCACTCGGATGTGTACGAGTTCAGGCCCCACTCGGAAGTGGTAAAAGCCCTACGTCTTGAGCCCGGAGGCTGGTGTTTCTTTGCTTATGGGTGTGTATGAGAATACAAGTGTCGGAACCTTGCTATGGCGTCCGGTGGTGGCTTATATAGACTGCGCCACCACCAGCCGAGCGCCGCATTGAATGCTAGTTAAAGCTAAGTTACAGAAACTGCCGCTTTAACTAGAACGTTATTGGTAACGCATGACCAATCAGTCCGAGAGGACGTCTCTTCGTATAACTCAACGTTACGTATCCTGGACTGTTGAGCTTTCGTTGACCGAGTGTGGACGTAGTCGTCCGAGTGCGTCTTCAGGTACGTCCGAGTGAACCTTCAGATCTTACCGAGTGCACTAGTTCTTCCGAGTTTTAATGCTGATAAGGGACCATTGGTGGGCCCTAGATGTCAGGTCCATGACCCTACCCAGGGTAGACATCCTCATCAGTCATGCACCCAATGTGAATGGTTATTCTTGTTAAATCTCGATAGTAGTGATACACACATTCGTAACATTGATGCCAAAAGATGCATAGTTAATAATGATAGTACCACTTTCTTGTGGCACTGCCACTTAGGTCATATTGGTGTAAAACGCATGAAGAAGCTCCATGCTGATGGACTTTTAGAATCACTCTATTTTGAATCGCTTGATACATGTGAACCATGCCTCATGGGCAAGATGACGAAAACCCCGTTCTCCGGTACAATGGAGCGGGCAAGTGACTTGTTGGAAATCAGACATACTGATGTGTGCGGTCCGATGAGTGTTGAGGCGCACGGTGGATATCGTTATTTTCTTACCTTCACTGATGATTTGAGTAGATATGGGTATATTTACTTAATCAAACACAAGTCTGAAGCGTTTGAAAAGTTCAAGCAATTTCAGAGTGAAGTAGAAAATCATCATAACAAGAAGATAAAGTTTCTACGATCTGATCGTGGTGGGCAATATCCGAGTTATGAGTTTGACATGCATTTGAGACAGTGTGGAATTGTTTCACAGCTTACGCCACCTGGAACACCACAGCGTAATGGTGTGTCCGAGCTCGTAATCGTACTCTATTGGATATGGTGCGATCTATGATGTCTCTCACTGACCTGCCACTATCGTTTTGGGGTTATGCTTTAGAGACAGCCTCATTCACTTTAAATAGGGCATCATCAAAGTCCGTTGAGACGACACCATATGAATTATGGTTTGGCAAGAAACCTAAGCTGTCGTTTCTCAAAGTTTGGGGTTGCGACGCCTATGTGAAAAGGCTTCAACCTGATAAGCTCGAACCCAAAGCGGACAAATGCATCTTCATAGGATACCCTAAGGAAACAGTTGGGTATACCTTCTATCTCAGATCCGAGGGCAAAGTGTTTGTTGCTAAAAATGGGTCCTTTCTCGAGAAAGAGTTTCTCTCAAAAGAATTGAGTGGGGGGAAGGTAGGACTTGATGAGGTTATTGAACCGTCACTTCAGTTGGATAGTAGCATGATGTAGAAAGATGTTTCTACAGCGCCTACACCAAGTGAAGAGGAAGCTAATGATGATGATCATGAAACTTCAGATCAAGTTACTACTGAGCCTCGTAGGTCGACAAGGAATCGTATCGCCCCTGAATGGTACGGCAATTATGTCTTGGAGGTCATGTTGTTAGACAATGGGGAACCTACAAGCTATGAAGAAGCGATGGTGGGCCCGGATTCCAACAAATGGCTAGAGGCCATGAAATCCGAGATAGGATCCATGTATGAGAACAAAGTGTGGACTTTGGAGGACTTACCATATGATCGTAAGGCTATACAGAATAAATGGATCTTTCAGAAAATGACTGACGTGTACGGTAATGTCACCATCTATAAAGCTCGACTTGTTGCAAAAGGGTTTTTCACAAGTTCAAGGAGTTGAATACGATGAGACCTTCTCTCCCGTAGCGATGCTTAAGTCTGTCAGGATCATGTTAGCAATACCTGCATTTTTCGATTATGAGATCTGGCAGATGGATGTCAAAACAGTGTTCCTTAATGGTTTCCTTAAGGAAGAGTTGTATATGATGCAACTAGAAGGTTTTGTCGATCCTAAAAATGTTGACAAAGTGTGCAAGCTCCAGCGATCCATTTATGGACTGGTGCAAGCATCTCAAAGTTGGAATCTTCGTTTTGATGAGGTGATCAAAGCGTATGGGTTTATACAAGTTTATGGAGAAGCTTGTATTTATAAGAAAGTGAGTGGGAGCTCTACAGTGTTTCTAATATTATATGTGGATGACATATTGCTGATTGGAAACAATATAGAACTTTTGGAAAGAGTGAAGATGTATTTGAACAAAAGTTTTTCAATGAAAGACCTCGGAGAAGCTGCTTTCATATTAGGCATAAAGATCTATAGAGATAGATCAAGACGCTTAATAGGACATTCACAAAGCACATATCTTGGTAAGGTTTTGAAGAAGTTCAAAATGGATCAGTCCAAGAAAGGGTTCTTGCATGTCTTACAAGGTGTGAAGTTGAGTAAGACTCAATGCCCATCGACTACAGAGGATAGAGAAAAGATGAGTGTCATCCCCTATGCTTCAGCCATAGGCTCTATAATTTATGTGATGTTGTGCATGAGACCAGATGTCAGCCTTGCCATAAGTATGGCCGGAAGGTTTCAAAGTGATCCAGGAATGGAACACTGGACAGCGGTCAAGAATATTCTTAAGTACCTAAAAAGTACTAAGGAAATGTTTCTCGTTTATGGAGGTGATCAAGAGCTCGTCGTAAAAGTTTACGTCGATGCTAGCTTTAACATAGATCCGGATGACTCTAAGTCTCAAACCATATACGTATATATTCTGAATGGTGGAGCGGTAAGCTGGTGCGGTTCCAAGCAAAGCGTGGTAGCTGATTCTACATGTGAAGCGGAGTACATAGCTGCTTCGTAAGTGGCGAAGGAAGGAGTCTAGATGAAGCAGTTCATGATAGATCTCGGAATTGTGGCCAGTGCACTGGATCCGATGACTCTCTTGCGTGATAACACTGGCGCCATTGCTCTAGCCAAAGAGCCGAGGTTTCACAAGAGGACCAGACACATAAACCGCCGCTTCAATTCCATCCGCGATTACATCAAGGAGGAGGACATAAATATTTGCAAAGTACATACGAATCTGAATGTTGCAGACCCGTTGGCTAAGCCTTTTCCACGAGCAAAACATGATCAGCACCAGAACTCTATGGGTGTAAGATTCATTACAATGTAAATCACATGGCGATGTGAACTAGATTATTGACTCTAGTGCAAGTGGGAGATTGTTGGAAATATGCCCTATAGGCAATAATAAAGTGGTTATTATCATATTTCCTTGTTCATGGTAATCGTTTATTATCCATGCTAGAATTGTATTGATCGGAAACACAGATACATGTGTGGATACATAGACAACACTATGTCCCTAGTGAGCCTCTACTAGACTAGCTCGTTGATCAAAGATGGTCAAGGTTTCCTGACCATAGACATGAGTTGTCATTTGATAACGGGATCACATCATTAGAAGAATGATGTGATGGACAAGGCCCAACCGTAAGTATAGCATTTGATCATGTTAGTTTATTGCTATTGCTTTATCCATGTCAAGTATCTGTTCCTACGACCATGAGATCATGCAACTCCCTGACACCGGAGGAATGCCTTGTGTGTATCAAACATCACAACATAACTGGGTGACTATAAAGGTGCTCTATAGGTATCTCCGAGGGTGTCTGTTGGGTTGGCGTGGATCGAGACTGGGATTTGTCACTCTGTATGACGGAGAGGTATCTCTGGGCCCACTCGGTAATACAACATCACAAGAAGCTTGCAAGCAATGTGACTAAGGAGTTAGTCACGGGATCTTGTATTATGGAACGAGTAAAGAGACTTGCCGATAACAAGATTGAACTAGGTATGGAGATACCGACAATCGAATCTCGGGCAAGTAACATACCGATGGACAAACGGAACTATATACAGGATTGATTGAATCCTTGACATCGTGGTTCGACCGATAAAGATCTTCGTGGAATATGTAGGAGACAATATGGCATCCAGGTCCCGCTATTGGTTATTGGCCAGAGAGTGTCTCGATCATGTCTGCATCATTCTCGAACCCGTAGGGTCCGCACACTTAACGTTCGGTGACGTTATAGTATAGTTGAGTTATATTTGTTGGTGACCGAAAGTTGTTCGGAGTCCCGGATGAGAACCTGAATGTCACTAGGAGTTTTGGAATGGTCCGGAGGTGAAGAATGATATATAGGAAGTTCCGTTTTGGACACTGGAAGGAATTCGGACGTCGTCGGTAATGTACCGCGAGTGCCGAAGGGTTCCGGGGGTCCACCGGAAGGGGTCCACCCACCCCGGGAGGCCAGTTGGGCTGAGAGAGGGACGCACCAGCCCCTAGTGGGCTGGGCGCCCCTCCCACCTAGGCCCATGCGGCCAAGGGGCTGGTGCGGGGTGGGAACCCTAAAGGGGGCGGCCACCCTACCTTGGGGGCCAAGACACCCTTGGGACGCCGCCCCACCTTGGCCGCCGCCCCCTAGGGGGAAACCCTAGGGTGCCACCCCCTCTCCCTTCCCCCTATATATGCTAGAGAGGAGAGAGGGCAGCCACACCGAAGAGCCACGGCGCAGCCCTCTCTCTCTCTCTCGTAGTACTTCTCCCTAATTTCGGTCGCGGCACTGCTTGGCGAAGCCCTGTCGGGACAGCTCCACCACCATCGCGACCACGCCGTCGTGCTGCCGGAGAACTAATCTACTACTCCGCCCTCGCTCGCTGGATCGAGGAGGCGGAGACGTCATCGAGCTATACGTGTGTTGAACGCAGAGGTGTCATCCATTCGGCGCTAGATCGGGACGGATCGTGATTGGATTACAGGACGGATCGTGATTGGACCGCGAAGACGTACGACTACACCAACCGTGTTTCTTAACGCATCCCACTTAGCGTTCTACAAGGGTATGTAGATGCACTCACCCTCTCATAGCTGTTGATCTCCATAGATAGATCTTGGGTGTTCGTAGGAAATTTTTTGTTCCCATGCAACGTTCCCCAACACATATAAGAGTCCTCCTCGGGTCTCCTCCATTGATCTATCCTCCTCCCTTTCACCCAAGGGCTCAAGGGGAGCCAAATCCATGTCCCAAACAAGCCTTGGTCATCAAGTATCTCGTAGGGAAAAAGGACATGGAATCAGAGTAATATTTGGAAAGTTCTGGCCAACTTTCGGGGCTGTCTGGAGATCAAACGACCGCTCAAATGGGCGGCTCCGGTCGTATGGAAGGTCGTCTTTCTTTGTGTACTTCGGGAGATGTTTAGTATTTTGGTCGCCATTTCGTCATACGGACTCTGATTTTGACGTTCTTGGGCTCGTTATATTGCTAACGAAAATCCCGATGCGTTTGCGGCTTTGGATCTTCATTTTGGTCAATATGGTCAACTTCAAATCATCAAACTCTCCAAAGGGCCTTGATCTGGTGCGTGGAACTTCTTCAGTTTGACCCCTAGCTTGATTCGTTTGATGTCCCAAGTCCATGAATACGTCAACACACCTAAAAATGACCAAAAACAAAACTAATAAAAAGTAAATAAAAATAAAAAGTGTGCAACGAAATTGGTAAAACAAGTAAATGCCGAAAACTATGCATTGGAGACATGAATAAGTGCTAGATGGATATGATATGAGGGATTTTGGCACTAGAATATACTCTAAAAAGTATGCATAAAATCCACTCATCAATGTTCTTGAAACATCTCTTTATCTCAATCACCATCTGCTGGTTGTCAATTACCCGGGTCAAAAAATTCAAGTTGTGTAGTATTTTGATTAATAGTTTCAACCATGAGACCGATCTTATGGCAGAGACCATAGAACCGTGCTTCGAGGTCTATATCATTAACCAATATTCATTAATTCCTTCTCCAATACTGTTTACACATGCTTTAGAGACTTGCTACAAATTCTTGATCTTTTCCTTCATCTCCTCTGGGTCGATGGTTCTTTACGCCACTCCTTTTGAGGAGCCCCATGAGGAAATAACAGAATAGATCCTCGAATATTGATCTAGTAAGGATTTGTAGGATACTCATTTGGGGTGGATCCATCATCTCCTTCTTGTTCTGTTTCTCCCTCCTTGATCTCTAAGATCTTCACCTTGTTGTTGATCTTCTCCTCCTGACGTGGTTCGTCCTTGAGGCTCATACTCCTCAGGTCCTCCCATTCGGCGAGCACCTACAAATTGGGGAAAGGGATGAAGTATGGATGAATAAGAAGGTCCATGGTTCCTGGCGGTGTCCGAGTTCTTCATCCTGTTGCTAAAGATTTTGGCAGAAGATGACATACAACAGATATTTGAGATTGGTTTGGTTTGTGGCCAAGGGATGTGACCCCTCAACCTTTTATAAATATTAGGCAACCTGATAATCTCGAGATTAGATACAGAAAGTTAATTAAGAAGAAATTGAAACAAAATCAGGAAAGAATCACGCAATCAGATCAATCGACGCCCTCCCATACAGGCGGGGTGCTCGTATAGTCGGTCGTATGACATGCTAATGATTCTTTGTCTCCCTTTTTTTCAAACCTAGCACCAAAGCTGATCCATGCAACCACCGATGCGAGCACCGGTGTCCATATGAAGCGTCTTCTTTGATTCTATTGCAGAATCCGCCTGGCGTCACAGGGGCATGCAGGCATCCATACGACCATCTCCGGTCATATGGTACGCCATCTTTACCTCGTGCTTGTAACCATTTTCGTCCTCCTCTCATGTGACTATCCATATGAGCATCTCCGGTTTTATGAAACATCATCTTTGGTTTTGATGATCTTCTCGACAACTTTCTCCTTAGGGAAATTTCTCTCCTGAAAAGTTAGTAACAAGACTTCTTATCTTCAGAGAGAAACTTGGTGATTCAATGCAAAGTTAATCAGGTCTTAAGACAACAAAAACTAGACTTAATATTAAACTAATGTTAACAAACACTAAGGAGCACGATATTACTCTGTTTTACCTTCTTTCTTTCTTCTATAAGTCTCAGCTTCGTCAATCGTGATGGAACTTACCTATTCAACCTCTCGTGCTTACTTCTGTTCATCGCGAGGTATAACTTTATGCATTGACCATTGATGATCCATGGAGCATCTTTTCCTCCTTTCAATCGAATGGCTCCGAAATTATATACCTCGTCGATCTCGTATGGTCCTTCCCATCATGGCGAGAGTTAAATAGGAGGGCTTTGCCCCCTACAGTAAATGTGCGTTTAGGGTCTTCCTATCATGCCACAACTTAACTTTTTCTTTAAACAACCAGTCACTCTCATAAGCATTATTCCAAAGCTCTCCTAAGACATGCATATCTAGCAATATATTTTCCCCTACTTCTTTAAGATCAAATTTATATTCTTGATTGCCCGATAAGCTTTGGGATCTAATTCTAAAGGTAAATGGCATGCCTTACCGTAGACAATTTTATATGGTGTCATACGCATGGGGTTTTTCTAAGTGGTGCGGTAGGCCTAGAGGGTCTCATTTAATTTCCTATCCCAATCCTTCCTAGACTTTTGCATTCTCTTTTGTAGTATCATTTTTAGCTCTCGGTTCGAGAGTTCGAATTAACCACTCGTTTGAGGGTGGTATGGAGAAGCTATTCGGTGAGTTACTCCATACTTAGAGAGGGTTCTTCGAAAAAGTCCATGTATTGAATGAGATTCATCATCAGTAATAAGAACTTTAGGTACTCCAAACCTGGGAAGAGTGATGTCCTTTATCATCTTCAACGAGGTGGCTGCATCGGCATGATGTGTTGGAATTGCCTCAACCAACATGGTAACATAATCTGCAACCACACGAATGTGAGTATGCCCATTGGAGACCGGCAATGCCCCCCCCCCCAAGTATTATAGGACCCAAACATCAGAAGGTTCACAAACTAGACTATAATTCATAGGCATTTCTTGTCTCCTACCTATGTTACCTGTGTGTTGACACGCATCACAACTTTTCACAAAATTGTGTGCATCTTTGAAGAGCGTGGGCCAATAAAATCCTGATTAAATCACTTTGGCGGCAGTTCGGTCCCCAGCATGATGCCCCCCATCAGGGCTGCTATGACACTTATCAGGAATGGCATTCACCCCGTTCTCACGGACACATCACCTAATCATGTTATCAGGCCCATGCGGTTAAAGAAAAGGATCATCCCAGAAATAGTACTTTAGCTCACTAAGAAATTTCTTTCTCTGATGATAATACATGACGGGTGGCATATACTTTCCTACACGGAAGTTAGCATAATATGCAAACCACTTTTCCATTTTCTTAATCATAGCAAAAGTTTCACCTAGAAAGGATTCATTTATTGGGACAGGGTCATAAGGTATCCTCTCCATTCGTGATAGATGATCTGCAACTAGATTGTCTTTACCTTTTCGATCCACTATGTGTAAATCAAATTCTTGAAGTAATAATATCCATCGAATCAAACAGGGCTTAGCATCCTTCTTCGTAAGAAGATAACGTAATGCATGATGATTCGTGTGAACAATAACTTTTGAATTAATAATATAAGGTATAAATTTGTCATAGACAAAGACAATAGCAAGTAATTCTTTCTCAGTAGTAGTCAAGTATTTCTGGTCATCAACCAAGCTCCTGCTAGCATAAAAGATAACATTAAGTTGTTCATCATCTTGCTATCTTAGAACAACTCCAACAGCATAATTTCTAGCATCAGACATTATTCAAAGGGTTCACACCATTTTGGAGGTTGGATGATGGAAACAGTTATCAATGCATCCTTCAATTTTTCATAAGCCTGCAATGCATCCTTCAATTTTTCATAAGCCTGCACACAATTCTTATTAAACGAGTATGGGACATCTTTTTGCAGAAGGCCGGTTAAGGGTTTGGAAAGTTTGGAGAGATCCTTGATAAATCTTCGATAAAAGCCATCATGTCCCATAAAAATTTGCATATCTTTAACATCTTGAAGGTAAGTAAATCATCTATTACCTCAATTGTTTCTTGATCTATCTTGATGCTCTTACTGGAGACTCTATGTACCAAAACTGCTCCTTCAGTGACCATGAAGTGACTCTTTTCCCAGCTTAATACGAAACATGTTTCTTCACATCTCTGCAAAACTTTTGACAAATTATAGAGACAATGATCAAAGGAAGTACCTTGGACAGAAATATTGTGCATGAACACTTCAGCAATTTTCTCAACAAGATCAGGGAAAATTTTGGAGAGGTACTTTTAGAAAGATGGTGCCCATTGCATACACCAAAGGGCATCCTACGATAAGCATAAGTGTCATACGAGCAAGTAAAAGTAGTCATTTCTTAGTCTTCTGGCCGAATAGGCATCCCAATAAGTGTCATACGAACAAGTAAAAGTAGACATTTCTTAGTCTTCTTGGTCTATCTTGATCTATCCCGTCATGGCTCTTCCAGCTGGGTCGCTCGGGTCCGAGCCATGCAGGCGATCGAACGACCAAGAGGGCTCCCAAGAGGCTCACATGGCATGCCACCGGCCAACATATGATCAGGAGCCTCTCTTTGCCACAGCGAGCCTAGGGAGGCGCGTAGTCCAGCATCCTTTATAGGCGTAATACCAAAAGCACTGAAAATAATCAAAGATGAATATCACTATTTTTTCATAATCATGTGATGGAAATATTTGAATGAAACTATAATTCAAATATAATTATTACAATCTAAATATAAATTTTTGAAATCAAATATTCTAAATTTGAATTCTACTTATTTCGGACACATGTTCTAATTGTCCAAATAAATGTCGATAGATTCTCAATCGGATCATTTTGAATGTGTGCATGAGTTGCTCGATCACGAATCTGATGATGTATCTAGAAAAAATTCTCAAACTTTGATTTTGCTATGGAAGTGGGATAAGATCACCCATCTCTTGAAATTCCATAACTTGGCGAGCTCCCTCACCCTCATCCTCAACAATTATGTGTAGGATCACTAGAAGTGTGTCTAGAGGGGGGTGAATAGACTACTAGCAGGAATTTAAAACCTAACCTTTTCCCAAGTTAGTTGGTTGGCAGATTTTAACAATTATAGCACTAGCACACCCTACACATGCATGTCAACAAGTATGGCAGCGGAAAGTAAAGACATTGCACATGATAGTAAAGAGTTGAGATAGGGAGATCAAACGCATGAGGGACACGAAGATTTTTCCCGTGGTTCCGATAGGTGGTGCTATCGTATGTCCACGTTTATGGAGTCTTCAACCCACGGAGGGTAACGGTCGCGAGAGTCCACGGAGGGCTCCACCCATAAGGGTCCACGAAGTAGCAACCTTGACTATTCCATAACGGCTTCCGTCCACGAAGGACTAGCCTCACTATGGGTAGATCTTCACGAAGTAGGCGATCTCCTTGCGCGTACAAACTTCTTGGTTCAACTCCACAACACTAAGTAGGAGGCTCCCAAGCGACACCTAACCAATCTAGGAGGCACCACCCTCCAAAAGGTAATAGGCTCGGCAATGTCGATGAACTCCTTGCTCTTGTGCTTCAAGATGATAGACTCCTCAACACACAATCACTCTCTCACAGATTTGGCTTTGGTGGAAGAGATTGATTTGGTGGAAAGCAACTTGGGGAGGCTAGAGATCAAGATTCATATGGTAGGAATGGAATGGCTTGATCTCAACACATGAGTAGGTGGCTCTCTCTCAGAAAATAGGATGGGGCAAGTATGGAATAGTTCTGAGTGCTTCTCTTCCGAGTGGGTGGTGGTGAAGGGGTATATATAGGCATCCCAAAAAATCCAACCGTTACACCTAAAGTGACCAACTCGGTGACACCGAAGTGTAAAACTCGGTGGTACCGAGTTACTCCAAAGGTAGCAACTTTTGAATCTCGGTGAGACCGATACATAAATCTCGATGGTGCCGATAAGATGAGCAACGGTCAGATTGCACAACTCGGTGAGACCGATTCTCAAATTTCGGTGGTACCAATTCTTGACAACGGCTAACCAGAAAGTTGGTCCAAAACTCGGTGAGACCAATTCACAAAACTCGGTGGTACCGATTCTTGAGAATGGCTAACCAGAAAGTTGGTCCAAATCTCCATGAGGCCGATTGGCAAAACTCGGTGGTACCGATACTTGAAAATAGCTAACCAGAAAGTTGGCAACCGAACTCGGTGGCACCGAAGTGGAAAGTTCGTAGTACCGAGATGGGTTTGGCTTAGGATCTGTCTAGGGTTTGAATCTCGGTGAGACCGAATAGG
This sequence comes from Elymus sibiricus, assembly GCA_039707655.1. NCBI lineage: Eukaryota > Viridiplantae > Streptophyta > Magnoliopsida > Poales > Poaceae > Elymus > Elymus sibiricus. The sequence goes on along the minus strand of CM077663.1, from coordinate 194,727,676 downwards.
AATTGTTGGTCTTACCGATTTGAGTGGTAGGGTTCTAGACAGAGTATTTGTGGAAGAGCTTGTGGGTGTTTTTGGTGACTATCACTTGTGCACGTGGAGCATCTTGTTCACCAACAGTACCTTACCCCCTTTTAATAGTATTGGCTTTCCTATGGACTCAAAGTGATTTCTCACAAAGTAAAATGTAGAGTCCTCTTGCTTGAAGCCTTGCCAATCCATTTCCTTGCATCCAGGGGTTTCTCCACAATCCTTTTGCCAACACTCTCTGTGGACTTTATCTGAAATACGCTAGGTAAAAGTATTAGTCCAAGAGACAATGTATGTTGTCATGAATTATCGAAAACACCAAGGGAGCATATTGTGCTTTCAATCTCCCGCTTTTTGGTAACTGATGACAACATACAATCAAAGCTTCAAATAAATATATGCATGGATATAATGAAGACTTTGAGAGACACATGACTTAGATTTGCTCCCCCTAAATGTGTGCAATCCCTTTAAAGGATAGTTGCTTTGGAATGCATGGACACACATATAGTAGAAGGGATATAATGAGTCATGTGTATCTTGGCTATATGCATCAAATATATAAGAATGAAGTGGATCCTTGTTCAAGACTTCACTCTTGCAAACAATATGTGCAAGAAGCAAGAGATCATCTTGATCAAGAATATGATGCATATACTTACCTTGAGTTCTTGAGCATTCTTGTAGTGGAAACACACTTGAGAAAACAATGTTAGGAAACACAAGAGTATTCCACTAATCAAAAGGCATTAGAACTCAAAAGTACCAAGATATGGAGAACATGTAAAATGTAGTATTCCTTAAGATTGATATGTCTCCAAGATCATTTTAGAACTTTCTCCCCTTGATATGAAATAGTAGATCATCCTCTCCCCCTGAATCTTAGCGTGTAGATATTGGGATTGGATAGGGTGAGAAAAGTCAGTCAAATGAAATAAATACACTTTTCTTCCAACCATATTTTTCTCCACCTACGTTGGTGTTCTCACCTTGTCTATATAAGTATAAACTTTGCATATTCTCCCCTCCCCCTTGATTATATCTCCCCCTTTGCATAAGCATGTATCTCCCCCTTTAGCATTGAAGCTTTGGTATTTCTCCCCCTTTGGCATTAATTTCCAAAAAGGTCATACACAGGGTCAGATACAGGGATCATTGATTAAGAAGGGATCCTTGAGAACAAGGGTCATAGATCGTAGGGTTCATAGAAATGAGAATTGAGGGAATCATTGAAAGTAATTTCTCTCCCTTTGGCTGATTTGAGAGCTTGTAAGACTTCTCCTCCTTTGAGTTAGGGATCCTAAAAGAATTCTCTGAAGGGATCATCGAAGAATTTGAAAATATCACAATAGGATCTCTAAGAAAACAAGGATTTGCAGTTTTGAACACAACTGAGAGAAGAAATCAATCGGTGACTCCGAGACAAACAAGTCGGTGGTACCGAGATGATGTTTTGCAGCTCATCTGCTAGTTCGATAGAACCGAGTTATTTGTATCGGCGGCTCCGAGGCTAAAACAGAAACTTGGCAATGTTTGAGAAACTTGCAAATAAATTTAGAAAGCTGGTAACAAAGTGTAAAAAAAGGAATTTTCAAAGGAAATGCAAAAGATTTTACATACAGATATCAACTAGAGAAGGTTTGAGTGGTTCTAAGAAATCTTGCAAAATAGAGAATGATCCAAACAAGATTCTTAACTAGATGATGGGCGGTGACTAGGTCACCTATATTAGAGTATATTGACTTAGGATCCAAGCAAGAATACTTGATCATAGGTCATACTCATCGTTAAGCTCAAAATGGGGTTACCATTTTTTGATTGAGCATTTTAATGTCTTTATATCACTTGAGTTGCTTTAGCTCATGACTTGGAGTAAAGCCTTTTCAAGGATATGAGTACATACCTTTGAGTGATGTTGATGATGTGGCTTGTAGGTGAACTTGTTGAGGATGCTCAAGGTTGATGAAGATCATCTTGAGTTGGGAGCAATCCTTCTCGTTTTAGTACACTTATCACCTACATAGGTTAGTCAAGCAAGGAAGAACATGATATGACACGATTCCAAATGTGAAATACAAATATGTGTCAAGGATATAGTTTATTGTCTTCTTCCTTCCATCATCAAGAGAGCTTGTGGATACTTGGTCATGACAAGATTGCTTATGATCGGAGTTGTTGGCAATCTTGTGGAATGAAGATCTTCCATGTACCTACAAAATGTTAGATGCAATACAAGGGAGCATGGAATTCCATGGTATAAGATAACATGTTAAGAGTATCATGGAAGTCTCAAGTAAGCTCATGCCCTTGCATGCATCCGTGTGAATCTAGCTCAAGTTTGAAGCATCAATAATGTTCAACTCACTCCTCAAGTGACAAAACGTTTTCTCATCAAGTGGCTTAGTAAAGATATCGGCCAATTGCTTGTTAGTGCGAACATGATTAAGATCAATATCTCATTTGGCAACATGATCACGAATGAAATGATGTCTAACTTGAATATGTTTAGTTCGAGAATGTTGCACAGGATTATGACCAATTTTAATAGCACTTTCATTGTCACAAAGTAATGGAACATTTTTAACATGGATTCTATAATCCTTAAGCGTGTGTCATCCATAGTAATTGTGCACAACAAGATCCGGCAGCAATATACTCAGCTTCGGCAGTAGATAGAGATACCGAGTTTTGTTTCTTGGAGGACCAAGATACAAGAGATCTACCAAGAAATTGACACGTACCCGAGGTGGATTTTCTATCAACCTTGTCACCGGCATAGTCCGAGTCGGAATAGCCAACAAGGTTAAAAGAAGATCCCTTGGGATACCAAATGCCAAAGTTTGGTGTGTGTATCAAATATCTCACAATACATTTCACGGCCAAAAGATGACACTCTTTAGGTGCAGCTTGATATCTAGCACACATGCAAACACTAAGCATAATATCGGGACGGGAGGCACATAAATATAGCAACGAACCTATCATAGATCGATAAACCTTTTGATCAACCGGTTCATCCTCCTTGGTAAGATCAACATGTCCACTAGTAGGCATGGGAGTTTTCATACCTTTGCACTCTTGCATGTTGAACTTCTTGATCAAGTCCTTGGTATACTTGGTTTGAGAGATGAAAGTTCCTTCTCTTGTTTGCTTGATTTGCAATCCAAGAAAGAATTTCAGCTCACACATCATGGACATCTCATACTTCTTGGACATCAACCTTCCAAATCTTTCACTAAATTGTGGGTTAGTAGATCCAAAGATAATATCATCCACATAGATTTGGCACACAAATAATTCACCATTAACTCTCTTAGTGAATAAGGTTGCGTCAATTTTACCAATTTCAAAACCCTTTTCAATAAGAAACTTCGTTAAACATTTATACCAAGCACGTGGGGCTTGCTTAAGACCATAAAGAGCTTTACGAAGCTTGTAAACATGATTAGGTTTCTTAGGATTCACAAAACCAGGTGGTTGCTTAACATAAACCTCTTCTTCAATCTCACCATTTAAAAAGGCACTTTTAATATCCATTTGATAAAGCGTGATATCATGGTGATTGGCATAAGCAAGAAGAATGCGAATAGCTTCAAGTCTAGCTACGGGGGCATAGGTCTCACTGTAGTCCATACCTTCGACTTGCGTATATCCTTGGTCTACGAGACGTGCCTTGTTGCGTACGACTTGACCGTCTTCATCTTGCTTGTTCCGAAACACCCATTTGGTTCCGATGATGTTGTGCTTGTCCTTGGGCTTCTCCACGAGTGTCCACACTTCGTTCCTCTCGAAGTTGTGAAGCTCTTCATGCATTGCGTTCACCCAATCCGGGTCTTCAAGAGCTTGTTCTACCTTCAAGGGTTCAATGTTAGAGATGAAATAATAATGCTCACAGAAATTAGCTAAGCGAGTTTTAGAGCGAGTGATTCTGCCGGTTTGTATGTCACCAAAGATTTGGTTTAGAGGATGGTTCTTGGTCACTCTTGCTCGAACTCGGGGTAGCTTAGGCTTGTTGGATGGTGAAGCTTCTTCTTCATCATCATCATCTCCTTCATCTTCGTTGTTGTTGAAGGTGTCGTTTCCTTGAGGTGGTGGTGAAGGAGGTTGTGGTGGATCTTCATGATGTACTTCCTCTTCTTCATCATCTTGTCGTGTACCGCTTGTGGATGCCTCCATGTCGTGTTGAGGTTCACCTTGACGTGAAGTAGGGGCTTCCACTTGAGTTGACGAAGTACTTTCCTTCACCTCCATGGGACGAATCTTGCCGATGGACAAGTCTTGGATAGCTTCCGAAGGGACCTTATCACCTACATCATTTGGCAATTGTTCGACTTGCGAACCATTAGATTCATCAAAGTTCACATCTACCGTCTCTTCAACCTTTCGAGTGAAGTTGTTGTAGACACGGTAAGTGTGAGAGTTCGATCCATAACCGAGTAGGAAACCTTCATGAGATTTAGGAGCAAATTTGGTACGATGATGCTTATCAAGAATGTAGCGCTTTGAGCCGAATACCCGAAAGTATCCAACTCGGGGTTTGTTACCGGTGAGCAGCTCGTATGCCGTTTTACCGAGAAGCTTGTGCAAGTAGAGTCGGTTTGTGGCATGACATGCTATTTCCACGGCTTCTGCCCAAAAGTGTCTTGGCGTCTTGTATTTGTCAAGCATCATTCTTGCCATCTTAATAAGAGTTCGGTTCTTCCTCTCAACAACTCCATTTTGTTGAGGTGTGTACGTAGCCGAGAACTCATGTGAAACACCTTCTTCGTCAACAAAGGTATCCACATGGGTGTTCTTGAACTCTGATCCGTTATCGCTCCGAACCTTCTTGATCTTCACTTCAAACCGATTTTGCGCTTTGCGAATGAAGTTCTTGAAGATCTTTTGTACCTGCGAATTATCATCAAGAAAGAATACCCACGTAAATCTAGGAAAAATCATCAACTATAACTAGACCATAGGAATTTCCACCGAGACTCTTGTAAGCATTGGGACCAAAGAGATCCATGTGAAGTAACTCGAGTGGTCTCCTAGTAGTCATGACATTCTTAACGGGATGACTTCCACCTACTTGCTTTCCATCTTGACATGCACTACAAAGTCTATCTTTGTCAAAGATAACATCTTTAACACCAAGTATGTGATCACCTTTGATAAGCTTGTCTAGATTACGCATGCCAACATGTCCTAGTCTTCTATGCCAAAGCCAACCTTTAGAAGATTTTGCAATTAAACAAGTACGAGGTTTGGATCTCTTAGTGAAATCGACAATGTATAGATCACCTCTACGAAAGCCAGTAAATACCATTTTATGATTATCTTGACGAAACACTTGGCAATCTACTTTCGTGAATAGCACATTAAAACCAAAGTCGGCAAGTCTAGATACGGAAAGAAGATTGTAGCCAAGGGATTCAACAAGCATGATGTTTTGAATAGAGCTATCATGGGATATGGCCACCTTACCGAGACCAAGTACCTTACCCTTGGAGTTGTCTCCAAATGTTACGTACCTTCGCGGTCCATGGTTAGGTGTGATCTCTTCAAACATTTCTCTATCTCCGGTCATATGATCGGTGCATCCGCTATCGAGAATCCACTCTTTTCCTCCGGACATGTAATCCTTGAAGTTTGCCATGAGACTTAGATTCTTCATGATCTTCTCATACTCGATGTCAAACAACTCATCTTCATCATAGTAGCCATGTTCCACATTGTCATCATCAAGTAGGAAATCCTTGTCAGAAAGAACAAGAGATTCGTTAGGGTTGTGATCATAACAATGTTCAAACTTGTGAATTCGAATGGCTTCTACAATGATGTTGCTTATGGTTATGACATCTCCTTTAGCACGCATGAGGTCTCTAAGCTCAAATAGATAGTCATCAAACTTGGGATCACTAGGCGTCATTTTGTGAAAGGCAATAGTTTTGTGAAGAATTTCATCAAGATTACTCAATGAATAACTTGGATATCGTTTCTCCAAGTCGTTCCACAAAGTGTAAGCACATTCAAAATTCTTCATTTGATTAAGCACATTTCTAGGCAATCCTCTAACGATGAGATTAACAGTTCTAAGATTGCATAGCATATCAATTTCCTCTTCACGTGTGGGATGTAAAGGATCAATGGGAGGTACATAGGGGCTCTTAACATATTTGCTCAATTGAAATTCATTAAATAGCTCAAGCATTAAAGTTTTCCATTGACTATAGTACTCCCCATCAAGAATATGCACTCTACAACTCAAACTCCCTATACTAGACACATCCATCTTCCTCCACGGTGATTAAACCGAAGCAATGGAGACCAATGCTCTGATGCCACTTGTAGGATCACTAGAAGTGTGTCTAGAGGGGGTGAATAGACTACTAGCAGGAATTCTCAATCGGATCATTTTGAATGTGCATGAGTTGCTCGATCACGAATCTTATGATGTATCTAGAAAAAATTCTCAAACTTTGATTTTGCTATGGAAGTGGGATAAGATCACCCATCTCTTGAAATTCCATAACTTGGCGAGCTCCCTCACCCTCATCCTCAACAATTATGTGTAGGATCACTAAAAGTGTGTCTAGAGGGGGGTGAATAGACTACTAGCAGGAATTTAAAACCTAACATTTTCCCAAGTTAATTGGTTGGCATATTTTAACAATTATAGCAAGTCTAGCACACCCTACACATGCATGTCAACAAGTATGGCAGCGGAAAGTAAAGACATTGCACATGATAGTAAAGAGTTGAGATAGGGAGATCAAACGCATGAGGGACACGAAGACTTTTCCCGTGGTTCCGATAGGTGGTGCTATCGTATGTCCACGTTTATGGAGTCTTCAACCCACGGAGGGTAACGGTCGCGGGAGTCCACGGAGGGCTCCACCCATAAGGGTCCACGAAGTAGCAACCTTGACTATTCCATAACGGCTTCCGTCCACGAAGGACTAGCCTCACTATGGGTAGATCTTCACGAAGTAGGCGATCTCCTTGCCCGTACAAACTTCTTGGTTCAACTCCACAACACGAAGTAGGAGGCTCCCAAGCGACACCTAACCAATCTAGGAGGCACCACCCTCCAAAAGGTAATAGGCTCGGCAATGTCGATGAACTCCTTGCTCTTGTGCTTCAAGATGATAGACTCCTCAACACACAATCACTCTCTCACAGATTTGGCTTTGGTGGAAGAGATTGATTTGGTGGAAAGCAACTTGGGGAGGCTAGAGATCAAGATTCATATGGTAGGAATGGAATGGCTTGATCTCAACACATGAGTAGGTGGCTCTCTCTCAGAAAATAGGATGGGGCAAGTATGGAATGGTTCTGAGTGCTTCTCTTCTGAGTGGGTGGTGGTGAAGGGGTATATATAGGCATCCCCAAAAATCCAACCGTTACACCTAAAGTGACCAACTCGGTGACACCGAAGTATAAAACTCGGTGGTACCGAGTTGCTCCAAAGGTAGTAACTTTTGAATCTCGGTGAGACCGATACATAAATCTCGGTGGTACCGATAAGATGACCAACGGTCAGATTGCACAACTCGGTGAGACCGATTCTCAAATTTCGGTGGTACCAATTCTTGACAACGGCTAACCAGAAAGTTGGTTCAAAACTCGGTGAGACCAATTCACAAAACTCGGTGGTACCGATTCTTGAGAATGGCTAACCAGAAAGTTGGTCCAAATCTCCATGAGACCGATTGGCAAAACTCGGTGGTACCGATACTTGAAAATAGCTAACCAGAAAGTTGGCAACCGAACTCGGTGGCACCGAAGTGGAAAGTTGGTAGTACCGAGATGGGTTTGGCTTAGGATCTGTCTAGGGTTTGAATCTCGGTGAGACCGAATAGGAATTGTTGGTCTTACCGATTTGAGTGGTAGGGTTCTAGACAGAGTATTTGTGGAAGAGCTTGTGGGTGTTTTTGGTGACTATCACTTGTGCACGTGGAGCATCTTGTTCACCAACAGTACCTTACCCCCTTTTAATAGTATTGGCTTTCCTATGGACTCAAAGTGATTTCTCACAAAGTAAAATGTAGAGTCCTCTTGCTTGAAGCCTTGCCAATCCATTTCCTTGCATCCAGGGGTTTCTCCACAATCCTTTTCCCGACACTCTCTGTGAACTTTATCTGAAATACACTAGGTAAAAGTATTAGTCCAAGAGACAATGTATGTTGTCATGAATTATCAAAACCACCAAGAAAGCATATTGTGCTTTCATTATGTTACGGATGATTTAACAAATTGTCATAATCTCTAACGGCATCATGAGATATAGGTATGAGAGCACATGATTAATTCGTTGATGAAATCAACCAAAAATTTGTTAACATACTCGACAGGTCTAAGACCATGTTATCAAGTGAACATGTGGCGAGATAATATATGATTCTGGGTTGGCACACAACACAACCAGTTAAATAAACTTATATGTGTCAGGAGGTGGTGGGCACTAGCACCGCTGAGCAGGACGATAAGGTAGTGAGTGCGCGACGAAAGTACTTCCCCATAGTGCCAACAGTGGAGCAAGACTGTAGTACGGAGCCCTTTGGAGATGGAGTGGTTTGAGATCCTCTATGCCGGAGTTGTTTTTCTATGCAATCCCCCCAAAGGCCACAAACTGTTTGGGGTTTGTCTTTAGAGGCCCTACTAAAGATGCTCTAAGGGTGGACAAAGAAATATAGTACAACAAAGGGTTTTGTTTTCCTTTTCTCTGCAATGTGATAATTCATGCATAAGTAAAGTGTCACCGTGAAACCCCCTTAATAAAGAATGCAGATATCTCCTAAACACTAAGCTCCCTTAGAAAGGGAGCCTTCTCATGAGCATGAGTTTTGAAGAAGCATGGGCCTATATGCTGGCGCATGTGGGCTAGACGAGTTGGATGATTTACGTGCAATGCGTGCCTTGTGTCTGGCACTTCACCTACTGTTTGATAGATGTCCAACTAAACATTTCCCTCAAAAAATAAAGGAAAGGGTAAACTCCACCACTAATATCAAGAACGATTACACATCCAACATGAAACAAACCAATTGTCCAACCGAGAAACAGAAAGGTTCATCATCATCATCATCATCTCTCTCTCTCTCTCTCTCTCTCTCTCTCTCTCTCTCTCTCTCTCTCTCTCTCTCTCTTTGTCTCTCTCTCTCTCTATATATATATATATCTCTTCCTTGAGATGTTTTTTTTTTACTTTATTACATTTCTAGCGTTTTACTTTTTCCTAAACTTTTTGAATCTCCCCTTTTTCCATTTTATGAATACTTGTTAACTAACACATACTCATATTTAGATAGTAATTTTTGATCTATAAATAGTTTTTCATGTTCCCCTTTTAGTTTTTACCTATATTTACACGGCCCATTTTCCACAAATAGGTGGGTATTTCCTTTACAAAATAGCGTAAACATTTTAAAAAATCTCATGAACACTTCTTAAATTTCATGATTTTTTTTCAAATATATGAACATTTTCCTAAAATACATGAATTCTTTGTGCGAATATATTTTTAAATGGGTGAACACTTTTTTACAAAGTATATGAAGACGTTTTTCAACTATATAAACATTTTTAAAAGAGTGGCCACTTTTTTAACTTCATCAACACTTCTTTTGAATTTTATGGACATTTTTTATAATACGCAAATATATTTCTAAAATATGTGAATATTTTTTAAAACACCACGAACATGCTTTAAAACTCACGGCATATTTTTAACATGTATGTGAAAAACTTTTTAAATATCATGAACATTATCTACAATATTGTTTCTAAAAAAGGTGAAATAAAAAATCAGCACAAATGAAAAGAAATAAAAAAATTGCCCAACCTATGCTAATTGGCCGTCTCAATAAAGATAGCGGGTAGCCGTGCTTTCGGACTTGTCTCAAAAAAAAAACAGTGCTTTCGCACACTCTAAACGTCCATAGCTTTATGTGCGCTGCTTGATGAGTGGTTCACTGCTCTGCGGTTAGTACGCGTGTTAATTTCTCCTAATGTCATGTGTAACTAACGATGTCTTCTCCTCGCATCTAAACACTTCCTCCAACAAAAACTGACGACGACGCCACCACAAAGAAAAACACTGATCATATACATAATTAAAGTTTGTAACCCATAAACGAAGAAAACCAAACAACCGCTACGTAGGAAATGCTGCTGTAGCAAGTAGTAGCAAGTGGTGCTGGCAGTATAGTTGACCCGCTGTTTGTGAGTAAGACAGGGCTACGTAGCATAGCAAGGTGCGTCCTGCGCAAAGACTGCAGGTGATGGCGATGCGATCATGCGAATCCAAGCCACCTGCAGCTAGCGGGCGGTGATGAATATGATGGCTTGCAATCGAAAGCACTGACCACCAGACCCTGCAGCCAGAGGGGCACCAAGAGCGGGGGGAAAGGGATGGCTCAGAGGAGAATGCCACGGCACGGGCACGGGCACGGGCACATAGGCAGGCGCACATCCTTGACTCGCGTAGGGAAGAGCACCGGAAAGGCGGGGAGGAATAATGGAAAGGCTGATACTGCTTGTCTCCATACGCCCCCACCTCACGCGGAGGTTTCCTTGAAGTGGCAACAACTAAAGAAGGCCACGCATGTGATAAAAGTCCAGTGTACCACTGCCCCATTGCACGCACGAGCAGCAACAGTCCAAGGGAAGTTGTGTTGTCTGCTTCCCTCGTGTCCTTTCCGTAGATTCCCTAGTCAGTGTAGGGGATCCCCATGCTTTCATCATGATGAGGATGAGAAATGGGGTGCATCGTACGTACGGGAAAAGGAAAAGGGTAAAGGGAAAGCCGGAAAAGGAGAGGATTTTGGCAGAGGGAACTCACCACAGGACGGGAAACAAAGGAGTAAAAATGGGACGTCTTTTCTTGCGTGAAGGAGTCATGTCCTTCTGCTTCTTTCCACGGGAGTTTCCACGGTTCGTATGATCCAGCTCCGCGGGAAGGAGCCCTTCTCTTGCCAATTTACTTCCTTTCTGTATTGCGAGGAGTCCTTTCTTTACAGAAATATTATCTGGTTGACGTCCCTTGGGAGGGATTTTTCAGCGAACGTCCTATCGACCGAGGTAAGATTCATGAACCTTAAAGCACATGATCTGGCCACGTCAACTTCTCTACTTCGTTTGCTGCAAGTTGAGTCGCATCGAACGCACAACTTTCTCCAACCTCGACTACCTTATACTTTTTCCCGCTCTGTCTCCCCCCCCCCCCCCCCCCTCTCGCCCATTTTTCCATTCTCTCGAGTGGCGGAGCGGCGAGCCAAGAGAGAGAGGCAAGTGGGGAGGTGCTCTGCTCGCCGGGGGGCAGGCTGGAGGCCTACCTGTGGAGCGACTAGCTAGCCGGGAGAGAGGGGAGGGGGGGCGAGCGACGGAGGTGCTCGTCGCGGAGATGCTCTTCTCCCTGGGGGACAGGCTGGAGGGCACTACCACCATAGGGGGCCGCTGGCCTTCGGCGTCGAGACGACGACTAGTGAAAAGCGTGCGGCTGGGGACCTCGCGTTGTTGGCTCCGCGGTTGGGTGGGGGGGAAAGGGTCGTGCTCACTATCCACAGACGCATGCCAAACCTGCACCACCGCAGGGGTGGCTTCCTCGAGACGGCGTCGCCGCGGGGGCCTAGACCAAGCCGCTCTTCTTCACGTGCCGCTCATCAATCCTTGGCACCGGGGCCGGGGTCCTCAATGATCTCCTCGCCCTCGTCATCTAAGAGTTCCGCGTCGACGTGTCCTCTAGAGGTGATGTTACCGAGTGGTGGTGGTGTCCTCTGGTGGCAAGAAGGAGGGGGGTGATGGTGGTGGCCCGCTGATCCTCCTTCTCTGTTGGTGCTTCTCCTTCTCCTTCGTTTGCGGAGTGTTGTTTTTGATAGAGACGAAGGTGTCCCGATGTTTCGATGAGAGGTAGCTATCATTTTCGGTGGAAGTCGAATTTGACGATCCGACTAGGAACGCGCGAAGACGCCGCACCTTCGCAATCGGTAAACCAACTCTAATAGGTTATTAACCTCGTCGGAGCATGATCAACCTGACACAAGGGTCTATTTCCTGCACGCGAACAAAGAACAAAAAAGAAACCGAAACTGCAATTTGGATATTGGGAATATAAGAGGAAAGCTTGGCTAATCAAGTGGGGTTCTATGACGTCTTGGTCTGGTCGTTGAACACAAACGAAGGACGCGAGCTGCAACTATGGAGAACTTTAATCTAAACAAAACCCAAGTCTAGAACGACACCCTAAGGGTTGTATTTATAGGAAGATAAAGGGGGGGGGTTCACCCATGGCAAGGTGGTACTAAATTCTGTCCTAAGTCATTTTCCCTATTAATACAGATTCTAAAAATAGCCTATCAAGTGTATTTCGAAAAAATGCATGGGACTGGCCCAAAACTAAGGTGGCGCAGCACCAATATTAATTTAAGAACTAAATTTATGCAAGGACATCCTGTATATTTCATCCATGTCCTTGTATGTCATCATGGTGGCTTCAAAGTGCTGAAAACTTCACTAAAAACTTCATTATTGTTCCACTTGCGTGCACCAGCCTCTCCATGCTTAATCCTGCTCCAATGTCCATCCGTCTTGTCCATGTTGGCCTCTTCATTTGTAATCAAAACAAATGCCTCCAAGTTAGGCAGCATCATACTCTCATGAACATTAGAATCGTTACCAAGAAACAAAAGTACCTGATAATTCAATTGGCATGCATGAGCCCTAGTAATTGCTCCAGTATATGTAGCAGCACAGGGTGTGGGTGTAACTACAGTAATGATGTCCTCATCAGTTTTTCAAAAGTTTTTTGTAAGAGAGGCTGTCATTAGTGGCCTCATTTCGAGCATAACGGTGGATACTAACTCATCTAAAACCTGGGAAATTTTAGATTTTTTTACTAACACTCAACATGGCAATTTCAGCATATACACACGGCAACTTAAGAAATGATTTTGTTATTGTTACACATGGAAATTTCCCTTTCTTGGCATGGCATTTATTCTGTAATACAAATTGATGAACCATGGCAATTTTAGAATTTCTTTATTCACTCTCAGATTTCTGACATGATGATTTTGGTTATATCTTTTTACATTCTAAAATGTTCGTAGGAAGAGAGAAAATTTCCATAGGCCTAATAACATTTTAACATATCTCCCATGGCAGTTTAAGAATCTGTCCCATGGCATTTAAAAAAAATTGTGCCATGTTTTCTATAGAACCAATCCCCTCGAACAAACCCCCTAATTCTGCTTTTGTGTTACACGATTACCATATCATTTTTGTTTATTAGACCATGGTATGTTTATCATATGTAGCATGGCAATTATATTCATTTTCCGATCATGGCATTTTTCATCATATGTAGCATGACATTTTTTACGTATTAGACCCATGGTATTTTCATCATTTGTAGCATGGCATTTTTATGAACTAGACCCATGGATTTTTTTAAGACATGTAGCACCACATTTTTAATAATTATTCCATGGCATTTTTATCATGTGTAGCATGACATTTTTATTATTCAGACCATGGCATTTTTATCACATGTAGCATGGCATTTTATATAATTAGACCCATGGCATTTTGCTAATGAGAACATGGTAGTTTTGTATTTGGTACCGTGGCATTTTAAAATTAGGCCATGAGACAACATCTTGTGCCATGTTTTGTTAATTTTTGCCTTTTGTCTCAACTTTTTTGTCATGTCTCCAATTTTCTTGTCATAGGAGAAAATTGCCATGATTTATTTTGACTAAAGTTATCATGTGGTCTTTTTATGGAATAAATTCCTATTTTTTCATGCATTTTTATCACAGGTGTCAAGGCATTTTTATCATTCGAGTCATGGAAAATTTACTTAATACACAATGGTTGCTTTATCTTCTGTAGCATGGCAATTTTATCTATTTTTAGACCCATGGAATTTTTCATCATGTGTCGCTTGGCGTTTTTAATAATAGGATCATGGTATTTTCATGAGATGTAGCATGGCAATTTTATCTATTTTCATAGCATGGCATTTTTATATATAGCTTGGCATTTTTAATAATAGGACTGTTCTTAATTAGACCATGGCATTTTTATAGTTTTGTAGCATGGCATTAATTAATTATGCCATTCCATTTTTTATATAATAGTCCAAGGCAATTTTATATTTTATAACATATGGCAAAGAAATTATGGACCATGGCATTTTTTTAATTTGTTTGCACACGGCAACATAGGACAAATGTGCATGGCAAATCAATTGGTGTCATGTTGTATAAGAGAAAATTTCCTTTTTGTTTGGACATGAACAATGGCATGATAATTGTTTTCCATTTTTTACAATTATTTGCCTTTTTATCATTTGAAAATATATTTTTGCCATGATCCCAAGAGAAATGTTCTAAGAACAATGGATTTTTTTTGTAAATTTGACATGAGAATTAAAAATAATTACATGGCAAAAAGGCACAAAATTTTGAGACTTTTTCACTTAATTCGCATGGCATTTTTGGGAATTTGTACCTACTACACATTGCATTACATAGAGAAATTTGTACCTACTACACATTTTTGGGTATTTCTCATGGAAGATGGGGGGGCGTCCTACCGTCATTAAAAAAATTGTGATACATCATGGCATTTTTATCCCCCATCATGGCATCTCTTTTTAAGGCCTGGTAGCTTTTTCACCCTCACTCGAAACTAGCTTTTTTTTGGTCTGGGCCTTTTTAAGGACTAGCGTTCCATCATTGTGCCTTCTATTGCTCAAAAAAAATCATTGTGCCTTCTCCCGTACAATCAAAGGGTCGCATGAGAGGAATTCTTGGCGAGTGAAAGGTTCACTGGCTCCTTCCCCTGTTGGCAAATAGATCGTTCGCGCCAACGTTCCCTTGCATTGCGATTCTTTCTTTATCGTTAATTTTAACGGTCGAGTTTCACTTGTCATTCGTCTAAGTTAGAAGGCGCCCCTTAATCTTTTTGGCCTGGCATGGTGTATGGCGGTGTGACTATCGAATAATTCTTCAATAAGATGTTGGCCGGGATGCCACTTCATGTTCAAGGTGAATTTTTTTTGTCTTCACCTTTGTTGATTGGGCGTCATTCGATTATTGAATGCGTTCTCTACTTGTCATTGTACTCAACTTCATTGGCTGGTCTCGATTACTAGGATGAATGTTTTTGTCCAAACCATCTCTAGAGGAAGTGGCAACGATGGCACAATAATGTTTATCCCATTTTAAAGGTCTTGTGGTGAAATAAGTTGTAGAAAAAGGTACTTTTATTAACTCAAAATGTAGCATCATGTGGATACAAAACATAATAAATGACACCCAACCTCTGCATATAAATGATGCACACAATTCAAAACCAACATTCCATCAATAATAATAATATGACATATTGGCAACAATAAAGCCATATGTGATCAAAACTATGCTTATGCAAAGGAGGTGGTGGGCCGATTCGTAGATATGTTGCCACTCATGTTGGCTAAAAATCTCCCCTGCCACCTGCTCCAATCGGTCGGTGTAGCATAGGCCACATACGAAGCTCGTGTGTACACCGTTATATAACCTGCATAGGAGAAGAGTCTTTGATGTTGAATAAAATATGATTTCTATACAGCCAAAGTGACTGTGATAATACACACACACTCTCATCATAATTAATGTGTTAAACCTATTAGATATTTTGTCAAGTCTATGATCATATATACTGGACACTTCTGAGTGGATACAAAATGGACACAGATACGTCTCCAACGTATCTATAATTTTTTCTTGTTCCATGTTGTTATATTATCATTCTTGGATGTTTTACAATCATTTTATAGCAACTTTATATCATTTTTTGGAACTAACTTCTTGACATAGTGCCAAAGTGCCAGTTGCTGTTTTTGCTTGTTTTTACTTCGCAGAATATCAATACCAAACGGAGTCCAATCGCGACGAAACTTTTTGGAGATTTTTTTGGGCTAGAAGACATCCAGTGGGCCAAGGAAGGGCCGGAGGGGAGGGTCGAGGAGACCAAAACCCACCAGGGGGCGCCAGAGGCCCTGGGCGCGCCCTGTTGGGTTGTGCCCTCCTCGGGGCCCCTCTCCACCGCCTCTGACGCCTATAAATTCCCAAATATTCCAGAAACCCTAGGGGAGTCGATGAAAAACACATCCAGCCGCCGCAAGTTCCAGAACCTCGAGATCCAATCTAACACCATCATGGATGGGTTCATCATCCTCATTGGTGCCTCTCCGATGATGCGTGAGTATTCCACCATAGACCTATGGGTCCGTAGGCAGTAGCTAGATGGCTTCCTCTCTCTCTCTCTTTTGATTCTCAATACAATGGTCTCTTGGAGATCTATTTGATGTAAACTTTTGCGGTGTGTTTGTTGGGATCCGATGAATTTTGTGTTCATGATCAGTTTCTATCCATGAATATTATTTGAGTCTTCTTTGATCTCTTATATGCATGATTACTTATAGCCTCGTATTTCTTCTTCGAATCTTTGGTTTAGTTAGGCCAACTAGATCGATTTTTCTTGCCACGGGAAGAGGTGCTTTGTGATGGGTTCGATCTTGCGGTGTCCTCTCACAGTGACAAAAGGGGCAGCGAGGCACGCATGTATCATTGCTATTAAGGATAACAAGATGGGGTCTATTCCTACATGAATAGATCTTGTCTACATCATGTCACCGTTCTTATTGCATTACTCCGTTTTTCCATGAACTTAATACAATAGATGCATGCTGGATAGCGGTCGATGTGTGGAGTAATAGTAGTAGATGCAGAATCGGTTCGGTCTACTAATATTGGACGTGATGCCTATACAATGATCATTGCCTTGGATATCGTCATGATTATTTGATCTTCTATCAATTTCCCAACAGTAATTTGTTCACCCACCGTGTGCTATACTCATGAGAGAAGCCACTAGTGAAACCTACGGCTCCCGGGTCTACTTTTCCAACATATTGCTTTCCGATCTATCTTTTTGCCGCTTTTGTTTTCAAATCTATTATTCCAAAAACCCAAAAATACCTTGCTGCACTTTTTATTTGCTCTTTTTATTTTGTGTTCTTGAGAGATCTATCTCTCCGATCTATCACTACCTAATCTATCTTTTTACCGTAGAGAGATTGACAACCTCTCTTTCGCGTCGGGTAGCAAGTATTTGTTCTATGTGTGCAGGTGTTGTTTATGTAGTGGTGGTGATCCTCCTACTGGTTCGATACCTTGATTTCATAACTGAGGGAAATACTTATCATCGATGTGCTGCATCATCCCTTCCTCTTTGGGGAAATACCGACTCAGTCTCAAGCCACGTCAGACACTATTTGGATTACTGACCACGTAGAACGTGCAAACTTGCAATGAAAGAAGAGATATTTGATTAAATCGTCGTGAGTACAAAAGATACACTTCTTACTTCTTTGCCAGTTGCGACGAGTGAGCTTATATTTATTAACCTGTGACACCCTGGATTTCTGCTACAGTAATGATTGTAATTAAGCTACAGTGATGACCATGATCAGCAACAAATCATTTTGCTAAATAGGATATGATCAAGTTGAAATTCATATCTCAATTCAAATTCCACTTCAAAAGCCAATTGAATTTTAATGTGATAAAATAAAATTGCAAATAGCAAGAATAAAATGTTGCACACTTGTGATAAATCACAAGACAATTTTTGTTGAGGAAAACAACATCACCAAACATGTGGTGTGGCCCCCACTATCAATAACAGCAGCTTAAAGCAATTTAAAGTGCTATTAAATTCAAATGAAAAATGCAAACAGTTTCCAAAATGCTCAAACTTGGTGTGGCCACTCAAAATATTGCAAGATATTTTATGGACCTTGTCACACATGTTTGCTATCGAGAATTAATGCTAAAATTAAATAAAACAAGAACTAAAAATGAAAAGAGAAATAAAAGAAGATCAAAACAAAAATAAAAGAAACCCTCCCTGGGCCAGCCCAACTGGCCAGCCCACCGAACCCCCACGGCCCACCCCGGCCACTACTAACCACCCCAACCCCCCTCCACCGACAGCCCCACCCCCACTCGCTCCCCCCACTCCCCATCTTCCCCCTCCCGATCCAATCGGATCGGGGCCGCCGCCGCCCCGCGCGCATGGCGCCCCGGCGCCTCCCCACCGCCGCCAGCCGCCGCTCGCCTCCCCAGCCTCCTCCCCGTCGCCGGAACGCTCCCGTCGCCCTCCCTCGCGCTCACTGCCACCGCCGCTCCTCCCCCTTCCGGTGAGCCCTCCCGGGCTCCTCCCACTCCCCTCTCCTCTCCTCCCCGCTCCGGCACACGCGCGCCCGCTCGCCGTTGCGGCTACCTCGCCGCCCGCCATCCCCGTGCGCCCGTTGCCCCGCACGCCCGCAGCCGCGTCGCCTCCGACCACCGCGCCCGCGCGCGCACTGCCGCCCCGCCGCGGCCCCGCTACCCGTCGCCGGCCGCACCCACCGTCCGCCGGCGAGCCGCCGGCGAGCCCCTGGGGCCCCCCCCTGGCCGATTCGGCTTAGGTGGGGGATTAACCCCCACCCCTTGGCCCTATGACAAGTGGGCACATGCCCTGAAAAAAAGGAGATGTAAATGTTAAATAAACAAATAGATAATTTAATTAATTATTTAAATAAATAATTAGTTAAACTTAATTAATTAGATAAACTTAATTAATTAGTTAATTAAGAATTGATTAGTTTAATTAACCAGTGGTTAACTTATTAGCCTATGACAAGTGGGCCCAGCACAATTAGGTTAATTAAATTATTTAATTAAATCTGTTAATTAATTTATTCTACTCAGTGAAGGACATGTGGGTCCCACCCCCTTAATTAGATCTGATTAATATTAATTAAACATTAATTAAAACTGTGACACTCACATGTGGGGTCCATTGGTCAGTTTGACCAGTCAACAGGACTGTTGACTGCTAATGTCAGCATGACGTCATGCTGATGTCATAATTGAATTATTGAATTAAATTTAATCTGTTTTATTCCAGAATATTAATAAAACTTTAAAAATTAATATAAAATAAATCGTAAGTCAGATGAAAATACTTTATACATGAAAGTTGCTCAGAACGACGAGAAGAATCCGAATACGCAGTCTGTTCGTCTGTCATGCGCTCCTAGCATGACGAACCTAGAACTTTTCCATCGGTTTCATCTGTCCGGTAGTAGCCCGAGACCCGGAAAATATCGTCAGATATTCTTCCGACCCGTCTGCGACATGTAATACTGCGTTAGTGCATGCCTAGCTCTGCATATTGCCTTGTCATGCATCGTGTTGCATCAGTGCTTTATATTTATTGTTTCTTCCCCCCTCTTCTCTCTGGTAGACCCCGAGACTAACGGTGCTGTCGGGTACGACTACACCGTTGATGACCAGGCCTTTGCCGCAAAGCAGCAAGGCAAGCAACCCCCCCTTGAGCATTCCGATATCGCCCATTTCTTTCCCTCTCATTCTTGCATTAGATTTTTGCTACTGTATTAGTTAGCTCCTATTCTCATGCATAGCCTGTTTTTGATAAACTGCTACTATACCTGCAATCATATCAACTGCTGAGTATAGGTTGATCAATGAATCCCCTGTGACCCCCCTTAGTCCCAGTTGCCCCTGCTTCTTCATCGACGACCCGACGACTCGAAGACTAGAAGACTCGGTCAACCGACCGACGAGCCAGGCCCTGTCCGTGTAATGAACAGGGGGTGTCCATTACCCCTAGACATGCACCGGCAAGTTGCAGCCTCCAGGCGAGAAGGGCATGGCTGAGAAGACATCCACTCATAGAGCACAGAAGGGTTTTCCGGCAAGGGCTACTTGCCGGGAACAACGCCAAGCCTACCGGGGGGCCACAGGCTCCGGCAGGGCCTCAAGCCCTTGCCGTAGAGACAAACGCACCCGGGGCAGAAGACATACCTTTAGTCCTTGCTGTCGAGCCTCAGGCTCCAGCATGGGCACATCACTTTGTTGCGCATCACCGGCAAGCTCAAAGACCGGCAAGCTCAAGACCAGCAAGATCAGAATTTCCGGGAAGCAAGCCTTCCTGGGAGAAGACCTCCAGGCAGGTCACCGAGAAGACCCGATGTTCGACTCCCGGCAAGATGCTTGCCGGAGGACAACTGGGAACAATCACAAGAATAAAGTCAAGGAGGCATCCAAGACAAGGCAATAATCAGAAGACCGAAGGATGGGCGCCCGGCAAGATCTTGCCGGGCTGGCCCGTCGGCCCCGGCAAGATCCGCACCCGGCAAGACCACGCCACCCTGCCACCGCTCCAGCGCAACGACCAGCTTGTCGTTTAGCTGTTGTCCTCCTGGGTACGTGTCAGGTGCTAGCGGTGGATGGGCTTAAGCGGTGCTGATGGGACAGCCCCTTTTGCCGTCCCCAAGAAGCTAAGGGACACCTCAACGGAGCATTGAATGCTTTTGTCCCAAGCCGTCAGTGTTAGGTATGATAACACTGTAGCTACTTTTACACCTCATTTATGCCCTGTACGCCACTGTTGGTGACCCCTTCGAACGTATAAAAGGAGGCCCAAGGCGTAGCTACAGGAGGAGGGGATCTTCTCTAGCCCATTCTGCATGAGTAGCAGCTGAGTACTGTAGCGCTCCCAGAACTTGAGCTAGAACACATCTAATACAACCAAGCAGGAGTAGGGTTTTACGCATCTTTGCGGCCCGAACCTGGGTAAAATTCCCGCGTGTTGATCATCAGATCTGCTCTCTGTACAAACCCTTCCCCTTGCCGAATCGTAAAGGGATCCTCGCGATCCCATAGGTGTCGTTTCTCCGACATCTTTGGCGCGCCAGGTAGGGGGAAGAGGGTTGCGCGAACCTGATCTGGCGGTCAGCGCATCAGCTTCATCGTCCATGGCGACTTCGCTCTACTTATGGAAAGCTAAGTCCTAAAACTTTGATTGCTTTTTGTTGTGTAGCCTTATCCTTGATGGCAGTTTTGTATAACCTGTGCGCAAGGGAGCGCTCTAGAAACACTCTGCACTCCTGTTTGTTCTGGGTCCGCCCAACAACACAGATGCAGCTGCGTTTGTTTCTAGAACGTTAAGCTCCTGAAGAGGCGGCATTCTCGATAGGCTGCTAGACAGGACCCGATCCTAAGCGCCATCGACCAGAACGTGCGCATTCGAGGAGTATTCCAGCAAGCGCAGGGATTCATTATACAAAAATGCATTTGTTCAAGGAAAAGGCTCGATGAGTTTTATTTTCGGATTTCTGCGTAAACCCGTATGCTGAGGAGCCTTCCTGGGGCTAGTTGCGCTCCTAGTCGCCTCGAGTCCGCTCGGCGATGTGAGCAGCTGCACCAAAGCTGGGAAGGTAAACCTTTTCGGGAGGCGGCGTTCCCGGCAAGCTGCTAAGGACCCGTTCCTCAAAGCGCTGCTGACTGGAGCGTGCGCACCGGAAAGTGTTCCGGCAAGCAAGGGAACATTCGACAGAAGTCAAGATTTCAACAAGTTAATCATAAGCCAGAAGCTAATTAACTTGTTGTGCTAAAACGCTGTCGTGGCATTACATGCCCAATTAGTGTTGCAGGAATGCGCATGGAAGGCGGGCTCGGGGGCTGGCAGCGCCCTAGAGAGTAACCTTCTAGAGAGCCTGCCGGTCATCACCACGAGCGCGGCCTCGATATGCGAGATGCACAGCAGGAAAAGCTAAGTTACAAAAACTTGTGACAGCTACATTTCTTTTGCTGTCCTCACTTGCTCCTTACACCTACTTGCAAAGGAGCCTTCCCCGGGCCAATAACGCCCCTAGTTGTCTCGAGTCCGCTCGACAACTTAGGCGGCTGCACAGGCACCGGGAAGGTAAACCTTTTCGGGAGGCGGCGTTCCCGGCAAGCTGCTAAGGACACGTTCCTCCAAGCGCTGCCGACTGGAGCGCGCGCACCGGAAAGCTTTCCGGCAAGCATGGGTCGTCTTGATTGATTTTTCATCCTTGTACATTAATCTGCACGCGAAGGAACCTTGTCATGGTGAGCCCGCGCTCTAGTTTCGTCTCGAGTCCGCTCGGCAAACTTAGCAGCTGCGTTCTGACCCGGCAAGTCGCCTTGCCGGCGGCGGCGTTTCCAGCAGGCTGCTAAAGCCCCGCACCTAGAGCTCGCGGCAAACATGCGCACCGGCAAGGTTTTCAGACAGCGTAGGATATAAGATATATGCAAGGACGGAATTAATCAAGAGGGGAGCAACATTCATATATTGTATACATTACGATTGGCTTGACTAAGATTAATTATTCCTTTACATGCGCCATTGCAGCAAAGCCGAGAAAGCCAAGGGCGCCATGCTGAAGGCCGGTAAGACGGCAGTGAGGCATTCGCAGTAGACGGCAGCGACAGCAGGGATGATTGCACGAATCAAGCACCGCACCCGCAGTACCCTTTATGGGGAAGGCTCGGGGGCTGGCTCTTCGTCGCACGGTGTGGCACTCCCTTTCAGGCACACAACTCCCGCTGCCGTCCTGCTCTGTCTGCCCACGCTGCCGGCAAGCCCAAGGCCCGGCAAACCGCAAGCTCTCTTGCATCATCATCAGCGTGCAGTTAAAGTCATGAGTGACGGTTACTTCTCGCCGCGCGTGTACCGGTGCATGTTTTTGGGCCTAGCCCGGACAACACTGTGCATGCTTGTCCGGCCCAGGCCCGGGGGCTCCTGTCGGTGTAATGAACAGGGGGTGTCCATTACCCCTAGACATGCACCGGCAAGTTGCAGCCTCCAGGCGGGAAGGGCATGGCTGAGAAGACATCCACTCATAGAGCACAAAAGGGTTTTCCGGCAAGGGCTACTTGCCGGGAACAACGCCAAGCCTGCCGGGGGGCCACAGGCTCCGGCAGGGCCTCAAGCCCTTGCCGTAGAGACAGACGCACCCGGGGCAGAAGACATACCTTTAGTCCTTGCTGTCGAGCCTCAGGCTCCAGCATGGGCACATCACTTTGTTGCGCATGACCGGCAAGCTCAAAGACCGGCAAGCTCAAGACCAGCAAGATCAGAATTTCCGGGAAGCAAGCCTTCCTGGGAGAAGACCTCCAGGCAGGTCACCGAGAAGACCCGATGTTGGACTCCCGGCAAGATGCTTGCCGGAGGACAACTGGGAACAAGCACAAGAATAAAGTCAAGGAGGCATCCAAGACAAGGCAATAATCAGAAGACCGAAGGCTGGGCGCCCGGCAAGATCTTGCCGGGCTGGCCCGTCGGCCCCGGCAAGATCCGCACCCGGCAAGACCTCACCACCCTGCCACCGCTCCAGCGCAGCGACCAGCTTGTCGTTTAGTTGTTGTCCTTCTGGGTACGTGTCAGGTGCTAGCGGTGGATGGGCTTAAGCGGTGCTGATGGGACAGCCCATTTTGCTGTCCCCAAGAAGCTAAGGGACACCTCAATGGAGCATTGAATGCTTTTGTCCCAAGCCGTCAGTGTTAGGTATGATAACACTGTAGCTACTTTTACACCTCATGTTTGCCCTGTACGCCACTGTTGGTGACCCCTTCGAACGTATGAAAGGAGGCCCAAGGCGTAGCTACAGGAGGAGGGGATCTTCTCTAGCCCATTCTGCATGAGTAGCAGCTGAGTACTGTAGCGCTCCCAGAACTTGAGCTAGAACACATCTAATACAACCAAGCAGGAGTAGGGTTTTACGCATCTTTGCGGCCCGAACCTGGGTAAAATTCCCGCGTGTTGATCATCAGATCTGCTCTCTGTACAAACCCTTCCCCTTGCCGAATCGTAAAGGGATCCTCGCGATCCCATAGGTGTCGTTTCTCCGACAGGCCCCTCACATCACCGCAAACCCCTTAGTTGTATGACTCTGCAGAGCTACTATCGAGTACCGAGGGTGACACCTCGTGAAGTACTCATGATGCTAACTCTGTAGTGTAGCTAGTCGGTCATGGTTATCGAGGGTGATTCCTCCTTCACCACTCCCGACGATGACTCTGTCGTGCAACCCCTCAAGTGTGGGACCCTCGAGGGTGATTCCTCTAAGTCCACCTTGACGGTTTCATCGAGCGGGGCCCTTTGAGGGTGATTCCTCAGGTTCCGTCTTGATGTTTTATACACACAGTTACTATGACCTGGTTACAGAAACATGTTGGTGATGGGTCGGCCCTGAGGGGTACCAATGGTGTGATGATGATGAGGCGTGGACGGGCAGGAGAGGCCCTTGCCACACATCCTCGAGACGGGGCGACGAGACCGCACTTCATGGGTCGCGCTTGCCCCGCATTAATAAAATGCTAATGGGTTGGGTATTTGATCTGAGTTGGTCGTTGACCTTATTGCGCACCAAACCATCGCGTGGGAGAAGTTATGGGTACTCAGCGTCGTTGTATCAGCCGAAGCTCTTCGGACGTCAGCAATGGAGCGGCGCGCACCCGAGTGGCCTGGACGGTGCAGCTCTTGGACTAGAGTGTACTAGGGCTGACCTCGCCGCGTTCGCATCGTGCAGGAGCGCGTAGGGCAAGTGGGACCACCACCCCTGTGTGCTTAGGATTTAGACCGGCGGACTGGCCTCTCTGTTGAGCCTAGGTGGGGCGACGACGTGCTGATATCCCGAGGCCGGGCATGACCCAGGAAAGTGTGTCCGGCCGGAGGTGATCAGGCGTGTTGGAAATGCGGTGCACCCCTGTAGGGATGAATTCATCTATTCGAATAGCCTTGTCCACGGTAATAGGACGACTTGGAGTTGTACCTTGACCTTATACAACTATAACTGTGATTTAAATTTGAGATGAATGTGGCTCCGAGATTGCTTTCTCGCAGGGAGTCGAGGAAGAATCTCTGGGCGTGGTTACTTAATAAAATTTGCTACAATAATATTGCTATATATGAGATACCAGTCTACTCTCTTCTAATGCTGCAAGATGCTGAAGATGCTAGTCTTCGATAGGACTAGGCCTTCTCCCTATTCTTGCTTTCTGCAGTCAGTCCAGATATAACCCCGGCCCTTGATACTGATGCATACTTAGCATAGTTCTTTGTCCTATAAATGTATCTGCCAGACGTCCTTTGTCCCGAATGTTCTAGAGAGAAAAAGGTTTTCTTTGTTGCCACCAAGCCAACCCAAAAATATGAATATATAGGCTTTCTATAAGCCCGGGAAACTTCTTTTTGGTCTAGATACTTATTATGTAACATGGTTTTCCAAACACCATCCTCAGTAGGTAATTTGAACAATCGTTCAATAAGTAAGGCATCATTCTTGACCCGGAGGTCCTAAATGCCTAAACATCTCTAGTCTTTTGGTCGACGCACGACGCTTTTTCATGTGGTTAGATTATACTTTTCTATCACTTTGCACTACCAAAATGAAAGCACATATTCTCCCTTGGTGGTTTTGATAATTCATGATAACATACATTGTCTCTTGGACTAATGCTCTTATCTAGTGCATTTCAGATAAAGTCCATAGAAAGTGCTGACTAAGGATTGTGAGGAGCCTCCCCAAGTAGAAGAAGGAGATGGAATAGGATTGGCAAAGCTTCAAGCAAGAAGACTCTACATTTCACTTTGTGAGAAATCACTTTGAGTCTATAGGAAAGCCAATACTATTAAAAGGGGGTAAGGTATTGATGGTGAACAAAATGCTCTACGTGCACAAGTGATAGTCACCAAAAACACCCACAAACTCTTCCACAAAAGTCTTTCAAAAGCCTATCATGCAAAATCGGTGCCACCAATATTCCCCACTCGGCCCTACCGATTTTCACCTCAGACAGATCCCAGCCAAACCCTAGATCTTTGGTACAGCCGATTCTGCATCGGTGCCACCGAGTTTAGGTTGCCAACATTCTGTTGTCCCTTTTCTTCAATTGGAATTTCCGAGTTGTTTGGATCGGTGCCACCGAGTTTTGCAATCTGACCGTTGGTCACCTGATCGGTACTGACAATATTTATATATCGGTCTCACCGAGATTCGAAAGTTGCTACCTTTTGAGCAACTCGGTACCACCGAGTTTTACACTTCGGTGTCACCGAGTTGGTCATTATAGGTGTAACGGTTGGATTTTTGGAGATTCCTATATATGCCCCTTCACCACCACCCACTCGTAAGAGAAGCACTCAGAACTATTCCATACTTGCCCAATCCAATTTTCTGCGAGAGAGCCACCTACTCATGTGTTGAGATCAAGCCATTCCATTCCAACCATATAAATCTTGATTTCTAGCCTCCCCAAGTTGCTTTCCACCCAATCAATCTCTTCCACCAAAGCCAAATCTGTGAGAGAGTGATTGTGTGTTGAGGAGTCTATCATCTTGAAGCACAAGAGCAAGGAGTTCATCGTTACTATCGAGCCTATTACCTTTTGGAGGGTGGTGCCTCCTAGATTGGTTAGGTGTCGCTTGGGAGCCTCCTACTTCGTGTTGTAGAGTTGAACCAAGAAATTTGTACGGGCAAGGAGATCGCCTACTTCGTGAAGATCTACCCATAGTGAGGCTAGTCCTTCGGGGACGGAAGCCGTTATGGAATAGTCAAGGTTGCTACTTCGTGGACCCTTATGGGTGGAGCCCTCCATGGACTCTCGTGACCGTTAGCCTCCGTGGGTTGAAGACTCCATAAACGTGGATGTACGATAGCGCCACCTATCGGAACCACAGGAAAAATCCTTGCGTCTACAAATTGCGTTTGATCTTCCTATCCCTACTCTCTCTTACATGTGCTTGTCTTACTTTCCGCTGCCATACTTGTTGACTAGCATGTGTAGGGTGCATTAGACTTGTTATATATAATTGCTAAAACTGCCCACCAATTAACTTGGGAAAAGGTTAGGTTTTAATTCTTGCAAGTAGTCTATTCACCCCCCTCTAGACACACACTTCTAGTGATCCTACACAAAAAATCTAGATATGAAATAATTCAGCTTTTGAAAGACCCTTTTGGAAGTTGTAAATTAGAGAGCATGTAGAAAATCATGTTTGTGTGAATAAAATGATCAGAACCAGTCGTCCTTCAACAAAGAGTAACTTACCTTTTCAACTGCTCAACCGTTTCTCTAAGAGGTCTTCAACACTTTTCCACTCCGTTAGTGAGATGCCGATAATGAATCAAAATTACCAAATATTAAGTCGAAAATTGGCCTTGTGCATGACCAAACAGGTCAGCGTATTACACAACCATCTCTTTGGCTTCTCTCAACATAACAATTCAATTTTCTGGAAGTTAAATTTCATATCTCACATTTGCTCCAGAGCTAAAAGTAACATTTCCAGATTCCTAGCCTTATCCAGGTCATGTTCCATAGAAATAATAGTATCATTGGCATATTGTAACGATAGAGGTGCCCCATCCATGAGGTATGGCACTATTCATGTAATTTGACCATCATGTTTAGCGTGTTCAATCACATGTCAGCGACAATGTCATATAAGATTCAATATAAAGAGTCACCCTGGTGTAGTCCTTTTTGTGTGTGAAAGTAATAGGCTATGTCATCATTGACTTTGATAGCCCCACGACCTCCTTTAATGAATTTTTTGGTCCACTCACACCAGTTCTCATATAAACCTTTCATTCTCAAGATTTGTTGGAGAAATGACCATTTGACTTTATTGTATGTCTTTTCAAAGTCAGTCTTGAATAAAACTGCATTCGTGTTCTCCATTGCATCTTGTGATCTATCTCATGGAGGGTGGCTGCTCCATCGAGAATATTCCTTACTGCATGAAAGCACTTTGGGATGGTTGAATAACACAACCAGTTACTGTGTCAAGCCTATTAGTAGATACTTTGGTGAAGGTTTTGAACTTGGTATTAAGGAGGCACTGGTGCAGCGATGTGCTATACAAACGGTTTTTAACCCCTTTCCGCTACGAATGTTTAAATTATCGCCTTGCGTGTGTGGGCGATAGGGGGGTCCATCCCACATGACACGGAAAAATCCTCGGTGATGGTGACCGATGGTGCATACGTTCTACCAAATGTAATCGTGTGCGATGCAGGAACATATCACACATGCTATATTTTGGGCATACGTGTGGGACTGGGGATCAATCACACACGTCTATCATGAGTCAAATGCGTCTAATTGCTCATGGAAAACAAACGATGTTTGACCTTTAACCGTTTGCGAAACATTACCTAATCCACACGGGCCATCGTAGAAACTGTGTGTGATATCTGCATCATCGCACACGAGTTTTCTCTGGCAAGCATCTGCCATGCATAATATCATCGCACACGTTTCCCGAACGATTTACGTGTGGGATCGTCTTTGCATCGGGCACGGTTTCCTGTTGTCTCATGTGTGAGATAGGGTGCTATCGCAAACGATTGGGGAGATCATACGCACACATAGAAGTGCTGCAAATCGTCTACGATTTCTTATGTATCACAAAAGTTTCAGTTCATATCTCGTGTGCTTTTCCTGTAGATCACAGGCGGTTGCGCTATGAGTTGTGTGTGCTTTCTGTTCTGGATCGCACACGCTTAGTTGCTTGAACCGTGTGCGCTGAAATGGACAGGTTATTGTAAAATATCGCATTTGAATCACCCCGCGAAAGCAAATTCGCCGCAATATGCAATCGAACAAATAGTGTCCACATGAAGTACATTCATCATAATTCGCCACAATATGCAACTGAACAAATAGTGTCCATAGGAAGAAAATTCATAAAATTCACCACAATATGCAATTGAACAAATGCTAGCTAAATTCCACAAATGTATGACCGACATATGCAGTACATGATCATATGTATGAAATACGAAGACATGATCACATGGAAAACAATGCATCCATGCGTATATGTTTAGCTGATAACACTATACGAATGCATACTTATTCTTGGGAGATATGAATGCTGAAATCTTCGACATCTGGACTGGGCTTGATATAGTGTTTCACAAAGAAGGTGTTGATAAATTTCCTAATAGACATCAATTCATCTGCGGCGAGCGGTGCAGAGGTCATCGGTCCGAAGCTCAACTGCGGGATTTTTATATCAAAATGTGACATAGGTGTGGAGTAGAAGATAGTAATTAAGAAACAGACTTACTGGTTCTATTTTGTCAGCATTGGCACCACATTCAACATGTCTGCATAGGTTCATCATGTGTGCACAAATGTAGTATACACATAGGTTGGTCCCTTCTTGTTGTTGAGGACACTGAATTTTTTTGTACAGTATTAGTCATATATTTGCCCTGTTAGGAACAACCTAACCGGTGTAAGTTGTTTCTTTTTTTCTTTGGAGAGAAATAGAAAGAGGTTTACTTAGAAACTTGAACATTTGACTAGCATTTTTTGAAAATAACGGATTTCATTGTCTTACCAGAGAAATGATCACGTGCTGCAGAGCTAGTTGGCGGTCCAACCGTATCCCTCCTAAAGTTATGTTCTTTGACATTACACTGCAAATGAAGATGAATTTTCACATACTCAATTCTTGAACCAGATATGAACACAACATATTAACATCAAAGAATTCAATACCTATCCATGAAATCCTGAAGATGATTCATATATTGAGGCTTATTTGACTCCCTGAGAGAATCCAGGTAGTAAAGTGTGTTGCGTTTTGGAACAATGACCACCAAGATCCAGTGCTAGCTACAGTTTAAGAAAACCTTGAACTTACGAACTATGTCGAAAACTGAAAGACGATCAATGTATGCGTGGTTGTATATTTAACTTACCATTCATGATATGGCCACATGAAGAATTCTTCTACCTATAAATTCCACAAGATATTGGCGACATGTTCAATGGAATCCTTGCGTGTATCATTATTACATAAGAAATTGTCGTTTGTTAAATCAGGATCTATGAGATACGCATGCACCCTAAATGATCTCTGCATCGCCAATCCCCTGAGAGGAATACAAATACAATTAGCTTTTTTATTTACAGCCTTGTATGAAGAAGTTGATCAGAGTTTGTGAAGTACTTATAACATCAAGCATTTCACAAGAGTGACAGCAAGCTCATCGAAGTTGAAGAAGAGATGAAAGTCCTCGAATTCCACATTGATGGTACCCGAAAGGTGATTGAAATGCCTAATGTCGTAGTGCACTTGCAGAATGTTAGTATCTTCTCCTTTTGACATTCTGTCCATGCAATATTTATGTAACTTGTGACAAGTGGAACTGCACTCCTCAAAGTATTTGCCAACAAGAAATGATTGGCCATTCTTGTACTTACATGCTTCACATGGGTCTGCTTTATTCTTATATAGAGTCATGTCAATTTATTCATCGGCCATGCCATGGTTTTGCTCGAAGAGTCTTTGTAGTAGGATGCTCTGGTTCTCATCCTTCCTCTGTTTCTGTCATGTGTAATAACAAATTGCCAATTTTACAAGGAAGTTAAATATAAATACAACAGTCTTTGTAGTACAGGATGCACATCTGCAGTGTTTGAATGAGATCAAATTAATAGTAGCAGGTATGTACATGAACAAATTTTATAACATATTACTAGTGATATAAATTAAAATGGCACTCACAATCGTAGAACTGTGACAATGTATTAATCACATCCAAAATCAAATAGCACACGGGAAGTGTCTGAATAACACCTAATATAACAAACAATTTCTAACAACGAGAGTTAGGCTAACCTTCTTTGCACCTCCCAGAAACTTGCTCCCACTGTACCGAGATTCAAAAGCTTGTAACTTCATAGATGGAAATTGATGTTGACCATGAACAGGTGGGTCTTCAGCTACCCCGCTCCATTCCTTGGAAGTGATTGTCCTAGGGAGCTACAAGAGAAAGAAATGGCTCAAATTGGCCCGCTACTTTAAAATCTCCAATTCCAAACCAAAACCCTAAGCCTAGTTGAGCCAGAGAGAAGAGAGAGGAATACCTGGCTAGTGAGAGATTCTTCAGAGGAGGAGATACCGCTTGAGTGGTGACGAGGATATGTACTTAGG
This sequence comes from Elymus sibiricus, assembly GCA_039707655.1. Lineage (NCBI taxonomy): Eukaryota > Viridiplantae > Streptophyta > Magnoliopsida > Poales > Poaceae > Elymus > Elymus sibiricus. Next base: position 194,696,785 of record CM077663.1, on the reverse strand, counting down.
GTAGGGTATTAGGCCTGTCCTACATACCCCACCTAAGTACACCACATTGGAGGACTACAAGACTACAAGACTACAAGAGAGATTCCGACTGAACTAGCCATGGAATATGAGTCACTCGACATATGTTCACTCGGAAGACCCCTCCTACACTCGACAGTAAACTCTCACTCGGAGCGGTCGCCAATCACTCGACTGCAGAAGACCGGGAGTCTCCCCAGGGAGGCCAACGGGCAGGCGTTACGCTCGCCGCCTTAACTGGCATTTATTGTATACGTTACCAGTAACGTCCCCCTTTACTCCCCACAATCAATCCCTTAGATGCCGGACGTTTATGAGGGGCAGCGCACTCTATATAAGCCACCCCTCCCCACTGGCACAAGGGTTCGCGATCCTTTGTAAACACAACGCACGTATCACTCGACAGAGTAAGCTCCCCGGAGCACCTGAGACGTAGGGCTGTTATCACTTCCGAGTGAGGCCTGAACTCATACATCTGTGTGTACACCCTCGCCGTAGCTAGGACTCTGCCCTCTCCTTTCGTACCCCTACCATCTACTGTCAGGCACGTTCCCACGACAGTTGGCGCCCACCGTGGGGCAGGCGTCTAAGCGACTTCCGGCGAGGTTGCAGTTTTTCATCTTCACCATGTCTCCCAACGGCGGTTTGATCCTGGGCTGCGAGATCCGTCTCGGTGCGTTCACCTTCATCGCCGACGACTCCGCATGGCTCCAGGAAGCCCCTCTCGACGTTGAGGCTCTCCCCGTCCGCGGGGCGACGCACTTCAGCACGAGTTCATGCGGCGTTCTCCTTCGTCAGTCGTCGACCTCGTACATGTCGGCTCCAGCGTCGTCCACTCTCCCCGCTGTTCGTCGCCGCAAGCGATCCGGTCGTTCGCGGCTCCAGCGATGGGTGAGGCACGCGGCGACGCGCCAGGCGTCGACTCCGCAGATCGCGGCGATCGAGCCCGCTGAGCCACTTCACGGCGCGTTCGACTCGGCATCAGATTCATCCGAGCTCCCTTCCGAGTGCGAGAGCTGCGATCCTGCAGCAGAAGTTTTCATGGCGGGTTCTCATCAGAGCCCACCCGGCTATGGCCGTGGCGGCCGCGAACGTGGGGGCCCGTCGAATGATCAGCAGCGCAGGGATGAAGAGGTCCTCCAAACCCCCATCGTCGGCACGACTGCAGAAGCCCAGGCTCTGGAGGCTGCGTGTCTCGCCACCTTGGCAGAGCGCACGCGCCTCGAGGAGATGCAGAGGTCACTCGACGAGCGCACTCGACAGCGCCGCGAGCGTCAGTTGTTCCCACCAGTCGACGACAATCGTCAGGTATACCGTACTCCGATCCAGAATGTTGCAGCGGCGGCTAGGATTGCAGATTCTATACAGCCGTCCGATTCAGAGGCCGGCAGAGGACTCGAGCAGATCCGAACCCTGCTTGGGGCGGCTCGACAGCAGAACTCCGCTGTCTCTCAGTCGCGCAACAGGATTCCCAGCAAATCAGGTAGAGCAGACACAGTCCAATCGGCCCATAGTCCAGGGTCACCTCAGCGTCGCAGAGGCAGATATTACCGCGACGATCAGTACAGAGATCAGAGGCGAGATCAGTTTGCTCCTCAGCATCACCGTGATGACCACCGTCGAGTGCCTACTCCTCCGCGGAGTGGTCCATACGTGCCCCGGCACTATGATGACAGGCGCCCGTACGGTGACGAGCGGGACCCTGAGTTTGACGCGAGATCCGTTCTCGTTCAGAACCGGGTCGACAGAGGTAGATACAACAGAGGTGGCTATCACAGAGATTTTCCGAGTGGCAGTGGTACAACTGTTTCTGGTCCAGAGTGTTTCAGCAGAGCCATCCGATCTGCTGAGATTCCCCCCAACTTCAGGTTGGCGGCTGGGATTAGCAAATTCACTGGCGAGTCGAAGCCGGAAACATGGCTAGACGATTACCGAGTGGCTGTTCAGATCGGCGGAGGCAACGACAACGTGGCTATGAAGCATCTGCCCCTGATGTTGGATGGTCCGGCCCGGGCATGGCTTAATCAGTTGGCTCCTTCTAGCATCTATTGCTGGGAGGATCTTGCCCGAGTGTTTGTCAAGACCTTCGAAGGCACCTGCAAGCGCCCTGCCGGTTTGCTCGAGTTGCAGCACTGTGTCCAGAAGCCGAATGAGACCTTGAGGGATTACATTCAGCGGTGGACCACTCTTCATCACACGGTGGAAGGTGTTTCCGAGCACCAGGCTGTTTGCGCCTTCAAGGCCGGAGTCAGATACAGAGAGCTCTATTTGAAGTTTGGTCGGACAGGAGATATGTCCCTGAGCAAGATGATGGAGATTGCCACCCGATACGCCAACGGCGAGGAGGAGGATCGCCTCCGCAGTGGCAAGGGTAAAGCAGTCGACAGTAATCCCGGCGGCGGAAATTCCAGTCGGAAGCAAAAGCGTAAAGCTGACGGCTCTGTCCAGGCAGAAGTAGCCGCTCTGGCGGCGAAAGGGAAAGTGAAGCCAAAGGGGCAGTTTGTTCAGATGAAGTCCAAGAACCAGTCGACAGATGTCCTGGATATGCCATGTCCCATTCACTCACGGAAGGATGAAGAAGGCAACTTGATCCTGTCAAAGCATACCACTCGACAGTGCCGATTGCTGATCCAAGGGTTCAAGGGAGAGCAGTCAAGTGACAAAGATCCTGAGAAAGAAGAGGACGGAGATAAAGAAGACTTTCCTGAGATCAATGCCACATTGGTGATTTTTGCCGATGTAGAAAGCAAGAGTCGATTGAAGGTCATCAACAGGGAGGTCAACATGGTTGCCCCAGCTACCCCCGAGTACCTCAAGTGGTCCCAGACAGCTATCACCTTCGATCAGTCGAACCATCCCGCTCATGTCCCTACCCCAGGTCGACAGGCGCTGGTGGTGGATCCGGTGGTAGGAGGCACTCGGCTCCGCAAAGTTCTCATGGATGGAGGAAGTGGCTTGAATATTCTGTACGCTGATACCCTCAAATGGATGGGCATTCCGATGTCCAGGCTCAGCGAAAGCAATATGCAATTCCACGGGGTCATCCCTGGGAAGAAGGCCAAGTCACTCGGATAGATTGCGCTGGATGTGGTGTTCGGCACTGACAAGAACTTTCGCAAAGAGAAGCTGACGTTTGAGGTTGTAGACTTCAAGAGTGCATATCATGCCATCCTTGGCCGTCCAGCGTATGCACGTTTCATGGCCCGTCCGTGTTACGTGTATCTCAAGCTGAAGATGCCCGGGCCCAAGGGTGTGATCACAGTCACAGGCAATCGACAGAGGGCTGAGGAGTGCCTCCAACAGGGCTCCAAGATCGCCGACATGCAGATGGCTGTAGTCGAGTTAGAAGAGTACAAGAAGACTGCTGATCCCGCTGATCTGTTGCGTTCCAAGAAGCCCACCACCGAGTCAGCTTTTCAGTCGGCAGGAGACTTGAAGCAAGTGCACATTCACCCGACAGATCCTACTGCTGCTCCGACCAACATCTCAACCACACTCGACAGCAAATAGGAAGCCAAGCTCATCCAGTTCCTCCGTTAGAACTGGGACATCTTTGCATGGAAGCCCGCTGACATGCCTGGTGTACCCAGGGGACTGGCTGAGCACCGTCTGAGAGTTGATCCGAAGGCCAAGCCTGTAAAAGAACACTTGCGCCGGTCGGCAACAGAGAAGCGGAAGGCAATCGGCGAGGAGGTGGCTCGACTCTTGGAGGCCAAGTTCATTCGCGAGGTCTACCACTCCGAGTGGCTTGCGAATGTCGTCATGGTCCCCAAGAAGGACAAGTCGCTCCGAATGTGTATAGACTTCAAGCATATCAATCGGGCCTGCCCGAAGGATCATTTCCCGCTCCCCCGCATCGACCAGATTGTGGACTCGACTGCGGGGTGCGAGCGTTTGTCTTTTCTCGATGCATACTCTGGCTACCATCAGATCCGTCTGTTTGGTCCAGATGAAATAAAAACGGCCTTCATCACCCCTTTCGGGTGTTTCTGTTACATCACCATGCCTTTTGGTCTGAAGAATGCTGGCGCTACTTTCATGGGCATGATTCAGAAGTGTCTCCTCGACCAGATCAGTCGGAATGTCGAGGCCTACATGGATGATATCGTAGTCAAGTCTCACAAAGGTTCCGACCTGCTGATTGACTTGGCGGAAACATTCGCCAACTTAAGAAGATATGACCTCAAGCTGAATCCAACCAAGTGTACTTTTGGAGTTCCGGGTGGAAAGTTACTCGATTATCTCGTTTCCGAACGAGGAATCGACATCAACCCCGAGAAGATCGGTGCCATCGTCCGAATGAAACGCCCTGAGCGTATTCACGATGTCCAGAAGCTTACTGGTTGCCTGGCAGCGCTGAGCAGATTCATTTCTCGTCTCGGAGAGAAGGCACTCCCTTTGTATCGACTGATGAAGAAATCCGATACGTTCGAGTGGAATTCAGAGGCAGAAGCAGCGTTTGTCCAGCTCAAAGCCCTGCTCTCCACCCAGCCGGTGCTTGCCGCTCCACACAGCAAAGAACCCCTGCTCCTGTACATTGCAGCCACCAATCAGGTCGTCAGTACAGTTCTTACTGTCGAGCGAGAAGAAGAGGGCAAGGCCTACAAAGTCTAGCGCCCAGTTTATTACATCTCTGAAGTGTTGACTCCTTCTAAGCAAAGGTACCCACATTACCAGAAGCTTGTCTATGGTATATACCTATCAGTGAAGAAAGTGGCGCACTATTTTCAAGATCACTCAGTCTCAGTCGTCAGTGATGCGCCTTTGAATGAAATCCTCAACAATCGAGACGCGACTGGTCGAGTGGCCAAATGGGCCATTGAACTTCTTTATTTTGATATCAAGTTTGAAGCGAAGAAAGCCATTAAATCTCAAGCACTTGCTGACTTCATGGCCGAGTGGATAGAACAGCAGCAGCCAGTCCGGATCCACTCGGAACACTGGACCATGTTCTTTGACGGCTCGAAGATGCTGAACGGTTCTGGTGCTGGTGTGGTATTGGTGTCTCCCAAGGGCGATAAACTCAGCTATGTCCTCCAGATTCACTTTGATTCCTCCAATAATGAAGCTGAGTACGAAGCACTCCTTTACGGGTTGCGTATGGCCATCTCGCTCGGCGTCCGTCGCCTGATGGTATACGGTGACTCGGATTTGGTGGTCAATCAAGTGATGAAGGAGTGGGATGTCAGAAACCCCGCCATGACCGGATATTGCAATGCAGTAAGAAAGCTTGAGAAGAAGTTTGAGGGTTTGGAACTCCATCACGTTCCCCGAGTGAAGAATCAGGCAACTGACGAACTGGCAAAAATCGGCTCCACTCGGAAGCCTGTGCCCAGCAATGTGTTCCTGGAGCATTTGCACTCTCCTTCGGTACAAGAGGACCCCTTCACCGAAGAGCCCCCGCAGCCTATAAGCGCCTCCAATCCGACTGAAGTTGATGTCCCAGCAATCATAGATCTGGTCAGTGAGATTCTGGTGATAACTCCCAATTGGACGGTGCCCTACATCGCGTACATCCTCAAGCGAGAACTTCCAGAAGACAAAGTTGAAGCTCGACAGATTGTCCGCAGATCCAAAGCTTTCACTGTTATGAATGGACAACTCTACAGAGAGAGCGTAACCGGCGTGGCTCAGCAATGCATTTCTCCCGAAGAAGGTCGACTGATTCTGGAGGAAATTCACTCGGGAACTTGCGGCCATCATGCGTCCTCTCGGACGATTGTTGCCAAGGCCTACCGAGCTGGTTTCTTCTGGCCGCGCGCCAATGAGATGGCTAAGGATATTGTGCAGCACTGTGAAGGATGCCAATTCTATGCAAACTTGTCGCACAAGCCTGCGTCTGCCTTGAAGACCATCCCACTCGTCTGGCCGTTCGCTGTATGGGGATTGGATATGATCGGACCTCTCCGCACGGGGCAGAGTGGTTTCACGCACCTTCTGGTAGCAGTCGACAAGTTCACTAAATGGATTGAGGCCAAGCCTATCAGGAAGCTGAATTCTCGCACAGACATCAAATTCATGAGGGAAATAATATTCAGATACGGTGTTCCCCATAGTATCATCACGGACAATGGTTCTAATTTTGATTCGGAAGAGTTCAGAGCCTTTTGCTCCTCTCAAGGCACTCGGGTGGATTACGCATCCGTTGCGCACCCCCAGTCAAACGGTCAGGCCGAGCGAGCAAATGGCCTTATCCTTCAAGGGTTGAAGCCTCGACTCATGCGCGAACTCGATCACGCAGCTGGAGCTTGGGTTAGAGAATTACCGTCTGTTCTGTGGGGCTTGAGGACAACTCCAAATCGGTCAACTGATCGCGCTCCTTTCTTCATGGTGTATGGGGCTGAAGCTGTCCTGCCGAGTGATGTTCTTCACAATTCTCCTCGGGTGGACCTTTACTCGGAGGTTGAAGCTGAGCAAGCACGCCAGGATGCTGTGGATCTCCTTGAAGAAGAGCGGGAAATGGCTTTGATCCGGTCAACTGCATACCAGCAAGATCTGCGTCGCTTCCATGCAAGGCACGTCAGGAGTCGGACCTTCCACGAAGGTGACCTCGTGCTCCGAGTGGATCAGCAGCGGCCTCACAAGCTAGCCCCCGCGTGGGAAGGCCCTTTCGTCGTCACCAAGGCACTGAACAATGGAGCCTACCACCTCTTCAATCTCAAGAAGAACGCTGACGAGCCACGGGCCTGGAACGCGGATTTGCTTCGTCGGTTCTACACCTAAAGGTTGATCTGTCTGATGTAATAAGAGTAAACTGTTTTGATTATCAAAGATACGACTCCTGCAGTCTTTTGTCGATTCCGATCGCACAATTCTGAGTTCAAGAATACTCCGAGTGCGAGCAATTTTCCACTCGGGGGGCTTAGCCGCGATTCCGCATCGCCTAAGTTTAAATCTATTCCGAGTGATGGGCGATCCTCACACTCGGGGGCTTAGCTGCGACTCCGTGTCGCCTAAGTTCAGAACCTCAACGAGTGAACGGCATCGCATTCACTCGAAAGCTTAGCCGCGATTCCGCATCGCCTAAGTTTAAATCTACTCCGAGTGATGGGCGATCCTCACACTCGGGGGCTTAGCTGCGACTCCGTGTCGCCTAAGTTCAGAACCTTGTCGAGTGAATAACTTCACTCGAAAGCTTAGCCGCGATTCCGCATCGCCTAAGTTTAAATCTACTCCGAGTGATGGGCGATCCTCACACTCGGGGGCTTAGCTGCGACTCCGTGTCGCCTAAGTTCAGAACCTCGTCGAGTGAATAACATCACTCGAAAGCTTAGCCGCGGCTCCGCATCGCCTAAGTTTAAATCCACTCCGAGTGATGGGCGATCCTCACACTCGGGGGCTTAGCTGCGACTCCGTGTCGCCTAAGTTCAGAACCTCGTCGAGTGAACAGCTTCGCATTCACTCGAAAGCTTAGCCGCAATTCCGCATCGCCTAAAGTTCAAATCTACTCCGAGTGATGGGCGATCCTCACACTCGGGGGCTTAGCTGCGAATCCGTGTCGCCTATGTTCAGAACCTCGTCGAGTGAATAGCTTCGCATTCACTCGAAAGCTTAGCCGCGATTCCGCATCGCCTAAGTTTAAATCTACTCCGAGTGATGGGCGATCCTCACACTCGGGGGCTTAGCTGCGAATCCGTGTCGCCTAAGTTCAGAACCTCGTCGAGTGAACAGCTTCGCATTCACTCGAAAGCTTAGCCGCGATTCCGCATCGCCTAAGTTTAAATCTACTCCGAGTGATGGGCGATCCTCACACTCGGGGGCTTAGCTGCGACTCCGTGTCGCCTAAGTTCAGAACCTCGTCGGGTGAATATCATCGCATTCACTTGAGAGCTTGGTTGCGAATCCGCTTTGCCCAAGTTAAAACGCTACTCCGAGTGACGAGCGATCCTCTCACTCGGGGGCTTGGCTGCGAATCCGCTTCGCCCAAGTTAAAACGTTACTCCGAGTGATGAGCGATCCTCTCACTCGGGGGCTTGGCTGCGAATCCGCTTCGCCCAAGTTAAAAACATACTCCGAGTGACGAGCGATCCTCTCACTCGGGGGCTTGGCTGCGAATCCGCTTCGCCCAAGTTAAAACGCTACTCCGAGTGACGAGCGACCCTCTCACTCAGGGGCTTGGTTGCAAATCCGCTTCGCCCAAGTTAAAACGCTACTCCGAGTGATGAGCAATCCTCACACTCGGGGGCTTAGCCGTGATTCCGCATCACCTAAGTTATAAACTACTCCGAGTGATGAGCGATCCTCACACTCGGGGGCTTAGCCGTGATTCCGCATCACCTAAGTTATAAACTACTCCGAGTGACGAGCAATCCTCTCACTCGGAGGCTATCTGCGAACCAGTCTTCGCCTAAGTTCTGATACTCACTCCCGAATGACGAGCGGTCCTCTCACTCGGGGGGCTTAGCTGCGAGTCAGTCCTCGCCTAAGTCCGAAATCAATCAAACAAATTTAAGACCCCTGCCGATGTCGCCGCCACTCGACAGCGGTCTCGGGGACTACACCCAGTGGGTGCACTCCGCGTGCCCCCACTGGACCAGAAACCACTCGACAAGACCTGATCTGCTCGAGAGGAAATCAAGCAAAGGACAGGAAATCAAGCAAAGGACTGAAAAACAAATTCAGATAAATCCAGAGTATTCAGCATGGATAAAAGTTGCCCATGCAAATGACGAAAGTACTCGGGCCCAAGACCCGAAAGAAGTTTTAACGATACACCACCACTCGGCATACCGAGGCAAATTAAAGTTTTTGATCACCAGCAAAGTTTTTTCAAGCTCCAGTGGGACTCGCAGGCTCGACGAAGGTGTCCAGGTCGATCCCGTCAGCGATCCGAGTGGCCGCTTCGATGAAGGTCTCCATGAAGTCCTGGAACTGGAGCTTCTTTGTGTTGGCCACCTGAAGTGCTTTCAGTTTGTCCTCCTTGACCTCCTTGCAATGGACCCTGACGAGTGAGAGCGCTATGTCAGCTCCGCAGCGTGCAGCAGATTTCTTCCATGCCTGCACTCGACCAGGGAGCTCGTCAAGCCGAGTCATCATTGACTCGAGGTCAGCCTGAAGTGAGTCTTCCGGCCACAGCTCCTTGTCGACCTTCTCCATCGCACCTCGCAGTCGAGCGACGTACTCCCAGAGGCCTGCGACTCGAGCTTCAAGCCGGAACATGTTCATAGCCACAGCATCTCCGACAGGTGACTTGGAAGGGTCCAGATTGGGCTCGACCGCCTCGGTCTCCTTCTCGAAGTCCTTGCAGAATTCTACATGAAGAAGATGGAAAGAATTAGTCATGATACTGTTCCTTGAAAATCAACGGAATTCACTCGACTGGATGAAGTGGGGATTAACGGAATTCACTCGACTGGAGAAAATTACCTTCAAGCAAAACATACATCTTCTGGGCGTAATCCCCCAGATAGGTCTCCAAGCCCTTTGCTCCCTTGGTTGCATGGTCAAGCCTTTTGCTCCAGTCAGCTCGCTCCTGCTTCAGCTTCGTGTTCTCTTCCTCAAGCTTGCTGGCCGCGGCGAGCCTCTTCTCGACAGCTTCAGTCTTCTCCCTCGCCGTCTTCTGAGCATCGGCGAGTGATCTGTCTTTGTCCTCCAGCGCCTTCTTCATGATATCTAAAGCAATAGCATTGTTGAGTCGCGCTCGGAGTTGACGGTTTTCAGCACGCACGTCTGCTCGAGTGGAGTCACTCGGTTCAAAGATAGAAGAAACAAATAATGAAGTACTCGATCAACAAAGTTTACCTCCTGAAGCCTTCAGATCAGCTTGCGCACGCTCCAGGTCTCTCCTCGCCAGTTCCAAGTCGAGCTGAAGCTGAGTCTTCTCCTTCTCCAAGTCAGCGTATCGAGTACCGAGCTCACAGGCCTTCTGAGATCAACGACAAAAACAATTCAGTGGACAGAAATATGGGCTTCGAATTCAAGTTCTAAGACTCCCGCCGACTGCCCGCAGTCGACGGCAGTCTCGGGGACTACACCCAGTGGGTGCTCTCAGCGTGCCCCCACTGGAATGGTATCCACTCGGAACGGTCCGCCCGATCCGAGTGACGGCCAAACATAAAAAAAAAACAAGGCAAAAGTTCTAAGACTCCCGCCGACTGCCCGCAGTCGACAGCAGTCTCGGGGATTACACCCAGTGGGTGCACTCAGCGTGCCCCCACCGGAACGGTATCCACTCAGAACGGTCCGCCCGATCCGAGTGACGGCCGAACAAAAAAAAAAGAGATTGTCCACTCGACCAGGTCAGCCCTAGCCGAGTGCGTGACAAGCGATTACCAGCCGACAGACAGAAAACACCCAGCGGGTGCAGAAGTCAAGTCATGGTAGACGGAAAGCGACACAATCAAAAAGCACACTTACAAGTGCACTTACTTGGACGTTCGCCCGAAGCGCTGAGCTAGCGTCGTAAGCCAGCTTGCTGGCCTCGTACGCCTCCTTCGTACGCCGCATCATATGTTCGGCCTGCATCATCGCCTCCTTAGCAGCTCCAGTCTGATCTTCTAGAACACGGTGCAGAGAGAAGATGGTCTGTGAAGGGAGCGGCGATGTAGTCGGAAGGACTGGCGCTTGCGAGGCTGGCGCTTGCGAGACAGGCGCTTGTGGCAGACTGGCGAGCTCCACAGCCATCTGGGTCGGTGCTGTAATCGGTTCAGTCGGAGACGGGACTGCGGGGTCGGTATCCATTGGCTCTGCATGTCACCAGTCGATATATCACATGACTGCCGAATGGTTTGAGAAGAATGTCAAATGACAATATGCCATACCTTGGCGAGAAGTAGCTGCGTCCGGCGTGTTCTTCTCCGCGCTTTCCTCTCCTCGCCCCGACGATGTCACCGAGGTAGCGGCCCTGACGATCAAGATCCACTCGGTCAGCAAAAATATGAAGTTCAGCAACAAGTTAAGCGAAGAGCAAGGATACTTACGTTGAAGCAATCGGTACGTCAACCTTGATTCTGGGGAGAGCCTTCCGGGGCTTGGTGGTGGTGACCTTGGGCTGCTTGGCAACCATTTCAATCGGCTCTGGCGTCGACGTCCGACTGCGCTTGGAGCTCCTGGTGGTCGACCCCCCGGCCCGACCCCGGTCGAGTGTTGGGTCATGACGCTGCTTGGAACGCCCTTCAGTACGCGGAGGAGACACGACTTCAACTTCATCGCTCCCCGACGAGTCGTCACCGTTGCCTTCGCTGTCCTCGGCGTAGCTAATGCTGTCACTGTCGCTCTCGCTCCCCGCTCCTTCAAGGTTCGGACCGCCATTCGGCACGGGTGAATACATGTTTGTGAGCTCCTGCAAAGATTCAAGTCAGTCAGCTGAAGACATATTCACTCGACAAGATACAAAAGCAATCGACAATGACATGACTCACCACATTCGGTGGGTTCGCAGCTGAGAAAGGCGATACTCTTTTGGAACCCCGGGGGTTGTCTCGCGCACCAGTGATGCCGCGCAGCCATAGCGTGATGGTTTCCCCTGAAACATCTTCCGGGTGGGTACGAGTGGTATCGTCGACTCCTGAGTAATGCCACATCGGATGGTCCCGCGCCTGGAGCGGCTGGATCCGTCGACCCAGGAACACCTCCAACAGATCCAAGCCGGTCACTCCATCACGAATCAGATTCACAACACTGTTCATCAAGATCCCCACATTGGCCTTCTCTTCCTCGGCCACTGTCAGAGATGGGGGCGCAGTGGGTCGATCCAACGTGAAGGGAGGAAGGCCGGTCGACATGTTTGGGGACGCGACGTCGTGGCAGTAGAACCAGGTCGACTGCCAGCCCCGCACCGACTCCGGAAGGGTGAGCGCTGGGAATGCACTCCCCGTCCTCTTCTGAAGACCCAAACCCCCGCATAGCTGGATGACGTTGGTCCTATTATCACTAGCGCGGGCCTTCTTTACCGACTGAGAACGGATGGTAAAGATGTGCTTGAACAGACCCCAGTGGGCGGGACAACCCAAGAAACACTCACACATCGTCACGAACGCAGCGAGGTACGCAATTGCGTTGGGAGGAAAATGATGCAACTGAGCTCCGAAGAAATTCAGAAAACCGCGGAAGAAGGGATGCGGGGGCAGAGCAAAACCTCTCTCCAAATGGGTGGTCAGGAGGACCCGCTCGCCCTCGCGCGGCTCCGGCTCCGCTTCCGTCCCCGGCAACCTCCACGACCCGGCCGCAATCAGGCCGTCAGCGATGAGCTTCTCCACGTCCAACGCCGTCACGGTTGACGGCAGGAAATCGCCCTGCATCCATCCGGGTGGCGCTGCGGCCCGGGCGCTCGAGGGTTTCTTCCCCTTCGTCGTCTTCTTGGGCGCCATTGTCGCAGCAGCGAGCGGATTCGATCTGAGCAGCGCGGCGGCGGAGCAGAAGAAGCGGAGGAGACGAGGGGAAAATGAGCGCACTGTCGCAAATTCCCCTCCCCTCTCGTTTTTTATGTCCGTCGACTCGAGTCACTGACTCGTGGGCCCGCCAAATCCCGGTGTATCCCACTAACGGAGGAGCCGCAATATGTGGCGATAACGGTGGCGCGAGGATCGAGGAGACGCTTCCCCGTCGGTTGCGTCATCCCTGCTCGGCGCGCGTTCCCCGAAATTTCGAATCCCGCGAAATCCAGGCCGGACAGAGCGTCCTGTCACATCTGAAGATCCTGTTGACCATTCGGACTCGAACCTGCATCTAAATTCACTCGGAAGAGCCGACAAGCTGAATAGATCAAGGCAGAAGTTGGAAGGCCCAGTCGTCACAGGTATCGGAAAAATCTCGAAGCTCATTCGGAACGTTGAGTTCGACAGAACCTGCACTGCACCTTCTCCACTCGAGCCCTGATCCATTCGGGGACTAATGACGAGGATATGTACTTAGGGTAGGGTATTAGGCCTGTCCTACATACCCCACCTAAGTACACCACATTGGAGGACTACAAGACTACAAGACTACAAGAGAGATTCCGACTGAACTAGCCATGGCATATGAGTCACTCGACATATGTTCACTCGGAAGACCCCTCCTACACTCGACAGTAAACTCTCACTCGGAGCGGTCGCCAATCACTCGACTGCAGAAGACCGGGAGTCTCCCCAGGGAGGCCAACGGGCAGGCGTTACGCTCGCCGCCTTAACTGGCATTTATTGTATACGTTACCAGTAACGTCCCCCTTTACTCCCCACAATCAATCCCTTAGATGCCGGACGTTTATGAGGGGCAGCGCACTCTATATAAGCCACCCCTCCCCACTGGCACAAGGGTTCGCGATCCTTTGTAAACACAACGCACGTATCACTCGACAGAGTAAGCTCCCCGGAGCACCTGAGACGTAGGGCTGTTATCACTTCCGAGTGAGGCCTGAACTCATACATCTGTGTGTACACCCTCGCCGTAGCTAGGACTCTGCCCTCTCCTTTCATACCCCTACCATCTACTGTCAGGCACGTTCCCACGACAAGTGGTCAATCGAGGAGACCATGGCGTCCGCGACGGTCGGATGCGAGAGGGAGAGATGTGGCACGAGGGGATGGTAACATGAGAAATGTGGCCCTTGCGGGAGGCAGATATTTCGGTGGTCGGCGAAATTTTTGCTAGGTCCACGGAAACTTGGCACGCAAAGATTCACCGGACACGGTTTTTCTGCTTTTAGCGTGTGCGATGATATAGAACATACAAAATTTTACCCCTCCCCACGTATTCCCTGGTTATAGTGCACATCCACGTCATTGCATAATTTAACATCAGCTACTAACTTGGGTATACAAATTAGCGGACACATAGCTCGCAGTTACTAAACCGAGCAAGTTTACTAAATAATCAAGCTTCTTGAACTAGACATAGCCCTAACAAAAGACCGGCTCTCTAAACAAAGGATATTAGTACTACACATAATTTTAACAAAGACGTCGACGAGCCGCCTCCCTATGCCTTGCCGATGTTCGATGAGATGTCGACGACTTGTCCGGGCGACATTCCGCCGGTGCTAAACTCCGCGTCCCCCAGGCTGAATTCGACCATGGCGACGTCCTCGTCCTCGGCTTTGCCCTCGTCATGGCATCGCCCTCATAGTTGTAGCACTCGTAGTAGTGGCGCGCCAGAGCTCGCGTTGGTACTCCACCGCTGATTCCTCGACAGACAGGCGCTTCTCGACTTCCTCCTGAGCCACGCGCAACTCCTCCCAACGCTCATCGCTCTCGGACGGCTCCCGCATCTCCAGCTCTAGCCTGGATATCTCGTGGGGAAGGGGATCCATGGCCTCTTTGGACGTGTGGTGCATGCTGGATTCCGAGAAAGCCTGGAGTATCTTGGCGTGGGCATTCTCGATATTGGCCCACATGGCCTCGACCCAGGCCAGGGCGACCTCGGCGGCACGGTATGCTTCCCGAGCGCTCTTGGCGTTTGCAGTCGCGATACTTGTGATATGTGTTGAGTTTTCCGCGAAGAGGAGCCAGTGATGCAGCATCGTATAGATAAGTATTTCCCTCGGCGAGAACCAAGGTTATCGAACCAATAGGCGTAGCACGCAACCCCCGTCTTCAGCGACTGCACACAAAGAAGAAAACACTTGCACCCAATGCGGGCAAGAGGGTTATCAATCCCCTTGGACTCGCTATTTGCAAGCAAATGAAGTGTGTAGCTGATAGTTGAATAACGTAAATCACAAAATAAAATAAAAGTAAATACATGGAAGCAAGGTAATGTAAGCTTTTGTAAATATATAAGTGAATAGACCCAGGGCCCGTAGTTTTCTCTAGTGGCATCTCTCATGTAGCAGGCATGTGGTGGGTAAACAAATTACTGTTGGGCAATTGATAGAAAAGCGCATAGTTATGCAATATTTATTCACGGCAATGATCATATGTATATAGGCATCACGTCCATAAGAAAATAGGCCGAATTCTGCATGCACCTATTACTATTACTCCACATCGAGAGCGCTTCTATGCTTGCCTCTCTAAGTATTAAATTCATGACAAACAGAGTAATGCTTGGAAAATGATGACATGATGTAGACAAAGAAAACTCAATCAATATGAATTAACCCCATCGTTTTATCCTTAGTGGTAACAATACAAAGACGTGTCTTGTCCCCTTCTGTCATTGGGATATAGAGCATAACCAGATTGAACCCACTACAACGCACCCATCTCACTAAAGAAATATCACTCTAGTTGGCCAAACTATTTCAATAGATCGGAGAGATTTACAAAGCTATAATAATCATGCAAATAAGAATCATAATAGAATTTAGAGAAGACTCAAATCTTTTTCATGAATAATCTGAAACATAAACCCACAATTCATCGGATCCCAACAAACACACCGCACAAAGTGATTACGTCGAATAGATCACCGTGAAGATGCGGTAAACTTTGTATTGAAGATCAAGAGAGAGATATAGCCATCTAGGTACTAACTACGAACCCGTAGGTCTGCAAGGAACTACTCACACAATCACCATGGGAGCATCAAGGTTGATGTAGAGGCCCTCCGTGATCGATCCCCCCTCCGGAAGGGCACCGGAACAGGGCTCCAGATGGGCACACGGCGGAACAAAGACTTGCGGCGGCGGAAAAAGTGTTTCGGGAGGCTCTCTAGGGTTTTTGGGAAATATTAGAATTTATAGGCTAGAGAGGGGCGTCGGGAGACGCGAGGGGGAGCCAGCACACATCAGGGCACGGCCACCCCCCTGGGCATGCTTTGTTGTGTGCTCGCTCCCTTGTGCGGCCTCCGGTCTCCTCCCAAAGCTTCCAGGTCTTCTTTTGGTCTAGAAAAAATCATAAAAAAGTTTCGGGGCAATTGGACTTCGTTTGGTACTGTAAACCTGAAGAGCCAAAAACATGCACAAAACTGCAACTTGCACTGGGTTAATAGGTTAGTGCTCAAAAATAATATGAATTGGTAAATAAATACCCAAAAAGCATCCTAGAATGGTAATATTATAGCATGTAACAATGAAAAATCATATATACGTTGGAGACGTATCAACATCTCCATGCTTAATTACTGCTCGTCCTCGAGTAGGTAAATGATAAAAATAGAATTTTTGATGTGACATGCAACCCAACATGTAATCTATTGCAGGTATGATCATTGAGAAGCGATGAATTAACAAACATCAACATAGTAATACTTATAAACTTAAGTAACATAATCATCAAGTTTCAAAATATACGATCCTTAAAGAATGTTCACCGCTATTCATTTTATCATATTAGATGGCATGGCTCCGTCTTCACCACATAAATACAAATGTTAAGCACCACGGTGTCAAGTTAGGCAATTGGATCGTACTTTTTAACTCGCTTCATCTTTTTATTACTCACGCAATATATGAGCGTGAACCATGGATATAGCATAAAGGTGGAGTAGAATATGGTGGTAGGTTTCAAAGGGGTAAAAGTGGAGAAGAAAGTCTCGCATCAACTAGGCGTATCAATGGGCTATGGAGATGCCCATCAATAGATATCAATGCGAGGAGTAGGGATTGCCATGCAACGGATGCACTCGAGTTATAAGTGTATGAAAGCTCAACTGAAGCTAAGCGGGTGTGCATCCAACTTGCTTGCTCATGAAGACCTTGGGCATTTTGAGGAAGCCCGTCATCGGAATATACAAGCCAAGTTCTATAATGAAAAATTCCCACTAGCATATGAAAGTGACAAAACAAGAGACTCTCTATATGAAGAACAGGGTGCCACTTAGAGTCACAAGTGTGGAAAAAGAAATAGTAGCACTGTCCCTTCTCTCTTTTCTCTCATTTTTTCTCTTTTTTCTTTTTCTTTTTCTTTTTCTTTTTCTTTTTCTTTTTCTTTTTTTCCTTTCCTTTTTTTTCTTTCTTTCTCTTTTTTTCTATTTTATTTTCTTTTTCTTTCTTTTATTTTTTGTCCGGAGTCTCATCCTGACTTGTGGGGGAATCATTGTCTCCATCATCCTTTCCTCACTGAGATAGTGCCCTAATAATGATGATCATCACACTTTTATTTTCTTACAACTCAATATGAAAAACTATAGTATGACTCTATATGAACGCCTATGGCAGTACGTGTACTAGGGTGTGCAATGATCTAGCGTAGCAAAGGATATCAAAAAACGGACAAGCCATAGAAATAGCATGCTAGATATCTTACGATCATGCAAAGCAATATTACAATGAGTGTACTAGTCATATGATGTAACGGTGGAAGTTGCATGGCAATATATCGCGGAATGGCTATGGAAATGCCATGATAGGTAGGTATGGTGGCTGTCTTGAGGAAGATATAATGAGGCTTATGTGCAACAGAGCGTATCATGTCACGGGGTTTGGATGCACCGGCGAAAGTTGCACCAATCCTCGAAGTGAGAATGGGCAATGCACAGTACCGAAGAGGCTAGCAAATATGAGGTGGTGAGAGTGCGTACATCCATGGATTCATATTAGTCATAAAGAACTCACATACTTATTTCAAGATTTTATTAGCTCTCTCGAAGCAAAGCACTACTCGCATGCCCCTAGGGAGGAGGTTGGGAGGAGTTAACCATCGCGCGCCTTCGACTTAAACTGCACTAGGATTTCAACGAGGAATAAGAATGCTCACACATCATCACCATGCCATAAAAAATATTTAGATGAACAGCAAGATAACACCCTCTAATTCACAATATTCTTACTAACCAATGATCATGCACTCGTGCCCTTTCACATTACCACATCAATATCATTAACCCACAATTTCACTTTTATGTGCTACGTGTGGTTTTGATTATGCACTCATTGAATGCCTATTATTTTTGGACTAGTCTTATAACCCATGCAAATTACCGTCACTATTTATTAACTCTCAAACAAATATAAGTGAAGAACGAGAGTGCAATTATTTCTTCAAAATCTATACGCCACCGTGCTCTAAAAGATATAAGTGAAGTACTAGAGCAATTGCTTAGCTCAAAAGATATAAGTGAAGCACAAAGAGTATTCTAATAAATCATGGTGATCTTGTGTCTCTCTCAAGTGGGTGTGTCCAGCAAACAATGATTGTGGAAACAAAAATAAAAGGAAACTAAAGCAAATGATGCTCCAAGCAAAACTCATATCATGTGTTGAATAAAAATATAGCTCCAAGTGACATGCCGATGGGTTGAGACGAAAGAGGGGATGCCTTTCGGGGCATCCCCAAGCTTAGACGCTTGAGTCTTCCTAGGATATTACCTTGGAGTTCCTTGGACATCCCCAAACTTAGGCTCTTGCCGCTCCTTATTCCTTCGCCCATCATGATAGCACACAAAACTTTCAGATCAAAAAGACGTTCCAGTAAAATCAAAGAAATTTTGCCCTGAACGCTAAAGTTTCTGTTTTTGCACCGTATCAATTCTACTCATCACGTAAGTCAGCCCAAAGGATTTACTTGGAACAAAAACTAATTTTAACATAAAAACACAATCATTAAAAAGGAAATAATCATGTTATAAAAAACAAACAGAAAGTAAAAAAGCAAGAAAATAAGATAACTATTGGGTTGCCTCCCAACTAGCGCTATTGTTTTATGGCCCTAGCTCGGCATAATGCATAGTATCAAGTGACATAATCCTTAATGTTCTCATCTTGGGGAGGAGGCTTTTCAAAGACAATAGGAACCACATCATTTATTCTACCCAAAGGTTTCTTAATGGTAGAATCCGCAAGATGCAAGTTTAGGGAACAATCTTGAATATTGGTGAGACCAAGCACATCACAAAGAGACTTAGGTATTGATGAAACACTAGCACCAAGGTCACACAAGGCATTGCATTCATATTCTTTTAGATTTATTTTGATAGTAGATTCCCATTCATCATGCAACTTTCTAGGAATAGAAACTTCTAGTTCAAGTTTCTCATCATAAGCTTTTATCATCGCTTCTACTATATGTTGAGTAAAAGCTTTATTTTGTTCATAAGCATTGGGTGGACTAATAATGGATTATGACAAGGAAATACATAGCATTGGGTGAACTAATAATGGATTGCGACAAGGAAATACATTCTACTAAAGAGAAACTTCCATAATTAAAGTCCTTGTAATCCAATATAGCGGGCACATAACTAGTTAAAATTTTAACCTCTCCAAACCCACTTTTTCAATTTTATCAATAGAATCATCACCCTTCAAGCAAATGGGACGCCTTCTAGCTAAGGTTGACTCATCTCCAGTCCCTTTATCATTCATTTTCAGATTAGCAAGCAAAGATTCATAGGAGAAGTACCAATCATTGTAAGATCTTCATCATGATTCCGGTAAAAACCGGGTGGAAGAGCTTTTTCTAAGAATTCTCGCTTAGCTTTCAATTTAGCATTCCTCTCCTTACTTTCAATAATTGATATTGGATAGATTTAATAATCTCATTAAAATCAAGCTTGGGTGGAAAAGTTTTATTTTTAAGAGTTTCCACATCAATAGCAATTATATCCATGTTCTTAGCCAAATCATCAACTTTATGCAACTTTTCTTGCACTATAGTATTAAAAACCTTTTGAGAACTAATAAATTCTTTAATAGTGTTATCAAGATCAGAGGATATCCTATTATTATTTGTATAAGAATTTCCATTAGAATTTCCATAAGAGTTTCCATAATTATTAGAGGAATTACCGGGATACGGTCTAGCATTAAAATTTCCTCTGTAAGCATTGTGGTTGTAATTGTTTCGCGAGATAAAGTTCACATAAATAGCATCATCATTTTGCTCTATCAAGGTAGACAAAGGCACATCATTGGGATCAACATGATCACTTTACTAGCAACCATTTTCATAAGAGCATCCACTTTTTCAATCAAAGTAGTGATTTCTTCGACATAATTTACCTTCTTACCAGTTGGAGCTCTTTCGGTATGCCATTGAGAGTAGTTTGTCATGATGTTGTCCAAAATTTTGGTAGACTCTCCTAGTGTCACCTCCATGAAGGTACCACCTGCAGCAGAATCTAGAAGATTTCTAAACACAAAGTTTAGTCGAGCATAGAAATTTTGGATAATCATCCACAAGTTTAAACCATGAGTAGGGCAATTTCTAATCATCAATTTCATCCTCTCCCAAGCTTGTGCAACATGTTCTTTATCATGTTGTTTAAAATTCATAATTTGATTTCTAAGGGAGATGATCTTAGCAGGAGGAAAATACTTGGCAATAAAAGTATCTTTACACTTATCCCATGTTCCAATACTATTACGTGGTAAAGATGAAAACCAAGCCTTAGCTTTATCTCGTAGTGAAAAAGGAAATAATTTTAATTTGACCACATCATCATCCGTATCCTTTTTCTTTTGCATATCACATAATTCAACAAAGGTATTAAGATGAGTAGCGGGATCCTCATTAGGACTTCCCAAAAATGGTTCTTTCATGACAAGATTCGGTAATGCAATATTAATATCATAAAACTCCGCACTAGTGGCGGCTGGTATAGGAGTACTAATAAAATCATTGTTATTAGTATTTGAGAAGTCACACAACTTAGTAGTATCTTGAGACATGGTGACCGAGCAAGCAAAGTAACAAGTAGAACAACTAAACTAGCAAGCAAAGAAGTAAACTAGTAACTAGCAAAGATAAATATTTTTGTATTTTCGATTTTTATGAAACAAGCAAAATATAAGAGCAAATAAAATGTAGAACAAGTGAATGATAATTTGTGCGAAGGTACTTGATAGTAGGTTGGTGATACTCCCCGGCAACGGCGCAAGAAATCCTTCTTGATACTTGTGATTTGCGTTGGGTTTTCTGCAAAGAGGAGCGGGTGATGCAGCACAGTATAGATAAGTATTTCCCTCAGTGAGAACAAAGGTTATCAAACCAATAGGAGTAGCACGCAACCCCCGTCTTCAGCGACTGCACACAAAGAAGCAAACCCTTGCACCCAACGTGGGCAAGAGGGTTGTCAGTCCCCTTGGACTCGTTATTTGCAACCAAATGAAGTGTGTATATGATAGTTGAGTAATGTCAATTGCAAAATAAAATAAAAGTAAATAAATGGCAGCAAGGTAATGAAAGCTTTTGTAAATATATAAGTGAATAGACCCGGGGGCTGTATGTTTCTCTAGTGGCATCTCTGATGTAGTAGGCATACGGTGGGTAAACAAATTACTGTTGGGCAATTGATAGAAAAGCGCATAGTTATGCAATATTTATTCACGGCAATGATCATGTGTATATATGCATCACATCCATAAGCAAATAGGCCAACTCCTTCCTGCTCCTATTACTATTACTCCACGTCGAGAGCGCTTCTATGCTTGCCTCTCTAAGTATTAAGTTCATGACAAACAGAGTAATGCTTGGAGAACGATGACATGATGTAGACAAAGAAAACTCAATCAATATGAATTAACCCCATCGTTTTATACTTAGTGGCAACAATAAAAAGACGTGTCTTGTCCACTTCTTTCACTGGGATATAGAGCACCGCCAGATTGAACCCACTACAACGCACCCCTCTCAGTGAAGAAATATTAATCTACTTGGCCAAACTATTTCAATAGATCAGAGAGATTTACGAAGATATAATAATCATGCAAATAAGAATCATAATAGAATACAAAGAAGAATAAAATATTTTTCATGAATAATCTGAACATAAACCCACAATTCATCGGATCCCAACAAACGGATCGCACAAAGTGATTACACCGAATAGATCACCGCGAAGATGCAGTGAACTTTGTATTGAAGATCAAGAGAGAGGGAGAGCGAGAGAGATAGCTATCTAGGTACTAACTACGGACCCGTAGGTATGTAGGGAACTACTCGCCCATCACCACGGGAGCAGCAAGGTTGACGTAGAGGCCCTCTGTGATCGATCCCCCCTCCGGCAGGGCACCGGAATAGGGCTCCAGATGGGCACATGGCGGAACAGAGACTTGCGGCGGCGGAAAAACTGTTTCAGGAGGCTCTTTTGGTTTTTGGGGAAATATTAGAATTTATAGGCCAAAGAGGGGCGTCGGGAGACGCCAGGGGGAGCCAGCACACATCAGGGCGAGACCACCCCCCTGGACGCGCCCTGTTGTGTGCTCTCTCCCTCGTGCGGCCTCCAGTCTCTTCCCGAAGCTTCTAGGTCTTCTTTTAGTCCAGAAAAAACTCATAAAAAAGTTTCACGGCAATTGGTCTTCATTTGGTACTGTCAACCTGAAAAGCCAAAAACATGCAGAAAACAACAACTCGCATTGGGCATTGGGTCAATAGGTTAGTGGTCAACAATAATACGAATTGGTAAATAAATACCCAAAAAGCATCCTAGAATGATAATATTATAGCATGGAACAATAAAAAATTATAGATACGTTGGAGACGTATCAAGCCGTCGTCACAGCAGCAGCAGCTGCCGTCTCCGCGGCTACAGACGCCCTTTGGGCCGCTGCAGAGGCCCTTTCGGCGGATGCGGACGCGCTCCAGGTGGATGGGGCTGCGGTCTCGGCAGAGGCGGTTGCGTTCTTGGCAGAGGCGGGAGTGTGATACTTGTGATCTGCGTTGGGTTTTCCGTGAAGAGGAGCGGGTGATGCAGCACAGTATAGATAAGTATTTCCCTCACTGAGAACCAAGGTTATCAAACCAATAGGAGTAGCACGAAACCCCCGTCTTGAGCGACTGCACACAAAGAAGCAAACACTTGCACCCAATGCGGGCAAGAGGGTTGTCAATCCCCTTGGACTCGTTATTTGCAAGCAAATGAAGTGTGTAGATGATAGTTGAATAATGTAAATAGCAAAATAAAATAAAATAAAAGTAAATAAATGGCAGCAAGGTAATGAAAGCTTTTGTAAATATATAAGTGAATAGATCCGGGGGCCGTAGTTTTCTCTAGTGGCATCTCTCATGTAGTGGGTATACGGTGGGTAAACAAATTACTGTTGGGCAATTGATAGAAAAACACATAGTTATGCAATATTTATTCAGGGAAATGATCATGTGTATATAGGCATCATGTCCGTAAGCAAATAGGCCAACTCCTGCCAACACCTATTACTATTACTCCACGTCGAGAGCGCTTCTATGCTTGATTCTCTAAGTATTAAGTTCATGACAAACAGAGTAATGCTTGGAGAACGATGACATGATGTAGACAAAGTAAACTCAATAAACATGAATTAACCCCATCGTTTTATCCTTAGTGGCAACAATACAAAGATGTGTCTTGTCCCTTTCTGTCGTTGGGATATAGAGCACCGCCAGATTGAACCCACTACAACGCACCCCTCTCACTGAAGAAATATCAATCTAGTTGGCCAAACTATTTCAATAGATCGGAGAGATTTACGAAGCTATAACAATCATGCAAATAAGAATCATAATAGAATTCAGAGAAGACTCAAATCTTTTTCATGAATAATCTGAACATAAACCCACAATTCATCGGATCCCAACAAACACACCACACGAAGTGATTACATCGAATAGATCACCGCGAAGATGCGGTGAACTTTGTATTGAAGATCAAGAGAAAGAGAGAGAGAGCCGTCTAGGTTAACTACGGACCCGTAGGTCTGTAGGGAACTACTCACACATCACCATGGGAGCAGCAAGGTTGATGTAGAGGCCCTCCGTGATCGATCCCCCCTCCGACAGGGCATCGGAACAGGGCTCTCTAGGGTTTTGGGGAACTATTATAATTTATAGGACAGACAGGGGCGTTGGGAGACGCCAAGGGGAGCCAACACACATCAGGGCGCGACCACTCCTGCTGGGCGCGCTCTGTTGTGTGGTCACTCCCTCGTGTTTCCTCCGGTCTCCTCTCGAAGCTTCCAAGTCTTCTTTTGGTCCAGGAAAAATCATAAAAATGTTTTGAGGCCATTGGACTTCGTTTGGTACTGTAAACCTGAAAAGCCAAAAACATGCAGAAAACTGCAACTGCCACTGGGCACTGGGTTAATAGGTTAGTGGTCAAAAATAATATGAATTGGTAAATAAATACCCAAAAAGCATCCTAGAATGATAATATTATAGCATGAAACAATCAAAAATTATAGATACGTTGGAGACGTATCAGAGCGCTCGGGGCCGAGGGGCGGTCGTACGCACCCTTACGAAGCATTCCCGTGGCGTCATTCTTTGTAGAAAGGGTTTTTTGGGAATGGGGATCGAGGGTGAATGGAATCCGAGCCATACGAAGTCAACGAAGCTTCCCTCGTAATCCATAAATAAATGCGTGAATTTTCATCGCAAACTGTTCCTATATAGAACCGTGTGTATGCAGTTCACTTTTTGTATTGAATTGTAAAACTATTTTAGGGTACAACGGTAACAAATATTGTTTTAATTGTAAGGAAAAAATTCCTACCATGACAATGTACGAACAACATCCTAAAATTTGGAAATTTTCGGGGTTCAATTGGCATTTTGTTCCATTAAGTTAGTTTCTAGAAATTTAATGACCACAATTCAAAACTAGAACACATGAACATGCAAGATGAAGCAAAAAACTGCAGGAAAAATCATATTTATGTACTACTTGCTTCCGTATATATGCCATGTGCAATAAATTTGAAGGAATTTCAAACATCTTGAGTAACGCTTGGACACAAGCACTGAGAATCTATGTTTTTAAATTCAAAAAATGAAAAAAAATGCTCTGAAGTACATGAAAATCTGCATGATTTCCTGACATGGGGCCAAGATGTCGTGGTTAAAGTATTGGCTTGTTAGAGATATGCTTTCACACATGCCTCTCACAAACCGGAGCATCACACGAAGGCTCGTGGTTCCGAGAGGGAACATGGAGCCTTGTTTGATGACGAACCGCTAGTCGCTGCCTCAGCCGAGCTAGATTGTTTTTTCATCGTTACAATGTACGAATATGACCGACATCCTAAAATTTGGAAAATATCGGGGTTCAATTGGCATTTTTATACATGAAGTTAGATTTAGAAATTTAATGGCCATAATTCAAAACTGAAACACATGAACATGCAAGATGAAGCAAAAACTGCTGGAAAAATCATATTTATGTACTACTTGCTTCCGTATATATACCACCTGCAATAAATTTGAAAGAGTTCCAAACATCTTGAGTAACAGTTTGGACACAAGCATTCAGAATCTAGATTTTTAAATTAAAAAAATGAAAAAAAAATGCGCTGAAGTACATGAAAATCTGCATGATTTCCCGACATGGGCCCAAGATGTCGTGTTAAAGTAACGGCTTGTTTGAGATAAGCTTTGACACATGCCTCTCACAAACCAGAGCATTACATGAAGGGTCATGGTTCCGAGAGGGAACATGGAGATGACGAACCGCTAGTCGCTGCCTCATTCGGCCTAGCTTTTTTTTCATCGTTACAATGCACGAATACGACCGACATCCTAAAATTTGGACATTTTCAGGGTTCAAATGGTATTTTTATACATGAAGTTAGTTTCTAGAAATTTAATGGTCATAATTGAAAATTGAAACACATGGACATGCAAAATGAGCAAAAACTGCTAGAAAAATCATATTTATGTACTACTTGCTTCAGTAAATACGCCACGTGCAATAAATTTGAAGGAGTTCCAAACGTCTTGAGTAAAGGTTTGGACACAAGCATTCAGAATCTAGGTTTTTAAATTCAAAAAACTAAAAAAATGCTCTGAAGTATATGAAAATCTGCATGATTTCCCGACATGGGGCCGAGATGTCGTGGTCAAAGTAACGGATTGTTTGAGATAATTTTTGACACATTCCTCTCACAAACCGGAGCATCACACGAAGGCTCGTGGTTCCGAGAGGGAATGCGGGGCCTTGTATGATGACGAACCGCCAATCGCTGCCTCGTTCGATCTAGTTTTTTCTTTATTGTTACTATGCACGAATACGACCGGCATCCTAAAATTTAAAAAAATTCGGCATTCTAGTGGCATTTTTACACATTAAGTTAGTTTCTAGAAATTTAATGGCCATAGTTCAAAACCGAAACACATGAACATGCAAGATGAAGGAAAAACTACTGGAAAATCATATTTACGTACTACTTGCTTCTGTATATATGCCCCATGCTATAAATTTGAAGGATTTCGAAACATCTTGAGTAACGGTTTGGACACAAGCATTGAGAATCTAGGTTTCGAAATTCAAAAAATAAGAAAATGTTGTGAAGTACATGAAAATCTGCATGATTTCCCGACATGGGGCTAATATGTCGTGGTTAAAGTACTACACTTGCTTCCGCAACACAAAAATCAGACTAAATAATATAGGCTTTCAAATTCGAGGTAATTGAAATTGATTTGAAATACATGACACCAAGATGACATGGCATTTTTTCTTCATATTTGAGTCACACAAAAGTATTTATTTATTAGATTTTGCAATATTATCAGAATACAGTAAGTTAGTAGTAACACAAATGGCACTGATGTCTACCATGCAACCATCTTCTTGTAGACTCGTGTTGGGCCTCCAAGCGCAGAGTTTTGTAGGACATTTGCAAATTTCCCTCAAGTGGATGACCTAAGGTTTATCAATCCGTGGGAGGCGTAGGATGAAGATGGTCTCTCTCAAACAACCCTGCAATCAAATACAAGAAATCTCTTGTGTCCCCAACACACCCAATACAATGGCAAATTGTATAGGTGCACTAGTTCGGCGAAGAGATGGTGATACAAGTGTAATATGGATGGTAGATATAGGTTTTTGTAATCTGAAAATATAAAAACAGAAAGGTAACACGTAACAAAAGTGAGCAAAAACGGTATTGCAATGCTTGGAAACAAGGCCTAGGGTTCATACTTTCACTAGTGCAAGTTCTCTCAACAATACTAACATAGTTGAATCATATGTAAATCCCTCACGTGCGACAAAGAGTTCACTCCAAAGTCACAAATAGCGAAGAACAAACGAAGAAATTATTGTAGGGTATGAAACCACCTCAAAGTTATCTTTTCCGATCAATCTTATGAGCTATCCCTATAAGTGTCACGAACAGCCCTAGAGTTCGTACTAAAATAACACCTTAAGATACACATCAACCAAAACCCTAATGTCACCTAGATACTCCAATGTCACCACGGGTACCCATGGGCTTGATTATACGATATGCATCACACAATTTCAGATTCATCATGTTCAATCCAACACAAAGAACTTCAAAGAGTGCCCCAAAGTTTCTACCGGAGAGTCAAGACGAAAACATGTGCCAACCCCTATGCATAGATTCCCTAGGTCACGGAACCCGCAAGTTCATCACCAAAACATACATCAAGTGGATCAATAGAACATCCTATTGTCACCACGGATATCCCATCGCAAGACATACATCAAGTGTTCTCAAATCCTTAAAGACTCAATCCGATAAGAAAACTTCAA
The DNA here is from genome assembly GCA_039707655.1 of Elymus sibiricus. Taxonomy (NCBI): domain Eukaryota; kingdom Viridiplantae; phylum Streptophyta; class Magnoliopsida; order Poales; family Poaceae; genus Elymus; species Elymus sibiricus. Next base: position 194,669,500 of record CM077663.1, on the reverse strand, counting down.
AGGGAAAACTCAATTCATCACAAGAAGATAGAGAGGGGAAAACTCCATATGATTCATCTATATTAATAAAGCTCGCGGTACATCAAGATCGTGTCATCTCAAGAACACGAGAGAGAGATCAAACACATAGCTACTGGTACATACCCTCAGCCATGAGGGTGAACTACTCCCTCCTCGGCATGGAGACCGCCGGGATGATGAAGATGGCCTCCGGTGATGGTTTCCCCCTCCGGCAGGGTGCCGGAACGGGCTCCCGATTGGTTTTTCATGGCTACAGACGCTTGCGGCGGCGGAACTCCCGATCCAGGTTTGTTTCTGGGGGTTTCTGTATTTAGAAGAATTTTTGGCGTCGGAAACAAGTCAAGGTGGGCCACGAGGTGACGACAAGCCAGGGGGGCGCGCCCTAGGGGGCGCCCCACAGGCTTGTGGTGGCCTCGTGGCTCTTGTGGCCCAACTCCAACGCTCCCTGGGCTTCTTCTGGTCCATAGAAAATCACCGTAGATTTTTATTCCATTTGGGCTCCGTTTGATATTCCTTTTCTGTAAAACTCAAAAACACGGAAAAACAGAAACTGGCACTGGGCTCTAGGTTAATAGGTTAGTCCCAAAAATAATATAAAGTTGTAGTAAAATGATTGTAAAACATCCAAGAATGATAATATAACAGCATGGAACAAGCAAAAATTATAGATACGTTGGAGACGTATCAGCATCCCCAAGCTTAATTCCTACTCGTCCTCGAGTAGGTAAATGATAAAAACAGAATTTTTGATGTGGAATGCTGCCTAACATGTTCATCATATTCTTTTCTTCTTCGTATAGCATGGATATTTGGACTTGTAAATGATTCAAAGCAATAGTCTAGTTTTAACATAATGGCTTCAATACTCAAGCATGTCAACAAGCAACCATGTCTTTCAAAATATCAACACTAAAGAAAGTTATCCCTAGCCCATCATGCTCAATCATTGATCCATTCATGAGACACACTCAAATATTAGCTATGCCCAATGCTCAAGTACGATCATAGTGCCCCCTAGTTGGTGCTTATAAGAGAAGATGGAGACTCAAAGCTAAAATAAAAATTGCATAAAGTAAACGGATAGACCCTTCGCAGAGGGAAGTAGGGATTTGTAGGGGTGCCAGAGCTCAAAGTTTTAAATTGAGAGAGAAAAAATATTTTGGGTGGCATGCTTTTCCTGTCAACGAAAAAGACAAAGTAGCTCACAATACTTTCCATGCTAGATGTATCTGTAGGTTAACACAGCAGAAAACAAAAAATTTCCGACCTACGCACCAGCCCAGGACCACTATGGAGATTGCATACAAGGTTTGATCATTTTCGTTACCGACTCGTAGCGCAGCGGAAGTAGAGTCGATGACGAACGGCGGTGCAGATCCCCGCAGCTATGATTTTACAACCTCCCAACCGCGAGGATGTATACCCTCATCTACCCCGCGGACAGCCCTCCGGGAGGCGGTCGCACAGTCCCCCGGACGGTGTCGCGGACAGCCCTTCGGGAGGACCTCCGAAACTCGGACTGTCACTCGGACAGCCCTTCGGGAGGACCTCCAAAACTCGGACGGTCACACGGACAGCCCTTCGGGAGGCACTCTCGAACTAAGACCGAAACTACGATCTCTCTACAGAGTTGCACACATACGGTGTCATCTATCCGGCAGGGCTTCGCCGTCCAGAACTAGTTCCTGCCGGAACCCAGACAGCCTTTCGGCTCTACGAAACTATTTCGCTGGGAGGGAGAGAGAAGGCCAGATCATGAATGGCTTGTGTATGAGAGCAAGGATGTGTCTTATGGCAGCCCACACACCTCCTATTTATAGGAAACCCAAGGGGTAGGGTGGTTTTACAAGAAAACCCAAAACCCACATGGAAAGGAGTCCTTCCCAAGGACCTAAAAGGTGAAACCAAGGAACAAGGGGGACTCCATGAAGGAGTCCACCATGTGGCTGGCCACACCCTCATGTGGGGCCCCAAAATTGGCCCCTATCCATCCATGTCATCCCCAAGATCTTTTGGAGCAAAGCCCCAAAAGGTGGCTTTCCAAAAATATCCCAAAAAGCACTTTCACTATTCACGACGTCATTTTTCAGCGTCTGATCGAACTGAAAATATTCATGTGGGCTTAGAACAATTCTAGTACCCACCAAAATAATTTTCAACGCGAGCCGGAACAATTCCGGTTTAGTGATTTCATCTGCGAAAAGCATCTGAAGCGGTTTCGGCAGCTCCGGAACATTTCCGGTTTTCATCCCGGAAAATTCCAGAAAGTTTCCAGAATGATTCTGGCACCCTCCAAGAATTATCAGGCATGTGCCAAAACCAATTTGACTTTATGGTATCCTCTGAAACAACTTTTCAGTTTCACCGGAACTCATCCGGTGACCTCTCTGCGGAACTTTTCCGCTGTCCGAAACTTTTTCGGTGATTTTCTCTCAGACTCCCTGTCTAGTATTCAGCAGATAGATGACCCTTAAGCGTGTGACCCTATAGGTTCGGTGAAGCATAGACATGACCCGAAACCCCTTCCGATCAATGATCAACATCGGAGCCGTGGACACCCATATTGATCCCTATACCCACACGAATGAATATTCGAGTGAACCTCCAGTTGCCGTGAGCTATTCCTGTTGCTTCGCGATATGTTACAATTACCCGAGGTGAGACATGTTGGCATCCCCGTGGATCAACACCTTGTCCACTATGCCAGTTACCTCGTTGCCGGTATTGTTCTCTTTTCTCGTTCCCGTGTTTCGGCATCCCCGTGATCAAATCACAAAGTGTCTGGCCAGACGATGATGGATACCGTAACACCGAGAGGGCCCAGAGATATCTCTCCATCGTCGGAGGAGCAATTCCCAATCTTGAGATATCAAGTTACTTGACATACTTTTCCATGAACCCGCAAGCCGCCGTAATAGCCACCCATTTACGGATGACGTTTAACAAACCCCAAAGTTCATGAAGCAAGCATGAAGAAACTCGATACTCTCATGGTCTAAGGAATTATGCAAACATTAACTTCTCTGTGCTATTAACCATTAACTTATGACGAATGTATCTCATAGCATAACATCAATTCGGGTCGATTCAACACAAGTGTTCTACCAACAATTGTGCCCTCAAAATTGCCGGCATAGCCATGCCCATGATCAGGAAAACAGGATCATCATGCAATACTTGAGCCAGTCTTAGAGGCCATACTAGGAATACATTTTACCGTTTATTATCCCACACGTGCATATGAGTCTTCCTTCAAGCCTCGTGGTTATTGTAGACTCGAGAACCATAGCAGTTATAGCATGGAACATAAACATAATTATGAACAGGGAGATAATCAATAACATTTATTATTGCCTCTAGGGCATATCTCCTACAGACTCCCACTTGCACTAGAGTCAATAATCTAGTCAATGCTAATGCACTTTACACCTATGGCATACTGGTGTAAAATATGCTTTGCTTGTGGTATAGCCTGATGTCCAACGGATCTGACGACTTCAGCTCCGTGTGTAACTATGCATATACTCGCGTTTTCACGCTTTCACAAAATTCATATTTTGTCTGGACTTGGCTTTGCATATGTCTGAATCAATGGTCGAAACCTGATTCCTCAGACTGAGCTATGGAGCAACTATCTGAATAGTGTCCCATAGACCAAAGCCATCTTGGAACCATACTAAGTTCATGAATGAACTATATGATTCAACAACTTCTTTGTTGCTTCTCAAGCGTCAACATACTTAGCCTTTGTTATAGAATTCGCCACAGTATCTTGTTTGGAACAATTTCCAACTACCGTGCCACCATATTGTGTATTACACAAAAACCCTCAAATTAAATCGAAAATCGCATGGAGAAATGGTGAAGACTGTATCGATGTAACATATTACAACGAACTCTTCATGATTTCCGCTTGCGAGAAAACATGTCATCAGTGCTACTCCAGCACTCAATGACCCTTTTTCACTGTTGTCCCATGATCAGTACTTTTGATCACTTTGGTATCTATACTCGCAACAACTTTGGAGTATTGGACATATCTGGTTGTTTTACATACCATGGAATACATAATTAATCCAAACACAAGAGTGTGTGGAATCACCATCATGTATTTTGCTCATCAGTGTTTTGGGACACCGAGTCTTGCAAAAACTCTTTCCATGTGACTTCGGCAAGAATCACTCCTTGGCGTTTTAAATGCTAAAAAGTTTTAGCATCTTGTCAATATGTATCTTTGCTCAGCCCCATTAGGTAAATCTATCTCCATAGATCATCATGCCTAATATTAAGGCTATTTAACCCAAGCACTTCATCGAAAAACCCTTTTCAAATGAAGTCCTAATTCATGTCAAGAAATTTATTTCCAATAATAATGTGTCAAGTACACAAGAGTTTTAGAAATATTATTATGCTCCCACTTACTTTCTTGAATTACAAGCATCTTCGATGCCCATTTGATGAAGTCAAACCCCTTTGACCATTCCATCAAAAACGAAGATTCCAACTCCACTTTGCTCTCTTCTGTCCATCGCTGGAACTCTGAAGTTTGCATACTTACTAGCATCCTCTGGATCGACAAATTACTTTGGACTGTATCACATACAAGTCCTAGGTTTCATTTCCATCAGATGGAAATCTTTTTGTCATCCATGTTTCATATCTCATGATTGAAATATGTATTAATTGCTAGTTCAACCCGAACCGACTTCAAGCATCGCTACGGTGAGACAATCTCATCGTAGTCAACTCCTTGAACTTGTCATTGCAACAAGTCGAGCTTTATGGATAAAACATTTTATCCGTATCAGTTTTTTAGTTCCATAAATATTCGTTAGACTCTAAGTCTTCCGAAAGGTGTATCAAGATTTTAATCTCGAATCACTTATATGGAAACTATCTCGGATTGTATTGGCATTTAGCCAATTCCGGAGTCAGGGCCCATCAACGCTTCCTTGTGTATTGTAGGTATACTGTTGTCTAACAACAATATCTCGTTTGCGCACCTGATAGGTTTGTACGAGCTTTGCCTACGTGGTTCAGCTGCAAGTTCGACCGAAGTCCATACATCTCATGTAGAGGCTTCCGTATCAGTCGCAGTAGGAAACTCCGGAATCACTTCCAAGGTTCCTTTCCTTTGACCTAATGACGAAGATACTGGTTATCTCGTCGAGTTGCACTGTCCTCCCACTCACCTTTTGTAAGAACTATTCTCTTTAAAAGCATACCGTTTTGCGGCAAAAAACCTTTGCCTCGGTATAGTGGTGGGGGAATACCCAATGACTTGGGATAACCTTACAAAGTAGCACTTGTCTGATTTGGAATAGGTTTGTAACCTTTTACACAAGCCCCATATTCCAAATGTTAAGAAAAGATATAACATGGTTGGGCGTACCATACCATGACGTCATTTCAACAGACCCGATGGAGCTCTTTTCGGTGTAAAAGCCGCAGTCTCTAAAGCATCACTTTAAAAGGGATAATGGCAAATTTATTTATGTCATCTTTGATCTTACCATGTCACTAATGGTTCGATTACATCTACACGGACTCTCCACTTGCAGTGGTGCTCCGGGAGGTGCAAGTTATGAAACCCCTTTCACAACTCATCAGACATTCGCTAAACTTGTAACTCAAATATTCCTTTCTGCAATCGAATTGTAGAAACATAATTTTCTTGTTACAACAACTTCTACTTCATTTTAAAAAAACCTTATGAATGAATTCAAAAGATCCAGACTTACGTCTCATCAAGTAAATATCAATATATCTACTTGAGTCATTTCTGAAGATAGATGAATCCACTACTTGCAACAACATTTATTGAACTACACACATCAAAATGTATGATCACCAATAAGTTTGTTGCTCGTTCCTTATGGCCTGTGAACGGTATTTCAGTCACTTCACTTTTCGGAGGAAAGTTGCAAGTTTCAGATGATTCAAAATCAAATGACTTTAAAATCCATCATAATGGAATTTTCCATACGGGTTTCTCCAATGTGACCAAATGCAGTGCCACACTTGTGTGGTATTCTTTTAGTCTTGCGACATTTAGCGTCAGTGTTATGGATGTATCATATTACCATCAATATTCATAACATACGTCTCATTCATAATGAAAGTATGGCCCTTATGTTATTCATAACACCGAACATCAAAAGTTCTCTTATGAACAACCTTCTTGCAAGATACCTTATTCAAAGGGCTAGAGTGTGAAACTCTAAAATGAATTATGAAAGTAAATACAGAGGTAATGTATTAATATCAATATTCATAACATACATCTCATTCATAACGAAAGTATGGCCCTTATGTTATTCATAACACCGAACATTAGAAGTTCGCTTATGAATAACCTTCTTGCAAGATACTTTATGCAATGGGCTAGAGTGTGAAACTCTAAAATGAATTATGAAAGTAAATACATAGGGAATACACCATTGGAAGGTATAGTAACATTTACTATGTTCCCTGTGTGTATCTAAACCTCATTCCTGGCTAGTCTTTCAGGCCTTAGTAGTTCTTACATCGAGTTGCAACAGAATGCAATCGAGCGGGTATCTTTGTGATTAACTCACAATACCCAAGAATTAGTGATTAACATGTTTAACCATAATTCCCAAGAACTATATTTTTGACCAGGCTTCTATACATCAAAAACTTGTATGACATTCATACATGAGCTGGATATTCCAGTCTTCTTTCCTTTTGCCATTATACTTCTAATAGTTTAACTTTCAGTATTTCTCCTACTCTCAGAAGAAGCACCCAACTTAAGAGTGGCGTTAGCCCCGGATTTCCTAGGCGTGAAAGTTTCACTAACACCCTTCGGACACTTCCTTTCTCTTTAAGTCATCGTTTTATTCACCATCATCATATGACAGGCGCTCTTCTGGATCCCTCTCTTATCAGTCAAATGCCCAGTAAACACTTTTACTAATAGTTTGCAAACAAACATTGCTTTGGATATCTCATATCTTTTAGCATTTGTCTGTCTCTGAAAATGATTTTCAGATTCCATGAATATCACATAACTATCCAAACTTTCGAAGTTCGGGTTTTATGGAAGCAAACATATTGCACTTTGACTGAAAAGGAATTCTAGCTTTTGGATCGAAGGACGAGAGTCATATCATCCATAGCATTAGCGGGAGAATACCGAAAGTATGCGATAGGACAAAGTCCTTCTCGGCACTCTTGAGGACAATCCTCACATTACGTTACCAACCGTAAAGTTTTAACCAGATATTTAACAGCTATTCAATTTTAACAGGGAAGGTGGAAACGCGAGCCATTATTCTACAACTATTATGCAAATCACACTTAGACAGGGTTCATAATTAATTGCACTGAGAATTAAACAAGTTAATTCTACAGTGCGCTCCCACTCAAATCAATATCTCTCATAATTGATTTTGAGTGATACAAGATCCAGACTTCAATTCATCGCCATAGAATCATCATCTCATGACGGGAATTTTAATCGGTAGGCCAACTTGCCGATCACATCTCCATGTGACTCTTGTTCATCTCTCGATGCGTGTGTTCCGAGCTCATGACACTCATGCCTGAACGTCAAGACAACCAAGTGATCTCGCTGCGAGGTCTCAACTCACCCGCCTCACACATCCCTAATCGTTCGCACCCATGCATCCATGGCGTACCCCGAAAAGTTAGGTGCCGTGACGGTGCTACACTTGGGAGAACACTATCTACTTGATATTTTTGTGAGAGATCACCCTAATAAAAGCGACTACCGTGAATCAAGAAGGGTGCATCATAAGGGATAAACATCTCAGGCAATTCATAATAGCATGATATGGTATAGCCCTTTCTGACGGAGAAGTCTTTCATTTCTTCGTCTTCGGCATTCGCGTTGTTTTCACCTTCGCGAAGATTGCCATCACCTTGTCGGTGCACCAGATAATATTGCTATCTCTATAGCTAATAAAATAAGTGCATTACATAAGGTTGACACGCAGGTCATTAAAGTGCAATCATATGGCTCCAGCCATCATGCCGAATTATGACACGCAGGTCATGTTAATCAATTTACATTATATAGTCATCTCATACATAATCAAATTATAATGAGCACTGCTATACCACATCATATGCACATGCAAACCATCCTGCAAAACCAAGTTAGACGCCTCTAATTGGTTCATACATAAACTTGTTTTTACGTGGCTTCTAATGTTTCGAAACAAACCGAAGCTACCAACGTCCATCATCAAGCATGATAATCCAAGTTGCTAGATTAACCTTCCAGGGTGTATGAAACACGAGATAATAAAATCTCGAGCCCCATACTAAACTTCGTCATACGCGTGACCCCCGTGCAGATCACATCTGCATTGCCCTTTCGTCTGCGAAATTTCATCTTTCTTTTTAACTACGGTGGAATTCAATGAACTGTTAGCACTTCGTTGATCAATCAGGATCGCGGATTGCCAGAACATTGAAACTCCACCATACTGTTATCAAGATCAGAAATATGCAAATTTTAGGGAAGCAACAGAAACATCGGGTAACAGATTTCATCTGCTACCCGCACAAATAATTTTCAGCAATAGATCTCATCTACTACCTAATTATATTGTGCAACACCCATACATCTCTATGTATTCTAGATCGCAACCTGCATCTACGCATAGCACGGCTCTTGATGCCACTATAGGTTAACGCAGCAGAAAACAAAAAATTTCTGACCTACGCACCAGCCCAGGACCACTATGGAGACTGCATACAAGGTTTGATCATTTTCGTTGCCGACTCGTAGCGCAGCGGAAGTAGAGTCGATGACGAACGGCGGTGCAGATCCCCGCAGCTAGGATTTTACAACCTCCCAACCGCGAGGATGTATACCCTCATCTACCCCGCGGACAGCCCTTCGGGAGGCGGTCGCACAGTCCCCCGGACGGTGTCGCGGACAGCCCTTCGGGAGGACCTCCGAAACTCGGACTGTCACTCGGACAGCCCTTCGGGAGGACCTCCAAAACTCAGACGGTCACACGGACAGCCCTTCGGGAGGCACTCTCGAACTAAGACCGAAACTACGATCTCTCTACAGAGTTGCACACATACGGTGTCATCTATCCGGCAGGGCTTCGCCGTCCAGAACTAGTTCCTGCCGGAACCCAGACAGCCTTTCGGCTCTACGAAACTATTTCGCTGGGAGGGAGAGAGAAGGCCAGATCATGCATGGCTTGTGTATGAGAGCAAGGATGTATCTTATGGCAGCCCACACACCTCCTATTTATAGGAAACCCAAGGGGTAGGGTGGTTTTACAAGAAAACCCAAAACCCACATGGAAAGGAGTCCTTCCCAAGGACCTAAAAGGTGAAACCAAGGAACAAGGGGGACTCCATGAAGGAGTCCACCATGTGGCTGGCCACACCCTCATGTGGGGCCCAAAAATTGGCCCCTATCCATCCATGTCATCCCCAAGATCTTTTGGAGCAAAGCCCCAAAAGGTGGCTTTCCAAAAATATCCCAAAAAGCACTTTCACTATTCACGACGACATTTTTCAGCGTCTGATCGAACTGAAAATATTCATGTGGGCTTAGAACAATTCTAGTACCCACCAAAATAATTTTCAACGCGAGCCGGAACAATTCCGGTTTAGTGATTTCATCTGCGAAAAGCATCTGAAGCGGTTTCGGCAGCTCCGGAACATTTCCGGTTTTCATCCCGGAAAATTCCAGAAAGTTTCCAGAATGATTCTGGCACCCTCCAAGAATTATCAGGCATGTGCCAAAACCAATTTGACTTTATGGTATCCTCTGAAACAACTTTTCAGTTTCACCGGAACTCATCCGGTGACCTCTCTGCGGAACTTTTCCGCTGTCCGAAACTTTTTCGGTGATTTTCTCTCAGACTCCCTGTCTAGTATTCAGCAGATAGATGACCCTTAAGCATGTGACCCTATAGGTTCGGTGAAGCATAGACATGACCCGAAACCCCTTCCGATCAATGATCAACATCGGAGCCGTGGACACCCATATTGATCCCTATACCCACACGAATGAATATTCGAGTGAACCTCCAGTTGCCGTGAGCTATTCCTGTTGCTTCGCGATATGTTACAATTACCCGAGGTGAGACATGTTGGCATCCCCGTGGATCAACACCTTGTCCACTATGCCAGTTACCTCGTTGCCGGTATTGTTCTCTTTTCTCGTTCCCGTGTTTCGGCATCCCCGTGATCAAATCACAAAGTGTCTGGCCAGACGATGATGGATACCGTAACACCGAGAGGGCCCAGAGATATCTCTCCATCGTCGGAGGAGCAATTCCCAATATTGAGATATCAAGTTACTTGACATACTTTTCCATGAACCCGCAAGCCGCCGTAATAGCCACCCATTTACGGATGACGTTTAACAAACCCCAAAGTTCATGAAGCAAGCATGAAGAAACTCGATACTCTCATGGTCTAAGGAATTATGCAAACATTAACCTCTCTGTGCTATTAACCATTAACTTATGACGAATGTATCTCATAGCATAACATCAATTCGGGTCGATTCAACACAAGTGTTCTACCAACAATTGTGCCCTCAAAATTGCCGGCATAGCCATGCCCATGATCAGGAAAACAGGATCATCATGCAATACTTGAGCCAGTCTTAGAGGCCATACTAGGAATACATTTTACCGTTTATTATCCCACACGTGCATATGAGTCTTCCTTCAAGCCTCGTGGTTATTGTAGACTCGAGAACCATAGAAGTTATAGCATGGAACATAAACATAATTATGAACAGGGAGATAATCAATAACATTTATTATTGCCTCTAGGGCATATCTCCTACAGTATCATAGGCGGTTCCCAAACAGAAAATAAAGTTTTTACTCCCCCTCCACCAATCAATCACACTCCACGACGAGCCGAATCCACGGGTACCGTCCATACAAACAACAATCCTGGGGGAGTTTTGTTTCATTATATTTTGATTTGATTTTTGAGCATGGAACTGGGCATCCCGAATACCAGCCACTTTCTCGTGAATGATAGTGAATCAACACATATCGTGAGAATAACCCACCTAGCATGGAAAAATATTGGACACTCCCCACCGTTTCATGAGCGGTACGGGCACACAAAAGAGAAAATTTATTTTGAAAATTTAGAGATGGCACATACAAATTTGCTTGGTACGGCAGGGAAATACCGCATATAGGTAGGTATGGTGGACTCATAAGGCAAAACTTGGTTTAAGGATTTTGGATGCACAAGTAGTATTTCTACTTAGTACGAATGGAGGCTAGCAAATAGATTGGGAAGAAACCAAACCAAGAAACGCAAATTCTCATAAGTGAGCATTGAACATAACTAACACCGAATAATGCACCACAAGTAGGATATAACTTCTTTGCATAACTATTGACTTTCGTACTTGCATAGGGAATCACAAACCTTAACGCCAATATTCCTACTAAGGCATAATTACTCACTAACATGACTCGCTTATTACTATCATCATGTTTCAAAACTATTACAAAGAATCAAGTTTAATTTGTCCCATGATCTTGATGAAAGTTTTTATTATATCCTCCTTGGATATCTATCACTTTGGGACTAGTTTCATATATTGCCATTGCTTTTTCGACAAGCTCAAACAAATTTAAATGAAGCACATGAGCATAAAGATTTCATCCCTCAAAAAGGTATAAGTGAAGCATGAGAGGAGATGACAAGCTACTCACAAAAGATATAAGTGAAGATCAATGAGTAGTCAAACAATTAAGGAGCTATGTGAGGACTCTCTCTCCCTCAATAAATATTTTCAGATCTGAGTATTTTATTCAACAGCAAGCAAAAGAAAAATAGCACTCCAAGAATAGCACGCATCATGTGAACGAATAAAAATTTAGGCTCAACATAGGCTAACCGATAATTGTTGATGAAGAGAGGTGGGATGCGTAGCATCCCCAAGCTTAGATGCTTGAGACTTCTTGAAATATTTACTTGGGGTGCCTTGGGCATCCCCAAGCTTGAGCTTTTGTATCTCGTTAAATCAACACAAAACTCGAAAAGAACTCGTGAGATAGGTTAGTACACATAATAATAAATCAACACTTCATGTACTGCCAAGACAAGTTGCACAATAATTTTCAAACATTAGGTACTGTATACTATCATTTCCACAATTTATATCTACAAATATAGGCTATGGAAACTATAGGCTAAGTAGATAACGAAACTGTGACGGCAATCTGTCCAAACAGAACAGTCTGTAGCAATCTATTAAACCACGGTACTTCTGTAACTCAAAAAACTATGAAAATTTAGGAAATGCTAAATAATTTATATGACAACACTGTGTAAAAATTTCAGAAACTTACCACGTTCCAGTAAAATATGAAAATTCAAACACTACAGCCAAAGTTTCTGTTTTTACACATCACACATCAAACATGCAATGCAAGCATCCTAAGACAATTCTTGGAACTTTTTATTGAAAAACAATATTATAAATAACACCTAACATAAAACAACAAAATAAAATGACGCTCCAAGCAAAACTCATATTATGTGACGAATAAAAATATAGCTCCAACTAAGATATACCGATAGTGTTGAAGATGAAAGAGGGGATGCCTTCCGGGGCATCCCCAAGCTTAGGCGCTTGAGTCTTCCTTGGATATTACCTTGGGGGTGCCTTGGGCATCCCCAAGCTTAGGTTCTTGTCACTCCTTATTCTCCTCATATCGGTGTCTCTCCCAAAACTTGAAAACTTCAATCACACAAAACTTAACGGAACTTCGTGAGATGGGTTAGTATAATAAAGGTAGATCATTCACTTGGGTACTGTCAAGACAAAATTCATAATTGTTCTCACATGATACCTACTGTATTCTATCATTCCCATATTTTATACCACTAAATATAAGCTATGAAAACACTAAAACAAGCAAACTATGTATGCAAAACAGAATCTGTCAAAAACAGAACAGTCTGTGAAGATCTGTAGTGTAGCCATACTTCCCTGTCTCTGACAATTCTGAAAAATTAGGAAAGCCTGAATAATTTGTATATAAAGACTGTGTAAAAATTTCAGATCATTATCACGCTCCCGTAAAAAATGAAAATTCCTGTACTGGAGTCAAAAGTTTATGTTTTGGTTCAGCATCAATTCTACTCATCTTGCGAGTCATCCCAAAGGCTTTACTTGGCACTTTATTGAAATAAAAGGCACAAAACATGATTACTACAGTATCTTAATCATGTGAACACACAAAAACAGGAAGTAAAAGTGTTGGGTTGTCTCCCAACAAGCGCTTTTCTTTAATGCCTTTTAGCTAGGCATGATGATTTCAATGATGCTCACATAAAAAGTAGTAATTGAAACATGCAAGAGAGCATCATGAATCTCATGACAAGAACATTTAGGTCTAACCCACTTCCTATGCATAGGGATTTTGTGATAAAACAATTTATGGGAGCAAGAATCAACTAGCATAGGAAGGCAAAACAAGCATAACTTCAAAACTTTGAACACATAGAGAAGAAACTTGATATTATTGCAATTCCTACAAGCATATGTTCCTCCCTCATAATAATTTTCAGTAGCATCATGAATGAATTCAAAAATATAACTAGCACATAAAGCATTCTTTTCATGATATACAAGCATAGAAAATTTGTCACTCTCCACATAAGCAATTTTCTTCTCATTCATAATAGTGGAAGCAAACTCAACAAAATAACTATCATGAGATACTTGATTGACATAACCACTTTGAATATTAAAATCATGATGACAAGTTTCATGACTACCACCACTCTTTATAGCATACATGTAATCATCATAATCATCATAGATAGGAGGCATGCCATCATCATAATAAATTTCCTCATCAAAACTTGGGGGACAAAACATATCATCTTCATCAAACATAGCATCCCCAAGCTTGTGGCTTTGCATATCATTAGCATCATGGATATTCAGAGAATTCATACTAACAACATTGCAATCATGCTCATCACTCAAAGATTTAGTGCCAAACATTTTAATAACTTCTTCATCTAACACTTGAGCACAATTTTCCTTTCCATCATTTTCACGAAAGACATTGAAAAGATGAAGCATATGAGGCAACTTCAATTCCATTTTTTTGTAGTTTTCTTTTATAAAACCAAACTAGTGATAAAACAAGAAACTAAAAGATTCAATTGCAAGATCTAAAGATATACCTTCAAGCACTCACCTCCCCAGCAACGGCGCCAGAAAAGAGCTTGATGTCTACTACGCAACCTTCTTCTTGTAGACTCGTGTTGGGCCTCCAAGCGCAGAGTTTTGTAGGACATTTGCAAATTTCCCTCAAGTGGATGACCTAAGGTTTATCAATCCGTGGGAGGCGTAGGATGAAGATGGTCTCTCTCAAACAACCCTGCAATCAAATACAAGAAATCTCTTGTGTCCCCAACACACCCAATACAATGGCAAATTGTATAGGTGCACTAGTTCGGCGAAGAGATGGTGATACAAGTGTAATATGGATGGTAGATATAGGTTTTTGTAATCTGAAAATATAAAAACAGAAAGGTAACACGTAACAAAAGTGAGCAAAAACGGTATTGCAATGCTTGGAAACAAGGCCTAGGGTTCATACTTTCACTAGTGCAAGTTCTCTCAACAATACTAACATAGTTGAATCATATGTAAATCCCTCACGTGCGACAAAGAGTTCACTCCAAAGTCACAAATAGCGAAGAACAAACGAAGAAATTATTGTAGGGTATGAAACCACCTCAAAGTTATCTTTTCCGATCAATCTTATGAGCTATCCCTATAAGTGTCACGAACAGCCCTAGAGTTCGTACTAAAATAACACCTTAAGATACACATCAACCAAAACCCTAATGTCACCTAGATACTCCAATGTCACCACGGGTACCCATGGGCTTGATTATACGATATGCATCACACAATTTCAGATTCATCATGTTCAATCCAACACAAAGAACTTCAAAGAGTGCCCCAAAGTTTCTACCGGAGAGTCAAGACGAAAACATGTGCCAACCCCTATGCATAGATTCCCTAGGTCACGGAACCCGCAAGTTCATCACCAAAACATACATCAAGTGGATCAATAGAACATCCCATTGTCACCACGGATATCCCATCGCAAGACATACATCAAGTGTTCTCAAATCCTTAAAGACTCAATCCGATAAGAAAACTTCAAAGGGAAAACTCAATTCATCACAAGAAGATAGAGAGGGGAAAACTCCATATGATTCATCTATATTAATAAAGCTCGCGGTACATCAAGATCGTGCCATCTCAAGAACACGAAAGAGAGAGATCAAACACATAGCTACTGGTACATACCCTCAGCCCCGAGGGTGAACTACTCCCTCCTCGTCATGGAGATCGCCGGGATGATGAAGATGGCCTCCGGTGATGGTTTCCCCCTCCGGTAGGGTGCCAGAACGGGCTCCCGATTGGTTTTTCATGGCTACAGACGCTTGCGGCGGCGGAACTCCCGATCTAGGTTTCTTTCTGGGGGTTACGAGATTTATAGGACTACTTGGCATTGGAATCAAGTCAGGGGGACTCCCGAGGGACCCACAAGTCAGGGGGGCGCGCCCCCTAGGCTTGTGGCTGCCTCAGGACTCCTCTCCGGTATCTTTTTGCTCCAGTATTTTTTATATTTTCCAAAAATATTCTCCGTAAATTTTCATCCCATTCCGAGAACTTTTATTTCTGCACAAAAAACGACACCATGGTAGCTCTGCTGAAAACAGCGTCAGTCCGGGTTAGTTCTAATAAAATCATACCAAAATCATATAAAATTATTGTAAACATGGCATGAATGCTTCATAAATTATAGATACGTTGGAGACGTATCAGTTACTATACAAAAATTTAACTCCCCATTAGGTATCCATGAATACTCAATCAAGTTTCCCGTATATCGGTACAAGATGTCTATTAGCCCAAGTGTACACAAGTTTACTAGTGTCGAAAATCGCCACAAAATCCAGCACAAATTCACACCCATAGTCACCGACATGTTTATGGTTATCCAAGCATTAAAGATCTATGTTAATCCAAAACATGTATCTATTTCCAAATTCGTGCGAGGGTGGAGGGAGATATTGGCCTTCTTGGGTTTTTTCTTAGGAATGAGATTTATATTTACTCCAAGGCGTTGTGAAGTTACAAAACATGGACAAAGGTTTTGCTTCAGCCAATCCAAACTTGGTAACCACACCTGTCAAGTGGGAGGGAAGCAGATAATCATATGTGTCATCCACCTCTTCTTCTTTTTTATATCAGGGTTAGGTGGGTTACTCGGACATTTAGGAGAAACTTTAAACGGTGCATATTCATATGTTTGAGCACTCCAACCGGCAAACTCACCTTGCCATCATTCTTTTTCATAGATACTCAAACATTCTTTTAACTAAAAGAAATACGTGAATCCAAAAAGGAAAGAAAATATTTAGCGAAAGAAATACCTAGTGTGGAGTCCAAATTGCGCATAGCCTCGCGGCGCATTGCGTTCGCCAATACATCCTCATCGGTTGGAGATAGAGTGTCGGCCATTACGTAGGTGTTTATTTCCTATCTTGTAATGTTTGATTGTGGTTGACTTTGTTTTACACTATGTTTAATAATTAATAAGTATGGTTGTGTGTATCACAATAATGCATCGCGGAAGATTTAACTTCCTTTTACCTGGAAAAAGGTTTAAGTTTCTTCTTTTAAAAGAATTTCACTATAAATTGAACACCATTTTTTTACTTGCAAATTGAATGTTTTCTATGAGAAATTATGTTGTCGCGGAGATGACAATTTTTTTAGCAAGCATGACAAATTATTTCCATATTTAGTTTTTTGCCAAGATTAACTATGTTTCTTGCCGAGTGGTTTGTATGGCGAAATCTAGCATTTTCTCACCCAAAATACTGATGTTGATATGAGAACAAATACTGAATATTGATAATGAAGCGCTGTGAGATAGGTATCTAGGTCTATCTACTCTTGTTAGTCCAGACATGAGTCACTGTTTTAAGCACCTCACTGAAAGAATTGTGCAGAAGATTAATGGCTAAAAAGAACATAGTTTATTAGTATATGGGAAATTAAGAAGCTTTACTCAAAGCAATTGCCGAGGCCATTACTGATACTGCAATGTAAGTCTTTCGATTACCAAAAGGAATTTGTAAAGACATGGCTGATGTAACTGCTAAGTTCTGGTGGGGAGATGATGATATTAGCGGGGAAATGCACTGGTTTGCATGGTGGAAACTTTGTTTTCCAAAGAGCCTTGGAGGCTCGGATATCGTGACTTTCACTCCTTCAACATAGCTATGTTGTTAAAGCAAGTTTGGAGAATGTTATGCAATCCTGATTCCTTATGTGCTAGAATATTAAAAGTAAAATATTATTCAAATCAAAGTATTATTGGAGCTGGACTCAAAAAAGGCTCTTCTTTCATATGGCAAAGTATTTTTGCGGAAATCCAAACCTTCAAAATAGGTTGTATTTGAAGAGTGGGGAATGGAGAATCGGTTGACATTTGAAAATATCTATGAGTTACTACAAGTCCGGACAGGAAAGTAATCGCATCAAGAAGGAATGTTTTAATTACAAAGGTGTTTGAGTTGATTGTCCCTTCTTCGGGACAATGACATGAACAACTAGTGTGTTCTATATTTACACCTGTTGATGCATCCAGAATTCTTAGAGCCCCTTTGAGTCCGAGCGGGTTTGATGATTTTGTTGCTTGACATTATAATCGTACTGGGATGTTTTCGGTAAAATCATCAAATCGTGTGGAATGTAGACTTCAATTTGGAAAATCTTACTAGCAGATGGTCTCTTCATCACGAGGTACGAATCTGATTTGGAAGAAAGTATGGACACTTTTGGTTCCCGGAAGGTAAAAGCTTTTTTATGGAAAGTGTTGCATGGAGCCATTCCGGTTAAATCAACTTTGGTAAATCGACATATTGGGATGCACAACTTGTGTCCTATATGCCGCACATACCCAGAAGGCCTGAAACATCTTTTTTCGGTTGCTTCCCGGCGCAAGAGATGTAGAAAATACTTCAGTTAGAGCAGCTGATTGTTGGATTCAGGGCTCCGCAGACCCAAGAAGGTTCGAACTCTGGGGCGTGTGCAAAGATCCCAACCAGCTCAAGTCTCGAACATGCCGCCCCACAGCCAAACCCTGCCAAAGATGCTCGAGAACACAAGAAGTTGGACACGGCGATTCACCCAGGTTCGGGCCACCTTGCGGTGTAAAACCCTACTCCTGCCTTTGGTGGATTGGCCTCACGAGGAGGTATGGGGACGAACTAGTACAGTGGTTGAGCGACCTCACGAGGGCTCTTTTGTGTGGGAGGATCCGATGCCCCTCTACGGTGGTGGCTAGTCCCTATTTATAACGGGCCTTGGTCCTCTTCCCTGGTCGCACTGACGGGAAGGGATCCCACAACGGCCAAATTTGAAGGGGGCAGGAGGTACAGCTTATCCTGACTAAAGGTGGTCTTCGCCTGCAAAGCTCCTGGCGTGACGTAGAGGTGGGCTCGGCGATGACATCCGTCCTGCCGAGCCCGTGGTCTTGGTCTCGTTGCACCGGAGTGGAAACCTTTGGGGGCTTCCTTGGGAACCCGCGTCTGTCCTTGCTTCCTTAGCACGAAAGAGAAAACTGTCTCTGTTGCGCCCGCTGGCGCCCGCGTGCTTTGGTTGTCGTGGCTCACGTCATCGCAGCCTCCTAAGGCTGGGCACTGCATAGGGATCTCCGCTCCTCGGGAGGCGGCCTAGGGAGACTGCTCCCTTGGAGGTCTTGGCGTCATCCTCCTCGCGAGGTGGGGGCCCTCACGAGGGTCTTGTCTTGAGGGGCTTGTCGCCAGGCCGTACAGGGCCATCGTGGTGGGCCACGCGTTGGGCCGCAGGCAGGCAGGTCTGGGTACCCCCGATCCCAGAACGCCGACACTGATATCTGACGCATGTGCTGTGGATAGAACCGGATCAACGATTCTAGAGGAACTCTTGGACTCATCTACGGGTTCAAACCCAGGATTACCGCATGCTGGACATTTGGAGGTAGTGTCGATGGCATGATGGTATCTTTGGTGGGTTAGACACACGTGACACATAATGAAAGAACTCCATCGGCGACAAGTTGGAAGCTATCCATATTGGCTCTCTGCACCAACTTCAAGAAGCCAGCCCAGAGTTCACGCGATAGAGGAACTCTTTTGTTCCCTATGCATCGTTAACCTTGATAATGGAGTCTATGGCAATGAAAGAAGGGTTATCAGTAGTGGGATCCTTAGGTTACCATCAAGTTGTTGCGGAATTAGATTGCTTGGAAGTCATTGAAGCCTGCTGGGGAGTTAACACGTGCTGGAATGAAGGAGTTGTAGTTTTTACTGATTGTGTGAGTTGGTAGTGGAGATAGGTACATTTCAATTTTGTCGCTCCTTTGGGGAGGCCAATGGTGTCACACACGAGATTGCTAAGCATACTTATGTGAGCCATTTATCTTGTAATTGGGTAGACGATCATGTTAGAGTTATATTAGTGATCTCTTTTGGTCTTTTGCATTCTAGTCTCTTGGCATCCTTCTGTAGCCTTTTGACATTCTCATGTATGTGTATATATGTTGGCTTTGGCCTCCTAATAATACAGGTTGCTATTCCTAACATGGTATTAGAGCTCTAGTTTTTTTTTTCCGCACGCGCAACTCGTGCTGCTTCCGATCCAATCTTCCGCTTCTAGAAGGAGCTGAGAAATTCTGAACTGGGGCCCCTTCCAGAAGTACACAGCGCCACGGTGAAACTAGAGGATGGGCGCGCCTCCCCCCTCCCCCAAGCCCTCGCCATGCCCACCCCCGGCCATGTCGACCACCATACCGGCGGCGCTCACCCCGAGCCCGTCGGCCACCGCGTCCCCGTCCTGTTGCTGGCCTGCCCCGGGTGCGTCGGACTCTGCGGCCGCGCACCTGCGGCTGGTGCTGGCCCAGCGGCTGCCTGAGCGGGGTAATGCTGGATCTGCACCAGCATGGGCTGCTGGAGCTCCCGCTGGGTGCTTTGAAGTGGGCGGTCCGAGCACGGCCAGCCAGCAGTCCCCCTGCTCGGAAAGCTCGCTTTCAAGGCCTGCGCCGGCCTATCCTATCCGTCTCCTCTCGACGGCCTATGTCCCGCCTGCATCTACCATTGCCTCGCTGCGTTGCATGCCATCCCACTCCAGGCTCCAGTCCACGGTCCACATCCCGGCGTCGTCCACCATCAATGCCCTGCCGCGTGCGCCTGCGCCGCCCCTCCCCTCCGCGTGTGAGCGGGATTCGCGCGATGAGGTGGCCCCGGTCGCCCCGGAATGGCATATGGTCACTTCGAGGAGGCGGCGGCGTGCGCCGCCCATACCGTCTTCGTCCGGGGAGAGTTATCGCCGCCTGCGCTCCCCTGCTGAGCTCCAGCTCGCCGAGAAGAGGCGTGCGGCCTATTTGAGGAGGTTCCGCGGCAAGTGCCTCCGCTGTCTCGCCCCGGGTCACCGTGCTAGCCAGTGCCGCGACCCTGTGCGCTGCTCTGCTTGCTGGCGCTGGGGTCACAGGTCCCGCTCTGCTCGCTGCCCTGCCCGTTCGCCTGCGCCGGAGTCCGCCCACAGAGCTCCCCCGCCGCCCGCTCCCACCCCGCCACCCGCTCACCCC
Organism: Elymus sibiricus; assembly: GCA_039707655.1. Lineage (NCBI taxonomy): Eukaryota > Viridiplantae > Streptophyta > Magnoliopsida > Poales > Poaceae > Elymus > Elymus sibiricus. The sequence goes on along the minus strand of CM077663.1, from coordinate 194,648,798 downwards.
CCGGCGCCTGCCCTCGCCCCCACCCCTCCACCAGCCCCGGCCTGCGCCCCGCTCGCCGGCTTCCCGAGGCCTGACCGCGCCGCCGCTCCAGCGCTTCGCCTCCCCGCTGCCATGGCCTACCGCCCCGGTGACCCTGCCCGCCGCCCTGCGGCCGACAATACCTTCTCCGTGTGCTCCCAGGCCATTGAGGACGCCACTCGTCGCCTGCGGGGTACTGCGGTGGTGGTCACGCTGGCGGAGGCACGGCAGGACATCAACCCGCAGCTCATTGCCAAGGCCCTCGAGCGTGATCTGGCTATCCCTTGGGACCATATGCATGTGTCCAGGCATCATCCGGAGGACTTCCTGGTCCGCTTCGCGCACTCTCGCCATCACGCCACTGCGGTCGACGCCGGCGTCGCCTCCTGCCGGGGCGTCGAGCTCACCATCGCGCCTTGGAGACCGGCGGTTGGCGGCCATCAACGTGCTTGGCGGTTCTACTGCCGGGTTGCCATCGAGAACCTTCCCGTGCAGGCATGGCGCCGTGAGGTCGTCCAGGACGTCATGGGCTTGTCGTGCCGTGTGGACCGGCTGGAGCGGCAGACCACGTCCCTGTCCAACACTGCCCTTGCCTACGCCTGGGTGTGGGCGTGGAGCCCCGACGACATCCCGCTCGGCAGCGGACACTCGTTCCTCGACCGCGACGCCGACGGCCACGGCCACCAAGGCCTCCCGGAAGGCACGCCGCGGGAGGAGGCGCTGCATGGGCCGCAGTTCCCCGTCATCATCCACCTCGACACTACCAAAGATTACACCCCCTTGGCGGACCGTGCACCTGGGGCCAGCCAGCAATGGCCTTTCGTGGACCGCTTCCGCTGGACGCGCTTCTACCAGGATGGGGTGGTGGCGCCTGCGCCACGTCGGCCGCCGCCTACTGAAGATCACCCGCGGCACTTGCCGAGGCCGCGGGGCGACGACGACGAAGACGACGACGCCGAGGGGCGCGGCCGGCGGCGCCGCCATGAGTCGCGCTCTTCCTGGCGTCGGGGCCTGCTGGGGTGTCGCTCCGATGGCTCGGCGCGCGGCTCTACGTCGGGCGGGCGCCGCCAGCTTGGCTCCTCCTCCCGGCATGGATGTCGCCACGCTGGCGATCCGGGGACCGACTCGTCTGACGGGCACGACTCCCGTGATGCTTCCGACAGCGATGCGCCTCAGCGTAGCCGCTCGCGGTCACGGGATCGCTTCCTTCACGAGCGCGAGCGCCATCCCTCCCCGACCGGCGTGCTGGCTGAGGTGCCAGTGCAGCCTGCACCTTTGGCTGCGATTCTGCCAGGGGTGCCTGCCCCCCCCTGCTGTGGCCAGCAGCGAGGCCCTTCTGGGTACTCCTGTCGCGCGCGTCGTCGGGCGAGATCCGCTGACCTCCCACTCTGAGGCGGAGCAGATTTGGCTTGACCTCACCCGTGCCGACCCGTCGCTCCTGGAGATCGAGGGCGGGGCTGCCCGTCCTGGGCACGCTTTCCCCGCTGACGAGACAGTGTGGCCCTACGTTGACCAGGCTCCCCCCCCACTCCTGGCCGGGGTTCACGCCTGGCGAGATGAGCCCCCTGCCACTCTGGGCCCCTTCTCCGCCAGCGTCTCTGGCCGAGGATGGGCCGCTCGCCCCCTGGCCCTACTTGGGGTACACGAACCCACCCCCGATCAAGGAGGCGGTGACTCAGCAGACTGGCGATGACCGGGCCGCTGTGGCTGACGAGGTGGACCTCCTTGCCGGGCATCTCCAGGGGCTCGAGATGGAGCGAGACGGCGGCGGAGCCGCTGCCCTCCTCGCCAAGATCTTCATGTCTCCGCCGGCCTCTGTGCTTGGCCCGCCGCCCCCGGCTATCAGCTTGGCTGCGGTGACTCCTCCGGCTGTCCGGGCGCCACCTCCGGCCGACCAGGCCGCCGTCCACACGCCGGCCCCGACAACGCTGCTGCAGCGCCGGACGAGCGCCCGGCTCGCGAAGGGTGTCAAGGGGCTGACCCAGCAGCAGAAGGCGCAGGCGAGGCTCGCAGCAGCTGGAGTTCATCTCTGGCCCAGAGCAGTTCACGCCGGAGATCAGGGAGCGCTACGTCAACAGGTTCAAGTCGCCACTCGGGAAGCTCACGGCGGCGCTTGCTCGGGTGGCGGGTGTGCATTCTGCAGCCCAGATCAGGCTGCCTGATCAGGACCTTTCAGTGCTGGCTGGCGAGGAGGTCAGCCTGCCCGTCTGATCCCGCCCCGTCGTCCGACCTGGGAGCTGCTAGTTTGTCATGTTAGATCAATCCCAGCTTGTTGTCGTGGCTCGTACCGCGCCGTTCTGTGACCGCGTTGTACTCGTCTCGCAGTCTCTAGTAGTTGTGCCTCGCACCGCGCCGTTCTGTGACTGCGCCGTGCATGTTGTTGTTCCCTTTGGCGTGCTTGCCGGCCGCCCGTAACCTTGTACCGGCCGTACCTGTTTTGTTCTTCAAAGTGCGCTGCTCACAGTTTGAGTATGCCTTGCGTATGGGAGCCATGCAGTTTCTTCAATGAGTAAGCCTTTTGCTTTGCTAAACTGGAATGCCCGTGGCTTGAATGACAAGGCCCGGCGCAGCGGGGTGTGCTCGCTCGTGTCGCAGACCAGATGCGCGCTGCTCTGTATCCAGGAGACTAAAAAGGCTGTGTTTTCGTCGGCTGAGCTTCGCGAAACTGCGGGGCCGGAGCTCACCGGCTGCGCAGTGCTACCGGCGGACGGCACTAGGGGCGGCGTGCTGCTCGCATGGAACCCTACGGTGTTTTCCGTCGATAGTGTGACCGTGTCGGAGTTCGCAATCACGGCGCGTGTCCTGCCGGCCGACGGCGGTTCGCCGTGGTGGCTCACCACCATTTACGGCCCCACTTGCGACGTCGCGAAGCTTCGCTTTATGGTAGAGCTAGCTGGGCTGCGCGCCGCGGCTCAGGGCCTGTGGCTCATCATCGGCGACTTCAACCTCATCTACGAGGCACGAGATAAGAGCAGCGCAAACCTTAACCATGGCCTCATGGCACGGTTCAGGGCTGCCCTGAACACGAGTGAGCTCAAGGAGCTGAAGCTAGCCGGTAGGCGGTTCACATGGTCCAATGAGCAGGCGAGGCCGGTGATGGTCCGGTTGGACCGTGCCTTCTGTGACTGCGACTGGGATCTCGCCTTCCGGAGTGCACGTCTCCAGCCGCTTGCCACGGCAATGTCAGATCACTGCCCTCTGCTGCTATCTTGCGAGCCGCCGGTTAGAAGGCCGCCCACGTTCAGGTTCGAGGCTTTCTGGCCGCACATGCATGGGTTTGGCGAAGTGGTGGCCGCGGCCTGGAGCGCACCCTGCCCGGCCATGGACGCCCTTGGCCTCCTTGCGCTCAAGCTGAGGCGGTCCGCCACTGCACTCAAAAAGTGGCACCACAACCATATCGGAGATACGCGCATGCAGCTTCTGATGGCGCAGGACATCGTCCTCTGTCTCGATACAGCGTAGGAGTCCAGGGTGCTCGCGCCGGAGGAGCTGCAGTTGCGTAAAGTGCTAAAGTCGCGCATCCTTGCCTTGACTGTCATAGAGCGCATCCGTGCTAGGCAACGGTCGCGAGTCACCTGGCTGCGGGTTGGAGACGCCAACACTAAGTTTTTCCACCTAAAAGCCAATGCGCGGCGGCGCAAGAACTTCATTGCCACCCTTCGCGATAGGAGCGGTGGAATCGCCACGGACCAGCCACGTAAGTCCCAGGTGGCCTCTGACTTCTTCCATCGGCTGATCGGCGAGCAGGGTGACTGCCGCACAACGGTTGACTGGGATCGGCTTGGTTTGCCTAGGGCGAACCTGGACGATCTCGAGGTGCCGTTCACGGCGGACGAGATCCTCGCGGCCATCAAGGATCTGCCCGGGGACCGTGCGCCGGGCCCAGACGGTTTCACTGGAGGTTTTTACAAGGCAGTTGCTCCTCTCATTCTGCCGAACCTGGTACGCGCATTCAGGCAGCTATTCCAGTTGAACAGAGCGAGCCTGCACAAGCTCAACACTGCAAACATCATCCTGATCGCCAAGAGGGAGGACGCGGCGTGCATGGCGGATTACAGACCGATCAGTCTGCTGCACAGCATTGCCAAGCTTTTCATGAAGGTGCTTGCCATGCGGCTTGCGAGGCGCATCAGTGAGCTAGTTGCCCCTGCCCAGTCGGCGTTCATTAAAGGGCGCTGCATCCAGGATAATTTCCTGTTCGTCCGTGGGATGGCGCGCCATTTCCACCGTGTCAAGCGCGCGATGCTGCTCATCAAGCTCGACATAGCAAAGGCGTTCGATACCGTGGCATGGCCCTATCTCCTGGAGACGCTTCGTGCTAGGGGCTTCGGCGCGAGGTGGTGCGAGTGGATCGCCATGCTGCTCTCGACATCCTCGTCGAGAGTTCTGATGAACGGAGTGCCGGGCAACCTCATCATCCACCGCCGCGGGCTACGCCAGGGTGACCCGCTATCCCCCTTCCTTTTCATCCTGGCTATGGAGCCCCTGCAGCGGCTCCTTCACGTTGCCGTCGAGGAGGGGGTTATCACCAGGCTGCGTGGTCGCGCGCCGCCACTACGCGTCTCGCTCTATGCGGATGATGTGGCCCTCTTCATCAACCCGGTCAAAGCTGAAATGGCCGCCCTTCGAGAGGTGCTTGCGGCGTTCGGGAGGGCATCCGGACTCCTGGTTAACTTCCGGAAAAGTGCGGTGCTTCCTATTCGCTGCGAGCAGCTCGACGTGGCCGACATTATTTCGCCGTTAGGCGCAGGGATAGCATGTTTCCCATGCAAGTTCCTGGGGCTGCCGCTGTCTTTGCGATCGCTGCGTAAGGTGGACCTGCAACCATTGTTGGACAAGCTGAGGGCGAGGCTCGCTTGCTGGAAGGCCAAGTTATTGACCCTAGCGGGCCGGCTAGTCCTCCTCAACTCGGTCCTCTCGGCGTCCACGGTCTACTGGCTTGCCATTTTTGCGCTGCCGCCATGGGCGCGCAAGGAGATCGACCGGCTTCGTCGTGCATGGCTCTGGAGGGGCGAGGAAACCTGCCACGGGGGCCACTGCAAAGTGGCATGGAGCCGCGTTTGTCGACCACGGGAGCTTGGCGGTCTAGGTATCCTAGACCTTGACCGATTCGGGGTGGCCCTCCGTTTGCGTTGGCTTTGGGCGGAGAAGACTTCGTGTGCCCCCTGGATCGGGCTGCCTCCCCCGGTGGCGCTACCGGAACGTCGCATGTTTGCGGCAGCTTGCGAGGTCGCCATTGGTGACGGCTCGCGCGCAAGCTTCTGGTACGACAGCTGGTTGCCTGATGGCGCGCCTCTTCTATTCGCCCCGGAGCTGTTTAAGGTGGCTCGGCGAAAGGCGCGCTCGGTCTCTCAGGCGCTGTCTGGCGACAAGTGGGTGCAGGACCTGCGCGGGAGGGTCACCACCGACTTACTGCCTGCGTTCGTCCAGCTTTGGACCAACGTCCGCGCCATGCAGCCCTTGGCTATAGGAACCGCTGATTCCTTCCGATGGAGGCTCACGGCGAGCGGAGTATACTCGGCCGCCTCGGCGTACAGGCTTTTCTTCATCGGCTCCACAGCGTTCTCGCTACAGCAGGAGATCTGGGCGGCATGGGCGCCCGCGAAGTGTCGCCTTCTCGCCTGGCTGTTCACCCAACGTCGGGTCCTCACAGCCGACCGGCTGCTAGCCAGACAATGGCCAAACTCGTACTTCTGTCCGCTTTGCCTTCGGAGCCTTGAGACGGCAGTGCATCTCGTGGCGGAGTGTCCGTGGGCAAGACACCTCTGGTCGCTTGTCGCAGAGAAGTTTGACATCCCAACCCTCGCCCCGGGAAGAGGGGTTGACCCGCGCTCGCTCACGTGCTGGTTCAGCGAGCTGAGTCGTGATACGTCTACGAGGAAGCTGGCTCGTTCAGTCGCTATGTTGACAGTATGGTGGATTTGGAAGGAACGGAACACACGCATTTTCGATGGTGGTGTCGAACGGACGGCACGGCAATTGCTTCACCTCCTTATAGCGGAGGCGCACGAATGGGCGCTGGCAGGAGGCCGGCATTTAGTTTTGAGAGAGTAGGCTTAGCTTCTTGGCCGCAGGCCGTCTTCTTTTCCTTTCTTTTCGCTATGCTAACGCGTTAGCTAGCATCCTGTAACCGTCTCCTTCTAATCTATCGAAATACGCAGCTCTCCTGCGTTTATTTCAAAATCTTCCGCTTCTGGCTGCGTCTATCTTCATCTACAGGATCTCACGTACGCTGGCTAGTTGATCCATCGATGTGTTGATTCTAGTCCATGCTTGCTAGTTGATCCAGCCCTGTGTTGGATCATATTGACTTGGTCCTGCTCAATCTAGCCGCTAGGCGCTCAACTTCCTCCAAGGTCGCAGCCGGCCGCTGGCCCCGTCCGCGCCGGTGCTGCCTTCCGTGGCTGCCGGCCGCCGGCCTCTTCCGCGGCACGTCGGTCACCGGCCCGTCTGCACCGCTGCTGCCTTCCGCGGCTGCCGGCCGCCGGCCTCGTCTGCGCGGCTGCTGTCTTCTGCGGCTGCCGGCCGCCGGCCTCGTCCGCGCTGCGTCGGTCACCGGCCCATCTGCGCCGTTGCTGCTGGTCGCCAGCCTCGTCTGCAGCCGTTGCTGCCTTCGGCGGCGCCCTTGGCCGCCAGCCCTTGTGCACCGCTGCTGCCGTTTCATGTCCAGGTGTCTACTGCTCCAGATCGCGGCTCTGTCCGATCATTTTGGTCTTCTTCCTGTTGTGGTCCTCGTCAGGCTTTGGTCGCCTCGAGCGCGTGTGCGTACTTGCCCTGTCGATCCCATCAGGAGTTGACCCGAAAGGTTCCTTCGCCCGTGAGAAGAAAAAAGGAAAAGAGTGTTAAAAAAATAGGTACAATGCTTTCGTCGGGTACGCCTCTTCCTCGATGCTCGATGTTTTTCGACGGTGTTCCCTACGTTGATCCCGTCTCGCACATGCGCATTTCCTCGGTGCTTGGTGCTCGCCCGCTTGGAGATGGTGGTTGTCGCTCTACTTCGTCACTTTTTGCGACTTTCACCGATGCTGCTGGTCACTCTACGTCGACTCCTTCGGCAGCTGCACCGCCTCTGCTGTCCCATGTTGGTCGTTCTTCGGCGACTCTTCCCACGACTTCCGCACCTGGTGATTGTCGCCCTACGCCGACTCCTCTCGCGGCTTCCGCGCGCAACGGAGACCGCTCTACGTCGACTCCCCGAGTGGCTTCCACATGCGGTTCTACATCGATTCGCTACTCCCGTTTGACTCGACACGCTGCTTTCACGAGTGGTGGCGACTTCTCATCGTCGGCTAGTGTTTCTACCTCGACCTCTCCGGCTGTTTCCATGTCTGCGCGTGAGATTACGCAGCTGCGATGCCTGCTTGATGCTTGGGATTCTTCACCGACAGGTTCTGCAGTTTCCGTGGCTGACTCTTTTGGCACTGAGAAACCACCAGCTACTCATTCAGGTACATCCCCATGGATTCTTGATACTGGAGCGTCTTTTCATATGACTTATGATTCTTCCACTTTGACCTCTGTTCAACCCGTCGAGGCTCCAGTTCATGTTCTTACGGCTGATGGCACTCCCCTCCCTGTAGCTAGTCGAGGAACTCTTAGAACTTCTTCTTTTCATGTTCCCTCTGTTGCTCATGTTCCTCGACTTACCATGCAGCTCATATCTGGTGGTCAGATTGTTGACTCTAGTTGTAGGGTCATTCTCGACTTTGATTCGTGTTCTGTTCAGGATCGTCACACGGGCGCTCTGCTTGGTGCTGGCCCTCGACCTCTGATGGTCTCTAGGAGCTTGGCTGGCTTCGTCTTCCCTCCGCTGCCACCGCTGCTAGTCTCGCAGCCCCTGTAGCTGCATCTACCAGCTCTTTTTAGCAGTGGCATCATCGCCTTGGCCATTTATGTGGTTCTCGTCTCTCGTCTTTGGCTCATCGCGGAGTTCTAGGGTCTGTCTCTGGTAACGCTTCGTTGGATTGTCTGGGTTGTAGACTTGGTAAGCAGATTCAGCTGCCCTACCCTCACAGCGAGTCAGTGTCCGAGCGTCCTTTTGATCTCGTTCACTCTGATGTTTGGGGTCCGGCTCCCTTCGCTTCGAAAGGGGGTCATCGCTACTATATTATCTTTATAGACGATTTTTCTCGGTACACTTGGATCTATTTCATGTCTTCTCGTAGTGAGGTCTTATCTATATACAAAAAATTTGCTTCCATGGTTCATACCCAGTTTTCCACTCCTATTCGTGTTTTTCGTGCAGATTCAGATGGTGAGTATATCTCTCATGCGTTGCGAGGATTTCTTGCTGAGCAGGGTACTCTTACTCAATTCCCTTGCCCTGGTGCTCATGCTCAGAATGGTGTGGCTGAGCGCAAGCATCGTCACCTTCTTGAGACGGCGCCTGCGATGATGATCGCCGCTTCTCTTCCGCCTCACTTTTGGGCTGAGGCTATTACCACTTCCACCTATGTCATCAACATTCGGCCTTCAACTGCTCTACAGGGTGGTATTCCTCTTGGGCGTCTTTCTGGTCATCCTCCTGATTATTCGGCGCTTCGTTTGTTTGGTTGCGTTTGCTATGTTTTGCTTGCCCCTCGTGAACGCACCAAACTGACCACTCAGTCTGTTGAGTGTGTCTTTCTCGGATACAGTGATGAGCATAAGGGCTATCGATGTTGGGATCCTGTCGGTCGCCGGATGCGTATTTCCCGGGATGTGACTTTTGATGAGTCTCGTCCCTTCTATCCGCGTCCATCCTCCTCGGCTTTTTCAGCGGAGGACATCTCCTTTCTTACGTTTCCAGATACACCTCCCTCTATGCCCAGTATTCATATTCCTCGTCCTGTTGTTGCAGATCCGATGCCGTCCTTTCCTACGGATTCTTCCCCTCCCTCATCGCATGACTCTCCACCTCCATCACCGATACCTTCCCCTTCTTCACATTCATCATCGATACCTTCCCCTTCTCCATATTCATCATCGATACACTCCCCGTCTCCACCTCCAGTGATTCCACCTCTTTCCTCCTTTCCTTTCCATTATACTTGTCGTGCACGTGTTGTGGATAAATCCACTGACGTGCCATCTACTTCTGGTGCGTCATCCTCCTCAAGCCAGCCAACTTATGGTCTTAGGGCTCGCCCTCGCCCTCCCCCTGACCGCTATTCTTCTAGTCGATATGGTCTTTCGTCTCTATTTGAGCCTACCTCTTATCGCGATGCTGTTGTTCATCCTGAATGGCAGTTTGCGATGGTGGAGGAGCTTGCTGCTCTTGAGCGTACTGGCACATGGGATCTTGTTTCTCTTCCTCCTGGTGTTCGTCCCATCACTTGTAAGCGGGTCTACAAGGTTAAGACTCGCTCCGATGGTTCTCTTGAGCGTTACAAAGCTCGTCTTGTCGCTCGTGGCTTTCAGCGGGAGCATGGTCGTGATTACGATGAGACATTTGCTCCTGTGGCCCATATGACCACTATCCGCACACTTCTCACTGTGTCCTCTATTTGACATTGGTCCGTTTCTCAGCTTGATGTTAAGAATGTCTTTCTTAATGGTGAGTTGTGTGAGGAGGTTTATATGCAGCCACCACTCGGGTATTCTGTTCCTGATGGCATGGTATGTCGTCTTCGTCGCTCTCTTTATGGCCTTAAGCAAGCCCCTCGCACCTGGTTTGAGCGTTTTGCCTCTGTGGTGACCGCCGCTGGTTTTTCAGCGAGTGCTCATGATCCGGCGCTGTTTGTCCACCATTCAGCTCGTGGGCGGATTCTTCTTCTTCTATATGTTGAGGACATGATCATCACTGGCGACGACCCTGAGTACATTGCCTTTGTCAAGGCCCGTCTCAGTGAGTAGTTTCTTATGTCCGATCTTGGTCCTCTTCGTTACTTTCTTGGGATTGAGGTTTCCTCCACCTCTGATGGCTTTTTTATTTCCCAAGAAAAGTATATCCAGGATCTTCTTACTCGTGCGGCTCTTAGTGATGAGCGCACTGTTGAGACTCCTATGGAGCTCAATGTTCACCTTCGTGCTTCTGATGGTGAGCCCTTGTCTGATCCGACACGTTATCGTCATCTTGTTGGGAGTCTTGTCTATCTCGCTGTCACTCGTCCGGATATCTCATATCCTGTCCACATCTTGAGTCAGTTTGTTTCTTCTCCCACTTCGGTACACTATAGACGCCTTCTTCATGTTCTACGATATCTTCGTGGCACGATCTCTCACCGTCTCTTCTTTCCCCGCTCCAGCTCGTTACAACTCCATGCCTATTCGGATGCTACGTGGGCTAGTGATCCTACAGATCACTGTTCACTTTCTGCTTACTGTGTTTTTCTTGGTGGTTCTCTCATTGCCTGGAAGACGAAGAAACAGACTGCAGTTTTCCGTTCGAGTGCAGAGGCTGAGTTGCGAGCTATGTCTCTTCTGACGGCAGAGGTGACTTGGTTACGATGGTTACTGGAAGATTTTGGTGTTTCTGTTACTACACCTACCATCCTCTTTTCACACAGTATAGGTGCTATCAGTATTGCGCGGGATCCCGTGAAGCATGAGCTTATCAAGCATATTGGTGTTGATCCTTCTTATGTGTGCGCTGCTGTGCAGGATCATGTTGTTGCTCTTCAGTATGTGCCTTCTGAGTTACAACTAGCAGACTTCTTCACAAAGGCCCAGACTAGAGCGCAACATGGATTTCACCTTTCCAAACACAGTGTTGTGGATCTACCATGAGTTTGAGGGGGGGGGTGTTAGAGTTATATTATTGATGTCTTTTGGTCTTTTGCATTCTAGTCCAGTGGCGGAGCCAGGAAATTAGGATTGGGAGGGCCGATTGTAGTCAAAATAGGTTTGGGAGGGCCAAAGCATAGAAAAATAAGACTTTAAGCATCAACTAATTGCTAATTGCGTACTGTTCATCCGTGAATTAGTACCAAATTCCTAATGTCAAGGGGGGCCAGGGCCCCTGCTGATCCCCCCTGTCTCCGCCACTGTTCTAGTCTCTTGGCATCCTTCTGTAGCCTTTTGGCATTCTCATGTATGTGTATTATGTGTATATATGTTGGCTTTGGCCTCCTAATAATACATGTTGCTATTCCTAACAGATCCTCTTTCTTTCATTCATGTATCTCTTGTGAACGATGCAAGTGTGCTCATTTGATCAATAAAATAAGCCATGATGATATTCCATTAAAAATCATGCTTCTAGCCATCCTTATGACAACATAATTTGACATTAAAAAAACTGTTTGATTTTTGGATTTTCAACATCCCCGTTTTAAAAATTAGTTTCGCTTGCCATTGTTCAGCTCAGTATATGGTACCACTAGAAATCTGTAGAAACACACAGGGTGTACGTCCCGTCCGTCTGTGACGCACATTGAGTAGCCAGCCCAAGTAGGTGGTGTTGGCGGTTGGAACTTGTGTTGAACCTTTTCCCGCTTGTCCTTCGTGCATGGTTGCGCCCTTTTGTATGCGGCAGGACCAGACCCAGACCAAGGTGAATTCCTACTTGGTACGGCGAAGGTTTATCTGAAACGCTTCTTTTTAATCGCGTCCGTTGCGAAAGTGAGCGTGCCTTGAGCTTCAAAAAAGCTCGTAGAGCATGTGTGTGGAGCCTTGTCCGTGTCGACTGCCAGCTGGGATGGAATCAGCGGCAGGACACACAGCAAGATCGATCGACCGCCGTGTGGACAGCCCGGCCACCGTGACACAACACACGTTCGAAAACACGAACACGCACCTCGAGAGGCGCCGCACGTCGCGTCACGCGTCCAGCACTGCCACTGCCGCGCAACAGTCCTCGCTGCTGTGACTGACCGCCAGTGGGTACGAACGCCTAGCAGCGGTAGGAGTACTTGACACCCGGATGCGCGGTTAAAAAACCTTCAACACCCAGTTCGATCGCGATGAGTTGAGTTGCGCCGCACTGGAGCTCACCGACCTGTCAAGCCATGATCAATTCGGTGACGGAATGATTAGCCAGCATCAACGGTTGGACGGACCCCATCCGTAAACGGCGCGCTGCGTCAGCACAAACAGTGACCCAGGTTCAGAATTCAGATGTCGACGACGATCAACGATTGCGCCAATGGATGCTGTGTGCCGACAGAGCTTCTCGTGGGCAAAACTATGTTTGCGTTCCCAAATCCCTAGTACTATAATGATTTCGGACACGAATGATCGAACCAAATCTCCACCGGATGACAATGACACGAACGGCAGCTTAATAGTGTGCGCTTTCACACACGTATCCCTGACGAGGATGACAATGGCATCATGTAGTTGAACTGGAGCATCACAGATGGCTCGCTTAGAGCATGTAGAGCCTGGCACCCCCAAACCCCTCTCAAACGTCCGCCCGGTCACTGATTAGTCACGAAATTTCAATTTAGTCGGGTGTCTCAAACATGCCTCCAACACTCGGGATACGACACCCCTCGTATCCAGCCTAAATATGAGGCGTCCGGACGCGTCCGCACGTCGGACTCGACAGTCCGATCCCATCGCAAATTGCATCAAATCCACCCCCTTCACAAACAGCCGGACCCATTTGCTCTCTCCTCTCTTCTTCCTTCTCCGCGTTGTCCGTCTCGCAGCTCTGTTGCCGCGCGCGCTCCGCAACCGTTCCTAGCCTCTGCGCCGCCAGCTCCAGCGGAGCAGTCCCCTCTCACGCGGGTCAACTCTCTTTCTCTGCCAAGCAGAAGTGCACGACCGCTCTAAGAATGCTTGCACTTGGTACTGTTGCAGATGCCGTTGGTGAGATGGTCGGGATTGGGAAGAGCACATGCCTGAAGCCTACTGTCAAGTTTGCCCGCGCAGTGGTGGAGGTGTTTGGACCTGAGTATCTGAGAGAACCAAATGCGCAGGATACACAGAAGTTTTTTTTTTTTGAAACAAGGCAAAAGATTTGCCATTTTCATTGATTAAGAAGGAGGGTTAAGAATTTGTGGCCATGGGCCAAATTAATTACATCACTCTCGCGGCATGATATTACACAAGTGTTTCGCTCCTGCTAAGCTCCAAAGCGAGCATTCCTCTTTGATCTTGGCGACGATCACTCCCACCGGAACGGCGTGTTACGGAAAACTCGGGCATTGCGTTCCTTCCATATTTTCCATGAGATAAGCATCATCAGGGAGGCGAGCGGCCTTCTCGACGGGGCCTGCTTAGTGGCATTTTGCCTCCACCAGTCCTCAACAGAGTTCAGAACCAACCAATTGTTGGGCCGTACATCATGAAGTGCGAGCCAAGTTTTGATCATGCCCCAGACCCGAATGGTGTATCTACACTGGAAGAGAAGGTGGGCCGCCGATTCCTGAACTTGTTGGCAGAGTGGACATAGGTTGCAGTTTGGCCATCCGCGACGGTGAAGTCTGTCAGCCGTCCAAATCCTATTTTTGAGGACAAGCCAGGCGAAGAATTTGCACTTTGGGGGCGCCCAGTTTTTCCAAGCTATTGGAGAGGCGAGGGGGTTTCCAGGAATTCTCGGAACAATTTATTGCATGCATTGGCAATGGAAGAACTGTCCTAAAGGTTTGCGGAAAACAGTTATACCTTCAACACCGTTAACCTTAATATTATTTTATCGTATCTGCGGTTCACAACACAAAATTGTAAAATCATTATAATTACATATTACAAGCCGTAGAATATATGATACGTACTCCCTCCTTCCCAAATGTAAGGGCCGCATTTACTTTTTTGGTCTTCATCATATAATTTTGATTATGATTTTTACTTATTGTATGCCTACAAAATAATTACAAAGACATATGAAATAGAATTGTTTTGCAAAACAAATACGATTATACTATTAATACATGTTCAACCCATGTATTTTCATATATATTAATGATCAAAGTCATGCATCAAAAGACCAAGCAAAGTCAAGCACGCTTTATATAAAGGAGGGAGCACTAAAATTCAGACCAATATACGTTTTCCCTTTTGCTTTGACGCCCGGTAGGCTTCATCAGCCGCAGCAGCCGCTCGTTGCCGCTTGCGATGTGTCGTCGCTCGCTAAACCCAAGCCGCAGCCGCCGCTTGCTCGTCTGCGCGCCAGCGCCCAGCCACCTCGACGTGACGAGGCCCGCCACGCGAGGTTGCTAGCTAGGTTTAAGAAGAATGTGCGTGGAACCTGTCAACCTGGTGTGCGTCTTCGTTAGTGTGCTCGGTCTGTTGTGCGTGCGTGTGTGCCACGAACCAGCAAGCGTGTGTCTGTGCTAGCGATTTTTTGCAGCTAGAGATTACAACCAGTAGCAGCAGTGATTTATCCTGTCCTAAAAAAATAAGCAGCCATTTATCCATAGGCATAAAATATCTTTTGCTCCTAATCAAGGTGTGGCGGCTGCCACACCTTGCCCGTAGGGGTCCTCCGCCAGTGATTACATGACTTATGGATTTTGCATGCTTTCTTTGGAATGCTGGGTTCTCACAACGACATCAACGTGCTTCAACGATCCCCGATGTTCAGGAGGCTTTGCAATGGGAAATCACCGCTGTGCAACTACACCGTCAACGACAGATACTATAACATGGGATACTATCTTGCCGGTGGCATCTACCCTCAGTGGGCGGCGTTTGTGAAGACCATATCCGAACCACATGGCAATAAACAGAGTCACTTTGCAACAATGCATGAAGCGGCTAGGAAGGATGTGGAGAGGGTATTTGGTGTGCTTCAAGCTCATTGGAGAATTGTTCGTGGGGTTGCAATGATGTGGGAATCAGAAACTTTGTGGCAGCTCATGACATGTTATGTTATTTTGCACAATATGATTGTCGAGGATGATGGTGATGGTGTAGTCCAAACCAATGATTTTGAAGGACCTGGAGAACAAGTTGAAATCCCGAAAGATGCAACTCAGCTTATGAACTTCTTATGAACTTTCCGCAGATGCATTAGTATATTTGAGATCATCAGATGCGCGCCGCTGCTACTCAATGATTTTGTGGAGCATATGTGGACCCACAATAAAAATCAAAGAGCTGGTGTTTCAGTATGCACTTAGAATAAATTTTATGTAAACACTATTTATGTTCGATACCAACATTTATTATTTACGTGCGACAATGGCTTGTATGATCACGTGCATGGATTTGTTTGAATTTAAGAGTCAGAATTTAAGATATATGAATGCCGAAAACAAAATACGAGGAGTCATCCGGATGCGTCCGCGGATGTGACCTGAACGCATCCGTAGACGTATAGGGGGCGGATTTGTCGACCTGCTTCCGGTCGAGCTGGAATGTCTTGTTCTGTCTCATTGTGTGTCCTACTCCTACATCGACCGGTTTCCTACACATGGCGTACGCCCTTGAACCACTTGTAGAACTATTACTCCTATATCTAGCATTTTTTTTATCTCAGAAGCTCCTAGCACAGACTTGTTTCAGAAACTCGCGGCCGCAAACCAGCACATAGAAAAATACCACCCCTACTTTGCAAATCCGCCTACAAGCACTAGAATACTCCACTGTGGCGCTGTCAGATGAACACATATATAGGAGTAGTATATAATAACTTGACATCCCCGTCACTGAACTCCACAGAGAAGAGACCAACGTCGCCCCTGCGTAGCTTGACACCACGCAAGAAGAGGACAGGGCGGATCAGCGCTAAACAATGGGCAGAGATATGATTAATTACCCACGCCATCCCACACTAGCACCGTATATAAATAAACCACGCCGTGACAGTGCCGCAAGCAAACATCCAAGACGTCCTCGTCTCACGTTAATCGATCACCGCACTCACGACCTGAACCATCGAGATAAAACAGACAGCCGAAAAAGAAGACGCCGTCTCGAACCCTCCGGAAGGCGGAAATGGCAGTGCCACCGATCAACGTCGATGACCTCAGAGGCAATAGCGACGGGTCACCAGTTCAGTTCATGGAACCGTTAATCGAGCACCAATTCATGGCTATAACCAAACAACGATTGTACACTCCATTAACAAGTGCAGGACAAAAATTTCATCGGATGGGTCGTGGAACATTACATCGCGGGATGGGATCACTGTCGCCATTTACATGTCTGCTAATTCTCGGTGCGCTGAGCTACGTAACTACTAGCTGCTAGCTAGGCTAATGGTACCGCGCGCTAAGCCCAAGCCGTGGTTCTCTGGTTTCATAGTTGATACTGCTTGCGGCGAGCCTGGGCTTCGCGTCGTGCTCGTCGGCTCATGGCGTGGCAGCTCACATGACGGAGCAGGCGTTGGGGTTCTCGTCGCTGAACATCTGGGGCGCGTGGGCGGGGTACGTCGCGTAGGGTGGCGGGTATTGGGGCCCGGCGTTTGGGTAGAAGCCTGGGTTCGGCGGCGGCGCCGCCGCGCCGTAGTACCCGACGGGTGCCGCGGGGTACGGCATGTAGCCGTACTGTGGGGGCATCTGGTACATGCTCGGGTCCGCCATGGGCATCGGCGCCACGGACGCGGAGGCGGCCGCGGACTTGTCCTTCTCGCCACCGCCACCGCCGTCCTTCTTCTTTTCGCCGCCGTCGCCAGCGCCCTTGTCCTTCTTCTTCTCGCCATCGTCTTTCTTGTCGCCTCCGTCCTTGCCCGGGGTGACGACCTCCACCGGCCGACTGAGCTTGTCCCTGAGGTAGCCCGGCAGGGCGGCTGCGTCCATGGTGCCTGTCACCTTCACCAGGTCCTTGGCGGCGTCCACAATCACTTCCTTCACTCCTAGAAACAGAAGAAGAAGAAGAATGTGTCAGTCAGTTTCCGGCAAAATTCAACTGAATGACTCCTTCCAGGTCGGAATGAATCTGCGGCCAAAAAGAAGAAACAATAGAACTGACCTTTGATCTTGTTGACGCGGCGCTTGATGCGGTCGATGCAGCCCTCGCAGTGCAGCCTGATCTTGAGCGTCACCGTCTCCTGATGGAATCAAGGAAAAAGGCGAGAGGAACTTGAGACCAAACTTTCATTTAGAACACCTGCGAGTAACTAACCCCTACATATCACAGAGTTGAATTCTCGTCGGCGAGCCACGAACCTCTTTGGGCTCCTTTGTTTTCTTCTTCTCCTCCTCCTTGGGCTTGTCGGCAGTTTCCACTTTTTTCTCTTTTTTCTCAGCACCGGCACCGCCCTTCTCCTTGTCTGCTGACTTGCTCTTCTCTTTCTCCTGCTTATCGCCGGCGTCGGCCTTCTTGTCCTTGTCTTTCTCCTTGTCCTTCTTGGGCGAGCCGGCTCCGGCGGAGATGATTTGAACGGGCTTCTTGGTCCTGGCCTCGATGCGCTCCTTGAGGTCCGCCGCGTCGGCCGCGCCTGTGACGACCACCTTGTTGCCCGCCGTGTCAGTCTTAACCGACTCCACGCCTGCAGAGAACCGAAGGCAAACGGTCAGAAATTAGTCGTGCCACAAAGAATGGAACCGTCAGGAGGTGGAGAGCAAATGAAAAGGAAACAAGAAGGAGACGTACCGGGGGCGTGCTTGATGGCCCGCTTAACCTTGGTGGCGCAGCCGGCGCAATGCAAGTCGACCTTGAGCACGATGGGCTGGGGCGCCGCCGTGGCGTCCTTCTTCTGGTCGCCGCCGTCGGCCTTGCTCGGCTTCTCCTTCTTGTCCTCGCCCATGGCGTGCGTGGCGGTGGCCTGGCTTCTTTGTCTCCGACGAGCTCCGGGGGGAGGGAGGTGGTTAGTGCGTGCGTGGGCGCGTGGGTTGGAGGAGCAGGTGGTGCTTGGAATGAAGGGGCAGGAGAGGTGGGGTGGGGGCGGTGTTAAATAGCAGGGGGGTGTGGAGTACCGTACAGATACAACTTGTGTGTGGTGGGTGGGCGGAGTGAAGGAGGGCGCAGAGTTTGAGTGGCAATGGCGGCCGGGTCCGGATCGGTGCGAGCCGGGTCGGGTTTGTACACCCGGGAAGAGGCTGCTGGTGGTTGCTGACTGGGACTGGGACTGCTGACCGGGCTAGGCCTGGCCGAATGGTCAATGCGTGGCTCTTCCTCTTCGTCTTCCTAGCTGCTTCGTTGCATGCACACTCCATTTCCACGTGCACGTCGAAGACTAG
This sequence comes from Elymus sibiricus, assembly GCA_039707655.1. Classification (NCBI taxonomy): domain Eukaryota; kingdom Viridiplantae; phylum Streptophyta; class Magnoliopsida; order Poales; family Poaceae; genus Elymus; species Elymus sibiricus. The sequence continues at coordinate 194,630,790 of CM077663.1, read as the reverse complement.
AGCAAACTCGTAGACTTCGTTCACGAAGAAAAAAAAACTCGTAGGCCAGGATGGAGCGTAACTCGTTCAGCCTGCCATCGTTGTTGGGGTTAGAGTGAGTAGGTGATTGCAACGGTGGAAAAGTAGCAGGTCTGATCGATATTGATTCTCTGGCAGACGATGGCTGAATCGCACTGTAGGAGGGGTTTGGATGATCCTGCGAGTCACTGGCACCGTCTGCTACGCCGTGCAAAAACAAAAAAAAAAGTAGGTACCATCTTTTACTGCAAACCCGTGCCTGTTCCAGGCAGACACATAGTGCCGAGCTGAGCAGGTGGCGGCCCGTTGCTTGCTTCAGCTCGCGGCGTACTCCGATCCAGGGGAACCAAAAATTTCAAATGCTTGCCAGAGTGGCTCTTTTCGAATTCCGAAGGCGAGCGCGAGCAGGGACGGAAGGTGGGCCCACGGTGCACGAAAGAGGGGTGCATGGGTCTACCACGTGGCCCGCTTTTATTTTATTATACGTGGTGGCTTTGGGTGCATCCGTAATTCCTTCCCGCTGCTCGCTTTGACCAAATGCTCGGCCGCCGGTCGCTGGGTTGGTTTCACTCATGCTGCGTGCGTGATTGGAGAAATGAGCGTGGTTGAATGCTCCCGCGCGAAAGCTATGTCGAGAGCTCTCGCTGAAGGATTCCCCGGAAAACCCTATTCGACGCATTTTACGGCGAATTGTCGAGGCTCCGCACAACCCCTCCCCACCCCCTCAGTTTGGGCCGGCCCAGTTTTGAGTAGCCACCGGTTTCGGGAACCTTCCCTGAACCGGGGTTTTTTAATTTTTTATTTTTTCGGTTTATGTTTCTTTTTATATTTTCTTTTTTCTTTTTTTGATTATTGTCTTTTCCTTTTCCTTTATTTTTGAAGGTTATTTTATCTTTTTTAAACTAAGTTCATGTTCGAAAATTGTTCTTAAAATTCAAAAAATGTTCTTGCTTTTATAAAAAAAATCAATTAATTGCCGTTTTTAAAAAATACTCATAATTTCAAAAAAAATGTTTGGGATTTTCAAAAATTTCTTGTTTTACAAATTTTTTATTGTTTTCATTTTCATTTTTGGACTTAAATAACTACCAAACGTTCTTATTATAGCAACAGATCCGAACGAGTGATTTATGTGCATGCTTATTGCTTCTCTCTCCCAATAAAAAAGATGCATGGAGCGAACACATTTATCTTCTTTTCTTCTCCAATTGCTTGGTGCATGCATGTTTATAAGACAAAAATGTTGATGTCAACGAAAATTCCATTGAACTAAAAAATTCAAAATGTTTTATAGCTCAAGCTGTAGGAGATATGCCCTAGAGGCAATAATAAATGTTATTGATTATCTCCCTGTTCATAATTAAAGTTTATGTTCCATGCTATAACTGCAATGATTCTCGAGTCTACAAATAAAACGAGGCTTGGAGGGAAACTCATGTGCACGTGTGGGATAATAAACGGTAAAATGTATTCCTAGTCTGGCCTCTAAGACTGGCTCAAGTATTGCATGATGATCTTGTTTTCCTGATCATGGGCATGGCTATGCCGGCAATTTTGAGGACGCAATGTTAGTAGAACATTTGTGTTGAATCGACCCGAATTGATGTTATGCTATGAGATACATTTGTCACTAGTTAATGGTTAATAACACAGAGATGGTTAACGTTTGCATAATTCCTTAGACCATGAGAGTATCGAGTTTCTTCATGCTTGCTTCATGAACTTTGGGGTTTGTTAAACGTCATCCGTAAATGGGTGGCTATTACGGCGGCTTACGGGTTCATGGAAAAGTATGTCAAGTAACTTGATAGCTCAAGATTGGGATTTGCTCCTCCGACGATGGAGAGATATCTCTGGGCCCTCTCGGTGTTACGGTATCCATCATCGTCTGGCCAGACAATTTGTGATTTGATCACGGGGATGCCGGAACACGGGAACGAGAAAAGAGAACAATACCGGTAACGAGGTAACTGGCATAGTGGACAAGTTGTTGATCCGCGGGGATGCCAACATGTCTCACCTCGGGTATTTGTAACATATCGCGAAGCAACAGGAATAGCACACGGCAACTGGAGGTTCACTCAAATATTCATTCGTGTGGGTATAGGGGTCAATATGGGTGTCCACGGCTCCGATGTTGATCATTGATCGGAAGGGGTTCCGGGTCATGTCTATACTTCACCGAACCTATAGGGTCACACGCTTAAGGGTCATCTATCTGCTGAATACTAGACGGGGAGTCTGAGAGAAAATCACCGAAAAAGTTTCGGACGAAACGGAAACGTTCCGGAGAGGATATCGGAATAGTTCCGGTGAAACTGAAAAGTTGTTTCAGGGTATTCCATAAAGTCAAATTGGTTTCGGCACATGCCTGGAAATTATTGGAAGGTACCAGAATTGTTCCGGTAACTTCTGAGATTTTTCAGAGACAAAAACCGGAAATGTTCCGGACTGCCGGAACCGCTTTAGTTGCTTTTCACAGATGAAAATCACTAAACCGAAAAGTTGTTTCGGAGTACACCATAAAGTCAAATTGGTTTCGGCACATGCCTGATAATTCTTGGAGGGTGCCAGAATCATTCTGAAAACTTTCTGGAATTTTCCGGAATGAAAACCGGAAATGTTCCGGAGCTGCCGAAACCGCTTCAGATGCTTTTCGCAGATGAAAATCACTAAACCGGAATTGTTCCGGCTCACGTTGAAAATTATTTTGGTGGGTACTGGAAATGTTCTAAGCCCACATGAATATTTTCAGTTCGATCAGACGCTGAAAAATGTCGTCGTGAATAGTGAAAGTGCTTTTTGGGATATTTATGGAAAAGTCACCTTTTGGGATATTTTCCCAAAAAGGTTTCTAGAAGGCTTGGGGGCCAAGAAACCCTACCCCTTGGATTTCCTATAAATAGAGGTGGAGGGGCTGCCTCCACACTCACATCCTTACTCTCATACACAAGCCATGCATGATCTGGCATTCTCTCTCCCTCCCAGCGAAATAGTTTCGTAGAGCCGAAAGGCTGTCTGGGTTCCGGCAAGAACTAGTTCTGGACGGCGAAGCCCTGCCGGATAGATGACACCGTATGTGTGCAACTCTATAGAGAGATCGTAGTTTCGGTCTTAATTCGAGAGTGCCTCCCGAAGGGCTGTCCGTGTGACCGTCCGAGTTTTGGAGGTCCTCCCGAAGGGCTGTCCGAGTGACAGTCCGAGTTTCGGAGGTCCTCCCGAAGGGCTGTCCGCGACACCGTCCGGGGGACTGTGCGACCGCCTCCCGGAGGGCTGTCCGCGGGGCAGATGAGGGTATACATCCTCGCGGTTGGGAGGTTGTAAAATCCTAGCTGCGGGGATCTGCACCGCCGTTCGTCATCGAATCTACTTCCGCTGCGCTACGAGTCGGTAACGAAAGAGATCAAACCTTGTATGCAGTCTCCATAGTGGTCCTGGGCTGGTACGTAGGTCGGAAATTTTTTGTTTTCTGCTGCGTTCCCCTACAGTGGCATCATGAGCCGGGCTATGCGTAGATGCAGGTTGCGATCTAGAATACATGAGATGTATGGGTGTTGCACAATATAATTAGGTAGTAGATGAGTTCTATTGCTGAAAATTATTTGTGCGGGTAGCAGATGAAATCTGTTACCCGATGTTCTTGTTGCTTCCCTGGAATTTGCATATTTCTAATCTTGATAACAGTATGGTGTAGTTTCAATGTTCTGGCAATCCGCGATCCTGATTGATCAACGAAGTGCTAACAGTTCATTGAATTCCACCGTAGTTAAAAAGAAAGATGAAATTTCGCAGACGAAAGGGCAATGCAGATATGATCTGCACGGGGGTCACGCGTATGACGAAGTTTAGTATGGGGCTCGAGATTTTATTATCTCGTGTTTCATACACCCCGCAATGTTAATCTAGCGACTTGGATTATCATGCTTGATGATGGACGTTGGTAGCTTCGGTTTGTTTCGAAACCTTAGAAGCCACGTAAAATAAAATTTTGCATGAACCGATTAGAGGCGTCTAACTTGGTTTTGCAGGATGGTTTGCATGTGCATGTGATGTGGTATAGCAGTGCTCATTATAATTTGATTATGTATGAGATGACTATATAATGTAAATTGATTAACATGACCTGCGTGTCATGATTCGGCATGATGGCTGGAGCCATATGATTGCACTTTAATGACCTGCGTGTCAACCTTATGTAATGCACTTATTTTATTAGCTATAGAGATAGCAATATTATCTGGTGCATCGACAAGGTGGTGGCAATCTTCGCGAAGGTGAACACCGACGCGAATGCCGGAGACGAAGAAATGAAAGACTTCTCCGTCAGAAAGGGCTATACCATATCATGCTATTATGAATTGCCTGAGATGTTTATCCCTTATGATGCACCATTCTTGATTGCGCAGTAGTCGCTTTTTATTAGGGTGATCTCTCACTAAAATATCAAGTAGTTAGTGTTCTCCCAAGTGTAGCACCGTCGCGGCACCTAACTTTTCGGGGCATTGCATGATCTCCATGGGTGCGAACGATTAGGGATGTGTGAGGCGGGTGAGTTGAAACCTCGCAGCGAGATCACTTGGTTGTCTTGATGTTCAGGCATGAAAGTCATGAGCTCGGAACACGCGCATCGAAAGATGAACAAGAATCGCATAGAGATGTGATCGGCAAGTTTGCCTACCGATTGAAGTTCACGCCATGGGTGTTCATCTCGAACCGTGACGTTGAATGGATATGCGGGTCTTGAATCACTCACAATCAATTATGAGAGATATTGATTTGAGTGGGAGCGCACTGTAGAATTAACTTGTTTAATTCTCAGTGCAATTAATTTTGAACTCTGTCTAAGTGCAATTTGCAAAATAGTTGTAGAAGAATGGCTCGCGTTTCCACCTTCCCAATTAAAATTGAATAGCTGTTAAATATCTGGATAAAACTTTACGATTGGTAACGTAATATGAGGATTGTCCTCAAGAGTGCCGAGAAGGACTTTGTCCTATCGCATGCTTTCGGTATTCTCCCGCTAAATGCTATGGATCATGTGGCTCTCGTCCTTCGATCCAAAAGCTAGAATTCTGTTTCAGTCAAGTGCAATACGTTTGCTTCCATGAGACCCGAACTTCGAAAGTTTGGATAGTTATGTGATATTCATGGAATCTGAAAATCATTTTCAGAGACAGACAAAGGCTAAAAGATATGAGATATCCAAAGCATTGTTTGTTTGCAAACTATTAGTAAAAGTGTTTGCTAGGCATTTGACTGATAAGAGAGGGATCCAGGAGAACGCCTGTCATATGATGAAAGGTGAATAAAACAACAACTTAAAGAGAAAGGAAGTGAACGAAGGGTGTTAGTGAAACTTTCACGCCTAGGAAGTCCGGGGCTATCGCCACTCTTAAGTTGGGTGCTTCTTCTGAGAGTAGGAGAAATACTGAAAGTTAAACTGTTAGAAGTATAATGGCAAAAGGAAAGAAGACTGGAATATCCAGCTCATGTGTGAATGTCATACAAGTTTTTGATGTATAGAAGGCTGATCAAAGATATAGTTCTTGGAAATTATAGTTAAACATGTTAATCACTAATTCTTGGGTATTGTAAGTTAGTCGCAAAGATACCCGCTCCATTGCATTCTGTTGCAACTCGATGTAAGAACTACTATGGCCTGAAAGACTAGCCAGGAATGAGGTTTAGATACACGCAGGGAACATAGTAAATGTTACTATGCGTTCCATAGGTGTATTCCCTATGTATTTACTTTCATAATTCATTTTAGAGTTTCACACTCTAGCCCTTTGCATAAGGTATCTTGCAAGAAGGTTGTTCATAAGAGAACTTTTAATGTTCGGAGTTATGAATAACAAAAGGGCCATACTTTCATTATGAATGAGAAGTATGTTATGAATATTGATAATAATACATTACCTCTGTATTTACTTTCATAATTCATTTAGAGTTTCATACACTCTAGCCCTTTGCATAAGGTATTTTGCAAGAAGGTTATTCATAAGAGAACTTTTGATGTTCGGTGTTATGAATAACATGAAGGGCCATGCTTCCATACAAGATGGGATGTATGTTATGAATATTGATGGAAATATGATACATCCATAACACTGACGCTAAATGTCGCAAGACTAAAAGAATACCACACAAGTGTGGCACTGCATTTGGTCACATTGGAGAAACCCGCATGGAAAATTCCATTGTGATGGATTTTGAAGTCGTTTGATTTTGAATCATTTGACACTTGCAACTTTCCTCTGAAAAGTGAAGTGACTGAAATACCGTTCACAGGCCATAAGGAACGAGCAAAGAACATATTGGTGATCATACATTATGATGTGTGTAGTCCAATAAATGTTGTTGCAAGTAGTGGATTTGTCTATCTTCAGAAATGACTCAAGTAGATATATGGATATTTACTTGTTGAGACGTAAGTCTGGATCTTTTGAATTCATTCATAAGGTTTTCAAAAATGAAGTAGAAGTTATTGTAACAAGAAAATTATGTTTCTACAATTCGATTGCAGAAAGGAATATTTGAGTTACAACTTTAGCGAATGTCCGATGAGTTATGAAAGGGGTTTCATAACTTGCACCTCCTGGAACACCACTACAAGTGGAAAGTCCGTGAAGATGTAATCGAACCATTTATGACATGGTAAGATCAAAGATGACATAAATAAAATTGCCATTATCCCTTTTAAAGTGATGCTTTAGAGACTGCGGCTTTTTCACTGAAAAGAGATCCATCAGGTCTGTTGAAATGATGCCATGGTATGGTACGCCCAACCATGTTATATATTTTCTTAACATTTGGAATATGGGGCTTGTGTAAAAGGTTACAAACCTATTCCAAATCAGACAAGTGCTACTTTGTAAGGTTATCCCAAGTCATTGGGTATTCCCCACCACTATACCGAGGCAAAGGATTTTGCCGCAAAACGGTATGCTTTTAAAGAGAATAGTTCTTACAAAAGGCGAGTGGGAGGACAGTGCAACTCGACGAGATAACCAATATCTTCGTCATCAGATCAAAGGAAAGAAACCTTGGAAGTGATTCCGGAGTTTCCTACTGCGACTGATACGAAAGTCTCTACAATAAAATGTATGGACTTCAGTCGAACTTGCAGCTGAACCACGTAGGCAAGGCTCGTGCAAACCTCTCAGGTGCGCAAACGAGATATTGTTGTTGGACAACAGTATACCTACGATACATAAGGAAGCGATGATGGGCCCTGACTCCGGAATTGGCTAAATGCCAATACAATCTGAGATAGTTTCCATATCAATGTTTCAAGATTAAAATCTTGATACACCTTTCGGAAGGCTTAGAGTCTAACGAATATTTATGGAACTAAAAACTGATACGGATAAAAATGTTTTATCCATAAAGCTTGACTTGTTGCAAAAACAAGTTCAAAGAGTTGACTACGATGAGATTGTCTCACCGTAGCGATGCTTGAAGTCGGTTCGGGTTGAACTAGCAATTAATACATATTTCAATCATGAGATAAGAAACATGGATGACAAAAGGATTTCCATCTGATGGGAATGAAACCTAGGACTTGTATGTGATACAGTCCAAAGTAATTTGTCGATCCAGAGGATGCTAGTAAGTATGCAAACTTCAGAGTTCCAGCGATGGACAGAAGAGAGCAAAGTGGAGTTGGAATCTTCGTTTTTGATTGAATGGTCAAAAGGGTTTTGACTTCATCAAATGGGTATCGAAGATGCTTGTGATTCAAGAAAGTAAGTGGGAGCATAATAATATTTCTAAAAACCGTGTGTACTTGACACATTGTTAATTGGAAATACATTTCTTGACACGAATAAGGACTTCATTAGAAAATAGTTTTTCGATGAAGTGCTTAGGCTAAATAGCCTCAATATTAGGCATGATGATCTATGGAGATAGATTTACCTAATGGGGCTAAGCAATGAATACATATTGACAAGATGCTAAAATTTTTTAGCATTTAAAACGCCAAGGAGTGATTCTTGCCGAAGTCACATGGAAAGAGTTTTTGCAAGACTCGGTGTCCCAAAACACTAATGAGTAAAATACATGATGGAGATTCCACACACTCTTGTGTTTGGATTAATCATGTATTCCATGGTATGTAAAACAACTAGATATGTCCAATACTCCAAAGTTGTTGCGAGTATAGATACCAAAGTGATCAAAGTACTGATCATAGGACAACAGTGAAAGATGTCACTGAGTACTAGAGTAGTACTGATGACATGTTTTCTCGCAAGCAGAGATTATGAAGTGCTCGTTGTAAGTAATTACATCGATACAGTCTTCATCAATGCTACATGCGATTTTCGATTTAAGTTAAGGGTTTTGTGTAATACACAATATGGTGGCACGGTAGTTGGAAATTGTTCCAAACAAGATACTGTGGCGAATTCTATAACAAAGGCTAAGTATGTTGACGCTTGAGAAGCGACAAAGAAGTTGTTGAATCATATAGTTCATTCATGAACTTAGTATGATTCCAAGATGGCTTTGGTCTATGGGACACTATTGCAGATAGTTGCTACATAGCTCAGTCTGAGGAATCAGGTTTCGACCAATGATTCACACATATGCAAAGCCAAGTCCACACAAAATATGAATTTTGTGAAAGCGTGAAAACACGAGGATATGCAAAGTTACACACGGAGCTGAAGTTGTCAGATCCGTTGGACATCAGGCTATACCACAAGCGAAGCATATTTTACACCAGTATGCCATAGGTGTAAAGTGCATTAGCATTGACTAGATTATTGACTCTAGTGCAAGTGGGAGTCTGTAGGAGATATGCCCTAGATGCAATAATAAATGTTATTGATTATCTCCCTGTTCATAATTAAAGTTTATGTTCCATGCTATAACTGCAATGATTCTCGAGTCTACAAATAAAACGAGGCTTGGAGGGAAACTCATGTGCACGTGTGGGATAATAAACGGTAAAATGTATTCCTAGTCTGGCCTCTAAGACTGGCTCAAGTATTGCATGATGATCTTGTTTTCCTGATCATGGGCATGGCTATGCCGGCAATTTTGAGGGCGCAATGTTAGTAGAACATTTGTGTTGAATCGACCCGAATTGATGTTATGCTATGAGATACATTTGTCACTAGTTAATGGTTAATAACACAGAGATGGTTAACGTTTGCATAATTCCTTAGACCATGAGAGTATCGAGTTTCTTCATGCTTGCTTCATGAACTTTGGGGTTTGTTAAACGTCATCCGTAAATGGGTGGCTATTACGGCGGCTTACGGGTTCATGGAAAAGTATGTCAAGTAACTTGATAGCTCAAGATTGGGATTTGCTCCTCCGACGATGGAGAGATATCTCTGGGCCCTCTCGGTGTTACGGTATCCATCATCGTCTGGCCAGACAATTTGTGATTTGATCACGGGGATGCCGAAACACGGGAACGAGAAAAGAGAACAATACCGGTAACGAGGTAACTGGCATAGTGGACAAGTTGTTGATCCGCGGGGATGCCAACATGTCTCACCTCGGGTATTTGTAACATATCGCGAAGCAACAGGAATAGCACACGGCAACTGGAGGTTCACTCAAATATTCATTCGTGTGGGTATAGGGGTCAATATGGGTGTCCACGGCTCCGATGTTGATCATTGATCGGAAGGGGTTCCGGGTCATGTCTATACTTCACCGAACCTATAGGGTCACACGCTTAAGGGTCATCTATCTGCTGAATACTAGACGGGGAGTCTGAGAGAAAATCACCGAAAAAGTTTCGGACGAAACGGAAACGTTCCGGAGAGGATATCGGAATAGTTCCGGTGAAACTGAAAAGTTGTTTCAGGGTATTCCATAAAGTCAAATTGGTTTCGGCACATGCCTGGAAATTATTGGAAGGTACCAGAATTGTTCCGGTAACTTCTGAGATTTTTCAGAGACAAAAACCGGAAATGTTCCGGACTGCCGGAACCGCTTTAGTTGCTTTTCACAGATGAAAATCACTAAACCGAAAAGTTGTTTCGGAGTACACCATAAAGTCAAATTGGTTTCGGCACATGCCTGATAATTCTTGGAGGGTGCCAGAATCATTCTGAAAACTTTCTGGAATTTTCCGGAATGAAAACCGGAAATGTTCCGGAGCTGCCGAAACCGCTTCAGATGCTTTTCGCAGATGAAAATCACTAAACCGGAATTGTTCCGGTTCGCGTTGAAAATTATTTTGGTGGGTACTGGAAATGTTCTAAGCCCACATGAATATTTTCAGTTCGATCAGACGCTGAAAAATGTCGTCGTAAATAGTGAAAGTGCTTTTTGGGATATTTATGGAAAAGTCACCTTTTGGGATATTTTCCCAAAAAGGTTTCTAGAAGGCTTGGGGGCCAAGAAACCCTACCCCTTGGATTTCCTATAAATAGAGGTGGAGGGGCTGCCTCCACACTCACATCCTTACTCTCATACACAAGCCATGCATGATCTGGCATTCTCTCTCCCTCCCAGCGAAATAGTTTCGTAGAGCCGAAAGGCTGTCTGGGTTCCGGCAAGAACTAGTTCTGGACGGCGAAGCCCTGCCGGATAGATGACACCGTATGTGTGCAACTCTATAGAGAGATCGTAGTTTCGGTCTTAATTCGAGAGTGCCTCCCGAAGGGCTGTCCGTGTGACCGTCCGAGTTTTGGAGGTCCTCCCGAAGGGCTGTCCGAGTGACAGTCCGAGTTTCGGAGGTCCTCCCGAAGGGCTGTCCGCGACACCGTCCGGGGGACTGTGCGACCGCCTCCCGGAGGGCTGTCCGCGGGGCAGATGAGGGTATACATCCTCGCGGTTGGGAGGTTGTAAAATCCTAGCTGCGGGGATCTGCACCGCCGTTCGTCATCGAATCTACTTCCACTGCGCTATGAGTCGGTAACGAAAGAGATCAAACCTTGTATGCAGTCTCCATAGTGGTCCTGGGCTGGTACGTAGGTCGGAAAATTTTTGTTTTCTGCTGCGTTCCCCTACACAAACCGTTGCTCCGATTGAAAAACCGTCTTCACATAAAAAATCCGTCTCGACGAGATCTTCGAAACTAGATTTGATGTTGATATGTTTCGATGACTTTTTTATTAAAAAGTTATCGCATTTGGGCTACGTATGTTATCACGTCTATCACACATAAGTTACCATGCCATTTACATAGAAGTTACCGGGGTATGTTTTTTCAACAAACTTTTATCCTGGGGTCAAAAGTGATTACGATGTTTGTATGGAGCTATCAACTTTGTTATGTGTATATTATCATGTTGCACAAAAGTTATTGGGGTCTGTTTTCTAACAGTTTTCATCCCCTCGGTCAAAAAATTACTGCGATGTTTGTATATGAGTTATCAGCTCTCCTGTGTGTGTATTATCATGTTGTTTACACATGAGTTATTGGGAGTTAGTTTTCAACAACATTTTTCTCTGGTAAAAAAATTATCAAGCATGGATTGAGAAAATTATCAGCTCTATTGTATGTATATTACCATGTTATTTACACATGAGTTATTAGGGTGTGTTTTTTCAACAAACTTTTAACCCGAGGTCAAAAGTTACCGTGAGGTTTGTAGTGAGTTATTAATTTTGTTTTGTGTATAATACCGTGTTATTTGCACAGAAAGTACTTGGGTTATGTCTTTCAAGAACTCCCCCCGCCCTGGTTCACCTAAGTTATCGGATATGCCGGCTTATATTACTCTAATATTTACGTAAAAGTTATTGAGATTATATTCTTCAACAATTTTTGCTTGGGGTCCAAGTTATCACGGTCTTTGGACCTAAGTTATCATGTTTATGATGCGTTATCATCATAATATTTACACAAAAGTTACAAGGGTACATTTTTAACAACTTTTTCCTTGGGGTCAAAGTTACCGCGTTTCCCCCCCTAAGTTATTAGGTTTTTCATGCAGAAATTACCATGCTATTTACACATAAATTACTGGGCACATGTTTTAATATATTTTAAAGCCCGGGTCAAAGTTACCATGAAAATTATACATAAGTTATCGGGTCCCTGGTGCATAAATTACCATGTCATTTGCACATAAGTTACCAGCTTATAAAGAAACTTGGTCATATAGATCTGCCCCCTTGTTAAAAGTATCATCGTTTTATCCCGCGGTGAAGTAAAGGTATAAAGGTCTACTAACCTGATTAAAAAACACAATTAGAACTGTAGCCTAGCTGGTACTGCGCCGCGAGCTCAATCAGCAGGTTAGGGGCTCGAGTCCCACTAGACGCACCTTTTTTCCGCGAAATTTTTTCACGCGCGAGGTTGGGGGATCGAGCGGTTGGGCGCGCGCAAGAAGCGGATCCGATGTCGACCGTGTCGTTCGCGCTGGAAGTTATCGCGCGACTCATCAGGTACGTCCGATTCAGAATGGACGAGTTCCAGGTCGTTCGGATCTAATAACATAATCAGAACATTTGGAAATTGCAAATTCCCTTCATTTTTTCCTTTCCTTCTTTTCTTTTCCTATTCCTTTTGTTTGACATTTTCTAATTTTTGTTTTGAATTTCAAAAAATGTTCTCGTGTTCAAAATTCTATTCACAATTACTAATTAAATGTTCTTGCTCTAAAAAATAATCAGCAATTGCAAAAATTTTCTTGCTTTCAAAATATGTTCATATTTTCAAAAATGTTCTAGTTTCAAAAATTGTTCTTGCATTAAAAAACTGCATTCTTTTTCAAAAAATCGAATTTTGAAAAAAAACATGGATTTAAGAATATGCTTTCGTTTTTCAAGAAAAAAAATCATGATTTCATAAAAATATTTGTGTTTCAAAAATTGTTCTCCTTCCCAAAATTTGTTCATGATTTTCATAAAATGTTCTTGTTTAAAAAAATAGTTTCATTCTCAAAATTTGTTTACAATTTTCATAAAAATGTTTTTGTTTCAAAAAGTGTCAAGTAATTTAAAAAAATATCTCTTTTTTAAAATATATCAAAATTTACAACCAGGAAAACATTTTATCAAACTCCCAAACAAATTTCAAAACATGAACATTTTTTGAAAACCCCGAACATTTTTTGAAGTTATGAATACTTTCTGAAAGGTGAACATGTTTTTTAAGTATGCAAACTTTTTTTGAATTTTTGAATAAAAAATAATAATAGGAACATTTTTTGAAATTTTGAAGAACAAGAAGGAAAACGAAAAGGAATTTAAAATAAATAGAAAATGAAACAAATAACAAAAAAGAAAAAGGAAAAGATAAAGAAGAATGAGAAAAAATATAACAGTACTCGCGCGCCTACTGGGCCGGCCAAGGTCGTTGCCTCTCTGTGCGTCGAGCTCCCGGATTCCGGGACCTCCTCCTATAGGGCGCCTTCAGCACCGCGAAGGTTAACTGGCACCTGCAGCAGCGGCTGGATGGGCCGGCCCACGATCGCTCAGCGCGAAAAAGGATCGCCAAAATAGCTCACGACGGGGATTCGACCTCGCACCCACGATCGCTCAAGACGGGCTATTTATTGCACATTACATTGTAGCATTTAAAATTTCAAATTATTTGAAAACATGTTCACATATTACAAATGAGGTTCACGAACATGCAAAAAAAGTTCATCTATTCAAAAAATAGTTCACAAAATCGAAAACGTTCATGTATAAAAAAAAGTTCATGAATTGAAAACAAGTTCACCAATTTTAAAAAAAAATCATCGAACAATGAAAATAGTTCATCGATTTGAATAAAAAATTTAATCGAATTTGAAAAAAATTGCATCTAAATTGAAAAAAATCATCAACTTTGAAAACTGTTCATCAATTTTGAAAAAAAGTTCAAAAAATGAAGAAAGTTCATCAAATCTGAAAAAAATACGTTCATTGATTTTCAAAAAAGTTTCATCAATTTTAAAAAAGTTCACGAGTTTAGAAAAAATCAGTTCATGGACTTTCAAAAGAAATTTATCTATTTGAAGAAAACAATGACGAATTTGGAATAAGAAAGAAGAAAAGGACAGAAAAAAAGAAAAAACGAAAAAGGAAAAAGAGGAATGAAGAAATGGATGAAAAACTTGTATGTTATGACATCTAGTGAAGTGGTCGTATTGGTTGCGCGTTGATCACTGATAACCCACAACAGCGGTTCGAATCCTGGCTTTACAACATTTTTTGCAGATGCTTTAGAGTTTAGAAAACAGAAAAAAATGAAATATGGGCCGGTCCAATTAAGACGCTCGAGTGCCTGCTGCAGGCGCCGATTAGCAAACACAGTACAAACCGGAGCCTGCAGCGCCAAATGCCCCGGATCCCCCCCCCCCCCCCCCCCCCGCGCTCCGTACAGTACAGGGCCACGACCATTCGTTCGATCGCTCGTGCCTTCTTTCCTGGTTCTTCACCTCGGTTTTTTCTTCGATTTTCTTTATTATTTTCATCAGTTTTTTTTCCTTTGATGTACTATGATTTTATTTTATTTATATGTTTTCTTTGTTGTACTTTATTTTTTATTTTTTGAAAGGATTTATTCTGTTTCTTTTTTCGTTTTACTTGAGTTTAATTTTCTTTGTTTTCTTTCGGTTTTCTTCATTTTTCTTTTCTTTCGTGTAAGTTTTCTCAATACACAATATACAATTTTAGCGCACACACGAAACATTTTTTTGACACACATTAAAAAAAATTAAGTATATGATCTACATTTTATTAAATTCATATTATTGAACAAATTTTTGAATACGCGAACAACATTTTCCAAATACACACTAAATAATTTTAATATATGGTCAACACTTTTTCTATACACATTTAAGATTTTTCAAATACTTGCTCAATATTTTCAAATGGTTCATTAACATTTCTTCTATACACACTTAACATTATTGACATTTTTATATACATGATAAAAAATATTAACATTTTTTTAATATATGATCAAAAAAAATTGTATACACACATAACATTCTGAAAACACTGGATTAATATTTTTCAAACACCTTTTCAATTTTTTTAAATGCCTGATTAACATTCTTATATGCATGATTGAATTTTTTCATCATTTTTTTAATACATGGTTGAATTATTTTCTATACACGTTTAACATTTCCCATATGCTTGATTAACTTTTTTCAAATAGTTGTTCAACATTTTTTTCAAATGCTTGATTAACCTTTTTATATACACATAAAAAAAGCATCATTTTTTCAATACATGATCAACAATTTTTCTATACACATTCAACATTTTCCGAATGCTTGATTAAAATTTGAAAATAATTGTTAAACATTTTTAAAATGTTATTTGTTCAGTGTTTTTTGTAACATATACATTTATAATATTTTAAAGTATATATAAATAAAGGAAAAAAAGAAAAAATGTAAAAAAAGAAAAGGGAGGTTGTGGCCTCCCGCGCACATGGGCCGGCCTATCTAGCTCGCCCCTTCTCTGAGTTGGAAGCTAGACTCACTTAATGCGAGATATATGGGTGCCCATGGTCCCGAGGCTTCTGGGAACGCATAACCCCTATTCGTGCTCGGCCTCTGGAGAAACCTGGGTCGGGTTTGATTCTTCAGTTTTGAACCACAAAGAGAGGGAACCCTCGTTTACTGTAACGTGACAGATGATCTCGTGAGCTCCTACATGTCGTCGATTCCTGCCAGTGCAGGGTCGAACTCGTGACATGAGGATCATGCCTGCCTGATGATAG
This sequence comes from Elymus sibiricus, assembly GCA_039707655.1. Lineage (NCBI taxonomy): Eukaryota > Viridiplantae > Streptophyta > Magnoliopsida > Poales > Poaceae > Elymus > Elymus sibiricus. The sequence continues at coordinate 194,615,126 of CM077663.1, read as the reverse complement.
CCAACGGAGCTAATGTGCATTTGTGTTAGTTGAACAGCCCGGAACCGCAAAGAACTATGAAAATGAGGGAGAAGTGTAGTGGCAAACCATATCGGATATTGTAGCAAATGCACCACGTACTATGGCGACCCAGACAAGGTACTGAAGCAATTATTATTTTTTCCGAATCCAAAATCTTCGTACAAAAATGTTAATATTTTTTCAAAAGCACGAACAAATTTGGAAAATCCAAATAGTTTTCTAAAACAGAAAATTTGTAAAAACCATTAACATTTTTTGAAAACAAGAACAAAATTCGAAAATTTGAAATATTGTAAGGAAACACGAACAAACTTTGAAACCACGAACATGTTTTGAAAATATGTACATCATTTTTAATATGTGAAGAATTTGGAACATCAGGAACATTTTATGAAATTCCGAAGAAAATTTTAAACCACGAACAGTTTTTGAATTTGTCGAGAAAATTTAAGAAACATGATTTTCTAAAAAAACTCCAAACAAATATTTGAAACCGCAAACATTTTTGGAAGCATCATCATTTTTTGAATTTGTGATGTTTCTTTAACGACATGAACTTTTTTGATCTTCGAACAAAATTAAAAAACGCAAACATTTTTTGTAATTCATAAACATTTTTTAAAACACGATCATTTTTTAATTTGTGATAAAAAAATATAACTGCAACATTTTTTGACATATGAACAATTTTTGGAAAACACCAATATTTTTGGAAATTCCTGAGTAGTTTTTAAAATTACGATATTTTATTGAATTTGTGAACAAAATTTGAAAATACCAACATTTTTTGAAATTTTAAACATTTCTTATAAGCATGAGCATTTTCTGAAAATTCCAGACATGTTTTGAAAAAGAAAATTGAACTTGACATAGAATACAAAATAAAAATGAAAAGAAAAAGGATAAATAATTGAAAAAAAAGGAAAAACGGAAGAAGAAAAATAAACATAAACGAAGAAAAGTAAAACGGAAAGAACTAAAATACCGAGAGAAAAAAATAAATGAAAACAGGAACACCATTAAAAGAAACGAAAAAACGGTTTAGGGAACCAGTTCCCCAAACCGGATGTTGTAGTACCTAAGCTAACTACACAAATGGGTCGGCGTATCGTGTCGCTCAGTCACTCACGTGTGCGAAGTGCCGGCAGTTTGATGCAACGCGCGTCAAATAGGTTTACCCGATGATCTCACCTTATGATACACGCAAAATCAAGATACAGTCCACAACGTCACGCTAGGATGTGGGGATTTCAGATTTGGAGGTCTGAAGGAGGAAGAAAGAGTGCAGGCAAGGAGAGACAACAACCTTAAGCTCTAGCAGGTGACGCAATTCCATATTTGTGCGGTCCCATTTTAGGGCTGCCCAAAAATCATCCCAAGGTGATGCAAATTTGCATCATGCATAGTCGTGCCACAAACACAAAAATCGCCCCCCGCCCACAGCCAAATACAACGGGAAACTTTAGTGTGCGTTGCCTCTTCCCCTTCGGCGTTTTCGCTGCCGCCATTGTGCGCAACTCCGGCCACGTCGTCGACCCCGCAGAGCCCGCCATACCCACCATACCTCGGCCAACTCACCCCCCTCCTTACAGCCACGACCTCCTTGAATTTGAAGGCCTCCACCATCTATCATGTCGTATTTGCGCCACCACGAGTCATCGTCGTGGCAGGAGCTGCTGCAGCAGCCCTACCGTCGTCGTGCGCTGATAACCAAGGGCAAGCCTAAGCTACACCCCGACGCTTGTGAGAAGAGGCAGACGGCGGCCCCGCGAGACAAAAAGGCAAAGGGCGTGGGTGCGACAGCGTCCCCTCCCCCTCCTCAACCTTGTTTCATGACGACGTCGTCCGTGGAGGAGTCGTTGTCACTCGTCACCACAGTCACCAACGCCCCCAACATTTTCGACGAAATGTCTCAAAGGTATAAATGTTTTCCTCTTCTTTTCTCCCTCAAACTATTTTGCTTCAGTTCAATTATGAGGTGATATGTGTTAATGTAGTGTCGATAATGAAACCTTCTTGCAGATGTCACATCGCAAGGTTTTGTCTCTCAAGAAACTCCGTCTCAAGATGATGATCAATGGAAGAAAGAGGAACCTCTTTATGATGACGACGAAGTTTTCTCGGATGCTCTGAGGGGAAAATGAGGAACTACACAGTGGAAGAGGACAAATTGCTATGTTTGTCATGGAAAAAACATTAGTCATGATGCCACCGTGCGTTGCGAGCAACCGATGATCACATATTGGAAGAGGATGAAGGAATCTTTGATGAATGCAACAATAGTGGCTATTGTCGGTGTAATGAACAGGGGGTGTCCATTACCCCTAGACATGCAACGGCAAGTTGCAGCCTCCAGGCGGGAAGGGCATGGCTGAGAAGACGTCCACTCATAGAGCACAGAAGGGTTTTCCGGCAAGGACTACTTGCCGGGAACGACGCCAAGCCTGCCGGGGTGCCACAGGCTCCGGCGGGGCCTCAAGCCCTTGCCGTAAAGACAAACGCACCCGGGGCAGAAGACATACCTTTAGCCCTTGCTGTCGAGCCTCAGGCTCCAGCATGGGCACAACACTTTGTTGCGCATCACCGGCAAGCTCAAGTGCCGGCAAGATCATTCCGGCAAGCTCAAGGGCCGGCAAGGTCGTTCCGGGAAGCAAGCCTTCCTGGGAGGAGACCTCCAGGCAGGTCACCGAGAAGACCCGGTGTTGGGCTCCCAGCAAGATGCTTGCCGGGGGACGACTGGGAGCAAGCACAAGACTATTAAGAAGGCATCCGAGTCAACAATCAGAAGACCGAAGGCTGAGGCCCCGGCAAGATCTTGCCGGGAAGGTTCACGGCCCCGGCAAGGCCCGCACCCGGCAAGCCCTCGCTGCCCTGTCACCGCTCCAGTACGACCACCAGCTTGTCTTTTAGCTGTTGTCCTCCTGGTAACGTGTCAGGTGCTAGCAGTGGATGGGCTTAAGCGGTGCGATGGGACGGCTCGTTTTTCCAGCCCCAAGAAAGCTAGGGACACCTCAACGGAGCATTTAATGTTCTTGTCCTAAGCTGTCAGTGTTAGGTATGATAACACTGTAGCTACTTTTACACCTCTTGTACTTCGCCACTGTTGGTGACCCCTTTGACATATAAAAGGAGGCCCAAGGTGTAACTAGAGAGGAGAGGAGACCTTCGAACCCAGAGAGCAGGCATAGCGCTCCTGGATCGGATAGGAGGATCTTTTTCTGGCCCGTTTTGCATGTGTAGCTGCTATTTACTGTAGCGCTCCAAGAACTGGCCTGAGAACACATCCAATACAACCAAGCAGGAGTAGGGTTTTACGCTTCCGAGCGGCCCGAACCTGGGTAAAATCCCTCTGCGTTGACCGCTCGATCTGCTCTCTGTGCAAGCCTTCTTCCCCGCCGAATCATAAAGGGATCCTTGTGACCCCATGGGTGTCGTTTCCGACATCTTTGGCGCGCCAGGTAGGGGAAAAGGTTGCGCGAACCTGATCTAGCGGTCAGCGCATCAGCTTCATCATCCATGGTGACTTCGCTCTACTTACAGAAAGCTAAGTCCTAAAGCTTTGATTGCTTTTTGTTGCGTAGCCTTATCCTTGATGGTAGTTTTGTACAACCTGTGTGCGAGGGAGCGCTCTAGAAACACTCTGCACTCCTGGTTGTTCTGGGTCCGCCCAACAACACAGATACAGCTGCGGTTGTCTCTAGAGTGTTAAGCTCCTGAAGAGGCGGCGTTCTCGATAGGCTGCTAGACAGGACCCGATCCTAAGCGCCATCGACCGGAACGTGCGCATTCGGGGAGTATTCCCGCAAGCGTAGGGATTCATTGTACAAAAATGCAATTGTTCAAGGAAAAGGCTCGATGAGTTTTATTTTCGGATTTCTGCGTAAACCCGTATGCTGAGGAGCCTCCCCGAGTTAGTTGCGCTCCTAGTCGCCTCGAGTCCGCTCGGCGATATGAGCAGCTGCACTAAGGCTGGGAAGGTAAACCTTTTCGGGAGGCGGCGTTCCCGGCAAGCTGCTAAGGATCCGTTCCTCAAAGTGCTGCTGACTGGATCGTGCGCACCGGAAAGTGTTCCGGCAAGCAAGGGAACATACGACAGAAGTCCAGATTTCAACAAGTTAATTATAAGCCAGAAGCTAATTAACTTGTTGTGCTTAAACGTTGTCGTGGCATTACATGCCCAATCAATGTTGCAGGAATACGCATGGAAGGCGAGCTCGGGGGCTGGCAGCGTCCTAGAGAGTAGCCCTCTAGAGAGCTGCCGACCATCACCACGAGCGCGGCCTCACTATGCGGGATGCACAGCAGGAAAAGCTAAGTTACAAAACTTGTGACAAATGCATTTCTTTTGCTGTCCTCGCTTGCTCATTACACCTACATGCGAAGGAGCCTTCCCGGGACCAATAGCGCCCCTAGTTGTCTCGAGTCCGCTCGACAACCTAGGTGGCTGCACAGACGCCGGGAAGGTAAACCTTTTCGGGAGGTGGTGTTCCCGGCAAGCTGCTAAGGATCCGTTCCTCCATGCGCTGGCGACTGGAGCGTGCGCATCGGAAAGCTTTCCGGCAAGCATGGGTCGTCTTGATTGATTTTTCGTCCTCGTACATTAATCTGCACGCGAAGGAACCTTGTCGTGGTGAGCTCGCGCTCTAGTTTTGCCTTGAGTCCGCTCGGCAGACTTAGCAGCTGCGTTCTGACCCGGCAAGTCGCCTTGCCGGCGGCGGCGTTTCCAGCAGGCTGCTAAAGACCCGCATCTAGCGCTCGCGGCAAACGTGCGCACCGGCAAGGTTTCCAGACAGCGTAGGATATAAGATATATACAAGGACATAATTAATCAAGAGAGGAGCAAACATTCATTCAGCATAAAGAAATATGTCTTGCATACATCAAGATTGGCTTGACTAAGATTAATTATTTCTCTACATGCGCCTTTGCAGCAATGGCCACCGAGAAAGCCAAGGGCGCCGCGCTGGAGGCCGGCAAGACGGCAGTGAGGCATTCGCAGTAGACAACGGAGACGGCAGGGATGACTGTATGAATCGAGCACCGCACCCACAGTACCATTTATGGGGAAGGCCCGGGGGCTGCCTCTTCATCGCACGGTGTGGCGCTCCCTTTCGGGCGCACGATTCCTGCTGTCGTCCTGCTCTGTTTGCCCACGCTGCCGGCAAGCCCAAGGTCCGGCAAACCGCAAGCTCTCTTGCATCATCATCAGCGTGCAGTTAAAGTCATAAGTGACGGTTACTTCTCGCCGCGCGTGTACCGGTGCATGTTTTTGGGCCTAGCCCGGACAACACTGTGCACGCTTGTCCGGCCCAGGCCCGGGGGCTCCTGTCGGTGTAATGAACAGGGGGTGTCCATTACCCCTAGACATGCACCGGCAAGTTGCAGCCTCCAGGCGGGAAGGGCATGGCTGAGAAGACGTCCACTCATAGAGCACAGAAGGGTTTTCCGGCAAGGACTACTTGCCGGGAACGACGCCAAGCCTGCCGGGGTGCCACAGGCTCCAGCGGGGCCTCAAGCCCTTGCCGTAAAGACAAACGCACCCGGGGCAGAAGACATACCTTTAGCCCTTGCTGTCGAGCCTCAGGCTCCAGCATGGGCACAACACTTTGTTGCGCATCACCGGCAAGCTCAAGCGCCGGCAAGATCATTCCGGCAAGCTCAAGGGCCGGCAAGGTCGTTCCGGGAAGCAAGCCTTCCTGGGAGGAGACCTCCAGGCAGGTCACCGAGAAGACCCGGTGTTGGGCTCCCGGCAAGATGCTTGCCGGGGGACGACTGGGAGCAAGCACAAGACTATCAAGAAGGCATCCGAGTCAACAATCAGAAGACCGAAGGCTGAGGCCCCGGCAAGATCTTGCCGGGAAGGTTCACGGCCCCGGCAAGGCCCGCACCCGGCAAGCCCTCGCTGCCCTGTCACCGCTCCAGTACGACCACCAGCTTGTCTTTTAGCTGTTGTCCTCCTGGTAACGTGTCAGGTGCTAGCGGTGGATGGGCTTAAGCGGTGCGATGGGACGGCTCCTTTTTCCAGCCCCAAGAAAGCTAGGGACACCTCAACGGAGCATTTAATGTTCTTGTCCTAAACTGTCAGTGTTAGGTATGATAACACTGTAGCTACTTTTACACCTCTTGTACTTCGCCACTGTTGGTGACCCCTTTGACATATAAAAGGAGGCCCAAGGTGTAACTAGAGAGGAGAGGAGACCTTCGAACCCAGAGAGCAGGCATAGCGCTCCTGGATCGGATAGGAGGATCTTTTTCTGGCCCGTTTTGCATGTGTAGCTGCTATTTACTGTAGCGCTCCAAGAACTGGCCTGAGAACACATCCAATACAACCAAGCAGGAGTAGGGTTTTACGCTTCCGAGTGGCCCGAACCTGGGTAAAATCCCTCTGCGTTGACCGCTCGATCTGCTCTCTGTGCAAGCCTTCTTCCCCGCCGAATCGTAAAGGGATCCTTGTGACCCCATGGGTGTCGTTTTCGACAGCTATGATCGAACGACCATCTCCACGGAATACCAAAAGTGGTCATCGTGCTTGACAAATGTCGATTGTCCGAACCCTATTCGTACAAATGATCATGATAAGTTATTTTTTGCTCAAATTGCATCATCCACTTGTTTCTCTCATGACTTGTATATATAGAAATGTGGGTGCCTAACTTGTTTCTCTCATGTCTTATTTGCCATTTTAGGAAAACATTGCCCAATCTTTGTTCGTGGGAAAACAAAATAACTGGAAAAAGAAGGAAGAAGAATGGCAAGCTGTTTACATTCCACCATTATTGGTTGGAGCTTCAAAATGAGGAGAAGTTGAGGAACCGGGAAGCATATGAGATGTCCAATAAGAAGAACTCTAAGAACTCGTTTGCACTTGATATTATGATGATGTATCAAGCGATGGAGAAGTAAATCAAAGCCCCACTCCCATTTCGGTTGCTCCCTCTAAAAGGCCCCTTGGAGGTGGAAGAGAAAATGTGAAAGAAAAGGGAACAAAGTAAGGGGACAATGATATGAAAGAATCATTGGACGTACTCATGATTGCAAGAAAAGAGGCGGACGGAGAAAGAAAAGCTTTGAAGTTAAAGCAATTATAGGAGAAGACTTTAGCCGAGGAGAGGAGGGCGGAGGCCGAGGAGCTAAAGGTGAAGATTGAGGAGAGGAACACGCCGGACGAGGAGAGTAGGTTGGTCAATAAACAAGACTAGAAAAATATGTTGATGAATACAAGAGGTCTTGATGAGGAGGCCAAGGCATAGGTTGAGCTTTGTCATAATCAAGTCTTGCAAATGAAGAATATGAGCATGATGAACATGATGGGTGGTGGCATGGGTGGAGGTTTCAGTGGAGGAATTCGTGCCATGGGTGGTACTATGTGTTGGAAACATGCCCTAGAGGCAATAATAACTATATTATTTATTTTAATGTTTATAATTAAGAGTTTATATTCTATGATGTAACTGCTATGATTCTTGACTATGTGATTGGACAAAAACTCATGAGCACGTGTCAAATAATAAACGGTAAAATCATATTCCTAGTCTTGCCTCTAGGACTAGCTCGAGTGTTGTATGATGATCATGTTTTCCTGATCATGGGCATTCATTTAAGTGTAACAAGGATGCAAAACAACATTGAGAGTATGATGTTAGTAGAATGATCATATTGAATTGACCTAACTTGTTTGTTATACTTTGAGATGCTATCGTCACAAGTCTATAAGTTATAACATGGAGAGTTAATGTATGCTTAGTTCCTTAGACCATGAGAATATCGTAGTCATTTCATACCAGACGATAAACCTTGGGGTTTCTCAAACATCACCTGTAACACGATGATCATAACGACAACTTTCAGGTTCATCGGAAAGTATGACAAGGGGCTAGATGCAGAGATATTCCTAGGGCCCTTATACATCTCCAATGTATCTATAATTTTTCATTGTTTCATGCTATTATACTATCAATATTGTATGCTTTATACATCATTTTATATCCGTTTTGGGAACTAACCTATTAACCGGTGCCAAGTGCGAGTTGCTATTTTATGCTTGTTTTTGGTTTTACAGAAAAACCATACCATATGGAGTCCAAACGCGGCAAATTTTTTTGACGAGTTTTTCTGGACCCGAAGACACCTGGAAAGCTTTGGGAGGAGTCCAGAAGACACACGAGGAGACGACAAGGCAGCAGGGCACACTCGGGGGGGGGGGGGTAGGCGCGCCCTGCCCACTTGTGGGCCCCATGTGGCTCCTTTTTCCCTAATCTCTGACCTATAAATTCACATATATTCAGAAACCCTCGAGGGAGCACCCGAAACGATTTTTCCGCCGCCGCAAGCCTTTGTTCTTTCGCGATCCCATATGGAGGCCTTTTCCGGTACAGTGTCGGAGGGGGAATCCATCACGGAGGCCGTCTTCATCAACCTTGTTGTCTCCCTAATGATGTGTGAGTAGTCCCCACAGGACCTATGGGTCCATATCGGTAGCTAGATCTCTCTCTCTCTCTCTCTCTCTCTCTCTCTCTCTCTCTTCGATTGATCTTCAATACAACGATCTCTTTGGAGAGCTATTTGATGTAATCTTTTCGGTGTGTTTGTTGGGATCCGATTAATTGTGGATTTATGATAAGATTATTCATTGAAAGTAATTGAGTCTTCTCTGAGATTTAATATGTGTGATTATTATAGCTATGTATGCTTTCTGATCTATGAGTTTTCTTTGGCCAAGTTGATTATTAGATCTTCAGAGGAAGTGGTGCATAGTAGTAGGTTGAATTTTGCGGTGTCCTCACTCTATGACAGGAGGAGTATCGAGGCATGTATTTTTATTGTTGCTACTAAGGGTAAAACTATGGGGTTCGAACATATTTTGTCTGTAGTATGTCATCATGCTCCAACCATTACTCTGTTTGTTATGAACTTAATACCATAGAAGCATGATGGATGGCGGTCGATTGGTGCAGTAATAGTAGTAGATGTAGAATCGTTTCGGTCTACTTGTCATGGACGTAATGCCTATATATGTGATTGCCATGAATAACATCATAATTATTCGCCTTTTTATCAATTTCCCAACAGTAATTTGTTCACCCACCATTGCTATGTTCATGAGAGAGATGCCTCTAGTGAAAGCTATGCCCCCCGGGTCCATTCACTTTATATATTTACTAAAACCTTAAAAATATCCTTGTTGTAATTTATTATATTTTTATTTATAATTATCTATCCTTCATTATCAGAATTAATCCTTGCAATTAATGAGTACAAAGGGAATGACAACTCTCTCGCCCGCGTTGGGTGCAAGTATTTATTTGTGTGTGTGTAGGTATTGTCAACCGTTCGTTTGCGTGATATCCTATTGGTTCAATACACCTTGGTTCTTAACTAAGGGAAATACTTTCTGCTGCTATATTACATCACCCTTCCTCTTCGGGGGAAAACCCAACGCTATCACAATTGGCAGAAGAATTTCTGACGCATTTGCCGGGGAGATTCATCAAACAAACGCAAGGTCCCTTCATACACATTACTATTTACTTGTTCTACTTTTTTATTTATTTTATTTTCAGTTACTAAAAAGTTAAAAATACAAAAAATATCGTGTGTGCTATCTTGCTTGAATCGCCATTATGTCTACTCAAGAAAACACTAAGTTGTGCAATTTATCGAATACTACTAACAATGGTTTTATTAGTACTCCAATTCCTGCCGCCACTAGTGCGGAGTCATATGATATATATGCTACATTACTAAATATTTTATGAAAGAACAATTTTCTGGAAATCCTAATGAAGCTGCTGCATCCCATCTTAATATCTTCATTGAAATATGTGATACGCAAAACAAAAAACAAGTGGATAATGATATTATGAAGTTGAAATTATTTCTTTTCTCACTAAGAGATAGAGCTAAAACTTGGTTTTCATCCTTACCTCACAATAGTATTGATTCATCGGATATTTTGGAAAGGGGCGCTTTATTACTTAGAAGGTTTAAGCATATTACACCTGGCTTCTGCATAACTAAGATGCACACAGCCAAACAAAGTCCTCTCACACAAACAAAAACTAAAAGGCAAAATACAAAGAAACATGTAGACTCCGTATGACGCCTAAAGTGAAGGTGGACCAATCCTAATATCATGTTGCCACCCATGTTGGGTAAAATTATACCTCGCCGTATCCTCCAATCATGTACACAACTACGTAAACAGGTCTCAATTCTCCACGCGTTGTAGAGACGACCATAAACGAAGAGTCCCGATACATCAATAGATAACCTGCATCAGAGAAGTACTTTTATCGTTAAAAACCTTATCATTTCTACATAGCCAAAGTGACCAAATAACATCAAGAGCTCCCACCCTAAGAAGAGTTCTAAACCTATTATCTATCATATCTAACCGGTTGCCAAATACATTAGCAGCACTACAAGGAGGATACAAGCCAAAAGATATCTGGATGACTGACAATATAGAACGAGTCAATTTGCATTGGAAAAATAAATGTTTTATTGTCTTATCATGGTGACAAAAGACACATTTCGGATTTCCATGCCAATTCCTCTTAATAAGGTTATCTTTAGTAAGAATGACTCCGTGACGAAGATACCATGCAAAGATTTTATTCTTAAGAGGTATCTTCATCATCCAGATCTTCTTGTTATTATCAACTGGCACATCAGACTGGGTTAGTGCTCTATACATAGACTCCATTGAGAATTTTCCATTCCCATGCAGGTTCCATCGAAATACATCATACCCATGTGACAATTGCACCGTGGACAACCGCTAGAGCAGGATGTACCATGATTGGAGTCTGGGTCCAATTAAATCTCTTTCGAACGTCACATTTGGCGGAAATGGTTCCATTACCGTGGTCATAGTATTATCCTTGTGACACACAATGTTCGCATAGAGCCGGATATTGTTCCCGGGGTGTGGCATTTCCTAGCCACTTGTACTCCCAGAATCTAATTTCCGAGTCGTCCGGAGGACAAGAAATATTTCTTCGTAGCCATTAGACCCGCACAAAAGTGAGAATCCCCAGGATTCCAATATACTTGGTATATCGCCTTGGAATCCACATATTTCCTCCTCAAGAGGGTTTGCCATACACCATCTTCCATCAGTAATTTAAACAACCATTTGCCAAGGAGGGCCATATTCTTAACCTCAAGGTCATGAAGGCCCAATCCGTCTTGGTCTTTCGGACGGAAACCACACTCGATTTAGCCAGTAAATATTTACTTATCTCGCTATCTCCTTGCCAAAAGAATCTTGATCGGAAATAATATGATCTATGTAAAATTCTGTTCGGTAACTGGAAGAAGGAAATCATATATAGTACCATGTTACTTACTGTCGGTGTCAAAACCGGCGGATCTCGGGTAGGGGGTCCCGAGCCGTGAGACTAGAATCGATGGTAACAGGAGACGAGGGAGACAAGGTTTTACCCAGGTTCGGGCCCTCGTATGGAGGTAATACCCTACGCCCTGCTTGATTATATTGATGGTATGAGGATTACAGAGTTGATCTACCTCAAGATCGAATAGCTAAACCCTTAGATGAGTTCTCTTGCCCTACAACCTAAAACCCTTCGGCTTATATAGACGCCGAGGGTACCTAGGGCTTACACATAGTCGGTTGCACATCAAAGGGAAAAAACATGCCTATCTACTGTCGACGACTTGGAGGACACGCCATGACTCCTTGAAACTTCCACCTTGGCAACGGGGCCCTTGATCACCCAATGCTCATCCAGCGGCCCACATAGTCCGGCCTATGAGAAACAGGTCGGCTATCCGAGGACCCCTTAAACTAGGACTCCCTCAGTAGCCCCCGGACTAGCCTCCAACGCCGAGGTATATCCGAACACTCTTGTGCGCCGAAGTCTTCGGCTTGCGAGGCGAGTCCCTTCATCTCTTCTTGTTCGGCAACCATCCTGTCATTGGTGAAATCCCAAACGTCACGGGATTGCTGGGTCCATCGTAATAGCGTTTCTTGATTTTCGCGCATCATGGGGAGACGAGCGGTTCAGTAGATTTTTACAAGACTACCCCTCCCACAAAGGAGGCACCACCCATTTAAACAAACTGAATCGTGGTCCAAGCCATATCTTCTTCTTCCCCATCGGAAAAAGCTTCCAGCGAAAGATCACCACCGAAACATGGCGAGCGCCCCCAGTTCTTCCTCGCACCCTTACGGCTCCCGTCCCGGGGACTGGACCAGCTGCTCTGTATCCCTCCTTCGGCTACGCGACCTAGAGACCCAAGGGTATCTTCCCTCCTCGGATCTGGCAGTTATCCGTGCCGGTGTGTCTTCATACAACGGCGAATCCCTCGCGGAGAATTTCCCCAATCCTCAAAAAGGGGAGCATGATTGTCTCATGCCCTTTCTCCTGCGGGGTCTCGTGTTTCCCATTCATCCGTTCTTGAGAGGGTTACTGGAGTTTTATGGGATCCAGCTCCACCACCTCACCCCAGGGTCTATTCTGCACATCTCGGGCTTTGTCGCCCTTTGCGAGATGTTCCTGGGCTGTGAGGCACACTTTGAATTGTGGAGGAAGTACTTCTGCCTCGTCCCTCGCACTCGAGACAAGACAATTTTTGAGGTCGGAGGAGCCGAAGTATGCCGCATAGCGGGGACGGGATATCCCGTGGGAACGCCAAAGGAGTCCGAAGAATGGTCTTCGGAATGGTTCTACATCGAGGACGCCCCCCTATTTGATCCAGCTCGGAGGGGTTTGCCTGAATACTCTGACGCCCCTTTGAAGAAAAGGTACAACTGGCGTCCGAAGAGCCTATCCCAAGAGGACAGTGTCGAAGTGCAGCGCTTGGTAGCCCGTGTGAGGGTACTATCCCATCACAAGCTGACCATGATAGACGTCATGGCTGCCGCCATCACCCGGTGCGTCCAACCCCTTCAACAGAGGATACACCCCTTGTGGTGTTACAACGGGACAAGCGACACTACTCGCTCCCGAAGACTGGGCCCTGCCGATCAAACAACATTCGTCGCCGCTCTTGCCAACCTATACAAAGGGGAGCAAGGAGATTTTATTCGGCGGCATACCAAGGAGGGATACTCAAGCCACAATCCCATCGAATGGGTGAGCCTTTCAACCCCGTGACCACAATTCGGGTTTCCAATTTGACCGAAGCCTTTAACTTTATGTGAACAGGAATGGAGGAGCTTCATTGAGACAGTTAACTGTCCGGCCCCTCAGCCCGAGGACTATTCCCGTGATGATGATCCGGGCTTTCATGATGACCCGAACTTGTCAATCGAGCTCGAAGACAGTGTTTTCTACCAGGAGAGACTTGACGGTTCCAAGGTTATCATAGCCGATTACCCCGGATCCTTCCCTTCCCTTGCAATAAGCAAGAAGAAGAAAAACTCATCCCGCAAAAGGCAAGTATCCTCCAATGACCCAAATGCGCCGGCTCCTTCTCCCAAGCGCCATAGATCAGTGCGACATACATCGGCAACAACGGCAGTGCCTGGGTCGGAAAGCAACATGGATCCGACAAATGAGCCGGTCGCGGGGACGAGCCCGTCTACACGTTCGTCCCGAAGGTACTTCGCTCGACCGTTTGATTTATTATCATGATTGATAAAGCCTCACCAGAGACCTTATGTCGAAATATTCAGACAAATAGTTCAGCCCTCTCCCGCCGAGGATGTCTCCAGGATGTCCGGCGGTGCTCAAAATTCCAGGCCTTCCGCCCATGCTGAACCTACTGCGGAGGTTCCCGTTGTCAATCCGGCCCCTGCCGATTCCGGTGACGCTATGTACATTACCAAGTCTGAGGTAGGAAGCGCCATGAATCATCGGCGGCGACAAGAAGCCCTGCGTCACCCAGCCTTCTCCGAACAGGAGTTCAGTGCTCTACGCACAGCGGACGCGCACATTGGTGCTGCCCGAGCTGGGTTCGGGGAGGCCATGAAGTTGATATCGTCCAGCCTGTAGGTGAGTAATCGGTTATTAGAGTCTGAACACTCGTGTAAACCCAGTAGCCCCCGAGCCTTAAATTGGTCGGCACGACCGAATTAAGGATCCTTGTATTTGTTTTACTGCTAATGCAGGCCTCGAAGCAACAGAGCGAGCAACTGGCCAAGGAACTGGAAGCCAGCCGAACACAGGTGGAATCTGTCAAGGCCGAATTGGAGCAAGTGAAGAGCTTTACTCGGGAGGCACATGGTGAGTATATCTGTTCTGCTGATCTTAGTATATTCCCATGCTGACGCGAGGGTACTATGTAGCAGCTGAATCGATAGGGCAATTGCAAAGAGATTTGGATGTAGCCCGAGAATCTCAGCGATATGCCGAGTCCCAACATGAGGCCGAATGTCGTGTTTTGCAACGACACCTTGAAGAGAAGAACCGCCTTCAAGCGAAGAACAAACAGCAGGCCGAAGAAATTGAGAGCTTAAAGACTCAATTGGCCCAGGCCCAAGGAGAGAACCAGAAATTACAGAGGGGCATGTTCAGTAAGTGTGATTCTAACATCAGAAAGTATTTCCTAAGAATGGAGCATAATACGCATGCCGTGACTCATGTACAGGTCTTCTGTCTGGGCGACCCGAAGCAGAGGTCGGATCCTACCGGGGAAGCCTTCTGAAGGAGCTGTCCGCTCTTCATGAGCGGGCTCGGAAGGCCATGAAGAGCATGGTGAAAGCATTGTGGCCCGCCGAGCATCCTCCGGAGGAGATGACCGAACTAGTCGATCGGTTCAAGGAAGCCCGAAGTAGGTTCAAGCTGTGGAAGACATCGGCTTGTTGAGAGGGACCACGAGAGGCATGGGCGATGATCAAGACCCGCTATACCGGACTTAACCCCGAGCATATGGCTCGGGTTGGGCCAGTAGGGTCAGATGGACAAGAAGTGCCGCTCCACCTGGTATACGACCAAGTGATGCCTGCCGCTCGTCTCTCACAAGAAGATTGCTCCCTGGACACCATAATCGATAATCTCGATCGGCAGCCAGATGTATGATTATATGTAACTATGTACTAATAATCTAGGAATTGCTCCGTCTGTGTTGTAAACTTTGTCTTAACCGGCCATCGGCTTCGGCCTCCCGCGCTAAGAGCTTGGGAGTGTTCCTTGTAAATTATCACCCTAGGGGAGTGAATTATGTTCGGGGAACCAGGCAATCCGGCCATGTGGTGCGAACAGATAGAAAGCACACAGGGAGATATGTTATATTACTGCTTAGCGTAAGAAACATCTTCTGAAGAAAATAGTACCTCTATTGATACCTTTCTTCGGGGTGCTACGTAAATCGTAGGTAGAAGGCCGTATACTGTTAGTATGCGACTAAGGGCTTTTGTGAGAGAAGAAGCCTGAGTAATGGTCATAACGACCATAGTCTTATTAGTTGATTTCTTCGTAGCCGATCAATTGTCTGCTGAAGATAGCTAGCTTTTGGCTTCACCCGTCCGAGGTACGTATCCTGATGACCCGGTCGTAACAATCGCAGAGGTGCTCCCTTTACCCTCTAGCCGAACAATCGGGAACGTAGAAGGTAAGCACAGGAGCGAGGCAACCCAGCTTGGCAAAGTCTTAGTTTGAATTGATGCATATGATGGCTTTAAAAAACGACAAGGGAAACATTCGTACACAATGAATGTGGATAAGTGCTTATAATATAAAAGCATTGGCTTTGGAAAGAAGCCCCCAGGTACTGTGTTCGGATTTAACACTTAAGGGTGTAGGCCGAAAATCTTAGTACAAGATCGGTTGAGCCGAACATAGAGTTGGGAAGAAAAGGAAAAAATTCAAACCAGCCAAAAATCAAGGTGGGAGGGAAAGTAGAAAAATAAAAAAGGAGAAAGAAAAGGGAAATAAAGGGTAGAGAGTGTGACGACACCGGTTTATCCGTAGAAGCGCCGAAGACGAGCTACGTTCCATGGGTTTGGTTCAAGGCGGTTATCCGACGGGTTTCGAAGACGGTAAGCCCCTCCCGCGAGTACTTCGTCGATTATGAAGGGGCCCTCCCATTTGGGGTTGAGTTTATGCTTCTGCTTCTCTGGAAGTCGTAAGACGAGCTCACCTACGTTGTACGCCTTTGCCCTGACCTCCCTACTCTGGTAACGTCGAGCCTGCTGTTGGTAAAAAGTGGAGCGAGCCGAGCTATGTCGCGCTTTCCTTCTAGGGCGTCCAGGTCGTCCTGCCGATCTAACTCGGCCTCCCTTTCCTCGTACATGCACACTCTTGGTGCGTCGTGAATAATGTCGCAGGGGAGGACTGCTTCTGCCCCATAGATCATGAAGAACGGTGTGTATCCCGTTGTTCTATTCGGGGTGGTGCGCAGGCCCCATAGAATGGAGTCGAGCTCCTCAACCCAATGACAGTCGGACTCCTGAAGAGACCGGACCAAACGTGGCTTAATGCCGCTCATAATGAGGCTGTTTGCTCATTCGACTTGTCCATTGGTCTGCGGATGATAAACCGATGCATAATCGAGCTTAATGCCCATTTTTGCGCACCAGTCTTTGACCTCTTGGGCCGTGAAATTGGATCCATTGTCTGTTATTATACTGTGCGGAACGCCGTAACGGTGTACCACGCCGGATATAAAGTCGATTACTGGTCCGGACTTGGCTGATTTGACAGGTTTTGCCTCTATCCATTTGGTGAACTTGTCCACCATGACCAGTAGGTATTTATTCTTCTTGGTCCCCCCTTTAAGTGGTCCAACCATATCCAGCCCCCAGACCGCGAAGGGCCAGGTAATCGGAATAGTCCGAAGGGCTGTTGGGGGCATGTGGCTTTGATTTGCAAAAAGTTGACACCCCACGCAGTGTTTGACAAGCGACTGGGCGTCCGTCCGAGCTGTGGGCCAGAAAAACCTAGCCCGGAAGGCCTTGCTAACTAAGGCTCTTGCTGCGGCGTGATGACCGCCCATACCTGCGTGGACTTCGGCTAAAAGCTGCCGACCTTCTTCCTCAGATATGCACCGCTGTAGTATTCCGGTGGTGCTTTTCTTGTACAACTCACCCTCGTGTACTTTGTAGGCTTTGGATCGCCGAATTATGCGTCGTGCCTCCGTCTGATCGTCGGGGAGTTCCTTGCGAAGAAGGTAGGCGAGGAAGGGCTCGGTCCATGGCGCGATTACTGCCATGACCTCGTGAGCCGAAGGCGTTTCGTCCATTACGGAGCCGCCGATGATTTGGTCGTCTGGTTCATTTATAGGGGGAACAACCTCGTCCGCACTGGTTAGATCGGCGCCCTTATGATCGTCCTGCCAAACCACGGATGGCTTAAAGAGCCGTTCCAGGAAAGTCTTTTTTGGGACAGGGTCGCGTTTGGCCCCCAGGCGAGCCAGTATGTCGGCGGCTTGTTGTTGTCTCTAGCGACGTGGTGAAATTCTAGCCCCTCAAACCGTGCGGATATCTTGAGGACAGCGTCTCTGTATGCCGCCATCTTCGGGTTTTTGGCATCGAATTCGCCGTTGATTTGGGAGATGGCCAAGTTGGAGTCTCCCCGTACCTCCAGCCGGAGTATGCCCATTGATGCTGGCATCCGAAGACCGTGTAGTAGTGCTTCGTATTCGGCTGCATTGTTGGAATCGGCATACATGATCTGCAACACGTATCGGACGTTGTCGCCTGTGGGGGATGTGAGGATAACTCCAGCCCCCAGTTCGGACAAAGTTTTAGATCCATCGAAGTACATTGTCCAATGGGAGTATGTACTATATTCCCTTGGGAGCTCGGCCTCTGTCCATTCGGCGAGGAAATCTGCCAACACCTGAGACTTGATGGCTCGTCTTGGCTTGTAGACGATTTCAAAGGGAAGGAGCTCAATAGCCCATTTAGCTATTCGGCCGGTGGCGTCCCTGTTGTTGATTATATCGTTCAAGGGTACTTCGGATGCCACCGTGACCGAGCACTCTTGAAAGTAGTGCCTGAGTTTCCGTGATGCCATAAATACTGTATAGGCTATCTTCTGATAGTGCGGGTATCTGGACTTGCACTGCGTTAGTACTTCTGACACATAATAGACCGGCTTCTGTATCCGGAATTTGTGTCCCTCCTCCTCTCATTCGACGACGAGCACCGCGCTAACGACTTGGTTGGTAGCCGATATGTATAGTAACATGGGTTCACCAGCACCTGGTGCTGTGAGTATGGGATTGCTTGCCAGTAATATTTTGATTTCTTCTAACGCGGCCGCTGCCTCATTGGTCCACTGGAAATTGTTGGTCCGTTTCAGCAGTCTGTAGAGCGGTAAAGCCTTTTCCCCGAGGCGGGAGATAAAGCGGCTTAGCGCCGCCACGCAACCAGCCAACCTCTGGACGTGCTTTAGCTCTGTGGGAATTGCAAGTTCCGATAGGGCGCGGATCTTAGCCGGATTCGCTTCTATTCCTCTGTGGGAGATGATGAATCCAACCAATTTACCAGTGGGAACTCCGAATACGCATTTCTCTGGATTGAGTCGTATATCGTACTCGCGTAGGCTGGCCAAGGTTTGCCTTAGGTCGTCGATCAAATGGCTGACGTGTTTGGTTTTGATTACCACATCGTCCACGTATGCCTCGACTGTTTTACCGACTTGTTTTTCGAGACAAGTCTGGATCATGCGCTGGTACGTAGCCCTAGCGTTTTTTAGCCCGAAGGGCATCGTGTTGAAGCAAAATGGCCCGTAAGGGGTGATGAATGCGGTTGTCACTTGATCGGATTCCTTCATTTTAATCTGATGGTATCCAGAGTAAGCGTCGAGGAAACACAACGAGTCTTGTCCGGCTGTGGCGTCAATGATCTTGTCTATGTGCGGTAGGGGGAAAGGGTCCTTAGGGCAGGCCTTGTTGAGGTCTTTAAAGTCGACGCATAGCCGCCAGGATTTATCTTTCTTTGGTACCATAACCAGATTTGCCAACCATTCGGGGTGCTTAATCTCCCGAATGAATCCGGCCTCTAGCAGTTTAGCTAATTCTTCACCCATAGCTCGTCGTTTGGGCTCGGAAAAGCGGCGCAGAGTCTGCTTGATGGGCTTAAAGCCTGCGATGATGTTCAGACTATGTTCTGCCAGCCGCCGTGGGATTCCGGGCATATCAGAAGGGTGCCAGACGAAGATGTCACAGTTTTCTCGTAAGAATGTTCACAGCGCTTCGTCCACTATGGGATCGAGCTGAGCTCCGATGGACGCTGTCTTGTTGGGGTCCGTCGGGTGCACCTAAAATTTAACTATTTCCTTTGCCGGTTTAAAGGACGTGGGTTTGGGCCTTTTGCTAAGGATCACGTCGTCCTTGTCTACTGTTGACCGAAGTGCGGTCAGCTCTTCTGCAGCAAAGGTCTCAGCTAGAGCCTCGAGGGCAAGCGCTGCTGTTTTGTTTTCGGCCCGAAGGGCTATATTTGGATCACTGGAGGTTGTGATCACCCCGTTTGGTCCTGGCATCTTAAGTTTCATATACCCGTAATGTGGTATAGCCTGGAATTTTGTGAAGGCGTCACGTCCCAACAGGGCGTGGTAGCCGCTGGGGAAGGGCACGATATGGAAGAGGAGTTCTTCGGATCGGTAGTTTTCGGGCGTGCCGAACACTACGTCCAGGACGACACGTCCTGAACAGCGCGCCTCTCTCCCCAGGATGATTCCCCGGAAAGTTGTGTTGCTATGCTCGATGCGAGATCGGTCGAACTGCATTTTTTCTAGGGTATCTTCGTAGATCAGGTTTAAACCACTGCCGCCGTCCATTAGCACCTTGTGTAACTTGAAGCCATCGATGATGGGGTTCAGGACTAGTGCGGCCAGTGAATGACCGGGAAGAATGGCTGGTCGGTCAGTATCTCCGAAGGTAATGGGTATGTCTGCCCATGCACTTGTTGCTGCCACATGATATATCTGCTCGAGTTCTTTAAGAGCTCTTTTCCTCCTGTTCCTTGAGGGGAACATTTCGTAGATCGTCAGGACTTTGGTGTTGTATTCTGGTGGCACTGTGGAGTGCCTGCTCGGCGGTGGTGCCTCAAGAATGGCTTCACCGCTTTTTGCGATCTGCCTGACGACCCAGCAAGCTCTAAGGCTGTGAGTCAGAGTTGTGTTCAGCAATACAGAGTGTATGGGGCAAGGTTTATCCAGTAGTCCATCCAGGACGGTACTGACCCCTGAAAGGGGCCTGTTTATCTTTTTGGCGGGTTCAAGTTTGGCTGGCCGATTCAGAGGTATCCTCTTTTTCCGATCTCCTCCAGGGTATTCGGTAATGGTTGGTTCCGAAAACAGCTGCTCGGCTTGCCAAGCGCTTTCCATGGCACAATACTTTTGTACCAAAACTGACAGCTCGGTGAAGTCATGAACGTGCCGACGCGCCAGGGCATTGAGAATCCCTTCGTCATGGCAATTGCGATTGAAGGTTGCCATTATCTCTTGATCACTGAGGCCCCGTACTTTGTTTCTAGCGAGGAGGAGTCTAGCCCAATAATGATGAACCGACTCTCCTGGTAACTGCTTAACGTCCCGTAAGTCCGAAGACTTGGGCTCTGCTGCGATGCTTGAGTGATCGGCTTGGGAGGTGGGTGGGGAAAGATTTGACTCCACGCCACGGTGGGTGTTCGGAACCACGGACTCCGAACTGTGTGATAAATCAGAGACCGATGCCGGTCTGTTTTCGGAGCGAATTCCAGAGTCTGGGTTGCAGGCGAGGTCTCGGTGATCGGAGACTGGGGTTTAAGCTCGAGCCGGTCATAGACCGGGATCTGGTCATCGGCCATACACATAGTCTCGATCCGATCAAATAGCTCATTCAGAAACGAGGCGATGGCAGGATGCATGTCGCTGAAGCGAGTGGGGTCGGTATGCGGCGTCGCAGTTCCGGAGTCGCACGAAAGCGGACCCGGGTCCTGTTTAACCATGGTAGATCCGGTCACAACGACCGGATTGGGCTGTCCAGGCGGCCCGGGGATAACGACCTCATCATCGGAGGTGGGGTCCCGATGTCTTTGGTGTTGAGGCGTCGGGATCCGCGGGCTCCTCCGTAGGAGTCGAGGGTTCTATCAAGACGAGTTCTCCCCGTGAATCAGCGACGAACTCTAGGGTTCCGAACCTGATTCCTTGATCGGGGAAAAAATTTCCGATCTGGCCCAGACGGCCGATCGGGTAAGCATGCGACAAGATGTCGCCGCTTGCGAGGATCTGATCCGGGGCGAGAGTCCCCAGGGTGCAGATCTCGTTGCTTCTGACAAGGCGAGCCATCGATTTCTTTGGCAATCACAGCGGAACTCTCAATGAAAGCACCAATGTCGGTGTCAAAACCGGCGGATCTCGGGTAGGGGGTCCCGAGCCGTGAGACTAGAATCGATGGTAACATGAGACGAGGTTTTACCCAGTTCGGGCCCTCCTATGGAGGTAATACCCTACGTCCTGCTTGATTATATTGATGGTATGAGGATTACAGAGTTGATCTACCTCGAGATCGAATAGCTAAACCCTTAGATGAGTTCTCTTGCCCTACAACCTAAAACCCTCCGGCTTATATAGACGCCGAGGGTACCTAGGGCTTACACATAGTCGGTTGCACATCAAAGGGAAAAACATGCCTATCTACTGTCGACGACTTGGAGGACACGCCATGACTCCTTGAAACTTCCACCTTGGCAACGGGGCCCTTGATCACCCAATGCTCATCCAGCGGCCCACATAGTCCGGCCTATGAGAAACAGGTCGGCTATCCGAGGACCCCTTAAACCAGGACTCCCTCACTTACTACTTAATTTGCGAGGACCAATCTTCCACCCAGAAACATCAGTTACCTTTCCAACTGCTAAATCTTTTTTGCAGTCTCTCCTCGACGTTTTTCCATATTGATTCATGGGATAAATGTAAGGATGCTTTTATTGCTAAGTACTTTCCTCCCACTAAGATAATATATCTTAGAAATCAAATCATGAATTTTAAACAACATGAGCAAGAACATGTTGCAGAATCTTGGGACAGAATGAAATTAATGATTAAACATTGTCCCCCACATGGATTAAATTTATAGATGATAATTTAAAACTTCTATGTTGGACTGAACTTTGCTTCGAGAAACCTTCTAGATTCAGCTGCAGGTGGAACATTTATGAGGGTTACACTAGGATAGGCCAAAAAGTTTCTCGACAACATGACCACAAATTATTCCCAATGGCACACCAAACGAGCTCCAACTGGTAAGAAGGTAAATTCTATCGAAGAAGTTTCTACCTTAAGTGATAAAAAATGGCTGCTATTATGAATATGCTTGTTAGTAAAAATGCTCAAGTTGATCCAAATGTTATTCCCTTGTCTACATTGATTGAGCAAAATAAAGATGCTACTGATGTGAATTTTGTTGCTAGAAATAATTTCAACAATAATGCTTATAGAGGGAATTTCAACAATCCTAGACCTTATCTGGTAATCCCTCTAATAATAATGCTTCTCACGATAATACTTATGATAAAAAGTTGCTTTAAATTGAAAAGGCTACGAAGAATTTCATGCACTCTCAGTATGAACAAAATGTAATTCTTGCTAAGGAGGCTAGGGAACATTCCACTATGCTCAAAATGATTAGTAAAAGACTTGATGATATTAATAGAGAATTGGTTAACCTCCAACTACAACTTGTTCAACATGAAAACATGATAGGAATTTTTTTGACAAGTAAACTACGCTAGTCAATAGGATGGCAGCCAAACCCGAGTCAATTTTTCATGATAATAATGATGAAGATATTAAAATGATTGGCGTGAAACCTACTGAATCTCTATTTATTAATATAAAACTTGATGATAAAGGGACTAGACGTGAGTGGACTTTAATTAAGAGGTGTCCATATTGTTCGGAGGGTGATGATCTTGATGCTGAAAATGACAAAAGTGGGTTTGAAGAGGTCAAAACTTTAGATAGTGATGTGCCCACTACTTTGGATCCCAAGGACTTTAATTTTGATAGTTTCTCTTTAATTGAATGCATTTCCTTGTTTCAATCCATGATCAATTCACCTAATGCTTATGAACAAAACAAACCTTTTACTAGACATCTCGTAGAAGCTCTTATTAAAGCTCATGAAGAAAAGCTTGAACTAGAAGTGTTTATACCAAGGAAATTACAAGATGAATGGGGAACAATTAAAATTAAGATTAAAAATATGAATGTAATGCTTTGTGTGATCTAGGAGCTAGTCTACTATACCAAAATCTTTATGTGATGTTCTAGGTGTCACCGAAATGGATGAATGTTCTCTCAACTTGCATTTAGCGGATTCCACAATTAAGAAACCATCGGGGTAGGATTAATGATGTATTCGTACTTGCCAATAGAAATTATGTCCCGAGGGTTTAATTGTACTTGATATTCAAAATGTAATTCGTCTTGTCCTATAATACTTGCAGACCATTTTTAAGAACCATTGGTGTAGTTATTGATATGAAAGAAGGTAATATAAGATTACAGTTCACACTAAAGGAAGGGATGTAACACTTCCCAAGAAAGATAATTAAACCTCCTAATGAATCTATTATGAGAGCTACCTATGATATTACTTTGAAAAACAACAATACTTGAAACTATGCATTATGCCTAGCTAGGGGCATTAAACAATAACGCTTGTTGGGAGGCAAGCCAACAGTTCTTTTTCCTTTATTTTATTTTATTTTATTTTATTGAGTAAACATGATTATTTCAACTGTAATGATTGTGTTTGTAACTTTTCTTTTGATTTTTGTGCCAAGTAAACCCATTAGGATGATGTGGATGATAGTTGAATTGATGTTGTGCAGAAATAGAAACTTTTATGTCCAATATTTGAATTTACATTTTTTACTAGAACGTGATAAATTGCTGAAATTTTTAAACGGTATTGAGATACAAATTTCCTACGTTTTCCTATTTTTCGGAATTTTATGAGTTACATAAGTATGGTTTTAGTCCAGATTATTATGTATTCTTCTGTTTTACATAGATTCTGTTTTCATTACATAGTGTGGTTGTTTTGATGATGCTATGGATTATATCGGGGGGTATAAGTCATAGAGAAGTTAGAATACATTAGGTATTATGCAAGGGCAATTATGAATATATTTATGATGGTACCTAAGGTGAATGATGATGTGATTATACTAACGGATCTCACGAAGTTCCTGTTGAGTTTTGTGTGCTAAAGTTTACAAGTCTTGGGTGAGATCACGATGGATGAAGGAATAAGGAGTGGCAAGACCCAAATATTGGGGATTCCCAAGGCACCCCAGGGTAATATTCCAGGAATACCCAAGCATCTAAGCTTGGGGATGCCCTGGGTAATTTTACTTGGAGCTATATTTTTATTCGTCACATGATTTGTCTGTTGCTTGGAGCATCGTGTGCTATAATTTTATTTGTTTGCTTTTGAGTTTTCACAATAATTGTTTGCAGTACACACCTATTATGAGAGACACAAATTCATTGAGATTTCTTAGAATGTTCTTCCTTCTTCACTTATATCTTTTGAGTCAAGGCAGTTTTGCTCACGTGCTTCACTTATATCTTTAGAGCATGATAGTAATTGTATTTTATATAAATCATTATGCACTCTCATGCTTCACTTATACCTTTTTGATAGTTTAAATAGGATGTGGTAATTTGCACGGGTTATATGTTTAGTCAGAAAATGATAGGTATACAAGAGGGATATATAAAAACTTTCATGTAGTTCACTGAATAAGAAACGTATGATCAACGGTATTGAAGTTGTAATATGGAGGATTAATAGTTGGTAAACATTAATTAGTAAGAATAATGGTGTTAAGGTTTGTGATTCACTATTCATTAAATTTTCTGTCGTGGCATGACAAGGAAGTTGGAGTGTTCTATATCCTTCATTGATGCCTTTGTGTTGTCCGGGCCGGGGGCGCGCGTTGGTTAACTCCTCCCAACCTCCTTCCTAGGGGCATGCGAGTAATACTTTGCTTTGACGGCTAATAGATGACGCAATAAGTATCTAAGTTCTTTATGACTAATGTGTGTTTGTGGACTATAAGCACTTCCATCCTTTCCGTATTTTTCTAGCCTCTTCGGTACCATGCATTGCCCGTTCTCACCTCAAGATTTGGCGCAAACTTCGCCGGTGCATCCAAACGCCGTGTTATTATACGCTCTATCACACATAAGCATTATTATATCTTCCTTAAAACGGCCACCATACCTACCTATCATGGCATTTCCATAGCCATTCCGAGATATATTGCCATGCAACTTTCATCGTTACTATTCACATGACTTGAACATTCATTGCCATTTTGCTTTGCATGATCATAGAGATGACATGATATTTGTGGAAAAGCCACCGTTCATCATTGTATACATGTTACGCTAGTATCATTGCACATCCTGGTACACTGCGAGAGGCATTCATATGTAGTCATATATATTATTCAGTTTTTCGAGTTGTAAGTAAATAGAAATGTGATGATCCTCATTATTAGAGTGTTTCCCCTACCTATGAGGTTATAAAAAGAAAGAAAGAGGCCAAAAAGAGCCCACCAAAAAAATAGAAAAAGAGAGAGGGGGAACATTACTATCATTTACCACACTTGTGCTTCAAAGTAGCAGCATGTTCTTCATATAGAGAGTCTCCATGATTTGTCACTTTCATATACTAGTGGGAATTTTTACATTATTAGAACTTGACTTGCATATTACGCTGATGGGCTTCTGATGACCCACAAGTATAGGGAATCGCAACAATCTTTGAGGGGAGTATTCTACCCAAATTTATTGATTTGACACAAAGGGGGGCAAAGAATATTTATAAGTATTAGCAGTTGAGTTGTCAATTCAACAACACCTGAAAATTATTTCTCGGTAGCAAAGTATTAGTAGCACAGTAGTTTGATAGTTTTGATAGTAGTAGTAACAGTAGCAATGGTAACAGTAATAGTAGCAGTTGTGTAGTAATTGGAACAATAGTAGCAACAGTAGTAGCTTAGGAAACAATATGAGAAAAAAGTAGGCATGGAGTAGCGATGGATATTTGGATGAAATTCACCATTTAACAGTCATGACCTAGGGCGACACAGAACTAGTTCCAATTCCTCAATCATATGTAGACATGTATTCCGTATATAGTCATACGTGCTTATAATAAGAACTTGCATGCCATTGTTTTGTCCTACCCTCCCGTGGCAGCGGATCCTTATGGAAATCTAAGGGTAATTAAGGCCTCCTTTTAATACAGAACTGAATCAAAGCATTAACACATAGTGAATAAATGAACTCCCCATATTATGGTCATCATCGGAGTGAATGCCACTTCTTGTCACCTTGGGGTCTGCGGATCATAACACGTAATAGGTGCATACAACTTGCAAGATAGGATCTAAAACTCACTTATATTCATGAAAACATAATAGGTTTGGATCTGAAATCATGGCACCTGGGCCCTAGTGACAAGCATTAAGCATAGCAAAGTCATAGAAACATCAATCTTAGAACATAGTGGGTACTAGGGATCAAGCCCTAACAAATTGAATCGATTACATGATCAATGTCATCCATATCCATCTAGATCCAGTATGCCTACAATGAAATTACTCACTCCCGACGATGAGCATCATGAAGTAGTCGGTGGAGAAGGGTTGGTGATGATTGCAGCGATGATTTTCCCTCTCCGGAGCCCCGAACGGACTTCAGATCAGGCCTCCCGACGAATAATAGGAGGTGGCGGCGGCTCCGTATCGTAAAACATGATAATTCGTTCTCCCTTTTTTCTCTCTCAGGAAGACGATACTTATGGACCTGGGGGTAGGGAAAACGGGGCAGCCATGACCCCACATCCTCAGATAGTGCGCCCTAGGATGAGGGGTGTGCCACCTGAGCTTGTGGCTCTGTGGTGGCCCTCCTCCGGTGGATCTTTTCATCAGTATTTCATATATATTCTGAAATAATCATCGGTCAATTTTTATCCAATTTTAGAACTTTTATTTCTGCACAAAAAACAACACCAAGGTAGTTCTGTTGAAAAAAGTGTCAGTCCGGGTTAGTTTCATTCAAATTGTGCAAATTAGAGTCCAAAACAAGAGCATAAGTGTTTGGAGAAGTCGATACGTTTGAGACGTATCAACTCCCCCAAGCTTAACTTATTGGTTGTCCTCAAGCAATTCAGTTGATAAACCAAAAGTGATAAAGAATTTTTTTACGAACTCTTTTGTTTCTATTGCCGTATATAAGCTTAACAGGTAAACAAGTTTTCAGCAAAGATCATAAACTAACCATATGAATGATAACACTCAGAAGTTATATTTTCTCATGACCATGGCATAATCAACTAGCAAGCAATAATAATATATCTCAAATGCCAACACTTATCAAAATAGCCACAATATAATATGAGAGTATGGTATCTCACTAGCCCTTTCTAAAATCGCAAAACATAAATGCAGAGCACCTATGGAGTCCAAGCAACGACTAAACATTGTAATTCAGAGTGGAAGACTGATACTTGTAAACCGCGTTGGGATTTTCCCCGAAAAGGAGGGGATGATGCAGCAAAGCAAAGGTAAGTATTTCCCTTAGTGAGAGCCAAGGTTATTGAACCAATAGGAGAACCACGCAAATTCCCGTCTTCAGCGCCTACACACAAAAGAGCAAACACTTGGATCCAACGCGGGCAAGAGGGGTGTCAATCCCGTTGAACTCGTTACTTGCAAGCGATAAGTAGTGATAGATAGATAATTTGATAAATATAAATTGTAAAATAAAAAGAAAGTAAATAATCGCAGCAAGGTATTTAGAGTTTTTGTAATTATATTTGTGAGGAGACCCGGGGGCCATAATGTTCGCTAGAGGCTTCTCTCTCGAAGAAGGCATACGGTGGGTAAACAAATTGCTGTTGGGCAATTGATAGAGAATCACATAGTTATGCAATATTTATTCACGACAATGATCATGTATATAGGCATCACGTCCATAAACAAGTAGACCGACTCATGCCTGCATCTACTACTATTACTCCACCCATCGACCGCTATCCAGCATGCATCTAGAGTATTAAGTAAAAACGGAGTAATGCTTGGAGGATGATGACATGATGTAGACAAAGTAAATCCAATTAACATGAATGAACCCATTTGTTTTAACCTTAGTGGCAGCAATACAATACATGTCATGTCCCTTTCTGTCACTGGGATTAAGCACCACAAGATTAAACCCACTACAACGCACCACTCCCACTTGAAGATAAATCAATCTAGTTGGCGAAACCAAACCGATAGATCGGAGAGCATTACGAAGCTATAACAATCACGCAAATAAAATATTAGCAAGTATTCAATATCTTTTCATGAATAGTCTGAACATAAACCCACAATTCATCGAATCCAAACAAACACACCACAAAGATTGATTACATAAGATAGATCACCACGGGAATCGCGGTGATCTTGGGAATAAAGAACATAGCGAGAGAGAGATAGCCATCTAGGTACTAACTACAGACCCGTAGGTTTGCGGTGAACTACTCACACATCACCATGGGAGTAGAAAGGTTGATGTAGAGGCCCTCCGTGATCGACCCCCCTCGGACAGTGCACCAGAACAGGGCTTTAGATGGGCACATGGTAAAACAGAGACTTGCGGCGGTAGAAAAAGTGTTTCGGGAGGCTCTCTAGGTTTTTCAGAATATTAGAGAATTTATAGGTCAGAGATTAGGGCCAGGAGAGCGGGGATGTGGCCCCAAGCTATCAGACCGTGACCACCCCATGGGCGCGCCCTGATGGCTTGGGGGCACCTCGTGTGCCCTACGGTCTTCCTCCAAAGCTTCCAGGTCTTATTTTGGTCCATAAAAAATCATGAAAAAAGTTTTGGGTTATTTGGACTTCGTTTGGTACAATATTCCTGAAAAGCCAAAAACATGCAGAAAACAACAACTCGCACTTGGCACTGGGTTAATAGGTTAGTGCTAAAAAATAATATAAAATAGCAAGTAAATGCCTAAAAAGTATCCTAGAATGATAATATAATACTCCCTCCGTCCCAAATTAAGTGACTCAACTTTGTACTAAAGTTAGTATAAAGTTGAGTCACTTATTTTGGGACAGAGGGAGTAGCATGGAACAATAAAAAATTATAGATACGTTGGAGACGTATCAACATCCCCAAGCTTAATTCCTGCTTGTCCTCCAATAGGTAAATGATAAAAAACAATTTTTTGATGTGACATGCTACCGAACATGTAATCTTTTCAGGTATGATCATTGAGAAACAATGAATCAATAAACATTAACATAGTAATATCCATAAGCATAAGTAACATAATCATCAACTTTCAAAATATACGATCCTTATAGAATGTTTACCCCCATTTATTTTATCATATTAGCATGGCATGACTCCATCTTCACCACATAAATACAAATGTCAAGCACCACAGTGTCAAGCCAAGCAATTGGATCGTACTTTTTCACACGCTTCAGCATTTTATACCACACTCAGTACATGAGCGTGAACCATGGACATAGCAGATATGTGGAATAGAATATGGTGGTAGGTTTCAAAGGGGTAAAAGTGGAGAAGAAAGTCTCGCATCAACTAGGCGGATCAACGGGCTATGGATATGCCCATAAATCGATATCAATGCGAGGAGTAGGGATTGCCATGCAACTGAAGCACTAGAGCTATAAGTGTATGAAAGCTCAAATGAAACTAAGTGGGTGTGCATACAACTTGCTTGCTCATGAAGACCTCAGGCATTTGAGGAAGCCCGTCATCGAAATATAAAAGCAAAGTTCTATAATGAAAAATTCCCACTAGAATATGAAAAATGACAAAACATGAGACTCTCTATATGAAAAACATGGTGCTTTCTCTAAGCACAAGTGTGGAAAAAGAGGTAGTAGCACTATCCCTTCTCCCTTTATTTCCTTTTTCTTATTTTCTCTTTTATTCTTCTTTTTTTGTTTCTTTTTTCGTCCGGAGTCTCATCCCGACTTGTGGGGGAATCATTGTCTCCATCATCCTTTCCTCACTGAGACAGTGCTCTAATAATGATAATCATCACACTTTTATTTACTTACAACTCGATATGAAAAACTACTAAACAATATGACTCTATATGAATGCCTCTAGCAGTGTACCAGGATGTGCAATGATCTAGTGTAACATTTAAACAATGATGAACGGTGACTTTGCCACAAATATATGTCAACTACATGATCATGCAAAGCAATATGACAATGAGTGCACAAGTCATATGATGTAACGGTGGAAGTTGCATGACAATATATCTCGGAATGGCTATGGAAATGCCATAATAGGTAGGTATATATGGTGGCTGTTTTGAGAAAGATATAAGGATGCTTATGTGCAACAGAGCTTACCTTGTCACGGGGTTTGGATGCACCGGCGAAAGCTGCACCGATCCTCGATCTGAGAATGGGCAATGCACTGTACCGAAGAGGTTAGCATATATTAAAAGGTGAGTGTGCGTACATCCATGGATTCACATTAGTCATAAAGAACTCGCATACTTATTGCAAAGCTTTATTAGCTCTCTCGAAGTAAAGTACTACTCGCATGCCCCTAGGGAGGAGGTTGGTAGGAGTTAACCATCACACGCCCCCACCTAAACAACACTAGGATTTCAACGAGGAATAAGAATGCTCACACATCATCACCATGCCATAACCAATATTTAGATGAACAGCAAATTAACACCCTTTAACTATCAATATTTCTACTAACCAACAAACCATGCACTCAGGCCCTTCCATATTACCACATCAATATCATTAACCCACAATTTCTCTTTTATGTGCTACATGAAGGTTTTGATTATGCACTCCTTGAATACCTATTATTTTTGGACTAGTCTTATAATCCATGCAAATTATGTAACTATATATTAGACTCCCAAACAAATTTAAGTGAAGAACGAGAGTGCAATTATTTCTATAAAATCTATATGCCACCATGCTCTAAAAGATATAAGTGAAGCACTAGAGCAACTGCTTAGCTAAAAAGATATAAGTGAAGCACATAGAGTATTCTAACAAATCATGGTGAGCATGTGTCTCTCTCAAGTAGGTGTGTCCAGCAAACAATGATTGTGGAAAACTAAAACAAAAGCAAACTAAAACACAAGACGCTCCAAGCAAAACACATATCATGTGCTGAATAAAAATGTAGCTCCAAGTGACATACCGATGGATTGGGACAAAAGAGGGGGTGCCTTCCGGGGCATCCCCAAGCTTAGACGCTTGAGTATTCCTAGAATTTACCTTGGGGGGCCTTGGTCATCCCCAATATTAGGCTCTTTGCCGCTCCTTATTCCTTCATCCATCGTGATAGCACCCAAAACTTGAAAACTTCGGCACACAAAACTCAACAGAAAACTAGTAAGCTCCGTTAGTATGATAGGTAAATCAAAAACTTTAGGTATTGTCATAAATTGATTCATATTTTATTATTGCATAAGGTACTGTATTCTAACTTCTCCATGGTTTATACCCCCCGACACAACCCGTAGCATCATCAAAACAAGCAAACTATGCAAGCAAAAACAAAATCTGTCTAAAACAGAACAATTTGTAATGATCTACGCAATCACCATACTTCTGTAACTCCAAAAATTATGCAAAATTAGGAAAACCTGGGGAATGTGTATACCAATATTGTGTAAAACATTTAGATCAAAAAGAAATTCAAGTAAAATCAGAGAAATTCTGCACTGGACGCAAAAGTTTCTATTTTTGCACCATATCAATTCTACTTATCATTCAAGTCATCCCAAATGCTTTACTTGGCACAAACACTAATTTAAACATAAAAACACAATAATTATAGTAGCAATAATCATGATATCACACCATGACATAAAGTAAAAACAAAAATTAAAGATAATTATTGGGTTGCCTCCCAACAAGCGCTATTGTTTTATGCCCCTAGCTAGGCATAATGCATATTATCAAGTGTTGTAATCCTTGGTGTCAAGCTCCTCAATTACGCAACCATGTTTTGTAGGGAAAGGAGGAGGCATAATGATAGGATCTATTATCATGTTTATAAAATTGGGATGCACACTAATCATTTTAAGATCCTCATTTCTTTTGATAGACGTGATACTAGTATTCTTAAGGACATACATAACCATAGAATTTTTTCCTTGAGAGATACTAGCATTAGTTTTAGAGGGCGTGAATGTGGAGCCCATTTTATCAATTACTTCCTCCATTTTATCAATTCTTTTAAGGCTTTGCTCCACTTGCTCATTAATAATTGTATCTTTTTCCTTTGATGCTTTCAAAGTAATTCCTGCTTTTGATCCAAATTGAGTAATATGATTATGAATTTATCCAACTCCTCTATTTGTTCTTTAGTGGCCATTTTATTTTCAGTAATCTATAGCCTTTGCATAACTTGCTCCAAAGTTAAGGTTATTTCATTGATAATGAGGGGTGGTAACCCTAATAAAATTTTCATGGCTTTGAAAGCATCCGAAGTGTGGGTCATTAAGAAATTATCACCGGTAATAGTACCAGGCACAAATCTATACCAAGTAGTACTACCCACATAAAAATTACGAACCAAGATATTGGGGGATTGTTTATGACTTGATTTATTTTGAGCATCACAAATCCTACGCCAAGCATCTTTTAGACTTTCCCCTCCCCTTTGTTTAAAGTTAAGCACCTCATTCTCAGGGGTACACGAAACTAATGAAGAACTAGCCATGATAACAAGCAAATAAGTAAACTAGGAAAGATACATATTTTTGTATTTTTGATTTTTATAGAAAGAAAAATATAACAGCAAATAAAAAGTAGAACAAGTGAATGATAATTTGTGAGAAGGTACTTGATAGGAATTTGATGATACTCCCCGACAACGGCGCCAGAAATCCTTCCCGATACTTGTAAACTGCGTTGGGATTTTCCCCGAAAAGGAGGGGATGATGCAGCAAAGCAAATGTAAGTATTTACCTTAGTGAGAACCAAGGTTATTGAACCAAGAGGAGAACCACGCAAATTCCCGTCTTCAGCGCCTACGCACAAAAGAGGAAACACTTGCACCCGACGTGGGCAAGAGGGTTGTCAACCCCCTTGAACTCGTTACTTGCACGCGATAAGTAGTGATATATAGATAATTTGATAAATATAAATTGTAATAATAAAAAGAAAGTAAATAATGGCAGCAAGGTATTTAGAGTTTTTGTAACTATATTTGTGAGGACTCCCGGGGGCCATAGTGTTTGCTAGAGGCTTCTCTCTCGAAGAAGGCATACAGTTGGTAAACAAATTACTGTTTGGCAATTGATAGAAAAGCGCATAGTTATGCAATATTTATTCACGACAATGATCATGTATATATGCATCACGTCCATAAACAAGTAGACCGGCTCCTGCCTGCATCTACTACTATTACTCCACACATCGATCGCTATCCAACATGCATCTAGAGTATTAAGTAAAAACGAAGTAACGCGTGGAGGATGATGACATGATGTAGACAAAGTAAATCCAATTAATATGAACGAACCCCGTCGTTTTACCCTTAGTGGAAGTAATACAATATGTGTCATGTCCCTTTCTGTCACTGGGATTGAGCACTGCAAGATTAAACTCACTACAACGCACCACTCCCACTTGAAGATAAATCAATCTAGTTGGCCAAACCAAACCGATAGATCGGAGAGCATTGCGAAGCTATAACAATCATGCAAATAAAATACCAGCAAGTATTCAATATCTTTTCATGAATAATCTGAACATATACCCACAATTCATCGGATCACAACAAACACACCGCAAAGATTGATTACATAAGATAGATCACCGCGGGAATCGCGGTGATCTTGGAAATGAAGAACATAGAGAGAGAGATAGCCATCTAGGTACTAACTACGAACTTGTAGGTCTGCGGTGAAGTACTCACACATCACCATGGGAGCAACAAGGTTGATGTAGAGGCCCTCTGTGATCGATCCCCCCTCCGGCACGACACCGTAGCAGGTCTCCAAATGGGCACATAGTGGAACAGAGACTTGCGGCGGCGAAAAAAGTGTTTTAGGAGGCTCTAGGTTTTCAGAATATTAGAGAATTTATAGGTCAGAGATTAGGGCCAGGAGAGCGGGGAGGTGGCCCTAAGCTATCAGGGCGCGGCCAACCCCCTGGGTGTGCCCTGATGGCTCGGGGGCACCTCGTGTGCCCTCCAGTCTTCCTCCTAAGCTTCCAGGTCTTATTTTGGTCCAGAAAAAATCCTCAAAAAGTTTTGGGGTATTTGGACTTCGTTTGGTACAGTATTCCTGAAAAGCCAAAAACATGCAGAAAACAACAACTGGCACTTGGCACTGGGTTAATAGGTTAGTTCTCGAAATAATATAAAACAACAAGTAAATGCCTAAAAAGAATCCTAGAATGATAATATAATAGCATGGAACAATAAAAAAATATAGATACATTGGAGATGTATCAAAGACATCTAGTCATGCTCACATCCAACATTAACTAGATAAGAATGACAATAACACTCTATAAATTGGTGCTTGAATGAGAAGGTGACGACTTAACAAATAAAAGTAAATAGCATAAATTAACTAGAATGACCCTTCGCAAAGGGAAGCAAAGATTTGCAGAGGTGCCAGAGCTCAAAGCTTAAAGCAGAGACAAATACATTTTGAGTGGTGTGCTTTTCCTGTCAACATTACGACAAAGGATTTCAATATCTTCCCTGTTAAACATGTTAATGATGGTTCCCATGCAGAAATAAATTTGTACTCCCCCTCCACCATACAAACACTTACATGGCTAGCCAAATTCACGGGAGCACTCCAAAAAATCAACTTTCTAGGGGGAGTTTTTGTTGTTACTTTTTGTATTGAGCAGGATTGGGCATCCTTTGTACTAGCCTCCCTCGGAGACGAGCGAATAAACTCTCGTCATGAGTTAAACACACTTAGCATACACTAGTGCATCCGCGCGCTATACAAACAGTTTTAACCCCTTTCCGTGACGTAGTTTGAAATCGTCGCCTTGCATGTGTGGGCGATGGGGGGGGGGGGGGGGGGCTATCCCACACGACAGACAAAACCCGTCGGCGATGCCTGCACCCGGTCACACACGATGGGCAAAAATATATCGTTTGCGATTCGAAGGGCCATCACAAACAGACACATTGGGGAAGACGTGTGAGATGAGCTTATCATCCTACACAGGGAATCCCAAGGTTACGTCTCTGTTCGTATTGCAGAGCACACACAATTTTCTGCATAACATCGTTTGTGATAGGGCTGGTCACCACACACGATAATTATAATTCTGTCGTTTGCGTTATTCAAAACATCACTCACGGTGTCTAGATGAAACTGTTTGGCATTGGGCTTCCCATCACACACACACATGCTTAAGAAAACGTTTGTGATTGGGTGTCCTAACGCACACAGTTGTCGAGCAGACTTCGTGTGTGATTCCTCACCGATCCAACACGCCAACTTTGTAGAAACCGTGTGGGTTTGTTGTGGTCATCGCCCACGGTGTAGTCCTAGAAACTGTCTGGAATGGGAACCCCCATAATAAGCCTGATTGCTCTATTATTTATAATCCATTTAGTAATCAAATTAACATTTCATATCAAGCACAAAATATATTTCTTATTTGTAGTACGGCAACCAGGATTTCATAATTGAATTGCATCAGGGTACAACATCATATAGGCATATACTGCCTAGCTACCCAATTGCACAACATGACAATGTTTCAAATGCAACATCTAAAACCTTTGGAAATTAAGTATCATCATAGACGGTAAATAGACAGATGAGTCTCATCTAGAAAACTATTAAAGCAGAAGGCAAATATTGAGCCTTCAATGATGTTGAAGGTCCTCGCAACTTTAGGCCAGTGCCTGTGGATGATTGCCCGCCCATCCTTCGTCCTCTTGAGCAAGACTTCAAGATTATACCGTGGGTGCTGTATGAATACCTTCCTCGCCTCTTGATCATACAGGTGGTTTGAGATGTAATCATCGATGAACTGCCTTGAGAAGGACTAAAAACAAACATACGCATAAATATTTTTTCTAAAATTTGAAATGGCGCAAAGGGAAAAGGACAAGGTGAAAGATATGGTACCATCCTATAGTTGACTGATGTCTTCTTCATTGTGCAGACAAACATCTTGTTGTTTTTCATAGTTAGTTTCTTTAGCTTAACAATCTTTCTGAGTTTCTTGATTTGACTGATATTCAAGGACACCTCATTTCCCCACATGCAAAAATGGTCAAACAGTGGATCTAAACCTCTTACAGCAGGACCTACATGTTCAAGAACAAATTATTAAAAACATTAATATTACAATGGTTTCTGCAAATTGCACAATAATGTGCTATTAGCCAAACGATCATGGATGTGCAAACCTCGATGGTAAACTTCAGTGTCCCCCATTGTTTGCCCCTGCAACATATTTAAGACAAATATTGATCAGGTTACAAGTGATATTTGGCATACTATCAGTGAAATATGTTAATGGAAAATAAACACATTGAGAATCGAACAGAATAGTTCGAGCCACATGGAAAAGCCAGTTATCTAAACCAAGCGTGCTAAGAACTAGGAAATATAGCAATTCTATATGTTTCACATGTATTTAGTACATCTAAATTTGATTTATTCGTCACATGCATAACAATACAAAATTGTACCAACAACAATCGTACATCACATTCTAGAATTGAATTAAATAGTTAAATGATCACCACAACAAATGAACAAAATAGTTAACTAAGCACTACATTGCACAATAGAACATACTAGAAGGTCAGGTTGCAGTAGCATTACATTGGACATTTCACTAGAATTTCTAAATGAAAGGTAGTAGCGGCACACGCAACAGGTAAACGAAACATGCTTAACCGGCATAGCTAGGTGAACATAGGTCCTTAGTGATAAAGCTAAGAAAAACAAGATATTCCTCATCATCGGAGATATCGATGATGATGGGCTCCTTCAACTTGGAAGAGGACGAGGCCTCCACACCGTGGGTGCACCCCTCGTAGTGGTGAGTGGCCTGATCCTTCCCCGGCACCAACATGCCGGCTCTGGAGTTGAGGTAAGCACAGGCACGCTGAGAAAACACATCGAAGTCTTCATCGAACGCACCGGCGGTGACCTCAAGAAAAGACCACGAACTGTCGTTTATAGCAGCCAATAGTGTGGCGGCGTCAGCGCGCGAGGCGTCGACGGTGGCCTCGACGGCAAGGTGCTCCTCCAAGATCTGGGGTCCGACACGCATGGAAGCCATTGCTGCCTCATCTGCGCGTGCAGACGCGATTTGCTTCTCTGCAGCCAAATGCTCTTTGAGATCCTGGCTATACTGCGTGCACCATGGCTTTCGGCGGCGATTATTTGGAGGATGGGGCGGTGATTTGGGTGATGTGGGATGGAGGAGGAGGGGGTGAGGGGGTATTGGGGAGCTATGGATTACCTGACTAGATGGAGGAGGTCGAGCAGCAGGAAGGAGCGTCGCCGGCGAGGAGGCGGCGCTGCAAGCAAGCAATGAAGGTTTGAACTAGGAAAGGTAGAGGAAAAGGGGGGAAATGTGGCTTTTCATTGGTACCGGCGAGGGAGGTAGATATTTCCGCGACAGCCCAAAATTTTCATTTGGTGCAGAATAGTTCTCGATATCAACACATCACAAATGAAGCCTGTGCTATACCCCGTGTGTGATGCACTTGGACGTGAAAATGTTTATCTCCAAGCTTCCGACGTAGGATTGGGTACTACATTGTACACGGTTCGTTCCAAAAAATTGTGTGTGATGAACTTCAATTTCATTTTCAATTGGAAGATGGAATGGGGATATGGCGGCAAATTTTTGGTCCGAATTTCCCTGGTTACAATGGTCATCCACGTCATCGCATAATTTAACATCAATTGCTAATTTGGGTACTGCACAAAAGAGCCTACACCGCAACCCGCACTTACTTAATCGAGCAATTAAACAGAGCTGGTTGACCTAAACATTACTCTAACAAAAGACCAGCGCTCTAAACAAAGACTAATGTTCCGCCTGACGCTCGGCGATCTCCGCCGCATCCTCCATGACCAGCTCGCGCTCGACGACCTCCAGGGGAAGGGGTTCCATGGCATCCATCGCCACATACTCTGCAAGCATCTCGCTGTCCGCGTCCGCCATCTCTTTGGAAAAAGCCGCCACGAGTTTGGTGTGGGCGGCCGCGGTCTGGGCATTGACGGCTTCCATCTTAGCAAGGGAGGCTGCCGACAAATGGACGGCTGCCCGAGCGCTCTCAGCGATTGCCAACTCTTTGGACGTAGGTTGCCGACCGTTGTCGGAGAAGGCCGCTGCTATTTGTGCGGTGACCGACACGAGCTGGGCGTGGGCGGCATCGTCATAGGCGTGGGCAGCCGCCATCAGGGCTATGATGGCCGCCGAGGAACGGATATCTGCTGTGCCATTGTCGCCATTTGCTATCCCGGTCGCGGATGTTGCTGCCGCCATCTCAGATGCAGCAGCTGCCCTTTCGGCGACCGCAGCTGCCCTGTCGGAGAGTGCGTCCACGCTCAAGGATGTTGCTAGCGCGTTCATGGCTGATGCAGCCGCGCTCGGGCCGGAGTGGGTCGCCAAAGTTGTCCTCACGATGCGGATCCACGTCCCCATCTTTCACCGGCGACGATTGAACAGTACAGTGGTCTTGGGAAACTATAGTGTGACAGTGTGGTTGACGCGTCGGCGATGGATTGAAGCTTCCAGCCTAAGCCATATATGAGGATTGGCCCAAGATATTTTTATACCACATCACACACGTTTCATGATCAAGAACTGATTGCGATGTTTTTGATTTTCATATTGCTTTGAAAAAAATGAAGTTACATTGGCAATTGAAGGTGTTTGGATGGCAATAATATTTATGTGCAGTGAACTTGCAACTATAGGACTGTGTGTTAAATATGGAATTATTCAGGTTTGTTTAGGCCTTTTTAAACATTTAAAGAGTTTTTTAGACATTTCATGTGCATATTTCAAATTTGAACTGCAGTTAAGCACATACTAGAGTGCACCTGGATGGGTTGAAAATCAGCTATTTGTCACTAGATACATGTTTTGGTCCCATGCAAGAAATGGAAATTAAACGAATTCCAAACCTCTCGGTATTTTGGCTCGACCATAGACTTTGAGAAGACGTGTTTTCAAATTCCAGTAAAGCCAAATATCGTGAGAAATTCATAAAACTTGGCATGGTGTCATGTCATGGCGCATGTGTGTTGTGGTAAAAACAATGCCTAGTTCGGGACAAGTTTTGGCACAAACCTCTTACAAACCGAAGATTCTCACAAGAAGTCATGTGGTTCCGGTATGGAAAGTTCACATTTTATGTGCGAAACAACATCCGATGTCTCTTCTCGCCTTGAATTTATTTCTACAGTCTCCATAGAGTAACATGAATGTGTCGTGCGAAACAATGGAATCGTACAGAGTTTGTTTGGCCTTTTAAGTACATTAACTGAGTTTTCTAGGCATTCAATGTGGATAATTCAATCACACGGTCCAGCTCATGAAAATATGTCGAAAAACCATATACGTTTCCCTGGCTGCATGTTTAGGTCCCACACAAGAAATGGGAATGAATTTCAAACATATCATCATCTTGGCTCGACCGCAAACATCGGGAAACTTAGTTTTTAAATTCATGTAAATGCAAACCTCCACAGAAATTCATGAAATTTGGGGGTGCCATCAATTGCCCTGTTGTGTGTGTTGTGGTACAAAAATTGCCCAATTTTGGACAAGTTTTGGCACAAAGCCTCTTACAAATTAAACCGAAGGTTATCACGAAGAAAGTCGTGTGTGCCGATAGGGAAAGTTCACATTTTATGTGCGAAACAACATCCGTTGTCTTTTCTCGCCTTGAATTTATTTCTGGAGTCACCATAGAGCAACACATGACAGTCATGATAAACTGTGTATTTTTTCTAGGGTTCGTGAGACCTATTTAACACATCAATTGAGTTTTCTAGCCATTTAATGTGCATATAATTCAAATTTGAACTACAATCACGAGGTCCAACACATGAAAAATAGGTTGACAAAATATATGCCTTTCCCTGGATGCATGTTTAGGTCCCACGCAAGAAATGGGAATGGATTTCTAACATCTCATTGACTGTTGGCTCGGCCGCAAACATTGAGATACTTGGTTTTCAAATTCCCGTAAATCCAAAACTCGTCAGAAATTCATGAAACTTGGCATGGTGTGTGGTGACAAGCTTAAGGGCACACATATGCCGTGCTAAAAAAATTGTCCAAATTGGAAATGTTCTTGCACAACCCCCTTACAAATCGGAGCTCCTCACAAGAAGCTTTGTGGTTTCGATAGGGAACATAATATATGCATGTCACATATGCGGGCGAAAAGACATCTAATGCCTCTTCTCTCCTTGATTTTCTTTATAGAAACAACACATACATGTTGGTGCGAAGTGCAAAAGTATGAATAAATTAAGGGATCGTCTGGCTTTTAAATACATTAATTAAGTTTTCGATGTATTATTTAATGTGCATAATTCAAATTTGATCTACAATCACAAGGTCCGGGGCGGCAAAATGGGTTGAAAAATCATATATATGTGTCCTTGGATGCATGTGTTAGGTCACATGCAAGAAATGAGAACAAATTTTAAATATCTAAGCATGTTGGCTCGACCACAAACATCGAGAAACTTGGTTTCCAAATTCTCGTAAATCCAAAACTCCGTCAGAAATTAAAGAAACTTGGAATGGTGTCATGACAAGGCACACATATGCCGTGGTAAAAAATACCAACTTGGACATGTTTTGTC
Source organism: Elymus sibiricus (assembly GCA_039707655.1). Classification (NCBI taxonomy): domain Eukaryota; kingdom Viridiplantae; phylum Streptophyta; class Magnoliopsida; order Poales; family Poaceae; genus Elymus; species Elymus sibiricus. The sequence goes on along the minus strand of CM077663.1, from coordinate 194,574,332 downwards.
ACAAGCCTCTTACAAACCGGAGGTTCTCACACAATAAGCTACGTCCAGTGGTTCCGTAATGTCACATGCATGCCACATCTGCGGGTGAAACGACATCCGATGCCTCTTCTCTCCTTCATTTTTTTTCTAGAAACAACATAAAGGAATAGGTGTGTACTGCAAAAATATGAAATTATTAAGGGTTCGTATGGCTTTTTTATACATTAATTGAGTTTTATGTGCATTTAATGCACATAATTCAAATATGAACTACAATCACAAGGTCTATGTTGGGCAGGGCCTCATCATATAAAGCACAAATATGTTGTGGTATTTTTAGTGTCCACTTTGAGAGAAAGAGCAAGCATTATTAATAGCCAACAAAGGCATTTTGGAACAAAAATATGTGACGTTACCATCGCAAACGGGCGTATTATTTATAATTCGTGGACATTCTACAGACCATTTACGTGCGGGCCACGTGTCGCTATCTGTATTGGCAAGGAGGTAGCGTGCGGACAGGTGTTTGAGTAGACGGGTGGCATGCGGGCAGTGTCCTGTGCACGCTCATCGGGGTGACATGTCCTTTGCGAGTCATCAAAGACGTTTCAGACTGAATACCCGTATGCAAACCGAGGACAATTGTTCCTTCCCTACTAAGCCAAGCGAAAATCTGGCGCGAAGGAATTTTTTTCATTGCGTCATCGCAAACGGTTGTGAATGATGACCCGTGTGCCCTTCCCGATGCTACACCTTGTACTGGTGCTAACTGGTGAGGTTGCCATGCATGAAAACAAATCTGATGTGGGAGGGTAATTAAGGAGAGATATGAGTTTGGTGACCACATGAAGAAACAATGCCAAGCGCGTGAACCTTGGCAAAACACTTAAATGAAGGAAACTCACCAATGCATGCAAGAATTTAGTTGCTAAATCATTAAATGAAGGGACCTCAGCAACAATGCTTTGTGGACTTGAGTTGCTAAGACATTTAATACACTAAGCACCCTAAGTAAGCACCGATCGATGCATTGGCAGCAAGAGTCAGGTAAGATTCGAATCTGTCATATTGGGTAAATTTTCATTTGTCAAATTGGAAACACTGAGATTTGTCCAATTTTGTAGGAACAAAATCACTATTACGGTGCAATTTTGCAACTGAAATTTAGTAAACATAGATTTCATTCATAGATCAAGCATTGGTCTTTGTACAAAATAGTTCAACTCGACAGCCGAATCGAACAAACTTTTCCCAATTTGTTGCCAACCACGTACTAAAATAGCTAGTTCAACTATATATACTAGCTATTTTAAAGTAGGTGGGACAGTTCAATCATATCTATAGTTAGATGAACTGAACAAAATAGGCCCTAAATATTACTCCAGAGGAGCTTCGTGCTACTGCCAGCAGCCTTCTGCTCTGCCGAGCGTGTTCAGTAAGAGGCAGAGGAGGAGAAGCCTACCGACGAGCTGCAGGAGTCGAATTCGTCGTCTGCCGCTGCTGCCCTCCGCCGCTCCTAACGCGCCTCCTCGAAGCGGCGGGACTCGGCGTAGATCTCCTCATTCCGCGCCATAGTTGCGGCATCTGCTGCGGCCACGACTGCGGTGAGCCTCTTTGCGTCCTCGACCTGGCGCTCCTCCTCCTCATGTAGGAAGTTGATGTAGCGTGCTAGGCCACCGACGCAAAAGCCGAGCGGCTGTGCTTCGGCGACGGCCTCCTCCCGCCTTTGGGCCGCGGTGGCGGAGCGGGTGATGGCCCTGGCGGCTGACTGTGGGGTGGCTGCCAAGGCGGACGCTGGTGTGGTGGCGGCCAAGGAGGCAGCTAATGGGGTGGCTAAAACGATGGCCGGCGATGGGGTGGGGGCCACGGCGGTCGCCGACAGCAGCTGCCTTTGGGCAAATGTGGAGGAGCGTGTGGTGGGTGCCGTGCGCACAGCCAACAAAGACGCCACACGCACTACACGCTTCCGGGTACTGCGCCGCCAACATGATGCAGCCTCCTAGCTGGAGCTGCCCTCTGGCGGAGTGGTGGAGCGAAGATGACGGACAGGTGCCATTGGAGATTGTTGGAGAAGCAAACTTGGGAAGCTACGGGCAGGGAGGGGATGAATGCGATGTGGAGGCGCCGGCCGTGAGGGTTTATAAAGAAGGAGGCCAAGGCGAGCTGGGCGGGAAGCTTGCGCGCGTTCCTGCGCGGTTGCACGGGAACGGGAAGCCCAAAAGAAACGCTGCGTGCTCCCGAAGCATTGGGTGATTGGGGGATTTCTGCGAGTCGGGCAGGAAGCTTGCGCGGGAACCTGCGCGCTCCCGAAGCGTGCACTGGAATCCTCGGATGACAATGCAGTGACAAGACGGGACGGAGGTGGGAGAAATGACAAGTACACAAATGGTTAATAATAAAAAAACGTTTGCGTTTTACTACAAAGCAAACAGTCATTCTGTACACACCGTCGCGGATTAATCTACACATGAGGCGGTTGATGCGGCCGCAGCGCGCTGTGCTCGCGTCCGTGCATGCTTGCTCTGCAGGTGTCCACGCGCGAACGGTCACGTACATTCGAGGCGCCATATGCATGTGGACGCGGTTGTGCCGCTCCCGACGCCACCATGCAGTTAAGCGCTGCAAAAACTGCCATGCAGACATGCCGAAATTCCAGGCTGTCCGGCGCAATTTATTCTCGCAGCCATTTACCTTCGTCTCTTCCACCTTCCGATCGCGTCACACAACATAAGAAGAACACCCACGATCTCTTCATCGCTTCAACCTTCCCGTGCGGATCCAATGGCGGCTACCGGCGCCGAGCGGCAGTTTGCCAAAATTGTCAAAGTGACACCCACATCAGGAAGACAGACCTCTCGGTGGTGTACACCAACGACCCGGTCGTGGTGGTGAACTCCATCAACACGTTGGAGCAGCTGCTTGCTGAGGATGACAAGTACAAAGTGGTCGGCTTCGACCTCGAGTACACCGGCGGTCGTGCCGGGCATGATCAGAAGGTCGACGTCGCCCAGTTGTGTGTGCGCCATCACGTGCTCGTCTACCACTACTGCCTGGCCACAAGTCCTTGCGAGCGTTTCGCCAGGTTTGTCAACAGCCCCGACTACAGGTTCGCAACAGTGGACACCACGAATGATCTAAAGGTTCTCAAGACTACGGGCTTGTCCTGCCAGAAGCTTGTCAACATCCAAGGTCAGTACAGGGTCTGGGGCGGCAAGAAGAAGAAGCAGAAGGACTCCCTGGTTGACCTCGCCGTGGCCATCATCGATCCCTACTACAAAGACATGAAGGCCGAGTGCCACAAGGACAAGTCTGCCTGGCACAAGGCCTGGGTGAACGAACTGGATGAAGAATACATCAAGTACGTGGCAAAGGACGCGTACACAAGCTACGAGATGTACAGGAGGATCATTGACATGAGGAAGTGCCTCCTTCCTGCAGACGGCGAGGGATAGCCACAAGCAGAGCAGTGTCGGCAACCGTCGTCAGAAGAACAGTATGATTTGCTGATCGTCTACTTCTTGTAACTTTATATTGAGGAATGTACATGTGTCGTGTAGTCACTTATGTAACTGGATGTTCAAGTTTGTTATGCAACATTAATGTAGGTGTTCTATAGACCGAGCATATAGATGTGCAAACAAAGCAAATCACATCTCATACAATTATTAGAAGCAACCGTCTGCCCACAACACACACAGGTTGTCATGATGAATCGCTTGGGTTATTTTTGGTCTTCCCACACAATTCTGATGAATGAACTGTTTGCCGGGTACCCACAACACACACGGTTTTCAGGATGAATTGTTTCAGTTACTATTGGTCTTCCCAAACAATTCTGATGAATGAACTGTTTGCCGGGTATCACACACGCCTTCTTAGGCTAACTCGATTGTGTTCTGCTTGATCAGCGCAAACAGTTTGCCCGAGTGAACTGTATGCCGCACTACGCACATGTATGTAGTTTGTTAACCGTTTCTGTTATGTTCCATAATCACAAACAGTTCATAAGAACAAACTGTCTGCCATAGATTGCACACGCAACTATTTTCTAAATCGTATTTGATGGATCCTCTATTGCGCATAGTTTTTGTCATTGTTGGCGGAGCTTGAACTATACCGTTTGCGATTGATGGATCGCACACAGTTTCGTCGAAGGGTCTCTGATTGATGTGTCGTCTTTGGACCATCCTGCAGTAGTGATAGAAGATACTTACCGCCCCATCGCTCCATGAGCGGTACGAGCACACAAAACAAATGTTTATTTGAAGAATTTAGAGTTGGCACATGCAAATTTACTTGGAACAACAAGGTAATACCATACATAGGTAGATATGGTGGACTCTTATGGGATAACTTGTTTCAGGAGTTGGATGCACAAGCAGTATTTTCGCGTAGTACATGCGAAGTCTAGAAAGTAGATTGGGAAGCAACCAACCAGGGAGCGACAATGGTCATAATCATGAATTGAGAATAATTAACATTGAACATGAGCATGAGTAGGATATAAACACTCTGAACATAAATATCCTAGAGGCTATATTGGATTTGAATCTAGTACATGCCTTGAACATGCACCAAGTCAAGCCACTTGAATTCTCCGAAGGAGGATACCATCCTAACATACCACATCATAATTACTTTAATGCATGTTAACACCTAAGATAACCAATTATCCACTCCTAGCTACTTAAGCATGGCATGAAAAACTATAATCTCTAATTGTCATCACAAATATGTTTACTCATGATATGCTGAATCCAGACTACCGAGTTAAACATATTTACTAAAACAACAAGAGGAGTTCGTACCAGCTTTTCTTCACCATAGTCACTTCATCAAATTATCGTAATTATTGTCTTTCACTTGCACAACCGAATGATGTGAAAATAATGATAGTGCAAGAGTGTTGAAGACCAAGCTAAAATTTGCAAACACTTTAAACAAGGAGAGGACGAGGAAATATTTGGCCCTTTGTTAGATCAACAATAATGCATATAAGAGCCACTTGACAATTCATACGAAGTACTCTCCTTACGACAACTCAAGAGAAGAAAAGAGATTCAGAGAATAAACTGAAATATTTTTGGAGTTTTTAGTTTTATGAGAAGGCAAACCAAATAAAACAAACAAAAAGCAAGAAAAACTATTTACACCGAAGAGCACCCAACAAACAAAAGAAGAATGGGGAATATTTTTGGGTTTTGTTGTACTACTATGAGCTAAAGAAAGAAAATCCGAAAAAAAAACGAGAAATATTTTTGGGTTTTCGAAACATTTCAAACACTTAAAAGAAATGCAAACAAAAGCAAATGCAAATAAACAAAGGAAACAAATGACGCCGACAAGTGAAATAAATGTGTGAATATGAATGTAATGTCGGTGAGAATAAGTACTCCCCCAATCTTAGGCTTTTGGCCTAACTTGGTCTACGTCCACTGTTGGCCCGGATAGAACTCGCAGCGGTAGTCAAGATTGCACTCAAGTGCAATGGCCACCGCCTACTGAGCGGCCTCGCTCCGCGGGCAGGTTCCTCAGCTGCCTTATATGCCTCAACCTCCTCCAAATGTATATGATACCTTTGTTTGTCCACAAAGTCAAATAAAGAAGGATTAGGTAGAGTAATAGGCATAGCATGCCTTTTGTTAAAGATTAGTCGGTACCAAAATGCATGGTTTTCTCTTTCAAGAAATTGATGGCGAACTATAGCATCATAATCTAGAAAACTAGCAGGGAACTGGCAATCGTTTTATCTAATAGGTAGTTCAAGAAAGGCAGCTACGCATGTGGCGTAAATCCCTCCATAAAGATCAACATCAAATGAATTTTATTTAAGCGGCGTGCAACTATCGCCCCCAAATTATTTTTTTGTCACCTAGTACAACACTTTTTAGGATACTTAAATCAGGAGCACAAGTAGTACTAAGATCATGTTTACTAGTTATAAATCTTCCTATGAGTAATGCAAAGTAATGAATAGTAGGAAAATGCATACTCCAATTCTAGCTTGGGTCACCCCTCTAGTTTTCCTTCTGGTAATACTCATGAGGAACTCCTCACAATCAGACTTGTGAGGTTCATTGTAAATACCCCAAAATGGAATTTTGTGAGCAGCGTAAAAGTCATGAATATTCATGCAATAGGATTTATCATAGAGATTGAAAATAACATCAAAAGTATAGCAGTGAGGTATAAGCTTGAATTTCCACACAAATTAATCTATAAGATCATGGTACTGGGGGCACTTATCCGTGAGGAACTTAGATAACTTGGTGTTTTGGATATAAATTTCAATCTCCTTCTTGATGCCAGCACTGACAATAAAATTTTCACATGGTCATTCACAAGCCTTCACAATGGCATCCCGAAGAGGGTCCAACTCGGGCTCACAATATGCATGCCTTGGTGAGCTCTTACTCGAAGAACCTCCTGAGAAGAACTTCTTGTACATGGTTCCTTCTATGAAAAATTTCTGAATTTTTTGGGTCATAAAAAAGAGGTGAATAAAACTCAACAAAATTGATAGCAACTGCTCCCACATGTGCCTAGAGACTATATCATGCCTCAAAACTAGTTGAACCAAGTGAATTCAACATGCAAGCTCATATTCATGGTCACCAACAGTAGCAAAATACTCGAAATATAATTCACTAGAATAAAAACTAATTGGACCATCGAAGGAGTCACATTCCAAGGAAAAATTTCTCCGAACAGTTTCGGCAATGGAGCTCCGAGCAAAGAGATCGAAAATCTCGGGTTTCGGGGTAAGACCATGAGAAAGAAGGCAAGCACAATTTTTTCTGGAGGAGGAAGAAGAAGTGGGCAAGTGCAAGATAATCGACAAGTATAGGGGATCGTTTGTAGCCTTTTTTGATAAGTAAGAGTGTCGAACCCAACAATGAGCTAAAGGTCGAATTAATATTCTCTCAAGTTCTATTGACCACCGATACAACTCTACGCACAACAATGTTGACTTTACCTAGTACAAGATATAAACTACTTTGCGGGAATAAAACAAGAAGTACTTTGTAGGTGTAATAAGATAGTTTTGCAAGATAATAAAGAACATGGAAATACAAGTTATGTGCTGATTTAATAAAATAACAATAGAGTAAATATAGCGAGTGTGGAAAAGTTGTGGTAGGATTTGCGAGATTGTCCTAGGCAATTGATAACAAGATTGGTAATCATTATTGCAATTTTATATGAGGGAGAGGCATGAGCTAACATACTTTCCATAATTGGATCATATGAACTAATGATTGGAACTCTAGAAAGCGTCCGCAACTACTAAAGATCATTAAGGTAAAACCCAACCATAGCATTAAGTAACAAGTCCCCTCTACTCCCATACGCAACAACCCCCTTACTCGGGTGTAAGTTTTCGTCACTCTTGACACCCACTATAAACGAATCATGAACGTATTGCAACACCCTACAGCAGGAATCCCCCTCATGTACACGGCATGGAGGGCACCATAGGACATCACCAAAATAAAACACGCAACTCAAACCAATCAAGATCATCAATCAACCGATAGGACAAAAGGAACCTACTCAAACATCGTAGGATGGCAACACATCATTGGATAATAATATGAAGCATAAAAGCACCATGTTCAAGTAAGGGGTACAGTAGGATGCGTTAGAGTAGACCGCTGTAAATAGATGAGGGAAGGTGATGGTGGTGGTGAGGAACACGGCGGAGTTGTTGGTGTAGATCGCCGCCATGCCAGTTGCCCCGATGGCGTTCCGGCACCATCGGGAGAGAGGGGGGATATCCCCCTCCTTCTTATTATTCCTTGGCATCCCGCTAGATGGGAGGAAAGTTTCCCCTCTGGTCCATGGCCGCCGTGGCTCCCAGAGGGCAGGAGCCCCTTCGAGATTGGATCTCTCTCTCTCTGTTCTCTTCTGTTTTGCGTTCCTGTTTTCTGGTGTTTCACCATTTCTTATATTCCCGGATATCCATAACTCCGGTTGGGATGAAATTTTCAACGGATTTTTATCCCGAAATTATCTTTCTTGCGGAGAAAGAAGGGCCCCAACCGAAGTCCGAGGGAGTCACAAGGCAACCCAGCGCGCCCAACCCCCTGGGCGCACCCTGTTGCCTTGTGACCACCTCGGGCACCGTCTTGCGTTGATTCTTCTTCATAAAATCATATATATTCCAAAATAATTCTCCATAAAATTTTATCGTGTTTGAACTTTGTTTGGTATGAATTTTCTGCGAAACAAAAGACATGCAAAAAACAGGAACTGGCATTGGGCACTGGAACAATATGTTAGTCCCAAAAATAATATAAAATGTTGCCAAAAGTATATGAAAGTTGTAGAATATTGACATGGAACAATCAAAAATTATAGATACGATGGAGACGTATCAGTGCACAAAGTGAGTGGGGGCTCGTGGTGCCCACAAGCTCACATGGCGCGTCGAGGGGGCAGGCGCGCCACCCGAGTTTGTGGCTCACTGGTGCAACCCCCTGGGTTGTGTTTAGTGCGAGAAATTCTAATATATTACACAAAAATCATACTAAATTTTAAGAACATTTTTTATTGCATGGATAATTCGGAAAACTGGATAATTGGAATATTCAGATGCATTAATTTTATTCAAAACTAAATATAACAGTGGAGAAACTAAAGTTTTAGAATGTTGTGCTTACCGAATTCATCGTCTTTAAGCCCCTAAAAAAGAATTCATTAACAAGGTTGATCAAGTCTTATTAACGAACTATTTCCAATTGGCATAAAACCAAAGAATTTTTGGATAGCACTAGGTTACATCAACTGGAATATGCATGGTTCCAATAATAAGAGTTTGATATTTCCTTTCGGGAACGTGGAGAAGGAATTCAAAGTCTCCAATAATGATTGTCATAATTTTTTCAGTGGAGTTGACGGTATTCAATTTGTTGTGCTTCTTCCAGAAATATACCATATGATCATTGTTGTTGACATGAAAAGTGACCTTGCTTTTATTGCAACCAATAACAGCCCCTGAAGTGTTAAGAAAAGGCCGCCCAAGGATAACTAACATATTGTCGTCTTCGGGCATTTCAAGAACAGAAAAGTTCGTCAAGATAGTAACATTAGCAAAAACAATGGTAACGTCTTCACAAATACCAATGGGTATAGCAATGAATTTGTCAGCCATTTGCAAGGAAATTTGAGTTGGAATCATCTTATTCAAATCAAGTCTTTTATAAAGAGAGAAATACATAACACTAACACCAACTCCTAGGTCATATAAAGCAGTTTCATAATTATTTTTAATGGATCATGGTATAGTGGGTATCCTTGGATCTCCTAGCCACTAGTAGAGAAATGGCTAGCCACAACTCTTGTTTGTGGTGCGCCATTTCGAACCGACGCCAGCACTACATTTTTCAAATAGCGTTGGCGTCGGCCATTTTAGTATGACATAGCTAGTTACTTAGTGTTGGCATTGAACGTACGTGGAAACACCACTTGTATGTGGCCTCCAACGTTGTGTGCAGGCGTAAGTTACTGTTGGTGTACTAGGTTGATACTATGCCGGCAGCATTTCCTACATCTATGGCGTTGCTTTCGTGGGTACATTTTCTGTCGGTCAACTTTGGGGCCCACGTAACACCGGCGTAGCGTACAATGGCACCCACGGAATATACATATTAGTGCTGGCGTTGTGTTGTCTAGCAACGCCAGTAATAAAGTCGCAACACTATTCCCACGTGATAACCCTTGTGTATACACCTAGTATATTCCCTTCTTCTTCCTCTTGCTCTTCATCTTCCTCCTCTCTCTTCCCTCCTCATCTCGAGAAACCCAATTGTTTTATCATGATTCTTAATTAGGTAGTTAGATCTAGCTAGGTGATGCATTAGTTAAGTTTGCTAGCCTCCGCACACCCACTCTCTAAGCTAGCTAGCTAGCTCTCTCATGCACCCACTTGCATTAAATTTTCCTTCACCCTTCATTAATGGCGCTCTCCAACCTACGTACGGTTGACCGACTTCTCACGCGATCGATCGAGGACTAGCTCGACTCGTGTCTCTTCTGTTTGAGGTAATTAACACAAACACTTCCTCGTCATTTAATTATGCATGTGTACGTGTGTGATTTCTATATGGTGAAACGTGCATGGATGACAAATTTGTAGAGAGAGTTGCCAATGTTTTGGCGAAACGTTGATTCATTTCCGTTTCATCAAATTTCTGGTACTCAATATGTACCATTTTTAGCAAAGGTCATGCCGAAATTTTGTATGCCCTCATTGTTAATATATATGTAATTCCTTTTCTATTTCCCTTTACATGCTACTTTGATCTATCGAAAGATTCAATATGGATTGAAGTGTGAAGGCCTTTCTCAATTTAGCGGTGACGAATACGATACAAAAGTGTGAAACACAGATATGATGTCATAGGATCCAAAGTATGTCTAGGGGGGTGATTAGACTACTTGACCAAATAAAAATCTATCTTTTTCCCAATTTTAGTTGTGGGCAGATTCTAGCAATTTGCACAAGTCAAGTTCACCCAACACATGCATGCCTAAGAGTATAGCAGCGGAATGTAAAGACAAACACATGTAATTAAGTAAAGGAGGGAAAGGAGATCAAACGTAATTTGGAGACACGAAGATTTTTCCCGTGGTTCCGATAGGTGGTGCTATCGTACGTCCACATTTATGGAGTCTTCAACCCACGGAGGGTAGCGGTAGCGAGAGTCCACGGAGGGCTCCACCGACAAAGGGTCCACGAAGTAGCAACCTCGATTATTCCATAACAGCTTCTGTCCACGAAGGACTAGCCTCACTATGGGTAGATCTTCACGAAGTAGGCGATCTCCTTGCCCATACAAACTTCTTGGTTCAACTCCACAATACGAAGTAGGAAGCTCCCAAGCGACACCTAACCAATCTAGGAGGCACCACCCTCCAAAAGGTAATAGGCTTGATAGTAACGATGAACTCCTTCCTCTTGTGTTTCAAATGATAGTCTCCTCAACACTCAGTCACTCTCTCACAGATTTGGCTTGGGTAGAAGAGATTGATTGGATGGAAAGCAACTTGGGGAGGCTAGAAATCAAGATCCATATGATTGGAGTGGATGATCTTGACCTCAACACAAGGGTAGGTGGTTCTCTCTCAGAAATTTGGATATGGCAAGTGTGGAATGTTTCTGAGTGCTTCTCTTGCGAGTGGGATGTGGTTGTTGGGGCACGGATGCTCACGATCACCTATGGGACCAGAGGTCCCTTGTGGTTCGGCAAGGGGGTCATGTTGCATGAAGAGCGGAGAGCATGAGATGGCGCAACGATCAGGACACAGGCATTTTACCCAGGTTCGGGCCGCTGCTAAGCGTAAAACCCTACTCCTGCTTTTTGGTGGATTGATTTGAGGAACACGAAGAACGCAGAGCGCTTACCCCCGGCCAGGATTGCTGTCGGGGAAGGAGCGGCTATGCGAGTACAAGTGTTCGGGGGTTCGGATTGCCAACCCTTGAGCTAGGTTGCCTTGGGCTTCCTTTTATAGTACAAGGGGTTACCACAATGGCAAAACAGACATTATCTATCGATTAGATAGCTAAGCAGAGCTATCATACCTAACTCTGGCATTTAGGACAAAATGCCATGATTACCTGCCTAGGTGGCACTTGGGGGTGCATCCCCGGCAAGATCTTGCCACCGCTTGGCCGGTCGTTGCTTAAGATCTTGACACGCTGCAGGGCGGGTGTCAACCGAGCGTAACTTGCCTTCCAATGTGTCGCCACGTGCTTAGCGAGAGCTGATTAGCCGCCTGAGGGCTCGACACCGCATCGATAAGTGACAGGCGTAGCGATGCAGTGGAGCGGTGGCTGGGTGACTCACGCCTGCCGGGGAGTGGCTTGCCGGGTCTTCTGGGAGGTGTGCACATCTTGGTCCCTGGCAAGCGCCGGGGACGCGCTTGGTGCGTCACAGTCCAGGCTTGGGCTGCCGCGTTGAGCTTGCTGGAGTCTCGTCTTGATTGTTGGCAGATTGGTTTGCCCTTCTACAGGTTGCGGCTGCCGGACGCTGGTGGCTGTCTGTCCCTGCACAAGTCAGGGGAAATGAACACTGTGACACCCTGATTTTGGCAACTTGTTCCTTACAAAAATATTTGGATTTTATTTGCAATTTTCAAAACCTCTTCAGTTGAGTTACTAATTTTTTCTCCAAGCATTCCAAAACCTTTGTTATCTTGATAAAAGCTTTCCATGCCTCTCTTGGATAATTTTTCAATATTTAATCTTTTCTATAAAATCATTTTCTCAATTTGGGAATTTAGATCATCACTATGGGTTGTGAAGCAACCTATAGTTTGGGTGGTCAAATAATTCCCAAACTTTTTCCTCATCTTCTCATCATCATAGGATTCCATATTCTCCAAAAATATTTTATTGCCCAATGGGAAATTTTGGCCAGAATAATTATTTTGTTTCTGACCAGAATCTGTCCATTGTGAAGCAACCCTATTAATTCTATTCCAGAAAATTCCCAATAAATTCCCCAAGCTCCTAGGGATCCTATCTTGCCTCAATATCCAAAAATATCATCTTGGCCAGTACAACTTTTGAGCAGCAAGGCTCTGGCAAGTTTCTGCATTTTTGAAACCTCTGTGAAGGGAGTGCCAACTAGAGATGCCTAATTACCCTGAGATTTTTATGGCATCTGCTATGCACCAAATAACTCCCTTACACCTAGTTTCATCATTTGCAGAGCAACCAGTTGAGTGCCACAAGCTCAATTGTGTTCTGGGCCAGAATGATAGTTTCCAAAGGAACCCTGTCCTACTTTTCTTCAAACCTTCTCAAATTTTGCCAGATGGTAGTCTTTCCAACCTTGATGGCCCTAGACATCTCCTCTGGCTCCATCCTTTTCTCTTTTTCTCTCCAGAATCCCCTCAAGATAGCTGGCAGAAGCTGTAGCTGAGGCTACACTTCACAGTAGGGTGAACCTGGTCGATCCAGTGACCCAGGGAGGCTAAATGGACAAGGGTCGACCCCATGGACAAGGTGCGCCAGGCAGGCGTGTCCTCTGGACAGCAGCCACCGTGGTGAGCACGGCTCTGGCATGCCTGTGCGCGCGCTCTGCGCGGTGCCAGAACCAGATAAGCTCGCCCGAGCTGTCCATCGCTGCCCCCCTTGTCCCGTGGTGCCGACGTCGCTCCTGCTAGCCGCGTGGCTCCTCCCGAACCCTCCCGGTCTCCGGAGAAGGTCGCCGTCGCTCCCGGCCAAGCGTCGCCACGGGCAGAACAGTGGGCTTCAGCCACTGTGGTCGTCCACAAGCCATTGATAGCTCCGGACCCGTCCCATCGTGCCGTCCTGCCCTCTTCCATCCCGTCGACGCTCCCGGCTAGCCAGCGAAGCGTACGGGCGCCGGCGACGTGGCTGAGCCTTGCCGCTTCGGGAGAAATCGCCGCGCTCGCCCTTCGCCTATTTAAGGCCCTCCCCATCCCTCTGAGCTCAACAGCCTCCTCCTCCTCCTCTCAATTGCTTCCCCGAGCAACGAGCCACGGCCGAGAGGCCCTCTGGCCTCGAACCTCACCGGAGCTCCGCCATCTGAGGTCTCCTCATCGCCAGCAGTTCCTCGCCTTCCCGAGCCCATTTGACCCCGCCATCGAGCTCAGAGCAGCTCCCTGGTGCTCCTAGTCCTCCTGCCCAAGCCAACCGTTGTCGGAACCGCCGTCTCCGATCTCACCCGAGCGTCGCCGCCGCCGGAGACGAAGGGGACGATGTCATCCGACCATCTCTGTGCATTCCGCGGGTACGTGCATGCTCGCCTCTGAGTGCCCGATCCATTCCCGTAGTTCCCCGACCCCATTGCCGCCTCTGCCGCCGGCGACCATCACCGGAGAGCCGCAGTGCCCGGCCCCCTTCTCTCCCTCTCCGTTTTAAAAAGGGCGACCCCACCCGTCAGCGGCTCAGCTGCGCGCGGGCGAAGGGGTAAGTGGAAGCGTACTCTGTAAGTACGCCTTCGACGTCAGCCCGCTGGGAATTTTCTGATTTTCTATTAAATCCATTTTAATCAAAATTTTGACTGAACTTTGACCATCAATAACTTTTTATTTATAACTCCAATGCAGTTGATTCTTTTTTGCATTGTGTTTGTCTTGAGGCCCTTTACTTTCTGGTAAATTTTGGTATTTTTCCAATATTCAAAGAATTTCTATTTAACAGAAATGCTTTATGTGACATTTTCAATTGTATTTGAAAATACTTTCAGAGGGAGATTTTGGTGCTTGTGAAGATCCAGAGTGTTTGAACCACCCAACAGAGCAAGGTAAGCCATGATACCCAATTCTTGCATGCATTTCCATAGCATTGCATTCGTTTTAATGCATTAGGTTGATTCATTTGATATGGTTAATTCATAGCAATAATTAAATATTTAAGTATTGAGTTGGACCACTATAGTTGTTAAGTAAACTTAGTGGTTGATCTTGAGTCACCTGTCCGGGCATACTCGTGCAACCACATTTGCCGGTATGGGACGACCCTGACCGGGTCTGGCTGCGTGATCTTTCACCGGTACCTCCAAAGAGGGAGGGTTATGCATGCGCGCTACCCTGATCAGGTAGGCGGTGATAATCCTGTGAGCCCAGTTGATAGTTGAGTTTATGCCAGCGTCCCCGTTTGGGACAGTAGACCCCGTTTGGGTCTACATAGTTTGGCCACGACGGTGGCAGGTGTCATGACGACACAGGGGCCACCCAAGGCTGACCTCCGGGGGAGAAAGAGTGCCGGTGGTACGATGAAAGGTCACGGGTCAGGCATATTTTGTTGAAGCAACGCTGGTCCACCCGAGTGGGATCCCGAGGTCGGGGCCAGGTGCTTCATGGTGTGGGTAAAGTGCGCAACCTCTGCAGAGTGTCAAATCTATTCGAATAGCCGAGTCCACGGTATTGGACAACCCGTCCAGACCTCAGTAGATGGTCAACCGGTATAATGATGTTAATGATGGAAGAACTCGTCTTGTGTTCGGAAGTACTCCGTGGGTATGAGTATTCCGAGGGTTGTGGGACAACCCGAAAGAGAGTAAGTTGATGATCGGTAATAGTAAGTAAATTGCTTAACTGATATTGTGTTGATTGCCATGCTATTGTTTGCTGCATTACTTGGTTGTCGTGAGCTTGCGAGTACATTCAAAGTACTCACCTGGCGTATCATGCCAGATGCAGGAGAATCCGAGGACGGAGGTCCTGAAGGTGCTGGCTATGCTAACTAGGATGTGTCCACAGCAGTGTCCCTGTGGATGGAGTTGCGCTATGTTCCGCTACGAAGTAGAAGTACTAGTAACCCAAGGCCCTGCTATGTGACATAAATAATGTAGATAATGTCATAGCACCGAGGGTGCCTTTAGCCTCGCCACTATGTAAGATGCGCGCTTGTACTCGACTCCTATTAATAAATTTCAGTTCTATTCTGTACCAAGTTGTTGTGTGTTTCCAGAAGACATGATCTCTGGGTTGGAAACACTGGTAATCCGGTTCTCCGAGCCGGGGTGCCACAACGCTTGGTATTAGAGCCAGGCTGACTGTAGGACACCCTAGTTAGTCAGCGCTAGCACAGCGATTAGTATAGGATCCTGAGTGTGCATTTGATTTGCTGCATTTGATTGCTGCATTTGATTGTTGCATGGCATGCATCTTAATTCATGATTCTTCTAACGGTGGTCTTGTGAGTGTAGATGGCACCGGTTCCATTCCATTATCACTTTGAGCCTGCACCATCCACCTTTCCAGTACTGCTCCAGAACGTCTGGCTTTGACTGTACCCTCACGGCGAAGATCCAGTGTACCAGGTGTTTCGGGAGCAGCTTGCTGAGTCGGTGTACGAGTACCATGCAGAGGCTTTCATGATCGCAAGCTCGGACCTTGGTTGCTACTCTCGCTCTACCAAGGGCGGAACGGCTTCCACTCCGGAGCTGGCGATTGAGTTTTCCGCAATGGAGGCTCTCACTGACTTGCGCTTCCACGAGGTTGAGATGTAGACTCATCCAGGTTTCCTTTATTATCTCACCCTGTCGCCTACGACAGGGCGAGTCATTTTCACTCCTGTTGACCCGGCATGTGACCGTGCGACTGCTGTGCTGTCTCGCTACCTGAACGCCAGCTATCGTACGATCATATCCCTGGCTGAGGAGCTGTCTCGTGTCTTAGCGGCGCTTGCAGCCGTGACCCCAGTGCCACCTCCACCTCAGACTACCCATCCACCCATATATCCACCACCAGTTCCACCTCCACCCAGATTTGAGGCTCCTTCTACCTCCACTGTGCCACCAGGCTTTCCGTCTGGTAGCCGTCGTGAGACCCCGGCTGAGTGGGCCTCACTCCTTGCCACTCCAGCTGCTCCGATGCTGAGGCATCGTGCTCCTTCTACCCCAGAAGGAGAACCGTCCCAACAGCGTCGTCGTGTTTCCTTTGATCCGGAGGATGAGATTCATATCATCAGGTCTGACTCTGACTCAGGATCAGATGACGAGGAGTCTGTGGTTTGGCAGTGTTCGTGCCATCAGCGTCTCTAGAGTGGAGGCTTGAGTTGTTGAGCATGCATCTTTGCATATGTCAACTGTCGTATGAGCAGTCTAGCCATGATATTCCCCTACTAGCTTGCCATGTATGATGTTGGGTTATCCTGTATAATTATGTGGTTTGCTTTATTCGCCTTTTTCGCGTATTTTCCTTCTGGTGTCATATAACTGTGTTTCCCTTATGGATGTTGCTTATCGATTCGGTATTTTGCAATGGGAACAAATTTAGGATGAAGAGAAGTTGTAGCCAAGGCGGCGATGGAACCCCCGTCCGTCGATCCGCCAGGCAAGCAGGTCAAGCACCAGAAGATTTACCACCCCCACCACCTCAAGCACCTACTACGGATCAAATCATGAGAATGTTTGAGGAAAAGAGAAACCAGGATCTTATGGAATTCTTGAAGAGTATGCAGACTATGGTAGGTCAGAACCACAACCATAATGGGTCGCACTCCAGGCTGTCTGATTTCCAGCGCACAAAGCCACCCAATTTTGGTCAAGCTGTGGACCCAATAGAAGCAGATGATTGGCTAAGGACCATAGAGAAGAAGCTGGAAATAGCCCGTTGTGAGGATTCAGACAAGGTTCCATTTGCCACTCATTACCTGGAAGGGCCAGCAGCCATATGGTGGGATAACACAAAGGCAACATGGTCATCTGACGAAGAAATTACCTGAGAGAAATTTAAGGAATTATTCTGCAAATACCATATTCCTACCGGCATCATGAAGGTGAAGCAGAGGGAATTCCTTGCCCCGACACAAGGAAGCATGTCGGTAGCGGAGTACCTTAACAAGTTCAATAATCTGTCACGGTACTCTACCTATGATGTGGCCACTGAAGAGAGAAAGATAGATCGGTTCCTGTGAGGGCTAAATCATTCCCTCCGTTGCCAGCTATGCATGCTAGACTTTCCTGACTTTCAGACACTGGTGAACAAGGCCTTCATAGCCGAAAGGGAGCACAAGTCCGGACACGATAATCAGAAGTGGAAGTTTGAGCCTAAGAAGGACAACCGCGAGCCGTTTACTCAGAAGCCACGTATATGGCAGCCAGGCACATCCGAGTATAAGCCTACCTGGAGCAATGGTAGCAACAATAACAAGACAGTGAGCCAGACCAAGACCTACGGCAAACAGCCCGTGATAGAAGACTGCCGCTGCAACAATACTTGCTTTACTTGCGGCCAGAGCGGACATTACTCCAAACAGTGCCCCACCAACAACGGGAAGTCATCCGCCGATGTCAAGCCGCAGGTCAACACTATTGGATGCCGCCCCAATCCTAATGTCTGCCATGGACGCGTCCACCATATCTCCGCTGAGGAAGCCTGCGAAGCTCCAGAAGTAGTCCTCGGTATGTTTTCTGTTAACGACATACCTGCAATAAGTTTATTTGATTCTGGGGCTTCCCACTCGTTTATTTCGCGGAGTTTTGCCGCCGTGCACAAATTTTCTCCTTCGCCTTTGGACAAAATCATGGTGGTACAATCCCCTGGCTCCCTGCTCAGAACAAATCTGATCTATAGAGATCTGGAAATTTCAATACATGGAGTTAAGTTCCCAGCTGCCCTCATCGCCATTGAATCTTCGGGATTGGACGTAATACTGGGAATGGACTGGTTGACACCACATCAGGTGTGCATTAATTGTGCTAGCAGGATAGTAACACTGGTTAACCCAGCAGGACAAACCGTCCAATTCCTTGCCAGCAAAATGAAATCCAAGAAAGGAATGGCATACCAAGCTACCGCTACGGAGATGAACTTGATTCCGGTAGTTTGCGAGTTTCCGGACGTATTTCCCGAAGAGTTACCCGGAATGCCACCTGATCGGGAATTGGAGTTTGCAATCAAAGTGATTCCCGGCACTGCTCCAATTTACAAGAAATACTATCGCATGCCAGGACCAGAGTTGGCGGAGTTAAAGAAGCAACTGGATGAATTGTTGCAGAAAGGGTATATTCGCCCAAGCATCTCGCCATGGGGATCACCCGTGCTCTTGGTCAAGAAGGATGGAAGCCTACGTATGTGCGTAGATTATCGCCAGCTGAACGAGGTCACTATCAAGAACAAGTACCCGCTTCCTCGCATTGACGACTTGTTCGACCAGCTGAATGGAGCCCGGGTATTCTCAAAGATTGACCTTCGAACCGGATATCATCAGTTAAAAATCCGAAAAGAGGATATCCCCAAGACAGCGTTTACCACCCGATACGGACTGTATGAATTCACAGTCATGTCATTTGGACTGACGAATGCTCCAGCCTACTTCATGAGCATGATGAATAAAGTTTTCATGGACTTTCTGGATAAATTTGTGGTGCTATTCATTGATGATATCCTGATATACTCCAAAGATGAAGAGGAGCATAAGAAGCATCTCTGAGCTGTCTTAGAAAGATTAAGAGACCACCGCCTGTACGCCAAATTCAGTAAGTGTGAATTTTGGCTAAAAGAGGTGGGATTTCTGGGGCACATTCTGTCAGAACAAGGAGTAGCTGTCGACCCCAGCAAGGTAATTGCAGTGTTAAATTGGAAGACACCAGCCACGGTGACCGAAGTCCATAGCTTCCTGGGATTGGCAGGCTATTACCGACGATTCATAGAAGGCTTCTCTAAGATATCCAAGCCCTTGACGGAACTACTCAAGAAGAATCAGAGGTTTGTCTGGACGACGGAATGTGACAGCAGTTTTCTGGAATTAAAGACCAGGCTGACTACAACACCTGTCCTAGTCCTTCCAGACATACACAAGAGTTTCCACATATACTGCGACGCTTCCAGACGTGGAATCGGCTGCGTATTGATGCAAGAAGGGAAGGTTGTAGCCTATGCATCCAGACAGCTATGACCTCATGAGGAGAACTACCCCACGCATGATTTGGAATTAGCAGCCGTAGTTCATGCTTTCAAGATTTGGAGGCATTATCTCATTGGACAACGCTGTGAAATATACACGGGCCATAAGAGTCTCAAGTATATTTTCACTCAGCCTGACCTAAATCTCAGGCAACGAAGATGGCTTGAGCTAGTCAAGGACTATGACATTGGGATAAATTATCATCCGGGGAAAGCCAATGTGGTCGCGGACGCTCTCAGCAGAAAGCAAGGCACTGTGAATGCACTTATGGGAAGAATGCATCCAAGGTTGCAAGAGGAGTTCGCTGAACTCAACATGGTGCTATGCGGACCAACCACCTCGGACACGTTGGAAATTACCCCCACCCTTATGGAAGAAATCAAGAAGGCCCAAGAGCCAGATGAGGGAATCAAAAAGATCAAGGAGCTGATTCCGAAAGGGAAAACCAAGTCCTTCCACGTGGATGATCAAGGCACCATATGGTTTGAGAAGCGGATATGCGTGCCCGATCAAGACAATCTGAGGCAGCGAATTCTCAAGGAAGCTCATGAGTCCTCATATTCCATCCACCCAGGAGGAACAAAAATGTATTAGGATCTGAGAGAGACATTTTGGTGGCCAGGAATGCGAAGAGATATAGCCTACTATGTCGCCTGCAGTGATATCTGCAACAAGGTTAAGGCGGAACACCAGAAACCCGCTGAGCTACTGCAACCGTTACCGGTACCCCGGTGGAAGTGGGATGACATCTGTATGGACTTTATTGTTGGACTACCCAAGTCAGCAAGGGGCAACGACGCTATTTGGGTCATTGTGGACATACTCACAAAAGTGGCTCACTTCATTCCAGTAAAGACCACTTTCAACGCAAATCAGCTGGCGCAGCTCTACATGTCCCGGATAGTTAGCCTCCATGGAGTCCCTAAGTCCATCACCTCAGATAGAGGTTCCCTATTCACCTCAGCATCCTGGCTGCGTTTACACAAAGCCTTGGGAACCATGCTGAAGCATAGCACGGCATACCACCCGTAGACCGACGGGCAGACAGAAAGGGTGAACCAGATACTGGAAGATATGCTTCGGTCATGTGCCCTCATCCATGGACCTAAGTGGGAAGACAGTCTACCTTATGCGGAATTCTCATACAACAACAGCTATCAGTCAAGCCTGAAGATGTCACCGTTTGAAGCATTATACGAACGAAAATGCCGCACCCCGTTGAACTGGTCTCAGACAGGGGATAGCCGAATCTTTGGTACAGACTTGATGCTCGAGGCAGAGAAGCAAGTCAAGGACATTCAAGAGTGTCTTCGAGCAGCCAAGTCTCGTCAGAAGAGTTACGATGATCCAAAGCACCGGGAAGTGACCTTTGAACCCGGAGAATATGCATACCTTCGGGTAACCCCAATGAAAGGAGTGAAGAGATTCCATACCCGGGGAAAACTTGCATCAAGATATATAGGCCCATTTCCAGTGGTTGCTAGAAGAGGTAGAGTGGCATATCAGTTGGAATTACCACCAGAATTGTCGGAAGTGCACGGTGTTTTCCATATATCACAACTAAGGAAGTGCATTGCACCACCGATCAAGCAAGCGGACATGAGTGAGTTAGAACTGGCTAAAGAGCTGACCTACGAAGAGAAACCTGTCAAGATCCTGGCTGAGATGGAAAGAACCACCAGGAGTAAGGTAATCAGATTCTACACGGTGCTATGGGAGCACCACACAGAGGAAGAGGCTACATGGGAAAGGGAAGACTTCCTAAGATCTGCATACCCATACCTGTTCCCTGAGCAACCGAATCTCGAGGACGAGATTCATCCTAAGGGGGGTAGGTTTGTGACACCCTGATTTTGGCAACTTGTTCCTTTCAAAAATATTTGGATTTTATTTGCAATTTTCAAAACCTCTTCAGTTGAGTTACTAAATTTTTCTCCAAGCATTCCAAAACGTTTGTTATCTTGATAAAACCTTTCCATGCCTCTCTTGGATAATTTTTCAATATTTAATCTTTTCTATAAAATCATTTTCTCAATTTGGGAATTTAGATCATCACTATGGGTTGTGAAGCAACCTATAGTTTGGGTGGTCAAATAATTCCCAAACTTTTTCCTCATCTTCTCATCATCATAGGATTCCATATTCTCCAAAAATATTTTATTGCCCAATGGGAAATTTTGGCCAGAATAATTATTTTGTTTCTGACCAGAATCTGTCCATTGTGAAGCAACCCTATTAATTCTATTCCAGAAAATTCCCAATAAATTCCCCAAGCTCTTAGGGATCCTATCTTGCCTCAATATCCAAAAATATCATCTTGGCCAGTACAACTTTTGAGCAGCAAGGCTCTGGCAAGTTTCTGCATTTTTGAAACCTCTGTGAAGGGAGTGCTAGCTAGAGATGCCTAATTACCCTGAGATTTTTATGGCATCTGCTATGCACCAAATAACTCCCTTCCACCTAGTTTCATCATTTGCCGAGCAACCAGTTGAGTGCCACAAGCTCAATTGTGTTTTGGGCCAGAATGATAGTTTCCAAAGGAACCCTGTCCTATTTTTCTTCAAACCTTCTCAAATTTTGCCAGATGGTAGTCTTTCCAACCTTGATGGCCCTAGACATCTCCTCTGGCTCCATCCTTATCTCTTTTTCTCTCCAGAATCCCCTCAAGATAGCTGGCAGAAGCTGTAGCTGAGGCTACACTTCACAGCAGGGTGAACTTGGTCGATCCAGTGACCTAGGGAGGCTAAATGGACAAGGGTCGACCCCATGGACAAGGTGCGTCAGGCAGGCGTGTCCTCTGGACGGCAGCCACCGTGGTGAGCACGGCTCTGGCATGCCTGTGCGCGCGCTCTGCGCGGCGCCAGAACCAGATAAGCTCGCCCGAGCTGTCCATCGCTGCCCCCCTTGTCCCGTGGTGCCGACGTCGCTCCTGCTAGCCGCGTGGCTCCTCCCGAACCCTCCCGGTCGCCGGAGAAGGTCGCCGTCGCTCCCGGCCAAGCGTCGCCATGGGCAGAACAGTGGGCTTCGGCCACTGTGGTCGTCCACAAGCCATTGATAGCTCCGGACCCGTCCCGTCGTGCCGTCCTGCCCTCTTCCATCCCGTCGACGCTCCCGGCCAGCCAGCGAAGCGTATGGGCACCGGCGACGTGGCTGAGCCTCGCCGCTTCGGGAGAAATCGCCGCGCTCGCCCTCCGCCTATTTAAGGCCCTCCCCGTCCCTCCGAGCTCATCAGCCTCCTCCTCCTCCTCTCAATTGCTTCCCCGAGCAACGAGCCACGGCCGAGAGGCCCTCTGGCCTCGAACCTCGCCGGAGCTCCGCCATCTGAGGTCTCCTCATCACCAGTAGTTCCTCGCCTTCCCGAGCCCATTTGACCCCGCCATTGAGCTCAGAGCAGCTCCCTGGTGCTCCTAGTCCTCCTGCCCAAGCCAACCGTCGCCGGAACCGCCGTCTCCGATCTCACCCGAGCGTTGCCGCCGCCGGAGACGAAGGGGACGACGTCGTCCGACCATCTCTGGGCATTCCGCGGGTACGTGCGTGCTCGCCTCTGAGTGCCCGATCCATTCCCGTAGTTCCCCGACCCCATTGCCGCCTCTGCCGCCGGTGACCATCACCGGAGAGCCGCAGTGCCCGGCCCCCTTCTCTCCCTCTCCGTTTTAAAAAGGGCGACCCCACCCGTCAGCGGCTCAGCTGCGCGCGGGCGAAGGGGTAAGTGGAAGCGTACTCTGGAAGTACGCCTTCGACGTCAGCCCGCTGGGAATTTTCTGATTTTCTATTAAATCCATTTTAATCTGAATTTTGACTGAACTTTGACAATCAATAACTTTTTATTTATACCTCCAATGCAGTTGATTCTTTTTGCATTGTGTTTGTCTTGAGCCCCTTTACTTTCGGGTAAATTTTGGTATTTTTCCAATATTCACAGAATTTCTATTTAACAGAAATGCTTTATGTGACATTTTCAATTGTATTTGAAAATACTTTCAGAGGGAGATTTTGGTGCTTGTGAAGATCCATAGTGTTTGAACCACCCAACAGAGCAAGGCAAGCCATGATACCCAATTCATGCATGCATTTCCATAGCATTGCATTCTTTTTAATGAATTAGGTTGATTCAGTTGATATGGTTAATTCATAGCAATAATTAAATATTTAAGTATTGAGTTGGACCACTATAGTTGTTAAGTAAACTTAGTGGTTGATCTTGAGTCACCTGTCCGGGCAAACTCGTGCAACCACATTTGCCGGTATGGGACGACCCTGACCGGGTCTGGCTGCGTGATCTTTCACCGGTACCTCCAAAGAGGGAGGGTTATGCACGCGCGCTACCCTGATCAGGTTGGCGGTGATAATCCTGTGAGCCTAGTTGATAGTTGAGTTTATTCCGGCGTCCCCGTTTGGGACAGTAGACCCCGTTTGGGTCTACATAGTTTGACCACGACGGTGGCAGGTGTCATGACGACACAGGGGCCACCCAAGGCTGACCTCCGGGGGAGGAAGAGTGCCGGTGGTACGATGAAAGGTCACGGGTCAGGTAGGTTTTGTTGAAGCAACGCTGGTCCACCCGAGTGGGATCTCGAGGTCGGGGCCAGGTGCTTCATGGTGTGGGTAAAGTGCGCAACCTCTGCAGAGTGTCAAATCTATTCGAATAGCCGGGTCCACGGTATTGGACAGCCCGTCCAGACCTCAGTAGATGGTCAACTGGAATAATGATGTTAATGATGGAAGAACTCGTCTTGTGTTCGGAAGTACTCCGTGGGTATGAGTATTCCGAGGGTTGTGGGACAACCCGAAAGAGAGTAAGTTGATGATTGGTAACAGTAAGTAAATTGCTTAACTGATATTGTGTTGATTGCCATGCTATTGTTTGCTGCATTACTTGGTTGTCGTGAGCTTGCGAGTACATTCAAAGTACTCACCTGGCGTATCATGCCAGATGCAGGAGAATCCGAGGACGGAGGTCCTGAAGGTGCTGGCTATGCTAACTAGGATGTGTCCACAGCAGTGTCCCTGTGGATGGAGTTGCGCTATGTTCTGCTACGTAGTAGAAGTACTAGTAACCCAAGGCCTTGCTATGTGACATAAATAATGTAGATACTGTCATAGCACCGAGGGTGC
Organism: Elymus sibiricus; assembly: GCA_039707655.1. NCBI lineage: Eukaryota > Viridiplantae > Streptophyta > Magnoliopsida > Poales > Poaceae > Elymus > Elymus sibiricus. Next base: position 194,549,848 of record CM077663.1, on the reverse strand, counting down.
CTTTAGCCTCGCCACTATGTAAGATGCGCGCTTGTACTCGACTCCTATTAATAAAGTTTAGTTCTATTCTGTACCAAGTTGTTGTGTGTTTCCAGAAGATGTGATCTCTGGGTTGGAAACACTGGTAATCCGGTTCTCCGAGCCGGGGTGCCACAACGCTTACTCTGATACCACGTCTTGTGGCACCCCGATAGAGGGCCTACGCACGCCAGCCCCAGGATAAGACCTGGCGCACGTCAAAGACATGATACACATGTAATCTATTCAGACTAATATGCAGGCAAATGCAAAATGCACATAATAACAAAATGCAGGCAGAAACAAGCATATCGAGCAGATTATACTATAGCGTTTTTATGCCGGTGGGTGTATGTACTCCTGGTATACATACACCTATACCAGCTCGCATTTTAATTAGGGACTCCGGACGAGTCCATTGTTATTAGGTGTAAGTGCTCTACTGACTAAAAATCTTGTCAAGAGTCCACTGCCAGCTCTGTTAAACATTTCTGCTTAACAGGGTGACAGATGAACCAGACACACAGAGCAAACAGGCATACATAACATTACAACAGCACACAGGCATAAGCAGTACCGGAAATACAAGCATACAACAACACACAACATTACTGGGCAGCTAACAACAACGCTCACTCCGAGCTACAGAGTCCTAATACTAGCTGCCGACGAAGAAACAGTCTTCGCCACCCACCTACTCGCAGCATCCTCTGGCTTCGATCATTGCCGGAGCCACAAATGGGCCTACTTCTGCTGGGGCTCTCCTGGGGGACGAAGGCTGAGCCAACTTCCATCTTCATCGTCGGACATCTCTATGGGTTGGGGCTCAACTACTGGAGCTGCAGCGGGAACTTGATATTTTGGTGGAAATGGAGAAGATATGGATATGAGAAGCTCCACAAATTATTTGGGATTTTTCCTAGCTACCAAAATGGTAGTTCCTTTGGAAAGGCCCCAAATTGAGATATTGGCTTTGAATAGGAAAAGGCAATTTTCCCCATTTAATTATGGCCAATAATTTTATGAGAGCTAAATATATCCACAAAGAATATCTCCACAAGTTTTCATGACCTCTGGAGATGGATAAATATTTTCCTGGATTTAATTCCTCAGAAAGGCAGAATAAGGAATTAATTCTAGAGGGAAAATATTGCATATGACTTGGCCATATTTTTGCACATCTAGGGTTTATGAGAGAATAAGGGTCTCTGGAAATTTTGGGAGGATCAACAGAGCAAGGGAAAGGATAGCTCCTTTGCAAACACAAAGGAAGGATTTCCAGTTCCAATAATTCGGAACTAGGATTGGAATGGGATTCGGGGTTTGCTGACAGAGGGTTGACTGGCACATGGGCATAGGAAAAGCACTGAGAGGCTGAGGATTGATTGGATATACCTGGTCACTTGCCAAATTCAAGAGGAAAAATTCGGGAGAGAAAAGCTAGGAAGGAATAACAGCACAAAAATCGAACACACAACAACTTGGTACAGAACAGAACTGAACTTTATTAATAGGAGTCGAGTACAAGCGCGCATCTTACATAGTGGCGAGGCTAAAGGCACCCTCGGTGCTATGACAGTATCTACATTATTTATGTCACATAGCAGGGCCTTGGGTTACTAGTACTTCTACTTCGTAGCGGAACATAGCGCAACTCCATCCACAGGGACACTGCTGTGGACACATCCTAGTTAGCATAGCCAGCACCTTCAGGACCTCCGTCCTCGGATTCTCCTGCATCTGGCATGATACGCCAGGTGAGTACTTTGAATGTACTCGCAAGCTCACGACAACCAAGTAATGCAGCAAACAATAGCATGGCAATCAACACAATATCAGTTAAGCAATTTACTTACTGTTAACAATCATCAACTTACTCTCTTTCGGGTTGTCCCACAACCCTCGGAATACTCATACCCACGAAGTACTTCTGAACACAAGACGAGTTCTTCCATCATTAACATCATTATTCCGGTTGACCATCTACTGAGGTCTGGACGGGCTGTCCAATACCATGGACTTGGCTATTCGAATAGATTTGACACTCTGCAGATGTTGCGCACTTTACCCACACCATGAAGCACCTGGCCCCGACCTCGAGATCCCACTCGCGTGGACCAGCGTTGCTTCAACAAAACCTGCCTGACTCGTGACCTTTCATCGTACCACCGGCACTCTTTCTCCCCCGGAGGTCAGCCTTGGGTGGCCCCTGTGTCCTCATGACACCTGCCACCGTCGTGGCCAAACTATGTAGACCCAAACGGGGTCTACTGTCCCAAACGGGGACGCCGGCATAAACTCAACTATCAACTGGGCTCACAGGATTATCACCGCCTACCTGATTAGGGTAGCGCGTGTGCACAACCCTCCCTCTTTGGAGGTACCGGTGAAAGATCACGCAGCCAGACCCGGTCAGGGCCGTCCCATACCGGCAAATGTGGTTGCACGAGTATGCCCGGACAGGTGACTCAAGATCAACCACTAAGTTTACTTAACAACTATAGTGGTCCAACTCAATACTTAAATATTTAATTATTGCTATGAATTAACCATATCAAATGAATCAACCTAATGCATTAAAAAGAATGCAATGCTATGGAAATGCATGCATGAATTGGGTATCATGGCTTGCCTTGCTCTATTGGGTGGTTCAAACACTCTGGATCTTCACAAGCACCAAAATCTCCCTCTGAAAGTATTTTCAAATACAATTGAAAATGTCACATAAAGCATTTCTGATAAATAGAAATTCTGTGAATATTGGAAAAATACAAAAATTTACCAGAAAGTAAAGGGGCTCAAGACAAACACAATGCAAAAAGAATCAACTGCATTGGAGTTATAAATAAAAAGTTATTGATGGTCAAAGTTCAGTCAAAATTCTGATTAAAATGGATTTAATAGAAAATCAAAAAATTCCCAGCGGGCTGACGTCGAAGGCGTACTTCCTGAGTACGCTTCCACTTACCCCTTCGCCCGCGCGCAGCCGAGCCGCTGACGGGTGGGGTCGCCCTTTTTAAAACAGAGAGGGAGAGAAGGGGGCCAAGCACTGCGGCTCTCCAGCGATGGTCGCCGGCGGCAGAGGCAACAATGGGGTCGAGGAACTATGGGAATGGATCGGGCACTCAGAGGCGAGCACACACGTACCCGCGGAATGCCCAGAGATGGTCGGACAACGTCGTCCCCTTCGTCTCCGGTGGCGGCGACGCTCGGGTGAGATCGGAGACGGCGGTTCCGGCGACGGTTGGCTTGGGCAGGAGGACTAGGAGCACCAGGGAGTTGCTCTGAGCTCGATGGCGGGGTCAAATGGGCTCGGGAAGGCGAGGAACTGCTGGCGATGAGGAGACCTCAGATGGCGGAGCTCGGCGAGGTTCGAGGCCAGAGGGCCTCTCAGCCGTGGCTCGTTGCTCGGGGAAGCAATTGAGAGGAGGAGGAGGAGGCTGATGAGCTCGGAGGGACGGGGAGGGCCTTAAATAGGCGAAGGGCGAGCGCGGCGATTTCTCCCGAAGCGGCGAGGCTCAGCCACCTCGCCGGCGCCCGTACGCTTCGCTGGCTGGCCGGGAGCGTCGACGAGATGGAAGAGGGCAGGAGGGCGCGACGGGACGGGTCCGGAGCCATCAATGGCTTGCGGACGACCACAGTGGCCGAAGCCCACTATTCTGCCCGTGGCGACGCTTGGCCGGGAGCGACGGCGACCTTCTCCGGCGACCGGGAGGGTTCGGGAGGAGCCACGCGGCTAGCAGGAGCGACGTCGGCACCACGGGACAAGGGGGGCAGCGATGGACAGCTCGGGCGAGCTTATCTGGTTCTGGCGCCGCGCAGAGTGCGCGCACAGGCATGCCAGAGCCGTGCTCACCATGGTGGTTGCTGTCCAGAGGACACGCCTGCCTGGGGCACCTTGTCCATGGGGTCGACCCTTGTCCATTTAGCCTCCCTAGGTCACTGGATCGACCAGGTTCACCCTGCTGTGAAGTGTAGCCTCAGCTACAGCTTCTGCCAGCTATCTTGAGGGGATTCTGGAGAGAAAAAGAGATAAGGATGGAGCCAGAGGAGATGTCTAGGGCCATCAAGGTTGGAAAGACTACCATCTGGCAAAATTTGAGAAGGTTTGAAGTAAAATAGGACAGGGTTCCTTTGGAAACTATCATTCTGGCCCAGAACACAATTGAGCTTGTGGCACTCAACTGGTTGCTCTGCAAATGATGAAACTAGGTGGAAGGGAGTTATTTGGTGCATAGCAGATGCCATAAAAATCTCAGGGTAATTAGGCATCTCTAGCTAGCACTCCCTTCACAGAGGTTTCAAAAATGCAGAAACTTGCCAGAGCCTTGCTGCTCAAAAGTTGTACTGGCCAAGATGATATTTTTGGATATTGAGGCAAGATAGGATCCCTAGGAGCTTGGGGAATTTATTGGGAATTTTCTGGAATAGAATTAATAGGGTTGCTTCACAATGGACAGATTCTGGTCAGAAACAAAATAATTATTCTGGCCAAAATTTCCCATTGGGCAATAAAATATTTTTGGAGAATATGGAATCCTATGATGATGAGAAGATGAGGAAAAAGTTTGGGAATTAGTTGACCACCCAAACTATAGGTTGCTTCACAACCCATAGTGATGATCTAAATTCCCAAATTGAGAAAATGATTTTATAGAATAGATTAAATATTGAAAAATTATCCAAGAGAGGCATGGAAAGGTTTTAATCAAGATAACAAAGGTTTTGTAATGCTTGGAGAAAAATTTAGTAACTCAACTGAAGAGGTTTTGAAAATTGCAAATAAAATCCAAATATTTTTGAAAGGAACAAGTTGCCAAAATCAGGGTGTCACAATCACCGACAATGGCACACAGTTCACGAGCCGCACCTTCATGCAGTATGCCCAAGACCTTGGCGGCAAGATTTGTTTTGCTTCTGTTGCCCACCCGAGGAGCAACGGCCAGGCGGAAAGGGCTAATGCTGAAGTGCTGCGAGGCCTCAAGACAAGGACTTTCGATAGGCTGTGCAAGTGCGGAAGGCGCTGGGTTGATGAGTTGCCGGTGGTTCTTTGGTCAATCAGGACGACACCAAATCGAGCTACCGGCCAGACACCCTTCTCCCTAGTATATGGGGCAGAAGCAGTTCTCCCCACGGAACTCACATACGGGTCACCTCGAGTGCTCGCTTATGATGAGCTCGAGCAAGAGCAGCTGGGGCAAGATGACGCTGTGCTCCTTGAGGAAGATCGTCTCCAGGCTGCTGTGCGAGCTGCACGCTACCAGCAAGCTTTGCGCCGCTACCATAGCCGCAAGGTTCATGCCCGGAGTCTTGAGGAAGGCGACCTTGTTCTTCGGCGCGTTCAGTCGGCCAAGAATTCCAACAAGTTGACGCCGAAGTGGGAAGGCCCTTATCGGGTAGTACGAGTCACCAGGCCTGGCGCAGTCCGCCTGGAGACCGAAGACGGTATTCCGGTGAGCAACTCCTGGAATATCGAACATCTTCGAAAGTTCTATCCATAAGGCGCGGTTGCCGGGCCCCCCGGCAACCTCCTTTTGTACAAGTCTTGCCGCTGTAGCATGTGATCCTTTGTACAAAGCCAGGCGCAAACCCTGTGCATAGTTGAATAAAGCCTAAGTGTTTTGCAATTCTTGTCGATGTTCATGTTTATTTATATGCATGTTTATCTGAGATATTGTATTACACTTACCTCCAGCAAGTGCTAACGAACCGCCAAGGTTCCATATCTCTATTTTCTCTTCTTTCTTTTTCTCAAAGGACAGAAGGTTCCCTCGCATGCAAGTTTGCCGGGGGGATATGAGGGTATGGATACCGACAGGCGACGTTCAAGGTTGACATCTTGCCGGAAGAAGTACAGCAACCAAAAGTTAAGTTGCAGAAACTTTTAACAAAATTTTCTGTTTTTGTTATTCTCCTTGAACGATTTCGACTCTTGTATGGAAAACCTGCACGCGAAGGAACCTTGTTGTGATTGGTTGTGCCCTTATCCTATTTCGAGTCCACTCAACAGTTTAGGTGGCTGCACTGAAAACACCAAGGTCTCTTGCCGGTAGCGGCACCGCCAGCAGGCTGCTAAAGTCCCGCACCTAGCGCTCGCGGCAAGGGTGCGAGCGCCGGCAAGTTTCCGACCAAGCGTAGGGCGAATACATACGGAAAGAAATTAAACAAGGGGAATAGCATAGCATTCATCCAGAACATAGCAAGTTATATTACATCAGTCTTGCCACAATTCTAACATAAGATAAACTATTCTTGGCATGGATGGCGGCGAGAAGTGAGGCAGCTAATCCCGGCGATCGCCTTCAACTCTCCTGACTTGGCTTACCCTGTCGACGATGGGTGCGACAAGCTCCTCAAGTGCCTTGACGTCCACGTCCTTCGGCAGGCGGTCGAAGATGCTGAGGTTGATGCCAGGGTTTTTATGCACCATCTTGACAAGCACCTTCTGGAGGACGGCCTAGCAGAGTTTGCGCGACTCGCTGGCCAGATGAGCTTTTCGGTCTGAATGGAGCTGCTCTAGGGCTACAAGCACACGGTCGAAGAACATGGTTAGCTTGGCTCTTGGAGACACTCTGTCGTCAAGAGGACGCCTGTGATCTTGCAGGCCCATGGTAGACAGTTGTGCGGCAAGCTTCTCTGCAACATCGGCAAGCTTCTCAGTCCAGATTTGCACTCCCTGCACATAGTCGTTGTGATTGGCGGCGACGCTCTTGACCAGCTCCTCCTCATCCCGGAGACTTTTGACCAGGGTCTTCTCGCGAGCTTTCGCGGCCTCAAGAGTCCCCTCCAGTGTGGATAGCTTTAGCTTCAGATCAGCGATGGACTCGTTGGCTGTGGAGAGCTCCTTGGTCTTGTCGGATACGGCAACTTGCGTCTCCATCAAGCTGTGGAGAGCTTTGTCTCTCTCGGTCTTGAGCATTGAGATCTGCTTGCTGTGTTCCTCAAGATCTGCCTCCAGCTTCTTCACCCCGTCGGCGAGCTTGTCCTTGGCGGCCTCTGTAGCTTTGGCGCATCGACGGCCTCCTGCAGTCAGAGCCTCGAGGGCCTCCTTGTGCTTCAGCTCCAGATCCTGGGTCCGCTGCGCGACAAGCTTTTCAATCTCCTCGTCTTTGGCGCGGAGCTTGTCAACAAGTGCCTTCTCGCGAGTGGTCAGGTCATCATCGTGAGCCTCAAGCCCAACACGGAGCTCTCTTAGGCGTGTTTCCTTCGTGGCGGCCTATTGCCTGGCATCCTCCTGTGCCTTCTCCACGTCAGACTGCTTCATGAGGAGATCGTTCCATCTTTGGCTCAGCTGCTCTTGGCCAGTCCTCAACTCCTGGAAAGCTTCGGCAAACCAGGCCTGCGTCTCCCCAACGCGTCTCTGGAGATCTGCTTCAACCTTGTCGGCAACCGCGGCCCTGGAGTCTAGTTTCTCCTTCCTGGCGCGGTGGAGCGCTTGGAGCTTCTGGTAGTTATCGTGCATGGCCTTGAGGAGCTTCTCTTCTTCAGATTTGCTGCTATTGGCGCTTGGTTCATCAACGACCTCGAGCCCGGTAGCGGTAATGGCGTCTTCATCGAAGACTTCCCCTTCAGTTGGTGCCCTAGTGCTTGCCGTGCCTGGGATGCTGACGAACAAGTTGTCGCCAATCTTGAGGTACTTGCTTGACGAGGGAGCTTCGGATGTTGGTGGCTGTTCCTCAATAGTCGCCTCCCCGGCAGCTGGGGGCTCTGTGTCCGGCGTAGCGCCTGGCGCTCCTACGGCAAGGATGCCATCAGTACGGTCACTAGTCTCCTCGCCGGCCATCTCGGCAGCTTCCTTGGTGGCTTCTTCCTGCGCAGCCCTGGCAGCTTCGGCGCTGGCATCCTTGGCGGCCTCGGCAGCAGCGGCTTTGGCGGCTTCGGCGGTAGCGTTCTTGGTGGCCTCCTCGGCGGCAAGCCTGCCGGCCTCGGCGGCAGCATCCCTGGCGGTCTCCTCGATGACGGTGTCAACGTCCATTTGCTCTGTCGAGGGAATGTCTGAAGGCCAAGAAAGAAAACAAATCAAGATGAGATTGAGATGGAAGTTCAAGAAGACAAAAAAGAAGGAAAACAGAATAACAAGTACCTGTGCCAACATTGGTTGCCGGCGTAGAGCTGCCGGTGCCCATGCTTGCCGGCTCTTCCTCATCGCGGTAAAGCACGCTAGAGGAAGTCCTTGCCGGCGACCCGTCCCTGGGCGGCGTGGTTGACGGAGGCGGCATATCGGGGGTGGCCTCTGATGGTTCTCCTTGTCGCTGCTCTCCTCCTGCACGCCTGGTGATGTCAGCAGTAAAGATGCACACCCCGGTACTTGCCAGCGGAAAGTGAGTAATAGACTCACGCTGGGGGCTGCGCCGGGGGCTGAGCCAAGGACTGCGTCGCGGGCTAAGCTCCGGGCTGACGGTAATCGTCTCCGACGCATCTAAGGTGCTTGCCGGCGGTTCCTCGCCCGTCGAGGTCTTCGCTCTCTTCGCCATCCTCTGCACCAGAGTTTCCGTATCCCTGCGGAGACAGGCCAAAGCAAGACAAATGGGTCAAGTAAAATCAAAAAATCAGAAAATAAGGGACGCGGCAAGATCCTTACTCTTCTTCTTCTTCTCCCGAGCTAAAGGCAGAGAGGTCGAAGTCGACTTCCGCCACGGGAGGAGGTGGAGGGGTGCTCCTGGGTCGCTTGGCTGCGGCAGGCGCAGGTTGCTAATGAGCCTCTTGCCGCTGCGTCGCCTTGCTGGCTGCCCCCTTGTCGGGGGCTCCACCGCTTGAGGAAGCTTGGCGGACCGAGGTCCCAGAAGCGGCACTCCGAAGGACACGCCTCTTCCTTGGTTCAAGGGTCGGGGCTTCCTCGTGCAGTTCCTCCTCGGCGGCGTCTCCAGCAGAAGGGCCTTCGGTTGATGTGCCGCCCTGCTCTTCTGCGGTCTCATCCTGCTCGGCAAGATCCTCATCCGGCAGCGCTTCCTCTCCACTGGTTCCCTCTTTCACGAAGCCAGCGCTGCCGGCCTCCGCGGCAAGATTTGCTTCCTCCGCCCTGCTAGCAATATATGCCACTTCTTCCTCAGTGGTGGCGCGGACGAGGCCCTCTTCTTTCCGGATGGCCCTCTCCGTCAGGTTGTCAAAGAATTGCTGCACTTGCTCTTCAGATGGCTCAATCCAAGATCCGTCAAGGCTGTGAGCGTCAAACGCCGGCATCATGGCGATGATTGGGCCAAGAGAGGAGTTATTGCATAGGGGGACTATGCTTGCCGGCAGCTTGAATACCACGTCGCCCCTGAACAGTTTCTGGCAGAGAGCTACGTGCTGCATAAATGTCAGATTGCCATTCGGCCCAGGGCGCAATCTCATAATGTCTGCCGCATTCCGGAATTGCCAGGCTGGTCTCCCTTTGTTCTGCAAAGGGGCGATGCGCCGGCAAAGGAAATCGGCGCCTATCATATCTATTGTGAGCCCGGCAGCTCTGAGGCGGTGAATCCTGGTAGTAGCAACGGTGAGCTTCTTGTCGTCAGGATCAAAGGTGCTCTAGTCATTGCTGCGCGCTATCTTCGTCTGTCGCGGCAAGCAGAAAGGTTGGACTTCGGATTTTTCTGTCTTCCGAACCCAGCATCATCTGGCCCGCCATTCATCCCACTTCTCGCGGTAGGCCCCGTCTGGATAGACCTCCTTGGTTCCTGGCCGTGGGATCCAAGCGATGGAGCCAAAAAGGGCCTCGCCTTTTTGGATGCGGGGAATGAAGTAATGGCGAAAAAGTGCGGTGCTGGGAACTACTCCGGCAAAGTTTTCGCAAAGGTGAGCGAAAACGGACATGCAAGTTACGGCATTCAGCCTGAAATCCAAAAGTTGAAAGCCGTAGGTGAGCATGATGTCGTTGAAGAAATCAGAGAAAGGGGGGCAGAGTCCGCAGTAGAAATAATCGGCAAAGAAGTTGTATTTATTTGGGCCGCCCCTAGAAGAACCTGGACTCACGGCGGTGGCCGGATGCGCCCTCGTCTCTGTCGCCCACTTGAACTGATACCGCTCCCTCAGTGCGGCCGCATCAAGAGCCGGGGGGAAGACGACGTGCTCCTTCCGCATCTTCGCCATCTTGCTCTCCGAGATGGCGGCATCCGCCTCCTTGCCCCTGCTTGCTTTGGGCGGCATGGCGGCTATGGGAGACAGAGGCTGAGGGCGGAGAGGGCGTGGAGGTGGCGGATGAGAGGGGGAAGCTCTGTTTCGACTCGAGGAAAAAGACGGCGGCGGTTCCCAGATTGGAAGAGACAAGAGGTAAATGAGCAGCGCCTCTGTGGGTTCCGTTTTATGGGGAGAACGCGAGGTTGCCTCTTTACTAAAATAATATTGAAACGCTTCGCGAGCGCGCTGCTGCAACAGCCCGCGCTGCGCACGTCTCCCACGTCCTGCATTCAATGGGCGTCGTGGGCGGCGCAGTAAATGGAATGATTACGGTGGATAACTCCTGCCACGCGTACCCGTGCACTGTTTGGGCCTGGCCCAACAACGCCTCGCACCCGTGTATGGCCCAGGCCCGGGGGCTCCTGTCGGTGCACTAAGGATTGGGTCCCTTAGTACCCCGTACTTGTGCACGGACAGTTGTAGCTGCACCTGCGGCAAGGTCTGCCGGGAGACAACCGAATGTAGGTTCATAAAGTCAAGAAGGCATCCAAGACAAGGCAATAATCAGAAGATAGAAGACTGGAGGCTGGACTCCCGGCAAGACCTTGCCGGGATGGCTCGCAGCCCCGGCAAGGCTCGCACCCGACAAGCTCTCGCTGCCCTGTCACCGCTCCAGTACGGTCACCAGCTTGTCTTTTAGCTGTTGTCCTCCTGATAACGTGTCAGGTGCTTGCGGTGGATGGGCTTAAGCGGTGCGATGGGACGGCCCCTTTTTCCAGCCCCAAGACGCTAAGGGACACCTCAAGGGAGCATTAAATGCATTTGTCCTAAGCCGTGAGTGTTAGGTATGATAACACTGTAGCTACTTTTACACCTCATGTATGCACTGTACGCCACTGTTGGTTACCCCTTCGAACGTATAAAAAGAGGCCCAAAGAGTAGCTACAGGGGGATCGGATCTTCTGCAGCCCATTCTGCATGTGTAGCTGCTGAGTACTTTAGCGCTCGCATAACTTGAGCTAGAACACACCTAATACAACCAAGCAAGAGTAGGGTTTTACGCATCTTTGCGGCCCGAACCTGGGTAAAATTCCCGCGTGTCGATCATCAGAACTGCTCTCTGTACAAACCCTTCCCCTTGCCGAATCGTTAAGGTATCCTTGCGATCCCATAGGTGTCATTTCTCCGACAGACGACATTAGCCAAACCTCCTCAAATATTTACCACATCATATTGAGACCCTGTCAAGGCACCACACAAGGTACCATGTTTTTCAGGCATGTTTTCCACTTTTCTAGAGTTAAAAAACCAATAAACGACACATAAATGGTTGCCTCTGTCCACACATATCATTTTAATTTCTGTTAATTCCCTGCAAAATAGATGAAATTTTATTCAATGACATAATTCTGATATTTAGAACACTTTTTTTTACAAAAACATCATGCATAGATTGTCCGAAATTGAATGTAAGCACGAAAGGGATAAAAATGCACATAAAATCGTAAATATAGTAAGCTAGCCCGAAAAAATGTACATTTTGGACACGGCGCATTGTAGTAGGTATGATGATCATAGAAAATAAATCAAGTTGAAACGACCAAGTAAATATGGGTTTCCCCTTTCAAAAAATGGTGATTTCGCTCCCCGAACCAAGAACCTTCATAGATGATGGTTCGATATATGAAGAGTGTGTATCGCGACATTATCCAAACCTCCTCAAATATTTACCACATCATATTAAGGCCCTGCCAAGGCACCGCACAAGGTATCATGTTTTTCAGGCATGTTTTCCATTTTTCTGGAGTTAAAAAACCAATAAACGACACATATATGGTTGCCTCTGTGCACACATATGATTGTAATTTTTATTAATTTCCTGTAAAATAGATGAAATGTTATTCAATGACATAATTCTGATTTTTAGGACCCTTTTTTACAAAAAACATTCATGCATATATAGTCTGAAATTGAATTATAAACACAAAAGGCCTAAAAATGCACATAAAAGCCTAAATATAGTAAACGAGCCCGAAATAATGTTAAATTTGGACATGGTGCATTGTATTGGGAATGAGGATTGTAGAAATAAATAAAGTTGAAAGGACCAAGGAAAATGGGTTCCCCTTTCAAAACATGGTGATTTCGCTTGCCGAACCATGAACTTTCATAGGTGATGGTTCGATATATGAAGAGTGTGTATGACGACATTATCCAAACCTCCTCAAATATTTACCACATCATATTAAGGCCCTGCCAAGGCACCACGCAAGTTATCATGTTTTTCAGGCATGTTTTCCATTTTTCTGTAGTTAAAAAACCAATAAACGACACATATATGGTTGCCTCTGTGCACAGATATGATTTTAATTTTTATTATTTTCCTGTAAAATAGATGAAATGTAATTCAATGACATAATTCTGATTTTTAGGACCCTTTTTTACAAAAAACATTCATGCATAGATAGTCTGAAATTGAATTATAAACACAAAAGGCCTAAAAATGCACATAAAAGCCTAAATATAGTAAACGAGCCCGAAATAATGTAAAATTTGGACACGGTGCATTCTATTGGGAATGAGGATTGTAGAAATAAATCAAGTTGAAAGGACCAAGGAAAACGGGTTCCCCTTTCAAAACATGGTGATTTCGCTCCCCGAACCATGAACCTTCATTGGTGATGGTTCGATATATGAAGAGTGTGTATGATGACATTAGCCAAACCTGCTCAAATATTAACCACATCATAGTGAGACACTGCCAAGGCACCACGCAAGGTATCATGTTTTTGAGGCATGTTTTCCATTTTTCTAGAGTTAAAAAACCAATAAATGACACATAAATGGTTACCTCTGTCCACACATATCATTTTAATTTCTATTAATTTCCTGTGAAATAGATGAAATGGTATCCAATGACATAATTTTGTTTTTTAGAACATTTTTTTACAAAAACAAATCATGCATAGATTGTCCGAAATTCAATTGTAAGCACAAAAGGGCTAGAAATGCACACAAAAGCCTAAATATAGTAAGTTAGCCCGAAAAAATGTAAATTTTGGACACGGTGCATTGTAGTGGGTATGACGATCATAGAAAATAAATCATCTTGAAACAACCAAGGAAATATGGGTTTCCCCTTTCAAAACATGCTGATTTCGCTCCCCGGACCATGAACCTTCACAGGTGATGGTTCTATATATGACGAGTATTTATGACGACATTAACCAAACCTCCTCAAATATTTACCACATCACACCACATAAGTTATCATGTTTTTCAGGCATGTTTTCCATATTTCTGGAGTTAAAAAACCAATAAACGACACATATATGGTTGCCTCTGTCCACACATATCATTTTAATTTCTATTATTTTCCTGTAAAATAGATGAAATATTATTCAATGACATAATTCTGATTTTTAGAACCCTTTTTTACATAAAACATTCATGCATTGATTGTCCGAAATTAAATTATAAGCACACAAGGCCTAAACATGCACATAAAATCCTAAATATAGTAAATGAGTCCGAAATAATGTAAATTTTGGACACGGTGCATTGTAGTGGGTATGGGGATCGTAGAAAATAAATCAAGTTGAAAGGACCAAGGAAAACGGGTTCCGCTTTCCAAACATGGTGATTTCGCTCCCCGAACCATGAACCTTCATTTGTGATGGTTCGATATATGAAGAGTCTGTATGACGACATTAGCCAAACCTGCTCAAATATTTACCACATCATATTGAGGCCCTGCCAAAGCACCACGCAAGGTATCATGTTTTTCAGGCATGTTTTCCATTTTTCCAGAGTTAAAAAACCAATAAACGACACATATATGGTTGCCTCTGTCCACACATATCATTTTAATTTCTATTAATGTCCTGTGAAATAGATGAAATGGTATCCAATTACATAATTCTGATTTTTAGAAGCCTTTTTTACAAAAACAAATCATGCATAGATTGTCCGAAATTGAATTATAAGCACCAAAGGGCTAAAAATGCACATACAAGCCTAAATATATTAAGTGAGCCCGAAAAATGCAAATTTTGGACACGGTGCATTGTAGTGGGTATGATGATCTTAGAAAATAAATCAAGTTGAAAGGACCAAGGAAATATGGGTTCCCCTTTCAAAACATGGTAATTTCGCTCTACGAACCATGAACCTTCATAGGTGATGGTTCGATATATGAAGAGTGTGTATGACGACATTATCCAAACCTCCTCAAATATTTAGGACATCATATTGAGGCCCTGCAAAGGCACCACGCAAGTTATCATGTTTTTGAGGCATCTTTTCCATTTTTCTAGACTTAAAAAACCAATAAACGACACATAAATGGTTGCCTCTGTCCACACATATCATTTTAATTTCTGTTAATTCCCTGTAAAATAGATGAAATGTTATTCAATGACATAATTCTGTTTCTTAGAACACTTTTTTTTACAAAAATATCATGCATAGATTGTCCGAAATTGAATATAAGCACGAAAGGGCTAAAATGCACATAAAAGCATAAATATAGTAAGCGAGCCCGAAAAAATGTACATTTTGGACACGGTGCATTGTAGTAGGTATGATGATCGTAGAAAATAAATCAAGCTGAAACGACCAAGTAAATATGGGTTTCCCCTTTCAAAACATGGTGATTTCGCTCCCCGAACCTTGAACCGTCATAGGTGATGGTTCGATATATGAAGAGTGTGTATGACGACATTATCCAAACCTCCTCAAATATTTACCACATCATATTGAGGCCCTGCCAAGGCACCACGCAAGGTATCATGTTTTTCAGGCATGTTTTCCATTTTTCTGGAGTTAAAAAACCAATAAACGACACATATATGGTTGCCTCTGTGCACACATATGATTTTAATTTCTATTATTTTCCTGTAAAATAGATGAAATGTTATTCAATGAAATAATTCTAATTTATAGGACCCTTTTTTACAAAAAACATTCATGGATAGATAGTCTGAAATTGAATTATAAACACAAAAGGCCTAAAAATGCACATAAAAGCCTAAATATAGTAAACGAGCCCGAAATAATGTAAAATTTGGACACGGTGCATTGTATTGGGTATGAGGATTGTAGAAATAAATCAAGTTGAAATGACCAAGGAAAATGGGTTCCCCTTTCAAAACATGGTGATTTCGCTCCCCGAACCATGAACCTTCAATGGTGATGGTTCGATATATGAAGAGTGTGTATGACGACGTTAGCCAAACCTGCTCAAATATTAACCACATCATAGTGATACACTGCCAAGGCACCACGCAAGGTATCATGTTTTTGAGGCATGTTTTCCATTTTTCTAGAGTTAAAAAACCAAAAAATGACACATAAATGGTTACCTCTGTCCACACATATCATTTTAATTTCTTTTCATTTCCTGTGAAATAGATGAAATGGTATCCAATGACATAATTTTGATTTTTAGAACCTTTTTTTACAAAAACAAATCATGCATAGATTGTCCAAAATTGAATTGTAAGCACAAAAGGGCTAAATGCACACAAAAGCTTAAATATAGTAAGCGAGCCCGAAAAAATGTAAATTTTGGACACGGTGCATTGTAGTGGGTATGATGATCATAGAAAATAAATCATCTTGAAACAACCAAGGAAATATGGGTTTCCCCTTTCAAAACATGCTGATTTCGCTCCTCGAACCATGAACCTTCATAGGTGATGGTTCTATATATGACGAGTGTTTATGACGACATTAGCCAAACCTCCTCAAATATTTACCACATCACACCACACAAGTTATCATGTTTTTCAGGCATGTTTTCCATTTTTCTGGAGTTAAAAAACCAATAAACGACACATATATGGTTGCCTCTGTCCACACATATCATTTTAATTTCTATTATTTTCCTGTAAAATAGATGAAATGTTATTCAATGACATAATTCTGATTTTTAGAACCCTTTTTTACATAAAACATTCATGCATCGATTGTCCGAAATTGAATTATAAGCACACAAGGCCTAAAAATGCACATAAAATCCGAAATATAATAAACGAGCCTGAAATAATGTAAATTTTGGACACGGTGCATTATAGTGGGTATGAAGATCACAGAAAATAAATCAAATTGAGAGGACCAAGGAAAATGGGTTCCCATTTCAAAACATGGTGATTTCGCTCACCGAACCATGAACCTTCATTGGTGATGGTTCGATATATTAAGAGTGTGTATGACGACATTAGCCAAACCTCCTCAAATATTTACCATATCACATTGAGACCCTGCCAAGGCACCACACAAGGTATCATGTTTTTCAGGCATGTTTTCCATTTTTTCAGAGTTAAAAAACCAATAAACGACACATATATGGTTGCCTCTGTCCACACATATCATTTTAATTTCTATTACTTTCCTATGAAATAGATGAAATGGTATCCAATGACATAATTCTGATTTTTAGAACCCTTTTTTACAAAAGCAAATCATGCATAGATTGTCCGAAATTGAATTATAAGCACAAAAGGGCTAAAAATGCACATACAAGCCTAAATATATTAAGTGAGCCCGAAAATGTAAATTTTGGACACGGTGCATTGTAGTGGGTATGATGATCGTAGAAAATAAATCAAGTTGTAAGGACCAAGGAAATATGGGTTCCCGTTTCAAAACATGGTGATTTCGCTCTACGAACCATGAACCTTCATAGGTGATGGTTCGATATATGGAGAGTGTGTATGACGACATTATCCAAACCTCCTCCAATATTTAGGACATCATATTGAGGGCCTGCAGAGGCACCACGCAAGTTATATTGTTTTTCAGGCATGTTTTCCATTTTTCTAGAGTTAAAAAACTAATAAATGACACATAAATGGTTGCCTCTGTGCACACATATAATTTTAATTTCTATTAATTTCCTGTAAAATAGATGAAATGTTATTCAATGACAAAATGCTGACTTTTACAACCCTTTTTGACAAAGAAAATCCATGCATAGATTGTCCGAAGTTGAATTATAAGCACAAAAGGCCTAAAAAAGCACATAAAACCCAAAATATAGTAAACGAGCCCGAGAAAATGTTAATTTTCGACACGGTGCATTGTAGTGGGTATGATGCTCGTAGAAAATAAATCAAGTCAAAACGACCAAGGAAATATGGGTTCCACTTTCAAAACATGGTGATTTCGCTCCCCAAACCATGAACCTTCATAGGTGATGGTTCGATATATGAAGAGTGTGCATGACGACATTAGCCAAACCTCCTCAAATATTTACCGCATCATATTGAGGCCCTGCCAAGGCGCCACAGAAGGTATCATGTTTTTCAGGCAACTTTTCAATTTTTGTAGAGTTAAAAAACAAATAAACGACACATAAATGGTTTCCTCTGTCAACACACATCATGTTAATTTCTATTAATTTCCTGTAAAATAGATGAAAAGTTATTCAGTGACGTAATTGTAATTTTTCCAACCCTTTTTTACAAAAAAAAATCATTCATAGATTGTCCGAAATTGAACTATAAGCACAAAAGGCCAACAAAATGCACATAAAAGCCTAAATATAGTAAACGAGCCCGAAATAATGTAAAATTTGGACACGGTGCATTGTATTGGGAATGAGGATTGTAGAAATAAATCAAGTTGAAAGGACCAAAGAAAATGGGTTCCCCTTTCAAAACATGGTGATTTCGCTCCCCGAACCATGAACTTTCATAGGTGATGGTTCGATATATGAAGAGTGTGTATGACGACATTATCCAAACCTCCTCAAATATTTACCACATCATATTAAGGCCCTGCCAAGGCACCACGCAAGGTATCATGTTTTTCAGGCATGTTTTCCATTTTTCTGGAGTAAAAAAACCAATAAACGACACATATATGGTTGCCTCTATGCACACATAGGATTTTAATTTCTATTATTTTCCTGTAAAATAGATGAAATGTTATTCAATGACATAATTCTGATTTTTAGGACCCTTTTTTACAAAAAACATTCATGCATAGATAGTCTAAAATTGAATTATAAACACAAAAGGCCTAACAATGCACATAAAAGCCTAAATATAGTAAACGAGCCCGAAATAATGTAAAATTTGGACACGGTGCATTGTATTGGGAATTAGGATTGTAGAAATAAATCAAGTTGAAAGGACCAAGGAAAATGGGTTCCCCTTTCAAAACATGGTGATTTCGCTCCCCGAACCATGAACCTTCATTGGTGATGGTTCGATATATGAAGAGTGTGTATGACGACATTAGCCAAACCTTCTCAAATATTAACAACATAATAGTGAGACACTGCCAAGGCACCACGCAAGGTATCATGTTTTTGAGGCATGTTTTCCATTTTTCTAGAGTTAAAAAACCAATAAATGACACATAAATGGTTACCTCTGTCCACACATATCATTTTAATTTCTATTAATTTCCTGTGAAATAGATGAAATGGTATCCAATGACATAATTTTGTTTTTTAGAACCTTTTTTTACAAAAACAAATCATGCATAGATTGTCCGAAATTGAATTGTAAGCACAAAAGGGCTAGAAATGCACACAAAAGCCTAAAGTAAGCTAGCCCGAAAAAATATAAATTTTGGACACGGTGCATTTTAGTGGGTACGATGATCATAGAAAATAAATCATCTTGAAACAACCAAGGAAATATGGGTTTCCCCTTTCAAAACATGTTGATTTCGCTCCCCGGACCATGAACCTTCATAGGTGATGGTTCTATATATGACGAGTGTTTATGACGACATTAACCAAACCTCCTCAAATATTTACCACATCACACCACACAAGTTATCATGTTTTTCAGGCATGTTTTCCATTTTTCTGGAGTTAAAAAACCAATAAACGACACATATATGGTTGCCTCTGTCCACACATATCATTTTAATTTCTATTATTTTCTTGTAAAATAGATGAAATATTATTCAATGACATAATTCTGATTTTTAGAACCCTTTTTTACATAAAACATTCATGCATCGATTGTCCGAAATTGAATTATAAGCACGCAAGGCCTAAAAATGCACATAAAATCCTAAATATAGTAAATGAGCCCGAAATAATGTAAATTTTGGACACGGTGCATTGTAGTGGGTATGGGGATCGTAGAAAATAAATCAAGTTGAAAGGACAAAGGTAAACGGGTTCCGCTTTCAAAACATGGTGATTACGCTCCCCGAACCATGAACCTTCATTTGTGATGGTTCGATATATGAAGAGTTTGTATGACGACATTAGCTAAACCTGCTTAAATATTTACCACATCATATTGAGGCCCTGCCAAAGCACCACGCAAGGTATCATGTTTTTCAGGCATGTTTTCCATTTTTCTAGAGTTAAAAAACCAATAAATGACACATATATGGTTGCCTCTGTCCACACATATCATTTTAATTTCTATTAATTTCCTGTGAAATAGATGAAATGGTATCCAATGACATAATTCTGATTTTTAGAAGCCTTTTTTACAAAAACAAATCATGCATAGATTGTCCGAAATTGAATTATAAGCACAAAAGGACTAAAAATGCACATACAAGCCTAAATATATTAAGTGAGCCCGAAAAATGCAAATTTTGGACACGGTGCATTGTAGTGGGTATGATGATCTTAGAAAATAAATCAAGTTGAAAGGACCAAGGAAATATGGGTTTCCCCTTTCAAAACATGGTGATTTCGCTCCCCGAACCATGAACCTTCATTAGTGATGGTTCAATATATGAAGAGTGTGTATGACGACATTAGCCAAACCTGCTCAAATATAAACCACATCATAGTGAGACACCTCTAAGGCACCACGCAAGGTATCATGTTTTTGAGGCATGTTTTCCATTTTTCTAGAGTTAAAAAACCAATAAATGACACATAAATGGTTACCTCTGTCCACACATATCATTTCAATTTCTATTAATTTCCTATGAAATAGATGAAATGGTATCCAATGACATAATTTTGTATTTTAGAACCTTTTTTTACAAAAACAAATCATGCATAGATTGTCCGAAATTGAATTGTAAGCACAAAAGGGCTAAAAATGCACACAAAAGCCTAAATATAGTAAGCAAGCCCGAAAAAATGTAAATTTTGGACACGGTGCATTGTAGTGGGTATGATGATCATAGAAAATAAATCATCTTGAAACAACGAAGGAAATATGGGTTTCCCCTTTCAAAACATGCTGATTTCGCTCCCCGAACCATGAACCTTCATAGGTGATGGTTCTATATATGACGAGTGTTTATGACGACATTAGCCAAACCTCCTCAAGTATTTACCACATCACACCACACAAGTTATCATGTTTTTCAGGCATGTTTTCCATTTTTCTGGAGTTAAAAAACCAATAAACGACACATATATGGTTGCCTCTGTCCACACAGATCATTTTAATTTCTATTATTTTCCTGTAAATTAGATGAAATGTTATTCAATGACATAATTCTGATTTTTAGAACCCTTTTTTACATCAAATATTCATGCATCGATTGTCCGAAATTGAATTATAAGCACACAAGGCCTAAAAATACACATAAAATCCTAAATATAATAAACGAGCCTGAAATAATGTAAATTTTGGACATGGTGCATTGTAGTGGGTATGAAGATCATAGAAAATAAATCCAATTGAAAGGACCAAGGAAAATGGGTTCCCATTTCAAAACATGGTGATTTCGCTCCCCGTACCATGAACCTTCATTGGTGATGGTTCGATATATGAAGAGTGTGTATGATGACATTAGCCAAACCTACTCAAATATTTACCATATCATATTGAGACCCTGCCAAGGCACCACACAAGGTATCATGTTTTTCTGGCAGGTTTTCCATTTTTTCAGAGTTAAAAAACCAATAAACGACACATATATGGTTGCCTCTGTCCACACATATCGTTTTAATTTCTATTAATTTCCTGTGAAATAGATGAAATGGTATCCAATGACATAATTCTGATTTTTAGAACCTTTTTTTACAAAAGCAAATCATGCATAGATTGTCCGAAATTGAATTATAAGCACAAAAGGGCTAAAAATGCACATACAAGCCTAAATATATTAATTGAGCCCGAAAATGTAAATTTTGGACACGGTGCATTGTAGTGGGTATGATGATCGTAGAAAATAAATCAAGTTGTAAGCACCAAGGAAATATGGGTTCCCCTTTCAAAACATGGTGATTTCGCTCTACGAACCATGAACCTTCATAGGTGATGGTTCGATGTATGGAGAGTGTGTATGACGACATTATCCAAACCTCCTCAAATATTTAGGACATCATATTGTGGGCCTGAAGAGGCACCACGCAAGTTATATTGTTTTTTAGGCATGTTTTCCATTTTTCTAGAGTTAGAAAACAAATAAATGACACATAAATGGTTGCCTCTGTGCGCATATATAATTTTAATTTCTATTAATTTCCTGTAAAATAGATGAAATGTTATTCAATGACAAAATGCTGACTTTTACAACCCATTTTGACAAAGAAAATCCATGCATAGATTGTCCGAAGTTGAATTATAAGCACAAAAGGCCTAAAAAAGCACATAAAACCCAAAATATAGTAAACGAGCCCGAGAAAATGTTAATTTTCGATACGGTGCATTGTAGTGGGTATGATGATCGTAGAAAATAAATCAAGTCAAAACGACCAAGGAAGTATGGGTTCCACTTTCAAAACATGGTGATTTCGCTCCCCAAACCATGACGACATTAGCCAAACCTCCTCAAATAATTACCGCATCATATTGAGGCCCTGCCAAGGCGCCAAAGATGGTATCACGTTTTTCAGGCAACTTTTCAATTTTTGTAGAGTTAAAAAACAAATAAACCACACATAAATGGTTTCCTCTGTCAACACACATCATGTTAATTTCTATTAATTTCCTGTAAAATAGATGAAATGTTATTCAGTGACTTAATTGTAATTTTTACAACCCTTTTTTACAAAAACAAATCATGCATAGATTGCCCAAAATTGAACTATAAGCACAAAAGGCCAATAAAATGCACATAAAAGCCTAAATATAGTAAACACGCCCAAAAAAATGTAAATTTTGGACACGGTGCATTGAAGTGGGTATGATGATCGTAGAAAATAAATCAAGTTGAAAGGACCAAGGAAATATGGGTTCCCTTTCAAAAAATGGTGATTTCGCTCCCCGAACCAAGAACCTTCATAGATGATGGTTCGATATATGAAGAGTGTGTATATGACGACATTAGTGAAACCTCCTCAAATATTTACCACATCATGTTAAGGCCCTGCCAATCCACCACACAAGGTATCATGTTTTCAGGCATGTTTTCCATTTTTCTGGAGTAAAAAAAACAATAAACGACACATATATGGTTGCCTCTGTCCACACATATCATTTTAATTTCTATTATTTTCCTGTAAAATAGATGAAATGTTATTCAATGACATAATTCTGATTTTTAGAACCCTTTTTTACAAAAAACATTCATTCATAGATTGTCAGAAATTGAATTATAAGCACAAAGGCCTAAAACAGCACATAAAATCCTAAATATAGTAAACGAGCCTGAAATAATGTAAATTTTGGACACGGTGCATTGTAGTGGGTATGAAGATCGCAGAAAATAAATCAAATTGAAAGGACCTAGGAAAATGGGTTCCCATTTCAAAACATGGTGATTTCGCTCCCCGAACCATGAACCTTCATTGGTGATGGTTCGATATATGAAGAGTGTGTATGATGACATTAGCCAAACCTACTCAAATATTTACCATATCATATTGAGACCCTGCCAAGGCACCACACAAGGTATCATATTTTTCAGGCATCTTTTCCATTTTTCCAGAATTAAAAAAATCAATAAGCGACACATATATGGTTCCTTCTGTCCACACATATCATTTTAATTTCTATTAATTTCCTGTGAAATAGATGAAATGGTATCCAATGACATAATTTTGATTTTTAGAACCCTTTTTTACAAAAACAAATCATGCATAGATTGTCCGAAATTGAATTATAAGCACAGAAGGGCTAAAAATGCACATACAAGCCTAAATATATTAAGTGAGCCCGAAAAATGTAAATTTTGGACACGGTGCATTGTAGTGGGTATGATGATCGTAGAAAGTAAATCAAGTTGAAAGGACCAAGGAATTATGGGTTCCCCTTTCAAAGCATGGTGATTTCGCTCTACGAAACACGAACCTTCATAGGTGATGGTTCGATATATGAAGAGTGTGTATGACGACATTATGCAAACCTCCTCAAATATTTAGGACATCAGATTGAGGCCCTGCAGAGGCACCACGCAAGTTATCATGTTTTTCGGGCATGTTTTCCATTTTTCTAGACCTAAAAAACCAATAAATGACACATAAATGGTTGCCTCTGTGCACACATATAATTTTAATTTCTATTAATTTCCTATAAAATAGATTAAATGTTATTCAATGACAAAATGCTGACTTTTACAACCCCTTTTGACAAAGCAAATCCATGCATAGATTGTCTGAAGTTGAATTATAAGCACAAAAGTCTTAAAATGCACATAAAACCCAAAATATAGTAAACGAGCCCGAGAAAATGTTAATTTTCGACACGGTGCATTGTAGTGGGTATTATGATCGTAGAAAATAAATCAAGTCAAAACGACCAAGGAAATATGGGTTCCACTTTCAAAACATGGTGATTTCGCTTCCCAAACCATGAACCTTCATAGGTGATGTTCGATATATGAAGAGTGTGCATGACGACATTAGCCAAACCTCCTCAAATATGTACCACATCATATTGAGGCCCTGCCAAGGCACCACACAAGGTATCAAGTTTTTCAGGCATCTTATCAATTTTTGTAGAGTTAAAAAACAAATAAACGACACATAAATGGTTTCCTCTGTTCACACATATCATGTTAATTTCTATTAATTTCCGGTAAAATAGATGAAATGTTATTCAGTGACGTAATTGTAATTTTTACAACCCTTTCTTACAAAAATAAATCATGCATAGATTGTCCGAAATTGAACTATAAGCACAAAAGGCCAATAAAATGCACATAAAAGCCTAAATATAGTAAAAACGCCCGAAAAAATGTAAATTTTGGACACGATGCATTATAGTGGGTATGGTGATCGTAGATTTAAATCAAGTTGAAAGGACCAAGGAAATATGGGTTCCCCTTTAAAAAAATGGTGATTTCGCTCCCCGAACCGAGAACCTTCATAGATGATGGTTCGATATATGAAGAGTGTGTATATGACGACATTAGCGAAACCTCCTCAAATATTTACCACATCATGTTAAGGCCCTGCCAAGGCACCACACAAGGTATCTTGTTTTCAGGCATGTTTTCCATTTTTCTGGAGTTAAAAAACCAATAAACGACACATATATGGTTGCCTCTGTCCACACATATCATTTTAATTTCTATTATTTTCCTGTAAAATAGATGAAATGTTATTCAGTGACATAATTCTGATTTTTAGAACCCTTTTTTACAAAAAATATTCATGCATAGATTGTCCGAAATTGAATCATAAGCACACAAGGCCTAAAAAAGCACATAAATTCCTAAATATAGTAAACGAGCCTGAAATAATGTAAATTTTGGACACGGTGCAGTGTAGTGGGTATGAAGATCGCACAAAATAAATCAAATTGAAAGGACCAAGGAAATGGGTTCCCATTTCAAAACATGGTGATTTCGCTCCCCGAACCATGAACCTTCATTGGTGATGGTTCGATATATGAAGAGTGTGTATGACGACATTAGCCGAACCTCCTCAAATATTTACCATATCATATTGAGACCCTGCCAAGGCACCACACAAGGTATCATGTTTTTCAGGCATGTTTTCCATTTTTCAGAGTAAAAAAACCAATAAATGACACATATATGGTTGCCTCTGTCCACACATATCATTTTCATTTCTATTAATTTCCTGTGAAATAGATGAAATAGTATCCAATGACATAATTCTAATTTTTAGAACCCTTTTTTAAAAAAACAAATTATGCATTGATTGTCCAAAATTGAATTATAAGCACAAAAGGGCTAAAAATGCACATACAAGCCTAAATATATTAAGTGAGCTCGAAAATGTAAATATTGGACACGGTGCATTGTAGTGGGTACGATGATCGTAGAAAATAAATCAAGTTGAAAGGACCAAGGAAATATGAGTTCCCCTTTCAAAACATGGTGATTTCGCTCTACGAACAATGAACCCTCATAGGTGATGGTTCGATATATGGAGAGTGTGTATGACAACATTATGCAAACCTCCTCAAATACTTAGGACATCATATTGAGGCCCTGCAGAGGCACCGTGCAAGTTATCATGTTTTTCAGGCATGTTTTCCATTTTTCTAGAGTTAAAAAACCAATAAATGACACATAAATGGTTGCCTCTGTGCACACATATAATTTGAATTTCTATTAATTTGCTGTAAAATAGATGAAATGTTATTCAATGACAAAATGCTGACTTTTACAACCCCTTTGACAAAGGAAATCCATGCATAGATTGTCCGAAGTTGAATTATAAGCACAGAAGGCCTAAAAATGCACATAAACCCAATATATAGTAAATGAGCCCGAGAAAACGTTAATTTTCGTAACGGTGCATTGTAGTGGGTACGATGATCGTAGAAAAAAATCAAGTTGAAACGACCAAGGAAATATGGGTTCCACTTTCAAAACATGGTGATTTGGCTCCCCGAACCATGAACCTTCATAGGTGATGGTTCGTTATATGAAGAGTGTGCATGACGACATTAGCCAAACCTCCGCAAATATTTACCACATCATATTGAGGCCCTGCCAAGGCACCACACAAGGTATCATATTTTTCAGGCATCTTTTTCAATTTTTGTAGAGTAAAAAAATAAATAAACGACACATAAATGGTTTCCTCTGTCCACACATATCATGTTAATTTCAATTAATTTCTTGTAAAATAGATGAAATGTTATTCAGTGACGTAATTGTAATTTTTACAACCTATTTTTACAAAAACAAATCATGCAAAGATTGTCCGAAATTGAATTATAAGCACAAAAGGCCAATAAAATGCACATAAAAGCCTAAATATAGTAAACACGCCCAAAAAAATGTAAATTTTGGACACGGTGCATTGTAGTGGGTATGATGATCATAGAAAATAAATCAAGTTGAAAGGACCAAGTAAATATGGGTTCCCCTTTCAAAAAATGGTGATTTCGCTGCCCGAACCTAGAACCTTCATAGGTGATGGTTCGATATATGAAGAGTGTGTATGACGACATTAGCGAAACCTCCTCAAATATTTACCACATCATGTTAAGGCCCTGCCAAGGCACCACACAAGGTATCATGTTTTCACGCATGTTTTTCATTTTTCTAGAGTTAAAAAAACCAATAAACGACACATATATGGTTGCCTTTGTGCACACATATCATTTTAATTTCTATTAATTTCTTGTAAAATACATGAAATGTTATTCAATGACATAATTCTGATTTTTAGAACCCTTTTTTACAAAAAAAGTCATGCATAGATTGTCCAAAATTGAATTATAAGCACAAGAGGTCTAAAAATGCACATAAAAGCCTAAACATAGTAAGGGAGCCCGAAAAATGTAAATTTTGGACACAGTGCATTGTAGTGTGTATGATGATTGTAGAAAATAAACCAATTTGAAAGGACCAAGGAAATATGGGTTCCCCTTTGAAAACATGGTGATTTCGCTCCCCGAACCATTTATCGTCATAGGTGATGGTTTGATATATGAAGAGTGTGTATGGCGACATTAGCCAAACCTCCTCAAATATTTACCACATCATATTCAGGCCCTGTCAAGGCACCACACAAGGTATCATGTTTTTCAGGCATGTTTTCAATTTTTCTAGAGTTAAAAGACCAATAAACGACACATAAATGGTTGCTATAAAATAGATTAAATGTTATTCAATGACATAATTCTGATTCATAGAACACTTTTTGTACAAAAAAATAATGCATAGATTGTCCGAAATTGAATTGTAAGCACAAAAGGGGTAAAAATGCACATAAAAGCATAAATATAGTAAGTGAGCCCGCAAAAATGTACATTTTGGACATGGTGCATTGTAGTGGGTATGATGATCGTAGAAAATAAATCAAGTTGAAATGACCAAGTAAATATGGGTTTCCCCTTTCAAAACATGGTGATTTCGCTCCCCGAACCATGAACCTTCATAGGTGATGGTTCGATATATGAAGAGTTTGTATGACGACATTAGCCAAACCTCCTCAAATATTTACCACATCATATTGAGGCCCTGCCAAGGCACCACACAAGGTATCATGTTTTTCATGCATGTTTTCCATTTTTCTGGAGTTAAAAAACCAATATACGACACATATATGGTTGCCTCTATGCACACATATCATTTTAATTTCTATTATTTTCCTGTAAAATAGATGAAATGTTATTCAATGACATAATCCTGATGTTTAGGACCCTTTTTTACAAAAAACATTCGTGCATAGATTCTCCGAAATTGAATTATAAACACAAAAGGCCTAAAAATGCACATAAAAGCCTAAATATAGTAAATGAGCCCGAAATAATGTAAATTTTGGACACGATGCATTGTATTGGGTATGAGGATCGTAGAAAATAAATCAAGTTCAAAGGACCAAGGAAATATGTGTTCCCCTTTCAAAACATGGTGATTTCGCTCCCCGAACCATGTACCTTCATAGGTGATGGTTCGATATATGAAGAGTGTGTATGAGGACATTAGCCAAACCTCCTCAAATATTTACCACATCATATTGAGGCCCTGCCAAGGCAGCACAAAAGGTATTATGTTTTTCAGGCATGTTTTTCATTTTTCTAGAGTTAAAAACAAATAAATGACACAT
Source organism: Elymus sibiricus (assembly GCA_039707655.1). Classification (NCBI taxonomy): domain Eukaryota; kingdom Viridiplantae; phylum Streptophyta; class Magnoliopsida; order Poales; family Poaceae; genus Elymus; species Elymus sibiricus. Next base: position 194,521,869 of record CM077663.1, on the reverse strand, counting down.
AAATGGTTGCCTCTGTCCACACATATCATTTTAATTTCTATTAATTTCCTGTAAAATAGATGAAATGTTATTCAATGACATAATTTTGATTTATAGAACCCTTTTTTACAAAAAAATCATAAAAGCTTAAATATAGTAAGCGGTCCCGAAAAAATGTAAATTTTGGACACGGTGCATTGTAGTGGGTATGATGATCATAGAAAATAAATCAAGTTGAAACGACCAAGGAAATATGGGTTCCCCTTTCAAAACATGCTGATTTCGCCCCCTGAACCATGAACCTTCATAGGTGATGGTTCGATATATGAAGAGTGTGTATTACGACATTAGCCAAACCTCCTCGAATATTTACCATATTATATTGAGGCCCTGCCAAGGCACCAGGCGAGGTATCATGTTTTTCAGCCATGTTTTCCATTTTTTAGAGTTAAAAAACAAATAAATGACACATAAATGGTTTCCTCTGTCCACACATATCATGTTAATTTCTATTAGTTTCCTGTAAAATAGATGAAATGTTATTCAGTGACATAATTGTTATTTTTAGAACCCTTTTTACAAAAAACATTCATGCATAGATTGTACGAAATTGAATTATAAGAACAAAAGGCCTAAAAATGCACATAAAAGCCTAAATATAGTGAAAGAGCCCGAAATAATATAAATTTTGGACACGGTGCATTGCAGTGGGTATGACGATCATAGAGAATAAATCAAGTTGAAAGGACCAAGGAAATATGGGTTCCCGTTTGAAAACATGGTGATTTCGCTCCCCGAACCATGAACCTTCACACGTGATGGTTCGATATACGAAGAGTGTGTATGACGACATTAGCTAAATCTCCTCAAATATTTACCACATCATGTTGACGCCCTACCAAGGTACCACACAAGTTATCATGTTTTTGAGTCATGTTTTCTATTTTTCTAGAGTTAAAAAAGCAATAAACGACACATAAATGGTTCCCTCTGTCCACACATGTCATTTTTATTTCTATTAGTTTCTGGTAAAATAGATGAAATGTTATCCAATGACATAATTCTAATTTCTAGAACCCTTTTTTACAAAAAAAATCATGCATAGATTATCCGAAATTGAATTATAAGCACAAAAGGCCTAAAACGTTGCACATAAAAGCCTAAATATAGTAAATGCGCCCGAAAAATGTAAATTTTGGACACGGTGTATTGTAGTGGGTATGATGATCGTAGAAAATTAATCAAGTTGAAAGGACCAAGGAAATATGGGTTCCCGCTTCAAAACATAGTGATTTTGCTGTTGGGGAACGTTGCATGGGAAACAAAAATTTTCCTACGCACACGCAAGATCTATCCTAGGTGATGAGCATCAACGAGAGGGAGAGTGGATCTACATACCCTTGTAGATCGCTAAGCGGGAAGCGTTAAGAAACGCGGTTGATGTAGTCGAACGTCTTTGCGATCCAAATCGCAAGCCGTCCCGTGATCCCATCACGATCCGTCTCGCGATCCAATCACGATCCGTCCCGCGATCCCATCACGGTCCTTCCGATCTAGCGCCGAACGGACGGCACTTCCGCGTTCAGCACACGTACAGCTCGAAGACGATCTCCACCTCCTTGATCTAGCAAGCGAGGGTGGAGAGGTAGATGAGTTCTCCGGCAGCACAACGGCGTGGTGGCGGTGGTGGTGGAGCTGATCCGGTAGAGCTTCGCTAAGCTATACCGAACAGATCTAGATGAGAAGCAATCTAGAGGGAGTGAGGGCAGCACGTGGCAATTAGGGTTAGGGGCTGCCCTCAAAATCCCTCAATATATATAGGAGGAAGGGGAGAGGAGGCAGCCTTGGCCCCTACTCCAAGGAGGTTCGGCCGAACCAACAAGGGAGGAATCCACCTCCCACAAGGGAGGTGGAATCCTATTAGGACTCCTTCCTAATTTGGCCCATTTTGCCTTTTCCTTTATCCTCTTTGCATGGGCCTTTAGTGGCTGGCTTGCCCAGCCCACAAGGGGCTGGTGCACCACCTCTAAGGCCCATGTGGCGCCCCGGAGTGGGTGGCCCCCTCCCGATGGTCCCTCGGAACCCATTCGTCACTCCCGGTACACTATCGTAAATGCCCGAAACTTTTCCGGAGACCAAAACGGGACTTCCTATATATCAATCTTTACCTCCGGACCATTCTGGAGCTCCTCATGACGTCTAGGATCTCATCCGGGACTCCGAACAACCTTCGGTCACCACCATACATAACTCTACTATACTGAAACGTCACCGAACCTTAAGTGTGCAGACCCTGCGGGTTCGAGAACTATGTAGACATGACCGAGACACCTCTACGGTCAATAACCAATAGCGGGACCTGGATGCACATATTGGTTCCTACATATTCTACGAAGATCTTTATCGGTTGAACCTCTATGTCAAGGATTCAGTTAATCCCGTATGCTGTTCCCTTTGTTCTTCGGTATGTTACTTGCCCGAGATTCGATCGTCGGTATCTCTATACCTAGTTCAATCCCATTACCGGCTAGTCTCTTTACTCGTTCCGTAATACAAGATCCCGTGGCTAACACTTTAGTCACATTGCTTGCAAGGCTTGTTGTGATGTTGTATTACCGAGTGGGCCCTGAGATACCTCTCCGTCACACGGAGTAACAAATCCCAGTCTTGATCCATGCCAACCCAACAGACACCCTCGGAGATACCCGTAGAGCACCTTTATAGTCACCCAGTTACGTTGCGACGTTTGATGCACACAAAGTACTCCTCCGGTGTCAGTGAGTTGCATGATCTCATGGTCATAGGAACAGATACTTGACATGCAGAAAACTATAGCAATAAACTGACACGATCATATGCTATGTTTATAGTTTGGGTCTTGTCCATCACATCATTCTCCTAATGATGTGATCCCGTTATCAAGTGACAACTCTTGTCCATGACTAGGAAACCATAGCCATCTTTGATCAACGAGCTAGTCCAATAGAGGCTTACTAGGGACACATTGTTGTCTATGTACCCACACATGTATTTGCGTTTCTAGTCAATACAATTATAGCATGGATAATAAACGATTATCATGAACAAGGAAATATAATAATAAACAATTTATTGTTGCCTCTAGGGCATATGTCCAACAGTCTCCCACTTGCACTAGAGTCAATAATCTAGTTCACATCACCATGTGATTTACATTTTTATGAATCTAACACCCAATGAGTTCTGGGGTTCGATCATGCTTTGCATGTGAGAGAGGTCTTAGTCAACGGTCTGCAACATTCAGATCCGTGTGTTCTTTGCAAATCTATATGTCATACTGCAGATGCTAGCATGCTCCACTTGGAGCTATTCCAAATGACTGCTCCACTATACGTATCCGGACTGCAACTCAGAGTCGCCCGGATAGGTGTCAAAGCTTGCATCGACGTAACCCTTTACGATCAACTCTTTATCACCTCCATAATCGAGAAACATTTCCTTAGTCTTCTAGTTACTAAGGATAATCTTGACCGCTGTCCAGTGATCCACTCCTGGATCACTCTTGTACCCCTTGACAGACTCATGGCAAGGCACACACCAGGTGCGGTACACAGCATGGCATACTATACAGAGCCTATGGCTAAGGCATAGGGGACGACCTTCGTCCTTTCTCTTTCTTCTGCCGTTGTCGAGCTTTGACTCTCACTCAACTCCACACCTTACAAATCAGGCAAGAACTCTTTCTTTGACTGAGCCATTTTGAACTCTTTCAAAATCTTGTCAAGGTATGTACTCATTTGAAAGTTTTTATCAGACGTCTTGATCTATCTCTATAGATCCTGATGCCCAATATTTAAGTAGCTTCATTCCAGGTTTTCCTTTGAAAAACTCCTTTTCAAACAACCCTTTATGCTTTCCAGAAAATTCTACATCATTTCCGATCAACAATATGTCATCCACATATACTTATCAGAAATTCTATAGTGCCCCCACTCACTTTATTGTAAATACAAGTTTCTCATAAACTTTGTATAGACCCAAAAACTTTGATCACCTCATCAAAGCGTATATTCCAACTCCGAGATGCTTGCTCCTATCCATAGAAGGATCGCTGGAGCTTGCATACATTTTAGCATCCTTAGGACTGACAAAACCTTCCGGTTGTATCACATACAACCTTTCCTCACGGATACCGTTAAGGAAACGATGTTTTGACATCCATTTGCCAGATTTCATAATCGAAAAATGCAGCAACTGCTAACATAATTCCAACAGACTTTAGCATCGCTACGGGTGAGAAAGCCTCATCGTAGTCAACTCCTTGAACTTGTTGGAAACTTCTTTGCGACAAGTCGAGCTTTATAAATGGTGACATTTACCATCAGCGTCTGTCTTCTTCTTAAAGGTCCATTTGTACTCAACGGCCTGCCGTACGGGCAAGTCTACCAAATCCCACACTTGGTTTTTCATACATGGATCCTTTCTCGGATTTCATGGCTCCTAGCCATCTGTTGGAATCCGGGCCCACCATCGCTTCTTCATAGCTCGTAGGTTCACTGTTGTCTAACAACATGACCTCCAAGACAGGATTGACGTACCACTTAGGGGCAGTACGAGTCCTTGTCGACCTACGAGGTTCGGTAGTAACTTGATCCGAAGCTCCATGATCAACATCATTTGCTTCCTCTTCACTTGGTGTAGGCGTCGCAGAGACATCTTTCTGCGTTGTGCTACTATCCAACTGAAGTAACGGTTCAACAACCGCATCAAGTTCTACTTTCCTCCCACTCAATTCTTTCGAGAGAAACTCTTTCTTGAGAAAGGACCCGGTTTTAGCAACAAACACTTTGCCCTTGGATCTAAGATAGAAGGTATACCCAACTATTTCCTTAGGGTTTTCTACGAGGATGCACCTTTCCGCTTTGGGATCGAGCTTATCAGACATAAGCGTCGTATTCCCAAACTCTGAGAAATGACAGCTTAGGTTTCTGCCAAACCAAAATTCATACGATGTCATCTCAACGGACTTAGATGGTGCCCTATTTAAAGTGAATGTAGTTGTCTCTAATGCATAACCCCAAAACGATAGTGGCAAATCGATAAGAGACATCATAGTATGTACCATATCCAATAGAGCACGACTACGACGTTCGGACACACCATCACACTATGGTGTTCCAGGCGGTGTGAGTTGTGAAACAACTTCCACATTGTCTTAAGTTGCATACCAAACTCGTAACTCAGATATTCACCTCCACGATCATATCGTAGACATTTTGTCTTCTTGTTACGATGATCTCAAACTTCACTCTGAATTTGTTTGAACTTTTCAAACGTTTTAGACTTGTGTTTCATTAAGTAAATATACCCACATCTACTCAAATCATCAGTGAAGGTAGGAAAACAACGATATCCACCGCATGCTACAACACTCATTGGACCGAATACATCAACATGGATCATTTCCAATAAGTCAGTTGCCCAATCCATCATACCGGAAAACGGGGTCTTAGTCATCTTGCCCATGAGGCATGGTCCGCATGTCTCAACCGATTCGAAATCGAATGAGTCCAAAGATCCATCAGCATGGAGTTTCTACATGCTCTTTATACCAATATGACCTTGGCGGCAGTGCCACAAGTATGTGGTACTATCATTATTAACTTTGCATCTTTTGGCATCAATATTATGAACATGTGTATCACTACGATCGAGATTCAATAAACCATTCACATTGGGTGCATGACCATTGAAGGTATTATTCATGTAAACAGAATAACCATTATTCCCTGACTTAAATCAATAACCGTATTGCAATAAACACAATCTAATCACGTTTATGCTCAACACAAACACCAAATAACATTTATTTAGGTTCATCACTAATCCCGAAGGTAGAGAGAGCGTGCGATGGTGATCACATTAACCTTGGAAACACTTCCAACACACATCGTCACCTCACCCTTAGCTAGTCTCTGTTTATTCCGTAGCTTTTATTTCGAGTTACTAACATTTAGCAACTGAACCGGTATCCAATACCCAGGTGCTATTAGGAGTACTAGTAAGGTACACATCAATAACACGTATATCAAATATACTTCTGTCGACGTTGCCATCCTTCTTATCTACCAAGTATCTAGGGTTGTTCCGCTTCAGCGACCGTTCTCCTCATAATAGAAGCTCTTAGTCTCGGGTTTGGGTTTAACCTCGGGTTTCTTCACTGGAGCAGCAACTGACTTGCCATCCATGAAGTTTCCCTCCTTGCCCTTGCCCTTCTTGAAACTAGTGGTTTCACTAACCATCAACACTTGATGCTCCTTCTTGATTTCTACCTTCGCGGTGTCAAACATCACGAACAGCTCGGGGATCATTATTTCCATCCTTGGCCTTTTATAGTTCACCACGAAGCTCTAGTAGCTTAGTGACAGTGACTTGGAGAACTATATCAATCACTATCTTATCTGTAAGATCAACTCCCACTCAATTCAAGCGATTGTAGCACCCAGACAATCTGAGAACATGCTCAACGATTGAGCTATTCTCCTTCATCTTGCAGGCAAAGAATCTTGTTGGAGGTCTCATACCTCTCAACACGGGCACGAGCCTGAGATCCCAATTTCAGCTCTTAGAACATCTCATATGTTCCGTGACGTTCAAAATGTTTTGGAGCCTCAATTCTAAGCCGTAATGCATGACGCACTGAACTATCAAGTAGTCATCAGAACGTGCCTGTCAGATGTTCACAACATCTACAGACGACGCTAGAGGGGGTGGCGCACCGAGCTGTGCATTAAGGACATAAGGCTTCTGTGCAGCAATGAGGACAATCCTCAGATCACGGACCCAGTCTGCATTATTGCTACCATCATCTTTCAACTCTATTTCTCTAGTAACATATAAAAAATTCAAGGGAGCTATAGCGCGAGCTAGTAATCTACAACATAATTTGCAAAGACATTTTGACTATGTTCATGATAATGAGTTTAGTTAATCATATTACTTCAAAACTCCCACTCAAATTGACATCCCTTCGGTCATTCGAGTGTCACATGATCCAAATCCACCAACTCAAGTGCAATCATCACGTGAGTTGAGGTGGTTTCAGTGGTGAACATCTTTATGTTGATCATATCTACTATATGACTCATGTTCGACCTTTCGGTCTCTTGTGTTCCGAGGCCATGTCTGTACATGCTAGGCTCGTCAAGTTTAACCCGAGTGTTCCGCACGTGCAACACTGGCTTGCACCCGTTGTATGCGAACGTAGAGTCTATCACACCCGATCATCACATGGTGTCTCGAAACGACGAACTTTTGCAACGGTGCACACTCGGGGAGAACACAATTTATCTTGAAATTTAAGTGAGGGATCACCTTATAATGCTACCGTCGTCCTAAGCAAAATAAGATGCATAAATGGATTAACATCACATGTAAATCATAAGTGACATGATATGGCCATGAAATTGTGCTTTTGATGTCCATCTCCAAAGCACCGGCATGATCTCCATCGTCACCGGCATGACACCATGATCTCCATCATCTTGATCTCCATCAACGTGTCGCCATGAGGTTGTCGCGCCGACTGTTGCTTCCACGACTATTGCTAACTCATAGCGATGAAGTAAAGCAAAACGGCGAAAATAATTAAAGACAACCCTATGGCTCCTGCCGGTTGCCGTACTCATCGACATGCAAGTCGTGATATTCTATACAATACATGATCATCTCATACATCACATATATCTCATCATGTAATTGGCCATATCACATCACAACATACCCTGCAAAAACAAGTTAGACGTCCTCTAATTGTTGTTGCAAGTTTTACGTGGCTGCTATGGGTATCTAGCAAGAACAATTCTTACCTACGCAAAAACCACAACGGTGATACAAAAATTGCTATTCAACCTTCTCAAGGACCGCCTTTGTCAAATCCGATCCGACTAAAGTGGGAGAAACAGACACCCGCCAGCCATCTTTATGCAACGAAGTTACATGTCAGTTGATGGAACCGGTCTCTCATAAGCGTACGAGTAATGTTGGTCCGGGCCGCTTCATCCCACAATACCGCCGAATCAAGAAAAGACCAAGGGAGGAAGCAATCTGAATATCAACGCCCACAAACTCCTTTGTGTTCTACTCGAGATCTCATCTACGCATAGATCTGGCTCTGATACCACTGTTGGGGAACGTTGCATGGGAAACAAAAATTTTCCTACGCACACGCAAGATCTATCCAAGGTGATGAGCATCTACGAGAGGGAGAGTGGATCTACATACCCTTGTAGATCGCTAAGCGGGAAGCGTTAAGAAACGCGGTTGATGTAGTCGAACGTCTTCGCGATCCAAATCGCAAGCCGTCCCGCGATCCCATCACGATCCGTCTCGCGATCCAATCATGATCCGTCCCGCGATCCCATCACGGTCCTTCCGATCTAGCGCCGAACGGACGGCACCTCCGCGTTCAGCACACGTACAACTCGATGATGATCTCCACCTCCTTGATCCAGCAAGCGAGGGTGGAGAGGTAGATGAGTTCTCCGGCAGCACAATGGCATGGTGGCGGTGGTGGTGGAGCTGATCTAGCAGAGCTTCGCTAAGCTATACCGAACAGATCTAGAGGAGAAGCAATCTAGAGGGAGAGAGGGCAGCACGTGGCAATTAGGGTTAGGGGTTGCCCTCAAAATCCCTCAATATATACAGGAGGAAGGGGATAGGAGGCAGCCTTGGCCCCTACTCCAAGGAGGTTCGGCCGAAGCAACAAGGGAGGAATCCACCTCCCACAAGGGAGGTGGAATCCTATTAGGACTCCTTCCTAATTTGGCCCTTTTTGCCTTTTCCTTTATCCTCTTCGCATGGGCCATTAGTGGCTGGCTTGCCCAGCCCACTAGGGGCTGGTGCACCACCTCTAAGGCCCATGTGCCCCCTCTGAGTGGGTGGACCCCTCCCGATGGTCCCCCGGAACCCATTCGTCACTCCCGGTACACTGCCGGAAATGCCCGAAACTTTTCCGGAGACTAAAACGGGACTTCCTATATATCAATCTTTACCTCTGGAACATTCTGGAGCTCCTTGTGACATCCAGGATCTCATCCGGGATTCCGAACAACCTTCGGTCACCACCATACATAACTCTACTATACCGAAACGTCACCAAACCTGAAGTGTGCAGAACCTGCGGGTTCGAGAACTATGTAGACATGACCGAGACACCTCTACGGTCAATAACCAATAGCGGGACCTGGATGCCCATATTGGTTCCTACATATTTTACGAAGATCTTTATCGGTTGAACCTCTATGTCAAGGATTCAGTTAATCCCGTATGCTGTTCCCTTTGTTCTTCGGTATGTTACTTGCCCGAGATTCGATCGTCGGTATCTCAATACCTAGTTCAATCTCGTTACCGGCAAGTCTCTTTACTTGTTCCGTAATACGAGATCCCATGGCTAACACTTTAGTCACATTGCTTGCAAGGCTTGTTGTGATGTTGTATTACCGAGTGGGCCCTGAAATACCTCTCCGTCACACGTAGTAACAAATCCCAGTCTTGATCCATGCCAACCCAACAGATACCCTCGGAGATACCTGTAGAGCACCTTTATAGTCACCCGGTTACGTTGCGACGTTTGATACACACAAAGTACTCCGCCGGTGTCAGTGAGTTGCATGATCTCATGGTCATAGGAACATATACTTGACATGCTATGTTTATAGTTTGCGTCTTGTCCATCACATCATTCTCCTAATGATGTGATCCCGTTATCAAATGACAACTCTTGTCCATGACTAAGAAACCATAGCCATCTTTGATCAACGAGCTAGTCCAATAGAGGCTTACTAGGGACACATTGTTGTCTATGTACCCACGCATGTATTTACGTTTCCAGTCAATACAATTATAGCATGGATAATAAATGATTATCATGAACAAGGAAATATAATAATAACCAATTTATTATTGCCTCTAGGGCATATTTCCAACATTTGCTCCCCGAACCATGAACCTTCATAGATGATGGTTCAGTATATTAGGAGTGTGTATGACGATATTAGCCAAACCTCCTACAATATTAACCACATCGGATTGAGGCCCTGCCAAGGCACCACACACGGTATCATGTTTTTGAGGCACGTTTTCCATTTTTTTAGAGTTAAAAAACCAACAAACGATACATAAATGTTTGCCTCTGTCCACACATATCATTTTAATTTCTATTAATTTTCTGTAAAATAGATGAAATGTTATTCAATGACATAATTCTGATTTTTAGAACCCTTTAAAAAAAATCATGCATAGATTGTCCGAAATTGAATAGTAAGCACAAAAGGGCTAAAAATGCACATAAAAGCCTAAATATAGTAAAGGAGCCCGAAAAAATGTAAATTTTCGACACAGTGCATTGTACTGGGTATAATGATCGTAGAAAATAAACCAAGTTGAAAGGACCAAGCAAATATGGGTTCCCCTTTCAAAACATGGTGATTTCGCTCCCCGAACCATGAAGCTTCACAAGTGATGGTTTGATATATGAAGAGTGTGTATGACGACATTAGCCAAACCTCCTGAAATATTTACCACATCATATTGAGGCCCTGTCAAGGCACCACACAAGGTATCATGTTTTAGGCATGTTTTCCATTTTTTGAGTGTTAAAAAACCAATAAACGACACATAAATGGTTGCCTCTGTCCACACATATCATTTTAATTTCTATTAATTTCCTGTAAAATAGATGAAATGTTATTAAATGACATAATTCTGATTTTTAGAACCCTTTTTTTACAAAAACAAATCATGCATAGATTGTCCGAAATTGAATTATAAGCACAAAAGGGCTAAAAATGCACATAAAAGCTTAAACATAGTAAGCGAGCCCGAAAAAATGTAAATTTGGACACGTTGCATTGTAGTGCGTATGATGATCGTAGAAAATAAATCAAGTTGAAAGGACCAAGGAAATATGGGTTCCCCTTTCAAAACATGGTGATTTCGCTCCCCGAACCATGAACCTTCATATGTGATGGTTCGGTATATGAAAAGTGTGTATGACGACATTAACCAAACCCCCTCAAATATTTACCACATCATATTGAGGCCCTGCCAAGGCACCATACAAGGTATCATGTTTTTCAGGCATGTTTTCCATTTTTCTAGAGTTAAAAAACCAATAAACGACACATATATGGTTGCCTCTGTCCACACATATCATTTGAATTTCTATTAATTTCCTGTAAAATAGATGAAATGTTATTCAGTGACACAATTACGATTTTTAGAATCCTTTTTTACAAAAAAAATTCATGCATAGATTGCCCGAAATTGAATTATAAGCACAAAAGGCCTAAGAAATGCACATAAAAGCCTAAATATAGTAAACACGGCCGAAAAGATGTAAATGTTGGACACATTGCATTGTAGTGTGTATGATGATCGTAGAAAGTAAATCAAGTTGAAAGGATCAAGGAAATATGGGTTCCCATTTCACAACATGGTGATTTTGCTCCCCGAACCAGGAACCTTTATAGGTGATAGTTCGATATATGAAGAGTGTGTATGATGACATTTGCTAAACCTCCTCAAATATTTATGACATCATATTGAGGCCCTGCCAAGGCACCACACAAGGTATCAATGTTTTGAGGCATGTTTTCAATTTTTCTAGAGTTAAAAACCCAATAGACGACACATAAATGGTTGCCTCTGTCCACACATATCATTTTAAGCAATGACATAATTCTTATTTTTACCATTTTTACAAAAAAACATTCATGCATAGATTGTCCGAAATTGTATTATAAGCACAAAAGGCGTAAAAATGCACATAAACGCCTTAATATAGTAAACGAGCCCGAAATAATGTAAATTTTGAACACGATGCATTTTAGTGGGTATGAGGATCGTAGAAAATAAATCAAGTTGAAAGGACCAAGGAAATATGGGTTCCCCTTTCAAAACATGGTGATTTCGCTCCCCGAACCATGAACCTTCATAGGTGATGGTTCGATATATGAAGAGTGTGTATGAAGACATTAGCCAAACCTCCTCAAGTATTTACCACATCATATTGAGGCCCTGCCAAGGCAGCACACAAGGTATCTTGTTTTTTAGGCATGTTTTCCATTTTTCCAGAGTTAAAAAACCAATAAACGACACATATATGGTTGCCTCTTGTAGGGATCGATAGAAGAGACGTCTAGACGGGGGGGGGGGGGGTGAATAGACTACCTGCAAGAATCAAAACCTAACCTTTTCCCAAGTTAATTGGTGGGCAGTTTTAGCAATTATAACAAGTCTAATGTACCCTACACATGCTAGTCAACAAGTATGGCAGTGGAAATTAAGACAAACACATGTAAGAGAGAATAGAGATAGGAAGATCAAACGCAATTTGGAGAAGCAAGGATTTTTCCCGTGGTTCCGATAGGTGGCGCTATCGTACATCCATGTTTATGGAGTCTTCAACCCACGGAGGGTAACGGTCGCGAGATTCCACGGAGGGCTCCACCCATAAGGGTCCACGAAGTAGCAACCTTGACTATTCCACAACGGCTTCCGTCCACGAAGGACCAGCCTCACTATGGGTAGATCTTCACGAAGTAGGCGATCTCCTTCCTCGTACAAACTTCTTGGTTTAACTCCACAAGACGAAGTAGGAGGCTCCCAAGAAACACCTAACCAATCTAGGAGGCACCACCCTCCAAAAGGTAATAGGCTTGATAGTGATGATGAACTCCTTGCTCTTGTGCTTCAAGATGATAGACTCCTCAACACTCAATCACTCTCTCACAGATTTGGCTTGGTGGAAGGGATTGATTGGGTGGAAAGCAACTTGGGGAGGCTAGAAGTCAAGATCCATATGGTTGGAGTGGATGATCTTGATCTCAACACAAGGGTAGGTGGTTCTCTCTCAGAATTTCTGATATGGGAAGTGGGGAACAATTCTTAGTGCTTCTCTTTCGAGTGAGAGGTGGTGGAGGGGTATATATAGGAATCTCCAAAAATCCAACCGTTACACCATTATTGAGCAACTCGGTGAAACCGAAGTGAAAACTCAGTCGTACCGATTTGTTCAAAATGTGGCAACTTTAGGAATCTCGGTGAGACCGATATATGATTCTCGGTGGTACCGATATGAGTGGCGTGGGCAGTTTCCAAACTCGGTGAGACCTATTCACAATTCTTGAAATTTCCGATTCTTCTGAAACAGCTAACAGAAGGTTGGTCACTGGAACTCGGTGGCACCGATGCAAAACTTGGTAGTACCGAGAAGGGTTTGTGGCTAGGGTTTCTGTCTAGGGTTTAAACTCGGTGTAGCCCATATGGAAGTTGGTAGCACCGATTTTGAGTGGAAGGGTTTTAGACAGAATCTTTGTGGGAGAGCTTGTGGGTGTTTGTGGTCACTAGCACTTGTGCACGTAGAGTAATTTTTTCACCAACAATACCTTACCCCCTTTTAATAGTATTGGCTTTCCTATGGACTCAAAGTGATTTCTCATAAAGTAAAATGTAGAGTCTTCTAGCTTGAAGCTTTTCCAATCCATTGCTTGCATCTTGGGGTATCTCCTCACAATCCTTTTGCCAACACTCTCTGTGGACTAATCCTCAAATGAACTTGGTGGAAATATTAGTCCAAGAGACAATGTATGTTGTCATGAATTATCAAAACCACCAAGGGAGCATATGTGCTTTCAATCTCCCCCTTTTTGGTAATTGATGACAACATACAATCAAAGCTTCAAATAAACATATGCATAGATAAAATGAAGACTTTGAGAGACACATGACTAAAACTTGCTCTCCCTAACTATGTGCAATCCTTTTGAGGATAGTTGCTTTGGAATGCATGGACACACATATAGTAGAAGGGATATGATGAGTCATGTATATTTTGGCTATATGCATCAAATATATATGAATGAGTTGTGTCCTTGTTCAAGACTTCACTCTTGCAAACAGCATGTGCAAGAAGCAAGAGATCATCTTGATCAAGGATATGATGCATATACTTACCTTGAGTTCTTGAGCAGTCTAGTAGTAGAAGCACTCTTGAGAAAACATTGTTAGGAAACACAAGAGTATTCTACAAAATAAGAAAAACAATAGAACTCAATAGTACCAAGATGTGGAGAACGTATAGAAGATAGTATTCCTTAAGGTTGATATGTCTCCAAGATCATTTAGAACTTTCTCCCCTAGATGTGAAATAGTAGGTCATCCTCTCCCCCTGAATCTTAGCATGTATATATTGGGATTGGATAGGGTGAGACAAGTCTAACATGAGAATAACAGATAAGAGTATTAAATTAGAATAAGGTTAGGCATGTGCTCTCTTCTTTGGGAAACAACGAAATTTCTCCCCCTACTTTGGTATTCTCCCCTTGTCTATGTAAGCATAAGCTTTGATATTATCCCCCTTGATTGTATCTCCCCCTTTGCATTGAAGCATGTATCTACCCCTTTAGCATTTTGAAGCTTTGGTATTTCTCCCCCTTTGGCATTAATTGCCAAAAAGGTCCATACACAGGGTCAGACACAGGGATCATGGAGTCAGAAGGGATCCTTGAGAACAAGGGTCATAGAATGTAGGGTTCACAGAAAAGAATGAGGATCATAGAGAGTATTAAGAACTGAAGGATCATAGAGAATAATTTCTCCCTCTTTCATTGATCTGAGAGCTTGTGAGACTTCTCCTCCTTTGAGTTAGGGATCATAGAATAAAGTTTCTCCCTCTCTTTTTTGTAATATATATATCAAAGGGATCACTGAAGAAATAAGGATTTGCTAATATGAACACAAATCATAGAAGAAATCAAATCGGTGGCTCCGAGACAAACGGGTCGGTGGAATCGAATTGTGGTCATGCAACTTATCTGCTAAATCGGTGAAACCAAGTGGTTTGAGTCGGAGGCTCCGAGGAGTAAACAGAAACTTGGCAATGAGTTTTGCAAACTTGTAATAAAATGTCAAAAATATCTGGAAAGGAAATAAAAAAGACTTTTTACAAAGAAATATCAACTAGAGAAGATTTGAGTGGTTCCAAGAAATCTTGCAAATAATGAATGAACCAAACAAGATACTTAATCTAGATGATGGGCGGTGACTAGGCCACCTATATTAGAGTATATTGACTTAAGGAGTCAAGCAAGAATACTTGATCATAGGTCATACTCATCGTTAAGCTCAAAATGGGGTTACCATTTTCCGATTAAGCATTTTAATGTTTTCATATCAATTGAGTTGCTTTATCTCATGACTTGGAGTCAAGCTTTTTCAAGGATATGAGTACATACCTTTGGGTGATATTGATGACGTACCGTGTAGAAGAACTTGTTGTGGATGCTCAATGTTGATGAAGATCATCTTGAGTTGGGAGTAATCCTTGTTTGTTTTGGTTCTCTTTTCACCTACATGGGTTAGTCACGCAAGGAATAACAAGATATATCCATTTGACATGATATCAATTGAGAATTAGCAATGTGATCACATAAAATATATGTCAAGGATATGGTTGAGTTGTCTTCTTCCTTCCATCAACGAGAAGGGTTGTGGATACTTGGTCATGACAAGATTGCTTATGATTTGAGTTGTTGGCAATCTTGTGGAATGAAGTTCTTCCAAGTACCTACAAAAGATTAGTTGCAATACAAGGGAGCATATATTTCCATGGTATAAGATAACATGTCAAGTGTATCATGGAAGTATAATGTAAGCTCATGCCCTTGCATGCAACCGAGTGAGTCTAGCTGAAGTTTGAAGCATCAAGAATGTTAAACTCACTCCTCAAGTGACAAAACACTTTCTCATCAAGTGGCTTCATAAAGATATCAGCCAATTGTTTCTCAGTACGAACATGCTTGAGATTGATATCTCCTTTGGCAACATGATCACGAATGAAATGATGTCTAACCTAAATATGCTTAGTTCGAGAATGTTGCATGGGATTATGGGCAATTTTGATTGCGCTCTCATTGTCACATAACAATGGTATATGTCTCACATGTATGCCATAGTCCTTAAGAGTTTGATTTATCCATAGCAATTGAGCACAACATGATCCAGCGGCAATGTATTCCGCTTCGGAAGTAGATAGAGATACCGAGTTTTGTTTCTTGGAGGACCAAGACACAAGAGATCTACCAAGAAATTGATAAGTACATGAAGTGGATTTTCTATCAACCTTGTCTCCGGCATAGTCTGAGTCGGAATAGTCAACAAGATTAAAAGAAGATCCCTTGGGATACCATATGCCAAAGTTTGGTGTATGTATCAAGTATCTCACAATTCTTTTCACGGCCTTAAGATGACACTCTTTAGGAGCAGCTTGATATCTAGCGCACATGCATACACTAAGCATAATGTCGGGACGGGAGGCACATAGATATAACAATGAACCAATCATAGATCGATAAACCTTTTGATCAACCGGTTCGTCCTCCTTGGTAAGATCAACATGTCCACTAGTAGGCATAGGAGTTTTCATACCATTACACTCTTGCATGTTGAACTTCTTGATCAAGTCCTTGGTATACTTGGTTTGAGAGATGAAGGTTCCTTCTCTCGTTTGCTTGATTTGCAAACCAAGGAAAATTTTCAGCTCACACATCATGGACATCTCATACTTCTCGGACATCAACCTTCCAAAATTTTCACTAAATTGTGGGTTAGTAGATCCAAAGATAATATCATCCACATAGATTTGGCACAAAAATAATTCACCATTAACTCTCTTAGTGAATAAGGTTCCATCAATTTTACGAATTTCAAAACCTTTTCAATGAGAAACTTCGTTAAGCATTTATACCAAGCACGTGGGGCTTGCTTAAGACCACAAAGAGCTTTACGAAGCTTGTAGACATGATTAGGTTTCTTAGGATTCACAAAACCAAGGGCTTGCTTAACATAGACCTCTTCTTCAATCTCACCATTTAAGAATGCACTTTTAATATCAATTTGATAAAGCGTGATATCATGGTGATTAGCATAAGCAAGAAGAATGTGGATAGCTTCAAGTCTAGCAACGGGTGCATAGGCCTCACCGTAGTCCATCCCTTCGACTTAGTTGTAGCCTTGAGCCACGAGACGCGCCATGTTGCGTATGACTTGACCGTCTTCATCTTGTTTGTTTCGAAACACCCATTTGGTTCCGATGATGTTTTGCTCGTCCTTGGGCTTCTCCACAAGTATCCACACTTCGTTCCTCTCGAAGTTGTGTAGCTCCTCGTTTATAGCATTCACCCAATTCGGATCCTGAAGAGCTTCTTCTACCTTCAAGGGATCAATGCTAGATATGAATGAATAATGCTCACAAAAGTTAGCTAGTCGAGTTTTAGAGCAAGTTATCCACCCGGTTTGTATGTCACCGAAGATTTGATTCAAAGGATGGTTTTTGTCCACTCTTGCTCGAACTCGGGGTAGCTTTTGCTTGTTGGATGGTGGAGCTTCTTCATCATCATCTTCTTCTTCATCGTTGTTGAAGGTGTCATTGCCTTGAGGTGGTGGTGAAGGTGGTTGTGGTGGATCATCATGATGAGCTTCTTCCTCCTCTTCATCTTGTCGTGTACCGCTTGTGGATGCCTCCATGTCGTGTTGAGGTTTGCCTTGACGCGAAGTAGGGGCTTCCACTTGAGTTGATGAGGTACTTTCCTTCACCTCCATGGGACGAATCTTGCCGATGGACAAGTCTTGGATAGGTTCCAAAGGTTCCTTATCTCCTACATCATTTAGCAATTGTTCGACTTGCGAACCATTAGATTCATTGTGACAGCCTGATTTTTGACAACTTTTTCTTTTCAAAATCTTTTGGGTTTTATTTGCAAACCTGGTTGATTTTCAACCTTTTCAACTGATTTTGATCTGTGAGTCTTTGAATCTTTTCCCAAACAACCCAAAACTCTCCTCATCTTGCCAAAACCCTTCTGCATATCTCCTGGATCAATTTCCAATATTTTATCTTTTCCAATAAACCCCTTTTCTTCATTTGGGAAATTATGTCACCACTATGCGTTGTGAAGCAACCTATAGTTTGGATGATCAATAAATTCCCAAACTTGTTCCACATCTTCTCATCATCATATGATTCTATAATCTCCAAAAATATTCCATTGCCCAATGCAAAGTTTGGGCCAGAATAATTATTTCATTTCTGGTCAGAATTTGTGCATTGTGAAGCAACCTCATTTTTCCTATCTCAGAAAATTCTCAATAAATTCTCCAAGCTCCTAGGGATCCTATATAACCACAATATCCAAAAACATCATCTGGTCCAGTACAAATTTTGAGCGGCACAACTCTGACAAGATTCTGCTTACTTAAGAACTTTGTCAAGGAAGTACCAGCTAGGGGTGCACAATTGATCCACAAATTTTATGGCATGTGTGCACTACCAAATAACTTCCCTCCACCAAGTTTCATCATTAGCAGAGCATCCATGTGAGTGCCACAAGCTCATTTGCTTTCTGGACCAGAATTGTGGTTTTCAAAGGATCTATGCTCAAATATTTCTTAATCTATCTCAAACTTTGCTAGTCTGTAGTCCTTCCAACCTAGATGACACTAGACATCTCCTCTGGCTCCATCCCTATCTCATTTCCCCTCCAGAATCTCCTCAAGATTGCTGGCAGAAGCTGTAGCTGAGGCTACACTTCACAGAAGGGTGAACCTGGTCGAGTTAGTGACCTAGGGAGGCTGAGTGAACAAAGGTCGACACTATGGACAAGGTGAGCCAGGCGTGCGTGTTCTCATGGTGGCCGCAACCGTGGTGAGCACGGCACTGGCATGCCAGTGCGCGCGCTCTGCACGGCGCCAGAACCGGATGAGCTCGCCCGAGCCGTCCCTCGTTGCTCCCCCTTGTCCCTTGGTCCCGACATCGCTTCAGCCAGCCGCGTGGCTCCTCTCGAACCCTCCTGGTCGCCGGAGAAGGCCACCGCCGCTCCCGGCCAAGCTCCGCCATGGGCGCAACAGTGAGCTTCGGCCACTGTGGTCGTCCGCAAGCCATTGATGGCGCCGGACCCGTCCCGTCGCTCCTCTGCCCTCCTCCATCACCTCAATCCACGCCGCGACGGCCAGCTAGCCGTCCTTGCTCCAGTGGCGTGCCCGAGCCTTGCCGCTTCGGGAGAGCTCGGCCGCCATCGTCTTCCGCCTATATAAAGCCCCGCTCAGCCCCTCCTAGCTCCTCACCCCTCCTCGCCACCTCTGAATCGACCCTAGAGCACTCCAGCAAGAGCCGGGAGCTCGTCTCCCTCGACTCCGGTGAAGGCTCCGCCGCCTGAATCCTCTCTATAGCCAGCCCCCTCCAGCCCCGTTCCAGCCCTCCTGAGCCAGCCATCGAGCTCAGTAGATCCCCCTGGTCTCCCTCGACCCTTTGCCCAGCCCAATCCCCGTCGGAATCTCCATCGCCGGCGACCACCGTGAGCTCCACCCGCCGGAGAGGAAGGGGGCGACGTCGTCCGTCCATCTCCGGAGGAGCTGCGAGTACGTGTGTGCTCGCTATCGAGTGCCCGTTCCATCCCCGCAATCGCCTGACCTCGCCACCGTCTCTAACGCCGGTGAGTGTCGCCGGTGAGCTGCCGCTCCTCTCTGCCTTCCTCTCCCTCTGTTTTAAACCAGACAGGCCGCACCTGTCAGCGACCTCGCTCGCGCCCGAAGCGGTATGAGTGGAGGTGTATTCTAAGAATAGGCCTTCGACGTGGCCGCTGGAAGGTTTTCTGGTTTTTTTGTTTTTCATTTATTTAATTCCAGATTTTGACCAAACTTTGACCCTAAATAACTTTTAATCTACAAACCCAATTCAGTTGATTCTTTTTGCATTGTGTTGGTACTGAGCCCTTTTATTTTCTGACAAATTTTGGTATTTTTCCAATACTCACCGAATTGTTGGTGAACAAAAAAGCATTATGGACATTTTCCTTTGCACTTTAAAAATATTTTCAGAAGGAGATTGTGGTGCATTTGAAGACCAAGAGTGTTTGAACAACCCAACTGAGCAAGGCAAGCCATGATACCCATTTTATGTAGCATTTCCATAGCATTGCATAATTTCATGCATTATGCCTATTTATTTGTTATCGGTTAATTTATAGTAAATCAATTAAATGCCTAGTTGCTTATTGTGATAACCACTATTTCGCTAAGTAACTTAGTGGTTGATCTTGAGTCACCTGTCCGGGCTTACCCGTGCAACCACATTTGCCGGTATGGGACGGCCTTGACTTGGCCTGACAACGTGATCTTTCACCGGTACCTCCAAAGAGGGAGTGTTATGCGCGCGTGCTACCCTGATCAGGTAGGCGGCGATAATCCTGTGAGCCCAGTTGTTGTTTGTTTGTGCCGGCGTCCCCGTTTGGGACAGTTTTGTTTGGCCACGACGGTGGCAGGTGTCATGAGGACACAAGTGTCATGGGGACACAGGGGCCACCTAGGGCAGGCCTCCGGGGGAGGATGAATGCCGGAGGTACGATGGGAGAGTCACGGGTCAGGCAGGTTTCGTTGAAGTAACGCTGGTCCACCCGAAGGGGATCGCGAGGCCAGGTGCTTCATGGTGTCGGTAAAGTGCGCAACCTCCGCAGAGTGAAAAATCTATTCGAATAGCCGCGTCCACGGTATTGGATAGCCCGTCCAGACCTCAGTAGATGGTCAACTGTATCAATGTTAGTAATGATGGAAGAACTCTTCGTATGGTCGGAAGTACTCGATGGCTTATGAGTATTCCGAGGGTTGTGGGACAACCCGATTGAGAGTAAGTTAATGACCGGTGCAGTAAGTGAATTGCTTAAGTATTTAACATGTGATTGCCATGCTATTGTTTGCTGCATTACTTGGTTGTCGTGAGCTTGCGAGTACATTCAAAGTACTCACCTGGCGTATCATGCCAGATGCAGGAGAAGCCAAGGACGGAGGTCCTGATGATTCGTGTCCACAGCAGTGTCCCTGTGGATGGAGTTGCCGCTATGATCCGCTACGCCATAGTAGTACTTAGTAGTTCCGAGGCCCTGCTATGTTCCATAAATAATGGGGATACTGTCATAGCACCGAGGGTGCCTTTGGCCTCGTTATCACTGTAAAATATGAGCTTGTACCCATCAGCTATCAATAAAGTTAGTTCTGTTCTATACCAAGTTGTTTCTTGTTTCCAGAAGACATGATCTCTGGGTTGGAAACATTGGTAATCCGGTTCTCTGAGCCGGGGTGCCACAACGCTTGGTATCAGAGCCGTGCTAACTGTAGGACACCCTAGTTAGCCTGCACTAGAATCGCGATTAGTATAGGACGTTGAGTGTGCATATTGTTTGTTGCGTTTGATTGTCGCATGGCATGCATCATGATTCATTGTTTTACTAACCATGGCATTGTGGGTGTAGATGGCACCAGTTCCATACCACTACCATTTTGAGCCTGCACCATCCACCTTTCCAGTACTGCTCCAGAGAGTCTGGCTTCGACTGTACCCCCACGGCGAAGATCCAGTGTACCAGGTGTTTCGGGAGCAGCTTGCTGAGTCAGTCTATGAGTACCACACAGAGGCTTTTCTGATCGCGAGCTCGGACCTTGGTAGCTACTCTCGCTCTACCAAGGGCGGAACGGCTTCCACCCCGGAGTTGGCGATCCAGTTTGCTGCGATGGAGGCTCTCACTGACCTGCGCTTCCACGAGGTCGAGATGCAGACTGATCCAGGTTTCTTCCACTATCCCACCCTGTCACCTATGATAGGGCGAGTCCTTTTTGCGCCAATTGACCCGGCGTGTGACCATACGACTTCTGTTCTGGCTCGTTATCTGAACGCCAGTTATCGCACGATCATATCCTTGGCTGAGGAGCTGTCTTGTGTCCAGGAGGCACTTGCAGCTGTGGCCCCAGTTCCACCTCCACCTCAGCCTATCTTTCCACCTATATATCCACCACCAGTTCCACCTCCACCCAGGTTTGAGGCTCCTTCTAGCTCTACGGTGCCGCCAGGCTTTCCGTCTGGTAGCCGCCGTGAGACCCCGGCAGAATGGGCCTCACTCCTAGCCACTCCAGCTGCTTTGATGCTGCGGCGTCATGCTCCTTCTACCCCGGAAGGAGAACCGTCCCAGCAAGGTCGTCGTGTTTCCTTTGATCCGGAGGATGAGATCCATATCATCAGTTCTGACTCCGACTCAGGCTCAGATGACGAGGAGTCTTCAGTCTGCCAGTGTTCGTGCCATCCGCGCCACTAGAGTAGAGGCTTGAGTTATTATGCATGCATCTTTGCATATGTCAACTGCCGTATGAGCAGTCTAGCATGATATTTCCCTACTAGCTTGCCATGTATGATGTTGGGTTATCTTGTATAATTATGTTGTTTTCTTTATTTGCTTTTTCTTTCGCGTATTTTCTTTCTGGTGTCGTACCCCTGTGTTTCCCTTATGGATGTTGCTCATCGATTCGGTATTTGGCAATGGGAACAAATTTAGGATGAAGGGAAGTTGTAGCCAAGGCGGTGATGGAACCCCCGTTCGTCGATCCGCCAGACAAGCAGGACAACCACCAGAAGATTTACCACCCCCACCGCCTCAAACACCGACCACTGATCAGATTATGGGAATGTTTGAGGAGAAGAGAAACCAGGACCTTATGGAATTTCTGAAAAGCATGCAGACCATGGTGGGTCAGAACCACAACCACAATGGAACACATTCTAGATTGTCCGACTTCCAGCTCACCAAACCGCCCAATTTTGGTCAAGCTGTGGACCCGATAGAAGCGGATGATTGGCTAAGGACTATAGAAAAGAAGTTGGAAATCGCCCGTTGCGAAGAGTCCGACAAGGTTCCTTTTGCTACCCACTACCTGGAAGGGCCAGCAGCTATCTGGTGGGACAATACAAAGGCAACATGGTCTTCTAAAGAAGAAATCTCCTGGGAGAAATTTAAGGAGTTATTCCGCAAATACCACATTCCTACTGGCATAATGAAGGTGAAGCAGAGGGAGTTCCTCGCTCTGACACAAGGAAATATGTCGGTAGCAGAGTACCTAAACAAGTTCAACAATCTGTCCCGGTACTCTACCTATGATGTGGCCACCGAGGAAAGAAAGATAGATCGGTTCCTGGGAGGACTAAATCACGCCCTCCGTTGTCAGCTTTGCATGCTAGATTTTCCGGATTTCCAAACTCTGGTAAACAAGGCCTTTATAGCCGAACGGGAACATAAGTCCGGATATGACAACCACAAGAGGAAGTTTGAACCCAAGAAGGACAACCGTGAGCAGGTCACGCAGAAGCCACGCATCTGGCAGCCAGGCTCATCTGAATATAAGCCCACCTGGAGTAGTGGCAATAACAACAACAAGACCATGAGCCAGACCAAGACCTTCGGCAAGCAACTAGTGCTAGAGGATTGCCGCCGCAACAACACCTGTTTCACTTGCGGCTAGAGCGGACACTACTCCTAACAGTGCCCCGCCAACCACGGGAAGCCATCTTCCGATGTCAAGCCGCAGGTCAACTCTATTGGACGCCGCCCCAATCATAACTGCAGCCACGGACGCTGAGGAAGTCTGCGAAGCTCCAAAAGTAGTCCTTGGTATGTTTTCTGTTAACAACATACCTGCAGTAATTTGATTCGATTCTGGGGCTTCCCATTCGTTTATTTCGCGGAGTTTTGCCACCTTGCACAAATTTTTCCCTTCGCTCCTGGACAAAATCATGGTGGTACAATCCCCTGGCTCCCTGCTCAAAACAAATCTGATATATAGAGATCTGGAAATCTCGATACATGGAATTAAATTTCCAGCTGCACTCATTGCCATTGAATCCTCGGGATTGGACGTAATACTGGGAATGGACTGGTTGACACCACATCAGGTGTGTATCAATTGTGCCACCAGGACAGTGACACTAGTTAACCCAGCAGGACAAACAGTCCAATTCCTTGCCAGCAAGATGATGTCGAAGAACGGAATGGCATACCAAACTACCGCCACCGATATGAACTTAATTCCAGTAGTTTGTGAATTTCCAGACGTATTTCCTGAGGAACTACCAGGAATGCCACCCGACCGGGAACTGGAGTTTGCAATTGAAGTGGTTCCCGGCACTGCTCCAATTTACAGGAAATACTATCGTATGCCAGGTCCAGAGTTGGCAGAGTTGAAGAAGCAGTTGGATGAATTGTTGCAAAAAGGGTACATTCGCCCAAGCATCTCTCCATGGGGATCACCAGTGCTGTTTGTCAAGAAGAAGGATGGGAGTCTACGAATGTGCGTAGACTATCGTCAGCTGAATGAGGTCACTATCAAGAATAAGTACCCGCTCCCTCGCATTGATGATCTATTTGGCTAACTAAATGCAGCACGGGTATTCTCCAAAATTGACCTCCGAACCGGATATCATCAGCTAAAAATCCGAAAAGAGGATATACCCAAGACATCGTTCACCACCCGATATGGCCTGTATGAGTTTACAGTCATGTCATTTGGACTGACGAATGCTCCAGCCTACTTCATGAGCATGATGAACAAAGTCTTCATGGACTTTTTGGACAAGTTTGTGGTGGTGTTCATCGATGATATCCTGATATATTCCAAGGATGAAGAAGAGCACAAACAACACCTCCGTGCTGTCCTAGTAAGGTTAAGAGCTCATCGTCTATATGCCAAATTCAGTAAATGCGAATTTTGGCTAAAAGAGGTGGGATTTCTGGGGCACATTCTGTCAAAACAAGGAGTAGCCGTCGACCCCAGCAAAGTAACTGCAGTGCTGAATTGGAAGACACCAGCCACGGTGACCGAAGTCCGTAGCTTCCTGGGATTGGCAGGCTACTACCGTCGTTTCATAGAAGGCTTCTCCAAGATAGCTAAGCCACTGACAGAATTGCTAAAGAAAAATCAAAGGTTTGCTTGGACGATGGAGTGTGATAGCAGCTTTCTAGAGCTAAAGACAAGGCTAACGACGACACCTGTCTTAGTCCTTCCAGACATCCACAAGAGCTTTGACATATACTGCGATGCTTCCAGACGAGGAATCGGCTGCGTATTGATGCAAGAAGGAAAGGTTGTAGTGTATGCATCCAGACAGCTACGCCCTCATGAGGAGAACTACCCCACGCATGATTTGGAATTGGCAGCCGTGATTCATGCCCTGAAGATTTGGAGGCATTACCTCATTGGACAACGTTGTGAAATATACACAGACCATAAGAGTCTCAAGTATATTTTCACTCAACCAGACCTGAATCTCAGGCAGCGAAGATGGCTTGAATTAGTCAAGGACTATGACATTGGAATAAACTATCATCCGGGAAAGGCTAATGTGGTCACTGATGCCCTCAGCAGAAAATAGGGCACAGTGAATGCACTAATGGGAAGTCTCCATCCAAGGTTACAAGAAGAATTTGCTGAGCTCAACATGGTGCTATGCGGCCCAATTACCCCGGATACTTTGGAAATTACTCCAACGCTTATGGAAGAAATCAGAAAGGCCCAAGAGCTAGATGAAGGAATAAAAGAGATCAAGGAGCTGATTCCGAAAGGGAAGGCCAAATCCTTCCGCGTGGATGATCAGGGCACCCTATGGTTTGAGAAACGGATATGCGTGCCTGACCAGAACAACCTGAGGCAGCAAATACTCAGGGAAGCTCATGAGTCTGCATACTCTATCCACCCGGGAGGCACAAAGATGCATCAGGATCTGAGAGAGACATTTTGGTGGCCAGGAATGCGAAGAGATATAGCATATTATGTCGCCTGCTGTGATATCTGCAACAAGGTCAAGGAAGAACACCAGAAACCCGCTGGGCTACTGCAACCTTTACCGGTTCCCCAGTGGAAGTGGGACGACATATGTATGGACTTTATTGTTGGACTACCCAAGTCAACAAGAGGCAACGATGCTATTTGGGTCATTGTGGACATACTCACGAAAGTGGCTCACTTTATTCTGGTAAAAACCACTTTCAACGCAAATCAGCTGGCACGGCTCTACATGTCCCGGATAGTCAGCCTCCATGGAGTACCCAAGTCCATCACCTCAGACAGGGGTTCCCTATTCACCTCCGCATTTTGGTTGCGATTGCACCAAGCTTTGGGAACTATGCTAAAGCATAGCACGGCGTACCATCCGCAGACAGATGGACAGACCGAAAGAGTTAACAAAATACTGGAGGATATGCTTCGGTCCTGTGCTCTTACCCATGGACCCAAATGGGAAGACAGCCTACCCTATGCGGAATTCTCCTATAACAACAACTATCAGTCAAGCTTGAAGATGTCACCGTTTGAGGCACTCTATGGGCGGAAGTGCCGCACCCCCTTAAATTGGTCCCAGACAGGAGATAGCCGTATCTTCGGCACGGACTTGATGCTCGAGGCTGAGAGATGGGTCAAGGACATTCAGGAGCGTCTTCGAGCAGCCAAGTCCCGACAAAAGAGCTACTATGACCCAAAGCACCGAGAAGTGACCTTTGAGCCCGGAGAATATGCTTACCTGCGAGTAACCCCCATGAAGGGAATAAAGAGGTTTCATACCCGGGGAAAACTTGCACAAAGATATATCGGTCCCTTTCCAGTGGTTGCTAGAAGAGGCAGAGTGGCATATCAGTTGGAATTACCACCAGAGTTATCAGATGTGCACGATGTCTTCCACATAT
This sequence comes from Elymus sibiricus, assembly GCA_039707655.1. Lineage (NCBI taxonomy): Eukaryota > Viridiplantae > Streptophyta > Magnoliopsida > Poales > Poaceae > Elymus > Elymus sibiricus. The sequence continues at coordinate 194,495,302 of CM077663.1, read as the reverse complement.
CACAGCTAAGGAAGTGCATTGCACCACCAATCAAACAAGCGGATATGAGTGAGCTAGAACTGGCTAAGGATCTGACCTATGAAGAGAAGCCTGTCGGAATCCTAGATGAAATGGAAAGAACTACCAGGAGTAAAGTGATCCGGTTTTACAAGGTGCTATGGGAGCACTATACTGAGGAAGAGGCTACATGGGAAAGAGAAGACTTCCTCAGATCTGCATACCCGTAGTTGTTCCCTGAGCAACCGAATCTTGAGGACGAGATTCATCCTAAGGGGGGTAGGTTTGTGACACCCTGATTTTTGACAACTTTTTCTTTTCAAAATCTTTTGGGTTTTATTTGCAAACCAGGTTGATTTTCAACCTTTTCAACTGATTTGGATCTATGAGTCTTTGAATCTTTTCCCAAACAACCCAAAACTCTCCTCATCTTGCCAAAACCCTTCTGCATATCTCCTGGATCAATTTCCAATATTTTATCTTTTCCAATAAACCCCTTTTCTTCATTTGGGAAATTATGTCACCACTATGGGTTGTGAAGCAACCTATAGTTTGGATGATCAATAAATTCCCAAACTTGTTCCACATCTTCTCATCATCATATGATTCTATAATCTCCAAAAATATTCCATTGCCTATGCAATGTTTGAGCCAGAATAATTATTTCATTTCTGGTCAGAATTTGTGCATTGTGAAGCAACCTCATTTTTCCTATCTCATAAAATTGTCAATAAATTCCCCAAGCTACTAGGGATCCTATATAACCACAATATCCAAAAACATCATCTGGTCCAGTACAAATTTTGAGTAGCACAACTCTGACAAGATTCTGCTTACTTAAGAACTTTGTGAAGGAAGTACCTGCTAGGGGTGCACAATTGATCCACAAATTTTATGGCATGTGTGCACTACCAAATAACTTCCCTCCACCAAGTTTCATCATTAGCAGAGCATCCATGTGAGTGCCACAAGCTCATTTTCTTTCTGGACCAGAATTGTGGTTTTCAAAGGATCTATGCTCAAATCTTTCTCAATGTATCTGAAACTTTGCCAGTCTGTAGTACTTCCAACCTAGATGACACTAGACATCTCCTCTGGCTCCATCCCTATCTCATTTCCCCTCCAGAATCTCCTCAAGATTGCTGGCAGAAGCTGTAGCTGAGGCTACACTTCACAGAAGGGTGAACCTGGTCGAGCCAGTGACCCAAGGAGGCTGAGTGAACAAAGGTCGACACTATGGACAAGGTGCGCCAGGCGTGCGTGTCCTCATGGTGGCCGCAACCGTGGTGAGCATGGCACTGGTATGCCAGTGCGCGCGCTCTGCACGCCGCCAGAACCGGATGAGCTCGCCTGAGCCGTCCCTCGTTGCTCCCCCTTGTCCCTTGGTGCCGACATCGCTTCAGCCAGCCGCGTGGCTCCTCTCAAACCCTCCTGGTCGCCGGAGAAGGCCGCCGCCGCTCCCGGCCAAGCTCCGCCACGGGCGCAACAGTGAGCTTTGGCCACTGTGGTCGTCCGCAAGCCATTGATGGCGCCGGACCCATCCCGTCGCTCCTCTGCCCTCCTCCATCACCTCAATCCATGCCGCGATGGCCAGTTTGCCGTCCTTGCTCCAGTGGCGTGCCCGAGCCTCGCCGCATCGGGAGAGCTCGGCCGCCTTTGTCTTCCGCCTATATAAAGCCCCGCTCAGCCCCTCCTAGCTCCTCACCCATCCTCGCCACCTCTGAATCGACCCTAGAGCACTCCAGCAAGAGCCGGGAGCTCGTCTCCCTCGACTTCGGCGAAGGCTCCGCCGCCTGAATCCTCTTTGTAGCCAGCCCCCTCCAGCCCCGTTCCAGCCCTCCTGAGCCAGCCATCGAGCTCAGTAGATCCCCCTGGTCTCCCTCGACCCTTTGCCCAGCCCAATCCCCGTCAGAATCTCCATCGCCGGCGACCACCGTGAGCTCCACCCGCCGGAGAGGAAGGGGGCGACGTCGTCCGTCCATCTCCGGAGGAGCTGCGAGTACGTGCGTGCTCGCCGTCGAACGCCCGTTCCATCCCCGCAATCGCCTGACCTCGCCGCCGTCTCTAACGTCGGTGAGTGTCGCCGGTGAGCTGCCGCTCCTCTCTGCCCTCCTCTCCCTCTGTTTTAAACCAGACAGGCCCCACCTGTCAGTGACCTCGCTCGCGCCCGAAGCGGTATGGGTGGAGGCGTATTCTAAGAATACGCCTTCGACGTGGCCGCTGGAAGGTTTTCTGGTTTTTCTATTTTTCATTTATTTAATTCCAAATTTTGACCAAACTTTGACCCTGAATAACTTTTAATCTACAAACCCAATTCAGTTGATTCTTTTTGCATTGTGTTGGTACTGAGCCCTTTTATTTTCTGACAAATTTTGGAATTTTCCAATACTCACATAATTGTTGGTGAACAGAAAAGCATTATGTGACATTTTCCTTTGCACTTTAAAAATATTTTCAGAAGGAGATTGTGGTGCATTTGAAGACCAAGAGTGTTTGAACAACCCAATTTCCATAGCATTGCATAATTTCATGCATTATGCCTATTTATTTGTTATAGGTGAATTTATAGTAAATCAATTAAATGCCTAGTTGCTTATTGTGATAACCACTATTTCGCTAAGTAACTTAGTGGTTGATCTTGAGTCACCTGTCCGGGCTTACCCGTGCAACCACATTTGCCGGTATGGGACGGCCTTGACTTGGCCTGACTGTGTGATCTTTCACCGGTACCTCCAAAGAGGGAGGGTTATGCACGCGTGCTACCCTGATCAGGTAGGCGGCGATAATCCTGTGAGCCCAGTTGTTGTTTGTTTGTGCCGGCGTCCCCGTTTGGGACAATTTTGTTTGGCCACGACGGTGGCAGGTGTCATGAGGACACAGGTGTCATGGGGACACAGGGGCCACCCAGGGCAGGCCTCCGGGGGAGGATGAATGCCGGAGGTACGATGGGAGAGTCACGGATCAGGAAGGTTTCGTTGAAGTAACGCTGGTCCACCCGAAGGGGATCGCGAGGCCAGGTGCTTCATGGTGTGGGTAAAGTGCGCAACCTCTGCAGAGTGAAAAATCTATTCGAATAGCCGCGTCCACGGTATTGGACAGCCCGTCCATACCTCAGTAGATGGTCAACTGTATCAATGTTAGTAATGATGGAAGAACTCTTCGTATGGTCGGAAGTACTCGATGGCTTATGAGTATTCCGAGGGTTGTGTTACAACCCGATTGAGAGTAAGTTAATGACCGGTGCAGTAAGTGAATTGCTTAAGTATTTAACATGTGATTGCCATGCTATTGTTTGCTGCATTACTTGGTTGTCGTGAACTTGCGAGTACATTCAAAGTACTCACCTGGCGTATCATGCCAGATGCAGGAGAAGCCGAGGAGGGAGGTCCTGATGATTCGTGTCCACAGCAGTGTCCCTATGGATGGAGTTGCCGCTATGATCCGCTACGCCATAGTAGTACTTAGTAGTTTCGAGGCCCTGCTATGTTCCATAAATAATGGGGATACTGTCATAGCACCGAGGGTGCCTTTGGCCTCGTTATCATTGTAAAATATGAGCTTGTACCCATCAGCTATCAATAAAGTTCAGTTTTGTTCTATACCAAGTTGTTGTGTGTTTCTAGAAGACATGATCTCTGGGTTGGAAACACTGGTAATCCGGTTCTCTGAGCCGGGGTGCCACATTCATCAAACTTCACATCTACCGTCTCTTCAACTTTTGGAGTGAAGTTATTGTAGACACGGTAAGTGTGAGAGTTTGATCCGTAACCGAGTAGGAAACCTTCATGAGATTTAGGAGCAAATTTTGAACGACGATGCTTATCAAGAATGTAACACTTGGAGCCAAATACCCGAAAGTATCCAACTTGGGGTTTGATACCGGTGAGTAGCTCGTATGCCGTTTTACGGCGAAGCTTGTGAAGATAGAGTCGGTTTGTGGCATGACAAGCTGTTTCCACGGCTTCCGCCCAGAAGTGTCTTGGCGTCTTGTACTCGTCGAGCATCGTTGTTGCCATCTCAATAAGGGTTCGGTTCTTCCTCTCAACAACTCCATTTTGTTGAGGCGTGTACGTAGCCGAGAACTCATGTAGAATCCCTTCTTCGTCAAGAAAGGTGTCTACATTTGTGTTCTTGAATTCCGATCCGTTGTCGCTCCGAACTTTCTTGATCTTCACTTCAAACTGATTTAGGATTTGCGAGCGAAGTTCTTGAAGATCTTTTGTACCTGCGAATTATCATCGAGAAAGAATACCCACGTAAATCTGGAAAAATCATCAACTATAACTAGACCAAAGGAATTTCCACTGAGGCTCTTGTAAGCGTTGGGACCAAAAAGATCCATATGAAGCAACTCGAGTGGTCTCCTAGTAGTCATAATATTCTTTACGGGATGACTTCCACCTACTTGTTTTCCGGCTTGACAAGCACTACAAAGTCTATCTTTGTCAAAGATAACATCTTTAACACCAAGAATATGATCACCTTTGATAAGCTTGTCTAGATTACGCATACCAACATGTCCTAGTCTTCTATGCCAAAGCCATCCTTTAGACGATTTTGCAATAAGACAAGTACGAGGTTTGGATATTTTAGTGAAACTGACAATGTATAGATCACCTCTACGGAAACCGGTAAAGACCATGTTGTGATTATCTTGACAAAACACTTAGAAATCTACTTTGGTAAATAGCACATTGAAACCGAAGTCGGCTAGTCTAGATACTGAAAGAAGATTGTAGCCAAGGGATTCAACAAGCATGACATTTTGAATAGAGCTATCATGGGATATGGCCACCTTACCAAGACCAACTACCTTACCCTTGGAGTTGTCTCCAAAAGTTACATACCTTCGCAGTCCATGGTTTGGTGTGATCTCTTCAAACATGTCTCTATCTCTGGTCATGTGGTCGGTGCATCCGCTATCGAGAATCCACTCTTTTCCTCCGGACATGTAATCCTTGAAGTTTGCCATGAGACTTAGATTCTTCATGATCTTCTCATGCTCGATGTCGAACAACTCATCTTCATCATAGTAGCCATGTTCCACATTGTCATCATCAAGTGGGAAATACTCGTCATAAACAAGAGATTCGTTAGGGTTGTGATGTTGACAATGTTCAAGATTATGAATGCGAATGGCTTCAACAATGATGTTGTTGATAGTTATGACATCTCCTTTAGCACACATCACTATTGGAATTCAGTTATTTGCCGTCTGCCAGCTCTTTGCCGTCGGCTGGCAGATGGCAAAGAGGGTCTTTGCCGTCAGCTGCCAGAAAACAGACGACAAAGAGTTGGCAGATGGCACAGAGGGTCTTTGCCATCAGTTAGCTCTTTGTCGTCTGCTCGCAGATGGCAAAGAGCCGCACAGCAGACGGCAAAGCGACAGCTGGGCCCCACTTGACTGCGGGGTGGTTAGATTAAATTTGGCCCCTTCTTTGCCGTCTGCTAGCGGGCGGCAAAGAGTCCTAAAGCAGACGGCAAAGAGGCTAGCCTCTTTGCCGTCCGCCAGCAGACAACAATGCCCTACCGCTATTAACGGCCGTTCCCCCCCACCCCGGCCCCTCTCTCTCACTCTCACCCACTCCCACTCCCACTCCCCTCTATCCCCGACGCCCACTGCCGCCACCGCCGCGGCCACCGCCGTCGTCGCCCCACCGGCCCCGTCGCGCCCACCGGCCCCTCGTGCCGCCGCCCCACCGCCCCATCGCGCCGCCGCCCACTGCCCCCATCGCGCCGCTGCCCCACCGCCCTTGTCGCGCCCGTCCTCCCCGCCGCCCCGGCGCCCCGGCGCCCCCATCGCCCCACCGTCCCCGTCACGCACACCGCCCCCGTCGCGCCCACCGCCCCCGTCGCGCCGCCGCCCCACCGGCCACGGCGCCTCGGCGCCCCGGCGCCCCCAACGCCCCGCCGCCCCGTCCTCCCCGCCACCAGCCGCCCCGGCGCCCCGCCGCCCACGACGCCCCAGCCGCCCCCGCCGGTGAGTCCGCCCCACCGGCCGCCCCTTTTTTTATTTTTTTTCCTTTTTTTTATTTCTGTTAAATTAGTTAGGTTAGTTTTTTAGTTTATTAGGTTAGTTAGGTTAGTTAGTTAGCTTGGTTTATTAGGTTAGTTAGTTAGGTTAGAAGAGAAAAAAGAAGAAAAGAAGAATAAGTAGAAGAAGAGGATAAAAAATAGGAAGAAGAGGAAGAAGAAGAGGAGGAGGAGGAGGAGAAGAAGAAGAAGAAGAAGAAGAAGAAGAAGAAGAAGAATAAGAAAAGAGGAGAAGAGGAGAAGAGGAGAAGAAGAAGAGGAAAAGAATAGGAAAAAGGAAAAGAAGGAAGAAGAAGAAGAAGAAGAAGAAGAAGAAGAAGAAGAAGAAGAAGAAGAAGAAGAAGAAAAGGAGGAGGAGGAAGAAGAAGAAGAAGAAGAAGAAGAAGAAGAAGAAGAAGACGAAGAAGAAGAAGAAGAAGAAGAAGAAGAAGAAGAAGAAGAAGAAGAAGAAAAAGAGGAGAAGAGGAGAAGAAGAAGAGGAAAAATAGAAGAGGAGGAGAAAGAAGAAGAAAAAGAGGAGAAGAAGAAGAGGAGAAGAAAAGAAGAAGAAGAAGAAATAGAGGAGAAAAATAATAAAATAGAAGTGGAAAAGTAGTTACATATAGAGAGATTTTTCTATCGGGATTGAATATTTGTGTTGATCGGGTGGATTTCAATGTGCAGTTGTTTCGTCGCTACGAGGGTCTGCTGTTAGATGACCTCCCTGTGCGTTTGATGAGCTCCCCTGCGTTCGTGGGTGAGCACAAATGACATCTCCTCCCCCCCTTAATTTGCTCTGTTCCGTTCTTCGTGCCAATGAAACTTGCTAGCTATAGGTGTCTTCAATCATCAGTATGCGTGACCAGTATGCGTCTCCCGTTCGAAAGGGCGGCATCTATAAATATGCATGTCTTTGCATATTTATAACCGCCATCCTTTTGAATTGTCCAACATTATCCATGGACAGCCCGAGTATGTGTAGATTGGGTTCGTTTTCCCTTATGCTCTGCTCCAGATCCGATGCGGAATTTCGTCAGTGCCTCCCTGTTGTTCTCCTGGTACACATCCTCTCTTCTTATTGCCGAGACGTGTATCAGGAGAACAACGGGGAGGTGCTGCTGAAATTCTGTGTCGGATTCGGAGCAGAGCATGGGAAAACAAACCCAATCTACAAATACTCGGGTGGGATTAGGACCTATCTTTACCTATTAGCGTGTAGGTTGCATGGACGTAATAAAACTGACAAACTTGATTAACTGATGAATATAGATGATGAATTATATATATATTTCTTGTGTGTTTAGTAGGTAGGCAAGATGAGTGATCGTGCGTGGATGTACACCAGTCACCCTAGTTAGAAAGACATGACCATTGAATGGTTAACAAAAACCAAGGGGTTTCTGAGAGCCGCATTTGCAAATGACCAGGAAATAAACTGGTGTCCCTGTGTCCGGTGCGACAACCATAAAAAGTGGACACGGGATGAAATGGGTAAACACTTGCAGAAGTGGGGTTTTACGCCTGATTATACGGTGTGGAGATTTCATGGTGAGTCTGCCAAACGTGCCAGAGCTGAGGTGGTTCGTCGTCGCACCGACGAGCATGGTACCGGGATCGAAGACATGGTGCAAGACTTTGATGATGCTCGGGATTCGGACGATGAGATGGAGGAATCTGCAAAGGCCTTCTATGAAATGTTGGAGTCTTCAAAACGTCCTCTCCACGAGCACACTGAGCTTTGTCAGCTGGATGTCATCGCGCAAGTAATGGCTGTGAAGGCTCAGTTCAACCTGGGCAGAGAATGCTACGACGCGATGATGACAATATTTGGACGCTTTCTACCCAAAGGCCATGTATTGCTTGCAAACCTGTACCAGTCGGACAAAATCCTACGTGCGCTTAAGATGCCCTATGAGAAGATAGATGCCTGTGAGAATGGATGTGCCTTATTTAGGCTTGAGTATGCGGGCTTGAACTATTGTCCCATTTGCAAGTCTTCCAGGTATGTTGTGGTAGACAACTGTATGGGTGAGAAGAGTCAGACCAAAATCCCAGTTAATGTTCTTCGGTATATGCCAATCATACCAAGACTTCAACGTCTTTTCATGGTCGAAGAGACGGCCAGACAGATGATGTGGCACAAATTGGGCAAAAGAACCGAACTAGATGCAGATGGGAATCCGATGTTGGGACACACTTCAGACGCTTTTGCGTGGAAGCACTTTGATGCATTACATAAGGATAAAGCGGTAGATCCAAGGCATCCTCGAGTCGCCATTAGCACGGATGGGTTCAATGTGTTTGGTATGACGGCAACCCAATACAATTGGCCTGTATTTGTCATTCCACTCAATCTCCCCCTCGGAGAGATTATGAAAAGAAAGAACATTTTCTTGATGTTGATAATTCCAGGGCCCAACTATCTGGGGAAAAATATGAATGTGTACATGCAGCCGCTTAAGGATGAATTGCAAGAAGCTTGGGATAATGGGATCAAGACATATGACGCCGCTACAAAACAAAACTTCAAAATGCATGTGTGGTACATGTACTCGACGCATGACTTGCCGGCGTATGTGCTATTCGTTGGCTGGTGTGTGCATGGAAGGTTCCCGTGCCCCACATGCAAGGCAACTCTTTAGTTCCGTTGGCTGCAGGCGGGTCGCAAGTATTCTTGTTTCGACTTGCATAGACAGTTCCTGGATCCTCGCCATAAGTTCAGAAAAGACAAGAAGAATTTCATCAAAGGTAGAGTTGTCAACCACTCTGCACCACCTGCATTGACAGGCCAATAGACCCTGGATCAGTTAAACGCTCTCAAGCCTGATCCAGAGCGTCCAGGATATTTCAAAGGGTATAATTCGGAACACGCCTGGACTGACAAGATATGCTTGTGGGATCTGCCTTACTTTAAAGATCTCCTTTGCCCACACAACATCGACATGATGCACACTGAAAAGAATATCGCCGTGGCCCTTTTTGGTACATTGTTCGGCATAGAGGGGAAGTCAAAGAATAATCCTAAGGCTAGAGTCGATCAGGAGGCTCTATGTGATAGACCATTACAAAACATGCGACAATCGAAAGGAAAGAAGAACTGGAGGAAGCCAAAGGCATGGTTCAATCTTGGAAGGCCAGCTATGAGGGAAATGATCTTGTGGGTGAAAATGCAGTTGATGTTCCCCAATGGGTATGCAGCGAATCTAAAGAGGGGAGCGAGTCTTGACAAATTGAAAATATTTGATCTCAAGAGTCATGATTGGCACATATGGCTTGAGCGGGTAATGCCGGTGATGTTGCGTGGCTTTATCTCTGAGGATGAATGGCTAGTACTGGCAGAGCTGAGCTATTTCTTCTGTGCTCTTTGTGCGAAAGAACTATCGCCTTACGTGCTAGATGAACTAGAAGAGTTGGCGCCAGAGTTGATCTGCAAGTTAGAAAAGATCTTTCCACCGGGCTTCTTTAATCCAATGCAGCATTTGATTTTGCATCTCCCGACCGAGGCAAGATTGGGGGCCCATGCAAAATTGTTGGTGCTTCACAACTGAGAGGATGCAGAAGACGCTTCGAGCAAAATGTAAAAATAAACATAGAATTGAAGCATCGATGGCCGAGGCATTCATTACTGAGGAGGCGGCAAACTTCGTGACAACACACTACGAAGCCAAGAATTGTCATTTGCATAATCCGAAGCCTCGGTACAATGATGGCGACCGTGAAAAAGATCGATCCAACCTCGGCCTATTCAAAGGGAAGCTCGCACCAGCCGGTGCTTCGAAAGCAATAGCGTTGGATGTCGAAGAATGGCAGACCATTTCGTTATATCTTCAACAACCTAACAGAAGTGCGGCCGTACATCGAGTAAGTTCTCGGTACATTGTTTCGCAACTTCTAATTCCTTTGAACTACTCTTATTCCCGGATATGTGATACAGTCGATAAATCGCCAAATTCTCGGATGGAGCGGTGATCCAAAAGGTTTCCATCGAAGAGTATGAGCTTTTGGCAAAGCATGGAGGCGGCTATCCCGGTTTCATCTCTTGGTTCAAACAAACGGTTATTTCCATTATACCATTTCATTTCTTCGTCTAGTTTGCGGCTAATGAGACAATCTTTTCGTATTAAACTTGTAGGCTAATTCAGAGTCTATGGACGCCGAATTGAGATAAGTCTCTAATGGTTTTGACTATAAGGTCCGTTCATTTGACAAATACGACATCAACGGGTATCGCTTTCGTACTTTTGGCAAAGAGCTATCTATGGCCAACCGAAAGTCTACCAATTGTTGTGTCTCTGCTATCGGCGAAGGAGGTGTCGAGTATTATGGAAGAGTTGAAGCAATTTATGAACTTATATTCTTTGGTGAAAACCCACCAAACGTCGTAGTCTTCAAATGTTATTGGTTCCAGCCGAAGGAGACTAGAAGGACTCATGAACATATAGGGCTAGTCGAAATCAAACAAAGCACCCATTTAGATGTTCCCGATGTCTATATTACGGCTCAACAGGCGACCCAAGTTTTCTATCTACCGTGGGCCTGCCAAATTGATCCAAATCTGAATGGTTGGGATGTCGTTTATGATGTGCCGCCACGTTTTAGACCACCTCCCCTCAATGAAGATGATTATGAACCTCACATTAACCCAGACACATATGACGGAGAATTCTTCCAAGAAACACGTCTTTCTAAAAAACGTTTCAAGAACCGCTCTACTTCACCCCAGAACATTGAAGTAGACAGCGATAGTGAATCTGACTTCACCCCTGAGCCGAAAGAAGAAGAGACGGAAGAAGAAGAGGTTACTGCTGCGGATGACCTCTCAATGCTTGACCGATTACATAAAGGAGGCCTTCCACATGTTGTTCCAGATAGTGATGATGATGATGCATTTATTGATGATAGTGATGATGATGATGCATTTATTGATCCCGGAGCATATATAGACGATGAAGATTATTATTAGTTCATGTCAGGTATTATTCAATTTTTATTATATACATGATGATGATACACTCAAATTATATATATACATATTATTATTCATGTTGGTATTCAATTTTTTTATGTTGTACTAATTTCGTTTACTCTTTGTCATGGCAGGTGTTGAAAGATGGTGGGCGCAGGTCAAGAGCGATCCGAGGCTCCTTCGTCGGCGCGTGGTGGGAGGGGTACTTCCATTCCACCCCAAACTCTCCGGAGAGCGTTGTACGACAGTATTGGGACACCCGAGGGCGCTTCTTCGTCGGTGAAGTTGCCCACCGGGAGAGGAGGTCGGGGGAAGAAGAGAGCTCCTAAAGGTACACGTGGTGGCCGCGGGAGAGGTACGAAGGCTGCTACGCCTTCCTCGCTGCCACCCCCAGCTGATTCACCCAAGCACAGGACTGCTACGGTGGACCCGTCTGAGGTGGAGGCTACAAGGACTCCTGTCCACGAGCCTCGGGTCGACGATCCTTCTGTCCCAGACACTTTGACCTGTGAGACTCCTGTGCCAGACGCTTCGTCCTACGAGACTCCACACGCTTCGACCGGATGGGATACCTGGCCGGATCTGCATCAGCCGGAGCTGAGTGGCCATGCTGATGGTGGCGGGGATCAGTTTTCTGATAGCGGGGACCAGGTGGTTGAGGGGGCCACCGTCTACCAGCGTGGGTGTACACGGCTCCCGCCCGTGCCGGCGACCCGCGAGCAGAGGTGGCCGATTAGGCCTGAAAAGGAGAAGTAAGTGCATTTACTCTTTTTAAACCTTTTGCCTTCACGTTTCTTCACATATCTAATGCGTTGGCTTTGTCATACTGCAGGGGTTGGATTCACGCCAAGGATGTCCGCAGGCCCAACTCCATCCTTGGTGTGATTTTACGGCATAATTTCCTGGGGTTTGTCACGTTGCCCGGCGAGGGTAAGCTTCCAGAGTTAGGATTGAACTGGGAGCACTACTTGGCTGCCCCGGCCCCGCCGGAGGAGATGATCGACGATGTGTTGTGCCACACGAGGGCCGACATGGTGATCAAAAAGTTCTGGGTAAACTCTCCTTTACACAATAAAAAATCAATAATAGCTAGTTATTGTACTAATCAGTCTTGTCTCGTTTGATTGCAGACCTTCTACAGGTGTGAGGAGGGATACGAGGAGGCCGTGGCAAAGGTTATCGATGACGAGTGCAGGTGCCTACTACAGAACTTACGGCACGAGGCTTGGGTACAGGCAGTTCGAGACTACTACGCCTCGTGGCGTATTAAGAAGGACAAGTCATCGTCCCGTGGAAAGTTTCTGCACAAGGAGCAGTACATGAAGGTAATTACCTATTCTTAAGGCCTTGTACTTAGTTTCCTTGCTTTGATTCGTAGGCGTAGCTCTCAAATTTCTCTTTACTAACTTAGGTGCCTCCGAGATGCTGTGCGGATAAGATGGATTGTTGGGAGGCGTTGGTGAATGAGTGGTGCTCTGACGAATGGCGAGCCGTCCACGACGATGCCAAGGAACGGCGTAACCAAATGGAAGGTGTGCCACACCATCAAGGCAGCGCCAACTTATTTTAGTTCGGGCGGAACTGGGTATGTGGTTTGCTTCATGATTCCTGCAATTCATTCTTGATGCTACCTTGACCCCTTTATTAATACTTTGTTCCTCTCTTGTAGGCGCATTACAATAAGACGGAGGTGCCACAGGTGTACGACCTTGTAACACCCCCATGTAATGGTGCACATTGAACACCATGATCAGTGCCTAATCTTTTTGCTAAACAACACTTGATCATTTTGGAAATTAATATCTCATTTCATTTTCCTCTAATAAATGCCCTAGGATTTTATTGTGATAAATTAAATCCTCAAACAGCATAAGAAAAATGTTGCACACTTGCTAAAATTCACAAAACAAATGTTGTTAGGGAAAACAACATCACCTTATTGTTGGTGTGGACCCCACCATCCAAAACAGCACCAATTTGCATTTAAAAGTGCTCTTTAATTCTGTGGAAAATGCAAACAGATTCCAAAAATCCCCAAACTTTTTGTGGCCATGTGGAATATTACAAGATATTATTTGGAGCAAGTCACACATTTTTGCAATGAAGAAATATTGCAGAAAATAAGTGGAACAGGAGCTGTGGAGAAAACAGAAAAGAAAAATAAAGGAAAAGGGAAAAGACTCCTGTGCACTTAAGCCTGCCAGCTACACTGCAGCCCAGCCCACTCCCCGGTCGTCTCCCTCCTCCCGCACTGCTCCCCCTCGCTCGCTGTCGAGCAGGGAGCGCGCGCGCGCTCGCCAGGCCCCCCCTCCTCGCTAGATCTTTTGCCGCTGGCGTGGATGGATAAGAACGACGCCCCGCACCCCTCTGGACGCCTCTGCCACTCCTCTCTCCCTCTCCATCGCTCGCGCGCACCTCTCCCGAGCGCCACTGCCGCCATGGACGTCGGCTAGTCACGCCCACAGAGCCTCCCGCGCCTTGCCGTCATGCCCACGAGCTCCGCCGCGACCACCTCTTCCTCCCCGAGCACTGGACCAAGCCTCGGAGCCCCTGCAACGACGACCACGAGCTTCTTCTTCCTCAGATCGCCGCCGCGCTCCGGCGACGGTTCCGGCTACTCCAGGCCTCCCCCAAGCCCGCTTTGCACATCTGCAGGACCACTGTGAGCTCCTGCTCCTTCCCCTCTCTCTCTCGCCCTTGATTCGAGCCCGTAGCATCGGATTCCACCGGAGCCCGAAAGCTCTTTCGCCGGAGCTCAACGTCGGCGACCATACGGTGGCCTTTTGGTCCTGTCGTCACCGCCGTTCGACTCCACGCGTTGCGTAGGCCCACGTAGTACCGCTAGATGGCTCGTTTTCACCTCGGCTAGTTGTTTGCCGCCGGCGCCCGAAGCTCACCTCCGCCAACCTCGACGCCGGCGACGCCACAGGCCGTACCAGCTCGCCCTGATGGCCGGAATGGACGCGTGACGATGCCAGCTTGCGAACGCAACAAGAACGGCGCGAAATGACCCACCTTAGGCGATTTCCGAGCCTCCCCACCGATTCGGGAGCTCGCCGGAGCTCCTCTGGTGGCCGGACGGCGCCGCCGCTGACCTGGCCGGACCCACCTCAGGGTCACTGACCCGTGGGCCCCGAGCCCCCTGGTTGACCGTTGACCTGGTCAACCTGCTGACTGGGCTCGGCCAGTCAATGACAGGTGGGGCCCGATCCCCCCTGTGTATGACTGTGGGCCAGCCCTGTCAGATAACTAAATTGGTAAATTAGATTAATGAAAATAATTAATTTAACACTAATGTCTCACTGACAGTGGACCCCACCTGCTAAATTAGTCTCTGTTTAGATTAATATAACACTGGATTAAAATGAGTCTATGACAAGAGGGCCCCACATGTCAGGTTTGACCTGGTCAGCCGTCCTGTTGACTGCTGATGTCACCATTACGTCATGCTGACGTCACTCTGCACTGTTCTGGATAATGTTGATTTAAATAAATAGAATAATTCCAGAAATTGATTAAAACTTAGAAAAATCGTAGAAAATAATCCGTAGCTCGGATGAAAAAGTTTTATACATGAAAGTTGATCAGAAAAATCCCACGAATCCGAATACGCTATCCGTTCGTCTATCACATGCCCCCAGCATAGCAAACATGGAACTTTTCCCCTCCGGATCGTCTGTCCGATAAATCCAAAGACCCGGGAAATATCGTCAGATATTCTCCCGCTCCGTCTCATACGTGTAGTACTGCGTTAGACTACCCCTAGCACTGCGTATTGCCATGACAAGCATCGTGTTGCATCTGTTTGCTTGTATTTATTGTTTCTTCCCCCTCTTCTCTCCGGTAGCCTTCGAGACTAACGCTGCTGCCGAGTACGACTACGCCCCTGACGACCAGTCTTTTGCAGCAGAGCGACAAGGCAAGCAAAACCCCCTTGATCATTCCGATATCACCTATTCTCTCTCTCATGCTTGTATTAGATTTTGCTACTGTATTTAATAGCACCTATTCTGATGCATAGCCTGATTTTGAGTACTGCTTTCATACCTGCTTTCATATAATGTTGTACTATAGGTATGGATAGTGTCCCCCTGTGACTCCCATTTTACTATTGTCGTTGCCCCTGCTTTCATCACCGTCGTCATCGAGGACTTGAAGACAGAAGACTCAGTCAACATGACTGACAAGCCGTTACCGACACATCACCACACATACCCCGAGTGTGATATATCGAGAGTGATTCCTCGGATATCCACTTGGTGTACTGACACACAGCCATTTTGACTTGACACTGAATTACATGTGAAAGACGGGACTGAAGGGACAGGCGGTACCACTCTGTTGAGGTGGACCTGATTTCCCGACAGTCTTGCGATGGGTCAGCCCCAAGGGTACCCATGTGTGTGAGATGTGGTGGGGTGCGCCGGTAAGGCACCCGAAGGGATATAGACGAGGCGTGGCCGGACAGTGATGTCCTTGACGCAAGTTCTCGAGAAGGGGCGACGGGATGGTGGGACCGATCATCACCGCAAACTATAAAGTCACTAATGGGTTTGGATATGTGATATGAGAAGGCCTCTGGCCTCTTTCGCACTAACCACCACGCGGGAAAAGATATGGGCACTCTACGGCGTACATTCTTCCGAAAGCTCTTCAGATGTCAGATTGAGCGACTCGCGCCCGGGTGGCCCGCGACAGCATGGCGCTTGCATTAAGGCATGCTAGGACTAACACCGGCCGAGGGCGTAAGGTGCAGGATGGCGAGGGCGATGGCCCAAGACCCCGAGCCATTAGGATGCAGACCGACATGCTGGCCTCTCTGTTGAGCCTAGGTAAGACTACGTCGTGTCGATCGGCCGAGGCCGGGTACGACCCAAAAATTGTATCCGGCCAGAGTTTATCGAGCGTGTTGGGTAAGTTTGTGCACCCCTGCAGGGAAGTTAAACTAATCGATTAGCCGTGTCCACGGTAAAGGACGCTCAGAAATTATCCTGGTCTATGATAACTAGAACTGGATACTTATATGGTTACTTGAATTATTGGCTCCGGGATTGCTTTCTCGCAGGGAGTCGAGGAATAATCTCTGGGCCTTGCTATATTATACCCCTGTTAGTTAAAATATGCTGCTCTGAACTCTCGTCTTATGCTGCAAGACGCTGAAGATGCTAGTCTTCGATAGGACTAGGCATTCTTCCCTCTTCTGGCATTTCTGCAGTTTAGTCCAAAGATATAGCCCCATTCCTTTGATACTGGTGCATATCTAGCATAGTTCTGATGTAAGTCTTGCGAGTACTTTGGATGAGTACTCACCGTTTCTTTGCTCCCCTTTTCCCCTTGATACGATGCCGCGATCAGATGATGGAGCCCAGGAGTCCCAGGATCCAATTTACCCGGTGGACAACTACTACTACCCCGACGGAGGCCACTACTACCAGGATGGAGCCTATTACGACGTAGACTTCTCTGACGTCCAGGAGTAGTTCGGAGGTTCCTAGGCAGGAGGCCTGCGCCTTTTCGATCTAGTTTGTCATTGTTATGCTCAGCCTTCTTAAGGCAAAACTTGTGTACCTTTTATGTCTGTACTCAGATGATGTTGCTTTCGCTGACTTTGTACTCAAGCTATTATATTTGAGCCCTCGAGGCCCCTGGCTGTAATATGAAGCTTGAATTATTTTTAATTTGTGTTTAGTGTTGTGTTGTGATATCAATCAGTGAGTCCCTAATCTTGGTCGTACGCATTGCGTGTATGTTTAGCGTACGGTCGAAATTGGGGGCGTCACAAGTTGGTATCAGAGCCGACTGCCTGTAGGTAGCCCCCTTTCCAACTCCTTGGCCGAAGTTGAGTCTAGACATTGAAAAACTTTTACTAACATTGATGCTGTGGCTTACGAGCCCACATCTCAATCGGGTGGCATTAGGATCTTTTATTCCTCATCTATACTCTGGGTTCTGATCTCTCGTCTATTTCGGGTTAAAGATTTTACCAACTCTAACCTTAGGTTCTCATAACTACTTACCCCGAAGAGCCCCTCATTCCAGATGATGGCTTGATTCATCAGAAGACTTCGAAGATACTCTCGGTTGTTCTCCCAAGAACTTGTGCTCATCGCTTTTGTGATTCCCTTCCACCGTCAACCCCTATGGATGACTACATGCAATTGTCGCTCATACTTTCATACCCAGTTGCTCTTGTTATTACAAGGTACATCAAATTATCTTACCGGAGATTCGTTCTTCCTCGGTTGATCATGGGTTTCACAAAATCCTTCCAATCGCTATTCGATCTCCCGAAATCCACAGTAGCCTATTTCTTTTGACCTTTTTACCTGCTTGCATTATGGTTAATTCCATATGTCTAGCAATAATTATTAAAATCCTTTGTGATTGTCATATGATTTAATGGATTCAACCTGTGTGTGTGAATGCATGCAGTCATCAGTTGAACCTTACAAATTATCCTTTCGGCTCAGATGTCTTTCCAAAACATGAGCTGGTTCTAGGTACATCAAACCTTGATTGGTTATTCCTTTGTATTCAAGACTCGACTTATTCAGATAATTCAATGATTTGATGCCTTTGCATTCTTTCTTCTTTTGGTTGAGTATCGTTACTCACATCGGATCAATTGTAGTCCGCTAGATCTTTTGGTGGATTATTATCCGACAGTGGCATACATATTCAAAATTCTTGTGAATTCTTCCCCTGATACATAATGTCTTTGGTAGAGAGTATCCTCTGCTTTTGTCAACCATGCTCTACTTTCGAGCTTGTGTTATTCACCCTTGAAGTTTGTGGTGTATGTTCCTAAGATGCCCCTATGGGTTGAACTTATGCTTTCCCTAATCCTTGTGAACCCGACAGTTTTCACGAGTCATACTTTTCTGGTGTTTTGCCAGATAATCTTTCAAAACTATAATTTCACCAAAGGCGAGGTGTAAATGGAAGGTGATGCATTAATGAAGTGGGAGTCGACCTTGAACCTTGTGTTCATGCCCATGGAAACGATGTTGATATTATCATACAATCTTCTCCTTTCATATAATCATTCATTGTATGATTTGATATTGTATCTTTGATCTTGTCCTCTGCAACCGTGGTTCCGACCATGATTGTTCTTCTTTGATCCCATCTTTAGACCAGTTTAAGAACTTGTCTTCTACAGATCAATACATTGGTCCAAGCTTTAATTCTGATCTACATCCGAGTATTACCCCTGGTATCTCGAGAAAATCATGGAACTACATAGCTTCTATAATGCTCCTCATCAGCTATGTTTCCTTCAATGATTTCGTTTTCCTCGTGTTCTGAGTTGTTGGACACTCAAGGACACCGATAATTGAATCGAGTCCGCATTGCGATTCAACAACTCTTAGTAATACCCTTTGCATATGAGTTTGTACTCGATCATGTCTTTCCAAGCTGTTAGGCTACATCATCATCGTCATGCTAGAGCTTGACCATGCTATCCATGTCCTTCATCCCCGGAACACCATTCCAATAGTGCATTAAGCTTACATCGAGCTTTCAACGTCATGTTGGTTGTCTTGAAGGGCAATATCGATTTTGAGCTAGCAATCTTATTTGTGGTTCCCATAACCTTTCGCTTCACCATTCCTTTGCTTGATGTCGTCACCGATCGATTACATCTTCATGAAACTTCTCGACAAATGTGTCGTGATCATCATCAACATTTTGAGCTCTTCCAAGTATCAATTGAATTCATGATGAGAATACCATCCTTACCCCTCGATGATTTCTGATATCATCGACAACATTCTCGCCTTCCCTCCAACGCAAACTTATTAATGTTCTGTGTTGCACCTTGAGTTCCTTGATATCCAACTTATGTTCTGTTCTACCTTGGCGTAATGCCATATCGTATGTCAATGGTGTCATGAGAATTTCACCATCTCTTAAGAATTCTTGATATAGTGATACTCCTTACCATCACCATTCATTTCTTGGTCCCCGTGATTGTTTCTAACCGGTGTACCGACAAGTGAACTGTCAATTGTGAATTCAATACTTCAAGCATTCCTATTACTTCAAAGTTGATGAGTGGTAATTTTCATTCTTAGTGTGTTAGTTGTTGAATCACCATTCTAACATTGATCGTGCCGCTTGGTCTATAATTCCGGGTGCACTTTTTGATAAATGTTTAATTGTGGATGTTTTTCTCGAACATTCATCATTATATCATTGGTGTGACCAATGCTATCACCTTGTTCACGTAATTGTGGAAAATCACGCTTATGGAAATCTCGATAAATCGTTGTTGAGCCCGACGGCCACCTTCTCATCTTCTCCATGGTTAATGATGGACTCCTGTTTCGGAGCTTGCTTCCGTTTTCCATGTTCTGAGATTCTTGCAACGTGATCTTGTCGATTTGTGTTACATCCCTTTTCCTTCTCAGGCCTGCTAAGTCTGAGGTATCGAAATACCAAACATATCTGAATCTCAGTCAGATATGATGGTTGGAACATCTTCCAAGAATTATAACATTGGTCTCTCGGTACCTGATAAGGTGATGTCATGTCGGACACACGTGGCCGGATGACCTATTGTTATAATGCCTTGTTCAGCAAGAATTGCAATTCTTCCATGGGGAAATTATAAGACTTATTTTATAAGTTGTTCCTACTGGATCCTTGTGTAACCAAATTCTGGCCTTTACCTGGTGACCATGTCTTTGCTATCTCGAAGCATGTCTGTGGTACACCGATCATCAAAACAAGAACATTGGAGGCATAATGCTAAATGTTTCCTGATCAATTATCCAAACATCGTTGTATGGGTAAACATCATAAATTCCTTGCCCCTTAGTCTTAATGGTTACCTACCTGGAGCCTTGTCATGATTGTCTCGCTCTGCTTGCTCTTGAAATGGATATACATGTAATGCTCGTGTATACACATTTTCCTTTCCATTGGTCTGTTTAATGTGATAATCACATTTTCCTTTCCATTGGTCTGTTTAACCTTTCTTGTAATCTAGCTTATCTGAACAGTGATAATTCCCTGCTTAGGTAAATACCTCGCTGTACTACTCTGTTAGTAAGACCCTGTTACTATTGTTGTTAACATTTCGGTAACCGTCGGTGAACGAGAACTTTACCTATTGGTCCGCCTCGTTTCGACGAGCTGGAAGATGGTTCTCTTCATCCCCCGCCCTTGGTACCGATGTTGTTGCCGACATAGTTGATAGACTATCCTCTGACATGTCTTGCTAGCATGACCGTGCAAGATGTCACCGCTCTTCCTACTCTTAATCCACATGATGGGCCCATAACCCATAGTTCCACAGGATCGAAACCTGACTCTCCTGTACCATTTTGATTCCAAGGTATCTTTTGCACTTGGCTTCGTATGTAATTCCCGACCCACCGCCTAAGGGATGATCTATTCTTGTGTCAGACGCAATATTTATTTTGTTGCTCTGAAACCCTTCTCACCTTCTGATCAGGCATCGAATGATTGCCTACCCGTTTGAAACTTTTGAACCGTCGCATATTGCTCTCAATGAATTCCCTGAGTAACAACTCGAGAAATAATTCATGTCTTCTTCCTTGAGTTCATTGTCAGGTGCCCAACTTGGTGGAGATACGTTCTTCCAGAGTTTTCCCTCATATCGCATTCGTAGGACGATGAATATCCCGAAGAAAGGATGACGACTTCATCATGATGCCCTGATACAGTAAGTTAAAGACATCAGTGCCATGAATCAACCTCTTCGAGAAGAGCAACCACAACGAGAAGACCCGTTAGAATATCGTGACCAGACTTTCCCCCTTACTTCTACCTCTTAATTCTCGGACGAGAATTCTTGTTAGTAGAGGAGATTTGTAACACCCCCATGTAATGGTGCACATTGAACACCATGATCAGTGCCTAATCTTTTTGCTAAACAACACTTGATCATTTTGGAAATTAATATCTCATTTCATTTTCCTCTAATAAATGCCCTAGGATTTTATTGTGATAAATTAAATCCTCAAACAGCATAAGAAAAATGGTGCACACTTGCTAAAATTCACAAAACAAATGTTGTTAGGGAAAACAACATCAGCTTATTGTTGGTGTGGACCCCACCATCCAAAACAGCACCAATTTGCATTTAAAAGTGCTCTTTAATTCTGTGGAAAATGCAAACAGATTCCAAAAATCCCCAAACTTTTTGTGGCCATGTGGAATATTACAAGATATTATTTGGAGCAAGTCACACATTTTTGCAATGAAGAAATATTGCAGAAAATAAGTGGAACAGGAGCTGTGGAGAAAACAGAAAAGAAAAAGAAAGGAAAAAGGGAAAAGACTCCTGTGCACTTAAGCTTGCCAGCTACAGTGTGGCCCAGCCCACTCCCCGGTCGTCTCCATCCTCCCGCACTGCTCCCCCTCGCTCGCTGTCGAGCAGGGAGCGCGCGCGCGCTCGCCAGGCCCCCCCTCCTCACTAGATCTTTTGCCGCTGGCGTGGATGGATAAGAACGACGCCCCGCACCCCTCTGGACGCCTCTGCCACTCCTCTCTCCCTCTCCATCGCTCGCCCGCACCTCTCCCGAGCGCCACCGCCGCCATGGACGCCGGCTAGTCGCGCCCACAGAGCCTCCGGCGCCTTGCCGTCACGCCCACGAGCTCCGCCGCGACCACCTCTTCCTCCCCGAGCACTGGACCAAGCCCCGGAGCCCCTGCAACGACGGCCACGAGCTTCTTCTTCCTCGGATCACCGCCGCGCTCCGGCGACGGTTCCGGCTACTCCAGGCCTCCCCCGAGCCTGCTTTGCACATCTGCAGGACCGCTGTGAGCTCCTGCTCCTTCCCCTCTCTCTCTCGCCCTCGATTCGAGCCCGTAGCATCGGATTCCACCGAAGCCCAAAAGCTCTTCCGCCAGAGCTCAACGTCGGCGACCATACGGTGAGCTTTTGGTCCTGTCGTCATCGCCGTTCGACTCCACGCGTTGCGTAGGCCCGCGTAGTACCGCTAGATGGCTCGTTTTCGCCTCGGTTAGTTGTGTGCCACCGGCGCTCGAAGCTCACCTCCGCCAACCTCGACGCCGGCGACGCCACAGGCCGTCCCAGCTCGCCCTGATGGCCGGAATGGACGCGCAACGATGCCAGCTTTCGAACGCAACAAGAACGGCGCGAAATGACCCACCGTAGGCGATTTCCGAGCCTCCCCGCCGATTCGGGAGCTCGCCAGAGCTTCTCCGGTGGCCGGACGGCACCGCCGCTGACCTGGCCGGGTCGGGGCCACCCGCAGGGTCACTGACCCGTGGGCCCCGAGCCCCCTGGTTGACCGTTGACCTGGTCAACCTACTGACTGGGCTCGGCCAGTCAATGACAGGTGGGGCCCGACCCCCCCCCCCCATGTGTATGACATGGGGCCAGCCCTGTCAGATAATTAAATTGGTAAATTAGATTAATGAAAATAATTAATTTAACACTAATGTCTCACTGACAGTGGACCCCACCTGCTAAATTAGTCTCTGTTTAGATTAATATAACACTGGATTAAAATGAGTCTATGACAAGAGGGCCCCACATGTCAGGTTTGACCTAGTCAGCCGTCCTGTTGACTGCTGATGTCACCATTACATCATGCTGACGTCACTCTGCACTGTTCTGGATAATGTTGATTTAAATAAATAGAATAATTTCAGAAATTGATTAAAACTTAGGAAAATCGTAGAAAATAATACGTAGCTCGGATGAAAAAGTTTTATACATGAAAGTTGATCAGAAAAATCCCACGAATCCGAATACGCTATCCGTTCGTCTGTCACATGCCCCTAGCATAGCAAACATGGAACTTTTCCCCTCCGGATCGTCTGTCCGATAAATCCAAAGACCCGGGAAATATCATCAGATATTCTCCTGCTCCGTCTGATACGTGTAGTACTGCGTTAGACTACCCTTAGCACTGCGTATTGCCATGACATGCATGTTGGAAATATGCCCTAGAGGCAATTAATAAAGTGTTTATTATCATATTTCTCCGTTCATGATAATGGTTTATTATTCATTCTAGAATTGTATTAACCGGAAACTTAATACATGTGTGAATAGATAAACAAATACTTAGTCCCTAGTAAGCCTCTACTAGACTAGCTCGTTGATCAAAAGATGGTCAAGATTTCCTGACCATGGACATGAGTTGTCATTTGATAACGGGATCACATCATTAGGAGAATGATGTGATGGACTTGACCCAACCGTTAGCATAGCATATGATCGTTCAGTTTATTGCTATTGCTTTCACTATGTCAAATACACGTTCCTCTGACCATGAGATCATGCAACTCCCGGATACCGTAGGAATACTTTGGGTGTATCAAACGTCACAACGTAACTGGGTGATTATAAAGGTGCACTACAGGTATCTCCGAAAGTGTTTGTTGAGTTGGCATGGATCGAGATTGGGATTTGTCACTCCGACTATCGGAGAGGTATCTCTGGGCCCTCTCGGTAATACAGCATCACAGAAGCCTTGCAAGCACCGTGACTAAAGAGTTAGTTGCAAGATGATGTATTATGGAACGAGTAAAGAGACTTGCCGGTAACGAGATTGAACTAGGTATTGGATACCGACGATCGAATCTCGGGCAAGTAACATACCGCCAGACAAAGGGAACAACGTATGTTGACATATGAGGTTCACCGATAAAGATCTTCGTGGAATATGTAGGAACCAATATGAGCATCCAGGTTCTGCTGTTGGTTATTGACCGGAGAGTCGTCTCGGTCATGTCTACATCATTCCCGAACCCGTAGGGTCCGCACACTTAAGGTTCGATGACAATTTAGTATTATATGAGTTATGTGATTGGTGGCCGAAGTTTGTTCAGAGTCCCGGATGAGATCACGGACATGGCGAGGAGTCTCGAAATGGTCGAGAGGTAAAGATTCATATATTGGAAGGCTATATTCGGACGTCGGAAAGGTTCCGAGTGATTCGGGTATTTTTCGGAGTACCGGGGAGTTACGGGAATTCACCGAGAGAAGTAATGGGCTTTATTGGGCCATACGGGAAAAGGAGAGGCAGGCCACGTGAGGAGGCGCGCCCCCCCCCCTTGCCCAAACCGAATTGGACTAGGGGAGGGGGCGCAGCCCCCTCTTTCCTTTCCCTCTCCCTTCCCCCTTTCCTACTCCATATGGGAGGTGGAATCCTACTAGGACTAAGGAGTCCTAGTAGCCTCCTCCCCCCCTCCTTTATATACGGAGGAGGGGAACCCCTTGGAGACTCACAATTGTCCCATAGCCGTGTGCGGTGCCCCGATCTCCGTTTTCCACCTCGGTCATATTTTCGGAGAGCTTAGGCGAAGCCCTACCGAAATCACTTCACCGTCACCGTCGCCACGCCGTCGTGCTGACGGAACTCATCTACTTCCTCGACGTCTTGCTGGATCAAGAAGGCGAGGATCGTCACTGAGCTGCACGTGTGTAGAACTCGGAGGTGCCGTACGTTCGGTACTCGATCGGTGGAGCTCGAAGGATTGTTCGACTACATCAACCGCGTTGTGAGACGCTTCCGCTAACGGTCTACGAGGGTACGTAGACACACTCTCCCCTCTCGTAGCGATGCATCTCCATGGATAGATCTTGCGTGAGCGTAGGAATTTTTTTGAAATTCATGCTCCGTTCCCCAACAGTGGCATCCGAGCCAGGTCTATGTGTAGATGTGATTTGCACGAGTAGAACACAAGTGAGTTGTGGGCGTGGGTGTATACATATTGCTTGCCGTTACTAGTTGTTACTTGATTCGGCGGTATTGTGAGATGAAGCGGCCCGGACCGACATTACGCGTACTCTTACGCGAGACAGGTTTCACCGCTACGTGCACTCGTTGCATAAAGGTGACTGGCGGGTGTCTGTCTCTCTCACTTTAGTTGAATCGGTTTCAATGAAGAGGGTTCTTTTAGAAGATCAAAAAGCAATCACTACACCACGTTGTGGTTTTGCGTAGGTAAGAACGGTTCTTGCAAACCCGTAGCAGCCACGTAAAACTTGCAACAACAAAGTAGAGGACGTCTAACTTGTTTTTGCAGGTTATGCTGGTGATGTGATATGGCCAAGACATGATGTGATATAAGTTGTTGTATGAGATGATCATGTTTTGTAAGTTATCAGGCAATCGGCAGGAGCCTTATGGTTGTCTCTTTATTGTATGCAATGCCAACGCTATGTAATTGCTTTACTTTACTGCTATAAGTTAGCAGTAGTAGTAGTAGCAATAGCCGGCGAGACGACCACGACGCTACGATGGAGATCAAGGTGTCACGACGCTACGATGGAGATCAAGGTGTCAACCCGGTGACGATGGAGATCATGACGGTGCTTTGCTGATGGAGATCAAAAGCACAAGACGATGATGGCCATATCATGTCACATATATTGAATTGCATGTGATGTTAATCCTTTTATGCATCTTATTTTGCTTAGGACGACGGTAGCATTATAAGATGATCCCTTCACTAAATTTCAAGATAAGTGTTCTCCCCTAGTATGCACCGTTGCGAAGGTTCGACGCTTCTAAGCACCACGTGATGATCGGGTGTGATGGATTCTTTCGTTCGCATACAACGGGTGTAAGCCAGTTTTACACACGCAGAATACTTGGGTTAAACTTGACGAGCCTAGCATGTACAGACATGGCCTCGGAACACAAGAGACCGAAAGGTCGAACATGAGTCATATAGTAGATATGATCAACATGAAAGATGTTCACCATTGATAACTAATCCACCTCACGGGATGACCGGACGTGGTTTAGGTGATGTGGATCATGTTACACTTAGACAACTTGAGGGATGTTAATCTAAGTGGGAGTTCTTAAGTAATTTGATTAATTGAACTTCAATTATCATGAACATAGTCTAAATAATCTTTGCAATTGTATGTTGTAGATCAATGGCCCGCACTGTAGTTCCACTGAATTTTAATGCGTTCCTAGAGAAAGCTAAGTTGAAAGATGATGGAAGCAACTATGCGGACTGGGTCCGTAATCTGAGGATCATCCTCATTGCTGCACAGAAGGCTTATGTCCTTGATGCACCGCTAGGTGTCGCGCCCCCTCCCTTGTCTGTCGATGTTATGAACGCCTGGCAGACACGTGTTGATGACTACTCGATAGTTCAGTGTGCCATGCTTTACGGCTTAGAACCGGGGCTCCAAAGACGTTTTGAGCATCACAGAGCATATGTGATGTTCCAAGAGCTGAAACTTGTATTTCAAGCTCATGCCCGGGTCGAGAGATATGATGTCTCCGACCAGTTCTTTAGCTGTAAGATGGAGGAGAATAGTTCTGTCAGTGAGCATATACTCAAGATGTCTGGGTTGCATAACCGCTTGACTCAGTTGGGAGTTAATCTTCCAGATGATTCGGTTATTGACAGAATTCTCCAATCACTGCCACCAAGCTATAAGGGCTTTGTGATGAACTATAATATGCAAGGTATGGAAAAGTCTATTTCCGAGCTCTTCGCTATGCTCAAAGCCGCGGAGGTAGAAGTCAAGAAGGAGCATCAAGTGTTGATGATAAAGAAGAGCACTAGTTTCAAGAAGGGCAAGGGAAAGAAGGGGAACTTCAAGAAGAACGGCAAATCAGTTGCTGCTCCCACGAAGAAACCCAAGTCTGTACCCTAACCCGAGACTGAGTGTTTCTACTGCAAGGGGACTGGTCACTGGAAGCGGAACTGCCCCAAGTACCTGGCAGATAAGAAGGCTGGCAACATCAACAAAGGTATATTTGATATACATGTTATTGATGTGTACCTTACCAATGCTCGTAGTAGCACCTGGGTATTTGATACTGGTTCGGTTGCTCGTATTTGTAACTCGAAACAGGAGCTACGGAATAAACGAAGATTGGCTAAGGATGAGGTGACGATGCGCGTCGGGAACGGTTCAAGAGTTGAAGTTATCGCCGTCGGCACGCTACCTCTACATCTACGCTCGGGATTAGTGATGAACCTAAATAATTGTTATTTGGTGCCTGCGTTGAGCATGAACATTATATCTGGATCTTGTTTATTGTGAGACGGTTATTCATTTAAATCAGAGAATAAAGGTTGTTCTATTTTGATGAATAATATCTTTTATGGTCATGCACCGCTTGTGAATGGTTTATTCTTAATGAATCTCGATCGTGGTGATACACACATCCATAATATTGATGCCAAAAGACGCAAAATTGATAATGACAGTACCACATATTTGTGGCACTGCCGCTTAGGTCATATCGGTGTTAAACGCATGAAGAAACTCCATGCTGATGGACTTTTGGAATCACTTGATTATGAATCATTTGAGACGTGCGAACCATGCCTCATGGGCAAGATGACTAAGACTCCGTTCTCCGGAACAATGGAGCAAGCAACAGACTTATTGGAAATAATACATACCGATGTATGCGGTCCGATGAGTGTTGAGGCACGCGGTGGATATCGTTATGTTCTCACGTTCACATATGATTTGAGTAGATATGACTATGTCTACTTGATGAAGCATAAATCTGAAACATTTGAAAAGTTCAAAGAATTTCAGAGTGAAGTAGAGCACCATCGTAACAAGAAAATAAAGTTCTTACGATCTGATCGTGGAGGAGAATATTTGAGTTACGAGTTTGGCAATCACTTAAGACAATGTGGAATTGTTTCACAGCTCACGCCACCTGGAACACCACAGCGTAATGGTGTGTCCGAACGTCATAATCGTACTCTATTAGATATGGTGCGTTCTATGATGTCTCTTACCGATTTGCCACTATCATTTTGGGGTTATGCATTAGAGACAGCTGCATTCACTTTAAACAGGGCACCGTCTAAATCCGTTGAGACGACACCATATGAACTGTGGTTTGGTAAGAAACCTAAGCTGTCATTTCTGAAAGTTTGGGGATGCGATGCTTATGTCAAAAGGCTTCAGCCAGATAAGCTCGAACCCAAAGCGGATAAGTGTGTCTTCATAGGATACCCAAAGGAGACCGTTGGGTACACCTTCTACCACAGATCCGAAGGCAAAGTATTCGTTGCTAAGAATGGATCCTTTCTAGAGAAGGAGTTTCTCTCGAAAGAAGTGAGTGGGAGGAAAGTAGAACTTGATGAGGTAATTGTACCTCCTCTGGATAGTAGTACGCCACAGAAAGAAATTTCTGTGACATCGACACAGACCAGAGAAGAAGTTGATGATGATGATCATGAAACTTCGGATCAAGTTGTTACTGAACTTCGAAGGTCAACCAGGACACGTTCCGCACCAGAGTGGTACGGAAATCCAGTCTTGGAGGTCATGTTGCTAGACAACGATGAACCTTCGAACTATGAAGAAGCGGTGGCAAGCCCGGATTCCGACAAATGGCTTGAGGCCATGAAATCCGAGATTGGATCCATGTATGAGAACAAAGTGTGGACTTTGGTAGACTTGCCCGATGAACGGCGAGCTATTGAAAATAAATGGATCTTTAAAAAGAAGACGGACGCTGATGGTAATGTCACCGTCTATAAAGCACGACTTGTTGCTAAAGGTTATCGACAAGTTCAAGGAGTTGACTACGATGAGACTTTCTCACACGTAGCGATGCTAAAGTCTATCAGAATTATGTTAGCAATTGCCGCGTTTTATGATTATGAAATCTGGCAAATGGACGTCAAAACGGCATTCCTTAATGGATTCCTTAAGGAAGAATTGTATATGATGAAACCGGAAGGTTTTGTCGATCCTAAAGGTGCTAACAAAGTATGCAAGCTCCAGCGATCCATCTATGGACTGGTGCAAGCATCTCGGAGCTGGAATACTCGCTTTGATGAAGTGATCAAAGCGTTTGGGTTTATACAAACTTATGGAGAAGCTTGTATTTACAAGAAAGTGAGTGGGAGCTCTATGGCATTTCTCATATTATATGTGGATGACATATTATTGATGGGAAATGACATAGAATTTCTGGAAAGCATAAAGGGTTATTTGAACAAAAGTTTTTCAATGAAGGATCTCGGAGAAGCTGCTTACATATTAGGCATCAAGATCTATAGAGATAGATCAAGACGCCTCATTGGACTTTCACAAAACACATACCTTGGCAAGAATTTGAAGAAGTTCAAAATGGATCAGTCAAAGAAAGGGTTCTTGCCTGTATTGCAAGGTGTGAGATTGAGTAAGACTGAAAGCCCGACCACGGCAGAAGACAAAGAGAAGATGAGTGTCATCCCCTATGCCTCAGCCATAGGCTCTATTATGTATGCCATGCTGTGTACCAGACCTGATGTGTGCCTCGCTATTAGCTTGGTGGGAAGGTACCAAAGTGATCCAGGAGTAGATCACTGGACAGCGGTCAAGAATATCCTGAAGTACCTGAAAAGGACTAAGGAAGAATTTCTCGGGAATTGAGGTGATAAAGAGTTCGTCGTAAAGGGTTACGTCAATGCAAGCTTTAAACACCGATCCGGAAGAC
This sequence comes from Elymus sibiricus, assembly GCA_039707655.1. Classification (NCBI taxonomy): domain Eukaryota; kingdom Viridiplantae; phylum Streptophyta; class Magnoliopsida; order Poales; family Poaceae; genus Elymus; species Elymus sibiricus. The sequence continues at coordinate 194,465,890 of CM077663.1, read as the reverse complement.
TATGAGTCTCAGACCGGATACGTAAAGTGGGACAGTCGTTTGTGGAGTAGCTCCAAGCAGAGTGTGCTAGCAGCATCTACATATGACATAGAAATTTGCCAAGAACACACGGATCTGAATATTGCAGACCCGTTGACTAAAACCTCTCTCACAAGCAAAACATGATCAGCCCTAGAACTGATTGGATGTTAATTACATGGAGATGTAAACTAGATTATTGACTCTAGTGCAAGTGGGAGACTGTTGGAAATATGCCCAAGAGGCAATTAATAAAGTGTTTATTATCATATTTCTCCGTTCATGATAATGGTTTATTATTCATGCTAGAATTGTATTGACCGGAAACTTAATACATGTGTGAATAGATAAACAAATACTTAGTCCCTAGTAAGCCTCTACTAGACTAGCTCGTTGATAAAAAGATGGTCAAGATTTCCTGACCATGGACATGAGTTAACATTTGATAACGGGATCACATCATTAGGAGAATGATGTGATGGACTTGACCCAACCGTTAGCATAGCATATGATCGTTCAGTTTATTGCTATTGCTTTCACTATGTCAAATACACGTTCCTCTGACCATGAGATCATGCAACTCCCGGATACCGTAGGAATACTTTGGGTGTATCAAACGTCACAACGTAACTGGGTGATTATAAAGGTGCACTACAGGTATCTCCAAAAGTGTTTGTTGAGTTGGCATGGATCGAGATTGGGATTTGTCACTCCGACTATCGGAGAGGTATCTCTGGGCCCTCTCGGTAATACAGCATCACAGAAGCCTTGCAAGCACCGTGACTAAAGAGTTAGTTGCAACATGATGTATTACGGAACGAGTAAAGAGACTTGCTGGTAACGAGATTGAACTAGGTATTGGATACCGACGATCGAATCTCGGGCAAGTAACATACCGCCAGACAAAGGGAACAATGTATGTTGACATATGAGGTTCACCGATAAAGATCTTCGTGGAATATGTAGGAACCAATATGAGCATCCAGGTTCCGCTGTTGGTTATTGACCGGAGAGTCGTCTCGGTCATGTCTACATCATTCCCGAACCCGTAGGGTCCGCACACTTAAGGTTCGATGACGATTTAGTATTATATGAGTTATGTGATTGGTGGCCGAAGTTTGTTCGGAGTCCCGGATGAGATCACGGACATGACGAGGAGTCTCAAAATGGTCGAGAGGTAAAGATTCATATATTGGAAGGCTATATTCGGACGTCGGAAAGGTTCCGAGTGATTCGGGTATTTTTCGGAGTACCGGGGAGTTACGGGAATTCACCTGGAGAAGTAATGGGCCTTATTGGGCCATACGGGAAAAGGAGAGGCAGGCCACGTGAGGAGGCGCGCGCCCCCCCTTGCCCAAACCGAATTGGACTAGGGGAGGGGGCACAGCCCCTCTTTCCTTTCCCTCTCCCTTCCCCCTTTCCTACTCCATATGGGAGGTGGAATCCTACTAGGACTATGGAGTCCTAGTAGCCTCCTCCCTCCCTCCTTTATATACGGAGGAGGGGCACCCCTTGGAGACACACAATTGTCCCATAGCCGTGTGCGGTGCCCCGATCTCCGTTTTCCACCTCGGTCATATTTTCGGAGAGCTTAGGCGAAGCCCTGCCGGAATCACTTCACCGTCACCGTCGCCACGCCGTCGTGCTGACGGAACTCATCTACTTCCTCGACGTCTTGCTGGATCAAGAAGGCGAGGATCGTCACCGAGCTGCACGTGTGTAGAACTCGGAGGTGCCGTACGTTCGGTACTCGATCGGTGGAGCTCGAAGGATTGTTCGACTACATCAACCGCGTTGTGAGACGCTTCCGCTAACGGTCTACGAGGGTACGTAGACACACTCTCCCCTCTCGTAGCGATGCATCTCCATGGATAGATCTTGCGTGAGCGTAGGAATTTTTTTGAAATTCATGCTCCGTTCCCCAACAACGCATCGTGTTGCATCTGTTTGCTTGTATTTATTGTTTCTTCCCCCTCTTCTCTCCGGTAGCCTCCGAGACTGACACTGCTGCCAAGTACGACTACGCCCCTGACGACCAGTCTTTTGCAGCAGAGCAACAAGGCAAGCAAAACCCCCTTGATCATTCCGATATCACCTATTCTCTCTCTCTCATGCTTGCATTAGATTTTGCTACTGTATTTAACAACACCTATTCTTATGCATAGCCTGATTTTGAGTACTGCTTTCATACCTGCTTTCATATAATGTTGTAGTATAGGTATGGATAGTGTCCCCTTGTGACTCCCATTTTACTATTGTCGTTGCCCCTGCTTTCATCACCATCGTCATCGAGGACTTGAAGACAGAAGACTCAGTCAACATGACTGACAAGCCGTTACCGACACATCACCACACATACCCCGGGTGTGATATATCGAGAGTGATTCCTCGGATATCCACTTGGTGTACTGACACACAGCCATTTTGACTTGACACTGAATTACATGTGAAAGACGGGACTGAAGGGACAGGCGGTACCACTCTGTTGAGGTGGACCTGAGTTCCCGACAGTCTTGAGATGGGTCGGCCCCAAGGGTACCCATGTGTGTGAGATGTGGTGGGGTGCGCCGGTAAGGCACCCGAAGGGATATAGACGAGGCGTGGCCGGACAGTGATGTCCTTGCCGCAAGTTCTCGAGACGGGGCGACGGGATGGTGGGACCGATCGTCACCGCAAACTATAAAGTCACTAACTGGTTTGGATATGTGATCTGAGAAGGCCTCTGGCCTCTTTCACACTAACCACCACGCGGGAAAAGATATGGGCACTCTACGGCGTACATTCTTCCGAAAGCTCTTCAGATGTCATATTGAGCGACTCGTGCCCGGGTGGCCCACGACAGCATGGCGCTTGCATTAAGGCATGCTAGGACTGACACCGGCCGAGGGCGTAATGTGCAAGATGGCGAGGGCGATGGCCCAAGACCTCGAGCCATTAGGATGTAGACCGACGTGCTAGCCTCTCTGTTGAGCCTAGGTAGGACTATGTCGTGTCGATTGGCCGAGGCCGGGTATGACCCGAAAATTGTATCTGGCCAGAGTTTATCGAGCGTGTTGGGTAAGTTTGTGCACCCCTGCAGGGAAGTTAAACTAATCGATTAGCCGTGTCCACGGTAAAGGACGCTCAGAAATTATCCTGGTCTATGATAACTAGAACTGGATACTTATATTGTCACTTGAATTATTGGCACTGGGATTGCTTTCTCGCAGGGAGTCGAGGAAGAATCTCTGGGCCTTGCTATCTTGTACCCCTCTTAATTAAAATATGCTGCTCTGAACTCTCGTCTTATGCTGCAAGACGCTGAAGATGCTAGTCTTCGATAGGTGTCGTGGGAAACGAACACCTATGGGATCAAGGAGATCCCTTACGGTTCGGCAAGGGGAGAGGGTTGCACGAAGAGCAGAACTAACGAACAGCACGCGGGGGATTTACCCAGGTTCGGGCCGCAAGGATGCGTAAAACCCTACTCCTGCTTTGATTGTATTATTGTGGATGTTCTTGGCCAAGTTCTGGGAGCTACAGTAGCAGCTACGCATGCAGAATGGGCTTTCGAAGTGCCATCCCCCTCCCCTGTACGTCTCGGGCCTCCTTTTATATTAGTCAAAGGGGCTACCACAATGGCGTACAAGATAAGGCATGAGGTGGAAAGTAACTACAGTGTTACCACAGTATTATCATACCTAACCCTGACGGCTTAGGACAAAACTCATTAAATGCACCGTGAGGTGTCCGTCGAGGTGTCCCTTAGTGTCTCGGGCTTGGAAAAGCTTTACAGGGGATGGGCAAAAGTAGCCATCCCATCAGCACCGCTTAAGCATCGCGTGGCCAGCATTACGCCAGGTCACCATGAGGACAAGCCCTGAACGACAAGGCTGGCCGCTGCACTGGAGCGATAGCGCTGCACTGTGCAGAGCCTTGCCGGGGCTGAATCCTTGCCGGGCCCGGGGCTTGCCGGGACCGAATCCTTGCCGGGCCCGGGGCTTGCCGGGACCGAATTTGCCGGGCCCGGGGCTTGCCGGGACCGAATCCTTGCCGGGCCCGGGGCTTGCCGGGACCGGGTATTGTCCGGCGCGAGGCCTTGCCGGCAAGGGTCTTGCCGGGCCTCCGCAACCCTTTGGTCTTCTGTTTTCTGGTCTGATCGTTGACTTGAATGTCTCCTTGTCGTCTTAGTCTCGTGATTACTCCTAGCTATTCCCCGGCAAGGCTTGCCGCGGTACGGCTACAACTGCCCGTGCACAAGTAAGGGGTACTAAAAAGACCCATACTTTAGTAAACCGACAGGAGCCCCCGGGCCTAGGCCATACACGGGTGCCAGGCCTGTTGGGCTATGCCCAAAACAGTGCACGGGCACGCGTGGCAGGGAATAACTGCTCGTAATCATTATCTCTTTTACCACGCCCCCGCCCCCCCCACTACGCGCATTAATCGCGTGACGTGAGAGACGTGGGCGGAAACTCCGCTGTAAAAGCGGGCGGTAAAGAGCCCGCCTCGCGCCTTCCCCGTAAAAAGGGAATCGCAGAGGGCACTGCTCATTTACCCCCTCCGCCTTTTCAATCTCAATCTCAGAGCCGTCGCCATCGTCTTCTTCCTCGAGCCCAAAGCAGAGCTTTTCTCCCTCCACCCGCCTCCGCCGCGCTCTCGACGTCTTCAGCGCCCACTTCCATAGCCACCATGCCGCCCAAGCTGAGCAAGGGCAAGGCGGCGGAAGCGGCTGCCGCGGCGGAGAGCAAGCTGGTGAAGATGCGGAAGGAACGCGCCGTCTTCTCCTCGACGCTTGATGCGGAGACCTTGAAGAAGAGGTACCAGTTCGCATGGGCGACTGAGACCACGGCGCATCCAGCCACCAAAGTGAGTGTAGCTTCTCGCAAGGCAATGCCAGGAGACTATCCCTTCTTTGCCGATTACTTCTGGTGCGGCCTCTGTCCCCCGTACTCGGATTTCTTCGTAGATATCATGCTCACCTACGGCTTCCAGCTGTTAGATTTCACGCCGAATGCCGTGACTTGTATGTCCGTCTTCGCGCACCTTTGCGAGAATTTTGTTGGGGTCATCCCGAGCACTGCACTTTTCCGGCACTACTTCTACCCCCGCATCGAAAGGGGCGACGCCCTCTCCGGCAGCATCGCTTGGATCCCGAGGACGGCAACCAAGGAGACATACCCAGAGGGGCTCTACCGCGATAGATGGGATGAGTGGCGCGGCAAGTGGTGCTGGGTCCGGGAAAAGGAGCCCCAACCGTTCTGCGAGGTGCGGAAGCAGAAGGTGGCCCGCGGCAAGGATTGGGGCGCCGCGGACCCTGACGACAGCAAACTCACCATCGCCACCACCAGGATACTGCGCCTCAGGGCTGCCGGGCTGAAGGTGGAGATGATTGCTTCATATTTCCTTCGCCGGCGCATCGCCCCACTGCAGAACAAGGGGCGCCCTGCCTGGGAGTACAGGAACGCTGCCGACGTCATGAGGGTGCGGCCTGGGCTGGATAATGATCTGACAGCCATGGGGCACGCAGCCCTCTGCCAACAGCTCTTCAATTCTGGATCAGTGGGAGACTTGCCGGCGGGCGTCGTCCCACTATGCAACAACTCATCACTAACCTCCATCATCGCCATGATGCCGGCGTTTAATGCCCATAGCATCGACGAGAGGTGGATCGAGCCGTCCGCGGAGCAGGCGCTGGCGTTCTTCGACAACTTGGCGGAGAAGGCCATCCGCGCGGAGAACCTTGTCCGCGCCACCACGGAGGAGGAGCTCGCCTACATCGCCAACAGGGCGGAAGAGGCGAACCTTGCCGAAGAAGCCGGCAGCGCTGAGTCCAGCGAAGGCGAGGACTTGCTGCTGGAAGATCTTGCCGGGCGAGACGAGGCTGCCGGGGAGCCAAGCAGAGCCGCTGCCGGGAGTTCTTCTGCCGGAGGCGCCGCCGAAGAGGAAGAAGAGGAGGAGGAAGAGCCCCCAGCTCTTCAACACAAAAAGAGGCGCATCCTCCGGAAGAACGCCACTGGCGCTCCAGCCTGCAAACCTCCCTCAAGCAGCGAGGCTTCCGGGAAAGGGGCGGCTGGCGAGGCCGCGCCGCAACCTGCCGCTGCCAAGCGGCCCAGGGCCAATCCTCCTCCTCCTCCGTCAGGAACTGCGGCGAGGGTCGGCTTCGACCTCTCCGCCATCAGCTCCGAGGAAGAAGAAGAAGAAGAGTAAGAGTCCCGCCACAGCCTTGATTCTCGTCCTTCTAGTTTTGCTTGATTAACTTGCTCTGTTTTTGCCTCCTCAGGGATGCGGAGACTCTGGCACAGAGGGTGGCGAAGAGGGCCAAGACCTCAACAAGCGTCGAGCCGCCGGCAAGCACCTCGGGCGCGCCGGAAACGGTTCTCGTCAGCTCGGAGTCAAGCCCAGAACGCAACCCTCGATGCAGTCCTCGACGCAGCCCCCGGCGCAGCCCCCAGCGTGAGTCTTCTACTCACTACCCACTGGCGCGTGCCGGGGTGTGCATCTTCTCTGCTGACATCTCCGGGCGTGCAGGAGCGGAGCAACAGCGAGAAGTGACAGCAGGAGCTGCCTCTGCCATGCCACCTCCGTCGACCACACCGCTCAGGGGTGAGTCTTCGGGCAAGCTCTACCGCGACGATGAGGAGGGGCCGGCAAGCGCAAGCTTCGGCAACCCCTTCCTTGACGCAGGTAAAGTTACTTGCCCCAAAGAATTCTTGTCGCTTTGGTTTTTCTTCTTTTTGTCTTCTTGGACTTCCTTCCCAGCTTCATCTTAATCAAGTTCTTGGCTTTCAATCTTCTGCTGACAGAGCTCATGGATACTGATGCCGTCATTGAAGAGACCGCCAAGGATGCCGCCACTGAAGCCGGCAAGGTTGCTGCCGAAGAGGCCGCCAAGCATGCCGCCGCCGAGGCTGCCAAAGCTGCTGCCGCCGAGGCCGCTGCCGCCGAGGCCGCCAAGGCCGCTGCCGCTGAGGCCGCCAAGGCCGCTGCCGCCGAGGCCGCCAAGGCCGCCGAGGGGGCCAGTGAGGAGACCCGCGGCAACACTGACGGCGCTTCCGCCGTAGGAGCGCCAGGCGCTTCTACTGCCGTGGGGCCCTCGACTGCCGAAGACCAATCCTCGTCGTTCCAGGCCCCTCCCTCAAGCCAATATATCAGGGCCGGCAAGAACATTGTCAGCATGCCGGGGTCGGCAATCATTGAAGAGCTGGTTGAAGGGGAACATCTTGACGGGGAAATCACCGTCGCCACCGTCAGTGAGCCCAAGGAGGAGCAACTACTTCAAGCCATGATTGACAATTATCAGAAGCTCCAGACGCTCTATCGCGCCCGGAAGGAGAAACTGGACTACCGGGCAGCGCTCGTCGAGGCCGCGGAAGGAGACTTCCAACAACGCGTCACGGAGACACAGGCTTGGTATGGCGAGGCCCTCCAAGAGCTGAATATTTATCGGGAGCAGCTGGCGGAAGAGCGGAACGTCCTCCTGCTGAAGCAATCAGACATCGAGAAAGCGCAGGAGGAGGCCGCCCAGCAAGCCGCCGCGGCAGAAGCCCTCTTGACGCAGCACCGCATCAGCCTTGACGCCCAGGAAGAGGACCTTGCCGCCCGCGAGGCGGCGCTTGCCGCCAAGCTTCGCAACAAGGATGAAGAGCTCGAAAGTCTTGTCGCGCGGCGGGTCCAGGAGCTTGAGCAGAAACACTTGAAGACGCTCAGAGCTCTAACTGAAGACCACGCTGGCAAGCTCAAAGAGGCCCTCGACGCTGCCGGAGCTGCGGAGACCGCCAAGAACTTGCTGGAGGAGAAGACGAAGCAGCTGGAGGTCGCTCTTGAGGACCACGGCAAGAAGGTCTCAACACTCGAGGCCGAGAGAGACAAGGCTCTCCACAGCCTGATGGAGACGCAGGCCGCCACATCCGAGAAGATCCAGCAGCTCTCCTCCGCCAAGGACTCCATTGAAGATCTGAAGCTAAAGGTATCCACGCTGGAGGAGTCTCTTGAGGCTGCCCGAGTTCGCGAGAGGACTCTTATCAAAGACCTCCATGACGAACAGGAGCTGCTCCAGAACGCCGCCACCACCCACAACGAGTACACCTCAAGCGTGAAGCTCTGGACTGCCAGGCTGGCGGACGTCGCCGAGAAGCTTGGCGCGGAGGTGGAGACCATGGACTTGCCGGGCTTCGAATACTCAGTCGACGACAACATATCCTCAAGCGCCAGGCTAACCATGTTCTTCGACAAGCTCGTCGACGCCCTCAAGCTACTCCAGGCGAATCAGACAAGCAAGCTGGCCGACGAATCCCGGAAGCTCTGCCAGCTCGTCCTCCGCAAGGTGTTGATGAAGGTGGCGTACAGAAACCCTGGCGTCGACCTCTCCAAAGCCTTGAAGAGCTTGCCGAAGGACGCGGACGTCAAGGCTCTCGAGGAGCTTGTCGCGCCCATCGTCGATCGGGTGAGCCAGGTGAAGAGGGTCGAGGGCGATCGCCGGGATTAACTGTAGCCTCCTATCTCTTCCTCATCTTGCCGCCAGCATTCCATGTAAAAGACAATTCATCTTATGTCAGAAACGCGGCAAGCACTAGATGTAATATAACTTGCTCTCTTTGAATTATGGCCTGCTATTCCCTTTGTTCAATTTCTCTCTGTATGGCGTGTACCCTATGCTTTGCTGGGAACTTGCCGGAGCAAAACCCCGTCGCGAGCGCTGGATTCGGGTCGTCAGCAGCTTGCGGGTAGTGCTGCTCACGGCAAGAAATCTTGACGCTTTCAGGGCGGCCACCTAGACTGTTGAGCGGACTCGAAACAGAGTAGGGGCGCAGCCGATCATGACAAGATTCCATCGCGTGCAGGTTTTCCATACAAAGCCAAAATCGTTCAAGGGAATACAGCCTTACAAAAATCAAAATCTGCTTAAGGGGTTTAGCAACTTAGCTCTGCTTTTTGTCGCTATTCCTTTTCTTCCGGCAAGGCTCCAACCTTGAACGTCGTCTGGCCTCCATACCACCATTCTCCTACCCCCCCCGGTAAACTTGCGCGCGAGGGAATCTTCTATCTCCTGAGAAAAAGAAAGAAGAGAAAATAAAGGTATGGAACCCTGACGGTTCGTTAGCTCTTACCGGGATCAAGTGCAATACATATCTCAGATAATACATGCATATAGAATGACATGAAATCAACAAGAGATGTAAAGCACACAGATCTCATTAAAATATGCACAGGGATGTGCTTGCTCTGTACAAAGGATTACATGCCAGCGGCAACACTTGTACAGAATGGCGTTGCCGGGATCTTGCCGGAGCGTTACGCTGCCGCGAGCGCTGGATTCGGGTCGTCAGCAGCCTGCTGGCCGTATCGCTATCACAGCAAGAAACCCGAACAACTGCGCCTTACGGGTAGAACTTGCGAAGGTGCTCGATGTTCCAGGAGTTGCTCACTGGCAAGCCCTCTTCGGTCTCCAGGCGGACTGCGCCAGGCCTGGTGACTCGCACTACCCGGTAAGGGCCTTCCCACTTCGGCGTCAACTTGTTGGAATTCTTGGCCGACTGAACGCGCCGAAGAACAAGGTCGCCTTCCTCAAGACTCTGGGCGTGAACCTTGCGGCTATGGTAGCGGCGCAAATCTTTCTGGTAGCGAGCGGCTCGCACAGCAGCCCGAAGACGGTTCTCCTCAAGGAGCAGCGCGTCATCTTGCCGCAGCTGCTCTTGCTCAAGCTCATCATAAGCGAGCACTCGAGGTGACCCGTATATGAGTTCCGTGGGGAGAACTGCCTCCGCTCCGTAGACCAGAGCGAAGGGCGTCTGGCCGGTGGCTCGATTTGGCGTCGTCCTGATCGACCAAAGAACCGCCGGCAACTCATCAATCCAGCGTCTTGCATGCTTGTGCAGCTTGTCGAAAGTTCTGGTCCGGAGACCACGCAGCACCTCAGCGTTTGCCCTCTCCGCTTGGCCATTGCTTCTCGGGTGAGCAACAGAGGCAAAACAAATCTTGCCGCCAAGGTCTTGGACGTACTGCATGAAGGTGCGGCTTGTGAACTGTGTACCGTTGTCAGTGATGATCCTGTTCGGCACACCAAAACGGCACACAATCCCCTTGAAGAACTTGACTACTGACTGTGCTGTCACCCTCCTCACTGCTTCCACTTCTGGCCACTTCGTGAACTTGTCGATAGCAACGTACAAGTACTCGAAGCCCCCGGTAGCGCGGGGGAAGGGACCCAGTATGTCGAGCCCCCAGACCGAGAAGGGCCAGGAGAGAGGGATCGTTTGGAGAGCTTGAGCTGGCTGATGAAGTTGCTTTGAATGAAACTGGCACGCTTCACACTTGGTTACTAGTGCCGTTGCATCCTGGAGGGCAGTAGGCCAGAAGAATCCTTGCCGGAATGCCTTGCCGACAAGGGCTCTTGAGCCTATGTGGGATCCACATACGCCCCCATGAATCTCTGCCAACAGCTCTAGTCCGTCCTCCCGAGGAATGCACTTCAATTTCACACCGTTGGGTCTCTTTCTGTACAGAACGTCATCGACGAACTGGTACATACTTGACTGACGGGCTACTTTCTCAGCTTCTTCCTGCTCCTCAGGGAGTTCTCCTGTCTGAAGGAAATGGACTATTTGCTGTGCCCATGCCGGAGCCTGTGGCTCGACGACCAGGACTAAAGGCGACTCTTCAGCTGCGGGAGCATTTGCTTCTACGGCAAGAACCTGAGGCTCTTGGCGGAGCAGCTACTCACCGGCAACCGGTATTTCTTCGGTAGCAGGGGCGCTTGCATCCGCGGCAAGAACCTGAGGTTCTGCGCGAAGCCGCTGCTCACCGGCAACCGGTATTTCTTCGGCAGCAGGGGCGCTTGCTTCCGCGGCAAGAACCTAAGGTTCTGCGCGAAGCCGCTGCTCACCAGCAACCGTGTCGTTCCCGGCTAGATCCTTGCCGGGGCTTCGGGAAGCCCTGCCGGGAAGTACTCGCTGGTACTTAACTTTCTTCTCTTATCAGTCCTTGTCGATGGCGACACGGATGGTTGAGTCAAGCGGAGCACAAAAGTCCCCGGTTCCACAGGTAGCTTGAGTGCGGCACGCTTCGACAGGTCGTCGGCAATGCTGTTCTCTGATCGAGGAACATGCTCTGTCTGAAGACCGTCAAAGCGCTCCTCCAGCTTCCTCACTTCATCGACGTATGCTTCCATCAGCGGGCTCTGATAATCTTTGTTGACCTGCCTCACGACGAGCTGGGAGTCACCCCTGACGATGAGCTTCCTGATCCCAAGGTCTGCCGCGATCCTGAGACCGGCAAGCAGTCCTTCATACTCTGCCGTGTTGTTGGTCGATCTCTCCCGGGGAAAATGCATCTGGATGACGTACTTGAGGCGCTCTCCGGTGGGTGCGACAAGCAGCACGCCGGCACCGGCGCCTTGCAGCGAAAAGGCTCCATCAAAGTACATGATCCATTCGCGATCTGTTTCCTTGCCGGGAATCGCTGATTCTTGAACTTCGTCGTCTGGCGTTGGGGTCCATTCTGCAATGAATTCTGCCAAGGCCCTGCTCTGGATAGTTGAAGAACTTTCAAACTTGAGACCAAAGCATGACAGCTCCAACGCCCACTCCACGATCCTGCCGGTTGCTTCTGGGTTCCGGAGAATCCGTTGTAGCGGAAAGCGAGTGACGACGGTGATCTCATGTGCTTGGAAGTAATGGCGCAGCTTCCTCGAGGCCATGAGAAGGCCGAAGAGCAACTTCTGCACACCAGAATACCTCGACCTAGCCCCCTGCAACAGGGAGCTGACGAAATAGACTGGGCGCTGCACCATCTTCTTCTTCTGCACTGCCTGACTTGACTGCGCGGGTCTTTCCTTGTCAGCACCAGACTTTGCCGGGGCTGGCCCCGGCAAGTCACTTGGCGGGCCTGTCGTTGCCGCTGCATCCTCCTCTGCTTTTCTCTCTGCCACCAGCGCAACACTAACCACTTGATTCGTTGCCGCCAGATATAGCAGCAACGGCTCTTGTGGTCTAGGCGCGACTAGTACTGGTGAAGAGGAGAGGTACTTCTTCAAATCCTGCAGCGCTGCCTCCGCTTCTGGAGTCCATTTCATTGGACCTGCCTTCTTCAAAATTTTGAAAAACGGCAGGGCGCGCTCAGCAGACTTTGAGATGAACCTACTCAAAGCAGCGACGCAGCCGGCAAGGCGGTGCACATCCTTAACTCGTCTTGGCGCTTCGATATGCTCAATTGCCTTGATCTTGTCGGGATTGGCTTCAATTCCACGCTGAGATACAAAGAACCCGAGAAGCTTGCCGGATGGGACGCCAAACACGCACTTCTCGGGATTGAGCTTCAGGTTGATCCTGCGCAGATTTGCAAATGTCTCCTCCAGATCTTGAATGAGCGTTGCCTTGTCCTTGGTTTTGACCACTATGTCATCCATGTAAGCTTCCATATTTCTATGCAGCTGGGCCCCGAAACCAATCTGGACAGCTCTAGCAAAGGTCGAACCAGCACTTTTCAACCCGAAAGGCATACGCAAGAAGCAATATGTGCCACACGGGGTGATAAATGCGGTCTTCTCTTCGTCTTCTTTCGCCATGAAGATCTGGTGATAGCCTGAGTATGCGTCAAGAAATGACAGCAAATCGCAGCCGGCAGTGGAATCCACAATCTGGTCGATGCGCGGCAAGGGAAAGGGATCTTTTGGACAGGCTTTATTGATATCTGTAAAGTCAATACATAGCCTCCACTTACCATTCGCCTTGCGCACAACAACCGGGTTGGCCAACCATGTAGGATGGAGGACTCCTCTAACCAGGCCTGCCGCCTCAAGCTTCCTAATCTCTTCCGCAATAAACTCTTGCCGCTCCAAGGCTTGCTTCCGCACCTTCTGCTTGACGGGCCGCGCGTGGGGACAGACAGCTAGGTGGTGCTCAATTACCTCCCTGGGAACACCGGGGATGTCAGATGGTTGCCATGCAAACACATCGACATTCGCCCGCAGGAAGGCAACGAGCGCGCTTTCCTATTTGTCATCAAGGGTGGAGCTTATGGTGAAGGTTCCCCCCGTCCCGTCCTCCTTGGCGGGCACCTTCTTGGTCTCAGGCGGAGCAGCCTTGGATTTCTTGATCTGGCCGGCAGAGCTCTCTGGGGCACCCTCGACGGCAGCGCAGCACTCTGGAGAGGCGCGCTTGCCGGAGTTTGTACCAGAGGTCTTGCCGGGCTGCTTCTTCTTGCCGGGATCTTGAGCGGCAGGAGCATGCGCCTTGGCGGCGGACGCTGCAACTGCTTCCCGGTAGAGCTTGTCGGTGCAAATGAGCGCGTCTTTCTTGTCGGAGTGGACAGTGATGACGCTCATTGGACCGGGCATCTTCAAGACGTTGTAGGCGTAGTGCGAGGCCGCCATGAACTTAGCCAGCGCTGGGCGGCGAAGGATTCCATTGTATGGCAACGGAATCCTGGCGACGTCAAAGACGACCTTCTCCATCCTGAAGTTCAGCTCGCTGCCGAAAGTTCCCGGCAGCGTGATCTTGCCTTTCGGCTGGTTCCTTCCCGGAATGATCCCTTGGAAAGAACCTGTCTCCTCGAGATCTTCGTCGGGAATTTGCAGCCTCTTGATCACATCGGGCGAGATCAGGTTCAGGCCGGCCCCACCGCCAACTAACATTTTCGTCACCTGGAGGTTGCGAATCGTTGGCGAAACCAACAACGGCAAGCACCCGACCGCAGTTGTGCGATCAGGGTGATCCTCGGCGTCAAAAATGATAGGCGTGAGGGACCACTTCAGTGGCTTCCGGGCATCGAGGGATGGCTCTGCCGCATTAATGTCACGCGCCCACTGCTTGAGCTGGCGGTGAGAGGAATGCAACGAAGCGCCCCCGTCGACGCACATGGCCTCTGTAGCCTTCCGGAACTCGTGTTCGCTGGACTCGTCGCCCTCTGCATCATCATCATCATTTCCTTGTTCTTTGGCGCGGCCCCGGGCAGGCTTCTCTTGCTGCTGCCTGGGCTTGCCGTGACGACCTCCTCGACCGCGCTTCCTGCCAGACCCTCCGGCACCATCTTGGGCTCTTTCCTTATCGCGCCTTTCGTACTCGGCGCGCTGCTTCTCGGCAAGCTCCTCAACTTGCCGGCAGTCTTGGAGATGATGGCCCTTGGTACGGTGGATCTTGCAGTACTACTTGCCGGATCCTTCTGGCTTGTCGGCAGCCGCCAAGGCCTGACACGCCGCACACCCGGCAACCTCCTTGCCGGGGTCGTCGGTCTTGGACTTCTTGGCGGTGCCGGTGTTGCCCGAACCTTCAACGGCAAGCACGGCCTTGCCCTTGCGCTTCTTGTTCTTCCGCCGCCCCTTTCTTGCCGGGGCAGGAGCGTCTTCGCTGTCGGAGTCGACTCCAGCGCTAGCGTTCTCGCCGGGGAGTCTCCTTCCTTCTTCTGCCCGAGCACATTTGTCGGCCAAGGTGTAGAGCTCGGCGACATCTCTGAATTTGTTCATCGCCAACTCCTCCCGCATCTTACGATTGCGCACATTCTGATGAAAGGCGCTGATGACGGCGGCGGGATGAACGTCAGGAATGTTGTGCTGGATGCGGCTGAACCTCTGGATATACTTGCGCAAAGTTTCGCCCTCCTTCTGGGGAATGATGTGCAGATCACTCTCCTGGCCAGGAGCTTGATGGCCGCCGGTGAAGGCGCCAACAAACTGATGGCACAGGTCGACCCAAGAAGAGATGGAATTCTCGGGAAGGTGCATCAACCACGATCTCACGTTGGGCTTCAGTACCAACGGAAAGTAGTTGGCCAGCACCTTATCGTCACGAGCCCCGGCAGCCTGCACCGCGTTGGTGTAGATGCTCAAGAACTCGGACGGATGAGTCTTGCCGTCGTACTTCTCCGGTACTTCCGGCTTGAAGGAGCGGGAGCTAGGCCACTGGACTTGCCACAGCTCACGAGTAAACGCTGGGCAACCCACCTCGTAAGGTAGGCAGCCAGGGTACCCTGGCACGGGCTCGTCAATAGAGGTCCCAGCGCGCTTGTCGGACTGGCGACGCGCTTCCCTTCGGCTCTCGATGGTGGTTCGAGTGTCCTCCTTCTTCTGTTCCCGAAGAACGTGACGTTGATCACGGCGAACCCGCGGATCAGACGATGCCGTGGAATCATCCTCACGGGCGCCGGTCCGCCGAGTTAACGACCGCTCTTGACGCAGCGGAGGGGAACGCAACGTAGTCGTTCCAGCTCCGGTCTTCTCTCCATCGCCACGCACCAGCCTAGACGACTGCAGCTGCGAGGGTTCACCCTGCTGCGGTACATCGTTGTTGGCTAGGCCGATGAGGCTCTGGATAGCGGCTCGCCACTCGTCTAGCTTCTCCACGGCGGGAGGGAAGTCTAGGAGCAGCTGAGCTCGCGCCAACGCCTCTGCTGGCGTAGGCGGCGGCGACAGGTGCGAAGAGCGTGAGGTGCTCAAACTCCTAACAGGGTTAGAAGGAGCACCATCACGACTCTGCACCCGCGCGCGGCTTCCACCAGCTCGCTGGTGCGGATCTTGGCCCTGCGCACCCTGGGAGTGATGCGTAGGGGTCTTCCCATGTGGACGCCCAGAACCACCAACGTCTTGAGGCCGCACGTCACGCGCGTCCTGAGAAGGTCGCGGTGCATGCGCCGGCGTATTCGTCCTGGAAGGCGCCGCTCCATCCTTGGAAGTCGCTGCACCACCCGCAGGTTGCGCAGCTCCATCCTTGGACCTGTTGCTCGTCCGGCTCGGATCGCCGGAACGCCGTGGAAGCTCGGAGCCTCCACCTCCTCCACCCGCGTCTACCCCGTCGCCTGCGCGCGCAGCATCAGGCACGATGGATGCGGATGGACCAACCGCCGTGAAACCCTTCTTCTTGGGAGCCATGGTGGTGAAGATGATCAAAGATCTGACGCGCTGATCACTAGATCAGGTTCGCACAACCTCGATCCCCCTACCTGGCGCGCCAAAGATGTCGTGGGAAAAGAACACCTATGGGATCAAGGAGATCCCTTACGGTTCGGCAAGGGGAGAGGGTTGCACGAAGAGCAGAACTAACGAACAGCACGCGGGGGATTTACCCAGGTTCGGGCCGCAAGGATGCGTAAAACCCTACTCCTGCTTTGATTGTATTATTGTGGATGTTCTTGGCCAAGTTCTAGGAGCTACAGTAGCAGCTACGCATGCAGAATGGGCTTTCGAAGTGCCATCCCCCTCCCCTGTACGTCTCGGGCCTCCTTTTATATTAGTCAAAGGGGCTACCACAATAGCGTACAAGATAAGGCATGAGGTGGAAAGTAACTACAGTGTTACCACAGTATTATCATACCTAACCCTGACGGCTTAGGACAAAACTCATTAAATGCACCGTGAGGTGTCCGTCGAGGTGTCCCTTAGCGTCTCGGGCTTGGAAAAGCTTTACAGGGGATGGGCAAAAGCAGCCATCCCATCAGCACCGCTTAAGCATCGCGTGGCCAGCATTACGCCACGTCACCATGAGGACAAGCCCTAAACGACAAGGCTGGCCGCTGCACTGGAGCGATAGCGCTGCACTGTGCAGAGCCTTGCCGGGGCTGAATCCTTGCCGGGCCCGGGGCTTGCCGGGACCGAATCCTTGCCGGGCCCGGGGCTTGCCGGGACCGAATCCGTGCCGGGCCCGAGGCTTGCCGGGACCGGGTCTTGTCCGGCGCGAGGCCTTGCCGGGCCTCCGCAACCCTTTGGTCTTCTGTTTTCTGGTCTGATCGTTGACTTGAATGTCTCCTTGTCGTCTTAGTCTCGTGATTACTCCTAGCTATTCCCCGGCAAGGCTTGTCGCGGTACGGCTACAACTGCCCGTGCACAAGTAAGGGGTACTAAAAAGACCCATACTTTAGTACACCGACAATAGGACTAGGCCTTCTTCCCTCTTCTGGCATTTCTGCAGTTTAGTCCAAAGATATAGCCCCATTCCTTTGATACTGGTGCATATCTAGCATAGTTCTGATGTAAATCTTGCGAGTACTTTGGATGAGTACTCACCATTGCTTTGCTCCCCTTTTCCCCTTGATACGATGCCGCGATCAGATGATGGAGCCCAGGAGTCCCAGGATCCAATTTACCCGGTGGACAACTACTACTACCCCGACGGAGGCCACTACTACCAGGATGGAGCCTATTACGACGTAGACTTCTCTGACGTCCAGGAGTAGTTCGGAGGTTCCCAGGCAGGAGGCATGCGCCTTTTCGATCTAGTTTGTCGTTGTTATGCTCAGCCTTCTTAAGGCAAAACTTGTGTACCGTTTATGTCTGTACTCAGAGGATGTTGCTTCCGCTGACTTTGTACTCAAGCTATTATATTCGAGCCCTCGAGGCCCCTGGCTGTAATATGAAGCTTGAATTATTTTTAATTTGTGTTTAGTGTTGTGTTGTGATATCAATCAGTGAGTCCCTAATCTTGGTCGTACGCATTGCGTGTATGTTTAGCGTACGGTCGAAATTGGGGGCGTCACAGACCTCAATGCCATGGCCCATACTACCTCGTACAAGAAGGCCAAGGCATTCTTTGAGTCTGACCTCGATAATCCCCAGAACTTCACCAACATCTCCTCCCACAAAAAGCTCGTGAGGTACAGAGATGAGGGGAAGGCGAGGAAAGGGGAGGACTTCAACCCGAGCCAGCATCCTATTGATCCAGAGCTGGTGATGATAGCTGGCGGCGGGAGGCCCCATGGCCATATAGCCATTGGAGAAGGACTTATACGGTCTTCACGCACTCTCCGGCAGATCAAGGCGCGCCAAACGAGCTCCTGTCCTGAGATAAGGCCTCGTCCATGGCCAGTCGAGCTTGCCATCGAGGTTAGTCATATGGACTCAGATAGCTTTCCTCCATTACATTGTGTGTGTGAACAAAGATGATTACAATGCTAACGAGGAGTTGTGTTGCAGGCTGCTCTGCAGAAAGAGAGAGAGGCAACCCAGGCGCTTCTGGCGGAACAGGCCCGGCAGGCGGCAGAGGAGAAGAGGGATTTGGAGGAGAGGACGGCTAGGTTGTTGGAGGAGGAGAGGGCACGGAACGATGCGTCTCACCGGGCCATGTACGAGCTCCTCGTGGTAAGTTTCTTCTTCATATTAGCCAAATCATGCACTACATGTTTGTTTCATTAATAACCAATATGATTGACTTGTCAAAACCAAATGTGCAGTCTTTGTGCGAGAAGACCGGCCAGACCCCTCCGTTGATGCCAGTCATTACCACGACTGGAACGGTGAGTTTCATTTCAATGCTCATTAGTTACTAGTCTTAACATTTCAGCGTCATCATGCTAACGCAAATGATCTTTGGTGCAGCATAACTCCCGAGCCGCATCGCACGATCCTTCTCCAGGGCCAAGTAGTGCTCCAGGTGACACCGGCCCGAGCAACCCCGGTGCTTCACCTCCGTGATGATGAGGACGGTAAGCCCTAATATCCCACTTAGTTGGCTCATTTTCTCAAACAAAGACAAACTTAGCACTTAGACAAACTTAGCACTTAGACAAACTTAGCACTTAGACAAATGTCATATTTTACCTAAGTTAGCTTTGTTTCCTCTAAAAATACATAGTAAGCTTACTTACCTCCAAAATGACATATTGTACCTAAGTTAGCTCTAAAATGACCTATACTTAGCATTGTTTCCTCCACAATGACATAATAAGCTTAGTTAACTCAAAAATGGCATAATAGACTTGGTAACCTCATAGATGCCATAGACTTAGCTTATTGTCTTGCAAAATGACACAATAAGCTTAGTTAGGTCAAAAATGTGATAATTACCTAGGTTAGCTCTAAAATGACACAAATAAGCAATAAGAAGAAGAAAAACAAGAGGAGAAAGATAGAGAAGAAAAACGCTTCTTCATCATCATCTTCTTCAAGATCTTCTTCTAGTTCTTCTAGTATTCTTATTCTAACGTTCTTATTTCCAATTTTGCAGATTTGATTGAGTTCATGGCAGCTTGCTTTGATGTAGTGCTAGTGTTTACTTTCTGTTTTTATTTTGTATCGATGAACTTACGTGAAACTTTCTACCTATGTATGAGACTATGTATGTATGGATGAAACTATTGTAATATGGTGAACAATGTGACATTTGATACTTTTCATTTGGTATAATTGTTGGTTGATCATATCCATATGGCAGGGATATTGTTTCTGTGAAATATATATATACATATCATATATTTGCCTGTGAAAATTGCTGAATATAACAAAAATAGGCAAAAAAGAGGCAATACAGCCTCTTTGCCGTCTGCCCCGGACGGCAAAGACCTCTTTGCCGATGGCCACCGTCGGCAAAGAGGGCACGTGGCAGCCACCTGTTAAACCTGGGAGCGCCAGGCCTGGGGCCATTTGGCTTCTTTGCCGTCCGGGGCAGACGGTAAAGGGCTGGGCGGGGGGCCTTCAGTGGTAGACGGCAAAGATCTGGGCGGGGCCGTCGGGGGGCAGACGGCAAAGGGCTGGGCGGGGCCGTCTGGGGCAGACGGCAATGGGCTGGGTGGGGGCCGTCCGGGGCAGACGACAAAGGACTGAGTGGGGGCCGTCCGGGGGCTGACGGCAAAGGGCTTGGTGGGGGCCGTTAGCCACCTAACGGTGCTAACGTCAGTACTACGCCGTCCAGCCGCGTTACCGTCTGCAGGCTGACGGCAAAAAAACTTTGCCGTCCGCTATGCCAAGGAAGACGGCAAAGAACCCCTTTGCCGGAGTTTATTCGGCCCAAAATTTTGCCATCCGTGGTTGTGCCCTTTGCCGTCTGCCATGGCGGATGGCAAAGAGCCTGATTCCTGTAGTGCATGAGGTTTCTAGGCATCAAACTTAGGATCACTAGGCATCATTTTGTGAAGACAATAGTCTTATGAAGAATTTCGTCAAGATTACTTAATGAATAATTTGGATATCGTTTCTCCAAATCACTCCACAAAGTATAGGCACATTCAAAATTCTTCATTTGATTAAGCACAATTCTAGGCAATCCTCTAATGATAAGATTAACAGTTCTAAGATTGCATAGCATATCAATTTCCTCTTTGTGTGTGGGATGTAAAGGATCAATGGGAGGTACATAGGGATTCTTAACATACTTGCTTAAATGAAATTCATCGAATAGGTCAAGCATCTTATATTTCCATTGACTATAGTACTCCCCATCGAGAACGGGCACTCTACAACTAATACTCCCCAAACTAGACCCATCCATCTTCCTCCACGGTGATGAAACTGAAGCTATGGAGACCAAAGCTCTGATACCAATTGGAGGGATCGATAGAAGAGACGTCTAGAGGGGGGTGAATAGACTACTTCCAAGAATCAAAACCGAACCTTTCCCAAGTTAATTGGTGGGCAGTTTTAGCAATTATAACAAGTCTAATGCACCCTACACATGCTAGTCAACAAGTATGGCAGCGGAAATTAAGACAAGCACATGTAAGAGAGAGTAGAGATTGGAAGATCAAACGCAATTTGGAGACGCAAGGATTTTTCCCATGGTTCCGATAGGTGGCACTATCGTACATCCACGTTTATGGAGTCTTCAACCCACGGAGGGAAACGGTCGCGAGAGTCCAGGGAGGGCTCCACCCATAAGGGTCCACGAAGTAGCAACCTTGACTATTCCATAACGGCTTCTGTCCATGAAGGACTAGCCTCACTATGGGTAGATCTTCACGAAGTAGGCGATCTCCTTGCCCGTAGAAACTTCTTGGTTCAACTCCACAACACGAAGTAGGAGGCTCCCAAGCAACACCTAACCAATCTAGGAGGCACCACCCTCCAAAAGCTAATAGGCTTAATAGTGATGATGAACTCCTTGCTCTTGTGCTTCAAGATGATAGACTCCTCAACACTCAATCACTCTCTCACAGATTTGGCTTGGTGGAATGGATTGATTGGGTGGAAAGCAACTTGGGGAGGCTAGAAATCAAGATCCATATGGTTGGAGTGGATGATCTTGATCTCAACACAAGGGTAGGTGGTTCTCTCTTAGAATTTTGGATATGGGAAGCGGGGAACAGTTCTGAGTGCTTCTCTTTCGAGTGAGGGTGGTGGATGGGTATATATAGGCATTTCCAAAAATCCAACCGTTACACCATTATTGAGCAAATCGGTGAAACCGAAGTGAAAACTCGGTCGTACCGATTTGTTCAAAATGTGGAAACTTTAGGAATCTCAGTTAGACCGATATATGATTCTCAGTGGTACCGATATGAGTGGCCGAGGGCAGTTTCCAAACTCGGTGAGACCGATTCACAATTCTCAGAAATTTCAATTCTTGTGAAACAGCTAACAAAAGCTTGGTCACTGGAACTCGGTGGCACCGATGCAAAACTTGGTAGTACCGAAAAGGGTTTGTGGCTAGGGTTTCTGTCTAGGGTTTAAACTCGGTGTAGCCGACATGGAAGTTGGTAGCACCGATTTTGAGTGGAAGGGTTTTAGACAGAATCTTTGTGGGAGAGCTTGTGGGTGTTTGTGGTGACTAGCACTTGTGCACGTGGATCAATTTGTTCACCAACAATACCTTACCCCCTTTTAATAGTATTGGCTTTCCTATGGACTCAAAGTGATTTCTCTGAAAGTAAAATGTAGAATCTTCTAGCTTGAAGCTTTTCCAATCCATTCCTTGCATCTTGGGGTATCTCCTCACAATCCTTTTGCCAACACTCTCTGTGGACTAAACCTCAAATGAACTAGGTGGAAATATTAGTCCAAGAGACAATGTATGTTGTCATGAATTATCAAAACCACCAAGGGAGCATATGTGCTTTCACCGATGTGCACACATATCATTTTAATTTCTATTAATTTCCTGTAAAATCGATGAAATGTTATTCAATGACATAATTCTGACTTTTAGAACCCCTTTTTAAAAAAATCCATGCATAGATTGTCCGAAGTTGAATTATAAGTACAAAAGGCCTAAAACTGAACATAAAATCCTAAATATAGTAAATGAGCCCGAAAAAATGTAAATTTTCGACACGGTGCATTGTAGTGGGTATGATGATCATAGAAAATTAACCAAGCTGAAAGGACCAAGGAAATATGGGTTCCCCTTTCAAAACATGGCGATTTCGCTCCCCGAACCATGAACCTTCATAGGTGATGGTTCGATATATGAAGGGTGTGTATGACGACATTAGCCAAACGTCCTCAGATATTTACCACATCATATTGAGGCCCTGCCAAGGCACCACACAAGGTATCATGTTTTTAGGCATGTTTTCCATTTTTCTAGAGTTAAAAAACCAATAAACGACACATATATGGTTGCCTCTGTGCATACATATCATTTTAATTTCTATTAATTTCCTGTAAAATGGATGAATGGTTATTCAATGACATAATTCTGACTTTTAGAACCCCTTTTTATAAAAAAAATCCATGCATAGATTGTCCAAAGTTGAATTATAAGTACAAAAGGCCTAAAAATGCACATAAACCCCTAAATATAGTAAACGAGCCCGAAAAAATGTAAATTTTCAACACGGTGCATTATAGTGGGTATGATGATCATAGAAAATAAACCAAGTTGAAAGACCAAGGAAATATGGGTTCCCCTTTCAAAACATGGTGATTTCGCTCCCCGAACCATGAACCTTCATAGGTGATGGTTCGATATATGAAGAGTGTGTATGACAACATTAGCCAAACGTCCTCAAATATTTACCACATCATATTGAGGCCCTGCCAAGGCACCACACAAGGTATCATGTTTTCCATTTTTCTAGAATTAAAAAACCAATAAATGACACATAAATGGTTGCCTCTGTCCACACATATCATTTTAATTTCTATTAATTTCATGTAATATAGATGAAATGTTATTCAATGACATAATTTTAATTTTTAGAACCCTTTTTTGCAAAAACTAATTATGCATAGATTGTCAGAAATTGAATTATAAGCACAAAAGGGCTAAAAATGCACATAAAAGCCTAAACATAGGAAGCGAGCCCGAAAAAATGTAAATTTTGGACACGGTGCATTGTAGTGGGTATGATGATCGTAGAAAATAAATCAAGTTGAAAGGACCAAGGAAATATGGGTTCTGTCGGGGATATAACCCCGCGGTATAACCCGCCCTACTGGGCCGGGTCAGCATATTGGCGGCTTGTGAATCATACTCAAGATGGGCCGTTCCGTTGAAGACAAGACAGGCAAGGCGTCTTACCAAGTAAGCCGGATGGCGGCCCAACGCATGAAGACGGTGACTCAAGGCCCAAGAGGCAGAAGACGCCAGGAGTTTCCTTGCTTGAGAGGCAAGGCGAGTTAGAGACATAGTAGGTCATGAGTCGTAGCACGACTCGGACTCTTGTAAAGCCCAGGGTATCGACCTATATATAAAGGCGAGCCCCTAGGGCCAAAAGGGGTTAAGTGACAAACCCTCGAAAGCTAGGTTGGCGACTCCGCACCCTTGTAATCGAGATCATCGTCAATATACAAACAAAGAATGATATAGGCTTTTACCTCCATCAAAGGGGTCGAACCTGGGTATACTCGTCTCTCGTTCCCAATCAACCCCTTCGAGTCGCCACACAGCGGCGATGGCCTTACACCTAAGTTCTCCTATGAGGACATCTGCCGTGACAAAACCACGACAGTTGGCGCCCACCGTGGGGCGATCGCACGGTGGAGTTGAATTCTCGGAGGGAGCCGTTCCAGGGTTCGGGGGCTACGCGGTTGGTTAGATGACCAAGAGCCGCCGTGGCAAGCTCTACATCGACAATTCAAGCTGGGGCCCCGAGGCCGACTCAGTCGAGTCCGGGTACCGGGTCCCTTTCGACAAGATCCACGTATTCATCGGCAAGATCGGCACGTCAGTACCCGAGCCGGACATCTGCACCAACATCGTCGAGCCGGCTCGACACGCCCGACCCGGCCGACGTCAAGTCTTCGTCGGTTTCACCCAAGGAGTCAGCCTTCCGGACGAGCTATCAGATAGCAAGGACATTCCTGTCAACTTTGACGGCGAGTCATCCATGGGAGACACCGAGTCAATTTGTCCTCTCTATGATGGGAGACTTGGGGGCTGTTCAGAAGCAGAAGCCGCCAAGGAGTCACTTGAGCCACCCCGTCAGGTCACCATCTACATGGCCGAAACCGCGGCGGCTCAAGATCCGTCGACGGCAGGAGCCACAAACGGCGCGAGCGGGTCAGGCAAGACACCGGCTCAAGTCATGAATGACTTAATGGTTAAGATGGCCAAACTTTTGGAGAATCCTGTTACCGCAGAAAATCAGGAGGAGTGTAATGCGGCGCCGGTAAAGCTTTGCGCGGAGATGACTAAGGTCGAGGGAGAAATTGATGCCGAAAACGCCAGGATGGCGGAATTACAGGATCGTATCCATAATGAATCAGAGCACTTGAAGGCTGAGGCTTGGCAGTTAGGACTTCGCTGGGATGCTTCTGAGGCGGTTTACCGGAGGAGATATCAGCGCCGGCTGCCGTTAAACCCGACTCAGTTGTTCACTAGCCCAGGAGTCGGACAGCCGTGCGAAGATCCGCCTCATCATTCTGGCCGACAAACAGATCCGGTTCAACCTTCGCCGGCTCGCCGACTCAACGCTTTCGGACGCCACAAGGTCACTTATCCAATCTGGTCGACAACATGCTTGCGGCAACCTGTAATTTGGAAGCACTACCCATCCACGGGAACACCCCGGTGGAGATTGAGGCAAGGAACGCCATAGAGATGCTGAAAACGGCTGTGGTGCAACAAGCACAATACTCTCATAGCCGAGACTGGATGCACTCCACGCCTTACGCCAGTCGCAATAAGAGCCGCCATGCAGAAACTCCGGCTATTTCCAGCAGCGGGCGTGTGCAGTGGCCCCGGGTCCCTCCAGCCCGGCTGGAGATACCAGACGCTCAAGCGGTGGTTGATGCAGCAAGAGCAATGCGGCAGGCGGAGGCGGAAGTAGCGGCCCGGGTGACTCAACAGCCTAGGGCAAACCCACCGTCAGTGACATTGGGGGCTGGAGTCCATAGCAGGACGATTGGCATCCCTTGTCTTTCTCCGGCTCTCCTAAGTGAGCGTATGCCTAAGGATTTCAAGGGTCGCAAAGTACCTAATTACACATCAGATCTCGAGCCGGCATCATGGATCGAGAGTTACGAGTTAGCCATGGATATGCTTGATGTTAGCGACGCTGTATGCGCAATGTACCTAACAATGATGCTGGAGGGTCCTGCTCGAACATGGCTAAAAAATCTTCCACCAAACTCCATCAACACATGGGCAGAGCTAAAGGAGCGTTTCATCAAGAATTTCCAAGGAACCTGCAACCGGCCAATGACGATTGTAGATCTTCAGCACTGTGTCCAGCGCGGGGACGAGTCGGCTCATCATTGGACTCGCCAGGTTGCCGAAATTATCCACTCATCAGATAACATCATGACGGCTCAGGCCGTGCTCATCTTGGAGAAAAACTACCACTTTCAGCCTCTGGTACAGAAGCTTGGTCGCTAGAAACGGAAGGTGCAAGACATGGGCGACTTGATGGACGTTCTTACCAGATACGCCGAGTCAGACAACACGAAGGATCCCGGCTCAGACCAGGATAAAACTGGCAAGAACAAGAAAGGCAACGGTGGTAAGGGTCATCAGCAAAATCATGGGCATAGTGGAAACCCTGGAGGTCAAGGCAATGCAAACGGAAGCAGCCTGAGGGCGGGTCAGACTTTGTTGCTAACACGAATACTGGTTTTAAGAACCAACGTCGAAACAATCATCCTAGAGGAGCTTATAATGGGAATAAGCCACGCAACTACGAGGAAGCGCTCAAGGCACCTTGCCCCAAGCTTAGTACCCAGGATAAGCCGGCTACCCATTCATGGGAAAATTGTTACATCATGCAAGAGTTCCGTAACCAGGCTTTCCAGAGTCATCAAGGAGGCAATGGTGGGGGACATCCGGGTCAGCACGGCCCTGGTGGGTCACATGCCGGCTCATCTGGTGGGTTTTCTAGGTCAGGTTTCCATGGACATTCCAACTCACGGTTAGGATTTCAGCACTAACGAAACTATGGCAATGGGCAGTGTTCTGGTCAGGGCAATCAACAGCGTAATAATCAAACTGGGTTTCAATGTAATCCTAAGCAGCTGAGCAGTGGTCAGTACCATGTTTTCCCCACCAGTACCTACAGGCGAGACAACAAACTCAAGCAAAGAGCCATCAACATGGTTGAGCCGTCAGTTCCCAGATATCTCAATTGGTCTGAGCAACCAATCACCTGGAGCATGGAAGATCACTCTCCCCGGGTTGATAACCCAGGAGGTCTGGCCTTAATGGTGGCGCCTCAAGTGGGTGGTTATACCCTCACAAAGGTCCTCATGGACGGAGGTAGCAGCATCAACATCTTGTATTACGACACTTTCCAGCGGATGAACCTCTGTGAGAGTAGTTTGCTACCTTCAAACACATTTTTTCATGGCATTGTCCCTGGAAAGTCAGCATATCCAATTGGGTGGGTCAAGCTCGATGTTGCTTTTTGTGACGAACATAACTACAGGTGCGAGCCTTTAACCTTTGAGGTGGTGAAGATAAAGAGCCCTTACCGCGCTTCTTTGGAAGGCCGGCTTATGCTCGTTTTATGGCTCGTCCCTGCTATGTCTACCTCAAGCTCAAGATGCCGGGTCCCAATGGTACTATAACTATGGGAGGCAGCAGGAAGATTGCTCAAGAGTGTGAGGAAGGGGATGCGGCTTACGCTGAGTCGGCCTGTGCTGCCGAGGAGCTAAAGTTCTATACGGCAACGTTGACCCGGCTGATATGAGTCCCCTCAAAAACCCAACTACTGAGTCTAAATTGCAACTGAAGTTTAAGCCGGCTGAAGACACTAAGCAGATCGACTTCACAGAAGGCGACTCATCCCAGCAGTTCACTATTGGGACCGGCCTAGATCCCACATAGGAAAGCGTGATCATGAAGTTCATCCGTGAGAATCGGGACATCTTTGCATGGAAACCTTCTGACATGCCTGGAGTACCGAGGGAACTTGCTGAGCACCACCTTAATGTGGATCCCAAGATGAAACCAGTATGACAATACCTCCGTCGTTTTAAAGAGGAGAGACGCAAGGCTATTGGAGAAGAGGTAGCCCGACTGCTAGCTGCCGGGTTTATCATTGAAGTTTTTCACCCCGAATGGTTGGCTAACCCAGTGCTTGTCCTGAAAAAGAACGGCACCTGGTGTATGTGTGTTGACTGCACAGATCTCAACAAATCTTGTCCCAAAGATCCTTTTGCTCTCCCCCGCATCAATCAGATCATTGACTCTACGGCGGGTTGTGAGCGTTTGTGCTTCCTAGATGCATACTCTGGTTATCATCAGATCAAGATGGTTGTTGAGGATCAAGAGAAGACGGCTTTCATAACTCCTTTTGGTGCTTTCTGCTATGCCTCCATGCCTTTTGGGCTCAAGAGCGCATGGGCGACCTACCAACGCTGCGTTCCGAATTGCCTTCATCCACGGATTAGGCGCAATGTCCATGCTTATGTCGATGACATCGTGGTGAAATGTCAGAAGAAGGAGACGCTCTTGGATGACCTCAAGGAGATGTTTGATAATCTTCGAGTGTACCAGATGAAACTTAACCCAGAAAAGTGTGTCTTTGGTGTTCCTGCAGGCAAGCTATTGGGATTCCTGGTTTCTGAGCAAGGTATCGAAGCTAACCCGGACAAGATCAAGGCGGTGACTTCGCTTGGTAAGCCAGTAAATACAAATCAGGTCCAGCGCATGGCTGGCTGTATCGCGGCATTGAGCCGGTTTATAAGCCGCCTTGGAGAGAAAGCAATCCCTCTTTATCAATTGTTGAAGAAGACGGACAACTTCGTCTGGACTGATGCACCTAACAAAGCTTTTGAAGCCCTCAGGAAGCAGCTAGCTGAGCTGCCTGTTTTAGCCGCCCCAACTGACAAAGAGCCCATGCTCCTGTACATTGCTGCTAATTCGAAGGCGGTAAGTGTTGCAGTTTTCATTGAGCAAAAGGAGGCAGGGAATGAGTATCCGGTTCAGCGGCCAGTTTATTTCGTCAGCGAAGTCTTGACCTTGTCCAAGCAGCAGTATCCACATTGGCAAAAGCTGGTCTTTGGAGTTTTTATGGAAAGCTGGAAGTTGAAGCACTATTTTCAAGAGCATCCAATTACCGTGGTCAGTTCAGCACCCCTTGGAGAATCAAGAGGCCAGTGGTCGAATCGCCAAGTGGGCAATTGAGCTTGGCCCTCACCATGTGAAATATGTGCCCCGAACTGCGATCAAGTCCCAAGCACTGGTATATTTCATCAATGATTGGACAAAGATGCAAATTCCAGAGGATAGGCCAGATAACACGTACTGGACTATACACTTTGATGGGTCCAGACAATTGGAAGGCTCGGGGGATGGATTTATATTGTCTTCTCCATGAGGTGACAAATTTTGTTATGTTTTACGGCTCATGTTCCCTTGCACTAACAATGCAGCTGAGTACGAGGCCCTCCTACATGGACTCAGAATGGCTAAAGAGATGAATCTTAGCCGGGTCAGGTGTTTGGGCGACTCAGATTTGGTGGCTCAGCAAGTTCCAGGGACTTCGGATTCTAAGGACCCCTTGATGGCGGCTTACCGACGGGCAGTCACTGACGTGGCGGGTTATTTTCAATCACGTCGATCATATAGATCACTGGCTCAATGCGGCAGTCGATGCCATGCCACGACTTGGCTCTCAGCGAAAGCCGGTCCCTCCTAACGTCTTTTTAGACGTTCTTCACAATCCTTCGGTTAATTTGCCATCTGAGGAGGACATAGCTATTCCTGACCCAGAGGCACACTTGGTGGTGGATCTCCTCGCTATCCTTGATTGGACGGTGCCTTATCTGGATTATCTAAGTCGAGGCAAGCTCCCAGCAGAGGAAATCATCGCTCGACAAATAATTCGGCGGTCCAAGTCCATGACTATCATCAGGGGCGAGTTACATCGACGAAGCAGCACCGGTGCTTTTCAGCGTTGTGTTTCCCATGACGAAGGATAGGAAATTCTTAATGAAATCCACACTGGCGACTGTGGACACCACACCGGCTCATAATCTTTGGTGGCGAAGGCTTTTCGCCATGGATTTTATTGGCTGACGGCTCATGCAGACGTAGAGGACATTGTACGCAAGTATGATGGGTGTCAAAAGTTTGCTCGACAAGCCCATGTGTCGGCTCAAGAATTGCGCATGATCCCAATTACTTGGCCGTTTGCGGTCTGGGGGATCGATATGGTTGGCCCGTTCAAGCCATCTTCTGATAAGAAAACTCACCTGTTGGTGGCGGTTGATAAATTCACCAAGTGGGTTGAAGCAGAACCTGTCAGCAACTGTGACGCGGAGACAACAGTCAATTTTTTTAAAAAGTTGATCTTCCGTTTTGGCTACCCTCATACCATCATTACTGACAATGGTACCAATCTATCCAAAGGAGCTATGGAACTGTTTTGTCAGCCTGAGCATATCCGGCTTGACTTGGCAGCGATGGCACATCCACAGTCCAATGGGCAAGCTAAACGAGCTAATCAAGAGATTTTGAGAGGGATCAAACCCCGGCTCATGGTTCCACTACAGCGTACTCGAGGCTGTTGGGTTGAGGAACTCCCTGCAGTGCTTTGGAGTATCACAACAACTCCAAACAGATCCACTGGATACACACCTTTCTTTTTGGTTTATGGAGCCAAGGCGGTATTACCAAGTGATATTCGTCATGACTCTCCTCGAGTTGCCGCTAACATTGAAGTCGATAATGAACAAGCACGTCAGGATTCCTTGGATGCTTTGGAAGAGGAACGTGACTTAGCAGCAGCCAGATCAACTATATATCAACAAGACTTACGTCGCTATCATAGCCGTAGAGTCAAAAGCCGCACCTTTCAAGAGGGCGACTTAGTGCTCCGTCTGATTCAAGGTCAAACAAGAATGCACAAGCTTTCACCACCTTGGGAAGGTCCTTTCGTCATCACCAAGAATCTCAATAATGGTTCATATTACTTGATAGACCTTCGACCAGACTCGTATACCTCTAAAGAAGAGACAACCCGGCCTTGGAACATTGCTCACCTTCGGCCTTATTATACTTAGAGCTACTGGCTCATCAGCTATGTACCCCCCCCCAAATTTTGTACATACTTCTTTATGTTCAAATATAATAAAGCCGACACCCCCGAAACTCGGGGTCTTTGTCGTTTCAGCCTACAAATTGATCCCGAGTCTTTATTTTTTGAAACATAGGTCACTTTGGGGCTTCCAACTCATCGAGTTTAGCTTTCTCACCCTCTTGACCCGACACAAACGCCACAATATATGGTTAAACCTGCCTGTATGCTTGATGCGACTCCGATCAGGTGACCCAGTGTACTCTTGACAAGTCAATCCATTTTGGACCCTGAACTTATCAAGGTTAAAACACCGGCTTGAGTCACGTGAGAGCCGTCATATAGAGAGCTAGGATAAACCATGGGTTATCATACCTGCTTCATTGAAGCAAGACTCGAGCCTCGAAAGCCAGTCTTCTTGCCGAGTCTCACTGAGCCGGCTTATTAGCAATTCTTTTATCATTATTACCATATGTTATTACTTCCTAAATTTTACAGGTACAATATTATTTATGTTACCGGCTCATAAAAGAGTGTCCGGGTTACGAAAACTGTGATCATATAATGACCAGTTCAACTCAATAATCTACAATCAATTGTTGTGGAAAGATTTCAGAAGGCTGGTTTACAGTAACCCGCCCATACTGCTTCAGATAATAGCTCATTGAGCAAGGTCAGCGGAAATATTCACACACGAAAGGGAAAAACATGTTTATATTTTAGCAACTGCCTGGAAGATCTAAAGCTCAAGGGCAACTCAGCCAAGATAATACAAAGTACAAGTCATGGGCTGTATGATTCCTAAGCGAAAGGATAAAAGGCGAGTTAACAAGGCTTGTTAAATGTACGAATCCCTCATCATCAAGACAAGATCAAAAGTTTGAAACGTGCACGAAGGCATGGCACAGGCAAACAACTGTCGACTTAAAAATATTACAAGGCGCCATTGGGCCCAAACAGGTTGAATCAAAGTTTTTTCACTCCTTATAAACCAGCCTCTGAGCTATCAAGGTTAGCCTCGGGCTGACTGTCGGCGTTCTAGGAATGGGGATACCCAGACCTGCCTGCCTGCGGCCCAGGGCATGGCCCACCTCGTCAGCCAGGCACGGCTGGCGCGACCCCACTCAAGACAAGGCCCTCGCGAGGACCCGAGCTCGCGAGGAAGGCAGCACCAAGACCAGCAAGGAGTGGGCCTCCTCAGGCCCCCTCCGGAGCGGCGGAGGTCTCTATGCAGAACCCGGCCTCAGGAGTCAAGGATGACGCAAGGAAGGACAGGCGGGCGCCAATGCGCCAGGCGGTGCAGTTTCCCCTTTGGTGCAAAGGGAGCAAGGACGTATGTGGGTCCCCAAAGAGCCACCCAAAGGTTTCCATTCCGGTGCAACAAGACCACGACCACGAGCCCTGCAGGATGGATGTCATCGCCGAGCCCACCTCTGCACCATCGACAACCACTTTGCAGGCGAAGACCACCTTTAGACAGGGCGGGGATGTACTCTTGCCCCCCTTCGAATTTGGCCGTTGTGGGATCCCTTCCCGCCATTGAGATAAGGGAGGAGGACCCGGCCCGCGGCTATAAATAGAGGATAGGAGGCACCGTAGAGAAAGGGACAAAAAACAGACACCCAACAGAGGAGAGGCAACACCCTAGAGTGCCCTCCCGAGGCTGCTCACCACTGTACTAGTTCATCCACCACACCTCCTCGAGAGGCAATCCACCAAAGCAAGAGTAGGGTATTACGCTTCGCACCGGCCTGAACCTGGGTAAATCATCGTGTGTATCTGCTTCCTCGTCATCATGCGAGTTAGTCGTAGGAATCATTGAGTAGCGAGCTATGTTGGGCAAGGCTGCAGGGGATCTTCGCACACGCCCCTGTGTTCGAACCTTGAGGGTTTTGCGGAGCCCGAAATCCAACATTAACCTCTCGCATGAGCCGCCTCTGGGTCATCCTCCACTGGGGTTTATGGTTCTTGGATCTGAAGGTTGTCCACAGCCCAGTTGCAATGGGTTAAGGCGTAGAATACAGCTTCTTCATTCAAGATGGAGGACGAGTCAACGTCAGGGGCAAAATTGTGCTTACGATGTTGAGGAGTCAGGTCCACCGGTTCAAAGGTGGGTGGCCGAACTCGCGCGTTGTTAGCATCGTAAGCCGCCTGATAGTTCTTCAACTCCATCTCGGCAACAAGTTGGGTGGCTAACACTCGAGCCGCCTTGACGCACTTAGCATAGTCAACATCGGTGAATGTTGACCCGTCGTCCTTAAACTCAGGAAACCCTTTGGCCATCTCTGCTGGATCAAGCTCCGCTGAGTAAGCCAAGGCCCGACTCAAAGAAGATGTTGCACCAGCTCGGGCGACTGATCTTTTCAACTCTTCAATCTGTTTTGGGATCGTCGAGAGGCGTCTTAGTACATCCTTGATGAACTTTACCGGCTCTTTGTTCCCCATAACGGCCTTCATTGTGCAGAGGCTTTTAGCATAGAGTCGTTCAACCAGTGAATACACAACCTTAAGCTTCAGCAAGCTGTTATCTTGGAGGTTGCGAGTCCGAGGGCCTGCAAAACAATTCAAGTACATGAGTCGCCAGCCGACTTATCTTCATACATGAGTATTAGAGCGGGTTAGCAAGAGCTCATAAAGGTACTTACCAAAAATGGTCTGGGTCATGTGGGCACTATGCTGGTTCAACCCGGACAGCTCTTTAGTGATGGGCTTCAGTTGACCATCAATGTCTTCTGCGCGCTTCAGCAAGGCGGCTTTTTCAGTCTCAAAAGACTTATTTTCTTTTTCAAATCTGCCTCGGGTTTCTCCAATTCGTCCAAGGAAAGTCGAAGTTTTTTTTCAGCCTCTGCTCGGGAGGTTTGCCCCACTTCAAGATCTTTTCTCAAGCCGGTCACATTCTACTCGGCTGTTTTCAGAACTTCCTGCACAATAGGGGTTATCATATTATTTGATCATGGGCTGGCAGCAAGGTGCGGCATGACTATGATAAGAAAAATTATAACAAATCCCAAGCAGATTGCAAGCAATATACTTGACACTTGGGGGCTAATGCATATCAGTTCTTCCTAGCAAAATTACTAAGAAGACCTGACTCATCTCAAGAAGATGAGCCGGCCCTTGGGGGCTACAGGTTGATTTCTTCAAAATTATTAAGAAGACACGACTCATCTCAAGAAGATGAGCCGGCCCTTGGGGGCTACAGGTTGACTTCTTCAAAATTATTAAGAAGACGCGACTCGTCTCAAGAAGTTGAGCTGACCCTTGGGGGCCACAGGTTGATTTCTTCAAAATATTAAAAAGACCCAACTCATCTCAAGAAGATGAGCCGGCCCTTGGGGGTACAACAGTTTCATATTTACAAGACCCGCCTCATCTCATAAAGATGAGCCGGTCATTGGGGGCTACGTAAGGATATATGGAATACACAGCAAAGTTGAGCATACCTCGTATTTTCTTTTCATCATGCTGACGAGGCCGGCTTCCATCTCCCGGCTTGTAGAAAGGCGGTCCAAATAACCAGCATGCAATTCTTCAGCGCTGAAGTCCTCATAATTTGGAAGCTCTGGCTTGGCCTTCCCGTTCTCAGGCAGTATTGTTTCGTCTTTAGTAACAAATTTGGTTAGCACCTTGGAGACCTCAGGAGCGGTGTAACCCGACCCAGTAATGGTGATCTCCGCATTTTTATCACAAGGAGCATTTTCAGCTGCCTTTGGAGGACTGGGCGGATTAAGGTTGTCCGCCGGGTCAGCTTCAGTATCCAGAGCCTCAGTACTTGCCAGCTCAGGATGCGGGGGCAAATCAGCTTGGGCCTCCTGATGGTCTTCAGTATGATCAGTATGGATTTCAGGAGCCACCAAATCCGGGTTTTCCGGCTCAGGGGCCTCAAGATCAGTGGATGACTCGCCAATTTTCTTCTTCTTGGCCTTGGCTTGGGCCCTGCAAAACAAGAAGGCAGAATAAAGCCTATGCAAGGTTAAAGTTTAATAAGCAAATATATGATAAAAGGTAGAGAAGCTTACCCGTGGTTGATAACAAGGGGTGACAGCTTGGTGGCGGTTGAGTCGCCCGATGAAGGTGTCGACTCCTGATAATTTGAATCAGAAGGATTAAGAGGTTGCTGGATAAAGCCAGCTTTTGGAAGAGAAGGAGTTGGACTATGAGGCACCTCATTTTGTCGTTTGCGGGTGGCTGGTTTGTTGGCTAAGCCGGCTGCAAGGTCACCAGTGTCGCTCCGAGTTTGGCGCTTCGATTTATGCCGAGTCTTCTTCAAAATAAAATTGGGATCCAAATAAGCATCTGGGTGAGAGAAACTTACTTTCCGAATTACCCGCCTTGTTTTCATTGGAGATAAGGACTCTGAGCCAGAGGAGACGAAAATTACCTCAAAACCTTCGGCACGGCAGGTTGCAGCATCACCGTGAGAGTAAGAGCTGTCAGCAAGTTCAATAAAAAGATAGTGGAGGGACTCAAGTTTTACCTCCGATTGTGCAGCAGCTGCAGGTGACTCGTCCCTAATTGATGGCTCTTCTGCAGCCGCCTTATTCTTCTGGGCGGGTTTTGGCTTATGTGCTGTAACCTTCCCCCTCTTCTTCTTCCAGAATGGAGAATTTTCCTATAAGGTTAACAATGAAAACGACAAGTAAACTTTGGAGCTTAAAAAGTGTTATGAGCCGGATGAATAATTATCAAGGTTTCTTTCTGATGGTTCCTGGTTGAGAGTACAGAAGGGATTCAGCCCAACTTGACTGCAATCTGCTAGAGTTTCTCCCAGCAACTTCTTCACAATCCGCCTAATTTCATCATTGTTCAAATCTTGGTTGGATATCTTTGCACGTCGTTTAAATCGCCAGTATAATTGCACATCAAGTCGCCATGGCGACTCAATGGCATGATCCTCCAAGATACCCAGCACCATGTTAGATCAATTCCAGTCAACCCATGGGCTTGCAAAACCTTCAGTTTTGGGTATACAAAGGCGAGTTGGTCATGTTCTTCTTGAGAAGCTCGGCCAGGAAGCTCAAAATTCATGGGAAGACGACCTGGTCTGTAACCCGACAGGGGGTTTTCATTAACAGGAGCCGTGTTCCGGTAGTAGAACCAAGTCTTGACCCATCCTTTTGGGTGGCTTGGCAGAACAATAGCAGGGAAGGCACCATCTCTGCGCCGTTGAATAGAAATCCCACCGAGTTCCAGGCTGAGGCCATCCGCACACTCAGTTTGATGGTTGAGGTGGAAGAATTCCATGAAAAGAGGGACGGTGGGTTCTATTTGCAAATACACCTCACCGAATACTTGAAACTGGCAAAGATTGGTTATAGAGTTGGGAGCCAGATCTTGAGGATGAAGGTGGAAAGAGTGTAGAGTGTCCCGAAAGAATTTTGACCCGGGGGGAGAAAACCCCCGAAGAAGGTGATATATGAACACCACTACTTCTCCTTCGCCGGGTGCTGGGCGTTCCTCTCCAAGGGGAACCCGCCATCCAATTGCCTCCTTAAACGATAGGAGACCCTGGTCTGGGTAGTCTTTGAGCACAAGTTTAGAAACTTGGGACGGCACCCAGTTACATGTGGTAGTTTTCGACATGATGAGACTTCTAAGTGCAAATAAAAGAAGTTGCATAAGCATATATGTTATGATCAAGGATAAGACGGCATAAAAATCTGCAACAGGTGAGTCGCCTTATGATGAGCCGGCGTTTAGACGAAGCAGTTTCTAAACATGGTGGTTCATAGTTACAATGATGAGCTGGTGCTTAAAAGAAACAGTATCTACATATGGCTGGTTGTAGTCATAAGAATGAGCTGGCAAACATAAGGACGTATTATGCCAAATCAGAGATTTCTAGTTTTTGCTAAGTGTGGGACAAACAAGTTTCTACGAAACTGGCTACAATTACGGATCTACAAATGGTTCACAAAAGGAAAATATTTGCTTAACCTAATGACGAAGCATTGAAGAAGCGGCGGTCTAGTTTACAGATTCTTAAGGGGGATTTGAAGACGCTATGCATGAAATGGATCCTTTGCTCAAACCACTCTGTTTCTACAACAAAACTCATGGAAGCTATGCATGAACTAGCAATGACGATGAACAAACGATGAACTCCGGAATACCCGAGGAACTCCGATGAACTACTATAGATATGGGAAAGAAAAATGGCTTACCTGAAGGTGGCCGGGGGCAGCGGAGATGCTCAGCTGGACCCTGATGAAGACGAGGTATCATCGCGGTCCCGAAAGCGGTCGTCAGCGACGGATGAGCAGCACCTATGGTGCGATGAAGCTTTGGGCTCGAAGAAGAAGAAGAAGTGAAGGGGCGAGGTAAAAGTGAATGAGGGGCCCCCATGTGAATATTTATAAGGAAGAAACCCGAAGGGGCAACCGGCAAGCGTGGGAACCAAGGAGGCACAGTAAATTTTGAAAACAAAGATGCCTTGATTCTCGGGATAAATGGATACATGCGTAGATCCGTTGTGATGTCATCATTGGTTTCCTGGATTTTCGATGGGTGACGTCACTGATGGATGGCACGAGAAAAATTACAAGTATGGAAATGTCGTAAGCCGGCATTTTGTGATTCAGGGAAGACACTGATACATGCAGATGATAAGCCGCCAAGTGAAGGTGAGGAAGATTGACATGAATAAATTCAAATCAATCTGGGGCCTAATGTCAGGGATATAACCCCGCGGTATAGACCGCCGTACTGCGCCGGGTCAGCATATTGGCGGCTTGTGAATCATACTCAAGATGGGCCGTGCCGTTGAAGACAAGGCAGGCAAGGCGGCTTACCAAGTAAGCTGGATGGCGGCCCAACACATGAAGAAGGTGACTCAAGGCCCAAGAGGCAAAAGACGCGAGGAGTTTCATTGCTTGAGAGGTAAGGCGAGTTAGAGACATAGTAGGTCACGAGTCGTAGCACGACTCGGACTCTTGTAAATCCCAGGGTCTCGACCTGTATATAAAGCCGAGCCCCTAGGGCCAAAGGGGTTAAGTTACACAACCTCGAAAGCTTGGATGGCGACTCCGCACCCTTGTAATCGAGATTATCATCAATATAGACACAAAGCATGACGTAGGCTTTTACCTCCATCAGAGGGGCCGAACCTGGGTAAACTCGTCTCTCGTTCACAATCAACCCCTTCGAGTCGCCACACAACGGCGATGGCCTCACACCTAAGTTCTCCTATGAGGACATCTGCCATGACAAAACCACGACAGGTTCCCCTTTCAAAACTTGGTGATTTTGCTCCCCGAACCATGAACCTTCGTAGGTGATTGTTTGATATATGAAGAGTGTGTATGACGACATTAGCCAAACCTCCTCAAATATTTAGAACATCATATTGAGGCCGGACTAAGGCACCACGAGGTATCATGTTTTTTCAGGCATGTTTTCCATTTTTCTAGAGTTAAAAAACCAATAAACGACACATACATGGTTGTCTGTGTGCACACATATCATTTCAATTTGTATTAATTTCTTGTAAAATAAATGAAATGTTATTCAATGACATAATTCTGACTTTTAGAATCCTTTTTTACAAAAAAAATACATGCATGCATTGTCCGAAGTTGAATTATAAGCACAAAAGGCCTAAAAATTCACATAAAAGCCTAAATATAGTAAACGAGCCCGAAAAAATGTAAATTTTCGACACAGTGCATTGTAGTGGGTATGAAGATCGTAGAAAATAAACCAAGTTGAAAGGACCAAGGAAATATGGGTTCCCCTTTCAAAACATGGTGATTTCGCTCCCCGAACCATAAACCTTCATAGGTGATGGTTCGAGATATGAAGAGTGTGTATGACAACATTAGCCAAACCTCCTCAAATATTTAGCACATCACATTGAGGCCCTACCAAGGCACCACGCAAGGTATCATGTTTATCAGGCATGTTTTCCATTTTTCTAGAGTTAAAAAACCAATAAACGACACATATATTGATACGGGGCAAGCCCATGTGTGTCGACCTTTTCACACTTGCAGGTGGAGGAAGGGAGAAAATCACAAAAGAGAGCACGAACACAAGGAAGATCTCCGATCACACATCCACTAAATCCACTCAAGCAAACAAGATACAAAGATCCAAAGTCAAACAAGCTATACATGGTAACCGGTAGTCATCTCACTCCGTGGAGGTGAGGTCTTGATATCCCGTGGGATCTTCCTGAGATGGGGCCTTGGCATCCGCTTCGGATCTTCTCACGTAGAGGTATCTCTCCACGAGGGAAGGAACTGAATGGAGCTATGCTCAACAATATCCAATGCTAAACATAAGCTAAACCCTAGAGAGAAGAGGGGAAGGTGTTTATATAGTGCTAGCCCACGAAGGGGAAAGAGAGAGGGAGATACATGGACCTCGGGCCGGTCCATGCGCGCAGGCACGCGCCGGATGTCCGGCCAGGGGCCGGATGTCCAGCCAGTCGCGAGGGTGCCAAATGTCCGGGACACGGGCCGGATGTCCGGCCTGGAGCTAGTCAGAGGGCCGTGGATGCGGGTGCCTCGCGCTAGATGTCTGGGGCGGAGGCCGGATGTCCGGCGCTTCAGGAGTTGCCGGATGTCCGGGCATGGGCCGGATGTTCGGGCTGGAGACGCCGGTTCTCGTTCGGTTCTGGTATTGGGTCGCCGGATTTCAGAAGGCGTGTGCCGGATATCCGGGGCGGGGCCGAATGTCTCGGCCAGGGCCGGATGTCCGACGCCTGTACCGTTGCGGTAGCTTGGCCTTGGCGCCTGTGTAGCTTCCAGGGGCCGGATGTCCGGGGCCTGGGAGTTGGTTTGCCTCCTTTGTAAGCTCTTTTTCCTCCGTCTTCGCGTCCGGCTTCATGGCGACTTGTTCTTCACCCCGAGAGTCTTCATTGTACCTAAGCATGCATAGGATCTCCGCTTGAGGTAGCATCCAAGTTCCATGAATATCAAGAGGAGAGTCGTATAGGAGTGAAATCACCTCATCTTGAATTGCAGGAGTACGTGCTCTTGTCATAGGACCCTTTGGAGCTTGTCTTGTAGGAGATGGGTCCATGGGGATGACCATGGGATGCTCCGCATCATCTCCCCCCCTTGTGAGGGATCCGTTCTCAGATCAAGATCTTCATCGCCATGGAACGGAGATAGGCCCGTGACGTTGAAGGTGTCGCTCATAGCGTACTTGTCACGTGGAATGTCGATCTTGTAGGCATTATTGTTGTAGCGTGCCAACACCTTGAAGGGTCCGTCGACCCGAGGAAGTAGCTTCGACTTGCGTTCGTTGGGGGAAGCGGTCCTTGCAAAGGTGTAGCCACACAAGATCACTGGGCTTGAACACCATGTGGTGCTTGTTGAGGTTGTGCTTGTTGGTGACGCATTCCACTTGATGTTCTATAGTGCGCCTTGTATCTTCATGCACTTTCTTGATGTAGCTTGCCCTTGCACTTGCGTCCATGTTGACGCGCTCTAGTAGTGGTAGAGGAAGGATGTCCAATGGGGACAAAGGGTTGAAGCAGTAGACCACTTCGAACGGAGACTTGCCGGTGGTGGCGTGACTTGCACGATTGTAGGCGTACTCGGCGATGGGAGGCATTCTTCACATTCCCTGGTGTTCTTCTTGATCAACACACGAAGGAGAGTAGATAGCGTCCGGTTCGTCACCTCGGTTTGTCCATCGGTTTGAGGGTGATATGCCGAAGAGAATAGAAGCTTGATTCTGAGCTTGGCGCATAGGGTCTTCCAAAAGTAGCTTAGAAACATGACATCGCGATCCGAGACAATGGTCTTGGGGACGCCATGTAGTCGCAAGATGTCCATACAAAAGAGATTTGCAATATGTGAAGAATCGTCTATCTTGTGACATGGAATGAAATGAGCCATCTTGGAAAAGCGACCCACAACGACAAAAACGGAATCATGGCCATTTTTAGTTCGTGGCAGGCCAATCACGAAGTCCGTACTAATGTCTTCCCAAGGTTGGAAAGGTATAGGAAGAGGCATATAAAGACCATGGTATTGAGCTTTAGACTTAGCTTTGCGGCATGTAGAGCATCCGTTTGTGAAGCGTGCAACATCACAAAACATCTTGGGCCAATAGTACTTGTTGGATAGTGTGGCATACGTCTTGTCGCGTCCAAAGAGACCCATAATTCCTCCACTGCGAGCCTCTTGCAAAAGCAACAAATGAAGAGAAGACTCGGGTATACAAAGTTTGTTAGCACGCGTAAGATAGCCATCTTTCATGTAGTTGTTCTCCCTACAAGGTTTCACTTGGGACATAGCGTAAGGATTGGCAAAATAAGCATCATGCTCATACAAGTCTTTGATGTGCTCACAACCAATACCATTCAATTCAAGTTGAGTAACTAGCATGCATTTGCGGGAAAGGGCATCCTCCACAACGTTTTCCTTACCCTTAATATATTTGATGACATAAGGGAAAGACTCAATAAATTCAGTCCATTTAGCATGCCGTTTGTTCAACTTAGTTTGACCCTTTAAGTACTTGAGCGTTTCATGGTCGGTATGGATAACAAATTCATGAGGTCGCGAATAATGTTCCCACACATGTAAAACTCTCACCAAAGCATACAATTCTTTGTAATAGATGGGGTAGTTAAGTTGAGCACCAGATAGTTTCTCGCTAAATTACGCAATTGGCCTCTTTTCTTGCATAAGCGCACCACCTATTCCATTACCACTAGCATCACAATGCACTTCAAATGTTTTATCAAAGTTGGGCAAAGCAAGCAAAGGTGCATGAGTGGGCAAATTTTTAAGTTCATGGAATGCGATGTCTTGGGAAGGACCCCAAATGAATGGTGCATTCTTCTTGCTCAAAGCATGGAGAGGAGATGCAATAGTGCTAAACTCCTTGACAAAACGTCGATAGAAACCGGCTAGTTCTAGGAAACTACGCACTTGTTGCAAATTCGTTGGTGTAGGCCAAGTTTTACTAGCATCAATTTTAGTTTCATCTACATGAACGCCCTTAGAAGATACTACAAAGCCTAGGAAAACTACCTTCTCAACACCAAACGTGTATTTCTCCATGTTTGCATAGAGTTGTTCTTTCCTAAGGATTTGCAAAACATCACGAACATGGGTAGCATGCTCTTCAAGAGACTTGCTAAAGACAAGAATGTCATCAAAATATACCACAACACAATATCCTATGAGGGGTCGCAAAACATAATGCATGACACGCATGAAAGTACCCGGTGCTTCGGAAAAACCCATGGGCATGACCAACCATTCATAGAGACCAAACTTAGTCTTGAATGCAGTTTTCCACTCGTCACCCTCTTGTATGCGTATTTGGTAGTAACCACTTTTTAAGTCAATCTTAGAAAATATAGTGGCACCACTAAGTTCATCTAGCATATCATCTAGGCAAGGAATGGGATGATGATAACGAATAGTTATAGCATTGATAGGACGGCAATCGGAACACATGCGCATACTACCATCTTGCTTTCTTCGGGGTTGACGCGGTAGGGGGCCTTGTTAGGAAGCGGTGCTCCGGGGATGAGGTCGATGCAATGTTCGATCCCTCATTTTGGTGGTAGTCCTGGAGGTAGCTCATCGGGGAAAACATCTTGGAATTCCTGCAACAACTTAGATAACAAAATAAGAAGATGTTGTGAAGGGTTAGTCCGAACGACGTCATCTTTGCACACAACTACATAGTGAAGAACGGTCGATGGGCTCTCACTCACATCCCTCAAATCTCTTTTGGTGGCTAAAAGAACTATATATCTCATGTCCCTCATCGTCGAGTCACTCATTTTTGGCTTGTGGAACTCACTCTCTTTGAGGTGGATCACTCTCTCACTTTTATCTCCACGATGGGATGAAGCGTGTTTGTCGGCGATGACTTGACTTGGAGTCATTGGGCGAAGTACATATTGCTTGCCCTTCATTTTGAAACTATAGTGATTTGTCCGGCTGTTGTGGATGACGCCACGGTCTAATTGCCAAGGTATACCAAGTAGGAGGTGAAAAACGGACATTGGAACCACATCACACTCCAAAGTGTCTTCATAAGCGCCTATCTTGAAGGAAACTTCCACGGTATGTTCACCTTGGAGGGTGCCTGAATCACTTAGCCATTGGACCTTGCGGGGGCGAGGCCGCTTCTTCTTGACCAATTGTAGCTTTGAACAAAGGTCCTCACTTGCCAAATTGTGGCAACTACCGCCGTCGATGATGACCTTGACGGATTTTCCTTGGATGCCCGCCTTGGTGTGGAAGATGTGACAACGTTGGTCCTCGTCTTCTTGTTGTTGAAGCATCAAAACCTTGGAGACAACGAGAGTGGGGTTCGAATCGTTGTCGCAAAAGATTTGCGAATCTTCATCTTCATTCACTTGTCACACCCTGTGTTTTGCCTCTCCTGAGTAATTTAGCATGGCTCAAAAATTAGGACCAATTAAAACTTTTTGTGTGCATATGAATGCTTGACTTGTGTGCTATTTGCTTGCTTGTTTGATTGTGCCATGAACCATCATACATCTCCTACACTCCAAACTCATCTCCATGACCCAAGAACCTTGCCCAATGATCATGCCATGTGTATAGGACATAAAACTATTTTTATAAAATATTATTTTGGCCAAAAAGCATTTTATTAATTTAGGTTTTCAAAACACCCTAAATTGAGGTTTGTACTACAAGTCTTCAAATTAGGGTGGTTGATTTACCCCAAAGACTTTATTTGGAACCTACCATATATAAGACTTCCCAAAACCACCAAATATTAATTTTAAAGATTATTTTACTATTTTATTTAAAGGCTTTTTCTTAAGGCCAGAAATAGTCTTTTATAGGGAAAAGTTATTTTTGTGCTTTCAAAATATTTGAGAAAATTTATGGAAACTCAGTGGACATATATTGTCCATATATAAGAGTTTCAACACATGGTCATGTTCAAAATATTGGACAAAACCCTCAAAAACCATTTCTGTTCATTTCAAGTATTTGAAATATTTCTATTATAAATATTCTCAAATAAATCCAGGAAAATTCCAGCAAGTCACAAGTGCTATATTTGATGGTCTTGCAAATTTTCATATCATTCCCCATTATTTTGATTCACCAAAATATTCCAAAACCCTCTCTGTCCA
This sequence comes from Elymus sibiricus, assembly GCA_039707655.1. Classification (NCBI taxonomy): domain Eukaryota; kingdom Viridiplantae; phylum Streptophyta; class Magnoliopsida; order Poales; family Poaceae; genus Elymus; species Elymus sibiricus. Next base: position 194,422,704 of record CM077663.1, on the reverse strand, counting down.
GAATGAAATTTGAACAACTTTACATTGTGAAGTTTCTCCTATTGTCCTCAAACTTTGTGTACATGTTCTAATACCCTACTGGTGCATCCACACCAAGTGGTGCATCAAGGAGAACAGATACACTTGTCCAAATCCCCTCAAACCCATTTCTGTTGATTTCAAGAATTGGGAATGTTTGCATTGTCAATTTCCCCATTTGGTCCCAAACTTTTTGGACATGTTCTAATTCCAATATAATGCCACCACACCAAGTGGTGCATCAAGGAGAATGGATTTGCATAGCTAGATCTAATGAAACCCATTTCTGTCCATTTCTAGGGTTTATAAAGTTTGCATTGGAAACTTTCCTCAAATGAGACCAAAGTTGGTGATCAACCTCATTTTTATCTACCACTTGATCCTGTTAAACCTCATGGCAAGTGGAGTGTTTTTGCTTGACCAAAAATAGCATCAAACACCTTCTGGTGATTTGGTAAACCCCTATTTTGACCCCCTACCATTCTCCTTCATCCCCAAATTTTACCACAGTCTCTAATAGTCCTCTTAGACCTCCAGTAGGGTTGCATGCCCTCATATAAATCATTGGTGGGGTAAAAAAACCCAATTGACCCATCTGGTCAGCCAAAAAAGCACCTTTTCTACCATTTTCCTTTTACCATTCACTTTTTACTTGCTTCCTAAGTATCCCAAAGCATCTCAGAAGACCCCAGGGGCTAGTGGACATGCTTGGCCGTGCCCAGGGCACCAGTGGCATGCCCTGTCATGCCAAAAGCAAGCTCCAGAGTGTGCTACAGTGCGCACCCGAATTATAGCGGTGCCCACCCCGAGACCCCCGACTACCTCGTGCTCCCCTCACTCGACAGTGGACCTGCCTCGGCGTCTGCGACACGCCGAGTGGTCGACCCTCTCCTCCCTCTCTCTCCTCTCTCCTCTGTAGAGCTCACCGAGCGCGGCCATGGACTTGGTCCATGGTGCACCTCGTCCCGGCCATATATGGCACCCTCGAGCCCATTCTCGCGCGGATGCAACTCCTCTCCCTCCCACAGAGCTCCTGGATCGAGCCATCGGAGCTTCGGTCACTGGTGCAGCAACATGCTATACAAACGGTTTTTAACCCCTTTCCGCGATGTAGTTCCAAACCATCGCCTTGCATGTGTGGGTGATAGGGGGATCCATCCCACACGACACGGCAAACCAGTCGGCGATGGTGGCCAACGAACGCAAACGTTTGGCAAAACTAAGCGTATGGGATGTCCGCACCTATCCCAAACGATGGTCATCGGATAATCGTTTGAGATGTGTGTATTTCCCATACGGTTCATCCTTGCAACTCGTGTGAGATCACACTAACATCGCACGCACTATTCTGTGAAGCGCCATTTGCGATGTGCACCAAATCGCAAATAGTTCACGATTATAAAGCGTGTACGATAAGGAGACAATCACACACAGTTAGTTCCACCATGACCGTCTGTGATATGATATAAGAGTGCATACGTTTATCATTGTAAAACCGTATGCGAAGGTTGAGTATATCCCACACACGGGGTTTATGTTAAACATTTGTGATTTATGAAACGTCCCAAACGTGTGATCCATAGTTCCCAAACGTGTCATCCAGAATAACTGTGTCGGATGAAGGCCTATCGCACGCTGTCTTCTATGACCAATGTTTATGATGGTACATAGTTCAAAATACGAAATCGTGTGTGATAAGGAGACTAGCACAAACGCTGGTGTTGTTAATCTCACACGTTCTTTCTCGTCTGACCCTGCGTGAAGACGAGATTCATCACACACGCCTCGAATGGAGAAACGTGTGTGATGTCGGAGTTGATCGCAAACGTTTTGCTTTCTCAAATTGTGTGCATTGTAATGGCCTGCAGAGCAGGATTTGCCCCTAATTAAATACCTTTGTTCATAATTCACATAATTTAAATTTGAAAGTAGGAATTCTTGTATTTCATATCGAATCATGTTTAGGTTTAAGAACGAATGCATAATTCGATTCACATGTACATATACTCAAGAACTACATAAGCATCAATTCTCAAAAAAAGGAAAACTACAGAAGGGACAAATAAAGAATGATGGAAGCACGGTTGTACTAAAGATGGTAAAGAGAGAGCCGAAAGACATTTTGTATGCTGGAGAAGCTGAAGCGGAATGCCCATATTGTGCCCTCCTCCATGCCTAACGCACGAACGACTCTAGGCCAGCCCCTAGTGATGGCTGCCCGCCCATCCTTCACTGTCTTCATTACGACTTCTCGATGCTCATTGTAGCCTTGATGATTTATTTTAACCTTCATTGCATGTCCAGCAATCATGTACTTTGCGAGGTAATCTTGAGTAAACTGCTTTGGGAACCACTGCAAAAGAAAAAGATTCAGACATTGTTGTGTGACAACTCATTATGGGCAGTACTAATAGAAGCCTACAGAGTTCGTAGTTACCATCCTACAGCTCACTGTTGTGTTGGATAGAGCGTAAACAAATAGTCTAATTGGCATTGTTCGTCTCTTTTCCCTAACAATCATTTTCAGTTTCCTCACTTGATGCTAGTTCATGAATATTTCATTACCCCACACGCAAAAAGGGTCCAGGAATGGATCTTTACCTAAGACATATGTACCTACAAGCAAGAAGCCAATATTAGAAGCTAAATTGCAGTTGCATAATGGTGTAATATATTACTCCATCAATTCCACAATGTGTTGCATATAAACATTTTGAGAAGTCAACATTTACTTACTTTGACCAAGTTTGTAGAGAAAAACATTTACATCTAGAATTGCAATTCCATTTCATTAGATACATCACAAAATTTTATATTGTATACATTTTAGATGGTATATGTAGATACATCACAAAAATCTATATGGACTACATGATGGAACGGATGGAGTATAAGCGGAGGGATGAAAAGAACCTCGGTGGAAAACGTTGGCCACTCCCATTGTTGTCCTGTGCAAGTACATGTAAAGTCATGATAAGTACATCAGGCTTAACATCAACCAAGTATATGAGGTATCTTCTTGAAATAAACAAGGCATATATGCTCACTATAACAAGCAAATATAGCCATTTGATACTGGACAAATGCTCAATGGAACCAACCTAACAACCAGATAACGAAAAGCAAGGCGCCTGCTTGAAAACTAGACAGATGCTCACTGCAATCAACCTAACAACCAGATACAGAAAAGCAAGGCATCTGCTTGAAAACTAGACAAATGCTCACTACAACCAACCTGGCAACCAAATTCAGGAAAACAAGGCGTAAATGTTTAAAGTGGGAGTTAAGGGCACATGTTCACAACACCAGGCATAACAGGTGGTATTGATGAAATTGAACTACATAGTTCATACTTGCACATAATGAACATCACATTGTGAATAACTAAAAGAAACAAGGCATTCATGCTCAGTGTAACAACCAATTATAGCCACTGAAAACTGGACAAATACTCAATGCAACCAACCTAACAACCACATACAGAAAAGCAAGGCATCTGCTTGACAACTGGACAAATGCTCAATTAAACACTGCATGATTATCGCATGGCAAAAGCTACTACAACAATGGGTACGAGACGGCTATCTATAAAAGGTATGATTTGCTCACAGGATGTTGCCTCACTTGTCATGGATGGGCTCCTTCCACTAGGATATGAGGTGCCCAGGGTGCGCTCCCTGATGTCGCGAACGGCGCCCACCTCGCCAGCTTACGGCGGAGAGGCCATGATAGACCTCTTTTTGCTCGTACACTCCTCGAGGTCCACGGGAGATGTGGTCGGGCTGATTAGGCTGCGATTCTCTAGAGTATGGGATGGGGATCTGGAGGAAAGGGACACTGCCGGCCTCATCTAAAAACTTAGGGCGGCGATGGTGTATGTGGATCGGTGGGGACCCAGAACTTGTTTAGCTATGAGGCACGTGCAGCTATGAGGCACGTGCAGACCGGCTAAGGTTGGTGGTGGGAGGCGGCGGTGGTGGCGAGCTAGGGTTCAAGCGGGGGAGGAAGGGGGAGGGGCATGCTGTGCGGACGGGGGGGGGGGGTGGGGGGTGTTTGCGGATGTGCCGCTGCTGCTGAAAATTTTAGTAGTAATGGTGTGGGTGGAGATGGTGGTGGACGAGGGATGGCGACGGTTCAAATGCCTCGACGGGTGAAATTTTACTATAGGGTCGGTGCGGTGGACGAGGAAAGGCGGCATGCAGTTGAAATACCGCTTCCAATTAAATTTTGGCAAACGAACTGGGCGGGAGCAACCAAGATGGCACACGGTCCAAACATAATAAAGCGTGTACGCTCTTCGCTGTAACGAAATGCCGTGCCATGAAACCATGATTTTTTGCATCGCTCGAGGCGGGTAGCTCTTTTTGAGATTTCTCAAGGCGGGTTCATCACACACAGTTCATCGTCAATTTCAGTCACAGACGTCAAATTCATCCTAAATTTCCACATGCCCACAAACAGATGACAAAAGCATTTGGCAAATTTTCAACACAAAATGCCTTATTTTGCAGCGGATTAGTTGACATTAGTTCATACGCTCAGTAATTTACAAACAGTTCATCAAATTACGTGAAGATGAACTACACAAAATATTCACTACGCCATGGATGCATACAAACGCCGCGCCTCCACCGTCGTCATGACCTTCCTCGCCTCGGAACGAGTATTCAGAGGAGCTCGTCAAGTCGATGAGCTCCACTAGTTCCACAGCGGAGACCGGCGGGGCTACCTCCGCCGGAGCGACCGCGGAGCCTCTCGCCAGGTCTGCCGCTGTCGACGAAGATGTCATGGCATCCAGGTGGGCCATCGGGATACAAACGGGCGCCGATTTGCTAGAGTAGTGTCCCTGGTCGCCGTGGCCGCTGTTGCCAGGGCAGCTGCCGCAGCTGCAAGGCCTGCACTGGCCTCCAACGCGGATGAGAGGCATGCGGCGGCCTGCTCTGCCGCCTTCTGGTCCTGCTCCCGCCTCTTTTTTCCCTCTGCATCTAAGTTCCGCTTCCTCTTCACACTCTCTCACCATTTCTGCCGCTTCAGATCCCTATCCGCGTTGCGGATGGCATCCGCAGATGCGATAGATTGTTCCAGACAGACACTGAGATGACGCTCGTCCTCGTCGCGCAGGAACGCATCGAGGCCCGATTCCTGGACGGACAGAGCGATGGCCATCTGCATCTGACGCTGAAACTCGGGGTCGTCGTCGGCGGCGGCGGCCACAGTAGATGACGGTTGACCGTTGACCGACATGGAGGACAGCGCGTCGGAATCCTCTATCCTGTCGTCGTCGGTCGTGGCAGCTGGCTGTTTGCCGTTGCCGGCCATTGCGGCCAACCCCTCAGAATCCTCTATCACGTCATCGTCCAACACTATCAGAACGGCGCCATGCACATCCCCATGCTTGAGCAACGGTTCCATTTGGTGTGTGTGGTGGTGGTGGCGAGCTATCGGCGGAAAAATTAGCTGTCGGGTTTGGGTTTGTACTGTGCACATTACTCCTTTGCACTGGCTGACGCTTGCGGTTGGCACCACTAGGCAAGGCCGATTTTGCTGTCTACGGGCATCGCACATGGTTAGAGTAGCACATTCGTGTCTTCTCGGGTTACAATCACATACGGTTGTTTCATCAGTTTCATTTGCTATTTTACATAATACTAGCATCTTTGAGATAAACAAGAAAAAATCCCGCAAGAGAGGGTCAAAACACAACCATGCCCGCTAGTGGCCCAAATATATACTCCCTCCGTTCCTAAAGATATATGTAGTTCTTTATGGGGTTATTACCCCCGGGTAGGCCAGAGCTGTGGGGTCCTCCCCCCGCTCGAAGAAAATCGATACCATCGGCCGGCCCGGAGCCGGCTGGGCCACGGCCGGCTGGCGGGCCGCCGGTTGCCTCAAGGCCGGCTGGCGAGGAGCCGGATTGCGAGGAGCCGGCGTGTCCGTTGCCAGCTCACCTACGGCCGGCTAATCAAGGAGCCGGTCATCTGGCTTATGGCCGGCTGCCTCCAGGCCGGCCCTTCCGCTGACCTTCGGACGGACCAGCTCCCGTCCCGTCTCTCTGCACATCAGTACGGCGACAAGACAAGACCCCCATGACCAATCCCGGCGTGGCCACAGTGGCCACTGACACACGGGCGCGCAGGGCCACAATGACTGCTGACCTCGGCCGACTGCGACAGGGCTTCCAACAGTGCCGGCATGCCTGCAACCACTCCATTACCTGCCCCGGCATGGCTACAGGGCAGCCGGCCATACCGCTGACCTCGGCCGGTCGCCACAAGACGACGCCCCGAAGGACGACCCGTGCCGGGACGTGACCGTCGCGGGGACCCACTGTGCGGGCCCCGCCGGCTCCCAACGGGACCCTGCAGCCGGCAGACCCCACCAGCGACGGGACCCCTCAGCTGGGGGCCCCACAGCCGGCCCGAGAGGCTGCCGGCTGGGGGCCCCTGAGATCTCTTATTCATATTGTACTCCGGGGGGTTGGCCTATAAAACCCCCCGGGCCTCCCCCATGCAACGGGGTCGACTCTTCACACACACCACACGCACATGGAGAGGCAGCAAGGGCGACCTAGCTCTTTCTTCCTCCTCTAGCCATACAGCTCCAGGAGCATCGTTGTAACCTCACCATCATCTTAACTAGACCAAGCAGGACTAGGGGTGTTACCTCCCACGGAGGGCCCCGAACCTGGGTACATCGTGTGTCCGCCACCGCTTGTGCCTAACCCCGCTCCCGGAGCCCGTCGGCGTCCTTCGGCCCCAACCACTCTCGATAAGCCTACCCATGGCATATGCCGTATCAAAACCACGACATTCGTAGTGAAATCTCTAAAAAAGACTTGTAATTAGGTTCGGATGAAGTATATATATGTACGAACATGGTGTTGTCATGTTTAAATTCGCAATGCGCAACTTTAATGTGTGCCACATGCTGCATATGTGCATGCCTAAAAGTGTCCAATCTGACAGAAAAGGGTTTCATGACAAACATAATATAGGGTGTTGCCCCCTACACTATGTGCCGGAGGATATATGGGGTCCGATGAACACATGACCTGGTTCAAACTTTGTCACACATTTATCCATGTCTGAATTTTCGTAAGACAACCAAGAGAATTTATACCTTAATTAATATGGCCAAACCATCACATATTGTTGTCAAACAAGAGGGATATATAGATCACGCGGTCCCACAAATTGGCGCGTCGTCGAAGATCAGTTGATCGGGGCTAGAAGAACATCACCCCCTTGCATATGGCCAAATGCATATGCGAAAATGGTGTGGTCCGGTGTTTCAACAATTAATACACAATGGTACACTATCTATGATGTGGCATGCACCTAGCTGAGATAACTGGACATACACACACACTATCACCCATCAATACACAAGCACACGGGCACCCCCCTCCCCGCACACACACACACACACACACGCGCGCTGTCACCCATCCTTTGCCTTCCAGCATTGTCAATAAAAGGCATGACACACCTTAAGGGCCCACTGATAGGTTTGTCGTCGGAAACCGCACAATGTAGACACATGGTCCACACACAAGCATATGGGTTCACACACACACACACACACAACACACCCGCACACACACACACACACACACACACACACGCACACGCACACGCACACACACGCGCGCACACACACACATACCCTTGACCTTCCAGCGTTGTCAGTAAAAGGCATGGCAGACCCTAAGGGCCCACTGATAGGTTTGTCATCAGAAACTGCACAATGTAGGCACATGGTCCACACACAGGCATTGGTATACACACACACACACACACTCACACACACTTGATCCTTGACATTTTCAAAACAGCAAAAGAAAACCGTGGATATTTTCAAAACAAGGATCTCAAGATTTATTTACCCGAAATGACATATCACACACACACACACACACTCGATCCTTGACATTTTCAAAACAGCAAAAGCAACAGTCATCAGAAACCGCACAATGTAGGGACATGGTCCACACACAGGCATTGGTATACACACACATACACTCACACACACACTCGATCCTTAGCATTTTCAAAACAGCAAAAGAAAACCGTGGATATTTTCAAAAAAAGGATCTCAAGATTTATTTACCCGGAATGACATATCACAAACACACACACCCGATGGGCACCTGGTGGGACCAGACACGCATCACAGACGTTTCCGGTAGTACTGGAAACCATGTGCGATGGTGGCATGGGGTATGATGATGACGTCTTGCTCATGCTCGATGGCATGATGCCGCTTTTGCCTGCTCCTTCTCGTCCTCCTCGTCTAGGAGGTTGATGACGGGGCCGGCGCTTTGGCGGGAAACCGATTGGGGGAGTGGCGGGAGACTGATTAGGGGAGTGGCGGGATACCGATTAGGGGAGTGGCGGGAGACCGGTTGGGGGAGTGGCGGGAGAAGCGTGTTTGGATAGAACATCATTTTAATACAAATTGGATAACTTCTCAAAGAAGGAAGCTCGAGCTAGCACGACACGCGCACACCGTGCTTACACATGCACGAGCTTTAGACGGGCGTATAGAACTGCTTTAAATTATTCATGGTTCGTTACCTTTTTGCATACTACACTAATCAAGTTTGTAGACATTTAATGTGCATAATTCAAATTTGAACTAAAAAAACATGCTTCGTTTCACCAAAATGGGATGAAAAAAGGTATTTGTGTCCTTGGGTTCCTTGTTTACGTCCCATGCAATTAACGTGAATGGATTGCAAACATCTCGAAGTCATGACGAGGCCACAAACATTGAGAAACTTGGCTATTAAATCATCATAAATCCACAACTCGTCTGAAATTCTTGAAACATGCCCCAGTGTCATGACACGACACTTATACAACATGATAATTTTTTGTCCAATGTGGGAGAAGTCTCTTGCACACCAAAACTTCTCTCAAGAACCATCGTGGTTTCGATAAGGAACAATATGTCACCTCTGTGGAGGGAACGTCATTCGATGTCTCTTCTTGCGTTGATATTTTATCTACATGCAACATAGGCTAATACAACTGCAATGCTAAAATGTGAAATTATTGAAACTGGTGTGTCGACACGACACTTATAGGACATGGTATATAAGTTTTGGGACAAACCTCTTACAAATTGGAGGTTCCCACGACAAGCATGGTGGTTTCGATATGGAACATGTCATCTTTGTGGTCGAAACGCCATTTGAGTTTTCTAGGCATGCACTTAATGTGAAGAACTCAAGTTTGAATTACAAGCACGAGCTCCAGCGCACCAAAATGGATTATTAAAAACCATTTTGTGTCATTGGGTCCATGTTTACATCCCATGCACTGATGGTCACTGAATTACAAACATCTCGGTGTCGTGACTAGACCGCAAACATTGATAATCTTGGTTTCAAAGTCCGAGAGAACCCAAAGCTCGCCATGAATTCACGAAGCTTATACAGTGTCATGCCACGGCACATCCACGGAACATGTCACATTTGTTGGTGAAACTACATTCAATGAGTCGTTAGTCCACCAAATCGGTCCCTTTTATACATTAATTGAGTTTTCTAGGGATTTAATATGCCTAGTTCAAATTTTGAACTAGAGGCACATGCTCTGACTTCGTGGTTTCGATAGGGAGCATGTCACCTTTTGTGACGAAACTACATTCAACGTGTCGTCTAGTGCACCAATTTGGCCCTTTTTATACATCAATTGAGTTTTCTAGGGCCCTTTTCATACGAATGTGAATGAATTAGAAACATTTAGGCATTATAGATCGGCCGCAATCATTGATAATATTGGTTTATTGAATTCTTGTACATATAAAACTTCTATGATAGCCATTTGGTGCCACGCGTCCATTTTTTTACTCCCTCCATTTCCTTTTACTTCGCATATAGGATTTGATCAAAGTCAAGCTAAACATAGTTTGACTAAATTTATAAAAAAAATACATCAACGTCTATAATGCTAAGGTTATATAGTATGAAAGTTAATTTGACGATGCATCTAATAATGTTGATTTTAAAGTATAAATATTTATTTATTTTTCTATAAAGCTAGACAAACTTTACAAATTTTGAATTTGACCAAATTTTATATGCTAAATAAAAAGAAATGGAGGGAGTACTTGATATGGGAGAACCGTGCGTGTATAGCTATAGGTTGATGACAGGACGCATGTGAGCTTTCCGCCGCACAGGCTCGACGGGACGCGTGCGAGCTGTCCGCCGCGCAGGCTTGACAGGATGCGTGAGAGCTGTCCGCCGTGCATGCACGACGGGACGCATGAGAGTCTACTGCGCCTGCTCATCGGGAAGTGATACTTTGACCTCCACCCCCCCCCCCCCGCTTGCCTCGCTCCCAACTTCTGAATTAATGGCGTCCTACCCGCTGTTTATCATGTGGTTAATGCGCCTGGACGGAGGGACAAGTTTGCTTGTGATCACTGTTTTGTTCGTGCCTAGCCGAGAACTTTGACGTTTCGTCTGTTTTAGACTCATATACATGTACAAATGAACGAAATAATATAACAAATTAGCACCGGCAAAGATAATAATTTTCTTACATATGCATGATAATAAAAAATGCCACATGTGGCAACTCCCCAAAGACACAGGGGCAAAAGAAGAAGGAAGAGGTTGAAGAAGGAAGACAAAGAAAACAATCTGTCTAATTCTTCATGGATTGCTGGGCGCGGAGTTCCTCAATCTCCTTCTTCATCGCCTCCATGACCTGCATCTCCTGTCGCCTCTAATCCGACATCTTCCGCATTGCGTCCATGGCGTGGGCTCTTTGCTCGAGAGCATCGATGGCCTGTGTCGCGTACGCATGAAGTTCCTTCACATGCTCCATGGATTCCTTCAACAACCCTTCCCGCTCGATGTGGAGCTTCACCAAGTCTTCCAAAAGTTCCTCGGCGAGTTCTTTCAGCCTCCCCTCCGAAGCACTTTTCTTCTCGAGCAGTTTCTTCCAGGCGTCGTTCTCCTCCATAAGTTTCTCCACGAGGCCGGTCGCCCTGTCAACCGAGGCGTCACTCTTCTCCAGCAGTTTCACCAGGTCATCGATCATGGTGTCCTTCCTATCAAGCTCAGCTCGTATGTCGTCACTGGCTGAGGAATCAAACACTGCCAAATCGTCCAGTTCGCCTCCGAGGTGAATGCGCTTGTGACTGTGAGAGCCATCGCCTCTCCGCGAAAGATCCTCCCGGGCGTCTGCGGCGCCACCGGACATCTCTGCTGCGGCCAAAGCAGTGTGGCTGGAGCTCTCTGGCGTTTCCGCGGCGCGGCGGCGGGACCTCTCGGTTACTTCCACGGCTTTGGTCTTTCTTCCCTGGTTATATCTCGACCCAGAAAACCCCCCTACCGGCCATGACAGATGGAACGAAGGACTAACAAAGAAAGGCCTGTCTTTTTGGTGTCGGGGTGAAGAATGAGCGGTAATTTTCGAGTACGAGTTTGTGTTTTTATAGCCTACTACAGTAAATGGCTGCTAAGTGAGAACACGTTTAGGTTTGTAGGTGTGAACTGATTTGCGACAAAAATTTAGCACGTGGTAAATTGGAATGTGAAAGGAAACAAGCTCAATATTTATTTATGGTTTTAGTTCCCAAGCACGGAACACTTTATGGTTTTTAGAAACCGTTTGGGAATGGGCTCATCGAGCAGACGCGTGGCCCTGCTTCTATGAGAGGTGGGCCCTGCCTGTGCTGTGGGTGCAGGTTTGATTAGACGGGACGCATGCGAGCAGTCCGCCGCGCGGGCTCAGAGGGATGCGTGCGAGCAGTCCGCCACGTAGGCGCAGCTGGCTCACCGGGAATCAAGCCATTGGACCTCGTACTTCCACCCACACCCCTATTCTCTCCCAAATTCTCCATTCGTGCTACACCTTCTCCTCCGGTCTTATCTATTTGGGCCGCCGCTGAGGATCGCCTCCTTTTTCGATGGACGACGAGGCGGCCAACAAGCGGGGGCGGGTGGAGGCTGAACCACACGAGCCTCCGGCGAGCGTGGACTTCATCAGCAGCATCCCCGACGAGATGTTGGTAACCATCATGTCCCTCCTCCCCATCAAATCTGCCGTGCAGATCACCATCCTCTCCAGGCGGTGGCGCCCCCTATGGCACTCCACCCCCATTGACCTCCTCGACGACGACCAGCTCTGCAGCGGGGATCGCAAACGCTTGGACGCATTGTCCCACATCCTCGCCATGCACACTGCGCCCGTCAGACGCCTTGCCATCGGCACTTTCCGTTCAAACTACAAGGCCAAACCCAAGTTTCACGACTGGTTCTTATCCCCCGCCCTAGATCAGCTTGAGGAGCTCAACTTTGATGCTGGACATGGGCACTCGCTGCCTCTGTCCGTCCTCCGCCTCATGCCCACGCTGCCCCGCTCTACGTTCATCCGGTGCCTTTTCCCCAAGATTAATGATGCACATGCTCTTCATCTCCCTAAACTGAAGCACCTCGAGCTCATCGGCGTCAGCATCTCGAAGTCGGATTTGGAGCGCCTGCTCGGCGGCTGTACAAAGCTCGAGTACCTTCATCTTCAGATGATGTTTGGGTTCAGTAGCCTCCACATCGCTATGACGAATCTCCGTACGATTTATGTGCATGGCTGGTGCCGCAACACGCTGTCAGTTGGGGAGTTTCATGATATGGTCATTGAGAATGCGCCTTTCCTAGAGAGATTGTTTGTACTTGATAAAGAAGGTCGAACAAGAATCAGGGTCATTGGCGCACCGTTATTGACTGTGTTGGGGTATTCGTGTGCTGAATTCTCTGAACTTGTTACAGGTGGATCCATACCCGTTCAGGTACAACAGTCTTATTCTCATTCTTATTATTGTACATCACATTTTCTCTAGTTTTTGTTGATCTATGTTCAGCTGTCATCCAGAAAATGATTCCCACAAGCCTAGCATTGTCTCTGCGAATAGTGAAGATCTTGGCACTACAATCTATCGGCCCCAATCTGGATGAAGTTGTTAAGTTCCTTACATGCTTTCCGTGCACGGAGAAGCTATACGTCGAGGTCATGTTCCTTTCCTGTTAATTCTTAACCACAACAGAGTTCAATTTGTTGGTACTTTTACCCATGATTACAATGAAATGTGTACTATACATTTTATTGAGATGTTAATCATGAACGATCGAAGATGGCATGCCAATCTATTAGTGTATTTTATAAATCATGCAAATCAAAGAGGCCCGTAGTGTTCAATACTGCATCTAAGCACTGATATGTTGTCTTCCTTTGCAGATACAAGCAGGAGTTGGTGTGGAAAAGGTGGCGCAATATAACAATCCCATCGAATGCCTTGAATTCCATCTCACGGAAATTACTTTGAACGAGTACCGACGCACCAATCCAGAGATTCAATTTTCTAGTTTCTTTGTTCAGAAAGCAAGGGTGCTCAAGGTAATGAGATTTGCACTATATTTAGTGCGCCACAGTGGATGGTTTACTGACCAGCGGAGGCATCTACAGCGAAATGGAAAAGGCTCGGCAGAAGCTGATTTTCACTTGGGAAGTTCATATGACAGGTTATTCGAAAGCGATTCTATCGAGCCGATATATGACTTCTCGGTGGATGATCCCTTCGCAGAAATATTTCATCCCATGGATCCTAAAGATTGGATTTGATTTCTAATGTCAGTTTGTAACTTGTAATCTTTGAATTTGGGCCTCGTTATGCTGGAATTTGAACCTTGTAATATTGCTGGTATTTGTGATACAATATTTGAAATTGCATTTTGTTCTTTTTTGTTTATGCAATCATGTTCTTATAAGTACATATTTTGTTGTTCTATAGGCGCAACATTGATGTTGTGCAGACCGAGCAAATCACAGTACACACGGACTAAACTACGAAACCCGTCGGCGATGATTTCATCAATCGCTGACAGTTTTATACCAGCAAACGTTTCCCCACAACACACACAAGTTATTAGCACCAATCGTCTGTGTTATATCTGGTGTTCGCACACGATTCTCATTACTCACATGTTTGCTGTATATCGCACACATTTTGGTATGCCGAATCATTTGTGTTCTGCTGTATCAGTGCACACAGTTTATCCGAGTGAACGGTATGCCATACTTCGCACACGTATGTAGTTTTGGTAACCATTTTTGTTATAAGAACAAACGGTTCATAAGAACAAACTGTCTGCCGTAGATCGCACACGCAACTACTTTCTGAATCATATTTCATGGATCCACCTTCGCACACAGTTCGTGCCATTAGCGACGGAGCTTGAACTATACCGTTTGCGATTCATGCATCGCACACAGTTTCGTCGAAGGGTCTCTGATTGATGTGTCATGTTTGGACCATGCATGCCGTAGCGACACGCCCAGTCTGTTCGCACCAAACATCCGATCTGGATGGAGAACCCCAACGTCATGGACCAGTTACTTGACGAGGACAAGTACATAGTGGTCTGGTTCGACCTCGCACCCCACCACGTGCTCTGCTCTCGCGTCCCTGCATGTGCTCTGCTCTCGCGCCCCAGCGCGTGCTCTACTCTCGCGCCCCTCCGCGCGCGCTCTGCCAGAGGTTGGGGCCGGCCCACGATCCCGTTCGGAGCTCCATATGCATGCGGTTGCGCCACGCGTGTCGCCCCATGCAGTTACGTGGTGCACGACTGAATCACGCGCTGCAAAAACTGCCATTCGAACATGCCGGTTTTCCAGGACGTCCGGCCCCCATTTTTACCCACGGCCATTAACCATAGTCTCTTCACGCTTTCGATCGCGCCCCACAACACAATAAGCGCACCCTGGACGACGCATCCAGAGAGGATGTCCAGCGGCGCTCCAATGGAGTTCGGCGTGCATCATGTGGAGACTCACATGAGAAAGACGGACCTCACGGTGGTGTACACCAATGATCCGGCCATGGTGGAGGACTCCATCGACACCATGGAGCGGCTGCTTGATGCGGATGGGAAGTACAAAGTGGTCGGCTTCAACCTCGCTTAAAACGGCGGTCGTGTTGGGCATGATGAGAAGGTTGCTGTCGCCCAGTTGTGCGTCGGCCATCACGTCCTCCTCTACCACTACTGCCTGGCCATAGTGCCTTGCGAGCGTTTCACCAGCTTTATCAACAGCCCCAACTACAGGTTCGCTACGGTGGACACCACCGACGATCCAAAGTTGCTCAAGACTTCGGGCTTGGCCTGCCAGAAGCTTGTCGACATCCGCGGCCATTACAGGGTCTGGGGCAGCAAGAAGCACATGGACTCCCATGTTGACCTGGCCGAGGCCATCATCGACCCCTACTACGCTGACATGAAGGCTGAGTGCGACAACAACAAGCCTGTCTGGCACAGGGGATGGGTGAAGAAACTAGATGAATATCACCTCCAGACCGCGGCCAAGCAACCGTACACATGCTACGAGATGTTCAGGCGGATCGTTGACATGAGGAAGTGCCTCCTACCTGAAGTCAACGAGGGATCGAGCCACAAGCAGAGTGCTAGCGGCAAGCGTCACAAGAAGTAGATGATTTGATGATCGTTTCTCAATTCTCATACTCCCTCTATGCAGAAATATTCATAGTTTTAGAGGGATAAGTTTATTATGCATGTAATAGTATATTAAGGTGTGCGCCAATCTTATGTGTGTATTTGATGCTTAATTTGGTTATGCAATCATGTTCTTCTAAACAGAGCACAGATGTTTGTGGACAGATTGAGCAAATCACATCACATACGGAATAAACAACCAAAACCGTCGGTGATGATTTCATCAATCCCTGACAGTTCTTTATTCGGAACTGTTTGCCCACAACACATCCGAGTGGCCTGCGTACATCACACACATATTGATCTGAGAAACCGTTTGTGTTATTTTTGCTTATCGCACACAGTTCATCCCAGTGGCCTGTATGCCGTCTATCACACACATCTTGATCTATGTAACCGTTTATGTTATTTTACCTCATCACAAATAGTTTATCCAAGTGACCTGTATGCCGTCTATCGCACACGTGATCATCTGGACAATCGTTTGTGTTCTACTTGATCAGCGCAAACAGTTTATCGGGGTGAACAGTATGCCGTACATCGCACACACTTGTATTTTTATAAACATTTGTGTTATATTATCCAATCTCAAACAGTTTATCTAGGCCAACTGTTTGCCAAACATCGCACACGCAACTATTTTTTAGATCGTATTCGATGGATACGCCATCGCACACAGTTTACGTCCTTAGCGACAGAACTATAACTATACCGTTTGCGATTTGGTCATCGCACACACTTTTGTCAAACGGTCTCTGATTGATGTGTCGCGTTAGCAGCATCCTGCAGTAGTGTGTGCCCTCCTCCTTCTTCCACGACCACCATGGTGCCGCCTCGTCCACGCTCGAATCCGAGCACCCCCGAGCTCCCCCTTCTCTTTTGAACATCTCCGGCGCACCCCACTGTCTCAAGGATCCTCCCCTGCTCTCCCTTCCCTCCTCCAAGTGACCGGAGAGCCGCTCCCCACGGCCGCCCGTCGCTGATCTCCACCACTGCCGAAGCCCCACTCGCCCCAGCGCTTCACCACGGAAATGAGACCACCATGTGAATGCGGGGCGCTTCCCCGAACGCTCCGGTGGCCGAGTCATCGTCGGAGGTGGCCTGTGCTGCCGGGGCGACGCCGGCGAGCGCTCGGCCCGCTTCCCCTGTTTCTCTGCCTGGCGGGAGGTGAGGGAAGAACTCGACAGGTGGAGCCCGCCTGTAAGTGGCTGCGGCCCCGGGCCCCCCCGTTAAGTGGACGCGCCTCCGCCCGAGTGCGCCTCCCTTCTTCCGAAAGCGTATTCGCTGAAATACGCCATCGGCGTGGCCCCTGCGCAAACGCGGCTGAGCCGCTGGGCCGGCCCAATGCGCCCGGTTAGTTATTCAGTGTCGTGTGTGTGGTTTAGCCCATTTGGTAATTCCTCTCTCCTTTTCTTTTTCCAGAGTCACTAATCAATTCATAAATAATTCATATTACATCCAAATTTGATGATTCAAATTTCTATATTCTCCTAAAAATGCCACCTATTATTTGGTGCAACTTCCATATTTTGCACCACAAGTTTTTGTACTGTACAAGTTCAAATTCAAATTTGAACTATAAAAACCCCTCCTTGTAAAATTCCTAGTGGATTCAAATCATTTCCAAATGGAGTGATTCAAATTTCCAGAGACGTCAAAAATGTAGCTCTATTTATCTGCCTCTGGTTAACATTTTTCCCATGCAATGTACCTATAGGATCTGATGAATAGCCCCATCTCCCATTTATTTCATCTTAGGAAATTCATAGAAAAACCGTCCCAACTCGAAATCCAGCAAAACCAATTTCTAAAATCCTGCCCAATTTGTAGGGTGCATCCACTCACTTTTGTTAAAACATTTTCTGTAGACTTCTTGTAGGATCATCATTTCCTTCATTTCCACCTTTCAAAAATCCCCCTTGATTCACATCCAATTAAACCTCCTTGGTTATTTTTCTTATAGCCAGAGGTGTCCAAGAAAAATAAAACTCCTATTTATAGAGCACTTTTATTTCTCTGCTTGTTGTGTTGCTTATTGTGGTTGTTTCCGACGATAGTTGATGAAGTAGACGGAGTGCTCGGAGTTGGACGAGAAGCGTGTGAAGACCTTGAAGACTTTGCTAACCCCGGCAAGCAGCCCTTTGACCATGACTATGAAACCCTTTTCTTGCATGGCATATAGCACTTTATTTCATAATGTTGATCATGTTGATGTGGTGACCACTTAGGTGGGTTGCCTCTGATACTTTCTTGTTGATACTTGCATCGTGCATGACCCTACCTCCTTATGAGGGTTGTGCGGGTGGGAGTAGATAGGATGCTTAGTAGATGCTACGAAAAGTGGGATGGGCATATGCATGGTGTTGGAAACAAGAATGTTTTCAAAGACTTTTCGAAAACCCCATTGGGTGCCACTAATGCCCGAGGGAGATGATGTTGAGCGAGGTAACCACTTGATAAAGAAGTGGTGTATCGGAGCAAGTGAGTGTGTGTGGTTTTCGAAAATGGATTGGTGTAAGTTGCGACCGTTATTCCAACCTTACATGTACAACCACGATACCCCTTATGGGACGGGGCTTTGTTGATTACTTTGGTGGGTACTAGCATAGAGCCCGCATTACTAGTGGCGGGAGTGACGTGGTCACTCTCGATATGGGGTCGTGCCGGTAAGGACGATCATGCGCTGTCTTCACAGGCACCGGGCACACCGTTGGTCCCTACATGGATATTACTTGTGATGTACATCATGTGGGCTGGGTACCAATCGAGTGGACTCTTTGTTTAGTATTGTCAGGGGAAAGACAATGTTCGGGTACTTACCTCGGGTATGGACAATACTGCGAGTCGTGGCTTGACACGGAAGTTTCCCGAGTCTTGTGGGTAAAGTGTGCAACCTCTTCAGAGTGTAAAACTATTCGAATAGCCATGTCCACGGTCAAGGGTAGTTGGATGACCGCTCTTGTGCTACGTCCAGTGCTCTTTGAACTTGGTGTGTGTGTGTGTGTGGATGACATGGAGATGATACTTGAAATAAGTCTGATGACTTGGTATGATGACTGAACATGAGATGTTCACCCCCTGCTTATGATGATAACTGTGACTTGTTCACATGAATATCTGTCAACTATTGATGCATGCTTACATAAGTTACTTGACCATGTCATTACACTCAAAAATAGCTTTATGCAAATTTACCTACTTAGTGCTATATCATGCTTCTGTTAAACCTTGTTCCAAACATGGGTTGCTTGCGAGTACATTCAAAGTACTCATTGGCTTGCCACTGGTTATTTTATTGGCCAGGCATGAAAGCACAGGATTGAATGAAGAGTACCTCGGTGACGTACATGCGAGCTAGGACGCTTCCCAGTCAGAATGCCTGTAGGGTTAAGGCAGGTGGCATGGGTTCACGCTATCGTTGAAGATTTCCGCTGCAATCATATGAAGACTTGGCCATAGAGGCCATATTCGAGTAAAACGGTACGTAATGGATGTAAACTCTTGTTATTCAGTTTCTATGTGTTCAGTGAGCATTGATCTCTGAGATCACTATGCACGTACATTTGGTGATCACAACTTATGAGTCGGGGTCCCCACAGAGCTGGTATCAGAGCCATCCCGACTGTAGGAAGCCCTTAGTTAGCATGGACGTTAGTTAGGAGAAAACTGTTTTCCCAGACCCTTCAAATCACTTGCAAAGACTACCATATTTCTTACCTCCTCTAAGCTTTCAAAGAAACTTAAGGATTGTAGCACTTCCACCATTTTTCTTTTGGCTCCCCTCATCTACTTTTCAAAACCATGCAAACGATCGTTAGTATCCTTGTGCCCCTGACCACTGGATTCCTTGTAATCCTCGTGGGTAACCCGGAAGGAAGCCACCTTGCCGGATATTTGCCCACATATCTTGAACACAAGTTGGTGACAGCACGACAAGAGGATACCAACAGAAGATACCTTCTCGAAGGTTGAGGATGTCAAGACTCAGAAGATGGTGACACCCTCAACACTGCCCAAGGATGATGCCACCATTGGCCTTCGATGACCAGGGCACAAGACATGCAATGTCATGATATGCATCGCTAATAGAGCAACCTTGTCCTTTTCGTTGTTGTGTCGGCAACCATTGGTGGATGAGAACCTTGCCATTTGGTCCGCCTCACCATAGTGAGCAAGAAAGCGGTTATCTTCATCCCCCGCTCTTGGTGACGATGTTGTCCTCAACGTAACTGACAGGATGGACCTCTACCATGCCTTGTTAATGTCATTGCATAAAGTATTGCCTACCTGGAACCCTCGATGCCCCAGAAGACAAGAAGGCATTGGCATGGTTACGGAAACAACAGAAGACCCGTCAATGACAGCAATGAGGAGCCACCTTCATAGTCGACTCACCAGATGCGAAGTTGTCAAGGACACTTCACGCACAACCAGGATTGTTTCGACGAACAACAACAAGAAACTTAGCGACACCTGAAGAAGACCCAGAAGACTAAGAGAACTCCTCTCCAAGACACAAAGCAAGCACGACTACCGAGTCTGAGAACCCCTAGGGTAGGATGAGTCGTGTATTCCCCATGCGAAGTCGAGTCCGTGCGATGGTTCGAATGGAACCATGATGAGTGTTGCTTGTTTTATCGGTTTGTGTTTTGGTGAAAGTTGCACTTTTTCCGGAGGCAGAAAGTATACGGCTATATCACCTACCTCATCTTACTGGTTGTGTTTGGCGTTTTCGGCACTTGTTCGATTGCACTTGCACTATACCACCCCCTTAGGCACTCCTCTCTATGCTACTTTTCACTCTCACCTTTCTCGTCAACTGTAGACCACCAAGACAAGATGCACCAAGGATCCACCTCGACAAACGACTACCGTTGAAGACTTTTGAGGACAACCTATTCATCCAGACGCAACCCCGTAGAGTTATGCTCTTCCCCTCAAGATTGGAAACCCCTCCCTAGACCAACCTAGACCTCATAAGCTCCCCCGGCTCAAACCTCTTAGCACCTGTTTAATACACGGATTTGCTAGAGCACCTGTTGAGCATCAATAACCCCTGCTTAGCACTGGGTTCATTATGGAGCTAGTGATCATAGTGAACAACCGTCTTTCATTCTTAAGCTAGCACCAGAGCTGTGATGCCATAGGAAAGATCATTCTAGGGATATATGATTAGTAGGCAAATGATTTGATGTGGATATCATGGGTATCTTGAGTAAACAACTGAGATCATTTGGTGAATCACGAGACTTTCAAGGTGATAGGTGAACTTGGTGGATCAAAGTTGATAGAGTAGCATAACTTGCTTCTCCCTTGAGTAAATTGGATTTAGTAGGACAAATGTGATGTCAAGCTAAAACTCTTTGTGGTATGATAACTTGATTTTTACAAGTAGTGGTCGTGGATTGATGATGTTACAATAATGACTTGGAGTAACGAGTAGGAATTCTTGTTGGACATAAGATTTGGATTGAAATAGGTAATCCTAATAGAGTGTTTGTGTTAAGTAAGCCTACATGGTTCGGAGTAATTTGGATTTAGTCCAATAATCTTGATCATGATACCATGTTTCTCGGTGGATGACGAGATAAAGTTGGAGTCGTCAGAGCTAATTTAAGGATCTATATGAGCTTGACCTTGGAGTTAGTTGGTCATTGGAAGTTCGTGGATATACTGTGATAATAGTCCTTTCAATGATTTGTGGATTATAGAAACTCTAGGAGATACACGAGGCAATCACTGGTATTGGATCTGTAGCAGTAATGGATCATGTGATGCTGGATGATATTCGTGGATCGATTAAGTTGGATTCGCAGGAAGGAAACAAGATCTTGGATTGGTATATTACGAGTTTCCTTAGCATAGTAATGCAGTACCTTAGACCTTGGATAGGTCAGTAGGACACTTGGATTTGTAGTGTCGTGATCAAGCTTAGCGGCTTGTATGCTCTCCCGAGGATTTCTATATAGGGATATATGTGATTTTGCTAGAATATGCATACGCAATCTTGGTTTAGTCCTTCTCTCAAACCTTGGAGTTGACTTATATGAGATGATACCCTCAGTGATATAGGATGGTTTTGTCTGGAGTAATAGGTAGGACTACTGGCATCTAAGAACTGTGCTCAAGGATAAGATGATAGGCGTTCACTCACATCCTAAGCTCCTTGAAACCCCAAAGCTTTACCAAGCCATAACACAGTCGGAATATGACCATAGACTTTGGCTCTAAGTCGAAAGCCTATATCCAGTACTCCACCTTGACCACCACCCATCCCTTTCCATAAGGAAGGTGGACACGAAGACCTGTATTTAGTTGGACCACACCGTCCACACCTTGCGGTTAATGGATATACCGACAAGGCCTTCTTAGGTTGACTTACGCCCGTTCCTCTCACATATCCCACGAACAATGTGTTTGTGTGATACTTGGGGAAATATGTTGTTTCCCTCATGGATGACATACTTATTTACCCAATGAGATAAAGGAACACCTTAGTCCTATTTGGATAAGCCCCAGAAGCACCAACTGCCATGCTTCCCAAGAGTAAGTTTTACCTTAAATGAGTTGGACTCCTTGAAGCACCCTCCCTGTAGCAGAAGACATTCTTGCCCAAGCAAGATGAAGAACCACTACGGTTGGGAAGCCATGAAGACAAAGAAGAAGAAGCGAGAGAAGTCAACCACCACTTCTCTGCCGGCTACCTCAGCTAGACCTTGTCAAGAAGCACCAACATTCAAGCACGATGAAGCCCTTGGACATCAAGAGGATCATATAGACCCTTGTTTTAAGTTGTCACCTATCAGTTCCTGACCAGGAAGGAACCGAGAGGTTGATAGCACCCCACACTCCACCATTTTGAAGATATACAAAGAAGCATGACGTCCCTACTCTCTCTAGATGCCTAGAATGGAGTGGAACGACTCTCATGACTTCGTTACTAGCCCCTTTTTGGCCCAATCAAGTGCGTGACCCTGACGGGATCATGATGAAACCCTGTCAAAAGTGGTTCACCCCACTTGCCAAGCCCGAGACCTTGAGGATTGGGTGGCTGGTCTATACTTTTGGGTAGCCAGCTCCTCTAGGACCCCCTCAAAAACCTTCCTAAGTGGTAGAAACTGTTTTCGCGTCAAATCTATAAGCTTGGTCTTAGGGACAAGACTCAGCCCAAACCTTGCCACAAATGGCTATAGAAAGACAAGTAGACCAGACACTCGAAGAACCGCCAGAGACGTGCGTCCGTGACTACGAGTACAAATGGACAAGAAGCGAGTGCAGTTGACTAGGGAGAGTGCCTGGACTACTTACTCAAGCGGAAGATCTCGACGAGAAGCCCACGCCAACAAACTTCGACGTCCTTACAGTTGAAGATCCATGAGCACCGGAAGATCAACTGCTCCAACAAAGTCGACGATTCCCTGTCACCGAGAAACTACGCCAATACCTCGACCCTTGTAGACTAGAGAGAGACATCTAGATGTCCCTAACTAGCATGGGTAACCCATATGACCAGCACGCACATACACTACCTTGCCACGTATTCCAACTTTGGAATACACATGCAAGCCAGACCTTTGCTCAAACCTCGTTCGCCGAACCCTTGACCTTTAGGCAAGCCTAACATATCGCACGAACCCCGTTCACGGTCAGACGAAGGCAACAATGCACTCAAAGCCGTATCATCAAGCACTTCAGGGAATGGTGGAGCAACCACACCAAAGCGGGAGCAACCTGGAATGTGGAGACTACCTCACCTCTGAATTTCTGCATCCTCTCTTCACCTATCCTAGGAATCTCGGGGACGAGATTCTTGTAAGGGGGTAGGTCTGTCACACCCTGTGTTTTGCCTCTCCTGAGTAAGTTAGCATGGCTAAAAAATTAGGACCAATTAAAACTTTGTGTGTGCATATGAATGCTTGACTTGTGTGTTATTTGCTTGCTTGTTTGATTGTGCCATGAACCATCATACATCTCCTACACTCCAAACTCATCTCCATGTCCCAAGAACCTTCCCCAATGATCATGCCATGTGTATAGGACATAAAACTATTTTTGTAAAATATTATTTTGGCCAAAAAGCATTTTACTAATTTAGGTTTTCAAAACACCCTAAATTGAGGTTTGTACTACAAGTCTTCAAATTAGGGTGGATGATTTACCCAAAAGACTTTATTTGGAACCTACCATATATAAGACTTCCCAAAACCACCAAATAT
This sequence comes from Elymus sibiricus, assembly GCA_039707655.1. Lineage (NCBI taxonomy): Eukaryota > Viridiplantae > Streptophyta > Magnoliopsida > Poales > Poaceae > Elymus > Elymus sibiricus. Next base: position 194,398,950 of record CM077663.1, on the reverse strand, counting down.
TAATTTTAAAGATTATTTTACTATTTTATTTAAAAGCTTTTTCTTAAGGCAAGAAATGGTATTTTATAGGGAAAATTATTTTTGTGCTTACAAAATATTTGAGAAAATTTTGGGAAACTCAGTGGACATATATTGTCCATATATAAGAGTTTCAACACATGGTCATGTTCAAAATATTGGACAAACCCTCCAAAACCATTTCTGTTCATTTCAAGTATTTGAAATATTTCTATTATAAATATTTTCAAATAAATCCAGGAAAATTCCAGCCAGTCACAAGTGCTATATTTGATGGCTTGCAAATTTTCATCTCATTCCCCATTGATTTGATTCACCAAAATATTCCAAAACCCTCTCTATCCAGAATCAATTTGAACAACTTTACATTGTGAAGTTTCTCCTATTGTCCTCAAACTTTGTGTACATGTTCTAATGCCCTAATGGTGCATCCACACCAAGTGGTGCATCAAGGAGAACAGATACACTTGTCCAAATCCCCTCAAACCCATTTCTGTTGATTTCAAGAATTGGGAATGTTTGCATTGTCAAGTTTCCCCATTTGGTCCCAAACTTTTTGGGAATGTTCTAATCCCAATATAATGCCACCACACCAAGTGGTGCATCAAGGAGAATGTATTTGCATAGCTAGATCTAATGAAACCCATTTCTGTCGATTTCTAGGGTTTATAAAGTTTGCATTGGAAACTTTCATCAAATGAGACTAAAGTTGGTTATCATCCTCATTTTTATCTCCACTTGATCCTGTTAAACCTCATGGCAAGTGGAGTGTTTTTGCTTGACCAAAACAGCATCAAACACCTTCTGGTGATTTGGTAAAACCCCTATTTTGACCCCTTCTACCATTCTCCTTCACCCCAAATTTTACCAAAGTCTCTAATAGTCCTCTTACACCTCCAGTAGGGGTTGCATGCCCTCATATCAATCATTGGTGGGGTAAAAACCCCAATTAACCCATCTGGTCAGCCAAAACAGCACCTTTTCTACCATTTTCCTTTTACGATTCACTGTTTACTTGCTTCCTAAGTATCCCAAAGCATCTCAGAAGACCCCAGGGGCTAGTGGACATGCTTGGCCGCGCCCAGGGCACCAGTGGCATGCCCTGGCATGCCAAAAGCAAGCTCCAGAGCGCACTACAGTGCGCACCCGCACTGTAGCGGCGCCCAACCCCGAGCCCCCCGACCACCTCGTGCTCCCCCCACTCGCCAATGGACCTGCCTCGGCGTCCGCGACACGCCGAGTGGTCAGCCCTCTCCTCCCTCGCTCTCCTCTCTCCTATGTAGAGCTCACCGAGCGCGGCCATGGACTTGGTCCACTGTGCACCTCGTCCTGGCCATATATGGCGCCCCCGAGCCCATTCTCGCGCGGATGCAACTCCTCTCCCTCCCACGGAGCTCCTGGACCGATCCATCAGAGCTCCTGTGCCCTCCTCCTTCTCCCACGACCACCATGGTGCCGCCTCGGCCACGCTCGAATCCAAGCACCCCTGAGCTCCCCCTTCTCTTTTGAACAAATCCGGTGCACCCCAGCGTCTCAAGGATCCTCCCCTGCTCTCCCTTCCCTCCTCCAGGTGACCGGAGCGCCGCTCCCCGCGACCGCTCGTCGCCGATCTCTGCCACCGCCGAAGCCCCGCTCGCCCCAGTGCTTCCCCACGGAAATGGGGCCACCATGTGAATGCGAGGCGCTTCCCCGAACGCTCCGGTGGCCGAGTCATCGCCGCAGGTGGCCTGTGCCACCGGGGCAACGCCGGCGAGCGCTCGGCCCGCCTCCCCTGTTTCTCTGCCTGGCGGGAGGTGAGGGAAGAACCCGACTGGTGGGGCCCGCCTGTAAGTGGCTGCGGCCCCGGGCCCCCCGTTAAGTGGACACGCCTCCGCCCGAGTGCGCCTCCCTTCTGCCGAAAGCGTATTCGCTGAAATACGCCATCGGCGTGGCCCCTGCGCAAACGCAGCTGAGCCGCTGGGCTGGCCCAACGCGCCCGGTTGGCTATTCAGCGACGTGTGTGTGGTTTAGCCCATTTGGTAATTCCTCTCTCTTTTTCTTTTTCCAGAGTCACTAATCAATTCATAAATAATTCATATTACATCCAAATTTGACGATTCAAATTTCTATATTCTCCTAAAAATGCCACCTATTATTTGGTGCAACGTCCATATTTTGCACCACATTTTTTGTAATGTACAAGTTCAAATTCAAATTTGAACTATAAAAACCCCTCCTTGTAAAATCCCTAGAGGATTCAAATCATCTCCAAATGGAGTGATTCAAATTTCCAGAGACTTAAAAAATGTAGCTCTAATTATCTGGCTCTGGTTAACATTTTTCCCATGCAATGTACCTATTGGATCTGATGAATAGCCCCATCTCCAATATATTTCATCTTAGGAAATTCATAGAAAAACCATCCCAACTCCAAATCCAACAAAACCAATTTCTAAAATCTTCTAAAATCCTGCCCTATTTGTTGGGTGCATCCACTCATTTTTGTTAAAACATTTTCTGTAGACTTCTTGTAGGATCATCATTTCCTTCATTTCCATCATTCAAAAACCCCCATTGATCCACATCCAATAAAACCTCCTTGGTTATTTTTCTTATAGACAGAGGTGTCCAAGAAAAATAAAACTCCTATTTATAGAGCACTTTTATTTCTCTGCTTGTTGTGTGCTTATTGTGGTTGTTTCCGATGGTAGTTGACGAAGTAGATGGAGTGCTCGGAATTGGACGAGAAGCGTGTGAAGACCTCAAAGACTTTGCTAAGCCAGGCAAGCAGCCCTTTGATCATGACTATGAAACCCTTTTCTTGCATGGCATATAGCACTTTATTTCATAATGTTGATCATGTTGATGTGTTGACCACTTAGGTGGGTTGCCTTCGATACTTTCTTGTTGATACTTGCATCGTGCATGACCCTACCTCCTTATGAGGATTGTGCGGGTGGGAGTAGATAGGATGCTTAGTAGATGCTACGCAAAGTGGGACGGGAATATGCATGGTGTTGGAAACAAGAATATTTTCAAAGACTTTTCCAAAACGAGGTCGGGTGCCACTAATGCCCGTGGGAGATGATGGTGAGCTAGGTAACTACTTGATAAGGAAGTGGTGTACCGGAGCAAGTGAGTGTGTGTGGTTTTCGAAAACGGATTGGTGTAAGTTGCAACCGTTATTCGAACCATATATGTACAACCACGATACCCCTTATGGGATGGGGCTTTGTTGATTACTTTGGTGGGTACTAGCATAGATCCCGCATTACTAGTGGTGGGAGTGACGTGGTCACTCTCGATACGAGGTCGTGCCGGTAAGGACGATCATGCGCTGTCTTCACAGGCATCGGGCACACCGTTGGTCCCTGCATGGATGTTACTTGTGATGTACATCATGTGGGCTGGGTACCAATCGAGTGGACTCTTTGTTTAGTATCTATTAGGGGAAATACAATGTTCGGGTACTTACCTCGGGTATGGACAATACCGCGAGTCGCGGCTTGACATGGAAGTTTCCGGAGTCTTGTGGGTAAAATGTGCAACCTCTGCAGAGTGTAAAACTATTCGAATAGCCATGTCCACGGTCAAGGATAGTTGAATGACCGCTCTTGTGCTACGTCCCAGTGCTCTCTGAACTTGGTCTGTGTGTGTGTGTGTGTGTGTGTGTGTGTGTGTGTGTGTGTGTGTGTGTGTGGATGACACAGAGATGATACTTGAAAAAAGTCTGATGACTTGGTATGATGACTGAACATGAGATGTTCACCCCCTGCTTATGATGATAACTATGACTTGTTCACATGAATATCTGTCAACTCTTGATGCATGCTTACATAAGTTACTTGATCATGTCATTGCACACAAAATTAGCTTTCTGAAAACTTACCTACTTAGTGCTATATCATGCTTCTGTTAAACCTTGTTCCAAACATGGGTTGCTTGCGAGTACATTCAAAGTACTCATTGGCTTGCCACTGGTTATTTTATTGGCCAGGCATGAAAGCACAGGATTGAATGAAGAGTACCTTAGTGACTTACATGCGAGGTAGGACGCTTCCCAGTCAGTATGCCTGTAGGGTTAAGGAAGGTGGCGTGGGTTCACGCTATCATTGAAGATTTCCGCTGCAATCATATGAAGACTTGGCCATAAAGGCCATATTCGAGTATGTAATGGATGTAAGACTCTTGTTATTCAGTTTCTGTGTGTTCAGTGAGCATTGATCTCTGGGATCACTTTGCACGAACATTCGGTGATCACGACTTATGAGTCGGGGTCCCCGCATCACTTGGCGATGTATTGCCACTTGCTGCAACGCTTGCATCTCGTCGTCACTCATAGAGTCATAGGTGCCGTCGTCGAGGAGAACCATATTGCGTTTGGTTGGACATTCGAAGGTCTTATGGCCTTGGCCTACGCACGTGAAACACTTGATGGAGCTTGTTTTGGTGGTAGCATCCAGTGTTGGAGTAGAGGATGAAGCTCTCGGTTTGTAGGTGTTTGTGGTTGGTCGGCTTGACAAAGTCGACTTGTCCTTGTAGCTAGACTTCTCGCCGGTAGGTGTGGTACATTTCGTAGTCGAAGGTGTCGTTGTCGTAGTAGCTTGAGCACTTGAGCTGTAGGGCTTGGAGTAGAACTTGGAGTACTTGTAGTTATCTTGCACTTGTCGTTCTGCCTTGGTTGCTTGATGCACAAGTTCGAGAAGATTGGAGTATGGTTGGAAGTACGCAATTTTCTTGACTTGGTAGTTGAGGCCATTCAAGAAGCGTGCCATTGTTATCTCGTCATCTTCCTTGACATTGGCTCGTATCATTGCGATTTCCATCTCTTCATAGTACTCTTCTACGGACTTGGTGCCTTGCTTGAGTTGTTGTAGCTTCTTGAAGAGATCCCGATTGTAGTGTGTAGGCACAAAATGAGCTCACATGAGATCCTTCATTTGGACCCAAGTGTTGATAGGTGGTTCACCTCTCTCTCTTCTTCGCTCAATCACTTGTTCCCACCAAATAAGGACATAGTCTTAGAACTCAAGTGAAGCCATGGCGATCTTCTTTTCTTCATCATAGTTGTGGAGGCGAAAGATCTTGTCAACTTTGAGTGCCCATGATAGGTAGTCTTCGGGATCATTGCTTCCGGAAAACTTTGGGATTGTGAATTTGAGCTTGCCGAAGCGTTCTTCATCATTGTGTTGGTGATGCCGGAATCCATGTCTTGGAGGTAGATCCTCATTGTCATTGTCTTGGGCATGTTGGCGTTGATCTTGGCCTTGCTCGTCTTCATGATCGGGTTCGTCGCGATGAGCTTGAGGACAGCAACGAGGTGGATGCACTCGATTTCGCCTTTCTTGGTGCTCCTCTTGGCGATTGTCTTCTTCTTGTCGTTGTCGACGAAGTTCTTCTTGTCATTCTTGGCAAAGTGCTTCTTGCTCAAGACGTGCTTGACGGTTTCGTTCCTCCAACGCACGAGTAGAATCACGGAGTGCACGTTGGGCTTCAAGCGCTTGTTCTTCGCGTTGATGTAGTTCTTCTTCACGGCGTTGTTGTTGGTGTTTTTGTTCCAATGCCTCTTGTTCTTGTTGTTGGCGTCGAGCACGGTGGCGAAGTCAATCTTGTAGCCCATTTCCATGGAAGGGATTGTCTGAAGCTTGACGTTGGCGGCCTTGGTGTGAACATGGACCGGAGTGGTCATCACGGTGATGTGTACGTGCTCGAGGTGGAATCTCGCTGGAAGAGTCCTCCGATGAGTGACGACTTGAGTTGCGCCTCCTTGACGATGTAGATGTGGAAGAAGCGCGCTTGACCATCAAGGCAAGAATTTCCTCCATTTGGCTTCAGAGCTTGGTGTCGAGGTAGTCCCTTGTTCACACTTCGGATTCGCAACATCGGTGGTGAGGTTCTTGATGCGGTCGTTTAAAGCGTCATGCAATTGGCGCATTGCCTTTTGTGCGCCGAAGAATTGCATCTTGGTGACCAAGGTGGTTTTGTCGTCCTCTTGCTCCTCAAATGCCAGGTTGTGGATGCTCGACCTATCCATAACAACACTCACGTAGATGTAAGTGGAAGAATGAGATGACAATAACAATTACCGTTCCACAAGTTTGAAAATGGATCAAAGATCGCTCAATATGCAAATGTGGAAGTAGTAGAATTGGTACCGAAGATCGTCCTTCTCACACCTACACAAATAAGGCTGATGGAGTAACTTGGTTAGGATAGTGGCACAAATTTCAAGCAATCCGAAAGATAAGATTCATTAATGTTGAAAGAGATTCGTAAATTCGCAAATGAGACAATGTAGATCAATAGCAATGAGTATACACGAAAACACACACACGAAAGAAAATTGGGGTCGTGCAACCAAGGATGAGCCAAAATATGGAATCCACGGAATATGCTCGCGTTGCACAACACTAGAGAGACGCTAGCATGATTGTTCCAATGGGCGTGATACGCACTTGTGCCCAACCTAAATGGAACCAAACGTGTCGTCTTTCTATGCCCGACTTGCTATGTATGTGTGAGGCACGTGTCACTCGCTCAAGTGATCCAAGATGATCAAGTATGTTATGCGAAGCTTGCGATGCTATTGATCTTTTGCTCTTTTGCTCTTGCTTAAAAGCTTTGCTTCTCTTTTCTTTTGCAATGATGATTTGAATGGTCACAATGCGGGACGTGCACACCAAGATAGCAATTATGTATGCGGGTACTACTTGAACACAAAGATACCAAGATGATACCGAAATGATACTAAGATATATGCACGCAATTTAAGCTATGCGGAGTATGTATCACTAAAGTGCACAAGTAGCGTAGCCCGGCAATACTCAATGGCCAGTCTCAATAGGCAAGTAACGCAAATAGGCTCGGGGGGTAACAATGCAATGGCAAGGGTATATATCAAGAGTGTTGTCGCGGTTACCGTCCTTGCTTACGGTGTAGTATCAACGAAGAGTTGGTCGGCGACGAATCAGGGCGATGATGAGCGGCGATGTCGATGAAGAACCACTCCTAATTAGCTGAAACACCTTAGGAAGTGGCGATGCTCGTGACTCAAAATCTCAAATGCAAATGGGTTGCGGAAGATATGGCGGAGGGTTGCGGAAAAATGGTGGAAAAGAACAAAATCTGTCAAAATCGGAGGCAAAACAGCTTTGCTGTTCTGCAGGGGTCGGATGTCCGGGCTGCCTGGGGGCTGCCTGGGCCGGATGTCCAGCGGGCCGGATGTCCGGGGCACTCGGGCCGGATGTCCGGGCCTCCCGAATCCGGAACCAATCTCGGGATCCCTATGAACTAGAGGATGAACACGAAAAATGTTCGGCAAAATTGGGGCGATTTGGCGGAGGAAAATGATGAGGATGGTGGGGAAAAGCTAGATCTACCTGTCCACAACGACATCCACGGATCAATATCAACAAAATCTCCTCAAATCAAACGAAACCAAGAAACTTGGTATGGCTATTTTTGTGGGGATTTTTGAAATTACGTCAAAAACGAAACAAAATTGGCTAGAAAGTGGGGAACAGGACTATAAGGTGTGAATCAACGTGGCTCATGATACCAATATGATATGGGGCAAGCCCGTAGGTGTGGACCTTTTCACACTTGGAGGTGGAGGAAGGGAGAAAATCACAAAAGAGAACACGAACACCAGGAAATCTCCGATCACACATCCACTAAATCCACTCAAGCAAACAAGATACAAAGATCCAAAGTCAAACAAGAGATACACAGTAACCGGTAGTCGTCTGACTCCGTGGAGGTGAGGTCTTGATATCCCGTGGGATCTTCCCGAGATGGGGCCTTGGCATCCACTTCGGATCTTCTCACGTAGAGGTATCTCTCCACGAGGGAAGGAAGTGAATGGAGCTATGCTCAACAATATCCAATGCTAAACATAAGCTAAACCCTAGAGAGAGGAGGGGAAGGTGTTTATATAGTGCTAGCCCACGAAGGGGAAAGAGAGAGGGAGATACATGGGCCTCGAGCCCGTCAATGGGCGCAGGCACACGCCGGATGTCCGGCCAGTGGCTGGATGTTCGGCCAGTCGCGGGGGTGCCGGATGTTCGGGACACGGGCCGGATGTCTGGCCTGGAGCTAGTCAGAGGGCCGTGGTTGCGGCTGCCTTGCATCAGATGTCTGGGGTGGAGGCCGAATGTCTGGGGCTTCGGGAGTTGCCGAATATCCGGGCTTGGGCCGGATGTCCGGGCTGGAGACGCTGGTTTTCGCTCGGTTCTGGTATTGGGCCGCCGGATTTCTGGGGGCGTGTGCCGGATATCCGGGGTGGGGCTGGATGTCCAGGCCAGGGCCGGATGTCTGGCGCTTGTAGTGTTGCGGCAGGTTGGCCTTGGCACCTGTGCAGCTTCCAGGAGCCGGATGTCCGGGGCATGGCCGGATGTCCGGGCCCTGGGAGTTGGTCTGCCTCCTTTGTAAGCTCTTGTTCGTCGGTCTTCGCGTCTAGCTTCATGGTGACTTGTTCTTCACCCCGAGAGTCTTCATTGTACCTAAGCGTGCATAGTATCTCCGCTTGAGGTAGCATCCAAGATCCATGAATATCAAGAGGAGAGTCGTACAGGAGAGAAATCACCTCGTCTTGAATCACACGAGTATGGGCTCTTGTCATAGGACCCTTTGGATCTTGCCTTGTAGGAGATGGGTCCATGGGGATGACCATGGGATGCTCCGCATCATATATGGTTGCCTCTGTGCACACATATCATTTTAATTTCTATTAATTTCCCGTAAAATATGAAATGTTATTCAATGACATAATTCTCACTTTTAGAACCCCTTTTTACAAAAAAATCCGTGCATAGATTGTCCAAAGTTGAATTATAAGCACAAAAGGCCTAAAAATGCACATAAAACCCTAAATATAGTAAACGAGCCCGAAAAAATTTAAATTTTCGACACGGTGCACTGTAGTGGATATGATGACTGTAGAAAAACCAAGTTAAAAGGGCCAAGGAAATATGGGTTCCCCTTTTAAAACATGGTGATTTCGCTCCCCGAACCATGAACCTTCATTGGTGATGGTTCGATATATGAACAGTGTGTATGACGACATAAGCCAAACCTCCTCAAATATTTACCACATCATATTGAGGCACTGCCAAGGCACCACATAAGATATCATGTTTTTAGGCATGTTTCCATTTCTCTAGAGTTAAAAAAACAATAAACGACACATAAATGGTTGCCTCTGTCCACACATATCATTTTAATTTCTATTAATTTCCTGTAAAATAGATGAAATGTTATTCAATGACATAATATGGATTTTTAGAGCCCTTTTTTTACAAAAACAAATCATGCATAGATTGTCCAAAATTGAATTATAAGCATAAACGTGGTAAGCGAGCTCGAAAAAATGTATATTTTGGACATGGTGCATTGTAGTGGGTATGATGATCATAGAAAATAAACCAAGTAGAATGGACCAAGGAAATATGGATGCCCCGTTCAAAACATGGCGATTTCGCTCCCCGAACCATGAACCTTCATAGGTGATGGTTCGATATATGAAGAGTGTGTATGACGACATTAGCCAAACATTCTCAAATATTTAGCACATCATATTGGGGCCCTACCAAGGCACCACGCAAGGTATCATGTTTTTCAGGCATGTTTTCCATTTTTCTAGAGTTAAAAAACCAATAAACTACAAATATATGGTTGCCTAGGTGCACACATATAATTTTAATTTCTATTAATTTCCTGTAAAATAGATGAAATATTATTCAATGACATAATTCTGACTTTTAGAACTCCTTTTTACAAAAACAATACATGCATAGATTGTCCGAAGTTGAATTATAAGCACAAAATGCCTAAAAAAGCACATAAACCCTAAATATAGTAAACGAGCCCGAAAAAATGTAAATTTTTGACACGGTGCATTGTGGGTATGATGATCGTAGAAAATAAACCAAGTTGAAAGGACCAAGGAAATATGGGTTCCTCTTTCAAAACATGGTAATTTCGCTCCCCGAACCATGAACCTTCATAGGTGATGGTTCGATATATGAAGATTGTGTATGATGAAATTAGCCAAACCTCCTCAAATATTTACCACATCATATTGAGGCCCTGCCAAGGCGCCACACAAGGTATCATGTTTTTGAGGCATGTTTTCCATTTTCCTAGAGTTAAAAAACCAATAAACGACACATAAATGTTTGCCTTTGTCCACACATATCATTTTAATATATATTAATTTCCAATAAAATAGATGAAATGTTATTCAATGACATTATTCTATTTTTTAGAACTCTTTTTCTAGAAAACAAATAATGCATAGATTGTCCGTAATTGAATTGTAAGCACAAATGGGCTAAAATGCACATAAAAGCCTAAATATAGTAAGCGAGCCCGAAAAAATGATATTTTGGACAAGGTGCATTGTAGTGGGTATGATGATCATAGAAAATAAATCAAGTTCAAATGACCAAGGAAATATGGGTTCACCTTTCAAAACATGGTGATTTCTCTCCCCGAACCATGAACCTTCATAGGTGATGGCTCGATATATGAAGAATGTGTATGACGACATTAGCCAAACCTCCTAAAATATTTACCACATCATACTGAGGTCCTACCAAGGCACCACGCAAGGTATCATGTTTTTCAGGCATGTTTCCATTTTTCTACAGTTAAAAAACCAATAAACGACACATATATGGTTGCCTCTGTCCACACATATCATTTTTATTTCTATTAATTTCCTGTAAAATAGATGAAATGTTATTCAATGACATAATTCTGATTTTTAGATCCCTTTTTTACAAAAACAATTCATGCATAGATTGTCAAAATTTAATTATAAGCACAAAAGGGCTAAAAATGCACATAAAAGCCTAAATATAGTAAGTGAGCCCAAAAAAATGTAAATTTTGGACACGGTGCATTGTAGGGGGTATGATGATCGTAGAAAATAAATCAAGTTGAAAGGACCAAGGAAATAAGGGTTCCCCTTTCAAAACATGGTGATTTCACTCCCCGAACCACGAACCTTCATAGGTGAAGGGTTCGATATATGAAGAGTGTGTATGACGACATTAGCCAAACCTCCTCAAATATTTAGCACATCATATTGAGGCCTTGCCTAGGCACCACGCAAGTTATCATGTTTTTGAGGCATGTTTTCCATTTTTCTATAGTTAAAAAACCAATAAACGACACATATATGGTTGCCTCTATCCACACATATCATTTTAATTTCTATTAATTTCCTATAAAATAGATGAAATTTTATTCAATGACATAATTCTGACATTTAGAACCCCTTTTTACAAAAACAATCCATGCATAGATTGTCCGAAGTTGAATTATAAGCACAAAAGGCCAAAAAATGCACATAAAACCCTAAATATTGTAAACGAGCCCGAAAAAATGTAAATTTTCGACACGGTGCATTGTAGTGGGTATGATGATCGTAGAAAATAAACAAAGTTGAAAGGACCAAGGAAATATGGGTCCCCCTTTCAAAACATGGTGATTTCGCTCCCCGAACCATGAACCTTCATAGGTGATGGTTCGATATATGAAGAGTGTGTATGACGACATTAGCCAAACCTCCTCAAATATTTACCACATCATATTGAGGCCCTACCAAGGCACCACACAAGGTATCATGTTTTTAAGCATGTTTTCCATTTTTCTAGAGTTAAAAAACCAATAAACGACACATAAATGGTTGCCTTTGTCCACACATATCATGTTAATTTCTATTAATTTCTTGTAAAATAGATGAAATGTTATTCAATGACATAAGTATGATTTTTAGAAACCTTTTTTTACAAAAACAAATCATGCATAGATTGTCCGAAATTGAATTGTAAGCACAAAAGGGCTAAAAATGCACATAAAAGCCTAAATCTGGTAAGCGAGCCCGAAAAAATGTAAATTTTGGACACAGTGCATTGTAGTGGGTATGATGATCGTAGAAAATAAATCAAGTTCTAACGACCAAGGAAATAAGAGTTCCCCTTTCAAAACATGGTGATTTCGCTCCCCGAACCATGAACCTTCATAGGTGATGGTTCGATATATGAAGAGTATGTATGACGACATTAGCCAAACCTCCACAAATATTTAGCACATCATATTGAGGCCCTGCTGAAAGTGCAATCATGCCCTTAATCATATTTTGATGTTGTTGACAGCATACATATAGGGAACTAATCATCTTCATCAAGTGCATCTCAGGTTTAGTTCCCAAGAGACTGTTGTGGCGATCGTGACTAACATATCCAGGATACTTAATGAACGGAGAAACAAGACGAAATGTTCTATCGCTTTTTTGTCTATTCTTGAGTATAGGGATCCCGCACTATTAAGAGGGGATCACTCGCTCTCGCAAGAAACTTTCTCAAAATCTAGGAAAAGCCTATCTCACTTCCTCATCAGGCTGTTCTGTTCTTCTTCGGACGTCCGGCGGTCCTCGGACGTCCGATCGCCCGATGACCGACGCTCTCCGGATATCCGGAGCCAGCCATCAGATCCGAATCCTCGGATTTCTGGTCCTTCCGGTCGTCAGAGCTCCGGACGTCCGGGTGCGGCCGGAAATCCGATGCCACCCACCAGAGCCAAAATGTCGGACGTCCGACTCCTTCCGGGCGACCGTGCCTCGGACGGCCGACGCCCAACGATCATCTGTATGCTGTGCATACTCCCCATCCAAACTGTTGCACTGACCTGGTCTCTCTCGTTATTCGGACGACCGACCACTGTCGGACGTCCGAGGCCTCGTGTCACTCCGGACGACCGACAACCGTCGGACGTCCGGCAACTGTGCTGCATAAGTGGCTCTAACGGCCATTTTCCTATCTCCACTATATATAGGGTTCTCCCACCTCGTGTGTGAGCTATCCAACACATTAGAAAGATTCGAAGAACACTTACTTCTCCCACTCTCTCTTGTCCTCACCAAATCTTAGATCCCAAGAGCGTTTGTGAGGATTCTTGAGTGTTGTTCCAACCAAAAGATAGATCGTCCCTCTCCCCTCCTCTCAACCAAAGCAATTTGTGATTTGAGCAAGTTTTGAGCGGTTCCCATGATCTTGTTACTCTTGGAGGTTGGAGACTCCTAGGCGGTAGGAGTTATTCGGAGAGGAATCAAACCATTGTGATTTCCCCTGGAAAGTTTGTGAGGGTTTGGAGGCCACCTAAAGGCCTACCACTAGTGGTTGAGAAACGCCTTCGTGGTGTTGTCTCAAGGAGAGAATAGGGTGAGCCTTCGTGGCGTTGGTGTGCCTTCGTGGTAACATCCACCTCTCCAAACGGTGACGTTGCTTCCCTCCAAGGAAGTGAACATCGACACACATCCTAGTCTCTCGGAGTTGCGGTTATCCCTAACCCTAGCTCTCTACTCGTGGTTACTTATCTTTGAGTACTTACTTGTATTACTTGTGCTTGCTTACCTACTTACTTGCTGCCTTGCGTAGTGTCGATAGAATATATAGCACCTTTGCAATTGTTAGACTCACCTTCATATTCCGCATTATCGCCTAAAATTGCTAAGTAAGAATTAAAATTTGTAATTGTACCTATTCACCCCCCTCTAGGTCCATCTCGATCCTTTTCAATTGGTATCAGAGCCTCGTGCTCTAATCTTGTGGCTTAACTGCCCTAGAGCGAGATGGATAATGATGGGAATCCTTTAGTTGCACTCCCTATCGAGAAAGGGACATCCTCTTCTGATGAGCGTAGATCCTTCACCGCTGAGGATCTTGAAAGGGCCCTCGCCAAACAAAAGGAGGAGCATGATGCTTCTATTGAGGCCTTGGTCAAAATGGGGTTGGATGCATTAGCTGCAAAAACTGCACCACTGGAAAACCCAGGGGGTGTGATAAAGCAACCAAATGTATCTCTTCCAAATTTGGGCCAACAATCTCAAACTGGTGACCACACCGGTGTTCCACGGATGTATGCAAAATCTAGAGTTGAGAAACCTATGTATAATGCAGCTGGAAACCCCCCTTTACTTGATAACACTGCCGATTTTTCTTTGTGGAGGGTTGGAATGCAGGATCACCTTAGGTTTGTCAACGATGAAATGCTGGAGGTCATGGAGAAAGGTTACAACCCTGTGAATCCCAAGGATCTCACACCAGGTGAAGAATATGACAAACACCTCAATGACACCGCAATCATGCTCATAAGAAAGGGCATGTCTGACAAGCAGAAGAGGCCCTACATTCACCTCACAAACGCAAAAGACCTATGGGACAGCCTTGTGATGACCAAGGCTGGAACTTCCTCTCTCTGTCTTGCACAATATGAGATTGCAAAAGGGGCATTACAATATTTCTGCATGGAGAAAGGTGAAGATCCCGAGCAACTTCATGAGCGATTGATGACACTTGCCGCTGACATTGAATCATATGATTGTGACAAAAGCCAAGATGGACTCAACTTGACCAAACGTTTTCTTGTGGACAAATTGCTAAATGCCCTTGCTCCATATCACCATCAAATGGTGTGGGACATAAGAAGAGAACATGGATTCAAGGACATGTCTCCCGATGATGTCATTTCAACCTTCCAACTATTTGAAGAATCAAAGGCAAACGCTACAAGACACCTTGCCATGCATGGTTCCTCGTCACCCAAGACAAACCTAGCCTTGAAGGCCAATCACGTAATGGATGATGATGTGAGTGAAGAAGAAGAAGATGTTGAAGAAGAAGGCTATGAAGTTGACTCGGATGAAGGGCCCTCATATGAAGACATGGCTCTCTTTGTGAAGAAGTTCAGTGCGGGAAAATTCAAGGGAAGATTCCAAAAGAAGAAAGTAAGGACTTGCTACAATTGTGAAGAAACCAACCATTTTTCAAACGAGTGCCCCTATGAAAAGAGAGAAGATAAACCAAGCTTTCCGAAGGCATTTGTGAAGAAGAAGTTGCCCAACCCATTGAACTCCAAGTTCAAGAAGAGAGATGGGAAGGCCATGGTTGCCCAAGACGAGTCCGACCCCGATGATGTTAGAGGTGTTGCAGGTGTAGCCCAAGACACTCAAACCACATTGAGACTCGTAAACAAGACCGGTGATGTTGTCACATACAACTATATGAAAGACTACGAAGGCAACGCACACAAATGTCTCATGGCAAAGGCCACGGTAGATGATGATGAGGGACAAACCTCTCCAGACAAGGTGAAGGTAACTACACGTCCAAACCCTCCTCTATTTATTCCTACCACACCTAGTGATGAATATCTTGATGCTGAGGATCATGACCATGAATATGAAAAAAGTGATGCTATGTTTGCTAAAATGGAGAAAGTCATGTGCTCTCTCAAAGGAAAGAAGCTCGTTATGTTTCGTATGCTTATGGAGATGGTGAGTAAGCACACCATCTCCAGCAAGGAACTCAAAACCCTCGTTACTGAGGAAAAGGAAAAATGTGAAATCCTTGAGCATAAAGTCCTATATGAGGACGCACGTAATGATGAATTGTGTTTAAAAATAGGTGCAAACATTGATAAGCACACTAAAGATTATGAGCTCCAACATTCGTCTCCCAAGACAAAGGAAGATGAGCTAAATCTCCTTACTAAGAAGTTTGATGAACTCAAGCTCACTTATCTTAACACACTTGGGAAAGCCTATTCTTCTCCTATTATAAATGTTGATGCCTATGCTACTAACCCAGTGGTGACCTAGCTAGCTTACTTGAGGAGAATCGGGTGTTGAAGGCTCAAATTGAAAAAGGGCTCATGTCATGTGCCCAAGGACAAAAGAACCTCAATGAAGTACTGAGTCAACACAAGGAGGTTGTGGCCAAGGAAGGGCTTGGATTTGATCCAAGCACAAGCAAGAATAAGGTAGCAACGCATAAGTCCACAACTCCCCTCAAGGAGACATTTGTGCGAGAAGGGCACAATAAGAAAGGAAAGGGTAAAGTTGACAAGGCTGTGAGTAGGAAGGCCACTAGGGGCAAACCTACTTCCAACAAGCCAAAAGAATTTATGCCTCCATCATATGTGCTTCGTAAGCGAAAAGATGGAGATGTCTATGCTCAGTTTGTTGGTCCTAAAAATGCTTTTTGGTTTTACGCAATTTTGGTTCCTAAGAACCTTGTCACTAACTTGAGAGGTCCCATTGTAAAATGGGTGCCTCTAACCAAGACTTGAATTGTGTGTATGTTGGTGTCTCTGGTAGGGTCAAATGGGTGATTGATAGCGGTTGCTCAAATCATATGACCGGAGATGGAACACTGCTCATGGACTTCATGGAAGCTATTCAACCATTTATGAGCATTGTCTTTCGTGGAGGGTCTAAAGGACAAGTACTTGGTTTGGGCGAGGTGGCTATCACTAATGACATGTCACTTACAAATGTCATGCTTGTTCAATCCCTAAAATACCATTTGCTTTCTGTTCATCAATTGGCTTCTGTTGGTTATGATACACTATTTGGACTAACGGATGTGAAAGTCTTTAAGAGAGATACTCTTGAAGTTGCCTTTGTGGGGGAGTTGGATGGAAACCTTTACACGGTTGATTTCTCGAAAGAGAGCACATTCCATGCAACTTGCCTCATGGCAAAGGACGACAAAGGATGGCTATGGCATCGCCGCTAGCCCATGTCGGCATGAGAAATATTCAAGATCTCTTAAAGGGTGAACACATCCTTGCACTAACCAATGTATCTTTTGAGAAAGACCGTGTGTGTAGTGCATGCATTGCAGGAAGCAACATCAATCAAAGCATCCTCCCAAGAACATAGTATCAACTTCAAGACCTTTAGAGCTCCTTCACGTGGATCTCTTTGGGCCTCCTTCATGGGACAGTCTCGGTGGGAAGAAGTATGTCTTCATTATTGTTGATGATTACTCAAGATACACATGGGTGTTCTTTCTCAAGTCCAAGGACGAAACAAAAATCACCTTCATTGATTTTGCCAAGCAAGCTCAACGCAAGTTTGACAAAGAAATCTTGGCAATAAGAAGTGACAATGGCTCCGGGTTCAAGAACTACACCTTGGAAGAGTTTCTTAGTGATGAAGGAATTGAGCATCAATACTCCGCACCATATACCCCACAACAAAATGGGGTAGCCGACAGGAAGAACCGGACTCTTGTGGAAATGGCAAGGTCCATGTTGGATGAGTACAAATCACCTCATAGCTTTTCGGCAGAGGCTGTCAACACAGCATGTCATGCATCAAATCGTCTATTCCTTCGCAAGATCTTGGAGAAGACCCCATATGAACTCATAACCGGAAACAAACCCAATGTAAAATATTTCTGGGTCTTTGGTTGCAAATGCTTCATTCTCAACAAGAGAGAACGGTTAGGAAAATTTCAATCTAAAACAACGGACAAAATATTTGTTGGTTATGGATCAAACTCCCATGCCTATAGGGTCTACAACAAATCCACCGGATGTGTTGTAGAAACTTGTGACGTGGTGTTTGATGAATTTAATGGTTCCCATGGGGAACAAGTTGATCTAAGTGATGCAGGTGATGAAGATCCTTCTCAAGATATTTTGACCATGGGTGTAGGTGCTCTCCTTCCAATGGAACATGTTCCTTGTGAAGGTGCAAATGAGGACACAAGCACCACTCATGCTCAAACTACTACTACACCAACATCACAACAAGAACCCATTCCTCAAGAGGAGTTCATAATCCAAGAACAAGAACTAGGTCCTACACGGGACTTCCATCACCATCAAACACAAGAATAAGAACAAGTTCATCATCCAGAACAAGAGCAAGAACATGCACATGTCGATGATGACAATTCTTCTAGTGATGGTGAACCTCAACAAATGATGCATGAAGAACAAGATCTTCCACAAGACTCTATAGATTCACATGTTGAAGATGTTGATGATGGAAATGAAATTGAACCTCGTGAAACACTAACCTCCATCATGCCTCGTGTAGCCCGTTGTGTTGATTTCAAGCAAATTCACACCGGCATATCGGAAGGTAGAGTCACTCGTAAACAATTAACCAATTTTTGTGCTCACTTCTCGTTTGTCTCTAGTGTTGTGCCACACAAGGTACAAGATGCCTTGACAGACAACGACTGGCTTGTGGCAATGCAAGAAGAGTTGAACAGCTTCGAGCGAAACAAAGTATGGTCTTTAGTCAAAAGGCCAACTAAGGAACACAATGTTATTGGAACAAAATGGATTTTCAAGAACAAGCAAGATGAGCATGGTGTAATCATCAGAAACAAGGCAAGGTTAGTGGCACAGGGGTACTCACAAGTTGAAGGTTTGGACTTTGATGAGACCTTTGCTCATGGTTCCCGTCTTGAATCAATTCGCATCTTACTTGCTTATGCTGCCTTCAATGGTTTTACTCTACATCAAATGGATGTGAAGAGTGCATTTCTTTATGGTCCTCTACAAGAAGAGGTTTATGTATCACAACCACCTGGTTTCGTTGACCCCGATCACAAAGACTATGTGTACAAACTTCGCAAGGCTCTGTATGGCCTCAAACAAGCACCTCGTGCTTGGTATGATCATATTAAGAAGTTTTTACTCGATGATGGTTTTGTGAGAGGGGTGATTGATCCTACTCTTTTTACTAAAAGGGAAAAGTGTGATTTGATCTTATGCCAAATTTACGTAGATGATATCATTTTTGGTTCTCCTAACATTCATTTATGCAAGAAGTTTGCGGAATCCATGACCAAGACCTTTGAGATGTCACTTAATGCGGACTTGAAGTTTTTTCTCGGTTTTCAAATCCAACAATTTCAAGAAGGAATTTTCTTGTCCCAAACCAAGTATCTCAAGGACATTCTTGTGAAGTTCGGAATGACTGACGCCAGCCCAGTCAAGACGCCCATGGCAACCAAAATTTTTCTTGACGAAGACACAAACGGTATTCCGTTTGACCCATCTCTTTACCGCTCTATGATTGGTTCATTGCTTTACCTTTGTGCATCTAAACCAGACATCATGTTAAGTGTAGGTATTTGTGCAAGATTTCAAGCTACCCCTAGGGAAAGTCATCATAAGGCGGTTAAGCATATTCTTAGATACCTTGTTCACACCCCAAAGTTGGGCCTATGGTACCCCAAGGATGCCAAGTTTGATCTCATTGGGTACACGGATGCGGATTGGGCTGGAGACAAGGTGGGGAGGAAATCCACCTCCGGGGCATGCTAGATTCTTGGATGCTCCTTGGTAAGTTGGTCCTCGAAGAAGCAAATTTCTGTCTCCCTATCCACCGCTGAAGCCGAGTATATTGCAATTGCAAGTTGTGCAACACAATAGCCATGGATGAGATAAACCTTGAAGGACTATGGTATAACTTACAGACATGTGCCTCTATGATGCGACAATGAAAGTGCCATCAAGCTTGCTGAAAACCCTGTTGATCACCCTCGCACCAAGCACATTGACATTCGGTATCACTTCTTAAGAGACCACGTGCAAAAGGGTGACATTGCTCTTGCTCATGTTGGCACGGACATACAACTTGCTGACATCTCCACCAAATTGCTGGATGAAGCTAGGTTCTGTCAACTTAGGCGTGAACTTGGTATCTTGGAGCTTGATAACGTTATGTGAAATTGTTGCACACCTGCATACATTTACTTCATGTCTTGTCTAGGTGTAGGCATGTATTTAGGGGGAGACATTCAACTCATGAGTACTCTCACCCTATATGATGCATAAATAAACCAAACACTCTCAAAGCTACTTTGCTCACTTTATGTGACTTGGTGCTTTAAATGATGGAGTAGTGGCAATGGGCTCAAGGTTTCTATCTTCGCAGTGCCATACCACATTTACTCAAACATGGTGGCATAAGCCACCGCCCCTGCTATAAACGTTGTTAGAGCGGTTTGTTTTTACCTAAATTAGGGTTATCATTGATTGTTTTGGTCATATTGTCATATGTGTTATGATAACAGTCATCATCTCGCTGTCATGTGTGTCTCCTATCTTTCCTCCACTCCCTATCTGGACCATTTTTCTGTTAATTCCCTCGGACGTCCGAGGCCTCTCGGATGTCCGACGTCTCTCGGTCGTCCGACGCCTTAACTACTTCCGGTCGTCCGACGTCCCTCGGACGTCCGGAGCTTAGGTCGCACATATAAAATCTGGGGGGCCACGGGGCTGGACAGTTACCCTATCCTCCCCCACGCCGCCCCCATCTCTCTCTCCCTCTCCTAGTGTATCCTGCGCCATCGGGCCGCCGCCGGCCCATCTTCGGCCGGTTCCTCCGGCCGTGGCACTTCCTTCTCTTACCTAAGGTAGATCTGCTCATCCCCCTTTCTTCTCCGCTGGTTTCTCCCTCGTTTTGCTTGTCTTGGGTGGTCATGGTGACTTAGATCCCACTCTCTGTTTTAGGTTTTTCCTCCGTGGTGGTCGGGGATTCGCCATGCCAAAGATCAAGCACACCGGGCGCAAGATCCCCGTGGGCTCGTCTTCTCGTGCCTCCCATGGTGCGGGGTCCGATGACTCCCAAGAACGGGCTCTCCCCTTCAAGCGTGTCGCCAAGCGTCCTGCTCATGAACCTGTGTCGTCCTCGGAGGGCTCCGACTATGAAGAAGATATGGAGTATGAAGAACGGGCTGAATTTGTTGGTATTCGCAGAAATGTTCCAAAGCCTGGTACTCGAAGGCCGTCGTACATGCCTCCTCCTCCTCCGGTTTAGCCTCAAGGTGATGGTCGCCGCATCTCCCTTGAACCTCCTCCCTCTCTTGGTAGTAACATAAAGGACTTCACCCTAGTCCCTAAATCTGCCTATCTTAAGTTTCGTCGCGACACTGATCAATTCTCTGTTCTGCGTGACTCTATGGATTCTCGTTTTTGCACAAATGTTCAGGCAGACATTTTCTCCACTGTCATTGTTCCAAAAGGTCTGTCTGTCCATCACTATATTGACTTAGAGCATATTCGCACTCATTCGGTGAAATATCTGGGTGCCATTAATCTTATTGAGTCATCTGGCTTGGCTACACCGTTTGCTTTTCAACATGATTTCAACCATGTTGCCATTCATCAGTTCTATGCTACTTGTTTCTTTGGTCCTGACAAGACCGTCACTTGGATGACTTCCGACACCGAGCTCTCTGCCTCTTATGCTCAGTTTGTCGCCGCTCTCGGTTTTTCTGACACTGGTGTCAAATTTCATAAGGATGATCCAAACCATGCACTCAAGGCCGTTGAAGCCTGTGGTCATCTTTTAAAATCCATCGACGATCTTGATGACGATGAAAAGGGCAAGGATCTAAATCAAGTTTCTATTTGGAGGTCTCCCTTCTTCATCATTTTTCAGTGTGTCATTCGCACCATCTCTCCCAAGATGGGTGACAAGGGAACTTGTAGCGGGTATTGTATCGATCTCATGTCTCGTCTTTATGAACATCCTAAAGGGAAGAACAATATCCCTCATTTACTATGGCATGAGATTCGCCTCGCTAGTTTTCAATACAAGCGAGCCTTTCCTCATGCTCCCTTTATTCAGGCTCTCATTGAGCATGCGGCCCCCTTTCCCATTGCTCGAACTCATGTGCATCACAAATGGGTCATTCCTCCTCATATGGCAGATGATTGGGCTCCCAAGAAATCCTCATCCGCCCCTGCTGCTCGACGGGCTGCTTCTCGGTCTCATCCAGCCTCCTCTAGCTCTGCCTCTTTCGGCCGCATTGCACGTTTTCTTGGCAAGGCTCAGTCTGCCATGATGAAGGCGTTCTCTTTTCATTGCTCTCAAAACCACGATGTGGTCACTCGCATGATCTCCTCTAAGAATGCTTTGAAGGCTCGTCTCGTAGACTCTGGAGCAACTGATGGGAGTGAGGATGAGCATCCACCTGATGCCCCACCTTCCGACTTTGGCTTCCCTTCTAGTCCTGAGTGGGCTGATTTTCTTGATGAGGCAAGAGGCAGTGGCTCGCATGGTAATGATGATGATGACATTGATCTCTGATTGCGTGGCTGGTTGTCCTTGTCCTTCCCCTTTTTCGGTACTTGATGCCAAAGGGGGAGGAGATTACCATAGTATTAGTATTTGATTTGTTAATCGTCATGTGAACCATTTAACTATGTTATGCTATCTATGTATGATGAACTCCACTATGCTATGCTATCCATGATGTAATGCTATTTATGAATGGTGAACCATTATGCTATATATGAGTGTTGTGTTATCATGAGATATTCTTTTCGTATGAGTGTTGTGTTATCATGAAATATTCTTTTCCGGTTGTGTCGACATATTAATCTGTGATATATTCGATGCACTCATTATCAAGTAAGGGGGAGCTCCTGACCATAACTATTTTCTCTATGCATATAATGAGGGAGAGCTCTGTAACAAATCTCTCCTAAGCTGTCTAAGTCTACTTTACTTTTTTTGAGAGCTATATGTATGTTGTCATCAACTACCAAAAAAGGGGAGATTGAAAGTGCAATCATGCCCTTAATCATATTTTGATGTTGTTGACAACATACATATAGGGAACTAATCATCTTCATCAAGTGCATCTCAGGTTTAGTTCCCAAGAGACTGTTGTGGGGATCGTGACTAACATATCCAGGATATTTAATGAACGGAGAAACAAGACGAAATGTTCTATCGCTTTTTTGTCCATTCTTGAGTATAGGGATCCCGCACTATTAAGAGGGGATCACTGGCTCTCGCAAGAAACTTGCTCAAAATCTAGGAAAAGCCTATCTCACTTCCTCATCAGGCTGTTCTATTCTTCTTCGGACGTCCGGCGGTCCTCGGTCATCCGGTCGCCGGATGACCGACGCTCTACGTATATCCGAAGCCAGCCATCAGATCCGAATCCTCGGATTTCAGGTCCTTCCGGTCGTTCGAGCTCTGGACGTCCGGGTGCGGCCGGAAATCCGACGCCACCCACCAGAGAAAAAATGTCGGACGTCTGACTCCTTCCGGACGACCGTGCCCCAGACGGCCGACGCCCTCCGGTCATCTGTATGTTGTGCATACTCCCCATCCAAACTGTTGCACTGACCTAGTCTCTCTCATTCTTCAAACGACCGACCACTGTCGAACGTCCGCGGCCTCGTGTCACTCCAGACGACCGACAACCGTCGGACGTCCGGCAACTGTGCAGCATAAGTGGCTCTAACGGCCATTTTCCTATCTCCACTATATATAGGCTTCTCCCACCTCGTGTGTGAGCTGTCCAACACATTAGAAAGATTCCAAGAACACTTCCTTATCCCACTCTCTCTTGTCCTCACCAAATCTTAGATCCCAAGAGCATTTGTGAGGATTCTTGAGTGTTGTTCCAACCAAAAGATAGATCGTCCCTCTCCCCTCTTCTCAACCAAAGCAATTCATGATTTGAGCAAGTTTTGAGCGGTTCCCGTGATCTTGTTAATCTTAGAGGTTGGAGACTCCTAGGCGGTAAGAGTTCTTCGGAGAGGAATCAAACCATTGTGATTTCCCCCGAAAAGTTTGTGAGGGTTTGGAGGCCACCTAAAGGCCTACGAATAGTGGTTGAGAAACGCCTTTGTGGTGTTGTCTCAAAGACAGAATAGTTTGAGCCTTCGTGGCGTTGGTGTGCCTTCGTGGTAACATCCACCTCTCTAAACGGTGACATAGCTTCCCTCCAAGGAAGTGAACATCGGCATACATCCTAGTCTCTCGGAGTTCCGGTTATCCCTAACCCTAACTCTCTACTTGTGGTTATTTACCTTTGAGTACTTACTTGTATTACTCGTGCTTGCTTACCTACTTACTTGCTGCCTTGCGTAGTGTCGATAGCACATATAGCACCTTTGCAATTGTTAGGCTCACCTTCATATTCCGCATTATCGCCTAAAATTGCTAAGTAAGAATTAAAATTTGTAATTGTACCTATTCACCCCCCTCTAGGTCCACGCAAGGTATCACGTTTTTCAGGCATGTTTTCCATTTTTCTAGAGTTTAAAAACCAATAAATGACACATATATGGTTGCCTCTGTCCACACAAATCATTTTAATTTCAATTATTTTCCTGTAAAATAGATGAAATCTTATTCAATGACATAATTCTTATTTTTAGAACCCTTTTTTACAAAAAACATTCATGCATAGATTGTCCAAAATTGAATTATAAGCACAAAAGGAATAAAAATGCACATAAATGCCTAAACATAGTAAACGAGCCCGAAATAATGTAAATTTTGGACACCGTGCATCGTAGTGGGTATGAGGATCGTAGAAAATAAATCAATTTGAAAGGACCAAGTAAATATGGGTTCCCCTTCCATAAAGGTGATTTCGCTCCCCGAACCATGAACCTTCATAGGTGATGGTTCGATATATGAAGAGTGTGTATGACAAAATTCGCCAAACCTCCTAAAATATTTACCACATCATATTGAGGCCCTGCCAAGGCACCACACAAGGTATCATGTTCTTCAGGCATGCTTTCCATTTTTCTAGAGTTAAAAAACCAATAAACGACACATAAATGGTTGCCTTTGTCCACACATATCATTTTAATATCTATTAATTTCCTATAAAATAGATGAATTGTTATTCAATGACATAATTCGGATTTTTAGAACCCTTTTATTTAGAAAAGAAATAATGCATAAATTGTCCGAAATTGAATTGTAAGCACAAAATGGCTAAAAATGCACATAAAAGCCTAAATATAGTAAGCGAGCCCGAAAAAATGTAAATTTTCGACACGGTGCATTGTAGTGGGTATGATGATCGTAGAAATTAAATCAAGTTGAAAGGACCAAGGAAATATGGGTTCGCCTTTCAAAACATGGTGATTTCGCTCCCCGAACCATGAACCTTCATAGGTGATGGCTCGATATATGAAGAGTGTGTATGACGACATTAGCCAAACCTCCTAAAATATTTACCACATCATATTGAGGCCCTACCAGGGCACCACACAAGGTATCATGTTTTTCAGGCATGTTTTCCATTTTTCTAGAGTTAGACAACCAATAAATGACACATATATGGTTGCCTCTGTCCACACATATCATTTTTATTTCTACTAATTTCCTGTAAAATAGACTAAATGTTATTCAATGACATAATTATGATTTTTAGAAACCTTTTTTACAAAAACAATTCATGCATAGATTGTCCGAAATTTAATTATAAGCACAAAAGGGCTAAAAATGGACATAAAAGCCTAAATATAGTAAGTGAGCCCGAAAAAAAATGTAAATTTAGGACACGGTGCATTGTAGTGGGTATGATGATCGTAGAAAATAAATCAAGTTGAAAATACCAAGGAAATATGGTTAGCCCTTTAAAAACATGGTAATTTCACTCCCCGAACCATGAACCTTCATAGGTGATGGTTCGGTATATGAAGAGTGTGTATGACGACATTAGCCAAACCTCCTCCAATATTTAGCACATCATATTGAGGCCCTGCCAAGGCACCACGCAAGGTATCATGTTTTTGAGGCATGTTTTCCATTTTCTATAGTTAAAAAACCAAAAAAACGACACATAAATGGTTGCCTCCATCCACACATATCATTTTTATTTCTATTACTTTCTTGTAAAATAGATGAAATGTTATTCAATGACATAATTGTGATATTTAGAACCCTTTTCTTACAAAAAAAATCATGCACAGATTGTCCGAAATTGAATTGTAAGCACAAAAGTGCTAAAAATGGACATAAAAGACTAAATATTGTAAGCGAGCCCGAAAAAATGTAAATTTTGGACACGGTGCATTGTAGTGGGTATGATGATCGTAGAAAATAAATCAAGTTGATAAGACCAAGGAAATAAGGGTTCCCCTTTCAAAACATGGTGATTTCATTCCCCGAACAATGAACCTTCATAGGTGATGGTTCAATATATGAAGAGTGTGTATGACGACATTAGCCAAACCTCCTCAAATATTTAGCACATCATATTGAGGCCCGGCCAAGGCACCACGCAAGGTATCATGTTTTTGAGGCATGTTTTCCATTTTCTATAGTTAAAAAACCAAAAAACGACACATAAATGATTGCCTCCATCCACACATATCATTTTAATTTCTATTAATTTCCTCTATAATAGATGAAATGTTATTCAGTCACATAATTCTGATTTTTAGAACCTTTTTTTTACAAAAAACGATCATGCATAGATTGTGTGAAATTGAATTGTAAGCACAAAAGGGCTAAAAGTACACATAAAAGTTTAAATATAGTAAGCGAGCCCGATAAAATGTAAATTTTGGACACGGTGCATTGTAGTGGGTGATGATGGTCATAGAAAATAAATCAAGTTGAAACGACCATCGAAATATGGGTTCCCCTTTCAAAACATGGTGATTTCGCTCCCCGAACCATGAACCTTCATAGGTGATGGTTCGATATATGAAGAGTGTGTAAGACGACATTAGCCAAACCTCCTCAAATATTTACCACATCATATTGAGGCCCTGCCAAGGCATCACACAAGGTATCATGTTTTTCGGGCATGTTTTCCATTTTTCTAGAGTTAAAAAACAATAAACGACACATATATGGTTGCCTCTGTCCAGACATATCATTTTAATTTCTATTCATTTCCTATAAAATAGATAAAATGTTATTTATTGACATAATTCTGATATATAGAATCCTTTTTGACAAAACAATTCATTCATAGATTGTCCAAAAATGAATTATAAGCACAAAAGGCCTAAAAATGCACATAAAAGCCTAAATATAGTAAACGCACCCGAAAAAATGTATATTTTGGACACGGTGCATTGTAGTTGGTATGATGATCGTAGAAAATAAATAGAGTTGAAAGGACGAAGAAAATTTGGGTTCCCCTTTCAAAACATGATGATTTCGCTCCACGAACCATGAACCTTCATAGGTGATGGTTCGATATATGAAGAGTGTGTATGACGACATTAGCCAAACATTCTCAAATATTTAACACATCCTATTGAGACCCTCCAAAGGAACCACACAAGGTATCATGTTTTTCAGGCACGTTTTCCATTTTTCTAGAGTAAAAAAACCAATAAACAACTCATAAAATGGTTGCCTCTGTCCACACATATCATTTTAATTTCTATTAGTTTCCTGTAAAATAGATGAACTCTTATTCAATGACATAATTCTGATTTTTAAAACCATTTTTTACAAAGAAATTATGCATCGATTGTCCAAAATTGAATTACAAGCACAAAAGGGCTAAAAATGAACATAAAAGCCTAAATATAGTAAGCGAGCCCGAAATAATGTAAATTTTGGACACGATGCATTGTAGTGGGTATGATGATCGTAGAAAATAAATCAAGTTGATAAGACCACGGAAATAAGGGTTCCCCTTTCAAAACATGGTGATTTCATTCCCCGAACCATGAACCTTCATAGGTGATGGTTCGATATATGAAGAGTGTGTCTGACGACATTAGCCAAACCTCCTCAAATATTTAGCACAACATATTGAGGCCCTCCCATGGAACCACGCAAGGTATCATGTTTTTGAGGCATGTTTTCCATTTTCTAGAGTTAAAAAACCAATAAACGACACATATATGGTTGCCTCTGTCCACACATATCATTTTAATTTCTATAAATTTCCTGTAAAATAGATGAAATGTTATTCAATGACATAATTCTGACTTTTAGAACCCCTTTTCACAAAAAATTCCATGCATAGATTGTCCGAAGTTAAATTATAAGCACAAAAGGCCTAAAAATGCACATAATAAAACCCTAAATATTGTAAACGAGCCCCAAAAAAATGTAAATTTTCGACACGGTGCATTGTAGTGGGTATGATGATCGTAGAAAATAAACCAAGTTGAAAGGACCAAGGAAATATGGGTTCCCCTTTCAAAACATGTTGATTTCGCTCTCCGAACCATGAACCTTCATAGGTGATGGTTCGATATATGAAGAGTGTGTATGACGACATTAGCCAAACCTCCTCAAATATTTACCACATCATATTGAAACCCAACCAAGTCACCAAACAAGGTATCATGTTTTTAGGCATGTTTTACTTTTTTCAAGAGTTAAAAAACCAATAAACGACACATAAATGTTTGCTTCTATCCACACATATCATTTTAATTTCTATTAATTTCATGTAAAACAGATGAAATGTTATTCAATGACATAATTATGATTTTTAAAGACCTTTTTTTTGACAAAAACAAATCATGCATAGATTGTCCGAAATTGAATTGTAAGCACAAAAGGGCTAAAAATGCACATAAAAGCCAAAATCTGGTAGGTGAGCCCGAAAAAAAGTAAATTTTGGACACGGTGCATTGTAGTGGGTATGATGATCGTAGAAAAAAATCAAGTTGAAACGACCAAGGAAATAAGAATTCCCCTTTCAAAACATGGTGATTTTGCTCCCCGAACCACGAACCTTCATAGGTGATGGTTCGATATATGAAGAGTGTGTATGACGACATTAGCCAAACCTCCACTAATATTTAGCACATCATATTGAGGCCCTGCCAGGGCACCACGGAAGGTATCATGTTTTTCGGGCATGTTTTTCATTTTTCTAGAGGTAAAAAACCAATAAATGTCACATATATGGTTGCCTCTGTCCACACAAATCATTTTAATTTCTATTATTTTCTTTTAAAATAGATGAAATGTTATTCAATGACATAATTCTTATTTTTAGAACCCTTTTTTACAAAAAAACCATTCATTTATAGATTGTCCGAAATTGAATTATAAGCACGAAAGGCATAAAATGCACATAAAAGCCTAAATATAGTAAACGAGCCCGAAATAATGTAAATTTTGGATACCGTGCATCGTAGTGGGTATCAGGATCGTAGAAAATAAATCAAGTTGAAAGGACCAAGGAAATATGGGTTCCCCTTTCAAAACATGGTGATTTCGCTCCCCGAACCATGAACCTTCATTGGTGATGGTTCGATATATGAAGAGTGTGTATGACGAAATTACCAAACCTACTAAAATATTTAGCACATCATATTGAGGCCGTGCAAAGGCACCACACAAGGTATCATGTTTTTCAGGCATGTTTTCCATTTTTCTAGAGTTAAAAAACCAATAAACGACACATATATGGTTGCCTCTGTGCACACATATAATTTTAATTTCTATTGATTTCCTATAAAATAGATGAACTGTTACTCAATGACATAATTCTGACTTTTAGAACCCCTTTTTTACAAAAAAAATCCAGTAATAGATTGTCCGAAGTTGAATTATAAGCACAAAAGGCCTAAAATTGCAGATAAAACACTAAATATAGTAAACGAGCCCGAAAAAATGTAAATTTTTGACACGGTGCATTACAGCGGATATGATGATCATAGAAAATAAAAGAAGTTGAAAGGACCAAGGAAATATGGGTACCCCTTTCAAGACATGGTGATTTCGCTCCCCGAACCATGAACCTTCATAAGCGATGGTTCGATATATGAAGGGTGTCTATGACGACATTAGGCAAACCTCCTCAAATATTTACCACATCATATTGAGGCCCTGCCAGGGCACCACAAAAGGTATCATGTTTTTCAGGCATGTTCTCCATTTTTCTTGAGTTAGAAAACCAAAAAATGACACATAAATGATTGCCTCCGTCCACACATATCATTTTAATTTCTATTAATTTCCTGTATGATAGATGAAATGTTATTCAATCACGTAATTTTGATTTTTAGAACATTTTTTTACAAAAAACGATCATGCATAGATTGTCTGAAATTGAATTGTAAGCACAAAAGGCTAAACATACACATAAAAGTTTAAATATAGTAAGCGAGCCCAAAAAAATGTAAATTTTGGACACGCTGCATTGTAGTGGGTATGATGGTCATTGAAAATAAATCAAGTTGAAATGACCAAGGAAATATGGGTTCTCCTTTCAAAACATGGTGATTTCGCTCCCCAAACCATGAACCTTCATAGGTGATGGTTCGATATATGAAGAGTATATAGTGTGTATGACGACATTAGCCAAACCTCCTCAAATATTTACCACATCATATTGAGACCCTCCAAAGGCACCACACAAGGTATCATGTTTTTCAGGCACGTTTTCCATTTTTCTAGAGTTAAAAAACCAATAAAGGACTCATAAATGGTTGCCTCTGTCCACACATATCATTTTAATTTCTATTAGTTTGCTGTAAAATTGATGAACTATTATTCAATGACATAATTCCGATTTTTAAAACAATTTTTTACAAAAAAAATAATGCATCGATTGTCCAAAATTGAATTATAAGCACAAAAGGGCTAAAAATGCACATAAAAGCCTAAATATAGTAAGCGAGCCTGAAAAAATGCAAATTTTGGATACGGTGCATTGTAGTGGGTATGATGATCGTAGAAAATAAATCAAGTTGAAAGGACCAAGGAAATATGGGTTCCCCTTTCAAAACTTGGTGATTTCGCTCCCAGAACCATGAACCTTTATAGGTGATGGTTCGGTATATGAAGAGTGTGTATGATGACATTAGCCAAACCTCCTCAAATATTTACCACATCATATTGAGACCGTGCCATGGCACCACACAAGGTATCATGTTTTTCACGCATTTTTCAATTTTTCTAAAGTTAAAAAACCAATAAATGACACATATATGGTTGCTTCTATCCACACATATCATTTAAATTTCTAATAATTTCCAGTAAAATAGATGAAATGTTATTCAATGACATAATTCTGGTTTTTTGAACTCTCTTTTACAAAACAAATCATGCATAGATTGTCCGAAATTGAATTGTAAGCACAAAAGGGGTAAAATGCACATAAAAGCCTAAATATAGTAAGCGAGCCCGAAAAAAGTAAATTTTGGACACGGTGCATTGTAGTGGGTATGATGATCGTAGAAAATAAATCAAGTTGAAAGGACAAAGGAATTAAGGGTTCCTCTTTCAAAACATGGTGATTTCCCTCCCCGAACAATGAACCTTCATAGGTGATGGTTTGATATAAGAAGAGTGTATATGACTACATTAGCCAAACCTCCTCAAATATTTATCACATCATATTGAGGCCCTACCAAGGCACCACACAAGGTATCATGTTTTTCAGTCATGTTTTCCATTTTTCTAGAGTTCAAAAACCAATAAACGAAACATAAATGATTGCCTCTGTCCACACATATCCTTTTAATTTCTATTAATTTCTTGTATATGGATGAAATATTATTCAATAAAATAATTCTGATTTTTAGAACCTTTTTTTACAAAAAACAATCATTCATAGATTGTCCGAAATTGAATAGTAAGCACAAAAGGGCTAAAAATGCACATAAAAGCCTAAATATAGTCAGCGAGCCCGAAATAATGTAAATTTTGGACACAGTGCATTGTAGTGGGTATGATGGTCATAGAAAATAAATCAAGTTGAAAGGAATAGGTAAGTATGGGTTCCCTTTCAAAACATGGTGATTTCGCTCCCCGGACCATGAACCTTCATAGGTGATGGTTCGATATATGAAGAGTGTCTATGACGACATTAGCCAAACCTCCTAAAATATTTACCACATCATATTGAGGCCCTGCCAAGGCACCAGACAAGTTATCATGTTTTTGAGGCATGTTTTCCATTTTTCTAGAGTTAAAAAACCAAAAAACAACACATAAATGGTTGCCTCTGTCCACACATATCATTTTAATTTCTATTAATTTCCTGTGAAATAGATGATATTTTATTCAATGACATAATTCTGATTTTTTGAACTGTAAGCACAAAATATATTAAGCGAAATTGAATTGTAAGCACAAAAGGGTTAAAAATGCTCATAAAAGCCTAAATATATTAAGCGGGCCCGAAAAATGTAAATTTTGGACACGGTGCATTGTAGTGGGTATGATGCTCGTAGAAAATAAATCAAGTTGAAAGGACCAAGGAAATAAGGGTTCCCCTTTCAAAACATGGTGATTTCGCTCCCCGAACCATGAACCTTCATAGGTGATGGTTCGATATATGAAGAGTGTGTATGACGACATTAGCCAAACCTCCTCAAATATTTCCCACATCATATTGAGGCCCTGCAAAGGCACCACACAAGGTATCATATTTTTCAGGCATGTTTTCCATTTTTCTAGAGTTAAAAAACCAATAAACGACACATATATGGTTTACTTTGTCCACATATATCATTTTTACTTATATTAGTTTCCTATAAAATAGATGAAATGTAATTCGATGATATAATTCTGATTTTTTGAACCTTTTTTTCCAAAAAACATTAATGCATAAATCTTCCGAAATTGAATTATAAGCACAAAAGGCCTAAAAATGCACATAAAAGCCTAAATACAGTAAACGAGCCCGAAATAATGTAAATTTTGGACACGGTGCATTGTAGTGGGTATGAGGATCGTGGAAAATAAATAAATTTAAAGGACCAAGGAAATATGGGTTGCCCTTTCAAAACATGGTGATTTCGCTCCCCGAACTATGAACCTTCATAGGTGATGGTTCGATATATGAAGAGTGTGTTATATGACATTAGCCAAACCTCCTCAAATATTTACCACATCATATTGATGCCCTGCCAAGGCACGACACAAGGTATCATGTTTTTCAGACATGTTTTCCATTTTTCTAGAGTTAAAAAACCAGTAAACGACACATATATGGTTGACACTGTCCACACATATCATTTTAATTTCTATCAATTTCTTGTAAAATAGCTGAAATGTTATTCAATGACATAATTCTGATTTTTAGAACCCTTTTTTACAAAAAAAATGCATGCATAGATTGTCCAAAATTGAATTATAAGCACAAAAGGCCTAAATGTAGTAAACGCGCCCCAAAAATTGTAAATTTTGGACACGGTGCATTGTAGTGGGTATGATGATCGTAGAAAATAAATCAAGTTGAAAGGACCAAGAAAATATGGGTTCCCCTT
This sequence comes from Elymus sibiricus, assembly GCA_039707655.1. NCBI lineage: Eukaryota > Viridiplantae > Streptophyta > Magnoliopsida > Poales > Poaceae > Elymus > Elymus sibiricus. The sequence continues at coordinate 194,366,163 of CM077663.1, read as the reverse complement.
TGAAAACATGGTGATTTCGCTACCCGAACCATGAACCTTCATAGGTGATGGTTCCATATATGAAGAGTGTGTATGACGACATTAGCCAAACCTCCACAAATATTTACCACACCGTATTGAGCCTCTGCCAAGGCACCAGACAAGGTATGATCTATTCAGGCATGTTTTCCATTTTTCTAGAGTTGAAAAACCAATAAACGACACATAAATGATTGCCTCTGTCCACACATATCATTTTAATTTCTATTAATTTCCTGTATAATAGATGAAATGTTATTCAATGAAATAATTCTAATTTTTAGAACCCTTTTTTACAAAAAAATCTTGCATAGATTTTCTGAAATTGAATTGTAAGCACAAAAGGGCTAAAAATGCACATAAAAGCCTAAATATACTAAGCGAGCCCGAAAGAATGTAAATTTTGGACACGGTGCATTGTAGTGGGTATGATGATCGTAGAAAATAAATCAAGTTGAAACGACCAAGGAAATATGGGTTCCCCTTTCAAAACATGCTGATTTCGCTCCCCGAACCATGAACCTTCATAGGTGATGGTTCGATATATGAAGTGTGTGTATGACGATATTAGCCAAACCTCCTCACATATTTACCACATCATATTGAAGCCCTGCCAAGGCGCCACACAAGGTATCATCTTTTTCAGGCATGTTTTCCATTTTTCTAGAGTTAAAAAAAAATAAACGACACATAAATGGTTGCCTCTCTCCACACATATCATTTTAATTTCAATTGATTTCCTATAAAAAAGATGAAATGTTATTCAATAACATAGTTCTGATTTTTTGAACCCTTTTTTACAAGAAAAAAACATGCATAGATTGTCTGAAATTGAATTGTAATGATAAAAGGGCTAAAAATGCACATAAAAACCGAAATACACTACTGGAATCAGCAACTTTGTCGTCCGCCATGGCTGACGGCAAAGGCATGCATTGCGGATGGCAAAGGTCTTTGCCGTCAGCCAGCAGACGGCAACACGTCTGGCTGAACAAGCCACGGTAAAGGCCACTTTGCCGTCTGCTGTCCGATGGCAAAGATGCAAAGGTCTTTGCCGTCTGCCAGCAGACGGCAAAGGGCATGGATGGCACACGTGGCAGCTTAGGTCTGTTAAGGGGTTTACGGCATGCTTTGTCGTCTGCTGGCTGACGGCAAAGATGCAAAGGTCTTTGCCGTCTGCCAGCGGACGGCAAAGCTGCCAAATAGGCCAGCCCAGTGCACCCCAGGTTGCACAGGTAGCTGCCACGTGGCAGCTTTGCCGTCTGCGGGCAGACGGCAAAGACCTTTGCCGTCTGCCAGCAGACGGCAAAGAGCCTGTACAGCCCCTGTTTTTTCTGTTTTTTCTTAAATTCATTCAATTTCACAGAATTTCACATATATATATATATATGATAATACTTTCAACAAGCATAACAACACATATATATACCAAATCATATCCCTGCCATATGGTTATGCTCATCCAACACATATACATACCAACTGAAAAGTCCATATGCAACATATATAGCTAGCCAACATATCCAACAACAAGCATACAATGGTTTCATCCATACATACATATATAGGTAGCAAGTCTGCAAATTGGGAAAGCAGTAGCGCTGCAATGCTTCCTCATCGAAAGCAAATCTGCAAATTGGGAAAGCAGTAGCGCTGCAACGACGATCCTACTAATTCAACTTTTGGTCACTTTTGATCCATCGACATGAATCTAATCCGCTTTCCTTCCCCCAATGATATAATAACTAATCATGATCATAATAACAAGTTGGTCACTAGTCATAATCACAACTCCTCCTCCTCATCATCATCAACTCTAACACATTGTAGCATATAATAACACATTGTACCTAGGACCTACTCCTCTCTCATAGGACCTACTCTACCCTCTCTTAGGTAAAATATCATAAAACAAGATAGGCCCTGACTCTCCATTATGGAGAATGGAGATCATCCTGTCTCCAATTCTTGGCCTACGCACAATGTTGCTTCCAAGTAGCTCTCTATGATTGACCATACATTTTTTCCAATCTTTGATTGTCATGTCTTCATCGGTTTTAGAAATCCGGTATGGACAGGAGTGATGCGTAGGCTGACCTGGCCGCGCTGGCCGTAAGCTCATAACATCAACGCGACCTCCCGGAAACATCAGATAAGGCACACAATCCTTCGGGATTTTCTGTTGAAAAACATAGTAATAACTTTGTAGTTAGCAATGTTGTTTAGTTTTAGAAGAATTTGTGCAAAAGATGCACGGATGTCGTAATAGTAGAAAACCTTACCATGCAATCTCCATGGATGTTACCGTAGTTCACCACATGCACTAGTGGCACGTATTGACCATAATGTGGAGGAGTTTGATAATAGCTATTGTAATTCTCAAGATCATTAATAAATGCGATAAGATGAACTTTCTCCTTATAAGTTAATTCTGCTTCATCATTGTAGTAGTAGGTTATGTCTACCATCTTCCGTACATTTTTTGAAGAATGAAAATAAGCTGTCAATGGAAATAAGCTGTCAACTATTTTGAAATAAACAATATAAATTACATAATAAATATGTTTAACAAACTCACACGGAGGCAGAATTGGAATCATAATAAATATGGTTGAGAAACTCACATAATGGTAGAACTGGAGGCGTCTGCACATCGACCCAGATGTCGATATTACCTTCAATTTCATCTTCCGGACGAATATCAAAGGTGATAAGCATATTAGGCTCAAATGCATAAGCCTTGCATAGTGCTTGCCAACTTTTGCATTCAAAATAGGAGTAGGTGTCTGCATTGTACAATTTTACGGCAAAAGTATAACCATGCTCGGTCCTCAAGTGAACTCTCTTTACCTCCATACTTTTTTTAGTATTGAAACCAATCTTATCCAAGACATAAATTCTTGCATGGCAGGGGATACGCTAGTAGAATAGTAAAAAATTAAAATTATAAGTTGAAGCAAAAGAAGTAGAAGTCATGCTTAATTACGAAAAAAGACTTGTCGTTGTGACTTACTGTATCCACTTCGAAGGTCTCATCCAGCACGATGCTGAAGCGCCTACCATCAACTAGGTGAGGCTTGTCGCACAGGCCGCGCCCGTCTTCGCATAATTCGCACATAACGAATTTTCTTTCGTCGTCAGACATTTCCTAAGTTCATAGTTGAAACATTTAAAATCGATCGAAGGCAACTACCAGGATACTGATCAACACACATATCACTATTACTCAATATGCAACGGGTTGACTTTAGGTCTGTCGAGTCTTTCCTTCCTAAACTCTTATCTCACGTATATGGTGGGCACTCCCTCTGATATTGCGACCGTCGGTGATGGTGGCTCCTCCATTCGTCCCCGAGTGCATTACACCAAAATGTCTAGCACACGGGAACGAAGGAGAAGCAACCCCCACGACAACAGTCGGGATTCTTCCTCTCTCATATTTCGACCGTCGGTGATGGTCGCTACTCCTCCTTTCCCTAGTGCATTACAAATATCTAGCACAAGGAAAAGAAGGAGAAGCGACCCCCACGACAACAGTCGGGATTCTTCCTCTCATATATATATATGGTGGACACTCCCCCTCACTGAAAGACACACAAGGAGCCGAAACAGACCTAAAGTTAACCCGTTCCATATATCGAGCAATGACATAGAAAAAATGCCCTATGTTTTGCCGGAATATCATTGAATTCCCGTTCTGGCAAATCACAAGCACTCGATATGTCCTACATTGTAGCACAAGTCATGCTAAAATTCATGAAAAATATGAGGCATGACCTTTGCTAAAAACAGGACATATCGAGCGCCTGAAATTTGCCGGAACGGAAACGAATCAACATTCCGGCAAAACATAGGCCACTCGGAGGTACATTGCAAACAAGAACACCAAGACATCCTCTATATTCAGAATATGACATGTTCATTCTAGCAAATGAGTAAATAGTTTCAGGATCACTAGAAACTATCAACTATGTCTAAAAATAATATACTAAAACCCTAGTAATAATTTAGTTAACTAGAAACTATCAACTAAACCCTAGAAACTATCCTAAATCAAAGTGTTATATATGAACAGAGGCTTATATCAACTAAAAACTATTAAGTAAATCAAAATGTTGCATATCAACAAGAAAATATCAACTAGCCTACTAAATCAAAATGTAGCAGGGAGGAGGGGGGCAACTGAAGGAGGGAGGAGGAAGGAGGACGGAGAAGGGAGGAGGGAGAAGGAGGGCGACTGAAGGAGGGAGGAGGAAGGAGGACGGAGGAGGAAGGCGGAGCGAGGAGGGGCCGGCCGGCGGCGAATGGAGGAGTGGAGGGAGGACGGAGGAGGTGGGGCGGGGAGGAGGGAGGAGGGAGAAGGAGGGGCGACTGAAGGAGGGAGGAGGAAGGAGGACGGAGGAGGAAGGCGGAGCGAGGAGGGGCCGGCCGGCGGCGAATGGAGGAGTGGAGGGAGGACGGAGCAGGTGGGGCGGGGAGAAGGGAGGAGGGAGGAGGGGGAGGATTACCGAGTCCAGGGAGGAGGGGGAGGCGACGGCGGCAGAGGGAGGAGGGGTAGGCGACGGCGGCGGCGAGCGGCGGGGGGCAGAGAGGGAACGACAGGGTGAGGGGGGAGTGAGGGGCCGGGAGTGAGAAAGAGAGAGGGAGCGCACGGGGTGGATAAGGTTGGCATAGCAGCAGCGCGGGTTCTTCTCCTCTTCTCCTCCTTTTCTTCTTCTTCTTCTTCTCCTTCTTCTTCTTCTTCTTCGGCGATCGTCGACCCTCGACCCCTTGGCGACTGGCGATCCTCGACCCGGTTCCGTCGGTGCCGACGCACCCCGTCGGCGATCCTCGACCCGGTTTTCCTTTTTCCTTTTCTTCTTCTCCTCTTCTCCTCCTTTTCTTCTTCTTCTTCCTCTTCTTCTCCTTCTCCTCCTCCTCCTCCTCCTCCTCTTCTTCTTCTTCTTCTTTTCTTCTCCTCCTCCTCCTCCTCCTTTTCTTCTTCTTTTTCCTCTTCTTCTTCTTCTTCTTCTCCTTCTCCTCCTCTTCTTCTTCTTTTCTTCTCCTCCTCTTCTTCTTCTTCTTCTTCTTCTTGTTCTTCTTCTTCTTCTTCTTCTTCTTCTTCTTCTTCTTCTTCTTCTTCTTCTTCTTCTTCTTCATTTCCTCTCCTCCTCCTCCTCCTCCTCCTCTTCTTCTTCTTTTCTTCTCCTCCTCCTCCTCCTTTTCTTCTTCTTTTTCCTCTTCTTCTTCCTCTTCTTCTTCTTCTTCTTCTCCTTCTCCTCCTCTTCTTCTTCTTTTCTTCTTCTCCTCTTCTTCTTCTTCTTCTTCTTCTTCTTATTCCTCTTCTTCTTCTTCTTCTTCTCCTTCTCCTCCTCTTCTTCTTCTTTTCTTCTTCTCCTCCTCTTCTTCTTCTTCTTCTTCATTTCCTCTCCTCCTCCTCCTAAAAAACTAACTAACTAACTAACTAACTTACAAACTTAACAGAAAAAACTAACTAACTAACTTATTTTTTCTAACCTAATAAACTAAACTAAACTAAACCTAAATCTAAAAAAACAGAACTAAACTAAACTAAACTAAACCTAAATCTAAATAAACAGGGCGTGAGTGCAGAAAGAACTCACCGGGATCGGGGAGAGGAGTCGCCGCCGGCGTCGATCTGCCGAGGCCCGAGAGGAACGAGCAAGAAAAGACTGCACCGCCGTCGATCTGGCGGTGAGGGAGGATGTGCCGGCAGGCGGCCCTGCAGGAGGCCGGCCGCCGAGAGCGGGACGGGGAGCAGGGGGGACGCCGGTCCAGATCCTAGCGCCCCAGGGGAGGGGCGCGGGGCGGCCTGGGCGGGGCCGGTGGAGGGGGGCCGGTGGAGGGGCAGGGGAGGGGGCGGCGTCGCCGCAGGGGAGGGGGCGGGGCGGGGCCGGTGGAGGAGGCCGGGGCAAGGGAGGGGGCGGGGTGGGGCCGGGGCGGTGGGGGTCGGGGCGGCGGCGGGGTAGGGTCGGGGGCGCCGGCGGGGTGCAACGGGGGAGGGGGGGCGGAGCGACGGGGCGTCAGTGTCGGCGGGCGGCCGGCGGCGGGCCGGGTCGGCGGCGGGGTGCGGTCGGGGGCGGCGGCGGGGTGCGGTCGGGGCGAGAGAGAGAGACAGAGAGAGAGAGAGAGAAGAGAGAGAGGAGGGGTGGGCCGTTAGGGCCGTTAGGTAGTGGCTTCTTTGCCGTCTGCTAGCGGACGGCAAATAATATTTGCCGTCAGCTAGCGGACGGCAAAGAGGTGGGGTGGGCCGTTGGCCTCCACCGGACCCCACCCCACCTCTTTGCCGTCTGCTGACAGACGGCAAAGTTTCTTTGCCGTCCGCTAGCAGACGGCAAAGAGGTGGCCGATGGCAAAGAGCTTCTTTGCCGTCAGCTAGTTCTTTGCCGTCTGTTTTCTGGAAACGGATGGCAAAGAGCTTCTTTCCCTTCCGCCAGCTGACGGCAAAGAACTGGCAGACGGCAAATTAGCTGATTCCAGTAGTGATATAGTAAGCTAGCCCGAAAAATGTAAATTTTGGACAAAGTGCATTGTAGTGGGTATGATGATCGAAGAACCATGAACCTTCATAGGTGATGATTTGATATATGAAGAGTGTGTATGACGATATTAGCCAAACCTCCTCAAATATTTACCACGTCATATTGAGGCCCTGCCAAGGCGCCACAGAAGGTATCATGTTTTTCAGGCATGTTTTCCATTTTTCTAGATATAAAAATCAAATAAACAACACATAAATGTTTTCATCTTTCCAGACATATCATTTTAATTTCTATTGATTTCCTGTAAAATAGATGAAATATTATTCGATGACATAATTCTGATTTTTAGAACCCTTTTTTACAAAAAAAATCATGCATAGATTGCCCGAAATTTATCTGTAAGCACAAAAGGGCTAAAAATGCACATAAAATCCTAAATATAGTAAGTGAGCCCGAAAAAATGTAAATTTTGGAGACGGTGCATTGTAGTGGGTATGATGATCGTAGAATATAAATCAAGTTGAAAGGACCAAGGAAATATGGGTTCCCTTTCAAAACATGGTGATTTCGCTCTCCGAACCATGAACCTTCGTAGGTGATGGTTCGATATATGAAGAGTGTGTATGACGAAATTAGCCAAACCTCCTAAAATATTTACCACATCATATTGAGGCCCTGCCAAGGCACCACATAAGGTATCATGTTCTTCAGGCATGTTTTCCATGTTTCTAGAGTTAACAAACACATAGACGACACATAAATGGTTGCCTTTGTCCACACATATCATTTTAATATCTATTAATTTCATATAAAATAGATGAAATGTTATTCAATAACATAATTGTAATTTTTAGAACCCTTTTTTTAGAAAACAAATCATGCATAGATTGTCCGAAATTGAATTGTAAGCACAAAAGGGCTAAAAATGCACATAAAACCCTAAATATAGTAAGCGAGCCCGAAAAATGTAAATTTTGGACACGGTGCATTGTAGTAGGTATGATGATCGTAGAAATTAAATCAAGTTGAAAGGTCCAAGGAAATATGGGTTCCCCTTTCAAAACATGGTGATTTCGCTCCCCGAACCATGAACCTTCATAGGTGATGGCTCGATATATGAAGAGTGCGTATGAGGACATTAGCCAAACCTCCACAAATATTTAGCACATCATATTGAGGCCCTGCCAGGGCACCACGAAAGGTATCATGTTTTTCAGGCATTTTTTCCATTTTTCTAGAGTTAAAAAACCAATAAATGACACACATGTGGTTGCCTCTGTCCACACAAGTCATTTTAATTTCTATTATTTTCCTATAAAGTAGATGAAATGTTATTCAATGACATAATTCTTATTTTTAGAACCCTTTTTTACAAAAAAACATTCATGCATAGATTGTCCGAAATTGAATTATAAGCACAAAAGGCCTAAAAATGCACATAAAAGCCTAAATATAGTAACGAGCCCGAAAAAATGTAAATTTTCGACATGGTGCATTGTAGTGGATATGATGATCATAGAAAATAAACCAAGTTGAAAGGTCCAAGGAAATATGTGTTCCCCTTTCAAAACATGGTGATTTCGCTCCCCGAACCATGAACCTTCATAGGTGATGGTTCGATATATGAAGGGTGTCTATGACGAAATTAGGCAAACCTCCACAAATATTTACCACATCATATTGAGGCCCTGCCAAGGCACCACACAAGGTATCATGTTTTTCAGGCATGTTCTCCATTTTTCTACAGTTAAAAACCAATAAATGACACATATATGGTTGCCTCTGTCCAGACATATCATTTTAATTTATATTAATTTCCTGTACAATAGATAAAATGTTATTCAATGACATAATTCTGATTTTTAGAATCTTTTTTTACAAAACAATTCATTCATAGATTGTCTGAAATTGAATTGTAAGCACAAAAGGCCTAATAATGCACATAAAAGCCTAAATATAGTAAACGCCTCCGAAAAAATGTAAATTTTGGACCCGGTGCATTGTAGTTGGTATGATGATCGTAGAAAATAAATAGAGTTGAAAGGACCAAGAAAATATGGGTTCCCCTTTCAAAACATGATGATTTCGCTCCACGAACCATGAACCTCCATAGGTGATGGTTCGATATATGAAGAGTTTGTATGACGACATTAGCCAAACATTCTCAAATATTTAACACATCATATTGAGACCCTGCAAAGGCACCACACAAGGAATCATGTTTTTCAGGCACGTTTTCCATTTTTCTAGAGTAAAAAACCCAATAAATGACTCATAAATGGTTGCCTCTGTCCACACATAGCATTTTAATTTCTATTAGTTTCCTATAAAATAGATGAACTGTTATTCAATGACATAATTCTGATTTTTAAAACCATTTTTTACAAAAAAAATAATGCATAGATTGTCCAAAATTGAATTATAAGCACAAAAGGGCTAAAAATGCACATAAAAGCATAAATATAGTAAGCGAGCCCAAAAAAATGTAAATTTTGGACACGGTGCATTGTAGTGGGTATGATGATCGTAGAAAATAAATCAAGTTGAAAGGACCAAGGAAATATGGGTTCCCCTTTCAAAACTTGGTGATTTCGCTCCCCGAACCATGAACCTTTATAGGTGATGGTTCGCTATATGAAGAGTGTGTATGACGACATTAGCCAAAGCTCCTCAAATATTTACCACATCATATTGAGACCGTGCCATGTCACCACACAAGGTATCATGTTTTTAGGCATTTTTCAATTTTTCTAGAGTTAAAAAACCAATAAACGACACATATATGGTTGCTTCTGTCCACACATATCATTTTAATTTCTATTAATTTCCTGTAAAATGGATGAAATGTTATTCAATGACATAATTCTTATTTTTAGAAATCTTTTTTACAAAACAAATCATGCATAGATTGTCCAAAATTGAATTGTAAGCACAAAAGGGGTAAAATGCACATAAAAGCCTAAATAAAGTAAGCGAGCCCGAAAAAAGTAAATTTTGGACAAGGTGCATTGTAGTGGGTATGATGATCGTAGAAAATAAATCAAGTTGAAAGGTCCAAGGAATTAAGGGTCCTCTTTCAAAACATGGTGATTTCGCTCCCCGAACCATGAACCTTCACAGGTTATGGTTCAATATAAGAAGAGTGTCTATGACTACATTAGCCAAAGCTCCTCGAATATTTACCACATCATATTGAGGCCCTGCCAAGGCACCACGCAAGGTATCATGTTTTTCAGGCATGTTTTCCATTTTTCAAGAGTTAAAAAACCAATAAACGACACATAAATGATTGCCTCTGTCTTCACATATCCTTTTAATTTCTATTAATTTCCTGTATATAGATGAAATATTATTCAATAACATAATTCTGATTTTTAGAACCCTTTTTTTACAAAAAACAATCATTCATAGATTGTCCGAAATCGAATAGTAAGCACAAAAGGGCTAAAAATGCACATAAAAGCCTAAATATAGTAAGCGAGCCGGATATAATGTAAATTTTGGACACAGTGCATTGTAGTGGGTATGATGGTCATAGAAAATAAATCAAGTTGAAAGGACTAAGTAAGTATGGATTCCCTTTCAAAACATGGTGATTTCGCTCCCCGGACCGTGAACCTTCATAGGTGATGGTTCGATATATGAAGAGTGTCTATGACGACATTATCCAAACCTCCTAAAATATTTACCACATCATAGTTAGGCCCTGCCAAGGCACCACACATGGTATCATGTTTTTGAGGCATGTTTTCCATTTTTCTAGAGTTAAAAAACCAAAAAACGACACATAAATGGTTGCCTCTGTCCACACATATCATTTTAATTTCTATAAATTTCCTATGAAATAGATGAAATTTTATTCAATGACATATTTCTGATTTTTTGACGCTGCCCGAACCATGAACCTTCACAGGTTATGGTTCAATATAAGAAGAGTGTCCATGACTACATTAGCCAAAGCTCCTCGAATATTTACCACATCATATTGAGGCCCTGCCAAGGCACCACGCAAGGTATCATGTTTTTCAGGCATGTTTTCCATTTTTCTAGAGTTAAAAAACCAATAAACGACACATAAATGATTGCCTCTGTCTACACATATCCTTTTAATTTCTATTAATTTCCTGTATATAGATGAAATATTATTCAATAACATAATTCTGATTTTTAGAACCCTTTTTTTTACAAAAAACAATCATTCATAGATTGTCCGAAATTGAATAGTAAGCACAAAAGGGCTAAAAATGCACATAAAAGCCTAAATATAGTAAGCGAGCCGGATATAATGTAAATTTAGGACACAGTGCATTGTAGTGAGTATGATGGTCATAGAAAATAAATCAAGTTGAAAGGACTAAGTAAGTATGGGTTCCCTTTCAAAACATGGTGATTTCGCTCCCCGGACCTTGAACCTTCATAGGTGATGGTTCGATATATGAAGAGTGTCTATGACGACATTATCCAAACCTCCTAAAATATTTACCACATCATATTGAGGCCCCGCCAAGGCACCACACAAGGTATCATGTTTTTGAGGCATGTTTTCCATTTTTCTAGAGTTAAAAAACCAAAAAACGACACATAAATGGTTGCCTCTGTCCACACATATCATTTTAATTTCTATAAATTTCCTATGAAATAGATGAAATTTTATTCAATGACATATTTCTGATTTTTCGAACCCTTTTTTTACAAAAAAATCATGCATAGATTGTCCGAAATTGAATTGTAAGCACAAAAGGGCTAAAAATGCTCAAAAAGCCTAAATATATTAAGCGAGCCCGAAAAATGTAAATTTTTTGACACGGTGCATTGTAGTGGGTATGATGATCGTAGAAAATAAATCAAGTTGAAAGGACCAATGAAATAAGGGTTCCCCTTTCAAAACATGGTGATTTCGCTCCCCGAACCATGAACCTTCATAGGTGATTATTCGATATACGAAGAATGTGTATGATGTCATTAGCCAAACCTCCTCACATCATATTGAGGCCCTGCAAAGGCACCATACAAGGTATCATATTTTTCAGGCATGTTTTCCATTTTTCTAGAGTTAAAAAACCAATAAACGACACATATATGGTTGACTCTGTCCACATATATCATTTTGACTTCTATTAGTTTCCTGTAAAATAGATGAAATGTAATTCGATGATATAATTCTGATTTTTAGAACCCTTTTTAACAAAAAACATTCATGCATAGATTGATCGAAATTGAATTATAAGAACAAAAGGCCTAAAATGCACATAAAAGCCTAAATATAGTAAACGAGCCCGAAATAATGTAAATTTTGGACACGGTGCATTGTAGTGGGTATGAGGATCGTAGAAAATAAATCAACTTGAAAGGACCAAGGAAATATGGTTTGCCCTTTCAAAACATGCTGATTTCGCTCCCCGAACCATGAACCTTCATAGGTCATGGTTCGATATATGAAGTGTGTGTATGACGATATTAGCCAAACCTCCTCACATATTTACCACATCATATTGTAGCCCTGTCAAGGCGCCACACAAGGTATCATGTTTTTCAGCCATGTTTTCATTTTTCTAGAGTTAAAAAACAAATAAACGACACATAAATGGTTGCCTCTCTCCACACATATCATTTTAACTTCTACTGATTTCCTGTAAAATAGATGTAATGTTATTCAATAACATAGTTCTAATTTTTAGAACCCTTTTTTACAAGAAAAAATCATGCAGAGATTGTCTGAAATTGAATTGTAGGGACAAAAGGGCTAAAAATGCACATAAAACCTAAATATTGTAAGCTAGCTCGAAAAATGTAAATTTTGGACACGGTGCATTGTAGTGGGTATGATGATCAAAGAAACATGAACCTTCATAGGTCATGATTTGATATATTAAGAGTGTGTATGACGATATTTGCCAAACCTCCTCAAATATTTACCACATCATATTGAGGCCCTCCCAAGGCGCCATAAAAGGTACCATGTTTTTCAGGCATGTTTTCCATTTTTCTAGAGTTAAAAAAATAAACAACACATAAATGGTTTCCTCTGTCCAGACATATCATTTTAATTTCTATTGATTTCCTGTAAAATAGATGAAATATTATTCAATGACATAATTCTGATTTTTAGAACCCTTTTTTACAAAAAAAAATCATGCATAGATTGCCCAAAATTTAATTGTAAGCACAAAAGGGCTAAAAATGCACATAAAATCCTAAATATAGTAAGCGAGCCCGAAAAAGTGTAAATTTTGGACACGGTGCATTGTAGTGGGTATGATGATCATAGAATATAAATCAAGTTGAAAGGACCAAGGAAATATGGGTTCCCCTTTCAAAACATGGTGATTTCGCTCCCCGAACCATGAACCTTCATAGGTGATGGTTCGTTATATGAAGAGTGTGTATGACGACATTAGCCAAACCTCCTTATATATTTAGCACATCATATTGAGGCTCCGCCAAGGCACCAAGCAAGGTATCATGTTTTTCAGGTATGTTTTCTATTTTTCTAGAGTTAAAAAAACCAAAAATGACACATATATGGTTGCCTCTGTGCACACATATCATTTTAATTGTGATTAATTTCCTATAAAATAGATGAAATGTTATTCAATGATATAATTCTGACTTTTAGAACCCTTTTTTAACAAAAAAAATCCATGCATAGATTGTCCAAAGTTGCAAAAGGACTAAAAATACACATAAAAGCCTAAATATAGTAAACGCGGCCGAAAAAATGTAAATTTTCGACACAGTGCATTGTAGTGGGTATGATGATCGTAGAAAATAAATCAAGTTGAAAGGACCAAGGAAATATGGGTTCCCCTTTCAAAACATGATGATTTCGCTCCCCGAACCATGAACCTTTATAGGTGATGCTTTGATATATGAAGAGTGTGTATGACAACATTGGCCGAACCTCCTCTAATATTTACCATGTAATATTGAGGCCCTGCCAAGGAACCACACAACGTATCATGTTTTTCATGCATGTTTTCCATTTTTCTAGAGTTCAAAAACCAATAAACGACACATAAATGGTTGCCTCTGTCCAGACATATCATTTTAATTTCTATTAATTGCCTCTAAAATAGATGAAATGTTATTCAATGACATAATTCTGATTTTTAGAACTTACAAAAACAAATCATGCATAGATTGACCGAAATTGAATTATAAGCACAAAAGGGTTAAAAATGCACATAAAAACTTAAATATAGTAAGCGAGCCCGAAAAAATGTAAATTTTGGATACAGTGCATTGTAGTGGGTATGATGATTGTAGAAAATAAATCAAGTTGAAAGGACCAAGGAAATATGGGTTCCCCTTTCAAAACATGGTGATTTCGCTCCCCGAACCATGAACCATTATAGGTGATGGTTCGGTATATGAAGAGTGTGTATGACGACATTAGCCAAACCTCCTAAAATATTTACCACATCATATTGAGGGCCTGCCAAGGCACCACACAAGGTATCATGTTTTTCACGCATGTTTTCCATTTTTCTAGAGTTAAAAAACCAATAAACGACACATATATGCTTGCCTCTTTCCACACATATCATTTTAATTTCTATTAATTTCCTATAAAATAGATGAAATCTTATTCAATGACATAATTCTGATTTTTAGAACCCTTTCTTACAAAAACAATTCATGCATAGATTGTCCAAAACTGAATTATAAGCACAAAAGGCCTAACAAATGCACATAAAAGCTTAAATATAGTAAACATGCCCTAAAAATGTAAATTTTTGGCACGGTGCATTGTAGTGGGTATGATGATCGTAGAAAATAAATCAAGTTGAAAGGACCAAGGAAATATGGGTTTCCCTTCCAAAACATGGTGATTTCGCTCCCCGAACCATGAACCGTCATAGGTGATGGCTCGATATATGAAGAGTGTGTATGTACCACGTCATATTGAGGCCCTGCCAAGGCACGACGCAAGGTATCTTGTTTTTCAGGCATGTTTTCCATTTTTCTAGAATTAAAAAACCAATAAACGACACATATATGGTTGCCTCTGTCCACACATATCATTTTAATTTCTATTAATTTCCTGTAAAATAGATGAAATGTTATTCAATGACATAATTCTAACTTTTAGAACCCTTTTTACAAAAAAAATCCATCCATAGATTGTCCGAAATTGAATTATAAGCACAAAAGGCTTAAAATGCACATAAAAGCCTAAATATAGGAAACGAGCCCGAAAAAATGTAAATTTTGGACACGGTGCGTTGTAGTGGGTATGATGATCGTAGAAAATAAACCAAGTTGAAAGGACCAAAGAAATATGGGTTCCCCTTTAAAAATATGATGATTTCGCTCCCCGACCATGAACCTTCATAGGTGATGGTTCGTTATATGAAGAGTGTGTATGACGACATTAGCCAAACCTCCTCAAATATTTACCACATCGTATTGAGTCCCTGCCAAAGCACCACACAAGGTATAATGTTTTTCAGGCATGTTTTCCACTCTTCTAGAGTTAAAAAAACAATAAACAACACATATATGGTTGCCTCTGTCCATACATATCATTTTAATTTCTATTAATTTCATGTTAAATATTTGAAATGTTATTCAATGACATGATTATGATTTTTAGAACCCTTTTTTACAAAAAAACTGTCGTGTATAGATTGTCCGGAATTGAATTATATGCACAAAAGGCCTAAAAATGTACATAAAAGCCTAAATATAGTAAACGAGCCCGAAAAATGTAAATTTTCGACACGATGCATTGTAGTGGGTATGAGGATCGTAGAAAATAAATAAAGTTGAAAGTGAAAGCACAACTTATCCCTAGGTGGTTTTTGTAATTAATAACAACATATATTTCATTGGACTAATGTTTCCACTAAGTGTATCTCAGGAAAAAGTTCAATGATGGGTTGGCTAAAAGATTGTGTGGAGTACCTCCCCAAGGAAAGGAAGGAATAGGATTGGCCATGCTTCAAGATTAAGGACTCTACATTTTATATTTTGTGAGAAATCACATTTAGTCCATAGGAAAGCCAATACTATTAAAAGGGGATGAGGTAAATATGATGATCTGGTTGCTCAAGTGCTTAGAGGTAGCCACCAAAAATACTCACCCATTTTCCCACACATATCCTCTGTCCAAAGCCTAAAGTTAAAATTCGGTGCCACCAATATTCCCATTCGGATCCACCGAGTTTATCCAAGACAGAAGCCAAAACAAACCCTAGCATCTGGGTACTACCAGCTTTTCTTTCGGTGCCACCGAAATCAGTGACCAACTTCCTTGTTAGCCATTTTCTAAATTCGGTCCCACCGCATTCTCAGAATCGGTACCACCAAGAAGTTGGACCAACTTTCTGTTAGCCCATTTCTCTAAATCGGTCCCACCGAGTTTGAGGAACCGGTCTCACCGAGATTTGGTAAGTGCCTAGGTCACCCATATCGGCACCACTGAGATTCATATATCGGTCTCACCGAAAATGCCAAAGTTGTCACATTTTGAACTAGTCAGTGCCCCGAGTTTCTACTTCAGTTTCACCGAGTTGGGCAATAATGTTGTAACGGTTGGATTTTTGGAGATGCCTATATATACCCCTCCACCACCATTCACTCAAAAGAGAAGCACTCAGAACACACAACCACTTGCCATATCCAATTTTCTGAGAGAGAACCACCTACCCTTGTGTTGAGATCAAGATCATCCACTCCAACCATATGGATCTTGATTTCTAGCCTCCCCAAGTTGCTTTCCATTCAATCAATCGCTTCTACCCATGCCAAACCTGTGAGCGAGTGATTGAGTGTTGAGGAGACTATCTTTTGAAGCACATGAGCAAGGAGTTCATCATACTACCACATCTATTACCTTTTGGAGGGTGGTGACTCCTAGATTGGTTAGGTGTCGCTTGGGAGCCTCCTTCTCTGTGATTGTGGAGTTGAACCAAGAGTTTGTAAGGGCAAGGAGATCGCCTACTTCATGGAGATCTACCCCTAGTAAGGCTAGTCCTCCGTGGACGTAGGCCATCATGTAATAGATGAGGTTGCTACTTCATGGACCCTTCGTGGGTGGAGCCCTCCATGGACTCTCGCGACTGTTACCCTCCGTGGGTTGAAGTCTCCATAAACGTGGACGTACGATAGCACCACCTATCAGAACCATGGGAAAAAATCTCCGAGTCTCCAAATTGTGTTTGATCTTTGAATCCCTAACCTCTTACATTTGCATGTCTTTACTTTCTGATGCTATACTCTTAGACTTGCATGTGTAGGGTGAACTTGACTTGCTACAATTGCTAAAATCTGCCCTCAAAAAAAATTGGGAAAAGGTTAGATTTTTATTTGGTCAAGTAGTCTAATCACCCCCCTCTAGACATACTTTTGATCCTACAAGTGGTATCAGAGATTTGGTCTCCATTGAATTGGTCTCACAACCTAGGAGAGTATGGTGTCTAGTGAGGGAAATTATCACTGTAGAGGTCCATATTTTGATGGTACAAACTTTGCTAGTTGGAAGCATAAGATGAAAATGAATATTCTTGGTCATTACCCCATCGTATGGGTTGTTGTTCGTGTTGGCTTGCAAGGTGAATTCTTTGGTGATGAAAAGGAACCAGATCGTGAAGCGACCGCAGAAGAATTGAAGATGTTGCAATACAACGCTCAAGCATGTGACATTCTATTCAACTGCCTATGCCCCGAAGAATTCAACAAATTGATCATCAAGAAGATCCTTAGAGACTTGGATGGAAAGTACGACACCGTGTGCACATTGATCCAAATGATGCCAAACTACAAAGATCTCAAGCCTACGGAAGTCATTGGAAGGATTGTTGCTCATGAGATGTCACTCAAGGACAAAGAAGAACTTCACACCAAGTCAAGCGGTGCTTACAAAGCTACAAGTGAAACTCCCGCTACATCAAGTGACAACCTTGTAACCAATGAAGAGATAAGCCTCATGGTCAAGAAATTCAACAAGTTCTACAAGAGTAGAGGCAAAGAAAGAAGCTCCAATTCAAGATATGAAGAGAAGCGTTCATCTAGTCGTGACCGGAATTGTTACAATTGTGGAAGGCTCGGACACTACTCCAATGAGTGCACGGCCCCCCACAAAAGAAGATAAGAGTCACCTTGAAGAGAGAGAAGGAGTAGAGATGATCGTTATGAACGAAGACCCTCAAGGAGAAGTAGGGACTCGAAGAAGAAGGACAAGTACGCCAAGAGCTACACAAGAAGAAGACATCAAGCTCATTTTGGTGAATGGGTTTCCGGCTCTGAATCCGACAATCACTTCGACTCCGACTATAGTCAAGATGAAGGTGTTGCCGGACTTGCACTCGTTTCCTCCAACTCCTACGACATATTTGATTCACCAAATGAAGGGAGTGGAAGTTTCTTCATGGATAAAGGTCCCAAGGTATCACACCCCGAATACATTGACTTGAATAGTGATGAGGATGACTTACTTGGAGATGATGACTTGCTATTTGACAAAACTGGTGATATTAGTCAAAATGAGCTAGATAATGATCATGCTAGTCAAGATAAGTCATGTGATGATGATAAGAAAGAAATAGAGCGACTAACTAAAGAATTAAATACTCTTAAGTTAGACCATGAATCTACTCTATAAGATCATAGAGAGCTTGTAAGAACTCATGAGAAGCCACGCTTCGAGAAGCTCAATTTGGAGCAAGAACATGAGTTTCTTAAAGCGATCAATGACGATCTCCGAAAGAAGACTTCTTCTGATCTAGCCAAACGACTACTCTTGTCTACATTTATTCCACAAGTTAAGAATAAGCAATCTAGTAACAAAGGCAAGCAAGGTTCAAGCAAGGATTCTACTTCAACTAGTTGGGAATCCTTCTCTAGTTCTACTTCAACTAGTTCTTCTTGATGTGGGTCTCCAAGAAGAAGAACTAGAGAAGTTCTTGAGGGGTGACTCCGCCAATGAAATTCACTCACATTCATTATTGGCAAGGACTATTTGCAATCAACTCCAACCTTATGCAATAGTTCAAGGAGTCACACATTCCCTCAAAGGTAAGCAAGGGACAAGGTAATGAAAGAATCCATGGACATCATCATGTATGCATTGCACTCCATGTCCATAGATATCCTTGTATTTGTGTCTTGTATGGGACTAACCCATGTAGGTGAGAAGCGTAAGAAAACAACGAGGACTGCTCCCAACTCAAGATGATCTTCATCAACAATGAGCATCCACTACTACCTCACCCACATGAAGTCTTCTACGACAAACCCAAGGTTAGTTTATCCCTCTTAGGGGGGATGTCACATCAAGGGGGAGCTTTACTCTAAGACTTGAGTTAAAGCATCTATTAAAGATCTGAACACATTAAATGCTTTATGTAAAAGTGGTAACCCCACTTGTGCTTAAACGATGAGTATGACCTATGATCAAGTATTCTTACTTGGATCCTAAGTCAATATACTCATATATAGATGACTCCGTCATCGCCAAAGTGCTTGGTAGATACTAGAGTGGTTTTGCATGTTTGCCATATTTCATTTGACAATTTATTGTGTGAGCATGTTGGTATGCATATCTTTTCTCATTCGAGGATATCCAATTGTTGTTATTTGGATCTCATTTTTCTTTGGCCAATTGGATAGACAAGAATGCCTAAGTACCTCCCTATAGCTATCTATGCTTTCTCGTCTCAAATTCTATTCATGCTAGATCACAAAATTTGAGCAAGCACTTCTCGAGCCCTCTGTGTGAGGAGCACTCGGAGTTCCGTTTCGTTAAGAGCTGACTACCAAAATCTCCCCAGTGCAATCTCGGTGTAACCAACTCCGAAATCTCGGTTTCACCAATTCTTAGGGTTGATCTGATTTTTAGAATCTCGGTAGCACCGATTCCACAATCTCGGCTTCATCGAGTTTCCCTGTCAACTGACAGTAGAGGAACTCAGTGGCACCAATATTTTAGAACCGGTGTCACCGACAGCTACGGGTACTCCGTGGAACCGGTTTTTGAAATTCACTTCTTCAAAGCCATGGTCCCCGCAAACCCTAGCTCCCGCTCGCATCTACGGACTCCACCTTTGACTCCCAGTGTGCCCTCGCCTCTGGGTTCCTCATCATCGACGGAATCTCCACTGTCGTCATCGCCATAGTGAATTCCTCACCGAATTAGCGTGAGATTATGATCCCCTCTTGCGCTCCCTTATCAATTTCTTGCGCATTAGGGTTGCTCCATATATAAGCCACGGTTTGAGATTAATCTATCCATGAAAAACTTCCATTAGAATAGAAGATCGTTTTTTAGGGTTGGACGTCCACCAAGTGTGTGTCGGTGACACCGAGTTGGAAATATCGGTCTTACTGATCTGTGATTTAGGGCAACCGAGAACACTCTTGGTGAAACCGAGTTTGTCTTTTCGGTATCACTGACAAGAGTTGCCAGGTTTCTGTAATATGAGAGTGTCAATCTCGGTGGCCCGAATTCTCTAACTCGGTGGTACCAAAACCCACTTAGCAGAAATCCAAAACTAATAATTTGAGTTCAAATTTTGAGAAAATCTTTTGTGTTTTTTGATGCTCAACCCCTCTACTCTCCTATACTCTATTCACAGGGTCAGCATGTCAGGTTCTGATGACAGCTAGAATGATTTGAGGCAGATGGAAGTTGACTTCAGTCCAGGCACTAGCCCTAATGCCAGTTCTTCTTCTTCAGAGGATCCAGGCACCCCAAGTTCACATGGGCTGCCCAAGGCTGCCTCCAGGGCAAGGAAGAAGCTGAACTCAGATGAGCAAGATTCTGATTTTGTGCCAGAGGAAGATCTTGCAAAGATGTTGCAGGAAAAGAAGGACAAAGCTGCAAAGAAGGCTGCTTCTGAGGCCACATCGGCAAAGAGGACTGTCAGAAAGGAGTATGCCACCTCTGAGTCTATGAGAGCACCTGAGAGTGCTAGAGAAAACACATCTTTATCAGTTGAGCCTCCAAGGAAATCATTGCCTAAGGCAGGAGAGAAGAAGAGAGCTAGGAAGAGGATTGTCCATGTCATTAGCAGACCTAGTTCCATGTATGAAGAC
Source organism: Elymus sibiricus (assembly GCA_039707655.1). Lineage (NCBI taxonomy): Eukaryota > Viridiplantae > Streptophyta > Magnoliopsida > Poales > Poaceae > Elymus > Elymus sibiricus. The sequence continues at coordinate 194,345,626 of CM077663.1, read as the reverse complement.
CCAGCAGAAGCTAAGAAAGTGGCTGAGGAGGAAGAGCCAGCTGCCAAGGCTCCTCCATCCAAGAAGAAGAAGTTACTTGCTGATGCTATGCCCAAGCAAGCTCCTTCAAAGAACAAGAAAACAGAGTCCAAGAAGCCAGTTCCTCCAAAATCCAAGAAGACTACTAGGGACATCCCTCTTGCTACTAAGAACAAGAGATCTTCCACCATGGAAGAAGAAGATGATCTGTCAATGCTGAGGAAGCTAAGACCACACTTGCCATTGCATAATGATGCACACCCCATAGCTGAAGACATGAAGAAGAGGAAGGATGTTGGTCTAAGATTGTGGAGAGCAAATGATCGTTATGCCTCCAGGAGGAAGACTGCTGTAGATGACAGATTCTACACCAAAGAACAGCAGGACTTCTATGAGACTGTCCTATTGGACAAGAGCCCAGCAGTCAGTGATGTGAGGTATGTTGACTGGGCATATATCAAGGAGAATGAAGATTTATTTCCCAGTGTGTGTGGGGACCCCTACTCATAAGTCGTGATCACTGAATGCACGTGTACAGTGATCCCAGAGATCAATGCTCACTGAACACACAAAAGCCGAATAACAAGAGTCTTACATCCATACATATCGTCTTACACAAATAAAGACCATCGAGGTCAAGTCTTACATAGATAGGGCCATGTTGGCCAAATAGCAAACATAAACTCACAGCGGAAATCTTGAAAGATAGCGTAGACCCATGCCATCTGCCTTAACCCTACAGGCATTCCGATTGGGAAGCGTCCTAACTCGCATGCTCATCACCAACGAATTCTTCACCATATTCCTGCTCTTCCATGCCTGGCCAATTAAATAACCAGTGGCAAGCCAATGAGTACTTTGAATGTACACGCAAGCAACCCATGTTTTGGAACAGGGTATGACAATGCATGATATAGCACTAAGTAGGTAAGTTGCGGAAAGCTAATTTTGTGTGCAATGACATGATCAATCAACTTGTAAAAGCATGCATCAACATGTCACGAGTGTCTGTATGAACAAGTTACAGATATCAATGTAATCAAGGTCTGAACATCTCATGTTCAATCCTCATGTCAAGTCATCCGACTTAACTCTAGTATTCCATCTTTATCCCCCCCCCCCACACACACCAAGTTTGTGAAAACATCGGACGTAGTTTAAGCAGGACCTCCAACTATCCATGACCGTGGACATGGCTATTCGAATAGTTTTACACTTTGCAGAGGCTGCACACTTTACTCACAAGACTCGGGGAACTTTCGTGTCAGCCACGACTCGCGGTATATTACATACCCGAGGTAAGCACCCGAACAATGCCTTTCCCATGGTGATACTAAACAAAGAGTCCACTCGTTGGTGACATCCCTCATGATATACATCTCACGTATCATCCATGAGGGCACGCAACGGTGTGCCCGGTGTCTGTGAAAACAGCCCATGATCGTCCCTTCCGGTACGACCTCGTATCGAGAGTGACCACGCCACTCCCGCCACTAGTAATGCGGGCTCTCTGCCAGCATCAACCAAAGTAATCAACAAAGCCCCGTACCATAGGGGGTATCGTGGTTGTACATGCGGGGATGGGACGGCCAGCAGATCTTAAATCTCTCTGTTTTCGAAAACACACACGCACACACACAACTTGCTCTGGTACACCACTTCTTTGTCAAGTGGTTAACTAGCTCGTCATCATCTCCCTCGGGCATTAGTGATACCAGGAGGGGTTTTCCAAAAGTCTTTGAAATCATTTTCTTTCTGACACCATGCATATCCCCACCCCATTTACGTAGCAACTAGTTAGCAACCTACCTATTTCCCACCCACACAACTCTAGGTAGAAGGTAGAGTCATGTCATGCAAGTATCAACGGTAAAAGTATCGGGGCAACCCATAAAGGTGGTCACCATAGCATCAGGATCAACATATCAAAGAATAAAGTGGTATATGCCATGCAATAAAATGGTTTGTTATACATGGTCAAAGGGCTGCTTGCCTGGCTCAACAAAGTCCTCGGGGTCTTCAAAGTCTTCTGGTCCAACTCCCTCGTCAACAACACAATCTATCGTCGCAATACTAACGGGCAGAAATAAGAGCACGGCAAAAACAGAGAAAATAAACCACTCCCAAAAATGTCAAACCACTTTTGTAAAATACTATGGAGAAAACTAAGAATAGTAAAAATACTAGCTTTTGGTTTTGAAGTTTAAAAAGTGGTGAAAATTATTTTAACAGTAGTTTTAATTAACGAAAACAAGGTTTTAAAATAAACCAGTACACAAAATATTTTCAAAAAGTGCACAAGTGGCATCATTAAATACTACATAATATTACAAGATTTTAGGTGGGAGAATATTTGGATTTGGCAAAATATTTGAATTTGTGGAAATTTTGAAAAGTACCAGAAAAAGAAAAAGGAAAAGTGGCACTGTGCCACTGGGCCAGAAGCAGCTGGCCGAGCCGGCCCAGCTAGCGAAGCCAGCCCAGGCGAAGCGCAGCGCGCGCGCCCGCGCGGATTTGAACCTGACCGGTGGGGCCGGTTGGGCAGTGAGAGAGGGAGAGGCGGGAGATTAGGGAGAGGATGACAAGCGAGGCCCGCTTGTCATCTACTTCCTCGAGCCAGAGGAGGTCGAGGGGGCTCATTGGCGGCTATAGGGCACGACGGAGTGAGTTGGGGTGGGGAATGGATACAGGAGGCCGCCGCCGTCCGGGTGGTAGTCGAGGGAGTCACCGGAGTTGCCCTGGTTGCCGGCGACGAGGATGGCCACGGCAGAGAGCTTCGGGAGGGGGTTGCCGGGCCGTCCAGTGCTACAAATCGAGCGGGGAAAGGAGGGGGAATGATCAGGGCGGTGAGAGGGGTCCAAAGAGAGGAGAAAGAGCACCGGAGCGAGGCCATACCCGGAGATCACCGGTGTCCCGAAACGGCGGAGCTCTGGTCGATCCCGAGCGCTGGGGCACCGGGAGCTTTCTAGGGGGCTCGGGATGGCCGATTAGGTAGGGTAGAGAGGGTGCAGAGGGGGAGATAGGGTCGAGGGTTAGCTTATATAGAGGGGGCGATGGTCCACCGCGGACTCGGGCGCCGGCGAGGTCACAACCTTTATTGGACGCCGCGGGAGGGGTCGGGCGTTTGTGGGCATTGCATATGACCATAAAGAGAGAGAGATGGAGCGGGGGTGTGCGCGCATGTGACGTAGCTCACTGGCCAAGCCGGCGGTGCTCGGAACTCGCGGGAGGAGGGAGAGGGAGGAAGAGAGAGGTGGGGGCCGACCGCGTTGCGTGTCCCGGACACCGAGGGCATCTCGGAGGACACGCTGGGGAGGCGCGAAGCTGTCGGGGCTGGCGATTGGGCGGTGGTTACAGTGAGGGTGCGCATTGTAGTGCACTCCAGAGCGCCCGTTTGGCATGCCACGGCATGCCACTGTCGTTTTGGGCGCGACCACTAGTGTCTAGGGGGTCTAGGAGGGAGTAAACAAGGTGGGTAGAGCTTTGGATGCTCTGGTGGTTCATTAGAAATAGGATAAGAGTGGAGAGAGAGGTGGAATTCTGCTGTCCAGAGAGGTAAAAGTAGGTTTTCATCTGCCAATAATTGATGTCAGCCCATGCTAGAGTTACTGGGGATAGAAGAGAACCAGGAGGTGTTGTGGTAAAAAGTTGAGGTGAATGGGAAGAGTAGAAGAGGTGAAACCAGGGATTTAACCAAATCACCAGAAGGTGTTTGGTGATGTTTTGGGCAAGATAGTTTTACCCACTTACTGTGAGAATTAACAGGACTGAATGGTGGGTAAAAATGAGGGTGAACACCAGGTTTGAGCTTATTTGAGCAAGGTTAATAGTGCAAACTTGTAAACCCTAGAAATCAACAGAATCAAGTTTCTGTAGATCTAGGCATGCAATATATTTTTCTTGATGCACCAGTTGGTGTAGTAGCATTATTTGGGGTTTAGAACATGTCCATAGAGTTTGAGGTCAATTGGAGAAACTTGACAATGTAAAGTTGTTCAAGTTTGGTTCTAGACAGAGAGGGTTTTCAGATATTTTGGTGGACCAAAAAAATTTGGATCCAGATGAAACTTTGCAAGATCATCACATATGGCATGTGTGACTTCCTGGAATTTTCCTGGATTTATTTCAGAATATTTCTTATAGAAATATTTCAAATGCTTGAAATAGGCAGAAAGGGTTTTGGTGGGTTTTGTCCAATATTTTGAACATGACCATGTGTTGAAACTCATATATATGGAAAATATAATTCCACTGAGTTTCCCTAAATTTTCTCAAATATTTTGAAAGCATAAAAATATTTTTTCCCTATGAAAGACCATTTCTGGCCTTGAGAAAAAGCATTTAAATAAAATAGGAAAACAATCTTTAAAATTAATATTTGGTGGTTTTGGGAATTCTTATATGTAGTAGGTTCCAAATAAACTTTTTGTGGCAAGACAAGCCACCCAATTTGAGGACTTGTAGTACAAACCTCAATTCAGGGGTTTTTGAAAACCTAATTTGAATAAATCGTTTTTGGCCAAAATAATATTTGATAAAAATAGTTTTAGGTACTATACACATGGCATGATCATTGGGCATAGATTTTGGATCAAGTAGAAGAGTTTTCGAGAGGAGAAGAATCTTAGAGAGATAAACCACAATAAGACATCCAAGCAAATAGCACTCAAGTCAATCATCACAAGTAAGCAAAAGTTTTAAATGGGTCCAAATTTTATAAACCATAGCATAGCAAAGTGGTACAACACAGGGTGTGACAGACCTACCCCCCTGACAAGAATCTCATCCCTGAGATTCCTAGGCTAAGCGCTAAAAAGATAAGGGAACTCGGATCTAAGGTAGTCTTCACGCTCCCAGGTTGCTTCTGCTTCAGTGTGGTTACTCCATTGGACCTTGAAGTACTTAATGGTGCGGCTTCGGGTGCAACTCTCGGCTTCATCCAAAATACGAACTAGTCTCTCACGATAAGTGAGGTTTGGCTGAAGGTCGATGGCTTGATGATCAATGTCCTTGTAGAGGTCGGGGCGGTTGGGAACTTGGAGACACTACCGGAGCTGTGACCCGTGGAACACGTTGTGCACATCTGATAGCCCGAAAGGTAACTCTAGCTGGTAGGCAACTTCTGCTCGCTTTGCGGTGATCTTGAAGGGGCTGATGTATCTTGGTGCAAGCTTTCCCTTGACGTGGAAATGCTTGCCTTCTTTGAGAGGTGTGACTCGAAGATATACATGGTCTCCGATGCAGAAGTTCACTTCTCGGCAGCGAGAGTCGGCGTAGCTCTTTTGTCTTGACTTGGTGGTGTCCATACGCTCTCTAACGAGTTGAAATTGCTCTTCGGTTTCACGGGGAATTTCAGGTCCAAAGACTAGTCCATCTCCGGTCTCTGACCAATTGAGGGGAGTGCGGCACTTGCGTCCATACAACACCTCAAATGGTGCCATCTGGAGACTGGACTGGTAGCTGTTGTTGTAGGAGAATTCGGCAAAAGGCAAGCAATCTTCCCACTTGGCTCCATACGCCAAAACACAGGCATGAAGCATATCTTCGAGTATCTGATTTACACGTTCCGTCTGGCATTCGGTCTGAGGGTGAAAAGCAGTGCTAAAGGATAAATTGGTTCCCATAGCTTCTTGGAATCTATTCCAGAATTTCGAGGTAAACTGTGTTCCTCGGTCTGACACGATCTCGTTAGGAACTCCATGGAGGCTCACTATGCGCTCGATGTAAAGGCTGGCTAGCTTGTTTCCATCATATGTGGTCCCGACGGGAATGAAGTGGGCTACCTTGGTCAAATGGTCGACGATGACCCAAATGGAATCATGTCCTTTGCTTGACCTGGGCAAACCGGTGACGAAGTCCATCCTGACTTTGTCCCACTTCCATTCAGGCACTTTGAGAGGTTATAACAATCCAGCGGGTCACTAATGCTCAGCTTTGACTCTCTGGCATATGTCACACTTCGCGACGAAAGTGGCTATCTCTCTTTTCATGCCATGCCACCAGAATCTTGCTTTGAGGTCTTGGTACATCTTGGTTCCTCCAAGATGGATGGAATATGGAGTGTCATGAGCTTCTTGCAAGATCAAATTCTTGAGCTCAACTTGGTTGGGCACGCAGATGCGAGTCCCAAACCATACAATTCCTTGCTCATCCACTGAGAATCCTGGAGCCTTACCCTTCTTAATCTTCGTCTTGATGCCTTCAATGCTGTCATGACCCATCTGAGCTTCCTTAATATCATCCATCAAGGTAGGCCTTGCTTCGAGGTTGGCTAGGAAACCTGGTGCAACTAGTTCCAAGCCAAGGCATTCAAGCTCTTCATACAAGGCGGGTAGCCTTTCCTTAATCATAGCATTCAAGGAACAAGCCTTTCTGCTTAAGGCATCTGCTACCACATTAGCCTTTCCAGGGTGGTATTGAACACTGAGGTCGTAGTCCTTGATCAACTCCAACCATCTTCGTTGCCTCATGATCAACTCCCTTTGAGTGAAAATATACTTCAAACTCTTGTGGTCTGTGTATATCTCACATCGCTTTGCCAGAAGGTAATGCCGCCATGTCTTCAAGGCATAAACTACAACTGCCAACTCAAGATCGTGGGTAGTGTAGTTCTCTTCATGAGGACGTAGCTGTCTGGATAGATATGCTACGACTCTGCCTTCTTGCATTAGAACACCACCAAGCCCGGTTCTTGATGCATCACTATATATCACAAATTCCTTGTGAATATCAGGAGTGGCCAACACCGGGGCTATTGTCAATCTCCTCTTGAGCTCATGAAAGTTTTCTTCGCACTTCGATGTCCATTCGAACTTCTTGTCCTTCTTCAAGAGCTGAGTCATGGGTCTAGCAATGCTGCAAAACCCTTCGATGAACTTGCGGTAATATCCCGCGAGTCCGAGGAAGCTTCTGACTTCCTTCACATTGCTTGGGGATTGCCATTCAGTCACGGCTTCGATCTTGGCAGGATCCACTGACAATCCTTCTGCAGTCAACACATGACCCAAGAATCCAACTTCATGCAGCCAGAATTCGCACTTGCTGAATTTGGCATAAAACTGGTGTTCTCGAAGCTTGTCTAGGACCAATATCAAGTGTTGCGCATGCTCCTCTTCAGACTTGGAGAAGAGGAGTATGTCATCGATGAAGACAACGACAAACTTATCCAAATACTCCATGAAGACTTTGTTCATGAGGTACATGAAGTAAGCTGGGGCATTGGTCAACCCAAATGACATGACCGTGTACTCGTACATGCCATAGCGAGTCACGAATGCCGTCTTTGGGATGTCTTGGGGTCTGATCTTCAACTGATAGTACCCGGACCTGAGATCGATCTTGGAAAACACCTTGGCACCATTTAGCTGATCGACTAGGTCTTCAATCTTGGGAAGTGGGTACTTGTTCTTTATTGTGACCTCATTGAGAGAACGGTAATCGACACAAAGTTGGATAGTTCTGTATCTCTTTGACACAAATAGAACAGGTGATCCCCAAGGAGAGGCACTAGGGTCAATAAATCCTTTTCTGAGCTGCTCTGCCAGTTGCTTCTTCAATTCAGCCAACTCTTCGGATCCCATTCTATAAGGCTTCTTATAGATGGGTCCGGCTCCGGACATTAGCTCAATGATGAACTCAATGTCACGGTCAGGAGGCATTCCGGGCAGCTCATCAGGAAAAACATCCGGGTATTCACATACCACAGGCACTTGATCCAACTCAATTCCCGACAGACAATTAACCTGAGGGGCTTGAGTGGAGGTAGGGTTGGGTACATACTTGACTTCAACTCCTTGGCTATTGGTCATGGTAACAGTCCTCTTGGCACAGTCTAACAAGCCTTGGTGCTTGGTTAACCAGTCCATGCCTAGGATCACATCCAAGCCTTGCGACTTCAAGATGATAAGGTCTTCTAGGAATTCTACTCCATTGATGACAATCCCAACTCCTTTACATCCTATCTTGGTCCTCATAACCGATCCTGGGGTTTGTACCAACATATGACTACCCAGGGGTGTAGGCTTCATACCACTCTCTAGTGCAAACTTTTGGGTGACAAAAGAATGTGAAGCTCCACACTCAAACAGAATGGTTGCTGGGGTTGAGTTGATGAGGAACATACCCAGTATGATGTCCTGGTCTCCGTGGGCTTCCTCAGCGGTGACGTGATTCACATGACCCTTGCCATTGTTGGGCTGGTTGCGGGGGGGTTGGTTCCTTGGTGGCGCTCCACGGCCTTGACATTGGTTCGGCGCATTGGGGCGCGATGCATCTGGCTTCTTGTTGGGGCACAACTTAGAGATGTGTCCAGGCTGACCACATCCAAAGCACGTGATCTGACCAGAGTTGTTGTTGTTCCTGCTGCCATTGTTGTTATTGAGGTTGTTGTAAGCTGGGTTCGGACTGGCATACTGATGAGGTTGGTAGCTCGGACAAGGTGCAGGGGGTCTAGCCTGCTGAGGCTAGTAGGTTGGCTTGGCTGGGGTTGGCTGCCAGGGGCGAGGCTTCTGGTTGCTGGAACTACCCTTGCTGATCATCTTGCTCTTGCGAGTGTCTTCCATGGCACAACGCTTGTCTTCAAGCTTGAGGGCCTTGTACACCAGGTCGAAGAAGGTCCGGCAGACGCAGACAACAAGCTGATATTGCAGGGCTTGCTGGAGTCCTTCCATGAAGCGTTCCATCTTAGCGGCCTCAGTGCTGACATCTTTGGGGGCATACCTCGACAGGAGGTTGAACTTCTGCATGTACTCCTTGACAGAGCCACTTCCTTGCTTCAGCGCTCGGAATTCTCTCTTCTTGATAGCCATGATTCCAGAAGGAATGTGAGCGGTGTGGAACCCTTCCTTGAAATTAGCCCAGGTGATCACACGGTCGCCTTGCATGACCTTGAATCCATCCCACCAAGCTCTGGTGGTACCTCCGAGGCAGTGAGAGGCATAAAGAACCGTCTCACGATCCTCGTTGTAGTTGACCAGTGCAAGGAGGTCCTCGATGGTGCGGATCCAGTCATCGGCATCCAGAGGTTCAGCGGTCTCGGTGAAGGTTGGGGGCGAATTCCTCATGAACTCAGACAGAGTGGAGCGACCATTGCCGTTCCGGCCTTGCTGCTGGTTGTTCACAAGGGCTTGAGCCATCTGCTGGATAGCAGCAGAGTTGGCCTGGCGTTCCTCCCGAAGAATTTGGAGAAACTGAGCTATGGTCATGTTCTTCAGTGGAGGTGGTGGCGGGCAAATGTCACCATGTGGCTGCTCTTGGTGTTCTCCAGCCTGAGCAGTCCCACCATCTCCCTGTTGCTGGCTAGAGTTGCCGGCTTCAGGGTTGGTGAAGGAGATGTTGTGGGTTGCAGTCACCATCCTATTTGGAGCAGCCAAGTCAAACAACTGGGATAGACGAGAGGGAAAAGCAGCAATAGAGAAAGCGCGCCTAAGGGGGTTCGTATAGTGCAAGTGTGATCAAATAGAGGTCGAAAGACCAAACACATATATTAAGATAAGGTAGATGATGGAGTCGCTTACATGTTGCCTAAGGCAAAAGCGCGACTTGCATCAAAACACAAGCAACAATAACAGACAACAAGCACACATGGTTTCATATGAACCATTACACAGACTCGACTTTGCATAGGGGATACATGACTTGTCCTACCCTAGGGGTTCTTGGACTCAGGTGGTGGAGTGCTCTGCTTCCTGTCCAAGAGGAAAGAAGACTCGGTTGCTTGTTGGGGCTCCATCTGGCATGATGCCCATGTTCGCCACACCCGAAACATGTGACGGAAATCCAGAGGTCGCTACTCAGCCTTGGGTTAAGATGTCAGTGGTTTAGCGAAGTAGCTCTTGGGTGTGGTGAAGTTCCTGGCGGAGCTTCACAGACTCCTTAATCAGGTTGTGAGCCAGACTATCGGCGGAGAGGCTGAAGTAAATCTGGAATCTGAGTGGTGTGCCATCCTCTTTGGATGGGACCATCGTCTGACTCTCGCCAATGTCGTCCTTTCTGAAGGGTAGGTAGCGGGTAGTTGGCTCGTTAGTCATCTCCGGAATGATGTCTCGAAGGTGGATAAGTGCCTTGCGTGCTACCATCTCGACTGCGATAGCCAGGGTCTCCATTTGTGGTCCTTCAAAGAACCAACTTGTCGGGGCGTCGTTCGCCTTTATGAAAACATCAACGTGGTACTCCTTTGTGATGGCATCGACCCAGTGCTCGTGGTAGAAGAAAACGGGTGGTCGGCGAAACTGGCACTTCTCCAGGCTATCCCCAAGGAGTAGGGGAAAGCCAGATGCTAGGAGGTTCTCGGGTACGACGGCCATCTACAAGGTTTGAAGGAAGGAGAGTCAGTAAGGGTTTGAAATAGACTAGAAGAGAAGAGAAGTATAGAAACTGTTGCACTTAGCAACTAGGTATAGTTTTTGAAAAGGGTTTCATCCTAACTAACGTCTATACTAACTAAGGCTTCCTACAGTCAGGATGGCTCTGATACCAGCTCTATGGGGACCCCCACTCATAAGTCGTGATCCCCGAATGCATGTGTACAGTGATCCCAGAGATCAATGCTCACTGAACACAGATAAGCCGAATAACAAGAGTCTTACATCCATACATACCGTCTTACACAAATAAAGACCATTGAGGTCAAGTCTTACATAGATAGGGTCATGAAGGCTAAATAGCAAACATAAACTCGCAGTGGAAATCTTGAAAGATAGCGTAGACCCATGCCATCTGCCTTAACCCTACAGGCATTCTGACTGGGAAGCATCCTAATTCGCATGCTCGTCACCAAAGAATTCTTCACCATATTCCTGCTCTTCCATGCCCGGCCAATTAAATAACGAGTGGCAAGCCAATGAGTACTTTGAATGTACTCGCAAGCAACCAATGTTTTGGAACAAGGTATGACAATGTAGGATATAGCACTAAGTAGGTAAGTTGGGGAAAGCTAATATTGTGTGCAATGACATGATCAATCAACTTGTAAAAGCATGCATCAACAGGTCACAAGTGTCCGTATGAACAGGTTACAGACATCAATGTAATCAAGGTCTGAACATCGCATGTTCAATCCCAATGTCAAGTCATCCAACTTAACTCGAGTATTCCATTTTCTCTCCCCCCCCACACCAAGTTTGTGAAAACATCGGACGTAGTTTAAGCAGGACCTCCAACTGTCCATGACCGCGGACACGGCTATTCGAATAGTTTTACACTCTGCAGAGGTTGCACACTTTACCCACAAGACTCGGGGAACTTTTGTGTCATCCACGACTCGCGATATATTACATACCCGAGGAAAGCACCCGAACAATTCCTTTCCCATGGCGATACAAAACAAAGAGTCCACTCGTTGGTGACATCCCTCATGATATACATCTCACATATCATCCATGAGGGCATGCAACAGTGTGCCCGTGTCTGAGTGACCATGCCACTCCCGTCACTAGTAATGCAGGCTCTCTGCTAGAATCAACCAAAGTAACCAATAAAGCCCCGTCCAATAAGGGGTATCGTTGTTGTACACGTATGGTTGGTACGGTCAGCAGATCTTAAATCTCTCTGTTTTCGAAAACACACACACACATAACTTGCTTCGGTACACCACTTCTTTGTCAAGTGGTTACCTAGCTCGTCATCATCCCCCTCGGGCATTAGTGGCACCTAGAGGGGTTTTGGAAAAGTCTTTGAAATCATTTTCTTTCCGACACCATGCATATCCCCACCCCATTTGCGTAGCAACTAGTTAGCAAACTACCTATTTCCCACCACACAACTCTAGGTAGAAGGTAGAGTCATGTCATGCAAGTATCAACGGTAAAAGTATCGGGGCAACCCATAAAGATGGTCACCATAGCATCATGATCAAGATATCAAAGAATAAAGTGCTATATGCCATGCAATAAAATGGTATCTTAGACATGGTCAAAGGGCTGCTTGCCTGGCTCAACAAAGTCCTTGGGGTCTTCAAAGTCTTTTGGTCCAACTCCCTCGTCAACAACGCAATCTATCATCGCAATATTAACGGGCAGAAATAAGAGCACGGCAAAAACAGAGAAATTAAAACCACTCCTAAAAATGTCAAACCACTTTTGTAAAATACTATGGTGAAAACTAGGAATATTAAAAATACTAGCTTCTGGTTTTGAAGTTTAAAAAGTGGTGAAAATGATTTTATTAGTAGTTTTAATTAACCAAAACAAGGTTTTAAAATAAACCAGTACACAAAATATTTTCAAAAAGTGCACAAGTGGCATCATTAAATACTACATAATATTACAAGATTTTAGGTGGGAGAATATTTGGATTTGGCCAAATATTTGAATATGTGAAAATTTTGAAAAGTACCAGAAAAAGAAAAAGGAAAAGTGGCACTGTGCCACTGGGCCAGAAGCAGCTGGCCGAGCCGGCCCAGCTAGCGAAGCCAGCATAGGTGAGGCGCAGCGCGCGTGCCCGCGCGCGTTTGAATCTGACCGGTGGGGCTGGTCGGTCAGCGAGAGAGGGATAGGTGGGAGACCAGGGAGAGGATGACAAGCGGGGCTCGCTTGTCATCTCCTTCGTCGCGCCAGAGGAGGTCGAGGGGGCTCATCGGTGGCTACGGGGCACGACGGACTGCGCTGAGCTGGGGAATGGATTCAGGAGGCCGCCGCCGTTCGGGTGGTGGTCGAGGGAGTCGCTGGAGTTGCCCTGGTTGTCGACGACGAGGATAGCCATGGCAGAGAGCTTAGGGAGGGGGTCGCCAGGCCGTCCAGTGCTGCAAATCGAGCGGGGAAAGGAGGGGGAATGATCAGTGAGGTGAGAGGGGTCCAAAGAGAGGAGAAAGAGCACCGGAGCGAGGCCATACCCGGAGATCGTCGGTGTCTCGACACGACGGAGCTCCGGTCGATCCCGAGCGTTGGGCCACCGGGAGCTTGCTAGGGGTCTCGGGATGGCTGAATAGGTAGGGTAGAGATTGTCCAGAGGGGGAGATAGGGTCGGGGTTGGCTTATATAGAGGGGGCGATGGTCCACCGCGGACCCGTGCGCTGGCGAGGTCGCAACCGTCGCTGGAGGCCGCGGGAGGGGTCTGGACTGGGTCGAGGGCATTCGTGGATGTTCGCGGGGAAGTGTATCTCAGGAAAAAGTTCAATGATGGGTTGGCTAAAAGATAGTGTGGAGTACCTCCCCAAGGAAAGGAAGGAATAGGATTGTCCAGGCTTCAAAATCAAGGACTCTACATTTTATATTTTGTGAGAAATCACTTTGAGTCCAAAGGAAAGCCAATACTATTAAATGGGGATGAGGTAAATATGATGATCTGGTTGCTCAAGGGCTTAGAGGTAGCCACCAAAAATACTCACCCATTTTCCCACACATATCCTTTGTCCAATGCCTAAAGTCAAAATTCGGTGCCACCAATATTCCCATTCGGATCCATCGAGTTTATCCAAGACAGAAGCCAAACCAAACCCTAGCATCTCGGTTCTACCAGCTTTTCTTTCGGTGCCACCGAAATCAGTGACCAACTTCCTCGTTAGCCATTTTCTAGATTCGGTCCCACCGAGTTCTGACAATCGGTACCATCGAGAAGTTGGACCAACTTTCTGTTAGCCCATTTCTCTAAATCGGTCCCACCGAGTTTGAGGAATCGGTCTCACCGAGATTTGGTAACTGCCTATGTCACCCATATCGGTACCACCGAGATTCATATATCGGTCTCACCGAAAACGCCAAAGTTGGCACATTTTGAACTAGTCGGTGCCTCCGAGTTTCTACTTCGGTTTCACCGAGTTGGGAAATAATGTTGTAACGGTTGGATTTTTGGAGATGCCTATATATACCCCTCCACAACCATTCACTTGCAAGAGAAGCACTCAGACCACACAACCACTTGCCATATCCAATTTTCTGAGAGAGAACCACCTACCCTTGTGTTGAGATCAAGATCATCCACTCCAACCATATGGATCTTGATTTCTAGCCTCCCCAAGTTGCTTTCCATCCAATCAATCTCTTCTACCCATGCCAAACCTGTGCGAGAGTGATTGAGTGTTGAGGAGACTATCTTTTGAAGCACAAGAGCAAGGATTTCTTCATTCTACCACATCTATTACCTTTTGGAGGGTGGTGCCTGATAGATTGGTTAGGTGTCGCTTGGGAGCCTCCTTCTTCGTGATTTTGGAGTTGAACCAAAAGTTTGTAAGGGCAAGGAGATCGCCTACTTCGTGAAGATCTACCCCTAGTAAGGCTAGTCCTCCTTGGACGTAGGCCATCATGGAATAGACGAGGTTGCTACTTAGTGGACCCTTCATGGTTGGAGCCCTCCGTGGACTCTCGCGATTGTTACCCTCCATGGATTGAAGTCTCCATAAACGTGGACGTATGATAGCACCACCTATTGGAACCACGAGAAAAAATCTCCACGTCTCCAAATTGCGTTTGATCTTCCAATCCCTAGCCTCTTACATTTGCATGTCTTTACTTTCCGCTGCTATACTCTTAAACTTGCATGTGTAGGGTGAACTTGACTTGCTATAACTGCTAAAATCTGCCCTCAACTAAAATTGGGAAAATCTTAGATTTTTATTTGGTCAATAGTCTAATCACCCCCTCTAGACATACTTTCGATCCTACAGAAAGGACCAAGGAAATATGGGTTCCCCTTTCAAAACATGGTGATTTAGCTCCCCAGACCATGAACCTTCATAGGTGATGGTTCGATATATGAAGAGTGTGTATGAGGACATTAGCCAAACCTCCTTGAATATTTACCACATCATGTTGAGGCCCTACCAAGGCACCACACAATGTATCATGTTTTTCAGGTATGTTTCCATTTTTCTAGAGTTAAGAAACCAATAAACGACACATATATGGTTGCCTCTGTCCACGCATATCATCTTAATTTCTATTAATTTCCTGTAAACTAGATGAAATGTTATTCAATGACATAATTCTGTTTTTAGAACCCTTTTTTTGCAAAAATAATAATACATAGATTGTCCAAACTTGAATTATGAGCACGAAGGGCCTAAAAATGCACATAAAATCCTAAATATAGTAAACAAGCCCGAAAAAAAATTAAATTTTGGACACGGTGCATTGTAGTGGGTGTGATGATCGTAGAAAATAAATCAAGTTGAAAGGACCTAGGAAATATGGGTTCTCATTTAAAAATTTGGTGATTTCGCTCCCCGAACCATGAACCTTCATAGGTGATGGTTCGGTATATGAAGAGTGTGTATGACGACATTAGCCAAACCTCCTCAAATATTTACCAAATCATATTGAGTCCCTACCAAGGCACCAAACAAGGTATCAAGTTTTTCACGCATGTTTTCCATTTTTCTAGAGTTGAAAAACCAATAAAAAACGCATATATGGTTGCCTGTGTCCCACATATCATTTTAATTTCTATTAATTTCCTATAAACTAGATAAAATGTTTTTAAATGACATAATTTTGTTTTCTAGAACCCTTTTTACAAAAAAATCATGCATAGATTGTCCAAAATTGAATTATAAGCACAAAAGGCCTAAAATGAACATAAAAGCCTAAATATAGTAAACGAGCCCAAAAAATGTAAATTTTGGACACGGTGCATTGTAGTGGGTATGATGATCGTAGAAAATAAATCAAGTTGAAAGGACCAAGGAAATATGGGTTCCCCTTTCAAAACATGGTAATTTTGCTCCCAGAACCATGAACCTTCATAGGTGATGGTTCGATATATGAAGAGTGTATATGACAACATTAGCCAAACCTCCTCAAATGTTTACCACATCACATTAAGGCCCTCCCAAGGCAAGACGCAAGTTATCTTGTTTTACAGTCTTGCTTTCCATTTTTCTAGAGTTAAAAAACCAATAAACGACACATATATCGTTGCATCTGTCCACCCATATCATTTTAATTCATATTAATTTCCTGTAAAATAGATGAAATGTTAATCAATGACATAATTCTGACTTATAGAACCTTTTTGTACAAAAAAATCCATGCATAGATTGTCCGAAATTGAATTATAAGTACAAAAGGCCTAAAAATGCACATAAAAGCCTAAATATAGTAAACGAGCCCGAAAAAATGTAAATTTTGGAAACGATGCATTGTAGTGGGTATGATGATCGTAGAAAATAAACCAAGTTGAAAGGACCAAGAAAATATGGGTTCCCCTTTCAAAACAAGGTGATTTTGCTCCCCGAACCATGAACCTTCATAGGTGATGGTTCGATATATGAAGAGTGTGTATGACGACATTAGCCAAACCTCCTAAAATATTTAACACATCATATTGAGGCCGTGCCAAGGCACCACACAAGGTATCATGTTTTTCAGGCATGTTTTCCATTTTCCTAGAGTCAAAAAACCAATAAACGACACATAAATGATTGCCTCTGTCCACTCATATCATTTTAATTTCAATTGATTTCTTATAAAATAGATGAATTATTATTCAATGACATAATTATGATTTTAGAAACATTTTTTACAAAAAAATCATGCATAGATTGTCAGAAATTGAATTGTAAGCACAAAAGGCTAAAAATGCACATAAATGCCTAAATATAGTAAACACGCCCAAAAATGTAAATTTTGGACACTGTGCATTGTAGTGGGCATGAGGATCGTAGAGAATAAATCAAGTTGAAAGGACCAAGGAAATATGGGTTCCCCTTTCAAAACATGGTGATTTTGCTCCTCGGACCATGAACCTTCATAGGTGATGTTTCGATATATGAAGAGTGTATGGCGATATTAGGCAAACGTCCTCAAATATTTAACTCATCATATTGAGGCCCTACCAAGGCACCACACAAGGTATCATGTTTTTCAGGCATGCTTTCCATTTTTTTAGAGTTAAAAAACCAATAAACGACACATATACGGTTGCCTGTGTCCACACATATAATTTTAATTTCTATTAATTCCTGTAAAATAGATGAAATGTTATTCAATGACATAATTCTGATTTTTAGAGCCCTTTTTGGCAAAAAAAATCATACATAGATTGTCCGAAATTGAATTATAAGAACAAAAGGCTTTAAAAATGCACATAAAAGCCTAAATATAGTAAACGAGACCGAAAAAATGTAAATTTTGGACACGATGCATTGTAGTGGGTATGATGATCATAGAAAATAAATCAAGTTGAAAGGACCTGAGAAATATGGGTTCCCCTTTAAAAACATGGTGATTTCGCCCCCCGAACCATGAAGCTTCATAGGTGATGGTTCGGTATATGAAGAGTTTGTATGACAACATTAGTCAAACCTCCTAAAATATTTACTACATCATATTGAGGCCCTGCCAAGGCACCACACAAGGTATCATGTATTTCAGGCATGTTTTCCATTTTTTCTAGAGTTAAAAAACGAATAAACAACACATATATGGTTGCCTCTGTCCCACATATCATTTTATTTTCTATTAATTTCCTATAAAATAGATGAAATGTTTTTCAATGACATAATTCTGATTTTTAGAACCCTTTTTACACAAAAAAATCATGCATAGATTGTCCGAAATTGAATTATAAGCACAAAAGCCCTAAAAATGCACATAAAAGCCTAAATACAGTAAACGAGCCCGAAAAAATGTAAATTTTGGACACGGTGCATTTTTGTGGGGATGAGAATCATCAAAAATAAATCAAGTTGATAGGATGAAGGAAATATAGGTTCCCCTTTCAAAACATGGTGATTTCGCTCCCAGACCATGAACCTTCATAGGTGATGGTTCGATATATGAATAGTGTGTATGACGACATTAGCCAAACCTCCTCAAATATTTACCACATCATATTGAAGCCCTGCGAAGGCACCACACAAGGTATCATGTTTTTAAGGCATGTTTTCCATTTTTCTTGATTTAAAAAACCAATAAACGACACATATATGGTTGCCTCTGTCCACACATATAATTGTAACTTCTATTAATTTCCTATGAAATAGACGAAATGTTATTCAGTGACATAATTCTGATTTTTAGAACCCTTTGAAAACATATCATACATAGATTGTCCGAAATTGAATTATAAGCACAAAAGGCCTAAAAATGCACATAAAAGCGTAAATATAATAGACGAGCCCCCGAAAAAATGTAAATTTTGGACACGGTGCATTAAAGTGGGTATGATGATCGTAGAAAATATATCAAGTTGAAAGGACCAAGGAAATATGGGTTCCCCTTTCAAAACATGTTGATTTCGCTCCTCGAACCATGAACCTTCATAGGTGATGGTTCGATATATGAAGAGTGTGTATGACGACATTAGCAAAACCTCCTCAAATATTTGCCACATCATATTGTGGCCCTGTCAACGAACCACACAAGGTGTCATGTTTTTCAAGCATGTTTTCCATTTTTCTAGAGTTAAAAAACCAATAAACGACACATAAATAGTTGCCTTTGTCTACACATATCATTTTAATTTCTGTTTATTTACTATAAAATAGATGAAAGGTTATTCAATGACATAATTCTGACTTTTATAACCCTTTTTGCAAAAAAAATCGTACATAGATTGTATGAAATTGAATTATAAGCACAAAAGGCCTAAAAATGCACATAAAAGCCTAAATATAGTAAACGAGCCCCCGAAAAAAATGTAATTTTTGGACACGATGCATTGTAGTGGGTATGTTGATCGTAGAAAATAAATAAAGTTGAAAGCACCAAGGAAATATGGTTCCCCTTTCAAAACATGGTGATTTCGCTCCTCGAACCATGAACCTTCATAGGTGATGGTTCGATATATGAAGACTCTGTATGACGACATTAGCCAAATCTCCTCAAATATTTACCGAAATATATTGAGGCCCCGCCAAGGCACCACACAAGGTATCATGTTCTGCAGGCATGTTTTCTATTTTTCTAGAGTAAAAAAACCAATAAACGACACATAAATGCTTGCCTCTGTCCACCCATATCATTTTAATTTCAATTAAATTCCTGTAAACTAGACGGAATATTATTCAATGACATAATTTTGATTTTCAGTACCCTTTTTTACAAAAAAATCATGCATAGATTGTCCAAAATTGAATTATAAGCACAAAATGGCTAAAAATGCACACAAAAGCCTAAATATAGTAATCGAGCCCAAAAAATATAAATTTTGGAAACGTTGCATTGTAGTGGGTATGATGATCATAGAAAATAAATCAAGTTGAAAGGACCAAGGAAATATGGGTTCCCCTTTCAAAACATGGTGATTTCGCTCCCCGAACCATGAACCTTCAAAGGTGATGGTTCGATATATGAAGAGTGGGTATGACGACATTAGCCAAACCTCCTCAAATATTTACCAGATCATATTGAGGCCCTGCCAAGGCACCACACAAGGTATCATGTTTGTCAGGCATGTTTTCCATGTTTCTAGAGTTAAAAAACCAATAAACGACACATATATGGTTGCCTCTATCCACACATATCATTTTAATTTCAATTAATTTTCTGTTAAATAGATGAAATGTTTTTCAATGACATAATTCTGTTTTTTAGAACCCTTTTTTACAAAAAAAACATTCATGCATAGATTGTCCGAAATTGAATTATAAGCACCAAAGACCTAAAAATGCACATAAAAGCCTAAATATAGTAAACGACCCGAAAAAAATGTAAATTTGGGATACGGTGCATTGTAGTGGGTATGAGGATCGTAGAGAATAAATCAAGTTGAAAGGACCAAGGAAATATGGGTTCCCCTTTCAAAACATGGTGATTTCGCTCCCCGGACCATGAACCTTCATAGGTGATGGTTCGGTATATGAAGAGTGTGTATGACGACATTAGCCAAACCTCCTCAAATGTTTACCACATCATATTGATGCCCTGCCAAGGCACCACACAAGGTATCATGTTCTTCACGCATGTTTTCCATTTTTTTAGAGTTAAAAAACCAATAAACGACACATATATTGTTGCCTCTGTCCACACATATCATTTTAATGTCTATTAATTTCCTGTAAAATAGATGAAATGTTTTTCAATGACATAACTCTGATTTTTAGAACCCTTTTTACAAAAAAAAAATCATGCATAGATTGTCTGAAATTTAATTATAACCACAAAAGCCCTAAGAAATGCAAATAAAAGCCTAAATATAGTAAACGCGTCTGAAAAAATGTAAATTTTGGACACGGTTCATTGTAGTGGGTATGATGATCGTAGAAAATAAATCAAGTTGAAAGGACCAAGGAAATATGGGTTCCCCTTTCAAAACATGGTGATTTCGCTCCCCGAACCATGAACCTTCATAGGTGATGGTTCGATATATGAAGAGTGTGTATGACGACATTAGCCAAACCTCCTCAAATATTCAGCAGATCATATTGAGGCCCTGCCCAGGCACCACGCAAGGTTACCTGTTTTTCAAGCATCTTTTCCATTTTTCTAGAGTTAAAAAACCAATAAACAACACATATATGGTTGCCTCTGTCCACACATATAATTTTAATTTCTATTAATTTCCTGTAAAATAGATGACATGTTATTCAATGACATAATTCTGACTTTTAGAACCTTTTTTTACAAAAAAATCCATGCATAGATTGTCCGAAATTTAATTATAAGCACAGAAGGCATAAAAATGCACATAAAGCCTAAATGTAGTAAACGAGCCCGAAAAAATGTAAATTTTGGACACGGTGCATTGTAGTGGGTTTGATGGTCGTAGAAAATAAACCAAGATGAAAGGACCAAGGAAATATGGCTTCCCCTTTCAAAATATGGTGATTTCGCTCCCCAAACCATGAACCTTCATAGGTGAGGGTTCGATATATGAAGAGTGGGTATGACGACATTAGCCAAAATTCCTCAAATATTTAACAGATCATATTGAGGCCCTGCCAAGGCACCACACAAGGTATCATGTTTGTCAGGCATGTTTTCCATGTTTCTAGAGTTAAAAAACCAATAAACGACACATATATGGTTGCCTCTATCCACACATATCATTTTAATTTCATTTTATTTTCTGTTAAATAGATGAAATGTTTTTCAATGACATAATTCTGTTTTTTAGAACCCTTTTTTTACAAAAAAATCCATGCATAGATTGTCCGAAATTTAATTATAAGCACCAAAGACCTAAAAATGCACATAAAAGCCTAAATATAGTAAACGACCCGAAAAAAATGTAAATTTGGGATACGGTGCATTGTAGTGGGTATGAGGATCGTAGAGAATAAATCAAGTTGAAAGGACCAAGGAAATATGGGTTCCCCTTTCAAAACATGGTGATTTCGCTCCCCGGACCATGAACCTTCATAGGTTATGGTTCGGTATATGAAGAGTGTGCATGACGACATTAGCCAAACCTCCTCAAATATTTCCACATCATATTGAGGCCCTGCCAAGGCACCACACAAGCAGTACTGGAATCAGGTACTTTGTCGTCTGCCATAGCGGACGGCAAAGGGTAGCATCACCGACGGCAAAGCCTCTACCGTCCGGCCGCAGACGGCAAAATTTCCGTCACTGGGAATTCCGGTAAAGTAGTGCTTTGCCGTCTGCCTTTGCTCAGCGGACGGCAAAGTTTTTCTGCCGTCAGGTAGCGGACGGGAAAGCTGCTGGACGGCGTAAACTTGAGTTAGCCCCGTTAGTGGCTAACGGAGCCTTTGCCGTTTGCTGCCGCTTCATTTGCCGTCCGCAAACTTTGCCGACGGCCACCGTCGGCATAGCTCATAGCTCCTTTGCCGTCCTCCACCCCCTCTCATTTGCCGTCCGCAAACTTTGCCGACGGCCACCGTCGGCATATCTCTCTCATTTGCCGTCCGCAAACTTTGCCGACGGCCACCGTCGGCATAATTCTGATTTTTAGAACCCTTTTTTAGAAAAAAGCATTCATGCATAGATAGTCCAAAATTGAATTATAAGCACCAAAGACCTAAAAATGCACATAAAAGCCTAAATGTAGTAAACGACCCGAAAAAATATAAATTTTGGATACGATGCATTGTAGTGGGTATGAGGATCGTAGAGAAGAAATCAAGTTGAAAGGACCAAGGAAATATGGGTTCCCCTTTCAAAACATGGTGATTTCGCTCCCCGGACCATGAACCTTCATAGATGATGGTTCGATATACAAAGAGTGTGTATGATGACATTAGCCAAACCTCCTCAAATATTTACCACATCATATTGATGCCCTATCAAGGCCCCACACAAGGTATCATGTTTTTCACGCAGTTTTCCATTTTTCTAGAGTTCAAAAACCAATAAACGACATATATATTGTTGCCTTGGTCCACACATATCATTTTAATGTCTATTAATTTCCTGTAAAATAGATGAAATGTTTTTCAATGACATAACTCTGATTTTTAGAACCCTTTTTACAAAAAAAATCATGCATAGATTGTCTGAAATTGAATTATAACCACAAAAGCCCTAAAAAATGCAAATAAAAGCCTAAATATAGTAAACGCGTCTGAAAATATGTAAATTTTGGACACGGTTCATTGTAGTGGGTATGATAATCGTAGAAAATAAATCAAGTTGAAAGGACCAAGGAAATATGGGTTCCCCTTTCAAAACATGGTGATTTCGCTCCCCGAACCATGAACCTTCATAGGTGATGGTTCGATATATGAAGAGTGTGTATGACGACATTAGCCAAACCTCCTCAAATATTCACCACGTCATATTCAGGCTCTGCCAAGGTACCACGAAAGGTTACCTGTTTTTCAAGCATCTTTTCCATTTTTTTAGAGTTAAAAAACCAATAAACAACACATATATGGTTGCCTTTGTCCACACATATAATTTTAATTTCTATTAATTTCCTGTAAAATAGATGACAAGTTATTCAATGACATAATCTGACTTGTAGAACCTTTTTTTACAAAAAAATCCATGCATATATTGTCCGAAATTTAATTATAAGCACAGAAGGCCTAAAAATGCACATAAAGCCTAAATATAGTAAACGAGCTCGAAAAAATGTAAATTTTGGACACGGTGCATTGTAGTGGGTATGATGGTCGTAGAAAATAAACCAAGTTGAAAGGACCAAGGAAATATGGGTTCCCCTTTCAAAATATGGTGATTTCGCTCCCCAAACCATGAACCTTCATAGGTGAGGGTTCGGTATATGAAGAGTGTGTATGACAACACTAGCCAAACCTCCTCAAATATTTCCACATCATATTGAGGCCCTGCCAAGGCACCACACAAGGTATCATGTTTTTCAAGAATGTTTTCTATTTTTCTAGAGTTAAAAAACCAATAAACGACACATATATGGTTGCCTCTATCCACACATATCATTTTAATTTCAATTAATTTTCTGTTAAATAGATGAAATGTTTTTCAATGACATAATTCTGTTTTTTAGAACCCTTTTTTAAAAAAAAAACATTCATGCATAGATTGTCCGAAATTGAATTATAAGCACCAAAGACCTAAAAATGCACATAAAAGCCTAAATATAGTAAACGACCCGAAAAAATGTAAATTTGGGATACGGTGCATTGTAGTGGGTATGAGGATCGTAGAGAATAAATCAAGTTGAAAGGACCAAGGAAATATGGGTTCCCCTTTCAAAACATGGTGATTTCGCTCCCCGGACCATGAACCTTCATAGGTGATGGTTCGGTATATGAAGAGTGTGTATGACGACATTAGCCAAACCTCCTCAAATATTTACCACATCATATTGATGCCCTGCCAAGGCACCACACAAGGTATCATGTTCTTCACGCATGTTTTCCATTTTTCTAGAGTTAAAAAACCAATAAACGACACATATATTGTTGCCTCTGTCCACACATATCATTTTAATGTCTATTAATTTCCTATAAAATAGATGAAATGTTTTTCAATGACATAACTCTGATTTTGAGAACCCTTTTTACAAAAAAAAAATCATGCATAGATTGTCTGAAATTTAATTATAACCACAAAAGCCCTAAGAAATGCAAATAAAAGCCTAAATATAGTAAACGCGTCTGAAAAAATGTAAATTTTGGACACGGTTCATTGTAGTGGGTATGATGATCGTAGAAAATAAATCAAGTTGAAAGGACCAAGGAAATATGGGTTCCCCTTTCAAAACATGGTGATTTCGCTCCCCGAACCATGAACCTTCATAGGTGATGGTTCGATATATGAAGAGTGTGTATGACGACATTAGCCAAACCTCCTCAAATATTCACCAGATCATATTGAGGCCCTGCCCAGGCACCACGCAAGGTTACCTGTTTTTTCAAGCATCTTTTCCATTTTTCTAGAGTTAAAAAACCAATAAACAACACATATATGGTTGCCTCTGTCCACACATATAATTTTAATTTCTATTAATTTCCTGTAAAATAGATGACATGTTATTCAATGACATAATTCTGACTTTTAAAACCTTTTTTTACAAAAAAAATCCATGCATAGATTGTCCGAAATTTAATTATAAGCACAGAAGGCATAAAAATGCACATAAAGCCTAAATGTAGTAAACGAGCCCGAAAAAATGTAAATTTTGGACACGGTGCATTGTAGTGGGTATGATGGTCATAGAAAATAAACCAAGTTGAATGGACCAAGGAAATATGGGTTCCCCTTTCAAAATATGGTGATTTCGCTCCCCAAACCATGAACCTTCATAGGTGAGGGTTCGGTATATGAAGAGTGTGCATGACGACATTAGCCAAACCTCCTCAAATATTTCCACATCATATTGAGGCCCTGCCAAGGCACCACACAAGCAGTACTGGAATCAGGTACTTTGTCGTCTGCCATAGCGGACGGCAAAGGGTAGCATCACCGACGGCAAAGCCTTTGCCGTCCGGCCGCAGACGGCAAAATTTCCGTCACTAGGAGCTCCGGTAAAGTAGTGCTTTGCCGTCTGCCTTTGCTCAGCGGACGGCAAAGGTTTTTTGCCGTCAGGTAGCGGACGGCAAAGCTGCTGGACGGCGTAAACTTGAGTTAGCCCCGTTAGTGGCTAACGGAGCCTTTGCCGTCTGCTGCTGCTTCATTTGCCGTCCGCAAACTTTGCCGACGGCCACCGTCGGCATAGCTCATAGCTCCTTTGCCGTCCGCCACCCCCTCTCATTTGCCGTCCGCAAACTTTGCCGACGGCCACCGTCGGCATATCTCTCTCATTTGCCGTCCGCAAGCTTTGCCGACGGCCACCGTCGGCATATCTCCTTTGCCGTCTGCCACCCTAAAGCCCCTCCTTTGTCGTCCGCCCCCGGATGGCAAACGTACCAAATGGCATCAGGCCTGCCACTCCCAGGGTGCACAGGTGAGTGCCACATGTCACCTGTGCCAGACGGCAAAGAAGCTATGCCGACGGTGGCCGTCGGCAAAGAAGCTATGCCGACGGTGGCCATCGGCAAAGAAGCAATATTGCCCTAGTTTTTTCTGTTTTTTCTTATATCCAACAATTTTCACAGGCAAAATATGCTATATATGTATATATTTCACAATAACCCTACTGATGATCATCCAACAACAAGCACAAGCACAAGTATCCAACAAACATACCAAAACAAATGTCACATTGTTCACCATATTACAATAGTAACAAGTTTCACATATGTAGCAAGTTTAACATTGTTCATCGATACAAAATCACAAGCACTCCATCAATGCAAGCTTCCGTGAAGTGACTCTAATCTGCAAAATGGGAAATACGAAAGTTAGATGAAGAAGACTAGAATAAGAAGAAGAAGATGAAGAAGCGGTTTTCTTCTCTCTATCTTTCTGCTCTTGTTTTCTTCTTCTTATTGCTTATTTGTGTCATTCGGGCAAAATGGGAAGAAGGATAGTTCTTTCGAGGTTTGCCTCATGGTGTGTATGGTGCGCACTCACTCACACTTATATGGTGGTGTATGTTGGTGGACAGTACCTAACACTAATATTTCGACAGTTGGTGATGGTCGTTTTCCCTAACACTAATATTTCGGAAGGAGCTAAGTTTGTCTAAGTGCTAAGTTTGTCTTTCTTTGAGAAAACGAGCTAAATTTGGGGCTTACCGTCCTCCTCATCATGGAGAAGAGGCACCATGGTTGCTCGGACCGGTTTCACCTGGAGAAAGCTGCCCTGGAGAAGGGTCGTGCGATGCGACTCCGGAGTTAAGTTGTACCAAAGATGATTTGCAATGTCTCGTTAGCATGATGACACTGAAAAGATCATTGCATTGAAATGAAACTCACCGTTGCAGCTGTGGTAATGACTGGCATCGACAGAGCGGCCTGGCCGGTCATCTCGCACATAGTCTGCACATTTGGTTTTCACAAGTCAACGATATTCATTATTAATGAAACGAACATTAAATGCAAGATTTGACAAATATGAAGAAGAATCTTACCACGAAGAGCTCGTAGATGGCCCGGTAAGATGCATCGGACCGTGCCCTCTCCTCCTCCAACAACCTTGCCGTCCTCTCCTCCATCTCCTTCTCCTTCGCCGCCATAAGCGCCTGTGTTGCCTCTCTCTTTCTGAATAGCAGCCTGCAACACAACTCCTCGTTAGCATTGTAATCATCTTTGTTCACAGACACAACGTAATGAGGAAAGATATCTGAGTCCGTATAACTAACCTCGATGGCGAGCTTGACTGGCCGTGGACGAGGCCTTATCTCAGGACAGGAGGTCGTTTGGCGCGCCTTGATCTCCCGGAGGTTGCTAGGACAACGTATAAGGCCATCTCCAATGGCAATCGAGCCATGGGGACTCCCGCCGCCAGCTATCATCACCAGCTCTGGATCAATAGGCTCCTGGCTCGGGTTAAAGTCCTCCCCTTTCCTCGCCTTCCCCTCATCTCTGTACCTCACGAGCTTGTTGTGGGAGGAGATGTTGCTGAACTTCAAGGGATCATCGAGGTCAGACTCAGAGAATGCCTTGACCTTCTTGTACGAGGCAGTATGGGCCATTGCATAGAGGTTGTACATCTGTGGCACCTCCGTTTTATTGTGATGCGCCTAAAAGAGAGAGAGAGGAACAAAGTATTAGTAAAGGGCTCAAGCTAGAATCAAGAATGAATTGCATGAATCATGAAGCTAACCACATACCCAGTTTAGACCAAACTGATTTAAGTTGGCGCTCCCTTGATGGTGTGGCACACCAACCATTTTGTTACGCCGGTCCTTGGCATTGTTGTGGACGGATAGCCATTGTTCTGAGCACCACTCATCCACCAACGCCTCCCAACAATCCATCTTATCCGCACACCATCTCGGGGGCACCTAAGTTAATAAAGAGATATTTGAGCGCTACGCGTAGGAATCAAATGAAGGAAACTAAGTACAAGGCCTTAAGAATACGTAATTACCTTCATGTAATGCTCCTTCTCCATCTTCTTTTCGTGGCACGTTGACTTCTCCTTCCTAATACGCCGCAAGGCGTAGTAGTCTCGAACAGCCTGCACCCGAGCCTCGTGCCGAAAGTTTTGCAGTAGGCGCTTGCATTGCTGATCGATAACCTTTGCCGCGGCCTCCTCGTATCCCTCCTGACACCTGTAGAAGGTCTGCAATCAAACGACACAACACTTATTAGTACAATAACTAGCTATTGTTGATTTTTAGTTGTGTAAAGGAGAAATTACCCAAAAATGCCTGATCACCATCTCCGCCCTCGTGTGGCACAAAACACCGTCGATCCTCTCCTCGGCATATATATTCATCAGTTAATCAAGTTTGTCAGTTTTATTACGTCCATGCAACCTACACGCTAATAGGTAAAGATAGGTCCTAATCCCACCCCAGTATGTGTAGATTGGGTTCGTTTTCCCATGCTCTGCTCCGGATCCGACACAGAATTTTGGCAGCACCTCCCCGCTGTTCTCCTGATACACGTCTCGGCAATAAGTAGAGAGGATGTGTACCCGGAGAACAACAGGGAGGCACTGACGAAATTCCGCATCGGATCTGGAGCAGAGCATATGGGAAAACGAACCCAATCTACACATACTCGGGCTGTCCATGTATAACGTTGGACAATTCGAAAGGATGGCAGTTATAAATATGCAAAGACATCCATATTTATAGATGCCGCCCTTTCGAACGGGAGACGCATACTGGTCACGCATACTGATGATTGAAGACACCTATAGCTAGCAAGTTTCATCGGCACGAAGACCGGAACAGAGAAAATTAAGGGGGGGAGGAGATGTCATTTGTGCTCACCCACGAACTCAGGGGAGCTCGTCAAACACACGGGGAGGTCGTCGTACAGCAGACCCTCGCAGCGACGAAACAAACTGCACATTGAAATCCACCCGATCAACACAAATATTATGTTTTTCATAACAAAATTCGAAAATATATGACCTAACTCATAATTTACAAAACTAAGACCCCGTCGGCATCTGGAAGGCCGGAGGGGCGTCGCCTGGGGTGTCATGCCGGGGTGTCGTGCCGGGGGTGTCATGCAGGGGGCTCACCGGTAGGGCGTCGCCGGGGTGTCGTGTCGGGGTGTCGGGGTGTCGGGTTGTTGGGCCGGGGTGTCGGGATGTCGTGTCAGGGCGTCGTGTCGGGGTGTCGTGTCGGGGGTGTCGGGGTGACGTGTCGGGATGTCGTGTCGGGGTGTCGTGTTGGGGTGTCATTTTGTTCTTCTTCCTCTTCTTCTTTTTTCCTCTTCTTCCTTCTCTTCTTCTTCCTTTTTCTTCCTTTTCTTCTTCTACTTCTTCTTCTTATTTTTTCTTCTCTTCTTCTTCTTCTTCTTCTTCTTCTTCTCCTCCTCCTCCTCTTCTTCTTCTTCTTCTTCCTCTTCTTCCTTTTTTCCTTTATCCTCTTCTTTTCTACTTATTCTTCTTTTATTCTTTTTCCCACTTACCTAATTAACCTAAACTAACAATAACCTCATTAATATTCTAACCTAATTAACACTAACAGTAACCAAAACTAACAGTAACCTAAACTAATTAATAGATGCAATGAAATTAATAAAAAAAAGAAGATGAACTCACCGGAGGAGGGCCGGCACGGGGAGGGCCGGCGAGAGGAGGGCCGGCACGGGGAGGAGGGTCGGCGCGGGGAGGATGCCGCGGTGGTGGATCCTGGCCGCAGGGGGGTGCTCACCGTGGGGATGGGGTGCTCGACGCTGTGGGCTAGCCGCTGGGAGGGGGGCGGTGGTGGCGGAGGTCCACGAGGTGGTGGAGGAGGGCCGCGGTGGTGGGGGCTCGCCGCGGTGGTGGAGGCTCGCCGCGGTGGTGGTGGAGGGCCGCGGGAAGGGGGGCTCGCCGCGGTGGTGGATCAGGGCCACGGGGAGGGGCGGTGGTGGAGGAGGGCCGCGGGGAGGGGGCGATGGTGGAGGGGGGCCACGGGGAGGGAGGGCTCGCCGTGGGGAGGGCTGGCTCCGGCGCCGCCGCGGTGGTTTGCGGCGAGAGAGAGTGAGAGATGGGGAGGAAGGAGAGAGAGAGTGAGGGATGGGGAGAAGGGGAGAGAGAGGGGGTGGGGTGGCGGCCGGGGCAGGCCGTTAGCCGTTAGGTCGCCGTCCTCTTTGCCGTCTGGAAGTGGATGGCAAAGAGGCGGAAGGCTGACGGCAAAGAGCCGTGGACGGCATCCATGCCATCCAGTTGACCCGCGGTCTAGTGGGGGCCCCCTCGTGCTCTTTGCCGTCTGCTTTTGGTTGCTTTGCCATCGGCCAGCCGACGGCAAAGAGTTCCTTTGCCATCAGCTCATACTTTGCCATCCGTTTTCTGCAAGCTGACGGCAAAGACTATCTTTGCCATCAGCCAGCAGACGGCAAAGATGCAGCAGACGGCAAATACCTGGATTCTAGTAGTGAAGGTATCATGTTTTTCAAGCATGTTTTCCATTTTTCTAGAGTTAAAAAACCAATAAATGACACATATATGGTTGCCTCCATCCACACATATCATTTTAATTTCTATTAATTTTCTGTTAAATAGATGAAAAGTTTTTCAATGACATAATTCTGATTTTTAGAACCCTTTTTTACAAAAAAAACATTCATGCATAGATTATCCGAAATTGAATAATAAGCACCAAAGACCTTAAAATGCACATAAAAGCCTAAATATAGTAAACGACCCAAAAAAATGTAAATTTTGGATACGGTGCTTTGTAGTGGGTATGAGGATCGTAGAAAATAACTCAAGTTGAAAGGATCAAGGAAATATGGGTTCCCCTTTCAAAACATGGTGATTTCGCTCCCGGACCCTGAACCTTCATAGGTGATGGTTCGATATACGAAGAGTGTGTATGACGACATTAGCCAAACCTCCTCAAATATTTACCACATCATATTGATGCCCTGCCAAGGCACCACACAAGGTATCATGTTTTTCACGCATGTTTTCCATTTTTCTAGAGTTCAAAAACCAATAAACGACACATATATGGTTGCCTCTGTCCACACATATCATTTTAATTTCTATTAATTTCCTGTAAAATAGATGAAATCTTATTCAATGACATAATCCAGATTCTTACAACCCTTTTGTGCAAAAAAAACATACATAGATTGTCCAAAATTGAATTATAAGCATAGAAGGCCTAAAAAATACACATAAAAGCCTAAATATAGTAAACGAGCCCGAAAAAATGTGAATTTTGGACACGGTACATTGTAGTGGGTATGAGGATCGTAGAAAATAAATCAAGTTGAAAGGACCAAGGAAATATGGGTTCCCCTTTCAAAACATGGGGATTTCGCTCCTCGAACCATGAACCTTCATAGGTGATCATTTGATATATGAAGAGTGTGTATGACGACATTAGCCAAACCTCCTCGAATATTTACCTCATCATATTGAGACCCTGCCAAGGCACCACACAAGGTATCATATTTTTTAGGCATGTTTTCCATTTTTCTAGAGTTAAAAAACCAATAAACGACACATATATGGTTGTCTCTGCCCACACATATCATTTATAATTCTTTTAATTTCCTGTAAACTACATGAAAAGATATTCAGTTACGCAATTATGATTTTTGGTACACTTTTTGAACACCTTTTCATGTACAAAATGTTCAAACTTGAATTATAAGCAGTAAATGCCTAGAAAGTGCACATAAAATCCTAAATATAGTAAAGAAGCTCGAAAAAATGTCAAATTTGAACACGGTGCATTCTAGTGGGTATGTTGATCGTAGAAAAAAATGATGGAGAAACGACCAAGGAATTAGGGTTTCCCTTGAAATTTGTGATGTGTTTGGGCAGACGGTTTCTTTGTGAAGGCTGTGTGCCTTCTGGAACCGTGTGCGTTCACCCTATTTTGCGCTGTGTTCTGATTGGCCAGAACCCCAGCCACAAGGATCACGCATGCGCATCGTACGATGCACCATGATCGAACGGCAATCCACACCCCTCCCATCACACACGTGGTCGAACAAAAACTTGCTATCAAATATGTACCGTAGTACAATATATCATAATGACATTAATCACACACGGTTCCTGTTGACACCAGCAATCCACACCTCTCCCATCACACCCGGAGGTTTGATTAGATGGGACGCGTGCGAGTAGTCCGCCGTGCAGGCTCTGAGTGACGCGTGCGAGGAGTCCGCCACGCAGGCGCAACTAGCTCACCGGGAATCGAGCCCTTTGACCTCCACCCACAACCCGCCTCACACCCAAGTTCTTCATTCATAATGCTCCATGTTCTCATCTGTTCTTATCTATAAGGGCCGCCGCGGAGGATCACCTCCTTTTCCGATGGAGGACGAGGTGGCCAACAAGCGGGGGCGGGTCGAGGCTGAACCACAAGAGCCTCCGGCGAGCGTGGACTTCATCAACAGCATCCCCGATGAGATGTTGGTAACCATCATGTCCCTCCTCTCCATCAAATCTGCCGTGCAGACCACCATCCTCTCCAGGTGGTGGCGCCCCCGATGGCACTCCACCCCCTTGACCTCCTCGACGACGACGAGCTCTGCAGCGGGGATCACAAACGCTTGGACTCATTGTCCCACATCCTCGCCACGCACATTGCGCCAGTGAGACGCCTTGCCATCGGCAAGTTCCGTTCCAACAGCAAGGCCGAACCCAAGTTTCACGAGTAGTTCTTATCCCCCGCCCTAGATCAACTCGAGGAGCGCAGCTTTGAAGCTGGATATGGGCGCTCGCTGCCTTTGTTTGCGCTTCGCCTCACACCCAAGCTGCTCCATGCTATGTTCAGGGAGTGTTTTTTCCCCCGGATTAATGCCGTGCACGCTCTTCATCTATCTAAAATGAAGCACATCGAGCTCATTGGCGTTAGCATCTTGAAGGAGGATTTGGAGCGTCTGTTGGCGGCTGTACAGTGCTCGAGTACCTTCGTCTTCAGGTGATGTTTGGGTTCAGTAGCCTCTACATCGCTATGACGAATCTCTGTACGATTTATGTGCATGGCTGGTGCCGCAACATGCTGTCAGTTGGGGTGTTTCATGATATGGTCATTGAGAATGCGCCTTTCCTTGAGAGATTGTTTGTACTTGATAGAGAAGGTCGAACAAAAATCTAGGTCATTGACGCACCGAAATTGATAGTGTCGAGCTATTCGTGTACTGAATTCTCCGAACTTGTTACAACTGGATCCATACCCATTCAGGTACAACAATCTTCTTCTCATTCTTATTATTATGCATCACATTTTATCTAGTTTTTGTTGATCTATGTTCGGATGTTATCTAGAAAATGATTCCCATAGGCCTCACATTGTCTCTGCGCATAGTGAAGATCTTGGCACTACAATCTATCGGCCCCGACCTGGATGAAGTTGTTAAGTTCCTTAGATGCTTTCTGTGCATGGAGAGGCTATACATCGAGGTGATGTTCCTTTCCTGTTAACTGTTAACCACAATGGAGTTCAATTTGTTGGTACTTTTACCCATGATTACAATGACAGATGTACTATACATTTTTTTAGTCACTCTATTAGTGTATTTTATGAATCCTGCAAATCAAAGAGTCCCATAGTGTTCAAAACTACATCTAGGCACTGATATGGTGTCTTGGTTTGCAGATAGAAGCATGACTTGGAGGGGAAAAAGTGACGCAATATAACAATCCCATCGAATGCCTTGAAGTCCATCTCACAGAAATTACTTTGAATGAGTAACGAGGCACCAATCCAGAGATTCAATTCGCTAGTTTCTTTGTTCAAAAAGCAAGGGTGATCAAGGTAATGCGGTTTGCACTATATTTAGTGCGCCACAATGGATGGTTTACTGATCAGCAAAGGCATCTACAGCGGAATGGAAAAGGCTTTGCAGAAGCTGATTTTCATTTTGGAAGTCCATATGACAGATTATTCAGAAGCGATTCTATCGAGCCGATATATGACTTCTCGGTGGCTGATCCCTTCACAGAAATATTTCATCCCATGGATTCTGAAGATTGGATTTGATTTCTAATATCAGCTGTACCTTGTAATCTTTGAATTTGGGCCTTGTAATGCTGGAATTTGAACCTTGTAATATTGCTGGCATTTGAGATAAAATATTTGAAATTGCATTCTGTTCTTTTTTGGTTATGCAATCATGTTCTTATAAGTACATATGTTTCTTGTTACTGTAGGCACAGAATAGATGTTGTGCAAACAGAGCAAATCATAGTACACACGAACTAAACTACGAAACCCGTCGGCGATGATTTCATCAATCACTGACAATTGTATACCAGCAAGCATTTTCCCACAACACACACAGGTTATTAGCACCAATCGTCTGTGTTATTTCTGATGTTCGCACATGATTCTGATCACTCACCTGATTGTTGTATATCGCACACATCTTGTTGTGCCGGATCGTTTGTGCTCTGCTGTATCATCGCACACAGTTGATGGTAGTGAACTATCTGCCCTATATCGCACACATCTGGATCTCTATAACCGTTTGTGTTATTTTAGCTAATCACAAACAGTTCATATGGAAGAACGGTATGCCAGAAATCGCACACATAAGTATTTTTTGAATCGTATTTGATGGGTCCGCTGTCGGCGTTCTGGGATCGGGGAACCCAGACCTGCCTGCCTGCGGCCCGACGCGTGGCCCACATTGACGGCCCAGTACGGCCTGGCAGCAAGCCCCCCAAGACAAGACCCTCGCGAGAACCCCAGCCTCGCGAGGGGAACAACACCGAGACCTCCAGGGGAGCGGCATCACCAGGCTGCCTCCCGAGGAGCGGAGATTCCTAGGCAGTGCCCGGCCTCATGAGGCTGGGATGACGTGAGCCATGACGACCAAGGCCAGGCGGGCGCCAGCAGGCGCAGAGGGGATAGTTTCTTCTTCGGTGCTTAGGAGGCAAGGACGGACGCGGGTTCCCAAGGAATCCCCCAAAGGTTTCCATTCTAGTGCAACAAGACCAAGACCACGGGCTCGACAGGACGGATGTCATCACCGAGCCCACCTCTGCATCATGACCAGAAGATTTGCAGGCGAAGACCACCTTTAGTCAGGATAAGATGTACTTCCTGTCCCCCTTCAAAACCGGCCATTGTGGGATCCCTTCCCGCCTATGCAATGAAGGAAGAGGACCAAGGCCACTATAAATAGGGACTAGCCACCACCGTAGAAGGGGAGACCGATCGATCCTCACCCAAGAGCCCATGCGAGGTCACTCGACCACTGTACTAGTTCATCCCCAAACCTCCTCGTGAGGCCAATCCACCAAAAGTAGGAGTAGGGTTTCACACCACAAGGTGGCCCGAACCTGGGTAAATCTCTGTGTCCATCTTCTTGTTCGCTCACACGTATTCGACGAGGCTTGGCTGCAGGGCGGCGAGCTTGAGGCTTGAGCTGGTTGAGATCTTCGCACACGCCACAGAGTTCGAACCTTCTTGGGTTTGCGGAGCCCTGAATTCCGATATTTGGCGCACCAGGTAGGGGCATGTCGGAATCCTCCCTCCAGTTTCGCTTCGTCGCTGCCATGGGCAAGGCTCGCCGGGCTCGCGCTGAGCGCCGGGCTGCTCGCATCGCCCAGACAGCACCCGTGGGCCGCGGCGTTCCGCGCCACTCCGCCCCTCCTGCAGCTAACGCTTGACCCGGCTGCTCACGGGCAGCAGGACTCGTTGCCGCTGCCCACTGCGCGGCGCGATGGCCACGCCGCTACCCCATCCCTCGCCCTCGCCATGGCGTCATCCTCCCGCGCTCGCCACAGGCCGGCGAATGCGCGGACTGCGCTGCTCGTGGCGCGCAAGCTGCTGCGTTACCGCCCCGCCAACGATCGCTACGGCGACTGGATGGGTCGCATCGCCGAGCCCGTCAACACCGCCAGCGAGGCCCTGGTGCTCTCCACCTGGGTGGGCTCGGGGGCTTCCGCCTGGAGTGACGAGGGAGGCGCTCGGGCACCGCTTGGAGGCGTGCTTGGATGCGCTCCCTCACAAGCAAGGAACACGGCGCGAGGCGCCAGACTCACGGGGGTTCATCACCAGCACAATCGAGGAGCTTCGGGAGGCGCAGGCCATGCGTGGCGACCGTCGCTCTGCACCACCCAATGCGGCTGCCATCCGCGCTGCAAGGAGTAGCGGCGCTACCATGGCGGAGGCGTCTGCCTCCAGGCCCTCGAGAGTAGGAGACCTCGTCCCGAAGCGGGTCCTCCCCATGGGAGGACCCGTTCGGAGCCTGACGCGCCCCAGGCCCACCGTTGTGCGCCTGGGGACAAGGGATGGGGTCCGCGCCGCGGAGGCATGGAGCACCCTACACCTCCCCGGGCTCTACCCGTGACACTCTCACGTAATAATGAGTGGGTTGTATACGCCCGGAGCCCCCTGAGGAGTGCCGTACGATGCCGCGGAGGGGCTCCCGCTCACGCCCAAGTGGAAGCTCCATGCTCCGCGCTGGCGGACGACACGGTCTTACAACCACTATGTCCACGCCTAGTGGAAGCCCCATGCTCCGTGCTGGGGGGAAGACTAGCTTAGGTGCCGGACGCGGTTGTTCTTTGCTCTCTTATGTAACCAAATTTGCCATTTTTTTGGCATAAAGTTTGAAGTTTTCGTGTCTCTATTCGAAAAGAGGGGTGGGAATTTATCTCCTTGCAGCGTTTCTCGTCTTGAGTCTCGTTTCTATTTGCCAGCCCTCTCTCTCTCCCGCGCGCGCCCCGCGCACGCCCCTATGAGCGGGGGCTGGACACGGTGTGCACGTTGAGCCAGCCCCAGCGGCATTGAGTGCCTCCCCCGAGGGCTCAGGTCACAATAGTCGCGGGCCTGCCCATGCGCACACCTCGCCAAGGCTTTGGCGTCCGAGTCCTCGCGCGACGCTATCAAGCGAGCCAATTGGCACACGTGGCCCGAGGCCTCCGTCGAAACATCCGCCTCCCGACCTTGGCCTGGCACAGCGACTCGGTATAATGGTAATGACCCACCCCTCCTCCGGGGTTGCGGGCACATGACGAGCAAAGGAAAGGCGACGCAAGGGAGTACAACATTACTTGATACATCATAAAGGAGTTTCTTCCAAAATACTTTCACATCCCCGCGGGGTCATATTCAAAATCTTGATAGGTAAAAAAGGGAAAAGACGACCTAGGGAGATGTGCTGTCGCCGTCGCTGCTGTCACTACCACCGCCGTCAGACCTGTGACCCTCGACCAAAGGCTAGCCCTCGCCCTCAGCGGGGGAAGACTCCATGAGCAGGTCGTCCACGTGATCCTCCACCCAGTCCTCGAGGGTACCTTGAATCACCTCGGGCACGGGGGCTATCACGGCTTCGAAGTCGAAGTTGGGGTCGAAGCGACGAAGGTGGCTGAAGACACGCGAAGATGCCCGCGCGAGGAGGTCACGGCGCTTCACTTCCACAAGTTGGCGGACCTTCTCTGCACCCATTTCAAGGCGCTCCACAGTCCTGGTGAATAAGCCAAGGTAGTCGGCGTCATCAGGAACGAGCGGACTGGAGACACTCTCATTGCAGATACTGCTCAGGGCTTGGTGGGCCCTCCTCTCAATGGCCTGGAACATCTGGGAGCACGTGCGCTGCAGCCCCTGGGCGCAGTCCGCCTCGTCCGAGGACTTCTCCATGAGGGAAGTGACATCCTTCACTTGCTTGTAGAGGAAAGACAGCTCGGCCTCGGCGGCGGCCTGGGCGTCCATCGCAGCTTTTTCATGTTGCTCCGCCGCGGCTAACTTCTTCCTGAGGCCGTCAGCCTCACCTTTCAGGTCGTCGCGCCGCTTGCAGAAATGGGACTCCTGAAGCTTCATCATCTCACGGTAGTCCTTGGCGAGGGACCGCCGAACCTCCGCCACCCTCTCATCGACCTCTCCCTGGATCATCGCCTCCCAGGAGGCGAGGGAGTCTTCAGCGGTAGCCACTTGGCATTCCATCACCTCCAGCTGCTCGCGCTCAAGGATTTGTTCCAGTGCTTCCAGCGTCAGTGTGTCTTCAAGTGTGCGGAGCCTTGCTTCGCCCGTAGACGGCCCGCCCGCCGAGGCGGCGAGCGCGGCCTTACGCGCCTGGACTTGTCGCTCGAGGGCGGCATTGGAAGCTTGAAGCTCTTTTCCGCGCTTCTCTACAGCCTCACATCGGCAGTCCGCGGCCCGGGCCTCCTCAAGGGCACGATCGCGGGCCTCCCTCGCCACGACGAGGGATTCTTCGGCTTTCGTGCGAGCATGCTCGCGTTGCAGACGACCGAGGTTGATGGTGACCTTGAGCCAGCGCCATTCGCGCGCCAGGCGCAAGTGTTCTGCCTCAAGGCATGCGTCGACGTTGTTAAGCTCGGCCCCGAGGCGGCCTAGCGCACTCACCGCGCCTTGAAGGAGGCCGTGTCGGGCGGCGCTACGACCGGAAGCGAGCTCCAGCGCTCGACTGGGGTTTCCTCCGCCCCCCGATCGGCAGGGAAGGCACGTGAAGGACCACCGTCTCCAGCGGGGATCCGGGGGCCGAGGGTCCATTGTCCGGCCCTCCAGCAGGGGGCTGGGCCTCATGGGAACTCGCCCCCCCACCCCCCGCTCGAAGAAGGCGCTGACGCCCCAGGCGTCCAGTTGACAGGAAGAATCGTCAGGGGAGGCCTCGGCCCTGCCCCCGCAAGCCGGAGGCCACGCCTGAAGAGGAACACCGGAAACTCGGGGCCGAGGCCCCCCAGGGACGGCTTGGGCCCTACGGGTACCTCCTCGCACACAGTCACGTGGCTCGCGTGGCACGAGGCTGCCACAGGACCAGTGCCTTCGGGAGGTGGTGGCGGAAGTGGGCTTTCTCCTTCGTCAAGAGGGTACCTGAGGAGCAAAAATTCAGAGGTGCGCATCATGCGGAAACCAAGGGAGGTCGGGCGCTTACTCATCCGTGGCGATCCACTTCCTCTTCCTCAGGGCCCCCAGGGCCGGGCTGATGCGGCCCCCGGGTTGCATCCTCTTCCGGCATGTGCGGGGGTCGGGGGACGGCTCGCTGGCGTCAGGCACACGGCACCCCGCGGCAGGGGCGACGGTCAAGCCTCCTGGTGAGGCGTCACCTTCACTGCTTGGAGGGGCGAAGGCGGATGCTTGGGAGACGCGCGGCTCAGAGCGCTCCTCCGTAGTTGCGCGAGGGGCACTGACCTCAGGGCCCCCAGGGCTCGGGGCCAGCAAGAGGGGGTTGTCGCGAGGTCCCACGTGGTCCTCGGGAAGCAGCCCCCACTCGTCGAAGCGTGGCATCTTCTGGGCCAAGGCTCCCCCGTTCAGATAATTGTACAGGGGGAGCCCTTCTGGAGGAAGTACGGCGGGCTCTCCGCCGGTCAAGAGGCGGAGCACCTCACGCAGCACATTGGAAGAAAGGGAGGGCACCTGGAGTCTCATGGCGTCGTCGGGGCCGGTAAAGGCCCACATGGGGCGAGAATGGCGCTGGAGGGGAGCAATTCACCGACGGATGAACTCCCTCGCCACCATTGCCATCGTCACACCCGCCTTCTTCAGGTCGGCCAACCTGGTCGTAACCCGCATGAGCCGCGGGTCAACAAGCTTCGCGTGTTCCCAACAGGGACTCGGCTCTGCGGGGAACGCCGGAGTTTGGAGCAGGGGGCTGTATGCGGCGTCTTCGGCATACACCCATTGCCCCCGGAAGCCCTCCCCGTTCGGATGAAGATCGGTATCAAGGGCAGCACCTGCCGTCGCGTCCGCCGCTCGGCGCGACACGCACCCCGAGCACTGCCCGCTGGCGACCATTCGGAGGGAGAAGAAGTGGCAAAGCAGGCCCACGGATGGGGAGATGCCCATGAAGGCCTGGCACAAGAACGAGAAGGTGGAGAGGAGGACGATGGACCCAGGGTCGAGATGCAATGCGTGGACTTGGTAGTGCGCGAGCACGGCATATAAGAAGTCTGAAAACGGTGGCAGCAAGCCGAAGAAGAGGGCGTGGAGATGAAGGGGGATATTGGTGGCCTCTAGATCAACTGAAAGCCGAGAGGCAGGCCAGATCATCGTCGCCCTCCACTCATTGGTATTGGCGGCGATTGCCAGCTGGACCTTGTCCAGCCCTTCGAGATTAAGCACGGAGGACCGGCCCTGCGCGGGCTCTGGTCCCGGCCGGGGCTCCGACGTCATCGAGGTCCTGCCCTTTTTCTTCTTGGGAGCCATGGCGGAGAGGCAGATTGGAGCAACTGCGAGATCCGGCGAGGAGGGCGCGAGATTGCGAAGGAAGGAGGAGAAGAAGGAAGGCGCGAGGTGGGACAATGATGGCCCTGCTATGTGCGTCGGGTTTTTGTCAGCAAGGGCGGTTGCCGAGGCGACATGGGGAAGTGGAGGCGTCTGCGTACGGTCATGCGCCACGCGTCGATCCTGGCCCGCAGGCGATTGTGGCCCGCAACACTTCGGCCTTTCTTCCTTGGCTTCGCCCCGAAGCCAACCCAAGCGCGCCATGGGCCCGGGAGCTACTGTCGGCGTTCTGGGATCGGGGGTACCCAGGCCTACCTGTCTGCGGCCCGGAGCGCGGCCCACATTGACGGCCCATTACGGCTTGGCAGCAAGCCCCCCAAGACAAGACCCTCGCGAGAACCCCAGCCTCGTGAGGGGAACAACTCCAAGACCTCCAGGGGAACGGCCTCCCCAGGATGCCTCCCGAGGAGCGGAGATTCCTAGGCTGTACCCAGCCTCATGAGGCTGGGATGACGTGAGCCATGACGACCAAGGCCAGGCGGGCGCCAGCAGGCACAGAGGGGACAGTTTCCTGTTCGGTGCTAAGGAGGCAAGGACGGACGCGGGTTCCCAAGGAATCCCCCAAAGGTTTCCATTCTAGTGCAACAAGACCAAGACCACGGGCTCGACAGGACGGATGTCATCACCGAGCCCACCTCTGCGTCACGGCCAGAAGCTTTGTAGGCGAAGACCACCTTTAGTCAGGATAAGATGTACTTCCTGTCCCCCTTCAAAACCGGCCGTTGTGGGATCCCTTCCCGCCTGTGCGATGAGGGAAGAGGACCAAGGCCACTATAAATAGGGACTAGCCACCACCGTAGAAGGGGAGATCGATCGTTCCTCACCCAAGAGCCCTCGCGAGGTCACTCGACCACTGTACTAGTTCATCCCCAAACCTCCTCGTGAGGCCAATCCACCAAAAGCAGGAGTAGGGTTTTACACCGAAAGGTGGCCCGAACCTGGGTAAATCTCTGTGTCCATCTTCTTGTTCGCTCACACATATTCGACGAGGATTGGCTGCGGGTGGGCGAGCTTGAGGCTTGAGCTTTTTGAGATCTTCGCACATTGTCGGATTTCGGGCTCCGCAAAACCCTAAGGAGTTCGAACCCAGGGGCGTGTGCGAAGATTCCCCAACAGCTTCGCCCCCTCCAAGCTCACAACACAATACCCCCGCTCGATGGTGAGGGAGATGATGCCACACAAGAGTTTACCCAGGTTCGGGCCGCTGCGAAGCGTAAAACCCTACTCCTACCTTTGGTGGATTGCCTCCCGAGGAGGTTTGTGGATGAACTAGTACAAAGGTGTGTTGCCTTGCGGGTGTGTTTGCGGGGTGATTCCTTCGTCCCTCTACTGGGCAGCCTTGCCTCTATTTATAGCGGCCCGGGTCCTCTTCCCTTATCGTAATGGCGGGAAGGGATCCCACAACGGCCAAATTCGAAAGGGGACAGGAGGTACACCCTATCCTGACGAAAGCTGGTCTTCGCCTGCAAAGTGGTCGATGGTGATGCAGTAGTGGGCTTGGCGATGACGTTTGTCCTGCGGGGCTTGGGGTCTTGGTCTTGGTGCACCGAAGTGGAAACCTTTGGGGGCGCTTTGGGAACTCGCGTGCGCCCCTACCTCCTTTGCACCAAAGGGGAAACTATCCCCTCTGGCGCACTGGTGCCCGCCTGGCCTGGCTGGCGTCACCCCTGGCCTCCTGAGGTCTTGTGTTGCACAGGAGTCTTCGCCACTCGGGAGGAGGCCTGAGGAGGCCTACCTCCCCGCGGGTTTGGGCGCTGTTTCCCTCGTGAGCTGGGGGCCTCGCGAGGGTCTTGTATGGAGCGAGGCCACGCCGGGCCGTACTTGTCCATTGAGGTGGGCCACGCCTTGGGCCGCAGGCAGGCAAGTCTGGGTACCCTGGTATCCAGAACGCCGAAAGTAGCCCCCGAGCCCGAGGCGCGCTCGAGCTAGCTTCGAGGCGAAGCCACGGAGGGTGGGCCGGAGCGCCGTGGGCCCCAATCGCCTGCGGCTCCGACACGACGCGTGGCGCACCACAAGGCGTAGGCGTCTCGGCTCCTCGAAGAGTCGGGAACCGTCTTGAGCCGAGTTGACGGCCGGTCTGCGCGCCTCCTTGGCCATCATTACCCTCCTTTGAATGCTGTTGACCCCCTGTGTCCTCCCCCGCCTCGGGCCACACGAATGTGACCCAACGGGGCAGGGGAAGCGATGTGAAGCAGGATGGCATGCCGGTCGAGTCTGGCATGCGCTGCTCGAGGTGCCCGGTGACTCCACTTCCCCCGATGCCCCGCGTGCAGGGGTTGCACCTATAAACCCGCCCCGCTCGGGGGGCCTTGCCATCTCGTCGCGCCCTCTCGCTTTTATTCCTTCCAAGTTATCCTCCCCGTCTTCCTCCTTTCCTTTCCTCTCCCATGGCGTCCGGTGGAAGCACGGCAGGTGCGGGGAGGCGCTCGGAGCCCCCGGCTCCACCGGCGGCCTCCGGAGGCAGCGGTGGGGGGCCTTCCAGGCCGGCGAAGATCCGCTGGCGCTGGTCCATCGTCGATGAGTAAGTTCCTTGTCTCCCACGTCTTTCTCCCATAATCGCAACAGTTTGTTCCGGTCTTGATCGTTCCTTCCTCCCAGGGCGCCCGCGCCCAAGAGGCGTCGGCTCGAGGAACTCCAGGAGGAGGCGGACGAGCTGAGGGTCCAACTCGCGGGCGCCGAGGCCGCCCTCCAGGACGCTCTCAGGGGTGAGGCGGAGGCTCGCGCGGAGCTAGTGTCGCTCCAGACCCAGGTCCAAGGGGGCATGGACGCCGTGTAGGCCACCTAGGACGAGGCGGCCCATGCAAAGCTGCTGGAGGCGCAGCGCGCCAGGCAGTACCGGGACATCGCCCTCCGCGCAGTCGGCACGGTGAGCCAGTTCGTTGGGGAGGCCCCCTCGCTGCCGTGTGCGCACGGCGACGGGGGCTACCTCAACTTCTTCGACAAGGTGGTGGAGGCGCTGGAAACTGGTGTCTCCCGGGTCGACGAGGACAATGCGTCCAGCGCGCGCGACCTCCTGGATTTCGCGCTGATCCGGGTCTTCTCCAATCTTCGCCGCCTCGTCCCAGAGCTCGACCTCCTCCGCGTCATGGAGCTGGTGCTGGAGGAGCTCCAGAGGCCCCTCAGGGACGAGACGCGCCCCCACGTGGAGTCCCTGGTGGAACGGTTCGTCCAGGAGCCCCTCTCCGACGAGGGCGACGACTCTGGCGCTGCGGCGGGCGACGGCCCGGACGGCGACAATGACTCCTCCGCCTAGTCCTCCCCCGTTTTCTTTTCCCAGTTCCTGTCATGTCAAGCAACAGCTGGCCCCTGGGGGCATTAACTTTTGTGTGTTTACCTTCGCACTCCTTCTCTTTTTTGAGCTGTCGATCGTTTGTTTTGCGTGGCGCGTCCCCGCTTCTCCTGCGGGGCCTTGCGTCATTGCCGATGCGCCGTGGCGCCCCCTGAAAAGCCCGCGAGGGTATTGCGCTAAGACCAGCGCCGACGTCCGGTAGGGTCCTCGTGGGATAGGCCCTCTTGAGGGGGAGCGCGCCGCCCCCGAGGACAGACCCTTAGCCCCATCGCCTAAAGTGGCCGGACTCCTTCCCTTGCGCTGCTCTCCCTTGCTCCTCGAACCACAAGAATCCCGAAGGGGTCGCGTAGCGGACCGCAGTGCCTGCATTTTCACGTTAGCGCTCATGCCTCCTGCCCGGCATTGGGGTCATTAACTGATTAGAAGGTTCTGCATTTGTTAGGCGTGTGCACTTAGCTCATTGGGTCGCGGCGGGCTCGAGCGTAGGGAAGCATAGGTGGAGCATCCAGGGAGGTCGAGGATCCCGCCTGGGAGAGCTTCTTCCTTGCTTTCGGGTGGTCCGGGAGCCCTTTCTGCACTCTGCGTCGACGGGGCCCGATCCTGAGCAGACCTCGACCACCGTACGAACGTTCGGATCACCATGACAAAACCAAGGGGCGAGGCCTCGGCCACAATTGGGTCATCCGGATCACCAGGACGAGACCAAGGGACGCGGAGCTACACAATCGGTGAGGTTCTCGAGACGTGCTGCCTGGGAACCCCCCCTTTAACGCTCAAGTGGTGCTCTGCGTCGGCAGGGCCCTATCGCGAGCAGACCTCGACCGCCGTTCGGGCGTCCGAATCACCGGACGAGGCCAAAGGGAGCGAGGCCCCGGCCACAATTGGAGCGCCGGATCACCAGGACGTGACCAAGTGGCGCGGAGCTGGGCGATCGGTGAGGCTCCTGAGGCGTATTGCTCAGAAGTCCCCCTTGACGCCCAAGCGACTTCCTTACCTTTCCACGGGCCGCTGCACCGGGAGGCGCCTGGGCCTCCCTGGTTTCGTGAGGTCGTGCCGGGCCGCGGGCGGAGCCCCCGAGCGGGAGCCGACCGTTTTAGGCGATGGGCACCCCCGAGGTGACAGGTCCTTGCCGGCCTGCTCCGAGAGGCCACAGGGGGGGGGGGCAAAGGGCGCGGGCCGTGCTTGGCAAGGTGTCAATCCAAATAGAAATAAGACTTCAAGGCCAGAAAGAAGAATCACGAAGAGATAAAAGTTCCCGCCCCCTTTTGAAATAGAATCATGAAACCTTCAACTTCATCGTAAAAAGTGGCAATTCAAATCACAAAAAGAAGCAAGCAACCGCCGCGTCCGGCACCTAGGCTAGTCTTTGCTTTGGTGTTCCCCCAGCGTGGAGCGTAGGGCATCCACATTGCGTGGGCATAGCCATTGGAGGGCAGTGTTGTCCGCCAGCGTGGAGCATGGGGCTTCCACTTGGGCGTGGGATGGAACCCCTCTGCGTCCTCGGCGGGCTCCGGGCGTATACAGCCCACTCATTATTACGTGAGAGTGTCACGGATGAAGATAGCTGGGCAAGCCCCCAGGCGCATGGCCTGGGTGCTCCCAACTCAGTTTAGAGCCATCCCACGCATTACTGCGCAGTTGCGCGCCTCTACCGCCCGAACCTGTGTGCATTGCTCCCCGCGTAGCTGTGGGATTGCGCGCCCGCGTCCCAAACATGAGCGCAATGCACCAAGCACAGCTGCAGAGGTGTTGTGTCAGTGAAGCCACCTTGTGAAGTGTCGCGGCGCCGGCCGGACCCCGGTTGGCGGGCCTCATGAGGGCCCGCCTCCCAAGGGCCGCTCCGGCGCCCCCGTTGGCCCGCGTTACCTGTACCTCGCCGAT
Source organism: Elymus sibiricus (assembly GCA_039707655.1). Taxonomy (NCBI): domain Eukaryota; kingdom Viridiplantae; phylum Streptophyta; class Magnoliopsida; order Poales; family Poaceae; genus Elymus; species Elymus sibiricus. The sequence continues at coordinate 194,300,967 of CM077663.1, read as the reverse complement.
TCCCTAGGCGGTCGCCCCTGAGACCCTGGGATCAGCTATGCGTTGCTTACTGATGGGGGCAGTGGCTGCGTCGCACCCCCGCCTCTCCCCGGAGGTTCCCCCTTCTCCCCTGCTTGCATGAACCTGGCCTGGTGCTCCCTCCATGGAAGCCCCATGCCCGGCTTGGGGAGAGCGTCCGGGAGCACCTCCCTACTACGGGAGGGTGTCGGCACCTGCAGAGGGCGCCTGATCCTCCGCGCCCTCCGCAGGTATGACGTAGTCTAGAACGTAGGGCTCCGTATAGAGGCCTTGGCCTTCTCCTAAGTTGCCTCCGTGCGCATCGATGGCGGTCTCCCCGGGCGGCGGGATGACGCCATCCTGGGCGCGCGGTCCACAAACCCTCCTGCGGCGGGCTTCCGCCCGAAGTTGCCTGGCCCGGCCGCCGCCGTGGGGTGGGCCGTGCGTGTCTTGGCTTGTGTCGCCTTCGTGATTATCCCTCGCGCCTTCATTACGGTTACCGGCACGGCCGGAAGCCTGAGCCGCCCGCTCCCTGCTCCGGTTGGCGTGCTCCCGCCGGGACGAGCCAGGCTGTCGTCGATCCGTTTGGGCATGTGTGCGCGCGTCGGGGTGCGCACGGGATGGCCCAGCACCCCCTTCGTGGGCGCTACCGGCAGGACTGTGCGGTGCCCCGAAGCCGGTCACCGGGATCCGGAGAAGTAGAAGCACGGCGTGCGGCGGGCCCTGCTCGGGTCGGCCCGAGAGCGAGGCGGGCGTGCTGTCTGTAGGCGGGGCAACCGGTACTGTGAGCGAGCCCCCGGCGCCCTGCGCCGGTGGTCGCGGGGAAAGGTGGGGACCCCAGGCCCCCCTCGCGACGGCGACTAGCTCGGCGAGGTGGTCGGCCTAGGCGTCGAAGCCCCCATGTGAGTAGGGCGGTGACGGAGCATCTCACTCGCCATCAGGAGCGAGTCATGCATGTTGAGGTCTCCCACGTATGTGCGACGTGACGCCGGCCCCGTCGGTGCCGCCCGTCCGCCATGTGCCTGGCCGGCCTGAGCGGCGTCGATGGTGGACACGACGCTGGTGGCCTAATAACGGCCGCCCGGCATCGTGCTGCCGTTGCGTGGGCCTTGGGTGGCAGCGGCGTGGTTGGCGGGGGTGGATCCTTCGGGGCCGGAAGGAGTTTGCCGTGCGTCGGCCATCGACTCGATGGGGCGAAGAAGAAGGAGCGAAGCTCGCTGGGGACTCCCACACGCCCCCTACCTGGCGCGCCAAATGTCAGATTTCGGGCTCCGCAAAACCCTAAGGAGTTCGAACCCAGGGGCATGTGCGAAGATTCGCCAACAGCTTTGCCCCCTCCAAGCTCACAACACAATACCCCCGCTCGATGGCGAGGGAGACGATGGCACACAAGAGTTTACCCAGGTTCGGGCCGCTGCGAAGCATAAAACCCTACTCCTGCCTTTGGTGGATTGCCTCCCGAGGAGGTTTGTGGATGAACTAGTACAAAGGTATGTTGCCTTGTGGGTGTGTTTGCGGGGTGATTCCTTCGTCCCTCTACTGGGCAGCCTTACCTCTATTTATAGCGGCCTGGGTCCTCTTCCCTTATCGTAATGTCGGGAAGGGATCCCACAACGGCCAAATTCGAAAGGGGACAGGAGGTACACCCTATCCTGACGAAAGGTGGTCTTCGCCTACAAAGTGGTCGATGGTGATGTGGTAGTGGGCTCGGCGATGACGTTCGTCCTGCGGGTCTTGGGGTCTTGGTTTTGTTGCACCAAACTGGAAACCTTTGGGGGACGCTTTGGGAACTCGCGTGCGCCCCCTGCCTCCTTTGCACCAAATGGGAAACTGTCCCCTCTGGCGCACTGGCGCCCGCCTGGCCTGGCTGGCGTCACCCCTGGCCTCCTGAGGTCGTGTGTTGCACAGGAGTCTCCGCCGCTCGGCAGGAGGCCTGAGGAGGCCTACCTCCCCGCCGGTTTGGGCGTTGTTTCCCTCATGAGCCGGGGGCCTCACGAGGGTCTGGTATGGAGCGAGGCCGCGCCGGGCCGTACTTGGCCGTTGAGGTGGGCCACACCTTGGGCCGCAGGCAGGCAAGTTTGGGTACCCTGGTATCCAGAACACCGACACACATGCCCTAGAGTTCGAACCTTCTTGGGTTTGCGGAGCCCCGAATTCCGACATCCGCCATCGCACACGGTTCGCGTTATTGGCGACAGAGCTTGAACTATACCATTTGCGATTCATGCACCGCACACAGTTTCATCGAAGGGTCTCTGATTGATGTGCCGTCTTTGGACCATCCTGCGGTAGTGATGGCTCCCAAGAATAAGGGCAAAGCCTCTCTTACATGTGATACTATCAAACCCAACAAAGTTTCCAACTGGGCCAAGTCAACAATGACCAAACTCCAACTTCAAGAACTAGTATGACTCGGAACTCTACCCTCAAAGGACCAAATTGAGTGGCGTGTTCCAGATGATGAGACCCGACCTCAGGCGGGTCAAGGTGAAATCATCATATTTGTTGATCACCTAGACAGAGGCTTCCGGACGTCGGGTTCCAAATTTCTGCGCGATCATTATTACGATGTGAGGTTTCAACACCTCCCTCCAAACTCTATACTAAATCTGAGCCATTTTCATGTCCTTTGTGAAGTATATCTTTAGATGGAGCCCACAGTAGTCTCTTTCGGGAATTATTTTATCTCAACAAACAGACTGAGTGTTGCAAAGAGACGGCTATGGAATATGGGGAAGTGAAAGTTCACACGCGCAGGAATTGTATTTTTCCTGGTATGAATCTACAGAGTCACCCCAAAAATTGGCAGAAATCTTTTTTCTGCTGCAAAGTAACCTACCCAGAACACCAGAATCAATTGTCGTGTTACTGTTATACCCGGCTTAATTTTTGCAAGCATATGTCCAGCTATGCACCTGCTACAGAACGGCAAAACCTGAAACCCATAATTCGAAGGATCAATGCCCTGAATGCTCATGGTCTCAAGACAGTGGACTTGATCAGGTGTTAGATTAGCTGACGCATCCAACCACTCAGCTTGAGGACCCGGCTCATGTGCCAGTATTCTGGTGAGCGAAACATGACTTGAGATTTAGTTAACTAAATTATCTACGACATAAATTGTGAAACCAGCCAAAAGGCTTCTAGCCTCCTTTTACATCAACAACCCGGCACATGAAGCAAGTGACTTTGGATTGTTTTAAGGTCTTATATGCATAACCCTTCATTTTTTTGATATGCTGGCTTATGTTCATTCAGGTAGATAGCGAGTGGTGGAAGACCGAGCCTGAATCTCCTCCTCCTGAAGATGAAATGAGGAATGAAGAAGAGGAGGAAGATGTAGAAGAAAATGAGGTAGAAGAACTTGACTCTCTCAGCCGACTCCATAATGAACTTGCTGACACCAACTCTTCTCACGAATAAACAGGGACCAGTAAGCCGGGCGAGATAGAGGTAACTCCTAGTGCTTCTGACTTGGAAACTTTGGCTAGAAGGCCAACCCGGCAAGCTGTTCGAAAGGTACCGTTTTCACATCCGTCAGCTTACTTGGATTCAAACTTACTTTTGAAGAAAACGTAGCATGCCGAAAGCTTGAGGCGGAAGACCCAAAGTTCTGGCTCTGCTGACCTCTCTGACGGACTTTCACATGAGCCTTATTTTCGTCGGGCTCGTCGGACGGAGCAGTTGAGTCCAACTTCTTCTCGTTCTAGCACTGTGAAGGATTCACTGAATCCTTCTGACTCAGGATATCACCCAACCTCGCCTTCCCCTGGCGAGTCAAGTGCAAACCAATTGTCTTCCTTCACTATAAATGTTGGGTAAGCCAACGTATTTATACTTTGTCATGTTTCCTTTGGAATCCTCTTTGCTGATATTTATTTTGGTTGTATAGCACTAAGGAAATTTTGAAGGACAAGACCAACACTTCTTAGAATGCTGATGTTGAATTGAGCGTGCTGGCTGAAGATTCTATCCCTGAAGATATGATTCCTGAAGGTTAGGCTTAGGTTGACCTGGTGCTCCATAACCAAGGTAACTTGGGATCCCCTGTTGTAGATGAAACTTAGGGTAACCCGATTGAGGAGCAGGCAACTGAAGTTGTCATGAATGAAGATAAAGTAGTGGTTACTGCTGAAAGGCATAACCCGGCGTTAGAAACTTCAACTGTTCTGGCCAAAATTATAGCTAAGGACGAAACACCTCATCATGAAGAGAAGGTTACTGACTCTCATCTTCAAGAGTTTAAATGGATGGACGTGTCATCTCTTCATCAACATTATTTGATCCAGTTTGTGCAAGATCTTAAAGTGGAGCGCTCTCTGGTAGCACTCCAGAAGAAAAATAATATGAGGTGCAATTTTGTCTTTGTACACATACTTATCTAGCCCCCAAGTATCAAGTATTAGAAAGGAATGAAAATCTTGAATACTTATGTGAAGAATAAAATGTCAGTAATATAGGCCCAAAATTCTGGGTTATTTGCTCGCAACGGCTTGGGATTTTAGTAATTTGATCTTTGAAAAACATAATCATGTAGCCCCCAAGTGTCGGATTGCTAGCTTGTAGCGACTTGGACTTTAAATAACTTGAACTTAAGAGCTGAATTATGTAGCCCCCAAGTGCGGGGTCACTTGCCTGCAATGACTTGGCACTTTATATAACTTGAACTTGAGAGCTGAATCATGAAGCCCCAAGTACCGGGTCACTTGCCTGCAGTGACTTGGGACTATGTTTGTTTAAAATGGCATGCTCTCTCAAGACGGTCAAGAAATCTCCTAATTAAAAGAAGGAGTAAAATCTAAGAAGGGAAAACGAGTGAAGGCCGAGAAGTTGAAAGTAACAGATAATTTTCAGAAGGCAAAAGATGAATTTGCCAAAGAGAAGGAAACTTTGACCCGACACGCTGAAGAAGCAGAAAACCGTGTCAAGCCTGTGGTGGAAGACCTCAAAAAACTAAAGGGTTATGTAAGCCGGCTTTGTGTTGCTGTCTTTGGTAATTCCTTTTCCATATAATGCTGATATAGTGAAGAAAATAATATCTGGCTTACTTATTGACTTGTATATTATCATTAGGGAAAAGATATGTCGGTAATGTAGCGCTCCCAAAGGTGAAGCTTCAAGCCGTATACAAGTTCATTAAGCAGCTCTACATTAGCGGGTTTAACTGGAGTACGACAGTGAAAAATGTTGAAAGGCCGCCAATGAAGATCATCGATATGCTGAATGAGTTTTCCATGGTTCCTGAATGGATTAGGGAGTTGAAAACGTCATCATGACATAGAGGAGTTGTGAGCGCTCTTGAGCTAGCAATGGGTGTTCGCATTCATCCCTCGGATGGCACGGACTATTTTACAATGGTCGTGTCTTTCAGCCGTCATGATTTTCGTCTCACGGAGGATTCAGTGGCGGCGGCACTTGAGGCTGCGATTGGTGGCTTGACTATTGAGTTTTTGTTCTTCTCCATTAGAGACAAGGTTTTCGAATTTCAGGTCTCTTGCAAAGCAGTAGGTATGATGATTATTAATAGGTGATATTTCTGTTGTGTTCATTTCAAATTTTTCTTTCATCTATGGAGGAATGGTGGTCCAAATTGGTGACGTGAGTTCACAGTCTGGAAATTGGAATGTGATGCTTAATGGGTGCTTCTTAGCCCCTCCAAACGGCATGCTGCCCTTGGAGTTCTGGCCATGCGCTCGAAGCCATCCAAGTCTTCAATGAATACGTATCACTCTATCAGGAAGAAACTTTCATTTGCGACATGGGAAAATTATCCAGTTTGTTCAGGTTATCGGTATCCGGCTACGCAAGATTGCATTACAACTACTGAGATCGCTGGTTATTCAATCCCTCATCATGAACGAGTGGTTATTCATGCAAGGCTGCCGGTGAATCTTCAGTGGACGGAGACTTTGCCGTCAATCTCCTTTGGCACAGTGCAAAATTTGGCTACTCCGACTGATCGGACGCCGCCATCCTCGGGCGGGACTTTCGCTCCTTCAAATGAGGAGGAATTGGGCCTAGAGTCCTCCCAGCCTGGCCCACCAACACCGGAAACCTTTGTTGAGGTGGTGCCAATGGCTGCAATGGCAAAAAAGGATTTTGAACACTTAATTGATGATATGGTGGACAAAATTTTAACGTGTCAGTTATGTTTCAAACCTGGGCATTTCTCGAAAAACTGCACATCTCATTTGCGATGTATTGGGTGTTCTAGAGTGGGCCATATGAGACGGGATTGTAACAATTTTGCTGCGAAGTTGGGGCTCGTTTGGCAACCAAAGACCGGTGACACTGCGCCTTCCGAGGAGGACACTGTTGAACGCGAGAATATCTCTCTGACAGATCCTTTACCATTCTTGGACTCTGTTTCCGCTTCGGCATTAATCCCTCCTTCTAGTTCCATCAGCCCTGGTCCCAAGACGCCATCCGTCGCGCCGCCGGAGACTCCACCTCCACCGTCCACCACTCCTCCTCCACTTCCTGCTGCAATGGCGAACTTCCACTTGAATCCGATGCAGTATGTGCCTGCTGGCCACCGTGTTGTTGATGGTGGGGAAGCTTGATTGCCGCGGACCTTTGTGACGCCATATACCCCGATTGTGAGGCGGCATGAGGAGTTCATGCTTGCAGAGGTCATCCGGTCCCCCAGCCAGATGAGATGGGCCTGTTCGAGAAGAAGTTGTAGATTGGCTGGTGGAGCAAGATTTTGTGGTGCGCTCTGTTCAGTCCTCGATCAATGCCGTGGGCCTCTTTGAGCTCTGGGATGCGGCTTCTAGGTTTGTTCTTCTTCAGATGCCACCGCAAGCTCTAGGTAATGATCGATTTGTTCGATTCATCAAGCATGATGAAGGCGAGGGTTTTCGAGGGGCTCAGGGTTTTCATCAGGGTTTGCTTTTGTTTCTTGGGATTCCTTTGGATCTTCGCAACACTGAAAATATTCGAGTTGTGGTCAATACTTTAGGGAAATTCCATCATTGGAACAGTGAGGACCCATACATGGTGAGGTCTTTGGTTTTTACATCATTCCCGGATGTCGGATTTCGGGTCCGCAAAACCCTCAAGGTTCGAACACAGGGGCGTGTGCAAAGCTTCCCTGCGGCCTCGCCCTCTTAGCTCGCTACATGATGGTTACTATGGCGAACTCGCACGATGATGAGGAAGAAGATGAACACGGTGGTTTACCCAGGTTCGGGCCGCTGCGAAGCGTAATACCCTACTCCTGCTTTGGTGGATTGCCTCTCGGGGAGGTATGGTGGATGAACTAGTACAGTGATTCCGAGCCTCGCGAGGGCGCTCGAGCAGTGCTCTTGGCTCTCTGCCTTGTCTTGTGGTTTCGTCGTCCTTTTCTACGGTCCAACCTAGCCTCTATATATATCAGTGGCCCGGGTCCTCTTCCCCTATCACAATGGCGGGAAGGGATCCCACAACGGCCAAATTTGAAGGGGGACAGGAGTACATCCCCGCCCTGTCCAAAGGTGGTCTTCGCCTGCAAAGTAGTTGTCGATGATGCAAGGGTGGGCTCGGCGATGACATCCGTCCTGCGGGCCTCGTGGTCATGGTCTTGTTACACCAAAATGGAAACCTTTGGGGGATGCTTTGGGAACCCACGTACGTCCTTGCTCCCTTTGCACTAAAGGGGAAACTGCACCACCTGGCGCGCTGGCGCCCGCCTATCCTTCCTTGCATCATCTTTGACTCCTGAGGCCGAGTTCTGCATAGAGATCTCCACCACTCCTGAGGGGGCCTGAGGAGGCCCACTCCTTGCTGGTCTTGGTGCCGTTCTTCCTCGCGAGCCTGGGGTCCTCGCAAGGGCCCTGACTTGAGTGGAATCTGGCCAGGCCGTGTTTGGCTGACGAGGTGGGCCATGCCCTGGGCCGCAGGCAGGCAGGTCTGGGTACCCCCGTTCCCAGAACGCCGACAGTAGCCCCTAGGCCCAAGGCGCGCTCGAGCTGGCTTCTGGGCGAAGCCTTGAGGACGGCCCGAAGCGCCGCGTGCCCCAAACTCCCGCGGGCCAGGCTTTACATGCGTCGAACGCCTGGGCGGCGACGCCCCCGCTCCCTGAAGGCATCAGGAACCGCCCCAAGTCAAACTGACGTGACACCCGCGTGCAGCGTTGGCCATCATTGCCCTTCCATGAATGTTGTTGTTCCCTCGGCCTTCTCTCCTTGGGCCGCGCAGATGTGACCCTTCGGAGGCTGCACGCCTCCCGGGATGCGAGGGGGCGCCGGTTGGCCCTTGGTCATACATAAGCAGGCTAGGGCAAGAAAGCCCTCAACGCATCTTCGTCTTCTTCACCTCCCAACTTCCAAGCCGCCGCTTTCCCAGTCATGGCTTCAGTGAGGAAGTTCTCCGCCACCGATAAGGGTAAGGCCTCCGAAGAGAGCCCTGCCTCACCGCCGCCCAGGAGGGGCCGCGGTCGTCCCCGAAAGCACGCCGCGACGCCGGCGGTGGTTCCCCATGGGCACGGTCGTGCTCCAACGCGGCCCGGGGTTGCCATCGGCAGCCGCGGTGGGGCTCGGTCCAGCGCGGGCGGCCGCAGTAGTCGAGGAGGTGGCGCCCGCAGTGGGAGGGCGGCGGTGGCAACCCGGCCGCCACACCCGCGGCTCCATACAGCCGACACGGCCCAGGAGTTCGTGGTATGGGCGGAGAGGCCGGAGGCCGCCTGATTTCAACTTCCGCGCTTCTTCGCGGGGGCGCTGCCGGCCGGGGGGCCTGACGGACTATGGCTGCAGGCCGACGGCTGCTACAGCGCGGCATCATGGGTGAAGGTCGAGGTCACCTCCGGGGGTTACGTGTACCTGAACCGCGGGTGGCAGACGTTTGCCCGCGCCCGTGGCCTGGTGGGGAGGCGCAGCCTTCACTTCAAGTATGACGGGGTGGCGACGCTCTTCATCAAGGTCTTCGGGGGAGAGGGCGAGCGCCTGCGATGCTGCCCGGAAGACGTCGGCCGCGGCGATCTTGGAGATGAGCTTGCCCTTCGTGACGGGTGCCGCGCCTCCAGCAGCAGCGACTGTTAGGGAACGTAGTAATAATTCAAAAAAAATCCTACGTGCCACCAAGATCAATCTAGGAGATGCTAGCAACGAGAGAGAGGGAGTGCATCTTCATACCCTTGAAGATCGCTAAGCGAAAGCGTTGCAAAGAACACGGTTGATGGAGTCGTACTCGCGGCGATTCAAATCACGGAAGATCCGATGCAAGCGCCGAACGGACGGCGCCTCCGCATTCAACACACGTACAGCCCGGGGACGTCTCCTCCTTCTTGATCCAGCAAGGGGGGAGGATAAGTTGAGGGAGAGCTCCGGCAGCACGACGGCGTGGCGGCGGTGGAGCTCGTGGTTCTCCGGCAGAGCTTCGCTAAGCACTACGGAGGAGGAGGAGTAGGAGGGGGGAGGGCTGCGCCAGGGGCAAGGGGTAAGGGTCCCATGCGCCTCCCCACTATATATAGGGGTGGAGGGGGCTGGTTTCTTGCCCTCCAAGTCCATTGGGGCGTTGGCAAAGGTGGGAGGAAAGAAATCTCATCCTTTCCCTTCCCCACCGATTGTTATCCCCCCTTTTTAGGGATCTTGATCTTATCCCTTCGGGATATGATCTTATTCCTTCTAAGGGGGGATCTTGGTGCGCCTTGACCAGGGGTGTGGGGCCTTGCCCCCACTACCCACGTTCATGTGGGTCCGCCCATGCAGGTGGGCCCCACTCCGGAACCTTCTAGAACCTTCCCGGTACAATACCGAAAAATCCCGAACATTTTCCGGTGGCCAAAATAGGACTTCCCATATATAGATCTTTACCTCCGGACCATTCCGGAACTCCTCGTGACGTCCGGGATCTCATCCGAGACTCCGAAAAACTTTCGGTAACCACATACAATTCCCATTACAACTCTAGCATCACCGAACCTTAAGTGTGTAGACCCTACGGGTTCGGGAACCATGCAGACATGACCGAGACACCTCTCCGGCCAATAACCAATAGCAGGATCTGGATACCCATATTGGCTCCCACATGTTCCATGATGATCTCATCAGATCAACCACGATGTCGGGGATCCAATTAATCCCGTATACAATTCCCTTTGTCCATCGGTATGTTACTTGCCCGTAATTCGATCGTCGGTATCCCTATACCTTGTTCAATCTCGTTACCGGCAAGTCTCTTTACTCGTTCCTTAACACATGATCCCGTGACTAACTCCTTAGTCACATTGAGCTCATTATGATGATGTATTACCGAGTGGGCCCAGAGATACCTCTCCGTCACACGGAGTGACAAATCCCAGTCTCGATTCGTGCCAACCCAACAGACACTTTCGGAGATACCTGTAGTGCACCTTTATAGTCACCCAGTTACGTTGTGACGTTCGATACACCCAAAGCATTCCTACGGTATCCGGGAGTTGCACAATCTCATGGTCTAAGGAAATGATACTTGACATTAGAAAAGCTCTAGCAGATGAACTACACGATCTTGTGATATGCTTAGGATTGGGTCTTGTCCATCACATCATTCTCCTAATGATGTGATCCCGTTATCAACGACATCCAATGTCCATGGTCAGGAAACCATGACCATCTATTGATCAACGAGCTAGTCAACTAGAGGCTCACTAGGGACATGGTGTGGTCTATGTATTCACACATGTATTACGGTTTCCGGTTAATACAATTATAGGATGAACAATAGACAATTATCATGAACAAGGAAATATAATAATAACCATTTTATTATTGCCTCTAGGGCATATTTCCAACAGTCTCCCACTTGCACTAGAGTCAATAATCTAGTTACATTGTGATGAATCGAACACCCATAGAGTTCTGGTGCAGATCATGTTTCGCTCGTGAAAGAGGTTTAGTCAACGGATCTGCGACATTCAGATCCGTATGTACTTCACAAATATCTATATCTCCATCCTGAATGTAACCACGAATGGAGTTGAAGCGGCGCTTGATGTGCTTGGTCTTCTTGTGAAACCTGGCCTCGTTGGCAATGGCAATAGCTCCAGTGTTGTCACAGAAGAGAGTCATCGGGCCCGACGCATTGGGAATCACTCCTAGGTCGGTGATGAACTCCTTCATCCAGGCTTCTTCCAGCGCTGCTTCCGAAGCAGCTATGTACTCCGCTTCACATGTAGATGCCACCATGACGCTTTGCTTGCAACTGCACCAGCTGACTGCCCCACCATTCAAAATATACACGTATCCGGTTTGTGCCTTGGAGTCATCCAGATCTGTGTCGAAGCTAGCATCGACATAACCCTTTACGACGAGCTCTTCGGCACCTCCATAAACGAGAAACATATCCTTAGTCCTTTTCAGGTACTTAAGGATATTCTTGACTGCTATCTAGTGTTCCATTCCGGGATCACTTTGGTACCTCCCTACCAAACTTATGGCAAGGTTCACATCAGGTCTGGTACACAGCATGGCATACATAATAGAGCCTATGGCTGAGGCATAGGGGATGACACTCATCTTTTCTCTATCTTCTGCCGAGGTCGGGCATTGAGCTGTGCTCAATCTCACACCTTGCAATACAGGCAAGAACCCCTTCTTGGACTGATCCATATTGAACTTCTTCAATATCTTGTCAAGGTATGTGCTTTGTGAAAGACCAATCAGGCGCCTCGATCTATCTCTATAGATCTTGATGCCTAATATGTAAGCAGCTTCTCCAAGGTCCTTCATTGAAAAACACTTGTTCAAGTAGGCCTTTATGCTTTCCAAAAGTTCTATATCATTTCCCATCAACAATATGTCATCCACATATAAAATGAGAAATGCTACAGAGCTCCCACTGACTTTCTTGTAAATACAGGCTTCTCCATAAGTCTGTATAAACCCAAACGCTTTGATCACCTCATCAAAGCGAATGTTCCAACTCCGAGATGCTTCCACCAGCCCATAGATGGAGCGCTGGAGCTTGCATACCTTGTCAGCATTCTTAGGATCGACAAAACCTTCCGGCTGCGTCATATACAATTCTTCCTTAAGGAAACCGTTAAGGAATGCCGTTTTGACGTCCATTTGCCATATATCATAATCATAAAATGCGGCAACTGCTAACATGATTCGGACGGACTTTAGCATCGCTACGGGTGAGAAAGTCTCATCATAGTCAACTCCTTGAACTTGTCGATAACCCTTAGCGACAAGCCGAGCCTTATAGACGGTCACATTACCATCCGCGTCAGTCTTCTTCTTAAAGATCCATATATTTTCTATGGCTTGCCGATCATCGGGCAAGTCCACCAAAGTCCATACTTTGTTCTCATACTTGGATCCTATCTCGGATTTCATTGCTTCAAGCCATTTGTTGGAATCCGGGCCCGCCATGGCTTCTTCATAGTTTGAAGGTTCACCGTTGTCTAACAACATGATTTCCAGGACAGGGTTGCCGTACCACTCTGGTGCGGAACGTGTCCTCGTGGACCTACGAAGTTCAGTAGTAACTTGATCCGAAGTTTCATGATCATCATCATTAACTTCCTCTCTAGTCGGTGCAGGCACCACAGAAACATTTTCTTGCGCTGCGCTACTCTCCGGTTCGAGAGGGGGTACAATTACCTCATCAAGTTCTACTTTCCTCCCACTTACTTCTTTCGAAGAAACTCTTTCTCTAGAAAGGATCCATTCTTGGCAACAAAGATCTTGCCTTCGGATCTGAGGTAGAAGGTATACCCAATAGTTTCCTTAGGGTATCCTATGAAGACGCACTTTTCCGATTTGGGTTCGAGCTTTTCAGGTTGAAGTTTCTTGACATAAGCATCGCATCCCCAAACTTTCAGAAACGACAGCTTAGGTTTCTTCCCAAACCATAATTCATACGGTGTCATCTCAACGGATTTAGACGGTGCCCTATTTAAAGTGAATGCGGCAGTCTCTAATGTATATCCCCAAAATGATAGCGGTAAATCAGTAAGAGACATCATAGATCGCACAATATCCAATAGAGTGCGATTACGACGTTCGGACACACCATTACACTGAGGTGTGCCAGGCGGCGTGAGTTGGGAAACAATTCCACATTTCCTTAAGTGCATGCCAAACTCGTGACTCAAATATTCTCCTCCACGATCAGATCGTAAGAACTTTATTTTCTTTTCACGTTGATTCTCTACCTCACTCTGAAATTCCTTGAACTTTTCAAAGGTCTCAGACTTGTGTTTCATTAAGCAGACATACCCATATCTGCTTAAGTCATGAGTGAGGGTGAGAACATAACGATAGCCACCGCGAGCCTCAACGCTCATTGGACCGCATACATCGGTATGTATTATTTCCAACAAGTTGGTTGCTCGCTCCATTGTTCCAGAGAACGGAGTCTTAGTCATCTTGCCCATGAGGCATGGTTCACACATGTCAAATGATTCATAATCAAGAGACTCCAAAAGTCCATCTGCATGGAGTTTCTTCATGCGTTTGACACCAATATGACCAAGGCGGAGTGCCACAAGTATGTGGGACTATCATTATCAACCTTACATCGTTTGGTATTCACACTATGAATATGTGTAACATCACGTTCGAGATTCAATAAAAATAAACCATTGACCAGCGGGGCATGACCATAAAACATATCTCTCATATAAATAGAACAACCATTATTCTCGGATTTAAATGAGTAGCCATCTCGCATCAAACGAGATCCAGATACAATGTTCATGCTCAAAGATGCTACTAAATAACAATTATTGAGGTTTAAAACTAATCCCGAAGGTAGTTGTAGAGGTAGCGTGCCGACGGCGATCACATCGACCTTGGAACCATTCCCGACGCGCATCATCACCTCGTCCTTCGCCAGTCTCTGCTTATTCCGCAGCTCCTGTTTTGAGTTACAAATGTGAGCAACCGCACCGGTATCAAATACCCAGGAGCTACTACGAGTATTGGTAAGGTACACATCAATAACATGTATATCATATATACCTTTGACGTTGCCGGCCTTCCTATCCGCTAAGTACTTGGGGCAGTTCCGCTTCCAGTGACCTGTTCCATTGCAATAAAAGCCTCAGTCTTAGGCTTGGGCCCATTCTTGGGCTTCTTCCCGGCAACTGATTTACCGGGCGCGGCAACTGCTTTTCCATCCTTCTTGAAGTTCTTCTTACCCTTGCCTTTCTTGAAACTGGTGGTCTTATTCACCATCAACACTTGATGTTCCTTTTTGATCTCCACCTCCGCTGATTTCAGCATCGAATATAACTCAGGAATGGACTTCTCCATCCCTTGCATATTGAAGTTCATCACAAAGCTCTTGTAGCTAGGTGGAAGCGACTGGAGGATTCTGTCAATAACCGAGTCATCCGGAAGATTAACTCCCAGCTGAGACAAGCGGTTGTGAAACCCAGACATTTTGAGTATGTGCTCGCTGACAGAACTATTTTCCTCCATCTTACAACTAAAGAACTTGTCGGAGACTTCATATCTCTCGACCCAGGCATGAGCTTGGAAAACCATTCTCAGCTCTTGGAACATCTCATATGCTCCGTGTTGCTCGAAACACTTTTGGAGCCCCGGTTCTAAGCTGTAAAGCATGCCGCACTGAACCAGGGAGTAATCATCACTACGCGACTGCCAGGCGTTCATAACGTCTTGAGTTGCTGGGAAAATGGGTGCGTCACCTAGCGGTGCATCAAGGACATATGCTTTCTTGGAAGCTATGAGGATGATCCTCAAGTTACGGACCCAGTCCATATAGTTGCTTCCATCGTCTTTCAGCTTGGTTTTCTCTAGGAACGCATTGAAGTTGAGGGCAACATTAGCGTGGGCCATTGGATCTACAAGATAGATTGTAAAGACAATTTTAGACTAAGTTCATGATAATTAAGTTCATCTAATCAAATTATTTAATGAACTGCCACTCAGATAGACATCCCTCTAGTCATCTAAGTGATACATGATCCATGTCGACTAGGCCGTGTCCGATCATCACGTGAGACGGACTAGTCATCAATGGTGAACATCTCCATGTTGATCGCATCTACTATATGAATCATGTTCGACCTTTCGGTCTCTCGTGTTCCGAGGCCATGTCTGTACATGCTAGGCTCGTCAAGTCAACCTAAGTGTTTCGCGTGTGTAAATCTGGCTTACACCCGTTGTATGCGAACGTTAGAATCTATCACACCCGATCATCACGTGGTGCTTCGAAACAACGATCCTTCGCAACGGTGCACACTTAGGGGGAACACATTTCTTGAAATTTTAGTGAGGGATCATCTTATTTATGCTACCGTCGTTCTAAGCACATAAGATGTAAAAACATGATAAACATCACATGCAAATCATAAAGTGACATGATATGGCCAATATCATCTTGCGCCTTTGATCTCCATCTTCGGGGCGCGGCATGATCACCATCGTCGCCGGAACGACACCATGATCTCCACCATCATGATCTCCATCATCGTATCTTCATGAAGTTGTCTCGCCAACTATTACTTCTACTACTATGGCTAACGGTTAGAAATAAAGTAAAGTAATTACATGGCGTTTTTGATTGACACGCAGGTCATACAATAAATTAAGACAACTCCTATGGCTCCTGCCGGTTGTCATACTCATCGACATGCAAGTCGTGATTCCTATTACAAGAACATGATCAATCTCACACATCACATATATTTCATCACATCCTTTTGGCCATATCACATCACATAGCATACACTGCAAAAACAAGTTAGACGTCCTCTAATTGTTGTTGCAAGTTTTACGTGGCTGCTATGGGTTTCTAGCAAGAACGTTTCTTACCTACGCAAAAGCCACAACGGTGATATGCCAATTGCTATTTACCCTTCATAAGGACCCTCTTCATCGAATCCGATCCGACTAAAGTGGGAGAGACAGACACCCGCTAGCCACCTTATGCAACAAGTGCATGTCAGGCGGTGGAACCAGTCTCACGTAAGCATATGTGTAAAGTCGGTCCGGGCCGCTTCATCCCACAATGCCGCCGAATCAAGATAGGACTAGTAACGGCAAGCAAATTGACCAAATCATCGCCCACAACTACTTGTGTTCTACTCGTGCATAGAATCTACGCATAGACCTAGCTCATGATGCCATTGTTGGGGAACGTAGTAATAATTCAAAATATTTCCTACGTGTCACCAAGATCAATCTAGGAGATGCTAGCAACGAGAGAGAGGGAGTGCATCTTCATACCCTTGTTGATGGAGTCGTATTCGCGGCGATTCAAATCGCGGAAGATCCGATGCAAGCGCCGAACGGACGGCGCCTCCGCGTTCAGAACACGTACAGCCCGGGGACGTCTCCTCCTTCTTGATCCAGCAAGGGGGGAGGAGAAGTTGAGGGAGAGCTCCGGCAGCACGACGGCGTGGTGGCGGTGGAGCTCGTGGTTCTCCGGCAGAGCTTCGCTAAGCACTACGGAGGAGGAGGAGTTGGAGGGGGGAGGGCTGCGCCAGGGGCAAGGGGTAAGGGTCCCATGCGCCTCCCCACTATATATAGGGGTGGAGGGGGCTGGTTTCTTGCCCTCCAAGTCCATTGGGGCGCTGGCAAAGGTGGGAGGAAAGAAATCCCATCCTTTCCCTTCCCCACCGATTGTTATCCCCCTTTTTAGGGATCTTGATCTTATCCCTTCGGGATATGATCTTATTCCTTCTAAGGGGGGATCTTGGTGCGCCTTGACCAGGGGTGTGGGGCCTTGCCCCAACTACCCACGTTCATGTGGGTCCCCCCATGCACGTGGGCCCCACTCCGGAACCTTCTAGAACCTTCCCGGTACAATACCAAAAAATCCTGAACATTTTCCGGTGGCCAAAATAGGACTTCCCATATATAGATCTTTACCTCCGGACCATTCCGGAACTCCTCGTGACGTCCGGGATCTCATCCGAGACTCCGAACAACTTTCGGTAACCACATACAATTCCCATTACAACTCTAGCGTCACCGAACCTTAAGTGTGTAGACCCTACGGGTTCGGGAACCATGCAGACATGACCGAGACACCTCTCCGGCCAATAACCAATAGCGGGATCTGGATACACATATTGGCTCCCACATGTTCCACGATGATCTCATCGGATGAACCACGATGTCGGGGATCCAATTAATCCCGTATACAATTCCCTTTGTCCATCGGTATGTTACTTGCCCGAGATTCGATCGTCGGTATCCCTATACCTTGTTCAATCTCGTTACCGGCAAGTCTCTTTACTCGTTCCGTAACACATGATCCCGTGACTAACTCCTTAGTCACATTGAGCTCATTATGATGATGTATTACCGAGTGGGCCCAGAGATACCTCTCCGTCACACGGAGTGACAAATCCCAGTCTCGATTCGTGCCAACCCAACAGACACTTTCGGAGATACCTGTAGTACACCTTTATAGTCACCCAGTTACGTTGTGACGTTTGATACACCCAAAGCATTCCTACGGTATCCGGGAGTTGCACAATCTCATGGTCTAAGGAAATGATACTTGACATTAGAAAAGCTCTAGCAGATGAACTACACGATCTTGTGCTATGCTTAGGATTGGGTCTTGTCCATCACATCATTCTCCTAATGATGTGATCCTGTTATCAACAACATCCAATGTCCATGGTCAGGAAACCATGACCATCTATTGATCAACGAGCTAGTCAACTAGAGGCTCACTAGGGACATGGTGTGGTCTATGTATTCACACATGTATTATGGTTTCCGGTTAATACAATTATAGCATGAACAATAGACAATTATCATGAACAAGGAAATATAATAATAACCATTTTATTATTGCCTCTAGGGCATATTTCCAACAGCGACACCCCCTCCGAGGGGAGCCCGAGCGACAGCAGCGATAGCAGCTATGACGCGCCACCGCGCCGGCGTGCCCAGACCTCGGGGGGTAGCCAGCCTCCACGGCGTCGCTCCTCCGCTCCAGAAGCGTCCATTCCGGCACGCCTTCATGGGCCCGTGACGGAAGAGGAGGACACCGACTGAGCGTCGGCGCGCCTACGCCGGGGCCCCGACACGGCAGCCCCCGTGGGGGCTTTCTCACTTTCTTTCTCCTCCTCTTTTCCTGCTCCTGCAATCAAAGAGCCAAGGAAGGCCCTGCGAGCGTGTAATGAATTTGGGCACTTGCCTCTTTTTATCAGCGCTTCTGTCACGTGTCCTGGTCTTTGCGTTTTTGTTAATTGAGACCGCCTTCCGGTTGCGATTAGGGTACTTAGCTTGACATGCTCGCGGTAGGCTCCAGGTCGGGGAGGCATGGCTATGGCGCTTGGGGAGTCCGGACGTCCTGTGGGCCTCTTCTTCTTACGGGTGAGGCAGGTTGGGAGCCCTTTCGGCACTCTGTGTCTGCAGGCCCCAGTCCCGCACATTTCCCTACCACCGTAGTGTACGGTCGGATCACCAAGGATGCAACTACGAGGTGAGGCCTCAACACCCTCGATGCCGACTGGATCAACAAGGACGACATCGAGGGGCGAGTGGCTATATGACCGGTAAGGCTCCAGAGGCATGCTTCTCAGGAGCCCCCTTTGACGCTCAAGTAGCTCTACGTCGGCAGGTCCCAATCCCGCACATTTCCCTACCACCGTAGTGTATGACCGGATCACCAAGGACGCAACTACGAGGTGAGGCCTCGACACCCCCGATGCTGACCGGATCATCAAGGACGACATCGAGGGGCGAGTGGCTATGTGACCGGTAAGGCTCCTGAGGCGCGCTGCTCAGGAGCCCCCTTTGACGCTCGAGCGACCCCCATTCAGTCCTGCCGGGTTCTGCCTCAGGAGGCACTGGGGCCTCCTGAGACTCCATGTCATGGTGCCGTGCCGCGGTCGGAGCCCCCGAGCGGGGGTCAACTGCCAAAAGATGCAAGTCCCTGAGGCGACAGGGCCTTGCTATCCAGTCCCGAGGCGCCTCGGGGAGGGCCGGAGCGCACGGCCCCTTGTGAAACACCAAACCAGAAAAAGAGAGTCCAAGACCGATAAAACGAGACAGCAATGAGAGAAAAGTCCCGCCCCTTTTTCTTTTAAATATAGAGTTCCGAAGTCCTCAAACTTCATTCCAAAAAGAGGCAACTCGAACACAAAAAGAAGCAAGCAACTGCCGCGTCCGGCACCTAGGCTAATCTTTGTCTTCCCCCAGCGCTCAGCGTAGGGCATCCACGTTGCATGTGCATAGCCATTGGAGGGCAGTGTTGAATTGTCCGCCAGCGCGGAGCATGGGGCTTCCACATTGCGTGGGAGGGAACCCCTGCACGTCCTCGGGGGGCTCCAGGCATATACAGCCCACTCATTATTACGTGAGAGTGTCACGGTCGTAGATACCTGGGCAAGCCCCCGGGCACACGGCCCGGTTGCTCCCAACTCCGTCAAGAACCATCCCGTGCATTTCTGCTCGGTTGCGCGCCTCTATGACCCAAACCCGAACGCATTGCTCCCCGCGTAGCCGTAGGATTGCGCTCCAGCCGCCCAAACATGAGCACGATGCATTCGGCGCAGTCATAGAGGTGTTTTGTCGATGAAGCCACCTCGAGGGCCTCGTGGGGCCCAGCCTCCCGAGGCCGCGCCGGTGTTCCAGCTGCCGCGGGTGGCCCGCGCTACTTGCGTCTTGTTGCCCCCCCGCAGGCCATCACTCCTGAGGCCCGGGGGCTCGGCTCGGCGTTGCTCGCTCATGAGGGCGATGGCTTTCGCCGTGCCCCGCGGGCCCGGGGGCGCCCTCCCTCTTTCTCCCGCTCGCGTCATCCAGGCCCGGTGCTCCGTCCAGGGGAGCCCCGAGGCCCAGCTCCGGGAGGACGCCCGGGGCTCTCCCTACTCTTGGGGGGTGTTCGCGCCTGAAGCAGGCACCTGATCCACCCCGCCGTCCGGAGGTACGACATAGCATGGTACATAGGGCTCCACATAAGGGCCTGGTTCTCCTCCTGAGCCGTCCGGTGGGGCACCGGGAACGGCCCCTCCGGGCGGCGAGGGGGCGCCGCCCTGCGCGCGCAGGCCGCAGACCCTCCTACGATGAGCCTCAGAGCGAAGTTGCTTACCTCTGCCACCGCCGTTCGGTGGTCCGCGCGTCTCCTGACGTGGGTTGCTTCCTCGGCGATCCGACGCGCCTTCGCCGTTGTTGCTTGTTTGTTCGGATGCCTGCGCCGCTTGCTCCCTGCGCAGGATGGCGCGCTCCCGCTTGCTCAATCCAGGCTGTTGAAGGTCCACTGGGTCACGGAGGCGCGTGTTGGTGCACGCGTGGGATGCCCCGTTGTTTCCTCCGCGCGTTCCGTCGTCATGGCCGGGCTGCGCCCCGAAACCGGTCACCGGAATTCGAAGGAGAAGGAGCACGGCATGCGGCGGGCCCCGCTCGGGCTCACCCAGGGCGGGAGGGGGCACGCCGTCAGTGGGCTGGGGGACAGGCGCTGCGAGCGAGCCCTCGGCGCTTGGAGAAGAGTGAGGAGCCACGGCCCTCCGCGCGACGGTGACCAGCTCTGCGACGTGGTCGGCCCATGCGTCGAAGCCCCCGTGCGTCGGGCGGTGGCGGAGCATCTCGCTTGCCAGCAGCAGCGCATCGTGCGCATCGAGGTCCCCCACGTAGGTGTGGCGCGATGCCGGTGCTGAGGGCGCCGCACGCCCGCCGTGAGTTTGGGCGGTGCGAGGGGCGGCGACGGCGGAGGCGATACTGGCGGCTTGATACTGACCTCCCAGCACTATGCCGCTGGGGCGTGGTTCTCCTGCGGCAGCGGTGGGGTCGATGGAAGCTGATCCGCCACGGCCGGGGGAAGCTTGTTGGGTGCCGACCATCGGAGCGGTGGAGCGGAGGAAGAGCGAGGCTTGAAGAAGACTCCGACACGCCCCCTACCTGGCGCGCCAAATGTCGGATTTCGGGCTCCGCAAAACCCTCAAGGTTCGAACACAGGGGCGTGTGCGAAGCTTCCCTATGGCCTCGCCCTACTTAGCTCGCTACACGATGGTTACTACGGTGAACTCGCACGATGACGAGGAAGAAGATGAACACGGTGGCTTACCCAGGTTCGGGCCGCTGCGAAGCGTAATACACTACTCCTGCTTTGGTGGATTGCCTCTCGGGAAGGTATGGTGGATGAACTAGTACAGTGATTCCGAGCCTCGCGAGGGCACTCGAGCGGTGCTCTTGGCTCTCTGCCTTGTCTTGTGGTTTCGTCGTCCTTCTCTACGGTGCAACCTAGCCTCTATATATATCAGTGGCCCAGGTCCTCTTCCCCTATCACAATGGCGGGAAGGGATCCCACAACGGCCAAATTTGAAGGGGGACAGGAGTACATCCCCGCCCTGTCCAAAGGTGGTCTTCGCTTGCAAAGTAGCTGTCGATGATGCAACGGTGGGCTCGGCAATGACATCCGCCCTGCGGGCCTCGTGGTCGTGGTCTTGTTACACCAGAATGGAAACCTTTGGGGGATGCTTTGGGAACCCGCGTACGTCCTTGCTCCCTTTGCACTAAAGGGGAAACTGCACTGCCTGGCGCGCTGGCGCCCGCCTGTCCTTCCTTGTGTCATCTTTGACTCCTGAGGCCGATTTCTGCATAGAGATCTCCACCGCTCCTGAGGGGGCCTGAGGAGGCCCACTCCTTGCTGGTCTTGGTGCCGTTCTTCCTCGCGAGCCTGGGGTCCTCGCAAGGGCCTTGTCTTGAGTGGAATCTCGACAGGCCGTGTTTGGCTGACGCGGTGGGCCATGCCCTGGGCCGCAGGCAGGCAGGTCTGGGTACCCACGTTCCCAGAACGCCGACACCGGAGGATATTCTTGTTCCGAGGGATGTGGTTTTCACTGATTATGCTGATTGGGGTGGCGCGCGTGTCTCTTGGACAGTTCCCCTATACATCCTGGGAGCCAACTTCGCGGAGCAGATGCCACAGGATGAGGATTTGATGCCCATCAATGGCAATCCTCACCCATTGCCTGAGGTTCCGTTCCCAGACATGCCCCCTATCATACTGCCTACATACCCAGCCTTGGGGTGGAATGATGTGCCGCTGGAGCCAGAGCCGGTTGTGCAAGAGAATGTGGCTGATGCATATGGGTGGGGGTGTTGGGTTCTACCGTAGGTGCATCGCATGCGAATTAAAATTTTCCTACGCACAGAACATCCAAGAACATGCTACGGAGATGGATCACAGCTCATTACCACTAGACGTGCAGTGCCATGCAGCGGAAGTAGAGTTGGGGCAGCGCGTCCGCGAGGTCCGTCTCCTCCTCGTTCGATTCCCTCGAACAGCCGGTCCGATCTCCCTCGAACAGCCGGTCACCGGATCCCACGAACAGGTTCGCCGGAGCGGCGCAAGTGCACCGCCTCTAATGGTATCCACGCGTGCAGGAGGAACACCGTGCGGCGGACTACTAGGTCCAATCACACAGTCGGCGGCGGCACGTGGAGGAAGCTAGTTGTAGCACACGCAAATCCCTAATGATGGCGCCGAAGTGATCAACCTTATGGGTGTGCCGCACCTCCACTATATATAGGCATCCGGCGCGGGCTCAACTCTTGGGCCTCGCACGGATCCTAAAGCCCACGTGTTCCTTCCCTTAAGAGCGCGACCCCTTAGGTTCTAATTCACTTGGTCGTGAGTCTGATCACCTCCGACTCGACTAGTCGGCAGCGGCCTCTAGGAAAGCGTGCCGACTCCAACTGTCCGATGAAGCTGGTTAGGCGAACCTGCACTTCACACTTCTATTCCCTTTGCCACACGATATATGTTGTCGTGCACAAGGCGACATGGTCATCCTTGTTGCAGCACAACCTCTTTCTTGTTCCGGTGAATCCGACCAACACTTCGGATTATCTCATAATCCTCATCGCATGGCCATGCTTATCCAGGTCGGATCACCCGAGGGGCCCAGAGTATATCTCCTCATCGGAGGGGCAAATCCCATCTTGCTCGACCACGTCTCGCACATGGGTCTGGACAAGCCCGAAACTTACCTTTATAACTACCCTGTCATGGAGTAGCGTTTGGTCGGCCCAAAGAAAGTCTGTCACCATCCCGAGTACATGCGCCAGCTCAGGTCTTAGGACACATAACGTATGTTGTACTAGAGACTCCCAGATGACCTATCGCTGCGTCTCATAGTTTGGTCTGTACAACTCAGACCTTATCTCGACTCGAATCCGACTACATCGAATCCGACTAGATCTTTCTGAGTCTATATTATCAGGCTAGCATCCAATGCTACATGGCCAGTGAGATTGGACCATCCACCATGTCATATGCTAGTCTAACTGGTTGCGCGTCCACACAACCCTTTCTACTAGGGACCATTTAGGACAGTCATCATACAATGCATAGTCTCACAAACAAGTCACGTACTTGTTAATACACATCATTGATAATGTCCAAGGACTATCTTCATTCATAAACACATAGGAAATATCATCATACATGATTGCCTCTAGGGCATATCTCCAACAGTCTCCCACTTGCACTAGACTCAATCAAATAGACATCGAATGCCCATAGCTCTAACGAGCCCCTCATGCTTGGGCTGTGGAAGCGGCTTAGTCAACGGATCTGCAAAATTTTCAGCCGTATGAATCTTGCATAAATTAGTATCACCATTCTTTACGAGCTTTCGTATCAGGTGATACTTTTGGTCTACGTGCCTGGTCTTGTGGTGTTGTCTCGGCTCCTTGGCGTGTGCGATGGCACCTGAATTGTCGCAATACAGGTCCAACGGTTTTGCCCAGCCCAGGAACACACCAAGATCCTCCAGGAACTTCCGAATCCAAACACCTTCCTTTGCGGCTTCACAAGCAGCAAGGTATTGGGCCTCTGTTGTGGAGTCGACCACCGTATCTTGCTTGGAACTCGTCCAGCTCACTGCTCCTCCATTCATGACATACACGAATCCAGTTTGTGATCGACAATCATCCCTGTCGGCTTGGAAACTAACATCAGCGTAACCCTTTACGCAGAGCTCCTCCTCACCTCCATAAACTAGGAACATCTCTTTATTCCTTTTCAGGTACTTCAGGATAGTTTTCACCGCTGACCAGTCACTCTCACCTAGGTCGCCCTGGTATCTGCTTCTTAAGATTATTGCATAGGCAACATCAGGCCGAGTACATAGCATGGCATACATGATGGATCCTATTGCCGAATCATACGGAATCCTACTCATCCAGTTTCGCTCATCAGAAGTCGTAAGACTCTGAGTCTTGGTTAGCCTTATGCCATGTGAGATGGGCAAGAACCCCTTCTTAGCCACACTCATGTTGAACCGTTTCAACACTTTGTCTATGTATGTGCTCTGGCTTAAGCCGAGCAGCCTTCTCGATCTATCTCTATAGATCTTGATGCCTAAAATGTATACTGCTTCTCCAAGGTCTTTCATCGAAAACTTGCCATTCAATGATTCCTTGACTGAGTTCAGCATCGAAATATCATTTCGGATCAGCAGTATGTCATCCACATACAAGATCAAAAATACTACCGAGCTCCCACTAGACTTCTTGTATAAACAATAGTCCTCTTCGTTCTTGATGAAACCAAGGTCAACGATGACTTCATCAAAACGAATGTTCCAACTCCGAGATGCTTGCTTCAATCCATAAATGGATCTCTTGAGCTTGCATATTTTACTAGCATTATTTGGATCGAGAAAACCTTCAGGCTGCATCATGTATACATCCTCCTTTAAATTTCCATGAAGGAAATCCGTTTTGACATCCATCTGCCATATCTCATAATCGAAATATGCAGCTATAGCTAGTATGTTCCTCACCGACTTTAGCATCGCTACCGACGAGTAGGTCTCGTCGTAGTCAATTCCTTGAACTTGTCCATAACCTTTAGCGACAAGCCGAGCTTTGTGGATCTGAACATTTCCATCCACATCGGTTTTATTCTTAAAGACCCATTTGCAACCAATGGCAATTACGCCAGGTGGCGGATCAACCAAGTCCTAGACTTGATTATCATCCCTGGACTTTAACTCGGATCTCATGGCCTCCAGCCATGCCTCGGAATCTGGGCTCATCATCGCTTCCGCATACGTGGACGTCTCGTCGCTTTCTAGGAGCAACACGTCGCGCCCTCTGCGCAATATTTCCGACCTCCGTGACTCCGGTGCCGATTCCACTACGGGTTCCTTGACCGACTCCGGTATGATCTCATCACCAGCCGAGTCGTCCCCGAGTGGCTCTCGAATTTCTTCGAGTCACACCGTTCTCCCACTGGCTTCCCGACTGAGAAACTCTTTCTCTAGGAAAACCCCGTTCCGAGCAACAAATACTGTGTTTGCTTCTCGGTTGTAGAAGCTGTATCATAAGGTTTCCCTCGGATATCCCACAAATATGCATTTATCCGACTTGGGTGTAAGCTTGTATGACATGAGTTGTTTGAAAAATGCTTCACAACCCCAAATCTTTAGAAAAGACAAACTAGGACTCTTCCCCGTCCACATCTCATGTGGTGTCTTATCTATGGACTTTGATGGTACCCTGTTTAGTGTGAAAGCTGCAGTTTCTAGAGCGTATCCCCAGAATGACAAGGGTAAATCCGATTTGCTCATCAACGATCGGACCATGTCCAACAAGGTTTGATTCCGCCATTCTGACACACCGTTTCTCTGCGGCGTACCCGGAGGTGTGAGCTGAGGTACTATACCTCGACTTTTCAGATGATTATCAAACTCCTGGCTCATGTACTCATCTCCACGATCTGATCGTAGAAGCTTTATTGTCTTGTTGAGCTGATTTTCAACCTCGTTTTGAAACTCTTTGAACTTTTCAAAAGTTTCCGACTTGTGCCTCATCAAATAGATATAACAAAATCTACTCAAGTCGTCTATAAAAGTCACGAAGTACTAATAGCCACCTCTGGCCATTGTGCTCATTGGACCACACACATCGTTGTGTATAAGCTCCAACAACTCGGATGCCCTTTCGCAACTCTTTGCAAAAGGAGACTTAGTCATCTCGTCGAGCAAGCATGATTCGCATGTCTCAAACGACCCGAAGTCAGACAAAGTTAGGAGTCCATCATCATGGAGCTTCTTCATGCGTTTCAGACTAATATGTCCAAGCCGGCAATGCCAGAAGTAAGTCGGATTTATCTCATTAGGCTTATGCCTCTTGACATTCATATTATAGACTGGTTCCGTTTCCAGATTCAAAATAAATAGCCCATCTACAATGGGTGCATAGCCATGGAATATTCCATTCAAATAAAATGAACAACCATTGTCCTTTATATTGAATTCATAACCTTGACTCATCAAACATGAGGCAGAAATAATGTTCCGACTAAGTGCAGGAATGTAATAACAACTATTCAATTCCAAAATAAATCTAGAAGGAAGCTGAAGCTGCATCGTGCCGACCTCCAATGCAGCAACTCTTGCCTTGTTGCCGACCCTGATGTCAATCTCCCCTTGTGCCACACGCCTAGTTCTTATCAGCCCCTGCATCGAGTTGCATATATGAACAACCGATCCGGTATCAAATACCCAAGAGCTACTAGGTATGTCAGCAAGGTAAATGTCTATAACATATGTAACAAGTGTACCTTTGCCTGAAGAAGCATTTCCGGCCTTCTTGCCATGCTCAGCAAGCCACTTGCTACTGTTCCTCTTCCAGTGACCAGTTTCCTTGCAATGAAAGCACACGGTCTTTGAGTCCGGTCTCGGCTTCAACGCAGCGGCAGAGACAACCTTCCCCGTGCCCTTTTCCTTACCATTTTTATTGGACCAACTCTTCTTGAACTTAGCCGAGTTCTGCACCATCAACAATTGATGTGTGCCTTTCTTAATATCTTGCTCTGCCACCTTAAGCATCCCATGCAATTCAGTGAGCTTCTTATCCATGTCGTGCATATGATAGTTCGAGATGAACGTCCCATAGCTAGGTGGAAGAGAACCCAAAACTGCATCTGTGGACAGCTCGTCCCCAAGTGGGAAGCCTAACCGATCCAAAGCTTGCACGTACCCGATCATCTTGATCACATGCGGGCTTAGTGGATCACCCTCTTTTAGCTTACAATCCGTCAAGGATTGCCAGACGTTGAACCTTTCGGTCCTAGCCTGCACCTGAAACATGCTCTTGAGACTCTCGATCATATCGAAAGCCTCAACGTTTTTCAAATGCTGTTGCAAATCGGGCTCCATACAAGCCAGCATGAGGCAGCTGATCTTGTTTGATTCATCAAGAGTTTCTGGTGGGCATTCTTGGTTGTGGCATTAGCATTATCGGCAGGTTCCTCTGGAAGTGGATCCTCTAGAACATGTTCCTTTTTATCGTGCTTGAGAACAATTATCAAATTTCCATACCTGGTGGTAAAGTTTGTTCCATTCAGTTTATCCTTTTCCAGAATCGATTTCAATGCAAAGTTGGGTTGAGCAGGTGGTGCCATTGATCTGCAACAGAAAATATGCAATCACTAGGCAATGTGTTTATGTAGAGTAATTCAAGCCTTAAACAGAACTACTCCCACTGAAGTTGGCATCCCTCCGCAAACTCTCAGTGATTCAGGACCCGTCTAGCGCGAGCGACTAGTGAGCTTTAGCATCACTGCTAGCCAACTTGCCTATTCGGTAAGCAACTCATTGCTAATCGTATCTCTATACGACTACTGTCGGTCGGGTAGGTATCTTATACCCCGGCTCCCAACCTTCTTTGCCACAAGGCCCAAAACCATTTTGATAGCCTTGTCAAGCTAACCTGATGCAGTGCATGTCCGTGTCCGACATGAACCCTCCAGTTCAAGAAAACCTAGTAGCACCTCAATTTTATGAGCCCACCACTAGACGTACTTGACGTGCGAAGGTACAACATCCGGAATGGCAATGTGCTTGATATTAACGAGGGATCTTTCTACCATTATAACATGCATAGAAACAAGAAGCAATATCAATCACATATAAACATAAATATGAGAAATAGTATGGCTCCTTGATGGACATCCTTCCAGGCCGGCTCCAACTCCGATGACCACAGCGGAACTTCATCTTGTTCGTCACACCGGGACACCAAAGCCTCGAACTTGCTCTTTGTTCTCCAACTACTACAACTAGTAATGAATTTATAGAGAATCACAAGTCGACACGCAGGTCTTTATACAATATAATGACAGCACTTTGGCTCCTGTCGGCTGAAAATCATGACACGCAGGTCATGTTAAATTACACACATCCATCACATACATATGAGCCATACTGTTGACATCAAACCTGCAAAACAAAGTTATGCATAGAATCGCATTCTACCGGTTTGTGTATCGTGTACGAAATACAAGGCGCTACGCATACGGCGGTTCCGCTAGCCGGTTAGCGGGCGGGGTTCGAAGGGGCAGCGCCCCTGGCGGGTGCGGGCAGCGTTCGATGTTTTTGGAAATCACAGATCGAATTTGTATTCTGATCATGTCGGATTTTCTGATCTGACTGATCTCATCGATCATCGCGAACCCGATTCGGATTTACGCTTCACTGTTAACCCCGATGGCGGATACCGACCGGTAGGGGTAGGTTGTGTCACGACCTCATCGATTCCGATAGACAGAAAATATAGCCTCAACGACCCCGATGTGCAGTTGATCTCATCAACCGTGCACACAGCCGATCTCATGAACGACGACAGATCTCATCCACCGCCTCCACATATAAATATGCATCCGATCTGAATCCAAATCCTATAGCAGAGGCTCTGATACCACTGTTGGGATCTACCGTAGGTGCATCACATGCGAATTAAAATTTTCCTACGCGCAGAACATCCAAGAACATGCTACGAAGATGGATCACAGCTCGTTACCACTAGACGAGCAGTGTCGTGCAGCGGAAGTAGAGTTGGGGCAGCGTGTCCGCGAGGTCCGTATCCTCCTCGTTCAATTTCCTCGATCAGCCGGTCCGATCTCCCTCGAACAGTCGGTCGCCGGATCCCACGTACAGGTTCGCCGGAGCAGCGCAAGTGCACCGCCTCTAATGGTATCCACGCGTGCAGGAGGAACACCGTGCGGCGGACTGCTAGGTCCGATCACACAGTCGGCGGCGGGAAGTGGAGGTAGCTAGTTGCAACACATGCAAAGCCCTAATGACGGTGCCGAAGCGATCAACCTTATGGGTCTGCCGCACCTCCACTATATATAGGCATCCGGCGCGGGCTCAACTCTTGGGCCTCGCACGGATCCTAAATCCCACGTGTTCCTTCCCTTAAGCGCGCGACCCCTTAGGTTGTCATTCACTTGGTCACGAGTCTGATCACCTCCGACTTGACTAGTCGGCAGCGGCCTCTAGCAAAGCGTGCTGACTCCATGTGTCCGATGAAGCTGGTTAGGTGAACCTGTACTTCACACTTCTATTCCCTTTGCCACACGATATATGTTGTCGTGCACAAGGCGACATGGTCATCCTTGTTGCAGCACAACCTCTTTCTCATTCCGGTGAATCCGACCAACACTTCGGATTATCTCATAATCCTCATCGCATGGCCATGCTTATCTAGGTCGGATCACCCGAGGGGCCCAGAGTATATCTCTCCTCATCGGTGGGGCAAATCCCATCTTGCTCAACCATGTCTCGCAGCATGGGTCTGGACATGCCAGAAACCTACCTTTATAACTACCATGTCACGGAGAAGCGTTTGGTCGGCCCAAAGCAAGTCTGTCACCATCCCGAGTACATGCGCCAGCTCAGGTCTTAGGACACAGAACGTATGTTGTACTAGAGACTCACAGATGACCTATCGTTGCGTCTCATAGTTGGTTCTGTCCAACTCAGACCTTATCTCGACTTGGATACGACTACGTCGAATCCGACCAGATCTTTTTGAGTCCATATTATCAGGCTAGCATCCAATGCTACATGACCAGTGAGACCGGACCATCCACCGTGTCATATGCTAGTCTAACTAGCTGCGCATCCACACAACCCTTTCTACTAGGGACCATTTAGGACAGTCATCATACAATGCATAGTCTCACAAACAAGTCACGTACTTGTTAATACACATCATTGATAATGTCCAAGGACTATCTTTATTCATAAACACATAGGAAATATCATCATACATGATTGCCTCTAGGGCATATCTCCAACAGGGGGAACTAGAATGCTGCGCCTGAACCTGAGCCAGAGCAGGTGCAAGACCAAGAATCTATGGTGCTGGACGTCTCCAACCATTCAAAGTCTGAATTTGCTCTGCCGCAAGTTCCTATGGTTATTCTTGAAGTGGACGAAGAACCTGTGCAGGATATGCCACAGCCGGCGGATATGGCTGACAACAACAACTAGGTGTTGACACCCGATTTTGGCATGGTCGAAAACATAATTAAGAAGGCCTCAAATGGAAAAGTGCTTAAAGTGAGAAAGTTCAGTATCATCGAAAGGAGAAACTTTGATATTTGGGCCATAGCCATCCGATCTCATCTCTAAGGCCGAAGTTGTGTTCGAAGTACTGAGATTTTGTATGCAGAACACTATTCGGCTGATTACGCCCCCAAGACGGCCTCATATGAGAAAAGTTTCTACAGGGATTGTCTTTGTCTCATCGAAACGGTCGATTTTGATATAAAATTCTTCTCAATCCGAATTCGTATGCAAAAGTTAGAGCCATCGGAATGCAGCCCTGCCAGGAGGCAAAATATGGCACGCCCAACCAGACACGTGTCTGATGGGTAGCGCCACCAATCAGCTGTTTTGCGTAAGAGATTTGGCCTTCAAGATGGCTTCGAATCGAAAAACGTTCAACACGAAAGTTGTTCGTCTCGTCAAGGTGGTCAAATTTGCTGTTGGGATCATCTTCATCCGAGGTCGTTTGTGGCCTGTGGGACCTAAAAACCGAACTAATGTCCCAGACATACCTAAATCCGAGTTCGGTTAATTTTGGAAAGATTTGGACGTGATTTGGAGTCCTTTTCTTGTATGGGAAGTCCAGTCACCTCATAAATAGATGAGAGGTGACGGACGATTGAACAACACACAATCGCAACACATCTATTACTTTTTCCACCTACTTTTGCCTCTCCCACGTTTTTGCTCCCTCGTTCTTCGTTGTTCTTCATGTTGGAGAGCTGCGAATCCCGAGGCTCTAGGGGCGGCTTGACCGACCTAGGGCAGCCCATAGCCGCCGCACGCCCCGACGGGGTCCCTCCCGGGTGTGTGGTGCTTCGGGTCTTCAAAAGTTCTCGCCGGTCGTCTTGCAAATCGCTTCCGGTGAGACTCCTTCGACGTGAGCTACAGTGTTTCACCCCCAGCGTCGAGGGTACACGGTGACGTGTTCGTGTGCGAACACACTTTTTGGTGACTCCGCTGGGGACTAAAGAGCAATCATCATCATCATCCATCATGACCGGTCTTCCCAAGCCATCCGAGGTTGACGCCGATAACATCATCAAGCTCAATCTTGAGGAATTATTGGCGGAACATCGCCAAATCTATGAGGAGTACAAGAAGGCGCGTGAAGAGAAGGAGTTGGAGATGTTCCTTGCAAACTTCAAGAAGGATCGCCAAGGCAACATCACTCCGGTTGGAGAGATCAAGTTCCCTCCTCTTCATGATGAACAGGTTAAACCCGCTATGAGTACTACCTTTTCTCCTGAGCAATGGGCTGAAATTGAAAGTCGTATTACCGATAGCAATAATCTCATATACCAAGCTTTTTTAGAGAATACTAATGCTTAGAAAAATATACTGCAATCGTCTAGTGGTAATGTTGGCGTGCCTGCTAGCGTAGAAACTCCTAATCTAGCTTTACCCCTTTCATCGGCGCCTCCCGTGCTGTTGAGATATTATCCTACCCAAACAAATCAAATGGTGGCTGCACCCATTAGTCCTCTTACGACTGTGCCAAGTTCGGTGGTGATACCGAACCAAACCCTACCTATAGGTGCAAACGCGGTTAGATCACTGTCGAATTACAATTCCGCATTCATGCCACAATTCACTCCTGCAGCTGTTAACCCTACTCCTCATATGCCTCCGCCACAAGCTTCATCGTCCACTACGGATGATGCTCTAGCTAATTTTAGAGAGGAGATGGCTAAGATACTCCGAGAGAATTTTGGAGTTGAATTACCTAGGAACCGGATTTATCAAAAGCCATATCCAGAATACTTTGATGCAATTCAATGCCCTCCGGGATATAAAATTCCAGATTTTGTTAAGTTTAATGGAGAGGGCACTAAAACCACATGGGAGCATGTTAGTCAATATTTGGCACAATTGGGTGAAGCAGGCTCGCTAAATGAATTGGAAGTGCGTTTATTTCCTTTATCTTTAACCGGTACCGCATTTTCATGGTTTGCCTCTTTACGACATGGTTCTATCCATTTATGGTCGCAACTAGAACAGAAATTTCATGATCATTTTTATAGTGGCGACAATGAACTTAAGTTATCACATCTTACATCGGTTAGACAAAAACATGACAAATCGGTCTCCGATTACGTCAAGAGATTTACAGATACAAAAAAACGGTGCTATAGCTTGGTGATAACTGAGAGAGATTTGGTAGATCTAGTACTTAATGGTTTGAGAAATCACATTAGAGAGAGGCTAGAGGTCTATGAGTTTTTGAGTATCAACCAAGTCCTACAAAGGGCTTTGGCTCAAGAAAGCCGAGGTAAAGATCTTAAAGAGGTGCATAGGTATAAAACTGATCGTCCTAAGGTGAATATGATTGAGTATGATAGTTAGCACACGGACAATGAGGGTGATATTTATGCTGCTGAATTTGTTTGGCCATCTAAGGCCAAACCATTTACTTGCAATGATCTAAAGCCGATTCATAAGAATCGTGATGAAGAGATGAAATTTACTTTCAACATTGCTAAGTGTGATAGGATATTTGATGCTTTATTGCAAGCCAAGATTATTAGAATATCTCATACTTTACCGCCATTTGAAGAGCTGAAATGGCGTGCTTATTGTAAGTATCATAATTATTTTCTCATGCTACTAATGATTGCAATGTTTTTTGACGACGGATACAATCGACCATTAATGACGGACGATTGAATTTTTCTGAGATGCAAGTTGATAAGCAGCCCTTCCCAATGAACACCATGGATTTGGAGGGGGAAAATATGTTAATTCGGCCCAACATAGCCGAATCAGCTAATAAAGATATTGTTGTTATTGGTGAAGCTAGGAAAAGCAAGGAGGGCGACAAGGTTTTGGGGAGACAAGTTATGCTTGACAGACAACCCGGTGGCAAGGAGATAATTAAGATCACCATCAAGAATCCTACACTCGGGGGGCAACCACAAGTGCAAGAGAACACTCATATCAAGTTTGTTAAGGCCAAGAGTCCAGAGGTTGGCAAGTGGAAGACGAATGAAGCTAAAGTACATCGTAGGAGGATCAAGCCAACTTTTGATATGTTGTTATCCAAATATGCCAATCAGGCGGCCGGTTCTAGCTCTAACCGGTCATCAAATTTGAAGCGCTCAAGGTCACCTCCTCGACAAGAATTTCAGCATCATGTAAGGCCATATGGGTCATGGGTACCAGGACCATGGATGGCGCCACCCCCCTATGCGCCATACTACATGGGAGACTTCAATGGAGGATGGGGACAGCCCCCAATGACCCCCTATGCTTTTCATCCGGGTTGGGCAGAACCAAGGAGGCCTGTTCGTGAGAGGCTTTCTTATCCCACACAAGGCCGTTTGAGCCATGGTGTCAACCGGCCAATGCAAGATAATCAAAAAGGGGTTAGCAAGCAAATGTGGCGTGCTAAATCACCGAGTACTGAAATTTCAGAGCCTGGCAAGCTAAAGGAAAATAGTACTATTGCTGGAACGATTATGATAGGCACTAAAGAATTAACAATCAAAGAGCCGATTATTGTTGATAATCTGGTTGATTCTAATAAAGATGTGGCTGCTGTCCAACAAGGTCCCATGGTTAATGATCATGAAGCTAGGGCAAGTATGCCCAAGCCAAGGTATCCTAAATATACTCAGCCTAAGTGGTGTCCTCCCGGTCTAACCAAGGCACAAAAAAGAATATTGCAGCGCATGAGGAGCCACGAGAAGTTGGAACAAGAAGCGGAGAAGCAAAGGGATAAGTTATTCAACGAAACACGTCCCATGATGCCCGCAAAACAAGTGTGGAAGCCTAAGCAAAAGGAAAATGTAGCAGCTTCTACATTGATCATAGCGACACCTACACCACCACCAGAGGACGATGTAGCTGCTATTACATCGTCCACTTCACCTTTTACTTCCTCTTCACTTGGAGATATTTCGGAGTCGGTGGACATGCTTGAGGATGGAGATGATATTCTAGATTATGGGTCTACACCGGTTCATGAAGGTATGGATATTAATATGGTGTATTACTTACTCGCTGAATTTCGTGCTATAAATGAAGGGGAAGTAGCTCAGCTGGATTTTGGCCCTAAAAATGCTATATTCGAGAAGCCAAAAGAACCGGTAATACACTTGAAGCCGTTGTTCCTTAAAGGTCATATTAATGGGTCACCGGTTGCTAGAATGCTTATTGATGGTGGTGCTGTGGTGAATCTTATGCCATATTCGGTCTTCAAAAAATTGGGGCTACGTGATGAAGAGTTAATAAAGACCAACATGGTGCTTAATGGATTTGAAGGCAAAGAGAAAACTGAAGCCAAAGGGGTTAGGAATGTGGAGCTTACAGTGGGGAGCAAAACTTTGGCTACCGCTTTCTTTATCGCTGAGGTGCAAGGTAATTACAATGTGATTTTAGGCCGTGATTGGGTCCATGCAAACCAATGCGTGCCATCTACTATGCACTAGTTTTTAATTCAATGGGTTGACAATGAAGTGGAAGTCGTTCGTGCGGATAATTCGGCTTGTGTTGCTTTGGCCGATGCATTGGTGGATTGGCAACATCCCAATGCTACTTGCTTGACGGGACGTGACTTGTCGGAGTTTGATTTTCTCAGCGCCACAAAAAATGGTTTCGTGCCTGTTTCTTCAAATCCGATTGGTGGTAATCGGCTCCAAGGTATGATGTATTTAAATGGATCCTAACTTAGAGTGGTTGCAAAAGCGTCTTGAAAAATATCGGTCCAATGAGAACGATATGTATGAGTCTATAGAAGAGTTAGATGATATGGATAAGTTAGGACAAGGTTTTACATTGGCTGATCCATTAGAGGAGGTAGATATTGGAGATGGTTCAATTCCTAGGCCTACGTTTGTAAACAAAAAATTGAGAGCCGATTATAAAAGCTAAGCTAATCGAGCTGTTAAAAGAATATGTTTGTTGCTTTGCATGGGAATATCATGAAATGCCGGGTTTAAGCCGAGAGCTCGTAGAGCATCGGTTGCCTATAAAGGCCGGTTTTAGACCTTACAAGCAATCAGCTAGGAAATTTAATCCAAAAACATATGACCGGATCAAGGAAGAGATTGGTCGTTTGCTTAAAGCTAATTTTATTAGACCTTGCAGGTATGCTGAGTGAATTTCTAACATTGTACCAGTGGAGAAGAAAGGCTCCGTTAAGTTGAGGGTGTGCATTGATTTTAGAGATTTGAATAGAGCTACACCCAAAGATGAGTACCCCATGCCCATAGCTGATATGCTTATTAATGATGCTTCTGGACATAAGGTCATTAGATTTCTTGATGGTAATGCGGGGTATAACCAGATTTTTATGGCCGAAGAGGACATGTCCAAAACGGCTTTTCGGTGCCCCGGTTTCCTTAGTTTATTTGAGTGGACGGTGATGACCTTTGGATTAAAGAATGCCGACGCCACGTATCAAAGGGCTATGAATTTGATTTTTCATGATTTACTCGGTGTTATACTTGAAGTTTATATTGATGATATTGTTGTCAAATCAGATGCTTTTGAATCTCATCTAGCCGATTTGCGTTTAGCCTTTGAAAGAATGAAAAAGTATGGGCTGAAAATGAATCCTTTGAAATGTGCATTCGGCGTGTCGGCTGGCAAGTTTTTAGGTTTCATTATTCATGAAAATGGCGTAGAGATTGATCCCAAAAAGATAGAAGCCATACAAAAAGTGGGAGCTCCAACATGCAAGAGAGATATGCAAAAATTCCTTCGCAAAGTCAATTATTTGAGGAGATTCATAGCCAACTTGTGAGGAAAAATTGATGCATTCGCTCACATCCTTCGGTTAAAGAATGATGCCAATTTCACTTGGGGGGCAAAACAGCAAGAAGCGTTTGATATGGTCAAGAATTATTTGTGCACTCCTCCGGTGATGAAAGCGGCCAAACATAGGGAGCCATTTAAGCTTTAGTTTGCAGCAGAGGAAAGTGTTATTGGTGCTGTTTTGACTCAAGAGACCGAAGGAAAAGAGCATGCTATTACATATTTGAGTCGACGCTTATTGGACGCCGAGACGAGGAGAAAATCAAGACTGGAGGAAATCCATTATTGATTATTTGCGTGATCCTAGTAAAAGGGTGGACAGGACCGTTCGGCGTATGGCTTTCAAATATATGATGAGAGACGATGAACTTTACCTCCGAACGGTTGATGATATTCTTTTAAAATGCTTGGACGAGGACCAAGCAAGAGTTGCTATGGGAGAGGTCCATGAAGGAATTTGTGGCACTCATCAGTCGACCCCCAAAATGAAATGGTTATTGCGGCGTGCTGGGTTTTATTGGCCGACGATGATTAATGATTGTTTCATGTATTATAAAGGATGTGAAGCTTGTCAAAAGTTTGGTGATATTCAATTGGCTCCCGCTGCTATGTTACATCCTATTATCAAGCCGTGGCCTTTTAGAGGTTGGGGATTAGACTTTATTGGAGAGATTCATCCTTCTTCTTCAAAGGAGCATCGGTTTGTGTTGGTGGCCACTGATTATTTCACTAAATGGTCTGAAGCAATACCTCTCAAAAATATGACACATACGGAGGTAATTCAATTCATAACCGAGCACATTATTCATAGATTCAGCATTCCTCAAACATTAACTACGGATCAAGGTTCATCATTCATGTCACATCAAGTTAGAGAATTTGCCGAATCATATAAAATAAAGTTGCTCAATTCCTCTCCGTATTATGCCCAAGCCAATGGACAAGCTGAGTCTAGCAATAAGATATTGATCAAGCTCGTCAAGAAAAAGATTGAGGATAATCAAGGAGATGGCACGAGTTATTGTCCGAGGCTTTGTGGGCGCATAGAATCTCAAGGCATGGTGCTACGAAGGTAACTCCATATGAGCTTGTATATGGTCAAGAGGTCGTTTTACCGGTGGAAGTAAATTTGAATGCTTTGAGATTAGCCAAACAAAATGACTTATCGGCAATGGACTTTTATAACTTGATGATGGACAATATTTATGAGGTTGCTGATAAACATTTGGCTGATTTGAAGGCCACCGAGAGAGATAAGTTGAGTGTAGCAAGAGCTTACAATAAGAAGGTCAAGTTGAAGAATTTTCAAGTTGGTGATCACGTGTGGAAGGTGATCCTACCAATTGGTTCAAAAGACAGAAAATTCAGGAAGTGGTCCCCAAGTTGGGAAGGTCCTTTTAAGATTACAAGAGTAGTTCCCGGAAATTCATATTTGGTGGAATCCATAGAAGGGACATTGCTACCTCGAGCTCTCAATGGTAAATATTTAAAGAAGTATCATCCAAGTGTGTGGCAAGAAGCCTAGATAGGCAACGGCCGATATATATAATTGGCCGATATATAATTATCGCCCAAAGCACATCCAAAATGGCCAATGGAGTGTTGACATTGTCCTTAGAACAAACTCTAAACAAGTTATTTTTCGGAACGCAAGCTTCGCCGAAAAACAGGGGGGTATGTGTTGACACCTGATTTTGGCATGGTCAAAAACATAATTAAGAAGGCCTCAAATGGAAAAGTTCTCAAAGTGAGAAAGCTCCGTATCGTCGAAAGGAGAAACTTTGATATTTGGGCCATAGCCATCCGATCTCATCTCTAAGGCCGAAGTTGTGTTCGAAGTACTGAGATTTTGTATGCAGAACACTATTCGGCTGATTACGCCCCCAAGACGGCCTCATACGAGAAACGTTTGTACAGGTATTGTCTTCGTCTCGTCGAAACGGTCGATTTTGATATAAAAATCGTCTCAATCCAAATTCGTATGCAAAAGTTAGTGCCATCGGAATGCAGCCCTGCCCGGAGGCAAAATATGGCGCGCCCAACCAGACATGTGTCTGATGGGTAGCGCCACCAATCAGCTGTTTTACATAAGAGATTCGGCCCTCAATATGGCTTCGAATCAAAAAACGTTCAACACGAAAGTTGTTCGTCTCGTCAGAGCGGTCAAATTTACTTTTGGGATCATCTTCATCCGAGGTCGTTTGTGGCCTGTGGGACCTAAAAACCGAACTAATGTCCCAGACATACCGAAATCCGAGTTCGGTTAATTTTGGAAAGATTTGGACGTGATTTGGAGTCCTTTTCTTATACGGGAAGTCCAGCCGCCTCATAAATAGATGAGAGGTGACGGCCGATTGAACAACACACAATCACAACACATCTATTACATTTTCCATCTACTTTTGCCTCTCCCATGTTTTTGCTCCCTCGTTCTTCGTTGTTCTTCGTGTTGGAGAGCTGCGAATCCCGAGGCTCTAGGGGCGGCTTGACCGACCTAGGGCAGCCCATAGCCGCCGCACACCTCGATGAGGTCCCTCCCGGGTGTGTGGTGCTTCGGGCCTTCAAAAATTCTCGCCGGTCGTCTTGCGAATCGCGCTTCCGGTGAGACTCCTTGGACGTGAGCTGCGGTGTATCACCCCCGGCGTCGAGGGTACACGGTGACGTGTTCGTGTGCGAACACTAGGCGATCATTGTTTATCAGCCGCCTATTGTGTAATTTTTCCCTATTCAGGAGGTCAGGGTCCCCTTTGGGCCTGCATTGCCACCAGAGCTCACTTGGAAGAGGTCATTTGAAAATTTGCTGAAGTATCAAACCACATTTGCAAATCCTTCATCCATGCCTGCTTGGCCTGTCTCTCCAGTTGTTCTGCCAAAAGATCCTGGTATCTGGCCTTTCATGACGATATGCCATTGCTCACCTGGAAAGAGCAGGAACCTCTAGCAAATGACCCTGCAGGGAGGGCACCGGTTTCTCGTGCTCTCTTTCCTACCACAGAGGACACTCAGGCGTCGGAGACAGCTACAGGTGCGCCGCCCAAGAAGGTGGGAAGGCCTCGGAAGACTTTGACGCCAACGCCGGTGGTTGAAACTGCGGTCAGGCGCTGCACGAGGGTGTCTGTGCAATGGGATGGCTTCAAGCCCATCTTCCACGAATTGGTGTCCGTGCCCAAGAAGAAGAAGCCTAGGGCCAGGACATTCACAACCTGGCTAACTGAAGGCCCAGACCATTCTGGTGCATATGGTGCTGCTCCATCGGCGACCCCAATCAAGAGGATTCAGGAAATTGGAGCAGATTTGGGAATTGATGAGAAACTTCTCAAAGTGGAGGCGCTTACAGCGGACCCACATGGTTCTGTTAGCAACTCTGCTGATGATTAGTTTTCAGGAAGATATTTGGGCTTGGCAGGCCCCTAATTATGCCTATATATGTAATAAATTAAGGCTATGCACTGGAGAGCTCTTTTGTGTAATATCTTTAGAACATGTGCTACAACAACTTTTGCCTGTGACATTGGGTGTCAACAAGTTTTATGATCTTTGCTTTTCATGTTTTCATGAATACATCTAGAAGAAATTGGAATGTGATGTGCTGGAATGTTAGGGGCCTAAATTCTGGGACAAGGCAAAGGGCTGTTGTCGGTGTACTAAAGTATGGGTCTTTTTAGTACCCCTTACTTGTGCACGGGCAGTTGTAGCCATACCGCGGCAAGCCTTGCCGGGGAATAGCTAGGAGTAATCACGAGACTAAGACGACAAGGAGACATTCAAGTCAACGATTAGACCAGAAAACAAAAGACCAAAGGGTTGCGGAGGCCCGGCAAGACCCTTGCCGGCAACGCCTCGCGCCAGACAAGACCCGGTCCCGGCAAGCCCCGGGCCCGGCAAGGATTCGGTCCCGGCAAGCCCCGGGTCCGGCAAGGATTCAGCCCCGGCAAGGCTCTGCACAGTGCAGCGCTATCGCTCCAGTGCAGCGGCCAGCCTTGTCGTTTAGGGCTTGTCCTCATGGTGACGTGGCGTAATGCTGGCCACGCGATGCTTAAGCGGTGCTGATGGGATGGCTGCTTTTGCCCATCCCCTGTAAAGCTTTTCCAAGCCCAAGACGCTAAGGGACACCTCGACGGACACCTCACGGTGCATTTAATGAGTTTGTCCTAAGCCGTCAGGGTTAGGTATGATAATACTGTGGTAACACTGTAGTTACTTTCCACCTCATGCCTTATCTTGTACGCCACTGTGGTAGCCCCTTTGACTAATATAAAAGGAGGCCCGAGACGTACAGGGAGAGAGGATGGCACTTCGAAAGCCCATTCTGCATGCGTAGCTGCTACTGTAGCTCCCAGAACTTGGACAAGAACATCCACAATAATACAACAAAGCAGGAGTAGGGTTTTACGCATCTTTGCGGCCCGAACCTGGGTAAATCCCCCGCGTGCTGTTCGTTAGTTCTGCTCTTGGTGCAACCCTCTCCCCTTGCCGAACTATAAGGGATCTCCTTGATCCCATAGCTGTTCGTTTCCCACGACATCTTTGGCGCGCCAGGTAGGGGGGGATCGAGGTTGTGCGAACCTGATCTAGTGATCAGCGCGTCAGATCTTTGATCATCTTCACCACCATGGCTCCCAAGAAGAAGGGTTTCACGGCGGTTGGTCCATCCGCATCCGTCGTGCCTGATGCTACGCGCGCAGGCGACGGGGTAGACCCGGGTGGAGGAGGTGGAGGCTCCGAGCTTCCACGGCGTTCCGGCGATCCGAGCCGGACGAGCAACAGGTCCAAGGATGGAGCTGCGCAACCTGCGGGTGGTGCAGCGAATTCCAAGGATGGAGCAGCGCCTTCCAGGACGAATACGCTGGTGCATGCACCACGACCTTCTCAGGACGCGCGTGACGTGCGGCCTCAAGACGTTGGTGGTTCTGGGCGTCCGCATGGGAAGACCCCTGCGCATCACTCCCAAGGCGCGCAGGGCCAAGATCCGCGCCAGCGAGCTGGTGGAAGCCGCGCGCGGGTGCAGAGTCGTGATGGTGCTCCTTCTAACCCTGTTAGGAGTTTGAGCACCTCACGCTCTTCGCACCTGTCGCCGCGGCCTAGGCCAGCAGAGGCGTTGGCGCGAGCTCAGCTGCTCCTAGACTTCCCTCCCGCCGCGGAGAAGCTAGACGAGTGGCGAGCCGCTATCCAGAGCCTCATCGGCCTAGCCAACAACGACGTACCGCAGCAGGGTGAACCCTCGCGGCTGCAGTCGTCTAGGCTGGTGCGTGGCGATGGAGAGAAGACCGGAGCTGGAACGACTACGTTGCGTTCCCCTCCGCTGCATCAAGAGCGGTCGTTAACTCGGCGGACCGGCGCCCGTGAGGATGATTCCACGGCATCGTCTGATCCGCGGGTTCGCCGCGATCAACGTCACGTTCTTCGGGAACGGAAGGAGGAGGACGCTCGAACCACCATCGAGCGCCGAAGGGAAGCGCGTCGCCAGTCCGACAAGCGCGCTGGGACCTCTGTTGACGAGCCCGCGCCAGGGTACCCTGGCTGCCTACCTTACGAGGTGGGTTACCCAGCGTTTAGTCGTGAGCTGCGGCAAGTCCAGTGGCCTAGCTCCCGCTCCTTCAAGCCGGAAGTACCGGAGAAGTACGACGGCAAGATTCATCCGTCCGAGTTCTTGAGCATCTACACCATCGCGGTGCAGGCTGCCGGGGCTCGTGACGATAAGGTGCTAGCCAACTACTTTCCATTGGTACTGAAGCCCAACGTGAGATCGTGGTTGATGCACCTGCCCGAGAATTCCATCTCTTCTTGGGTCGACCTGTGCCATCAGTTTGTTGGCGCCTTCACCGGCGGCCATCAAGCTCCTGGCCAGGAGAGTGATCTGCACATCATTCCCCAGAAGGAGGGCGAAACTTTGCGCAAGTATATCCAGAGGTTCAGCCGCATCCAGCACAACATTCCTGACGTTCATCCCGCCGCCGTCATCAGCGCCTTTCATCAGAATGTGCGCAATCATAAGATGCGGGAGGAGTTGGCGATGAACAAAGTCAGAGATGTCGCCGAGCTCTACGCCTTGGCCGACAAATGTGCTCGGGCAGAAGAAGGAAGGAGACTCCCCGGCGAGAACGCTGGCGCTGGAGTCGACTCCGATAGCGAAGACGCTCCTGCCCCGGCAAGAAAGGGGCGGCGGAAGAACAAGAAGCGCAAGGGCAAGGCCGTGCTTGCCGTTGAAGGTTCGGGCAACACCGGCACCGCCAAGAAGTCCAAGACCGACGACCCCGGCAAGGAGGTTGCCGGGTGTGCGGCATGTCAAGCCTTGGCGGCTGCCGACAAGCCAGAAGGATCCGGCAAGCAGTACTGCAAGATCCACCGTACCAAGGGCCATGATCTCCAAGACTGCCGGCAAGTTGAGGAGCTTGCCGAGAAGCAGCGCGCCGAGTACGAAAGGCGCGACAAGGAAAGAGCCCAAGATGGTGCCGGAGGGTCTGGCAGGAAGCGCGGTCGAGGAGGTCGTCGCGGCAAGCCCAGGCAGCAGCAAGAGAAGCCTGCCCGGGGCCGCGCCAAAGAACAAGGAAATGATGATGATGATGCAGAGGGCGACGAGTCCAGCGAACACGAGTTCCAGAAGGCTACAGAGGCCATGTGCGTCGACGGGGGCGCTTCGTTGCATTCCTCTCACCGCCAGCTCAAGCAGTGGGCGCGTGAGATTAATGCAGCAGAGCCATCCCTCGATGCCCGGAAGCCACTGAAGTGGTCCCTCACGCCTATCATTTTTGACGCCGAGGATCACCCTGATCGCACAACTGCGGTCGGGTGCTTGCCGTTGTTGGTTTCACCAACGATTCGCAACCTCCAGGTGATGAAAATGTTAGTTGACGGTGGGGCCGGCCTGAACCTGATCTCGCCCGATGTGATCAAGAGGCTGCAAATTCCCGACGAAGATCTCGAGGAGACAGGTTCTTTCCAAGGGGTCAATCCGGGAAGGAACCAGCCGAAAGGCAAGATCACGCTGCCGGTAACTTTCGGCAGCGAGCTGAACTTCAGAACGGAGAAGGTCGTCTTCGACGTCGCCAGGATTCCTTTGCCATATAATGGAATCCTTGGCCGCCCAGCGCTGGCTAAGTTCATGGCGGCCTCGCACTACGCCTACAACGTCTTGAAGATGCCCAGTCCAATGAACGTCATCACTGTCCACTCCGACAAGAAAGATGCGCTCATTTGCACTGACAAGCTCTACCGGGAAGCAGTTGCAGCGTCCGCCGCCAAGGCGCATGCTCCTGCCGCTCAAGATCCCGGCAAGAAGAAGAAGCCCGGCAAGACCTCTGGTACAAACTCCGGCAAGCACGCCTCTCCAGAGTGCTGCGCTGCCGTCGAGGGTGCCCCAGAGAGCTCTGCCGGCCAGACCAAGAAATCCAAGGCTGCTCCGCCTGAGACCAAGAAGGTGCCCGCCAAGGAGGACGGGACGGGGGGAACTTTCACCATAAGTTCCACCCTTGATGACAAATAGGAAAGCGCGCTCGTTGCCTTCCTGCGGGCGAATGTCGATGTGTTTGCATGGCAACCATCTGACATCCCCGGTGTTCCCAGGGAGGTAATTGAGCACCACCTAGCTGTCTGTCCCCACGCGCGGCCCATCAAGCAGAAGGTGTGGAAGCAAGCCTTGGAGCGGCAAGAGTTTATTGCGGAAGAGATTAGGAAGCTTGAGGCAGCAGGCCTGGTTAGAGGAGTCCTCCATCCTACATGGTTGGCCAACCCAGTTGTTGTGCGCAAGGCGAATGGTAAATGAAGGCTATGTATTGACTTTACAGATATCAATAAAGCCTGTCCAAAAGATCCCTTTCCCTTGCTGCGCATCGACTAGATTGTGGATTCCACTGCCGGCTGCGATTTGCTGTCATTTCTTGACGCATACTCAGGCTATCACCAGATCTTCATGGCGAAAGAAGACGAAGAGAAGACCGCATTTATCACCCCGTGTGGCACATATTGCTTCTTGCGTATGCCTTTCGGGTTGAAAAGTGCTGGTTCGACCTTCGCTAGAGCAGTCCAGATTGGTTTCGGGGCCCAGCTGCATAGAAATATGGAAGCTTACATGGATGACATAGTGGTCAAAACCAAGGACAAGGCAACGCTCATTCAAGATCTGGAGGAGACATTTGCAAATCTGCGCAGGATCAACCTGAAGCTCAATCCCGAGAAGTGCGTGTTTGGCGTCCCATCCGGCAAGCTTCTCGGGTTCTTTGTATCTCAGCGTGGAATTGAAGCCAATCCCGACAAGATCAAGGCAATTGAGCAGATCGAAGCGCCAAGACGAGTTAAGGATGTGCGCCGCCTTGCCGGCTGCGTCGCTGCTTTGAGTAGGTTCATCTCAAAGTCTGCTGAGCGCGCCCTGCCGTTTTTCAA
Source organism: Elymus sibiricus (assembly GCA_039707655.1). Lineage (NCBI taxonomy): Eukaryota > Viridiplantae > Streptophyta > Magnoliopsida > Poales > Poaceae > Elymus > Elymus sibiricus. The sequence goes on along the minus strand of CM077663.1, from coordinate 194,256,587 downwards.
AATTTTGAAGAAGGCAGGTCCAATGAAATGGACTCCAGAAGCGGAGGCAGCGCTGCAGGATTTGAAGAAGTACCTCTCCTCTTCGCCAGTACTAGTCGCGCCTAGACCACAAGAGCCGTTGCTGCTATATCTGGCGGCAACGAATCAAGTGGTTAGTGCTGCGCTGGTGGCGGAGAGAAAAGCAGAGGAAGATGCAGCGGCAACGGCAGGCCCACCAAGCGACTTGCCGGGGCCAGCCCCGGCAAAGTCTGGTACTGACAAGGAAAGACCCACGCAGTCAAGTCAGGCAGTGCAGAAGAAGAAGATGGTGCAGTGCCCAGTCTATTTCGTCAGCTCCCTGTTGCAGGGGGCTAGGTCGAGGTATTCTGGTGTGCAGAAGTTGCTCTTCGGCCTTCTCATGGCCTCGAGGAAGCTGCGCCATTACTTCCAAGCACATGAGATCACCGTCGTCACTCGCTTTCCGCTGCAATGGATTCTCCGGAACCCAGAAGCAACCGGCAGGATCGTGGAGTGGGCGCTGGAGCTGTCATGCTTTGGTCTCAAGTTTGAAAGTTCTTCAACTATCCAGAGCAGGGCCTTGGCAGAATTCATTGCAGAATGGACCCCAACGCCAGACGACGAAGTTCAAGAATCAGCGATTCCCGGCATGGAAACAGATCGCGAATGGATCATGTACTTTGATGGAGCCTTTTCGCTGCAAGGCGCCGGTGCCGGCGTGCTGCTTGTCGCACCCACCGGAGAGCACCTCAAGTACGTCATCCAGATGCATTTTCCCCGGGAGAGATCGACCAACAACACGGCAGAGTATGAAGGATTGCTTGCCGGTCTCAGGATCGCGGCAGACCTTGGGATCAGGAAGCTCATCATCAGGGGTGACTCCCAGCTCGTCGTGAGGCAGGTCAACAAAGATTATCAGAGCCTGCTGATGGAAGCATACGTCGATGAAGTGAGGAAGCTGGAGGAGCGCTTTGACGGTCTTCAGACAGAGCATGTTCCTCGATCAGAGAACAGCATTGCCGACGACCTGTCGAAGCGTGCCGCACTCAAGCTACCTGTGGAACCAGGGACTTTTGTGCTCCGCTTGACTCAACCATCCGTGTCGCCATCGACAAGGACTGATAAGAGAAGAAAGTTAAGTACCGGCGAGTACTTCCCGGCAGGGCTTCCCGAAGCCCCCAGCAAGGATCTTGCCGGGAACGACACGGTTGCCGGTGAGCAGCGGCTTCGCGCAGAACCTCAGGTTCTTGCCGCGGAAGCAAGCGCCCCTGCTGCCGAAGAAATACCGGTTGCCGGTGAGCAGCGGCTTCGCGCAGAACCTGTGGTTCTTGCCGCCGAAGCAAGCGCCATTGCTACCGAAGAAATACCAGTTGCCGGTGAGCAGCTGCTCCGCCAAGAGCCTCAGGTTCTTGCCGTACAAGCAAATGCTCCCGCAGCTGAAGAGTCGCCTTTAGTCCTTGTCGTCGAGCCACAGGCTCCGGCATGGGCACAGCAAATAGTCCATTTCCTTCAGACAGGAGAACTCCCTGAGGAGCAGGAAGAAGCTGAGAAAGTAGCCCGTCAGTCAAGTATGTACCAGTTCGTCGAAGACGTCCTGTATAGAAAGAGACCCAATGGTGTGAAATTGAAGTGCATTCCTCGGGAGGACGGACTAGAGCTGTTGGCAGAGATTCATGGGGGCGTATGTGGGTCCCGCATAGGCTCAAGAGCCCTTGTCGGCAAGGCATTCCGGCAAGGATTCTTCTGGCCTACTGCCCTCCAGGATGCAACGGCACTAGTAACCAAGTGTGAAGCGTGCCAGTTTCATTCGAAGCTACTTCATCAGCCAGCTCAAGCTCTCCAAACGATCCCTCTCTCCTGGCCCTTCTCGGTCTGGGGGCTCGACATACTGGGTCCCTTCCCCCGCGCTGTCGGGGGCTTCGAGTACTTGTACGTTGCTATCGACAAGTTCACGAAGTGGCCAGAAGTGGAAGCAGTGAGGAGGGTGACAGCACAGTCCGCGGTCAAGTTCTTCAAGGGGATTGTGTGCCGTTTTGGTGTGCCGAACAGGATCATCACTGACAACGGTACACAGTTCACAAGCCGCACCTTCATGCAGTACGTCCAAGACCTTGGCGGCAAGATTTGTTTTGCCTCTGTTGCTCACCCGAGAAGCAATGGCCAAGCGGAGAGGGCAAACGCTGAGGTGCTGCGTGGTCTCCGGACCAGAACTTTCGACAAGCTGCACAAGCATGGAAGACGCTGGATTGATGAGTTGCCGGCAGTTCTTTGGTCGATCAGGACGACGCCAAATCGAGCCACCGGCCAGACGCCCTTCGCTCTCGAGTGCTCGCTTATGATGAGCTTGAGCAAGAGCAGCTGCGGCAAGATGACGCGCTGCTCCTTGAGGAGAACCGTCTTCGGGCTGCTGTGCGAGCCGCTCGCTACCAGCAAGCTTTGCGCCACTACCATAGCCGCAAGGTTCACGCCCGGAGTCTTGAGGAAGGCGACCTTGTTCTTCGGCGCGTTCAGTCGGCCAAGAATTCCAACAAGTTGACGCCGAAATGGGAAGGCCCTTACCGGGTAGTGCGAGTCACCAGGCCTGGCGCTATCCGCCTAGAGACCGAAGAGGGCTTGCCAGTGAGCAACTCCTGGAACATCGAGCACCTTCGCAAGTTCTACCCGTAAGGCGCAGTTGTTCGGTTTTCTTGCTGTGATAGCGATACGGCCAGCAGGCTGCTGACGACCCGAATCCAGCGCTCGCGGCAGCGTAACGCTCCGGCAAGATCCCGGCAATGCCATTCTGTACAAGTGTTGCCGCTGGCATGTAATCCTTTGTACAGAGCAGGCACATCCCTGTGCATATTTTAATGAGATCTGTGTGCTTTACATTTCTTGTTGATTTCATGTCATTCTATATGCATGTATTATCTGAGATATGTATTGCACCTGATCCCGGTAAGAGCTAACGAACCGTCAGGGTTCCATACCTTTATTTTCTCTTCTTTCTTTTTCTCAAGAGATAGAAGATTCCCTCGCGCGCAAGTTTGCCGGGGGGGTAGGAGAATGGTGGTATGGAGGCCAGACGACGTTCAAGGTTGGCGCCTTGCCGGAAGAAAAGGAATAGCGACAAAAAGCAGAGCTAAGTTGCTAAACCCCTTAAGCAGATTTTGATTTTTGTAAGGCTGTATTCCCTTGAACGATTTCGGCTTTGTATGGAAAACCTGCACGCGATGGAATCTTGTCGTGATCGGCTGCGCCCTTACTCTGTTTCGAGTCCGCTCAACAGTCTAGGTGGCGGCGCTGAAAGCGTCAAGATTTCTTGCCGTGAGCAGCACTACCCGCAAGCTGCTGACGACCCGAATCCAGCGCTCGCGACGGGGTTATGCTCCGGCAAGTTCCCAGCAAAGCGTAGGGTATACACTATACAGAAAGAAATTGAACAAAGGGAATAGCATGCCATAATTCAAAGAGAGCAAGTTATATTGCATCTAGTGCTTGCCGCGTTTCTGACATAAGACGAATTGTCTTTTACATGGAATGCTGGCGGCAAGATGAGGAAGTGATAGGAGGCTACAGTTAATCCCGGCGATCGCCCTCGACCCTCTTCACCTGGCTCACCCGATCGACGATGGGCGCGACAAGCTCCTCGAGAGCCTTGACGTCCGCGTCCTTCGGCAAGCTCTTCAAGGCTTTGGAGAGGTCGACGCCAGGGTTCCTGTACGCCACCTTCATCAACACCTTGCGGAGGACGAGCTGGCAGAGCTTCCGGGATTCGTCGGCCAGCTTGCTTGTCTGATTCGCCTGGAGTAGCTTGAGGGCATCGACGAGCTTGTCGAAGAACATGGTTAGCCTGGCGCTTGAGGATATGTTGTCGTCGACTGAGTATTCGAAGCCCGGCAAGTCCATGGTCTCCAGCTCCGCGCCAAGCTTCTCGGCGACGTCCGCCAGCCTGGCAGTCCAGAGCTTCACGCTTGAAGTGTACTCGTTGTGGGTGGTGGCGGCGTTCTGGAGCAGCTCCTGTTCGTCATGGAGGTCTTTGATAAGAGTCCTCTCGCGAACTCGGGCGGCCTCAAGAGACTCCTCCAGCGTGGATAGCTTTAACTTCAGATCTTCAATGGAGTCCTTGGCAGAGGAGAGCTACTGGGTCTTCTCGGATGCGGCGGCCTGCGTCTCCATCAGGCTGTGGAGAGCCTTGTCTCTCTCGGCCTCGAGTGTTGAGACCTTCTTGCCGTGGTCCTCGAGAGCGACCTCCAGCTGCTTTGTCTTCTCCTCCAGCAAGTTCTTGGCGGTCTCCGCAGCTCTGGCAGCGTCGAGGGCCTCTTTGAGCTTGCCGGCGTGGTCTTCAGTTAGAGCTCTGAGCGTCTTCAAGTGTTTCTGCTCAAGTTCCTGGACCCGCCGCGCGACAAGACTTTCGAGCTCTTCATCCTTGTTGCGAAGCTTGGCGGCAAGCGCCGCCTCGAGGGCGGCAAGGTCCTCTTCTTGGGCGTCAAGGCTGATGTGGCGCTGCGTCAAGAGGGCTTCTGCCGCGGCGGCTTGCTGGGCGGCCTCCTCCTACGCTTTCTCGATGTCTGATTGCTTCAGCAGGAGGACGTTCCGCTCTTCCGCCAGCTGCTCCCGATAAATATTCAGCTCTTGGAGGGCCTCGCCATACCAAGCCTGTGTCTCCGTGACGCGTTGTTGGAAGTCTCCTTCCGCGGCCTCGACGAGCGCTGCCCGGGAGTCCAGTTTCTCCTTCCGGGCGCGATAGAGCGTCTGGAGCTTCTGATAATTGTCATTCATGGCTTGAAGTAGTTGCTCCTCCTTGGGCTCACTGACGGCAACGACGGTGATTTCCCCGTCAAGATGTCCCCCTTCAACCAGCTCTTCAATGTTTGCCGACCCTGGCATGCTGACAACGTTCTTGCCGGCCCTGATATATTGGCTTGAGGGAGGGGCCTGGAACGACGAGGATTGGTCTTCGGCAGTCGAGGGCCCCGCGGCAGTAGAAGCGCCTGGCGCTCCTGCGGCGGAAACGCCGTCAGTATTGCCGCGGGTCTCCTCACCGGCCCCCTCGGCGGCCTTGGCGGCCTCGGCGGCAGTAGCTTTGGCGGCCTCGGCGGCGGCATGCTTGGCGGCCTCTTCGGCAGCAACCTTGCCGGCTTCAGTGGCGGCATCCTTGGCGGTGTCTTCAATGACGGCGGCAGTATCCATGAGCTCTGTCAGAAGAAGATTGAAAGCCAAGAACTTGATTAAGATGAAGCTGGGAAGGAAGTCCAAGAAGACAAAAAGAAGAAAAACCAAAGCGACAAGAATTCTTTGGGGCAAGTAACTTTACCTGCGTCAAGGAAGGGGTTGCCGAAGCTTGCGCTTGCCGGCTCCTCCTCATCGTCGCGGTAGAGCTTGCCCGAAGACTCACCCCTGGGCGGTGTGATCGACGGAGGTGGCATGGCAGAGGCAGCTCCTACTGTCGCTTCTCGCTGTTGCTCCGCTCCTGCACGCCCGGAGATGTCAGTAGAGAAGATGCACACCCCGGCACGCGCCAGTGGGTAGTGAGTAGAAGACTCACGCTGGGGGCTGCGCCGGGGGCTGCGTCGAGGGCTGCATTGAGGATTGCGTTCTGGGCTTGACTCCGAGCTGACGAGAACCGTTTCCGGCGCACCCGAGGTGCTTGCCGGCGGCTCGACGCTCGTTGAGGTCTTGGCCCTCTTCGCCACCCTCTGTGCCAGAGTCTCCGCATCCCTGAGGAGGCAAAAACAGAGCAAGTTAATCAAGCAAAACTAGGAGGACGAGAATCAAGGCTGTGGCGGGACTCTTACTCTTCTTCTTCTTCTTCCTCGGAGCTGATGGCGGAGAGGTCGAAGCCGACCCTCGCCGCAGTTCCTGACGGAGGAGGAGGAGGATTGGCCCTGGGCCGCTTGGCAGCGGCAGGTTGCGGCGCGGCCTCGCCAGCCGCCCCTTTCCCGGAAGCCTCGCTGCTTGAGGGAGGTTGGCAGGCTGGAGCGCCAGTGGCGTTCTTCCGGAGGACGCGCCTCTTTCTGTGTTGAAGAGCTGGGGGCTCTTCCTCCTCCTCTTCTTCCTCTTCGGCGGCGCCTCCGGCAGAAGAGCTCCCGGCAGCGGCTCCGCTTGGCTCCCCGGCAGCCTCGTCTCGCCCGGCAAGATCTTCCAGCAGCAAGTCCTCGCCTTCGCTGGACTCAGCGCTGCCGGCTTCTTCGGCAAGGTTCGCCTCTTCCGCCCTGTTGGCGATGTAGGCGAGCTCCTCCTCCGTGGTGGCGCGGGCAAGGTTCTCCGCGTGGATGGCCTTCTCCGTCAAGTTGTCGAAGAACGCCAGCGCCTGCTCCGCGGACGGCTCGATCCACCTCTCGTCGATGCTATTGGCATTAAACGCCGGCATCATGGCGATGATGGAGGTCAGTGATGAGTTGTTGCATAGTGGGACGACGCCCGCCGGCAAGTCTCCCACTGATCCAGAATTGAAGAGCTGTTGGCAGAGGGCTGCGTGCCCCATGGCTGTCAGATCATTATCCAGCCCAGGTCCCACCCTCATGACGTCGGCAGCGTTCATGTACTCCCAGGCAGGGCGCCCCTTGTTCTGCAGTGGGGCGATGCGCCGGCGAAGGAAATCTGAAGCAATCATCTCCACCTTCAGCCCGGCAGCCCTGAGGCGCAGTATCCTGGTGGTGGCGATGGTGAGTTTGCTGTCGTCAGGGTCCGCGGCGCCCCAATCCTTGCCGCGGGCCACCTTCTGCTTCCGCACCTCGCAGAACGGTTGGGGCTCCTTTTCCCGGACCCAGCACCACTTGCCGCGCCACTCATCCCATCTATCGCAGTAGAGCCCCTCTGGGTATGTCTCCTTGGTTGCCGTCCTCGGGATCCAAGCGATGCTGCCGGAGAGGGCGTCGCCCCTTTGGATGCGGGGGTAGAAGTAGTGCCGGAAAAGTGCAGTGCTCGGGATGACCCCAACAAAATTCTCGCAAAGGTGCGCGAAGACGGACATACAAGTCACGGCATTCGGTGTGAAGTCTAACAGCTAGAAGCCGTAGGTGAGCATGATATCTACGAAGAAATCCGAGTACGGGGGACAGAGGCTGCACCAGAAGTAATCGGCAAAGAAGGGATAGTCTCCTGGCTTTGCCTTGCGAGAAGCTACACTCACTTTGGTGGCTGGATGCGCCGTGGTCTCAGTCGCCCATGCGAACTGGTACCTCTTCTTCAAGGTCTCCGCATCAAGCGTCGAGGGGAAGACGGCGCGTTCCTTCCGCATCCTCACCAGCTTGCTCTCCGCCGCGGCGGCCGCTTCCGCCGCCTTGCCCTTGCTCAGCTTGGGCGGCATAGTGGCTATGGAAGTGGGCGCTGAAGACGTCGAGAGCGCGGTGGAGGCGGGTGGAGGGAGAAAGGCTCTGCTTTGGGCGCGAGGAAGAAGACGATGGCGACGGCTCTGAGATTGAGATTGGAAAGGCGGAGGGGGTAAATGAGCAGTGCCCTCTGCGATTCCCTTTTTATGGGGAAGGCGCGAAGCGGGCTCTTTACCGCCCGCTTTTACAGCGGAGTTTCCGCCCACGTCTCTCACATCGCGCGATTAATGCGCGTAGTGGGGGGGCGTGGTAAAAGAGAAAATGATTACGAGCAGTTCTTCCCTACCACGCGTGCCCGTGCACTGTTTTGGGCCTAGCCCAACAGGCCTGGCATCCGTGTATGGCCTAGGCCCGGGGGCTCCTGTCGGTGTACTAAAGTATGGGTCTTTTTAGTACCCCTTACTTGTGCACGGGCAGTTGTAGCCGTACCGCGGCAAGCCTTGCCGGGGAATAGCTAGGAGTAATCACGAGACTAAGACGACAAGGAGACATTCAAGTCAACGATTAGACCAGAAAACAGAAGACCAAAGGGTTGCGGAGGCCCGGCAAGACCCTTGCCGGCAAGGCCTCGCGCCAGGCAAGACCCGGTCCCGGCAAGCCCCGGGCCCGGCAAGGATTCGGTCCCGGCAAGCCCCGGGTTCGGCAAGGATTCAGCCCTGGCAAGGCTCTGCACAGTGCAGCGCTATCGCTCCAGTGCAGCGGCCAGCCTTGTCGTTTAGGGCTTGTCCTCATGGTGACGTGGCGTAATGCTGGCCACGCGATGCTTAAGCGGTGCTGATGGGATGGCTGCTTTTGCCCATCCCCTGTAAAGCTTTTCCAAGCCCAAGACGCTAAGGGACACCTCGACGGACACCTCACGGTGCATTTAATGAGTTTGTCCTAAGCCGTCAGGGTTAGGTATGATAATACTGTGGTAACACTGTAGTTACTTTCCACCTCATGCCTTATCTTGTACGCCACTGTGGTAGCCCCTTTGACTAATATAAAAGGAGGCCCGAGACGTACAGGGAGAGAGGATGGCACTTCGAAAGCCCATTCTGCATGCGTAGCTGCTACTGTAGCTCCCAGAACTTGGCCAAGAACATCCACAATAATACAACAAAGCAGGAGTAGGATTTTACGCATCTTTGCGGCCCGAACCTGGGTAAATCCCCCGCGTGCTGTTCGTTAGTTCTGCTCTTGGTGCAACCCTCTCCCCTTGCCGAACCGTAAGGGATCTCCTTGATCCCATAGGTGTTCGTTTCCCATGACAGCTGTGAAGCAAAAAATGGAAGAAAGCCAATGTGCCATTGCCTGCCTGCAGGAAACTAAGTGCACTTCCTTTGATAGTAAGCACATTAAAAGTTTTTGCCCTAGGAAGTTTGATTGTTTTGCCTACTCCCCTTCTGTGGGAGCTTCATGGGGTATTGTGGTGGTATGGAATTCTTCAGTTTTTGTGGGTACTCTTTTGGAAGTTCATCAGTTTGCTGTGGTGGTGCAATTTACCTCAAGACAAAACAATGAACAATGGACTCTTGTGTTTGTCTATGGACCATGCCAGGGTGAAGCAAGGGACTCATTAATTAGTTGGCTTTATAACTTGTATATCCCACTGGGAGAGCACTAGCTTCTTGTAGGAGATTTCAACTTCATCAGGTCCACAGAAAATAGGAACTTTCCTGGAGGAGATTTAAATGATATGTTCATTTTTAATGAAATTATTGGTCACTTTGGCCTGTTCGAATTGCCCTTAAAAGGGATATCATTCAAATGGTCAAATATGCAGGATTGTCCTCGATTAGAGCAGCTAGACTGGTTTTTCACATCTTCTGACTGGATATCTACATACCCAATGACTGAAGTGCTTCCATTAGCAAAGACTACATCAGACCATGTATCTTGCATGATTAGAAGCAATACCTCAATTCCAAATTCCAATATATTTAGATTTGAAAATTATTGGTTGGAACTAGATGGTTTTATGCAATGAGTGGAGAAGTCATGGAAGAAGCAATCATCAAAGGGGCACATAACTACCAGAATTGCTGACAAGCTGAAGAGAATGAGAATGGACCTTAAAAAGTGGCAGATCAGTGTGTCCAAACTCAAGTGCTTAATTACCAAATGCAACTAGGTAATTTTATTGTTGGATAATCTGGAGGAACACATGCCCTTGTTTAGGTCTGAGTCTAATTTTAGGAAGATTGTAAAGCTCCATATGGAAAATCTGCTCCACTTGCAATCTTTGTATTGGAAGAAAAGGTGTACTGTTAGGTACATCAAAGTGGGAGGAGAAAATACCAAATTCTTCCATGCAATGGCCACTGAGAGACACAGAAGAAACTCCATAGCCAGTCTGAAATTGTCTGAAGGCTCTATTGTCACTGAACATTCCCAAATGGAGGGGGCCATATGGAGTTGTTTTAAAAATAGAATGGGGGTGTCCAGGGGCATTGTCATGGGCTTTGATCTGGCAGCCTTACTACCCCCCATTGAAGGACTTGAGGAACTGATTAAACCCTTTGAGAAGGAACAAGTGGATGACATTGTGAAGCATATGTCAGTTGATAAGGCTCCTGGCCCTGATGGATTCAATGGACTTTTCTTCAAAAGGTGTTGGCACATTATTTGTGAGGATTTTTATGAATTAGCCCAGGCTTTTTATGATGGCATAGTAGTCCTAGAGAACATTAATGGGCCATATATTACTTTGGTACCAAAGAAACTTGCTCCTGAGGGAGTAGGGGACTATAGACCTATCTCCCTCACTGGTATGGGCTTGAAGTTTCTTTCCAAGATGGTGGCAAATCGTTTCCAAAAAATTGTCATGCAGTGCATCCATAAGAATCAATATGGCTTCATCAAGAGCAGAACAATCCAGGACTGCATTGGTTGGACTTTTGAGTATTTGCATCAATGCCACCAGTCCAAGAGGCCTATTGTAATCCTGAAATTCGACTTTGAAAAGGCTTTTGACTCCTTAGAAAATGAGGCTAGTGTCCAAATCTTAAGATTCAAGGGTTTTAGTGAGAAGTGGATTAATTGGATGACAGAGCTATTGTCTACTGGTACCTCCTCAGTGTTACTTAATGGTGTCCCTGGAAGGAAGTTCTTATGCAAAAAAAGGGGTCAGGAGGGTGATCATGTTTCCCCACTTTTGTTTGTGATTGCTGCTGACCTCCTGCAGTCCGTAGTCAATGATATGCATACCAGGGGCATCCTTCAGCTGCCAATCCCCTGTCATGACCAGGACTACCCAATTATCCAATATGCTGATGACACCGTTATCATTTTGCCTGTTGATAAGAACGAGTTACTTGCACTGAAGGATATGCTTAAGATTTTTTCTAAGTCCACTGGACTTGATGTGAACTACCATAAGTCCTTTATCATCCCCATTAATGTGGATGATGGAACTATAAAGGAATTAGCAGCAGCCTTTGAATGTCAAGTGGGTAAAATGCCTTTCACTTACCTAGGGCTACCTGTTGGTACTACTAGACCAAAAATGGTGGACTTCATGCCACTGGTTGACTGCATGGAAAGAAGGATGACTGCTAGCTCTGCTTTTGTCAATCAGGGTGAAAGATTGCAATTCGTAAATTCAGCCTTGTCTTCCATGCCCATGTTCTTCCTGAGCAGCCTGGCCATTCTACCTGGTATCATCAAACAGCTTGAGAGAATTCAGAGGCAGTGCCTCTGGAGAAAGCATAAGGATGAAACTGCTCCCTCACTTGCTGGCTGGGACTTGGTTTGCAGGCCTAAGTGCAAGGGGGGCTTGGCATTATGAATCTGGGTGATCAAAAATGTGGCATTACTGCTAAAGCATGCCAATCACTTTCTGAACAAAAAAGATGTGCCATGGGTGTCTTTGATTTGGGACACATACTATCATGAAAGGGTTCCACAAGCAACCAGGGATTGTGGCTCTTTTTGGTGGAAGGATATTTGCAAGGTGCTAACCCAGTTCAGGTCTTCAACCTGGGTAAAAGTTAATGCCGAGGATACTGTGCTATTTTGGTCAGATAATTGGAAGCTTGGCGATAGTGTTGCCACTCTGGAGTCTAGGTTCCCAAGGCTTTTCTCCTATGTGAAAGATCCATGGATGTTTGCCAAGGAAGTCTTCAGGGTACAGGACTTGACTGAACTTTTTCATCTGCCACTGTCTGAGCAAGCCTACAATGACTATCTGGCCCTTTAAACATTGTTAAAGGCTTGTGATAGAGATGCAGAACTGAAGGATTCTTGTTGGTGGTAGGGTTCTTCTAAGGAATTTAAGCCCAAGAGCTTCTACACACTCATGCATTCCAACCTTAATTTTAATCCACTACTTTCATGGATATGGAGATCATGTTGCATCATGAAAATAAAGGTATTTGCATGGATGTTGATCAAGGATAGGCTCAATACTAAGGATACGGTTGAAAGGAGACATTGGCACCTGGATGATGGTGTACAGTGTGTTCTCTGTCCAATGCATACAAGAGAAACCAGGGACCATCTTTTCTTCCAGTGCAACTTTAGCACAAGGGTATGGAACTACCTTCTAATTGACTGGTCTCCGGGGGATACTATGGGAGAAGTGGTCACACATGCCAGAAGGGAGTTTGCAGAGCCCTTTTTCTCTAAAGTGGTATTCATTGCATGCTGGAATATTTGGATTATCAAAAATGCAAACGTATTCAGACATGAAAGGCCTAGATTCAATAGGTGGAGAGCAGCCTTTGTGCATGATATTTCACTCATGCAGCACAGGATCAAGTCAGCCTTCAAGGATGAGCTTCTGAGATGGATTTCATACCTACCCCCTTGATTGCTCTTCTGTATATCTTTGTATAATAGTTTCAGTTCCTTAGCTGTATTTTTAGTTACTCCTTGTAACATATGTAATCCTCTTTTTCAAATAAAGTTCTAAATGATGTGGGGGTTTTCCCTACAGTTCCCAGTCAAAAAAGAACTAGGCGTGTGGCACAAGGGGAGATTAACATCAGGGTCGGCAATAAAGCAAGAGTTGCTGCATTATAGGTCGGCATGATGCAGCTCCAGCTTCCTTCTGGATTTATTTTGGAATTGAATAATTGTTATTACATTCCCGCACTTAGTCGGAACATTATTTCTGCCTCATGCTTGATGAGTCAGGGTTATGAATTCAATTTAAAGGACAATGGTTGTTCATTTTATTTGAATGGAATGTTCCATGGCTATGCACCCATTGTAGATGGGCTATTTATTTTGAATCTAGATACGAAACCAGTCTATAACGTGAATGTCAAAAGGCATAAGCCTAATGAGATAAATCCGACATACTTCTGGCATTGCCGGCTTGGACACATTAGTCTGAAATGCATGAAGAAACTCCATGATGATGGACTCCTAACTTCATCCAACTTCGGGTCGTTCGAGACATGTGAATCATGCTTGCTAGGCAATAATACTAAGTCTCCTTTTGCAAAGAGTTGTGAAAGGGCGTTCCAGCTGTTGGAGCTTATACACAGTGATGTGTGTGGTCCAATGAGCAAAAGAGCCGGAGGTGGCTATCAGTACTTCGTGACTTTTACCGACGACTTGAGTAGATATGGATATATCTATTTGATGAGGCACAAGTCAGAAACCTTTGAAAAGTTCAAAGAGTTTCAGAACGAGGTTGAAAATCAGCTCGACAAGATGATAAAACTTCTACGATCAGATCGTGGAGGTGAGTACATGAGCCAGGAGTTTGATGATCATCTATAAAGTCGAGGTATAGTACCTCAGCTCATACCTCCGGGTATGCCGCAGAGAAATGACGTGTCAGAACAGAGAAATCGAACCTTGTTGGACATGGTCCGATCAATGATGAGCAAATCGGATTTACCCTTGTCATTCTGAGGATACACTCTAGAAACCGCGGCTTTCACACTTGACAGGGTACCACCAAGATCCGTAGACAACTCACCACATGAGATGTGGACTGGGAAGAGTCCTAGTTTGTCTTTTCTAAACATTTGGGGTTGTGAAGCATTTGTCATGCGACTCTTGTCGGACAAGCTTACACCCAAGTCGGATAAATGCATATTCGTGGGATATCCGAGGGAAACCTTGGGATACAGCTTCTACAACCAAGAAGAGAACAAAGTGTTTGTTGCTCGGAATGGGGTTTTCCTAGAGAAAAAGCTTCTCAGTCGGGAAGCCAGTGGGAGAACGGTGCGACTCGAAGAACTTCGAGAGTCACTCAGGGACAACTCGGCTGGTGATAAGATCATACCGGAGTCGGTCAAGGAACTCGTAGTGGAGTCTGCATCGGAGCCACGGAGGTCGGAAATATTGCGCAAAGTGCACGACTTATTGTTGCTAGAAAGCAACAAGCTGGCCACGTATTCGGAAGTGATGGTGAGCCCAGATTCCGAGGCATGGCAGGAGGCCATGAGATCCGAGTTAAAGTCCATGGATGACAATCAAGTCTGAGACTTGGTTGATCCGCCGCCTGGCGTAGTAGCCATAGGTTGCAAATGGGTCTTTAAAAAGAAAACGATGTGGATGGAAATGTTCAGATCCACAAAGCTCGGCTTGTCGCTAAAGGTTGTCGACAAGTTCAAGGAATTGACTACGACGAGACCTACTCGTCGCTAGCGATGCTAAAGTAGGTAAGGATCATACTAGCTATAGCTGCATATTTTGATTATGAGATACGGCTTTCCTTCATGGAAATTTGAAAGATGATGTATACATGATACTACCCAAAGGTTTTGTCGGTCCAACTAACGCTGGTAAAATATGCAAGCTCAAGAGATCCATTTATGGACTGAGGCAAGCAGCTCAGAATTGGAATATACATTTTGATGAAGTCATCATTGACCTTGGTTTCATCAGAAACGAAGAGGACTATTGTTTATACAAGAAGTCTAGTGAGAGCTCGGTAGTATTTTTGATCTTGTATGTGGATGACATACTGCTAATCGAAAATGATGTTTCGATGCTGAACTCGGTCAAGGAATCATTGAATGGCAAGTTTTCGAGGAAAGACCTTGGAGAGGCAGTGTACATTTTAGGCATCAAGATCTATAGAGATAGATCGAGGAGGCTGCTCGGCTTAATCCAGAGCATGTACATAGACAAAGCGTTGAAGCAGTTCAACATGAGTGAGGCTAAGAAAGGGTTCTTTCCCATCTCACATGGTATAAGGCTAAGCAAGACTCAGAGTCCTACGACTTCTGATGATGGAAACCGGATGAGCAGGATTCTGTATGCTTCGACAATAGGATCCATCATGTATGACATGCTATGTAGTCGGCCTAATGTTGCCTATGCAATAAGCTTAACAAGAAGATACTAGGTCCACCCAGATGAGAATCACTGGGCAGCGGTGAAAACTATTCTGAAGTACCTGAAAAGGACTAAAGAGATGTTCCTAGTTTATGGAGGAGAGGAAGAGCTCTGCCTAAGGGGTTATGCTGATGCTAGTTTCCAGACCGACATGGATGATTGTCGATTGCAAACTGGATTCGTGTATGCCATGAATGGAGGAGCAGTGAGTTGGACAAGTTCCAAGCAAGATACAATGGTCGACTCCACAACAGAGGCCGAATACATTGTGGCTTGTGAAGCCGCAAAGGAAGGTGTTTGGATTCGGAAGTTCCAGGAGGATCTTGGTGTGTTCCCGGGCTGTTTAAAACCGTTGGACCTTTATTGCGATAATTCAGGTTCCATCGCACTGGCCAAGGAGCCGAGACAACACCACAAGACCAGGCACATAAACCGAAAATATCACCTGATACAAAAGCTCGTAAAGAATGGTGATATTAACTTATGCAAGATCCACACGGGTGCAAATGTTGAAGATCCGTTGACTAAACCACTTCCACAACTCAAGCATGAGGGGCACGTTAGAGCTGTGGGCATTTGATGTCTATTTGATTGACTCTAGTGCAAGTGGGAGACTATTGGAGATATGCCCTAGAGGCGGTCATGTATCATGATATTTCCCATGTGTTTATGAATAAAGATAGTCCTTGGACATTATCAATGATGTGTACTAACAAGTACATGAATTTTTTGTGAGACTATGCATCGTATGATGACAGTCCTAAAAGTTCCCTAGTCAAAAGGGTTGTGTGGACGCGCAACCAATTAGACTAGCATATGATACGGTGGAAGGTCCGGTCTCACTGACCATGTAGCATTGGATACTAGCCGGATGATATGGACTCAGAAAGATCTGGTCGGTTTCAACGTAGTCGGATCTGAGTCGAGATAAGGTCCGAGTTGGAAAGACCCAACTATGAGATGCGGCGATAGGTCATCTATGAGTCTCTAGTAAAACATACGTTCTATGTCCTAAGACCTGAGCTGGCGCATGTACTCGGGATGGTGACATACCTGCTTTGGGCCAACCAAATGCTACTCCGTGATTGGGTAGTTACAAAGGTAGGTTTCGGGCTTGTCCAGACCCATGCGGCGAGACATGGTTGAGCAAGATGGGATTTGCGCCTCCGATCAGGAGAGATATACTCTGGGCCCCTCGGGTTATCCGACCTGGATAAGCATGGCCATGCGATGTGGATTATGAGATAATCCGAAGTGTTGGTCTGATTCACCAGAACGAGAAAGAGGTCGTACTGCAACAAGGATGACCATGTTGCCTTGAGCACGACAACATATATCGTGTGGCAAAGGGAACAGAAGTGTGAAGTCCAGGTTGGCCTAACCAGCTTCATCGGACACTTGGAGTCGGCACGCTTTGCGAGAGGTTGCTACCGACTGGTCGAGCCGGATGTGATCTGACTCGTGACCAAGTGAACAAGAACCTAATGGGTCACGCACTTAAGGGAAGGAACACGTGGGCTTTAGGATCCATGCGAGGCCCAAGAGTTGAGCCCGCGACGGATGCCTATATATAGTGGAGGCGCGGCACACTTATTGAGTTGATCAATTCGGCGCCGTCATTAGGGCTTTGTATGTGTTGCAACTAGCCACCTCCACTCGCCGCCGACTGTGTGATTGGACCTAGCAGTCCGCCACACGGCGTTCCTCCTGCACGCACGGATACCATTAGAGGCGGTGCACTTGCACCGCTCCGGCGAACCTGTACGTGGGATCCGACGACCGGCTGTTTGAGGGAGATTGGACGAGGAGGAGACGGACCATGCAAACACGCTGCCCCAACTCTACTTCCGTTGCACGGCACTGCACGTCTAGTGGTAACGATCTGTGATCCATCTTTGTAGCATGTTCTTGGATGTTCTGCGCGTAGGAAAATTTTAATTTGCATGCGATGCACCTACAGTAGATCCCAACACACACATGTTTTTTCTTCCCTATAGTCCATGAAAAATACACAAAAAATTAGGGTTATTTTCTCATATCCGAACCAATCCGATCAAAGCCTTTTTGCAATTTTTTGTCCGGTGTTTTGCTTTGTTGAATTTGTGGCTGCATCATCGTGTCGAGTTGCTAGTATAGTGTCCAGTCCTTTATAGTTTCTTTACCTATTCACAAGTTGTCACGCCGCTGTCGCACCATCTTAATCGCCACCATATACTGCCACCAATCTGAGTCCATATATAGCACCGCTTATCTGCCACCAATCGGAGTCCACATATACCTCTTCTTATCCGCCACCAATCAGAGTCCATCACAAAGTCGGTTTGCCTACGAGATCCATCTGTATCCATATTCGTGTTACCTTGTCTAAATAGGTTTCGGATTTCATCAATCTTTTTCCGTCCGTAGACGAGGGTGATTTCCAAAAAAATGAGTCTATAGACCCCCAGGATGTTTTTCCCACAAAATTTTGGCGGGTGGAAATATTTTTTTTCCTATTATGTTTTTAGGCCTCCGAGAGCATTTTGAGACACTTGCCATCATAGTGATCTTTTTGTCGCAATCATTGGTCGCCCTACCCCGAAACGTTCTAGAAAAAAAGACGAGTCAAAAAAATTGTGTCTATCTTGTTTTTAGACTTTGGGAAGAGTTTTGAGACACTCGCCATTAAAGTGATTTTCTGGAAAAAAAAAGAGCGTCATTTTTTTCCAGAGTGTGCTTTTCCCTTGATTATGTGTCACTCCATGACTTTGTTGGTGTTCTAGGCTCACATCTCTAGTACGGTCTAGCCTAGGACCAACACAGTATCGTCATTGAGCGTTTATTCAATTTTGCATCTCTCAATTGATTATTGCTAACCCTTTTTGATACCATATTATGAGCCATCCCAGCTCCACATACATCTACGTCATGTGTTCGACTCCACATGGTAATCGCTCTATCCAAGCTTTTGTGAGTTTTGACTACAAGGGTTGCCGATCACCGATTGCTGCTTAGTAACAACTAGTAAGAATTTGAGATTCACTTGACGGATTTGTGACTTTCCACCCACCACCACCACCACTTACTAGTAGTCTATAGGATTATACTCTTGTGTGTTTCTATTGTTGCTAACTTTGACAGGATCACAAGCCGACGAGGTAGACTGGGAGAGCATGACGAACAAGGAGCTCCATCATAAATTTCAACAAATGATGGGTGAACAGCTGCAAGACGTGATGAACAACTTTGGAGAGGCCATGGCCAAGCAAGATAGTTTGAACAAGATGTTTGACACCAAGATTGAGGCCAAGTTCAATGAAGTGCTCGCACGTCTACCACCGTCTGCACCTGTCACACCTATGCAACAACAACACCGCCTTCCGAATTACGTGGGATGCACGCGACATGTGCCTCTAGAGCAAGGCCAATATTCTAGTGCTTTTGCTACTGCCGCAGCCTCTGTGGTTCTGCTGCTACTACCATTAAGAAGAACGCTTCTTATGATGGTGATTACGATGAGGAGGAAGAAGTTGCTCCAAATCAGAACTACGGGCAACCACCAACACATGCACCAGGTCGTCCACATGCATACAATCGCAATGGTAGGACCGCACCACCCCCTTAGGTACGAGATCATGACAATGTCCCTAAACTAAAATTTAATATTCCGCCAGTTTAGGGTAGATACATTCTTGATGTATATTCTTGGGAATTAGAAAATGAATAACATTTTACATGTTTACAATATCTCGAGGATAGACATATTGTTGCTGCTGTTTGTGCATTCACTAGTTTTCCTTGTGTTTGGTGGTAGAAAATTGCATAATATATCATGATAATATCCCTTCTATTTGGGATGCTTTGAAAGCTGCTATGCGTACTCATTGGGTTCCACCATATTATCAATGTGAATTACTTCAAAATTTGCAGCGTTAAGACAAGGAAAAAAAATTCTCTAGAGGAATGTTATCAGGAATTACAAACTGACATGATTAGATGTGGTATTGTTGAGGATAATGAACTTATTCTTGCACGTTTTATGGGTGGGTTAAATAGAGAGATTCGGACCATTTTAGAGTATAAGGGGTATAACACTAACACTTGTTTATTCCATCTTGCTTGCAAAGCTGAACGTGAAGTGCAGGATCGACAGGCATTGGCGCGAACTATTTTTTCTGCGGGGCGATATTCATCATGGACACCACGTATGTCATCTACTTCCTCACGTCCTGCTGCAGTACCACCTACATCAACTATCAACTCCAATCGAGATACCAAAAAATAGGCACCATCAACACCCTCCTCCAAGAGCACACCTTCGGGTCCCACACACAACTCTTCTTCATACATGGCATCAATAGGGCAAACACATGAGGTTATATGTCATCGTTGCAAGGGTGGAGGTCACTATGCGGGAGAATGCCCATCCAAGCGTGTGATGCTTGTTACTAAGGATGGTGGATATGAGTCCGCTAGTGATTATGATGAGGAGACACTAGCTCTTATTGCAAGTGAAGAACAACATGTTAATGATCATGAACAAGAGACAAAATACATGGCTGCTAACTACGCTGACATGTATGAAAGTTAGTTTCTCAACGTGTTTTAAGTGTGCAGGTAACACAGGCCGAGCAAAATCACAGGAACAATTTGTTCCATACAAAGGGAGTTGTGAAGGAACATTCTATTCACGTCATCATTGATGAGGGAGTTGCAACAACTTGGCTAGCATGGAGATGGTGGATAAGTTGTCTCTCACCACCAGACCACACCCTCATCCTTATTACATACAATGGTTCAACAACAGTGGCAAGAGTTAAGCTAACACGTACTGTTAGTGTGCATTTTAGCATTGCTACATATGTTGATTATGTTGATTGTGATGTGGTACCCATGCAAGCATGCTCTGTTTTACTTGGTAGACCATGGCAATTTGATAAAAATTATGTACACCATGGTAGGAGAAATCAGTACACTCTTGTTCATAAGGATAAAAATATTATTTTGCTTCCTATGTCTCTCGAACAAATTTGAAAGATGACATTGCTAGAGCTACTAAAGCAAAACAGGAGCAAACTAAGAGTGGAAATCAGATTGTGGCTACATAGTTTGAGCAACACAATAAGTCTAATAAACCATCATCTATTGTTGTCCCTAACAATTTGCAAGAGTTCACCGATGTATTCCCAGAAGATGAGCCACCGGGATTACAACCTATTCGAGGGATTGAGCATCAGATTGACTTAATTCCCGGTGCATCGCTACCCAACCGTGTGCCATACTGTACCAATCTAGAGGAGACAAAAGGAGATTATGCGTCAAGTACATGATCTGCTCGACAAAGGTTATATACGTGAATCCCTAAGTCCTTGTGTTGTTCCTATTATTCTAGTGCCAAAAAAGGATGGTACATCGCATATGTGTGTTCATTGTAGAGGCATTAACAATATTACTATTCATTATCGTCATCCTATTCCTAGGCTAGATGATATGCTTGATGAATTAAGTGGCTCTACCATTTTCCCCAAGGTTGATTTGTGTAGTGGATACCATCAAATTCGTATGAAATTGGGATTTGAATGGAAAACAACATTTAAAATTAAGTTTGGATTATATGAGTGGTTAGTCATGCCTTTTGGGTTAACTAATGCACCTAGCACTTTCATGAGATTAATGAACTAAGTTTTACGTGCTTTCATTGGGCGATTTGTGGTAGTCTACTCTGATGATATACTGATTTATATCAGATCTTTGGTGGAACATTTGGAACATTGACGTGTTGATTTCATTGCTCTACGTGATGCATGTTTGTTTCATAACATTGGGAAGTGCACCTTTTGCACCGATCGACTATTTGGTTTGGAGACCATCAAAGATCAATATGTGCATGATGTTGAATTTAAAGATGTGATGCAGAATTGTAGAGACGGGAGAACATGAAACAAGAGAAGGGATTTGTGTTCCGTACTAACGAGTTGTCGGGGCACGGATGCGCACGATCACCAAGGGGGCCAGAGGACCCTTTGTGGCTCGGCAAGGGGAGGTCACGTTGCACAAAGAGCAGAGACCATGGGACAGTGCAACGATGGTACGCGGGTGCTTTACCCAGGTTCGAGCCGCTGAAAAGCGTAAAACCCTACTCCTGCTTTGGTGGATTGATCTCAGGGAACACAAAGCACACGCAACGCTCTAACCCGGCAAGGGTTGCCTTCGGGTGAGCTACTACGCTAGTACAAGTGTCCAAAAGTCCGAATCTTGAGCTAGGTTGCCTTGGGCCTCCTTTTTTAGGGCAAGCGGCAACCATAGTGGAAAAACAGTCATTATCTAGTGATTAGATAACTGACAGAGCTATCATACCTAACTCTGGCATTTAGGACAAAATACCATGATTGCTAGTCTAGGTGGCACGCGGGGATGCATCCCCGGCAAGCTCTTACCACCGCTTAGCTGGCTATTGCTTAGTGTCCTGACACGCCTCTGGACGGGTGTCCACTAGGCATAATCTGTCTTCCGGTGCATGTACACGTGCTTGGCGAGAGCCACTTAGCCACCTGAGGGCTCGACACCGCATCGACAAGTGTATGGCGTCGCGATGTGGTGGAGCGGTGGCCGACCGGCTTGCGCCTGCCGGGAGATGGCTTGCCGGGTCTTCTTGAGGGCGTGCGTGCCTCGGTCCCCGGTAGGCACCGGGGATGTGGCTGGCGTGTTTTGGGCCCCTCCTGGGCCGCTGCATTGAGCTTGCTTGCGTTGGTAGCCAGGGTAGGCTGTCTCTGCCGGGGTCTTGGATGTTGATGTTATGTCCTTGACACGTTCCTTGATCTCACGTGGAGCGGCTTCTTTGTCTTGTGTTAGTGTTGGCAGGGTTGTGCTACTACTGCCTGTGCATAAGTCAGGGGCACTGGGTACCCCCTTCCTAGTGCACCGACAGGAGCCCCCGGGTCTGGGCCAAACGCGCTCACACGGCTTCGTTGGGCCAGGCCCAAAATTTATGCACAGGCGCGCAATGTGAGGGAATAACTGCCGACCTCTAAGTCAGCACTTACTTGCTACCTTAGGTCATTTCCGCCACGCGCGCCGCATGCATTGCGGGGAATTTGCGGTGGATGCGCATGGCCCACAGGACTGGGAGTGGCAGAAACCGCAGCACCAGGGATTGGAGTATCGAGGCGGTTACCTGTTCGCCCGTGATCGTGGGTAGTGGGATTGGTGGAGATGGGCGGCCGCTCTGGAGCGGAAGAGAGCCAGCCCCCATGCCCTCCCCTATAAATTAGGGGGTCACGGCGGCGATGCTCATCCATCTCCTTCTCCTCCTTAATCCCAAGTCCGCGTTGCTTGTCCTTCTCTTCTGGTTCATCTTTGGATGCGCTAGTTCTCGCCATGACAAGGGGGCGAGGACGACTCTCAGCTTCCACCGGGGCGACGAGAGCTTACCTTCAGGATCATGTCGTTGCTTCAGCCATGGCGACGGGAGGTGGTTCCAGCGCGCGTGATGGGAGAGCTGGAAGAGGCCGGAGCCAGTGTGGGGCTCGTGGCCGGGAGAGGCGGAGCGCCGCCTCCGACCCTCCTCCGGTGGCGGTTTCTTCCCCCGCAACGAAACATACTGAAAGCACGGCGCTGGATTTTGTCATCGGGATGCGTGGCCCTCCTCGTAGCCGCTTGCAACTCCCTCGTCCTTTTGCCAGGGTGAGGGAGGTCGACAAGCCGCACACAATGTGGTAGCGCGTGCACGGCTGCTGCAATGGCGCTGTGCAGGCCGACGTCGAGTTCTCGGCGCCCCGCGTTGTGTTCCTTAGGCACGGGTGGAAAACCTTCACACGCGCTCACAACTTTACAGGCGGGTGCGTCCTTCGCTTCAAGCTGGTGGAGGCCGACACGCTATCCATCAAGATCTATGGGCGTTCGAGCGCTCATCTCGGCTGCTGTGAAGAGAGCTCGAGTGACGACGAAAGCTCCTCCTCGAGCGATAGCGACGAGGAGGACAGTGTCGGTGAAGACGGCGACAACGAGCTCCAGGCCGTCAAGTCATAGTATGACGACCTGGACTCCAGCTGATCGCCGGCCGCGCCATCACCGTCAGCGAGTCCCTCCCCGGCAGAGCGATTTGCCAGGGGTTCTTGACTTGGGTGCCGCCTCCTCTCCTCAGCTGGACCTTGTCAGGCTCGTGGACTTCGGCCTCGTCTTCCTTGCCGGTGGCCTCGACGAGCCGTTCCCCGACAGCCCTGACGGGGTCAGGCTGGGCTTCCGCTTAGGTCCTCCTTCCGCCCTTTTTCTTTTTGTAGCTTGCTCCTAGGGGAGAAACTAAAATAAATATTTATTAGAAAGGAGCCCTCCAATGTATCTTTATCCATTTTTTATTAAAACATGAATGAATGAATGCTATTTTTCTTCCTTAAGTACTATCCTTTTCTCCCTTCTTGTTTGTACTGCGCCAGTATGTTTGTTCTTGCCATATGGCACTACTTGCCGGGTCAGCATTTAACCGTGAGCGCCAAAGGGGTTGCGAGCCCCCGGCAGCAGGCTGGTATCGTTTCCCAGCAGGGCTCCTTGTCGGTATCATTGCAGCCCCCCAGAGCTGGTGATCAACAGGAGCTGAGAGGCGGCTCGTCCCGACAAGGGTTTCCGTTACGGGATGAACCTTGTGGCATGCGGTCAAAAAGGAATAAGGAGGTGTTTCCTTAAAGGAAGAAAAATAGCACCGGACTCGGGATACGCAATTAGTCTTATCTTTCCAGGCAGTATCCCTCTCTGGAGTACGATGAGCTGCCGTCCTTGTTCCCTTGCCCTTCTTCTTTGTTTTCCTGATGGTAAAACATGTAAGGCAATAGATCTCCATCCTCTAGGGAAAGAACATAGTGGCAAGGATTACAGGCTTATCAAGTACTCTAGTAGATCTCTAAAACTTAAGCGATAACATTGCAACATAAGGAAAATGCATAGTAAACATGCATTTTGATGATATGATGCAATGTGTAGCTTTATTTTTGCATGCACAGGGTCTGCGCCTGGCTTTGTACAAAGGGTTACATGCAACTGCGGCAAGGCTTGTACAAAAGGTGGTTGTCGGGGACTGAGCCCGACAACCGCGCCTTACGGGTAGAACTTACGAAGATGCTCAATGTTTCGTGAGTTAAGCACTTTGATGCCATCTTCGGTTTCCTGACGGACTGCACCAGGTCTGGTGACTCGTGCTACCCGGTAAGGGCCTTCCCACTTCGGCGTCAACTTGTTGGTACCCTTAGCGCACCGAACGTGCCTAAGGACAAGGTCGCCTTCCTCAATGCGGGCGTGGACCCTGCAGCTATGGTAGCGGCGCAGGGCTTGCTGGTAGCGTGCAGCACACACAGCGGCCCGGAGACGATCTTCCTTGAGGAACAAGGCATCGTCATGCCGTAGCTGTTTTTGCTCTACTTCATCGTAGGCAAGTACTCGAGGTGACCCGTATATGACTTCCGTGGGGAGAACTGCCTCCGCCCCGTATACCAGGGAGAAGGGTGTCTGGCCAGTAGCTCGATTTGGTGTCGTTCTGAGGGACCAAAGAACCATCGGCAGCTCATCTATCCAGCGCTTGCCGCATCTCCGCAGTCTGTCGAAAGTTCTTGTCTTGAGTCCACGCAACACTTCAGTGTTCATCCTCTCGACTTGCCCGTTGATCCTTGGGTGGGCAACAGAGGTGAAGGAGACCTTGCTTCCAAAGTTTTGGATGTACTGCACAAAGGTGCAGCTCGTGACCTGGGTGCCATTGTCGGTGATCACCCTGTTGGGCACTCCAAAACGGCACACCAGTCTTTTCATGAACTTGAAAATTGACTGCGCGGTCACCTTCCTTACTGGTTCCACCTCAGGCCACTTTGTAAACTTGTCGATTGCTACGAACAAGAATTCAAAGCCCCGGACAGCACGGGGAAAGGGGCCCAAAATATCGAGCCCCCCAGACCGAGAATGGCCAGGATAAAGGGATCGTCTGGAGAGCTTGCGCCGGTTGATGGATGTTCTTTGAGTGGAACTTGCAGGCTTCACACTTGGTGACTAGCTCAGTTGCACCTTGGAGGGTGGTGGGCCAATAGAAACCCTGCCAGAAGGCTTTCCCGGCAAGGGCTCTTGATCCAATGTGAGACCCACACACACCTCCGTGAATCTCTGCCAACAGCTTGAGTCCATCTTCCCAGCAAATGCACTTCAATTTTACACCATTTGGTCTTTTTCTATACAGAGTGTCATTCACAAACTGGTACATACTTGACTGACGGGCTACTTTTTCGGCCTCTTCTTGCCCTTCGGGAAGTTCTCCTGTTTGAAGGAAATGGACTATGTGTTGGGCCCAAGCTGGAGCCTGGGGCTTGACAACTAGGACTAAAGGCATCTCCTCGTCCGTGGGAGCGCTTGTCTCGACTGCAAGAACCTGGGGTTCCGCAGAAGGGACCTGCTCACCAGGCGAACCGAGACTGTCCCTGGCATCTTCTCTACCAGCGGCTTCGGGAAGCTCTACCGGGAAATGCTTGACTTAGTTCAGCTTTCTTCTTTTCCTGGTCATCGTTGACGGGGATACTGAAGGCTGACTGAGGTGGAGGATAAAGGTTCCTAGTTCCATAGGGAGCTTTTGCGCTGCGCACTTTGATAGATGATCAGCGATGCTGTTTTCCGCACGCGACACGTGCTCTATTTGTAATCCGTCAAAGTGCTCCTCCAGTTTCCTCACTTCCTCCACGTATGCTTCCATCAACGGACTCTGGTAGTATTTATTGACTTGTCTCACCATGAGTTGAGAATCTCCTCGGATGATCAGCTTTTTAATTCCCAATTCCACCACGATCCGGAGCCCGGCAAGGAGCCCCTCATATTCAGCAGTGTTGTTGGTGGCCTCCTCCCGGGGAAAGTGCATTTGGATTACATACTTGAGGTGCTCTCCGGTGGGGGCGATGAGGAGCACGCCTGCTCCGGCACCCTGGAGTGAGAAAGCACCGTCAAAGTACATGATCCATTCTGTAGGTGTTTCCTTGCCGGGGAGGACTATCTCTGGGACCTCTTCGTCTGGCGTGTGCGTCCATTCCGCAATGAATTCTGCCAATGCCCTGCTCTGGATAGTGGAAGTGCTCTCATACTTCAAATCAAAACTTGACATCTCTAGCGCCCAGTCAACTATCCTGCCAGTGGCTTCGGGGTTTCTCAATATGCGTTGTAGCGGAAAGTGGGTGACAACGGTGATCTCGTGGGCTTGGAAGTAGTGGCGCAGATTTCTCGAGGCCATGAGAAGGCCGAAGATCAGCTTTTGCACTCCAGAGTACCTTGACCTAGACCCTTGTAACAAGGAGCTGACAAAGTACACTGGCCGCTGCACCACCTTCTTCTTTGCCACTTCCTTGAAACTGCCCTCGCTTGTCAGCTGCTACTTCTTGAGCTTGCATTGGTTTTCCCTTGTAGAGGAAAGGCTGATGCAGCAAAGTAGATAAGTATTTCCCTCAGTTGTTGAGAACCAAGGTATCAATCCAGTAGGAGATACAAGCAAGTCCCCAATCTTTGCACCTACACAAACAATCAAACACTTGCACCCAACGCTATAAAGGGGTTGTCAATCCCTTCATGGTTACTAGCAAGGATGTGATCTGATAGAGATAGATATAAGAGATTACTAAAACGAAAAGTAAAATAAAAGCAAAAATATTGCAGCAAAGTATTTTTGGTATTTTTGGTTTATAGATCTGAAAATATAATATGGAAAATAGACCCGGGGGCCATAGGTTTCACTAGAGGCTTCTCTCTTGAAGGAAAATAATACGGTGGGTGAACAAATTACTGTCGAGCAATTGATAGAAAAGCACATAGTTATGACGATATCCAAGGCAATGATTATGCATATAGGCATCACGTCCATGTCAAGTAGACCGAAACGATTCTGCATCTACTACTATTACTCCACACATCGACCGACTCCTCCCTGCATCTAGAGTATTAAGTTCATGAAGAACAGAGTAACGCATTAGGTAAGATGACATGATGTAGAGGGATAAACTCAAGCAATATGATGAAAACCCCATCTTTTTACCCTTGATGGCAACAATACAAATACGTGCCTCGCTACCCCTACTTTGTCACTGGGTGAGGACAACGCAAGATTGTACCCAAAACTAAGCACTTCTCCCATTGCAAGAATTACCAATCTAGTTAGCCAAACCAAACCAATAACTCGAAGAGACTTGCAAAGATATGAAATCATGCATATAAGAATTCAGAGAAGATTCAAATAATATTCATAGATAATCTGATCATAAACCCACAATTCATCGGATCTCGACAAACACACCGCAAAAGAGTATTACATCGGATAGATCTCCATGAAGATCATGAAGAACATGGTATTGAAGAACATAGAGAGAGAAGAAGCCATCTAGCTACTAGCTATGGACCCGAAGGTCTGAGGTGAACTACTCACGCATCATCGGAGGGGCAATGGAGTTGATGTAGATGCCCTCCGTGATCGAATCCCCCTCCGGCAGATTACCGGAAAAGGCTCCAAGATGGGATCTCACGGGAACAGAGGCTTCCGGCGGCGGAAAAGTATTATCGTGGCTCTTTTTGGTATTGGGGGAATATTTGGGAATTTATAGGCGGAAGATTAGGGTTGGAGGGCCTGCAGGGGGGCCACAAGCCAGGGGGTGCCATCCCCCCTAGGGCGCACCCTGCAGGCTTGTCGCCTCCCGGCAGGTCTCCTGCCCTCCTCTCCAAGTCTGGTAGGTTTCTTCTGGTCCAAGAAAAATCATCGCGAAGATTTTATTCCGTTTGGACTCCGTTTGATATTCCTTATATGCAATACTCAAAAACAAGGAAAAACAGAAACTGGCACTGGGCACTAGGTTAATAGGTTAGTCCCAAAAATAATATAAAATAGCATATTAATGCATATAAAGCATCCAAAACAGATAATATAATAGCATGGAACAATCAAAAATTATAGATATGTTGGAGACGTATCATCAACTTATGTTCCCCTCGGCTCGTATGTGGTCCTGCCGCGGATGTTTTGGTTCCACCTCCAGTGACATCAGTCGCAGCAGCTGGTCCTTCATCCACTTCTCGCTGCGCCACCAGTGCTACACTAATCACTTGATTTGTTGCCGCCAAGTATAGCAGCAACGGTTTTTGCGGTTTAGGCGCGACCAAAGTGGGAGTAGAGGAAAGGTAAGCTTTTAGGTCCTGCAGCGCTGCTTCTGCTTCCGGGGTCCACTTCATCGGGCCGGCCTTTTTCAGAATCTTGAAAAACGGCAGGGCGCGCTCAGAGAATTTGGAGATGAATCTACTCAACGCGGCAATGCATCCGGCCAGGCGCCTTACATCCTTGACAGACTTAGGTTCCTGTATCTGCTCGATTGCTTTGATCTTGTCGGGATTGGCTTCTATTCCTTGCTGAGACACAAAGAACCCAAGCAGCTTGGCGGATGGGA
Source organism: Elymus sibiricus (assembly GCA_039707655.1). NCBI lineage: Eukaryota > Viridiplantae > Streptophyta > Magnoliopsida > Poales > Poaceae > Elymus > Elymus sibiricus. The sequence continues at coordinate 194,228,581 of CM077663.1, read as the reverse complement.
CACCAAACACACACTTCGCAGGGTTGAGCTTTAAGTTGATCTTTCGTAAGTTGACCAAAGTTTCTTTCAAGTCTTGTATGAGAGTTGCTTCATCCTTGGTCTTGACTACTATGTCATCCATGTAAGCTTCCACGTTCCTGCGCAACTGAGGTTCAAATCGAATCTGCACAGCCCTGGCAAAGGTAGAACCGGCGCTCTTTAACCCGAAGGGCATGCGTACAAAGCAGTACGTGCCACACGGAGTTATGAACGCGGTCTTTTCCTCATCTTCCTTGGCCATGAATATCTGGTGGTATCTAGAGTATGCGTCCAAGAAGGAAAGCAAGTCACACCCGGAAGTGGAATCAACAATCTGGTCGATGCGCGGCAAGGGAAAAAGGTCCTTCGGGCATGCTTTGTTTAAGTCAGTGAAATCAATGCAAAGCCTCCATTTCCCATTCGCCTTGCGCACCACTACCGGGTTGGCTAGCCATGTCGGATGCAACACTCCTCTGACCAAACCAGCTGCTTCAAGTTTCTTGACCTCCTCGGCAATGAACTGCTGCCGCTCCAAGGCTTGCTTCCTACCTTTCTGCTAGACGGGCCTGGCATGGGGGCAGACAGCAAGGTGGTGCTCAATTACCTCCCTGGGAACACCGGGGATATCAGACGGTTGCCAGGCAAACACATCAACATTCGCCTGCAGGAAGGCAATGAGCGCGCTTTCCTATTTGTCAGTAAGAGTGGCGCTGATGGTAAATGTATCGTCAGCGCCATCTTGCCCTCCCGGGATCTTCTTTGTTGCAGGAAAGGTGACCTTGGATCTCTTGCTAGTGGAACTCTCCGGCAGGTCATCGACGGGTGCATCGCACTCTGAAGAGGCGCGCTTCCCAGAATCCTTGCCGGTGTCTCTGCTAGGCTTCTTATCTTTCTTTGATTCTTTGGCGGGAGCTGGTGCCCCTGCAGCTTCAGCTGCTACCGCATCTCGATACATCTTGTCCACACATATGACTGCATCCTTTTTATCAGATGGGACGGAGATGATTCCTATGGGCCCTGGCATCTTCAAAGTATTGTAAGCATAGTGGGATGCAGCCATGAACTTCGCCAGACCTGGGCGACCAAGAATTCCGTTGTAAGGCAGGGGAGCTCGGCCACATCAAACACCACCTTCTCGGTCCGGTAGTTCAACTCCCCGCCAAATGTCACGGGTAAAGTGATCTTCCCCTTGGGTCGGCTCCTGCCGGGGTTGACTCCTTGGAACGTACCCGTAGCCTTGAGCTCTCCGTCAAGGATCTGCAGCTTTTCAACCACCTTAGGGGAAATCAAGTTCAACCCAGCCCCACCGTCAACTAACATCTTGGTTACTTTGAGGTTGCAGATTGTTGGGGAGACCAACAACAGCAAACATCCGACCGTAGTGGTGCGATCAAGATGATCCTCTTCATCAAAGATGATAGGCGTGCAGGACCATTTGAGTGGCTTTCTGGAATCTACAGCTGGCTCCACAACGTTGATCTCGCGTGCCCACTGCTTGAGCTGGCGATGAGAGGAATGCAAGGATGCACCCCCATCAACACACATGGCTTCAGTTGCCTTCTGGAACTCTTGATCACTGGATCCTTCATCATCCTCATCATCACTCATGGCGTCTTCTTCTTTCTTTTCACGGCCTCTAGCAGGTTTATCCTTCTACTGCGGGGCCTTGCCGTGGCGGCCTCCTCGACCACCACGGCCCTTCCCGGCAGCTCCATCTTGGCTCTTCTCTTTGTCGCGCTTCTCGTATTCAGCCTTCTGCTTCTCAGCAAGCTGCTCAACTTCGCGGCACTCTTGGAGATCATGGCCCTTGGTGCGATGGATTTTGCAGTACGGCCCGTCGGACTTTCCGGTTTTCTCTCCTGCTGCGGCCTCCCGGCAATCAGCGCACGTGGCAGCTCCTTTGCCGGGGGTCTCGGCCTTGGCTTTCTTGCCGGCAGCGAGATTACCAGAGCTCTCAAAAGCCTACACTGCTTTCCCTTTGCGCTTCTTGTTACGTCTTCGGCTTCTCCCTTTCGAGCCGGGGGCATCATCGTCGTCATCCGAGTCGACTTCGACGCCAGCCTCCTCTCCGGGGAGTCGCCTTCCTTCCTCAGCATGAGCACACTTATCCGTCAATGTGTACAACTCATTGACGGTCTTGGGGAGCTTTACATTCATCTTGGCTCGCATCCTCATGTTGTGCATGTTCGAATGGAACGTGGCAATCACGGTTGCGGGGTGTATCTCCGGGATATTGCGGTGCACTCGACTGAACCTCTGGATGTATTTCCGCAGGGTCTCTCCTTCCTTCCGAGGAAGGACTTGCAGGTCGTAGGTCTGTCCTAGCTCCTGGTGGCCACCTGTAAAGGCGCCGACGAACTCATTGCACAGATTAGCCCATGACGAGATAGAGTTTTCCGGCAGGTCCATCAGCCATGATCTCACATTTGGCTTGAGTGCCAAAGGGAAATAATTGGCGAGCACCTTCCCATCTCTTCCTCCGGCGGCTTGAACGGCAATCGTGTAGATGCCTAGGAACTCTGTCGGGTTCAGCTTCCCGTTGTACTTCTCCGTCAGCTCAGGCTTGAAGGCTCGGGCCGATGGCCAGCAGACCTGTCGCAGCTCGCGAGTGAAGGCAGGTACCCGCCAACACTGGGCGAGGGGTCGCCAGCGTCTGGGCCATTGCGCTTGTCGGATTGGCGGCACGCTTCCCGGCGCCGCTCGATAGTGATGCGCACATCTTCCTTCCGTTGGTCGTTCAGGAGAGGCCGCTGTCGGCGTCCTGGGAACGGGGGTACCCAGACTTGCCTGCTTGCGGCCCAGGGCGTGGCCCGCTTCGACGGCCAGTACGGCCTGGCGCGGCTTCACTCAAGACAAGGCCCTCACGAGAGTCCCACCCTCGCGAGGAGGACGACATCAAGACCCTCGGAAGGCAGAAGCCACCCCAGGTCACCTCCCGAGGGGCGGAGATCCCTATGCAGCACTCGGCCTCGGGAGGCCGGGGGTGACGCCAGCCAAGCCAGGCGGGCACCAGCGCGCGCAGAGAAGACAGTTTCCTCTTTGGTGCAAAAGAGGCAAGGGCGTACGCGGGTTCCCGAGGCGTCCAACCAAAGGTTTCCATTCTGGTGCAACAAGACCGGGCCAACGGGCTCAGCAGAACGGATGTCACCACCGTGCCCACCTCCGTGTCACTGCCAGCTACTTTGCAGGCGAACACCACCTTTCGTCAGGATAAGATGTACCTCCTATCCCCTTTCGAATTTGGCCGTTGTGGGATCCCTTCCCGCCAATGCGATAAGGGAAGAGGACCCGGGCAACTATAAATAGAGGTTAGACTGCACCGAAGAGGGGGATCCGAAAAAGAGACCACTTGAGCACCCTCGCGAGGTTACTCCCCACTGTACTAGTTCATCCACAAAACTCCTCAAGAGGCAATGCACCAAAAGCAGGAGTAGGGTTTTACACTTCGCAGCGGCCCGAATCTGGGTAAATCCGCATGTTCGTCTTCTTCCCCGTGATTGAGAGAGTCGATTTGGCCAGGCTTTGGAGCCGCGAGCTTGGGGGTAAAGCTGGTTGGGATCTTCGCACACGCCCCTATGTTCGAACCTCTTAGGGTTTTGCGGAGCCCGAAATCCGACATTTGGCGTGCCAGGTAGGGGGTGTGTTGAAGTCTTCCACAAGCTTCGCTTCTTCTCCGCTCCACCGCTCCGATGGCTGATGCTAGCCGAGCCCGCGCCGAGCGCCGGGCTGCTCGTGTCGCCCAGACATCGCCAGTGGGCCGCACCGCCGCACGTCGATCCGCCTCTCCTGTGACCGACGCCGCCACGGGCCCAGATGCCCACGAGTAGCAGGACTCGTCACAGCCGGTCACCGCGCGGCGCAACGGCCGCACTGCCACTCCGTCCATCGTTCCAGCTACTGGGTCATCCTCCCACGCTCGCCCCGAGCAGGTGCGCGGGTCGACCGCACTGCTCATGGTGCGCGAGCTGCTGCGTTACCGCCCTACCCCCAACCGCTACGACGACTGGCTCGGGCGCATCGCAGAGCTCGTCAGCGCCGCCGGCAATGCCCCGGCGCTCTCCTACTCGCTCCGTCCCCCACCCTCTCTGGCAGGCGACGCGGCCCATGATGCGCCACCCCCTCCTCCCAAGCACGACGTCGACCCCGAGCCCAGGCATGATGCACACCCACGCGACCAGCCGCGCGGGCCCCCGCTGAGGGTGAGGGATGAAGTAAGCTGCCAGGTGGTGCCACGACAGCGCGCTGACGCGCGAGCGCTCCCCGAGCCGCTGCGCCAGCGTCACGACCGTGCACCTCTGGAGGTCGCAGCGCAGGAGCACCAAGACCGGGCCCCTCCTGTGCGCAAGGCGCCCGTGGGTGCAGTGGCTGCCGCGCCATCGCCCCGTTGCTGCGTCGGGTCACCTGGGCCGGCAAGTTCAAGGCGGACCTGCCTCCTTGCTATGACGGCACCCCAGACCCTGCAGAGTTCCTACAGCTCTACTCGCTGAGCATCGAGGCGGCCGGTGGAGACGACAAGGTCATGGCAAACTGGTTCCCTATGGCCCTCAAGGGTGGTGCGCTCTCCTGGCTCGTCAACCTCCCGGAGGGGTCAATCACCTCCTCGGACGAGCTTCGCGAGTGTTTCGTCGCCAACTTCCAAGGCACCCGCGACCGCGCCCTCGCTGTGACTAGCCTGCATCGCGTGAAGCAACAGCCGGGCGAGACCTTGCACAAGTACATATAGCGTTTCATGACTGTTCGCCTCAAGATCCCGAGGGCGTCAGACGAGGCCATCATCTCGGCATTCACCGCCGTCGTCAGGGACCTCAGGATGAGGGAGGAGCTTGCCATCCACGACGACCTGTGCTCCGCCCTGGAAATGTTCAACTTGGCGAACAAGTGCACGAAGGCTGAGGAGGGCCGCCTCTCCCTCCTCGAACTTCCGGAGGCAGACCCTGAAGACAAGAAGACCAAGGCCAAGGAAACGAAGCGCAAGGCCCCCGCGGTGCTGGTGGCAGAACCTGAGGCGAAGCATAGTCGAGACGAGGAACCCCCCGCGGGAGGGCGACCGTTCTGCATTTTCCATGGCACCAATAGCCACAACACCAATGACTGCCAGGAGCTCAGGTCGGTCCGCGACGAGAATTTCGGTCGTCGCCCTGGGCGCAGCGACCGTGGCTATGGTCGTGGTGGACACCGCAGTGGAGGCCGCTGGGACAGTCGAGACCCACGCGAGGAGTGGCGCGACCGGCCTCGGGAGGACCGCTGGCGCAACCAGCCTCGGGAGGACCACTGGCACGACGAGCCTCGGGAGGGGACCTGTTGTGGTTTTGTCACGGCAGATGTCCGAAGACTTAGGTTCGAGGCTATCGATCGCTAAGACGGTGGACTCAAAGGGGTTGGTCGAGACGAGGGACACGAGTTTACCCAGGTTCGGCCCCTCAAGAAGAGGTGAAAGCCTACGTCCTGCTTGTGCTGTATTGATTGGAGTATCGATTACAAGGGAGCGGGTTCGCTTGACCTAGTTCTCGATTGATTGCTTTCTTGTCTAAACCGCCCCGGGGTCTCGCCTTTATATAGGAGGTCGAGGCCCTGGGTTACACGAGTCCTAAACCGACTCATACAACATAGTCAATCCTGTTTCTAAGTCGCCTTGCCTCCTTGAGCAAGCCGTCTCCGGGCGGCTTAACCGTCCGGGTCTCACACCATCTTCTGTCTCTGGGCCTTCGTCTTGGCCCGCCAGATAAGCCGCCATGCGGCCTGGCCTTCATCTTCCGGCCCACCTTAAGGGTCTTGCTTATGAGACGCCGGGTATGACCCGGCCCCTCCTGGGCGGGTCTTACCATGGGGTTATATCCCCAACATTAGGCCCCAGGTTGATTTGAGCCAGCTCATGTCAATCTTCAAACTCATTCGGCGGCGAGTCTCACATTTTATCACCTGAAAAAGAAAAATCATAACCCGCCGTGACGTCACGTCGAATATGCTAAAAAGATTCTATGACGTTTGCAACGGATCCTCTCATTGAATGGTCGGCCTGAAAATCGAGGCGCCCTCTTTGGTCAATCATCACTGTGCTTCCTCGATTCTCGCGCGCATTGTTGCCATCCTATCTCATAAATAGGGACACGGGGGGGCCCCTTTTTCCTTCTCTGCCGCCACGTCTTCTTCTTCCTCCTTCAAAACAACCGCACCTCCGGAGCTCCGCCGCACCTGACTGGACCTCGCCGTCGTCCCCAACGCCGGCCACTGCATCGACCTGACTTGGACCAGATTTTCACCGGCCCGTCCGCATCCGCAAGGTATCGTTTTTGGCCCTTGTCTAATCTGCAGTTATCTCCATTAGGGTCTCCCGAGTTCATCGGGTTCCTCTAGTGTTCTTCGCTGTTCTTTGTAATGCTGACCATTAAGTATCCCCTTGAATCCCATAGCGCTGTCTATCCATTGCGGTCATCCTTTTAATGCCAATGCTCGCTTGTTTTAGATCTGCATACCAATCTTCTTCGCATGCTGACCACCTGTTCTTTCACTGCCGTTTTTAGGTCATGAATATTTTTCATTTTTCCTTCGGCTGTAGATCTTGCAGCCACGGTTGTAATATGTGAAATCTGTTTGCCCACACTTAACATTATTTCTAGTATCGCCTTGTCCAATTAACCCGCCATTGCATTGGCGGCTCTCTGATAAAATATTTCGGCAGCTTAACACCTCACCATTATGATGACCATAGCTGCCTTAACTATTTAATGTTTTTCTAACCCGCCATACCCTGCGCCTTCTCACAGTTCGACCCGCCATCATGTCGAGAGCACCAGCATCTTGTGATTGGGTTGGCTCCGGAGTCACTGAGCAGCTTCTGCTTGATTTCGTAGAGTCGGGCATCTTGCCGGCTCAGGACGTTATACATTGGCGGGTGCCAGGGCCAGAAATAAGACCTACTCCTCAGGACGGAGAAGTTGTCGTGTTTACTGATCACCTCCTTCGTGGATTTAGCCCGCCTGGGTCAAAGTTTTTCTGGGACGTTCTTCATTTCTACAAGCTTCACCCCCAAGACATAGGTCCAAACTCTATTACCAACATGTGTCAGTTCCAGGTCTTATGTGAAGTTTACCTGCAAGAAGAGCCGTCTGTTGATCTCTTCCGTGATTACCATTACGTCAACCGCCAAACTAAAGTGGCGGCTGGACCAAGTTTAGAGCTTGGCGGCGTCTCTATCCAGAGACGGAGAGATTTGCCTTACCCAGCAGCTATCTTGCCAAGTCACCCCAAGGATTGGAACAAGACTTGGTTTTACTGCAAGGACACTTCTCCCAAAGAAGAGAATCCGCTGCCGGGTTACCGTCCTACCCGGCTTTGCAACACCGGAGAACTCCCAGACCGGATGTCCGCCGCAGAGCGAGCGAAATATGCTCCAGCTTTCGCAAAGATCAGGGCCTTAATGGCCAATGGCTTGACGGGCGTCGACTTAACCCACTGCTGGGTTAGCTGGAAGGTCTTGCCACTGAGCCGGCGTGACCGACTCATGCACCAATTCACGGGTGAGCCCAATGACACTCTTTCCTTCAACACCACCCCTTTGTCAGAACAAGACATCAACTCCTCCGTCAAAACACTTCTTGGCAAAAAGCAAGCGGTTTGCAACAAAGTTGGGCTGAAACCTTTCTATGTCAAGAACCCGGCTCCAGCTGTAAGAAATCTTTTTCCACAAAATTGGTCATTCTTGTCTTGACCTTTTACCTTGCTCCTTTTAACCTTTTTGGCGGCTTATGCGCAGGCCGGCTCTTCTTTCTGGAAGAAGTATAATCCTCCTGTGAGGAAGCCTAAGGTGGGTAAAACCCGCGTCCAGAAGAAGAAAACTGCCACTCAGGAACCGCCTGAGCTTGACGACTCAGAGGTAGAACTTGACACCCTTGGCCGTCTCTTTATGCAACTTATTGACAACAATTATTCATAGGAGGAAACGGAAACAAGCCATGTAGACGCCCCTGAGGTAACCTACATTTCCTCTGACTCAGAACACTTCCCACCAGAGAAAATACGGCGGGTCATCCGGAAAGTCCAATTTTCTCATCCTCTTGCTTATTTAGACCCCAATTTTCTTTTGAAAAAGCAACAGCACAACTCCCGACGTCAGACCCGGAGCGCCGGCTCTGAAGAGCTTTTGACCGGCTTATCAAATTCTCCGGCTCCGCGGAAACGGCCGGCTGAGGTACTCTTTTAACTAAGTCTAGTTTTTAGTTCTTTCATTGTAACCTTACTCAGCTTTCATCGTCTTAACCTTCTTTTAGGAGACGCCTCCTTCATCTGGCGACTCTACTGCAACCAAGCTGCCTCCTCTGAAGATCAACCCAGAGTGCGTACCTTTGTATTTGAACCATACCTTTTTACCATCCTTGTCCTCTATGTGACACTCTTTTTGTTTTCCAGGGCTCAAGCAAAACGAAGGAAGACCGGCGGGTCTACCGCTGCCCCTACTGCCCGAGAGCCGGAAACTGCTAAACCGGATTCCCCTGCACCTCATGTTGAGCCCATTGAGGCTAGAAAAGATGCATCTGCCGACATTCCTCAGCCCTCTGAGCCGGCTGATGATGACATGGCCACTCCTGAGAGTCCACCAAAGGCTGATCCTAAGCCGCCGAACCCTTCAATTGCCGTCGAAGACACAGTTCTTCCAGACGTTATCATCACTGGGACGGGTTATCAACCTCCCGAACCACATGTACTGACAAAACACACCAGCAAGGCTGAAGTTTCCTCGCCTGAGAAACTTGACTTTGAATTCCCCGTGTTAGAGAAGCTGACTGCAGGTGAATTACATGCGGGTTATCTGAACCGCCTCTCCACAAGCCACAACATGGAGCTGAAACTTGTTGGTCTAATGAAGAAAAAATATGAGGTACTCCTCCTGCTTTTGCTTTTGCTTGTACCCTTATGTAGCCCCCAAGAGCTGGTTTAGTACTGCAAATAGTAGACCGGGTCTTGTCATAATTCAGATTGCCTAGCTTGTAGCCCCCAAGTATCGGGTTAATATATATATTAAGCCAGTACTTAGTTGAAGAGTAGATCAAGGGTAGCCCCCAAGTCCGGGTCAGTATAAAAATGATGAGCTGGAACTTCACTGTAAACTTGAAAGCGCCGTTTGTAGCCCCCAAGTGCCGGCTTATCGTTACGAAGATGAGCCGGAACTTCATTGTAGATTTGGAGAGCGCCGTGTGTAGCCCCCAAGTGCCGGCTTAACTTTATGAAGATGAGCCGAAACTTCATTGTAGACTTGGAGAGAAAACACAGACATTAGCCCCCAAGTGTCAAGTATATTGCTTGCAATCTGCTTGAGACTTGTAGCATACCAGCTTCATCAATCATCTATGAATATCTTATCCTGACGACTTAAACCTCCTGAACTGTTTTGTTTTTGTGCAATATAGGAAGCCTCGGACGCGGCCGAGTCTAATCTGACCGGCGTAAAAGAAAGCCTTGCTTCGCAACAAACCGCTCGGTCTGAGGCGGAAGAAAAATGGCGGGTTGCCGTTGAAGAGCTTAAGAAGGTTGAAACTGACTTTGCTGCCTTCAAAAAGACTGTTGAGTCTACAAAAACCGCCCTGACCAAACGCGCAGATGATGCCGACCAGTGGCTCAAGCTTGTGTCAGAAGAGCTACAGACCCTCAAGCATCATATATCCCGGATGACGTCTGCTATCTTTGGTAAGTACTGAATACTTAACAAATTTCCTTGCCCTGTTGAAAAAACTGTTCGGGTGTCTTATAATGACTCACATCTTTGTAGGTCAAAGAAGCCGCCAATTATCTTCTGATAGCTTGCTGAAGCTGAAAGCAGTATACACCTTGACAGAACAGCTATACTGCGGGACCCTTTGCACCATCAAAGCGATGCTGAATGAAAAAAGCATCCCCAAATTCATGAAGGGAGTGATTGAGCTCTTGTCAACTCTGCCCAAGCAAATTGATGAGCTCAAACGATCAGCCGCCAGAAAGGGAGCAATGGCCGCGCTAAGCCGGTCTCTGGCCTTTGCCCCTGAACTGACAGCCGAAGAGATGATGGATGGCTTTCCATCCAAAAAAGATGACGGCTTAGACTTTACCGAAGCTGACTATGCCAAGTGCATGAAGGCCTCTCGAGTACTCGCATCAACACTCGCCAATGAAATTGATCTGACCTCATACCTGGCGGCTTATGGCGAGGATAACAAACGAGTGCGCTGCCCAACGTTTGAAGCTAGAGACTTGACTCCTGCACGCCGTAAGACAATCTTTGATCCTGAAATTGACCCATCTCCTCTCTTTGACGAGGCACAGTTTGAAGCTTTAACAAACTGCAACTGGGATGTGGACAATCTTCAGATCAAAGAGGTCGAAGACCCGCCGCAGGATGACCCGCCATCGAGCTGAACACTTGCTTCTTAAGTTGATAACCCGGCTTTCTGAGCCGCCGAGACTGGAAGTGTATAAAAAACTTTAAGTCTGTTGCATTTTGGGCTCCCTGGAGAGCTTTGTAATAGGCGTAGAAAAACTTGATGGCCTGAGCCGTGCCATCGCGCACGTATGAATCTTTGCACAACTTGATGCACGTTTATCTGTCTTGTGTTGTGCTCACAACATCTTGTCATCATATTTCACGGCGGCTCATCTTAGGAGATAAACCCTGCAAAAACAAACAAGACAGAGTATGCTCTGTATTGCTGTGAGGGCGGCTTGAAAAAGCACAACCCAGAGATGTTAAATCTTTCACGACCTTGCTTTTTCGAAAACTCATATGTCGGCTCTTATGGCATGAACTTGTTGTTTGAACTCTTAGCAGTACATGGTATCTAGTGAGAGTGACCGTCAACTCTTTTGAACGGCTCAGGGTCTCTAGGCGAGATTAACTGGTAAGAGCAACAACAAACCATAAAGAGGCGCAGCAGGGTATGAGTACCCCGGGGCCCATAAGCTACTTCTCACGTGACATAAATCCGTCGTTTGAATCTTAAACAGTGCAGGGTCTTTAAAAGAGTAACTGTTTAAGAGTACGAACGGGCCACATAGCGGAGAGTATGCAGCAGATGGGTGAGTTTATCCTCGCTTTCCGTAAGCCGGCCCTCACGTGACAAGAGCCGCCGGTTGAACCTTGACCAGTACAGGGTCTCTAGTGAGAGTGACTGTCAAATACTTTGAGCAGCTCAGGGTCTCTAATCAAGATTAACTGGTAAGAGTTCGGCGGGTCACCTGGCGGAGTAGCAGCAGCATACAGGCAGGTTTAACTCAAACTTGCGGTGGCTGAAGAGCCAGTCAAAAGGGTGTGTAAGCTAAACCCGGCGGGTTGGAAGCCCCCAAATGACCTTGTTGACGGAGTCAACTTTTGGGTATATAACCCGGCCTTACGGTGGCTGAAGAGCCAATCAAGAGGGTGTGTAAGCTGAACCCTGGCGGGTTAGAAGCCCCCAAGTGACCTTATGTTTGTATCCACTTTTGCACAATCTGAGATACAGAAAACGGCAGAGACCCCGGCTTGCAGGGATGCCAACTTTATTATATATATGTATAAGTGATATATACAATGATGATGTACAATGGTGGGAGTCGATGACTCAAGTATAGTAAGGCCGCAGATGAGCGATATTCCACGGCCGGTGAGTCTCCTGCCCAGAAGTGCGTGACTCGTCTCGTACGTCAATGAGATAATATGACCCATTGTTGAGATTTCTGCTGATCACAAAGGGTCCTTCCCATGGAGGAGATAGCTTGTGTGCATCCGTCTGATCTTGAATCAGGCGCAACACCAAGTCGCCTTCCTGAAACGTCCGGGTCTTAACTCTGCGGCTATGATAGCGACGCAGGTCTTGCTGATAAATCGCCGATCGAGCCAACATCTAACGCGTCCTGACGCGCTGTCTCATTATCTGTCTCAACATAAGCCGCCACCCTCGGCGAGTCATGTCGTATATCACTTGGTAACACGGCTTCTGCACCATAAACCATGAAGAAAGGCGTATAGCCTGTTGACCTGTCGGGAGTAGTTCTGATGCTCCATAAAATTGATGGTAACTCTTCTACCCAACAACCCGGCATTCGCTGTAGAGGAACCATAAGCCGGGGCTTGATGCCTCTCAAGATCTCCTGGTTAGCACGCTCCGCCTGACCATTGGATTGTGGATGAGCAACAGCAGAGACGTCAAGCCGGATGTGCTCACTTTCACAGAACGTCTGCATAGCCCCCTTGGATAGGTTTGTGCCATTGTCCGTGATGATACTGTGAGGGTAACCAAAACGGTAGATCAATTTTTTGACAAACTGAACCGCCGTAGCCGCGTCACACTTGCCGACTGGCTCAGCCTCAACCCACTTTGTAAACTTATCCACCGCCACCAAAAGGTGGGTCTTCTTGTCTTTAGATCTCTTGAAGGGCCCGACCATATCAAGCCCCCAAACCGCAAACGGCCAGGTAATTGGAATCATCCGCAATTCCTGAGCCGGCACGTGAGCGCGTCGCCCGAACTTCTGACATCCATCACACTTGATGACCAAGTTTTCTACGTCCTTATGAGCCGTCAGCCAGAAGAAACCATGCCGGAAAGCCTTGGCCACCAAAGATTTTGATCCGGAGTGATGACCACAATCACCGGCGTGAATTTCATTGAAGATCTCCTTACCCTCTTCAGGAGAAATGCAACGCTGAAAATCGCCAGTGACGCTGCGCTTATGTAACTTGCCATTGATGATAGTCATTGATTTAGACCGCCTTATGATTTGTCTCGCCAAGGTCTCATCTTCGGGCAACTCGCCGCGAGTCAAGTACGCCAAGTAAGGCAACGTCCAGTCAGGGATAGCATGCAGAGCCGCCACCAGCTGCCCCTCCGGTCAGGTATAGCCAGATCCTCCTCTGAAGGTAGCTTCACAGATGGGTGATATAACACATCCAAGAAAACGTTAGGCAGTACCGGCTTACGCTGAGATCCTAGTCTTGACAATGCATCAGCCGCCTCGTTCTTGCGACAGTCAATATGATCCACCTGATAACCCTTGAAGTGTCCAGCAATGATATCCACCACCTGATGATAAGCCGCCATCCGTGGGTCTTTGGAATCCCACGTGCCTGAAACCTGCTGAGCCACGAGGTCTGAGTCGCCAAGACATCTAACCCGGCTCAGGTTTATCTCCTTAGCCACACGGAGGCCATGAAGTAAAGCCTCATACTCAGCTGCATTGTTAGTACAGGGAAACATCAACCTTAACACATAACAAAACTTGTCACCTCTAGGGGAAGTTAAGGCAACTCCAGCCCCTGACCCTTCCAATTGTCTGGATCCATCAAAGTGAATTGTCCAGTATGTGTTATCCGGCTTCTCCTCGGGCGACTGACACTCTGTCCAGTCATTTATAAAGTCCACCAAGGCTTGAGACTTGACAGCCGTGCGAGGCACATATTTCAGATTAAGAGGCCCAAGCTCCAATGCCCACTTAGCAATCTTGCCAGTGGCTTCTCTATTTTGAATTATGTCACCCAACGGGGCAGAGCTAACCACGGTGATCTGGTGTCCCAAGAAGTAATACTTCAACTTGCGATTTGCCATGAACACCCCATATATTAGCTTTTGCCAATGTGGGTACCTTTGCTTGGATTCGATCAAGACTTCGCTGATGTAGTAAACCGGCCTCTGAACCGGGTATTCCTTCCCTGCCTCCTTACGCTCCACAACAATCGCGGCGCTGACTACCCTGTTGTTAGCCACCACATAGAGGAGCAAAGGTTCCTTCTCAGCCGGAGCGGCCAAGACCGGCGGCTCAACCAGCTGTTTCTTGAGCGCCTCAAATGCTTCACCCGCCGCCTTACTCCAGACAAAATTGTCTGTCTTCTTCATCATCTGATACAGAGGAATAGCTTTCTCACCCAGGCGGCTTATGAACCGGCTTAACGCAGCGATTCGACCCGCCAGGCGCTAAACGTCGTTGATGCACACCGGCTTAGACAGGGACGTAATAGCCTTTATCTTGTCCGGATTAGCTTCAATGCCACGCTCAGAAACTAGAAATCCCAAGAGCTTGCCTGCAGGAACTCCAAAGACACACTTAGCCGGGTTAAGCATCATCTTGTAGACCCGTAAATTATCGAAAGTTTCCTTCAGGTCATCAAGTAGAGTCTCCTTCTTTCTTGACTTGACCACAATATCATCCACATAAGCATGAACATTGCGCCCAATTTGACTATGAAGACAGTTCTGCACACAACGCTGGTAAGTCGCCTGGGCACTCTTGAGCCCAAAAGGCATAGACACATAGCAGAAAGCACCAAAAGGCGTAATGAATGCCGTCTTCTCTTGGTCTTTAACTGCCATCTTGATCTGATGATACCCTGAGTAAGCGTCCAGGAAGCATAAACTCTCGCAACCCGCCGTTGCATCAATAATCTGGTCGATACGGGGGAGAGCAAATGGGTCAACTGGACAGGCCTTGTTAAGGTCCGTGTAATCCACACACATACGCCACGTGCCATTCTTCTTAAGCACTAGCACCGGGTTAGCTAACCACTCCGGGTGAAAAACTTCGATGATGAACCCTGCTGCTAAGAGCCGGGCCACCTCTTCTCCAATAGCCTTGCGCCTCTCCTCATTGAACCGCCGGAGGAACTGTTTGACCGGCTTAAACTTAGGATCCACATTAAGGTGGTGCTCAGCGAATTCTCTCGGTACACCCGGCATGTCAGAAGGCTTCCATGCAAAGATGTCCCGATTCTCACGGATGAATTCCATGAGCGCGCTTTCCTATGCAGGGTCCATGTTAGCCCCAATAGTGAACTGCTGTGATGAGTCGCCCGGTGTAAAGTCCACCAACTTAGTATCTTCTGCCACAAACTTGAGGGGCGGCTCAGATTCCGTGTTAGGCTTCTTTAGTGGAGTCATATCTTCTGGGTCAACATTCTCCTTATAGAACTTGAGCTCCGCTTCAGCACAACTTGACTCTGCGTAAGCTGCGTCACCTTCCTCACACTCAAGAGCCGTCTTCCGATCACCATGCACGGTAATCGTTCCGTTCAACCCGAGCATCTTGAGTTGTAAGTAAACATAGCAAGGCCTAGCCATGAACTTGGCGTAAGCCGGCCGTCCAAACAGAGCGTGATATGGGCTCTTGATTTTGACCACTTCAAACCACAAAGACTCCACCCTGTAGTTAAATTCATCACCAAAAGCTACCTCCAAAGAAATCTTTCCCACTGGATAAGCCGATTTTCCGGGCACCACACCGTGAAAAACTGTTGAAGAGGGCTTAAGATCCTTATCAAGCAAACCCATCCGGCTGAAAGTGTCATAATACAGGATGTTGATGTTGCTGCCACCATCCATAAGCACTTTAGTGAACACATATCCTCCTACTTGGGGGGCAACTACCAAAGTCAGTTGCCCCGGGTTATCAACACGTGGCGGGTGATCCTCCCTACTCCAAGTTATGTCATACTCGGACCACTTCAAATACTGGGGGAGAGCCGGCATGACTGCATTAACCGCCCGCTTGCGCACCTTCCGGTCCCGCTTGTCGAGGCTGGTTGTAAAAACATGATACTGACCCCCACTGAGCTGTTTCGGGTTAGTCTGGTACCCCGATTGGTTATTCTGCTGCTGGCCTCCACCGCCAGACTGTTGATGATGACCTCCTTGATTGCCTTAACCCTGGTATCCGGATCTTGAGCCGCCAGCACCAAAGCCGGCTCCTGATCCGCCCGGCCCTGAGCCGCCCGATGGCCCATTACCTTTATTACGATGCTGTTGAAGGCTGTAATCCCGAAATTCCGCATAATACTGCAATCCCTCCATGTATGGCCTGCCGGCTTATCAGGCCGGCTGTGCTCTGGACAAGGTTTATTAAGCATCTCTTCCAGGTTGAAAGGAGCTTTACCCTTGTTAAAGGGTGGCCTGAAATTCCCATTGCCCTTAGCACGATTGTTCCCAGCGCTGGTGTTCGCCACCAATTCTGACCCGCCGTCCGGGTTCTTCCGCTTGCCCGGGTTGCTATTTCTGGCCGCGTTTTGCTGTTGACCCTTGCCATTGTTGTTTTTCTTACCCTGACCTGATTTCTCATCATCGGAGCCAGGATCCTTCGTGTTATCGGATTCTGCATACTTGGTGAGAGCCGCCATGAGCTCCCCCATATCCTGGCACGTGCGCTTGAGCCGCCCAAGCTTCTGCTTCAAAGGTGTGAAGTGGCAATTCTTCTCTAGAATCAAAACTGCTTGAGCCGCCGTAATCTGTTCAGAAGAGTGGATGATGGTTGAGACCCGCCGGACCCAGTGATGAGCCGACTCGTCATCACGCTGCACGCAATGGTCCAGATCCACAATCGTCATGGGCTGCTTGCACGTTCCTTGGAAATTTTTGATGAATTTCGCCTTTAATTCAGACCAGGAATTAATGGTGTTGGGTGGCAAGCCCTTCAACCACGTGCCAGCCGGCCCTTCCAGCATCATGATAAAATATTTGACACATACTGCGTCACTGACGTCTAACATCTACATGGCCAGCTCATAGCTTTCGATCCAAGCCTCTGGAGGTAGGTCAGTAGTATAGTTGGGCACCTTGCGAGGACCCTTGAAATCCTTCGGCAAACGCTCGTTCCGCAGAGCCGGCGCTAAGCGCGGCACTCCCACAGCCCTGGAGGTTACTCCTGCTCCTACTGAAACGGAAGGTGCAACTGTGGGTTCATGTTGAGCCGCCGCCGCCGCCAGAGCCGCCGCTTCTCGCTGTGCCCTTTCCCGATCCACCAGCGCCTGAGCATCCAGAGCCGCCCGATCGACTCGCGGCGGGTTCCAATGTCGTTCACTGCTAGAAACCGCTGGTGACTCATAGCGCCGGCTGTAGCTGCGGCTGGGGATGGGGGTTGAATGCACGCGACTCCGGCTATAAGTGTATTTCTCCTGCTGGACCACCACCGTCCGCAGGTATCCAATAGCGCTCCGCACCTCTTTTGCAAAAGGCGCCTCGTCGGGGATGGGAATTGTATCAAGCCTGGTGGCCGCCGCCACCATGTTCTCCGCCGGGTTAGAATAATGACCCGGTGGCGTCGGAAAAAACTGTGGCGGGTTTTGGTTCCGTCGGGGCGGGTCTGGCTGCTGATGCTGAACAGCCGCCCGGCTTCCAGGTACTTCCGCCGTTCGGGTTACGGTCAAAGGCACATTCCGTCCCGTCCCTGGTGTGTTAAAAAGATTTCTGGCTTCATATTGATCTGGCAGGCGGGATTGATGCCTCATCCGATGAACCGCCGCTGTAGACTGCTGCTCTAGCTCAAGGCGGAAAGCATCCGCCCTAAGGCGCTCCGCCTCAGTATCCATCTGGGCCTTCAGCGCATTGATTTCCTGTTGGACTCCGGCCATCTGGTTCTTCAACCTCGTGATCTCCGCATTGCGGGCCGCTTGGTTTTCAGCAGTGACCTCGGTTTCCATCAGGGTTGTAAGCTCGTTCATCAGATCCAAGAGAACCTGAGCCAACGGCCTGCCAGCTCCTGACCCGGTCGCGCCGGCGGCTGTGCTGCTAGGGGCCGGCGCTGAACCCGCCATGAATACGGCAGCGCGGCTCGGCGGCTCATAATCCTCCGGCTCATGATACTCTGACTCAGGGTAAGTCTCAATGTAGCCCCCGAGCCCACCGTTATGAAGCTGATAGATTGATTCCGTCTCTCCGCTGGAGGACCCATCCTTTGAGCAGATGAGAGTTTCTTCCCGAGACATAGAGCCTTCAAGCTCCACGCCCTGGGTGAAGCCGATGAAGACATGCTTCCTGCCCGGGTTAGCACGAGCGGGTCGCACGCGTCGGGCGAGTTGCTCGCGCCGGGCCGGCCCGACGATGTCGGTGCAGATGTCCGGCCCGGGTTCAGATCCGCCGATCTTGCCGATGAAGACGTGGATTCCGCGGAAGGGGACCCGGAACCCGTACTCAATTGAGTCGGCCTCGGGGCCCCAGCCGGCGTCATCGATGTAGAGCCGGCCGCGGCAACTCTTGGTCATCCTGCCAATAGCGTACCCCTCGATCCCTGGGAGAGAACCCTTTGAGAACTCAACACCACCGAGCGCTGGCCCCACGGTGGGCGCCAACTGTCGTGGTTTTGTCACGGCAGATGTCCGAAGACTTAGGTTCGAGGCCATCGCTAAGACGGTGGACTCAAAGGGGTTGGTCGAGATGAGGGACAAGAGTTTACCCAGGTTCGGCCCCTCAAGAAGTGGTAAAAGCCTACCTCCTGCTTGTGCTGTATTGATTGGAGTATCGATTACAAGGGAGCGGGTTCACTTGACCTACTTCTCGATTGATTGGTTTCTTGTCTAAGCCGCCTTGGGGTCTCGCCTTTATATAGGAGGTCGAGGCCCTGGGTTACACGAGTCCTAAACCGACTCATACAACGTAGTCAATCCTGTTTCTAAGTCGCCTTGCCTCCTTGAGCAAGCCGTCTCCGGGCGGCTTAACCGTCCGGGTCTCACACCATCTTCTGTCTCTGGGCCTTCGTCTTGGCCCGCCTGATAAGCCGCCATGCGGCCTGGCCTTCATCTTCTGGCCCACCTTAAGGGTCTTGCTTATGAGCCGCCGGGTATGACCCGGCCCCTCCTGGGCAGGTCTTACCATGGGGTTATATCCCCAACAGGACCCGTCGCGATCAGCCTCGTGAGGCTCGCCCTCGTGAGGCCGGCCTCCCCCTGCTGCCACCACCACCTAGGAGGAAGGAAGAATACAGGCAGAACGATGGGGCTGGGGGCTTCCAGGAGGCCAGGGCAATCGCTTGCATCCTGGGCGGCGCTCAGGCCCCTGCATCGAACAGAATCTTCAAGCAGTGCTCGCGGGAGGTGAACGTGGCTCTCCTGAAGCTTGAGGCTGCGCGTCCCCTCAAGGGGTCTCAGTGCGCCATCACCTTCGACTCCAAGGATCAGCTCAGGTGATCGGCCACGGCGGGTGCACGCCCCATGCTGTGCACGCCGACCATCAGCAATGTCCTCGTCAGCAAGAACCTGATCGACGGTGGAACTGGGCTCAATGTCCTCTCCATCGACACGTTCGAGATGCTCCAAGTGCCCTACGACCAGCTCATGCCAACCAAGCCTTTCTCAGGGGTCACTGACAGCTCCACCTTCCCCATCGGACAAGTGCGCATGCCGTTCACCTTCGGCGGGCGTAACAACTACCACACCGAGCTCATTGTCTTCGACGTCACCCACATCCACCTCCCGTACAACGCGATCCTCGGGTACCCTGCCCTTGCAAAGTTCATGGCGGTGACTCACCATGGCTACGATATCCTCAAGATGCCGGGGAGTGGTGGCATCATTACCGTCGCCTGCGATGAGAAGGACGCCGTTTGCTCCCTCGAGCGCGCCTACCGAGCCACAGCGGCAGAGCACTCGGACGACGAAGGAGACGTCCTACCTCGCGAGGATGTCCACAGGAAGAAAAAGTAGCTCCTCTCCAAGGGGCGTCAAGGGGAGGAGGCCTCCAAGGACGGCGCCTCAGGCTCTGCGCCCGGAGCCGGGGCTCCTTCGCCTCTCGCATAGGAAGGCGCGCTCGGCGCTTCCCTTGGGTCGGGCTCGGGGGCTTCCATCTGGAAGGCCTCCGACCTAACCAGTGAGACGAGGGAGGTGATCCAGCACCACGTGGAGGCGTGCTTCGGCGCGCGCCCACCCAAGCAAGGAGCACGGCGCGAGGCGCCAAGTTCGCGGGAGTTCATCACCAACGCAATCGAGGAGCTTCAGGAGGCACAGGCCATGCGAGGCGGGCGTCGCCCCGCGCCACCTAGTGCAGCCACCGTCGTTGCCTCGGGGGGCATGCTGCGCGTCTGCGTTGACATACCGAGCAACAACGGGGCCGCGTCCCAGGACCTCTTCTGGCCATCGCGCGTCGGTCGCGATGGGGTCTATCCGTGCAACTACATCTGCATGCCTTGCCCAGGCCATGCACCGGTGCCTTGCCCAGGCCATGCACCGGTGCCTTGCCCAGGCCATGCTCGCACCCTACGAGGACCGGCGCCGTGCGGTGCTGGAGGTGGTGTCAGGCCCAAGGAAGGACCCTGAGCTTCCGGAGGAGTCAAGCTCATGAAGGCCAGGCTCACGGAGACGCAAGGCCAGGCTTCAACGACTACCTCGACGCTTCAGCGGTATCCCCGCCAGGTGACTTTTTGGTTCATCCCAGGTAACTTTTTGGCTTGTTCAGATTGAGGGCGCCCACTGGGCTGCATTATCCTCAGGCGGTTAGGGCCCGTCCCCGTAGCCGCGTCATATGCGCATGTATCAGAACCTTTTATGCATTTGATCAATTTCCTAAGTATTCCAACCTGCATGCTCGGTGCTTCGCCACCATGAATGTCATCATGCCCTAATGATCCTGCCTTCGACTGCCTCGTGATTAAGGGCTGGCACGATGTCTGTGCTCGGGTCCGTCCCTGCAGCGTTGACAAATCCAAGCGGTCGAGCTCTGTCTCGCGGGCCAGTCCTGTGCACGTCACCTCCCGTGGCCCTTGGTGCTGCGTCCTCGCATGAGCTAATCGGGAGTGGGTGAGTCAGGGCGCGCGGCACGGTTCCTGCAACCACCGTCGGCTTTTCGCCGCCGCGGGAGCCGCGCGCCCGATGTTTTCTCCTCGGATTTGTCGCATGAGAACACTGGGCATGGCGTTTGTGCTCAGGTCCGTCCCTGCAGCGTCGATAAATCCAATGGCTGAGCTCTATCTGGTGGGCCGGCCCCGTTCACGTCACCTCCTGGGGTCATTGGTGTTCGGCCTTCTCATGCGATGGCCCTCGGAAATTCGTTCGGCGCAGGTTTCTCCAAAATATACAGGACTTGCAATGGCGCCTCCTACCGAAAGACTCAGGCGCAACCCGCCTTTGAGGTAGGGCCTCGGGAGACCCGCGCTGGCTCACGAGTGCCCAGATACACCTCCCAGTTCTACCGTGCAAGCCACGCGTATGAACTTAATGGGTTGTACACGCCCGGGGGGCTTAGGAATCGGGCCCCCCTTCCCACGCCCAAGTGGAAGCCCCATGCTTCGTGCTGGCGGACAACACTATCGCTCAGCGGCTATGCCCACGCAACGTGGAAGCCCCATGCTCCGCGCTGGTGGATAAACAACTGAGGGCGCCCTAGCGGCTGCATCCAACCTCAGGACGGCCCCTCACGGCCCCGTCTCGCAGCATTCCCCTGGGATGCACGCGCGAGGGGGCTGCACAGGGGCTATGCTCAGGCTGGGCCTGGCGCGCGCCACCTCTCCAGGTCCCCTGTACCTGGTCTTCCCGCGTCCCTCACAGGCAGAAGCTGGCGAGGAAAGGTATGGGAGCCGCTCGTACGTCAAGGGGGACCCCTGAGCATCGCGACTCAGGGGCCTCACTAGTCAAGTAGCCCCTCACCCCTTGGTCTCGTCCTGGTGATCCGGATGCCCCAACGGCGGTTGAGGTATGCGCGGGACCGGGCCCTGCCGACGCAGAGCTCAAGGCGCTTCAAATCTCCAAATTAACCCCGCCGTCGCCATGCTCCCTTCATGAGAGCTGCTCGTACGTCAAGGGGGACTCCTGAGCATCGCGACTCAGGGGCCTCACTGGTCTCGTAGCCCCTCACCACTTGGTCTCGTCCTGGTGATCCGGACGCCCCAACGGCGGTCGAGGTATGCGCGGGATCGGGCCCTGCCGACGCAGAGCACTACAACAAACAGGAAGGAAGCTAGGCAAGGAAGGAAACCACATAATCTAAACAGTCATTACAAACACTGAATGTCTCCGAAAACGCAAACAACTCTAACGCCTCCGCGAGGCATGATAAATGTTGCAAGAATGGACCTAGGAGGAGGAGCTGTCACTGCTGCACGCCCCGACCGCGGGGAGCTCGTCATCGACATCGCTGCCGTTGTCGTTGTCGTCGTTGACCTTCGCGGTCGCAGGAGGCGAGGGAACGGCGACGCAGGCGAACTTCTTCATCAGCACCTCCACGGCGCCCTCCGCGGCCATCGCCGTAGCGGAGCGAACCCCGGGATCAACCGGCCGGATCATGGAGCCGAAGTCGAAACCCGGCTCGCGAAGGTAGAGGTGGCTGAAGACGCGCGTCACGGCCGCGGAGAAGAGGTCACGGCACTCACTCTCCAAGACGGTCTCCACCCTGGCAACGGCACCCTCGAGCACCTCGGCAAGCTTTGAAGAGAGCCTTGCGAAGCCGCTCTTAGGAGATACCAGGGGTTCCGCGAATCCCCCCCGGCAGATGGACTGCACCGCCCGATGGAGCCTGAGCTCGACGGAGGGGAGGGCATCGCGCTCCGTAGCCTTTCTCTCCTCAGTCGCAGCAAGGGCTTTCTCCCTGGCGTCGAGCCGAGCCTTCTCCGTGGCTACCTCCTCCTTCAGCTTGTCCAGATGCTCGCACTCCGTGGCTTGGTCGGCCACCGCCTTGGACAGCTAGGAGTCGCGGTCGGCAAGTTTGGCCTCGCAGGCCTTGAGGTCTCCCTCCCGCTGGCGGAGCTGTTCCGCGAGCGCAGTCTTCTCCTCCTGAAGAGCCTTCGGGCTGAACTCCGCTTCACCGTAGCGCTTCACAGCGGACGCTACATCGGCCAGCGCCGCGTCGCGAGCCGCCTGGGCTGACGAGGTTTCCTTCTTGGTCTCAGCAGCGGTGGCCTCGGCTTGGCTCCAAACTGCCATGGCAGCGGCATCGGCCTAGATCCACCCAGAAAGGAGCCCCAAGCGCCCCTTCACGAGGCGACCTTCGGCGCCCTAGAGATCGTCCGGGACCTGATCCAGAGCGGCGTAGGCTCCCTCCAGGGTGCCTGACTCGACCAGAGGGCCCCGACTCAGAGGCGCCAGGGCCTGGCCCGTAGGTGGCGACGGCGCAGCTGCGGGCACCGCCATCAAAGGGGCACAAGCAGCCTCTCCAACGGGCATCGGGGGCTCCGTGGCCGCGACAAGGAGAGTCGCCCCGCGAGCCTCCTCGCCCATGACATCTGGCTCTTCATCAGGCGTCGGCAGGACGCCAGGAGCGGGCGTCGCGTTAGAGAGCACCTTCGACTTGACGCCCGCCTTCTTCTTCTTCACCTTCAGCACGGCGGCGCTCGTGGTTACCAAGCAAAGAAGGGACCATGAGAATGCAAGCCACCGGCGGGCGGCCAAAAACCAAGCAGGATTACTTACTCTTCGACGTCAACCCACTTCCTCTTCTTCTTCAGCTCGGCGAAGGCGGGAATGCCCTCACCCTTCTCCGGGGAGGCACCACCATGCCGGGAAGCAAAGGCGTCTCCCACAAGGGCTGCGGCCGGGGAAGTACCCGCCCCGGCCATGGCCGCCTCGCCCGCAGGTTGCGGCTCAGGCAGGGGCGAGGCAGGCGCCTCAACCGCCTTGCTGGCACGAGCTGGGCACTCCGGAGGAGGCCCGGCCTCGCGCTTCCTCGGGGTCGCCCGACCGGCGGTCCGCGTGGCCCGAGAAGTGGGTCCTGGCCCCCTGAGGACCCTGGCAAATCGCGGAGGACTTGCAGAAAGGGGTTCGCCGACATTGTCGTCGTCTTCGAACCCGCGGAGGAGCGCTCTCCGCGACGGAGGGGACACCTCCTCCAGATCATCATTCGTTGTCTCCTCCGAGTCTTCCTCACCCACGGTGTCGTCAGAGGACACCACCACTGGGGAGCCAGGGCACTCGGCCGGACAGAGCCCCAGCTCGTCGAAGGTGGGCATCGCGACGACCAAATCGGCCTTGTCGTCGCGGCAATACAGCGGGGCGTAGGCCTCAGGGAGGTCCCCGGGGTCGCCGTTGAGCAGGGTCGCCACAGCCCTGTTCGGCTCCCCGGTAGTCAGGCGTGCGGATCGAAGCCTGATGCCATCCCCACCGCCCTGAGAGTCCCACATGGGCTTCGAGTGAGCCTAGAGCGGCGCCAGGCATTGCGCCAGAAACTCCTTCACTATCATCCCCCCGGTCAACTTCCTGGCACTGATGTCTCGGGAGATCTGCTCCAGGACGGGCTTGGCCCGGGGGTCGGTGAGCTTCGTGGAGCCCCACGCAGAAGTCTTCTCCGGCAGCCCCTTCGCAAGCTCCAGGCGGGAGTTGAGGCCCTTCACATCTAAGAAGACCCCACGGTGCCTGAAATTCTCCACCTTCTTCCCGGCCTTTAAGAGCATGTTCCCGATATGGACCGCAACAAAGGAGACGTATGCTGACCGGTGAGCGCCGTCATGAAGACGCAAGCTGAAGAAATGGTGGAAGAGGGCCACCGAAGGCTTCACGCCCACGAAGGCCTCGCAGTAAAAAGCGAAGACGTACAAGAGCATGATGGACTTGGGTTGAAGATGGAGGGCCTGGATCCCATAGTGCTCGAGGATGGCGGTGAAGAACTCAAAGAAGGGCGGAATGAGCCCAGAGAAGATGATTGGAGGAAGAAAGGGTAGGCTGACTTGGCCAGGCTGTGCTGCTCCACGGAGCTGCACCATATCAAGGTCCGCCCCCACTCATTGGTGCCGTCCGCCGTCGACGGAAGCACCGGGGCGAGGTCCCCGTCCTTGGCTATGGCGGACTCCGAGAGCGCCGACGAGGTGGAAGCGGAGGCTGAGCCCTGAGCCTCGGGCTTTGACTTGCCGGGGGGTGCCATCGAGAAGTCCTTGAGAACGAGAAAGCAAGGAGGAGGACGGTGCAGTGTTGAGATCTGGAGAAGTTCTCACAAAGGATGGGGATCTGGGCGAAGGAACAAGAGTACAAGGAAGGAAAGCAATGATGGATCGACACCGGGCGTCAGGCTTTTGTCGGTTCGGGCAGTTGCCGAGGAGACACGGGAGCGGAGACGTCCGCATCAAACCGCGCACAGCATGCCAGGCCTGGCCCGCAGGCGATTGGGGCCCGCGGCGCTTCGGGCCATCTTCTTCGGCTTCGCCCCGAAGCCAACTCGAGCACGCCTTGGGTCCAGGGGCTACTGTCGACGTCCTGGGAACGGGGGTACCCAGACTTGCCTGCCTGCGGCCCAGGGCGTGGCCCGCTTCGACGGCCAGTACGGCCCGGCGCGGCTTCACTCAAGACAAGGCCCTCGCGAGAGTCCCACCCTCGCGAGGACGACGACACCAAGACCCTCAGAAGGCAGAAGCCACCCCAGGTCACCTCCCGAGGGGTGGAGATCCCTATGCAGCACTCGGCCTCGGGAGGCTGGGAGTGACGCCAGCCAGGCCAGGCGGGCACCAGCGTGTAGAGAAGATAGTTTCCTCTTTGGTGCAAAGGAGGCAAGGGCGTACGCGGGTTCCCAAGGCGTCCCACCAAAGGTTTCCATTCTGGTGCAACAAGACTGGGCCAACGGGCTCAGCAGAACGGATGTCACCACCGAGCCCACCTCCGTGTCACTGCAAGCTACTTTGCAGGCGAAGACCACCTTTCGTCAGGATAAGATGTACCTCATGTCCCCTTTAGAATTTGGCCATTGTGGGATCCCTTCCCGCCAATGCGATAAGGGAAGAGGACCCGGGCAACTATAAATAGAGGTTAGGCTGCACCGAAGAGGGGGATCCGAAAAAGAGACCACTCGAGCACCCTCGCTAGGTTAATCCCCATTGTACTAGTTCATCCGCAAACCTCCTCGAGAGGTAATCCACCAAAAGCAGGAGTAGGGTTTTATGCTTCGCAGTGGCCCGAACCTGGGTAAATCCGCGTGTTCGTCTTCTTCCCCGTGATTGAGAGAGTCGATTTGGCCAGGCTTTGGAGCTGCGAGCTTGGGGGAGAAGCTGGTTGGGATCTTCGCACACGCCCCTGTGTTCGAACCTCTTAGGGTTTTGCGGAGCCCGAAATTCAACAGCCGCTGGTCCCAGTGATCATGCGAGCCAGACGAGACCATAGATGCCTCGTCGGGCTCGTTAGCACGTGGAGCTTGTTGTGGCTGCCTCTGGGCCTGTTGTTGCGGAGGGGATTGCACCGTTGGTGCGCCCCCTTCGACGCGACCGTCAGTCCGGGCCACCATCACCGTCCGCGTGTACCTCGTCGGCTCTGCATGCTTCGATTTGCTGGCTTCGACGAAACCGATCAAACTTTGGATGGTGGCTCTCCACTCGTCCATGTTGTTAGCCACCGGCGGGAAGTTCAGCAGTAGTTGGGCCCGCGCCATAGCTTCTGCTACTGTGGTCGGCATGGCTAAGGAGGCAGACCGTGACGTCGCTCGACTCCTGGTGGAACCAAGAGGAGCGTCGCCGCGTCCTTGCTGCCGCGCGCCGGTCGCCGAGGCGGTCTGTCGTGGAGGAGGTAGAGCTTGCGGGTCTACGGTCATGATCGGCGCCCCGTGTTGCTCCGGGCGAGGCGCGTGTCCAGCAGCCGCGCCCGCAACAGGCGCTGTTGGAGGGCCACAGCCGCCCCCAAAATGGGCACCGCTGCTGCGGCCACGGCCACCAGTGCGGCGCGGAGGTGGCGACGTATTGTTCTCCCCTCCCGTGGCACTAGGGGCGGCTCACCAAGATGTTGTTGCTGTTGCTCTTTTTTGGTGTTCCTCGCTCCATCTCCGGCCGCGGGAGAAACGACGGTGGCGCCGC
Organism: Elymus sibiricus; assembly: GCA_039707655.1. Taxonomy (NCBI): domain Eukaryota; kingdom Viridiplantae; phylum Streptophyta; class Magnoliopsida; order Poales; family Poaceae; genus Elymus; species Elymus sibiricus. The sequence goes on along the minus strand of CM077663.1, from coordinate 194,202,115 downwards.
CTGCGCCAGTCGCGTCGCCCGTGACGCCTACCTCATTCGTCGTCGCCTCGGCGCCAATGGCGTCTGTGGCTATGTGCGAGGGAGCCTTCGAAGTGGAAGGGTGCGCGGTCGTGCCGGTCTTCTTCTTGGGAGCCATGGGTGAAGAAGACGGTGATGAAGATCAACGCGCTGTCCACGGCCTCAGGTTCGCGCAAATGAAGCACGCCCCTTACTTGGCGCGCCAAAGATGTCGGGGCACGGATTCGCACGATCACCTATGGGGACAGAGGCCCCTTTGTGGTTCGGTAAGGGGAGGTCACGTTGCACAAAGAGCAGAGACCATGGGACAGCGCGACGATGGTACGCGGGTGCTTTACCCAGGTTTGGGACGCTGAGAAGCGTAAAACCCTACTCCTGCTTTGGTGGATTGATCTCAGGGAACACGAAGCACACGCAGCGCACTAACTCGGCAAGGGTTGCCTTCGGGCGAGCTACTACTCTAGTACAAGTGTCCAAAAGTCTGAATCTTGAGCTAGGTTGCCTTGGGCCTCCTTTTATAGGGCAAGGGGCAACCACAATGGAAAAACAGTCATTATCTAGTGATTAGATAGCTAAGAGAGCTATCATACCTAACTCTGGCATTTAGGACAAAATACCATGATTGCTAGTCAAGGTGGCGCACGGGGATACATCCCCGGCAAGCTCTTACCACCACTTAGCTGGTTGTTGCTTAGTGTCTTGACATGCCTCTGGACGGGTGTCCACTGGGCATAATCTGTCTTTCGGTGCGTCGCCACATGCTTGGCGAGAGCCACTTAGCCACCTGAGGGCTCGACACCGCATCGACAAGTGACTGGCGTCGCGATGTGGTGGAGCGGTAGCCGACCGGCTCGTGCCTGCCAGGAGATGGCTTGCCGGGTCTTCTTGAGGGCGCACGTGCCTCGGTCCCCGGCAGGCACCGGGGACGTGGCTGGCTTGTTTTGGGCCCCTCTTGGGCCGCCGCATTGAGCTTGCTAGCGTTGGTAGCCAGGGTAGGCTGCCTCTGCCGGGGTCTTGGATGTTGATGTTATCTCCTTGACGCGCTCCTTGATCTCACGTGGAGCGGCTTCTTTGTCTTGTGTTGGTGTTGGCGGGGTTGTGCTACTACTGCCTGTGCATAAGTCATGGTCACTGGGTACCCCCTTCCTAGTGCACCGACACAAGCTATGCATTCCAGCTAGCTCTGTTCGTCTTTTTTTGTTGAAGGAGGCGCATGGAGGAGGATAAATGGGACACTTTGGCGTGAAGAAGACAAAGGACATACTTTCTACACATTTTTTGGCCAAAGATGAGAGGGGATGTTGAGCGTTTTGTTGCTCACTGCACTTCATGTCAAAAAGCTAAGTCACGACTCAATCCTCAAGGTTTATATATGCCTTTACCTGTACCATGGGAGGATATATCAATGGACTTTGTTTTAGGTTTACCTCAAACAAAGAAGGGGAGGAATAACATATTTATTGTCGTGGACAGATTTTCGAAAATGGCACACTTTATACCATGTCATAAATGTGATGATGTTGCTAATGTTGCTGATGTGTTCTTCCCTGAAATTAATCTCTTGCAATTTGTGCCAAATACAATTGTTTCAAATCGTGATACTAAATTTCTTAGCCACTTTTGGAGATGTTTATGGGTTAAGTTGGGGACTAAACTGCTTTTTAGTACTACATGTCACCCCCAAACTGATGGACAAACTGAAGTAGTCAATAGACACTGTCTGGAATGCTTAGGGCTGTTTTAAATAATAACCTGAAAATGTGGGAACAATGCTTGTCTCATATTGAATTTGCTTACAATTGTTCGCTGAATTCTACTACTAAGTTGTTCCCTTTTGAAGTTGTTATGGTTTCCTATATCGTGCACCTATTGATTTGTTGCCTCTTCCATCTTCGGAGAAGGTTAATTTTGATGTGAAACAACATGCTAAATTGATCTTTAAAATGCATGAGTTAACTAAGAAAAACATTAAGCATATTGGTAGAAAAACATTGATCTTAAAAATGCTGAATTGAACATTGAGCTAAATATAAACTTGTTGGAGATAAGGGTAGAAAACATGTTGTATTTGCACCTGGAGATATTGTTTGGTTACATTTGCATACGGATAGGTTTCCTGATGTGCGCAAGTCAAAACTAATGCCATGTGTAGAGGGTTAGAGAAATTAATGATAATGCATATAAACTTGAGTTGTGTGCAGATTTTGGGGTTAGTCCCACTTTTAACATTGCACATTTGAAGTCTTATTTGGGTGAGTAAGCTGAAATCTCGAGGATGACTTCATTTCAAGAAGGGGAGGATGATGGGGACATCAATACCATAGTTATACCCACAACCCCTACTATTATACATATTGGACCAATTACTAGAGCTCGCGCATGCCAATTAAATTATCAAGTACTTTTGTTTCTTGGGAATGATTCTAATGTTCATGAGAATATGATGCTGCCTAAATTAGATACATTTGTTTTGATTACTAATGAAGGGCCTAGAATGGACAAGAGGGATGAACACTGGAGCAGGATCAAGCATGGAGATGAAGGCGCGTGCGAAGGGAACCCGAACATCGTTTCTAGTGGAGTTTTCAACACTTTGAAGCCCCCATGATGACATGACATGGATGAAAAATCGAAGATGCCTATTCATAAATTTCGTCCATAGCTTATTATATGTGTTGCGCCACCTTATTTTGGGCCCAGCCCCATGTAATTTTGAAATATTTCTTCATAGGCTGGTTTTACACTTCGTATTGTAGGGGAAACGACTCAGGAGGTGTTTTAGTCCCACCTTGCCAATGGTGGACGAAATACCCTCCCTTTTAGCCTATAAGTACAACCCTTAAGGCATCGTTTAGACTTGGGTTTTGTTTAGATTAACAGTTTGCCATAGCTGCAACTTCGCGTACTTCGTTCGTGTTCTACGACCATACCAAGATGTTACAGAACCCTACGTTCATTAATAAAGCTTTCCTCTTATATTCGCAATATTCAGATTGCAATTTCAGTTCCTTGTTTGTTCTTCATTTGCATGCAGGAAATAGACCTTCATGGCCAGGTTGATCGTGCTTCGGCTTGGTCAATAACCTCTCGGAGTTGGTTTAGCGAATGCTAAGGCGCGGCGTCCTCACACTTCGTAGTCCGATCGTCAAAGTCTACTCCACCCGAAAAAGATAGCCACCATCTCAGCAAAAGACGGGACACCTTAGCCTCTAGCACTATTCATGGGGTTATTTTGATCCGTGGATGCAATATGATTTCATACATCATGAGAGGGTACTACCAGATCACAGTACATTCGATTAGCTGCAATTTTGTTGCTAATCAAAATGGCTTATAAATGATTATTGTCCTAAGAGTAAAGGTAGCCGATATATACTGTAGCGACCCGACCTGAAACGGTCAAGTCTCTGTGTTTCCGTACCATCCCAAGATCATGCTGGCACACATATTACATCAATGTATATATCAAAGTTCAATCACACCTGCTTTATTACATCAAAATCTCATATAGAGTCTTTACTACAATAAATGTGGCTGAAGGCCAACTCATGAGATAAAACTACTGCGGAAGACGTATACGCCAGTAAGCCCATCCGACTCCAAGGGCATATCACAGAGCGTAGAACGTGTCCTAAGTCCTGGTCGGAATAATACTCTGAACATGAGGCGTTGCAGCCATGTAGGTCAGCATTTTGAATATGCCGTAAAGTCACAAGAGATAGCTGGTAAAAATCGTCCTCTATGCTATATGCATATATGGCAGGTGGGGCTGTAATTTTAAGTTTAGAGAAAAGCTGATTTTTCCTACAACAAAGGGAGCAGAAGCAAAAATCATTACTACAAGTTGGTTGTTAATGAGAAGGTTCCGCCAACCAATTCTCATACCCAAAAAATATTTATAAATCCACTTCATTAAGATTAATTGTGTCGAGAGTTCCTGATAGTTTCAGTTCCAAAGGCTCAACTTGTCCGTAACCGGGGACACGACTAATCGATCAGATTTGGTACTCTGCAGGGTCTTGCACACTTTCCCCACAAGATTCGATCGCCTCCGTTGAAGTCCTCGCACTGCATGATGTTTGACAACCGGATGATTGAAACATGGTCTTCCAAAGGGTTCCTCTGGGCCACTTCCGGTGCCCATCCAATCCTACCATTCTTCTACATCTCGTAGCACCGTCCAAACAAGCCAGAGCCCATAATGACTTGTGGCTATGCAGGTAAGCCTTGGGTCTTGAAGTATCCATCCGTCTCTTCGTGCCTGGGTGGAACTTCCCGCGTGAATACTAGCACTTCTCCAGCAACACCTAGGCTAACGATTGGGCCCTCCAGGGTGCAGTTCAACCTTTCCACCCAGTGGTACATTGCATCACGAAGTCTTGGAGTCTTGAAATCTTGAGGTCTTGATCATAATTTAATTCTCACAACTCTCATGAAAAACAATCAACCAACCCCGTCTACTGAAAGCATAGCAATAATAAAATATCATCTCCCGGGCAAAAGTGACAAGGGTTTGTGGGGGTACCTACCACATGATACTACTCAATATCCAAGTTTCCAATTACCTACTTTGCATGCAATGGTGGAACGGGTTGAAATTAATGCAATAAAAATCATGGGTAAAAATATGATCAAATCACTTGCCTTGCTGACGATCTTCAAACTCAAGCGACTCTAAGTAGCAAGGTTCGCACTCCGGGTGATCTAAAGAGACAAACAATTCACACAATGAGCATAACATTTTCACAAACAATAGATAACAGCAAGTAAAACTAATAATAAAACAATCAAGGAAAACATAAAGGCAAGACCAAATGAATCAACCAAAATTCCATGGAAAAGTTTTAATATTGTGACAACAAACTATAAATAGTTTTCTGCCACTAATAAAATCTTAACAAAAAGAAAACTAAAGTTTTATTAAAATAACAGAAAGGATTTTACCTAAAGTTTTCTATACAAAAAGAATTAATCTAAAAGCTATTTTAAAACTCTACTTATGAATAAAACTAGATTTATTACAAAACAAAGAACAAGAAAATAATAAAAAATTATTTTTAACAGAAAATAAACTTCCTACTGTTGACTAACAGAAACTAATTAGAACTTGTCAACCATGGCAAAATAAAACAATTTAAAACCATTAAAACAAAAAGAAATAGCACTAAACCAATAAAGAACTAAAACAGTACTGTTTTGTTGAAAACCTAAATTTAATTAATCCTAGAAATACCCAATATAAACCTACTGATAAAACAAACTCATACAAAAGAGTAGCAAAAAATCACTCAAAAATCTATTTTTAAACTGAAGATAAAAACAAAATAGTGATTCAAACAAATGTCAATGAATTCAAGTTTGAACTACCCAAATTTGAAAACTACTGGAACTAATAAAACTTTATAAAATTTGTGACCTAATGCAAAAAGAATCACCTAAGAACATTAAATAACCTAAAATATATTGCAAAACTAAAAACAGAAATTATTCTATCAAGTTAAAGAAAAACAGAAAAAAGGAAAAAACTACTGAGTGGTCAAAGGGCTACGTTGTGCTTTCCTATTGGCTGAGAGGCGTGCACGCGACTGAGAATGGAGTGGACGACCGAAACTTAAAGAAAAATGTTCGCAGTTTAACTGATCTATTCCTGTGCGTCGGATCTAGATCTAACGGTGGAAGAGCTTTTCAAGTGCTTACAGAGGGTGCTGAGGAGGTCGGGCGAGGTTGACGGCGGCGGGGCTTCGGGCATCGTTGGCTTGGCGTCTCTAGAGGGTCCTCGGCGTCGTGGCTTCGTCCAGGCGATGGCGGCGAAGATGGCGGTGAGGTTGGTGGCGTCGGACGGCGTCAGGGCGGACTGTGGCGAGTGGTACAAGCTCGGTGGTGCTTCGGGCGTGGAAAAACTCTGGCGAGATGCTCGGGTGGCGGTGGAGAATGGAGGAATCGTTTTAGGGGGGTATCGAGTGCAGGAGGCCGGGGCTATATAGGGGAGGCATCGGGTGGGTTCAAATGGAAGGGGAGCGGAGAGCTGGATCGGATCCGGCGAGATCCGACGGGGAGGGAAGGTGAGGTCGGGGAAGGAAGGAGATGACCGAGAGGGATTCGGGTTGGGCAGGTGGGGCCGGTGCACCAGAGAGAGAGAGGGAGAGAGAGAGAGAGCGGGCGATCGGTGGTCGACCCGATCGCGATTCGGGTACGGTTGGGGGGATTTGGGCCAGATCCGCTGCTCAGCCGTGTCGGCGTTTTCCTAATTAAATGAGTTTTTTCTTTTATTTAAAAACAGAAAGCAAAAGTGCTAAAAGAAAAATGAAAACAATTCCAAATATAAAACTGATATACATCAAAATGCTGAGAAAAAATGGAATAAAAAGATTAACACTTTCCAAGTGCAAATAAAATACTTTTAAAAAACTGTTTTTTCTGAAAATGCTCAAAATGAGTTTGAAATGGAATTTGAATATTTTTCCAATATAGTTCCTGTTTTATAAATATTGTTTAACCACAAAATGCCCTCTGATGTGGAGTGTCATGTTGCTCCCCTCTTTCATTATCTTCAGAAGTTTTAAATTCCAATTTAAAATGACTATGGGAGAAATGGAAACTCATTTAAAGAGAAAAATAAAGTGACTTAAGACAAAGTTGAAAGCAACTCAAGCACTCATTCAATTTCATTTCAACATAACCATTCATTCCAGTACAATAATGCCACAATATGCTTAGCTATTATATAACATACCAAATTACAAAATTTGGGATCTTACAAACCTACCACCTTAAGATGAATCTCGCCCACGAGATTTGGGTTAGCTAGAAAATAGGTGCGGGTGGTCTCGATGAAGATCTTATTCTCGTTCCGAGGTGGCATCTTCCTCGGTATGGTGACTCCATAGAACCTTACAAAACTTGATGATCTTGCTGCGGGTAACTCTGTTGGCAGTTTTGAGGATTCTGGCGGGCTTCTCCTCATAAGTCAGATCACTGTCAAGCTGTATGGCCTCTAGGGGCACTGTCTCTCTCAAAGGACTCGAGCGAACCGGCAAGCCTTCCTTACCGGGGGGCTCGGGTGATAGCGCACCCGCCAAGGCCTCTGCCCGCCAAGCCACCGCTCCACATAGCTGGGCTGGTTGTCTACATCGGCTAGGTGTCGAGTGGGCAGGCAAGTAGGTGAGGCTGGTCGGGGCGTGCGGTGATAGAGGCGAAGTTGTCCCTGTCTTTCGATGAGATGTGGCTATCGTTTTTGGTAGAGTCAACTTTGACGATCTAACTACGAACGTGCGAGGCGTGCCTTAGCAATCGCTAAACCAACTCCAAGGGGTTATTGACCACGCCGGAGCACGATCAACCTGACCACGAGGGTCTATTTTCTGCATGCAAAGGAAGAACAAGCAAGAAACTGAGATTGCAATCTGGATACTGCGAATATAAGAGGAAAACTTTATTGATGAAAGTGGGGTTCTGTGACGTTGTGGAACACAAACGAAGGTTGCGAAGTTGCATCTATGACGAACTTGTAATCTAAACAAAACCCAAGTCTAAACAGCGCCCAAAGGGCTGTATATATGGGGGAATAGAGGGAAATTTTGTGACCCCTTGGAGGAGGGGTCCGAAACCAACCCTAACTCAGTTTCCCCGCATATACGGACTCTAAAAACAGCCTATAATGTTGTATTTTGAAATTACATGGGCCTGGCCCAAAAATAAGGTGATGCAACACCTATAATAGCCTATGGACGAAATTTATGAAGTGGCATGTTGTATATTTCGTCCAAGCTTTCAAGCATTCCTTATGGTGGCTTCAAAGTGCGAAAATCACCACTAAAAACTCCAATGTGCTTCCCCGCGCGCGCACCTTCTTCTCCAGGCTTGATCCCACTCCAATGGCCATCCTTTTTATCCATGCTAGGTCCTTCATTCATAAGTAAAACAAAAGTATCTAATTTAGGCAGCATCATATGTTCATGAACATTAGAAGGATTTCCAAGAAACAAAAGTACCTGATAATTTAGTTGGCGTGCGCGAGCTCTAGTAACTGGTCCAATATGTGTAGCTGGTGGGGATGTGGGTGTAACATTAGTAGGGATGTCCTCATCATCCTCCCCTTCTTGAAATGAAGTCGACCTCGAGGGAAGCTCATCTTCCTCACCCAAATAAGGCTTCAAATCTGCAATATTAAAAGTGGGACTAACCCCAAAATCTGCAGGCACCTCAAGTTTATAGGCATTATCATTTATTTTCTCTAACACCTTAAAAGGACAATCAACACGTGGCATTAGCTTTGACTTGCGCAACTCAGGAAACCTATCCTTACGCAAATGTAACCAAACAAGATATCCAGGTGCAAAGACAACATGTTTTCTAACGTTGTCTCCAGCAAGTTTATATTTAGCATTCATACGCTCAATGTTTTCCTTAGTTAACTCATGCATCTTTAATATCAATTCAGCACATTCTTTAGCATCAAAATTAACCATCTCCAAAGATGGAAGAGGCAACAAATCAATAGGCGCACGAGGTAAGAAGCCATACACAACTTCAAAAGGGCACATCTTAGTAGTAGAATGCAGTGAACGGTTATAAGAAAATTCAATATGAGGCAAGCATTCTTCCCAAATTTTCAGGTTATTCTTCAAAACATCCCTAAGCATAGTAGACAATGATTTATTGACTACTTAAGTTTGTCCATCAGTTTGGGGTGACATGTAGTACTAAAAAGCAGTTTAGTCCCCAACTTAGCCTATAAACATCTCCAAAAGTGGCTAAGAAATTTAGCATCACGATCTGAAATGATTGTATTTGGCACACAATGCAAGAGAATAATTTCACGAAAGAACAAATCAGCAACATTAGCAGCAGCATCACTTTTATGACATGGTATAAAGTGTGCCATTTTCGAAAATCTATCCACGACAACAAATATGCTATCCCTCCCCTTCTTTATTCGAGGTAAACCTAAAACAAAGTCCATAGAAATATCTTCCCAAGGAACACTAGGTACATGCAAGGGCATATATAAACCATGAGGATTGATTCGTGACTTAGCTTTTTGACATGTAGTGCAGCGAGCAACAAAACGCTCAACATCCCGTCTCATCTTTGGCCAAAAGAAATGCTTAGCAAGTACGTCCTCTGTCTTCTTCACGCCAAAGTGTCCCATTAATCCTCCTCCATGCGCCTCCTCCAACAACAAAAGACGAACGGAGCTAGCTAGAATGCATAGCTTGTTAGCACGGAACACAAACCCATCATTTATGATGAACTTGTTCCATGTTCTCCCTTCTACAATTCTCCAACACATCTTTAAATTCAGCATCATGCACATATTGATCTTTGACTGTCTCCAAACCAAATATTTTAAAGTCAAGTTGTGAAAGCATAGTATAAAGACGAGACAATGCATCAGCAATAACATTTTCTTTACCCTTCTTGTGTTTAATGACATAAGGGAAAGTATCAATGAATTCAACCCATTTAGCATGTCTACGGTTCAGTTTTGCTTGACATTTAATATGTTTCAAAGATTCATGATCAGAATGTATGACAAATTCTTTAGGCCATAAATAATGTTGCCATGTTTCCAAATCCGAACAAGAGCATATAATTCCTTAACATAAGTAGAATAATTCAGACTAGGCCCACTCAATTTTTCAGAAAAGTATGCAAGAGGTTTACCATCTTGTAATAACACACCTCCTAATCCAATTCCACTAGTATCAAATTCAACCTCAAAAGTCTTATTAAAATCAGGAAGTTGGAGTAAAGGAGCATGTGTTAACTTATCTTTCAATACCGTGAAGGCTTCTTCCTGTGCGGTGCCCCAAACAAAAGACACGTCCTTCTTTGTAAGCTCATTGGAACGTGCAGCAATGGTACTGAAATCCCTCACAAAACACATATAAAAACCAGCGAGTCCAAGAAAAATCCTCACTTGTGTGACCGTTTTAGGCTGTGGCCAACTCTCAATAGCTTCAATCTTGGCTTTATCAACTTCAATTCCCCGTGGAGTAACAACATAGCCAAGAAAAGATACTCGGTCGGTGCAAAAGGTGCACTTCCCAAGGTTACCAAACAAACGTGAATCATGTAGAGCAATAAAAACAACACGCAAATGATCCAAGTGTTCCTCCAAAGATCTACTATAAATCAATATATTATCAAAGTAGACTACCACAAATCGTCCAATGAAAGCATGTAAAACCTCGTTCATTAATCTCATGGAAGTGCTCGGTGCATTAGTTAACCCAAAAGGCATGACTAACCACTCATATAATCCAAACTTAGTTTTAAATGTTGTTTTCCATTCATCTCCCAATTTCATACGAATTTGATGGTATCCACTACGCAAATCAACTTTGGAGAAAATTGTAGAGCCACTTAATTCATCAAGCATATCATCTAGCCTAGGAATATGAGGACGATAACAAATAGTAATATTATTAATGCCTTTACAATCAACACACATACGCGATGTACCATCCTTTTTCGGCACTAAAATAATAGGTTCAACACAAGGACTAAGGGATTCGCGTATATAACCTTTGTCGAGCAGATCATGTACTTGACGCATAATCTCCTTCGTCTCCTCTGGATTGGTACGGTATGGCACACGGTTGGGTAGCGATGCATAGGAAATTAAGTCAATCTGATGTTCAATCCCTCGAATAGGTGGTAATCCCGGTGGCACGTCTCGTGGAAAGACGTCAGCGAACTCCTGCAAAATGTTAGTGACAGCAGGAGGCAAAGAGGGAGGCATGTCCTCGAATGAAAATAATACCTCTTTGCATACAAAAGCAAAGCAAATAGATGTAGTAAGATCCAAATCAGTAATACCAGATTTAGTGGCAAGTAAACAACCACTCTTCAGTTTTATTTCAGACGCAACACTAGATGATGGTTTATTAGGCTTATTATGTTGCTCAAATTCCTTTGCGACAATCTGATTTTCACTCTCACTTTGCCCCTAATTTGCTTTACTAGCTCTCGCAATGTCATCTTTCATAATATGTTCAGGAGACATAGGAAGCAAAGTTATATTTTTATCCTTATGAACACGAGTATACTGATTTTTCCTACCATGGTGTACAATTTTTTTATCAAATTGCCAAGGTAAAACGGAGCATGCTTGCTTGGGTACCACATCACAATCAACATAATCAGAATATGTAGCAATGCTAAACTGCACACGAACAGTACGTGTTACCTTAACCTTGCCACTGTTGTTGAACCATTGGATGTAATAAGGATGAGGATGTGGTCTGGTGGTTAGAGACAACTTCTCCACCATCTCCATGCTAGCCAAGTTGTTGCAACTCCCTCCATCGATGATGACACAAATAGAAAGCTACTTCACAACTCTCTTTGTATGGAACAAGTTGTGCCTCTGATCTTGCTCAGCCTGTGTAACCTGCACACTCAGGACACGTTGAGCAACTAAACTTTCATACCTATCAGCATAGTTAGCATCCATGTAGTGTGTCTCTTCTTCAGTATCCTCGTCATCATGTTCTTCACTTGCAATAAGAGCCAAAGTCTCCTCGTCGTAATCACTAGCGGACGCATATCCAACATCCTCAGTAACGATCATCACACGCTTGGAAGGGCATTCTCTCCCATAGTGACCTCCACCCTTGCAACAATGACAAATAACCTTATGTGTTTGCCCTGTAGATGCCATGGATGAAGAAGAGCTCTGTGCAGGCCCGAAGGTGTGCCCTTGATGGAGGCTGGTGGTGATGCCTGTTTTCTTATATCTCTGTTGGAGTTGGCGGCTGAAGGAAGTGGTGCTGTAGTAGGATGTGTGGAAGTAGAGGATGTACATGTTGTCCATGATGAAGCTCGTCTTGCAAAAAAATTAGTTCTTGCCATTGCCTGTCGATCATGCACTTCACGTTCAGCTTGGCAAGCAAGATGGAATAAATGACTAATAGTGTTATACTCCTTATACTCTAGAATAGTCTGAATCTCTCTATTTAATCCACCCATAAAACGTGTAAGCATAGCTTCATTCTCATCAACAATACCACATCTAATCATGCCAATTTGTAATTTCTAATAATATTCCTCTACATAATTTTTCCATTGTCTTAAACGCTGCAAATTTTGAAGCAATTCACGTTGATAATATGCTAGAACCCAATGATTACGCATAGCAGTTTTCAAAGCAGCCCAAGTAGTTGGAATATTAGCATGATGTATTCTACAATGTTCAGACCACCAAGCACAAGCAAAACTAGTGAATGCACAAACAGCAGCAGCAGCAACACGTCCATCCTCAGGAAATTGCAAGCATGTAAAACGTTGTTTTGTTTCTAACTCCCAAGTAAGATATATATTAGGAACATATCTACCATCAAATGTAGGAATATTCAATTTCAGTTTAGGGAGATGGTGATGATTTTGTACCTGGGGGGTGGTGCAGCCCTACCATTGCGATTGTATCCATGTGGACGACCCGGTGCTTGTGGTGGTGGTTGCCCCTGGTGCTGATTTGGAGCAACCTCTCCCTCATCATCGTAATCACCATCATAATCCTCATTCTGTTCAACGACAGTAGCAGCCACAGAAGCCGCAGCAGTAGGAACGACACCAGAATTTTGGCCTTGGTCAAGAGGCACATGTCGCGCTCGTCTCTCGAAATTCGCGCCCTGTTGATGTTGCTCTTGGAGAGGGATGGTAGGTGCAAGTTGTGGTGGTAGACAGCAAGCACCTCATTAAACTGGGCGTTCATCTTGGTGTCGAATGTCTTCTTAAAACCATCTAGCTTCTCCATGGCCTCTCCAAGGCTGGTCAGGAAGTCTTCTACCTGGTTAGCCATCATTTGCTGGAATTTATCATGGAGCTCCTTGTTGGTCATAAACTCTCATTTGATCTCGTTGGCTTGTGTCCTGGCATGGTTAGCAGTAATAGGAACACATAAGAATATGAACCTACAGACTACTAGGAAGTGGTGGTGGTGGTGGTGTGTCACAAATCCATCAAGCAAATCTCAAATTCTTACCAGTTCTTACCCAGCTGCAGGTGGTGATCGGCAACCGTTGTAGTCAAAACTCTCAAAGCTTGGATAGAGCGATTGCCAGGTGGTGTCAAACACACGACATAGATGTATGTGGAGCTGGGAAGGCTTATAATATGGTAGCAAAAAGCGTCAGCAATAATCAGTTCAGAGATGCAAAGTTGAAAAATCGCTCAAAGACGGTACCGTGCTAGTCCTAGGCTTGACCGTACTAGAGACGCGAGCCTAGAACACCAACGAAAGCACGACGCTACACGTAATCAAGGGAAGAGCCACTCTGATTTTTTTTCTTTTTTTGACGCCTCTTTTTTTGCGCTCTTTTTTTCAAGAAAATCACTATAATGGCGAGTGTCTCAAAACTCTTCCGAAGGTCTAAAAACAGGATAGGCACGAAACTTTTTTGACTAATTTTTTTTCTGGGGCGATTCGGGGCTGCGATGACCAAATATTGCGACAAAAAATCACTATGGTGGCGAGTGTCTCAAAACTCTCTGCAAAGCCTAAAAACAGGATAGGGAAAAATATTTTCACCCGCCGAAATTTTGGCCTAAAAACTGTCCGGGGGTCTCAGACTTTTTTTTCCAAAACCTACTCAGGCAAGAAAACACAAAACTGAAAACAAGAGGATCTCAAAACTAAACCTAATATGTAATGGACTCAGACTAGGATTGGTGGTGGATATGAATCTGGTGGAACTCGGACTAGTGGTGGATGTATGGATGGGTGGTGGAACTCGGACAGGTGGTGAATCTATGATGGAGGTGGACTAGGATTGGCGTGGTGGCGGATGTGTGGTGGTATATGGCAGCGGTGCTGTATCTGGTGTGGTGGTGGTATATGGAAGCGGTGATGTATCTTGTGTGGTGGCAGTATATGGGAGTGATGGAGATGATGCGGCGGCGGCGGAGTGGCAAACTGTGGACAGAACTCAAAACTCTAAAACACTAGTAGCTAAGACCAGCAACTCAACACGACGATGCAACCGCAAATTCAACAAAGCAAAACACCGAACAGAAAATTGCAAAAGGCTCAGATTGGTTCGGATAGGAGGAACTAACCCTAATTTTTTTGTGGCTTTTTCGTGGACTATAGGTATGAAGAACAGATGCGATCTAAACTATGAAAAACTGGTAAAATCTCACCGAGCAACCTGGAAATCCGGTACCACTTGATAGAGGCAAAGTTGTCCCTGTCTTTCAATGTGATGTGGCTATCGTTTTTGGTAGAGTCGACTTTGACGATCTGACTACGAACGTGTGAGGACGTCGCACCTTAGCAATCGCTAAACCAACTCCGAGGGGTTATTGACCACGTCGGAGCATGATCAACCTGACCACGAGGGTCAATTTCCTGCACGCAAACGAAGATAAAGCAAGAAACTGAGATTGCAATCTGGATATTGCGAATATAAGAGGAAAGATTTATTGATGAAAGTGGGGTTCTTTGACATCTTGGTCCGGTCTTGGAACACAAACGAAGGACGCGAAGTTGCATCTATGGTGAACTTCTAATCGAAACAAAACCCAAGTCTAACCAGCGCCCTAAGAGCTGTATATATGGGGGGGTAGAGGGGAATTTCGTGACCCCTTGGAGGAAGGGGTCTGAAACCAACCCTAACTCAGTTTCCCCACATATACATGTCGGATTTCGGGCTCCGCAAAACCACAAGAAGTTCGAACACAGGGGCGTGTGCGAAGATCCCCTGCAGCCTTGCCGTACTTAGCTCGCTGCTCGATGATTTCTACGATGAACTCGCACGATGACGAGGAAGCAGATGCACACGATGATTTACCCAGGTTCGGGCCGCTGCGAAGCATAATACCCTACTCAAGCTTTGGTGGATTGCCTCTCGAGGAGGTGTGGTGGATGAACTACTACTGTGGTGAGCGGCCTCATGAGGGCACTTGGGTGGTGTCCTTGGCTCTCTGCTTCCCTTGTTCTCTCTCCGGTTGTTCCCCCTTTCTACGGTGCAACCTAGCTTCTATTTATAGCAGCGGCCCGGGTCCTCTTCCCTTATCAGAATGGCAGGAAGGGATCCCACAACGGCCAAATTCGAAGGGGGACAGGAGTACACCCCGCCCTGTCCAAAGCTTGGGGGAGTACGTATTTCTCACCGACATTACATTCATGTTCACATGCTCATCTTAGTAGTCGGTGCTTATACTTTTTCATAGTATCATCCATGGTAGTTTATTTCTTCTTTCCGCTTTCTTCTTGTGTGCTTAATTAACCTTGAGAAAATCCAAAAAAAAATTAGTTCTAGCTTTACCTTCTAGTCTGTTTAGTTGTAGCATTAAAAGAAAACCCAAAAAGATTTCTCGTTCTTCTTTTGCTTGTTGGGAGCTTTCCCGTGTAAATATGTGGCACCCCGGCTCAGAGGAAACCGGAACGCCCCATATTCCAGCCTAGAGACAAGTCTTCTGGAATACGACACTGTTGGCATAGAACAAATCAGCTCTTTATTACTATGGATAAGGTTACAAGGGTAAATGGATTACATCGGCACGGCAACACTACGCCTGCCAAGGGTGGCTCTATACTAACAGCGGAACAACCCGAGGAAGCGGAGTAACTCTCGGCAGTGGAGCGACGACTGTGGTGATGGACTCCACTCCGCAGGGACTCTGGCTGGAACGCTTATCCTAGCTCGCAAACTCGGAATCCTTGACAAGCAAGCAATCATGGCATGACCTCCAAACTGGCATGACACGCCAGGTGAGTACTTTGAATGTACTCGCAAGCTCACAGCAACCAAAGCAATCAAGACAAGCAACAGCATGGCATTTACAGGTTAAGCAGGTGTAAACATGATGATGCTAGAACGATATGGCATATGGGCATGATGACACTGCATGCAACAGGTTAAAACTATCATGATGCAACTTACTCTGTTTCGGAGTTACCTCGTAACCACCACATGTAGGAACTTACCCTCGAGTGTGCCACATGATAACCTCGGGACCAACCAAACTTGGTATTACAATACCGTAGTGACAACATGATCACAAGGAGCTTGGTCTTTACCCGAGATCACCACATAACACCATCAACCAAATCCAGTATCCATGATACCACGGTGATCCTCTCGTGATCACGATCAACCAACATCGGTATCCTCGATACCACGGTGATCCTCTTGCGATCACATAAAGATCAACCATATTCTTTCTCATCGAACAGGGTTGTTATAAGCAAGATTATTATACTGTTGACCCATAGTGTGTCCTACTACGAACTGTGCCCATGACCGAGGACGCGGCTATCGATAGATCATACACTCTGCAGAGGTTAGTACATTGTACCCACACCACGGAACTCACGGCCTCGTGCTCCCATTCGGGTGGACCAATCATGTTCCGACAAAACCCAATCTATTGCATCGCACTCTCCCGGTCACTCCGACAAACTCCCCTTTGGGCTATGTCATGGGTGACCCCTGTGTCCTTCTGACACCTGACACCGTCGTGGCCAAACAAAACTGTCCCAAACGGGGACCTGAGCTCAATACCAAAACTGGGTTCACAAGGTTATAGCCGCCTACCTTATCAGGGTAGCACGCACTCATAACCTTCCCTGGTTGGAGGTACCAGTGAGAGGCATGAAAATAGACCGAATTAGGGCCGCCCCATCCCGGCAAGTGTGGTTGCACTGGTGAGCTCGATTCGGTGGCGCACTATGACTCAGCCAACAGGTGTTCAAGTTCGATTAACATCCGGTTTAACTTGAATGTAAATGAGCTGAGTCATGACAACATGATAAAGTAACTATGAAAATGAGCATGATATCAACATGATAATAACAGTAGCGAGTAATCACCTCACCAACTAGATGCAAACGATCATGGTATACAGATAAGCATGGATTCACAACAGTTATAAAGCAATCGCAAAAATATTAACCTGTGCAAAGTATTCACATATTTAAGTGGAAAACCATGGCTATTGCAAGGCTATCATGCAAGTGGCTGTCGTGGCTTGCCTGGGGATGACGGATCCTCCGAGAAGAAGTGCAGAAAGTCCGCGGAAACGTTTGCCGAAAACAGTTCTCTCTCGGAGGGGCTGTTTACGGGCAAGGGCAAAATGGCCATTTTCACTGTGTCAAAACATAATGAAAATGGTTCCAAACGAACGGGCTCGACGAGACGAAGAAGTAGGCTTTGGAATCACCTCAATCGGAGTAGCGGATGAAAAGATACAGCCAGTGGAATGTCAGGGACCCATTTGTAAAAAGAATACCCACAAATAAGCCCCGGGCAGCAAAACAGAAAACGCTTTCTGGGAAATACGTTTTCTGAAAGCGAAAGCGTATTTGTGGAAATACGTTTCCACTTATCCTTGTCAGCAGGGCTAGGTCAACGCCCGTGTGGCTGCCAGGTGGGGTCCACGGGAAGTGGGGCCCTCCTGGCCTGGGCGTCGTCTTCTTCCTCGCTCCCCCGACCAGAAACAGAGGAGGCAGGGGAGGGCCACGGCACCGGCGACGTCCCCCGGTGGATCCGGCCACCTCCGGCAGGGGCGAAGCCACCGGCGGGCGCGGAAGGAGGTGATGCTCCTGCCTGGAGCAGCAGCAGACGCCGGAGAGGGACAGAGCAACGGTGGCTCACGGCATCAGAGAGCCGGGGAGGCGGCGGCCGACCGATGGGGGCGCGGCCACAGGGCACTCCGGAGGCAGGAGGAGTGGATGGAGAGGAGCGCCGACGTGAAGGGGAGTTGCTGGAGATGTCAGGGGTGGAGGAGGAGCTCGGCTCGGAGCCAATTTAGAGGGTGGAGGGCGGCGGCCATGGCGGCGATTGGAGGTGGTGATAGCTCCTCGGGCTCGGGCAGGTGGCTAGGTAGGGATAGAGGAGAGTGGTGAGTGCGCTAATGAGATCGAGAGGGGCTCGGGTGGCTTTATATAGTTGGGACAGCGCAGGGCTTGGGCACGGCCGCGGCGACGCGTGCGCCACGCGCAGGAGCTTCGGGAACACTCATGGAGGAGGGGAGAGGTGTCCAGAGGACTCACGGGGGAGCATAGAGGTCTCAGGCGAGCTCGGGAAGGCTCGGGAGAGCTCCGGCAACCGGACACGGCGGCGACCGCGGCTGCAGGTCATGGGTTCGGCTGCCGCACCGCGTAGGAGGGGACGCGAGAGGGGGAGAGGGGTCCAGGAGGAAGACGACGTCGAGGGGAAGCCCCTAGACACGGCTAGGTGTCGAGGGAGAGGAGGAAACCGACGAGCACAGCGTCGCGGTTTGTCAGAGCGCATGGATGTGCATGCCAGCCACGCAGTCACCGCATGAACAGGCACACGTGGTGCACCCTGGCCGGCCTAATCTTGTCAGGAGGAGTGGTCATTCGAAGGAGAAGGCCAAAGAGGAAAGAAACGGGCATAGTAGAGCTTGAGATGACCACAGCTAGCAGATTTGCTCAGGAACAGCAAGGTGTTTGTGCCATGGTGAGGAAGATACAAGAAGGGATAGGGATTGGTCTTTGCCAGAGAGTGATCACATGCTAAGAACTATGTGTGGGCCAAAAATCAGCTCAAATGGATAAGCAGATATAGCACTTGCTGTACAATGCTCTCCACTGGACAGAAATGCAAATCCTAATGTGGCACTCACATACTGGCTTTGACTGAGCTAAAATTTGGAGGAGGTGAGTTATTTTGGCATATGAAGACACTGTATAAATTTCATACCAGTTGGATAAACCAAAGTGGTACTTCCTTCACACAGCATCCCACTGATCAGAATCTTAGAAAAATAGCTGAGGATAAATGGCTAGATAAAATGAGCCCAAATTTTGTGGAGATAGGTTATATGGGTAGGAGAATGCTCTGGTAAATTTTCAGCAATTATGAAGCAATATAAAATATAGTTGCTTCACAACAGAAAAATATGACCAGAAGCCAAGATTTGATGGTATGCCCACATAGATGCTATGATGATGCTCAAATCTTGTGGATAGTGTTAATTTGAGCATATGGAAATGCTTGCAAAATTTCAACTCATTTGGTTACCCCTAGCTAGCACTTGCTTCACAAAGCTTCCAGTTGACCAGAAACTTTGGAAATTAGCCAAGGAAGATTTACTGGCCAAATGAAGTGGAATTTTGGCATGTGGCAATGATATGGATAGGAAAGAGTGCACAAAAATTTTGAGAGCAAGAAAGCAAATATAAAGGGTACTTGCTTCTCAACTTAACAGCTGGGGAAGAATCAGAAAAGGAATATTGGTGAAATATTTTTAAGCATGGCAAGGAAAGATTTTGACATATCTAAGGAATATATGACCCAAACAATTTATGAAAATTATTTGGGAATTTTTGGAGTGATGGAAATGTGGGTTGCTTCACAACCCAGGGCAAACAGGGTTATTCCTTTAATAGAAAAGGAATATTCCCAAGAAAAGAATACTGGTATTGTTCCAAGATGGAAATGACAAGGTCTTGGGTTGGTTTTTATAATGACAAGCCACTGGGGAGAGGAATCGAGGGTGATCTCTCCAGGTTTCAAGACCACGAAGCCACAGAAAAGCAAATCCAGGCCAAAATCAAAAGAAAAAAATGGGCAAAATCCAGGGTGTTACAAACCTACCCCCCTTAAAGAAATCTCGTCCTCGAGATTTGGTTGCTCAGGGGTCAAGCATGAATATTCACACTTGAGGAAATCGTTTCCAACTCGGGCTTCCTTTTTGCCTTTGTATACTGTTACCATTAAATTTCATCTGACTGACTACCTGACTTCTGGGTGGTTTGTTTCACTGGATCCTCATTCTGACAGATCTTACCTCATATATTACTATGACTTTACTCCTTTTCTGTCTGCCGACTTATCTGAGTGCGATGAGTTATCCTGAGTAAACTACGTGCCCTTCTTGCAAGTCCGAGAGTAGTTCCTCATGGACGTGTTGTGATGAAGTCCAATACGGATGACCGTCCATTGAGTTGTGAACAGACTCGCTCGGTGAACACGGAATCTTTTACTCATTGCATTGGGTGGCTTCAAATGGCTATGTGTCCTCCAGGTTCAAAATAGTATTGTGAATCGTACTGTTCTTCTGGCGGAATCTGGCTTCTCGCACGGTTTGATGAATCATCTTGGGTATCTCCACTGTCTTGAGTATCACATTTGTACCAAAGACTCGATTGTCACCTGTCGTGACCAGCATAAGGGTGTATGACCTTATAACGGTATTATCTGCAGACTTGACTGACAGTGGTCCTGGCAGCAGAATCTTGTTCACGGCAGGTTATTCTTTAACTGATTCCCTTGGGCGAGGACACATACTTCGTGAATGTTGTTCATCCTTCTGATTACTCAGTCTGTCGGTATCTCCATGTGGATGGTAGGTCGTGTAATGCTTTAACGTGGTTGCTGAAGTTAAACTGCTAAGCTGACCCTTCGGTCTTACCTAATAGGCTTCAATATCCCCTTCTGATGATTTTGAGAATATATAGCTGGCTGAGCGGGTTGACTCGATATGGGATCCTTGCAAATGGAATAGACCTCGTGGGTGTGCACCCATGGTGATCGGTGTCGAACCAGACTGTTCTGAGTATCTGTACCATGCTTGCAACCATTATCATACTTGTATGGCCAATCTTGCTCCGTCATTGTGGTTTTCTTTGCCTAGATCCTTGGGTGAAAGAACTTGGCCTAATATGCTCTTGATTCTTCGTGTGAGCATGAGTGTTGTCAAGTGCAAGATTCCAGTAGACATACCTTATCTTTATTCTCTGACAGGGTATCTTTGCTCACAGGACCAGTTTGATCGTCCTCCATGCTTTATTCGTTGGGCAATGATCATCCGAACTCAGGTTCATAGCTACTTGTATGGGGCTCCTGTCTGTCGTCAACCATGCAAACACTAACAAGGGTTAATGATATCACCTTGTCGGTTGTGAGAGGACTGGCCTTGATAATCCCTGCAAAAATTGTTGTCTCGACGTTGTCTGCCTTCATATCTTGCATCACACTGAGGTGTATAACTGTATTTCTCTTTCTTACATAACTCAAATGATAGTCAGATTCTCACTGGGCTGACATCATGGTATGAGTAACTCACATGACCTTGGCAGCATGTCCACCATATCTATAGAAACATGTGTAGCTGGGCACTTGATCTCTGATGCAGTGTCCTGACTGATTTTTTCCTTCTGACCAGCTATGGTGGAGATGATCCTTGGGATGTATTGTCATATGCTGCCAACTATCGGTGGAATATCTTGTACTGATCAGGATGTGATGCCTTACTGGCGAAGGTTGCTTAGCTTGTATTGGAAGCCATCGAGAGTATCTTGCTGAGGAAGACTGAATAGCTTGCGCCTGAAGCTTCTGCCGGGATAGCGTGCTGAAGAAGACTGGGTACCGTACCTCAGAAGCTTTTCCCCTTTAATGACTTGCTGGGGAAGACTCGGTACCTTCTGCCGGAAGCTGTTGCGGTAGCTTGCTGAAGAAGCATGTGTATCTTGTACTGGAAGATATCCATGTGTCGTATCGAGGAAGACTGAGGAACCTTGCGTAGTAAGCTTCTCTGGTAGCTTGCGGAGAAAGACTGGGTGGCTTACACCCGAAACTTCTCTTTGTCACATGCGGACTGAGTGCAGATATATATATACCTTGATGTTACTGTTGTCGGTTACTTGTTGTATGAAGAAGATCATTTGGCTATCCTTCTTGCTGAGCACTGAGTTCATAGCATTTTCTGGCTTGCTTCCCGGATATAGCAGATTTCAAATCGTACTCATAGCAGACTCACACCGTGTATATGAATCGTACCTTTGGCTCGAAATGTACTGTTGATCATGCACACATCTTTGCCTTCTTGCTGATTTGATCATTACTGCTGTGAAGATTGCATACTGAGGTATACTTGATGCTGATAATCAATCCAGAACACCATTTATAATCAGACCAGATATTCCCAATATCAGGCAGTCGGCGGAAAATTCCATTTTGTTGAGCTGAGCTTCCAAATGACTATCTCTTCACTGATTCTTTGAGTCCAGTGTCGGTGAGCAACTTCCGTAAGGGAAAATAAGGTAACACCAAGGGCCCAAAGAAAGAAGCAAAAGAAACGACTAAAACAAAAGCACACAAGCAAGATCATATATTACAGCTATTCACAACAATAATATGCGTGCCTACTTAAGCACACAAATCTCGCAAGAACTCTGGTACTACGGTCTAACATGCTGTGGCGGTGTGCACGAAAGTGAATCCACGTGTGGAAGGAGTTGGTGTAAACAAAGCTACACCAAACAGGGGCTTACACCGGTTGCAGCTGGACGGACACGGAGGTGAGGACGAACTTGGTGATCATGTATCGGAACAAAAAGGTCACGACCACATCATCATCAAGCATACGGAAGAAAACCGTACTTGTCCAGAGAATGGACGGCAGGGTGGGATAGCGATGAAAAGAAAGGCTTGCGGGCATTGCCCTATTCTGATAACTAAGATCAGTAAGGGTTGCCCAAAGCGATGAGTGTGATGGCACGATCCGGGATAGAAACATGTCTATCACCAAAACTATAGGGGTGGCTGAAGAGAATATATTGGTGTGGTACCTGTGCATCAATCCTGCAAGCGATCGACACACCCAGCACCTTGGCATCACTCTGCTGGGACGGAGATGACACCACACCAAAGAGCCAGAATGCAACTGGAGGGTGCAGGTAGTGAATCGAAACCGATGCCACCTACACTCACCAGATCAATCGTTAGTGACAAGATAACTAATCTATATGCATGCTATGCAGCAAACAAATGCAACAAACAACTGCAGCAAATCGACTAAACCCTATACTAACGGTTACTAACGCTCGCGCGGTCTAGGGCGTCCTACAGCCAGACCTGCTCTGATACCAACGCTTGTGGCACCCCGGCTCAGAGGAAACCGGAACGCCCCGTATTCCAACCCAGAGACAAGTCTTCTGGAATATGGCACTGTTGGCATAGAACAAATCAGCTCTTTATTACTATGGATAAGGTTACAAGGGTACATGGATTACATCGGCACGGCGACACTACGCTTGCCAAGGGTGGCTCTATACTAACACCGGAACAACCCGAGGAAGCAGAGTAACTCTCGGCAGCGGAGCGATGACTGCGGTGATGGACTCCACTCCGCAGGGACTCTGGCTGGAACGCTTATCCTAGCTCGCAAACTCGGAATCCTTGACAAGCAAGCAATCATGGCATGACCTGCAAACTGGCATGACACGCCAGGTGAGTACTTTGAATGTACTCGCAAGCTCACAACAACAAAAGCAATCAAGACAAGCAACAGCCTGGCATTTACAGGTTAAGCAGGTGTAAACATGATGATGCTAGAACGATATGGCATATGGGCATGATGACACTGCATGCAACTGGTTAAAACTATCATGATGCAACTTACTCTGTTCTGGAGTTACCTCGTAACCACCACATGTAGGAACTTACCCTCGAGTGTGCCACATGATAACCTCGGGACCAACCAAACTTGGTATTACAATACCGTAGTGACAACATGATCACAAGGAGCTTGGTCTTTACCCGAGATCACCACATAACACCATCAACCAAATCCGGTATCCATGATACCACGGTGATCCTCTCGTGATCACGATCAACCAACATCGGTATCCTCGATACCAGGGTGATCCTCTTGCGATCACATAAAGATCAACCATCTTCTTTCTCATCGAATGGGGTTGTTATAAGAAAGGTTATTATACTGTTGACCCATAGTGTGTCCTACTACGAACTGTGCCCATGACCGAGGACGCGGCTATCGATAGATCATACACTCTGCAGAGGTTAGTAGACTATACCCACACCACGGAACTCATGGCCTCGTGCTCCCATTCGGGTGGACCAACGATATTCCAACAAAACCCAATCTATTGCATGGCACTCTCCCGACCACTCTGACAAACTCCCCTTCGGGCTATGTCATGGGTGACCCCTGTGTCCTTCTGACACCTGCCACCGTCGTGGCCAAACAAAACTGTCCCAAACGGGGACCTGAGCTCAATACCAAAACTGGGTTCACAAGGTTATAGCCGCCTACCTGATCAGGGTAGCACGCACTCATAACCTTCCCTGGTTGGAGGTACCAGGGAGAGGCATGACAATAGAATGAATTAGGGCCGCCCCATCCCGGCAAGTGTGGTTGCACTGGTGAGCTCGATTCGGTGGCGCACTATGACCCAGCCAACAGGTGTTCAAGTTCGATTAACATCCGGTTTAACTTGAATGTAAATGAGCTGAGTCATGACAACATGATAAAGTAACTATGCAAATGAGCATGATATCAACATGATAATAACAGTAGCGAGTAATCACTTAACCAACTAGATGCAAACGATCATGGTATACAGATAAGCATGGATTCGCAAGCAGTTATAAAGCAATCGCAAAAATATTAAGATGTGCAAAGTATTTATATATTTAAGTGGACAACCATGTCTACTGCAAGTGGCTGTCGTGGCTTGCCTAGGGATGAGGGATCCTCCGGCAAGAAGTGCAGAAAGTCCGCGGAAACGATTGCCGGAAACAGTTCTCTCTCGGAGGGTCTGTATACAGGCAAGGGCAAAATGGTCATTTTCACTGCGTCAAAACATAATGAAAATGGTACCAAATGAACGGGCTCGACGAGACAAAGAAGTAGGCTTTGGAATCACCTCAATCGGAGTTTTGGATGAAAAGATACAGCCAGTGGAATGTCAGGGACCCATTTGTAAAAAGAATATCCACAAATAAGCCCCTGGCTGCAAAACAGAAAACGCTTTCTGTGAAATACGTTTTCTGAAAGCGAAAGCGTATTTGTGGAAATTTGTTTCCACTTATCCTTGTCAGCAGCGCTGGGTCAACGCCCGTACGGCTGCCAGGTGGGGTCCGCGGGAGGTGGGGCCCTCCTGACCTGGGCGTCGTCTTCTTCCTTGCTCCCCCGACGAGAAACAGAGGAGGCAGGGGAGGGCCACGGCGCCGGCGACGTCCCCCGGCGACGTCCCCCGGTGGCTCCGGCGCGGAAGGAGGCGCTGCTCCCGCCTGGAGCAGCAGCAGACGCCGGAGAGGGGCAGAGCAACGGCGGCTCGCGGCATCAGAGAGCCGGGGAGGCGGCGGCCGACCGATAGGGGCGCGGCCACAGGGCACTCCGGCGGCAGGAGGAGTGTATGGAGAGGAGCACCGGCGTGAAGGGGAGTTGCTGGAGATGTCAGGGGTGGAGGAGGAGCTCGGCTCGGAGCCAATTTAGGCGGTGGAGGGCGGCGGCCATGGCCGCGATTGGAGGTGGTGAGAGCTCCTCGGGCTCGGGCAGGTGGCTAGGTAGGGGTAGAGGAGAGTGGTGAGTGCGCTGATGAGCTCGAGTAGGGCTCGGGTGGCTTTATATAGCCGGGACGGTGCAGGGCTCGGGCACGGCCGCTGCGACACGTACGGCACGCGCAGGAGCTTCGGGAACACTCATGGAGGAGGGAGAGGTGTCTAGAGGACTCACGGGGGAGCAGAGAGGTCTCAGGCGAGCTCGGGAAGGCTCGAGAGAGCTCCGGCAACCGGACACGGCGGCGACCGCGGCTGTAGGTCACGGGTTCGGATGCCGCACCACGTAGGAGGGGACGCGAGAGGGGGAGAGGGGTCCAGGAGGAAGACGACGTCGAGGGGAAGCCCCTAGACACGGCTAGGTGTCGAGGGAGAGGAGGAAACCGATGAGCACAATGCCGCGGTTTGTCAAAGTGCGTGGACGTGCATGCCAGCCACGCAGCCACCGCGTGAACAGGCGCACGCGGTGCACCCTGGCCGGCCTAATCTTGTCAGGAGGAGTGGTCATTCGAAGGAGAAGGCCAAAGAGGAAAGAAACGGGCATAGTAGAGCTTGAGATGACCACAGCTAGCAGATTTGCTCAGGAACAGCAAGGTGTTTGTGCCGTGGTGAGGAAGATACAAGAAGGGATAGGGATTGGTCTTTGCCAGAGAGTGATCACATGCTAAGAACTATGTGTGGGCCAAAAATCAGTTCAAATGGATAAGCAGATATAGCACTTGCTGTATAATGCTCTCCACTGGACAGAAATCCAAATCCTGATGTGGCACTCACATACTGGCTTTGACTGAGCTGAAATTTGGAGGAGGTGAGTTATTTTGCAATATGAAGACACTATATAAATTTCATACCATTTGGATAAACCAAAGTGGTACTTCCTTCACACAGCATCCCACTGATCAGAATCTTAGAAAAATAGCTGAGGAGAAATGGCTAGATAAAATGAGCCCAAATTTTGTGGAGATAGGTTATATGGGTAGGAGAATGCTCTCGTAAATTTTCAGCAATTATGAAGCAATATAAAATATAGTTGCTTCACAACAGAAAAATATGACCAGAAGCCAAGATTTGATGGTATGCCCACATAGATGCTATGATGATGCTCAAATCTTGTGAATAGTGTTAATTTCAGCATATGGAAATGCTTGCAAAATTTCAACTCGTTTGGTTACCCCTAGCTAGCACTTGCTTCACAAAGCTTCCAGTTGACCAGAAACTTTGGAAATTAGCCAAGGAAGATTTACTGGCCAAATTAAGTTGAATTTTGGCATGTGGCAATGATATGGATAGGAAAGAGTGCACAAAAAGTTTGAGAGCAAGAAAGCAAATATAAAGGGTACTTGCTTCTCAACTTGACAGCTGGGGCAGAATCAGAAAAGGAATATTGGTGAAATATTTTTGAACATGGAAAGGAAAGATTTTGACATATCTGTGGAATATATGACCCAAACAATTTATGAAAATTATTTGGGAATTTTTGGAGTGATGGAAATGTGGGATGCTTCACAACCCAGGGCAAACAGGGTTATTCCTTTAATAGAAAAATGAATATTCCCAAGAAAAGAATACTGGGATTGGTCCAAGATGGAAATGACAAGGTCTTGGGTTGGTTTTGATAATGACAAGCCACTGGGGAGAGGAATCGAGGGTGATCTCTCCAGGTTTCAAGACCACGAAGCCACAGAAAAGCAAATCCAGACCAAAATCAAAAGAAAAAAATGGGCAAAATCCAGGGTGTTACAAAATAGTTTTTCTCGTTCTTGTTTTGAAATTTCTTTCTTTGGGTTGTAAGGAGAATACCACAATGAAAATGTTGAGTGGCTCTCATATGCATTATTGTTTATCTATCAGAGAGCCCATATTACCTTGCATTATCCTTTGAGTTATTGTTTGCAGATTCCAGCTTAGTCCAATGCACATGCACTCTTATTATTATTTGCACCATTCGGTCGTGCAAGTGAAAGGCAATAATGACGATATATGATGAAGTGATTGTGATGGAGAAAAGCTGGTATGAACTCGACCTACTTTGTTTTTGTAAATATGATTAGCTCATCGTTATGGATTCAGCTCATTATGGATGAAACATGTTTGCAATGAAAATTAGAGATCATAGTTACTCATGCCATGCTTAATTAGCTAAGAGTGTATAATGGTTTGTCTTGAGTGCCAACATGCATTTTTTAATGGTTGTGATGTAGTATGATAGGATGGTATCCTCCTCTGAATGATTCAAGTGGCTTGACTTGGCACATGTTCACGCATGTAGTTGAAACAAAATCAACATAGCCTCCATGATATTTATGTTCATGGTGATTTATATCCTACTCATGCTCACATTCAGTGTTGGTTAATCTCAATGCATGTTTATGACTGTTGTCGCTCTCTAGTTGGTCGCTTCCCAGTCTCTTGCTAGCCTTCATCTGTACTAAGCAGGAATACTGCTTGTACATCCACTTCCATAAAACCAAGGTTGTTCCATATGAGTCCACCATACCTACCTATATGCGGTATTTACCTTCCATTCCAAGTAAATTTGCATGTGCCAAACTCTAAACCTTCAAATAATATTATGTTTTGTATGCCCGAATCGCTCATGTACCGACTGGGGGCGGTCAGTATCTTCCATGCTAGGTGGGTTATTCTCACGATATGTGTTGATTCACTATCATTCACGAGAAAGTGGCTGATATTCGGGATGCCCAGTTCCATGCTCAAAAATCAAATCAAAATATAATGAAACAAAACTCCCCCAGGATTGTTGTTTGTATGGACGGTACCCGTGGATTCGGCCAGCCGTGGAATGTGTTTGATTGGTGGAGGGGGAGTAAAAACTTTATCATTCTGTTTGGGAACCGCCTATAATGTATCTAGCATGGAAGATGGTGAAATCTCTTGGTTGTTATGTTGACAATGAAAGCATACCGCTCAAAATTATTATTCATCCCTGTTTTAAAAGCTCGAGCTCTGGCACCTCTGCAAATCAATGCTTCCCTCTGCGAAGGGCCTATCTATTTTACTTTACTGTTGAGTCCTCCTCCTCTTATAAAAAGCACCAGTTAGGGAGCACCACCGTCATTTGTATGCTTTGTTATTAATTGATATTGAGTATGACTTTGAATGGATCTCTTTTACCATGAATTACAATTTCCAGTCAGCCCTTGTTCTTCAGAGGTGCTCTGCATTTATGTTTTGCGGTCTCAGAAAGGGCTAGCGAGATACCATTATATCATATTGTATCATGATTGTTTTGATAAAATTGTTGTCATCCGAGATTTATTATTATTGCTCGCTAGTTGATTATGCCATTGATATGAGTAAATGTGAGACCTAAATGTTATTGTGAATGTGGTTAGTCTATAATCTATGCTGAAAACCTGAACATCCGTTAGACATATTTACAACAACAAGATCAAACAGAGTTTGTAAAAGTTTTTCTTTGTCACTTTCAGTTTGTCAACTGAATTGCTTGAGGACAAGCAATGGGTTAAGCTTGGGGGAGTTGATACGTCTCCATCGTATCTACTTTTCCAAACTCTTTTGCCCTTGTTTTGGACTCTAATCTGCATGATTTGAATGGAACTAACCCGGACTGACGCTGTTTTCAGCAGAATTGCCATGGTGTTATTTTTGTGCAGAAATAAAAGTTCTCGGATTGACCTAAAAATTTACGAAGAATAATTTTGGAATTAATAAAAAATACTGGCGAAAGAATCAACCAAAGGGGGTACACCCATTGGCCACAAGCCAGGCCCCCCCCCTAGGGCGCGCCCAGGTGGCTTGTGGACCCCTGTAACTCCTCCGACCTCAACTTCAACTCCATATAACCCTATTCGGGGAGAAAAAAATCAGAGAGAAGAGTTCATCGCGTTTCACGATACGGAGCCGCCGCCACCTCCTGTTCTTCCTCGGGAGGGCAGATCGGGGGTCCGTTTTGGGCTCCGGAGAGGGGAAATCGACGCCATCGTCATCACCAATTTCATGATGCTCTCCGCCGTTTGTGAGTAATCCCATCGTAGGCTTGCTGGACGGTGATGGGTTGGATGAGATTTACCATGTAATCGAGTTAGTTTTGCTAGGGTTTGATCCCTAGTATCAACTATGTTCTGAGATTGATGTTGCTATGACTTTGCTATGCTTAATGCTTGTCACTAGGGCCCGAGTGCCATGATTTCAGATCTGAACCTATTATGTTTTCATGAATATATATGTGTTCTTGATCCTATCTTGCAAGTTGTAGACACCTATTACGAGTTATGATCCGCATCCCCCAGGGTGACAATAACTGGGATTCTTTCCGGTGATTACCGTAGTTTGCGGAGTTCATGTATTCACTAAGTGCTAATACTTTGGTCCGGTTCTCTATTAAAAGGAGGCCTTAATATCCCTTAGTTTCCATTAGGACCCCGCTGCCACGGGAGGGTAGGACAAAAGATGTCATGCAAGTACTTTTCCATAAGCAGGTAGGACTATATATGGAATACATGCCTACATTATATTGATGAATTGGAGCTAGTTCTGTGTCACCCTATGTTATAACCACTGCATGATGAATGCCATCCGACATAATTATCCATCACTGATCCGTTGCCTACGAGCTTTTCATATATTGATCTTTGCTAAGTTACTTTCCCGTTGTCACTGTTACGATTGCTACAAAACCGTTACTTCCATACTACTTTGCTACTAAATACTTTGCTGCAGATATTAAGTCTTTCAGGTGTGGTTGAATTGACAACTCAGCTGCTAATACTCGAGAATATTCTTTGGCTCCCCTTGTGTCGAATCAATAAATTTGGGTTGAATACTCTACCCTCGAAAACCGTTGCGATCCCCTATACTTGTGGGTTATCAGCCGGCGTCGGAACCGGCGCTGGGCCGGTCCTTGGTGGTGAATCTCGAGGGGTTGGAGAAGGTTCTGTCGGATTTCGGGCTCCGCAAAACCCTTAAGATTCGAACACAGGGGCGTGTGCGAAGATCCCCAGCAGCCTCGCCCAACCTAGCTCGCTACTCGATGAACACAGCAACGAACTCGCACGATGACGAGGAACAAGACGGACACGACAGTTTACCCAGGTTCGGGCCGCTGCGAAGCGTAATACCCTACTCCTGCTTTGGTGGATTGCCTCTCGAGGAGGTGGGGTGGATGAACTAGTACAGTGTTTCAGGGCCTCATGAGGGCTCCCCTGAGGTGTTCGGGGCCTTCTATGGCTTAGTGATGGATCAGTGGTGGAATCGATTCGGGGACTTCTCTATGGTGCAGCCTATCCTCTATATATAGTCGTGGCTCGGGTCCTCTTCCCTTATCGCAATGGCGGGAAGGGGTCCCACAACGGCCAATTTTGAAGGGGGACAGGAGTACGTGCCCGTCCTGCACAAAGGCGGTCTTCGCCTGCAAAGTGGCTGTCGACGGCGCAGGGGTGGGCTCAGCGATGACATCCGCCCTGCGGGGCTGGTGGTTGCGGTCTTGTTGCACCGGAATGGAAACCTTTGGGGGGTGCTTTGGGTACCCGCGTACGTCCCTGCTCTCTTTGCACCAAAGGGGAAACTATGCCGCCTGGCGCGCTGGCGCCCGCCTGTCCTTCCTTGCGTCATCTTTGACTCCTGAGGCCGGGCCTTGCATAGAGATCTCCGCCGCTCCGGAGGGGGCCTGGGGAGGCCCATCCTTTGCCGGTCTTGATGCTGCTCCTCCTCGCGAGTCTAGGGCCCTCGCGAGGGCCTTGTCTTTGAGTGGGGCCATGCCTGGATGTGTTCGGTTGATGAAGTGGGCCATGCCCTGGGCCGCAGGCAGGCAGGTCTGGGTACCCCCATTCCCAGAACGCCGACAGTAGCCCCCGGGCCCAAGGCGCGCTCGAGCTGGCTTCTGGGCGAAGCCTCGAGGACGGACCAAAGCGCCGCTGGCACCGAACGCCTGCGGGGCAGGCTTAGCGCGCGTTGTGCGGTTGATGTCGGGTGCCCTTCGTCCCTTCAGCCTCCGCTTGAATCGACAAGAGCCTGACTTTTAGCGCTGGGCCATTATTGCTTCCCTTTCTCGCGCACCTGCTCTTACTTTCTAGGTTTCCAGCTCCATCAGGCGCCTCTCCAGATCCGGCGCCGTTCCGTCCTTCTCCTTGCTGCTTCTGCCCCTTGAGCTTCTTGATGGCTCCCGCCGGCAAGCAGAAGCCAGAGGCGCAGAGCTCTGCCTCTGCCCCCATCTCGCCGGCGCTCATGGGGTCTACCATCGCCAAGGACGAGGACCTCCTCCCAGTCCTCCCATGGACGGCGGATGGGTCCAACGAGCAGGGGCGGACCTTGATATGGGGCGGCTCCTCGGCGAAACGGCCCTCGTCGAAAGCGGTCTACCCCTTCTTCCTCCATAGCGTCTTTGTCGGGCTCGACCCGCCCTTCTCGGCATTCTTCACCGCCATCCTCGACCACTACGGGATCCAGGCCCTTCATCTCCAACCCAACTCCATCTTGCTCTTGTCTGTCTTTGCCTTCTACTACGAGGCCTTCGTGGGCGTGAGGCCTTCGGTGGCCCTCTTCCGCCATTTCTTCAGCTTGCGCCTGCATGACGGCGCTCAACGATCGGCGTGCGTCTCCTTCGTCACGGTCCAGAGCGGCAACATGCTCTTGAAGGCCGGGAAGAAGGTGGAGAACTTCAGGCACCGCTGGGTCCTCATGGATCTCAAGGACACCAACCCTCGGTTGGATCTGCCGAAAGGGCTGCCGGAGAAGACCTCCACGTGGAGCTCCGCGAAGCTCTCCGACCCCCGGGCTTGGCCCGTCCTGGAGCGCTTCTCCGGCGATATCAGCGCTAGGAAGCTGACTGGGGGGATGATAGTGAAGGAGTTCCTGGTGCAGCGCCTGGCGCCCCTCCAGGCCCATTCTAGGCCCTTGTGGGACTATCAGGGCAGCGGCGACAACCTCAGGCTTTGGTCCACGCGCATAACCCCTGAGGAACTGGGCAGGGCTGTGACGACCCTGCTCAACGGCGACCCTGGTGATCTCCCTGAGGCCCACGCCCCGCTATACTGCCGCGACGACGGGGCCGATCTGGTTGCCGCGATGCCTGTCTTCAACGAATTGGGGCTTTTCCCAGTAGAGGGCCTCGGTTCCCCGGTGATGGTGTCCTCTGGTGACACCACAGGCGGGGAGGATTCTGAGAGGACCGCCGACGACGGACTGGTGAGGGCCTCTCCCCCGTCACAGGGCACCCTTCTGCGCGAGCTTGAGGACGACGACGATGTTGGTGAAGTTTCTGCTGCGGGCTCCTCGCCCGCCGTCAAGGCCTCTAGGGGGCTAGGGCCAGCCCCTCGCACCACGCGGTCCGCATGCGTGTCGGCTCCCCGGAAGCGCGGAGTCGAATCTCCTCCGGTGCACCCTGCCTCCACCGGCAAGGCGGTTGAAGCGCCGGCCTCGCCCCCGCCCGAATTGCAACTCGCAGGCGAAGTGGGCGAGGGCGGGGCCATGGCGGTCCCTTCGGCGGCCACCCCTGCGGACAGCGCCTCTGCTCCACTGCGTGGTGGTCCCCTCTCCGTGCGGAGCTTGGGTGCCCCCGTCGTTGCCGGAGCGGAGAGGAAGAGGAAGTGGGTCGACATTGAGGAGTAAGCGACCCGACTCGGTTCGCTCGCCCGCCGATGGCTTGTGTACTGATGACCTTCTTTGCTTGGTGATCAGGGACGCCGCCACACCGAAAATGAGGAAGAAGAAGGCGGGCGTTAAGCCAAAGGCGACTTCCGACGCGCCGCCTGCCCCTGCCGTCACGTCGTCGCCTGCTGCTGAAGGCGAGGGGGCTCGCGAGGCAACCTCCCTGGTCGTCGCCGTGAAGCCCCCTGAGCCCCCGATGCCTGCAGGCATGGTTGCTCCTGCCCTCGAGGGCGTGGTGACACCGATGTCTGGAGGACCAGCCTCTGAGGGCTAGCCGCCCGCCGGTTCGTCCGTGTCCGTGGTCGCCGAGCGGCCTCCGGAGCCTACTGCTTCTCGTGCCGCTGCCTCCCCGGGGACGCCTCCTACGATCGCACAGGGGACTCCTCCGGAGGGGACCTTGATGCCTCCGGCGCGCGGCCACGACGTCCTGGACGGGGCCTTCACTGCTCTGGGTCAGGTTCATGGCGCCATCGGGGGTGCCGACGATCGCCTCACGAGTGGGCGCCTAGAGCTCCTCTCAGGGTGGCTCCAGGCCGACGCCTCCGCCGTGGCGATTTGGGGTCAGGCCGAGGCCGCCGCAGCGAAGAGTGAGAAGGAAGCCGCGGCTGCCCGGGCCGCACACGAAGATGCGCTGATTGAGGCGGCTTCTGCTGCCAAGCGTTGCGAAGAGGTGGAAGCCCGTCTGAAGGCCTTCCTTGAGGAGAAGGCTGAGCTTGCGGGGCAGCTTCGTCAGCAGGAGGAAGACCTCGAGGCCCGCGAGGCCAAGCTTGCCGCTCGGGACTCTGAGCTGTCCCAGGTGGCGACCCACCAGGACGCGGAGCGGGTGCACCTGGACCCGCAGGAGAAGGAAATCGCTTCGAAGAAGGCCCTTCTTGACACCAGGGAGGAAGCTCTTGCCGCGGCCGAGGAGAAAAAGGCCGCGGAGCTGAGCACCTTTCCTTCCGTCGAGCTCAAGCTTCGCCGAGCGCTCCATGCCCTTTGCCGGGATGGGTTCGCGGAGCCCCTGGCGGCTCCAGAGAGCGGCTTCGCGGTGCTCGCTTTGAAGCTCGTCGAGGCACTGGAGGGCACCATCGTCAAGGTGGAGGGGGTCTTGGAGAGTGAGTGCCGCGACCTCTTTTCTGAGGCCGCGACGCGCGTCTTCAGCCATCTTCATCTTCGCGAGCCGGGGATTGACTTCGACTCGGTGATCCGCCCGATCGCCCCTGAGGTCCGCGCCAGCGCTGCGACGGCAGTGAAGGGCGCCGTGGAGACGCTGGTGAAGAGGTTCACCCGCGTCACGGTTTCTCCGCCTCCAGATGCTGCTGGGGTTGGCGGCGAGGAAGATGACGCCAGCGATGTCGACGACGAGTCCCCCGAGGGCGGGACGAGTGGTGGCAGCGATTCCTCCTGATTCCTTTCTCCTGCTCCTTTCCTGCAATGCACATCGTGCCTCATGGAGGCGTTAAACTTGTTTGTGTTCGCGAAACTTTTAATGCTTGTAATAACTGTTGGACTGTGCGATTGCTCTCTTTGCCTTGTTTCCTTCTTGCTTGCTGTGATGCTTTGCGCCGGCAGGGCCCGGCCCACACGTACCTCAGCCGCCGTTGGGCCGACCGGATCACCAAATACGGTCCAAGGGGTGAGGGGCTACGGGTCCAGTGAGGCTCCTGAGTCGCGATGCTCAGGAGTCCCCCTTGATGTACGAGCAGCCAGCATGAAGGGAACACGGTGGAGATTGGGTTAACTTGAAATTTTCGAACACCTTTAGTGCTCTGCGTCGGCAGGGCCCGGCCCGCGCATACCTCCACTGCCGTTGGGCCGACCGGATCACCAAGGACGGTCCAAGGGGTGAGGGGCTACGGGTCCAGTTAGGCTCCTGAGTCGCGATGCTCAGGAGTCCCCCTTGACGTACGAGCCCCAGCGTCCTCCTTAAAGGTTTTTGAGCGGTTTTTTGAGCGCTTCGAGCTCTGCGTCGGCAGGGCCCGGCCCGCGCATACCTCAACCGCCGTTGGTCCGACCGGATCACCAATGAGTCCAAGGGGTGAGGGGCTACGGGTCCAGTTAGGTTCCTGAGTCGCGGTACTCAGGAGTCCCCCTTGACGTACGAGCGGATCCCATGCCTTTCCTCGCCAGCTTTTCCGGAGATTGGCGCGTGAAGACCAGGTTTGGCAGACCTGGGAAGGTGGCGTGTACCAGGCTTGGCCGGGTAGCAGCCCCCGTGCAGCCCCCTCACGCGTGCATCCCTGGGGAACGCAGTGAGAAAGGGGGCCACTAGGGACCCTCCTGAGGTTGGATGCAGCCGCTAGGGCGCCCTCAGTTGTTTATCCCTCCGCACTGGGCGTGGGGCTTCCACCTTGCGTGGGCATAGTCATTGGTGGACCGTGTTGACCGCCAGCACGGAGCTGTGGCTTCCACATTGCGTGGGCATAGTCATTGGTGGACCGTGTTGACCGCCAGCACGGAGCTGTGGCTTCCACATTGCGTGGGCATAGTCATTGGTGGACCGTGTTGACCGCCAGCACGGAGCTGTGGCTTCCACATTGCGTGGGCATAGTCATTGGTGGACCATGTTGACTTCTCCGCCAGCGCTGGGCTGTGGCTGCCACATTGCGTGGGAAGGGACCCCTCCGCGTCCTCAGGGGGCCCCGGGCGTGTACAGCCCATAGAGTTCGTACGCGTGGCTGGCACGGCAGAACTGGGAGGCGTATCTGGGAGCTCGCGAGGGCGCTTTGGCCTCGCGAGGTCCCTACCTCAAAGGCGGTTTGCGCCTGAGTCTTCTCGTAGATGGGGTTGTCCGAAGCCCTGCTGACTTCTTCTTCATGGGTGAGGCAGGTTGGGAGTCCTTTTGGCACTCTACGTCTGCAGGTCCCGGTCCCGCACATTTCCCGACCGCCGTAGTGTACGACCGGATCACCAAGGACGCAACTACGAGGTTAGGCCCCGGCACCCTTGATGCCGACCGGATCACCAAGGACGACATCAAGGGGCGAGTGGCTTTATGACCAGTAAGGCTCCTGAGGAGCCCCCTTTGACGCTCAAATGGCTCTACGTCGGCAGGTCCCAGTCCCGCACATTTCCCCACCACCGTTAGGTACGACCGGAAACCAAGGATGCACTTCACGGGGCGAGGCCCCGACACTCCTGATGCCGACCGGAAACCAAGGACGACATCAGGGGGGCGGGTGGCCTTATGACCGGTAAGGCTCCTGAGGCGCGATGCTCAGGGGGGCCCTTTGACGCTCGAGCGACCCCCATTCCACCCTGTCAGCTGCTGCCTCAGGAGGCCGTGGGGCCTCCTGAGACTCCATGCTGAGGCGCTGCGCTGCGGCCGGAGCCCCCGAGGGGGATCGACCGCCCAAAGATGCAAGTCCCTGATGCGACAGGGCCTTGCATCCCAGTTCAGTGGTGCCCCGGGAAGGGCCGTAGCATGCAGCCCCTTGCGAAACACCAACTCAGAAAGGGTGGTGCGGCGGCATTCACGCCGGCAAGGAGCCATGCAGGCAAGGCAGAACGTTAGGAAACAGACTAGATGCATGAGAAACTGTTGAAATATGCATAAACGAGGCAACTGCAGGGGCGTGCCCTGATCACCTGAGGATAATGCGGCCCGGTGGGCGCCCTCAAACGGAGTAAACCAAAAAATTACCTAGCAACAGCCAACAAAAGGTCACCTGGCGGCCATGCCGCTGAAGAGCAGAAGTTGCCGTCATAGCCTGATCTCTCTCCTCCACGAGCGCGACCTTCACGGGTCCGTCGTCTCCCGAGGCTCGGAACCTTCGCTCGGTCCGAGCATCTCCTCCAACTCCTCGCCGTGCCTCGCCAGGCAAGGCACGAGCATGGCTCGGTACAGGCGCTGGAACGTGACGCCTGCGTTCGCCAGTCCGAAGGGCATGCGGACGTAGGCGTTCGGGTAGACCTATCCATGATCGGCACGCGCTGGCCAGAAGGGGCCCTGGGCCGCGGCACTGTTGATCACGAGCGCGTTGACGCAGACGCGCGGATGGTCGACCGTGCTGATGACGGCGGCTGCGATTGGTGGTGATGGGCAGTCCCCGCCTTGCACGGCCTGTGCTTTTCGAAGCTCCTCGATCGCTCTGATGACGGACTCTCGCGAGCTCGGAGCCTCACGCCGTGCTCCCAGCTCAGGACAATGTGCGTCAGACCGCGCCTTTAGGTTGTGCTTGAGCGCCTCTCTTATCTCACTTGCCGAGCCCGAAGCTCCCCGGGCGCCGAGCGCGCCTTCCTATGCTATAGGGGGTGGGGCCCCATCCCTGGGTGCGGAGCTCGAGGCCCCAGGACGCCCTGCGGAAGGGACCTGCTTCTTCTTCTTGCGCGGGTCCTCATGGGGCGGGGCGTCCTCGTCGTCGTCCGAGCGTTCGGCCGCCGCGGCGCGGTAAGCACGCTCGAGGATGCGGACAGCATCCTTCTCATCGCAAGCAACGGTGATGACGCCGCCACTCCCTGGCATCTTGAGGACGTTGTAGCCGTGGTGGGTCACCGCCATGAACTTGGCGTGGGCCGGGTACCCGAGGATCGCGTTGTACGGAAGGTGGATGTGCGCGACGTCCAAGACGATGATCTTGGTGTGGTAGTTCTCGCGCCCGCCGAAGGTGACAGGCAGACGCACCTGCCCGATGGGAACGGTGGATCCGTCTGTGACCCCCGAGAAGGGCTTGGTCGGCATGAGCTGTTCGTACGGTACCTGGAGCGTCTCGAAGGTCTCAATGGAGAGGACATTGAGCCCCGCTCCACTGTCGATGAGGGTCTTGGTGACGAGGACGTTGCTGATGGTTGGAGTGCACAGCATGGGAAGCTTGCCAGCCATAAACGAGCACCTGAGCTGATCCCTTGAGTCGAAGGTGATGGCAGTCTGGGACCGCTTGAGGGGGCGCATTGCCTCGGGCTTCGGGAGAGCCGTGTTCACCTCCCGTGTGAATTGCTTGAAGGCACGGTTTGATGCTGGGGCCTGGGCGCCGCCCAGGATGCAGGACACTGCCCTGACCTCCTGGAAGCCCCCAGCCCCATCACCCTGCCTGTCCTCCTCTTTCCTTCTGGGTGGCGGAGGCAGTGGAGGCAGACCGGCCTCACGAGGGCAGGCCTCGCGAGGCTGGCCGCGTCGTGACCCCTCCGGAGGGTCGTCGTGCCAGTGGTCCTCACGAGACTGGCCGCGCCAACGGTCGTCTCGAGCCTGATCGCGCCAGCGGTCCTCCTGGGGCTGATCGCGCCACCCTTGACGCGGTTCCCGGTTGTCCCAGCGGCCTCCACCGCGGCCACCGCCGCGTCCGAAGCCTCGGTCAGCTCGTCCGGGGCGCCTGCCGAAGTGCTCGGCGCGGATCAGCCTGAGTTCCTAGCAGTCGGCGGTGTCGTGGTTGTTGGTGCCATGGAAGATGCAGGTCGGTCTTCCCCCTGGGGGGTGTTCTTCACCCCGGCTGCGCTTCGCCTCTGGTTCGGCCGCAAGCACCGCTGGGGCCTTGCACTTTGCCTCCTTGGCCTTGGTCTTCTTTTCTTCTGGCTCCGCCGTCGGAGGTCCGCAGAGCGACAGGCGGCCCTCCTCTGCCTTGGCGCACTTGTTCGCCAGATTGAACATATCCAGGGTAGAGCACAGTT
Source organism: Elymus sibiricus (assembly GCA_039707655.1). Lineage (NCBI taxonomy): Eukaryota > Viridiplantae > Streptophyta > Magnoliopsida > Poales > Poaceae > Elymus > Elymus sibiricus. The sequence goes on along the minus strand of CM077663.1, from coordinate 194,163,599 downwards.
CGTCATTCATGGCGAGCTCCTCCTTCATCTTGAGGTCCGTGACGCCGTCGCTGAATGCTGAGATGATGGCCTCGTCTGACGCCTTCGGGATCTTGAGGCGCGTAGCCGTGAAGCATTGAATGAACTTGTGCAGGGTCACCCCATCCTGCTGCTTGATACGCCACAGGTCGTTCACGGTGGGCGCGCGGTCGCGGGTGCCTTGGAAGTTGGCGATGAAGCGTTTGCGCAGGCCATCCCAGGAGGTGATACACGCCTCCGGGAGGTTGAAGAGCTAGGAGAGCGCGCCGCCCTTGAGCGCCATGGGGAACCAGCACGCCATGACCTTGTCGTCTCCTCCAGCCGCACGAATGCTCAGGGAGTAGAGTTGTAGGAACTCGGCTGGATCTGGGGTGCCATCGTAGCGCGGGGGCAGGTCAGGCTTGAACTTGCAGGGCCACATGGTTGGGTAAAGCTCCGGGGCGATGGCGAGGCACCCCACCGGTTCGACGAGAGACGCGTGCGCGGGAGGGACCTAGTCTTGACGCTCCTGCGGGGCCACCTCGAGTGGTACCCGGTCGCGGCGTTGGGTCGGCAGCGCGGGGAGCGCGCGCACGTCGACGCGCGGTCGGGGAACCACCTGGCAGCTTACTTCATCTCCCGGCCTCGCCCGCGGTTCGCGAGCCCGGTCGTGGGGGAGCGCTTCTCGCCTGGGCTCGGGGTCAACGTCGCGTTGCGGAGGTGGAGGCCACGCGTCTTGCGCCACGTCGTTCGCCAGGGATGGTTGGGGTCGAAGCGAGTAGGAGAGCGCCGAAACGTCACCGGCAGCGCTGAAGAGCTCCGCGATGCGCCGAAGCCAGTCGGGAGCGGGGCGGTAGCGAAGCAGCTCGTTAGCTATGGCGAGCGCGCCCTGGCCGCGCACCGGCCCGGGCCGAACATGGGAGGACGACCCAGAAGCTGGGACGATCGACGGAGTGGCGGTGTGGCCGTCGCGCTGCGCGGTAACCGGCTGGGAGGAGTCTTGTTGCTCGTGGGCGTCGAGGCCCATGGCGGCGTTCGCCACAGGCGAGGGTGACCTGCGTGCACCGGCGCGGCCCACCAGCACCGTCTGAGCGACACGGGTGGCTGGGCGCTCAGCGCGGGCTCGGCGAGCGTCAGACATCGGAGCGGCGAGGTGGGAGAAGATCTTGGCTTGAGGAAGACTCCGACACGCCCCCTACCTGGCGCGCCAAATGTCGGATTTCGGGCTCCGCAAAACCCTTAAGATTCGAACACAGGGGCGTGTGCGAAGATCCCCAGCAGCCTCGCCCAACCTAGCTCGCTACTCGATGAACACAGCAACGAACTCGCACGATGACGAGGAAGAAGATGGACACGACAGTTTACCCAGGTTCGGGCCGCTGCGAAGCGTAATACCCTACTCCTGCTTTGGTGGATTGCCTCTCGAGGAGGTGGGGTGGATGAACTAGTACAGTGTTTCAGGGCCTCATGAGGGCTCCCCTGAATGTGTTCGGGGCCTTCTGTGGCTTAGTGATGGATAAGTGGTAGAATCGATTCGGGCCCTTATCTATGGTGCAGCCTATCCTCTATATATAGCGGTGGCTCGGGTCCTCTTCCCTTATCACAATGGCGGGAAGGGATCCCACAATAGCCAATTTTGAAGGGGGACAGGAGTACGTGCCCGTCCTGCACAAAGGCGGTCTTCGCCTGCAAAGTGGCTGTCGACGGCGCAGGGGTGGGCTCAGCGATGACATCCGCCCTGCGGGGCTGTTGGTTGCGGTCTTGTTGCACCAGAATGGAAACATTTGGGGGTGCTTTGGGAACCCGCATACGTCCCTGCTCCCTTTGCACCAAAGGGGAAACTATGCCGCCTGGCACGCTAGCGCCCGCCTGTCCTTCCTTGTGTCATCTTTGACTCCTGCGGCCGGGCCTTGCATAGAGATCTCCGCCGTTCCGGAGGGGGCCTGGGGAGGCCCATCCCTTGCCGGTCTTCATGCTGCTCCTCCTCGCGAGCCTAGGGCCCTCGCGAGGGCCTTGTCTTTGAGTGGGGCCATGCCTGGCTGTGTTCAGTTGATGAAGTGGGCCATGCCCTGGGCCGCAGGCAGGCAGGTCTGGGTACCCCCGTTCCCAGAACGCCAACAGGTTCAGCTGGTGGTCGCCGCCAGTTCCAACGAATGGGGGGCAACTAAGATCCGGCTGGGCTCGTGGCCTCAGAGCGAGCTCGAGGCCCCCGCCACCCCCCTTCATCTCCATGCCCTTCTCTCGGGCCTGCTGCCGCCGTTCTCGGGCTTCTTCGCCACCGTGCTTTCGCATTATCGGATCCACGCGCTCCACTTTGACCCCAGCTCCCTTGTCCTCCTCTCGGCCTACACATTTCTGTGCGAGGCCTTCGTTGGCGTCTTCCCCTTCGTGGCCTTGTTGCGCCACTTCTTCTCCCTCGAGTTGGTCTCGGGGGAACAATGCTCTGGGTGTGTTTCACTGAGAGCAGCGGACGCATAGGCTGGGGGGCTCTCGATGCCAGACTCTCTTCGGAGGCAGAAGGGTTCCGGCTGCAGTGGGTGTACGTCGATGCCGCCGAGGCCGACCCCCTGTTCCAACCTCCGCTGGCCCCCGCAGTTCCGAATCCCGGGTGGAGGCATGAGGGGCTTGCTGACCCGCGGCTTGCGCGGGTCCTAGCCAGGCTGGCGAGGCTGAAGAAAGATGCGTGACGATGGCGATGGTGGTGCGGGAGTTCATACGCCGACGAATTGCTCCCCTTCAGTGCCATTCCCGCCCGATGTGGGCCTTCACAGGTCCTCACGATCCCATGAGGATCCAGGTCCTGTCTCTTTCTCCCGGCATGCTGCGCGAGCTGCTCCGCCGCCTGACCGGTGGTGAACCTGACGAGCTCCCCCGAGGCGGCCTCCCCTTGTACAACTACAAGGACCGGGAAGCCCTCGTCCTGAAGATGCCATGTTTCGATGAGTGGGGGTTCCTTTCTCCTGAGGGGGTGTGTCCCCAGGGTGCCCCCTTCGTGGGGGCCCCGATCCCCGGGAACCCTGAAGCCACGGCCACCCCCACGGCTGAGGCGGGGCGTTCTTTGTCGCCCGCTCTCCTGGTTCCCGCTTCGGGTCGGCCTGGGGTCGAGGGTGACGTCCCGTCGATGATGGAGGCCGCCGTCTCCGCCGCTGGGTGCCAGGTTCCGGTCGTCGGTTCATCGTCCCCCGGCCTCCGCGCCGGCCGGAAGAGGAAGGCGCCCAGGGGCGGCGGCCCCTCGGCGCCATGGGCACCGATAAAGAGGAAGTGGATCATCATGGATGAGTAAGGGTCTGCATCCCCTCAACTTTCCCTTTTGCGCTCTCCTTCTGAGTTTCTGTTCTGCAGGCTCACCACCGGTGAAGGAGGAGCCAAGTCGCCGCCGCCCACTTCTGTGGCCGCCGAGCTCCCTGTGGCCTCGTCTTCCGTCGGCCGCGGGGTTCTGGCCGCCAGGGCGCCCGTACCCGAGCCTGCTCGCCCTTCAGGAGGCCTCGAGCGTGGGCCTCCTGTGATCTTCTTCGCCCATGGCTTCCAGCTCCCTAGGATGCCCCCCCCCGCTGGCGGCCTTCCCTGGGTGCGTGTCGTGCTATGCCCTTGGGCCCCCTTCGCTCGATGATGTGGGGCCTCAGGGGGCGCGTCCTTCTTCTGGGGCGGTCAGGCGGGAGCCCCCATCCCCTGGGCACGCGTACGGGCTGGGCGGCCCCTCGCATGCCTCCCCCGTCCACCCTGGGGAAGGTGGAGACCCTGGTTGGGCCCTTGAGCTCGCAAGTGACCGGAGCGCCGTGCGGTGGGATTTGCTCCAAACAGCGGCGGAAGCGTTAAGACGCCTGGGGGTGGAGCTTGCCAACGACGACGCCCTCTTGGAGATGGAGCGCCAGTGCCTCACGCAGGAATGGCGTCGTCTTGAAGTCACCGTGAATTTCGGCCGCCTGCAACGCGAACGCGCCCGTGCAGTCACCGAGGAGTCCCTTGCCGCGGCGGTGGAGGCCCGCGAGCGCGCCTTTGCTGAGGCTCAGGAAGCCGACTGCCGGCGCAAGGCCTCCGAGGAACGCCTTGGGGAGCTTCAAGCCTTCACCGCCGCCCTTGAGAGGCAGATTCAGGTGTGGAGGGCCACACTTGATGACCCGGCAATCGAGTTCATCTCCGCTAGTGCAAGCCCCCGCGCGCCCGAAGACGCGTTGGTGATGGAGGCGCTGGAGCAGAGCCTGGAGCGGGAGAGGCTGGAGGTGAGGGAGCGCTAGGTGTTGCTTGCTGAGGAAACCCTTGCCACCCGCGAGTCGCAGGTTCGGGAGGAGGTCGCCAACGAGGTGGCAAAGGTTCGGTGCTCTCTTCTCCAAGATTATTGCGCCAAGTCGAAGCTTCAGGAGTCTCGTTTCTGCAGGCGCCGCGACCAATGGACGCGCGAGGCCGGCCACCTCAGGAGGAGGTTGGCGGCGGTAAAACGACGCCGGGAAGCCGCGGTGGAGGCTCAAGCGACCGCCGAGGCCGAGCTGTCCTCCCTCTTAAAGCAGGTGAAGGGAGTGACCTCTCTTGCGGAGAAGGCTTCGGACGAGGCGCGCCGGGCCTGCGGCTTTCAGCACACGCGTTCCCAGATGTTCCAATCACTCGAGAGGAGGGCCCACCGGGCCTTGAGTGTCATCTGCGGCGAGAGCGTCGCGAGCCCCATTGTTCCTGACGACACCGGGTATCTAGGCTTCTTCTCCCGGGTTGTGGAGTGCCTTGAAGGGGGCGCGGAGAAGATCAATGAACTCGCGGAGGAGAAGCGCCGGGATTTCCTTGCGCGGGCGGCCTCACGCGTCTTTAGCCAACTTCTTCGCTTCGATCCGCATTTTGACTTCGCGGCGGTGCTTGCCTCCGTGCCTGAAGAGATCCGCGTTGCCCTGGCCGAGCGGGTCAAGGGCCACATGGAGGACTTGGTAGTGGAGCTTTCTTCTGATGGACCGGTGGGCCAGGCTGGAGCCGGGGAGCTCGAGGCCGACGGTGGTGGTGATGGCAAGAGCGGTGGCGACTGCATGTCTCCTTGAGTAGTCTTCTTGTTTACCTGGCAGGGTTATGCGCGAGGCCTAGTGGCACTTCTAATATATTTTGGAAAATACCCTTGGACGAGGTGGGTTGTGCCACGCTTCCGGGGTTCCTGCCAATCCGATTGACATGCTCGCGGTGGGCTTCTGCATCGGGGAGTTTGGCTATGGTGCTTGGGGAGTCCGGATGTCCTGGGGACTTCTTCTTACGAGTGAGGCAGGTTGGGAGCCCTTTCGGCACTCTGTGTCTGCAGGCCCCAGTCCCGCACATTTCCTGACCACCGTAATGTACGTCCGGATCACCAGGACGCAACTACGGGGTGAGGCCTCGACACCCTTGATGCCGACCGGATCACCTGGATGTCATCAAGGGGCGAGTGGCTATATGACCGGTAAGGCTCCTGAGACGCATTGCTCAGGAGCCCCCCTTGACGCTCAAGCAGCTCTACATCGGCAGGTCCCATTCCCACACATTTCTCGACCACCGTAATGTACGACCGGATCACCAGGACGCAACTACGAGGTGAGGCCTCAACACCATTGATGCCGACCGGATCACCAAGGACGACATCAAGGGGCGAGTGGCTATATGACCGGTAAGGCTCCTGAGGCGCGCTGCTCAGGAGCCCCCCTTGACGCTCAAGCGGCTCCCAAAAAAAGGTTTCCTGCCCCGGGAGGTGCGAGCCCCCAGAGGCTCTTGATATGGCACACTGGGCCACGGGCGGAGCCTCTGAGCGAGCGAAAAAATGGCACGCGCCTGCTGACCCTCTCGGGAGCGCCGCACGAAGATCTGGGCGCCAAGGCCTTGGCGAGGTGCGGGCACTGTCCCCCAGCCCCCGCTCGCGGGGTGCTAGGGGGAGGGGAGCAGGCGAGTGCTTGTCCCGAAGAAAACGAGGCGCAAAAACGAGGATTGCTATCAAAGAGAACGTCATCCCTTCCCTCAAGAAGAAAAAATGCAAAAAACACCAAATTCTATTCCAAAAGGCGGCAAGTTCAAGTACAAAAAGGATTCTCAAAGGCAGCAACTTCGAATACAAAAAGGAGCAAGAAACGGCCGCGTCCGGCTCTTAGGGTAGTCTTCGTCTTCGTCTTCCCCCAGCGCGGAGCATAGGGCATCCACGTTGCATGGGCATAGCCATTGGAGGGCAGTGTTGTCCGCCAGCGCGGAGCATGGGGCTTCCACTTGGGCGTGGGAAGGAACCCCTCCACGTCCTCGGGGGGCTCCGGGCGTATACATCGCACTCATTATTATGTGAGAGTGTCACGGGTCGGTCCTGGGGGTGTACAGGGAGCTCCATGCCCCGCGGATATGAAGCCCACTCCCAGCCCCCATGCTTGGCGTGGCGAAGTAGGGTCGGCTCCAGACGGGCCCTCGAGCGTAGGGGGAACCCCTCGCGCTCTCCGAAGGGAAGGCCCGTCCTGGGAGAGGGCTTTGGGCACCCCAGAGGCCGTCGTCGGGTGCCGTCGTCGTGGTGATGGCGCAACCCCCTGCGCCGCGGGTCGGGCCCGATGGGGCCCTTCCGTTGCGCGCGAGGCCGGCACCCTGGGCAGTGCCCCAGCGCGCCTCGCTGGGGCGCCCGAGGTCCCCACGCAAGCACTCGAGACCCTGCTCCCAGGCTGGGCGAGCGGGCCCTGGGGACATGGGCGAGTACGTGATCGCCCGCTGGTAATCGAACGAAACCCGACCCGAAGACATGGGCGTATGTTCCACCCACCGTCTCCAAGTGGGCATCGCGCGCCCCGGAGACATGGGCGTGTGTTCCACCCTCCGTCTCCAGGTTGGGATCATCTGGCCTGAAGACATGGGCGTGTGTTCCACCCTCCGTCTCCAAGCTGGGGCCATCCGACCCGGGGACATGGGTGCGTGTTCCACCCTCCGTTCCCAGGCAAGTGACCCCCGGTCCCCAGACCCAGATGCCTGCTCAAGGCAGCTCCCTACCAGCGGGTGCGCTCCGCGAAGCTGCCTACACCAGGCATCCTCGCGAGGCCAACCCCGCAAGCCGCCCTCGCGAGGCTGTGCGTACCAGCCCGGACAAGAGCCGCTCATGAGGTCGTGAATGCCCCTCCTGTCGCCGTGATAGCCGGTGTTGCTTCCCTCGCGGCCCGGGCGCTTGTCAACGTGGTTGTTGTAGAGTTGCTCGAGCTCCCGGGCGCCGACATAGTCGAGCCTCCGGTCTTCCTACCTGGTTCCGGCGGGCGTACTGAGGGGCGCGAGGTGACGCCCTTCTCGCGCGGCCAGGACCTCCCAACGGTCTCTGCCGGCGCCTGCGGCCAGCTCCTGCATCCCCGGCGACTCGGGCCAGGCACCCAGCGAGCGCGGGTTGCAGCGGACGTCCCGAGCGTGCCCGAGCGACCCAGGCGCCGTGCCAGTCGGTTGAGCGAGTTCACAAGCATGAGCCCCACTGAGATACGGCTGGGCCCTGCCGATGGTGGTGACGCGCCTGGGGGCACGCCTGGCCCAGTCGTTGCGGTGATCGCGCGCGGCTTGGTGGCGTTGTAGCTCATGCGCCACGAGGAGCGCGACATGTCTGTGCGTCGGGTCGTGGCAGACCCGGAAGGGTGGCGGCGCGGCCCGGATGCGGGGAGGGGCCGGGGCGGCAAGGCCATGCCGTGCGGTTGGTGAAGGCGGCAGCCCCCGGCGCCTGTTGAGGGCCCGGTCGATGATGGCGCCCGCCGACGGGGAGGCAGAGCGACGCGGGGTGCCGAGGCCCGCCGGCGCCGCCAGCGCCACGCAGGCAGCCCGCCGCTCAGCACGGGCCCGACGTCCTTTTGCCATGAGTGCGGTGAACAGACGCGAGGCGAGGCTTGCGCGTGGGTTCCGACACGCCCCCTACTTGGCGCACCAAATGTCGGATTTCGGGCTCCGCAAAACCCCAAGAAGTTTGAACACAGGGGCGTGTGCGAAGATCCCCTGCAGCCTCGCCCTACTTAGCTCGCTGCTTGATGATTTCTACGACGAACTCGCACGATGACGAGGAAGCAGATGCACACGATGATTTACCCAGGTTCGGGCCGCTGCGAAGCGTAATACCCTACTCCTGCTTTGGTGGATTGCCTCTCGAGGAGGTGTGGTGGATGAACTAGTACAGTGGTGAGCGGCCTCGTGAGGGCACTTGGGTGGTGTCCTTGGCTCTCTGCTTCCCTTGTTCTCTCTCCGATTGTTCCCCCTTTCTACGGTGCAATCTAGCCTCTATTTATAGCAGCGGCCTGGGTCCTCTTCCCTTATCGCAATGGCGGGAAGGGATCCCACAAGAGCCAAATTCGAAGGGGGACAGGAGTACACCCCGCCCTGTCCAAAGGTGGTCTTCGCCTGCAAAGTGGTTGTCAACGATGCAGAGGTGGGCTCAGCGATGACATCCGTCCTGCTGGGCTCGTGGTCGTGGTCTTGTGGCACCGGAATGGAAACCTTTGGGTGGTGCTTTGGGAACCCGCGTACGTCCTTGCTCCCTTTGCACTAAAGGGGAAACTGCACCAACTGGTGCGCTGGCGCCCGCCTGTCCTTCCTTGCGTCATCCTTGACTCCTCAGGCCGGGTTCTGCATAGAGATCTCCGCCACTCCGGAGGGGGCCTGAGGAGGCCCACTCCTTGCTGGTCTTGGTGTTGTCTCCCTCACGAGTTCGGGTCCTCGCGAGGGCCTTGTCTTGAGTCCGGCCGTGCCGGGTCGGATTGGCCGGCGGAGTGGACCGCGCCCTGGGCCACAGGCTGGCAGGTCTGGGTACCCCCGTTCCCAGAACGCCGACAATACAGACTCTAAAAACGGCCTATAATGTTGTATTTCAAAATTACTTGGGCCTGGCCCAAAAATAAGGTGACGCAGCACCTATAATAGCCTATGGAGGAAATTTATGAAGTGGCATGTTGTACATTTCGTCCAAGCCTTCAAGCACTCCTTATGGTGGCTTCAAGGTGCAGAAATCACCACTGGAAACTCCATTGTGCTTTCCCGCGCGCGCACCTTCTTCTCCATGCTGGAACCCGCTCCAATGGCCATCTTTTTATCCATACTAGGTCCTTCATTCATAAGTAAAACAAAAGTATCTAATTTAGGCATCATCATATGTTCATGAACATTAGAAGGATTTCCAAGAAATGAAAGTACCTGATAATTTGGTTGGCGTGCGCAAGCTCTAGTAACTGGTCCAATATGTGTAGCTTGTGGGGATGTGGGTGTAACATTAGTAGGGATGTCCTCATCACATGGCTGCTTCTCTGGATTATAGCAGAGCTTTAATGACACCCGTCCTACGGCGTGGCGAAAGAATAAGAGGTAGCTGGGTGAAAGACACGGAAGGAGAGGCAATCCTTGCCGGGAGACGTTGCCAGCGTGTCACCTCACGGTGCATTTAATGCGTCTATCCTAATCCGTCAGAGTTAGGTATTTCCCACTACCGCAATTGCCAGCGGTTTTGGGAGGTAGATATACATTGTTTATTATGTGCAAAGACCATTTTAGCCACTGTGGTAACTCCTTGTGATATAAAAGGAGATCCATGGCTACCTTTAGAAGGGTCGACTCCCTGTTCATTTACACGTGTAGCAACGCTCCCGAAGCATCCTTGCAGGGCTGCAATGCTCCTGTACTGTGAACTCGAATAAACCACACCACACAGGACGTAGGGTATTACGCTCCGGTGGCCCGAACCTGTATAAACCCTCGAGCGGGCATCGTCCGGTGATGCTCTTTGCGCCAGACGATTCCCTCTCCCGAACCACGAAAGGGGCTTTGCCAGCCCCATAGATCGTCGTACCCCGACATCTTTGGCGCGCCAGGTAGGGGGTCTCCCTTGCATGAACCTTCGCCGACTCCTTCGCTTCATCGCCGACAGCTTCTTCGACGCCCATGCCTCCCAAGAAGGCTAAGGGCCGACGAGACCCGCCACGTCCATGTCCAAGCTACCCTCACAGGTGGTGGCCGGTGACGTGGACGGGGGCGGCCCTCACAATCGCCATGCTGGAGAACGTAGCGACAACACTGCGCGGAGCTCTGCGAGCCGTGACCCGGACCCCGTCGTCATGGAGACACACAATGCGCCCGCGACGACCAGGATTGGTACAGCAGACACAACGGATGCGGCGGTGGCCACACCAGCAGCGGCGGTGGCAAAAGGACCCCCGCCGCAACCTTCTCAAGACCATCGCGACCAACGCCCCCAGGGTGGCGACCCTGGGCGGCACGCAAACAAGACCCCTGTGCATCCATCTCAGGACACGCAGGGCCGAGCTCGACAGCCGCCTCCTGGAGGGAACGAGCATTGCGCGATGGCTCGGGGAGACGCTCCTCCTAGCGCCACTAGGAGTAAGAGCGCCACCCACGCCTCGCACCGCTCCATGCCCAAAACTGCGGAGGTAGCTCTGGCACAGGCCCAGCTATTGCTGAACTTTCCACCTGTGCCGGAGAAAATGGAAGACTGGAGAGCTACGGTCTAGGGCCTGTTGGGCTTTGCAAACCCCGACAGGCCGGAGGGAGCGGGCCCATCAGCCGCCTGCCAAGCGGCTGCGGGGGCTCCCATCGCCGGACGCGACGCTGGCGGGGCGCATACGATGCAGTCTCCCCCTCAGCAGCAACATACCCGCCAGACCAATGTGCAAGACGAGGTATCGTATGCCTTGATGGAGCCGCGGATGAACAAGGACCAATGCCAGGTCTTGAAGGACAGGCGCAAGGAAGACGCCCACACCACCATTGAGAGGCGGCGTCAAACACGTCGGCAGTCCGATGGACGCGCAGATCTAGCCGTCAACGCACCTACGCCAGGAGTGCCCGGCGGCCTGCCTTACGAGGTGGGCTGCCCGGCGTTCACCCACGAGCTACGGCAAGTCCGCTGGCCCTCAAGCAGACCCTTCAAGCCTGAGTTGCCCGATATGTACGATGACAAGATCAGCCCTTCCGAGTTCCTTGGTATCTACACCATCGCCGTACAGGCCGCCGGGGGACAAGATAAGAAAATCCTAGCCAACTACTTTCCGTTGGCGCTCAAGCCCAATGTGAGGAGTTGGTTGATGAACTTGTCGGAGGGGTCCATTTCCTCTTGGGAAGACCTGTGCAACCAGTTTGTTGGTGCATACCATGGAAGCCACAAGCTTCCAGGGCAGCCCAGCGACTTGCACATGCTCCCCTAGAGGGAAGGCAAATCCCTCCGCAAATATATCCAGAGGTTCAGCCGTGTGTAGCACAACATCCCTGACATCCACCCAGCTGCTGTGATTGCCGCGTTCCACATGAACGTCCGCAACCGGCGAATGCGCGAGGAGATGAGCATCAACAAGGTGCGGGATGTCGCCGAGCTCTACACCCTGGCCGACAAGTGCACACGGGCTGAAGAGGGGAGAAGGCTCCCTGGAGAGGACGCCGGCGCGGAGGTTGCTCAGACGACGACGAAGATGCGCCGACCCCAAGAAAAAGGGGCGGAAGCACAACAGGAAGCGCAATGGAAAAGCGGTAATGGCTCTCGAGGGGAACGGCAACTCCGACTCCGGCAAGAAGGCCAAGTCCGAGGGGTCCGGCAAGAATGCTGATGCGTGCTCCGGAGATGACGAGGCCGCAGCAGGAGAGAAGACTGACGAGCCATACTGCAAGATCCACCTCACCAAGAGCCACGACATCAACGAGTGCCGCCAAGTAGAACAACTTGCAGAGAAACAAAAGCAAGAGTACGAAAGGCGGGACAAGGAGAGGGGCCAAGAAGGTGCAGGTGGTTCCAGCAAGAAAAGCAGCGGTAGCCGTGGTGGCCGCCGCGGAAAGGCCAAGCAGTGCAAAGAGAAACTTGCTAGAGGCCGAGACAAGAAGTCTGACGACAAAGACGATGATGACGACGGAGATGAAGAAGAATCGGAAGGCCAGGAATTCCAGAAAGTTGTTGATGCCATGTGCGTTGACGGAGGCGCATCTTTGCACTCCTCTCACCGGTAGCTCAAGCAGTGGGCCCGTGAGATCAACGCGGCAGAACCAGTGGCAGAGGCGAGGAAACCCCTCAAGTGGTCCAACACTCCCATCATTTTCGATGCTGAGGACCACCTTGACCGCATCACTGCCGTCGGGTGCGTGTCGTTGTTGGTTTCGCCAACAATACGCAACCTCAAGGTCACGAAGATGCTGGTCGACAGTGGGGTCGGGTTGAACTTGATCTCTCCTGACGTGATCAAGCGGCTGCAGATTCCTGATACGGATCTTAAGCCGGGGAGGTCCTTCCAAGGGGTCAACCCGGGAAGATCTTAGCCCAAGGGGAAGATCACTTTGCCGGTGACGTTTGGCAGTGAGCTCAACTTCAGGACCGAGAGGGTAGCCTTCAATGTCGTGAAGATGTCGCTACTGTACAATGGAATCCCGGGCCGACAGGAATTGGCGAAGTTCATGGCGGAAACGCACCACGCCTACAACACTCTCAAGATGTCAGCGCCAATGAGCGTCATCACCATCCGAGCTGACAACAAGAATGCAGTCCTTTGCATCGATAAGCTCTTTCGGGAGGCAGTGGCCGCATCTGCCGACGAGGCACTTGCTCCTGCCGACAAAGATCACGGGGGAAGAACAAGAATAAGAGCTCTGGCGAGTCTCGTAAGGACTCCGGGAAGTGCGCAGAGATGTGCGGCACGCCCGTTGAGGACTTACCAGAGACCTCTGCCACCAGGAGAAAGAAAGATAAAGTGACCACCCCCAAGACGAAGCAAGTGTCCTTGCGGGAGAACGGCGAGGGCGCACTTTCACCATAAGTGCCACCCTCGACAACAAATAGGAACGTGCACTCGTCACCTTCCTGCGGGCGAATGTCGATGTGTTTGCCTGGCAACCGTCTGACATCCCCGGTGTTCACAGGGAGGTGATTGAGCACCACCTTGTCGTTTGTCCCCATGCGCGCCCTGTCAAGCAGAAGGTTCGGAAACAAACCTTGGAGCGGCAAGAATTTATTGCAGAAGAAATCAAAAAGTTAGAAATAGCAGATCTGATCAGGGGCATAATCCACCCAACTTGGTTAGCAAATCATGTGGTGGTATTCAAGGCGAATGGGAAATGGAGGCTCTGCATTGACTTTACCGATGTCGACAAGGCTTGCCCGAAGGATCCATTCCCCTTGCATGCATTGACTAGATTGTGGACTCGACAGCTGGCTGTGATCTCCTGTCGTTCCTTGATGCATACTTTGGATATCACCAAATCTACATGGCCAAGGAGGACGAAGAGAAAATAGCGTTCATTACCCCCTGTGGCGTGTACTACTTCAGACGCATGTTGTTCGAGTTGAAGAGCGCCGGATCAACGTTCGCGAGGGCAGTCCAGATTGGTCTGGGACCGCAGCTGCATAGGAATGTGGAAGCATACATGGATGATATAGTGGTCAAAACCAAGAACAAGGGCACGCTGGTGCAATACCTGGAAGAAACCTTCACGAATCTGCGCAAATTCAATTTGAAGCTTAACCCCGAGAAGTGTGTGTTCGGGGTCCCTCCGGCAAGCTCCTCAGATTCTTTATATCGCAGCGCGGGATTGAAGCCAACCCGGCCAAGATTGAGGCAATTGAACAACTGGAGGCGCCCAACGCATCAAGGATGTGCGCCGCTTGGCGGGTTGCATCGCCGCCCTCAGTGGGTTCATTTCCATGTCTGCCGAGCGCGCCCTGCCATTTTTCAAGATCCTGAAGAAGGCAGGCCCAATGACATGGACCCCCCGAAGCAGAGGCAGTGCTACGAGACTTGAAGAAATATCTGTCCTCAACGCCAACCTTAGTCACGTCAAAACCAGAGGAATCTTGTTGTTATACTTGTCCACAACGAACCAAGTGGTGAGCGCTGCGCTGGTGGCCGAGAGGGAAACTGAGGAAGACGAGACAGGATCTACCAAGCCGTCAGCCCCGACAGATCAAGTAGCTGGCAATGCAAATATGGCGTAAGAGGCGGACTAGCAAACTGTGCAGAAGAAGATGGTGCAGCGACCCGTGTATTTTGTCAGCTCCCTCTTGCCGGGGGCTAGATCAAGATATTCGGGGATGCAGAAAATGCTCTTTGGCCTCCTTATGGCCTCCCGGAAGCTGCGTCACTACTTCCAAGCACATCGTATCACCGTTGTCTCTCGGTTCCCATGCAGCGTATCCTCGGAAACCCAGAGGCAACCAACAGGATCGTCGAGTGGGCGTTGGAGCTGGACAGCTTCGACTTAAGCTTCGAGAGCACAACAACAATCAAGAGCAGAGCCCTGGCAGAGTTCGTAGAAGAATGGACGCCAACGCGAGACAAAGAAATTTCGGAGACATCACTCCACAGCAAGGAGGCGCCTCAAGAGGGGATCATGTACTTTGACGGAGCTTTCTCGTTGCAAGGCGCCGGTGCTGGAGTGCTACTCATAGCACCCACCAGAGAGCACCTCAAGTACGTGGTCCAGATGTATTTTCCCCGGGAAGAATCAACAAACAACACGGCTGAGTTTGAAGGGTTGCTTGCCAGACTACGGATAGCAGCCGATCTTGGTATCATGAAGTTGATAGTCCGGGGGATTCCCATCTTGTTGTGCGTGAAGTGAATAAAAACTACCAGAGTCCCCTGATGGAGGCATATGTCGACGAAGTGTGGAGATTGGAGGAGCGCTTTAACGGGTTGCAAATGGAGCACATCCCTCGTGCCGAGAACAGCATTGCCGACGACCTGTCAAAGAGAGCTGCACAGAAGTTGCCTGTGGAATAGGGCACTTTTGTACTCCGATTGACCCAACCTCCAGTCACCCCGTCAGCGCGGCAGAACAAGAAGAGAAAGGTCAATTCCGGCGACTACTTTCCGGCAGAGCCACCAGTGGCCGCCAAGAAGGTTGCCGAGAATGACACCCCGCTTGTCGGAGGACCCCAAGATCCGGCAGACCCGATGGTCTTTGTCGTAGAAGCTATGGGCCCGCAGGGGAAGAAATGCCTTTAGTCCTTGTCGTCGAGCCACGGGCTCTGGCATGGGTGCAGCAGATTGTCCAATACCTCCAGACAGGAGATCTTCCCGAGGAACAGGAAGAAGCTGAAAGAGTAGCCCGGCAGTCAAGCACGTACCAATTCGTGGACAGCACCCTGTACAAGAGAAGACCAAATGGCATGAAATTGAAATGCATTCCTCGGGAAGAAGGACAACAGCTGTTGACAGAGATACACGAGGGGGTTTGTGGCTCTCATGTAGGATCGCGAGCCCTTGTCGGGAAGGCGTTCCGGCAAGGCTTGTACTGGCCACAGCCCTTCAAGACGCCTTGGCGGTGGTAACAACATGTGAAGCATGCCAGTATCATGCCAAGCAGATACATCAACCATCACAAGCCCTTCAAATCGTGCCGCTCTCCTGGCCATTCTCGGTCTGGGGGCTCGACATCATTGGCCCTCTTCCCCATGCTACCAGGGGCTTTGAGTTCTTGTTTTTCGCCATCGACAAGTTCACAAAGTGGACCGAGGTAGAGCCAGTGAGGAAGGTAACGGCGCAGGCAGCAGTCAAGTTTCTTAGACGGATTGTTTGCCGCTTCGGTGTCTGATGCGGAGCATCCCACCATCATCCCCATGGACTCTACACCATCACATCAAGCCACAAAGGGACCCATGACTAGATCCCGAGCACGTGCTATTGAACATGAGGTGAAATCTCTCATATATGATACTCTCTTTGATGTTCATGGAACTTGGATGCTACCTCAATCAGAGATCCTATGCATGCTCAGGTACCTAGAAGATGCTCGTGGTAAAGGACAAGTCCCCATGGGAACGGACACGAAGAAGAACGGACAAGAGCGACCAACGGTGGCGAGAACACCCTCCAGGCCCCGGACATCCGGCCAAGACCCCGAACATCCAGCCCCTGGAGCCTGCACCAGCGCCAAGGGCCAGCAGCAGAAGCTACACGCGTCGGACATCCAGCCCCTGCCCGGACATCTGGCACCGCCCCGGAAATGTGACCCCTTCCCCCGGAAATCCGGTGAGCCATCACCCGGTTCGCACGAAATCTAGCTTCCCCAGCCCGGACATCCGGCCCTCGAGCCCGGACATCCGGCTGAACACTGAAGTCCCGGACATCCGGCCCCCAGGCCCGGACATCTGGCCCATGTGTGGGCAGACTCGGGCCCGAGTGGCCATGTACCCTTTCCTTCGCCCCTTTTTCCCCTAGTACTATATAAACACCCCCACCTTCTCTCTCTAGGGTTAGCTGTTGTTTGGCAAAGACTTTTGTTGAGCATAGCTCCATCACTTACTTCTCCCTAGGAGATTGACCTCCATTGAAAGAAGATCCAAGCGATGCCAAGGCCCCTCTAAGGGAAGACCCCACGGAATTCAAGACCTCCTCCTTCGGAGCGAGGAGACTATCGTTACTTGTATCCTTTTGTTGATTGTGGATCGTGATACTCGTGTACTCGTGTGATTCTAGTGGATGTGTGATCAAAGGTTGTCCTTGAGTGTTTGATTTACCTCTCGTGTTTCTCTTGTGTTCTTCGTGTTCCTCGTGAGATCCCCTCTAATTCGTGAAAGATCGACGCACAAGGGCGTGCCCCGTATCATATTGGTATCAAGAGCCAAGGTTTCTCATGAATTTGGAGTCTCCCCCTTCGTTTTCTAGCCAATTTTGTTTTGTTTTGGCCTAATTTCGAAAATCCCCACAAAAATAGCCATACCAAATTTCTTCGATTCGTTTGATTTGAGGAGATTTTGTTGATTTGGATCCGTGGATTTCATTGTGGACAGGTAGATCTAGCTTTTCCCCTCCATCCCCATCATTTTCCACCGTCAAATCGCCCCAATTTTGCTGGAAATTTTTCGTGTTCATCCTCTAGTCCATAGGGATCCTGAGATTGGATCTGGATCGGGAGGCCCGGACATCCGGTCCGTACCCCGGACATGCGGCCCCTGGAGAACATCCAAGCTGTTTTGCCTCCAATTTCTGACAGAATTTTATTCTTCCCTCCATTTCTTCCGCAACCTTCCGCCATTTCTTCCGCAACCCATTTGCATTTGAGATTTTGAGTCGCGGGTATTGCCACTTCCTAAGGTGTTTCGGCTAATTAGGAGTGGTTCTTCAGCGACATCGCCGCTCATCATCGCTCCGGATCGTCGCCAACCAACTCTTCATTGACACTTCACCGTAAGCAAGGACGGTAACCGCGACGACACTCTTGACCATTTACCCTTGCCATTGCATTGTTACCCCGAGCCTCTTTGCGTTACTTGCCTACCGAGACTAGCCATTGAGTATTGCCGGGTCACGCTACTTGTGCACTTTAGTGATACATACTCCGCATAGCTTCATTTGTGTGCATATATCTTAGTACCATTTTGGTATCATATTGGTATCTTTTCTGTTCAAGTAGTACCCGCATACATAATTGCTATCTCGGTGTGCACGTCCCGCATAGTGACCATCCAAACGTCATTGCAAAAGAAAAGAGAAACAAAGCTTTTAAGCAAGAGCAAAAGAGCAATGGCATCGCAAACTTCTCATTGCATACTTGATCATCTTGGATCTCTTGAGCGAGTGACACGTGCCACATACACACATAGCAATTCGGGCATAGGAAGACGACACGTTTGGTTTCTTTTAGGTTGTGCACAAGTGCGTATCACACCCATTGGAGCAATCATGAGAATTTTCCATGGATTCCACATTTTGGCTCATCCTTGGTTGCATGACCCCAATTTTCTTCCGTGTGTGAGTTTCTGTGTATACTCATTGCTATTGATCTACATTGTCTCATTTACGAATTTTATGAATCTCTTTCAACTTTATTGAATCTTATCTTTTGAATTGCTTGAAATTTGTGCCACTATCCTAACCAAGCTACTCCATAAGCCTTATTTGTGTAGGTGTGAGAAGGACGATCTTCGGTACCAATTCTACTATTTCCATACTTGCACATTGAGTGATCTTGATCCACTTTCAACTTTTGGAACGGTAATTGGTATTGTCTTCTCACTCTTCCACTTATATCTCTTTGAGTGCTATGGATAGGAACATCATGTCGAACCCGGCCTTCGAGGAGAATGATGACGACGACGCGAACAACCTCGTCACCAAGTTACACTTCTTCGGCACACACAAGGCAATTACTCAAGCTCAAGATGTCTTGCATGACCGCATAGACCAATTCGCCTCCAACTTGCGTGAATCCGAATTGCGCACAAGGGAATACCTCGACACCAAGCTCTCAAGCCAGATGGAGGAGCTCCGGTCTTTGATGGTCACCCGCGCACCTTCATCATCTACATCGACAAGGATTTGTCAAACAAGTCGCAACTCAACAACATACGCTTCCGACGCAAGTCCACAAGCGCGTCATCACCATCGCTACGAACACTCCGGCCCAAGTTATCCACAAGGTCGTCACCATCAAGACAATCCATTTCATGGCAATGGATTGCAAGATCGTGTCCGCGCTTGAGAACGTCGCCGCCAACAAGATCAAGATGCGTTGGAGCAAGAACAACAACGCCACGACCAAGAACAACGACGCCGAGAAGGAGAACAACATCGCCGCCGTGAGCGAGCGCTTGAAGCACATCGCGCTTTGCAAGAAGCTACTCGTGCCTTGGAGGAGCGCAACCGCCAAGCTCATCACGAGCAAGAAGCACTTCGCCAAGAACAACAAGAAGAACTTCGTCGACAATGCCAAGAAGAAGAAAATCGCCAAGAGGAGCATCAAGAAAGGCGCAACCGGGTGTGTCCACCTCGTCGCCGTCCTCAAGATAATCACCTTGAACCCAACCATGAAGATGAGCAAGGACAATATCAACGTCAACACGCCCAAGGCAATAACAATGAGGATCCACATCCAAGACAAGGATTTCGACATCACCAACACAATGATGAACAACGCTTCGGCAAGCTCAAGTTCACAATGCCAAAGTTCTCCGGAAGCAATGATCCCGAAGACTACTTGTCATGGGCCCTCAAGGTTGACAAGATCTTTCGTCTACACAACTATGATGAAGAGAAGAAGATAGCCATGGCTTCCCTTGAGTTCCAAGACTGTCCTTATTTGGTGGGAACAAGTGATTGAGCGAAGAAGAGAGAGAGGTGAACCTCCTATCAACACTTGGGCCCAAATGAAGGATCACATGTGAGCTCGTTTTTTGCCTACACACGACAACCGGGATCTCTTCAAGAATCTCCAACAACTCAAGCAAGGCACCAAATCAGTAGAAGAGTACTACCAAGAGATGGAAATCGCTATGATCCGAGCCAATGTCAAGGAAGATGACGAGCAAACAATGGCACGCTTCTTGAATGGCTTCAACTACCAAGTCAAGAAAATCGCCGACTTCCAAACATACTCCAACCTACTTGAGCTCGTGCATGAAGCAACAAAGGCGGAACGGCAAGTGCAAGATGACTACAAGTACTCCAAGTTCTCCTCCAAGACCTACGGCTCAAGTACCCAAGCTACTACGACAACAACACCTTCGACTACGAAATAGACAACACCTACCGGCGATAAGTCAAGCTTCAAGGACAAGTCAAATTCCTCAAGCCGGCCATCCTCAAGCACCTACAAGCCAAGAGCTTCATCCTCTACCCCAACACCGGATGCTACCACCAAGACAAGCTCCATCAAGTATTTCACGTGCCAAGGCCGAGGCCACAAGACCTTCGAATGTCCAACCAAACACAATATGATTCTCCTCGACGACGACGCCTATGACTCTATGAGTGACGATGAGATGCAAGCTTTGGAGCAAGTGGCCATACACCGCCAAGTGAATGAAGATGAAGATTCGCAAATCTTTTGCGACAATGATTCGAGCCCCGCTCTCATTGTCTCCAAAGTTTTGACGCTCCAACAACAAGAAGACGAGGACCAACGTTACCACATCTTCCACACCAAGGCGGGCATCCAAGGAAAATCCGTCATGGTCATCATCGACGGTGGGAGTTGCCACAACTTGGTAAGTGAAGACCTTTGTTCAAAGCTACAATTGGTCAAGAAAAAGCATCCTCGTCCCTACAAGGTCCAATGGCTAAGTGACTCCGGAACCCTCCAAGTTGACCACACCGTGGAAGTTTCCTTCAAGATAGGAGCTTACGAAGACACTTTGGAGTGTGATGTGGTTCCAATGTCCGTTTGCCACCTACTACTTGGTAGACCTTGGCAATTCGACCGTGGCGTCACACACAATGGTCGGACAAATCAATATAGTTTCAAGATGAAGGGCAAGCAATATGACCAATGTCTCCAAGTCAAGTCATCGCCGACAAACAAGCTTCATCCCATCGTGGAGATAAAAGTGAGAGAGTGATCCACCTCAAAGAGAGTGAGTGCCACAAGCCAAAAATGAGCGACTCCACAATGAGGGACATGAGAGATATAGTTCTTTTAGCCACCAAAAGAGATTTGAGGGATGTGAGTGAGAGCCCATCGACCGTTCTTCACTATGTACTAGTGTGCAAAGATGAAGTCGTTTGGACTAACCCTTCACAACATCTTCCTCTTGTGTTATCTAAGTTGTTGCAGGAATTCCAAGATGTTTTCCCCGATGAGCTACCTCCGGGACTACCGCCAAAACGAGGGATCGAACACCGCATCGACCTCATCCCCGGAGCACCGCTTCCTAACAAGGCTCCCTACCGCGTCAACCCCGACGAAACAAAAGAAATACAAAGGCAAGTCCAAAAACTCCTAGATAAACGGTATGTACGCGAGAGCTTGAGTCCTTGTGCGGTTCCGGTAATACTAGTGCCTAAGCAAGATGGTAGTATGTGCATGTGTTCCGATTGTCGTCCTATCAATTCTATTACCATTCGCTACCGTCATCCCATTCCTCGCTTAGATGACATGCTAGATGAACTTAGTGGTGCCACTATATTTTCTAAGATTGACTTAAAAAGTGGTTACTACCAAATTCGCATACAAGAGGGTGACGAGTGGAAAACCGCATTCAAGACTAAGTTTGGTCTCTATGAATGGCTAGTGATGCCCATGGGCTTATCCGAAGCACCGGGTACTTTCATGCGTGTCATGCACCATGTTTTGCGACCCCTCATAGGATATTGTGTTGTGGTCTATTTTGATGATATTCTTGTCTTTAGCAAGTCTCTTGAGGAGCATGCTACACATGTTCATGATGTTTTGCAAATCCTTAGGAAAGAACAACTCTATGCAAACCTGGAGAAATGCGCATTTGGTGTTGAGAAGGTAGTTTTCTTAGGTTTTGTAGTATCTTCTAAGGGCGTTCATGTAGATGAAACTAAGATTGATGCTATTAAAACTTGGCCCACACCAACGAATTTGCAATAAGTGCGTAGCTTTCTAGGACTAGCTGGTTTCTATCGCCGTTTTGTCAAAGACTTTAGCACTATTGCATCACCTCTTCATGCTTTGAGCAAGAAGAATGCACCATTCATTTGGGGTCCTACACAAGACACCGCTTTCCATGAACTTCAAAATTTGCTCACTCATGCACCTTTGCTTGCTTTGCCCAATTTTGATAAACCATTTGAAGTGCATTGTGATGCTAGTGGTAATGGAATAGGTGGTGTGCTTATGCAAGAGAAGCGTCCTATCGCGTACTTTAGTGAGAAACTATCCGGCGCTCAACTTAACTACCCAATCTATGACAAAGAATTGTATGCTTTGGTGAGAGTTTTACATGTTTGGGAACATTACTTGCGTCCCCATGAGTTTGTTATCCATACCGACCATGAAATGCTTAAGTACCTAAAGGCTCAAACTAAGTTGACAAACAGCATGCTAAATGGAGTGAATTTATTGAGTCCTTTCCTTATGTCATCAAATGCATCAAGGGTAAGGAAAATGTTGTGGCGGATGCCCTTTCCCGCAAATGCATGCTAGTTACTCAACTTGAATTGAATGTTGTTGGTTTTGAACACATCAAAGACTTGTATGAGCATGATGCTTATTTTGCTAATCCTTACGCTATGTGCCAAGTGAAAACTTGTTGGGAGAAATACTATATGAAAGATGGCTATCTTATGCGTGCTAACAAACTTTGTATACCTGAGTCTTCTCTTCGTTTGTTGCTTTTGCAAGAGGCTCACGGTGGAGGACTTATGGGTCACTTTGGACGCAACAAGACGTATGCCGCACTATCCAACAAGTACTTTTGGCCCAAGATGTTTCGTGATGTCGCACGTTTCACCAACCGGTGCTTGACATACCGCAAAGCTAAGTCCAAAGCTCAATCCCATGGTCTTTATATGCCTCTCCCAATACCTTTTCAACCTTGGGAAGACATTAGTATGGACTTTGTGCTTGGTTTGCCACGAACTAAAAATGGACATGATTCCGTTTTTGTCGTTGTGAACCGTTTTTCCAAGATGGATCATTTCATTCCATGTCACAAGATAGACGATGCTTCACATATTGCCAATTTCTTTTGTAGGGACATCTTGCGACTACATGGCATCCCCAAGACCATTGTCTCGGATCGCGACGTCAAGTTCTTGAGTTACTTTTGGAAGACACTATGCGCCAAGCTCGAAATCAAGCTTCTTTTCTCCTCGGCATATCACCCTCAAACCGATGGACAAATGGAGGTGACAAACCGGACGCTCTCTACCCTACTTCACGTGTTGATCAAGAAGAACATCAAGGAATGGGAAAATTGTCTCCCCATCGCCGAGTACGCCTAC
Organism: Elymus sibiricus; assembly: GCA_039707655.1. Lineage (NCBI taxonomy): Eukaryota > Viridiplantae > Streptophyta > Magnoliopsida > Poales > Poaceae > Elymus > Elymus sibiricus. The sequence continues at coordinate 194,141,004 of CM077663.1, read as the reverse complement.
AATCGCGCAAGTCACTCCACCACCGGCAAGTCTCCGTTCGAAGTGGTCTACGGCTTCAACCCTTTGTCCCCATTGGACATCCTACCTCTACCACTCCAAGAGCGTGTCAACATGGACGCAAGGGCAAGGGCAAGCTACATGAAGAGGATGCATTAAGATACAAGGCGCATGATTGAACGTCAAGTAGAACGTGTCACCAACAAGCGCAACCTCAACAAGCACCCCATGTTGTTCAAGCCCGGTGATCTTGTGTGGCTACACCTTCGCAAGGACCGCTTCCCCAACGAACGCAAGTCAAAACTACTTCCTCAAGCCGACGGTCCCTTCAAGGTGTTGGCACGCTACAACAACAATGCCTACAAGATCGACATACCACGCGACAAGTACAACGTGAGTGACACCTTCAACGTCACGGATCTATCCCCTTTCCATGGTGATGAAGATCTTGATCCAAGGACGGATCTTCCCCAAGAGGGGGGAGATGATGCGGAGCATCCCACCATCATCCTCATGGACTCTACACCATCACATCAAGCCACAAAGGGACCCATGACTAGAGCCCGAGCACGTGCTATTGAACATGAGGTGACATCTCTCCTATATGATTCTCTCTTTGATGTTCATGGAACTTGGATGCTACCTCAATCGGAGATCCTATGCATCCTCAGGTACCTGGAAGATGCTCGTGGGGAAGGACAAGTCCCCATGGGAACGGACACGAAGAATAATGGACAAGAGCGACCAACGGTAGCAAGAACACCCTCCAGGCCCCGGACATCCAGCCAAGACCCTGGACATCCGGCCCCTGGAGCCTGCACCAGCGCCAAGGGCTAGCAGCAGAAGCTACAGGCGTTGGACATACGGCCCCTGCCCGGACATCCGGCACCGCCCCGGAAATCCGGCCCCTTCCCCCGGAAATCCGGCGAGCCAACACCCGGTTCGCACGAAATCCAGCTTCCCCAGCCCGGACATCCGGCCCCCGAGCATGGACATCCGGCCCCTAGGCCCGGACATCCTGCCCCTGTGTGGGCAGACTCGGTCCCGAGTGGCCATGTACCCTTTCCTTCGCCCCTTTTCCCCCTAGTACTATATAAACACCCCCACCTTATCTCTCTAGGGTTAGCTATTGTTTGGCAAAGACTTTTGTTGAGCATAGCTCCATCACTTACTTCTCCCTAGGAGATTGACCTCCGTTGAGAGAAGATCCAAGCGATGCCAAGGCCCCTCTAAGGGAAGATCCCACGGGATTCAAGACCTCCTCATTCAGAGCGAGGAGACTATCGTTACTTGTATCCTTTTATTGATTGTGGACCGTGATACTCGTGTACTCGTGTGATTCTAGTGGATGTGTGATCGAAGGTTGTCCTTGAGTGTTTGATTTTCCTCTCGTGTTTCTCTTGTGTTCTTTGTGTTCCTCGTGAGATCCCCTCCAATTCGTGAAAGATCGACGCACATGGGCGTGCCCCGTATCAGTGTCCCCAACAGGATCATCACCGATAACGGCACGCAATTCACCAGCAGCATCTTCATGCAATACTGTCAAGATATTGACACCAAGATCTATTTCTCCTCGGTTTCTCACCCCAGGAGCAATAGGCAAGCGGAGAGGGTAAATGCTGAAGTGCTGCGGGGCCTCAAGACGAGAACTTTTGACAAGCTGCGCAAGCACGGGCAGCGCTGGATTGATGTGCTACCGATGGTTCTTTGGTCGATCAGGACGACGCTAAATTGAGCCACCGGCAAGACGCCCTTCTCCCTAGTTTATGGTGTAGAAGTAGTACTCCCCACGAAACTCACGTACGGGTCGCCAAGAGTGCAGGCTTTTGACGAGGACCAGCAAGAGCGGTTACAGCATGATGATGCCACGCTCCTTGAGGTAGATCGTCTCCAGGCCGCACTTCGCGCCGCTCAGTACTAGCAGGCCTTGTGCCGCTACCATAGCCGCAAAGTACGTGCCAGGATTGTTGAGGAAGGCGACCTTGTCCTTCGACGGATTCAGTCCATGAAGGTAACAAACTAGTTGACACCGAAGTGGGAAGGCCCTTACCGGGTGGTACGAATCACCAGGCCTGGTGCAGTCCGCCTAGAGACCGAACATGGCACCCCGGTGCAAAACTCAAGGAATATCGAGCATCTTCGCAAGTTCTACCCGTGAGGCGTGGTGGTCGAGCCCGCTCGGCAACCCCTTTTGTGCAAGTTTGATCAACAAGGCATTTAATCCTTTGTACAAAGCCAGGTATGACCCTGTGCATAGTTAATAAAGCTAAGTATTTCGCAACTCTTTGTCAAAGTACATATTTATCATGTATCTTATGTGAGATGTTGTGATCACTTGTCAATTGCATAAGGCGACTGGTGAACCACCTAGGTTCCTAGCCTCTTTTGTTTTCTCTTCTTTCTTTTTCTCAAAAAGGAGAAGATCGGCCCCCACACACAAGTCTTCCCGGGGAGACAGAGGCAGTACAGAAGCCTGCAGGTACGTCCAAGAACGGTCGCCTTGCGGCAAGAAACGCAACAAAAAAGAAACTAAGTTGCAAAAACTTTTCTTTGAAATCCTCGAACATTCCTCTTCGATAAGTTGGCGCTTGTGTAAGAAAACATGCGCACTAAAGGCCCTTGTCAAAATTGTTGCGCGCTTGAGTGTTGGAAGCATGCCCAACATCTTAGGTAGCCACGGCAAGGACGATGGGGTAGCCTTGCCAAGAGTTACGCTACCGGAGGGTGCTCCGGATTTGTCCTTAGAAGCGCCCGAGGTAGGAGCGTACACGCCGGCAAGCGGCAAGAGTCAGGAAAACACACAAGCGCGGTTTCATCATGTAAAGAGGAATGGACTTTTGAAGACACACAATGAAACTTTAACATTTGAAAGATACCCAATATTTTCTGTTCATTTCCTCGCAGGGTTACATTAGGTACGGTCTAAACACAAAAGGAGAACGCCAAGCTCGGCGGCAATGACGACGGGGTCAGGTCGGAGTATGATCTCCTCTAACACCCCCCGTCGGCCTCCGGAAGGATATCTGCCACTACGATGTGGCAATTGATCCGAAAACAAGGTCTCGTGGATGGAGCCTCATTCCGGGATCTTTAAACTCTAGCTACGACGCCCTGCACGCCTAGTCGGACTCCTCCTGCTTGATGCCAAAGGTGCTGCCATCGTCGTCCCTGTCGCTGGAGTAGTCGTACTTGCTACCGCTCGAGCTCTCCGCGCAGCACTCCAGGCGGACGTCGGACACCCCGAAGATCTTCACGAAGAGGGTGGCGGAGCCGTCGAACTTGAAGTGGAGAAGATGCCCGGGTCCCATACCACGAGAGTGGGCAAACGACTTCCACCCCCGCGTTAGGAACATGGCACTCCCGGCGGAGAGGTCGACGCCCACCCAAGTGGGCCCATTGCAGCAGCCGTCCGCCCGAAGCCAGAAACCTCGAGGCCGGTTGCTCTCCATGACCCGCGCAAAAGGGTTGGGGAGGCGGAGCCAGCTTCGCTGTCGCCGGGGGATCGCCACAATGAACTCCGGCACCTCCTCCTCTGCATGGATCCCCGCGTGAGCCTGCGGGAGAGGTGCGCCGCTATGACCGTCGTGGACGGACGGAGCCGTCCCTCCACGGCCCCTAGACATTGTCCTTCCGCAGGAGCTGGAGCCAACCCCCGCCGCCATCACCACGATTTGCATTGGGCTTTGGGGAGCGCCCCTCGCCGTGGCGCCGGACCCACGAGCACGGCCGCGACCCCTCGCCATGGCAGAATGGTGTGCTGGAGAAGATGGTGGAGGAAGAAAGAGGAAGGCACTGGACGGTATGCTGGAGCAGAAGGGCGCGGATGAGCAGCGCTCCGCCTCGCCCCCCCCCCCTTCCCTATTTATAGGAGCGGGGGAGAGGAGGGGTTGGCTCTTCAAGACCTGGGGCAAGCGCGCACTGGCGCACAGCCAGTGCTGGTGACCGCCCTTCCCAACCAATGACGGCCCTCGGGCGTAACACGCGTCGTGCGGGGCGCAATCAAGAGAGGGGGACAAAGTGGAAGGGGCAGGACGCCCAAGCGATGCTGGGCGACTCGGAGGTTGACCGCCCAATGCCAGGCACACTATTTGGGCGACCGCCCCTCTCCCTTAATAACAAAGCCCCCCATGGGAATACACGACATAGGGAGCGCCCCTTTGGGCCGACGCGACGCGGTTTTCAGGCGTATCTTTTAATCGCCTTCTCACCCCGCTTCCCTAGCAGTTCCCATTCAATGCATATCGTAGGAAGGGGCAAGAGGGAAAATCAAGTATAACCGTAGGAAATTGCGACCGCAGGTGTCTACGCATTGTTTTGGGCCTAGCCCAACAAACGTAACAGACGCGAGTGTGGCCCAGGCCCGGGGGCTCCTGTCGGTGTACTAAAGAACAGGGCCCTTAGTACCCTGACCTGTGCACCAGATGACCACGGCCTCCGGACCGGCAGGACCCTACCGGGTTGGATCTGGACGTCAAGCCCTTCGTACAAGGACTCGAGCGAACCGGCAAGCCTTCCTTGCCGGGGGGCTCGAGCGATAGCGCACCCGCCAAGCCACCGCTCCATGTAGCTGGGTTGGTTGTCTACATCGGCCAGGTGTCGAGCGGGCAGGCAAGTAGGTGAGGTTCGTCGCGGCACGTGGCTGCTTCCCTGGATTGCAGCAGAGCTTTAATGACACCCGTCCTATGGCGTGGCAAAAGAATAAAAGGTAGTTGGGCGAACGGCACGGAAGGAGAGGCAATCCTTGCTTGGAGACGTCACCGGCGTGCCACCTCATGGCGCATTTAAGGCGTCTATCCTAATCCGTCGGAGTTAGATATTTCCCACTATGGCAATTGCCAACGGTTTTGGGAGGTAGATATACATTGTTTATCATGTGCAAAGACCATTTTAGCCATTGTGGTAACCCCTTGCGATATAAAAGGAGGTCCCTGGCTACCTTTAGAAGGGTCAACTCCCTATTCATTTACACGGGTAGCGACACTCCCGAAGCATGCTTGTCGGGCTGCGATGCTCCTGTACTGTGAACTCGAATAAAACACACCACACAGGACGTAGGGTATTACGCTCCGGCAGCCCGAACCTGTCTAAAGCCTTGAGCATGCAGCGTCCGGTGATGCTCTTTGCGCGAGAGGATTCCCTCTCCCGAACCACGAAAGGGGCTTTGCCGGCACCATAGATGATCGTACCCCGACACGGAGATATGCTCGGTCTCCCACTTCGTATGTTACTTCCTTGCATTTACTATCAGCATAACTCTTCTGCCTAGACTGAGCTATCTTGAGTTTGTCACGTATCAGCTTGACCTTCTCTTTAGAATCTCGGATAAGGTCGAGACCAAAAAGTTTTCGGTCTCAAACACCATCCCACATCAATGGTGTTCTGCACCTCCTTCCGTATAGAGCTTCGAAAGGGGCCACCTTCAGACTGGTCTGATAGCTGTTGTTGTATGAGAACTCTGCGTAGGGCAAGTTATCGTCCCAGCTAGATCCATAGTCTAGAGTTTTGGTCTGTCCTCCAGAATCTGGTTGACTCTCTCGGTCTGTCCATTTGTCTGCGGATGAAAAGATGTACTGAACTCCGGCCTCGTACCCAAAGTTTTGTGTAACTGATGCCAAAACTTTGAGGTAAATTATGTTCCTCTATCTGATACGATACTCCTCGGAACACCATGCAGACATACGATCCTGGTCATATATATCTTGGCTAACTTAGCACTAGGATAGGTGGTCTTCACGGGAATGAAGTGAGCTACCTTGGTCAAGAGATCAACCACTACCCAGATGGAATCATAACCTGAACGAGTCCTGGGTAATCTTGTGATAAAATCCATTCCAAGTTTTTCCCATTTCCACTCAGGTATCGGCAGATGTTGAAGTAACCCATCTGGCTTCTGATGTTCTGCCTTTACTTGCTGACAAACATCGCATACTGCTACATGCTCAGCAATATCCTTCTTCATGCCTGTCCACTAGAAACTTTCCTTCAAGTCCAGATAATCTTGGTGTTGCCTGGGTGTATCGAGTATGGTGATTCGTGGGCCTCCTGAAGTACTAACTTCCCGAGCTATGGATCATTGGGCACATAGATACGATCCTCAAACCATATAGTTTCGTGTTCATCCTCACGAAAACCTTTAGTTTTTCTGTCCTTCATTCTCTCCTTCATCTCAGCTATTTCCTTGTTCGACTTCTGGGATTCACAGATTCTTCCGGCAAAGTGGACCGAATCTCTAGTGTGGAAACATATCCTCTTGGAACTATCTCCAATCTGAGATCTTTAAGATCGTCGGCTAACTCCTTGGGTAATCCTCCCGCTGTGAGGGTGTTCACATAGCTCTTACGGCTCAAAGCATCTGCTACAACATTTGCCTGTCCTGGGTGATAATGTAATCTCATGTTATAATCCTTGATCAACTCTAGCCATCTCCTTTGTCTGAGGTTCAATTCCTTCTACGTGAAGATATACTTCAGGCACTTATGATCTGTGTAAATATCACAACTATTTCTGATAAGGAAATGTCTCCAGGTCTTGAGGGCGTGCACTATGGCTGCTAACTCCAAATCATGTGTGGCATAGTTCAATTCATGAGGTCGTAGCTGTCTGGATGCATAGGCTTCAACTTTTCCCTCTTGCATGAGCACTCCTCCAAGTCCTTGACGTGAGGCGTCACAATATACCTAAAAGTCCTTCCGAATGTTCGGCAAAATCAACACTGGGGATGTAACCAAACGTTTCTTCAACTCCTGAAAACTGGCTTCTCATTCGTCAGTCCAAATGTACTTGGACTCTTTCCTCAACAACTCTGTCATGGGCTGGCAATCTTCTAGAAGTTCTCGATAAACCTCCGATAATATCCTGCAATTCCGAGAAAACTGCGGATCTCCTTAACTAAGGTGGGTGCCTTCCATTCTGTGATTGCTGCAACCTTGGAAGGATCCACCGCTATTCCTTCTCCAGAAATAATGTGTCCGAGAAATCCGACTTCCTTCAACCAAAATTCACATTTGCTGAACTTGGCATATAACTTATGATCTTGGAGCTTCTCCAGAACTAAACACAAGTGTTCCTTGTGTTCTTCCACGCTCTTAGAGAATATCAATACCTTTTTCATCATACTCATAAAATATGCAAGAGCATTAGTCAAACCAATGACATGACTGTATATTCATATAGACCATACCTTGTGGTGAAAGATGTTTTGGGTATATCCTGTTCACGAATTTTCAACTGATGATACCCTGATCGAAGATTGATCTTGGAGAATACTCTGGCTCCAACTAGCTGGTCAAACAAGTCGTTTATCATCGGTAGAGGGTACTTGTTCTTGATAATCACCTCATTTAGTGAACGATAATCAATTACCATCCTCAAGGTTTTATCCATCTTCTCTACCAAGAGAACTGGGGCTCCACAATGTGATGAACTTGGGCGAATATAGCCTTTGTCCAATAACTCCTTGATTTGCTTCTTGATTTCCTCCAAATCAATAGCGGGCATCCGATAGGGTCTCTTGGATATTGGGGCTGTCCCTGGCAATAACTCAATCAGGAACTCAGTTTCTCTATCAGATGGCATGCCTAGCAATTCCTTTGGAAATACATCGGGGAAGTCTTGTACAACCCGCACTTCCTCTTGAACAACACCTATAAGGGAATTCACCTAAGTACTCTTCGGTGTGTGCCTGGATACATACTTAATCCTCTTCTGCTCCGGGGTGGTGAGAAAAATCGATTTACTGGCACAATCAATGTTTCCTTCATACTTGGTGAACCAATCCATGCCTAGGATTACATCCAATCCCTGTGACTCTAATACGATGAGGTCGGTGGGAAATTCATGGTTTCCAATGTTGAGGTTCATCGTGTGACATCCAATCCCTGTCGTCATCTCGGCTCCTGGGGAACTGACCTGAAGCGGTCTACTAAGGGTTCTAGTGGGTAAACCATACTTTTCCACAACTACCCTTGATATGAATGAATGTGTTGCACCAGAATGAGAAAGTACTAGTACTGGACGTGAATTTAAGAAAAACTTACCAACCACAGTCTCGGGCTGATCATAGACCTCCTCCACATCAATGTGGTTCACCTGAGCGCGGGGAAAAGGGTTGGGCTTCTTCATTGCTGAGTTGTCGTTGCCGTTTCCATTTCCCTGCTTGACCTGGGGACAATCGGTGGTGTAATGTCCCGTCTTCTCGCACTTGAAACACGTGATATGAGTCAGATCCTTTTGAGCCGGAGCGGGACGGTGTTGACTGCCATTGCCTCCATTGCCATTCTTGAAGTTGTTGTTGTTAGGACAATTGTTCCCATTTCCTCCATGGTTATGACCTCCATGGTTATGCACTGCATGGTTATGGTGAGTGTGTCCTCCAAACTTACCAGATCCTGATCTGGTATTCGTTGAATAAGGGGAGTAACGGGGCTTCTACTGAGCTCCAGAGTTGTACTTCCCCTGTCCATATTTCCGCTTGCGGTTCTCGATCTGCTACTGCTTTCCCTCTAGAATAAGGGCCTTATCTACCAGGTCCTGGTAGTTGTTGAAGGTAGACACCGTCAGCTGAATGCTCAACTCATCATTGAGTCCCTTCATGAACTTCTCCTGCTTGGCTGCATCATCAGCCACATCTCCTAGTGCATACCGGGCCAAGATGTTGACTTCATCCACATACTAAGCCACATAACAGTTCCCTGGCGTAAGTTGCGAAACTCACGCTTCTTCAAGCTCATGGCTCCAGCTGAGACATGTGCGGTGCGAAAAGCCTGCTTGAACTGATCCCAGTCACGCCGACAATGGGATACGTGGTGGTGTAGTTCTCCCACCAAGAAGTTGCTGGTCCTTCCAGTTGGTGTGCGGCAAAACGCACCTTCTATGCTTCCGTGCAACCAACGGTGATCAGTTCTCTCTCCATCTTGTGGAACCAATCGTCCACCACAATGGGCTCAGTGCTGCTGGAGAAGGTGGGCGGATTGATCCTCAAGAAGCGAGTGAGGTTGTTGCCCTGGGGTGGAGGGTTGTTGTTGTTGTTGGCCTGATTCTGTATCAGCAATTGCATTAGTGCATTCTGCTGCTGGATCAGCTGGGTGAGTTTCAGCGGGAAGTTCGTTCCGGGTTCATGTCTCGGAGGCCTCTGCTGTTTTAGAGTGATGAGAATTAGAATAGAACAAGGGTCTAAAGAGAAAATACACTACCCATATGCAATGCAACAATCATTAACACGCCAAACAATCATTCATTTATTCAACTCAACAAGGTTCAAACTTGAGATACAAGTCTTATGATAAAATGAAGCATCGGCCTAAATGATTAACGAGAAAATAAAAGATAACATGGCGGTCATGACTAAATGTCCTTCTCAGAAATCCATGGTGGTGCGTCCTCCTGTGGTGCTCTCCTCGTAGTCGCCGTCGTTGCTCACTAAGGGGCCGATGTCGCCTCCGGGTGAAGGTTTTCTCCCTGGTCCAGTTTCTCCTCCAGGGATGCAACATAAATCTTCAGATTCTTGATCCTCTCCAGGAAGTCCTTGACTTCATCTTCATGCTCATAGTTGGATTCACACGCTTCATCCTCTAATTCAGTTTCACAAAACATCAGATGTCCAATCTTCTTCATGCTTCTGCTTAGCTGGACCTCCAAAGTCCTGATGTGAGTCTCCAACTTTTGGACATAGGAAAGGACGGAATCATCAGTCACGGTGCGTATGATCTCTCCATCTGCACCTCTGTGGGAGATCATGGCGAGGTTTGATCCAATGGGATTGCCTCTGTACTCCTCCTTGATACGTCCGAGTGCACAATGAATTGTCATGTTCCTCCTGAGAATCCAGGTGGGAGCAACAAACTTGAAGTCGGTGAGCTCCGTGTGATGTCCGAAGGTCCTCCCGGGTATATGCACTTCAATCATGTAGCATGCGTCTGTCGGAAGTGCCTTGATAGGAGTCTCGATGATAGTAGGCAGAGCAATCCTCAAATCCTTGAAGATCTGCACCAGCTCCTTATCGAAGGGCATTGTCTCGTCAGGCTGGCAAAACTCTGTGAGCAGAAATGGGGTGAAGGTGGCCATCTAAAATATTGGAAATCGGAGAAGAGTCAGAAATGAACAGATGGGAATATAGGAATTTTAAAACATAAGTAAAATGATTTCTTCCTAAGGCTTTTCCAATCCTAGTGGTTACGTCCTATGGTCAGCGTGTGCTCTGATACCATATCTATAGCGACCCGACCTGAAATGGTCAATTCTCTATGTTTTCGTACCATCCCAAGATCATGCTGGCACACACAGTACATCAATGTATATATCAAAGTTCAATCACACCTACTTTATTACATCAAAATCTCATATAGTGTCTTTATTACAATAAATGTGGCTGAAGACCAACTCATGAGATAAAACTACTGCGGAAGACGTAGACGCCAGCGAGTCCATCTGACTCCAAGGGCATATCATCGAGCGTAGAACATGTCCTCACTCCTGGTCGGAATAATACTCTGCAACATGAGATGTTGCAGCCTTGTAGGTCAGCATTTTGAATATGTCGGCAAGTCACAAGAGAGAGCTGGTAAAAATCATCCTCTATTCTATATGCATATATGGCGGGTTGTTTAAGTTTAGCGAAAAACTGGTTTTTCCTACAACAAAGGGGGCAAAAGCAAAAAAACATTACTACGAAGGTTCCGCCAACTAATTCTCATACCCAAAAAATATTTATAAACCCACTTCATTAAGATTAATTGTGTCGAGAGTTCCTGATAGTTTCAGTTTCATAGGCTCAACTTGTCCGCAACCAGGGACACAGCTAATCGATTATATTTGGTACTCTGCAGAGTCTTGCACACTTTCCCCACAAGATTCGATAACCTCCGTTGAAGTCCTCACACTGCATGATGTTTGAGAACCGGATGATCGAAACATGGTCTTCCAAAGGAATCCTCCAGGCCACCGCCGGTGCCCATCCAATCATATCGTTCTTCTACATCTCGTAGCACCGTCTGTCCAGAGTCGCCACGATGTCTAACCAAGCCAGAGCCCATAATGGCTTCTGGCTGTGCAGGTAAGCCTCGGGTCTTGAAGTATCCATCCGTCTCTTCGTGACTAGGTGGAACTTTTCGCATGAATACTGGCACTTCTCCAGCAACACCTAGGCTAACCACTAGGTCCTCCAGGGTGCCGTTCAACCTTTCCAACCAGAGGTACATTGCATCATGAAGTCTTGGAGTCTTGAAATCTTGAGGTCTTGAGCATAATTAAATTCTCACAACTCTCATGAAAAACACTCAACCAACCCCGTCTACTGAAAGCATAGCAATAATAAAAACATCGTCTCCCGGCCAAAAGTGACAAGGGTTTGTGGGCGTACCTACCACATGATACTACTCAAGATCCAAGTTTCCAATTACCTACTTTGCATGCAATGGTGGAACAGGTTGAAACTAATGCAATAAAAATCATGGGTAAAAATATGATCAAATGACTTGCCTTGCTGACGATCTTCAAACTCAAGCGACTCTAAGTAGCAAGCTTCGCACTCCGGGTGATCTAACGAGACAAACAATTCACACAATAAGCATAACATATTCAGAAACAATAGATGACAACAAGTAAAACTAATAATAAAACAATCAAGGAAAACATAAAGAAAACATAAAGGCAAGACCAAAGGAATCAACAAAAATTCCATGGAAAAGATTTACTATTTTGACAACAAACTATAAATAGTTTTCTGCCACTAATAAAATCTTAACAGAAAGAAAACTAAAGTTTTATTAAAATAACAGAAAGGATTTTACCTAAAGTTTTCTATAAAAAATAATTAATCTAAAAGCTATTTTAAAACTCTACTTATGAAGAAAACAAGATTTCTTACAAAACAAAGAACAAGAAAATAATAAAAAATTATTTTAGCAGCAAATAAAATTCCTACTGTTGACTAACAGAAACTAATTACAACTTGTCAACCATGGCAAAAGAAAAACAATTAAAACAAAAAGAAATAGCACTAAACCAATAAAGAACTAAAACAGTAATGTTTTGTTTAAACCCTAAATTTAATTAATCCTAGAAATACCCAAATTAAACCTACTGATAAAACAAACTAATACAAAACAGCAGCAAAAAATAACTCAAAAATCTATTTTTAAATTAAAGATATTCACAAAATAGTGATTCAAATAAATTTCAATGAATTCAAATTTAAACTACTCAAATTTGAAAACTACTGGAACTATCATAAACTTTATAAAATTTGTGACCTAATGCAAAAAGAATCACCTAAAAACATTAAATAACCTAAAAGATATTGCAAAACTAAAAACATAAACTATTTTGTCAATTTAAAGAAAAACAGAAAAAGGAGAAACTACTGAGCGGTCAAAGGGCTACGTGGCGCTTTCCTATTGGCTGAGAGGCATGCGCGCGACTGAGAACGGAGCGGACGACCAAAACTTAAAGAAAAACGGTTCGCAGTTTAAGTGATCTATTCCTATGCGTCAGATCTAGATCTAACGGTGAAGGGGCTTTGCCGGCGCTTACAGAGGGGGCTGAGGAGGTCCGGCGAGGTCGACGGCGGCGGGGCTTCGGGCGTCGATGGCTTGGCGTCTCCAGAGGGTCCTCGGCATCGTGGCTTGGTCCAGGCGATGGCAGCGAATACGGCGGTGAGGTTTGTGGCGTCGGACGGCGTCAGGGCGGACTATGGCGAGCGGCACGAGCTCGTCGGTCCTTCGGGCGTGGCAAAACTCCGGCGAGATGATGGGGTGGTGTTGGAGCGTGGAGGAAGGGTTTTAGGGGGGGATCAAGTGCGGGAGGCCGGAGCTTTATAGGGGATGCGTCGGGTGGGTTCAAGCGGAAGGGGGGCGTTGAGCTGGATCGTATCCGGCGAGTTCCGACGCGGAGGGAAGGTGAGGTCGGGGAAGGAAGGAGATGACCGAGAGGGATTCGGGTCGGGCAGGTGGGGCCAGTGCACCACAGAGAGGGAGAGAGAGCGCGCGGGCGATCGGTGGCCGATCCGATCGCGATTCGGGTCCGGTCGGGGGGATTTGGGCCAGATCCGCTGCCGGGCCGGCGTTTTCCTAATTAAAGCGTTTTTTCTTTTATTTAAAAACAGAAAGCAAAAGTGTTAAAAGAAAAATGAAAACAATTCCAAATATAAAAGTGTTATATATCAAAATGCTGAGAAAAAAGAGAATGAAAAGATTAACACTTTTCCAAGTCCAAATAAAATACTTTAAAACTGATTTTTCTGAAAATGCTCAAAATGAGTTTGAAATGGAATTTGAATATTTTTCCAATATAGTTTCTATTTTATAAATACTATTTAACCACAAAATGTCCTCTGATGTGGAGTGTCATGTTGCTCCCCTCTTTCATTGTCATCAGAAGTTTTAAATTCCAATTTGAAATGGCTAGGGGAGAAATGGAAACTCATTTAAAGAGAAAAAGAAAGTGACTTAAGACAAAGTTGAAAGCAACTCAAGCACTCATTCAATTTCATTTCAACATAACTATTCATTCCAATACAATAATGCCACAATATGCTTAGCTATCATATAACATACCAAATTGCAAAATTTGGGATGTTACATATACTTATCGCCTAAGCATATGCGAATGGCTGATGGAGTGTCGATATCGTCCTTAGAACAAACTCGATGCAAGTTATTTTTTACACGCTAGCTTTTCCAGAAAAAAGAGGGGGGAGCATGTATTGACATCAGATTTTGGCTCGACGAAAAGAGTAATTAAGATGACCTCAAATGAATAAGTTTCCAATATGAAAAACCTCCATATTGTTAAAATGAACATATTTGGTGTTTGTGCCATCTCCATCCAAGTTCATCTCAAGGGCCAAATTAATGTGCGGGGTGCTTTTTTTCTCGAATATGCATGAGTGTGTATCATATATTTAAAAAGAGAGCGCAGAAAAGAGCCCCACCACCATACATTTACATGCACACCACACATCTCCACCTCCACCGCAACTACAAAATCTACCCTCTCTTGCTCACCCACCATGCCAAAATATGACTCCCGACCCCACACACGAAAAACCCTATTTCAAGCTCCCTGTGTCAAATTGTCGAGTGCACACGTAAGCAAACCCTCCCAGTGTGAGAAATGGGTTGACCCATTTAGGCACAACAAGCCAACCGGTTTTGGAACAGTTTCTGTTTTTTGTTTCTTCTACCGTTTCTATTTCTTTCTCCTTTTATTTTTTCAGTTTTTTCGTTCTGTGTTTTTTTTTTAAAAAATCAACTTTGTTTTTTCCTTTTTCAAAAATTGTTCATGTTTTCAAAAAAATATGCTTTTAAACAATTGTTCAAAATTTCAAAATATGTTTGGTCTCAAACATATTTTCTTGGTACGACAACTTATGGAGAGATACAAGAAGCAAAAGAAGGACTTGCATATGGTGTTTATTGACTTGTAGAAGGCCTATGATATGATACCGCGGAATGTCATGTGGTGAGCCTTGGAAAAACACAAAGTCCTAGCAAAGTACATTTCCCTCATCAAGGACATGTACGATATGTTGTGACAAGTGTTCGAACAAGTGATGGTAAAACTGATGATTTCCCGATTAAAATAGGACTGCACTAGGGGTCAGCTTTGAGCCCTTATCTTTTTGCCTTAGCGATAGACGAGGTCACAAGGGCTAGACAAGGAGATATCCCATGGTGTATGCTCTTTGCGGACGATGTGGTGCTAGTCGATGATAGTCGGACGGGGGTCAATGGGAAGTTGGAGTTATGGAGATAAACCCTGGAATCGAAAGGTTTTAGACTTAGTAGAACTAAAACCGAGTACATAAGGTGCACTTTCAGTACTACTAAGCACGAGGAGGAGGAGGATGTTAGCCTTGATGGGCAGGTGGTGCCTCAGAAGGACACCTTTCGATATTTGGGGTCAATGTTGCAGAAGGATGGGGATATCGATGAAGATGTGAACCATCGAATTAAAGCCAAATGGATGAAGTGGCATCAAGCTTCTGGCATTCTCTATGACAAGAGAGTGCCACAAAAGCTAAAAGGCAAGTTCTATAGGACGGCAGTCCGACCAGCAATGTTGTATGGCGCTGAGTGTTGGCCGACTAAAAGGCGTCATGTTCAACAGTTAGGCATGGCGAAGATGCGCATGTTGAGATGGATGTGTGGCCACACAAGGAAGGACCGAATCCAGAATGATGATATACGAGATAGAGTTGGGGTAGCGCCAATTGAAGAGAAGCTTGTCCAACATCGTCTGAGATGGTTTGGGCATATTCAACGCAAGCCTCCAGAAGCCCCAGTGCATAGCGAACGGCTAAAGCGTGCTGATAATGCCAAAAGAGGCCGGGATAGACCGAACTTGACATGGGAAGAGTTCGTAAAGAGAGATCTGAAGGATTGGAGCATCACCAGAGAACTAGCCATGGACAGTGGTGCGTGGAAGCTTGCTATCCATGTGCCAGAGCTATGCGTTTGTAGCGAGATCTTATGAGTTTCACCTCTAGCCTACCCCAACTTGTTTGGAACTAAAGGCTTTGTTGTTGTTGTTGTTGTTTCAAATTTAGTTCATAAATTCAAAAACAAATCATGCTCTTAAAAATTGCTCACAATGTCAAATTTGTTATCATTTTCAATGTTTTTCTCTCACAAACTAAAAAGTATTTGCATTTTAAAAACAGTTCAGGAATTTCAAAAATGTTTAAACTTTTCAAAAATTGTTCGTAATTACAAAAAAAATCACAAAAATTTAAAATAATCATGTTCTACAAAAATTGTCTCAGTTTTCAATAAATTGTTTGCATTTCAAGAAATATTTACTTTTTCCCAAAAAATGACGTTTGAAATTCAAAAAACAATTGAACTGACGAAGTTAACAGTTCTTTATACACCGTGTTTGCCTGGTTAGACAGCAGAGCTGATCAACCCCTGTGGCTAGCAACGAGCACTCACTGGTCATGAGTTCGAACCATCGAAGGGGCTCACAAGGCACTTTCTTCAAGAGTAAAATCCACCATTAGTCCTGAAAGTATTCGAGGTGTGTCACTTTAGTCCTAAAACTATCAAAATGCATATTTGAGTCCTACTTCTTTCTAAAGTGTGCCACCGCCGGTCCTAAACTCGACGGAGCAGGTCTGACCCACACACGTGGCAATTTGACCTTTGCCGTGTCGGATGAATCAGTTTTGACGGCAAAAATCCCGCCCTAATCAGTTTTTTCAAACTCTGAAGCAAAAGACAGTATATACCATAGACTGGACCAACAATAGCAGGACAAACCATAGCAGTACAATCCAACCACGTAACCACTTAATACCATAGATTGACCAAAGATCAAATATTCCAGAGATTGGGAAAGGATTTAGGCAAGGATTCCGAGGATTACGGCTAGGATTCGTACCGTACACTGGCGGTGGATCGCCGGCACGCCGCTGTGGAGCCATCCGCGCCAAGCCTTGCACCTGTTCCGTTGGCCGCCTGCTTGCGACAATGTCCGTCGGTTGTCATTGCCCCCCAGTCGCCCTTGAGTCATGCGTGTGCCAGAGAAGCAGAGAAAACTCGATGGGGGCGCAGTATGAGCGTAACAGATCCGGGAGCAATGAATTATTTTTCCAACGTGGCCTTTCAGTTGGACGTGGCAAAAGTCAAATTGCCACATGTGTGGGGCAGACCTGCTCCGGTGAGTTTAGAACCGGCGATGGCACACTTTAGAAAGAAGTAGGACTCAAATATGCGTTTTCATAGTTTTAGGACTGAAATGAGACACCTCGAATACTTTTAAGACCAGTGTTGGATTTTGCTTGCCAAACTCCCGCTCCCCCTATGATCCCAAATACCTCTAAACTTCTGTCAGTGCATCAATAACACATTGTAAACCTCCCAGCCCAGCTCCCGTACGCCACATGCTTCGGACAACATTATCATATCAGCATGCGACTGCCATACATTCTCATAACGAAACGATCACGACACACAGCTGCCATTGCGGATCTGAGGTCCACTAGGTCTGTTTCTACACTGCTGATACGATTCACACTTGCACAACCCAACCAACAGAGGAACGCTTCATTCACTAGTTAGTGCCCGGTGCAATTGCTTTTAAGTTACCTAACAGGAATAAATGCAGTGGCCCATTTTCAATTTCTAACTATACACGGGAGATACAGCAGATAAATAGAGGATGGTGCAGCGATCTTGATGAAAACAGTGACCGCATTCTGAGTGCATCCGTGCCCGGGCACATAAACGAATTTTCAGCTACGCGCAGGCTATTCTGGGAAAAAAAGGGGGAAATTCATTCACATAAGAAAAAGGGAGGTCCAGAGGGAGTATAATACTAGATTCTCACGAGCGCTCGTGCACGCACACATCAATGTACCAGTTACTGACACACCGGCCCCATTGTAACCTGTCACCCTGCTCACTTTGTTAGTATGCTAGTTTTACGTGGAGACCATCTGCACCCGTGTATCAGCCGCAGTTTGAGGTCTAGTCCTCATCCAACCACTGTTGGTGGCTTGTAATAACTGGAGCTCGTGCTTTTAGGGAGGATCTGTGCAAAAGAAAAGAACACATAAAGAAAAATACAGAAGACATCTACTCCCTTCGATCCAAATTAATTGACGCTGCCATAGTATAATTGATGCTGCCGTAGTAAAACTTAAGTATAAAGTTATACTAAGGCTGCTTCAATTAATTTGGATCGGAGGGAGTACAATTTTTTAGAACTTCTAGAAAATCGCCAAAGAAATAGCAAACAGCTACAGCAAGTACACAATTTGTTCACGCAATCAACAAACATCACACCACCCAGAATTGCTGCTCAATAAGGGAAAACAGCTACATGCAAGCAATCACAAATCGTATGCACTTGACCCATACAAGCAAAGAAACTACTCCTATAACGGAAAACCCACATTAAGGTCAGAGGGAGTAGTAAAAGTCATTAAGTGCACGCATGAATTTGGAAGCCCACAAATAGATATTCTTCCTGAAGAAAATTGCAAGTATATACATATCATCGGACAATCTACATCTCAGAAACTAGGTTAATGTCCATGAATTCAACATGACTACAAATCTATACTAGCTATCCTCCTAATTAACAGATCAAACATGGAAGAACGTTACAACCTCCATTATTTGCAATGGCCACAGAAAATGAATTTCCACAGGGTATATCAACACTTTAACAGAGCTGACCTTTTTCAAAGGATTTCTGAGTAAGTCATAACATGATTCCTCGTAGTATCTTGTATCCATCCAAAGCTAGAGAAACGATAAATTAGTTGCAACAATAGTGATAATTATAATAGAATACGTAGGTTATTCCAGTACCTCTGCAATGTTTTTCTTCCATGTATAACATACTCCTTCAACGACCTAATACAATACCAAGAATTTTTATGGATGCATCAAAGAGAAACAACTGTCACTGCTAGCAGAAGATAAAGTGAACAACCTTTTCAAAAGCAACTTGTCCAGTAATGTCGCTTCTTTGTGAGATTATCCAATACTCCTTGCATAAGTAGTCATGATTTGCATTGAGTTTAGCCTGCTCCTTAGAACACACAAACACATGCGCGCGCAGTAATGGAAAGCCATACCATAATTCCTTGAATAGCAACATATCTGGGGCAGCCATGTCCTTTGAAAACTAGTTCCTTAAATTTGTCTATGAGTGATA
The DNA here is from genome assembly GCA_039707655.1 of Elymus sibiricus. NCBI lineage: Eukaryota > Viridiplantae > Streptophyta > Magnoliopsida > Poales > Poaceae > Elymus > Elymus sibiricus. The sequence continues at coordinate 194,122,344 of CM077663.1, read as the reverse complement.
CAAAATATGTCTTCTCCTAGAACAGGCATGACAAAAGAATGAGATTTCATGGAAGAGAGCAAGCACCTAATGATGCAAATAATTGCAAAACAAGAACACCTAATGATGCAAATAATTGCAAAAGAAGAACACCTAATGATGTTTTGGCAATGTAGCATACCCAGTCAATAGAATCGTTATCAACATTGAAAAAGCCTTCCTCCTTTAGCTCATGCACCAAGTTTTGAAGGCACAATTTCAGTTGGAGTTCATACATGCAAAATATAAGAAGTCATAATCAGTCCACCAGTCGCACGAAGAGTCAACCAAAAGCTGTGATTGCAAATATAAGAAGTCATAATCAAACTGAATCCCCCTCCCCCCCCCCCCCCCCCCCCTCCAAACTCCCACCATTAAGTATCAGGGGATTCAGCTTACCCCCAGGACTTGTCACTAAAAACTGTGAGATATGTTTAATCTACTTAGCCCTGAAAACCTCTAATGCTGGGTCGATTTAATCCCCCAAACAAACCCATAACCTGCTTCCCAACTTCCTTCCGCTTCCCTCTACCCTAAGGAAGACACCCCCACCCCCACCCCCCACCCCCGAGGGGGTAGACCGAACTTAACATGGGATGAGTCCATAAAGAGAGATCTGAAGGACTGGAGTATCACCAAAGTGTTAGAGAAGTGAGCAACTAACATTAACTGAGGGCCAAAGGCCATACATATACATGTGTGGTAAAGTGCAAGAAACCCCTTATACAATGGGGATATACCAAAAGAGGACTATACACATCTAACACCCCCCCTCAAACTCATGGTGGATCAACAACACTGAGTTTGGAAAGGAAAAAGCCATGCTGCGCTCGAGTTTGTGCCTTCGTGAAGAAGTCCGCCAACTGTAACTCAGAGGGCACATAGTGAAGAGCAAGAGTCTGATCCTGTACAGCAGCACGCACAAAGTGGGCATCCACACCGATGTGCTTGGTGAGCTCATGCTTCACCGGGTCACGTGCAATACTGATAGCACCGGTACTGTCTGACAGTAAGGGAGTCGAGGTAGTAGTAGACACACCAAAATCCTCAAGTAACCACCGTAACCAGATCACTTCAGCCGTCAGCATAGCCATTGCTCGCAACTCAGCCTCTGTACTCGAGCGAGAAACTGCAGTCTGTTTCTTTGTCTTCCAGGCAATAAGAGAGCCACCAAGAAAAACACAGTAAGCAGACAGCGAGCGTCGATCAGAGGGATCACTAGCCCAGGTAGCATCAGAGTAGGCCTGGAGCTCGAGAGAGCTGGAGCGGGGAAAGAAAAGGCGATGAGAGATCGTGCCACGAAGATATCGTAGAACACGAAGAAGATGGCTATAGTGGACAGAGATGGGGGCTGAAACAAACTGACTAAGGATATGGACAAGATAGGAGATGTCAGGACGCGTGACAGCAAGATAGACAAGGCTCCCAACGAGGTGGCGATAGCGAGTGGGATTGGGAAGAGGATCACCGTCAGAAGCACGAAGTTGAACGTTGAGCTCCATAGGAGTCACAACAGTGCGCTCATCGCCAAGAGCAGCTCGATCAAGAAGATCCTAAATATATTTTTCCTGGGAGATGAAAAAGCCATCAGAGGTCGAAGAAACCTCAATCCCAAGAAAATAGCGAAGAGGACCAAGATCAGTCATGAGGAACTGGTCACGAAGGCGAGCCTTAACAAAGGCAATGTAGTCAGAGTCGTCACCAATGATGATCATGTCATCAACATATAGAAGGAGAAGAGTCTGACCACGAGGAGACGTGTGAACAAATAACGCGGGATCATGGTCACTGGGCGAGAAGCCGGCAGCAGTGACCACAGAGGCAAAACGCTCGAACCAGGCGCGAGGAGCTTGTTTAAAGCCATAGAGGGAACGGCGAAGGCGACATACCATGCCATCAGGAGCATAGTACCCTGGTGGTGGCTGCATATAAACCTCCTCACACAACTCGCTATTTAGAAAAGCGTTCTGGACGTCAAGCTGAGACACAAACCAATGACGAGCAGAGGCAACAGCAAGGAGAGTGCGGACAGTGGTCATATGGGCCACAGGAGCGAAGGTCTCATCATAATCACGTCCCTGCTACTGTTGAAAGCCACGAGCCACAAGGCGAGCTTTGTAGCACTCAAGAGAGCCATCGGAGCGAGTCTTAATCTTATATAGACCCACTTGCAGGTGATGGGACGAACACCGGAAGGATGGGAAACCAGATCCCATATTCCAGAGCGCTCAAGAGCAGCAAGCTCCTCGGCCATCGCAAGCTGCCATTCAGGCTGAGTCATGGCAGTCCGATAGGAGGTGGGCTCAGCAACAACAGAGAGACCATGGACGGCGAGTGTAGTGAAGAGGAAAAGGAGAGAGAGGACGACGGACTGGAGAGGATGGGGAAGAGGTGGATGGAGGGGAAGGTGTTGGCTGTGGTGACGGTGGTGGAGGAAGAAGAGTGAGATGTGCCGGAGGAAAGGAGGAAACATGAGGCACAGGGGAAGGTGGATCGGGAAGAAGAAGAAAAGAAATATCATCCACAGAGAAACTCGAGGAGGAAGGACGCGGGTAGTAAGAACGGGACTCATCAAAAGTCACATCACGCGAAATGTGCAACCGACGACCAACAGGATCCCAACATCGATAGCCCTTGTGCTCGTCACTGTAGCCAAGAAAAACACACTCAACCGATTGAGCAGTCAGTTTGGTGCGTTCTCGTGGAGCAAGAAGAACATAGCACACACCCAAACATTCGAAGAGCGTAGTAGTCAGGAGAATGACAAGTGAGATGCGCCATAGGAATACCACCCTGCAAGGCAGTCGATGGTTGAATGTTGATAAGATAGGAGGATGCAGAAACAGCCTCAGCCCAAAAGTGAGGTGGGAGGGAAGCACCAGTCATCAGCGCGCGAGCCGTCTCGAGCAGATGACGATGCTTACGTTCTGCAACGCCATTCTGAGCATGGGCACCAGGACAGGAGAACTGGGCAAGAGTACCCTGTTCCGCGAGAAAACCACGCAACATCTGGGAGATAAACTCTCCAGCAGAGTCAGCACGAAAGTACGAATAGGCGTGGAAAACTGGGTGCGAACCATGGCAGCAAACCGCTTGTATATGGAGAGAACCTCACTGCGAGATTTCATAAAGTAGAGCCAAGTGTAGCGGGAGAAATCATCAATAAACAGAACATAGTAGCGATGACCACCTTTCGAATTAAAGGGAGCACGACCCCATACATCAGAGTGAACTAAGTCAAACGGACGTTGAGACACCGACTCACTATGAGGATAAGGTAACTGGGTCTGTTTTCCAAGTCTACAACCATCACAGTGTAAAGAAACATCTCCAGAGACAGACCCTAATACACCCTGACGCACCAACGACGATAAGAGGGAGCCACAAATGTGACCAAGTCGATGATGCCACTGCTGGAAGGACGCAGAAGAGGAGGCAGCGAGAGCATGGGAACTGGCAGAGGTGGTGGCAGCGGAAGGAACATGAAGCCAGTCAACTTCCCAAAGGCCCTCTGAGTCACGGCGCCGAGGGCCAGAACCAACCAGGGCCTTGGTGCGGAGATCCTGAACAGAACAAGAGTCGGGATCAAGAATGACACGACAACCAGAATCAGTAAGTTGGGCAGCGGAAAAAAGATTCATGGTAAGACGTGGAACATGGGAAACACTAGGAACTGAAAAAGACGGAGTAGAGAGAGTGCCACGACTAGCAACAGGAAGGGATGTGACATCGGCAGTAAGAACATTAATAGGAGAATCAAGAGGTTGAAGAGAAGACAAAACGGAAGAATCAGAAGACATATGAAAAGAAGCTCCAGAATCCAGAACCCACGAAGATGTACCTGATGGTGTAGGTGCCGGTGGTGATGGAGGGGTGGCAGCAGTCACAGCAGCAGCAGAACCAGTCGATGAAGAGCCAGTGGAAGCCAGTAGGCGCTTGAGCCTCACAATGTCCTGATCAGTGACGGGGTAGAGGGAGACGCATGAGTCCCACTGGAAGAGGAGCGCCTCTGGTCTCGCTGCTTCTGGCGACAATCAGACTCTGGGTGACCTTGCCGGGAGCAGTAGCCATAGAAGGTGTCACGACGCGACCGGCCCTTCTCAGCATAAGGAGGGCGACCCACCCCCCCTGAAGGTGTGGGCAGGAGCGGTGGTGCGGTGAGACGAGCAGTCGACACAGGAGCCCTGACAGCCAACACAGAAGGAACCACGAGCAACCCAGCAAAACGAAGGCGGGTCTCCTCAGCACGAAGCTCAGCAAGCACCTCCGAGATAGGAACACGACCACGAGCAAGTAAGTGAGAACGTCGAGGCTCAAACTCGGAACGGAGGCGAGATAAGAACTCATGGACATGCTGGAACTCCAAGTCGGACGTCGTAGTCTGGCAGCAATGGCAAGCTCCACAAACAACTGTTCGAAGAGAGTCAAGCTAACGCTAGATGGCAGAACACTGAGTGTAGAACTCGTCAACAGAAGAGTCACCCTGCTGAAGAGCGTGCTCCTGACGCACCACAGACAAATATAGAGCATCACCAGAGGACTGATAGCGCTGACAGAGATACGACCACATTGCTGCAACTGTGCCGTGACCCATGAACTCCGAAGCAAACTGAGGGAGAACACTCGCAGTGAGAACAGCAGCAGCCCGAGCATCGTCATTGCACCACTGAGTATAAGCAGACAGATCATCGCGGTAGACTGAAAGAGCATCTGAGTAAGCTGATACCTGCTGATCATAAGTGTCAACCGCAGCATCATCAAGAGCCTTAGCTGCATCCCGATCAGCCTGGGAAGCGTCAGCAGCAAGAACCGGCGGCACCGGTGGTGTAGGAGCCACTGGAGCAACAGGACACGGCGGACAGGGGACCTCGCCAGAAAGAACGCCCCACAGAAGAAGGCCGCGCATATGGATGCTCATGAAACCCACGAACTCGGCATAGTTGGTGCCATCGAAGATCACCGAGCACCTAGGAACAGCAACATAGCCCGAAGAAGACATGAGGAGCTCTCTCTTCCTCTTTTTTTTTGAAGTCAACCCAAGAACCCGATCTGGATCGGGCAGGCGCTCACGAGGCAGCCCCCCCCCCCCCGATGCGGGATTGGGCAGGGGAGGCCTCGGCCGAGCGGGCGAGCGTGGGGCGGCCGGGCGCGGGCAAGCGCGGGGCGGCGGCGGTGGGGCGCAGGCGAGCGCGGGGCGGAGGAGAGGCGACCGGTGGAGGAGGTGGCGTGGGCCGATGGAGGCAGCCGGGCGGGCAGAGAGGGAGGGCCCGACGGCGGACAGGGAGAAGAGGGCCGGCGGCAGCGGCCAGGGAGGAGGCAGCCAGCAGCAGCCAGGGAGGAGATGGCCGGCGGCAGCGGCCAGGGAGGAGGCAGCCGGCGGTGGCAGCGGCGGCCAGCTAGGGAGAGGGAGCACGGAGTTGCAGCGTGCAGAAGGCCAACCTAGCAACTGATACCATGTTAGAGAAGTGAGCAACTAACATTCACTGAGGGCCAAAGGCCATACATATACATGTGTGGTAAAGTGCAAGAAACCCCTTATACAATGGGGATATACCGAAAGAGGACTATACACATCTAACACAAAGAACTAGCCATGGACAGGGGTGCATGGAAGCTTGCTATCCATGTGCGAGAACCATGAGTTGGTCGCGAGAACTTATGGGTCTCACCTCTAGCCTACCCCAACTTGTTTGGGACTAAAGGCTTTGTTGTTGTTATCCATCCACAAACAGATGAAGTGGTGTAAAAATATTTGGATAATCTGATCCGTTGCATTTGTGGAGAAAGGATAATGGGATTTGGCTTAATATCTTGCAGATTTCTCCTACAGCAAGTCCAAGCATAGAATCACAGGAAGGAGTCTCTTTTCTATTGTCTACACTAAAGTTCCAACACATGTGGACCTGGTGACCCTACCATCAAGGGGAAACTCGAAATCAGGATTATCCTTTGCTGATAACTACACTAAATTATTTGATGAAATTGACATTGTTTTGGAAGCACAAAATCAGAAGACCAAACAGTTAGCTGGCTGCAAAAGGAGGACGAAACCCTTACATGTTGGTGATAACTGATAAGGTGATGGTCTACCTCCAAAAAAAAGACTACCTTTAGGCAGAGAAAATATGGGCCCTTCTCTATTCTGAGGAAGATAAATGATAATGCTTATGTGATAGATCTTCCAAGCGAGATGGGTATATCCAACACATCCAATGTTGTGGACTTGACTCTCTACCACCTAGAGCATTCACTCTGTGGAGATACCTAGATGAGGAACAATAAAGAGAAGTAAAGAAGGAAGATCAGAAGTGAAATCCATTTGGCTTCTTCTAGATACTTCTACTCCACTCAAGATAAGTTGGTCGTTAAGTTCTATATATTTTTATTTCTTTGTTTTCTTAACCTTTAAATGATGTTCTCTAGATTACAGATGTGAAGGCTTCACAAAGCCTACATAGTAGAGGACCTCACCCTCTTAGACTAGATCTTGTGCTCTAGGAATTTTGGATTGAACTCCTACTGCCATACCGGCCTATCTTCGCCTCTAGAGCAATATCTACCACAACACATTGAAGTAGTTCCTTCAACACTTGTGATGTACACTTTGTAGCGGCAAGGTGGAACTGTCCCTCCACAAGCTTGTGCCGTGCCATTAGTACCACAACTACTGTATTCCTATGTGACAAGGACTAACAAGATATAACTTGTCTGGATAACAATCAGAATAAAAGAGAACAGCTTATGATGGGAAGTTAACTGTTCCCATCTTCAGAGGTTTATGATCGAAAACAATAAACAAACTAATCCTGAGCATGCATCAAAAGGAAAAGTTTAAGAGGGCCAGAAGTTGCCTCCAGAAATCTGAACACTATGCCTCTAAAGTCTCTTAATCCTTAAGTTTACTCGACACGATCATCTGTCTATTGTAATGTTGAATTGTTGCGAGGCTAGAAATAAGTACTCCTCCGTCCCGAATTACTTGTCTTAGATTTGTCTAGATACGGTTACAGTGTCTAGATACATCCGCATCTAGACAAATCTAAGACAAGTAATTTAGGACGGAGGTAATACTACAGTTAATGGAAAGAGCTAGAAGTATCTTGTGGGGAAACAGAAGACATAAAAGTACCATACCTCCTCGTCCGTCGTTATGTTTTTCAAGTTTTCAGAATAAATATCTACTTGACGTTGTGTATCCACAATCTTAGCTCGATCCTATGACAGGGCAGAAACTGGTAAGCACTAAGCACAGAAAAAACCAGCCAATCAGTTGTGTGGATGTCTATAAATATATGGTACACCATTGGCGTACTCTCAAAAAAAAAAGTTGTGCGAATGCAATCTTTCTACCTCCAGAGACAATTTAATGAGCTTATCATCAAGGTTCCCGAACCGACTTTTCACATTGTTTTTTTCAACAAATTGCAGAACAGACTTATCCTGAAACAACAAATAAAACAATAACCAAGTAATGAAATGGAACTTCTTATGAGAACTTCGATAGAACCCACTAAGATGATTATATTTTGGGAACAGATATAGCTTACAATAATCAATAATAGTAAAAAAATTGAGTGCTAGAGAAAGCAGATGATGGGGTGAGTGGGCGCTTGGAGAAGCAAAAATTGGTGGTGGTTTGATAGTTTGCAATGATGGAATCGTAAGCAAGTAGAGGTGCTGGATTTGATGGGGCTCAGATTGGTTTCAATATAATTGGGCAGGAACAAGTGTCAATAAGAACATAAAACAACCATCTCCTTTTTCTCAATCACTAATGTTTGCTTCTCCTCTTAATAAAAGATGTCCAAATGTATGCTTGTCTCTGCTATTAATTAATAAAAAGATTGGTAATGCAGATGTTTGCGTTCTCCATAATAATATATTAATATGTATACCTGTGAAGAACTAAACTTATAGACATCATCATCCAGTTCTCCTGAGGCCAAATATTGGTCAAACTCCTGAAGCCGGCGGAATTGTTCTTGTGCCGTAAAATACTGTATGAATTAAATATTAATGCTTTGAACTTAAAGGAAACAATAACAGATGTTTGAGATATGAGATTATCTAGTCAAATAAGTATACAAACATAATCTTTGACACCAAAATGTTCAGGAATAAAGCTTGCTAAAATGGGTTAAAAGCTTCTGTCAAGCCTGCCAAAAATACTATTCAATACTTTTATAGATAGGTCACATGAGATAATACAAGAATTTCTTGAAAATATGACCACGGAAAAACATAACGCAAAAGCTTTCCCTGATTCAGTTTCATGAGAAGTACATCACAGCATATATGAAACAGTTGCAAAAGAAACATAAATACAATGATACAAAAACTGGTCGAATGGCAATGTCACTTTCTATGTGCTATTGCAAACATAAGCCATGTGGCCACTATCAATTCAGACATCAATACCATGTTATGAGTTGCTTAGAGCAACTCTAGCAGATCCCGCAAAAAGCCACTTCCGCTATAATAACCGCCATTTTACGGGACTGGGACAAAAATCATCCCGACCAGGTCCCGTAAAACGACCCTCCCGGATTTTTTTTTTGTAGGAAGCTGCAAAAATTGGCCCGTGCCCGGCGTATCTCCGGTCCACCCCCACCCCCCCTTTCCCTTCCCTCTATCCCTCGCACTAGTTGGCGGGAGTGAATTTTCAGCTCGCGCCCGCCGTTCCGCCGACGCCGACACCACAAATCCCCGGCGATATTTGCTCCCCTCGGCCACCCCGCGCCGTCGATTGCTTCCACCGCCCTCGTCCGCGTCCTCTCCGGCAAGTTTGGAGCTCGGGGGTGGCCAATCCTTACCGCGGGTGCGCGGTAGCCGCCGGCGCCATGGATCTGTCCTGGAGCTTCGCGCACTCATTGCGGGCGGATCCGGCTGGTCCGGCCATGATTGAGCTGCACAGTCGTCCATGCAGCCACCACAAGTGCCGAAGCCGCGGGTAGGGGGCAGCAGTGGCGGATTTGTATTCAGCCGGCGGTGGGGAAGAAGAGGCGGTGGCTTTGCTTCCGGACGGCGAATTTTCTACCGGCCAAAGGTAATGTATAGTTCTTTCCTTGCGATTTAATTTCTGGCCGACGGGTGATTTGTGGCTACGGATTAAATTTTGTAGATGATGACTGGAGTTCGTCGTCGGAGTCGGATGATTCCGACATAGAGGAGATGCTTTTTGACGACGATGTCAATCACCTCGTCTTGTTGCATCCCGTCCAAGAAATTAAGACGATAAGAAGAAAAGGCACCGAGGATCCACGGTTGGCCATCTTTGCATTCCGCACAACTGAGCTCTCGGCCACAATATGCTGATGAAGGACTACTTTGTCAAGGCACCAACCTATCCGGCTCACCTCTTCCGTAGGCGTTTATCGAATGCGTAGATCTCTTTTTGTTCACATTGTTGAAGCTTGAGAGCAAAATTATCGTTTCTTCACTCGGAGGAGGAATGTCGCCTGCTTGCTTGGGTTTAATGCATACCAAAAAATATCAGCGGCAACAAGCGATAGCATATGGCATTCCGGCTGACTACACCGATGGTTATCTTCGCATTGGAAAAAAACCGCGCTCAAATGCGTGTGGGTTGATCCGTGTTTTTGGTCCCGAGTACCTCCGAGCTCCCAATGAGGACACAGAGAAGTTGATGGCGGTGAACGAAGCAAGAGGATATCCGGGCATGTTTGGGAGTGTGGATTGCATGCATTGGAGGTGGAAGAACTACCCTACGGCTTGGGTCAGGCAGTAAACCATCCATAAAGGTAAACCCACTATTGTGCTTGAAGACGTGGCTTCGCATACTTGTGGATTTGGCATTACTTCTTTGGATTGCTGGGTCTCTCAATGATATCAATGTATTGCATAGATCACATCTTTTTGCGCAGTTAGCTAGTGGAAAAACTCCAGCTTGCAACTGTTATGATGCAACTTGTATTACTAGTAGGCCAAAGCCGGCATATATACATGTACAGGGGATGCCAAACGACAAGAATACAGAAGGCCAAAGGCCATCATCAATATAACTCTAACACCCTCAAACTCATGGTGGATCCACAACACTGAGTTTGGAGAGGTAAAATCCATGTTGCGTTCTAGTTTGGGCCTTCGTGAAGAAATCCGCCGGCTGTAACTCGGAAGGCGCATACCGGAGAGCAATAACATGATCCTGCACACCAGCACGCACAAAGAAAGCATCAACACCAATATGCTTGGTAAGCTCATGTTTCACGGGGTTCCGCGCAATACTGATAGCACCTGTACTGTCTGACAAGAGTGTAGTAGGTGTAGTAATAGAAACACCAAAATCCTCGAGTAACCAGTGTAACCAAGTCACATCTGCCGTGAGAAGAGCCATCGCTCGCAACTCAGCCTCTGCACTCGAACGAAAACTGCTGTATGTTTCTTTGTCTTATAGGCAATGAGAGAACTACCAAGAAAGACACAGTAAGCAGAAAGTGACCAGCGATCTGAAGGATCACTAGCCCAGGTAGCATCTGAATAGGCCTGCAGCTGTAACGAGCTAGAAACAGGAAGGAAAAGACGATGAGAGACCGTGCCACGAAGATATCATAGAACACGAAGGTGACTATAGTGAACTGAAGTGGGAGAAGAAACAGACTGCTCAGGATATGCACAAGATAGGAGATATCCGGACGAGTAACAGCGAGATAGACAAGACTCCCAACAAGATGACGATAACGAGTCGGATCAGACAAGGGCTAACCATCAGAAGCACGAAGGTGAACATTAAGCTCCATAGGAGTCTCAACAGTGCACTCATCGCTGGACGAGAACCACAAATGGCCAAGACTATGATGCCACTGCTGAAAAGAGCTGGTAGATCAGCAACAGGTGCTGCGAGACTGGCGGCGGTGGCAAGGAAGGGAAGATGAAACCAATCTAGCTCCCAGAGACCATCAGAGCGTCGAGGGCAAACACCAAGCAGAGTGCCCGTGCGATGATCCTGAACAGAACAAGATCAAAGTCGAGAATAATCCTACAACTAGAGTCAACAATCTAACCACCAGATACGAGTTGCATGGTAAGTCGAGGAACATGAGCGACAGAAGGAACATGAAATGAAGATGTGCTAAGAGTGCCTTGACTAGCTACAGGGAGGGGAGTGCCATCGGCCATAAGAACACGAAAAGGAGAGTCGACAGGTCGAATGTACCTGAATGAGCAGAAGGTGGTTTCTCAGTGCCAGAAGAGTCAGTCACAGAACCTGCAGAACTTGTCGGTGAAGAATCCCAAGCAGCAAGCAGGCATCGTAGCTACGCAATCTCACGCGCAGACAGAGACACGGCGAAAGAGGTCGAGGTAGAAACACCCGTGGAAGCCGACGATGAGCAGTAGCCACCCCCCGTGGAAGCGGTGTGTAGAGTCAACCGAGAGTAGCGAGTCGACGTAGAGCCGCATGTGGAAGCCACTGGGGGAGTCGACGTAGAGCGGTCACCATGGCGCGCGGAAGCCAATGGAGGAGTCGACGTAGAGCGGTCACCGCCACGCGCGAAAGCCGCGAGAGGAGTCGACGTAGAGCGGTCACTGCCGTGCACGGAAGCCGCAAGAGGAGGCCGCGTAGAGCAGGCACCGCCACCGTGGGTAGAAGCCGTGAGAAGAGTTGACGAATAGCGACCAGCATAGCCTGTGGAAGATGTACCAAGCACCGAGCGACAGCGTATGTGCGAGACGGGATCAATATAGGGAACACCGTCGGAAGTCTGCGGGCAGAGACGAAGATGCAGGCCCGACCGAAACAACATATCTTTTTTTCCTCTTTTTTTACTCCTTTTTTTGTTATAATGACTATCACAAACGAATCCAGGCTTCTGGAGTATTAACTAACACACACCAGGCCGATGGAGTCAGCGAGAACAAACACGAGCGTGAACAAACGGAGAGGCGGACGCGACCTGGAGTGCCAAGGCGACCGGAGGTTAGGAGGGGGGATCAGGCTGCACCCAGAATACCACTGGCGTCAGACCTCCTCGATGGCGACCTGCGGGGAAGACAGGCGGCAGGAGCAAAGGCGGCGGGATGAGGCAGGCGGCGGCCGGAATATGCGACCTGGAGGAAGACCTATGGCAGGGAGTTGAGTTTCAGGGCGCGGGATCCAACAGGGCGCCGGACACCGTCCGATCCACGACCAACGGGGAAGACCGGCGGCAGGAGAGTTGAGGGAGGGATCCAATAGGCTGCGGCAACCAGAGCTTGAAGACGAAGAGCCAGCAGCGGCGACCGGGGCCAGCGGGACGAGTGGCCGAGGAGGAAGACGCGGGGATGCGTCCAGGAGACAGCCAGACGCCGGGGAACCACAAGCACGGCTGCTCGGATTAATCGAAATTGATCCAGTAAGCACGATCCCACCAAGGATAGGAAAAGACCGGAGAGAAAAAAATCAGATCGAAGATGAGTTGCGGCATCGGGAGAGGAACCTAAGCTCTGTTATCATGTTATGATGCAACTTGTATTATTAGTAGGCCAAAGTCGGCATATATACATGTACAAGGGATGTCAAAAGACAAGAATACAAAAGACCAAAGGCCATCATCAATACTCCCTCCGTTCCTCTATATAAGGTGTATTTGTTTTTCGATAAAATTTCAGAATGTAAGGTGCATTTCTTCTAATTCCCCATAATTCCCTCGCTAGCCCTTCTAAAAAAGGAAAGTATCTCTTTTCTGATTGTCTGTATCTCTCCTTATAGCAAAAAAAGGAAACTATCTCTTTGTTGATTGCATGTATCTCATACTTTCCTGAATAATTGATTCACTTTCCACTAACCAGTAAATTTGCCAAGGGTAATTTAGTCTTAACATGTCTATAATTATGTGCCTTGGTCACCGTGCCAAAAATAATACACCTTACATAAAGGAACGGAGGGAGTATAACTCTAATAACAACTACACCGCCAATGGACATGATTATTCCTTGGGGTATTATCTTGCCGACGGTACCTATCCTTCGTGGGCAACATTTGTGAAGACCATCAATAAGCCAGAAGGAAAGAAACAATATGTTTTTGCCCAAGCACAAGAAGCATGCCGAAAGGATATTGAGAAGGCATTTGGTGTGTTGCAAGCTTGATTTGCCATTGTTCAAGGTCTTGCTCGCTTCTAGGATAAGAAATCCCTCTCCAATAGCATGAATGCATGTGTAATTCTACATAACATGATCATCAAGGGTGAGAGGGATTTAAACTTATAGTTTTACTATGGCAATATTGGTATCCGTGTCAAGCCTATCAGGGACCCAGATGAGATCAATGCATTTCTTGAGACCTACCGAAAGATTGAGGACAAGGCTACATACACACAGCTCCGCGATGATCTCATTGAGCCCTAGTGGCAACTGTACGGGAGATAGACTCCCATTTTATTCATTTGATCATATTTGTATTCACGTATGATTTGAGCAATTCTTTTAATTCCGGACCATTTGTTATTGGTTTAATTATTCGGATTTGAGCATTTGTTGTAATTGAGATGATTATTGTGTTGTATGATGCTAAAACATTAATATGTTTGATTTACATTGTTGTTAAATTAAGATATATTGTTCAAATCATGATTTTATCTATTTCGGGTGTCGTGTCAAATGGGCAAGGGTCGGGCCGTCACCCCCTGGTGGCGCGCCTTATCATGATATGGGTACGGTGGCAAGTGAGCAAGGATCGGATCATCGCATCCTTAGTGGCGCGCTACATCGGCCCGGGTGTAGTGGGGAAAAATGAGCAAGGGTCTTCGCATTTGACTTGACGAGTGCTAAGGGTAAGTAAGCTAGCCGACCCTAAGAGGATCCGCTTAGGTAGCTGGAACGTAGCGTCTCTGATAGGTAACCTTCGGGGGGTAGTTGATACAAGGTGAGGAGAGGTGTTGATATCCTTTGCGTCCAAGAGACCAAATGGAGGGGACAGAAGGCAAAGGAGGTGGAGGGTACCGGCTTCAAGCTGTGGTACACGGGGACGGCTGCAAATAGAAATGGAGTAGGCATCTTGATCAACAAGAGCCTCAAGTATGGAGTGGTAGATGTCAAGAGACGTGGGGACTAGATTATCCTGGTCAAGGTAGTAATTGGGGACTTAGTTCTCAACGTTATCAGCGCGTATGCATAGGCCACAATGAGAACACCAAGAGGGAGTTCTGGAAAGGCCGGGAGGACATGGTTAGGAGTGTACCGATTTGCGAGAGGCTCTTCATAGGAGGAGATCTCAATGGCCACGTGGGCACATCTAACACAGGTTTTGAAGGGGTGCATGGGGGCTTTGGCTATGGCATCAGGAATCAAGAAGGAGAAGATGTCTTAAGCTTTGCGCTAGCCTACGACATAATCGTAGCTAATACCCTCTTTGAGAAGAGAGAATCACATCTAGTGACTTTTAGTAGTGGTCAACACTCTAGCTAGATTGATTTCATCCTCTCGAGAAGAGAAGACAGGCGTGCGTGCCTAGTCTGTAAGGTGATAACTGGAGAGAGTGTTGTCCTTCAGCATAAGCTTGTGGTTGTTGACTTCCGCTTTCAGATTCGTGTCCAGCGGGACAAGCGTGCCAAAGTCGCTAGAATGAAGCGGTGGAAGCTCAAGGGGAAGGTAGCCCAGGCGTTCAAGGAGAGGGTCATTAAGGAGGGCCCTTGGGAGGAAGGAGGTGATGCAGACAACATGTGGATGAAGATGGCGACGTGCATACGTAAGGTGGCCTCAAAGGAGTTTGGAGTGTCCAGGGGAAGTAGAAGCGAAGCTAAAGATACCTGGTGGTGGAACGATGATGTCCAAAAGGCAATTAAGGAGAAGATTGTTTCAGACGCCTATACCTGGATGGGAGTGCGGACAACATAGAGAAGTACAAGATGGCAAAGAAGGCCGCAAAGCGAGCTGTGAGTGAAGCAAGGGGTTGGGCGTATGAGGACCTCTACCAGCGGTTAGACACAAAGGAAGGCGAAAGGGACATCTATAAGATGGCCAAGATCCAAGAGAGGAAGACGAGGGATGCTGACCAAATCAAATGCATCAAGGGCGGAGCAGATCGGCTCCTGGTGAAGGACGAGGAGATTAAGCATAGATGACGGGAGTACTTTGACAAGCTGTTCAATGGGGAGAGTGAGAGCTCTACCATTGAACTAGACGACTCCTTTGATGATACTAGCAGGCGTTTTGTGCGGCGAATCCAGGAGCCAGGGGTCAAGGAGGCTTTAAAAATGATGAAACGGGGCTAGGCAATGGGCCCTGATTGTATCCCCATTGAGGTGTGGAGAGGCCTCGGGGACATAGCGATATTATGGCTAACCAAGCTTTTCAACCTCATTTTTCGGGCAAACAAGATGCCAGAAGAATGAAGACAGAGTATATTAGTACCAATCTTCAAGAACAAGGGGGGTGTTCAGAGTTGTACTAATTACCGTGAAATTAAGCTGATGAGCCATACAATGAAGCTATGGGAGAGACTCATTGAGCACCGCTTAAGAAGAATGACAAGCGTGACCAAAAATCAGTTTGGTTTCATGCCTGGGAAGTCGACCATGGAAGCCATTTTCTTGGTACGACAACTTATGGAGAGATACAGGGAGCAAAAAAACAAGGACCTGCATATGGTGTTCATTGACTTGGAGGACTATGATAAGATACAGCGGAATGTCATGTGGTGGGCCTTCGAAAAACACAAAGTCCCAGCAAAGTACATTACCCTCATCACAGACATGTACGATGATGTTGTGACAAGTGTTGGAACAAGTGATGGCGACACGGATGACTTCTCGATTGAAATAGGACTGCACCAAGGCTCAGCTTTGAGCCCTTATCTTTTTGCCTTGGTGATGGAAGAGGTCACAAGGGATATACAAGGAGATATCCCATGGTGTATGCTCTTTGCGTATGATGTGGTACTAGTCGATGATAGTCGGACGGGGTTCAACAGGAAATTAGGGCTATGGAGACAAACCATGGAATTAAAAGGTTTTAGACTTAGTAGAACTAAAACCGAGTACATGAGGTGCGGTTTCAGTACTGCTAGGCACGAAGAGGAGGTTAACCTTGATGGGAAGGTGGTGCCTCAGAAGGACACCTTTCGTTATTTTGGGTCAATGCTGCAGAAGGATGGGGATATCGATGAAGATGTGAACCATTAAATTAAGGCCGGATGGATGAAATGGCGCCAAGCTTCTGGCATTCTCTATGACAAGAGAGTGCCACAAAAGTTAAAAGGCAAGTTCTATAGGACGGCAGTTCGACCCGCAATGTTGTATGACGCTGAGTGTTGGCCGACTAAAAGGCAACATGTGTAGCAGTTAGGTGTGGCGGAGATACACATGTTGAGATGGATGTCTGGCCATACAAGGACCGAGTCCGGAATGATGATATAAGAAATAGAGTTAGGGTAGCGCTGGTTAAAGAGAAGTTTGTCCAACATCACCTGAGATGGTTTGGGCAAATTCAGCGCAGACCTCTAGAAGCCCCGGTACATAGTGGACGGCTAAAGCGTGTTGATAATGTCAAAAGAGGCCGGGTGTGACGCCCCCATTCTTGTCCGTACGCTAATCATGCACACAATGCGTACGACCAAGATTAGGGACTCACTGATTGATACCACAACACAACAAAAGACACAAATATAAAGTCATACAGCTCCATATTACAAGCCAGGGGCCTCGAGGGCTCGAATACAAAGCTCGACATAACACGAGTCAGCGGAAGCAAATATATCTGAGTACAGACATAAGTTAGACAAGTTTTACCTTAAGAAGGCTAGCACAAACATAAGCAACGGGTCGAAAGAGGCGAGGCCTCCTGCCTGGGAACCTCCTAACTACTCCTGAGCATCGGGGGCGGCCTCCACGTAGTAGTAGGCTCCATCGGTGGTGTAGTAGTCGTCTCCGGCGTACTCCATCTTCTGGGCTCCATCGTCTAAACGCATCCACAGTCTTGTTGCCCTGGACTAAGTTGCGGAATTCACGCTTCTTCTTATCCATCATTCCCTGAGGAATGTGGCGAGCACGGAACGCATCTTGGAACTCTGGCCAGGTGATGATTGTTCCAATAGGCTGAGAGCGCCTGTGGCTGTCCCACCATTGAGCAGCGGGGCCCTTCAGAAAGTACGAGGCAAAGGTGACATAGCTAGCCTCTGGGGCGCCTGAAGATTCCAGCTCATAAGTGACGTCACGGAGCCAGTCATCTGCGTCAAGCGGCTGAGTTGAGCTGCGGTAGGTCGTAGGGTTGAGACGCATGAAGTCTTGCAGAGTCATTGGGGCTGGCTGTTGATTCATATTCAGCCTTGGGAAATGGTCCATAAGCCCTTGCATAAACTGGCGATTCAGCTCAAATTGTTGCATCATACCAGCCATGTAGTCAGGTGGTGGTGGTGGTTCAGGAGCACCACGACCACGACCAGCTGGCCTAACCATTCTGTCAAATTTTAACAGTGGTAGTTTAGCATGTGGTAATTGCAAAATCAATGAATCATTCATGAAGTAAATTGCACAAAGAAGGAAGTGCAATAATTACGACATAGTAGTTCAAATTTCAACATACAGGTCCATACATAAGTCTATTACAAACCATAAGTTTGTTACAAAATAGACGATAGATCCGGCATGAAATTAACCTAGACAACTAGGCGGCACGCAGGCACGCGGTGGAGGGATACAACAACGCATCAGCGTCGGGGACAACGAAAGTAGCCGGGGAGCTGCGCATGACCCCGGTTTTGAAAGCCGATGGCAGGGTCCTGCATCCCGTGCAGACTCTGGTGCAGAACCTGCATACTAAGCGGGAGCGCAGGTCCACGTGCCGGAGTACGACCTCCAACCTCAGGCCATCCAAGACCTAGGGGAAACTCAGTCCGAGGCGGGTAAAGGATGTGCTCCGGATGTATCCTCGCACGAACTGCTAGCAACAAGTGCTCCATCGCCTGATACAGACGGGCACGGGTGGCGTATAGCTCGACGTTAAGAGCCCTGACAGTGCGATCCAGAGCCTCAGTGTACTGCACCAGAACCTGTGGGTCGTAACGACGACTCACGTAGGGGGTGCAGACCGCAGTGTAGGATCAGTCGGTACGCTGTCGTGCTAAAGGGGTCAAGACCTCAGCGTCGGCAGTAGTATCAACTCCAGCAGGAGCATACGGGATGTATCTGTATGCTGTCTCCTCCAAACAAGGGTTCGCTGCACGGAGACGAACAATAGCAGCATAGGAAGCATCCTGTACTGCCATCTCAACAGTCACTCCAATGCCACGAAAGGTGTGCAGCTTAGTGATGGAGCGGTCCTGTCGATCCCAGATAACCATCTCAGCCTCATACTGTTCCTGGTTGAACTCGCGGTAGTCCTCGTAAACAGTGTACTCGGGGTACCAGCGATATCCCAGCTTCTTCAAGAGGCCGATCAGAATGGCCGGGAATCCAGTTGTATCGTGCGCGTAGGTCAGACGAACGATCTGCCTACCGGGACGCATCTGTAACAAGGAGATTCAAGATGTCAAATGACAGTGCGTGTATCATACTTCAAGAGAAAACAATTTTCGACGAAACAATTCTCCGGTGGATGTGATCACGAGAACCTAATGTTAGATTTAGCAAAATCTTTAACCCGAAAGAGAAGAGAGATTAGAACCCAGAGTGTAGACGAGGAATAAAAGATCCTAATACCACCCGATTGAGATGTGGGCCCGTAACCCACAACATCAGTGTTAGTAAAAGTTTTTCAATGACTAGACTCAACTTCGGCCAAGGAGTTGGAAAGGGGGCTACCTACAGGCAGTCGGCTCTGATACCAACTTGTGACGTCCCTATTCTTGTCCGTACGCTAATCATGCACACAATGCGTACGACCAAGATTAGGGACTCACTGATTGATACCACAACACAACAAAAGACACAAATATAAAGTCATACAGCTCCATATTACAAGTCAGGGGCCTTGAGGGCTCGAATACAAAGCTCGACATAACACGAGTCAGCGGAAGCAAATATATCTGAGTACAGACATAAGTTAGACAAGTTTTGCCTTAAGAAGGCTAGCACAAACATAAGCAACGGGTCGAAAGAGGCGAGGCCTCCTGCCTGGGAACCTCCTAACTACTCCTGAGCATCGGGGGCGGCCTCCACGTAGTAGTAGGCTCCATCGGTGGTGTAGTAGTCGTCTCCGGCGTACTCCATCTCCTGGGCTCCATCGTCTGACCGCAACAACGTATCGGGGGGGGGGGGGGAAGGGGAAGCAAAGCAGCGGTGAGTACTCATCCAAAGTACTCGCAAGACTGACATCAGAACTATGCTAATTATGCATTGGTAATAATGAAGGGGTTATATCTGGACTGACTGCAGAAGCAAGAATAGGGAGAAGGCCTAGTCCTATCGAAGACTAGCATCTTCAACATCTTGCAGCATTAGAAGAGTGCAGATTGGTATCTCACATATAGTCATATTGTTGTAGCAATTTTAATTAAGTAACCACGCCCAGAGATCCTTCCTCGACTCCCTGCGAGGAAGCAATCCCGGAGCCACAATTCATTTCAAATTAAATTACGATTATAGTTGTATAAGGTCAAGGTACAACTCCAAGTCGTCCTGTTACCGTGGACACGGCTATTCGAATAGAATTATCATCCCTGCAGGGGTGCACCACATATTCCCCAACACGCCTGAGTCACCTCCGACCAGACACACTTTCCTGGGTCATGCCCGGCCTCGGGATATCAGCACGTCGTCGCCCCACCTAGGCTCAACGAAGAGGCCAGCCCGCCGGTCTAAATCCTAAGCGTGCAGGTTCGTGGGCCCACTTGCCCTTGCGCTCCTGCACGATGCGTACGCGGCTGGAAGCAGTCCTAGCACCCCTTAGTAACAAGCGCGGTGCGTTCCAGACCAATCCGTCGCACGCCGCTCCATTGCTGACGTCCGAAGAGCTTCGGCTGATACAACGACGCTGAGTGCCCATAACTTTCCCACGTGATGGTTAGTGCGTATTAAGGCCAACGACCTAACTCAGATCAAGTACCCAACCCATTAGCATTTTATTAACGCGGGGCAATCGCGACCCATAAAGTGCGGTCCGTCGCCCCGCCAATAACACTCGGGTGCCTTACCGGCGCACCCCACCACATATCACTCTCGCGGGTACCCTTGGGGCCGACCCGTCTTCAACATGTTTCTGTAACCAGGTCATAGTAACTGTGTGTCTATACACCAAGTGGATATCCGAGGAATCACCCTCGATGGATCCCACTCGAGGTATGAGTAAGACAAGAGTCGCTACCGGTAAATGGGAAGGAGGAATCACCCTCGATACCCATGACCGATAGCTACGCTACAGAATTAACACCGGGAGTGCTAAGTGAGGTATCACCCTCGGCACTCGGTAGTAGCTCTGCAGTGCCATACTTAAGGGGTGTGTGGTGATGTGTCGGTAACGGCTGGTCAGTCATGACGACCGAGTCTTCTGTCTTCAAGTCCTCGGTGTCGTCGATGAAAGCAGGGGCAACTGGGACTAAGGGGGTCTCAGGGGTTCACTGATCAACCTATGCTAAGCAGTTGATATAATAACAGGTGTAGTAGCAGTTCATCAAAAACAGGCTATGCATCAGAATAGGAGCTAACTAATACAGTAGCAAAAATCTAATGCAAGCATAAGAGGGAGAGAGATGGGTGATATCGGAATGCTCAAGGGGGTTTTGCTTGCCTTGCTGCTCTGCGGCAAAGGGCTGATCGTCAGGGGCGTAGTCGTACCCGGCAGCACCGTCAGTCTCGGGGTCTACCGGAGAGAAGAGGGGGAAGAAACAATAAATATAACGCACAGATGCAATCACGATGCATGACATGGCAATATGTAGAGCTAGGCATGCACTAACGCAGTACTACGCGTTGCAGACGAAGCGGGAGAATATCTGACGATATTTCCCGGGTCTTTGGATTTATCGGACAGACGATCCGGAGGGGAAAGTTCCATGTTCATCATGCCAGGAGCATGTGACAGATGAATGGATGGCATATTTGGATTCATGGGATTTTGTTGATCAATTTTCATATATAAATTATTTTCATCGGAGTTACGGTTTAAAAGATATGATTTTCTAAAGTTTTATCAATTTTCTGGAATTATTTTAATTAATTAAATCCAACATTATCCAGAATAGTGAATGATGACATCAGCATGAGGTCAGCATTGCGTCAGCAGTCAACAGGGGGCTGGCCAGGTCAAACCTGACCAGTGGGTCCCACCTGTCATAGACTCTGGTCTATTTCAGTGTTTTAATTAAACTAACAGAGTTAATTAACAAGTGGGGCCCATGTGTCAGTGACAGATTAGTTTAAATTAATTATTTTAATTATCCTAATTAGTTAATTAGGCAACTGACAGTGGGGGCCCATATGTCATAGACACTGGGGGAGGGGCCCCACGTGTCAGTGGCACACGGGTGCCCAGTCAGCACGTTGACTGGGTCAACCCAGTCAACGGGGCCCGTGGGGCCCGTTGGCAGCGACCCTGGGGGTGGCCCCGGGGGTGCCAGCTCGGCTGTGGCCGGCGTTTAGCCGCCGGCGACGCCGAAACGCGGCGGAGGGCCACGGCTCTCGTCGGAATTCGTCTACGGGGCGCCGTTTGGCGCGCGGTTGGGTGCGTTCGAACGGCCGTTCCACGCCGCGTCGAATGGTGGTGGTGGCGTGGCCGGAGACGATCGGGAACGGCACCGGCGACGAGCTAGGCGGCGGCGGGTTTCGAGTGAGCGGCGAGGACGACGCTACGGGGCATGACAAGCAGCGGCAAGGGGCGCATTCGACCCCTACGACGACGGCGAGCATGTTGGGCGGCAGCGCGCGACCGTTTGGTCACCGGAATGACGCCGGCGACGAGGTCAGGCGGCGATGCGTTCGGGCGTCAGCGAAATCTACCGTTAGGAGCTCCGGCTCGTCGCGAGGAGGAGGGGAAGGGGAAGCAGGAGCTCACAGTGGGGTGTGGCCGTTCAAAGTGGGCTCGGGGAGGGCTCGACGGCGGCGAATTTGGCGACGGCGATCCTGCGGGTCCGAGGTAGAAGACGGCGGCGTGGGGGCGCTCCAGGGGCTCCGGAGCTCATGCTCGTGGTCGGGGAGGACGAGGAGGGTGCGGCGGTTCTTGTGGACGCGACGGCAAGGCCAGGCGGTGGCTGTGGCTATGCTAGCCGGCGTCCATGGCGACGGCGGCGCGGGCGCGGCAGATTTGGGGAAGGAGGAGAGTGAGCGAGGCGAGGGGGGGAATGGATAGGGGCGTCCAGGGGGAGTGGGAAGCCTCGGCCTTATCCTCCCCGAGGCCCTGTGGCGGCAGGTGGCGAGCAGCGGCGGCGAGGCCGTGCTCCGGCCACGGCGCGGGCGACAGCGGGGCGGGAGCAGGTAGGGGACGGCCTTGGTGGGCTGGGCCGCACTGTGCCTACGGCCCAGAGGCCAGGTAAGTGGGCCTTTGCCCCTTTTCTTTTATTTCTTTTTTTGTTTTCTTTTCTTTGCTTCTGTTTTATTTATTTTAGGCCAATATTCCTTTAAGCAAAAACGTGTCATATGGTCCGACAATTAACTTGCAATATTTTGGAGGGCCACATCCACTTTGAGCATTTTTGGGTACTGTTGGAAATTTACCAGGCAATTTAAAGGCATTTTAAATGCAAAAATTGCTCTGTTTTGATGGTGGGGTCCACACCAGTGGGAGGGTGATGTTGTTTTCCTTAACAACATTTATTTTGGATTATTCCACAAGTTTGGAACATTTTACTTTTGTTGTTTGCAGAATTATTTTTATCACAATAATTCCTATGGCATTTTGAAATGGAATTTGAATTTCAACTTGATCAAGCCCCACTTAGCAAAATGATTAGGCACTGTTCATGGTCATTACTGTGCTTAATTACAATGATCACTGTAGCTTAAACCCAGGGTGTCACACCGGGGTAGACCGAACTTGACATGGGAGGAGTCCGTTAAGAGAGATTTGAAGGATTGGAGTATCATTAAAGAACTAGCCATGGACAGGGGTGCGTGGAAGCTTGCTATCCATGTGCCAGAACCATGAGGTGGTCACGAGATCTTATGAGTTTCACCTCTAGCCTACCCCAGCTTGTTTGGGACTGCTCTACTCTATCAAAATCAGTTCCGCACCACCAAGTCCACTTTGGAGCAATTTCATACAGGAGTTGCAACTCTTCCAAAGAGAATGTTTGGCTTTCATCTAGCTCCAACTTCAATGATGGGAAATTTGGTGGAAAGGATCTATTTGATTGGATGAGAGGGGAGAAACGAAGGGGTATCCACTTACTGGTGACAGTGGTGGGTAATTTCCTTCCAACTCCAGCTTCTATAATTTTATGGAGCACCTCCTCGAGGGCTTCACAAAAAACAAGGAGTTGTACCCAGATTCTACTTTTTTTTGTGGAGCGGCATATCGTGGAGCTACCCCGTTTGGCTTACGTTTTCTAGAGCAGAGCTGAATTTCATGGAGCAGAGTAGTCCCAAACAGGCCCTAAAGGCTTTGTTGTTGTTTGTTGTTGCATGATTTTGCTTATTCCCCCTAAAACGGATTTGTGGTATCGGGATCTGTTTACGGTATGAGTTTACCGGATCTGTTCCGCCTGATGTCGCGCGGTACCGTAAATCCGTTTTTTTGGGGGGGGGGGCATAAACTGAATTTACGGGGAGGGTTTTTTGCGGGATCTGCTAGAGATGATGATCTTAGGGTGTGTCTGGTTTAAGCACCAACTACCCCAACCATGATTTTGGCATGATCAAAGTAAGGCCATGACCAAAAAATTTGTAAGTGGTCAAAATCACAAGAACAGAAGGCGCAACACTTAAAGGGCACCACACAGAGATTGGGGCGGGGGGGGGGGGCTAAGACTACCAAAAGAAGAAGCAACAAAACAGGAAATACAAAGACGCCACGGCAGCTTAGGCAGGCTGAGCAGGTATTGCTCCTGCTTCATGCATGCGACTCTAAAACAAGGTGATATCAAACCTTACATTCTACCTTCACCCTATAAAATGAAGTGACACCGTACCTTAGATTGTAACTTCATTCTATAGATGTATGAACTTGCATAAGGCTGCAGATGGCCAGGAAAATCGCGTGATTCCGGTTCGAGGGGCTGAGAAGAGAAAATTTCACTTAACATTAAAATTAACAGTCCACCATGAGAGATAGAAGGCTAGGAAGAAGAAAACCTTGCAACAATTGGTCTCTCATGCAAAAATGAACTGGTGAGCTACCTGCATAAGGAAGTCCTTTTAACCTTGTGCATCACGGATATTACATAATCAAAATTAGGAAGATAGAAAATTAGAAAAAAGACAGAGGAATACAAATATATTGACAGCTCACCTCCCGTATTAGAGGATGAAACTGAGGTTCCAAGTAGAATAATATTGCATTGTAAAAGATCTACCAGAACAAAAGTTGTCAGCATAATATCAACCAGTATTTTTAGCAACTGTTACTAAATTAAAAACGATACACACATCAACCGCATCTTGCACATCAAACTCAGAAAGATTTGCATCTAACGGCAAGTCTTCCATAAGTCGAGTCATGGCACTATGACGTTCATCAGAGTGCTGCAAACATAGAGGTAAATATTATTAGGAGTATTAGTATTGGTCTAGATAGTCTAGATTACCGAAAAAGGCTTTCGCCCCGCTTTACATATAAAACAATGATCAACAACAACCAGGTACAAACGCACGCTACCACAACACACGCACACACCCAAGGCAGGATACATAGACGCTGAGCGCAGCAACACCACCCCTTGTACTACACGAGCAATCGGGGGCTTCAACTGTGAACACGCCACCGCAAAGAGATGAAGCCGCATACGACGAACCGTGTCAGATTTTGGGCTCCGCAAAACCCTCAAGGTTCGAACACAGGGGCGTGTGCGAAGATCCCCTGCAGCCTAACTCGCTACTCGATGATTTCTAGGACGAACTCGCACGATGATGAGGAAGCAGATGCACACGATGATTTACTCAGGTTCGGGCCGCTGCGAAGTGTAATACCCTACTCCTGCTTTGGTGGATTGCCTCACGAGGAGGTGTGGTGGATGAACTAGTACAGTGGTGAGTCGCCTCGTGAGGGCGTTCTGGTGGTCTTGCCTCTCTTCTGTTGGGTGTCTCCTCCCCCTTTTCTATGGTGCAGCCTATCCTCTCTATATAGCGGCGGCCCGGGTCCCCTTACCTTATCGCAATGGCAGGAAGGGATCCCACAATGGCCAAATTCGAAGGGGGACAGGAGTACATCCCCGCCCTGTCCAAAGGTGGTCTTCGCCTGCAAAGTAGCTGTCGATGATGCAGAGGTGGGCTCGGCGATGACGTTCGTCCTGCTGGGCTCGTGGTCGTGGTCTTGTTGCACCGGAATGGAAACCTTTGGGGGGCACTTTGGGAACCCGCGTACGTCCTTGCTCCCTTTGCACCAAAGGGGAAACTGCACCGCCTGGCGCACTAGCGCCCGCCTGTCCTTCCTTGCGTCATCCTTGACTCCTGAGGCCGGGTTCCACATAGAGATCTCCGCCGCTCCGGAGGGGCCTGAGGAGGCCCACTCCTTGCTGGTCCTGGTGCCACCTCCCTCGCGAGCTCGGGTCCTCGCGAGGGCCTTGTCTTGAGTGGGGCTGCGCCAGACCATGCTTGGCTCGCGCGGTGGGCCATGCCCTGGGCCGCAGGCAGGCAGGTCTGGGTTCCCCCGTTCCTAGAACGCCGACAGTAGCCCTCGGGCCCAAGGCGCGCTCGAGCTGGCTTCCGGGCGAAGCCGTTGAGGCGGCCCGAAGCGCCGCGGGCCCAAAACACCTGCGGGCCAGGCTCGACACGCGTCGCGCGCCCAATGAATGCCGTCTCCACTCCCGAGGTCGTCAAGGACCTCCCAAGTCAAGCTGACGCGACGCCTGCACGCTGCGTCGGCCATCATTACCTTTCCTTGAACGCGGCTGCTCCCTTGGCCTTCTCCCTTTGGGCCACGCGGATGTGACCCTTCGGGAGCCGACGAATCGACACAGAGGAGAGCCGCACGCCACCCGGGCATGTCCTGCGGTGCCCGAGGAGCGCCCGACGCCCGCACTCCTCACGACGCTCCGGCTGACAATGGCTGGGATGCGCAACGGCGCCATCATTGCCCGAGATGCGAGGGGGCGCCGGTTGGCCCTTAGTCGTATATGAGTGGGTGAGGGCGAGAACACCCTCAGCTCATCTTCGTCTTCTTCGCCTCCCAATCTTCAAGCCGCCGCTCTCCCAGTCATGGCTTCAGTGAGGAAGTTCTCCGCCATCGAAAAAGGGAAGGCCTCCAAGGAGAGCCCTGCCTCACCGCCGCCCAGGAGGGGCCACGGTCATCCCCGGAAGCATGCCACGATGCCGGTGGTGGTCCCCTGTGGGCGCGGGTGTGCTCCAACGCGGCCCGGGGTTACCATCGGCAGCCGCGGGGGGGGGGGGGGGGCTCCGTCCAGTGCGGGCGGCCGCAGTAGTCATGGTGGTGGCGCTCGTGGTGGGAGGTCAGCGGTGGCCACCCGGCCGCCACGCCTGCGGATCCATTCGGCCGACACGGCCCAGGAGTTCGTGCTGTGGGCGGAGAGGCCGGAGACCGCTTGGTTTCAACTCCCGCGCTTCTTCACGGAGGCGCTACCGGCCGTGGGGCCTACTGGCCTATGGCTGCAGGCCGACGGCTGCTGTAACGCGGCATCGTGGGTGGAGGTCGAGGTCACCCCCGGGGGTTACGTGTACCTGAACCGCGGGTGGCAGACGTTTGCCCGCGCCCGTGGCCTGGAGGGGAGGCGCACCCTTCACTTCAAGTACGACGAGGTGGCGACGCTCTTCGTCAAGATCTTCGGGGGAGAGGGCGAGCGCCTGGGGTGCTGCCCGGAAGACGACGGCCGCGGCGTTCTTGGAGATGAGCTTGCCCTTCACGACGGGCGCCACGTCTCCAGCGGCAGCGACGCCCCCTCCGAGGAGAGCCCGAGCGACAGCAGCTATGGGGTGCCACCGTGCCGGCGCGCCCGGACCTCGGTGGGTAGCTAGCCGCCGCGGCGCCGCTCCTTTGCTCCACAAGCGGCCACGCCGGCGCGCCTCCAAGGGCCCGTCAAGGAAGAGGAGGACTCCGACTGAGTGCTGGTGTGCCGACGCCTGGGCTCCCGGAGCGGCAACCCCCGAGGGGGCTTCCTTACTTTCTTTCTCCTCCTATTCTTCCTTTCCTGTAATCAAAGAACCAAGGGGGGCCCTATGGGCGTGTAGTGAGCTTCGGCGCTTGCGCCCTTGTTAGTACCCTTATCGTGTGTCTTGGTTCTTGTGTCAGTGTTAATTGAAACATTCTGCTGGTCGCGGTTAGGGTACTTAGCTTGACATGCTCGCGGTAGGCTTTCGTCGGGGAGGTTTGGATATGGCGCTTAGGGAGTCCGGACGTCCTGGGGACTTCTTCTTCTTATGCGTGAGGCAGGTTGGGAGCCCTTTCGGCACTCTGTGTCTGCAGGACCCAGTCCCGCACATTCCTCGACCACCGTAATGTACGTCCGGATCACCAGGACGCAACTACGAGGTGAGGCCTCGACACCCTTGATGCCGACCGGATCACCAGGACGACATCAAGGGGCGAGTGGCTATATGACCGGTAAGGCTCCTGAGGCGCATTGCTCAGGAGCCCCCTTTGACGCTCAAGCAGCTCTACGTCGGCAGGTCCTTGTCCCGCACATTCCTCGACCACCGTAATGTACGTCCGGATCACCAGGACACAACTACGAGGTGAGGCCTCGACACCCTTGATGCCGACCGGATCACCAGGACGACATCAAGGGGCGAGTGGCTATATGACAGGTAAGGCTCCTGAGGCACGTTGCTCAGGAGCCCCCCTTGACGCTCAAGCGGCTCCCCCCAAAAAAATTTGTTTCCTGCCTCGGGAGGCACGGGCCTCCCGAGGCTCCGAGATGGCGCGTCGGGCCGTGAGTGGAGCCCCCGAGCGAGTATGAAGCGACGTGCGCCTGCTGACTCACCCGGGAGTGCCACGCGAGGATCCGGACGCCAAGGCCTTGGCGAGGTGTGAGCACCGTGCCCCCCAGCCCCCGCTCGCGGGGTGCGAGGGGGAGGGAAGCAGGCGAGTGCTCGACTCGAAGAGAGAGAACCCAAGATAGGAAATGGCGATGAAAATAAATCCCTGCCCCTTTTCTTTAAAACATGGTTGGAGAAAACCCCGAGTTTTGTTCCAGAAAAGTTGGCAAATTCAAACATCAGAAGAGTAAATAACAGCCGCGTCCGGCGCCTAGACTAGTCTTCATCTTCGTCTTCCCCCAGCGCGGAGCGTAGGGCATCCACGTTGCATGGGCATAGCCATTGGAGGGCAGTGTTGTCCGCCAGCGCGGAGCATGGGGCTTCCACATTGCGTGGGAAGGAACCCCTCCACGTCCTCGGGGGGCTCCGGGCGTATACATCGCACTCATTATTATGTGAGAGTGTCACGGGTCGGTCCTGGGGGTGTACAGGGAGCTCCATGCCCCGCGGACATGAAGCCCACTCCCCACCCCCAGGCTTGGCGTGGCGAAGTAGGGTCGGCTCCGGACGGGCCCTCGAGCGTAGGGGGAGCCCCTCGCGCTCTCCGATGGGAAGGCCCGCCCCGGGAGAAGGCCTTGGGCACCCCAGAGCCCGTGGCCGGGTGCCGTCGTCGTGGTGATGGCGCAACCCCCTGCGCCGCTGGTCGGGCCTGGTGGGGCCCTTCCGTTGCGCGCGAGGCCGGCACCTTGGGCAGTGCCCCAGCGCGCCTCGCTGGGGCGCCCGGGATCCCCACGCAAGTAGTCGAGACCCTGCCCCCGGCCGGGATCCCCACGCAAGTAGTCGAGACCCTGCCCCCGGCCGCTCGCGAGGTCGCGTATGCGCCTCCTGTCGCCGTGATAGCCGGCGTTGCTTCCTTCTCGGCCCGGGCGCTCATCAACATGGTCGTTGTAGAGTTGCTCGAGCTCCCGGGCGCCAACGTAGTCGAGCCTCTGGTCTTCCTCCCTGGTCCCGGTGGGCGTACTGAGGGGCGCGAGGTGACGCCCCTCTCGCGCGGCCAGCACCTCCCACCGGTCTCTGCCGGCGCCCGCGGACAGCTCCTGCACCCCCGGCGAGCGCGGGTCGTAGCGGACGTCTCGAGCGTGCCCGTGCGACCCAGGCGCCGTGCCAGTCGGTTGAGCGAGTACACGGGCACGAGCCCCACTGAGATACGCCTGGGCCCCGCCGGTGGTGGTGACGCGTGTGGGGGCATGTCTGGCCCAGTCGTTGCGGCGATCGCGTGCAGCGTGGTGACGCAGTAGCTCATGCGCCACGAGGAGCGTGACATGTCTGTGCGTCGGGTCGTGGCAGACCCGAAAGGGCGGCGGCGCGGCCCGGATGCATGGAAGGGCCGAGGCGGAAGGGGCGTGCCGTGCGGTTGGTGAAGGCGGCAGCCCCCGGCGCCCGTTGAGGGCCCGGCCGGTGATGGCGCCCGCCGACGGGAAGGCAGGGCGACGCGGGGTGCCGAGGCCCGCCGGCGCCGCCCGCGCCACGCGGGCAGCCCGCCGCTCAGCGCGGGCTCGACGTCCTTTTGCCATGAGTGCGGCGAGCAAAGGCGAGGCGAGGCTTGCGCGTGGGTTCCGACACGCCCCCTACCTGACGCGCCAAATGTCGGATTTCGGGCTCCGCAAAACCCTCAAGGTTCGAACACAGGGGCGTGTGCGAAGATCCCCTGCAGCCTCGCCCTACCTAACTCGCTACTCGATGATTTCTACGACGAACTCGCACGATGACGAGGAAGCAGATGCACACGATGATTTACCCAGGTTCGGGCCGCTGCGAAGCGTAATGCCCTACTCCTGCTTTGGTGGATTGCCTCACGAAGAGGTGTGGTGGATGAACTAGTACAGTGGTGAGTCGCCTCGTGAGGGCGTTCTGGTGGTCTTGCCTCTCTTCTGTTGGGTGTCTCCTCCCCCCTTTTCTACGGTGCAGCCTATCCTCTATATATAGCGGCGGCCCGGGTCCCCTTCCCTTATCGCAATGGCGGGAAGGGATCCCACAACGGCCAAATTCGAAGGGGGACAGGAGTACATCCCCGCCCTGTCCAAAGGTGGTCTTCGCCTGCAAAGTAGCTGTCGATGATGCAGAGGTGGGCTCGGCGATAACGTCCGTCCTGCTGGGCTCGTGGTCGTGGTCTTGTTGCACCGGAATGGAAACCTTTGGGGGGGGGGCGCTTTGGGAACCCGCGTACGTCCTTGCTCCCTTTGCACCAAAGGGCAAACTGCATCGCTTGGCGCACTAGCGCCCGCCTGTCCTTCCTTGCGTCACCTTTGACTCTTGAGGCCGGGTTCCGCATAGAGATCTCCGCCGCTCCGGAGGGGGCCTGAGGAGGCCCACTCCTTGCTGGTCCTGGTGCCGCCTCCCTCGCGAGCTCGGGTCCTCGCGAGGGCCTTGTCTTGAGTGGGGCTGTGCCAGGCCATGCTTGACTCACGCGGTGGGCCATGCCCTGGGCCGCAGGCAGGCAGGTCTGGGTACCCCCGTTCCCAGAACGCTGACAAACCGTGAGCTCCAGGGCGGCGCCTTCAGGAAGGATACGACATCGGAGGGGCGCCACCGCCCGATCCGAGGATCAGAGTTTCCCCTGGAGCAACACGACGGGCAATGAGAGCCACGACGACGCCTTCAAGAAAGGAACGAGCTTCGCCGCCGCTGGTCCGTCCGAGGATAGAACAAGTTTTCACCCCAGAAAACACTCACCGCCACCGAACGCCACACCCCGGTTACCACGCCGCCCACACGGCCATGGCCACCGGGCAGCACCGAGCCACGGGCTCTGCCCATGAGCACCGCGCTACCACCACCGGGGCCGCCGCCCCGGCATTCAAGACCTTTACACCACCTAACGCGAGACCCGCCGCTACCCCAACCAAAAAGACGAGCGGAAAGGCCCCGCCTTTCGCACCCCTAGGCGGCCCCCGGCGCTGAGACCCGATAGGCCGGCCAAACCTGGCCTCCATCGATCCGTCCTGCAGCACCGGGCGCGAGACGAGCTCGGACCAGTTGTCGGGCGCGAGACGAGCTCGGTCCTGCTGCCGGGCGCGAGACGAGCCCGGTCCTGCACACGGGCGCGAGACGAGCGATGGACCGCAGCTGGGGGAGGGCCAACCCTTCGACAAAGGTAGCGGACGGACGACGAGGAGAGGGATTGAAGGTCGAAACGGGCCGCCTACAAACGAGCCGCCGCCGGAAAAAATGCGTCGGATCCGGCAGGCACGCTCCGCCACCACCCGCCTCTGCGGCGCCTCCACCACCACCAGCCGGGGCCATGGCAGGGGTGACGCCCACAGCCCACGCCGTCCGCGGCCCACGCCGCCTGTGCCAGGCAACGGCCGGCCCTCGCCGCCTGCTGGACACCGGCCAGAGAAGCCGCCCGAGCCAGATCTGGGCGGGGAAGACCACCGCCACCACCCCGTGCAGGCACGCCTCGCCGCAGCCCCAACGTGCAGCCGCCCGCACCGTTGGGCCGCGGACGTGCCACGCCGCCCTGCAGAGCTGCGCGCCTCCGCACGGTGCTGCTGTCTCGCGCCAGCCCACCGCGAGGAAGGAGAGAAGCCCCGCCGCCACCGATGCCGGCCGGGCTTTGCCCGACGGCGGCAAGGGAGGGGGGAGCGGTGGAGGTTGGGAGTGGCGGCGCTAGGGTAGCGGGCGAGACAAAGGGTCTTTTCCCAGTTGGGAGCCGATAGTCTAGATTTCCTTCCATGTACTCAAGCCTATTGTACTATATATTTGCCAGTGGGCTATGCAATACAGATAGTTGCTCCTCTAACATGCCATGAGCCCAGGTTTCAGAATTTCTTTTGTGTGCTGTAACTCACGCTTTATTGTTTTTTCTTAGTCTCCGCGCCTCTCTCCATCGACCGATCTCGCTAGTCTCTATACGGACTGAATATCATTCTCGTAACCATACTCAAATATGTTCCTGCGATTTCTTTCGTTCAACTCACCACCCTACCGCACCTCAGTTCGAAACCCACTCTCCACTCTTACTGTTCTCCCACGCAAGGCCCGCCCGTGCCAGGGCGGAGACAAGATTCCCGCTGCCACCTTATTCCCCATCAGACCGCCACCGTCATCCACCAAGGCTCAGTCTCCGTCACCATCACCATCTCCTGGAGGTCGGCTCCCCATCCACGGAGATCGGCATGCCACCTCATCGTGC
Source organism: Elymus sibiricus (assembly GCA_039707655.1). Lineage (NCBI taxonomy): Eukaryota > Viridiplantae > Streptophyta > Magnoliopsida > Poales > Poaceae > Elymus > Elymus sibiricus. Next base: position 194,090,181 of record CM077663.1, on the reverse strand, counting down.
CGAGTCGCCCTACCATCATGTCAGAATCACGCCATTGTTTCATCCTACGAGCGAATCTTCCGCCGGCCAGCTCCCATCTCCCAAACAGATCGGTCGCCCGCTTGCCATCTTCTATCTCCCTTTTGGCTTGACTCATAGGTTTTTGAAGACTTTGTTCTACGACGACACTATCAAGATGCGGATATTTTATTCTCACTATTTATTTTAGTGTTAATAGTTCTTCAAATGCAATGCTATTGCATACTCTCTAGATTTGAGGTGGGTGTTAAAAAGTATTAGTATTGGTCTACGTGTCCTTATAGTCTATAGATTTCCTTCCTTGTGTTGAAGTGTATGTGTGGATTGCGTAACCCTTTCCATAAGTTCGGACTTTTGGTTGCGTTGGCTAGTGCATGAAACTTAACATGGTATCCGAGTCCAAGGTCTTGAGTTCAAGTCCTGGCTTTCGCAGTTTATCTAAAAAATTGATGTTGCCCCCCTTTGTCCACGTATAGGCCTCTTGAGCCATACCTCTGAGTCTGCCCACGTGTTGACTTTCCGCGTCACACGTGAGAGGAGGTGTTAAAGTGTATGTGTGGATTGCCTAGCCCTTTTCATCAGTTCGGACTTTTGGTTGCGTTGGCTAGTGCATGAAGCTTAACACCTTGTACTTGGACTAGGCAACACAGGTAAGTTGATATTATGGTATTCCATGTTTATTATATACTTCGGTGCACTCAAAAACAATAAAGCAAGACAAGTACCTTAAAGTAAGGTTTCGAGGAAATGAGTTTGCAAAGCCATTTTTCCATTTGATGGGAACGCCTCTTGGAATATTCTGCAGGTAGTTTTCGCTTCAGAGACAAGGAAAAATTGTTATTAGACAAGATACACCCAGACAGCATACATTAAGTTCCATCGCCTGTCACATACCTGCATCATATCATTTATCATCCACATATGACGATCCCGAAAGCTGTTAATACCATGTTTTAATCGAAATTCAGGCCTCAGTTCCTCAAGAAGCGTAGAAGAGCATGAATAACCATACTGCAGGTCAAGAAGCGTAGAAGAGCATGAACAACCATACTGCAGGCCAATAGATTATTAGGGAGTGATTAATGCATGTATCTTACCCCCTCTGTTCCATACGGAGGGGGTACTAAATACCATCTGTACATGATAATCGGCACAGCTGTTAATTCATGTTTGGATAGAAATTCAGGACTCGGTTTCGAACAAACATCATTCAGGTGAATAGTTTATCAGAGAATGATAAGCAGAGCTGAAGTTACACTAACATGTTCTTTTCCAAATGTATATATTTCTACATGTGTTGTCAACTTAAAATTATTACATTAGTACCACAAAATTGCTACATATACACTGTAAGATTGTTTAGATCCTTGGCAAGCGTAAGGCTTCTGAGAATCTTACGAAATGTAAGATCAGAACTACAGAATATTTCACGAGTAACCTGAAGTTACATATGCCAAATTATAAAAATGGAATTGTTTACTAACACAAATGAATAATGCAACAATGTCTTAACAAAATGAGCTATTGAATTTTCTATCAGTGATCCAAAATCTACTTTGCATTGGCAACTATATTAATAATATTTCTAACTCCTCCATTTTCCTCAACCCACCATGTGTACACCCATAGAAGGATTAAATTTAAGATAGTTAATAAAAAATGACCGTGCAATATTCAAGTAAACACAAAGATGACAGATATTTTGAAATAGAATTACTCGGGGCCAGGACAATTAAAGTGAAATGGAGCGAGTAGCACAGATGGACAAAAATTACAAGGTTTAGGCATGCACACTTATACAAGATTTCTCACACTTCGTCACACAGCAATTTTATCAAAACCTCATATGTTAATTTGTCATAACAGAATTGCCAGATAACTTACTAGTCAGCTTCCAAATTATTAAAACAGAAAGTATTATGTTGTAAAATGCACTAGCTTATTTATGTATTTTCTCGAAAGCGCAGGAGAATTGTGCGACATTATTAATCGAAGAGAAATAAAGGAGTTCAAAATGCACCATGCCCCGTGGGGCTGAAAATTTTACAAACATGCACCAACTTAAGAAAGTTACCATAGCTGAGAAACTTGGAAGAATTATGCAGCACTTAAATGTTCAGAAAGCATGAGCATATAGAGCATTATAAGCCAAATATAAAATGTAGCACTAGCTACCTGCTATCAGACCATCAATAACAGATTCAACTGATCATTACGACCGTTGGGTGACCCGGGTAATACAGATGGTCTCTTCGGGCCGAACCGCGGTCAGCATCAACGGGGAGATTGGACCCTACTTCCCCACCCTTTGTGGGGTCCGTCAGGGAGATCCGTTCTCCCCGTTCCTTCTTAACATGGTGGTTGATGCGCTTGCCTCCATCCTTGATAAAGCCAAGGAGGCGGGTCACATTCGCGGTATCGTTCCGCACCTTGTGGGAGGGCATGGCGTTTCCCTCCTGCAATATGCGGATGATACCATCATCATGGTAGAAGGTTCCGAAAATGACATCTCGAACCTGAAGTTCCTCCTACTGTGCTTCCAACAAATGTCGGGCCTCAAGATTAACTTCAACAAGAGTGCGGTTATGGTTTTGGGCTACTCCCCTACCGAGGCCCAGAGCATCGCGGACCGCCTCAATTGTCAGCCGGGCTCGTTTCCCATGACCTACTTGGGGATCTCCATTAGTGACACTCGCCTCACAGTGGCTGAGCTGCGACTGACGGTCAACAAGCTCCAACACCGTCTTGAGCCGTGGCAGGGTAGATGCCTGTCTAAGGCAGCCCGGTCTGTCCTCATTAACTCTTCCCTGTCCAGCTTGCTCCTCTTCTTGATGAGCTTCTATAGCCTGCCCGAGACGCTCCATCATGAGATTGCCAAGGTTCAGGCGCGGTTCTTCTGGGCAGGCGAGGGTGATAAACAGAAATACCATATGGTTCGTTGGACCGAAATCTGCAAGCCTCGGGAGCAGGGAGGGATCGGGATCATGTCCTCCAAACGCATGAATATCGCTCTGCTAACCCGCTGGCTGTGGCAGATTGCAAATGGGGGGGGGGGTGGCCTCTGGCTGCGCATCATTCAGAATAAGTACTTGCATGGCCAGCCCCTCGCTTTTTGTCAGTGGTCCGGAGGATCACAGTTCTGGCAGTCCGTCATCCAGCTTCTCCTGGTCCTCCACATCGGGACTTCTATCTCGGTTGCTCTTGCTCGTCCACTTTGTTCTGGTTTGATCGCTGGGCCGGCGAGAACCCCTTTGTTGCGCGTTTCCCGGATTTGTTCGCCATTGCGGTCGAGCCTAGGATCTTGGTTGAGGTGGCCCTTATTGACTTAGGGCGCCTCGCCTTCCGGCGGCCATTTGGGCCTATGGAAGCGCTCGCCTGGCAGGACCTTCTGGATTGCATCGCCCTGCATGAGCTGGATGTGGAAGAGTTGATTGACCGACTCTCGTGGTGGCTAGAGCCATCGGGTAGCTTTTCCACGAAATCCCTCTACCAGGCCATCGCGCCGACCCCGGGACCTGAGCCGCTGGCGACGATATGGTCGATTCGGCTCCCTCTGAAGATTCGGATCTTCCTGTGGCAATGGATCCGCGGACGAGTCCCTTCCGGTGTCGAGGTGCTCAAAAGAAATGGACCTGGGGATGGCCTGTGTCCGCTCTGTGGGATGGAGGAAGACTCGAACCACATCTTCTCCTGCGTATCCGCGCAATTCCTTTGGAGTTGTTTCCGCGAAGTGGTCGGCGGCACTTGGTGCCACAACAACTTCCCCGACCTCTTCGCCGAACTCCAGGCTTTGCCTCCTACTATCCGCCACACTAGGTGGCTGACTGTCCGGGTGCTTGCCTGGACGCTGTGGACGGTTCGGAATAAGCTTGTGATTCAACGTTTACGTCTACGACGTGCTACTGACGCGGTGTTCAAAATGTGTTGTTATATGCAGCTTTGGCGGCCACTTAGCCGCCCGCGAGACCGAGACGCCATCAACATCATCATTGCCCATCTTCGTGCGATGGCTCTTCGCTTGGCGCCGCCGCTTACTCCTCCACCACCAGAGCCGCATTAGTGTCCTCGCGGCTTGTTCGTCGCCGCCTGTGTTTTTTTGTTTCTTTGGGCTTGTTGAGCTGTGCCCTCAGCAGGACCTCTGTACCTTGTGTTGTGCTACTTTGCGTGCGGCGTGTGTGGGTGCGTTTGTGTTGTGACTGATGTTGGACGTTGTGCTTCGGTGGTTTGCTTTATTTATAAAGTGGGGCGAAAGCCTTTTTCGGTATATGTTAAGTAAAAAATATATCTTCAAAATGAACCGATACAGAGCTTCACAAAATAATTTAGGATACTCCTAGACACCTCTAGCCCAAAAAAATGACAAGTCCAAAGCTCATGCCAAGCCCAGTTCAATTTAGTAACCATTGATGCAAGTGTTAGCAGTAATCCTTTTGTCATATTTACTTAGCTAGGGAGTAGTAGTAGGTCGGTTGGAGCTTCCTTAGTAATTAAGCTAGTGTATGCATCTAGACAGCTAGTAGTCAATTTGGCTTTTGCATGCACTAGCAGCTGCTAGAGCTGCATGGCGGTTTAGCATTAGGAACCGACCTCCCCGTGTATATAGACCTGAGGGCAGCAATACAAGCCACAACTTCAGAAATCAAACTATCCTGTGTTCAGCCCTAACAATTAGAAATCTCTGGGTTTCACCCGGGTACATACCAAGCAAGAAATTGACTAGTCCTTGGTAAGGTCATATATGTGATGTGATTATTGTAGCTCAGTAAACTAGTTATGCACTGATTGTTAGTTTGTTACAATACCAAGTAGTGAAGGTAAAGCTAACAAATGATTATTCTCTAAACACATGTATATTCATAGTATCACTGTGATTTCGTTTTTGGATATTACTGTATTCCAATGTCACATACCCATACCCATACCCGTATTCATAGTATCACTGTGATTTAGCATGCAACACAGCATCAGCTAAACATTTCTGCAGCTCGGTTTAATTTTACCGAATTTACATTGCTATCAGCATAAGCACTAATAATTCTTTGAAGAGCAATAGATTTAGCAAAGAACATTTTGGTGCAAATGTTCTAGTCTGAGAATATATTTACCTCTGGACAATCCATTGCATCAACTTCATACAATATGGCAATATAGGTAGGGAGGTATCTTCGAAATTCGTCTTCAAACTGTTTTGGAAATGAAAAAACCGTTTGTAAAACTAAAATGAACACAAAAGACTATGACAGGTAAGGTCAAAAACGTAACATGCCTCCCAATTCCACAAATCGGAAGGAAAGCCCACTGGAGTATCATATGTCTTCTCAAAAAGTTCTTTCTTTTGCCTTGCAAACCAATCTTTAAACCGGCCTCCTCTGTTCACACTTTTTTTTACCATGGTCCTCCTCTCCTCTGTTCACATTGCCCGGTTTCTCGGCGGTGAAACCCTAATGTATGTATACAAAAAGGGAAGTGTTTAACCATATAACTAGCTAGCTGTATGCATATGACTTAGCATGAGATATTACTAGAGCAATTGTGCATCCCTTTAAGAAATCCCTGGTCTCAAGGTTATCTGGATCCTGATCTGTATGAGAAGATCTTGTAATCCTATGATAATGTGGAACCCTATCTTATCAACTCAGCTAGAAAGATCTGAGGCTTGTCGGGTTTCCCCCACGGTTCACATATACAACACAACTGCCTATCCTCATGCTGTTGTGTCTCCTCGTGGCAGTCAATGCCAGCGCCTCCCGCCGCCTCTACTCAACCTCCAAATGATAAGGCGCTCACTGGCGTCTCTGCTCACCAGTACTTGATCTCCACGGTGACCAAATCCGAGTAGTTTCGAGCTTGCTATTTCAAGATTAGGTATTTAATGTGCTTCTTATTTGGACTTTTTGTTGGACATATTATTTGACCCATCTGGATGATTACTTTGTGAAGATGCATCTGATCACTGTTCTAAATATTCATTCCATGGTTTTGATTCTGGCTACCAACTCATCTTACCTTTTTTACAGTTTGTTTTCATTGCTAGCAATTGTAGACTTAAGTACAGACCAGTGTTGTCTACATCGGCAGGAACTTGCAGTAGATGTTCGTGTTGCTTCAGTGCAAGTGTACTACTACTACACGCTACTTTTTTCTCGATTTCACCTTGAAAACGAGGAGGAACTGGCCAAGGATTTTTTCTTAAACACATTATGTTTGGTCCTTTCATATAATAATGTGAAGAGAGACCTTTGTACTAGTTTATTGATTCTCATGTACCGTGATGTTTTGTCTTACACGAGTTCAGATTTATTCTGATGTCATGACCCTAAAGTACATAAATACAGCACAGAATTCTCCCATGCCCATAATTTGCTGTGTCTCAATACAAAGAGATTTCCCAGCTTATATAACTGGGAGCTAGAGCACACGAATAAGAGATGGATATGGAGCTCCTACACCAAGTATAGCATAAGAATATTACTGCAACATTAACACAGTTCCAGGGAACTGTGCCTCCTAGAAGCCACAGAACTTTATTCTTAATATAATATATTTCGTCTCTTCTCCCAGAGTTCAGAAGTACACTCCCCAATATGGAACAACGAAGACCATGTTGGTACTTCGCTTCAATAAATTAGATGACAAGAGTTCCTCCATCGGCAAGAACTTGCAGTGTTACCACTACATCTGTACCAAACTGTCTCTTCTGATAAATTGACCAATACTAACCAGCTTACCAGGGTCTCAATATAAATAGCATCCTAATGTTAATCGGTAAGGACATTCTAAATGGAGACCTAAGAGATGATTACCAGGAATATTGCAGAGTGCATACCACGAGCAAGTAAACAATGGCCAACTAGATAATTACTAGGAATAACACGCAACAAACAAGCAACCGATCCTAACAAAATTAACACTAAGATAAGCTACCTGATTTTGTATATGAACTGCATAAATCTCTCGACATAGGATCCAAAGATCTTCATTAGCCTTTTGGCACTTGCTTGAGTTCAGCTGGTAACTTAACTTTCTGATTGTCTGCTGAACCGCGCATGGAAGATCAACACAAAGGCGTTTAATTGTAGCTGGGAGCATATCATGTACAATAAACCGCCTGAGTTTTCTGTTTTTTGTAGCAACTGCAACTTGGACCAAAGCACGACAAAAGGGAACAGCGTCCCTCGTTGCTTCACCATCAACCCATGACCCAAATAGGTTCATATTTAACATTCCAAAGCAATCATTACGTAAAATATATCTGCAAATAAAAGGCATTTATTATCTTGCAGCTAACTTTACTAATGCTAAAGCATAATAATGAAAAGAAGCGATATCAAGTAAATATAGAAGAACACTGACTTTTTTCCCGTACGGTCTTACCCAATAACAGAGTTAGATGATGCACACTTCAAATCACGTGATAAAGCAGCCTTCACCGTACTGACAGATTGCAGGTCCACACATGTAAGAGCACCAATTGGTTTCGAAGATGCTAGTGTTAGAGAATGAGCAACTGGCATTCACTGAGGGCCAAAGGCCATACATATACAAGTGTGGTAAAGTGCAAGAAGCCCCTTATACAATGGGGATATACAGGAAGATGACTATACACATCTAACACCCCCCCTCAAACTCATGGTGGATCAACAACACTGAGTTTGAAAAGGAAAAAGCCATGCTGCACTCGAGTTTGTGCCTTCGTGAAGAAGTCTGCCAACTGTAACTCAGAGGGCACGTAGTGGAGAGCAAGAATCTGATCCTGTACTGCAGCACGCACAAAGTGGGCATCCACACCGATGTGCTTGGTGAGCTCATGCTTCACCGGATCACGTGCAATACTGATAGCACCGGTACTGTCTGACAGTAAGGGAGTCGAGGTAGTAGTCGACACACCAAAATCCTCAAGTAACCATCGTAACCAGATCACTTCAGCCGTCAACATAGCCATTGCTCGCAACTCAGCCTCTGTACTCGAGCGAGAAACTGCAGTCTGTTTCTTTGTCTTCCAGGCAATCAGAGAGCCACCAAGAAAAACACAGTAAGCAGACAGCGAGCGTCGATCAGAGGGATCACTAGCCCAGGTAGCATCCGAGTAGGCCTGGAGCTCGAGAGAGCTGGAGCGGGGGAAGAAAAGGCGATGAGAGATCGTGCCACGAAGATATCGTAGAACACGGAGAAGATGGCTATAGTGGACAGAGGTGGGGGCCGAAACAAACTGACTGAGGATATGGACAGGATAGGAGATGTCAGGGCGCGTGACAGCGAGATAGACGAGGCTCCCAACGAGGTGGCGATAGCGAGTAGGATTGGGAAGAGGATCACCATCAGAAGCACGAAGCTGAACGTTGAGCTCCATAGGAGTCACAACAGTGTGCTCATCGCCGAGAGCAGCTCGATCAAGAAGATCCTGAATATATTTTTCCTGGGAGATGAAAAAGCCATCGGAGGTCGAAGAGACCTCAATCCCAAGAAAATAGCGAAGAGGACCAAGATCCTTCATGAGGAACTGGTCACGAAGGCGAGCCTTAACAAAGGCAATGTAGTCAGAGTCATCACCAGTGATGATCATGTCATCAACATAGAGAAGGAGAAGAGTCCGACCACGAGGAGACGTGTGAACAAACAACGCGGGGATCATGGTCACTGGGTGAGAAGCCGGCGGCAGTGACCACAGAGGCAAAACGCTCGAACCAGGCGCGAGGAGCTTGTTTAAGGCCATAGAGGGAGCGGCGAAGGCGACATACCATGCCATCAGGAGCATAGTACCCTGGTGGTGGCTGCATGTAAACCTCCTCACCCAACTCACCATTGAGAAAAAGCATTCTGGACGTCAAGCTGAGACACAGACCAATGGCGAACAGAGGCAACAGCAAGAAGAGTGCGGACATTGGTCATATAGGCCACAGGAGCGAAAGTCTCATCATAATCACGTCCCTGCTCCTGTTGAAAGCCACGAGCCACAAGGCGGGCCTTGTAGCGCTCAAGAGAGCCATCAGAGCGAGTCTTAATCTTATAGACCCACTTGCAGGTGATGGGACGAACACCAGAAGGAAGCGAAACCAGATCCCATGTGCCAGTGCGCTCAAGAGCAGCAAGCTCCTCGTCCATAGCAAGCTGCCATTCAGGCTGAGTCATGGCAGTCCGATAGGAGGTGGGCTCGGCAACAACAGAGAGACCATAACGGTCAGGAGAGTAGCGATCAGGTGCGGGGCGAGGCCGAGCACGGAGGTTATGAACTGGGGGAGGCGTGGAAGGAGTGGCTCCGGAAGTGGAGGGAGCGTCAGTAGAATCATCCTCAAAACAAGGACGACGAGTGTAGTGAAGAGGAAAAGGAGAGAGAGGACGACATACTGGAGAGGATGGGGGAGAGGTGGATGGAGGTGAAGGTGGTGGCTGTGGTGACGGTGGTGGAGGAGGAAGAGTGAGAGGTGCCGGAGGAAGGGATGAAACAGGAGGCACAGGAGAGGATGTATCGGGAAGAAGAAGAAAAGAAATATCTTCCACAGAGAAGCTGGAGGAGGAAGGACGCGGGTAGTAAGAATGGGACTCATCAAAGGTCACATCACGCGAAATGCGCAGCCGACGACCAACTGGATCCCAACATCGATAGCCCTTGTGCTCGTCACTGTAGCCGAGAAAAACACACTCAACCGATTGAGAAGTCAGTTTGGTGCGTTCTCGTGGAGCAAGAAGAACATAGCACACACACCCAAACATTCGAAGAGCGGAGTAGTCGGGAGAATGACCAGTGAGACGCTCCATAGAAATACCACCCTGCAAGGCAGTCGATGGCTGAATGTTGATAAGGTAGGTGGATGCACACACGGCCTCGGCCCAAAAGTGAGGTGGGAGGGAAGCACCGATAATCAGCGCACGAGCCGTCTCAAGCAGATGACGATGCTTACGTTCCGCAACACCATTCTGAGCATGGGCACTAGGACAGGAGAACTGGGCAAGGAGTACCCTGTTCCGCGAGAAAACCACGCAACATCTGGGAGATAAACTCGCCAGCAGAGTCAGCACGAAAGGTGCGAATAGGCGTGGAAAACTGGGTGTGAACCATGGCAGCAAAATGTTTGTATATGGAGAGAACCTCGCTGCGAGATTTCATAAAGTAGAGCCAAGTGTAGCGAGAGAAATCATCAATAAATAACACATAGTAGCGATGACCACCTTTCGAATCAAAGGGAGCACGACCCCATACATCAGAGTGAACTAAATCAAACGGACGCTGAGACACCGACTCGCTATGAGGATAAGGTAACTGAGTCTGTTTTCCAAGTCTACAACCCTCACAATGTAAAGAAACATCTCCAGAAACATACCCTAAGACACCCTGACGCACCAAGGACGATAAGCGGGAGCCACATATGTGACCCAGGCGATGATGCCACTGCTGGAAGGACGCAGAAGAGGAGGCAGCGAGAGCATGGGAACTGGCTGAGGTGGTGGCAGCGGAAGGAACATGAAGCCAGTCAACTTCCCAAAGGCCCTCTGAGTCACGGCGCCGAGGGCCAGAACCAACCAGGGCCTTGGTGTGGAGATCCTGAACAGAACAAGAGTCGGGATCAAGAATAACACGACAACCAGAATCAGTAAGTTGGGCAGCGGAAAAAAGATTCATGGTAAGACGTGGAACATGAGAGACATTAGGGACTGAAAAAGACGGAGTAGAAAGAGTGCCACGACTAGCAACAGGAAGAGATGTGCCATCGGCAGTAAGAACATTAATAGGAGAATCAAGAGGTCCAAGAGAAGACAAAGCGGAAGAATCGGAAGACATATGAAAAGAAGCTCTAGAATCCAGAACCCACGAAGATGTACCTGACGGTGTAGTTGCTGATGGTGATGGAGGGGTGGCAGCCGTCACAGCAGCAGCAGAACCAGTCGATGAAGAGCCAGAAGCAGCCAGGAGGCGCTTGAGCCTCACAATGTCCTGATCAGTGAGTGACGGGATCGAGGGAGACGCATGAGTCCCACTGGAAGAGGAGCGCCTCTGGTCTCGCTGCTTTTGGCGACAATCAGCCTCTGGGTGACCTTGCCGGGAGCAATAGCCACAGAAGGTGTCATGCCGCGACTGACCCTTCTCAGCATAAGGAGGGCGACCGACCCCCCCTGAAGGTGTGGGCAGGAGCGGTGGAGCGGTGGGACGAGTAGACGACACAGGAGACCTGGCAGCCAGCACAGAAGGAACCACAAGTAACCCAGCAGAACGAAGGCGGGTCTCCTCAGCACGAAGCTCCGCAAGCACCTCCGAGATAGGAACACGACCACGAGCAAGTAAGTGAGCACGTCGAGGCTCAAACTCGGAGCGGAGGCGAGATAGGAACTCATGGACACGCTGGAAATCCAAGTCAGCCCGGGTAGTCTGACAGCAACGGCAAGCTCCACAAACAACTGTGCGAAGAGAATCAAGCTGACGCCAGATGGCAGAACACTGAGTGTAGAACTCGTCAACAGACGAGTCACCACGCACCACAGACAAATACAGAGCATCACCAGATGGCTGATAGCGCTGACAGAGAAATGACCACATTGCTGCAACTGTGCCGAGGCCCATGAACTCCGAAGCAAACTGAGGGAGAACACTCGCAGTGAGAACAGCAGCAGCCCGAGCATCATCATTGCACCACTGAGTGTAAGCAGAAAGATCCTCGCGGTAAACTGAAAAAGCATCTGAGTAAGCTGATACCTGCTGATCATAAGTATCAACTGCAGCGTCATCAAGGGCCTTAGCTGCATCCCGATCAGCCTGAGATGCGTCAGCAGCAAGAACCGGCGGCACCGGTGGTGTAGGAGTCACTGGAGGAACAGGACACGGCGGACAGGGGACCTCGCCAGAAAGAACGCCCCACAGAAGAAGGCCGCGCATATGGATGCGCATGAAACCCACGAACTCGGCATAGTTGGTGCCATCGAAGATTACCGAGCACCGAGGAACAGCAACCTAGCCCGAAGGAGACATGAGGAGCTATCGTTCCTTCTGCTGTTTTTTTTTTGAAGTCAACGCACCCCGATCTGGATTGGGGTTCGGAGGCTCACCCGCTCGAGGCCGCCCCGATGCAGAATCGAGGGGCGAGCGCGGGGCGCCGTCGGCAGGGCGTGGGACGGCCGGGCGCGGGGCGCCGGCGGCTGGGCGTGGGACGGCCGGATGCGGGGCGCCGCCGGCCGGCGGAGCAGCAGCTGCCGGGGGGCGCGGCCGGGCGCAGAGCAACGGCGGCCGGCCGCGGGCGAGCGTGGGACGACGGCTGCCGGGCGCGGGCGGGCTCGGAGCAGCTGCGCCTGGCCTCGGGCGCGGGCACGCGCGGGCGCGAAGGAGAGGCAGCAGGGCGCGCGCGGGGCGGAGGAGAAGCAGCCGGGCAGAGAGCCGGACGGCCGGCGGCCAGGGAGGAGAGGGCCGGCGGCGGGGGTGGAGGCGACCGGCGGCCAGAGAGGAGATGGCCGGCAGCGGGGCAGGCTAAAGCGCACGGAGCTGCGGCGTGCGGGAGAGTAACCTGGCAACTGATACCATGTTAGAGAATGAGCAACTGACATTCACTGAGGGCCAAAGGCCATACATATACAAGTGTGGTAAAGTGCAAGAAGCCCCTTATACAATGGGGACATACAGGAAGAGGACTATACACATCTAACAGCTAGAACCCCAAGCAACATTGAGACTTTGCGAGTCAAGTCAAGCAGTAGGCACTCTTCTAACTTCTTTGCACTTTTCTGTGATCCACAAAGATAACCGAAGTAGCGAGGATAACCAGCCCGGCCATTATTTAGAAGATTGAACCATGCGCCACAAAGTATGTCTTCGCAGTAACTAAATAAGGGTGGTAAGAGCTTCAAAATCCATTCTCCCAATAGCTCACAAGGGCAATACTCCATCAAAGGAACGATGACAAGATCGATTAGCTTGCTAACATGCCGGGATTCCATGCAACCCAAGTCTTCGATTATGGCATCGCTAACTGATGAAATGTCTAACAGCTCAAGGAATGGTCCCTCAATTGCCGCACATAAACCTAAGAGGTTGTATCTGCAGAAAGGCCAACTCAGAAGCACAAATACAACTTTAACAACAATTAACATGCATGTCCTGTTAGAAGAAATAACTGAAAGGGCAACTGTCAGAACGACATCTAAATTAACCTAACTACTACAAGAAATTTACATACCCCCTCTCACGGATTAGCTGTAACCAATGCGCTATGTCATTCTCTTTGAACTCTGAAAGGTCAGTGTCTTGCAGTTTCAGTCTCCTAATTTCTTCAGGGAGATAAGTAAGCTGTGCAGAGTTCTGCATGATTTTAGCTTCTGCAAGTACTTCTGGCAAAGTTACCATAGCATCATCCTTCCATAGTGCATGTACAGATCGAAGCAGCTGAAAGTCAACAGTCAAATTCACTTATTGCAAGCTAATTTTAAAAAGCAGCAACCCTTAGAATTCATGATATTCTACTAATTTGATTAGAGCAAGTGTTAACAATATGCACCGCTAAGAATAAATGAATGATTATAGGCATGAGGCTAATTAAAGTTGAGAAATAAGCTCGTGGATCTATTTGGAATATTGTGAGCTTCCCGTCCTTGCACTTTCTGAGCTCCTTCTCAAAGAATGCAACAATGTCCAGCGCATCCTTCCTGAACTTGTCATAACAAAATAAACATTCTAGGCAAGCTGCCCGCTCCGTATGGAACAAAACTAATTTAAGCTTGCAAATGAGGTGTCCGTATTGCTGATGGCACCTGCATGATTTAACAGAAAAATTATAGTTTGGTACATAGCAATGAAACATTGAGTAATGATATTTTCACATGCCTTGCAGAGAATGCTTCGTCAAACAACGCTCGAGAGAGGGCGCTGTGTTCGGCATCAGTACCCTGTGTAATGATCAACTGAAGTCTCTGTGGCAAAAGATATGCTATAGCTCGTGCAAACACTAAAATCAAGTGGACTGTACAGTAGGTTCGTATGCTTGCAAGATGGTCACTTAAACTATGAATTCGAGGACTGAACATTTATGTCTCTAGACATGCATAAGTGATTTATACAGACAGTATGATATGATTCCAACAAATTCAAGGACAGTATCAATATGCATATAGCCTATAATGCACCTACCGAAAAAGGCTTTCGCCCCGCTTTATAGATAAAGCAAACCGCCACAGAGCAACCATACAAGGACCAGTCCACAACACACACACCCAAGTCTCGCGACAAAAAGTACAAAGGTTCTGCTGAGGGCACAGCTCAACAAGCCCAAACAAAAAAAGAAAACGAACGGCCGCGGCAGGCCGGAGATCGCGCCCGGCCCCTAATCCGGCTCGGGGGGTGGCGGAGGAGGCGGCGGCGACAGACGAACAGCCATCGAGCGGAGGTCGGCGATGAAGGTGGAGATGGCGTCTCGGTCCCGCGGGCGGCTAAGCTGCCGCCATAGCTGCAAGTAACCAGAAAGTTTGAAGAGGGCGTTAGTAGCATGTCGAAGCGGAATGCGCTGAATCACAAGTCTATTGCGGATCGTCCAGAGCGTCCAAGCGAGGGCCCCAATCTCCAGCCACCTAATGTGGTGAGAGGGCAGGGGGGAGTTCGGCAAACAGGTCGGGGAAATTGGTGTGACACCAATTACCACCAACCACCTCTCGAAAGCAGCTCCACATAAATTGAGCGGATACGCAAGAGAAGAAGATGTGATTCGAGTCTTCGGGGACATCACAGAGCGGGCAAAGGCCACTACCAGGACCATTATGCTTGCGGACCTCCACCCCAGACGGGGTCCGTCCGCGAATCCATTGCCACATGAAGATCCTAATCTTCAGAGGTAGGCGGATGGACCAAACCGCCGAAGGGGCGGGGGGGGGGGGGGGGGGGGGGGGGGGGGCGGAGGAGGGGGCAATGGCCCGGTAGAGGGACTTGGTGGAGAATTGGCCAGAGGGCTCCAAGCGCCACCGGACCTGCGTCCACCTCAGGCTCGTGTAAGGCGACGCAGTCTAGCAGCTCACGCCAGGCGGCGGAATCCGAAGGCCCAAATGGTTTCCGGAAGGCGAGACGCCCTAAGTCAATAAGGGCCCTCTCAGCAGAGATCCAGGGATCAACGGCGATGGAGAAGAGGACGGGGAAGCGCGCGGCGAAGGAGGAGTCTCCCGCCCACCGGTCGAACCAGAACAGCGTCGCAGCTCCAGATCCAACCGAAATGGAGGTCCCGATGCGAAGAACCGGGAGTAGTTGGATGACCGACTGCCAGAACTGGGATCCGCCAGATCTCTGACAGAAGGCGAGGGGCTGCCCACGCAGGTATTTGTTCCTGATGATGTCTAACCAGAGGCCCCGTTGCCCTTGCGAGATGCGCCAGAGCCAGCGGGATAAGAGAGCGATGTTCATGCGTTTAGAGCACATGATCCCGAGGCCACCTTGCTCCCTCGGCTTGCAGATGTCCGGCCAGCTAACCATATGATATTTCTGCTTATTATTGTCGCCTGCCCAGTAGAAGCGAGACTGGACTTTGGCGATCTCATGATGCAGAGTCTCATGCAGACTATAGAAGCTCATGAGGAACAAGAGGAGGCTGGATAGGGAGGAGTTGAAGAGAATCGTCTGGGCCGCCTTCGACAACCACCTACCCTACCAAGGCTCAATACGGGTCTGCAGCTTGGCCACGGTCGGGCGCAAGTCGGCGACGGTGAGCCGAGAGTCACTAATGGGCGTCCCCAAGTAGGTTGTGGGGAAGGAGCCCAAGCGGCAGTTAAGACGGTTGGCAATGCTCAGGCACTCATCCGGAGAATAGCCCATCACCATCACATCGCTCTTGTCGAAGTTGATCTTGAGGCCAGACATCTGTTGGAAGCAGAGAAGGAGGAACTTCAGATGAGAGATGTCCGCCTCCGAGCCTTCCACCATAATGATGGTGTCGTCGGCGTACTGGAGGAGGGAGATCCCAGAGCCCCCGGCCAGGTGGGGTGCGATCCCACGAATATGACCTGCCGCCTTCGCTTTGTACAGGATAGCGGCGAGTGCGTCCACCACCATGTTGAACAAGAATGGGGAGAAAGGATCGCCTTGTCTAACCCCACAAAGAGTGGGGAAGTAGGGGCCCACCTCTCCATTGATGTTCACGGCGGTGCGACCGCAGGATACCATCTGCATCACGCGGGTGATCCAACGGTCGTCGAAGCCCTTCCGGAGCAAAACTTCCCGAAGGAAGGGCCAGCTGACAGTGTCGTAAGCCTTGTGGAAATCGATCTTCAGGAAGACCGCCCTGAGGTGCTTAGAGCGGACCTCATGGAGGACTTCGTGAAGGACAAGCACCCCATCCAGAATAAACCGTCCTTGAATGAAGGCGGACTGGTTGGGGTGGGTAATGCGATCCGCCAGCAGGGTCACCCTATTGGCGAACCCTTTCGCCAGGATCCGGAAGATCACATTAATCACCGTGATCGGACGGAACTGCCGGATGTCGGACGCCCCAGGCACTTTAGGGATGAGCGAAATGATCCCATAGTTGAGACGACCGAGGTCAATGGACCCAACATAGAATTTGTCGAAGATGGCCATGATCTCGGGTTTAATCACATTCCAGAAGGTCTGGAAGAATTTCACCGGAAGACTGTCGGGGCCCGGGGCCGAAGTAGGGTTCATGCCTCTAATGGCAGCCCAAACCTCGCCCTCGGAGAAAGGGGCCGTGAGGGCCGCGTTCTCCGCAGCGGAGACCTGCTGGGGACCGGACCAGCAGTCAGGGGCCAAAGACAGACCACTCCTAGGCGAGGGGGAGAAGAGGTCCTTGTAGAACCTGTCGACGTGAGCTCGAATGTCACCGGGGGTCTGCAAGAGTGATGCGCCATCCTAGAGGAGAGGGATGGTGTTGCGTCTACGGCGACCGTTCGCAATGGCCTGAAAGTAGGCCGTGTTCGCGTCGCCCTTCAGCACCCATTTCTGGGAACCCCGCAGGCGCCAATAAGCCTCTTCATCAGTGTAGATGACGGAGAGTTGATCCTCCAGGTCGTATCGGGAGAGCCACTCATCAGGGGAGAGGCCGTTCGCGTCAGCCCGGAGGTCAAGGGCCTGGATAGCGGTCAACAGGGCCTTCTTGCGCTCGCGGAGATCGCGGCCAAGGTTGGCACCCCACCCTTTCATGAACTGCCGGCCTCGTTTGGCACAGGAATGCCATGCATCAATAGCCGAGGGAGGGCGGGGGTGGGGGTGAGCACGAGCCTCCACCCAGCGAGCGCCGACGGCCTCAACAAAGCCGGTTTGCGACAGCCAAAAAGTTTCGAACCGGAAGCAAGGGGGGATCGGAGGGCGCTCGTCGGCGGAGGATAGGAGGAGGGGGACGTGGTCAGAACCAATCCGGGTGATGGCCCGGAGGGAAGCCAGGGGACAGCAGAGGTCCCAATCCGGGGAGACTAGGACCCGGTCCAGAACACCTACGCAAAAATGGACAGCTATATGATCACTATTGCACCACAGAAATACATACACCTCAAAAGAATGTTTCACTTAGGTCCAGCAACCAACAATGGTATCAGCAGAAAAATGTAATAACTAAACAACAAATTTGATGATAAAGCATAAGGTAGTCCTTAAAGACACCTGCAAGCACATAAAACTCAAGCTCAAACTTAACTTATGCTAACAGAAATAAATAAACGAACAAACATCTCTGACAATAATCAACAGAAGGAAAAAACGAAACGAAATTTTCTCCTATTTTTATCACATAACACATGTTCAAGTTCGACATGATAATTTAGATGATTGTAGCAAAGCAAAATCTACATAAAAATAAGGATTTTTTGATAAATGCCCAAACTTGGGGGTAGGAAACATTAGCATCCGAGTTAAGTGTTAGCATTTCATATGTACCTTCACAAAGAGAACTCACTGGAAATCATGCTATAGTGAACTTTTTTTCCGAAGGTTAATTAAGACAAAGCAGTGGGCACACAAATATGGCAGTAACAAATGCAGTAAATGCTTACCGACTTTTTTAGATAAATGAACTCATTTGATTCTTTCAAATAATCAGTACCACTGTTGTGATTCTGACAGCTCCAGTAATCGTGTCGAAGATAAGCAGACATACTTTTCTCCATCAGACACTAATAAACATATAAATAAATGGGATTAAAAGAGTGAAAGACTTTGGATCACTCATCATCATATAGGTACAAAAACAACAGAACATGTCAACGTGAATCAATAATTCACAAACAGCAGCAACCGTTTGGGCTATGTAATTGACGAGTGTTACAAGCCCCCCAGTCCCACCTCCAACTTGCTTCTGCTACTGGATTCATCAAGAAAAAAACTCAAAAACTTTTACAGTACATGGAGGTAGGGGTGTTAAAAAATGTGTGGGGATAAAACCATCGAACCCATTTGCTGAGCTGCTAGTACTATTGTAGATATCTTCTCCATTTGCACTGATTAGCCAGTTCAAATAATAAACTGACTAACTGAGGAACAGTACTGGGTTTTGCATGGTCTGGGTAAACCGTTTTAGAATATCCCTACAGGGGAGGTGTTACTTTCATAACAAATGCCAAATCCCAAGTAGACTTATTCACGGAGCCAAAAAGATTAGTATGGGCACAATAATGACAGTTTAAGCACAATTGGTTTTTAAGCAACCGTTTCTCAAATAATTCATTTCAATTAAGGGAACTACAAAAATAAGATGAAGATACAATTTAACTCCACTAAATAATTTTGAATGACTTTTCACTCCTACTCCCTCCGTTTCTAAATATAAGTCATCTTATAGATTTCAATACGGACTACAGACAGATGTATATAGACGTATTTTAGGGTGTAGATTCACTCATTTTGCTCCATATGTAGTTCATATTGGAATCTTTAGAAAGACTTATATTTAGAAACAGAGGGAGTACATATTGGTATATCACACACACATGCATGCACGCACGCACGCACAGACGCACACGCATGCACGCACAGACACACACGCACACACACATGCACGCGAAGTTATCATTCACATTTCACATGTTTCAAATGTTCAACAACAACAACAGAAAAACCTTTCAGTCCCAAACAAATTTGGGTAGGCTAGAGTTAAAACCCATAAGATATCGAAACCCAGTCATGGTTCTGGCACGTGGATAGCTAACTACCACGCACCCGTCCATGGCTGATATATCTATTCGTGATTTAAAAATTAAAATTTGATGTATGAAACAACTAGAACTAGGTAACTGACAACTAGCATACGAAAATCACCTTGCCCCGGCGTGAATTGATTGCTACTGAAATACTCCCAGCCTCATCTTCTGTTCAGCTGCAAACCTGCTACAGCAGTGGGACAAAACAATTGGCCTGAGGAATGAGAATGAATCAATCAAACCGATGAATTCGAGAATATGGGCATGGAACCATGAAGGGGATTGGGGAAGGAGCATAGGACTGACAGGAGACTTTCTACTCCTCACCATGATAAAATATCCAAAGTTAGTTGCTTGACCAACTTTAAAGAAATATCACAAAATGGTTGTTCCATCTTCCTCAATTCAGAGAAATTTCATCTCACAAACCTAGGGTTTCCAAGTCATGAATCCATTATGGTTCTGGGGAAAAGGATAGAGGAGACAGGGTTTACCTGCCCTTCTGGCCGTGCTACTTGCACTGGCCGCTGGACGCCGGCCGCCAGAGGGCGCGCCTGTCGCCTCCGCGCGTACGTAAGGCTGGTTGTAATGGGCAGTATCATATACTAGTATCATGCATATGATACTAGTGTATGATACTACATCCGTAATGCATAGTATCGTATGTTAGTATCATAAGATAGTTCATTTATTACCATGCATGACACATAGTAGTACGTCATTTAATATGATACGGTATCATGATATGATACTCAACCCTCTCTTCCTTCATTTAATTGTATGCCATCTCATCAAAATTGCCTAAGTTGGCATGCATGATACTACCTATGATACTCCCATTACAACCAGCCTAAGGGAGAGGAGGCCGACGAGACGAACAGGACGAGCGACTTGTAGCCAAGCGGACGAGACGCTGACAGCGTGGAGCTAGCGACGCTGACTGAGCACGTAGGCGGCGGACGGTGGGGCAGACAGGGGCTGTCAGCACTGTAGATGTTTCCGGCAATACCTGAATCCAGACACTGCAACCTTCTTTTGTCAGGTCCGTTTGGGCCATTGATCTTCAATCGTGCGGCCACCTGAGCCACGTACCGCTTCGCGCACTGGTGCCCTCTCTCAGCCGATATCCCAAGATGGACGGCCCGAGTGAATGCTACGTTGTAGTTCAAATTTACCGCGAGCAAGTGTAGCTCGTTGTACCTATCACTGTCTTCCTTTTGCACTTCCGGCCGCGTTTGCTTTTGACACTTATAAGGGCGTTCTCCAGAAGGAATGCATCTCTCTTGTAATTGAGTTGCGCCCTAAGCCTCTATGTCCAGCAAACCCTAGTTCGTGTTCCTCGGATCTGAAATGAATTCTTTCCCCAAAATTGCAAGATTAGCGATGTTTTACTCTCAATTTCTGTGATGAACACCGATAGTCTCGAGTAGGTCATGTCAATTGGTATACAGAGCACGGTTTAGTCCTTGTAGGCAAAGGATCTGAGGGCCAGATTGGATCTGGGCTCCGATCCATCGCAGCGGCGGAGGCAGGGCGAAGATCGTCGGCGGTAGACAACTCAGAAGCAAGATCGGCTGAGGTAGTGGTTTCTGAAGTACTCTGCTTCAGTGTGAAATCCCACCCACTCATCCTTCTAGTGCTTCTTCACTGGCGGCGAAGTTGGTCTTTGCCGGCCCAAGCCCTAAAATCACTCCGTCTACCACCCAACGGTTCCAATCGAAGAAGGGCATCAAAACCTATGATGATCAACCCTCCTATAGATTCGATGGTGCAATCATCTCGTACAATGAACACGGGGTCATTAGAACTCGAATCCTTGCGGCTGGACATCAAAACCTTACGACAAAATCGTGAAGAGGACAAGGAGTTCTATGATTTCAGGAGACAGTCAACAAGAACTTTACGAGCATCAAATAAATTTCAAGAAAATCCAAGCAAGTTTGCAAAAGGTGACAGGAGAAGAGCAAACAGAGGAAGGGGGCAAATTGCAAACACCTGCATCAGCACAGGGAAGCACTCGAGTTGCTCCGGGTCGACCAAATAAGTTGCACACAAACCAACAATCAGCAGAGAAACAATGCCCCGCAACCACCGGGTCTGCAATCTTGATTGACCAAAGATCAGGAAAAGAGCTTAATTTGGATGGTACACCCAAAGGTCCTTACAGACATCCAAATCACAATGCAAACATGTCTGAGTTTGCAACTCCCCAGAACAATGTAGTACAAAATCAGGGAGTACTAGTAATTGGGGGAAATCTAACTGAGGAAAACCATAAACAAGATCTACCTAGAGCCAAACCACCAGCTCCAGATGTCAGGAGAAACATCTTAAGTGTGAAACCTGCAAAACTGAACATTTCTGAATTTGTGGAAACGGATGCAGATTCCTGGATACAGAATATTGAGAAATTCTTTGAGGCATCCAGAACTCCCCTTGAAGAATGGACTGAAATTGTTGTTTCATATTTAAAGGGAGAAGCCATCCAAAGGTGGAGAGGCACTGGATTTCTGGCATACAACATGCCCTGGCACAGATTCTGCTCTTACTTAACTGAGAGATATGCCCTGACTTCTGTGTGTGAAAATGTGAGAACTTTTCACAGCCTAACACAAGCAGGAATTGTAGCTCAATATGTCACTACTTTTGAGCAGCAGATGAATCTAATGAGAAGACACAATCCAGCTACCCTTGATGATTACTATATGAACAGATTCATATCTGGATTGAACCCATACATTCAAAGCCACGTGGAATGCTTGCAACCAACTGATATAACTAAGGCAATGTGGTTTGCAAGAAGAATGGCGAAATCTTGTTCCCCAGCTCCAAACATGTAACGCCCAAGATGCGATCCTATCCTTATTTTGGCTCGAGGGCCTCGACAGGGATATAAGCGCATCTCGTCGTTTCGCAAGAATGGATATCGGTACAAGTACATGTAAAGAGGAGATGAGTATATGGAATTGGCTTACGCTCGCCACAGCTAAATCAAGATCATCTCAAATACAACAGTACATTCAATCACCATACAGAAGAGCAGGGTCCGACTACGGACGAAATCAAACGATAAAAGCGACATCCATCCTTGCTATCCCAGGCTGCCGGCCTGGAACCCACACTATGATCGATGAAGAGGAAGAAGAAGAACTCCAAATCAAACAAGCATCGCTCTCACGTCAAAGCATCGCATTACCTGTACCTGCAACTGTTGTTGTAGTAATCTGTGAGCCTCAGGGACTCAGCAATCTCATTTCCAAGGGTATCAAGACTAGCAAAGCTTAATGGGTGAGGTATGGTTAAGTGGTGAGGCTGCAGCAAGCACTAAGCATTTATTTGAGTGGCTAACTTACGAGTACAAGAATAAGAAGGGTGATCAACACATAAACAGACGTGAACTAGTAATGATCACTAAGTGATCCTGAACACCTACTTATGGTCAAACATAACCCCACCGTGTCCTCTCTCGGTTCAGAACTCACGAGAAGAGACAGTCATGGTTACGCACGCAGTTGGTGTATTTTATTTGGGTTTACTTCAAGTTTTCTATGACCGGATGTTAAACAAATTTCCAAGTTGCCACATAACCGCGGGCACGGTTTCTCGAAAAGTTTTAACCCTGCAGGGGTGCTCCAACTCATCCATCACAAACTAACCACACGCTGCATGGAAAACCTCAACCACGGGATAACCCCGTAGTATCCTCAGAATTCCGGTGAAAAGACCTCAACCTCGAGATAGCCCAAAGTATCCTCGGAATCCTGCGCACAAGACGTTCAAGAAAGGTAAAACAAATCCAGCAAGGCCGCCCAACGTGTCGACAAACCTGATAGGAGCCGCGTATCTCGTTCTCAGGACACGACGGATAAGGGAAGCATACGGTGGCCTGATAGAAATCTCCCGAGTTGTCCCGGGGTTGGCCCCGCACGGTGCTCTAGTTTGGACCAACACGCATGAGGAGCACTGGGCTGGGGGTTGATTAATTATCCACGGGGTGATCATGCCCTATGCATATTTTATTAGTTGTTATTAAGAAAATAGTACCATTGTTGGGCCTTGCCAGACAAGTTTTATCCTAAAACGAAAATCAAGGGGGTCCCCATAACAACCCCAAGCATGTTAGGAGTGCTCAATATGGAACATAACACCGATACACAAGTAACTAGGGCGGCAAAAGTGGAACAAAACACCAAGCAAAAGGCCAAGCCTTCCACCTTTACCAAGTATATATGTGCATTAAATTAAATAGCAATAATATTGTGATATCTCAAAATATCCATGTTGCACATGGAAAGAACTTGCACCTGCAACTAGCAACGCTATAAGAAGGGCTGAGCAAACGGTAACATAGCCAAACAATGGTTTGCTAGGATGTGGAGGGGGTTAGAGGCTTATCATGGCATTTTGGGAGGCTTTTCAAACAAGTGGTAGGTCGTGTGACAAAGTGATAGAAATGACACACCTAGCATGGAAATGATAGTAGTGGTATTCAGGGAAATGTTCATCTTGCCTGAGATCCCGCTTGGAAGAAGAACCAATCTGTGATGAAGACGGTCCAACGAAGTTGAATGAATCCTCGCACACCGAACGCTTTCGGTACTCTATCGAGAAGAAGCAATCTGGAAACAACAATCAACACATGATAAACACCACAACATATGCATGACATGATTCGCAAACAATATGATGCAAGTCTGGTTTAATTATGCAAGACATGGCAAGCACAACAATCAACTACTACACATTAAGTGAAGTTCAATATGAAACGAGTTGCATATTGACGAAACTCTACGCTTGTGTTCACTCTCGTTTATTTACACGGTAATTTTAAATATTGTCAACATGGCAAGAGGTGAAGCATAATGAAATTACACTATCTATGCATTTTAAATGAGGCCGGAAACAACATATAGCATTTCCGAAACGACCCCATATGTTAATTTCGAAATTGGTCCAGATCTGAACTAACCATATTTTATATAGGTTAAACAGGGAAACAAAATGTACCATGTGATTCTACATGTCATTCTAAGCGATTTACATATATATCATTTAAAACGGAGCTACGACCTAAAAGATATGACACACGCAAGATAAATATGGCATGAATGCAAAATGCAGGCAAATGACAACCATAAACATTTCAAAACATGGATGCAACATGATATTATGAAACTACATGAAATTCTAGGAAAGTTTCATATATGACATGTTCAAAACGGAGCAGCGGTTCAATAATAACAACCAACACAAGTTTGAGTTCAAATCTGTCCATTACAGCAACATGGCATTTTGCACACCTCAAACTAACAGGCTATTAGAATCTAAAATGCACAAACAAGACATGGGGCTGTATCTTACATGATGCACAACAATTCATTTCATAGTAGCAAGTTGAATAGAAGCATGTATCAATAGCAAATGAGCTCACAAGAAGGCATATTGAAACAACAGTTAAGGACTTTGTGAAAATTACCAGTTTCTCACAATCTGAGTTATCAGGTTAGCATATTTGCAGCAATAAATCTACATGCTACAGAGACCTTCATGGCATGAAATTTAACATCATGATAGAGGGCAATATGCACTTCAAATAACTACATTACAGCAACATAAAAATATGTATAGATTCCTAGCTAGCATCCTCCCAACATGGCATATTGAACTAAGCAGTTCCCCAGACTTAGAAAAATTATCAAGGGGCAAGGCAGAGCAGTTTTATCAAATTGACATGTTTGACAGCAAAACTAACTAGGATGCAACACCTCTACTTTAAAACTATGGGCACATTCTAACAGAGGATAACATTCTCAACAATCCATTCCATTGGGCCTACTTTAAAGGACCTAAGGATTCATGGCAATCATCATGGAAACATAGCAATAAGATAACTACATTCCAGACTTAGTGAAATTTGACTAACTCCCAAAATGGCAGTTTGACTTGGCATGTTAACACAACAATGACAATAGCATAACACTCCTCTAGGTGCATGGCAATGATACTAACAGCAACTAAACATGTCCCACTACAAAACGCTCCAATGGCACAAATTCCAAGGCGACATGGGTTGCTTAATATGATGTTAGCAAAACTGAACTTATCGTTAATAGATTACAGTTTTAACACGATAGCACCTTGAGAGCAACAAACCAACATGATAATGGTGAACTACATGGAAACCAGAGGCATGGCATCAAAGTAGACATCACATAGAGCAATACTCATGAAGACACCACCTGCTTAGGAGCTACGGTTTAGATGCAATCATCTACGCAAGTTCGAACAAAATAACAGTTTTAGCAAACTACGGCACGATGCACTTTTGTAACACAGATTTCAGCATGTAAATGAAATCCTATGTGCATGCAAATGATGATATCATGTAGAGCATGAAGATTAGATGCGTATGCATATAAAAATCATCACAATCGGACAAACGTGCATCAAGTTACAGGGCCCACAAAATGCAATATGACAAAGAAATACTGGGGACTTGGTGGATTTTTACCCCGCGGGCGAAGTGGATCGGGACGGACTCGTGCAGGCGTGCCGTTTGGATCGGTGGTCACGGCCGGATCTGGGACGTGGTCGTCCCAATCCAAGTCAACGCCGGCAGCGGGGCGGAGGTGGCAGGAGGAGGAGCCAGAGGGAGGCGACGACATCGGGGAACGGCGGATCCAGGTGGCTGCGCCCCGGATCTGGCCGGAGGGCGGCCGACGGCGAGCTGGCGATGCGGCGGCAGGGCGATGCAGGGCCGCGAGAGGCGGAACTCGGAGGCGGGGCGGCACGGGAGCTCCAACGGCGGCCGGGTGAGGCGCGGCGGCGCTCGCGGAGGAGCAGCGAGGTGACGAGGCCGGAGGTCGGGGTCGGCGCTGCTGGCCTGCTCCGGGGAGGCCCGCGATGAGGCATCTCGGGCGCACGGAAGGAGGCGCGACGGGCCGGCACGGCCCAGATTGGGCCTGGGGCGGGCCGCGTTCGGGCCCCGAGGGCCTGGCGCAGTGGAGGGGGCTGGCTGGCGGCGCAGGGGCGACGTGGCGGGCGCGCAGTGGCTGCGGAGGGCGGCTGGCAGCGGTGCGGGCCACAGTGCGGCACCAAGTGGCGACGCTCGAGCGGCCGACATGGAAAACGAGGTGCGTCGGGGATGACTGTGAGGTGGGAGGTGGCTGGTTGGCGGCTGGGGGTTGGGCATGCACGAAAATCGATGCAGTGGGCCTAGGGTTCCATTTTTGGAAGGGGAGTGCCTCTATTTATAGACAGGGATTAGGGTTAGGGGGTTTTGCTCCGATTTCGGACCTTCGGATCTCGATCCGACGACTCCGATCGAAGGGGGGGTTAGGTTGGGCTAGTGGGCTGTTGAGAGGTGGTTGGGCCAAGAAGAGAGGGATGATTTGCGGCCCGACACAGAGTTTTGTAAACCGAAACGTCCGCTAGGAAACCGATAATGGTACCTCTATAGTTGAACTTTGGGGTATCAAACGACCTCCGAGTGCGATGGAATTTGGCAGGCGGTCTACCTACAATATAACAAGACCGCACGCCAAGTTTCGACCCAATCCGAGAATATTTCATACCCACTTTTAAAACAATATTTTATAGATGCCGCGGGCGCGTGTGTGTGTGGTTGGTCTTGAAATGGTCCACGACAAAATAGAGAGAACCGACAACTACGAACGTATGCGAGTTTTGGAAAAAAGAAGGCAGCAAAGCGACGATGCTATGCAGATGATGTGGATGATGCGATGATGAATGTGACAACCAAACGAATCACACGATGACAACGGAATGAAAGGGGAATCTTCTGGAGCGTCGGTCTTGGGCTGTTACAAAACATAAGAACTTTTCCCTTATATTACAAGAAACAGGGGAACACTGAAGCTAACAAAGCACCTACCTATAATACGCTTCTTGCTACCACTGTGATTCAGCAAGCCAAATAAAAAGGGATTTGTTAGCAATGCAGGGAACCTTGGTTTCCAGGACATAAAAAAGTGTGTGAATGTCTCAAAAATCTCAAATACAAGCACTGCAGAAGCAAAATGAGGAGACCCCTGAGGTCATTAATATAATGGATGTAGAAGATGACACATCTGGTGCTGAAGATGAACCACCTGACACCCAACAGTTGAAAATATCCATGCATACTGCTACAAGAGTTTCAGAGGACAATTCCAAACACACCTTCACACTCTTGGTCCAACCAGGCAACAGTACGGCTGTAGCACTAGTAGATGGTGGGCACACTACCACATTTATCTCTCCTGAAATTGCTCTACAGGTTGCAATCCAAACCTCACTAGTAAAAAGAGTACATGTTCTTGTAGCAAACGAAGATAGGTTGACTAGTGATTTCTCTTGGTCTAAGACCAAGTATTCCATCCAGGGAGAGCAGTTCAACTCTCACTTCAGAGTCTTGAAATTAACTGGCTATGATATTATCTTAGGAGCAGATTGGATGTATGCTCACAACCTAGTGACTTTTGATCTCCCAAAAATGACACTCACTGTTAAGAAACAAAGAGGGCAAATAATTACATTAAAGGATGAGAGCTTGCCGGACATCCCTTGCACTCCAGTCTTGCAGGACATGGATAAGATTTTGGATGACATAGTATGAGCTGCACTCATGTAGATGCAACCCACCAATAACATACAAGCAGAGCTATAGGAACATAAACCTAAAATGACAAAACTATTGGAACAACTTCAGGATTTATTTCATGAGCCTACTGGACTGCCACCAAAGAGGAGTTGTGACCATGCTATCAGCTTGGAACCTGGAGCTCCTGTCATAAACCACGGGAGCTACAGAATGCCACATCATCAGAAACTACTCTAGAAGAAATCATAAAAGAGCTGATTGAAAAAGGAATTATCAGACTCAGTCAAAGTCCATACTTTTCACCTGCTATTCTAGTCAGGAAGAAAGGCTTGACTTGGAGACTGTGTGTGGATTACAGGAAGTTAAATTCACACACCATAAAAAACAAGTATCCTATTGTGGGATCACTAGAAGGGGTGTCTATAGGGGGGGGGGGATAGACTACTTGACAAATTAAAACCAAACCTTTTCCCAAGTTAATTGGTTGGTAGATTTTAGCAATTCTAACAAGTCTAGTGCACCCTACACATGCTAGTCAACAAGTATGGCAGCGGAAAGTAAACACAAGCATATGTAAGAGAGTAGAGATAGGAAGATCAAACACAATAGATGACACAAAGATTTTTCCCGTTATTCTGATAGGTGGTGCTATCGTGCGTCCACGTTTATGGAGACTTCAACCCGCAGAGGGTAATGGTCGCGAGAGTCCTTGGAGGGCTCCACCCACGAAGGGTCCACGAAGTAGCAATCTCGTCTATTCCCTGATGGCCTACGTCCATGGAGGACTAACCTTACTCGGGGTAGATCTTCACGAAGTAGGCGATCTCCTTGCCCTTACAAACTCCTTGGTTCAACTCCACAATCACGAAGAAGGAGGCTCCCAAGCGACACCTAACCAATCTAGGAGGCACCGCCCTCCAAAAGGTAATAGATGTAGTAGTATGATGAACTCCTTGCTCTTGTGCTTCAAAAGATAGTCTCCTCAAGACTCAATCACTCTCTCACAGATTTGGCATGGGTAGTAGAGATTGATTGGATGGAAAGCAACTTGGGGAGGCTAGAAATCAAGATCCATATGGTTGGAGTGGATGATCTTGACCTCAACACAAGGGTAGGTGGTTCTCTATCAGAAAATTGGATATGGCAATGTATGTTCTGAGTGCTTCTCTTGTGAGTGAGAGGTGGTGGAGGGGTATATATAGGCTTCTCCAAAAGTCCAATGGTTACAACATTATTTCCCAACTCGGTGAAATCAAAGTGAAAACTCGGTTGCACCGACTAGTGCAAAATGTGGCAACGGTGGCGTTTTCGGTGAGACCGATATACGAATCTCGGTGGTACCGATATGGGTGTCCTAGGCAGTTACCAAAACTCGGTGGGACCGATTTTAAGAAATTGGTTAACAGAGAGTTGGTCACTGGTTTCGGTTGCACCGAATGGAATGTTTGGTAGTACTGAGATGCTAGGGTTTGGTTTGGCTTCTGTCTAGGGTAAAACTCAGTGAATCCGAATGGGAAATCCTAGTGTCACCGAATTTTGCTTTTGGCTTTGGACATAAGATTTGTGTGGGAAAGTGGGCAAGTATTTTTGGAGGCTAATCCCTAAGCACTTGAGCAACCAGATCATCATATTTACCTCATCCCCTTTTAATAATATTGGCTTTCCTATGGACTCAAAAGTGATTTCTCACTAAATGTAAAATATAGAGTCTTGTAGCTTGACGCATGGCCAATACTATTCCTTCCTTTCCTTGGTAAGGTTCTCCACACAATCCTTAGCCAATCCTCTCTGTGGACTAAACCTGAAATAAACTAGATAGAACTATTAGTCCAAGAGACAATGTATGTTGTCTTGAATTATAAAAACCACCAAAGGGAGCATATGTGCTTTCAATCTCCCCCTTTTTGGTAATTGATGACAACATACAATCAAAGCTTCAAATTAAGATATGCAGGAATATGTGATAGCTTTGAAGTATACATGACCAATACAAGCTCCCCCTAAATGTGTGCAATCCATTTTAAAGGATAGTTGCTTTGGAATGCATGAACACACAGATAGTAGAAAGGACATGAGAAGTCATGTATATCTTGGCTATATGCATCAAATATATGTGAATGAGGTGTTTCCATGTTCAAGACTTCACCCTTGCAAACAATATGTGCAAAAAGCAAGAGATCATCTTGACCAAGGATATGATGCATATACTTACCTTGAAGTTCTTGAGCATTTTAACAGTAGGAACACACTTGAGAAAACAATGGTAGGAAACACAAGAGTATTCTACTTATCCAAATGCAAAAAGATTCAAGATTACCAACATATGGAAGACATATGAAAAAAATAGAGTTTCTTGAGATTGATATGTCTCCAAAACACATTTATAACTTTCTCCCCTAAGTATGGATCTGTAAGTCTTCCTCTCCCCCTGAATCTTGGCATGTAGATATTGGGAGTAGGTAGGGTGAGACAAGTCTAACATAAAAACATATGCACTCTTTCCTTAAATTAAGTGGCATGAATTTGGTCTTCTCTCTCTCCCTTGAACAGATATTTCTCCCCTTTTGGGTAAGCATAAGCTTCTTCTTTTCATGATTATCTCCCCCCCTTGATATTTCCCCCCCTTAATATTTTATCTCCCCCTTTGGTATAAGCTTTGATATTTCTCCCACTTTGGCATTAATTTCCAAAAAGGGTCACACAAAGGGTCAGATAAAGGGATCATTGAAAGGGAAGGGATCCTTGAGAATTAGGGTCATAGAAAGTAGGGATCTTTGAGAGTAAGGGTCATTGAGAGCAATTTGAGACTAAGGGATCCTTGAGTACTTTTTCTCCCCCTTATGTTGTCTGAAAGCTTTTAAGATTTCTCCCCCTTTGACATAGGGATTGTTGGGGATAAAACCCCGTGGTGAGACCCGCCCAGGTGGGGCTGGGTCATGCGGTTGGCGACTTACGATAACATCAGGAGTAAACTTAATCAATGGGCCTGGAGGCCCAGAGCCAGAAGACAAGATGTAACCCGGCGGGCTTGAGCCGCCGGTGGCGGCTTGTTAGACAAGGTATGTATAGTTAGAGGTGAGGTCGGTGCCAAGTATAACCCGGCTCGGACTCTTGTAAGCCCAGGGCCTTGACCTGTGTATATAAAGGCGGGTTACCTGGGCGGCTTAGGCCACGAAACAACTCATCGATAGCTAGGTCAAGCGAACTCGCTCCCTTGTAATCGATACCCAATCAATACAACACAAAGCAGGACGTAGGCTTTTACCTCTTTCCGAGGGGCCGAACCTAGGTAACCCTTGTCTCCCGATTCCGATCAACCCCTTTGAGCTCACCGCCTTAGCGATGGCCCCGAACCTAAGTCCTTTCACGGGGACATCTGCCGTGACAAAACCACGACAGTTGGCGCCCACCGTGGGGCTAGCGCTCGGTGGTGTGGAGTTCTCGAAGGGCTCTCTCCCAGGGATCGAGGGATATGCCGTTGGCAGGATGACCAAGAGTCACCGCGGCAAGCTTTACATCGACAACGCTGGCTGGGGCCCCGAGACCGACTCAATCGAGTACGGGCACCGGGTCCCCTTCGGCGGAATTCACGTCTTCATCGGCAAGATCGGCGGATCTAAACCCGGGCCGGACATCTGCACCGACCTCGTCGAGCCGGCCCGGCGCGCGCAACCTGCCCGTGTCAACCCGGGCATGAAGCGTGTCTTTGTCGGCTTTACCCAAGGCGCGGAGCTTGAAGGTTCCATGTCGCGGGAGGAAACCCTCATCTGCTCAGAGGATGGATCCTCGAGCGGAGAGACAGAGTCAATCTACCAGCTTCACAATGGCGGGCTTGGGGGCTACGTCGAGGATTACCCCGAGCCAGAGTAAAATGAGCCGGAATACTATGAGCCGCCGAACCGCGCTGCTGTCTTCATGGCGGGATCGGCACCGGCCCCTAGTAGCACGGCCGCTGGTGCGTCCGGGTCTGGAGCTGGCAGGCCGCCGGCTCAAGTTCTTCTGGATCTGATGAATGAGCTTACAACTCTGATGGAAACCGAGTTCACTGCCGAAAACCAAGCGGCCCGTAACACGGAGATCACGAGGTTGAAGAAC
Organism: Elymus sibiricus; assembly: GCA_039707655.1. Taxonomy (NCBI): domain Eukaryota; kingdom Viridiplantae; phylum Streptophyta; class Magnoliopsida; order Poales; family Poaceae; genus Elymus; species Elymus sibiricus. Next base: position 194,058,368 of record CM077663.1, on the reverse strand, counting down.
CAGATGGCCAGAGTCCAACAGGAAATCAATGCGTTGAAGGCTCAGATGGATGCTGAGTCGGAGCGCCTTAGGGCGGATGCTTTTCGCCTTGAGTTAGAGCAGCAGTCCGCAGCGGCGGTTCACCGGATGAGGCATCAATCCCGTTTGCCGGATCAATATGAAGCCAGAAATCTTTTCAACACGCCAGGGACGGGACGGAATGCACCTCTGACCGTAACCCGGACGGCGGAAGTACCTGGGAGCCGGGCGGCGGTTCAGCATCGGCAGCCAGACCCGCCCCGCCGGAACCAGACCCCACCACAGTCTTTTCCGACGCCGCTGGGTCATTATTCTAACCCGGCAGAGAACATGGTGGCAGCGGCAACCAGGCTTGGTACGATCCCCATCCCTGATGGGGCGCCTTTCGCAGAGGAAGTGCGGAACGCCATTGGATACCTGCAGATGGCGGTGGCCCAGCAGGAGAAATATACTTACAGCCGGAGTCGCGTGCACTCAACCCCCATCCCGAGCCGCAGCTACAGCCGGCGTTTAGAGTCGCCGGCGGTCTCTAGCAGTGAGCGACGTCGAAACCCGCCGCGAGTCGATCAACCGGCTCTGGATGCTCAGGCGCTGGTGGATCAAGCAAGAGCACAACGAGAGGCGATAGCATTGGCAGCTGCGGCGGCTTACCAAGAACCCACAGTCGCGCCTTCCATTTCGGTAGGAGCCGGAGTAACCTCCAGGGCTGTGGGAGTGCCGTGCTTAGTGCCGGCTTTGCAAAACGAGCGTCTACTGAAGGACTTCAAGGGCCCTCGCAAGGTGCCCAACTACACCGCTGATCTGCCTCCAGAGGCTTGGATTGAAAGCTATGAGCTGGCCATGGAGATGTTAGACGTTAGCGATGCGGTATGTGCCAAGTATTTCATCATGATGCTGGAAGGGCTGGCTTGCACGTGGTTGAAGGGTTTGCCACCCAACACCATTAATTCCTGGGCCGAGTTAAAGGCGAAGTTCATCAAGAATTTCCAGGGAACGTGCAAGCAGCCCATGACAATTGTGGATTTGGATCATTGCGTGCAGCGTGAGGACGAGTCGGCTCATCACTGGGTCCGGCGGGTCTCAACCATCATCCACTCTTCTGATAACATTACGGCGGCTCAAGCGGTCCTGATTCTGGAGAAGAATTGCCACTTTACGCCCTTGAAGCAGAAGCTTGGCCGGCTCAAACGTTCATGCCAAGACATGGGGGAACTCATGGCGGCTTTCACCAAGTATGCAGACTCTGATAACACGAAGGACCCTGGCTCCGATGATGAGAAATTGGCCAAAGGTAAGAAGAATAACAATGGCAAGGGTCAACAGCAGAACGGGGGAGGAAACAATAATGGCAACGGCGGGAAGCGGAAGCACCAGGACGGTGGTTCAGATTTGGTGGCCAACACCAGTGCTGTGAATAACCGTGGCAAGGGCAGCGGCAAGCCGCCTTACGGTAAACGCAAGCCTGTCGATATGGAGGCGATGTTGAGTGCTACTTGCCCAAAACATAGTCTTCCTGATCAGCCATCCACTCATGCTTGGAAAGATTGTTGGATCATGCGCGAGTATAAAAACTACATCGTTAACCAGCATCCAGGCGGCGGCGGTGGACCCTCCGGCGGGTCAGGATCTGGTCCTTCCAGGTCTGGTTTTGGTACGGGCGGCTCAGGCTCTGGCCATCACGGCCAAGGAAACCATGGAGGTAATAATCAACAGTCTGGCAGTGGAGGTCAGCAACAAAATAACCAGTCTGGGTATCAGAGTAATCCCAAACAGCTTAATGGAGGACAATACCATGTTTTTACAACTAGCCTCGACAAGCGAGATCGGAAGGTGCGCAAGCGGGCGGTTAATGCAGTCATGCTGGCTCTCCCGCAATATTTGAAGTGGTCTGAGTATGACATAACTTGGAGCAGGGAGGATCACCCGCCGCACGTTGATAACCCGGGGCAGTTGGCTTTGGTAGTCGCCCCCAAGTGGGAGGATATGTGTTCACCAGGGTACTTATGGATGGTGGCAGCAGCATCAACATCCTGTATTATGACACTTTCCGCCGGATGAATTTGCTTGACAAGGATCTTAAACCATCTTCAACGGTCTTTCATGGTGTGGTGCCCGGAAAGTCGGCTTATCCAGTGGGAAAGATTTCCTTAGAGGTTGCTTTTGGCGATGAATTCAACTACAGGGTGGAATCTTTATGGTTCGAAGTGGTCAAAATCAAGAGCCCGTACCACGCTCTGTTTGGACGGCCGGCTTACGCCAAGTTCATGGCTAGGCCTTGCTATGTTTACTTACAACTCAAGATGCCCGGGTTAAAAGGGATGATTACTGTGCATGGTGATCGGAAGACGGCTCTTGAGTGTGAGGAAGGTGATGCAGCATATGCATAGTCGAGTTGTGCTGAGGCGGAGCTCATGTTTTATAAGGAAAATGTTGACCCGACAGATATGACCCCGCTAAAGAAGCCTAACACGGAATCTGAGCCGCCCCTCAAGTTTGTGGCAGAAGACACCAAGTTAGTGGACTTTACGCCTGGCGACTCTTCATAGCAGTTCACTATTGGGGCTAACATGGATCCCAAATAGGAAAGCGCGCTCATCGAATTCATCCGTGCGAATCGGGACATCTTTGCATGGAAGCCTTCTGACATGCCGGGTGTACCGAGAGAATTCGCTGAGCACCACCTTAATGTGGATCCTAAATTTAAGCCGGTCAAACAGTTCCTCCGTCGATTCAATGAGGAGAGGCGTAAGGCTATTGGAGAAGAGGTGGCCCGGCTCTTGGCAGCAGGGTTCATCGTTGAAGTTTTTCACCCGGAGTGGCTCGCTAACCCGGTGTTGGTACTCAAGAAGAATGGCACGTGGCGCATGTGCATGGATTACACGGATCTTAACAAGGCGTGTCCGATCGACCCGTTTGCTCTCCCCCGTATCGATCAGATCAGTGATGTGACGGCGGGTTGTGAGAGTCTGTGCTTCCTGGATGCTTATTCAGGTTATCACCAGATCAAAATGGCGGTCAAAGACAAACAGAAGACGTCTTTCATTACGCCTTTTGGAGCTTTCTGCTATGTGTCTATGCCTTTCGGGCTCAAAAGTGCCCAGGCGACTTACCAACGTGTTGTGCAGAACTGTCTTCATGGTCAAATTGGGCGCAATGTTCATGCTTATGTGGATGATATTGTGGTCAAGTCAAGGAAGAAGGAGACTCTGCTGGCTGATTTGAAGGAAACCTTTGACAATTTGCGGGTTTACAGGATGATGCTTAACCCGGCAAAATGTGTGTTCGGTGTACCTACAGGCAAGCTCCTGGGATTCTTGGTCTCTGAGCGTGGTATTGAAGCTAACCCGGACAAGATAAAGGCCATTACTTCTTTGTCTAAACCAGCGTGTATTAATGATGTTCAGCGCCTGGCGGGTCGTATTGCTGCATTAAGCCGGTTCATAAGCCGCCTAGGTGAGAAAGCTATTCCTCTGTATCAGATGATGAAGAAGACAGACGATTTTGTCTGGAGTGATGCGGCTAATGAGGCGTTTGAGGCACTCAAAAAGCAATTGGCTGAGCCGCCTGTTCTGGCCGCTCCCGTGGAAAAGGAACCTCTGCTTTTATATGTGGCGGCTAAGAACAGAGCTATCAGTGCTGCAGTTGTGGTCGAGCGCAAGGAGGCGGGTAAGGAATATCCAGTTCAGTGGCCGGTTTATTATGTCAGTGAAGTTTTGACGGAGTCTAAGAAAAGATATCCACATTGGCAAAAGCTGGTGCTTGGGGTGTTCATGGCCAATCGCAAGCTAAAGCATTATTTTCTTGGTCACCCGATCACAGTGGTCAGCTCTGCTCCTTTGGGAGATATACATCAGAACAGAGAAGCCACTTGGAGGATTGCTAAGTGGGCAATTGAGGTTGGGCCTCTTAATCTGAAGTATGTGCCCCGGACGGCTATCAAATCTCAAGCCCTGGTGGATTTTATCAATGACTGGACAGAGTGTCAAATTCCTGAAGAAAAGCTGGACAATACTTATTGGACGATTCACTTTGATGGATCCAGGCAATTGGAAGGCTCGGGGACTGGAGTTGTTTTAACTTCCCCGCGAGGTGACAAATTCTGTTATGTTTTGAGGCTAATGTTTCCTTGTACTAACAATGCAGCAGAATATGAGGCTTTGCTTCACGGGCTCCGTGTGGCCAAGGAGATGAATTTGAGCCGGGTCAGATGTCTTGGCGACTCAGACCTGGTGGCTCAACAAGTCTCTGGCACGTGGTATTCTAAAGACCCTCGTATGGCGGCTTATCGTCAGGCGGTTGATGTTATTGCTGGCCACTTTAAAGGTTATCAGGTGGATCATATTGACCGCCGGAAGAATGAGACGGCTGATGCTTTATCAAAGCTGGGGTCTCAGCGTAAGCCGGTGCCGCCTAATGTGTTCTTGGACGTGTTGCATCACCCGTCGGTCAAGTTACCGTCGGAGGAGGACTTGGCTATACCTGACCCGGAAGAACAACTGGTGGTGGCTCTTCGCGCGATACCTAACTAGACATTGCCTTATCCGGCGTACCTGACCCGCGGCGAGTTACCTCAAGACGAGACTCTGGCACGACAGATCACCAGGCGGTCTAAGTCTATGACTATTGTCAACGACGAGTTACATCGACGCAGTGTGACTGGTGTTTTCCAGCGCTGTGTTTCTCCTGATGAGGGCCGTGAGATCTTGCAAGAAATCTATGCTGGTGATTGTGGTCATCACGCCGGGTCAAAATCTTTGGTGGCCAAGGCCTTCCGACACGGGTTTTACTGGTTAACAGCTCATAAGGATGCAGAGGATTTGGTCACTAAGTGTGGCGGGTGTCAAAAGTTTGGGCGACGTGCCCATGTGCCGGCTCAGGAACAATGGATGATTCCAATCACCTGGCCGTTTGCAGTCTGGGGGCTTGATATGGTAGGGCCTTTTAAGAGGTCTAAGGACAAAAAGACTCACCTCTTGGTGGCGTTTGACAAGTTTACTAAGTGGATCGAGGCTGAGCCGGTCAGCAAGTGTGACGCGGCAACATCAGTTCAGTTCGTAAAAAGCTGATTTTTCGGTTTGGTTATCCTCATAGTATCATCACTGATAATGGCACTAATCTGTCCAAGGGGGCTATGAAGGAGTTCTGTGATGAGGAGCATATCCGTCTTGATGTGTCTTCGGTAGCTCACCCGCAGTCTAATGGTCAAGCTGAGCGTGCTAACCAGGAAATTTTGAGAGGTATCAAACCCCGGCTTATGGTTCCTTTGGAGCGCACGCCGGGTTGTTGGGTGGAGGAGTTGCCGTCTGTTCTTTGGAGCATAAGAACCACCCCCAATAGGTCTATAGGCTATACGCCTTTCTTCATGGTTTATGGCGCAGAAGCTGTTCTCCCAGTGATATTCGTCATGACTCGCCCAGAGTGGCGGCTTACGTAGAAACTGATAATGAGGCGGCGCGTCAGGATGCTTTGGATGCCTTGGACGAAGAGCGAGATCTTGCAGCAGCTCGATCGACAATTTATCAACAAGACCCGTGTCGCTATCATAGCCGCAGGGTCAAGACCCGGACATTCCAGGAAGGCGACTTAGTACTCCGGCTGATTCAAGACCAGTCAGATATGCATAAGTTGTCACCTCCCTGGGAAGGACCGTTTGTGATCAGTAGAAATCTCAACAATGGGTCTTATTATCTCATGGATATACGGGAGAGTGACAAGTCTCGCACTTCTGGTGAAGAGAGCAAGAGGCCATGGAATATTGCTCACCTTCGGCCATACTATACTTAAGCCGCCAGTCCGGCTCTCATCAATGTACATATCTCTGTCATTGTATATACCATCTTTTATGATATAATAAAGTTGGCATCCCCCTGATTAGGGGCCTCTGCCGTTTTGTTCACACTAAAAGTGTCATACAAAGGAGTTGATCCTTAATCAGGTCACTTGGGGGCTTCCAACCCTATGGGTTTAGCTTACTTACCCTCTTGGCCAGGCTTTATATGCCATGTTCGAGTTAAACCTGCCTGTTTGCAACTTGCTACTCCGCCATGTGACCCGCCGAACTCTTGACAATTATTCTTGATAAGAGACCCTGAACTTTTATAAGTTATTCTCGCACGAAGACCCTGAACTTGTCAAGGTTTAAACGGCGGCTTTTGTCACGAGAGAGCCGGCTTACAGTGAGCTAGGATAAACTCGTCTTGTCTACCGTAATCCCTCCGCTATGTGGCCCGTTCGTACTCTTAGCAATGTCAATCTTTTACAGACCCTGAACTTTCTAAGGTTTAAACGACGGATTTATGTCACGTGAGACCCGGTTTACAAGTTTTCAGGCTTTCTGCCTAGTTTCTTAGGAAACAAATTTTTTTCATAAAAAACAAGAAGTTATCTTGTACTGCCGCGCCTTTAAAGTCGGCTTATAGGATGAGACATCCAAAATTACTTGTTTCTTGCAGGTACTCTCATGATGAGATTGTAAGTTTTGGAATATTCTGGTTTGGTATCGCTCAGGGAGTATAACCCGCCCGGCGCGTCAAAGCAGTCAAAAGATTATATATCAAAGATGAATTTGCTAAGTCGCCGGCAGAAGCTTAAGACAGTGCATCAAAAGCATATGGGCAGGCGGATAAGTGTTTTCCTACTGCCATTACAAGGCTTTCCAAATGCCCAAAAAGTTGCAGGCTTCAAGTTTTTCAACAAATTCTAACCCGGCGAATTAAACAAGGCCGGGTTACGCTCACATGATGCAAAGTTTTTCTCTAACTCGCGCCCGGGTCATCCTGCGCCGGGTCTTCGGTTTCTTCGATCTGGAGGTTGTCCACATCCCAATTGCAATTGGTCAAGGCTTCAAACATGGCTTCATCGTGCATGATTGGAGACGGGTCAACATCAGGAGCGAAGAGGTGCTTATGGCATTTAGGAATCAGGCTCTTCGCTTCAAAAGTGGGCCCTCGAATGCGCTTGTTATCTTCGGAGTAAGCCGCCTGGAATACTGACAGATCAGCTTCTGCGGCCAGCCGACTTGCCAGAACCCGGGACGCCTTATGACAGCAAGAATAATCTTCTTGTGTAAACCGCGAGCCATCATCCTTCAGTTGAGGGAAGCCGTCCATCATCTCATCCGGGTTAAGCTCCGGGGCATAAGCCAGTGACCGGCTCAAAGCAGCAATTGCGCATTTGCGGGCGGCTGATCTCCTTAATTCTTCCAGCTGCATTGGGATGGTCGACATGGTTTCCAGTACGCCCTTCATGAATTTTGGGACACCCCTCTCAGACATGACGGCCTTGATGGTGATTAGAGACCCGGCATACAACTATTATGTTAAAGAGTACAAGGCCTTGAGCTTCAGCAGGCTGTTGCTTGACAGTTGGCGGCTCCGTTCACCTACAAACATGTCAAAATTTATAAGCCGCCGGAGAAGATTCTTGACAAGTATTTGTATATAGTTGAAGGTTAAGGATACCTACCTAACACAGCTCCAATCATACGGGTTATCTGGCCCTTCAGAGTATTCAGCTCGTCAGTCACTGTTTTGAGCCGGCCCTCTGCGTCTTCAGCACGCTTGGTCAAGGCGGCTTGGCTTGATTTAGCAGTCAGCTTGAAAGTTTCGAACTCTATTTTGATCTTCTCAAGATCTATGGAGCAGAGCCGCCACTTTTTCTTCCGTCTCTGCTCGGCCTTCCTGTTGCTGTGCTAGACTTTTCTTCAGGTCTATCACGATCGACTCAGCAATGTTCAAAGATTCCTGCATAGGACAAGTCATGACAGAGCAAGGTTGTCAGTTTTTAAGCCGCCGGTCCGGCTCACACAGTTTTTGTCAAAATATGGTACAATGATTACAAGTCCCAAGTAGATTGCAAGCAATTTACTTGACACTTGGGGGCTAATGTGTTTCAGTTCTTTTTTATAGAACCGGCTCATTACTTAGGTAATGACCCGGCCCTTGGGGGCTACAATTGGCGCTTAATCTATGACTGAGTGCCGGCTCATTACTTAGGTAATGACCCGGCCCTTGGGGGCTACAATTGGCACTTAATCTATGATTGAGTGCCGGCTCATTGCTTAGGTAATAACCCGGCCCTTGGGGGGTACATTTTGCTCTTATTATATTTCAGCTCTTTCTTATAGAGCCGGCTCATTACTTAGGTAATGACCCGGCCCTTGGGGGCTACATTTGGCTCTCATTCTACGATTGAGTGCCGGCTCATTATTGGTATAATGACCCGGCCCTTGGGGGCTATATTTGGCTCTCATTCTACGATTGAGTGCCGGCTCATTATTGGTATAATGACCCGGCCTTTGGGGGCTAAACTTGGCTCTCAATCCATGTTTCACATACTGATGACTCTTCAAAAAGTTGCCAAATTAAAGCAAGACCCGGCTAACCTTCTGAGAGTTTAACCGGTTCTTGGGGGCTACATAAGTATATACATGAAGAGGCAAGGGAAGTGAAAGTACCTCATATTTTTTCTTCATCCTGGCGACCAAGTTGGCCTCCATGTCTCGGCTGGCAAACAGACGGCTCAGATAGCCGGCATGTAATTCATCAGCAGTAAGTTTATCCAAATTTGAAAGATCAGAGGGAGTCTTCTCTTCCTTGGAGGGAGCCGCCTCGTCTTCCTTGATATGCTTTGATAGCACATGTGAAGGAGCTGGAGGTTTGTAAGCCGCCCGGTGACAATGACCTCTTCATGAGAAGCCATGTGTTCAGTTGACGGCCGGGGGCTGGGCGGCTTAGGAGCAGAATCTGGATGGGCTTCAGGAGCCTCAATGTCCATAGCAGCCGGCTCGACCTATGGAGGAACCTCTTTAGGGGCGTCTTTAGCAGCCTCAGAAGGCTCAATGTGAGAGTCAGGAATATTGGGTGTTGGGATCTCCGGGTCTTGGGCATCAGGAGTTGCGGATGACCTGGCCCCTTTCCTTCGTTTGGCTTGAGCCCTGCGAGCAGAGGCAATGTTGGATATGTCATGATAAGGTATGAGATATTAAACACATTTCGGGATATAGAAATGCTTACCCCGGGTTAATAATAAGAGGAGGTAGCTTTGAGGCGGTTGAATCGCCAGAAGAAGGAGGCAAGTCCTGGAAAAAATTAGCATTGTTAAACAGTTAATAATTTGCAAGGATAGTGTACAGACAAGATAAGTTCAAGACAAGGAAGTACTTCGGTGCGCTGTTTCTGAGGGGCCGGTTCATTGGTTAAGCCGGTTAAAAGGTCTCCAAAGCCAGCGCTCCGGGTCTGACGTCTGCTATCGTCTTGCTGTTTCTTCAAAAGAAAGTTATGACTCAAGTAAGCAAAAGGACGGGAACTCTTTACCTTCCGTACAGCTCGCCGTATTCTCTTTACTGGTGAAAGATCCGAGTTAGAGGAGACAATGGTTACCTGGGCAACGTCGGCATGACTGGTTTCAGCTTCTTCCTGTAAGCAATCATCGTCAATGAGTTGCATAAAGATAAGACCAATGGAGTCAAGTTCTACCTCTGAGTCGTCTAAATCAAATAATTCTTCCGCTGACTGTTTCCTCTTGCGGGTTGGCGCCTTAGTTTTTGATGCCTTGGGGACTTTGTTCTTCTTCTTGAGAGTAGGGGGCAACAATTTCTTCCAGAATGAAGAGCCGGCCTACAAAGGACAAAACATATTGGCAGAAAAGGTTTAATAAAGTATGGAGTTAAAAGAATGGATGAGGGTTAGGATGAAAAGACTTACATCCGGAGCCGGGTTAAGTGCAGAGAAGGGACTTAAGCTAGTCCTGCTGCAGGCGGCTAATGTTTCCATGGTGTTAAGATCCTGGTCCTTTAAAGGGGTCCGGGTGAAGAGTTGAGGGTCGTCCACCTTACCGGTGTATTGGCACATTAAGGCGCCACGGCGGCTTAGCGGCAGAATCCTCCAGGAGACCCAACAGCGGGTCAGATCAACGCCCGTCAATCCATTGGCTAGCAGAGCCTTGACTTTTGAGAAAGTAGAGGCATATTGAGCACGCCCGGCGGCTGACATCCGGTCTGGAAGCTCTGTATCTGTGCTAAGCCGGTAGGAACGGTAACCCGGCAGCGGGTTCTCCCCCTCTGGTGAAGTCTCTTGGCAGTAGAACCAAGTCTTGTTCCACTCTTTGGGGTGACTTGGCAGAATCGCTGCTGGGAAGAGTACATCTCTCCGCCTCTGAAGAGTAACGCCCCCGAGCTCAAGGCTTAACCCGTCCGCCATTTCTGTTTGGCGGTTAATGTAAAAGTACTCCTTGAAGAGGTCAATAGATGGCCCCTCTTGAAGGTAGGCTTCACAGAAGGTTTGAAATTGACACATGTTGGTGACAAATTCGGGCCGATGTCTTGGGGGTGCAGCTTGAATGCGTGTAAGACATCCCAGAAAAACTTTGACCCGGGCGGGGAAAAGCCCCGAAGAAGATGGTCTGTGAATATAATGACCTCCCCGTCTTTGGGTTTAGGGGTGGTCTCATTGCCTGGAACCCGCCAGTGGATAATATCCTGAGCCGGCAGAACTCCCATGGTGACAAATTCTTTGAGCGACTCTTCGGTCACTCCGGACTTTACCCAGTTGTAGGTGGACGGAGTTTTTGACATGGTGGCGGCTTAGGAAACTGCGGGAAGACATGCATATTCGGCGGGTTAAAAATACATTCTGACTAAGGTCACTATGACTGGAAATGGTGACAGCGTTTGGCGGGTCAATATAAAGTTATGAGCCGTCGAAGCTACTTGCGGCAAGATGAAGTGAGCCGGCAGCTTTTCGGCGGGTCAAGTTTATCAACGCAGATTGAAAAAATTGCTAAGTGTTGAGAAACCGATTCCGCAACTATGGCTATGGATTCAAGATCTACGGGCGAGGGAAAAAGAAAAATATTCTAGCCCTAGAAGGACCAGTGGAAGAACTGGTGGCCACTACTCAGATTCAAACGAGCTGCAGATCTACAATGAGTGCGGTATAAGTATGGAGCGGGCGGCCGCGTGATTTCGGCAGCATTGCAAGGCTTTAAAGAAGGTGCTTTCATCTAATCGGTGAAAAACGTTCCGACGGATGGTGATGAACACCGAAGAACTCCATGAATTCGGGGAAAACCTAATGCAGATCTGACAGGGGGCAGAGTTAGAACCTTAAGGGTGCGGCGAATGCACGAGAGCTTTGGATCGTTTGAGGTTGATGCAGTGACCGGTGTCGATGAAGACGGCGAGGACCGAGCAGCGCGGCTGGCTTCGGCGGCGCGGGCGTTCGGAGGAAGAAGAAGAAGATGGCGGCAGAGGAAAATGAAAGTGATAACCCCCCGTGCCTATTTATAAGGCTATAATGGTCTCACAAACGGTCCGATGCGAGAATCGAGGGATCACGATGATGATTAAACTAAGAAGACGCCTCGATTTTTGGGCTGGTCATATTAATGACGAAAGATCCGCTCTGACGTCAGAGGAACCTTTTTTTGATTTTCCCGATGACGTCACGGCGGGTCATAAAAGCTTGTCAGAAGCAGTTACCGCCCATTTTCGGCGGGTCATGAAGATTATCAGAGAAGGCAAGGCTCGCCAATCGGAAGACTTGGAGATTGACATGAACCGGTTCAAATCAATCTGGGGCCTAATGTTGGGGATATAACTCCGTGGTGAGACCCGCCCAGGTGGGGCCGGGTCATGCGGTTGGCGACTTACGATAACATCAGGAGTAAACTTAATCAGTGGGCCTGGAGGCCCAGAGCCAGAAGACAAGATGTAACCTGGCAGGGTTTAGCCGCCTGTGGCGGCTTGTTAGACAAGGCATGTATAGTTAGAGGTGAGGTTGGTTGCGAAGTATAACCCGACTCGGACTCTTGTAAGCCTAGGGCCTTGACCTGTGTATATAAAGGCGGGTTACCTGGGCGGCTTAGGCCACGAAACAACTCATCGATAGCTAGGTCAAGCGAACTCGCTCCCTTGTAATCGATACCCAATCAATACAACACAAAGCATGACGTAGGCTTTTACCTCTTTCCGAGGGGCCGAACCTGGGTAACCCTTGTCTCCCGATTCCGATCAACCCCTTTGAGCTCACCGCCTTAGCGATGGCCCCGAACCTAAATCCTTTCACGGGGACATCTGCCGTGACAAAACCATGACAGGGATCCTTGAAGACATTGAGATTTTGCTAATTTTGACAAAGAACACAGAAGATAGCAAAATCGATGGTTCCGAGGCAGAATGAGTCGGTGGAACCGATATGAGGTTGTGCAGCCTATCTACATGATCAGTGACACCGAGTTATCTGGATCGGAGGGTCCGAAGTGTAAAATAGAAACTTGACAAAGTTTGTGAAAAGCAAATTTTTCAGAAAGTCTCAAATTTATTAAAATGATTTGCAGTGAATTTTTTAGGAAGATTTGCAATGAATTTTCAGAAGGTTTTGCAAGGAATTTTCAACTAGATGGAAATTGAGTGGTTCCAAGAGAGCATGCAACTATAAGATGAACCAAACAAGATACTTTATCTAGATGATGGTCGGTGACTAGGTCACCTATATTAGAGTATATTGACTTAAGTAGCCAAGCAAGAATACTTGATCATAGGTCATACTCTACGTTAAGCTCAAAATGGGGTTACTATTTTTCGTTTAAGCATTTTAATGTTTTCATATCACTTGAGTTGCTTTATCTCATGACTTGGAGTAAAGCTTCTTCTAGGATATGATCACATACCTTTGAGTGATGTTGATGATGTGACATGTAGGAGAACTTGTTGTGGATGTTCATTGTTGATGAAGATCATCTTGAGTTAAGAGCTATCCTTGATCGTTTTGGTTCTCTTTTCACCTACATGGGTTAGTCATGCAAGGAAGAACAAGATATATCCAAATGACAAGAATGAAATTTGTTTATCAAGTGGTTGTCAAGGATATGGTTTGGATTGTCTTCTTCCTTCCATCATCAAAGAAGAGTTGTGGATACTTGGCCATGACAAAATTGCTTGTGATATGAGTTGAAGGCAATCTTGTGGAGTGTAGTTCTTCCAAGTACCTACAAAAGGTTAGATGCAATACAAGGGAGCATATATTTACAAGGTGTAAGATAGTGTCATATCAAGTGTAACATGGAATAGTCATGTAAGCTCATGCCCTTGCATGCATCCGAGTGAGTCTAGCTCAAGTTTGAAGCATAAATGATGTTCAACTCACTCCTCAAGTGACAAAACACTTTCTCATCAAGTGGCTTAGTAAAGATATCGGCCAATTGCTTGTTAGTGCGAACATGTTTGAGATTAATGTCCCCTTTGGCAACATGATCATGAATGAAATGATGACGAACTTGTATATGTTTAATTCGAGAATGTTGCACAGGATTATGAGAAATCTTAATAGCACTCTCATTGTCACACAACAATGGAACATGTCTCACATGGATTCCATAATCCTTAAGAGTTTGAGTCATCCATAGCAATTGAGCACAACATGATCCGGCGGCAATATATTCCGCTTTTGCGGTAGATAGAGATACCGAGTTTTGTTTCTTGGATGACCAATACCAAGAGATCTACCAAGAAATTTACATGTACCCGAGGTGGATTTTCTATCAACCTTATCTCCGGCATAGTTCGAGTCGGAATAGCAGACAAGGTTAAAAGAAGATCCCTTGGGATACCAAATGCCAAAGTTTGGTGTATGTATCAAGTATCTCACTATTCTTTTCACGGCTTTAAGATGATACTCTTTAGGAGCGGCTTGATATCTAGCACACATGCACACACTAAGAATAATATCGGGACGGGAGGCACATAGATATTGCAATGAACCAATCATTGATTGATAAACCTTTTGATCAACCGGTTTGTCCTCCTTGGTGAGGTCAACATGTCCACTAGTAGGCATAGGAGTTTTAATACCTTTACACTCTTGCATGTTGAACTTCTTGATGAAGTCCTTGGTATAATTGGTTTGAGAGATGAAAGTTCCTTCTCTCGTTTGCTTGATTTGCAAACCAAAGAAAAATTTCAGCTCACACATCAGGGACATCTCATACTTCTCGGACATCAACCTTCCAAATTTCTCACTAAATTGTGGGTTAGTAGATCCAAAAATAATATCATCCACATAAATTTGGCACACAAATAATTCACCATTAACTCTCTTAGTGAATAAGGTTGCGTCAATTTTACCAATTTCAAAACCTTTTTCAATAAGAAACTTCGTTAAGCATTTGTACCAAGCTCATGGGGCTTGCTTAAGACCATAGAGAGCTTTATGAAGTTTGTAGATATGATTAGGTTTCTTAGGGTTTACAAAACCAGGGGTTGTTTAACATAGACCTCTTCCTCAATCTCACCATTTAAAAATGCACTTTTAATACTGTCGTGGTTTTGTCACGGCAGATGTCCTCGTGAAAGGACTTAGGTTTGAGGCCATCGCTAAGGCGGTGAGCTCGAAGGGGTTGGTCGGAATCGGGAGACAAGGGTTACCCAGGTTCGGCCCCTCAGAAAGAGGTAAAAGCCTATGTCCTGCTTTGTGTTGTATTGATTGGGTATCGATTACAAGGGAGCGAGTTCGCTTGACCTAGCTATCGATGAGTTGTTTCGTGTCTAAGCCGCCCAGGTAACCCGCCTTTATATACTCAGGTCAAGGCCCTGGGCTTACAAGAGTCCGAGCCGGGTTATACTTGATAACCGACCTCACGTCTAACTACACATGCCTTGTCTAACTAGCCGCTAACGGCGGCTTACGCCACCGGGTTACATCTCGTCTTCTGGCTCTGGGCCTCCAGGCCCATTGAATAAGCTTATGCTAAGCCTTGTCGTTAAGCCGCCAACCGTATGACCCGGCCCCACCTGGGCGGGTATCACCACGGGGTTATATCCCCCACATTAGGCCCCAGATTGATTTGAACCGGTTCATGTCAATCTCCACATCTTCTGGTTGGCGAGTCTTGCATTCTCTGACAAATCTTCATGACCCGCCCAAAAATGGACGGCATCGTCTCTGATAAATCTTCATGACCCGCCGTGACATCATCAGGAAAATCAAAAAAGATTCCCCTGACGTCAGAGCGAATCTTTCTCCATTAAAATGACCAGCCTGAGAATCGAGGCACTTTTTTAGTCAATCATCATCGTGCCTCCTCGATTCCCGCACCGGACTGTTGCTGTTCCATCACATCCTCATAAATAGGCATGGGGGGGGGGCATTACTCTCACTTCCCCCGCCGCTACCTTCTTCTTCCTCCTCCAGACGCTCGCGCCACCGAAGCTCGCCGCGCCAACCGGTCCTCGCTGTCTTCTCCAACCCTGGCCGCTGCATCAACCTGATCTTGTCCAGAGTATTCCCGCGTTCGTCCGCATCCTCAAGGTTCCATTACCGCCCCTTGTTAGATCTGCACTAGCCCCTTAGATTTCTCCCGAGTTCATCGGGTTTCGCCGGTGTTCATCACCGTTCATCAGAGCGTTATTCATAGACTGGATAAAAAGCATTTCTTTAAAAACCTCATAATGCTGCCCAAATTACGTGGCCGCTCGCTCCATATTCTCGCCATACTCATTGTAGATTCGCAGCTCATTTTAATCTGTATAGAGGCCGCCTGTTCTTCCACTGGTCCTTTAGGGTTAGAATTATTTTTCTTTTTCCCTCGCCCGTAGATCTTAAATCCATGGCTGTGGCTGCTGGAACTTGTTTCTCCATACTTAGCAACTTTTTAGTACGCGCCGATAAACTTGACCCGCCGTAAAGCTGCCGGCTCATGTTGTCACACCGCAAACAGCTTCGGCGACTCACAACTTTAATTTGACCCGCCAAATGCCGTCTTCATTTCTAGTCATAACGACCTTGGTCATAATGTATTTTTAACCCGCCAAATACTCATACCTTTCCGCAGTTTCTTAAGTCGCCGCCATGTCTAAAACCCCATCCACCTGCAACTGGGTAAGGTCTGGGGTGACTGAAGAATCACTCAAAGACTTCGTCACTATGGGAGTTCTGCCGACTCAGGATGTTATCCACTAGCGGGTTCCAGGCAACGAAACCACCCCTAAGCCCAAAGACGGGGAAGTCATTGTATTCACAGATCATCTGTTGCATGGCTTCTCCCCGCCCGGGTCTAAGTTTTTTCGGGATGTTTTACACTCATTCAAACTGCACCCCCAAGACATTAGCCCCAATTCTGTCACCAATCTGTGCTAGTTTCAGACCTTCTACGAAGCCTATCTGCAAGAAGAGCCGTCTGTTGACCTCTTCAAGGTGTACTTCTATATCAACCGCCAAACAGAAATGGCAGATGGATTAAGCCTCGAGCTCGGGGGCGTCACTCTTCAGAGGCGGAGGGATGTACTCTTCCCATCAACAACTCTGCCAAGTCACCCCAAGGAATGGAACAAGACTTGGTTCTACTGCCAAGACACTTCACCAGAGGGGGAGAACCCACCACCGGGTTACCGTCCCTACCGGCTTAGCACGGATACGGAGCTTCCAGACCGGATGTCCGCCACCGGACGTGCTCAATATGCCCCAACATTTTCAAAAATAAGGGCCCTGTTAGCCAACGGGTTAACTGGAGTTGATCTGACCCGCTGCTGGGTCTCTTGGAGGATTCTGCCGTTAAGCCGCCGTGGCGTCTTAATGTGCCAATACACTGGTAGAGTGGACGACCCTCAACGCTTCAACCAGACCCCCTTGACAGACCCAGATCTCAATACTATTGTCAAATCCTTGCTGGGGGAGTCACAAGCCGCCTGCAGCAAAACAGGGTTAAGTCCCTTCTCAGCACTTAACCCGGTTCCGGATGTAAGTCTTTCCATTTTAACCCTCATCCATTCTCTTAATGCTGTACTTAGCAGAATTTGTTAACCCTTCTGCCAACGCGTTTTATCATACGCTGGCCGGCTCTTCTTTCTGGAAGAAACAATTACTCCCTTCTCTCAAGAAGAAAAGCAAAGTCCCAAAGGCGACCAAAACTAAAGGGCCGGCTCGTAGTAAGAAGAAGCAATCAACCGAAGTACTATTCGGTCTGGATGATTCAGAGGTAGATCTTGACCCCCTTGGCCTTCTCTTTATGCAACTCATTGACAATTATTACTCACAGGAGGAAGCAGAGACAAGTGATGCTGATGTTGCAGAGGTAACCATTGTGTCTTCCGACTCGGAACTTTCACCAGTAAAGAGAATACGGCGGGCTGTACGGAAGGTAAAATGTTCTCACCCTTTTGCTTACTTGGATCCCAATTTTCTTTTGAAGAAACAACAAGAAGATATCAGACGTCAGACCCGGAGCACCGGCTCTGAGGATCTCTTAGCCGGCTTACCCAATGAACCGACTCCTCGCAAACGGCGCACTGAGGTACTTTCTTGCCTTGAACTTATTTCTTCTGCATGCTAACCTTGTGTTGCAACTTACTTATATTTGTTAATGATAACATTTCAGGATTCACCCCCTTCTTCCGGCGACTCAACTGCCTCCAAGCTGCCTCCTCTTATTATCAACCCAGGGTATGTGTTTTTATATCCCCCTCCGTGCGTTAATAGTTTATCCTTGCTTACTGATATGCAATTTCTCCTTTACTTATAGGGCTCAAGCCAAACGGAGGAAAGCAGGCGGGTCATCCACCACTCCTGAAGCTTCAGAGTCGGCGAACCCAAAGCCTATCACCCCTGAGGCTCATATTGAGCCGCTTGAGGCTAACAAAGATGTCCATGAAGAAGCTCCCCAACAAAATGAGCCGGTGGATATGGATATTGAGGCTCCTGAGGCTCATCCAGAGGCTGATCCTAAGCCGCCCAACCCCCAGCGGACAACTGAAAACGTGGCTTCCCATGAAGAAGTTACTATCACTCGGGCGGGTTACAAATCTCCGGCTCCTTCCAAAATATTATCAAAGCATACCAGCGAGGACGAGGCGGCTCATCTCAAGGAAGGAAAGATTCAATTTGATCTCCCTAACCTCGAAAAGCTTACTGCTGAAGAGTTACACGCCGGCTATCTGAGCCGTCTGTCTGCAAGCCGGGACATGGAAGCCAACTTGGTTGGCATGATGAAGAAGAAATACGAGGTACTTCACTTCCCTTGCCTCTTCATATATATACTTATGCAGCCCCCAAGAGCCGGTTGACCTCTCAAAAGCTCAACCAAGTCTTCTGTAATTTGCAAACCTTTGAAGAATCACCTTGCAGCCCCCAAGGGCCGGGTCATTATTTAGAAATAAGATTGCACTCAATCATAGATTAAGAGCCAATTGTAGCCCCCAAGGGCCGGGTCATTATGCCAATAATGAGCCGGCACTCAATGATAGATTAAGAGCCAAGTGTAGCCCCCAAAGGCCGGGTTATTATACCAATAATGATCCGGGACTTTTTATATACCTGATCCTTAAACTTGTAGAGCAACGTGTAGCCCCCAAGAGCCGGGTTATGTTCAGAGAAATGACCCGGGTCTAGAAAAAAACTGAGACACATTAGCCCCCAAGTGCCAAGTATATTGCTTGCAATCTGCTTGGGACTTGCAATAACTCTGCTGTATTCCTGTAAAACCAATATGAGCCGGACAGGCGGTTTAAAACTGACAATGTTGCCTGACTTATCTTACGCAGGAATCTTTAAACGCCGCCGAGTCTACCGTGTCAGACCTAAAGAAGAGCCTGGCACTGCAACAAGAGAACCGGGCAGAGGCCGACGCCAAGTACCAGATCGCCTTGACTGAGCTGGATGTGATCAAGCCCGAGCTCAAAACTTTCAAGAAATCCGCTGAAACAAGCCAAGCCGCCCTGACCAAGCGTGAAGAAGACGCTGAGGGCCGTCTTAAGAGGGTGACCGATGAGCTGAGTCATCTAAAAAAATCAGATATCTCGCATGATTGGAGCTGTCTTTGGTAAGTTCTCTTTTAACCTTCAATACTCATTGAAAAAAGAAAGCTTCAGAAATCCGTTCAGGCGGCTTATAATATTTGATTTGCTTGTATGTGAACGGAGCCGCCAACTTTCAGATGACAGCCTGTTGAAGCTCAAGGCTTTATACTCTCTTACTGAACAACTCTATGCCGGATCACTCTTCACCATAAAAGCAGTGATGAATGAGAAGGGCGTCCCAAAATTTATGAAGGGCATGCTTGAAGTCCTCTCCACCATCCCGAAGCAACTAGAGGAGCTGAAGAGATCAGCCGCCCGTAAGGGCGCAATGGCTGCTTTGAGCCGGTCACTGGCTTACGCGCCTGAGCTTAACCCGGCCGAGATGATGGATGGATTTCCGTAGCTGAAGGACAATGGATCGCAGTTCACCCAAGATGACTACGCCCGCTGTATGAGGGCGTCCCGAGTTTTGGCAAGCCGGCTGGCCGCAGAGGCTGATCTGTCGTCCTATCAGGCGGCTTATTCTAAAGAGAACAAACGAGTTCGAGGGCCCACCTTTGAAGAGAAAAGCCTAATTCCTCAACGCCGTAAGCACCTCTTCGCTCCTGATGTTGACCCATCTCCAATCATGCACGATGAAGCCAATTTTGAGGCCTTAACAAACTGCAATTGGGATGTGGACAACCTCCAGATCCAGGAGACCGAAGACCCGGCGCAGGATGACCCGGCGATGAGCTAGATAAAAACTTGCATCATGTGAAGGTAACCCGGCCTTGTTTAAGGCGTCGGGTTATAATTTGCTGAGAAAACTTGAAGTCCGTAGCTTTTGGGCTTTTTGATAGCCTTGTAATAGCAGTAGGAAACATTTAACCGCCTGCTCTTGCGCCTTTGATGCATCTTTTAAACTTCTTTCAATCCATATTTCGGCGACTTAGCAAATTTGTCTTGATATATAATCGTCTGACTACCTTGACTCACCGGGCGGGTTATACTCCATGAGCAATGCCAAGCCGGAATTACCCAAAACTTAGAATCTTATCATGAAAGCACCTGCAAAAAATAAGTAACTTGTATATCTCTTGTCCTATAAGCCGACTTTAAAGGCGCAGCAGGACAAGATAACTCTTGTTTTTTATGAATTTTTTTTGTATTGTTTCCGAAGAAACTAGGCATAAAGCCTGAAAACCTCGTAAGCCGGCTCTCACGTGACATAAATCCGTCGTTTAAACCTTAGCAAGCACAAGGTCTTTAAAAGATTGACATTGCTAAGAGTACGAGCGGGCCACATAGCGGAGGGATTACGGCAGACAAGGCAAGTTTATCCTAGCTCACTATAAGCCGGCTCTCTCGTGACAAAAGCCGCCGTTTAAACCTTGACAAGTTCAGGGTCTTTATGCAAGAATAACTTATAAAAGTTCAGCGTCTCTTAGCAAGATTAACTGTCAAGAGTTCGACGGGTCACATGGCGGAGTAGCAAGTTGCAAACAGGCAGGTTTAACTCGAACATGGCATATAAAGCCTGGCCAAGAGGGTATGAAAGCTAAACCCAGTGGGTTGGAAGCCCCCAAGTGACCTGATGAAGGATCAACTCCTTTGCACGAATTTTAGTGCGGAAAAACGGCAGAGGCCCCTAATCATGGGGATGCCAACTTTATTATATCATAAAAGATGGTATATACAATGACAGGAATATGTACATTGATAAGAGCCGGACTGGCGGCTCAAGTATAGTATGGCCGAAGGTGAGCAATATTCCACGACTGCTTGGTCTCTTCACCAGAAGTGCGAGACTTGTCACTCTCCCGTATATCAATGAGATAATAGGAACCAATGTTGAGATTTTTGCTGATCACAAACGGTCCTTCCCAAGGAGGTGATAACTTATGCATATCTGACTGGTCTTGAATCAGCCGGAGTACTAAGTCGCCTTCTTGGAACGTCCGGGTCTTGACCCTGCGGCTATGATAGCGACGGAGGTCTTGTTGATAAATCGCCGACCGAGCTGCCGCAAGATCCCGTTCTTCGTCCAAGGCATCCAAAGCATCCTGACGCGCCTCCTCGTTATCAGTTTCCACGTAAGCCGCCACTCTGGGCGAGTCATGACGGATATCGCTGGGGAGAACAGCTTCTGCACCATAGACCATAAAGAAAGGCGTATAGCCAGTAGACCTATTGGGGGTGGTTCTTATACTCCAAAGAACAGACGGCAACTCCTCCACCCAACAACCCGGCGTGCGCTCCAAAGGAACCATAAGCCGGGGCTTTATACCTCTCAAAATTTCCTGGTTAGCACGCTCAGCTTGACCATTAGACTGTGGGTGAGCCACAGAAGATACATCGAGGCGGATATGCTCACCATCACAAAACTCCTTCATAGCCCCCTTAGACAAGTTTGTGCCATTATCAGTGATGATGCTATGAGAATAACCAAACCGAAAAATCAGCTTTTTGATGAACTGAACTGCTGTTGCGGCATCACACTTGCTGACCGGCTCAGCTTCGACCCACTTAGTAAACTTGTCAACCGCCACCAAGAGGTGGGTCTTCTTGTCTTTAGACCTTTTAAAAGGCCCTACCATATCAAGCCCCCAGACTGCAAACGGCCAGGTGATTGGAATCATCCGTAGCTCTTGAGCCGGCACATGGGCACGTCGCCCAAATTTCTGGCACCCGCCACATTTACTGACCAAGTCCTCTGCATTTTTATGAGCTGTTAACCAGTAGAAACCGTGTCGAAAGGCCTTGGCCACTAAAGATTTTGACCCGGCATGATGACCACAATCGCCGGCATGGATTTCTTGCAAGATCTCACGGCCCTCATCTGGAGAAACACAGCGCTGAAAGACACCAGTCACACTGCGCCGGTGTAACTCGTCATTGACAATAGTCATAGACTTAGACCGCCTTATGATCTGCCGTGCCAGATTTTCATCTTGAGGTAATTCGCCGCGGGTCAGATATGCCAAATATGGCAACGTCCAATCAGGAATTTCACGGAGAGCCGCCACCAATTGCCCTTCCGGGTCAGGTATAGCCAAATCCTCCTCCGATGGTTACTTAACCGACGGGTGATGCAAGACGTCCAAGAACACATTAGGCGGTACCGTCTTACGCTGAGACCCCAGCCTTGATAATGCGTCAGCCGCCTTGTTCTTCCGTCGATCAATATAATCCACCTGATAGCCTTTAAAATGGCCGGCAATAACATCAACCGCCTGACGATAAGCCGCCATGCGAGGGTCTTTAGAATCCCACGTGCCAGAGACTTGCTGAGCCACCAGGTCTGAGTCACCAAGACATTTGACCCGGCTCAAATTCATCTCCTTGGCCACACGGAGCCCGTGAAGCAAAGCCTCATATTCCGCAGCATTGTTAGTACAAGGAAACATTAGCCTTAAAACATAACAGAATTTGTCACCTCGTGGGGAAGTTAGAACAACTCCGGCCCCGAGCCTTCTAATTGCCTGGAACCATCAAAGTGAATCGTCCAATAGGTATTGTCCGGCTTCTCCTCAGGTATCTGACACTCTGTCCAGTCATTGATAAAATCCACCAGGGCTTGAGATTTTACGGCCGCCCGGGGCACATATTTCAGATTAAGAGGCCCAAGCTCAATTGCCCATTTGGCAATCCTACCGGTAGCTTCTCTGTTTTGAATGATATCTCCCAAAGGGGCAGAGCTAACCACTATGATCGGGTGCCCAAGAAAATAATGCTTCAGCTTGCGATTGGCCATGAACACCCCAAGCACCAGTTTTTTCCAATGTGGATATCTTTTCTTAGACTCCGTCAAGACCTCACTGACATAGTAAACCGGCCGCTGAACTGGGTACTCTTTACCCGCCTCCTTGCGCTCGACCACAACTGCAGCACTGACAACCCTGTTATTAGCCGCCACATATAAGAGCAGAGGCTCCTTTTCCACGGGAGTAGCCAAAACGGGCGGCTCAGCCAACTGCTTTCTGAGCACCTTAAACGCCTCATTAGCCGCATCACTCCAGATGAAATCGTCTGTCTTCTTCATCATCTGATACAGAGGAATAGCTTTCTCACCCAGGCGGCTTATGATCCGGCTCAAGGCAGCAATACAACCCGCCAGGCGCTGAACATCATTAATGCACGCCGGCTTAGACAAGGAGGTAATAGCCTTTCTCTTGTCTGGGTAAGCCTCAGTGCCACGCTCAGAGACCAGGAAACCCAAGAGCTTTCCCGCAGGTACACCGAATACACACTTTGCTAGGTTAAGCATCATCTTGTAAAACCGCAGATTATCAAAGGTTTCCTTCAAATCAGCCAGCAGAGTTTCCTTCTTCCTTGACTTGACCATAATATCATCCACATAAGCATGAACATTGCGCCCAATTTGACCATGAAGACAGTTCTGCACACAACGCTGGTAAGTCGCCTGGGCACTCTTGAGCCCAAAAGGCATAGACACATAGCAGAAAGATCCAAAAGGCGTAATGAAAGACGTCTTCTCTTGGTCTTTGACTGCCATCTTGATCTGATGATAACCTGAATAAGCATCTAGGAAGCATAGACTCTCACAACCTGCCGTTGCATCAATGATTTGATCGATACGGGGGAGAGAAAACGGGTCAACCGGACATGCCTTGTTAAGATCTGTGTAATCCACGCACATGCGCCACGTGCCGTTCTTGTTGAGTACCAACACTGGGTTGGCTAACCATTCCGGGTGAAAAACTTCCACGATGAACCCTGCTGCCAAGAGCCGGGCCACCTCTTCCCCGATAGCCTTACGCCTCTCCTCATTAAAGCGACAGAGGAACTGTTTGACCGGTTTAAACTTAGGATCCACATTAAGGTGGTGCTCAGCGAACTCTCTCGGTACACCCGGCATGTCAGAAGGCTTCCATGCAAAGATGTCCCGATTCTCACGGATGAATTCGATGAGTGCGCTTTCCTATTTGGGATCCATATTAACCCCAATAATGAACTGCTGCGATGAGTCGCCAGGAGTGAAATCCACTAGCTTGGTATCTTCTGCCACAAACTTGAGGGGCGGCTCAGATTCCGTGCTAGGCTTCTTTAGCGGGGTCATATCTATCGGGTCAACATTCTCCTTATAAAACTTGAGTTCTGCCTCAGCACAACTCGACTCTGCATATGCTGCATTGCCTTCCTCACACTCAAGAGCAACCTTCCGATCACCATGCACTGTAATCGTTCCTTTTAACCCGGGCATATTAAGCTGTAAGTAGACATAGCAAGGTCTAGCCATGAACTTGGCATAAGCCGGCCGTCCGAACAAAGCGTGGTACGGGTTCTTGATCTTGACCACCTCAAACCATAAAGACTCCACCCTGTAGTTGAATTCATCGCCAAAAGCTACCTCCAGAGAAATTTTTCCAACTGGGTAAGCCGACTTTCGAGGCACCACACCGTGAAAAATTGTCGAAGATGGTTTAAGGTCCTTGTCAAGCAAATTCATCTGGCGGAACGTGTCATAGTACAGGATGTTGATGCTGCTGCCACCATCCATAAGCACCTTGGTGAACACATATCCTCCTACTTGGGGGGCGACTACCAAAGCCAACTGCCCCGGGTTATCCACGCGTGGCGGGTGATCCTCCCTGCTCCAAGTTATGTCATACTCTGACCACTTTAAGTACTGAGGGAGAGCCGGCATGACCGCACTAACCGCCCGCTTGCGCACCTTCTGATCCCGCTTGTCAAGACTGGTCATAAAAACATGATATTGGCCTCCATTAAGCTGCTTTGGATTATTCTGGTACCCGGACTGGTTGTTTTGTTGCTGACCTCCACCGCCAGACTGTTGATTATTACCACCATGATTTCCTTGGCCTTGATAGCCAGAACCTGATCCGCCTGCACCAAAGCCGGACCCAGGAGAACCGGATCCTGATCTGCCAATGGTCCACCGCCGCCACCTTGATGCTGGTTAACGCTGTAATTTCGGAATTCCCGCATGATCCAACAATCCCTCCAGGTATGAGTGGACGGCTTATCGGGAAGACTATGTTTCGGGCAGGGAGCACTCAACATCGCCTCCATATTGACAGGCTTAGATTTACCGAAAGGCGGCTTGCCGTTGCCCTTGCCACGGTTATTCCCAGCACTAGTGTTGGCCACCAGATCTGACCCGCCGTCCGGGTGCTTCCGCTTTCCGCCGTTGCCATTATTGCTATTTCCTCCCCCGTTCTGCGGTTGACTCTTGCCATTGTTATTCTTCTTGCCCTTGGCCGATTTCTCATCATCGGAACCAGGGTCCTTCGTGCTGTCCGAGTCCGCATACTTAGTGAGAGCCGCCATGAGTTACCCCATGTCCTGGCATGAACGTTTGAGCCGGCCAAGTTTCTGCTTCAGGGGCACAAAGTGGCAATTCTTCTCCAGAATTAGGACAACTTGAGCCGCTGTAATGTTATCAGAAGAGTGGATGATGGTTGAGACACGCCGGAGCCAATGATGAGCAGACTCATCCTCACGCTGCACGCAATGATCCAAATCCATAATTGTCATGGGCTGCTTGCACGTTCCTTGAAAATTCTTGATGAACTTCGCCTTTAATTCGGCCCAGGAATTAATGGTGTTAGGTGGTAAACCCTTCAACCACGTGCGAGCTGGCCCTTCCAGCATCATGATGAAATACTTGGCGCAGACTGCATCACTGACGTCTAACATCTCCATGGCTAGTTCATAACTCTTGATCCAAGCTTCCGGAGGCAGATCAGCAGTATAATTGGCCACCTTGCGAGGACCCTTGAAGTCCTTCGGCAGGCGTTTGTTTCGTAAAGCCGGTACTAAGCACGACACTCCCACAGCCCTGGAGGTTACCCCGGCTCCTACCGAAACGGAAGGCGCTACTTTAGGTTCTTGATAAGCCGCCGCAGCTGCCAACGCTGCCGCCTCTCGCTGCACTCTCGCCCGATCCACCAGCGCCTGAGCATCAAGAGCCGGCTGATCGTCTCGCACCGGGTTTCGACGTCGCTCACTGCTAGAGATCGCAGGCGACTCTAAACGCCGGTTGTAGCTGCGGCTCGGGATGGGGGTTGAGTGCACGTGACTCCGGCTGTAAGTATACTTCTCCTACTGTGCCACCGCTGTCTGCAAGTATCCAATGGCGTTCCGTACTTCCACCGCAAAAGGCGTCCCATCAGGGATGGGGATCGTGCCGAGTCTGACCGCCGCTGCCACCATGTTCTCCGCCGGGTTAGAATAATGACCGGGCGGTGTCGGAAAACACTGTGGCGGGGTCTGGTTTCTGCGGGGCGGGTCTGGCTGCCGATGCTGAACCGCCGCCCTGCTCCTAGGTACTTCCGCCGTCCGGGTTACGGTCAGAGGCGCATTCCGTCCCATCCCTGGCATGTTGAAAAGATTTCTGGCCTCATATTGATCCGGCTAACAGGATTGATGCCTCATCCGGTGAACCGCCGCTGCGGTCTGCTGCTCTAGTTCAAGGCGAAAGGCTTCCACCCTAAGGCGCTCCGACTCAGTATCCATCTGAGCCTTCAGTGCATTGATTTCCTCTTGGACTCCGGCCATCTGGTCCTTCAACCTCGCGATCTCCGTGTTACGGGCCGCTTGATTTTCGACCGTGACCTCGGTTCCCATCAGAGTTGTAAGTTCATTCATCAAATCCAGCAAAACTTGAACCGGTGGCCTGCCAGATCCAGACCCGGTCGCTCCAGCAGCCGTACTGCCAGGGGCCTGTGCCGATCCTGCCATGAAGACTGCAGCGCGGCTCGGTGGCTCATGGTACTCCGACTCAGGGTAGCCCTCGGAGCAGCCCCCAAGCCCGCCGTTGTGAAGCCGGTAGATTGATTCCACCTCTCCGCTTGAGGATACATCCTCTAAGCAGATGAGGGTTTCTTCCCACGACATGGAACCTTCAAGCTCCGTGCCTTGGGTGAAGCCGACGAAGACGCGCTTTCGACCCAGGTTAACGCGGGCGGGTTGCGCACGCCGGGCCGGCTCGACGAGGTCGGTGCAGATGTCCGGCCTGGGCTTAGATCCGCCAATCTTGCCGATGAAGACGTGAATCCCGCCGAAGGGGACCCGGTGCCCGTACTCGATTGAGTCGGCCTCGGGGCCCCAGCCAGCGTCTTCGATGTAGAGCTTGCCGCGACGACTCTTGGTCATCCTACCAGCGGCGTATCCCTCGATCCCTGGGAGAGAGCCCTTCGAGAACTCCACACCACCGAGCGTCAGCCCCACGGTGGGCGCCAACTGTCGTGGTTTTGTCACGGCAGATGTCCCCGTGAAAGGACTTAGGTTCGAGGCCATCGCTAAGGCGGTGAGCTCGAAGGGGTTGGTCGGAATCGGGAGACAAGGGTTACCCAGGTTCGGCCCCTCGGAAAGAGGTAAAAGCCTACGTCCTGCTTTGTGTTGTATTGATTAGGTATCGATTACAAGGGAGCGAGTTTGCTTGACCTAGCTATCGATGAGTTGTTTCGTGTCTAAGCCGCCCAGGTAACCCGCCTTTATATACTCAGGTCAAGGCCCTGGGCTTACAAGAGTCCGAGCCGGGTTATACTTGATAACCGACCTCACCTCTAACTACACATGCCTTGTCAAACAAGCCGCCACCGGCGGCTTACGCCACCGGGTTACATCTCATCTTCTGGCTCTGGGCCTCCAGGCCCATTGAATAAGCTTATGCTAAGCCTTGTCGTTAAGCCGCCAACCGTATGACCCGGCCCACCTGGGCGGGCCTCACCACGGGGTTATATCCCCAACAAATATCCATTTGATAAAGAGTGATATCATGGTGATTAGCATAAGCAAGAAGAATGCGGATAGCTTCAAGTCTAGCAACGGGAGCCTAGGTCTCACCGTAGTCCATACCTTCGACTTGGGTGTATCCTTGAGCCACAAGACGCGCCTTGTTGCGTACGACTTGACCATCTTCATTTGTTTGTTCCGAAACACCTATTTGGTCCTGATGATGTTTTGCTCGTCCTTTGGCTTCTCCACTAGTGTCCATACTTCGTTCTCTCGAAGTTGTGTAGCTCCTCATGCATAGCATCCACCCAATCCGAGTCCTGAAGAGTTTCTTCCACCTTCAAAGGCTCAATACTAGAGATGAATGAATAATGCTCACCAAAGTTAGCCAATCAAGTTTTAGAGCGAGTTATCCTCCCGGTTTGTATGCCACCGAAGATTTGATCTAGAGGATGATTTTTGTTCACTCTTGCTAGAACTCGAGGTATCTTTTGCTTGTTGGATGGTGGAGCTTCTTCATCATCATCTTCTTCTTCATTGTTGTTGAAGGTGTCGTTGCCTTGAGGTGGTGGTGAAGGTGGTTGTGGTGGATCATCATGATGAACTTCTTCCTCCTCTTCATCTTGCCGTGTACCGCTTGTGGATGCCTCCATGTCATGTTGAGGTTTGCCTTGACGCAAAGTAGGGGCTTCCACTTGGGTTGATGAAGTACTTTCCTTCACTTCCATGGGACGAATCTTGCCGATGGACAAGTCTTGGATAGCTTCCGAAGGTTCCTTATCTCCTACATCATTTGGCAATTGTTCGACTTGCGAACCATTAGATTCATCAAACTTCACATCTACCGTCTCTTCAACTTTTCGAGTGAAGTTGTTGTAGACACGGTAAGTGTTAGAGTTTGATCCGTAACTGAGTAGGAAACCTTCATGAGATTTAGGAGCAAATTTAGAACGACGATGATTATCAAGAATGTAACACTTCGAGCCAAATACCCGAAAGTATCCAACTTGGGGCTTGTTGCCGGTGAGTAGCTCATATGCCGTTTTACCGAGAAGCTTGTGAAGGTAGAGTCGGTTCGTAGCATGACAAGCTGTTTCCACGGCTTCCACCCAAAAGTATCTTGGCGTCTTGTATTCGTCGAGCATCGTTCTAGCCATCTCTATAGGAGTCTGGTCTTCCTCTCAACAACTACATTTTGTTGAGGCATGTACGTAGCCAAGAACTCATGTGAAATCCCTTCTTCGTCAAGAAAGGAATCCACATTTGTGTTCTTGAACTCTGATCCGTTGTCACTCCGAACTTTCTTGATCTTCACTTCAAATTGATTTTCCGCTTTGCAAGCGAAGTTCTTGAAGATCTTTTGCACCTGCGACTTATCATCAAGAAAGAATACCCATGTAAATCTGGAAAAATCATCAACTATAACTAGACCAAAGGAATTTTCACCGAGGCTCTTGTAAGCATTGGGACCAAAAAGATCCATATAAAGCAACTCGAGTGGTATCCTAGTAGTCATGTTATTCTTTACGGGATGACTTCCACCTACTTGCTTTCCAGCTTGACAGGCACTACAATGTCTATCTTTGTCAAAGATAACATCTTTAACACCAAGTATGTGATCACCTTTGATGAGCTTGTCTAGATTACGCATACCAACATATCCTAGCCTTCTATGCCAAAGCCAACCTTTAGAAGATTTTGTTATAAGACAAGTACGAGGTTTGGATCTCTTAGTGAAATCAACAATGTATAGATCACGTCTATGAAAACCGGTAAAGACCATGCTATGATTGTCTTAACGAAACACTTGGCAATCTACTTTAGTAAATATCACATTGAAACCGAAATCGGCAAGTCTAGATACAGAAAGAAGATCGTAGACAAGGGATTCAACAAGCATGACATTTTGAATAGAGCTATCATGAGATATGGCCACCTTACCAAGACCGAGTACCTTACCCTTGGAGTTGTCTCCAAAAGTCACATACCTTCACGGTTCATGGTTTGGTGTGATTTATTTAAACATGTCTCTATCTCCGGGCATATGATCGGTGCATCCACTATCGAGAATCCACTATTTTCCTCTGGACATGTAATCCTTGAAGTTTGCCATGAGACTTAGATTCTTCATAGTCTTCTCATACTCGATGTCGAACAACTTATCTTCATCATAGTAGCCATGTTCCACATTGTCATCATCATGTGGGAAATCCTCATCATAAGAAACAAGAGATTCGTTAGAGTTGTGATCATAACAATGTTCAAGGTTATGAATGCGAATGGCTTCAACAATGATGTTGCTGATAGTTATGACATCTCCTTTAGCACGCATGAGGCCTCTAAGCTCAAATAGATAATCATCAAACTTAGGATTACTAGGCATCATTTTGTGAAAAGCAATAGATTTATGAAAATTTTCATCAAGATTACTCAATGAATAATTTGGATATCGTTTCTCCAAATCATTCCACAAAGTATAAGCACATTCAAAATTCTTCATTTGATCAAACACAATTCTAGGCAATCCTCTAATGATAAGATTACTAGTTGTAAGATTACGAAGCATATCAATTTCCTCTTCGTGTGTGGGATGTAAAGGATCAGTAGGAGGTACATAGGGGTTCTTAACATACTTGCTCAAATGGAATTCGTTGAATAACTCAAGCATCTCATATTTCCATTGACTATGGAACTCCCCATTGAGAGCAGGCACTCTACAACTAAGACCCCCAAACTAGACACATCCATCTTCCTCCAATGGTGATGAAACCGAAGCTATGGAGACCAAAGCTATGATACCAATTGTGGGATTACTAGAAGGGATGTCTAGAGGGGGGGGGGAATAGACTACTTGACAAATTAAAACCTAACCTTTTCCCAAGTTAATTGGTTGGCAGATTTTAGCAATTCTAACAAGTCTAGTGCACCCTACACATGCTAGTCAACAAGTATGGCAGCGGAAAGTAAACACAAGCATATGTAAGAGAGTAGAGATAGGTGGATCAAATGCAATAAATGACACGAAGATTTTTCCCGTAGTTCCGATAGGTGGTGCTATCGTACGTCCACGTTTATGGAGACTTCAACCCACGGAGGGTAACGGTCGCGAGAGTCCATGGAGGGCTCCACCAACGAAGGGTCCACGAAGTAGCAACTTCGTCTATTCCATGATAGCCTATGTCCACGGAGTACTAGCCTTACACGGGGTAGATCTTCACGAAGTAGGCGATCTCCTTGCCCTTACAAACTCCTTGGTTCAACTCCACAATCACGAAGAAGAAGGCTCCCAAGCGACACCTAACCAATCTAGGAGGCACCACCCTCCAAAAGGTAATAGATGTGGTAGTATGATGAACTCCTTGCTCTTGTGCTTCAAAAGATAGTCTCCTCAACACTCAATCACTCTCTCACAGGTTTGGCATGGGTAGTAGAGATTAATTGGATGGAAAGCAACTTGGGGAGGCTAGAAATCAAGATCCATATGGTTGGAGTGGATGATCTTGACCTCAACACAAGGGTAGGCAGTTCTCTCTCAGAAAATTGGATATGGCAAGTGGGTGTATGTTCTGAGTGCTTCTCTTGCGAGTGAGAGGTGGTGGAGGGGTATATATAGACTTCTCAAAAAATCCAAACGTTACAACATTATTGCCCAACTCGGTGAAACCAAAGTGAAAACTCGGTTGCACCAACTAGTGCAAAATGTGGCAACTGTGGCGTTTTCGGTGAGACTGATATATGAATCTCAGTGGTACCGATATGGGTGTCCTAGGCAGTTACCAAAACACGGTGACACCGATTCCTCAAACTCGGTGGGACCGATTTTAGGAAATTGGTTAACAGAGAGTTGGTCATTGGTTTTGGTTGCACCGAATGGAATGTTGGTAGTACCGAGATGCTAGGGTTTGGTTTGGCTTCTGTCTAGGGTAAAACTTGGTGGATCCGAATGAGAAATGTTGGTGTCACCGAATTTTGACTTTTGGCTTTGGACAGAAGATTTGTGTGGGAAAGTGGGTGAGTATTTTTGGAGGCTAATCTCTAAGCACCTGAGCAACCAGATCATGATATTTACCTCATCCCCTTTTAATAGTATTGGCTTTCCTATGGACTCAATAGGGATTTCTCACAAAATGTAAAATATAGATTCTTGTAGCTTGAAGCATGGCCAATCCTATTCCTTCCTTTCCTTGGTGAGGTTCTCCACACAATCCTTAGCCAATCCTCTCCGTGGACTAAACCTGAAATAAACTAGATAGAACTATTAGTCCAAGAGACAATGTATGTTGTCATGAATTATCAAAACCACCAAAGGGAGCATATGTGCTTTCACCTATTCCCATGATTGAATACCTCTTGGATGAACTCCATGGAGCCACTGTATTCAAAAAAACAGACTTGAGAAGTGGATATCATCAAATCAGAATGAGAGAAGAAGATATTGCAAAAACTGTTTTTAGCACACATGTGGTACTTTATGAATTTTTGGTTATGCCCTTTTGATTTACCAATGGTCCTCCTACATTCCAACAATTGTTGCACACTTTCTTGAAACATCTCCTTAGACACTGTGTACTAGCTAGTGTTCTTTGATGATATACTTGTCTTCAACAAAACTTACTCATAACATCTAGAACATCTAGCTTTAGTTTTCAAGGCCCTATGAGAAGACACACTCCATACAAAGCTATCCAAATGCACATTTGCTTAGTCTAAGGTGGAAAATCTGGGGTATGTTATCATAGCAGAGGGTGTTTCCACAGATCCTGCGAAAGTTAAGGCAATAACCAAGTGGCCTGCACCAACAGACATAACTTAGCTTAGGAGTTTCTTGGGCTAGCTGGCTAATACATGAGATTTGTTAAGAACTATGGAGTGATTTGCAAACCCTTGTTTGATGCTTTGATGAAAGAAGGGTTTATGTGGTTTGACATACAAGAGCAAGCATTCCAGTTTCTCAAAACCAGCATGACATAAGAACCAGTTTTAGGCCTGCCCAAATTTTCTCTTCCCTTTGTGCTGGAAGCAGATGCATCAGGCTTTGGAATTGGGGCAGAGTTAATGCAAAATGGTTGATTTCTCCTTTTTATTAATACGGTATTGGAACATGAAAGGGTATCCCGCACCACTTTCCCAGTGGTGACCCTGGGTATCGAAACCACGAGAGGAAGTTTCCCTTGAAGCAATGGTCTCTAGCAAGCTTTTGCCAAAGTGTCAAATCCAGCTTTTGACTGGATCAGCAAGCAAATAGTGATTCAAACACTTATAACAAAAGGAAAGTACGGGGATGAGGTCTTAATGCTTACTACCATGTATTTGCATTGGGATCAAAAATGATATTAGTTAGTGCTCGGGAAGTCACCCACCAAGAGGTGCTTGCTTTATATTGGAGTGGGAGATGATGTGAATACTGGTGATGTTGTCATGTCATCCGACACTAGCACCAGTTCTACATCTGCTACTATGCCACATGTTCATTATCGACCAAATGATAAGAAGAAAGGACTAAAGTGGAACGCAGGCTCAATTATACTTGGCGCTACTCCATGTGCTACAACGCAGAAGGAAGAACACTTGGTTGCCTTAGATAATTACATGATGACAAAGTTGATGAAGGCCCATGTTACTTCCAGTGGAGAAATTTCAATCCAACTATAGTTCCGCAGGAAGTGAAGCCAACGTTTAGAACGCCATGCATATGGATCATGGTTGGTTTAATACCAGTTGGGATTGCATAAGGATCATATCAAAATTCATTTTTATTTATTGGAAGATTTTTGAAGTCAACCAACATGGAGGAGTTGAGATCCGAAGACAATCAAAATTGGCAGGTTCCAACGTTTTTATTTATTGGAAGATTTTTAAGTCAACCAACGTGGAGGAGTTGAGATCCAAAGACAATCAAAATTGGTAGGTTCCAACCGCATATTTCTTTTTTAGGGTCAAGTACTAGTTACGTGTTTCAGTTTAAGAAGATTTGTTCTCTCTCTCTCTCAATCATAGGAGAAGAAACGTTTATCTTTTAGGTAGGTTGGATCGTATCATGCAAGGAGTCCTAGCCTAGTTTGAGTACGTACGTGCCTATGTGCACCATATAAAAAGCCAGAACTCGGCCATGTAAAAGGATGAGGTTATATTTTCTACAGGATAGACAACATGTGCATCGAATATTAAACGACCCTCTTTGTGTGTCATTATTATTATTATTTTTGTGAATTTTCCATGTGAATTTTGCACTTGGCTCGAAGTCCGTTGTCAATGACGGGTTGTGCACTGGTTACGTCTTTTTCGGCAAGAGGTTCCTCGTGTGTCGAGGGATTGTCCGTTGGTCGTCATTGCCCCATCTTCAGGTTACGTGTATTGCTCGCGTAATTGGGAGATTTTTATCGATGGAATTTGGTGGAGTTCGTTGCACCATAAAAGATCAGGCCAAATAAGCGGCGCGTTCGAGGTCGTGCCCTCATCAGTTGGTATCAGAGTACTGGGTTTATTACAGTGCAATTTTTCCCTATAATTTGTTCCAAACATTCTCTAACTGCGATGTGGACGGAATACTACTTTGAGGGTGAGATGTCCCAAAGTGAGAAGGACGCCTCACAGGCACTTTCATGGTTTCAAATCTACACAAGAGCGGAGGTGGGACAAACTACTTGCGCTACAATGTTGGACCGTTCTTCAGAAATAAATTTGGTGAGTAAAACAATGGTTGACGGGCTGAAGCTATCAATGATTGAACATCCATATCCATATAGACTTTATTGGTGTGGAAGATTTGTGGTTATAAAACATCAAGTAGAGGTGTGTTTCAGATTTTGTGGGCATACTGATTTAGTTTTGTGTAATGTTCTTCCTCACCATATGTATGTGTGTTCCTTGAACCGTGTCAACCTTGGACAAAAAAGGGAGAACCGCTGATTGATAAATCAAGAACTTTTTCTTGGAGGAAATTCAAGTTTCTTCGTAAAGGACGGTAGGTTTCTTTTCAAGCATACACTTCCGACCAATATTTGGAAGATCGCCAGAGGAGGGACCATGCACACACTCTATATAATGTAAAGAAACAAAAACGGATAGTGTTGCCAGAAAAGAAAAAGGCCGAGGATGATGCCATTGTAACTAAAAATATCTCTTCCCGTGCGGAGAAAAAAGAGAAGGAAACAATAGCAATGGGTGGATTGAACATGCAACTTAGGAGGGTACATGGCAGAGATAGCATGATCATGGGCGGAGGTCAGCGCAATAGTTTATTTCAAACTCAGTGTGACATTAAGGGTACATCATGCAAGTTAATAATTGATGGAGGTAGCTACACTAATGGCATCAGTAAAACATTGGTGGAGAAGCTTGGTTTGTCCACATGGCGATATGATGAACCATATCATTTGGAGTGGCTGAACAATTGTGGGTAGCTAGAAATTGCACATACGGTGCGTGTGCCATTTTCAGTTGGGCAATATATTGATGACGTGGAGTGCGATGTTTGACCATTGGAAGTCTGTGGTTTATTGCTTGGACGACCATGGAAGCATGATCGTAATGCAATGCATGCTGGGAGATCCAACACCTATACATTTGTTCATTCCGGGAAGCAAACGACACTGAAGCCAATGGATGCGAACTCAATTCACTGACATATGGTTTTGATAGTGCGGAAGAAAAGGGTGTCCAGGACCAACATGAAACTGAGCACGGTTTCTCTTCAAGTGGGGGAAGATGATGTGAATACTAGTGATGTTGTCGTGTCATTCGACACTAGCACTAGTTCTATGTCTGCTACTATGACACATGTTCATTATCGACCAAATGATAAGTAGAAAGGACTAAAGTGGAAGGCAGGCTCAAGTAAACTTGGCGCTACTCCATGTGCCACAGCGCAGAAGGAAAAAACACTTGGTTGCCTTAGATAATTACATGATGACAAAGTTGATGAAGTCCAATGTTACTTACAGTGGAGAAATTTCAATCCAACTTGTAGTTCCACAGGAAGGGAAGCCAACGTTTAGAACGCCATGCATATGGATCATGGTTGGTTTAATAGTTGGGATTGCATAAGGATCATATCAAAATTCGTTTTTATTTATTGGAAGATTTTTGAAAGTCAGCCAATGTGGAGGAGTTGAGATCCGAAGACAATCAAAATTGGCAGGTTCCAGCGTTTTTATTTATTGGAAGATTTTTGAAGTCAACCAACGTGGAGGAGTTGAGATCCGAAGAAAATCAAAATTGGCAAGTTCCAGTCGCATAGGTTGTTTCTTTTTTTAGGGTCAAGTACTAGTTACGTGTTTAAGTTTAAGAAGATTTGTTCCCTCTCTCAATCATAGCAGAAGAAACATTTATCTTTTATGTAGGTTGGATCGTATCATGCAAGGAGTCCTAGCCTAGTTTGAGTACGATACGTGCCTACGTGCACCATATAAAAAGCCGGGAGTCGGCCATGTAAAAGGATGAGGTTATACTTTTTACAGGATAGACAACATATGTATCGAATATTAAGCGGGAGAAGAAACATTTATCTTTTATGTAGGTTGGATCGTATCATGCAAGGAGTCCTAGCCTAGTTTGAGTACGATACGTGCCTACGTGCACCATATAAAAAGCCGGGAGTCGGCCATGTAAAAGGATGAGGTTATACTTTTTACAGGATAGACAACATATGTATCGAATATTAAGCGGCCCTCTTTGGGTGTCATTATTATTTTTTGTGTGAATTTTCCGTGTGAAATTTGCACTTGGCTCGAAGTCCGTCGTCAACGACGGGTTGCGCGCTGATATAAGTGCAGGAATTTTAGTTTTTTACTGGAGCATGATAATGATCTGAAATTTTTACACAGTATTTATATAGAAATTATTCAGTCTTTCCTAATTGTTCATAATTATTAGAGATACAAAAGTATAGTTTCTCTACAGATCTTGACAGACTGTTCTGTTTTAGACAGATTCTGTTTTTGCTTGCATGTTTTGCTTGTTTTGATGATGCCATGGATTATATTGGGCAAAATAAATCGTGGATAAGTTATAATACAATACCTTATGCAATAATAAAATATTAACCAATTTACAACAGTACCTAAAGTATTTTATATGTTTATTATTCTAACGGATCTCACGAGGTTTTTGTTGAGTTTTGTGTGCTGAAGTTTTTAAGTTTTGGGTGTTATCACGATGGACGAAGGAATAAGGAGCGGCAAGAGCCTAAGCTTGGGGATTCCCAAGGTACCCCAAGGTAATATTCTAAGGAAGACTCAAGCATCTAAGCTTGGGGATGTCCCGGAAGGCATCCCCTCTTTCGTATCAATCCATCGGTATGTCACTTGAAGCTACATTTTTATTCATCACATGATATGAGTTCTGCTTGAAGCGTCCTTTGTTTTTGTTTGCTTTTACTTTCAGTTTGCCACAATCATCGTTTTATGGACACACCTATTTGAGAGAGACACACCATCATCATAATTTGTTAGAATACTCTATGTGCTTCACTTATATCTTTTGAGCTTAGCAGTTGCTCTAGTACTTCACTCATTGAAATAAATTCACTCTCGCTCTTCACTTATATTTGTTTGAGAGTTAATAAATAGCAACAGTAATTTGCATGGGTCATAAGACTAGTCCAAAAATAATAGGTATTCAATGAGTGCATAATCAAAACCACATGTAGCACATAAGAGAGAAATCATGGTTAATGATATTAATGTGGTAATATGAAAAAGCATGAATGCATGGTCATTGGTTAATAAAGGTATCCTAAATTAGAGGTTGTTAACTTGATGTTCATCCAAATTATTTTATTGCATGGTGATGATGTGTGAGCATACTTATTCCTCATTGAAATCCTAGTGCTGTTTAGGTCGGGGGCGTGCGATGGTTAACTCCTACCAACCTCCTCCCTAGGGGCATGCGAGTAGTGCTTTGCTTCGAGACAACTCATAAAATCTTGCACTAAGTATGTAGTTCTTCATGACTAATCTAAATCCATGGATATACGCACACTCACCTCCACATATTTGCTAGCCTCTTCGGTACCGTGCATTGCCCATTCGCACCTTGAGGATTGGTGCAGCTTTTGCAGGTGCATCCAAACCCCGTGACATGATACACTCTGTTGCACATAAGCCTCATTATATCTTCCTCAAAACATCCACCATACTTACCTATAATGGCATTTCCATAGCCATTCCGAGATATATTGCCATGCAACTTCCACCGTCACATCATATGACTTGTACTTCCATTGTCATATTGCTTTGCATGATCATATAAGCTGACATAGTATTTTTGGCAAAGCCACCATTCATCATTAATATCGTACATGTTACGCTTGATCATTGCACATCCTGGTACACTGCCAGAGGCATTCATATAGAGTCATACAGTTTTTCATGTTGAGTTGTAAGTAAATAAAAGTGTGATGATCATCATTATTAGGGCACTGTCTCAGTGAGGAAAGGATGATGTAGACAATGATTCCCCCACAAGTCGGGATGAGACTCCGGACGAAAAAAAGAAAGAAGAAAATACAAAAAATAAAAAAAAAGCGAAAAATAAAAAAATAAGAGAAAAGAGAGAAGGGACCGTGCTACTACCTTTTATTCCACACTTGTGCCTCAAAGTGGCACCTTGATATTCATATAGAGAGTCTCATGTTTATCACTTCCATATGCTAGTGGAAAATTTTCATTTATAGAACTTGGCTTGTATATTCAAATGATGGGCTTCCTCAAATGCCTGAGGTCTTCATGAGCAAGCAAGTTGGATGCACACCCACTTAGCTTCCATTGAGCTTTCATACACTTATAGCTCTAGTGCATCCGTTGCATGGCAATCCCTACTCCTCGCATTGATATCTATTGATGGGCATCTCTATAGCCCGTTGATACCCCTAGTTGATACGAGACTTTATTCTCCACTTTCACCCCTTTGAAACCTACCACCATATTCTATTCCACCTTTATGCTATATCCATGGTTCACGCTCATATACTGCGCAAGTAATAAAAAGCTAAAGCGCGTTAAAAAGTACGATCCAATTGCCTGACTGGACACCATAGTGCTTGACATTTATATTTATGTGGTGAAGATGGAGCCATGCTATTCTTATATGATAAAATGAATAGGGGGTGAACACTCGTATACTTTGAAACTTGAAGATTATGTCTCTTATGTTTATAACATTACTATGTTGATGTTTATTAAATCATCGTTTCTCAATGAGAATATTATCTGTTTTTATCATTTACCTACTCGACGAC
Organism: Elymus sibiricus; assembly: GCA_039707655.1. NCBI lineage: Eukaryota > Viridiplantae > Streptophyta > Magnoliopsida > Poales > Poaceae > Elymus > Elymus sibiricus. Next base: position 194,019,621 of record CM077663.1, on the reverse strand, counting down.
GAGCAGGAATTAAGCTTGGGGATGCTTGATACGTCTCCAACGTATCTGTAATTTTTGATTGTTCCATGCTGATATATTATCATTCTAGGATACTTTTTAAGTATTTATTTACCAATTTATATTATTTTTGGGCACTAACCTATTGACCCAGTGCCCAGTGCCAGTTGCTGTTTTCTGCATGTTTTTCACTTTTCAGGTTTACAGTACCAAACGAAGTCCAATTGCCACAAAACTTTTTGGTGATTTTTTCTGGACCAAAAGAAGACCTGGGAGATTCGGAAGGAAGCCGGGAGCCACACAAGGGCCTCACAAGTCAACACGGCGCGACCTGGGGGGCACGGCATGATGGCTTGTGGGCCCCTCGTGGCTCTCCCGACCACGTTCTGTGGCCTATAAATTTTCATATATTCAGAAAACCTTAAAGGCAGTCCGAAAACACTTTTTACGCAGCCGCAAGTCTCTGTTCCGTCGAGAGGCCATCTGGGGCTCCGTTTCTGTAACAGCCCGAGACCGACGCTCCAGAAGATTCCCAATTTATTCCGTTCTCGTCGTGTGATTCGTTTGTTTGTTGCATTCATCATTGCATCATTCACATCATCTGCATAGCATCGTCACTCATTTTTTTCAAAACTCGCGTTCGTTCGTAGTCGCCGGTTCTCTCCGTTCTCGTCGGTGACCGTTTCATGACAAACCACACACGCAAGCGCCTGCGACATCGTTTAAAAAAATAGTTTTTAAAGCGCGCGAAAAATATTCTCGGATTGGGTCGAAAGTTGGCATGCGGTCTTAATAGAGTGTAGCTAGACCGCCTGTCGAATTTCGTCGCAATAAGAGTTCGGTTGATACCCGAACGGTCGACCGTAGTGGCAACGTCATCGGTTTATTATCGGTCGTTTCGGTGTTTTAAAAACCGTGTCACGGGCTCACACATTCCCTCTCATCTCAGCCCACACCCCCTCTCCACAACCCAACCAGCCCACCTAACCCTCCTCCCAGATCCGGCCGTCCGATGGCAATCGCACGGTCGAAAACCATCCCTGGACCCAAACCCTAGCCCCATTTGCTATAAATAGACCTCTCCCTTGTCCAAAATTGGGTCTAACCCTCTCCCACCTCGGGCTCCGCGCCCCACCAGTCCAGCCATCGCCCTCCACCTCGAAATCGGCGCACAGCCAGCCCCTGCCTCGCCACTTGGCGGTGCCCCAACGGCCGCGCTGCCACCAGAGCCGCCGCAGCCACACCCCGCAGTCAATCCGAGGCTGCCATGCGTCCCCCAGCGCCTCCTACCACTGCAGGCCCGCCCGAGCCCGCATCTGGCCCGCCTCGGGCCGAACCGGGCTCGGACGAGCCGCCGCCCAGCCGCAGCCCCCGCATCCGAGTCCCAGCGTCGCCCTCGAGCACCATATCGGGAGAGGAGCTCCCGATCCAGAGCCGTCGCCCCCTGCCGCGGCTACCTCGCCGGAGGCCACCGTCGGCGACGTCGCCCACCGGAGCAGGCCAGGCTCCGCCGCCCCGACCCCCCTCTCTCCTTCCCTCTGCTCCTCCCATCTCCCTCACCTCACCCGCTCTCTCTTCCCCCACAGGAACCCCTCCATGGTCGCCCGCCAAGCTCCGCCTGCCGCCGGTGACTGTCACCGTCGTTGTTCCAGTGCCGGGAATGGGCCCCCTTGTCCGGATCCGGTCATCCCCGGTCGTGTCGCCGCGCCGGGAGCCCCGCAGCCGGTCCTTGCCGTTCCGCCGCCGCCATGGCCTCCTTCCCGAGCCAGTAGGAGGACGGAGTGCCTTCCGCACGCCTGTTCGCCCGCGTGGGCCACATGGGCCGCGCCGGCACCAAGGCCCAGCATGTCGCCAAGTTTTCTGCCGGCCCACGGCCTCCTCGCGAGCCCATGGTGAGCCCCCCGTACATGCCTATGCAACGCCCGTGGGCGAGAATTGTTATCTTGCGCCCATCATGTTTCGGCCCAGCGTGTAGTTTAGGCCCGTATGTTTTTTCCCAGTGGAACGATTTATCTATTTACCCATTATATTGTCGTTTTACAGAAAAGTCACGTTTTTAAAATTGCTAATAGCTTAATAACCGTGCATCGGATCCAAACGTTTTATATATGGAAAATGATTAGAATTTCGTGTAGATCCACAATATCCCACTTTTATCCATGTTTAAAATGTTTGACATGCTGTTTTCTTGTATTTTGCATAAATGTCATGAATTGCATTCCGCATAAATATTTAAGCGTGCATCCGAATTAAACAAACCTTATATGTAAAATGCCTAGATTATTTATGACCCATTTTCATGCATGATAAAAAATGGTTGATGTGATGTTTGCATTTAATTTGCATAAATAACTTGCTAAAACGGTTTATGTCCTAATCTTGCATATTTGTTGTGTCATTGTTTCTTTAATAAAAACCCACATATTATATATGAATTTGGGGTAGGAAAATCCATAGGATTTATCTGTGCAATTAGTTTTGGCATTTGAGTATTTTTGTGTGCATGATTATTTTGCTATGATGCTCTTTTGTTTATTTTGTGTGAATTAATCCATGCATGATATGAAATAATTTTGAACATGAGATATGCCCTTGGACATGTGTGCTAGGCTCTAGTAATTTTGGTTGCTATAGAAATGCATGTTTAGGTGTTATTTTCTTGGTGCCAACATGCTATAAAATACTGCTGTTTTGAGGGTCCCAAATATTTCTAAGTCTGAAAAACTGTTATTTTGTTGCCATGTTGTCATGTGATTTGCTATTGATCTAGGAGTCTTTTGTGGTAGCTCCCAAGGAGTCTTTTGTTAAGCATGTTGTTGTCTACCAGGTTGTGTCTTTTGATGCCATGTATAGGATTTGCATCACAATTAATTATGCTGTCCAACATGTCAATCTGTTAAAAACTGCTGCACTTGTGTAGTCTAATTTTCACGAAGTCTGAGAATCTGTGTTCTTCAAAATGCCATGTTGTTTTGATGCTAGCCATGATTTTATGCATAATTAGACCTTGTCACCATGGAATGATTTGTAGTGAATCATGTCCTCTACCTGGCTGTAAAATTTCATGCCATTCTATGAACTGTAGCATATAGTTTTAGTATTGTCAATATGCCATCAGGTTAACACTGTTTGTGAAAAACTGTTATTTTCACTAAGTCCTAATCTGCTATATTTTATTGCCATGTTGTGAGCTTCCTACCATGTGATCCATGACTCTTCTGAGTATGAAATGTGAAGATGAAATGAAGTGTGTGTTATATGCTACTGCCCCAAGATTAGTTTGTGCATATTAGGATCTCGGAGCTTGCTGTTTTCATGTGTGCAATATGCTATGTTGCTGTTTTGGGTAGATTTCAAATAAAGCTTGTGTTGGTTGTTGTGGTTGAACCGTAGCTCCGTTTTGTACATGTTCCACATGAAACTTGCTTAGAATTTCATGTAGTTTCATAATATCATGTTGCATCCATGTTTTGAAATGCTTGTGGTTGTCATTTTCATGCATTTTGCATTCATGGCATATTATCTTGTGAAGGTCATATCTTTTAGACCGTAGCTCCGTTTGAGATGTTCCATATATGTGAATCGACTAGAATGACGTGTAGAATTGCATGGTATACTTTATTTTCCTGTTTAATAAATATAAAACATAATTAGTTCAGATCTGGACCAATTTATAAATTAACATATGGGGTCGTTTCGGAAATTCTATATGTTGTTTCCGACCTCATTTAAGATGCCTAGATAGTGTAGTTTCATTATGCTTCACCTCTTGCCATGTTTAACAACATTTAATACGGTCGTGTACCTAAACGGGAGTGAACTAAATAATTTGAATATGGAGTTTCGTCAATATGCAACTCGTTGCATATTGAGCTTCACTTAATGTGTAGGAATTGATTGTTGTGCTTTGTCATGTCATGCATAACATGCATCATCCTTGTTGTGCATCATATCATGAATATGTTGTGGTGTTTATCATGTGTTGATTGTTGTTTCCGGATTGCTTCTTCTCGATAGAGTTCCGAAAGCGTTCGGAGTGTGAGGATTCGTTCGACTACGTTGGTTCGTCTTCTTCATGGACTCGATCTTCTTCCGAGCGGGATCTCAGGCAAGATGATCATTTCCCTGGATATCATTACCATCATTGCCATGCTAGTTGTATGGTTTCTATCACTGTCTCGCTATCTACTACCTATTTGTCAAGCCTCCTAAAATGCCATGATAAGCCTCTGACCCCTCCTAAACCCAGCAAACCATTGTTTGGCTATGTTACCACTTGCTCAGCCCTTCTTATAGCGTTGCTAGTTGTAGGTGCAAGCTCTTTCCATGTGCAACATGGATATTTTGTCATATCACAATATTATTGCTATTTAATTTAATGCACATATATACTTGGTAAAGGGTGGAAGGCTTGGCCTTTTGCTCGGTGTTTTGTTCCACTCTTGCCGCCCTAGTTACTTGTGTACCGGTGTTATGTTCCATATTTTGCGCTCCTAACATGCTCGGGGTTGTTATGGGGACCCCCTTGATTTTCGTTTTAGGATAAAACTTGTCTGGCAAGGCCCAACATTGGTACTACATTTGCCTAATAACTAATAAACCTGCATAGGGAGTAATTAACCCGAGGATCTTTAATCAACAACCCGGGCAAGTGGTCCTCATGAGTGTTGGTCCAAAACACAGCACTGTGCAGGGCCACCCCAGGGCAACTTGAGTGATTTCTATCAGGCCACCGTACGCGTCGCTTATCCGTCGTGTCCTGAGAACGAGATACGCGGCTCCTATCGGGTTCGTCGACACGCCGGGCGGTCTTGCTGGACTTGTTTTACCTTTCTCGAACGTCTTGTGCGAGGAATTCCGAGAATACTTCAGGCTATCTCGAGGTTGCGGTTTTCCAATGGAATTTCCTAGGAAATCACGGGATTCGTGGTCGAGGTTATTCCCGCGGCGTGTGGTTAGTTTGTGATGGATGAGTTGGAGCACCGCTGCAGGGTTAAATCTTTCGGAAAGCCGTGCCCGCGGTTACGTGGCAACCTGGAAACTTTGTTTAACAACTGGTCATAGCATACTTGAAGTAAACTCAAATAAAATACACCAACAGTGTGCGTAACCGTGACTGTCTCTTCTTGTGAATTTCTGAACCGAGAGGGAACACGGTGGGGTTATGTTTGTTCATAAGTAGGTGTTCAGGATCTCTTAGAGATCATTGCTAGTTCACGACCGTTCATGCGATGATCATCCCCCTTATTCATGTACTCATAAGTTAGCCACTCAAATAAATGCTTAGTGCTTGCTGCAGCCTCACCACTTAACCATACCTTACCCATTAAGCTTTAATAGTCTTGATACCCTTGGAAATGAGATTGCTGAGTCCCTGTGGCTCACAGATTACTACAACAACAGTTGTAGGTACATGTAATGCGATGCTTTGACGTGAGAGCGATGCTTGTTTGATTCGGAATTCTCCTTATTTTTCCTCATCGATCATAGGATGGGTTCCAGGTGGCAGCCTGGGATAGCAAGGATGGATGTCATTTTATCGTTTGTTTTCATCCGTAGTCGGACCCTGCTCTTCTGTATGATGATTGTATATGTTGTTGTATTGACATGATCTTGATTTAGCTTGTAGCGAGTGTAAGCCAATTCCATATACTCATCTCTTCTTTACATGTACTTGTAATGATATCCATTCTTGCAAAATGACAAGATGCTCTTCTATCCCTGTCGAGGCCCTCGTACCAAAATAAGGATAGGATCACATCTTGGGCATGACAAGTTGGTATCAGAGCCTGTACCGACCTAGGAGCCCCCTTGATTGATCGAACTTTGGCCGAGTCGAGTCTCGTGAAAAACTATTTTGAGTCTAGTTATATATAGGAGAATAGGATTCTTTTTACTCCTCTTCTATGCTCTGGTGAGGAATTTCAACATAGGAATTTTAATTCTACCCCTCTTCTCACTCAAATTTTTTTTAGGATCACGCGGGTATTTTGGAACCTCTATGATATCGATGTGACCGGAACTCTGTTCTTGGTGCCTCCCTTACGTATGGATTGGACCCGGGGAGTTGAGCTCCAAGGGGCTCTTGACACATCGCTATCGTTCAGTTTCCTTAGTATCTTAGGACGCGGATGTTCGAAATTGCTTCAATACTATTCGTGGTGTGAAGAGTGTGGCGACACCCAGTACTGGGGAGCGAGATCACATGTACTGCCATGTTTAGTATCATCGTGATTACGAGGGTCTAAGGTAGATGAGTTTCCGAGGTTTCTCTGGTTTTGTGTTGACGGATGTGATACACTAGAGAGTAGTATTACTGCTAGGAGTTGAGTGAGGGATAAAAACTCCGTGTATCCGTGTACCTGATTGCATAACCAAGATTTCAGAAGTTCCTAGGTGGGAATTCAAGTAGCTTCCTAGGTCTATCTTTCAACAGATGCATGATGTGAGGTTGGGGTTCGACATTTAGTGGTTCATTTGTTCACGGTCTTTCTTACAGAGGATAGTCTCGGTATGCTTCATCAAGCCTTGTAGTTCGGTACGCCTAGGGAGCATATTCGAGCGTCATTTCAATATGATAATCCAATGTACGATCGAGCCCGTGCGAGCCTTACCATGAAAATATCGGACGGAATCTCTGTCATGAATTTGTTTCTGGCTAAATTCTCAAGCCCCATCCGTTGTTTTTGTTGGAGTATGGTAATTCGAGTTGCTTCGATGTCAAGTGGTGATTTCATATCTTTCCTAACCAGTGTGTTTCTCATCAAGATAATTCATCCCTCTCCAATATTTGCAAGATCAATCCTCATATTCCTTTCCAGAGTTCGTCTCATCTGTCTCAAGTTGGCTTCGTTTTTCCCATCCTCCTGCCCTTTTCTTCAATGATTAAATCGTCATCCAAGTGTCTTTCTTTGCATTGATGCTTCCGCTATCTTTTCTTCTGTGATGTATCTGGTGATTCATTGTGAAGATTCTCAGGAGTTTCAAGTTAGTAGTTCTTCATTCTTGTTTTCTTCTCCGGTGGATTCGATTCAACCCCTCCATGTTCATCATATTCTTTCATTCGCTAAATGAGTTCCCATGTTGGAATTCTTATCCAAGCCTCCCTTGCGTATTCATCTCTCTATTCTATCCGGAGTGTTGAACATATCTCAAAAGCTCGTGTTTTCATTCAATCTTTTCAAAGTATTCCGAGGTCCTCACCTCATCAAGTTTTCATTTGTACCGGTGCAAGCTCTCTTTCTAAGCATTCATTTCAACGGTGTTCTCTTTGAGTGGGTCCATAACCCACAGGTTCTTTCCCAAGATCTTACCTGGCTCTTTTAATCTTCCCGGAGATGTCCTCAAGTTCTTTTCAAATATGACGTAAGAATGAATTTCATCAGTCATATTCCTTCACAAAGATCGCTTCTAAATCATTTTCATCGTCTGCTCAACCTTCTATTCCTCGTTGTTCCGGAGTGCCTCAGGTAATTCTAGGTATTGTTTCTCATCATCATTCTTAGTATTGAAGACCGAATGAGAGTGCCTCTTTAATCTTTATCCGTTCTCATGAAATGTTGTGTTTCTAGCTTGTTGTCTTCCTCTCCAATTGTTTTCGATCATGAGTAATCCCTTCCATATCTATCCGGAGCATTTCAATGTTGTGTTCATTTCTCGATCTTCCGAAGGCCATCATTTCAGAAGAATTCTTCGTTCTTAGCTTTCAGCTTTCGTTCTCCAATTCTTCTTAATTGTTGTCTCTTCGTTCGTATCTTAATTATTCCGGTGCCTTGTTCAAGTTTCTATTAGGAAAATCTTGATCTCTTCATTCTCATGTATTCCCATTCGTTTCAATTCTCACCGGTGGTTCGTTCAAGACTTCTTCAAGTTTGTGCTCTTTTCTGGCCTCAATCTTTCAAGAAGAATAAGTGGTATGCCAAATTCGTTGCTTGTTATCAATTGAACTTGATGAAGGATAAGCTTAACATAATCCTTATTCTTCTTTCCTCGAAGTGATCGTAAGTCTTTCCGGAGTGGCTCATGATATCAAATTATTGATTCTAAGTTGTTCATCTTTTCTTTTCCGGCGTCCCAAGTTTTTCTCAAGTATCTCATCGAGAAGCTTCATCTAAATCATTGCAAGGCCTCAATATTATTCTTTTCAATCTTCCTTTCTTTTGATCACTCTTTTGTACACGGAGGCTCTATATGATGGTTCATTAAAGATTTCTTTCATTCTCAAAGTGTTCTTCAAGATTCTTGTTGGAGAGGCTCAAGTATCATTCATCTTGTATTCCGAAGTGCAATTCATTCTCTCTTATCTTTGAGATGGTATTATAGCATTCTTGATTTATGAGGAGTCTCGAAGAGAAGTTATCAAGAACGAGATAATTAAACCCATCATCTTCTTCATTGGAGTTATCTCGGATCGGGTTTCACCTAAAGCGTTTCCTAAGGATTGTTGCTATCGTGGTGCTTATCATGACCCAAGTTTTCTCCTCCTCTTGGTGTAAGAAGTTTGCATGTCTTGTTGCTCCCAAGCAATCAATTGTTTCTGCTGTGGCCGGTGGTCACCTCATAATTTTAAGATGTTTTCCATAAGCCCACAACAAGCTTGTTCTTTTGTTGTTGATTTTTCAACAACTCCGTTCAATCCTTCCTTGTAATGATGCTTTTCAATTAAATTGTGATGGAAGTTGTCATTTTCTTCTCCGTTCTTTTCTTTCCATCGATCTAGGTTCTATTCTTGTCCGGAGGCATTGTGGTATTTCTCTCTTCAAGCCATCATCTTGTTTTATCAACATCATGTTCTATCCTTGCATATTCATTTAACCGGAGTGTTGTGTTCTCTTTTCAAGTTCTTTCCATCGTATGAAGTTTTGCCTCTCTATCCTACCGAAGTGCTGCCCAAATTTCTTGTGAATTCTTGCTTGTTCCTCATGTCATTCTTTGGCATCCTTCAAGATTTGCTGGTTTCGCTCATTGTCACAGAAGCAACTAAGTTTCACCTCTTCCTTTCTTTTTCCTCTTCCCCTTCTCATTCTAAGATCTCGGGTCGAGATCTCTTGTAAGTGGAGGAGAGTTGTAACAGCCCGAGACCGACGCTCCAGAAGATTCCCGATTTATTCAGTTCTCGTCGTGTGATTCGTTTTTTGTTGCATTCATCATTGCATCATTCGCATCATCTGCATAGCATCATCACTCATTTTTTTCAAAACTCGTGTTCGTTCGTAGTCGCCGGTTCTCTCCGTTCTCGTCGGTGACCGTTTCATGACCAACCACACACGCACGCGCCCGCGACATCGTTTTAAAAAAACAGTTTTTAAAGCACGCAAAAAATATTCTCGGATTGGGTCGAAAGTTGGCGTGCGGTCTTAATAGAGTGTAGCTAGACCGCCTGTCAAATTTCGTCGCAGTCCGAGTTAGTTTGATACCCGAACGGTCGACCGTAGTGGCAACGTCATCGGTTTATTATCGGTCGTTTCGGTGTTTTAAAACCCGTGTCACGGGCTCACACATTCCCTCTCATCTCAGCCCACACCCCCTCTCCACAGCCCAACCAGCCCACCTAACCCACCTCCCAGATCCGACCGTCCGATGGCAATCGCACGGTTGGAAACCATCCCTCGACCCAAACCCTAGCCCCATTTGCTATAAATAGACCTCTCCCTTGTCCAAAATTGGGTCTAACCCTCTCCCACCTTAGGCTCCGCGCCCCACCAGTCCAGCCGCTGCCCTCCACCACGAAATCCGCACACAGCCAGCCCCTGCCTCGCCACTTGGCGGCGCCCCAACGGCCGCGCCGCCACCAGAGCCGCCGCAGCCACACCCCGCAGCCAATCCGGGGCTGCCACGCGTCCCCCAGCGCCTCCCACCACCGCAGGCCCACCCGAGCCCGGACGAGCCACTGCCCGGCCGCAGCCCCCGCATCCGAGTCCCAGCGTCGCCCTCGAGCTCCAGATCGGGAGAGGAGCTCCCGATCCAGAGCCGTCGCCCCCTACCGCGGCTACCTCACCGGAGGCCACCGCAGGCGACATCGCCCGCCGGAGCAGGCCAGGCTCCGCCGCCCCGACCCCCCTCTCTCCTTCCCTCTGCTCCTCCCATCTCCCTCACCTCACTCGCTCTCTCTTCCCCCACAGGAACCCCTCCATGGTCGCCCGCCAAGCTCCGCCCGCCGCCGGTGACTGTCACCGTCGTCGTTCCAGTGCCAGGAATGGCCCCCCTCGTCCGGATCCGGTCATCCCCGGTCGTGCCGCCGCGCCGGGAGCCCCGTCGCCGGTCCTTGCCGTTCCGCCGCCGCCAATGCCTCCTTCCCGAGCCAGGAGGAGGACTGAGCGCCTTCCGCACGCCTGTTCGCCCGCGTGGGCCATTTCGGTGTACTAAAGTTTGGGTCCTTTAGTACCCCATACTTGTGCATGGGCAGTTGTAGCCACACCAGCGGCAAGGCCCACCAGGAGATAGCTGAATCCAGGTACAGCAACATCAGGAAGGCGTTCAAGTCAACAACTAGAAGACAGAAGACCGGAGGCTGGGCGCCCGGCAAGATCTTGCCGGGCTGACCTGCTGAGCCCCGGGAAGGCTCGCACCCGGCAAGACCTCGCCACCCTATCACCGCTCCAGTGCAACGACCAGCTTGTCTTTTAGCTGTTGTCCTCCTGGGTGCGTGTCACGCACTAATAGTGGATGGGCTTAAGCGATGCTGATGGGACGGCCCCTTTTTCCATCCCCAAGACGCTAAGGGACACCTCAACGGAGCATTAAATGTGTTTGTCCTAAACCGTCAGTGTTAGGTATGATAACACTGTAGCTACTTTACACCTCATGTATGCATTGTACGCCACTGTTGGTGACCCCTTCGAATGTATAAAAGGAGGCCCAAGGCATAGCTACAGTGGGATCCTCTTCTGGCCCATTCCGCATGCGCAGCAGCTGTGTACTGTTCATCACAAGCGCTCCTAGAACCAGGGCTTAAGCACATCCAATATACTAAAGCAGGAGTAGGGTTTTACGCTTCTCAGCGGCCCGAACCTGGGTAAAAATCCCTTGCGTTGATTGTTAGATCCGCTCTTTGTGCAAACCTTTTCCCCGCCGAATCGTAAAGGGATCCACTCGATCCCATAAGCGTCGTTTCTTCGACATCTTTGGCGCGCCAGGTAGGGGTCAAACCTAGGGGGAGGGGTTGCATGAACCTGATCTAGCGATCAGCGCGCCAGTTTCCTCATCATCATCATCACCATGGCCCCCATGAAGAAGGGTTTCACGGCAGTTGGTCCATCTGCGTCCGCTGTGCCTGAAGCTACACGGACGGGCGACGATGTGGACGTAGGCGGAGGAGGCGGAGATCCTCAGCTTTCACGATGTTCTGGTGATCATAGCCAGACGAGCGGCGTCGTTCGCGCCGCTAGATCTAAGGACGGAGCTGTGCTGCCAGGGACGGAAGGGCGCCTTCTAAGACACCCACACCGGCACATGCGCCGCGACCCTCTCAGGTCGCGCGCGATGAACATCGTCGAGACGTTGGAGGTTCCCATCGTCCCCATGGAAAGTCTCCTGAGCATCACCCTCGAGATGCACGAGGCCAGCATGCACGCCAATATGCCGGTGGAAGCGGCGTGCGGTCGCAGGACGGTGATGGAGCTCCTTCTAACACGGTTAGAAGTCAGAGCACCTCACGTTCCTCGCACCTCTCGCCGCCGCCAACACCAGCAGAAGCACTGGCGCGAGCGCAGTTGCTCCTGAACTTTCCTCCTGCTGTGGACAAGCTCGACGAATGGAGAGCTGCCATCCAGAGCCTCATCGGCCTCGCTAACAATGATAGGCCGCAGCAGGCGGAACCCTCACGGCGACAATCCATCGAGCCGGCACGCGCCGGTGTTGAGAAGACTGGAGGCGGAACGGCCACGGTGCACTCTCCTCCACGGCGGCAACAGCAGTCGCTGACTCGACAGATTGACACCCGAGACGATGACTCAACGGCGTCGTCTGATCCGCGAACTCGCCGCGACCAACGTCAAGTTCTCCGGGAACGAGGTAAATAAGACGCTCGGACTACCATCGAGCGGTGGCGGGAAGCGCGTTATCAATCTGATAAGCGCACAGGACCCACTGTAGACAAGCCTGCGCCAGGGTATCCTGTTGACTTACCCTATGAGGTGGGTTGTCCAGCGTTTACCCGTGAGCTGCGGCGAGTCCAGTGGCCCAATTCCCGCACGTTCAAACCGGAGGTCCCGGAGAAATACGACGGCAAGACTCACCCGTCGGAGTTCCTGAGCATCTACACCATTGCGGTGCAGGCTGCCGGGGCTCGCGACGACAAGATACTCGCCAACTACTTCCCGTTGGTGCTCAAGCCCAACGTTAGGTCGTGGTTGATGCATCTGCCGGAGAATTCCATTTCTTCCTGGGCAGACCTGTGTCATGAGTTTGTTGGCGCCTTTACCGGAGGCCACCAAGCTCCTGGCCAGGAAAGTGATTTGCATCTCATCCCCCAGAAAGAGGGCGAGACCCTGCGCAAGTATATCCAAAGATTCAGCCGCATACATCATAACATTCCGGACGTTCATCCTGCCACTATTGTCAGCGCGTTCCATCAGAACGTGCGCAATCGCAGAATGCGCGAAGAGCTGGCAATGAACAAAGTCAGGGATGTTGCCGAGCTCTATGCTCTGGCAGATAAGTGTGCTCGAGCTGAGGAAGAGAGGAGACTCCCCGGCGAGGATGCTGGCGCAGGGGTCGACTCTGAAGATGAGGACACCGCCACCCCGGCAAAGAAGGGCCGGCGGCGTAACAGGAAGTGCAAGGGCAAGGCCGTGCTTGCCGTCGAAGGATCCGGCAACTCCGGCTCCGCCAAGAAGGCTAAGGTCGATGACCCCGGCAAGGATGTTGCTGGGTGCGCCTCTTGTCAGGCCTTGGCGGCTGCCGACAAGTCAGAGGGCTCCGGCAAGCAGTATTGCAAGATCCATCGCACCAAGGGCCATGATCTCCAAGACTGCCGGCAAGTTGAGCAGCTTGTCTAGAAGCAGAAGGCTGAATATGAAAGGCGAGATAAGGAGAGGGGCCAGGATGGTGTGGAGGGGTCCGGAAAGAAACGCGGTGGCCGAGGAGGTCGCCGCGGCAAGGCCAAGCGACAGAAGGAGAGGCCCGCTCGAGGCTGCGACAAGCAAGAGGGGGGTGATGATGACATCGAGGAGGACGACGAGTCCAGCGAACAAGAGTTTCAGAAAGCTACAGACACCATGTGCGTTGACGGAGGCGCCTCTTTGCATTCTTCCCACCGCCAATTTAAACAGTGGGCGCGTGAGGTTAATGCGACCGAGCCATCTGCCGACGCCCGGAAGCCGTTGAAATGGTCCAACACGCCTATCATTTTCGACGTTGAGAATCACCCTGATCGCATAACTATGGTCGGGTGTTTGCCATTGTTGGTCTCACCAATGATTCGCAACCTCAAAGTAACGAAAATGTTAGTTGACGGTGGGGCCGGTTTGAATTTGATCTCACCCGAGGTGATCAAAAGGTTGCAAATTCCTGATGGAGATCTCGAGGATACGGGCACGTTTCAAGGGGTCAATCCAGGAAGGAGCCAACCCAAGGGAAAGATCACGCTTCCGGTAACATTTGGTAGTGACTTGAACTTCAGGACAGAGAAGATTGTCTTCGACGTCGCCAAGATTCCATTGCCATATAATGGGATCCTTGGCCGTCCAGCGTTGGCTAAGTTCATGGCGGCATCGCACTACGCCTACAATGTATTGAAGATGCCCGGGCCGATGAGCGTCATCACTGTCAATTCCGACAAGAAGGACGCGCTTATTTGCACTGATCAGCTCTACTGGGAGGCAATTGCAGCATCTGCCGCCAAGGCACTTGCTCTTGCCGCTGAAGCTCCCGAGGGGAAGAAGACCGACAGGACCTCTCGCACACACTTCGGCAAGCGCACCTCCTTGGAGTGCTGCGCTCCTGTTGAGGATGTGCCAGAGACCTCCACCGGCAAGAGCAAGAAATCCAAGGCAGCTCCACCAGAGACAAAGAAGGTGCCCGCCAAGGAGGATGGTACGGGAGGAACTTTCACCATAAGTTCCACCCTCGATGACAAATAGGAAAGCACGCTCATTGCTTTCCTGTGGGCGAATATTGATGTGTTTGCATGGCAACCATCTGATATCCCCGGTGTTCCCAGGGAAGTAATTGAGCACCACCTTGCTGTCTGTCCTCACGCGCGGCCCGTCAAGCAGAAGGTCAGGAAGCAAGCTTTGGAGCGGCAACAGTTTATTGCTGAGGAAATCAAGAAATTGGAAGCGGCAGGTTTGGTGAGAGGAGTACTTCATCCAACATGGTTGGCCAATCCAGTTGTAGTGCGTAAGGCAAATGGAAAATGGAGGCTGTGTATTGATTATACAGACATCAACAAAGCCTGTCCAAAAGATCCTTTTCCCTTGCCGCGCATCGACCAGATTGTGGACTCCACTACCGGCTGCGATCTGCTTTCATTTCTTGATGCATATTCAGGATATCATCAGATCTTCATGGCGAAGGAAGATGAAGAGAAGACCGCATTTATCACCCCATGTGGTACGTATTGCTTTTTGCGTATGCCTTTCGGGTTGAAAAGTGCTGGTTCTACATTTGCAAGAGCGGTCCAGATTGGTTTTGAGCCCCAGCTACATAGAAATATGGAAGCTTATATGGATGACATAGTGGTTAAAACCAAGGACAAAGCAACGCTCATATCAGACTTAGAAGAAACATTTGCAAATCTGCACAAGATCAACTTGAAGCTCAACCCTGAGAAGTGTGTGTTTGGCGTTCCATCCGGCAAGCTTCTCGGGTTCTTTGTATCTCAACGTGGGATCGAAGCGAATCCCGACAAGATCAAGGCAATTGAGCAAATTGAAGCGCCAAGACGTGTCAAGGATGTGCGTCGTCTTGTGGCTGCGTTGCTTCTCTAAGTAGGTTCATCTCAAAATCTGCTGAGCGCGCCCTGCCCTTTTTCAAAATCTTGAAGAAGGCAGGTCCGATGAAATGGACTCCGGAAGCGGAGGTAGCGCTGCAGGATTTGAAGAGGTACCTTTCCTCTCCGCCAGTACTAGTTGCGCCAAAACCACAAGAGCCGTTGCTGCTATATTTAGCGGCAACGAACCAAGTGGTGAGTGCTGCGTTAGTGGCGGAGAGAGAAGTCGACGAAGAAGCAGCGGCAGCGGCAGGACCGCCAAGCGACAAGCTAGGATCTTCCCCAGCAGAATCTGGTGCTGACAAAGCAGGATCTGCGCAGTCAAATGAAGCAATACAGAAGAAGAAGATGGTGCAGTGCCCAGTTTATTTTGTCAGCTCCCTCTTGCAGGGGGCTAGGTCAAGATATTCTGGTGTGCAGAAGTTGCTCTTCGGCCTCCTTATGGCCTCAAGGAAGCTGCGCCATTACTTTCAGGCACACGAGATCACCGTTGTCACTCGCTTTCCATTGCAGCGGATTTTGCGGAATCCAGATGCTACCGGCAGGATTGTGGAGTGGGCTTTGGAACTGTCAAGTTTTGGTCTCAAGTTTGAAAGTACTTCGACCATCCAGAGCAGAGCCTTGGCGGAGTTCATTGCAGAATGGACCCCAACGCCAGACGAAGAGATTCCGGAGTCAACTCTCCCCGGCAAGGAAACAAATCAAGAATGGATTATGTATTTTGATGGGGCTTTCTCGCTGCAAGGCGCCGGTGCTGGCGTGCTGCTTGTCGCACCCACCGGAGAGCACCTCAAATACGTGATTCAGATGCACTTTCCCCGGGAGAGATTGACAAATAACATTGCAGAGTATGAAGGGCTGCTTGCCGGTCTCAGGATAGCGGCGGACCTTGGAATCAAGAAACTTATCGTCAGAGGTGATTCTCAGCTTGTTCTTAAACAAGTGAACAAAGATTATCAGAGCCCGTTGATGGAAGCTTATGTAGATGAAGTGAGGAAGTTGGAAAAGCATTTTGATGGTCTGCAAATGGAGCACGTTCCTCGTGCAGAGAATGGCATTGCTGACGACCTGTGAAAGTGGGCTGCCCTCAAGTTACCTGTGGAACCAGGAACTTTTGTGCTCCGACTAACCCAACCATCCGTGATACCATCGATGAGGCAAGATAAAAGGAGAAAGTTAAGTTCTGGCAAGTATTTTCCGGCAGAGCTCGCAGAGGCTGTCGGCAAGGAAGTTGCCGGGAACAACGCCAAGCTTGCCGGTGAGCGACAGGCTCCGGCAGGGCCCCAAGCTCTTGCCGTAGAGACAAACGCTCCCGTCAAGCTTGCCAGGGAACGACAGGCTCCGGCAGGGCCACGAGCCTTTGCTGTCGAGACAAATGCTCCCCCGGCAGAAGACATGCCTTTAGTCCTTGTTGTCGAGCCCCAAGCTCCAGCATGGGCACAGCACATCGTCCATTTCCTTCAGACGGGAGAACTCCCTGAAGAGCATGAAGAAACGGAAAAAGTAGCCCGTCGGTCCAACATGGGTGACAGCACAGTCAGCCGTCAAGTTCTTCAAGGGAATAGTTTGCCGCTTTGGTGTACCGAACAGGATCATCACCGACAACGGCACATAGTTCACGAGCCACACCTTCATGCAGTATGTCCAAGACCTTGGCGGCAAGATCTGTTTTGCCTCTCTTGCTCACCCAAGGAGCAACGGCCAGGCGGAAAGGGCTAACGCTGAAGTGTTGCGAGGCCTCAAGACAAGGACTTTCGACAGGCTGCGCAAGTGCGGAAGGCGCTAGATTGATGAGTTGCCGGTGGTTCTTTGGTCAATCAGGATGACACCGAATCGAGCCACCGGCCAGACACCCTTCTCCCTAGTCTATGGGGCAGAAGCAGTTCTCCCCACGGAACTCACATATGGGTCACCTCGAGTGCTCGCTTATGATGAGCTTGAGCAAGAGCAGTTGCAGCAAGATGACGCTACGCTCCTTGAGGAGGATCGTCTTCAGGCTGCTGTGCGAGCTGCACGCTACCAGCAAGCCTTGCGCCGCTATCATAGCCTCAAGGTTCATGCCCGAAGTCTTGAGGAAGGCGACCTTGTTCTTCGGCGCGTTCAGTCGGCCAAGAATTCCAACAAGTTGACGCCGAAGTGGGAAGGCCCTTATCGGGTAGTACGCGTCACCAGGCCTGGCGCAGTCCGCCTGGAGACCGAGGATGGCGTTCCAGTGAGCAACTCCTGGAATATCGAACATCTTCGTAAGTTCTATCCATGAGGCGTGGCTGCCGGGTCCCCCGGCAACCACCTTTTGTACGAGTCTTGCCGCCAAAGCATGTAATCCTTTGTACAAAGCCAGGCGCAGACCCTGTGCATAGTTAAATAAAGCTAAGTGTTTTACAAATGTTGTCGATTTTCATGTTACTTATATGCATGTTTGTCTAAGATATTGTATTACGCTTACTCTCGGCAAGTGCTGTCGAACTGCCAAGGTTCCATATCCCTATTTTCTCTTCTTTCTTTTTCTTAAAGGAAGAAGGTAACCTCGCGTGCAAATTTACCGGGGGGGGGGGGGGGAATGGTGGTATGGATACCGACATGCGACGTTCAAGATTGATATCTTGCCGGAAGGAGTACAACAGTAAAAAGTTAAGTTGCAGAAACTTTAAACAGATTTTTGTTTAATAAGGATATTCTCCTTGAACGATTTCGACTTTTGTATGGAAAACCTGCACGCGAGGGAACCTTGTCATGATCGGTTGCGCCCTTACTCTGTTTCGAGTCCGCTCAACAGTTTAGGTGGCGGCACTGAAAATGTCAAGGTCTCTTGCCGGTAGCGGCACCGCCAGCAGGCTGCTAAAGTCCCGCACCTAGCGCTCGCGGCAAGGGTGCGCGCGCCGGCAAGTTTCCAAGAAAGCGTAGGGAGAATACATATAGAAAGAAATTAAACAAGGGGAATAGCATACATTCATCCAGAGCATAGCAAGTTATATTACATCAATACTTGCCGCGATTCTAACATAAGACGAAATTGTCTTTGGCATGGAATGGTGGCGGCGACGAGAAGCCAAGCGGCTAGTCCCTACGCTGGCCTTCAACCCTCTTGACCTGGTTTACCTTGTCAACGATGGGCGCGACAAGCTCTTCGGCCGCCTTGAGGTCCGCGTCCTTCGGCAGGTGGTCGAGGACGTTGGTGAGGTTGATGCTGGGGTTCCTGAATACCACCTTGGTGAGCACCTTGAGGAGGACGGCCCGACAGAGCTTGCGGGACTCATTGGCCAGATGGGTCGTTCGGTCAGAATGGATCAGCTTCAGGGCGTCAACCATGCCGTCGAAGAACATGGTCAACTTGGCGCTCGTGGATACCCTGTCATCAGAAGAATAGTCGAAGCCTCGCAAGCCCATGGAGGACAGTTGTGCTGCAAGCCTCTCTGCGACTTTGACAAGGCGGTCGGTCCAGATCTTTGCGCCTGCCACATAATCGTTATGGGTGACGGCAGCGCTCTCAAGCACCTCCTTCTCATTCTTGAGATCCTTGATCAGGGCCTTCTCGCGAGCCTCCGTGGCCTCAAGAGTCTCCTTCAGCGTGGTCAGCTTCAGCTTCAGATCGTCGATGGACTCATTGGCTGAGGTGAGCTACTTGGTCTTGTTGGATATGGCAACTTGCATCTCCATCAAGCTGTGGAGAGTTTTCTCTCTTTCGGTTTTGAGTGTTGAGAGCTCCTTGCCGTGATCCTCGAGATCCGCTTCCAGCTTCTTCACCTTCTCCTCCAGCAAGTTCTTGGCGGCCTCTGCAGCTTCGGCAGCATCGACGGCTTCCTTCAGCTTGCCGGCGTGATCCATGATCAGAGCTTCGAGCGTTTCCCTGTGCTTCTGCTCTAGTTCCTGGGTCTGCAACGCGACAAGCTTTTCGATTTCTTCATCCCTGCTGCGGAGCTTGTCGGCAAGTGCCTTCTCGCGACCGGTGAGGTCATCGTCATGAGCCTCAAGCCCGACACGGAGCTCTCTCAAGTGTGCTTCATCTGCAGCAGCCTGTTGCTTGGCCTCCTCTTGTGCCTTCTCGATATCAGACTGCTTCATGAGAAGCTCGTTCCAGTTTTGGTTCAGCTGTTCTTGGCTCGCCTTCAGCTCCTGAAGGGCCTCAGTATACCAGATTTGTGTCTCTTCAACACGCTTCTGAAGATTTGCCTCCGCTGCTTCGACAACTGTGGCCCTAGAGTCCAGCTTATCTTTCCGGGCGCGGTGTTGTGCCTGGAGCTTCTGGAAGTTGCTGCTCATGGCATGGAGGAGTTTTTCTTCTTCGGATCTGTTGCTGCTGGTGTGCGACTCATCAACAATCTCGAGCCCGGCAGCGGTGATGACGTCTTCATCAAAGACTTCTCCTACAGCTGGCACCCCAATGCTTGCCGTGCCAGGAATGCTGACGAACAAGTTGTCGCCAACCTTGAGGTACTTGCTTGACGAGGGGGCTTCGGATGTTGACGGCTGATCCTCAACAGCCGCCTCACCGGCAGCTGGGGGCTCCGTGGCCGGTGTAGCGCCTGGCACTCCTGCGGCAGGAATGCCGTCAGTTCGGTCACTGGTCTCCTCGCCGGCTCTCTCAGCGGACCCCTTGACGGACTCTTCCTGTGCAGCCTTGGCAGCCTCGGCGCTAGCATCCTTGGTGGCCTCGGCGGCAGCATTCCTGGCGGTCTCCTCAGGGGCAATCCTGTCGGCCTCGGCGGCGGCGTCCCTGGCGGTCTCCTCGATAACAGCATCAACATCCATGTGCTCCATCGATGGAAAATCTGAAGGCCAAGAAAACAAACAAGAAAGGGCTGAGATAGAAGTTCAAAAAATAGAGGAAAAACAAAGCGACAAGTACTCTGGGGCAAGTAGGTTACCTGTGTCGAGCTGTTGAGAGGTGGCTTTTCCTTTCCCGGCAACGTCAGTTGCCGACGTAGGACCACCAGAGCCCGTGCTTGCCGGCTCCTCCTCATCGTGATAGAGCTCGCTGGGGGAATCACTTGCCGGAGATCCATCTATGGGTGGCGTGGTTGATGGAGGCGGCACATCAGGGGCAGCCTTCGATGGCTCACCTCATTGCCGTCCTTCTTCTACATGCCCAGAGATGTCAGCAGTAAAGATACAAACCCCGACACTTGCCAGCGGAAAGTGAGTGAACTCACGCTGGGGGCTGCGCCGGGGGCTGCGCTGAGGGCTTAGCTCCGGACTGGTGGAGGTCGATTCTGGCGCACCTGAGGTGCTTGCCGGCGGCTCGTCACCCGTTGAAGTCTTTGTCCTCTTCGCTATCCTCTGCGCCAATGTTTCCGTATCTCTGCGGGGACAGGCCAGAGCAAGAAGAATCAGTTAAGTAAAACCAGAGGTCCAGAAGATAAAAGTGTTATCAGACCCTTACTCTTCATCTTCTCCTTCCGAGCTAAAGGTAGAGAGGTCGAAGTTGACCTCCGCCACGGAGCTTGCACGAGGGGAAGAAGGAGCGGTCCTGGGTCGCTTAGTTCCGGCAGGAGCCGAAGGTTGCCAGGTTGAGGCACTGGTAGTGGTCCTTCGAAGAACGCGCTTCGTCTTCTTCTCGGGAGCTGGGGGCTCCTCGCGCGGCTCTTCCTCGGCTGCACCTTCAGCAGAAGGACCCCCGGCAGATGTGCCACCCTGCTCTCCGGCAACCTCGCCCTACCCGGCAGGATTTTCCTCAGACACCACATCTGCATCGTTGGTTTCCTCTTCCGCGAAGCCAGCGCTGCCGGCCTCCTCGGCAAGATTCGCCTCCTCCACCCCGCTGGCGATGTACGCCACCTCTTCCTCAGTGGTCTGGCGGATGAGGCCCGTCTCTGTCCGGATGGCCTTCTCCGACAATCTATCGAAGAACTCTTGTGCCTGCTCTGCGGATGGCACTTCCCAAGTCCCATCAGGGCCGTGAGTGTTGCACACCGGCATCATGGCGGTGATGGAGGACAAGGCGGAATTGTTGCACAGAGGGATGACGCCAGCCGGCAACTTGAGCTTCGCGTCGGATCTGAACAATTTTTGGCAGAGGGCCGTGTGCTGCATGACCGTCAAGTTATTGTTCAGCCCAGGGCGCAGCCTCAT
Organism: Elymus sibiricus; assembly: GCA_039707655.1. NCBI lineage: Eukaryota > Viridiplantae > Streptophyta > Magnoliopsida > Poales > Poaceae > Elymus > Elymus sibiricus. Next base: position 193,998,623 of record CM077663.1, on the reverse strand, counting down.
GATGTCTGCCACGTTCCGGAACTCCCAAGCTGGCCTCCCCTTGTTCTGCAGAGGGGCGATGCACCGGCGAAGGAAATCAGTGCCAACCATCCCTATTGATAGCCCGGCAGCTTTGAGGCGGTGAATCCTGGTAACCGCGACTGTGAGCTTCTCGTCTTGAGGATCGAAAGCGCTCCAGTCAGCACCATGCACTATCTTTGTCTGTCGAAGCGAACAGAAAGGCTGGGGTTCTGTCTCCTGAATCCAGCACCACTTTCCCCGCCATTCTTCCCATCTTTCGCAGAAGACCCTGTCTGGGTATATTTCCTTGTTCCATGCGCTTGGAATCCAAGCGATAGAACCAGAAAGGGCGTCTCCCTTTTGGATGCGAGGAAGGAAGTAATGGCGGAAGAGGGCTGTGCTAGGGGTTACTCCGGCAATGTTTTTGCAAAGGTGGGCAAAAGTTGACATACATGTTATGGCGTTCGGCGTAAAATCCAAGAGTTGGAAGCCGTAAGTGTACATGATATCGACGAAGAAATCAGAGAAGGGGGGACAGAGCCCGTAGTAAAAGTAATCGGCGAAGAAGTGATATTTATCTGGGCCACCCCTGAAAGAACCTGGGATCACGCGAGTTGCTGGATGCGACGCCGTCTCCTTCGCCCACATGCACTGGTATCGCTCCCTCAGAGCGCCCGCATCGAGCACCGGGGTGAAGACGGCGTGCTCCCTCCGCATCTTCACCAATTTGCTCTCCGGGGCGGCGGCTTCTGCCTCCTTGCCCTTGCTTGTCTTGGGCGGCATGGCAGCAATGAGAGCAGAGGCTGAAGACAGTGAGAGCGTGGAGGTGGCGGATGAATGGAGGGGCTCTGTTTCGGGCTCAAGGAAGAAGATGACGGCGTTTCCCAGATTGGAAGAGACAGGAGGTAAATGAGCGGCGCCTCTGCGGATTCCTTTTTATGGGGAAGGCGCGGGGCTGCCTCTTTACTAGTTAAATGGAAATGCTTTTACGAGTGCGTTGCAGTTACGGCCACTCCGCGCACGCCTCCCACGTCCCGCATTCAATGGGCGTCGTGGGGGGGGGGGCGCAGAAAATGGAATGATTACAGACAGTTAACTCCTGCCACGCGTGCCCGTGCACTGTTTGGGCCTAGCCGAACAACGCCTCGCACCCGTGTATGGCCTAGGCCCGGGGGCTCCTGTCGGTGTACTAAAGTTTGGGTCCTTTAGTACCCCATACTTGTGCATGGGCAGTTGTAGCCACGCCAGCGGCAAGGCCCACCGGGAGATAGCTGAATCCGGGTACAACAACATCAGGAAGGCGTTCAAGTCAACAACTAGAAGACAGAAGACCGGAGGCTAGGCGCCCGGCAAGATCTTGCCGGGCTGACCTGCTGAGCCCCGACAAGGCTCGCACCCGGCAAGACCTCGCCACCCTGTCACCGCTCCAGTGCAACGACCAGCTTGTCTTTTAGCTGTTGTCCTCCTGGGTGCGTGTCAGGCGCTAATAGTGGATGAGCTTAAGCGGTGCTGATGGGACGGCCCTTTTTTCCATCCCCAAGAAGCTAAGGGACACCTCAACGGAGCATTAAATGTGTTTGTCCTAAACCGTCAGTGTTAGGTATGATAACACTGTAGCTACTTTACACCTCATGTATGCACTGTACGCCACTGTTGGTGACCCCTTCGAACGTATAAAAGGAGGCCCAAGGCATAGCTACAGGGGGATCCTCTTCTGGCCCATTCCGCATGCGCGGCAGCTGTGTACTATTCATCACAAGCGCTCCTAGAACCAGAGCTTAAGCACATCCAATATACTAAAACATGAGTAGGGTTTTATGCTTCTCAGCGGCCCGAACCTGGGTAAAAATCCCTTGCGTTGATTGTTAGATCCGCTCTTTGTGCAAACCTTTTCCCCGCCGAATCGTAAAGGGATCCACTCGATCCCATAGGTGTCGTTTCACCGACAGGCCACATGGGCCGCGCCGGCGCCAAGGCCCTGCATGTTGCCAAGTTTTCTGCCGGCCCACGACCTCCTCGCGAGCCCATGGTGAGCCCCCCCTGCATGCCTATGCAACGCCCGTGGGCGAGAATTGTTATCTTGCGCCCACCATGTTTCGGCCCAGCGCATAGTTTAGGCCCGTATGTTTTTTCCCAGTGGAACGATTTATCTATTTACCCATTATATTGTCGTTTTACAGAAAAGTCACGTTTTTAAAATTGCTAATAGCTTAATAACCGTGCATCAGATCCAAACGTTTTATATATGGAAAATGATTAGAATTTTGTGTAGATCCACAATATCCCACTTTTATCCATGTTTAAAATGTTTGACATGCTGTTTTCTTGTATTTTGCATAAATGTCATGAATTGCATTGCGCATAAATATTTAAGCGTGCATCCGAATTAAACAAACCTTATATGTAAAATGTCTAGATTATTTCTGACCCATTTTCATGCATGATAAAAAATGGTTGATGTGATGTTTGCATTTAATTTGCATAAATAACTTGCTAAAACGGTTTATGTCCTAATCTTGCATAATTGTTGTGTCATTGTTTCTTTAATAAAAACCCACATATTATATATGAATTTGGGGTAGGAAAATCCATAGAATTTATCTGTGCAATTAGTTTTGGCATTTGAGAATTTTTGTGTGCATGATTATTTTGCTATGATGCCCTTTTGTTTATTTTGTGTGAATTAATCGATGCATGATATGAAATAATTTTGAACATGAGATATGCCCTTGGACATGTGTGCTAGGCTCTGGTAATTTTGGTTGCTATAGAAATGCATGTTTAGGTGTTATTTTCTTGTTGCCAACATGCTATAAAATACTGCTGTTTTGAGGGTCCCAAATATTTCTAAGTCTGAAAAATGGTTATTTTGTTGCCATGTTGTCATGTGATTTGCTATTGATCTAGGAGTCTTTTGTGGTAGCTCCCAAGGAGTCTTTTGTTAAGCATGTTGTTGTCTACCAGGTTGTGTCTTTTGATGCCATGTATAGGATTTGCATCACAATTAATTCTGCTGTCCAACATGTCAATCTGTTAAAAACTGCTGCACTTGTGTAGTCTAATTTTCACGAAGTCTGAGAATCTGTGTTCTTCAAAATGCCATGTTGTGTTGATGCTAGCCATGATTCTATGCATAATTAGACCTTGTCACCATGGAATGATTTGTAGTGCATCATGTCCTCTACCTTGCTGTAAAATTTCATGCCATTCTATGACCTGTAGCATATAGTTTTAGTGTTGTCAATATGCCATCAGGCTAACACTGTTTGTGAAAAACTGTTATTTTCACTAAGTCCTAATCTGCTATATTTTATTGCCATGTTGTGAGCTTCCTACCATGTGATCCATGACTCTTCTGAGTATGAAATGTGAAGATGAAATGAAGTGTGTGTTATATGCTACTGCCCCATGCTTAGTTTGTGCATATTAGGATCTTGGAGCTTGCGGTTTTCATGTGTGCAATATGCTATGTTGCTGTTTTGGGCAGATTTCAAATAAAGCTTGTGTTGGTTGTTCTGGTTGAACCGTAGCTCCGTTTTGTATATGTTCCACATGAAACTTGCTTAGAATTTCATGTAGTTTCATAATATAATGTTGCATCCATGTTTTGAAATGCTTGTGGTTGTCATTTTCATGCATTTTGCATTCATGGCATATTATCTTGTGAAGGTCATATCTTTTAGACCGTAGCTCCGTTTGAGATGTTCCATATATGTAAATCGACTAGAATGATGTGTAGAATTGCATGGTATACTTTATTTTCCTGTTTAATAAATATAAAACATGATTAGTTCAGATCCATACCAATTTCGAAATTAACATATGGGGTCGTTTCGGAAATGCTATATGTTGTTTCCGGCCTCATTTAAGATGCCTAGATAGTGTAGTTTCATTATGCTTCACCTGTTGCCATGTTTAACAACATTTAATACGGTCGTGTACCTAAACGGGAGTGAACTAAATAATTTGAATGTGGAGTTTCGTCAATATGCAACTCGTTGCATATTGACCTTCTCTTAATGTGTAGGAATTGATTGTTGTGCTTTATCATGTCATGCATAACATGCACCATCCTTGTTGTGCATCATATCATGAATATGTTGTGGTGTTTATCATGTGTTGATTGTTGTTTCTGGATTTCTTCTTCTCGATAGAGTTCCGAAAGCGTTCGGAGTGTGAGGATTCGTTCGACTACGTTGGTTCGTCTTCTTCATGGACTCGATCTTCTTCCGAGCGGGATCTCAGGCAAGATGATCATTTCCCTGGATACCATTACTATCATTGCCATGCTAGTTGTCTCGTTTCTATTGCTATCTCGCTACCTACCACCTGTTTGTCAAGCCTCCTAAAATGCCATGATAAGCCTCTAACCCCTCCACAACACAGCAAACCATTGTTTGGCTATGTTACCGCTTGCTCAGCCCTTCTTATAGCGTTGCTAGTTGAAGGTGCCAGCTCTTTCCATGTGCAACATGGATATTTTGCTATTTAATTTAATGCACATATATACTTGGTAAAGGGTGGAAGGCTTGGCATTTTGCTCGGTGTTTTGTTCCACTCTTGCCACCCTAGTTACTTGTGTGCCGGTGTTATGTTCCATATTTTGCTCTCCTAACATGCTCAGGGTTGTTATGGGGTCCCCCTTGATTTTCGTTTTAGGATAAAATTGTCTGGCAAGGCCCAACATTGGTACTACATTTGCCTAATAACTAATAAACTTGCACAGGGAGTAATTAACCCGAGGATCTTTAATCAACAACCCGGGCCAATGCTCCTCATGAGTGTTGGTCCAAAACAGAGCACTGTGCGGGGCCACCCCAGGGCAACTTGGGTGATTTCTATCAGGCCACCGTACGCGTCGCTTATCCGTCGTGTCCTGAGAATGAGACACGCGGCTCCTATCGGGTTCGTCGACACGTCGGGCGGTCTTGCTAGACTTGTTTTACCTTTCTCGAATGTCTTGTGCGAGGAATTCCGAGAATACTTCGAGCTATCTCGAGGTTGCGGTTTTCCAATGGAATTTCCTAGGAAATCACGGAATTTGTGGTCGAGGTTATTCCCCTGGCGTGTGGTTAGTTTGTGATGGATGAGTTGGAGCACCCCTGCAGGGTTAAATCTTTCGGAAAGCCGTGCCCGCGGTTACGTGGCAACTTGGAAACTTTGTTTAGCACCCGATCATAGCAAACTTGAAGTAAACTCATATAAAATACACCAACCGTGTGCGTAACCGTGACTGTCTCTTCTCGTGAATTTCTGAACCGAGAGAGAACACGGTGGGGTTATGTTTGTTCGTAAGTAGGTGTTCAGGATCTCTTAGAGATCATTGCTAGTTCACGACCGTTCATGCGACGATCATCCCCCTTATTCTTGTACTCGTAAGTTAGCCACTCAAATAAATGCTTAGTGCTTGCTGCAGCCTCACCACTTAACCATACCTCACCCATTAAGCTTTAATAGTCTTGATACCCTTGGAAATGAGATTGCTGAGTCCCTGTGGCTCACAGATTACTACAACAACAGTTGTAGGTACAGGTAATGTGATGCTTTGACGTGAGAGCTATGCTTGTTTGATTCGGAGTTCTCCTTATTTTTCCTCATCGATCATAGGATGGGTTCCAGGTGGCAGCCTGGGATAGCAAGGATGGATGTCATTTTATCGGTTGTTTTCGTCCGTAGTCGGACCCTGCTCTTCTGTATGATGATTGTATATGTTGTTGTATTGACGTGATCTTGATTTAGCTTGTGGCGAGTGTAAGCCAATTCCATATACTCATCTCTTCTTTACATGTGCTTGTAATGATATCCATTCTTGCAAAACGACGAGATACGCTTCTATCCCTGTTGAGGCCCTCGTGCCAAAATAAGGATAGGATCGCATCTTGGGTGTGACAGTTTCGGCACCGTACCGGAGGGGGGATCGATCACGGAGGGCCTCTTCATCAACCTTCCTGCCCTCATGATATGTTGTGAGTAGTTCACCACAGACCTACGAGTACGTAGCTAGTATCTAGATAGCTCTCTCTCTCTCTCTCTCTTTCTCTCTCTCTCTCTCTTTCTCTCTCTTGATCTTCAATACAATGATCATCGCATATTCACTTTGATCTATTCCATGTAATCCTTTTGTGCGGTGCGTTTGTTGGTATCCGATGAATTGTGGGTTTATGTTCAGATTCTTCATGAAAATTATTTGAGTCACCTCTGATTATTATGATTCTTATTTGCATTATTATTATAGCTTCGTAAATCTCTCTGATCTACTGAAATAGTTTGGCCAACTAGATTGTTATTTCTTCAGTGAGAGGGGTGCGTTGTAGTGGGTTCAATCTGGCGGTGCTCTATGTCCCAGTGACAGAAAGGGACAAGACACGTCTTTGTATTGCTGCCACTAACGATAAAACGATGGGGTTAGTTCATATTAATTGAATTCCCTTTGTCTACATCATGTCATCATTCCCCAAGCATTACTCTGTTTTACTTAATACTCTAGATGCATGCTGGATAACGGTCGATGGGTGGAGTAATAGTAATAGGTGCAGGCAGGAGTCGGCCTAGTTGCTTATGGACGTGATGCCTATATATACATGATCATTGTTGTGAATATCGCATAACTATCCGCTTTTCTATCAATTGCCCAACAGTAATTTGTTTACCCACCGTATGCCTAGAGATGCCACTAGAGAAAACTACGGCCACGGGGTCTATCAACTTATAAATTTACAAATGCTTTCAATACCTTGCTACCATTATTTATAATTTATTTTATTTTGCAATTTACAATTATCTACACAACTCATTTGCTTGCAAATAACGAGATCAAGAGGATTGACAACCCTCTAGCCCGCGTTGGGTGCAAGTTGTTTGCTCTTTTGTGTGCAGCCACCGAAGACGGTTGAGGATTGATATTCCTACTGGTTTGATAAACCTTTGTTTCATAACTGAGGGAAATACTTACCCATATTGTGCTGAAATTACCCGTTCCTCTTCACGGAAAACCCAACACAGATCACAAGTATCAAGATGATGATGAAGAGGTTCTGGCTGTGCTCGACGCTGTTGTGTTGACATTTTGACGGGGTCTGATAACCCACAAGTATAGGGGATCGCAATAGTCTTTGAGGGTAGTATTTCAGCCAAATTTATTGATTCGACACACGGGGAGCCAAATAATATTTATTGGTCTTAGCAGTTGAGTTGTCAATTCAACCACACATAGAATTTCTTTCTGCAACAAAGTTTTTAGTAGCACAGTAATAATAGTAACATGAACATTAATAGTAGTGATTGTAACGGCAGTACAACAAAAGTAACTTAGCAGAGATCAATATGCGAAAGTGTAGGCATTGGATCGGTGATGGATAAGTATATTGGATGGCATTCATCATATAATAGTTACACACTAGAGTGACACAGAACTAGCTCCAATTCATCAATATAATGTAGGCATGTATTCCGTATATAGTCATACATGCTTATAGTAAGAACTTGCATGGCATCTTTTGTCCTACCCTCCCGTGGCAGCGGGGTCCTATTGGAAACTAAGGGATATTAAGGCCTCCTTTTAATAGAGAACCAGAACAAAACATTAACACATGGTGAATACATGAACTCCTTAAACTAGGGCAATCACCGGAAGGAATCCCAATTATTGTCACCTTGGGGTATGCGGATCAAGACACGTAATAGGTGCATAAACTTGCAAGATAGGATCCAAATCAATCTTATATTCAGAGGTAATATAATATGTTCAGATCTGAAATCATGGCACTCGGGCCCTAGTGAAAAGCATTAAGCATAGCAAAGTCATAGCTGACGGTGTCCTAGACTAGGGGGTACTCACCACGTCGTCTCCCGCCCAGTGGGTCGGGCCGAGGACCCCCGTGATGATTCACTAATGGGCCACTTCGGGCAGCGCATGCCGAATACAAGGAGGATTCCACAAGACTTGGCGCACAAGACAATGACTCCTCTAAACCTTAGGCCTACGGTGCATATATAAACCGAGGCCAGGCTAGTCAATAGATCATTACATTACATCTCATAATCTCGTGGCAGATACATGTACTCTGTACTATCCCTCATATCAATATAATCAAAAGCAGGACGTAGGGTGTTATCTCTTCAAGAGAGCCCGAACCTGGGTAAAATCCTGTGTCCATGTTACCATCGCTCCAAGACGCCTAGCTTAGGACCCCTACTACGAGATATGCCGTATTTGACACCGACATTGGTGCTTTCATTGAGAGCCTGCTGGGTAGTCGCCGTGATGCGATGGGAATTCAGATCGGCTCCATCCCGATCTACGCGTCGGAACCGAGCTACATCGTCAACGTCGGCATCTTCGTCGCCGGCTTGACTGGTCACCTCGGCTAGGCCGAGGACTGCGCGCCACGTCGGATCATCTAGATCGGACGGGTTTCTTCATCAACATCAACTCCAATCTCAACCAAGATCATGGAAGAATCCTCCATGGTGCTCGGGGGCTCAACGTCAACATTGCCCTCGCGCGATCATGCAATTTTTCTGGACAACGAATTCATGTTCCTCGTCCCCGTCTCCTCGAGTGTCGCTTTGACGATTGCTTCGATGGAATTGTGCGGAACTGAGTCTAGAATAACCCTGTAAAATTTCGTCGTATTCCGATGGAGGAATCTTCGGCGATCTACGAAATACCGGAGCCCTGTCGAATCTGGATGGGAATCGGGATGAGTTTAGGGCGAGGTGTCCAGCTTCCAGCTCGGACATTGTTTGGAAGATCCCACCGTTCATCGGCTGCGGAATTCCCATACCGATCACCCCTCAAAATTTCAGCTCAATCCAACCGTTCAAACTCCGGGAAACATCCGATGAGTGCATCAATTTTTCCGGTCTGTTTTCTGCGCGAAAACGAATCCAACCCGAGTTCATCTTTTTCATGAACGGGTTGTCGGACGTCCTTTTTGAAGGAAATTTTCTCATCATCTCGGTCATCCGACCAAGAGTTCAGCATCGCGAGGGCCGAATAATCATCAAGCGAACCTCGTCATCCGCGGGTTGTACGGGTCGGGCGCTCCGTTGCTTCATCAAGCCAGCATTGACCTCGTCACAAATTCCGACCTGCGTCGGCATCGCCGCGCCGTTACTTTTTGAAGCTGACGTCCTCCACGCCGACCTGCTTTGACACGTCGGCTGGTATGGGGCTCTAGCGTCACCTTACCGATCTGCCCCGTCACCTCGGCTAGACTGGGGGCTTCGTCATCTCCTCACCAACCCGCTCCGGAGACTTCGGTGTCACCAGCCGACCAGCTTCGACACCTCGGCTGGCATGAGACTTCGGCGTCACCAGCCGACCAGCTTCGACACCTCGGCTGGCGTGAGACTTCGGCATCACCAGCCGACTTGCTTCGACACCTCGGCTGGCCTGAGACTTCGGCGTCACCAGCCGACCTGCTTCAACACCTCGGCTGGCCTAATACTTCGGCGCCACCAGCCGACCTACTCCGTCACCTCGGTTAGACCGGGGCTTTGGCATTCCTTCATCAACCTGCTTCGGGGACTTCGGCGTCACCAGCCGACCTGCTTCAACACCTCGGCTGGCATGAGACTTCGGCGTCACCAGCCGACCTGCATGAGACTTTGGCGTCCGCCGATCACAGCTTCGCCATGTTAACTGGACCGAGGATTTCATCTCGCCACATCGACCGTGCAGCGTCGCCACTTCGTCAAGCCGAACTCTTCGTTCAGGCACCTCGGCGCCCAGGTCATATTCCTTTGCTTATTTGCTTCACTTAAATTAACTAAGTAGAAGATTTTTTTTTAAAATATATTATTATCTTTCTTTGTTATTACTTTTGGCTTGCACTATTTTATGAGTGCAGGAAATCGACTTCGACTGCCGTCATGCGGTCACCCCGGCGTCACCTTGCCGACCTACTCCACCACCTCGGCTGGACTAGGGGCTTCGCCTCGCCACATCGGCCGAGCCGTGACACTACTTCGGAGTGCCGAACTCCTCGTTCGGTCACCTCGGGACCGGCTTGGGCGCTGGGACCTTGACCCGCTATAAGCTCGGCCTGCGTCGTCAACACCGAGCACATTAACCAGCTAAGTCGCTTTAATGCTCAAATTTCTAAATTTTTGTTCGCTTTTACCGAGCATTATATTTATGTTAAATAAAAAAAAGTTTGTTTGTTAACAACACTTCCTTTTCCCATGATAACTGTGGGCTTCGTCGTCACGCTGCCGAACTACTCTGTCTCCTCGGCTGGACCGGGGGCTTTGCCTCGCCGCAGCAACCGTGTTGCGTTGCCACTTCTCGACCCGAGCTCTACGCTCGGTTACCTCGGGCTTGGGGGCTGGGACCTCGGCCAGGCCGAGGACTACGTCTTTGTACTGCCACAACCCCGGACTGCACCGAGCACATTAACCAGCTAAGTCATTTTCGTGCTCAGCTCTCTTTAGAATTTTTACTTTTTGTTCGGTTCGACCAAGCACTATACTTTTTTGACAAAAAGTTGTTTGCGAAAAACTTTCTTTGTCAAAACTTTGTTTGTTACAAACAAGTTCAAATACCCCGTTTATTTGGGGGCTTCCTTTATGAAACCTTTTCTCTTTGCATGTGATTATTATTGTACAACTTCTTTCCTTGCTCGTGTATTATGCCAAAATATGCATCATGTTGACTTAAGTGTTCCGCAAAACTGGGTTGCCTGGCTCCTGTGCTTACCCCTACGTTCCCGATTGTTCGGCTAGGGAGTAAAGGGAGCACCTCTGCGATTGTTACGATCGGGTCATCCGAACTCGTACCTCCGACGGGTGAAGCCGAAAGCTAGCGCTCTTATTGTTTTCAACTATGGTCGGCACACGACGGAACTCACGCGTACACAAATCTATTGCACAAGTCTCATAGTAATCATGAGTGACCAAAGAAAGGTACCGTTGGGGCACTATTTTCTTTGAAGATGCTTCTTACGTTACATAAGTAATATAGCATAAGTTCCCTGGGCGCGCTTTGTCTGTTACAGCCTCATGGCCTGATTGCCTGGTTATCCAAAACACCGCCGATATTCTCGGTAGGCGTAGTAGATAACACTTTTCGGCCCTTGGCCGAAGAGGGAGAAGCCGACGGTCGGTTAAGACGCGTTCAAAGTTCGGGCGAACACAGATATTATATAAGTACTTCGGTACATACAATCATTATACAAAAAATTCTTTTACCCAAGTCACTTGGGGGCTCTTAAATTAATATGAGCCATTTTATAATAGATGTTTTCTTCTTAGTCGTTGCAAAGTCTTTTTCTACCACTCCTTTCTCGACTCAAGTGTATGATCAATAGCTGGGTAGCCTGGTTTCTCTCTAAAGCCGCTCGCGTTTAGTTCGCTAAACTGGCCTGAGAAACACTCCGCCTTCGGGATAGGGAGGTTGAAGCCGAAGGCTGACCCACTTGAAGTCTAGAGATCGGATGTGTGATGTCAAAGCACGACGGAAGCACAATTTTAAGACCAATTTCGTATTGGCACCAAAAAACTTGATTCAATCTAGACGTAAAGTTTTTTACGCAAGTTTTTTGGTCTTTTGAGCTTATAACATCTTTCACCTATTTTATGTTTTCCTTTCAGGAAGCGGGACACTCTCTTGGTTGAGGTGTTCGGCGTGATGGTCTTGCTAGAAAACTCTTTTCTAAACTATAGTTCGGCATCTTTCCTGCTGAACTCCACCTCGGTGTTGGCAAAATATACATGACAGTTGAACTAGTTCTCGAGGAGGTACGATCCTAGGGTCGGCCATGTTTCCCAACCCAAGTCTCGAGGGCTACTGCATTGACAATTCAATGCAGAAAATTTAAGTGCAATACAGTTTCCGAGGAGATTATGATCCTTGGGTTGGTCGGCCGCACCCAACCTGAGTCTCGAGGTCTGTGCACACCGCTTTTGTGTTCCGAAGTATGCTGCCGAGCTAGGAGTTGATCCTCAGGCCGATTTTGCGAATCGACATGAGTCTCAGGGGCTATTGGGATCAGCGGTCTTATGTCATCCTTCAGGCGCATCTCGGGTTATAGACCGACACACACCTTGAGGGCTACTGGCTATATATCTCGGCAGAGAATAAATAGCACCAACCGAAAATATCCACAAAAATCAGCCTATGGTCGGGGTGGTGCACCACCTCGAAAGCAGTCCGGCAAAAAGCTCGGGCGCAAGTGGCTGGCTCCATAGAGAGCGTTTCCGACATTAAGCTCGGACGAATTCCTTTAATTTTTTAAGGTCCAAGGTAGTTTATGATACCTCGGACGCTGATCATCATTGGAGCTTGGATGCAGTCCAGCGTTGGACCTCGGAAGCAGTCTGGCATAAAGCTCAAGATCGGAGACGCCTTAGAAGCAGTCCGGCATAAAGCTCGGATATGAATTGCTAGCTCCATAAAAGATTATTCCGGCATTTAAGCTCGGATGAAGTCCTTCAACTTTTTCAAGACCGAGGTAATCTATGACACCTCAGATACAGTTCGGTGTTGGAGCTCGAACACAGTTCGGCGTTGGAGCTCGAACACAGTTCGGCGTTGGAGCTTGAACACAGTTCGGCGTTGGAGCTCGAACACAGTCCGGCGTTGGAGCTCGGACACATTCCGGCGTTGGAGCTCGGACATAGTCCGGCGTTGGAGCTCGGCTGTAAAAAGACACCTCAGATGCAGTTCGGCATTGGAGCTCGGACGCAAGAGGACACCGCCGCACGGGAAACCCTTCAAACCCGAGGTGTGGCATAAAAAATAATAAGGCATTGATAAAGGCCGATAACTTAAAGGGGCTCCTTGGATGCCCGACATGTGAACTCTTCGGATTCAGCTCGGTGATCCTCAAGATCGGACATGGGAAGATTTGTTGAACCAGTTTTCAAGACCGACGACCGAAGACAAAGAACTGTTCGAAAGAACCGAGGAGCGTCCCCAACTTGAAGACCGGTTCAGGGGGCTACTGACGGTGTCCTGGACTAGGGGGTACTCACCACGTCGTCTCTCGACCAGTGGGTCGGGCCGAGGACCCCCGTGATGATTCACTAATGGGCCACTTCGGGCAGCCCATGCCGAATACAAGGAGGATTCCACAAGACTTGGCGCACAAGACAAGGACTCCTCTAAACCCTAGGCCTATGGTGCATATATAAACCGAGGCCAGGCTAGTCAATAGATCATTACATTACATCTCATAATCTCGTGGTAGATACATGTACTCTGTACTATCCCTCATATCAATATAATCAAAAACAGGATGTAGGGTGTTATCTCTTCAAGAGAGCCCGAACCTGGGTAAAATCCTGTGTCCATGTTACCATCGCTCCAAGACGCCTAGCTTAGGACCCCTACTACGAGATATGCCGGATTTGACACCGACAATAGCAACATCAATATTAGAACATAGTTGATACTAGGGATCAAGCCATATCAAACTTAACTCGATTACATGATCAATCTCATCCAATCCCACCACCGTCCAGCAAGCCTACAAAGGAATTACTCTCTCCCGGTGGAGAGCATCATGGCGGTGTTGATGGAGAAGGGCTGGTGATGATGACGATGATGATTTCCCCTCTTCGGAGCCCCAAACGGATTCCAGATCAGCCCTCCCGAGGAAGAACATGTGGTGACGGCGGCTCCATCTCATGAAACATGATGAAAACTTCTCTCTGATTTTTTTCTCCGAAGATGTGATTTTATAGGACTAGAATCAGGGTCGGAGGAGCCTCATGGGCCCCACAAGCCATTAGGGCGCGGCCTAGGGGGGCGCCTTGTTGGCTTGTGCCCCACAGGTGGCCTCCCTCCGACAGATCTTCGCTCCATAATTCATTATAATTCCCAGAAAAAATCCAGAAAAAGTTTTGTCCAATCCCGGGAACTTTTATTTCTGCACAAAAATAATACCAAGGTAGTTCTGCTGAAAACAGCGTCAGTCCGGGTTAGTTCCATTCAAATCATGCAAATTAGAGGTCAAAACCAGAACAAAAGTGTTTGGAAAAGTAGATACGTTGGAGACGTATCGACTCCCCCAAGCTTAACTCATTGCTTGTCCTCAAGCAATTCAGTTGATAAACTGAAAGTGATAAAGAAACTTTTACAAACTCTTTGTTCTCGTCGTTATACACATGCTTAGCTAGTGCTCAATTTTTCAGCATAAATTATAAGTAACCACATCCATGATAGCAATTAAACATCATATTAACTCATGGCAATACATAACCAACTAGCAAGTAATAATAAGATATCTCACATGCCAACAATTTATCAAAACAATCATGATATAATATGGTGACATGGTATTTCGCTAGCCCTTTCTAAGACCGCAAAACATAAATGCATAACACCTCTGAGGTTCAAGCAGCGACTAAACATTATATTTCAGAGTAGGAAAGATCCAGTCATGCTCACATCCAACATTAACTAGACTCAATGCATAAGAATGACAACAATGCTCTTCAGTCTAGTGCTTTTAGCAAGAGGGTGATGACTCAACATAAAAATAAATAGATAGGCCCTTCACAGAGGGAAGCATTGATTTGCGGAGGTGCCAGAGCTCAAGTTTTAAAACAGGATTGAAATATAGTTTTTGGGGTGGTGCACTTTTCTTGTCAACGTTACAACAAAGGTTTTCAATATCTGCCATGCTAAACTCATTATTGGTGGTTCCCAAACAGAATAGTAAAGTTTACTCCTATCCACCATCCATACACAAACCATGGATGACTAAATCCACGGATGCCTGCCAACATATCAACTGTCCCAAGGAGTTTTGTTCAATTAATTTTGATTATGCAAGACTGGGCATCCATTTTACCAGCCTCTCTCGTGCAATGATGGTGAATAAATGACCTTCTTGAGAATAACTCGCTTAGCATAGAATATACCGCCCACCTCGTTGCTCCATGAGCGAGATGAGTGCACAAAATGGAAGTTTATTTGAATATTTAAAGATGGCACATGCAAATTTACTTGGAACAGCAGGGTAATACCTCATATAGGTAGGTATGGTGGACTCATGTGGAATTACTTGGTTTAAAGGTTTTGGATGTACAAGCAGCATTCCCGCTTAGTACACACGAAGTCTAGCAAAAGGTTGGGAAGCGACCAGCTACAGAGCAAAAACGGTCATAGGTATGCATTATGATTAATTAACATTGGATATAGCATGAGTCGGATATGAACACTCTGAATTTAAACATCATGAAGGCTACATTGGTTTTGAATCAACTACATGTTTGCACATGGGCCAAGTCAAGCCGCTAGAATTTCTCAGAGGGAAATACCGTACTACCATACCACACCATAACCATTTTAATGCATGTGGGCCTATAAGATAAATCATTATTCACTACTAGCTATTTAAGCATGGCATGAGAAGCTATAATCTCTAATTTTCATAATGAACATGTTCACTCATAATATACTGAATCAAGATCGAATGAGCTAAACATATTTACAAAAACGGAAAACAAGAGTTCATACCAGCTTCCTTTGCCACGATCACTCCATAAAATATCATCATTATTGCCTTTCACTTGCACGATAGAATAATGTGATAATAATAATACTGCAAGAATACCGTTGACTAAGCTGGAATCTGTAGGGCAGTTTTGGACAAAGGAGAAGACAAGGTAATACTGGCTCTCTGTTAGATCAACAATAAAGCATATGAGAGCCACTCAACATTTTCATCATGGTCTTCTCCTTTCAAGGAATCAATAAAAGAAAAGAAATTCAGAGAACCACACTGAAATATTTTTGGAGTTTTTGTTTTTCTCAAGCGAACAAATAAACTAAGGGAAAACAAGAACGAGAAAAAATATATACACGGGAAAGCTCCCAACATGTAGCGAGGTCCATAAGGAAATCTAAGGGATATTATTACCTCCTTTTAAAAGAGAACCGGAACAAAGCATTAACACATGGTGAATACATGAACTCCTCAAACTATGGTCATCATCGGAGATGATCCCAATTACTGTCACCTTGGGGTCTACGGATCATAACACATAATAGGTGCAAACAACTTGCAAGATAGGATCTAAAACACTCTCATATTCATGAAAACATAATAGGTTCATATCTGAAATCATGGCACTCGGGCCCTAGTGACAAGCATTAAGCATAGCAAAGTCATAGCAACATCAATCTCAGAACATAGTGGATACTAGGGATAAATCCCTATCAAAATGACTCGATTACATGACAAATCTCATCCAATCCCATCACCGTCTAGCAAGCCTACAAAGGAATTACTCACTCCTGGTGGTGAGCATCATGGAATTGTTGATGGAGATGGGTTGGATATGACGATGGCAATGAATCCCCCTCTCCAGAGCCCCAAACGGACTCTAGATCAGCCCTCCCGAGGAAGAACAGGAGGTGGCGGGGCTTCGTCTCGTAAAACGTGATGAAAGTTTCTCTTTGATTTTTTCCCAACGAAATGGAAATTGTAGCGTTGGAATTAGGTCAGCCAGAGCCACGAGGGGTCCACAAGCTCAGAGGGCGCGCCCTAGGGGGGCGCCCTCCAGGCTTGTGACTCCTGGGTGCCCCCCCTCTGGTGGATTTTGACGTAAATATTTTTTATTAATTCCAAAATAATTCTCAATAAAGTTTCAGCTCAATCAAAGAACTTTTATTTTTACACAAAAACAACACCATGGTAGTTCTGCTGAAAACAACTTTAGTCCGGGTTAGTTTCATTCAAATCATGCAAATTAGAGTCCAAAACAAGAGCAAAAGTGTTTGGAAAAGTAGATACGTTTGGGGCATAGATATAGTGGTGGTATAGTTATAGTGCATGTTTTAGTGAAGCAAAGATAATCAACACAAAGTTTCTGATCTATGAGATAAAACAACTTTGCCACACTTCATTTCATTTAATCTTGACAACACTTGCTTGCCGGGAATGCACGGAAGAGTTTTAGATAGAGCCATAAAAACATAAGTTGGGGAGTAGAAATCAGATAGTAAAATATGATGCTCAAGTGCTCATGAGCACACCCACAATTGTCTCCTCTAGGCTCTTAAACACTTTGTTTCAATCATTGTTAGCTAGAACTTTGATTGTCATGTGAAGGAGATTATGCCTAATAAGTGATGATGCATAGGTTTTCGTTGTGGCTTAATGTTTGGGAACTATGGACCTTTATAAATAATGCTCTTTCAAGCTCTTTTGATCAGTCCACTTTATTTACCACATACACACCCATTCAAGAGAAAGTAGAATAACATTCGTTTGTAGTGTTGGCACTACGTACGGTAACAAGCTCATAGTTGTAGTCTGAGTTGTCGCTCTTGGTGGATCGTTCATTGGCCAACAGAGTCATCAACATAACATCAAGAAGGGTGATGAAGCCACATTTACACACGTAAACGTCTATATACTAGCAAAGGCCATGGCACCAGCCGGAGGCTGTAACACCATGTTGAGATATACAACATAGATATTTGGCATAATTTCACCCACCTTTCAACTAAGTTCCTCTAGACAATTTAATCCACAAGTGCTATCAAGTCTATTAAAATTAACAACATAGGGTTGAGCATGTTAAACATCACTTCCACTACAATTTCTCAACTCCCAAGTCTTGAGAGACTTTCTCTTGTGCAATGTTATACTTGGTTAACAACATTTCATTCAAAAACTGTCCCACGGCAAGTCTTAATTGTCTAAACTAAAGAAAATGAAGGCTACAAAATTATTTCAGCTACTAGAGCAAAACCTTTGTATCAACTATCAAGACTTACTCCCATCTACACATAAGCACATACAACTACTACATCTACTCTAAGTATCCAAGTGCAAAAGACTGGGGTCGTAGGACATACCTTCATGGTTGCGAATTTACACACTTCTCTTCCTTACTCTTGCATTCCTCGTTGTCCGTCATAGATCAACTCCTCTGAAAAAAATGAAAACGAACTCCAAGGGGCTAAATTAAGAACAAGGGCAAAGCAAAGCTTATTCTATTTTTTGGTTTTTTGGTTTTTGAAACTAACTTGCAATTGAAAAATTGCAAAGGCAAAAATAAAGGAAAAAGCAAATAAAAAGCAAAGTGTTGGAACAAACCAACACGAATGTTTTGAAGCTCCTCGAGCTTAAGTACAACCTCATTACAATTTATTCAAATACTGCCACATCTTGATGTATAAGTGGTGATAACCTCCCCCAAGCTTAGGCTTTTGCAAGCCCCAAACCAGTGAGATCATTGTGGTGGTTGGTCAGGAGCCCGCTCTTCCCTCCAGTTGGAGAAGTTCATGTTCATCTAGGCGGACGTGCCTCTTAGGGATGATGCGAGGTTGCTCATTTCATGGATAGAGCCCTGGAGGTTGTTGAGGTCCGAGTAGGTGGTGTAGTCTTGTTGGGGTTGTTCCTCCTCTTCGTCAGTGGCGATTTCTTCTTCATCTACCTGTTCAGGTTCTAGCCCTTCTTGGTCAAAAGCTGCATCTCCTTCCTATGCAACATAATGTAATTGCCCATTTTCGATGGAGAAACGGTTAGGCACAGGTGTGGGTAAAAAGTACGCCACTCTAGGAATTCTGATGCAGTGACAGCCATTACGAACTACTACCATACCAACGCTAATAACAACACGAATGTTAATAAGGGTGTTACTGGCAATGGGGCGGAGATGATTGTAGTTGAGACCAAGGGAGTTGGCCGACATGGTGATCACTGCTCCACACATGATTTATCCTTGTGCATGATTTTCTTGATGCACGAGGTGTAGCAAAAGTATTGCCCCTCAGTTGGGTGAATAACCGACGTCCAGGTTTGTTGCTTTCCCGAGAACTAACATGTTCTCATCATTCACCTTAGAAACTTCTCCTCATGCTTGCAATGAGTTAGTGATAACATAGTAGAAATAACGTATATCCGGACTTTCAATGCAACCGTCTCTTTGCCTAGAGCCATGACGACTCATCTGGTAAAAGGATTGCCTTGGGTGTGGGTTAGTGAAATCATAAACATATCTAACATCATCATCATTGTTGGGGAAGCGAAAGTGGTTACACCACTCATTAAGAGTGATGTCAAAGTCTTGGTCAAGGAGACGAAAAGTGATCCTCTCCTCCTCTTGTTCATTTGGCATTAAACAAATGTTGTATGAGAGAGTACTAAGAAACTCAAGTGTCAATCGTTCATAGGTCTCACATACCTGATAAAAAAAATGATGCAACCCGACATTATGACAAAGCAAATTAAAATCATGACTGATACCTAGCTTGGCGAGAGTATTCGCACAAGCCCATTTGGTTGCTTTGATCTTCCTTGAGGCGATCTTCTGGAACTTCTTTCTCGCTCCCCGATCGGTAAAGACGATCCCCTGAGTGAAAACTTGTTGCGGTTGTGCAGTGGATGAACTCGAACCACCGCGTACGCGAGAAGACCTCCATGTAAACATCTATAAAACAATTTTTCAGTCCAATATAATTAAACAATAATGATCCTACGATACTCACAACATCATACTCCTCTGAAAACATCAACAGATCCATGCCACACTCAAGTTTGAATAATTTTTTGCATATCCAAGACATGCAAATGATAGGTATGTAGAACGTGGATTCGCGAAAAGTAACTTGGGGATTGGAGGAGAAACGTATTGTAGATCAATCACACGGAAGGATTTGAACTGAAAACGAATGAGTAGAGAGATCGACGAAGTTTTGCTAGTGTTTGGAGTGGTTTGGAGCAAGATTAGAAGAAAAGAGAGAGATGGGGGTGAAACACCTCCTTTCTCGGTCTTGTTGGAGCCACCGGCATGCCAAACGACCGCTCATACGGGCGTGAGCGCCCGTATGGAACGCCATCTTCAACCCGGTTTAACTTACCTTTGCTTGCGCGTAGATGAAATGACCACTTAAACGGACGCCAGCGTCTGTACGGAACACCGTCGAATGTTCTTTTCTTTTTGTGCTCCTGGTCGAAGATGTCAAACGACCGCTCGAACGGGCGCGTGCGCCTGTTTGGAACACCGTCGAATGCTCTGCACACCTCGATGGTTTCTATGGAAAGACAAAACGACCGCAAAAATGAGCTCTTGTGCTCGCATGATACGTCATCTTCCTCTCTGGTGTCTGGAAGTTTCGCCCCGAAACCTCATGCAGGTCAAACGACCGCCCATACGACCCCTGCGGTCTCATGATAGGTCGTCTTTTGGTCCGTTTCTTCTGAAACTTGTTGATATGTCCATTTTCCATCAGGATTTCTTATTCATGTTTACATCATCCTCGTCGATTATTCCCTATTATCATACAATTCTTATGCTCTTTCTCTCTGAATATGCAAGGTATAGAGGGAATTATCTGGAAACTGGAATTCTGGACCGAAAAACCGAGAAAAAGGCAGAGAAATCACCGGACTCCAAATGACCTGAAATTTCATGGCGAATTTTTTATTGAATATATGCGACTTTCTGGGCCAAAAATATACCAGAGGGGGGCCACCAGCCAGGCACAAGCCAACAGGTCCCCCAGACCACGCCCTGATGGCTTCTGGGGCCCTGGCTGGCCTCCGGACGCCCCTCTTCTTCTATATGATGATATGTATGTTGTTACTTCTCTTAGTGGTGTCATGTGAACGTTGACTACATGACACTTCACCATGTTATGGGCCTAAGGGAATTCATTGTGGAGTAACAAGTAGATGATGGGTTGCTAGAGTGACTGAAGCTTAAACCCCAGTGTATGCGTTGCTTCATAAGGGGCTGATTTGGAACCACACGTTTCATGCTGTGGTTAGATTTATCTTAATTCTTCTTTCGTAGTTGCCGATGCTTGCGAGAGGGGGTAATCATAAGTAGGTTGTTAGTTCAAGTAAGAACAACACCTTATCACCGGTCCTCCCACATATGAAATTATCAAAGTAGCGAACATGAATCAACTCAACATGATGAACACGACTAGACAGAAATTCCCATGTGTCCTCGGGAGCGCTTGCTTAATATAGGAGTACTTTCAGGCTTGTCCTTTGCTACAAAAAGGATTGGGCTGCCTTGCTGCACCTTTGTTACTATTGTTACTTGTCACTTGTTACGATTTATCTTGCATTAAAACTATCTACTATCGTTACTCGCAGCACTTGCAGATAATACCTTGCTAAAAACCGCTTGTCATTTCCTTCTGCTCCTCGTTGGGTTCGACACTCTTACTTATCAAAAGGACTACGATTGATCCCCTATACTTGTGGGTCATCAAGACTCTTTTCTGGCGCCGTTGCCAGGGGTGAAGCGCCTTTGGTAGGTGGAATTGGTATGTAAACATTTTCTATACATGCTGAAATTTACTGTTGCTTTTCGCTATGAATGGTCACCCTTTGAGTGGCTTGTTCGGGGCATCTTCGCCTTGGACTGAAAATGAGGAAATTATTCCTCAACCTACCGAACCTACTGAAAATATTTATTATGAGATTCCTTCGGGTATGCTTGAAAAATTCTTATCACATCCATATGATGGAACGACTCATCCTGATTATCACTTGATATTTGTCGATGAAGTTTGTGGATTATTTCAGCTAGCAGGGTTGTCTGGAGACAAAGTTAAGAAGAAAGTTTTCCCTTT
Organism: Elymus sibiricus; assembly: GCA_039707655.1. Classification (NCBI taxonomy): domain Eukaryota; kingdom Viridiplantae; phylum Streptophyta; class Magnoliopsida; order Poales; family Poaceae; genus Elymus; species Elymus sibiricus. Next base: position 193,977,070 of record CM077663.1, on the reverse strand, counting down.
AACTTTGGAGGGAAAGGCATTAATTTGGTACATGCCATTAGGCGATATTGGATCATGGGACTGGAATCGCTTGAAATTGGAATTTCATCAGAAATTTTGTCCCATGCATCTAGTTCACCGTGATCGGAACTTTATTTATAATTGCCGGCGTCGTGAAGGAGAAAGTATTGCTCAAGCTTGGGAGAGGCTTAAATCTATGATGCACACCTGCCCCAACCATGAGATCTCCAGAAATACTATTATGCAAAAAATTATGCTCGGCTTTCTCATGATGATCAAGTATTACTCGATTCTTCTTGTACTGGTTCCTTCATGAATAGGATTATTGAATTCAAATGGGATCTTCTGGAAAAAATTAAACGCAACTCTGAAGATTGGGAACTCGACAAAGGTAAAGATTCAGGTATAAAGCTTAAGTTCGATTGTGTTAAAACTTTTATGGAAACTAATGCTTGCTATAAGTTGAGTAATAAATATGTCGTTGACTCTAAGATAGTAGCTTCTTTCTGTGAATTATTTGCTACTCATGTTGATCTCCCTAAGGAGAAGTGGTTTAAATACCATCCACCCATTGAAAAGAAACTAGAGTAACCTATTAAAATTGAGAAGGAAGAAATAATTGTTAGCCATGTTGATCCAATTGTTCCTACTGCTTACTTTGAAAAGCCACCTCTCCCTGTTATAATCAAGGAACACGCTAAAGCTACAACTATGGTTAATAAAAGTCATGCTAGGGCATCTACACCTCCTGAACAAATAAACGTTGAGCCTAAAGTTGCTATGGTCAAAGACCTGCTAGTTTATAACATTGATGGTCAAGTTATTTACTTCTGTGGTGAAGCCGCTAGAATTGCAAAACCTGCTAGAAACGCGCAAGATGAACTTGATAAAAATAAACCAGTTGTTGGCATGCCTGTAGTTTCAGTTAAAATTGGAGATCATTGTTACCACGTCTTGTGTGATATTGGTGCTAGTGTTAGCGCTATACCTTTTACCTTATATCAAGAAATTATGAATGACATAGCACCATCTGAGCTTGAGGACATTGATGTTACTACTAAACTTGCAAACATAGACACTATTACACCACTTGGGATTGTTAGAAATGTTGAGGTCTTGTGTGGAAAAGTCAAGTACCCTACTGATTTTCTAGTACTTGGTTCAGAACAAGATAACTTTTGCCCCATTATATTTGGTAGACCCTTCTTGAATACTGTTAATGCTGAAATTAATTGTGTTACTGAGAAGGTTAAAGTAAGCTTTGGCGACGTGTCTCATGAATTTAATTTCTCCAAGTTTAGTAAAAAACCACTTGGGAAAGAATTACCAAGCAAAGATGAGATCTTTGGTCTTGCTTCTATTGTCATACCTCCTACAGATCCTTTAGAACAATATTTACTAGACCATGAATGATATGCATATGAATGAGAGAAATGAAATAGATGATATATTTCTTAAACAAACACCTATTCTTAGACACAACTTATCGGTTGATATTTTAGGGGACCCCCCTCCACCTATGGGAGATCCCGTGTTTGAGCTAAAGAATTTACCCGATACTTTGAAATATGCCTACCTTGATGAAAAGAAGATATATCATGTTATTATCAGTGCGAACCTTTCAGAGCATGAAGAAAAGAGATTACTTAAAACTCTGAAGAAACACCGGGCTGCTATTGGATATACTCTTGATGATCTTAAGGGCATTAGTCCCACTCTATGTCGTCACAAGATTAATATGGAACCGGATGCTAAACCTGTCGTTGATCATCAACGCCGCTTAAATCCTATGATGAAGGAAGTGGTATGAACTAAAATACTAAAGCTTTTGTAAGCATGTATAATTTATCCTATTGCTGATAGTAGATGGGTAAGTCCTATTCATTGTGTTCCTAAGAAAGGAGGTACTGTTGTTCCTAATGATAAAAATGAACGTATCCCACAAAGAATAGTAACTGGTTATAGGATGGTGATTGATTTCAGGAAATTAAACAAAGCTACTAGGAAAGATCACTATCCTTTACCTTTTATCTATCAAATGCTAGAAAGACTATCTAAGAACACACACTTTTGTTTTCTTGATGGATATTTTGGTTTCTCTCAAATACCTGTGTCAAAAGAGGATCAAGAAAAAACTACCTTGACTTGCCCTTTTGGAACATATATGCTATAGACGTATGCCTTTTGGTTTATGCAATGCACCCGCTACTTTTCAAAGATGTATGACCGCTATATTCTCAGATTTTTGTGAAAAGATTGTTGAGGTTTTCATGGATGACTTTTCTGTTTACGGGACTTCTTTTGATGATTGCTTGAGCAACCTTGATCGAGTTTTGTAGAGATGTGAAGAAACTTATCTCGTATTGAATGAGGAGAAGTGCCATTTATGGTGAATGAAGGCATAGTGCTTGGGCATAAAATTTCTGAACGAGGTATTGAAGTGGACAAAGCTAAAGTTGATGCAATTGAGAAGATGCCATGCCCAAAAGATATGAAAGGTATAAGAAGTTTCCTTGGTCATGCTGGTTTCTATAGGCGTTTCATCAAAGATTTCTCAAAGATTTCTAGGCCGTTAACTAATCTTCTTCAAAAAGATATTCCTTTTGTTTTTGATGATGATTGTGTAGAAGCTTTTGAAATACTTAAGAAAGCCTTGATTTCCTCACCCATTGTTCAACCACCTGATTGGAGGTTGCCATTTGAAATTATGTGTGATGCTAGTGATTATGCTGTTGGTGTTGTTCTAGGGCAAAGAGTTGACAAGAAATTGAATGTTATCCATTATGCTAGTAAAACCCTAAATGCTTCCCAAAGAAATTATGCCACCACCGAAAAGGAATTTTTAGCAGTTGTCTTTGCATGTGATAAGTTTAGACCTTATATTGTTGATTCTAAAGTAACTATTCACACTTATCATGCTGCTATTAAATACCTTATGGAAAAGAAAGATGCTAAGCCTAGACTTGTTAGGTGGGTGCTTTTGCTTCAAGATTTTGATTTGCATATCGTTGATAGAAAGGGAGCCAAAAACCCTGTAGTAGATAACTTGTCTAGAATGGAAAATGTTCTTGATGACCCACTTCCTATTGATGATAATTTTATAGATGAACAACTTGTTGCTATAAATACTTCACGTAGTACTCCTTGGTATGCTGATTATTCTAAATATATTGTTGCTAAATATATTCCACCTAGTTTCACCTATCAACAAAAGAAAAAATCTTTTATGATTTACGATGGGACGACCCACATCTTTATAAAGAAGGAGTAGATGGTGTTATTAGACATTGTATACCTGAGCATGAACATGAACAAATTTTAAGGAAGTATCATTCCGAGCCTTATGGAGGACACCATGCTGGTGACAGAACGACACACAAGGTATTACAATCTGGTTTTTGTTGGCCTACTCTTTTCAAAGATGCTCGTAAGTATGTCCTTTCATGTAATGAATTTCAAAGAGTTGGTAACATTGGTAAACGTCAAGAAACGCCTATGAACTATTCGCTTGCCATTGAACCATTCGATGTTTGGGGTTTTGACTTTATGGGACCTTTTCCTTCCTCAAATGGATATACTCATATTTTAGTTGCTGTTTGATAACGTTACTAAGTGGGTAGAGGTCATTCCAACTAGTAGTGTTGATCACAACATTTCTATTAAAATGCTTAAGGAAATTATTTTTCCGAGGTTTGGAGTCCCTAGATACTTGATAACTGATGGTGGTTCACACTTTATTCATGGTGCATTTCGTAAACTTCTAGCTAAATATGATGTTAACCATAGAATCGCATCACCATATCACCCTCAGTCTAGTGGTCAGATTGAATTGAGAAATCAAGAACTAAAATTAATCTTGCAAAAGACTGTTAATAGATCCAGGAAGAATTGTTCTAAGAAACTAGATGATGCTCTATGGGCTTATAGAACTTCTTATAAAAACCCTATGGGGATGTCCCCATATAAAATGGTGTATGGAAAAGCTTGTCATTTACCTCTTGAGCTAGAACATAAGGCTTATTGGGCAATTAAAGAACTTAATTATGATTCTAAACTTGCCGGTGAAAAGAGGTTATTTGATATTATCTCACTAGATGGATGGGGGACACAAGCCTATGAGAATGCTAAGTTGTTTAAAGAAAAAGTTAAAAGATGGCATGACAAAAGAATTCAAAAATGGGAATTCAATGTAGGAGACCTTGTGCTTTTGTACAATTCTCGTTTCAGATTTTTTGTGGGAAAACTCTTATCCAAATGGGAAGATCCATACGTTGTCGAAGAGGTCAACCGCTCTGGTGCTATAAAAATTAATAACTTCAAAGGAAAAAAACCCGAGAGTGGTGAATGGGAAAGGAATCAAGCATTATATTTCAGGTACACCCATTAATGAAGAGACTAATGTCACTCAAGTAATAACACCAGAAGAACACATACAGTGAGCCTTGTGGAACACTCCAGAAACCTGAAAAGGGGTAGGTATGTGGTACGGTAAGCAAACCGACTCCAAAAATTCTAAAAAAATAATTTCTGTTGGTTTTAGTATTTTAGAAAAAGTCCAAAATGAACACGGAGTTAGAGGGACCCACGAGGGAGGCACAAGCCAACATGGCGCGACCCCCCTGGGGCGCGCCCTCATGGCTTGTGCGGTCCTCGTGTGCCGCCCCGACTCCGATTTCTTTCCGAACACGTATTCTGACCTAGAAAAAAATCATTATATATACTCCCGTGTGTTTTGACCACCGCATCGTGGGTTTCTCCTTTGTTCTTGTTTCGAGCTGTTTTTCTGACATATCTAAGAATATGTCATCTCAAGATTCGGACGGAGAGAGCTATGTCTCCAACTATGTGGCAGACCCAAAGATCTTTGGGGATATTTACCCCTACCTATGGTCCACTAAAGAGGAGGGAGACACCGATCCGGAGGAAACAGAAGACGCCGTCCCAGACGCCAGTTCGGATGAAGATGAAGTCCTGCTACCTTTACCCGAGGATATGCACGTGGAATTCAAAAAATCAAGTCTCCCTAACAGGGCAAACAAATCCAAGGTTCAATTTATCCCGTCTCGTTTTCTGCAGGAAAGCAAGGCAACTTTATGCAAAAAGATCTTGAAGCTCGAGCAAGAAAATGATGATTTACGGGAGTAAAACTTCATCCTCCGGCGTAAGATGAAGAAGAAGGGTGCCACTACTCCAACACCACCACCATCTCCGAAGAACACTTGAGTACATGGGTATGGGCACCACCCCTAGCTTGTTCCAAGCTTGGGGGAGGCGCCCCGGTATCGTATCACCATCACTTTTTACCATCATCTTTTATTCTAAGTTGATCCTTAGTTATTTCGTGGTTTAGAGAAATAAAGTTTCAGATTTGCTTTGCTTAGGATTTTTCTTGGAGATCTACCTATCCTTGTAATGGAGTGTGAGAGTTATATAATAAAGATTAGTTGAGTCCGTGTGCTTCACTCTCTTGCACCAATCATCATAGCATGGCCATAAAAAGAATAGTAAAGATCATATGCTTATCCCATGGGAAGTAATGACTTCACATAAAAAGTAAGTATGAGCTATGAAAATTGTTGGGAATAGAACAAACATAGCCTTAGTCATTGTTATAATATATGCAAGATTATAATAGCGAAGAGAAGATCCACATACAAATACACTATCTTGGACATCATCTATGATTGCGAACCCCCACCAAATATTAAATAATGATCAAGTGTTAAAGTTGGACATGGAAGACAACCTAATGGTAATTATTGCTTACATTTGCATAGAAGTTATATAGTCATGAATCCTTTAACATGTGATGTTTCCTTTAGATCTTTTGCTAGCCAAAACTTCTGCACCAAGTAGAGATACTACTTGTGCATCCATAACCCTTTAAACCCAGTTTCTTCCGTAAGAGTCCACCTTACCTACCTAGGGATTGAATAAGATCCTTCAAGTAAGTTGTCATCGGTGCATAAGCAATAAAAATTTCCTTTAATCATGTATGATCTTTATTGAAAAGGAAAATAATCTTTGTACGATCTTGTGATGATGAAGAAATAAAAGTGACATAGTGCATAATAAAGTTCGCTATCACAAGGGGCAATATAAAGTGAAGTTCCTTTGCACTACGAGATTGCACATTTAATCAAATAAAATCGCATGACAACCTCTGCTTCCCTCTGCGAAGGGCCTATCTTTTACTTTCATAAAGCTCTCATTTTACACAATAGTCATTAATATCTTCCCTTCTTTTAATTTATAAACTCTCTTAGTGGCAAGCATCACATGTTGAGGAAAGATCCACGTATATATATCCAGTTGAATCTAAGAAATCATGATTCATTATTGTTGACATTATCCTTGAGGTAAATGGGTTGGATGGCAAATGAAGCCCCTATCTTCCTATGTGCCCGGCAAAAATATTAGCTCCAAAAATATGCAATGAGTGCCAACAATCATAGATGACTAAATGATAATTGAATATGTGGGTTTGCTACAATGAAAGCTCTTATATAGACTCTTCTCTTGAATATGATGAATTGTGATTATCACCATGACTAAAGACACCGTTTGTTGGTTGTCAATAAGGTTTATGCTTCATACGTCAATAATTGTGAATAGATCTTTGCTTGTTTATGAGAAGCTATATGATGAAATGCTTGCTGCTATAATGATATTCATGATGCTACCATGTCCGTATTTAGTTTTTATCAACACCTCTCTCTCAAATTATATGGTCGTTACTCTCGAGTTCGGCTTTCGCTTGAGGACAAGCAAGGTCTAAGCTTGGGGGAGTTGATACGTCCATTTTGCATCATGATTTCTTATTCATATTTACGTCATCCTCGTCCATTATTCCCTATTATCATACAATTCTTATGTTCTTTCTCTCTAAATATGCAAGGTACATCACAAAGAGGGAATTATCTGGAAACTGGATTTCTGGATCGGAAAACCGAGAAAAAGGCAGAAAAATCACCAGACTCCAAATGACCGGAAATTTCATGTGGAATTTTTATTGAATATATGTGAATTTCTGGGCCAAAAATATACCAAAGGGGGGCCACCAGCCAGGCACAAGCCAACAGGGCCCCCAGGCCGCACCTTGATGGCTTGTGGGGCCCTGGCTGGCCTCCCGACGCCCCTCTTCTCCTATATGGTGTGTTTTACCCTAGAAAAAAATCATAAGAAGCCTTTTGGGACGAAGCGCCGCCGCCTCGAGGCGGGAAACCTGGGCAGAGGCCCTTTTGCACTCCGGTAGTTTGATTCTGCCGTGGAAATTCCTCTCCGGGAGGGGGAGATCGAAGCCATCGTCATCACCAACGCTTCCTCCTTCGTGGGAGGACCAATCCTCATCAACATCTTCACCAGCACCATCTCATCTCCAACCCTAGTCCATCTCTTGTATTCAATCTTCGTCTCAAAACCTCAGATTGGTACCTATGGGTTACTAGTTGTGTTGATTACATCTCGTAGTTGATGCTTGTTGGATTACTTGGTGGAAGATATTATCTTCAGATCCTTAATCATTATTATTATACCTCTGATGTTGAAAATTTTGATGAGGTGTGAGTAGTTACTATTGTTCCTGAGGACATGGGAGAAGTCTTGTTATAAGTAATCATGTGAAGTTGGTATTCGTTCAATATTTTGATGATATGTATGTTGTTACTTCTCTTAGTGGTGTCATGTGAACGTCAAGTACATGACACTTCACCATGTTATGGGCCTAAGGGAAGTCGTTGTGGAGTAACAAGTAGATGATGGGTTGCTAGAGTGACAGAATCTTAAACCCTAGTTTATGCGTTGCTTCATAAGGGGCTGATGTGGATCCACACGTTTCATGCTATGGTTAGATTTATCTTAATTCTTCTTTCGCAGTTGAGGATGCTTGCGAGATGGGGTAATCATAAGTAGGTTGTTAGTTCAAGTAAGAACATCACCTTAGCATCGGTCCACCCACATATCAAATTATCAAAGTAGCGAACGCGAATCAACTCAACATGATGAACACGACTAGACAAAAATTCCTATGTGTCCTCGGGAGCACTTGCTTAATATAAGAGTACTTTCAGGCCAGTCCTTTGCTACAAAAGGATTGGGCTACCTTGCTGCACCTTTGTTACTATTGTTACTTGTCACTTGTTATGATTTATCTTTCTACAAAACTATCTACTATCGTTACTCACAGCACTTGCAGATAATACCTTGCTGAAAACCGCTTGTCATTTCCTTCTACTCCTCGTTGGGTTCGACACTCTTACTTATCGAAAGGACTATGATTTATCCCCTATACTTGTGGGTCATCACTTGTTTTTTTCTTCATTTTTCTGTTGTGTTAGTTACAAAGCAACACATAGACATATTTCCAGGCATACAAACATCAATCTATCATCTTGCACATAGCTAAGCCTTCATTAGAACAACTCTTCCAAACTTGCTTTCTCGTATGGAATTTCAATCACTCTTTTATTAAAAACAAAAATAAAAACTTACTTGTCTACTTTATTCGTGTGGGTTGCCTCCCACGAGGTGCTTGTTTTCCGTCGGATAACTCGACCATAGTGGTGATCAAGGTCGTGGTAGAACACCGAGACCATAGCTTCTAGCATTCAAAATGATGCCACCTCCTGTGTAGGTCCTCAATATCTCTTTCCTGGGGAAATGTCTTATAAAAGGATCTTTAGCTAGAAAATCAAAATTAACATTCCCCTCAAACACATTTATCACAACTTTGATAGTCCTTAGAAAAGGTCTAGTTGTCTACCGAGAATTATAGGAGCAACTGGATCTTCAGGCATACCTACTATAACAAGATCAATCATGACATGGTGATCATTAATTTGAACTATAACTCCATGCTTAATGCCTACTGCTTGAGTAAAAGTAGAATTAGCCATATTCAATATAATCTCAGTAGTAGCATAAGGACCAAGATTGAGATTATCGTAAACAGATTTGGGGATAGTGGAAACACTTGCCCCTAGATCACATAAAGCACTGAACTTATTAAATCTTATCTCAATCTCTATAGTAGGTTCAATATCATCCTCTTGCTTAGCTGGTAACTTATTGGATAACTTTTTTCTTTCATCATCAAGCTCACGTACCTTGGTTGCAACTTGTTCAACAAAGACATTATATGCCTCATCATAGTTAGCGCCAGTAGTGGATACTTCATGGATATCATCTTAGCAAAATCTGCAGCGGTATAATTTTACTCTAGCACATGTCTTGTGTCAAGTACCTCAACTTTCTCTTTGTTGCTTCTTACCATTTTAACTTCTTCAACCGAGTTAGGCTTCGGTTTACTTGCAAACTTGGCCAAAATCAAGGTTTGGCTCTCTGCTATCTTAGCAACTTGTGCTTCCATATTCTTGGACCTGGCTTAAAGTATCTGCACATCATTTCTCAACCTTACCGATCATATGACCAAGTAAGTTATCATGATTCTTCAAGATATTCTTGAAGTTTACATTCTGCTCAGTTTGGCCTGGAATAAACCTTTTAAGAGTTTCTTCAAGAGTATTTCTATTGCTACCATTAGCTCCATTAAAAAAATGGATGCTTCTCCATTATTAGGATAAGGAAGTTTAGGAGCATTTCCATTATTTTTCCAATTGGGATTATAGCTATTACGAGCAATAAAATTTACATCACTGGTATTTTCATTAGTGATGGCATTAACATTTACCTCTTCTGTACCTTTCATCAAGGAGATAAGTTCTTCAAGCTTGGTTGTCAACTCTGAGCTATTTTCTTCTATGACATTCACCTTCTTGGTGGTGGTTCTTTCAACATGCCATTGGGCATGGTTCTCTTGCATATCATCTAGTATCTTCTTAACATTCTCTAGGGGCTTTCCCATGATTGTTCCTCCTGCAGTTGTATTAAGCATAGTTTCTGACATGTGGTTCAAGTCATTATAAAACATATGAAGGACTAACCACTCCTCCATTCCATGATTGGGCAGTTTCTTATAGCTTCTTTCATACTATCCCACGCAAGCGCTAGTGGCCCACGTTCCTCTTGCTTGAAACCTGAAATATGAGAACGTAATTTCATAATTTTTGCAGGTGGACAAAACTTAGATAAAAAATTACTGCAACAAACAGCCGAAGAAGTAATACCGCCTTTAGGCAAAGCTAGAAGGTATTCCTTAGCTTTTCCTCTCAAAGATAAAGGAATAGGCGAAGTTTTAGAGCATCTGGGTCATAATCCTTCATGCATGTCACTGATAACCCACAAGTATAGGGGATCGCGACAGTCTTCACGGGTAGTATTTCACCCTAATTTATTGATTCAACACAAGGGGAGCCAAAGAATATTTATTGGCCTTGACAGTTGAGTTGTGAATTCAACTGCACCTGGGATATCTCTCTGCAACAAAGGTTTAGTAGCACGGCAAATAGTAGTAGCAAAAGTAACAATAGTTGTGACAGTAGCAATTTTGTAACAGTTGTGACAGTAGCAGTAGCAATAGTAACTTAGCAAGAATCAGTATATGTAAAGTGTAGGCATGTGGATCGGTGATGGATAATGATTTAGATGACATCAATCATGTAACGGTTGCACACTAGGGCGACACAGAAATAGCTCCAATTCATCAATATAATGTAGGCATGTATTCCGTATATAGTCATACGTGCTTGTGATAACAACTTGCATGACATATTTTCTCCTACCCTCCCATGGCAGCGGGGTCCTATTAAAAACTAAGGGATATTAAGGCCTCCTTTTCATGGAGAACCGGAACAAAGCATTAACACATGGTGAATACATGAACTCCTGAAACTACGGCAATCACCGGAAAGAATCCCAATTATTGTCACCTTGGGGTATGCGGATCAAGGCACGTAATAGGTGCATACAACTTGCAAGATAGGATCCAAATCAATCTTATATTCAGAGGTAATATAATATGTTCAGAACTGAAATCATGGCACTCGGGCCCTAGTGACAAGCATTAAGCATAGCAAAGTCATAGCAACATCAATCTCAGAACATAGTGGATACTAGGGATCAAGCCATATCAAACTTAACTTGATTACATGATCAATCTCATCCAATCCCACCACCCTCCAGCAAGCCTACAAAGGAATTACACACTCCCGGTGGTGAGCATCCTGGCGGTGTTGATGGAGAAGGGTTGGTGATGACGACGACGATGATTTCCCCTCTTCGGAGCCCCAAACGGACTCCAGATCGGCCCTCCCGAGGAAGAACAGGAGGTGGCGGCAACTCCGTCTCATGAAACGCGATGAAAACTTCTCTCTAATTTTTCTCTCCGAAGATGTGATTTTATAGGACTGGAATCAGGGTCGGAGGAGCCTCGTGGTCCCCACAAGCCATCAGGACGCAGCCTAGGGGGGTGCCCTGTTGGCTTGTGACCCATAGGTGGCCTCCCTCCGACAGGTCTTTGCTCCATAATTCCCAAAAAAATCCACAAAAAGTTTCATCCAATCTCGGGAACTTTTATTTCTGCACAAAAATAACACCAAGGTAATTCTGCTGAAAACAGCGTCAGTCCGGTTTAGTTCCATTCAAATCATGCAAATTAGAGGTCAAAACTAGAGTAAAAGTGTTTGGAACAGTAGATACGTTGGAGACGTATCAAGTCCCCCAAGCTTAACTCATTTCTTGTCCTCAAGCAATTTAGTTGACAAACTGAAAGTTATAAACAAAACTTTTACAAACTCTTTTGTTCTCGTCGTTATACACATGCTTAGCTAGTGCCGAAGTTTTCAATATAAATTATAAATAACCACATCCATGATAGCAATTAAACATCATATTAACTCATGGCAATACATAACCAACTAGCAATAAATAATGAGATATCTCACATGCCAACAATTTATCAAAACAATCATGATATAATATGGTGACATGGTATTTTGCTAGCCCTTTCTGAGATCGCAAAACATAAATGCAGAGCACCTCTGAGGTTCAAGCAACGACTAAACATTATAATTCAGAGTAGGAAAGATGCAGTCGTGCTCACATCCAACATTAACTAGACTCAATGCATAAGAATGACAACAGTGCTCTTTAGTCTGGTGCTATTAGTAAGAGGGTGATGACTCAACATAAAAATAAATAGATAGGCCCTTCACAGAGGGAAGCATTGATTTGCAGAGGTGCCAGAGCTCAAGTTTTAAAACATGATTGAAATATAGTTTTTGGGGTGGTGCACTTTTCTTGTCAACGTTACAACTTAGGTTTTTAATATCTTCCACGCTAAACTCATTATTGGCAGTTCCCAAACAGAATAGTAAAGTTTACTCCAATCCACCATCCATACACAAACCATGGATGACTAAATCCACGGATGCGTGCCAACATATCAACTGTCCCAAGGAGTTTTGTTTAATTAATTTTGATTATGCAAGACTGGGCATCCTTTTTACCAGCCTCTCTCGTGCAATGACGGCGAATAAACGACCTTCTTGAGAATAACTGACTTAGCATGGAAGATACCGCCCACCTCGTTTCTCCATGAGTGAGACAAGTGCACAAAATAGAAGTTTATTTGAATATTTAAAGATGGCACATGCAAATTTACTTGGAACGGCAGGGTAATACCGCATATAGGTAGGTATGGTGGACTCATGTGGAATAACTTGGTTTAAAGGTTTTGGATGCATAAGCAACATTCCCGCTTAGTACAGACGAAGGCTAGCAATAGGTTGGGAAGCGACCAGCTAGAGAGCAAAAACGGACATAGGTATACATTATGAATAATTAACATTGGATATAACATGAGTAGGATATGAACACTCTGAATTTAAACATCATGAAGGCTACATTGGTTTTGAATCAACTACATGTTTGCACATGGGCCAAGTCAAGCCGCTTGAATTTCTCAGAGGGAAATACCATACTACCATACCACATCGTAACCATCTTAATGCACGTTGGCCTATAAGATAAATCATTATTACCACTAGCTATTTAAGCATGGCATGACAAGCTATAATCTCTAATTGTCATCATGAACATGTTCACTCATAATATACTGAATCAAGATCAAACGAGCTCAACATATTTACAAAAACGGAAAACAAGAAGAGTTCATACCAGCTTCCTTTGCCACGATCACTTCATAAAATATCGTTGTCGGTGTCAAAACCGGCGGATCTCGGGTAGGGGGTCCCGAGCTGTGTGACTAGAATCGATGGCAATAGGAGAACTGGGAGACGATGTTTACCCAGGTTCGGGCCCTCCTATGGAGGTAATACCCTACGTCCTGCTTGATTATATTGATAGTATAAGGGTTACAGAGTTAATCTACCTCGAGATCGTATGACTGAAACCCTAGATGAGTTCTGTTGTTCTACAACCTAAAACCCTCCGGCTTATATAGACGCCGAGGGTACCTAGGGTTTACACATGGTCGGTTACACGTCGAAGGGATAAACATGCCTATTCACTACTTTAAACGTGGAGGATACGCCATGATTCTAGAAGCTTCTTTCCCCGAGTTAGGGTCTTCGATCAATCCAGTGCTCGGCAAGCGGCCCATATAGTCCGGCGCATAAGAAATAGGTCGGCCTCCCGAGGACCCCTTTAACTAGGACTCCCTCAGTAGCCCCCGAACAGGCTCCATCGCCAAGGGTCCTAGCTCAAGCTGCTTCATGCGATCAAAGTCTTCGGCTTGCGAGGCGAGTTCCTTCCTCCAAATAGTGATCGGCCGAGTTTAGTTCGGCCTCCGACGACGTGTAGTTTTCCCGATCATAGATCGTCCGAACACCATGAGTAACCGGCCCTGAAGACCAAACGTCAAGGAGTAAATAGTGCTCCCTGACAACCTTTCAGATGAAAGGTCATGGCCCACCACGACCACCGAACCAGTCGTAAAGACTCGATTCGCGGTTCGAGGCCGTTTTCACCAGCACAATCCATCAATGCACAGATCGTGCTCCGTTTCACACGGGATATGTTTAATCATGCGCGTATAATGGCACACACATCTTGGGAAGCGGAGGGATTCATGGTGCAGTGAAGGGAGGCTAACCGGCAACAAGCCCAATAAAAGGGAAAGAAAACCCCAAGGCTTAACCGCACTCCCCATTCGCATCCCTGCTTCCCCAATCTCCTGAGCCTCCAGAGCCCAGATCTAGGTTTTCCACCCTTCCTCCTCCGAGCTCAGTCATGGCCAGCTCCGGCTCCAACGGCAAGTGGGAGGCTTCCACGGTCATAGACCAGGACATCCGGGACCTCAAGGACGCCGGCTACCTCCCCGCCAATATCTTCCACCGGGCTGCGGAGGAGGGCCAGGTGATCCCCACCCCCAAACCAGGCGAGAGGGTGGTTTTCATTCCTCATTTCATCCGAGGATTGAGCTTCCTGCTCCATCCCTTCGTTAGGGGCCTCATGTTCTTCTACGGACTCGACTTCAACGACCTCCCGCCGAACTCCTTCATGCATATATCGGCCTTCATCATCGTCTGTGAGGCCTTCTTGCGGGTCGAACCACACTTCGGACTATGGCTCAAGATATTCAATATCAAGCCGAAGTCTGTCGCAGGCGCACACGCAGACTGCGGCGGGGCGGTCACCAGCAAGCTTCCCCGCACAGTATGGCCATCTGGCACCTTCATCGACACTATCAAGACTTGGCAAAAAGAGTGGTTTTACATCACCGAGCCAAGGGAGGAGGGCGGAACTGTTCCTGCCGAATTCCGATCTGGCCCCCCGACCAGATTGACCTCATGGGTCCGAAAGGGCCTCGACTGGGGGCCGGATACCGAGGTGGATGACCTGCAGAGGGGCATCGCCTCCATGATCAAAGACAACATCGAGCTGACCAACGTGGTCCAGATTATGCTCCGGCGGCGCATCCTCCCCTGCCAGCGCCGGGACTCTCCAATGTGGACTTACCGGGTTGACGATGATCCTACGATTCGTCAGCTCTTCCGCACCACTCGGGAGAAGCTGTGGAAGGCGCTGTTAAAGGCGCAGGAGAAGTGGCCAGCCAAGAAGGAGGACCAGGGCCTGTGCGCCGATAAGCCCCCTTCCGAGGTATAGCACAGTTTTATTTGATCGGCTCTGTTTTCCTAAAGAAAATCTAAGTACTTTCTAATTGCTTCCGTAGGAATGGTTGAGCAAGGCCACGGGCATCAAATGCCCAGTTCCACAGCCCGAAGACCCTAGGTCCCAGCTGCTGTCGGAGATGCTCGTCGTGGCGCCTTACAAGGCGCCAGAGAAGAAGGAGCAGAAGAAGAAACCAGGCCGAACAGGCCGGCGTATCAGGGACCAGCTGGGGGCTGTGTCCGAGGAAACCCACGCCTCCTCGAATCAGGAGGAGGAGCAAGAAGTTGAGGGGGGAGGCGATTCCCCCCTCACAAGAAAGAGGGCGGTGTCATCGGACGCCTCAGAGGATGTACCTCCTCCCGCCCCGAAGAAAGTGCGCCGGACACAAGTAGTGTTGTCCGACGACAGTTCAGACTCGGATACCGAGTCCGAGGACTTCGAGAGGGTTCCACGAAGGAACCTCAGGGTCAAGCCCCCACCTCGAAGGTAAAGATCTGAAGACCTCCTGAGCTATTAGTGCTAAGTTTTGAATGTCACTAACATATGAACGCCTATTGACTTGCAGCCCACCGCGTGTTCTCCCCACCGATCAAGTTTCGGACGGGGAGACCCCGCCCGCCGAGCTAGCGGAGAGCGGGACCGCGTCGCACCCCTCTCCTTCGGGCGCCGCAAAGGATGCCGCGGAGGTGTCATCCCAACAGTCTCCTTTGGAGCCGGACACTGGAGGTGGGGGCGATGACATCATGGTCGAGGCTAACACCTCGGCCGCCGAAGACCGGGGGGAAAAGCCCCTCCCGGATACTAAGGAGACCGGATGAGGAGATGTCCAGTCACCTCCGAGGTCGTCTCCGGAGCGCATCATGCCTCCGGAGGCCCCGGTTCAATCCCCGGTTGGAGATCGGGCCAACCGATCTCCACCGGCGCCACCGACCAATGGGTGGCCGGCTATGGGGGAGGCTCTGTCAAGCGCCTCCATCTCCAGGGAGCACCGCACCCGAGGGTGCGGTGTTGCAGAGCATTCAGTCCGTAGACAGCGGACTGAAGGAGGCCTTCAGCGGTCTCCTGACGGGCTTTCAGGTGAGCCACGTAATGCTCTGTCTGTGAAATATTAATTCCTTTGAGTTATCATTATATACATGGCAGCCCCCGAGCCCTAGGTGAGTTTTGGAAAAACTTACCTGGGGTCAATCATCATTATCCGAACTATGTACAGGACAATATTTGTTTGGAACGTTCTAACAGCCATTAAGAGGACCGGACACAGGATCATATTGATGATAGTTCGGAAGTTTTGAACCCATGTAACTTGATATGGTTTTGTTTGTTATAGGCTTCGTCGACGGCGGCGGCTGCTAATGCTGCCGAGCTGGACGAGCTAAATCGGAAGCTCAAGAGCTCCGAAGACGAGCTTGACGCGCTGAACAAGAGATTCGACGAGGCGCAAGGTAAGCCGGATCAGAGTATCAAAACTCTTCATCACCGTATTGTCAACGCAGTATTTTTTTTGATATGTGTTGATGCTTACGCAGCGTCGGCGAAGGAGATTGAGAAGCTCAAGGCCGAGCTTGAGAAGGCGAAGCAGGAGGCTGCGGTTGAGAGGGCGGCGGCCAAAGAAGCGGCTATCGCGCTATCCGCCTTGAGAGCCACCAGCGACAAGCATGATGCCCGAGTGGAGGAAATCCAACAGGACCTCAAGGACGCCGGCCAAAAGTGCGAGGACCTTGAGCGGAAAGGCAAGGAGCAGGCCGCCGAACTATCCACCCTGAAAACCGATCTCCAAAAGGAGCGGGTGGATAGGCGGTCTTTTGAAGAGCAAGTCAGCCAGGCCAAGGCTATCATGGATGGTAAGCCGTTTTTATTGCAGTGTGTCTTCGGGGATAGCAAGTTCAAATTGCTTACCCAAGTATGGCGTTCCTCAGGCGCCTGCTCGGACCTCCAGAAGAGCACCGCGGACGCAAACCAATTCTATGCTTCGCGGGGAGAAGGAGATGAAGCTCGGCTGCTTTGGGCGCAATTTGAAACCCCCGAGCGATCTCCTCTCCTTGTTGAGCAGCTGAAGCAGCTGATGGAGCTACACCGGATGGCGGAGCCGGCCATGAAGGATCTCTGCATCCGGCTATGGCCCAACGAGCCACTGCTGGGTAGCTACTTCGGCCTAGTGCAGAAGTTGAGCGACGCCTCACCCTGGATCGACGCGCTAAGGCGATCCTCCTGTATCGAGTGAGCTCGGATGACCTTTGCGAAGGCCAAGGTGCACTGGTCGGGGCTGGATCCAATGAAGATAGCCACCGCCCCTCCGTCTCGTGGAAAGGAGCATAGGCGCCCCGAGCTATACTTCTCCGGAGTAATGGAGGGTGCTCGGGCCATAGAGGTGCAGTGTTCGAGAGAGAACATGTATGAGTAAAGCGTTGTAATATGTCCGAAGACCTTTTAACGCGTTTATATTTAAAATGCATGGTTTATCATGCCTTTCATGTTTTGCATCCTTTATAACTCCTTTGTGGCCGTGGAAACTGAAAGTTGCGAGTCGTCGGCTTCAGCTCCCATGTAGATACTACGCGGGGTGTCTCTGCCAACGCACCGTTACCCTTAGCCGAGCTATCGGTACCCGAAGGCGGTAGTGTGGGGCGGACAAGGCAATCGGACCATAATGCTTTATTACTTTCACTTAGCCGTAGGGGCACGAGAAAGGAGTGCGGGGGGCTGATAACTAGCCCCCAGGGGTTTGTGATGTTCGGATGAACCGTGGCTAAAGCCGATATCACATGGTTTGTACTAATACCAAACCCATCGTATGACACGGAGTAACCTCTGAAGAGATTTAGTTAAGCTCGTATTCGCAGACCGGTTCTCGCATACCATGACAGTCAGTTTTCGGCTTTCTCCGCTGAGGTGCTTGACCAGGCTAGCCGGAAGCACAATCACAGCGGTTCTCCCTTTCCCTTTTAGCCGAACGAGCGGAACATAAAGGGGCAAGCACAGGAGCCGGGCAACCCAACTATTGACCCAAGACATAGTTCGGAACCAATGCATATAAAGCGGAATTCCAAGACACCGAACGCAAGATTAGTTTATGCTTAGGGCGATTTTCTTTAGTTCGAGCCCCCGGCCTATTTAGCCGGTTGCATCGTAAAGCATACCA
Source organism: Elymus sibiricus (assembly GCA_039707655.1). Lineage (NCBI taxonomy): Eukaryota > Viridiplantae > Streptophyta > Magnoliopsida > Poales > Poaceae > Elymus > Elymus sibiricus. The sequence goes on along the minus strand of CM077663.1, from coordinate 193,958,898 downwards.
AACAGGTTCGCAAGAAGAGAGGGAAAACAGGTGCGCCAAAAACAGTGAAGTGATCATGCATGATACATCTGTATTTTACTCAACAACTCTTATTATTCAAATTGCCGATACAACTATTTACAGGTATTAAAAATGAAATATAAACCTTAAAGGAGGGCTTGTACCAAGGGTCTTCGGTAGGTGACCTGACGTCCTCGATGTGCCCTGTCGCTTGTCCGCTCCTGCGTCTCCCAAGGAGTTGTATACCGCGATGGGTGTACTGTTCGGCGAGCGGACTTTGGCAAAAAGTCTTGAGAAGTCGCCGAAGTGCGAATGAGCTTTACGCCGTAGCAGGTACTTTATGGTACATGTAGTGTGTCCGAAGACATGTTGATGGTGATAGTTCGGTCCAGCCGAACACTTACCCTTTAATAATTTTTCCCCACCGCTGTCCATGGAATTTTGAGCGCGAAGTTGTGCCTCCTTGGCATGTACTTTGCCGGTTCTAGGGTTGTGCAATGGGGGGCGAGTCCCTATTCATGGGGAGAAAAAGGGTCTGGTACTTCGGTTTGAGACCGAGCTCGCTTCCCAGCCCTGCATGCCTTTACGGCAGGTGGCGGCGTTTGCCGATCATCAGTGTAGTGGAATTCGGCCGCCAGGGCCAATGCATGTTCCTCAATTTGGAGGGAGCGCTCTGTGTTGCCATTGACAGTAATGACCCCTTTGGGGCCGGGCATCTTGAGCTTGAGGTATGCGTAGTGTGGGACAGCGTTAAAGCGAGCGAACGCTGTACGGCCGAGCAGGGCGTGATAGCCGCGGCGGAAAGGTACGATGTCGAAGATCAAGTCCTCGCTTCGAAAGTTATCGGGCGAGCCGAACACTACTTCCAGGCTTACAGAGCCCGTGCACCGAGCTTCGACGCCTGGGATCACTCCTTTAAAGGTAGTGTTCCTGGGTTTGATCCTTGACGGATCTATGCCCATCTTTTTCACCGTATCTGAGTAAATCAGATTGAGGCTACTTCCTCCGTCCATTAGAACTTTAGTGAGGTGATACCCGTCTATGATGGGGTCTAGGACGAGGGCGGCTGAACCCCCATGACGGATACTGGTCGGGTGGTCACGTCGATCGAAGGTGATCGGGTATGCCGACCATGGGTTATACTTCGGGGCTACAGGCTCTACGGCGTAGACATCTCGAAGGGCGCGCTTCCTCTCCTTTTTGGGTATATGAGTCGCGTATATCATATTTACTGTTTTTACCTCTAGAGGGAATTTCTTTTGTCCGCCACTGATCGGACCGGGGGTTCATCCTCGTCCTCGCTGCGTGGGCTCTTGCCTTGGTCCTCGGATGCGAGCTTGCCAGCCTGTTTGAATACCCAACAGTTACGGTTGGTGTGGTTGGCGGGCTTCTCTTGAGTGCCATGGATCTGGCAAGGCCTCTCCAGGATCTTGTCCAGCGGGGTGGGTCCGTCGTGATTGCCTTTAGGAGGCTTCTTCTGCTGCCCAGAACGGGAGTTGCGGAAGCCGGCGTTGACGGCCGTGTCATCGGCATCACTATTGTTGTGCCGGCGCTTGTTCTTGTTGCGCTTTGGTTTATCGTTTCCATCCCGAACTTCGGAGGTTCCGGGGTCTTCGGGGTTGTGGCTACGCCTTGCTAGCCAGTTATCCTCGCCCGCGCAAAAGCGAGTCATGAGTGATGTGAGGGCGGACATTGTCCTTGGTTTATCCTGGCCGAGCTGATGAGCCAGCCACTCGTCCCGAATATTGTGCCTGAAAGAGGCTTTTGCTTCGGCGTCCGGGCAGTCGACGATCTGGTTTTTCTTGGTCAAGAACCGATTCCAGAATAGCCGCGCGGATTCTCCTGGCTTCTGGACGACGTTGCTTAGGTCGGAGGAGTCCGGCGGCCGAACATAAGTGCCCTAGAAGTTAGATCGGAATGCGTCTTCCAGGTCCTCCCAACACCCAATGGAGTTTTCGGGGAGGCTATTTAACCAGTGCCGAGCTGGCGCCTTAAGCTTCAGGGGTAGGTACTTGATGGCGTGGAGGTCGTCTCCTCGCGCCATGTGGATGTGGAGGAGGAAATCCTTGATCCATATGGTTGGGTCAGTTGTCCCATCGTATTGTTCTATGTTTACGGGTTTAAACCCTTTCGGGAACTGATGCCGCATCAACTCATCGGTAAAGCAAAGTGGGTGGGCAGTGCCTTGGACGCGAGCTATGTCGCGCCGGTGATCGGCGTCTGCCCTAGTCCGGTTCCATTCCCGACCTTCATTATTGCGGTCGAGCCAGGGCCGGTACCCTTCCCGTTTATCGGGTGAGTATCCTGTGGATCCGTAGATGGATCGCGTATGACCTGCTCTATAGTCCAGGTCGTGTCGCAGGTCGAACCTGTCATCGGGCTCTAGTGGCTCTTTTCCCCGTCTACGGGGTATTGTCGGCCTATAGCCAGTGTTGTTAGCCGTCCTGTCTCGTCCTCAAGGAGGGCAGTCTGGCTTGTCGTATGGGGTATGCTTGGGAGACGGCGTATCAGTGAGCTCGTCATCGAATTGTGGCAGCAGCCTTCTGCGTGGATAGCTCTTAGGTTGGTCCGATAGACCGGTACCGTATCCTTCCTCAGCTGAGAGGACTCTCGTCCACCGATCGTTGAGGTCGTCTTGCTCGGCTTTAAGCTGCCGTTCCTTTGCTTTCAGGCTGCGGGCCGTGGCCATAAGCTGTTGTCTAAACAGCTCCTGATCTTCAAGATTATCAGGGATGGCGAAGTCATCGGCTTCCGGGATGTCCTCCTCTACGACAGGGGGGAGGTAATTGTCGTCCTCGGAATCATTTAGATCATCGGGGTTGCGCCGGTCTTCCGGCCTCTCATGACCCTCCAACGGGTGTTCGGGGATTTCGGGATCTCCGAGGTCTTCTTGGGTGTCTCCGTCCCCGGTGACATCGGTAGCTTTTCTTCCCTTTTTTTTTCCTTTTGACCGTTTATGTGGCTTTCGGCGTCTTGACGGCGCTTCATCCGATTTGTCGCCATTGTTTTTCAGAGTGTCCACCATGTAGACTCCGTATGTGGAGGTGGCAGTCCACCGCCCGGTGTTAACGGGGGTGAGGGGGCGATCCTCCTCATCCATGTATTCTGCCTCCTCAGAGGCATAGTCCAACATGTCGGTTAAATCCTCGACAGTGGCTACTAAGTGGGTGGTGGGTGGGACAAAAAATTCATTCTGTCCCGCCTTGAGCCCCATCCGCGCACAGATCGGGGTTGGGTCGTCGGTAATCTTCATCAACGAGATCCGATCTAGGGCCTCGTTGAGTATCGAGAGCTCGATCGGATCGGCCCGCTCAGAGCTTCCGGAGTTAACCTCTGATGCGACCGCGCAGGGGGAGTGTTTGGTAAGAACAGGTGTCCGGACGTCTGGCACTATGACCGGGTCCGGACTGAAAGTTGGGTCCTCGCTAGGGCAGATCCCGTGGGCAGGACCGAAAGACGGATCTGAGGTTAAAGCCTCAGAGTCTTCGGGCGTGGCAGGCAAGACCGCGAGCCCGGTCAGTGACAGGTCGCCCCGAGAGTCTACGGAGAACTCTAGGTTCCCGAATCTGACCTCTTGATCAGGGGCGAAACGTCCAACACGGCCTAGATGGCCGGTCAGGTCGGCGTGCAGCACAATGCTGCCGAAAGCGAAGATCTGTCCAGGGACGAAAGTGCCCGTGTTGCGGACCTCTTTGTTGATGACAAGGCGAGCCATCGACTCCTTTGGCGATCACAGTGGAACTCTCAATGAAAGCACCAATGTCGGTGTCAAAACCGGCGGATCTCGGGTAGGGGGTCCCGAGCTATGAGACTAGAATCGATGGTAACAGGAGAAGTGGGAGACGATGTTTACCCAGGTTCGGGCCCTCCTATGGAGGTAATACCCAACGTCATGCTTGATTATATTGATAGTTAAGGGTTACAGAGTTGATCTACCTCGAGATCGTATGACTAAAACCCTAGATGAGTTCTGTTGTTCTACAACCTAAAACCCTCTGGCTTATATAGACGCCGAGGGTACCTAGGGTTTACAGATGGTCGGTTACACGTCGAAGGGATAAACATGCCTATTCACTACTTTAAACATGGAGGATACGCCACGATTCTAGAAGCTTCTTTCCCTGAGTCAGGGTCTTCGATCAATCCAGTGCTCGGCAAGCGGCCCATATAGTCCGACCCATAAGAAATAGGTCGGCCTCCCGAGGACCCCTTAAACCAAGACTCCCTCAATCGTCATTATTGCCTTTCACTTGCACGAAAGAATGATGTGATAATAATAATAGTGCAAGAATACCGTGGACTAGGCTGGAATCTGCAGGGGCAGTTTTGGACAAAAGAGAAGACAAGGTAATACTGGCTCTCTGTTAGATCAAAAATAAAGCATATGAGAGCCACTCAACATTTTCATCGTAGTCTTCTCCTTTCAAGGAATCAATAAAAAGAAAAGAAATTCAGATAAACACACTGAAATATTTATGGAGCTTTTGTTTTTCTCAAGCTAACAAATAAACTAAGGGAAAACAAGAACAAGAAAAACTATTTACATGTGAAATCTCCCAACATGCAAAGGAAATCTTTTTGGGTTTTCTTTTTAGTACAAAATATAATTAAATAGGGGAAGAAAACTTAAAAAGAAGCGAGAAATGTTTTTGGGTTTTCCAAAGTTTTTCAAACACACAAGAAGAAAGCGGGAAAATAAAACTAATATGTATATACAATGAAAGAGGATGAACACTGACAATTTATATGAAGTGTCTGAACATGAATGTAATGTCGGTGAGAAATACATACTCCCCCAAGCTTAGGCGTTTGCCTAGCTTGGTAATCACCATTGGTAATCTGGAAAATGGTTAAAATGATAGCTTGTGGAGGCGTTCCTGGCCGCCCCCTCTGCTAAACGAGTAGCCTTCACTGCAACTTTGTATTCCCGCACCTCTTCCTCAAGAACATAGTAACGCTGTCGAGCCTGAATCAAAGAGGGCAGGTGCAGGCAAAATGACAAACACAAGCGTATATTTCCTAAATATTAAATTATACTCACAACTCCTAGCACGGTTTACAATATACTCATGAGAACGCATAGCTTCGAAATCTAAATATCTATCAGGCAAGATCGGATCATTATGTTGAGGCGACACTCCCAGTTTTGCAGCTACGCGGGAGGCATAAATTCCTTCATACAAATCACCATTGTTAGAGTTAGAATTCAACCTTTGGGCAACAATTGCACCGAGGTTATAGTGTTGTTCACCAGTTATAGCAGTGTGAATAAGGCTTAAGTCAGGGGCACATAAGGCACTGTTGGGAAACGTTGCATGGGAAACAAAAAATTTCCTACGCACACGCAAGATCTATCCATGGTGATGAGCATCTACGCAGTTGATGTAGTCAAAAGTCTTCGCGATCCAAATCGCAAGTTGTCCCGTGATCCCATCACGATCCGTCTCGCGATCCAATCACGATCCGTCCTGTGATCCAATCACGATCCTTCCAATCTAGTGCCGAACGGACGGCACCTCCGCGTTCAGCACACGTACAGCTCGATGACGATCTCCGCCTTCTTGATCCAGCAAGAGGGAGCGGAGAGGTAGATGAGTTCTCTAGCAGTGCGATGGCGCGGCGGCGGTGGTGGTGGCACTGTTCCGGTAGGGTTTCGCCTAAGCACCGCCGAAACTAGACTAGAGGAGAAAACGATTTAGAGGAAGAAGAGGGCAGCACGTGGCAATTAGGGTTAGGGGCAGCCCTCTCTTTCTCCAATATATATAGGAGGAAGGGGGAGGGGCTGCCGCCCTAGGGATCCTCCCCTAGGGTCGGCCGAACCAGAGGTGGAGGAGTCCACCTCCAACTAGGAGGTGGGCGTGGGGGAATCCTACTCTGACTAGGATTCCTCCCCTCTCCTCTTTCTCCTGTGCATTGGCCTTCTTGGGCTGGCTGCCCAGCCCACCAGGGGCTGGTGCGCCACCACTAAGGTCCATGTGGCCCCTTGGGGTGTGTGGGCCCCACTCGGGGTCTCATCCGGGACTCCTAACAACCTTCGGTCACCAACATACATAACTTAACTATACCGAAACGTCACCGAACCTTAAGTGTGCAGAACCTGCGGGTTCGAGAACTATGTAGACATGACCGAGACACCTCTACGGTAAATAACCAATAGCGGGACCTGGATGCCCATATTGGCTCCTACATATTCTACGAAGATCTTTATCGGTTGAATCTCTATGTCAAGGATTTAGTTAATCCCGTATGTTGTTCCCTTTGTTTCTTCGGTATGTTACTTGCCCGACATTCGATCGTCGGTATCTCTATACCTAGTTCAATCTTGTTACTGGCAAGTCTCTTTACTCGTTCCGTAATACAAGATCCCATGGCTAACTCTTTAGTTACTTTGCTTGCAAGACTCATTGTGATGTTCTATTACCGAGTGGGCCCTGAGATACCTCTCCGTCACACGGAGTAACAAATCCCAGTCTTGATCCATGCCAACTTAACAGACACCCTCGGAGATACCTGTAGAGCATCTTTATAGTCACCCAGTTACATTGCGACGTTTGATACACACAAGGTATTCCTCCGGTGTTAGTGAGTTGCATGATCTCATGGTCATAGGAACACATACTTGACATGCAAAAAACAATAGCAATAAACTGACACGATCATATGCTATGTTCATAGTTTGGGTCTTGTCCATCACATCATTATCCTAATGATGTGATCCCGTTATCAAATGACATCTCATGTCTATGGCTAGGAAACCTTGACCATCTTCGATCAACGAGCTAGTCTATTAGAGGCATACTAGGGACACAGTGTTGTCTATGTACCCACACATGTATTTGAGTTTCCAATCAATACAATTATAGCATGGATAATAAATGATTATCATGAACAAGGAAATATAATAATAATCATTTTATTATTGCCTCTAGGGCATATTTCCAATAGTCTCCCACTTGCACTAGAATCAATAATCTAGTTCACGTCACCATGTGATTTACATTGTTATGAATCTAACACCCAATGAGTTCTGGGGTTCGATCATGCTTTGCATGTGAGAGAGGTCTTTAGTCAACGGTCTGCAACATTCAGATCCGTGTGTTCTTTGCAAATCTATATGTCGTACTACAGATGCTCCCATGCTCCACTTGGAGCTATTCCAAATGGCTGCTCCACTATATGTATCCGGATTGCTACTCAGAGTCATCCGGATTGGTGTTAAAGCTTGCATCGACGTAACCCTTTATGACGAACTCTTTATCACCTGCATAATCGGGAAATATTTCCTTAGTCTTCTAGTTACTAAGGATAACTTTGACCGATGTCCAGTGATCCACTCCTGGACCACTCTTGTACCCCTTGACAAACTCATGGCAAAGCACACACCAGGTGCGGTACACAGCATGGCATACTATACATAGCCTATGGATAAGGCATAGGGGACGACCTTCGTCCTTTCTCTTTCTTCTATCGTGGTCGAGCTTTGAGTCTCACTCAACTCCACACCTTACAAATCAGGAAAGAACTCTTTCTTTGACTGATCCATTTTGAACTCCTTCAAAATCTTGTCAAGGTATGTACTCATTGAAAATCTTATCAGACATCTTGATCTATCTCTATAGATCTTGATGCCCAATATTTAAGTAGCTTTTTATCGAGGTCTTCCTTTGAAAAACACCTTTCAAACAACCTTTTATGCTTTCCAGAAATTTCTACATCATTTCCGATCAACAATATGTCATCCACATATACTTATCAGAAATTCTATAGTGCTCCCACTCATGTTATTGTAGATGCAAGTTTCTCATAAACTTTGTATAGACCCAAAAACTTTGATCACCTCATCAAAGCGTATATTCCAACTCCGAGATGCTTGCTCCAGTCCATAGAAGGATCGCTGGAGTTTGCATACATTTTAGCATCCTTAGGACTGACAAAACCTTCTGGTTGTATCACATACAACCTTTCCTCACGGAAACCGTTAAGGAAACTCTGTTTTGACATCCATCTGCCAGATTTCATAATCGAAAAAATGCAGCAACTGCTAACATAATTCCAATAGACTTTAGCATCCCTACGGGTGAGAAAGTCTCATCGTAGTCAACTCCTTGAACTTGTGAAAAACCCTTTGCCACAAGTTGAGCTTTATAGACGGTGACATTACCGTCCGCGTCCATCTTCCTTTTAAAGATCCATTTGTTCTGAATGGCCTTTTGCCCTTCAGGTAATACTTCCAAAGCCCATACTTTGTTTTCATACATGGATCCCATCTCAGATTTCATGGCCTCTAACCATTTCTCGGAATCCGGGCCCATCATCGCTTCTCCATAGCTCGTAGGTTCATCGTTGTCCAACAACATGACCTCTAAGATAGGGTTGCCGTACCACTCAGGAGCAGTACGCGTCCTTGTCGACCTACGAGGTTCGATAGTAACTTGATCCGAAGCTTCATGATCATCATCATTAACTTCCTCTTCAACTAACGTAGGCTCCACAGAAACAACTTTATGCGCTGCGCTACTCTCTAGTTGAAACAAAGGTTCAATAACCTCATCAAGTTCTATCTTCCTCCCACTCAATTCTTTCGAGACAAACTCTTTCTCGAGAAAGGACCCGTTTTAGCAACAAACACTTTGTGCTTGGATCTAAGATAGAAGGTTTACCCAACTGTTACGTTAGTGTATTCTATGAAGATGCATTTGTCCGCTTTGGGTTCGAGCTCATTAGGTGAAAAACCTTTTTCACATAAGCGTCACAGCCCCAAACATTAAGAAATGACAGCTTAGGTTTCCGCCAAACCAAAATTCATACGATGTCATCTCAACGGACTTAGATGGTGCCCATTTTAAAGTGAATGTAGTTGTCTCTAATGCATAACCCCAAAACGATAGTGGCAAATCGATAAGAGACATCATAGTTCACACCATATCCAATAGAGCATGACTACGACGTTCGGACACACCATCACACTATGGTGTTCCAGGTGGCGTGAGTTGTGAAACAACTTCCACATTGTCTTAAGTTGTATACCAAACTCATAACTCAGATATTTACCTCCACGATCAAATTGTAGACATTTTATCTTCTTGTGACGATGATCTCAAACTTCACTCTGATTTTGTTTGAACTTTTCAAACGTTTCAGACTTGTGTTTCATTAAGTAAATATCCCCATATCTACTCAAATCATTAGTGAAGGTAGGAAAGTAACGATATCCACCGCACGCTACAACACTCATTCGACCGAATACATCAACATGTATCATTTCCAATAAGTTACTTGCCCGCTCCATCATACCGGAAAACGGGGACTTAGTCATCTTGCCCATGAGGCATGGTCCGCATGTCTCAACCGATTCAAAATCGAATGAGTCCAAAGATCCATCAGCATGGTGTTTCTTCATGCATTTTACACCAATATGACATTTAGCGACAGTGCCACAAGTATGTGGTACTATCATTATTAACTTTGTATCTTTTGGCATCAATATTATGAACATGTGTATCACTACGATCAAGATTCAATAAACCATTCTCATTGGGTGCATGACCATTGAAGGTATTATTCATGTAAACAGGATAACCATTATTCTCTAACCTAAATGAATAACCGTATTGCAATAAACATGATCTAATCACGTTCATGCTCAACACAAACACCAAATAACATTTATTTAGGTTCATCACTAATCCCGAAGGTAGAGAGAGCGTGCGATGGTGATCACATCAACCTTGGAAAAACTTCCAACACTCATCGTCACCTCACCCTTAGCTAGCCTCCGTTTATTCCGTAGCTTTTATTTCGAGTTAGTAACATTTAGCAACCGAACCGGTATCCAATACCCAGGTGCTACTAGGAGTACTAGTAAGGTACACATCAATAACACGTATATCAAATATACTTCTGTCGACGTTGCCAGCCTTCTTATCTACCAAGTATCTAGGGTTGTTCCGCTTCAGCGACCATTTTCCTCATAATAGAAGCACTTAGTCTCGGGTTTGGGTTCAACCTTGGGTTTCTTCACTGGAGAAGCAACTAACTTGCCATCCATGAAGTTTCCCTCCTTGCCCTTTCCCTTCTCGAAACTAGTGGTTTTACTAACCATCAACACTTGATGCTCCTTCTTGATTTCTACCTTCGCGGTGTCAAACATCACGAATAGCTCAGGGATCATTATTTCCATCCCTGGCATTTTATAGTTCACCAGGAAGCTCTAGTAGCTTAGTGACAGTGACTTGGAGAACTATATCAATCACTATCTTATCTGGAAGATCAACTCCCACTTGATTCAAGCGATTGTAGCACCCAGGCAATCTAAGCACATGCTCACCGATTGAGCTATTCTCCTTCATCTTGCAGGCAAAGAATCTTGTTGGAGGTCTCATACCTCTCAACACGGGCACGAACCTGAGATCCTAATTTCAGCTCTTAGAACATCTCATATGTTCCGTGACGTTCAAAACATTTTGGAGCCACAATTCTAAGCCATAATGCATGACCCACTGAACTATCAAGTAGTCATCAGAACGTGCCTGTCAGATGTTCACAACATCTACAGACGATGCTTGAGGGGGTGGCGCACCGAGCGGTGCATTAAGGACATAAGCCTTCTGTGCAGCAATGAGGACAATCCTCAGATCACGGACCCAATCCACATTATTGCTACCATCATCTTTCAACTCTATTTCTCTAGGAACATATAAAAATTCAAGGGAGCTATAGCGCGAGCTAGTAATCTACAACATAATTTGCAAAGACATTTTGACTATGTTCTTGATAATGAGTTTAGTTAATCATATTACTTAAAAACTCCCTCTCAAATTGACATCCCTCTGGTCATTCGAGTGTCACATGATCCAAATTCACCAACCCAAGTCCGATCATCACGTGAGATGAGGTGGTTTCAATGGTGAACATCTTCATGTTGATCATATCTACCATATGACTCATGTTCGACCTTTCGGTCTCTTGTGTTCCGAGGCCATGTCTGTACATGCTAGGCTCGTCAAGTTTAACCCGAGTGTTCCGCACGTGCAACACTGGCTTGCACCCGTTGTATGTGAACGTAGAGTCTATCACACCCGATCTCACGTGGTGTCTCGAAACGATGAACTTTCGCAACAGTGCACACTCGGGGAGAACACAATTTTATCTTGAAATTTTAGTGAGGGATCACCTTATAATGCTACCGTCGTCCTAAGCAAAATAAGATGCATAAAAGGATTAACATCACATGCAAATCATAAGTGACATGATATGGCCATGAACTTGTGCTTTTGCTCTCCATCTTCAAAGCACCGGCATGATCTCCATCGTCACCGGCATGACACCATGATATCTATCATCTTGATCTCCATCAACGTGTGGCCATGAGGTTGTCGCGCCAACTATTTCTTCTACGACTATTGCTAACTCATAGCGATAAAGTAAAGCAAAAACGGTGAAAATAAATTAAAGACAACCCTATGGCTCCTGCCGGTTGCCGTACTCATCGACATGCAAGTCGTGATATTCTATACAAAACATGATCATCTCATACATCACATATATCTCATCATGTAATTGGCCATATCACATCACAACATACCCTGCAAAAACAAGTTAGACGTCCTCTAATTGTTGTTGCAAGTTTTACGTGGCTGCTACGGGTATCTAGCAAGAACAATTCTTACCTACGCAAAAACCACAACGGTGATACACAAATTGCTATTCAACCTTCTCAAGGACCGCCTTTGTCAAATCCGATCCAACTAAAGTGGGAGAGACAGACACCCGCCAGCCATCTTTATGCAACGAAGTTACATGTCAGTTGATGGAACCGGTCTCTCGTAAGCGTACGAGTAAGGTTGGTCCGGCCCGCTTCATCCCACAATACTGCCGAATCAAGAAAAGACCAAGGGAGGAAGCAATCTGAATATCAACGCCCACAAACTCCTTTGTGTTCTACTCGTGATCTCATCTACACATAGACCTAGCTCATGATGCCACAGTTGGGAAACGTTGCATGGGAAACAAAAAATTTTCTACGCACACGCAAGATCTATCCATGGTGATGAGCATCTACGAGAGGGAGAGTGGATCTACATACCCTTGTAGATCGCTAAGCGGAAGAGTTAAGAAACGCGGTTGATGTAGTCGAACGTCTTCGCGATCCGAATCGCAAGTTGTCCCGCGATCCCATCACGATCCGTCTCACGATCCAATCACGATCCGTCCCGCGATCCAATCACGATCCTTCCAATCTAGTGCCGAACGGACGGCACCTCCGCGTTCAGCACACGTACAGCTCGATGACGATCTCCGCCTTCTTGATCTAGCAAGAGGGAGCAGAGAGGTAGATGAGTTCTCCGGCAGCGCGATGGCGTGGCGGCGGTGGTGGTGGAACTATTCCGGCAGGGCTTCGCCTAAGCACCACCGAAACTAGACTAGAGGAGAAAACGATCTAGAGGAAGAAGAGGGCAGCACGTGGCAATTAGGGTTAGGGGCTGCCCTCTCTTTCTCCAATATATATAGGAGGAAGGGGGAGGGGCTGGCGCCCTAGGGATCCTCCCCTAGGGTCGACCGAACCAGAGGTGGAGGAGTCCACCTCCAACTAGGAGGTGGGCATGGGGGAATCCTACTCTGACTAGGATTCCTCCCCTCTCCTCTTTCTCCTGTGCATAGGCCTTCTTGGGCTGGCTGCCCAGCCCACCAGGGGCTGGTGCGCCACCACTAAGGTCCATGTGGCCCCTTGGGGTGTGTGGGCCCCACTTGGTAGGCCCCCGGAACCCATTCGTCACTCCCGGTACACTACCGGAAATGCCCGAAACTTTTCCGAAGTTCAAACACCACTTTCCAATATATCAATCTTTACCTCCGAACCATTCCGGAGCTCCTCGTGACATTCGGGGTCTCATCCGGGACTCCGAACAACCTTTGGTCACCAACATACATAACTTAACTATACCGAAACGTCACCGAACCATAAGTGTGCAGACCCTGCGGGTTCGAGAACTATGTAGACATGACCAAGACACCTCTACGGTCAATAACCAATAGTGGGACCTGGATGCCCATATTGTCTCCTACATATTCTATGAAGATCTTTATCGGTTGAACCTCTATGTTAAGGATTCAGTTAATCCCGTATGCTGTTCCCTTTGTTTCTTCGGTATGTTACTTGCCCAAGATTTATGCTGTTCCCTTTGTTTCTTCGGTATGTTACTTGCCCGAGATTCGATCGTCGGTATCTCTATACCTAGTTCAATCTCGTTACCGGCAAGTCTCTTTACTCGTTCCGCAATACAAGATCCCGTGGCTAACTTTTTAGTCACTTTGCTTGCAAGGCTCATTGTGATGTTGTATTACCGAGTGGGCCCTGAGATACCTCTCCGTCACACGGAGTAACAAATCCCAGTCTTGATCCATGCCAACTTAACAGACACCCTCGGAGATACCTGTAGAGCATCTTTATAGTCACCCAGTTACGTTGCGACGTTTGATACACACAAGGTATTCCTCCGGTGTCAGTGAGTTGCATGATCTCATGGTCATAGGAACACATACTTGACATGCCGAAAACAATAGCAATAAACTGACACGATCATATGCTATGTTCATAGTTTGGGTCTTGTCCAACACATCATTCTCCTAATGATGTGATCCCGTTATCAAATGACATCTCATGTCTATGGCTAGGAAACCTTGACCATCTTCGATCAACGAGCTAGTCTATTAGAGGCATACTAGGGACACAGTGTTGTCTATATACCCACACATGTATTTGAGTTTCCAATCAATACAATTATAGCACGGATAATAAACGATTATCATGAACAAGGAAATATAATAATAACCATTTTATTATTTCCTCTAGGGCATATATCCAACAGGCACTACAATCTTGTTTTCCTACTACGCATTTCCCATTAAGCAGTGCAAAGTAACGAATAGAGGGAAGTTGTATGCTTTTAATTTTTGCCTGTGTTACTCCCCTATCTTCTCCAACGCAAAGACTCTCGAGGAACATATTATAATCAGCTTTTGAAGGTTTCTCGGGCGAACCCCAAACTGGAATTTTACAAGCAACCAGGAATTCTCCTAGGGTCATGCTAAAGGATTTATCATATAGTTTAGATAACACTCTAGAAGCATGTGATTGATAACGAAATCCTTGCGTGAATGTACAGGTAAGGTCATAGTGTTGAACACACTTATGTGCGAGGAAATCGGTGAGGACGGCATTATCAATGAATCGGTCAAATTCCTCCTTAATGCCTGCACCTATCATGAAATCTTCACTTGGCCATCGACATGATTTGGCGTCAGCCATAACTATCTGGTTGTCTCGAGGTTAATGTAAGCTTGTCGTACTGAGCTCCCACTAGATGACTCACTCGCAGTGAGTCTCCTTGAGGATCTCCTCCTAAAGAAACTCATCTTCCCAAGCACAAATTTCTGAAATTTTTGAGCCACAAATTCATGTCAATAAAACTTTGCAAGATTGATAGCAACTACTCATATGGATGCCTAGAGGCCATATCAAGCATTCATACTACTTGAAACTCAAAGAATTCTATATGCAACCTCATTTCCTGTAGCACCAAGTGCAGCACATTATGCAAAATATAAACCACTAAAAAAACTAATTGGAGGAGTGGAGGAGTCACATACCAAGGAACAATTCCTCCAAACAGTTTCAGAAACGGAATTTTGAGCAAAGAGATCAAAAATCTCAGTTTCTAGGGAAGGAACACGGGAGAAAGAGAGATAGGAAATTTTTGCTGGAGGTAGGAGAAGGAGTGGGCTGAAGGGACAAGGCAGATGCCCCCTATGGCCCCCAAAAGCCATCATGGCGCGGCCTGGGGGCGCCATGTTAGCTTGTGGCCCATAGGTGCAGTCCCCTGCTGCAATTTTTATGCCAAAAATTCTTATATATTCCAGAAAAAATTATGTTAAAATTTTGTGGCAATCTGAGACTTTTTACTTGTGGGCATTTTTCTATGCACGGGAAAAACAGAAAAACGGAAAATCAAACTAATTTATTTTATATAAACTGAAAATAACTGAGGAGAAACTTTTGATACAGAGAGTTGTGAGTACTAAATTCATCAATCACATGCCTTCCGAAAAGGATCCATTAATAAGGTTGATCAAGTCTTATTAACAACCGTTTCCGGTTAACATGCAACCAAAGTATTTTTGTATATCACTAGGTTACGTCAATGGGGATTTGCATCTCCCCAACAATAAGATTATAATATTTATTATTGACAGTAGGTAGAGGAATTGCAAAACTTCCAATGATAACCATGGGAGTAGGCTCTATGACATTAATATTATTAACCAAAGTTTGCTTCTTCGGGAAATGTACGGTATGTTGCTTGCCATTGACATGAAAGGTAACCTTGCTTTTATTGCAATCAATAACAGCCCCTGCAGTATTTAAAAAGGGTCTACCAAGGATGATCAACATATTGTCGTCCTCGAGCATATTAAGAATAACAAAGTCTGTCAAGATAGTAACATTTGCAACCACAACAGGAAAGTCCTCGCAAATCCCAATAGGTAAAGCAGTGGATTTATCAGCCATTTGCAAAGATATCTCGGTAGGTGTAAGCTTACTCAAATCAAGTCTTTTATAAAGGGAGAAAGGCATAACACTAACACTGGCCCCTAAATCACATAAAGCAGTTTTAACATAATTTCATTTAATAGAGAAGGGTATTGTGGGTATGCTAGGATCTCCTAGCTTCTTAGGTATTCCTCCATCAAAAGAATAATTAGCAAGCATAGTAGCAATTTCAGTTTCAGGTAATTTTATTTTGTTGGTAATAATATCCTTCATGTACTAAGCATACGGAGGTGTCGGTGCACTAGGACAGGGGTATCCAGTGCCCCTGACTTATGCACAGGCGGTAGCAGTGAAACCCATCGGGAAAAGCTACCACACCACCAAGCAAGCATTCAAGAACCGGCACCTGGCAGCAACGACCTGCAGGAAGCCAAGCAAACACCAGCAACACCAACACGACGGCCCAGGAGGGGCCCAAACCGCGCCAGCCATGCCCCCGGAGCCAGTCGGGGACCGAGGCACGCACATCTCAGGAAGACCCGGCAAGCCATCCCCCGGCAGGCACGTGCCAACCAGCCACCGCTCCACCGCATCGCTACGCCAGTCACTTATCGATGCAGTGTCCAGCCCTCAAGCAGCTAAGTGGCTCTCGCTAAGCAAGTGGCGACGCACCGGGAGGC
This sequence comes from Elymus sibiricus, assembly GCA_039707655.1. Lineage (NCBI taxonomy): Eukaryota > Viridiplantae > Streptophyta > Magnoliopsida > Poales > Poaceae > Elymus > Elymus sibiricus. Next base: position 193,942,668 of record CM077663.1, on the reverse strand, counting down.
AGATTATCCCCAGTTGACACCCATCCAGCAGCGTGTCAAGACCTTAAGCAACGGCTAGCTAGGCAATGGCAAGAGCTTGTCGGGGATGCACCCCCGAGCGTCACCTAGTCTAGCAATCATGGTATTTTGTCCTAAATGCCAGAATTAGGTATGATGGCTCTGCTAAGCTATCTAATCAATAGATAATGACTATTTTGCCATTCGGGTTGCCCCTTGCACTATAAAAGGAGGCCCGAGGCAACCTAGCTCAGGATTCGAACACTTGGACACTTGTACTCGCGTAGTAGCTCACCCCGACAACCACCCTTGCTGGGGGTTGAGCGCCGCGTGTTCTTCGTGTTCCTTTGATCAATCCACCAAAAGCAGGAGTAGGGTTTTACACTTCACAGCGGCCCGAACCTGGGTAAAAATGCCAGCGACCTGATCGTCGCGCTGTCTCATGGTCTCCGCTCTTTGTGCAACGTGACCCCCCTGCCGAACCACAAGGGGCCTCTGGTCCCATAGGTGATCGCGAGCATCCGTTCCCGACATCTTTGGCGCGCTAGGTAGGGGCGTGCATCATTTGCGCGAACCCGAGCTCATGAACAGCGGGTCGATCTTCATCATCGTCTTCTTCATCCATGGCTCCTAAGAAGAAGCTCGCCATGGCCACGCATCCCTCCACTTCAAAGGCTCCCTCGCATGCAGCCGCAAGCGCCGCGGGCGTTACGACAGCTGCGAGTGAGGAAGGCGTCGTGGCCGGCGCGACTGGCGCACGCGGCGCCACCGTCATGTCCCCCGCGGCCGAAGTCGGGGCCGGGAATGCTGGTGGGGAGCAACAAGCACAACGCCCTGGCGAATGCGCCCCTGGTGCCGCGGTTGGAGGAGACGACCGATCACCGCCTCCCCGCCATGCGGGTGGCCGTGGTCGTCACGACGGGACACAATCCGGAGCGAGCCGCGACCCCCCGTCTGCACCCGTCGCCATCACGGCAACTGGACGCACGCCTCGCCCTGAACAAGATGGAGCGCCGAGCGGGGCCGCGAACCCGCGGGCTCGGCCTCCCCCACGTCAGACCGCCCCGGCGAGTGGCACATGGCATCAAGAACACGGCGACGCCCCTCTTGGTTCCACCAGGAGCCGGGCGACGTCACGGTCCGCCTCTTTCGCCATGCCGGACACGGCATCGGAAGCGATGTCACGAGCCCAGCTTCTGCTTAACTTCCCACCAGCGGCTGACAAAATGGATGAGTGGAGAGCTACCATCCATAGCTTGATATCTTTTGTCGAAGCCAATAAATCTCAGCATGTATAGCCATCGCGGCACGCGCGTACGGCTACGACGGCCCAGGTCGGCGATCGTGTCAAGGGGGCCACACCAATAGTGCAGTCTCCTCTGCGACAGCAAACCCAGGAGCAGCCACGGCGAGCTTCACGTGCTGACGAGTTCGACGAAGCATCCATGGCTTCGTCTGGCCCGCGCGATCGCCAGGACTAGCGGCGTGTCCTGGAGGATCGGCGGAAGGAAGACGCGCGCGTCACCATCGAGTGGCGTCGATAAGCACACCGTCAGTCTGACAGGCGCAATGGCCCAGGTGCTGGCGACCCCACGCCCAGTGCTGGCGGGTACCTGCCTTACGAGGTTGGGTGCCTTGCCTTCACTCGCGAGGTGCGGCAGGTCCGCTAGCCATCGGCTCGAGCTTTCAAACCAGAGTTGACGGAGAAGTATGATGGGAAGCTAAACCCGCCGGAATTCCTAGGCATCTACACGATCGCCGTTCAAGCCGCCGGATGAAGGGATGAGAAAGTGCTCGCCAACTATCTCCCTTTGGCACTCAAGCCAAATGTGAGATCATGGCTGATGCACCTGCCGAAAAACTCCATCTCATCCTCGGCTGATCTATGCAACGAGTTCGTCGGTGCCTTCACGGACGGCCGTCACGTGCCAGGACAGCCCAGCGATCTGCAAGTCCTGCCACAAAAAGAAGGGGAAACTTTGCGGAAGTACATTCAGAGATTCACTCGAGTGCACCACAACATCCCAGAAATACACCCCGCAGTCGTAATTGTCGTGTTCCATTCGAACATGCGCAATAGGAGGATGCGGGCCAAGATGAATGTGAACCTCCCCAAGACTGTCAACGAGCTATACACAATGGAGGACAAGTGTGCCCGTGCTGAGGAAGGAAGGCGACTCCCTGGAGAGGAGGCTGGCATCGAAGTCGACTCAGAAGACGACGACGACGCCCCCGGCTTGAAGGGGAGGAACCGAAAGCACAACAATAAGCACAAGGGAAAGGCAGTATTGGCTGTGGAGGGCTCTGGTAATCTCACTACCGGCAAGAAAGCCAAGGCCGAGACCCCCGTAAGGAACCTGTCGCGTGCGCTGACTGCCAGGAGGCCGCAGCAGCAGAGAAAACCGGGAAGTCCGACGGGCCATACTGCAAGATCCACCACACCAAGGGCCATGATCTTCAAAAGTGCCGCCAAGTTGAGCAGCTTGTCGAGAAGCAGAAGGCAGAGTATGACAAGCATGACAAAGAGAAGGGCCAAGACGCTGCTGCCGGGAAGGGCCGTGGCGGTAGGGGAGGCCACCGCGGCAAGACCCCACAGCAGAAGGAAAGGCCGGCCAGAGGCCGCGAGAAGAAAGAAACAGAGGATATGAGTGAGGATGAGGATGACGCGGAGGATTCCAGTGATCGAGAATTCCAGAGGGCAACCAAGGCCATGTGTGTTGACGGGGGTGCATCTTTGCACTCCTCTCATCGACAGCGCAAGCAATGGGCGCGTGAGGTCAACGCTGTGGAACCTACTGCAGAGTCTAAGAGGCCACTCAGATGGTCCCGCACGCCTATCATCTTTGATGAAGAGGACCATCCTGATCGCACCATCGCGGTCGGATGTTTGCCATTGTTGGTTTCTCCAACAATCCGCAACCTCAAGGTCACCAAGATGTTAGTTGACGGCAGGGCGGGATTGAACTTAATCTCCCCGAAGGTGGTCGAGAGGTTGCAAATCCCTGACGAAGAGCTCAAGGCTATGGGTAATTTCCAAGGAGTTAACCCCGGCAGGAGCCGACCCAAGGGAAAGATCACTTTGCCTGTGATGTTTGGCGGGGAGTTAAACTACCAAACCGAGAGAGTGGTGTTTGATGTGGTTGAGCTTCCCCTGCCTTACAACGGAATTCTTGGTCACCCGGCCCTGGCAAAATTCATGGCAGCATCCCACTATGCTTACAACACTTTGAAGATGCCAGGACCCATTGGGATTATCTCCATCCCATCCAACAAAAAGGATGCAGTCATATGCGTGGACAAGATATACCGAGACGCGGTAGCAGCTGAAGTTGCGGAAGCGCCAGCTCCCGCCAAGGAATCCAGGAAAGAGAGGAAGTCTAGCAGAGGCACCGGCAAGGACCCCGGGAAGCGCGCCTCTTTGGAGTGCGCTGCGCCCGTCGAGGATCTGCCAGAGAGTTCCACTAGCAAGAAAGCCAAGGTCACCTACCCTGAGACGAAGAAGGTCCCGACAGGGCAGGATGGCGCTGGTGGCACGTTCACCATCAGCGCCACCCTTACTGACAAATAGGAAAGCGCGCTCATTGCCTTCCTGCAGGAGAATGTCGATGTGTTTTCCTGGCAACCATCTGATATACCCGGTGTTCCTAGGGAGGTAATCGAGCACCACCTTGCTGTCTGCCCCCATGCCAGGCCCGTCAAACAAAAGGTTAGGAAGCAAGCCTTGGAGCGGCAGCAGTTCATCGCCGAAGAGATCAGAAAATTGAAGCAGCTGGTTTGGTCAGAGGAGTTTTGCACCCAACTTGGTTAGCCAACCCTGTGGTAGTGCGCAAGGCGAATGGGAAATGGAGGCTCTGCATAGATTTCACTGACCTGAACAAAGCATGCCCGAAGGACCCTTTCCCCTTGCTGCGCATCGACCAGATTATTGATTCCACCTCCGGGTGTGACCTGCTTTCCTTCTTGGACGCTTACTCCGGATACCACCAGATCTTCATGGCTAAGGAAGATGAGGAAAAGACCGCATTCATAACTCCATGCGGCACGTACTGCTTTGTACGGATGCCCTTCGGGTTAAAGAGCGCTGGTTCTACCTTTCCCAGAGCCGTGCAGACTGGATTTGGACCACAGTTGCACAAGAATGTAGAAGCCGACATGGATGATATAGTTGTCAAGACCAAGGATGAAGCAACTCTCATACAAGACTTGGAAGAAACTTTTGCAAACCTACGCAAGATCAACCTAAAGCTCAACCCTGAAAAGTGTGTATTTGACGTCCCGTCCGGCAAGCTACTTGGGTTATTTGTATCTCAGCGGGGGATAGAAGCAAATCCCGACAAGATCAAGGCAATTGAGCAGATACAGGCACCCAAGACCATCAAGGACATCAGACGTTTGACCGGATGCGTTGCCGCGCTAAGTAGGTTCATCTCCAAATCCGCCGAACGCGCCCTGCCATTCTTCAAGATCTTGAGGAAGGCAGGCCCGGTAAAGTGGACCCCGGAAGCGGAAGCAGCGCTGCAAGACCTAAAAACTTACCTCTCTTCCGCTCCCACCTTGGTCGCTCCTAAACCACAAGAACCATTGCTGCTATACTCAGCGGCAACAAATCAAGTGGTTAGTGCAGCGCTGGTGGCGCAGCGAGAAGTAGATGAGGATGCAACCGCTACAACCGACGCTACCGGGGGAGAGACCGAAGCATCCGCGGCAGGACCCAATGCAGACTCGGAGGAACCTCGGCAAGCTGGCAAAGGCAGTTCGGGAGAAGTGGTGAAGAGGAAAGTGGTACAGCGACCAGTGTACTTTGTCAGCTCCTTATTACAGGGGTTAGATTAAGGTACTCTGGAGTGCAAAAGCTGATCTTCGGCCTCATCATGGCCTCGAGGAAGCTGCGCCACTACTTCCAAGCCCATGAGATCACAGTTGTCACTCACTTCCCATTACAGCGTATATTGAGGAACCCCGAAGCCACTGGCAGGATAGTTGAGTAGGCCCTTGAGCTGTCAAGTTTTGGTTTGAAGTATGAGAGCACTTCCACAGTCCAAAGCAGGGCGTTGGCAGAGTTTATTGCTGAATGGACACCCACGCTAGATGAAGAGATCCCAGAGACAGTCCTCCCCGGCAGAGAAGCACCTAAGGATTGGATCATGTACTTTGACGGTGCTTTCTCGCTCCAGGGTGCCGGAGCAGGTGTGCTCCTTGTCGCCCCCACCAGAGAGCACCTCAAGTATGTGGTTCAATGCACTTCCCCCAGGAGGAGGCTACCAACAACACCGCTGAATATGAAGGGCTCCTTGCCGGACTCAGAATCACGGTGGAGCTGGGAATATGAGGCTGATCATCCGAGGGGACTCGCAACTCATGGTGAAACAGATCAACAAAGACTATCAGAGCCCGTTGATGGAGGCATACGTGGAATAAGTGAGGAAACTGGAGGAGCGCTTTGATGGATTCCAAGCAGAGCATGTGCCCCGTGCGGAAAATACCATCGCTGATCATCTATCAAAGTGCACTGTGCAAAAGCTCCCTGTGGAACCAGGAACCTTTATCCTTCGCCTCACTCAACCTTCGGTATCCCCATCAACAATGGCCAGGAAAAGAAGAAAGCTGAACTCCGGCAAGCATTTCCCGGCAGAGCTTCCCGAAGCCGCTGGTAGAGAAGCTGACGGAGATAGTCTCGCTTCGCATGGTGAGCAGCTATCTCCTACGGAACCCCAGGTTCTCGTGGTCGAGACAAGCGCTCCCACGAACGAGGAGATGCCTCTAGTCCTAGTTGTCGAGCCCCAAGCTCCAACTTGGGCACAACACATAGTCCATTTCCTTCAAACAGGAGCACTCCCCAAAGAGCAACAAGAGGCCGAAAAAGTAGCCCGTCGGTCAAGTATGTACCAGTTTGTCGATGACACTCTGTACAGAAGAAGACCAACGGCATGAAATTGAGGTGCATTTGCCGGGAGGATGGACTGAGGCTGTTGGCGGAGATTCACGGAGGCCTATGTGGCTCACACGTTGGATCCAGAGCCCTTGCCGGGAAAGCCTTCCGGCAGGGTTTCTACTGGCCCACTGCCCTCCAAGATGCAACTGAATTGGTCACCAAGTGTGAATCCTGTCAGTTCCATTCCAAGAACATCCATCAGCCAGCGCAAGCTCTCCAGACGATCCCTTTGTCCTGGCCCTTCTCGGTCTGTGGGCTCGATATTTTGGGCCCCTTCCCCCGCGCTGTCGGGGGCTTTGAGTTCTTGTTCGTGGCAACCGACAAGTTCACAAAGTGGCCTGAGGTGGAGCCTGTATGGAAGGTGACCGCGCAATCAGCTATCAAGTTCATGAAAGGGCTGGTGTGCCGTTTTGGAGTACCCAACAGAGTGATCACTGACAACGGCACCCAGTTCACGAGCCGCGCCTTCATGCAATACATCCAAAACCTTGGAACCAAGGTCTCCTTCGCTTCTGTTGCCCATCCAAGGAGCAACGGTCAAGTCGAGAGAATGAATGCTGGAGTGCTGCGAGTTGTCAAGACAAGGACATTCGATAAGCTGTGGAAGAGCGGCAAGCGCTGGATAGATGAGCTGCCGGTGGTTCTTTGGTCCCTCAGAACGACACCGAATCGAGCTACTGGCCAGACCCCCTTCTCCCTGGTTTACAGGGCAGAAGCAGTGCTCCCCACGGAACTCATATACGGGTCACCTCGAGTACTTGCCTATGACGAAGTAGAGCAAGAGCAGCTACGGCATGACGATGCCATGCTCATCGAAGAAGATCATCTCCGGGCTGCTGTACGTGCCGCACGATACCAGCAAGCCCTGCGCCGCTATCATAGCCGCAGGGTACATGCCCGGAGCCTTGAGGAAGGCGACCTTGTCCTTAGGCGCGTTCAGTCCGCCAAGGGTACCAACAAGTTGACGCCGAAGTGGGAAGGCCCTTACCGGGTAGCACGAGTCACCAGACCTGGCGCAGTCCGTCTGGAGACCGAAGATGGTACCAAGGTGCTTAACTCATGGAATATTGAGCATCGTCGTAAGTTTTACCCGTAAGGCGTGGCTGCCGAGCGCAGTCCCCGGCAGCCACCTTTTGTACAAGCCTTGCTGAAGTTGCATGTAACCCTTTGTACAAAGCCAGGCGCAGACCCTGAGCAACAGTAATAAAGCTAGGCATGGCATCATATCATTGCATTGCAGGATCGTTATGCATCCTTTATGATTGCAATATCATCGCCTATTTTCTAGAGATTTGCTAGAGTACTCATTGAGCCTATGATCCTTGTTACCGCACTCTTTTCTCGAAGGGTGGGGACCTCTTGCCCTACGTGTTTTCTCACCAGGTAAACATAGAAGGAGGGTGAAGGAACAAGGACGGCGGCCCAGCATACTCCAGAAAGGGATAGAGCCTAAAAAGAGATAAGTCTAATCGCGTATCCCAAGTTTTATGCTCCCTAAAGGAAATCCTTACCCTCTGTTCGAACGTGTTCGCTGGAGCTCCCTCACGTGGTACAAACCTTTGTCGGGACGAGTTGTTCCTCAGCTTCTGGTACTTATCAGCTCTGAGGGGACCGCACCGATACCGACAAGGAGCCCTGTAGGGGAACAACACTAGCCTGCTGCCGGGGGCTCGTTCCCCTTTTTGGCGCTCGCGGTTAAAAGTGACCCGGCAGGCGGTCCCGTGCGACGAGAGCAAACACATTGACACAATAGAAACAAAGAGAGAAGGGAGATAGTACTCAGTTGAACAAAGTAACATTCATTCATTCGTTTGCTGATACAAAATGGATCAAGATACATCGAAGAACTCCTTCCTAATAAATCTTTATTTGACTTTCTCCCCTAGGAGCAAGTTACAAAAAGAAAAAGAGCGAAGTAAGGACCTAGGCAGAAGCCCAGCCTGACCCCGTCAAGGCTGACGGGGAACGTCTCGGCGGAACGATCGGCAGGGAAGACGAAGCCGAAGGCCACGAGCCTGCCAGGGTCCAGCTGAGAAGGAGAGGCGGCGCCCAGGTCAAGAACCCCCAGCAAATCGCTCTGCCGGGGGGAAGGGGAGGAGCTCGATGATGGTGATGGTGCGGCCGACGATCAGCTGGAGCCCAGGTCGTCGTACTCCAACTTGACGGCCTAGAGCTCGCTATCGCCATCTTCACTGACACTGTCCTCCTCATCACTATCGCTCGAGGAGGAGCTTTCGTCACCACTCAAGCTCTCTTCACAACAACCGAGACGAGCACCCGAACGCCCGTAGATCTTGATAGAGAGCGTATCGGCCTCCACCAGCTTGAAGCGGAGGCCGTACCCACCCGTGAAGTTGTGGATGTATCCACCCACGACTGAAGAACATGACGCGGGGCGCCGGGAACTCGACGTCGACCTGCACGGCACCGTTGCAGCAGCCATATACGCGCAACCACATTGCGTGCGGCTTGTCAACCTCCATCACCCTGGCAAAGGGACGAGGGAGCCGCAGGCGGCTACGAGGAGGACCACGCAGCCCGATGACGAACTCCAATGCCGTACTTTCGGTGTGCTTCGCCGCCAAGGAGGAAGTCGCCATCGGGGGGGGTCAGGGACGGCGCTCCGCCTTCCCTGACCACGACCCCCGCGCTGGCCTCGGCCTCTTCTAGCCCTCCCGCCGCGCGCGCTGGAACCGCCTCCCGTCACCGCGGCTGGAGTAGCGGCGTGATCACGAAGGGAAGCTCTCGTTGCCCTAGCAGAGGCTGAGAGTCGTCCTCTCCCTCGTGTCATGGAAAGAGCTAGCGCATCCAAGGGCGAACCAGAAGTGAAGGACGAGCAATGTGGACTTGGGAGAAAGGAGGAGATGGGGCCGGCTGAGCATCGCCACCGTGACCCCCTAATTTATAGGGTAGAGCACGGGGGCTGGCTCTCCCCCGCTCCAGAGCGGCCGCCCATCTCCACCAATCCCACTACCCACGACTCACGGGCAAACAAGTAACCGCCACATTGCTCCAATCCATGGCACTGCGGTTTCTGCCACGATCGGGCCTTTAAGTCATGAGCACCCACCACAAGCTCCTCGCTATGCATGTGGCGCACGTGGCGGAAACAGCCTGAGATGGTGGGACGGTGCTGACCAGTAAATTGGCAGTTACCACCTCACATTGCGCGCCTCTGCATAATTTTTGGGCCTGGCCCAACGGCACTAGGAAAGCGCGTGTGGGCCAAACCCGGGGGCTCCTGTCGGTACACTAGGACAGGGGCATCCAGTGCCCCTGACTTATGCATAGGCGGTAGTAGCGAAACCCATCCGGAAAAGCTACCACACCACCAAGCAAGCATTCAAGAACCGGCACCCGACAGCAACGACCTGTAGGAATCCAAGCAAACACCGGCAACACCAACACGACGGCCCAGGAGGGGCCCAAACCACGCCAGCCACGTCCCTGGAGCCTGCCGGGGACCGAGGCGTGCACATCTCAGGAAGACCCGGCAAGCCATCCCCCGGCAGGCACGAGCCAACCAGCCACCGCTCCACCGCATCGCTACGCCAGTCACTTATCGATGCGGTGTCAAGCCCTCAAGCAGCTAAGTGGCTTTCGCTAGGCACGTGGCGACGCACCGGGAGGCAGATTATCCCCAGTTGACACCCGTCCAGCAGCGTGTGAAGACCTTAAGCAACGGCTAGCTAGGCGGTGGCAACAGCTTGCCGGGGATGCACCCCCGAGCGCCACCTAGTCTAGCAATCATGGTATTTTGTCCTAAATGCCAGAGTTAGGTATGATAGCTCTGCTAAGCTATCTAATCGATAGATAATGATTGTTTTGCCATTGTGGTTGCCCCTTGCACTATAAAAGGAGGCCTGAGGCAACCTAGCTCAGGATTCGGACCCTTGGACACTTGTACTCGCGTAGTAGCTCACCCCAACAGCCACCCTTGCCGGGGGTTGAGCGTTGTGTGTTCTTCGTGTTCCTTTGATCAATCCACCAAAAGCAGGAGTAGGGTTTTACGCTTCATAGCGGCCTGAACCTGGGTAAAAATGCCAGCGACCTGATCGTCGCGCTGTCTCATGGTCTCCGCTCTTTGTGCAACATGACCCCCCTACCGAACCACAAGGGGCCTCTGGTCCCATAGGTGATTGCGAGCATCTGTGCCCCAATAGGAGGCATTTTCAATATATTGGTCAAGCGAGCACGCAAAAGAATGGGTCTAATCATTTCATCAAATCGCTCAAAATCTTCATCGTCTCTACTCTTAGAAGACTTACGAGGGAATGTTATTCCTTCCCATGTTTTCTAGCAACAAAGTCTCTCTTATCATAACGTTTATTTTTAGGAGGTGGGTTATCAAGATCCTCAGCTGGTTCTATCTCTACATCGATATCATTATCTTTATTACTGACTGGTGGAGCATCTGCATGCACAATATTACTTTCATCTTCCTTTTCATTATCACTAGGTGCATGTTCACTACCAGATTGTGTCTCAGCATTAGAAATAGAAACATCATTATGTTTCTCAATAGGTGTTTCTATAACAGGTTCACTAGGAGCATGCAAGTTCCTATCATTTTTCTTTTTCTTTTTCTTATTACAGGAACTAGGTGCATCAACATTAATTTTCTGAGAATCCTGTTCTATTCTTTTAGAATGACCTTCTGGGCAGAGAGGTTCTGGGGTCATACGACCTCCCCTAGTAATTACTCCAACAGTGTGATCATTCATATTATTATTCATTTCAGCAAGCAAATCATTTTGTGACTTAGCAACTTGGTCAGGTTGAGTGTGAACCATTGAAGCATGTTTACCTAGACCTTTTACATCATTAGAAATTCTAAACATCAAGTCACTTAAGCGGTCTATCATCATGGCATTACGTCTCAATTGATCCTTAACATAAGTATTGAAGTGTTATTGCTTGACAACATAATTATCATATTCATCCATGCATTGTTCAGGAGTCTTAGTGTAAGGTATATCATTTTCACTAAAGGAATGGAGAGAGTTTACCTCTACTACCTGTGTCGGGATATCAAGTCCATGTATTTCTTCAATAGGTGGTAGTTTCTTGATATCCTCAATTTTAATACCTTTCTCCGTCATAGATCTTTTTGCTTCTTGCATATCTTCAGGGTTGAGGAATACAATACCTCTTTTCTTTTGAATAGGTTCCGGAGGTGTGTCCAATCATCAAAATTTTGCAATACGTTATTCAATAATTCTTCAGCTTGACTGACAGTTCTTTCCCTGAAAACACAACCAGCACAACTATCTAGGAAGTCCCTAGAAGCATCGGTTAGTCCATTATAAAAGATATCAAGAATTTCATTTTTCTTTAGAGGACAATCAGGCAAAGCTCTAAGTAACCGGAGAAGCCTCCCCCCCAAGCTTGAGGGAGATTCTCTTCTTCAGTTTGTGCGAAGTTTAATATTTCCTTTAAGGCAGCTTGTTCTTATGAGCAGGAAAATATTTTTCAAACAAGTAATGAAGCATATCCTGGGGACTACGCATACAACCAGGTGCAAGAGAAAGGAACCATTCCTTAGCCTTGCCTTTTAGCGAGAAAGGAAAAAGCTTAAGGATATAATAGTAACGTATCTTTTCATCATTGGTGAACAGAGCAGCAATATCATTTAGTTTCATTAGGTGTTCGACAACAGTTTCATTTTCATAACCGTGGAAAGGATCAGACTCTACTATAGGAATTAACTCAGGGTCTGCAGAGAACTCATAATCCTTATCCATAACAAATATAGGAGAAGTAGCAAATTTAGGATCATATTTCATTTTCTCCATCATAGATTTTTCTTTCAATTTGCAAAGCAGTTTCTTCAAGTCATCTCTATTTTCACAAGCAAAGAAATCCCTAGCTTTTTCCTTATCCATAACATAACCTTCAGGTACATAAGGCAATTCATATCTATTAGGAGAGCGAGGTGTAATAGGTGATTCAAAGTCCTCATCAGTTTCAGCATTTTCAATTTCTCTAGCTTTAGCAATATGAGCATCAAGTAATTCATTCAGTGGCACAGTTTCAGTTTCAAAATGTGGGTATCATCATTAATTTCAGAAGTAGCATCATCAAGTTCATATGACATATCAGGACGATCAATAGGCGGTGGTGTAACAAGCTGATTCAAAACAGTAGGTGAATCAAAAGTAGAGCAAGATGTCAGTTCCTTACCTCCTCTCGTGCGAGAGGGGACAATCTTAGTTCGATTATCCTTCAGATTCTTCATAGTGGAAATTGGATATCCTCAAGTTAACACAATAAATAGAGCTATGCTCGTCGGTAACGGCGCCAGAAAAAGGTCTTGATAACCCACAAGTATAGGGGATCGCGACCGTCTTCACGGGTAGTATTTCACCCTAATTTCTTGATTCGACACAAGGGGACCCAAGAATATTTATTGGCCTTGTGATACGTCTCCAACGTATCTATAATTTTTTATTGTTCCATACTATTATATTATCATTCTAGGATACTTTTTGGGTAATTATTTACCAATTTATATTATTTTTGAGCACTAACCTATTGACCCAGTGCCAGTAATAGTTCCTGTTTTTTGTGTGTTTTTTATTTCGTAGAAATTCCATATCAAACAAAGTCCAAACGCGAAAAAAATTACGGAGATCTTTTGGAATATATGTGAATTTTGGGAGTCGGAATCAACGCAAGACGGTGCCCGATGGAGGCACAACCCAGGGGGCGCCCTGATGGCTTATGCCTCCCCCTTAACTCGGTGTAGGCTCTCCTTCCGCCGCAAGAAAGATATTTTCGCGATAAAAATCCCCTCAAAATTTCAGCCCGATCGGAGTTACGGATCTCCAGATATTTAAGAAACGATGAAGGGGTCAGAAACCAGTCCCGAAAACAGAAGAGAAAGAGAGAGATATATCCAATCTCGGAGGGGCTCCTGCCCTCCGAGAGCCAGGGCGGCCATGGACCAGAAGGGAAACCCTCCTCCCACCTAAGGAGGAGGTCAAGGAATAAGAAGAATGAGGGGGGCTCTCTCCCCCTCTCTCCCGGTGGCGCCGCCAGGGCAACCATCGTGACGGCGATATACACCAACAACTTCGCCGCCGTCATCACCAACTCTCTCCCCCTCTATGCAGCGGTGTAAAACCTCTCTTCCCCGCTGTAATCTCTACTTAAACATGGTGCTTAATGCTATATATTATTATCCAATGATGTGTGGCTATCCTGTGATGTTTGAGTAGATTTCTCTTGTCCTATGGATTAATTGTGGTATGATGTTATTGATATGAGTTGTATGTTGATATGGTGCTGTCCTAAGGTGCCGTCCGTGAGGCAAACACGTGAATGATTCACGCTGGAGGGTTTGCAATATGTTCATGATTCGCTTATAGTGGGTGGCTAGAGTGACAGAAGCTTGCACCCGAGTAAGGGGGTTGTTTGCGTATGGGAGTTAAGAGGACTTGATGTTTAAAGCTATGGAATGGTTTACCTTAATGATTTGTAGTAGTTTTGGATGCTTGCTAGAGGTCCAATCATAAGTGCATATGATCCAAGTACGGAAAGTGTGTTAGCGTATGCCTCTCCCTCATTGCATATGATAATTATCTATCATGTTATATTCAATTGCCTATGGACAATCTTTCTCTCACGTTACACAAAAAAGCTTTCTACCAAACAACTTACTTATTAATCTTTATCTAAACAGCCCCTAACTTTTATTTGCTTGTTCTTTATTATCTTGCAAAACTATCTACTACACCTACTAAGTACTTCTAGTTTCTTTCCCGCAAAGTAGTTACGTACTTGTTCTAGTTAAAGTAAGCGTTAGCGTGCGTAGAGTTGTATCGGTGGCCGATAGAACTTGAGAGAATATTAATTCTACCTTTAGCTCCTCATTGGGTTCGACACTCTTACTAATCGAAAAAGGCTACAAACGATCCCCTACACTTGTGGGTTATCACCTTGACAGTTGAGTTGTTAATTCAACCGCACCTGGGATATCTCTCTGCAGCAAAGGTTTAGTACCACGACAAATAGTAGTAGGAAAAGTAACAGTAGTAGTGACAGTAGCATTTTTGTAACAGTTGTGATAGTAGCAATAGCAATAGTAACTTAGCAGAATCAGTATATGTAATGAGTAGGCACGTGGATCGGTGATGGATAATGATTTAGATGACATCAATCATATAACAGTTACACACTAGGGCGACATAGAACTAGCTCCAATTCATAAATATAATATAGGCATGTATTCCGTATATAGTCATATGTTCTTGCGATAAGAACTTGCATGACATCTTTTGTCCTACCCTCCCGTGGTAGCGGGGTCCTATTGGAAACTAAGGGATATTAAGGCCTCCTTTTAATAGAGAACCGGAACAAAGCATTAACACATGGTGAATACATGAACTCCTCAAACTACGGCAATCACCGAAAAGAATCCCAATTATTGTCACCTTGGGGGTATGCGGATCAAGACACGTAATAGGTGCATACAACTTGCAAGATAGGATCCAAATCAATCTTATATTCAGAGGTAATATAATATGTTCAGATCTGAAATCATGGCACTCGGACCCTAGTGACAAGCATTAAGCATAGCAAAGTCATAGCAACATCAATCTCAGAACATAGTGGATACTAGGGATAAAGCCCTATCAAACTTAACTCGATTACATGATCAATCTCATCCAATCCCACCACCATCCAGCAAGCCTACAAAGGAAGTACTCACTCCCGGTGGTGAGCATCATGGCGGTGTAGATGCAGAAGGGTTGGTGATGATGATGGCGATGATTTCCCCTCTTCGGATCCCCAAACAGACTCCAGATCAGCCCTCCCGAGGAAGAAGAGGAGGTGGCAGCGGATCATGTGATTTTATAGGACTGGAATCAGGGTCAGAGGAGCCTTCTGGGCCTCACAAGCCTTCGGGGCGCGGCCTAGGGGGGCGCCCTGTTGGCTTGTGCCCCACAGGTGGCCTCCCTCTAGCGGGTCTTCGCTCCATAATTCATTATAATTCCCTGAAAAAATCCACAAAAAGTTCCGTCCAATTCCGTGAACTTTTATTTCTGCACAAAAATAACACCAAGGTAGTTCTGCTGAAAACAACGTCAGTCCAGGTTAGTTCCATTCAAATCATGCAAATTAGATGTCAAAACCAGAGCAGAAGTGTTTGGAAAAGTAGATACGTTGGAGACGAATCAATCATGTTGCACAATTCAGTAAAATTTTGTAAATGCATACCTGCATCTTCAGAAGCAGAACCTCCAAATTGGTCATTTTGAACCATGGAAACTAGGTTCGATTTGATCTCATATTCTATAGTGGCAACATCAGGTTGTGCAATTGGTTCACGCATGAAATTATTGCTAGGAGTAGCAAAACTCCCAAGATTACAAGCCATAGTAACTTTTTGGTTTTATTCTTTCTGAAAAGACTTGTAACAAAATAAAACTAAAACAAAAAACTGAAAAGTAAAAACAACAACTGAAAAATAACTTTAACAAAAACTCTAAACACACGAGAGGGCTTCATATCTCCAGTACCTGGTAACGGTGCGAGAAAAGGGCTTCATATCTCCTTTTTATTGATCCGGTATTGGAACAAGAAAGAGTATCCCACACCTATTTCCCTAGAGGTGACCCTGGTATCGAACCCATGAGAGGAAGTTTCCCTTGAAGCAATGGTCTCTTGCAAGCTTTTGCCAAAGTGTCAAATCCAGCTTTTGACCGGATCAACAAGCAAATAGTGATTCAAACACTTATAATAACAAGAAGGTACGAGGATGAGGTCTTAATGCTTACAACCATGTATTTGCATTGGGATCAAAAATTATATTAGTTTGTGCTCAAGAGTCACCCATCAAGTGGTGCTTGCTTCATATCGGAGTGGGGGATATGTCCAAATAACACCTTGACCGGGACGAGTCCTGCATCAAGAATTAGTTGTCCAACCAAAGGCCCTATCCATCTCCCGGGGTTGCCTCGATAATTAAGATAATAATATCAGACAAAATAATTAGTTGTCTCGCGGTGCTTAATGACTCGACCTCATTAATCCCCAAGGATATGATCCATGTTACCCTACTAAACCTTACTGTCACCGGTGTTTCGTATAACACTTCATGGCCCCCTTGCTCCTAGCCTCACCGGTGCTTGATCTCCATGATCCCAGGTGTGGTTGAATTGACAACTCAACTGCTAAGGCCGATAAATATTCTTTGGCTCCCCTTGTGCCGAATCAATAAATAAGGGTGAAATACTACCCGCGAAGACTGTTGCGATCCCCTATACTTATGGGTTAGCAAGACCTTTTTATGGCGTCGTTGCTGGGGAGCATAGCTATATTTATTGTGTTAATGTGAGGATATCCAATTTCTACTATCAAGAATATGAAACACACTCAAACCAAGATCGTCACCTCTTGTACGAGAGCAGGTAAGGAACTGCCATCTAGCTCTACTTTTGATTCACCTACTGTTTTGAATCTGCTTATAACACCAACACTTGTTGCTCGTTCTGATATATCTCATGAACTTTATGATGCTACTTCTGAAATTAATGATGATACTACTGCTACTCTTGATGAAACTGAAACTGTGCCACTGAATGAATTACTTGATGCTCATATCGCTAAAGCTAGAGAACTTGAATATACTGAAACCGATGAAAATTTTGAGTCACCTATTACACCTCGCTCTCCTAATAGATATGAATTTCCTGATGTACCTGAGGGTTATATGGATGGAGAGGTATCTAGGGACTTTCTTGCTTGTAATGATAGAGATGATTGAAGAAACTACTCTACAAACTGAAAGAAAAATCTATGATGGAGAAAATGAAACATGATCCTAAATTTGCTACTTCTCCTAATTTGTTACTGATAAGGATTATGAATTCTTTGTGGACCCTGAGTTAATCCCTATAGTACAGTCTGATCCTTTCCATGGTTATGAAACTGAAACTGTTGTTGGACATCTCACTAAACTAAACGATATTGCCGCTCTTTTTACTAATGAGGACAAGATGCGCTACTATTACATCCTTAAGCTTTTTTCCTTTCTCACTAAAAGGCGAGGCGGAGGAATGGTTCCTCACTCTTGCTCCTGGTTGTGTGCGTAGCCCCCAGGATATGATATATTACTTCTCTGAAAAATATTTTCCTGCTCATAAGAAACAAGCTGCTTTACAGGAAATATTTAACTTTGTGCAAAGTGAAGAAGAGAGTCTCCCTCAAGCTTGGGGGAGGGTTCTCCAGTTATTAAGATCAGCTTTACCTAATCATCCTCTCAAGAAGAATGAAACTTGATATCTTTTATAATGGACTAACCGCTGCTTCTAGGGACTACCTACATAGTTGTGCTTGTTGTGTTTTTAGGGAAAGAACTGTTGGGAAAGCTGAAGAATTATTGAATAACATATTGCAAAATGCTGATAATTGGACACTTCCTGAGACACTGCACGAACCTATTCAAAAGAAGATAGGTATTCTATTCCTCAGTCCTGAAGATATGCAAGAAGCCAAAAGAACTATGAAGGAAAACGGTATTACATCTGAAGATGTCAAGAAGTTACCACCTATCGAAGAAATACATGGACTTGATACCCCGACACATGATTATCTTGTTCCTACCGCCAAGAAGAAATATGATATTCTTATTGTTGGGGATATGCATATCCCCATTGAGGTAACCTAGTGTTATACGAAAATTCTTCGGTTTCATGTCAATCGGAAATGGTTATTAATAAGACTTGATCAACCTTATTAATGGATCCTTTTTGAAAGACATGTCGTTGATGAATTTAGTAAGCACAACCTTCTGTATCATAAGTTTACCCTCTGTTATTTTTAGTTAGATAAAATAAAATACCATGATTATCCTATTTTCTGATTTTCCCATGCAATAAAAATGACCCAAAAACAAAAGGTCTAAGATTGCCACAAAATTATAACATGAATTTTCAGGAATATTTAAGATTTTTTGGTGCTGAAAACACATCAGGGGGGCACCTGTGGGCCACAAGCCAACAGGGCGCGCCCTGATAGCTTGTGGGGCCCATAGCCCCCCCTGCCTTATCTCTTTAGCCCATGTCCTCCCCTACCTCCAGCAAAAATTCATTCACACACACAGTCTCTCTCTCTCTCTCGTGTTCTTGCTCCTGAAACTGAATTTTTCGATCTCTTTGCTCGGAACTCCGTTTCCGAAATTGTTTTGAGGATTTGCTCCTTGGTATGTGACTTTCCCATTCCTCCAATTAGTTTTTCCTTTATTGGTTTATATTTTTCATATTTTTCTGCTCTTGGTGCTACTGGAAATGAGCTTGCATGTTTATTTCTTTGAGTTCTAAGTAGTATGAATGCTTGATATGGCCTCTAGGTACCTATATGAGTAGCTGCTACCAATCTTGCAAAGTTTTATTGGCATAATTTTGTGGCCCAAATTTTTTGGAAATTTATGCTTAGGGAAATGAGTTTCTTTAGGAGGAGTTGTTCAAGGAGGCGTTCTTCGGGTGAGTCGTCGAGCGAGGGCTCGATACGGCAAGCTTATGTTGAGCCAAGAACAAGCCTCATAGTCATGGCCGACGCTAAATCGTGTCGCTGACCATGCAATGAGTTCATGAGAGGTGCAGGTATTAAGGAGGAATTTGATCAGTACATTTACAATACCGTCCTCACCGACTTCCTTGCAGATAAGTGTGTCCAACACTATAATCTTACCCGTTCATTCACGCATGGATTTTGATATCATCACCATACTTCTAGAGTGTTGTTAATCTTTATGATAGATCTTTTAGTATGACTCCAGAAGAATTTTGCGATGCATGCAAAATCCCATATTGGGGCCCTCTAGAAAACCCACAAAAAATTGATTATAATATGTTTCTTGAAAGTCTTTGCGTTGGAGAGGATAGAGGGGTGACACAAGCTAGAACAAAAACTATTCATTTTCCCTCTATTCGGTACTTTGCATTGTTTAATGGGAAATGGGTAGTAGGTAAGAAAGATTGCAGTGCACTATGCGCTCCTGATTTGAGCCTTATTCACACTGTGCTGACTAGTGAAAAATAGTATAACCTCGGCGCAATTGTTGTCCGGAGGCTGCACCTTAACGCGGGTACTGGTGATTTGTATGGAGGAATTTATGTCGCCCGCGTAGTTGCAAAACTAAGAGTCTCACCTCAACCTAATGACCCTATGTTGCTTGAGAGATATTTAGACTTTGAAGCCATGCGTCATCATGACTTTATTATGGACAGTGCTAGGGGTTATGAGTACAACCTAACATTTTAAAAATATAAGCTTGTTTCTGTTACGTTGCATGCGCCCGCTCTCTTTGATTTTCAGACTCGACAAAGATACTATGTTCTTGAGGACGAGGTGCAAGAGTACAACCTTGCAGTAGAGGTCGCTCGCTTGGTTGAGGAGGCAGCACAAAACGCCTTCACGAGCTATCACATCAACTATTATCCAGACCAACAATGGTGATCACCAAGCTAGGAAAATGTCTAAGCTTGGGGGAGTACGTATTTCTCACCGACATTACATTAATGTTCACACACTTTATATAAATTGTCGGTGTTCATCCTCTTTCATTGTATATCCATGTTAGCTTTATTCTTTCAGCCTTCTTCTTGTGTGTTTGAAAAACTTTGAAAATCCAAAAATATTTCTCGCTTCTTTTCGGGTTTTCTTTCCCGTTCAATTAGTTGTAGTATTAAAAGAAAACCCAAAAAGATTTCCTTTGCATGTTGGGAGCTTTCCCGTGTAATTATTTTTTCTCGTTCTTGTTTCCCCTTTGTTTATTTGCTTTCTTGAAAACCAAAAACTCCAAAAATATTTCAATGTGTTCCTCTGAATTTCTTTTGTTTTGTTTGATTCGTTGAAAGGAGAAGACCACGATGAAAATGTTGAGTGGCTCCCATATGCATTATTGTTGATCTAATGGAGAGCCAATATTACCTCGTCTTCTCCTTTGTATAAAACTGCCTTGCAGGTTCCAGCTTATTCCATGACACTCTTGCACTATTATTATTATCACATCATTCGGTCATGCAAGTGAAAGGCAATAATGACGATACTTGATGAAGTGATCGTGGTAAAGGAACCTGGTATGAAGTCTTCTTGTTTTTCATTTTTGTAAATATGTTTAGCTCATTCGATGTCAATTCAGTATATCATGAGTGAACATGTTTATGATGACAATTAGGGATTATAGTTTCTCATGCCATGCTTAAATAGCTAGGAGTGGATAATGATTTATCTTATGTGTCAACGTGCATTAAAATGGTTATGATGTAGTATGGTAGTATGGTATTTCCCTCTGAGTCATTCAAGCGGCTTGACATGGCCCATGTGCGAACATGTAGTTGATACAAAACCAATGCAACCATCATGATGTTTAAATTCAGAGTGTTCATATCCTACTATATTCAATGTTAATTATTCACAATGCATGATTATGACTGTTTTCGCTCTCTAGCTGTTCGCTTCTCAATCTATTGCTAGCCTTCACCTGTACTAAACGAGGATACTGCTTGTGCATCCAAAATCCTTAAACCAACTTGTTCCACATGAGTCCACCATACCTACCTATATGTGGTATTACCCTGCCATTCCAAGTAAATTTGCATGTGCCACCTCTAATATTCAAATAAACATCTGTTTTGTGCGCTCGTACTGCTCATGGGGCGACGGGGCGGTCAGTATCTTCCATGCTAAGTGGGTTATTCTCAAGATGGGCGTTTATTCGCCTGTCATTGCACGAGAGAGGTTGGTAAAAAGGATGCCCGGTCATGCAAAATCAAAAATAATTAAACAAAACTCCCGGGACAGTTGTTATATTTGAGGGCATCCGTGGATTCGGTCAGCCATGGCTTGTGTATGTATGGTGGATGGGAGTGAACTTTACAATTCCGCTTGGGAACCGCCAATAATGTGTTTAGCATGGAAGATATTTAAATCCTTTGTCCTGACGTTAACAGGAAAACCGAACCACCCAAAAATTATAATTTCAATCATGTTTTAAAACTTGAGCTCTGGCACCTATGCAAATCAATGCTTCCCTCTGCGAAGGGCCTGTCTATTTACTTTTATGTTCTTCTTGAGTCATCATACTCTTACTAAAAAGCACCAGAATGGAGAGCACTATTGTCATTCTTATGCATTGAGTCTAGTTAATATTGGATGTGAGCATGACTGGATCTTTTCTACCCTGAACTATAATGTTTAGTCGCTGCTTGAACCTTAGAGGTGCTCTGCATTTATGTGTTGCGGTCTCAGAAAGGCTAGCGAAATACCATGTCATCATATTACCATGATTGTTTTGACAAATTGTTGGCATGTGAGATGTCTTATTATTGCTCGCTAGTTGGTTATGTATTGCCATGAGTGTATATGGTGTTTAATTGTTATCATGGATATCGTTATTTATGATTTATGATGAAAACTTGAACACTAGCTAAGCATGTGTATAACAATGAGAACAACAGAGTTTGTAAAAGTTTTCTTTATCACTTTCAGTTGATCAACTGAATTGCTTGAGGACAAGTAATGAGTTAAGCTTGGGGGAGTTGATATGTCTCAAACGTATCTACTTTTCCAAACACTTTTGCTCTAGTTTTGGACTCTAATTTGCATGATTTGAATGGAACTAACCCAGACTGACGTTGTTTTTCAGCAGAACTACCTTGGTGTTATTTTTGTGCAGAAATAAAGTTCCTGGAATTGGACGAAACTTTTTGTGACCTATTTTTGGAATTATAATGAATTATGGCACGAAGAACTATCGGAGGGGGGCTGCCTGTGAGCCACAAGGCAATGGGCACGCCCTGTTAGCTTGTGGGGCCTACATGGCTCCCCCAACCCTAATTCCACTCCTATAAATTCACATCTTCAGAGAAAAAATTAGAGAGAAGATTTCATCGCATTTCACGAGATGGAGCCCCCGCCACCTCATGTTCTTCATTGGGAGGGATGATCTAGAGTACGTTTGGGGCTTCAGAGAGGGGGATTCGTCGCCGTCATCATCACCAACCCTTCTTCATTAACACCGCCATGATGCTCACCACTGGGAGTGAGTAATTCCTTTGTAGGTTTGCTAGACGGTGATGGTATTGGATGAGATTGATCATGTAATCAAGTTAAGTTGATAGGGCTTGATCCCTAGTATCCAGTATGTTCTGAGATTGATGTTGCTATGACTTTGCTATGCTTAATGCTTGTCACTACGGCTTGAGTGCCATGAGTTCAGATCTGAACCTATTATGTTTTCATGAATATAAGAGTGATTTGGATCCGATCTTGCAAGTTGTATGCACCTATTACGTGTCATGATCCGCATACCCCATGGTGACAATAATTTGGATTTTCGGTGATTGCCGTAGTTTGAAGAGTTCATGTATTCACCATGTGTTAATGCTTTGTTCCGGTTCTCTATGTAAAGGAGGCATTAATATCTCTTAGTTTCCATTAGGACCCCGCTGGCATGGGAGGGTAGGACAAAAGATGTCATACAAGTTCTTATTGCAAGCATGTATATGACTATATATGGAGTACATGCCTACATTACATTGATGAATTGGAGCTAGTTTTGTATCACCCTAGTGTGTAACTGTTACATGATTGATGTCATCTAAATCATTATCCATCACCGATCCACGTGCCTACGCTTTACATACTGAAACTTGCTAA
Source organism: Elymus sibiricus (assembly GCA_039707655.1). Lineage (NCBI taxonomy): Eukaryota > Viridiplantae > Streptophyta > Magnoliopsida > Poales > Poaceae > Elymus > Elymus sibiricus. The sequence continues at coordinate 193,920,071 of CM077663.1, read as the reverse complement.
GTTACTACTGTTGCTTCTACTTTGATAACTGCTACAAAATTGCGGTTACTTTTACTACTATCACTTGTCGTGCTACCGAAACTTTGCTGCAGAGAGATATCCCAGGTGTGATTGAATCGACAACTCAACTGCTAAGGCCGATAAATATTCTTTGGCTCCCCTTGTGTCGAATCAATAAATCAGGGTGAAATACTACACGGTAGACTGTTGCGATCCCCTATACTTGTGGGTTATTACCGACACCCTTGCCAGGCTTCCACTTGAAGGTTGTCGAGTACATGATTTGTATGTGGTGGTAAGTGGTGGGATCATGTGTGAAGAAGTACACCCTGCAGGGTTACCAAAACTATTTGAATAGTCGCGTCCGCGTATATGGACTACTTGAAGACTTGCATTGTTCATAGATAACTTTAAATGGATACTCTAAAATGCGCAAGATAAGTGTGCATAATGTGGATGGCCTTATCGTAGGGAGACGAGAGAGGATCCATAGTGGTGTATTGTCGTGGTGACTATGTGGACTCGTGTGCACTCTCTCACATCAAAGATAACACTAGTAGTTGTAGTACAAGATAGACACTGAGTCAAAGCTGGCTTGCTGCAATAAACTCCACAACCCCCTTGTTGATATTGATGCATAAGTAGTCTTGATGAGTACCTCTGTACTCATGGTTGCTTAATTTATGTTTTGCATAGGAGATTCAATCTCACTAGTGGTTTCAACGATGAGTAAATGTTGACCGAGTAGCTTGGGAATCCCAGACAGAGGTGTGGCTCCTATGGAGGGTCTTGTAGATAGACAGGCTTTCTAGCCTTCTTTCTTTTTAGCCATCCTTACTCAGACATGTTTATACTTACGTTGCTTGTATGACTTGTATGATGGGTAAAGTGACCCCTGTTTGTAATATCATACTATGTTGGCTCATTCAAGCCTTATCTATACTTAAGTTGATAAAGGAAAAAGTGTCTCGTCTTTTGATGACTTAGCGACTATGTTTTTTTGTGGAGTAGTCTTTGATGATTCGACTACCAACATGCGAGGATGTCGCGCCTTCGCAATTTGACCAGGCCTGAGCATGGTCAACCTCATCACGAGGGTCTATTCCTGCACGCAAATGAAGAACGAGCAAGAAACTGAAATTGCAATCTGGAATTTCTGAATATAGGAGGAAAGGTTTATTGACGAAAGTGGGGTTCTGTGATGTCTTGGTTTGGTCATAGAACACAAACAAAGGACGTGAAGTTGCAACAATGGCGAACTTTTAATCAAAACAAAACACGTATCTATACGGTGCCTTAAGGGTTGTATTTATAGGGGAAAAGGGAGGGGATTTTGTCCACCCTTGGCAAGGTGGGACTAAATCACCTCCTGAGTCGTTTCCCCTACAATACAGACTCTATAAGCAGCCTATGAAGGAGTATTTCAAAATTACATGGGCCTGGCCCAAAAATAAGGTGGCGCGGCACCTATAATAAGCCATGGATGAAATTCATGAGAGGTAATCCTGTATATTTCGTCCATGTCCTTGTATGTCATCATGGGGCTTCAAAGTGCTGAAAACTACACTAGAAACGCCGTCCTGGTTCCCTTTGCGCGCGCACTCATCTCCATGCTTGATCCTACTCCAGTATCCATCCCTCTTGTCCACGCTTGGCCCTTCATTAGTAATCAACAAAAATGTATCTATTTTAGGCAGCATCATATTCTCATGAACATTATAATCATTCCCAAAAAACAAAAGTACCTAATACTTTAATTGGCGTGCACGAGCTCTAGTAATTAGTCCAGTATATATAGTACCAGGGGATGTGGGTGTAACTATGGTATTGATGTCCTCAATATCCTCCCCTTCTTCAAATGAGGTCGTCCTCGACGGAATCTCTTCTTCCTCACCCAAATACCCCAAAAACTACAAGCAGCTCAAGTTTGTATGCATTATCGTTTATTTTCTCCAACACCTTAAAATGACCATCAACACGTGGCATTATCTTTGATTTCTGCAAATCAGGAAACCAATCCTTACGCAAATGTAACCAAACAAGATCTCCAGGTGCAAAGACAACATGTTTTCTACCCTTATCCCCAATAAATTTATATTTAGCATGCATAGGCTCAATGTTTTCCTTAATTAACTCATGCATTTTAAAGATCAATTCAACACATTATTTATCATCAAAATTAACCTTCTCCAAAGATGGAAGAGGCAACAAATTAATAGGTGCACGAGGTAGGAAACCATACAACTTCAAAAGGGCCCATCTTAGTAGTGTAATGCAGCGAACGATTGTAAGAAAATTCAATATGAGGCAAGAATTCTTCCCAAATTTTCAAGTTATTATTCAAAACAGCCCTAAGCATAGTAGATAATGTTCTATTGGCTACTTCAGTTTGTCCATCAATTTGGGGGTGACATGTAGTACTAAAAAACAGTTTAGTCCCCAACTTAGCCCATAAACATCTCCAAAAGTGGCTAATAAATTTAGTATCACGATCTAAAACAATTGTATTTGGCACACCATGCAAGCGAATAATTTCACGAAAGAACAAATCAACAACATTAGTAGCAGCATCACTTTTCTGACATGGTATAAATTGTGCCATTTTCAAAAATCTATCTGCAACAACAAATATGCTATCCCTCCCCTTCTTTGTTTGAGGTAAACCTAAAGTGAATTCCATAGATATATCCTCCCATGGAACACTAGGTACAGGTAAAGGCATATATAAACTATGAGGATTGAGTCGTGAGTTAGCTTTTTGACATGTAGTGCAGCGAGCAACAAAACGCTCAACATCCCGTCTCATCTTTGGCCAAAAGAAATGTGTAGCAAGTACGTCCTCCGTCTTCTTCACACCAAAGTGTCCCATTAATCCTCCTCCATGTGCCTCCTGCAACAACAAAAGACGAACAGAGCTAGCTGGAATAAATAGCTTGTTAGCACGGAACACTAATCCATCATTAGTGACGAACTTTTTACATGTTCTCCCTTCTTAACAATTCTGCATCACATCTTTAAATTCAGGATCATGCACATATTGATCTTTTATGGTCTCCAATCCAAATATTGTAAAGTCAAGTTGTGGAAGCATGGTATAACGACGAGACAATGCATCGACAATAACATTTTCTTTACCCTTCTTCTGTTTAATGACATAAGGGACGGTCTCAATAATTCAACCCATTTAGCATGTCTACGGTTCATTTTCGCTTGACTTTTAATGTGTTTCAAAGATTCATGATCAGAATGTATAACAAATTCTTTGGGCCATAAATAATGTTGCCAAAGTCCGAACAAGAGCATATAATTCCTTGTCATAAGTAGAAGAGTTCAGGCTAGGCCCACTAATTTTTTAAGAAAAGTATGCAACAATTTTACCATTTTATAATAACACACCTCCTAATCCAATTCCACTAGCATCACATTCAAGCTCAAAGGTCTTATTAAAATCAGGAAGTTGGAGTAGAGGAGCATGTGTTAACTTATCTTTTAATACCACAAAGGCTTCTTGCTATGCGATTCCCCAAACAAAAGGAACATCCTTCTTTGTAAGCTCATTGAGAGGTGCTGAAATGGTGCTGAAATCTCTCACAAAACGCCTATAGAAATCAACGAGGCCAAGAAAACTCCTCACTTGTGTGACCGTTTTGGGCTGCGGCCAACTCTCAATAGCTTCAATCTTGGCTTTATCAACTTCAATTCCTTATGGAGTAACGCAAAAGGGGCACTTCCCAAGGTTACCAAACAAACCTGCATCACGTAGAGCAATAAAAACAACACATAAATGTTCCAAATGTTCCTCGAAATATCTGCTATAAATCATTATATCATCAAAGTAGACTACCACAAATCGCCCAATGAAAATGCGTAAAACTTTGTTCATTAATCGAAAGTGCTAGGTGCATTAGTTAACCCAAAAGGCATGACTAACCACTCGTATAATCCAAACTTAGTTTTAAATGTTGTTTTCCATTCATCTCCCAATTTCATACGATTTTTTTGGTATCCACTACGCAAATCAACTTTGGAGAAAATGGTAGAGCCACTTAATTCATCAAGCATACCATCTAGCCTAGGAATAGGATGACGATAACAGATAGTAATATTATTAATGCATCTAGAATAAACGCACATACACGATGTGCCATCCTTTTTCGGCACTAGAATAATAGGAACAACACGAGGACATAGGGATTCGTGTATATAACCTTTGTCTAGGAGCTCTTGTACTTGACGCATAATATCCTTCGTCTCATGTGGATTGGTACGGTATGGCACACGGTTGGGTAGCGATGCACCGGGAATTAAATCAAGGTGATGCTCAATCCCTTGAATAGGTGGTGCTCCCAGTGGCACATCTTGTGGAAAGACGTCGGCGAACATAAAACCTCTTTGCACACAAAATCATAACAAACATATTTAGTAAAATCCAGATCAGTAATATCAGACTTGGTGGCAAGTAAACATCCACTTTTTAATTTTATTTCAGATGCAACACTAGATGATGGTTTATTAGGCTTATTGTGTTTCTCAAACTCTTTAGCCACAATTAGATATTCACTCTTATTTTGCTCATGTTTTTCTTTACTAGCTCTAGCAATGTCATCTTTCAAAATTGTTCAGGAGACATAGGAAGCAAAGTAATATTTTTATCCTTATGAACAAGAGTATACTGATTTATCCTACCATGGTGCACGGAATTTTTATCAAATTGCATTGATCTACCAAGTAAAATGGAGCATGCTTGCATGGGTACCACATCATAATCAACATAATTAGCATATGTAGCAATGCTAAAATGCACACGAACAGTACGTGTTACCTTAACCTTGCCACTGTTTATGAACCATTGTATGTAATAATGATGAGGATGTGGTCTGGTGATGAGAGACAGCTTCTCCACGATCTCCATGCTAGCCAAGTTGTTGCAACTCCCTCCATCAATGATGACACGAACAAAACGTTCCTTCACAACTCCCTTTGTATGGAACAAATTGTGCCTCTAATTTTGCTCAGCATGTGTTACATGCACACTCGAAACACGTTGTGCAACTAAACTTTCATACCTATTAGCGTAGTCAACAACTATGTATTTTGACTCTTGTTCATGATCATCAACACCCTATTCTTCACTTGCAATAAGAGGCAAAGTCTCCTCATCATAATCACTAGCGGACTCATATCCACCATCCTCAGTAACGACCATCACATGCTTGGATGGGCATTCTCTCGCTCAGTGACCTCAACCCTTGCAACGAAGACAGATAACCTCATGTGTTTGCCCTTTTGATTCCATGGATGAAGACAAGGTGTGTGTGGACTTGAAGGTGGGCCCTTGGCGGAGGGTGTTGGTGGTGCTTGTTTTCTAGTATCTTGGTTGGAGTTGATGGCTGATGTAGGCGGTGCTACAGCAGGATGTGTAGAAGGAGATGATGTACGTGGTGTCTATAATGAAGATCGACCTGCAGAAAAATTATTTTGTGCCATGTCTGTTGATCCTGCACTTCACGTTCAACTTTGCAACACTACAAAAAAAATCACTTCCGTGATGATACGTGTTTGTCACAGTAGGTCACGTTTTCTGTCACATATGTACATCCATGGCGATTTTATGACATAATGAAGATAGTCATACTTGTGCTGTCATAGAAGTGTTCCATTTCTATACTCAAATTATCATCACGGAAGTGTCCACTTCCGTGACGATAAATGGCGCGTCGTAGAAGTGATTTCATAAAGGGTAACTGATATGTGCCAGCCACCGTAACGGGTCGCCGTTAACTATTAGGTGCCGGTTCTGGATCCGATACCCGTTAACAGCCTCGACCAATGATGATTTCCATGTATCATTTTCTCATTCGCCAGGGGATCCACGTGTCAGCTAAACATTGCGATAGATGTCATACACCCAATGGACGAGAGGAGCCTATGATACGTCGACACATGGCACGGCCTAACAGTGGCCCACTTAGGTTAAATGGCCGGCATGTTTGACTAGGTTAAAACTTAGCGGGTCGGCCCATGGAAAGCTTGTTAACAGCATGTCCGCATGCAGCCCCTTTACGGCCTGGGTACTCGCGACCCATTTTGGCCTGTATGAATTCAGCCCTGTCGGGTCATGTGGGTCGTCCCCGTTGACACTTCAGGCCCATGTATGGCTTGCGACGTCTTTTGGCCCATTCGAGGCATTTTGCATCACTCAGCCCTTTATCGGCCCGAGGTGATTCTGGCCCATAAAGAAGAATAATTGAATTTGTACCCATAAAAGGCCATCATTAAGTTGGTCCGTTTCCAGCCCGTGTTACCTTTCGGCCTTCTAAGGGCCCATAAATTCTTGGGCTCATTTTTGGCCCTTGATTACATACGATTCATTACTGGCCTGTTCGGTTAATGGGCCTATTTCAGCCTATGCTTACAATCGTCCTGTTTGTGGCCGTTAAACCGTTGGGCCGCTTTCATCCCGTCATGTATTACGGCCCGTTAACGACTCGTTATGTCTGTAATTAGAATTAAGCATGTGTTGTCTTCTGGCCTGTTGACGAGCCGTTATAGTCCTGGCCCATATACGGAGTAGTCCGAGTCTAGCCCATTTACGGCCTATGTTGCATTCCAGTTTTGGCCCAAAAATAGTCCGTTTTGGCCCATGAATAGAACGACCGATGTGAGGCCCGTGGATCCTACGACCCGTAGGAGGCCCATGGTAACCACGGTCCGTATGTGTCCCGTGGTTATTGCGGCCACCATCAAACTGAGGAAAAAGAACTTCAGTGACCGTAAGCAAATAAATGAACAAGACTAAAAGGAAATAAGTAAGCAAGCAACTAACGCTAGGCTATAATGGTTATTACACACATTACATTCAATGGGCATCAAAGTTCGCCAGCAGTGCAAATATAGGCAACAACAAAGTAGCATATTACATACACTGGGCATCAAAGTTGGCCACTAGAGAAAATAAAAGCAGCAACAAAACAAGTACAAAGCTGAAACAACTGTAGAAGAGCTCAAGAAATGTTATCCTGGGTATCATGCTGGTGGGAAGCTTCGCAAGCTTATTAGCTTTCTCTTGTTTGGCGCTAAAATCCTGCAACACTTGTTGTTGCACCAGAAAGTATGCATCTGAATTCTACAGGGACTTCCTAAGTCCTTCAGCTTCTTTTCACAACACAGCTAATCGATCTCTTTCAGCTTGTAGTTGATACTCAAGAAGCCGAACCGATTCAAGAAGCGAGTTCGAAGAGTTTGTGCCAGTGGTAGTGGCCAGCAACTCGAACACTACATCAAGACAGGACTTTGGGGTTGTCTCACTCTCTTCAAGATCGTTGTCCTTATCTGTATTATCACTTTTCTTGGAGACCGACAAGGTTGCCTCACTATATTGAACCTTATCTGTATTACTTCCTTTGGCATTGCATAATGGGGAACTCTTCTCCAATATTCTGTCAACATTGTAAAAGAAGAAACAAGCAGACCCATAGCAGGTTTAGCATGTAGTATATGGAACTCATTTTGGTAAACCAGTCAGTAGTAAGGTGGATAGGATTAAACTAACATGTATGCAATTGTGAAGTAGTACATAATAAAAGCATGAAACAAACATAAATCTATGTGCTATGGTCACTGTATTGTCTTGCCAAATAAAAATAGAGACATGGTTCAAATCATATCAGTTCATGACAAAATGACATTGAAAGAATGTAAGCATGAGAAACTACACAGCACCACAAAATTTCAGATGGGTAGCACAGGTATACATGTACAACTAACAACACTGTTGGCTCGGTGATACGTCTCCACGTATGTATAATTTATTATTGTTCCATGATATTATATTATCAATCTAGGATACTTTATATGCAATTATATGCTAGTTTATATCATTTTTGGGAACTAATATATTAACCCAATGCCAATTGTCAGTTGCTATTTTTTGCCTGTTTTTAGTTTTTCGGGAAATCTGTACCAAACGAAGTCCAAACGCTACAGAACTTTCTGAAGATTTAATCTGGACAAAAGAGACCCTGAAAGCTTCGGGAGGAGTCAGGAAGCGACGCGAGGAGATGGGAAGGCAACAGGGCGCGCACAGGGGGGTTGGCACACCCTGATGCCTTGTTGGCCCCTCGTGGCTCTATCTGGCCTAATTCCACATCTATAAATTATCTAAAATTGGGAAACCAACAGAGAGCCACCCGAAACACTTTTTCCGCCATCGCAAGCCTCTGTTTCGATGGAAGGCCATCTCGAGACCTTTTCCGGTACTCTGCTAGAGGGGGAATCGGCCACGGAGGCCATCTACATCAACCTTGATGCCTCCATGATGATGCATGCGTAGTCCACCACAGACCTACAGGTCCTTGGCTAGTACCTAGATGGCTTATTCTCTCTCTAGTATTCAATACAAAGTTCACCGCGATTCCCGTGGTTATCTATCCGATGTAATCTTCTTTTGCGGTGTGTTTGTTGGGATTCGATGAATTGTAGTTTTATGATCAGATTATTCATTGAAAGTAATAGAGTCTTTTCTGAATTCTATTATGCATGACTATTATAGCTTTGTATTTCTCTCCGATCTACCAGTTTGGTTTGGCCAACTATATTGATTTATCTTCAACGGGAGTGGTGCATTGTAGTGGGTTCAATCTTGCGGTGCTCTATATCCTCATGATAGAAGGGGACAAGATAGGTATTTGTATTGTTGCCATTCAGGATAAAATGACAGGCTCTGAACATATTGGATGTCTTATTTTGTCTACATCATATCACCTTGCTCCAAGCATTACTCTATTTGTTATGAACTTAATACCTAGAGAGGAAAGCATAGAAGCGCTCTCGAACTGGAGTAATAGTAGTAGATGTAGAATAGTCTCGGTCTACTTGTTTATGGACGTGATACCTATATACATGATCATTGTTGTGAATAACATGTCATAACTATGCGCAATTCTATCAATTGCCCAACAGTAATTTGTCTAACCATCGTATGCCATTCTCAAGAGAGAAGCCTCTAGCGAACACTATGGCCATCGAGTCTACTTAAACATAAATACAAAAACTCCAAATCGACCTTGTTGCATTTAATTTACTTTTATTTTATTTTGCTTTTACAATATCTACTTATATCAAGATTTAATCCTTGCAAGTAACAAGTTCAAGGGGCTTGACAACCCTCTTGCCCGTGTTGGGTGCAAGTGTTTGGTTTTGTGTAGGTAGGTAATGTTGAAAGGAATTTGCTTGGTTCTCCTATTGGCTCGATAACCTTAGTTATCACTGAGGGAAGTACTTATCTCTACTATGATGCATCTCCTCTCCTCTTCGAGGAAATCCCAACGCAACTCACAAGTAGCAGGAAGAATTTCTGGCGCCGTTGCTGGGGAGGAGGTACGAAAGTAGTCGCCCGTCAACTTGTCAATTTCTGGCGCCGTTGCCGGGGAGACATCATCAAATTATTGTCAGGTTCCTTGAAAAAAAAATTCATTCACTTATTCTACTTTTTACTTGTATAGTTATGTTATCTTTATCTTTGTCACACCAAAACAGGAAGTCAATGCAAAAATTTAAGATAAATAGATCCCCATCCACTTGCTAATCTTTTTAAACTTGCTGCTTATTGTAAACCAATAGCTCATAATGAAGTGATGAATGAAAATGCTATTGGGGTACATTTATTGAATGAAAAACATGATTGCAATTTTGTTAGTATAAATTCTATGAATATCAATTGTGCCAATGATCACGATTGGGGTGATAATCATGATGTTTCTTGTGATCTTGTGAATTCTGAGCTTCATGATGAATCTATTATTGATAATGATATTTGCTATACTACTAAAAGTGGGTTTGGCAGAGTGTCAACTTTAGCTGATAATGGTCCCACTAATTTGGAGAATGATCAATCTTATGAAAATTTTGATAGAAGTGGGTTTGGGGAGGTCATGACTTTAGTTAATGTTAATCCCACTATCTTGGAAGATTGTAAGACTTGTATGCATATGGATCATAATAAGAATGTTTTACATGCTACTTATATTGTAGATTTTGATTATTATCCTACATGTAATTATTATGAGAGAGGCAAATATCGTTATAGGAATTTTCATGTTGCAACTATCTCTCTTTGTGTTGAAACTATTAATGCTTCACTCTTCCTACTTGCATATGCATAGGAATTATGTTAGACTTAGATGTGTTTTTCACATGCTTTATGATGCTCTCTTCGTGCTTCAATTCTTGTCTTTTATGTGAGCATCATCATTATCCCAAGCCGATCTTAATGGCAATAAAGAAAGAGCTTGTTGGGAGGCAACACAATACTTTCTATTTTCTATATTGACATGATTATTGCCACCATAATGATTGTGTTTTTATGTTTAAATTAGTGTTTGTGCCAAGTAAAGCCTTTGGGATGCTTTGGAAGATAGCAGAATTGATGCTATCCGTAAATAGAAACTTTTGCATCCAGTACAGGAATTTTGGTTCTCTGTTGGAACGTGATAAATTGCTGAATTTTTTTACATGGCATTGGTATACAAACTGTTCAGGTTGTCCTAATTTTTCAGAATTTTCGGAGTTATAGAAGTATGGCTTTACTACAAATCATTACAGATTGTTCTATTTTAGAAAAATTCTATTTTTGCTTGCATAATTTGCTTGTTTTGATGATGCTATGGCTTATATCGGGGGGTATAAGCCATGGAGATGTTAGAATAAAGTACCTATTATGCAATACTAAAATATGAATCAATTTACAACAGCACCTAGAGTATTTGATATGTTTATTATATTAACGGATCTCACGAGGTTTTGTTGAGTTTTGTGTGCTGAAGTTTTCAAGTTTTGGGTGAGAGAATGATGGATGAAGAAATAAGGAGTGGCAAGACCCTAATATTGGGAATGCCCAAGGCACCCCAAGGTAATATTAAAGGAATACCCAAGCATCTAAGCTTGGGGATGCCCCAGAAGGCATCTCCTCTTTCTTCTCCGACCTATCGGTATGTCACTTGGAGCTATATTTTTATTCATCACATGATATGTGTTTTGCTTGGAGCGTCGTGTATTATAATTTGTTTTTCTTTTAGTTTTCCACAATCATTGTTTTCTGGACACACATATTGGGGAGAGACACACGGTCATCATAATTTGTTAGAATACTCTATATGCTTCACTTATATCTTTTGAGCTAGGTAGTTGCTCTAGTGCTTCTCTTATATCTTTTAGAGCACGGCAGCGTTCAGATTTTGTAGAAATAATTGAACTCTCATGATTCACTTAAATCTTTTTAAGTGTATAATAAGAAATAGGAATAGTAAAGGGTATGAGTTATAATACTAGTCCAAACAGGATAGGTATTCAAGGGGGATATAATAAAAACCTTCATGTAGCTCACTAAAGAAGAAACATGAGTTGATTATATTGATGTAGTAATATGAAAGGGCATGAGTACATGATTATTGGTTAGTAGAGATATCGGTAATTAAATCTTGTTATTTGTTATTCATAGTATTAACTACGGCATGGTGATGATGTGTGAGCATTTTTATGTCTCAAATGAGATCATATCGTGTTGTTCAAATCGGGGGCGCACGATGGTTAACTCCTACCAACCTCCTCCCTAGGGGCATGCAGTAGCACTTTGCTTCGAGAGAGCTAATAAGGCTTTACAATAAGTATATGAGTTCTTTATGAATAATGTGAATCCATGGATATACGCACTCTCACCTTCCCGTAATTGCTAGCCTCTCCGGTACCGTGCATTGCCCATTCTCACCTCAAGAGTCGGTCCAACCTTGGCCGGTGCATCCAAACACTGTGTTATGATATGTTCTATCACACATAAGCCTCCTTATATATTCCTCAAAACAGCCACCAGACCTACCTATCATGGCATTTTTATAGCCATTCTGAGATATATTGCCATGCAACTTCCACAGTTTCGTCACATGACTTGTGTGTTCGTCATCATATTGCTTTGCATGATCATATAGCTAACATAGTATTTGTGGCAAAGCCACCATTCATCATTGTCTACATGTTACGCTAGATCATTGCACATCCTGGTACACTGCCAGAGGCATTCATATAGAGTCATATTGTTTTAGGTTGAGTTTGTAGTAATGAGTTGTAAGTAAATAAAAGTGTGATTATCGTCATTATTAGAGCATTGTGCCAGTGAGGAAAGGATGATTGAGACGATGATTCCCTCACAAGTTGGGATGAGACTCCAGATGAAAAATAAAGAAATAAATAAATGGTGGAGGCGAAAAAAAGAGAAAATCCCACCATGAAAAAAAGAGAAAAGAGAGAAGGGGCGGTGTTACTATCCATTTACCACACTTGTGCCTCAAAGTGGAACCATGTTCTTCATATAGACAGCATCCTAAGTTGTTATTTTCATATGCTAGTTGAAAATTTTAATTATATAACTTGGCTTGTATATTTCGATGACGGGCTACCTAAAATGATCGAGGTCTTCATGAGCAAGCAAGTTGGATGCACACCCACTTAGCTTCCGTTGAACTTTCATACACTTATAGCTCTAGTGCATCCGTTGCATGGCAATCCCTACTCATTGCATTGATATTGATTGATCGGCATTTCCATAGCCCGTTGATCCACCTAGTTGATGAGAGACTTTCTTTTCCACTTGGACTCATTTGATATCTACCACCACTCTATTCCACCCATATGATATATCCATGGTTAACGCTCATGTATTGCGTGAAGTTGAAAATGCTGAAGCACGTTAGAAGTACGATCCAATTGTCTGGTTTGACGCCAAGGTGCTCATGATTTATACTTATGGGGTATGGAGTCATGCCATGCTTAATATGATAAATGAGTAGGGAATAACATTCTTTAAGGATCGTATATTTTGAAAAGTAATGATTATGTTATTATGTTGATATCAACTAGTTCATCATTTTAATGATCATACTTACAAAGAGATTACATGTTGGGTAGCTTGTCCCACAAAAATTCTGTTTTTATCATTTAAGTACTCGAGCACGAGCATGAAATAAGCTTGGGGATGTTGATACGTCTCCAACGTATCTATAATTTTTGATTGTTCCATGCTATTATATTATCAATCAACGATACTTTATATGCAATTATATGCTATTTTATAACTAATGTATTAATCCAGTGCCAATTGCTGTTTTTTGCCTATTTTTGGTTTTCCAGGAAATTTGTACCAAACAAAGTCCAAATGCTATGAAACTTTTTGACGATTTTTTTCTGGACAAAAGAGACCCAAGAAGCTTCGGGAGGAGTCAGGAAGCGACATGAGGACACGGCAAGGCAACAGGGCGCGCCCAGGGGGTAGGCGCGTCCTGATGCCTTGTGGGCCCCTTGTGGCTCCGTCTGACCTAATTCCACCTTTATAAGTTCTCTAAAATCAGGAAACCCATAGAGAGCCAGCAGAAACACTTTTCCACCACTGCAAGCCTCTAATCCGACGGAAAGCCATCTAGGGACCTTTTTCGGTACTTTGCCAGAGGGGGAATCGACCACGGAGGCCATCTACATCAACCTTGTTGCCTCCATGATGATGCATGAGTAGTCCACCATAGACCTATGGGTCAATAGCTAGTATCTAGATGGATTTTCTCTCTCTTTGATCTTCAATACAAAGTTCACCGTGATTCCCGCGGTGATCTATCCGATGTAATCTTATTTTGCGGTGTGTTTGTTGGGATCCAATGAATTGTGGTTTTATGATCTGATTATTCATCGAAAGTAATGGAGTCTTTTCTGAATTTTATTATGCATGATTATTATAGCTTTGTATTTATCTCCGATCTATCGATTTGGTTTGACAAACTAGATTGATTTATCTTCAGCGGGAGTGGTGTGTGTAGTGGGTTCAATCTTGTGGTGTTGTATATCCTCGTTACAGAAGGGGACAAGACACATATTTGTATTGTTGCCATTAAGGATAAAATAACGGGATATGAACATATTGCTTGCCTTATTTTGTCTACATCATGTCACCTTGCTCCACACATTACTCTATTTGTTTTGAACTTAATACCTAGAGAGGAAAGCTTAGAAGCGCTCTCGAAGTGGAGTAATAGTCGTAGATGTTGAATCATTTCGGTCTACTTGTTTATGGACGTGATGCCTATATACATGATCATTGCCATGAATAACATGTCATAACTATGTACAATTCTATCAATTGCCCAACACTAATTTGTCGACCCATCGTATGCTATTTTCAAGAGAGAAGCCTCTAGCAAACACTATGGCCCCCGGGCCTACTTAAACATAAATACAAAAACTCCAAAAATACCTTGCTGCATTTTATTTACCTTTATTTTATTTTGCTTTTACAATATCTATTTCTATCAAGATTTAATCCTTGCAAGTAACGAGTTCAAGGGGCTTGACAACCCTCTTGCCCGCGTTGGGTGCAAGTGTTTGGTTTTGTTTGTGTAGGTGTTGTTGAAAAGAATTTTCTTCGGTCTCCTATTGGTCCGATAACATTGGTTCTCACTGAGGGAAATACTTATCTCTACCGTGTTGCACTCCTCTCCTCTTTGGGGAAAATCCCAACGCAGCTCACAAGTAGCACTCTGTATTGATGATAGTAATGTGCATGATATGAGAATACAAATGTCTATAATCAAAATTGAAATCAACATAGAGCAATTTAGAAGAGCAAACCGGCTAAAGAAACAAGTTTAAAACATACATCTTGTGCCATTGGATTTTTGCTTGGATCCTTCAATTTAAAAGTTAGTTGGTATGAGTAAATACAATGATACAAGAGCAAAGCATTATGCACCATAGCTATGGGATCTTACCTGAGAACAATTGTTCTTCAGGTTTAAGCACTTGTTCTACAAGAACAGATTACAGTAAGACGCATGCATATAGTACCTCAAAATGAAATATGATCTCATAGACCCTGCAAGAATCTTGGGTCTGGACTAGTACAGAACAAGGCGTTCCCAGTCATCGTCCCGTAAATGCGTCTCCGGAAAAAGTAAGGGAATTTGATGAGTTTCCTTGCCAGTGAAGTACGTTTTCATCAGGTAATGTTGATATTGCCGCACAACATTCTTGAAAATAGCATAGGTATTAGCATAGGTTACCTCATCCTGAGTTTCCAAATCGGGCATTCTCTATAGAGAAAAATGGGATCATTTACTGTGTTATAACCAGCGGGAAGGTAGAAAGTATGGCACAAAGCAAACTAATTGTAATGAATAACATTACTTACACATAACTCCTGGCAGAACGCCTGCAATTGGCCTTTTCCTTCATCTTTAGTATAATATTTCCATGATGGGAAGATACACACGTAGGATTTAACAACATCAAACGCGATAGACGCTAAACTACGGATGACTGGTTGTGCTTTGTCCACACGAATAGGTGTACTAACTGGTGGAGTTGGGTTTCACCGTGGTTGTCCTGGCCCTTTGGACACTGGAGCTACCTTACTAACGGCTCTTGTTTTGGAGGTCTATGGTGGAGATGGTGCTGTGTCAACCGGAGCTGGGTTACTATCTGTTGGGGTTGGGGTTACATTTGGTGTAGCTAGTTCTCTGTCCATCAGAGTAGGGGCACAATCTACGAGAGTCTGGGTTATGTGTGGAAGGGATGGTTCTTGTGCAAGTACAACCAGGGTGCCATCTTCGTCGATAGATAGCACTGTTTTTTCAAGACCGTGTTTCTACTCCGCAAGATACTGCCACTACTCCCTCCAATTCTAATGGTTGATAAACAAGAAAAGTAATTGAATGTACAGACTTTGTGTGATAGGCAGATGCAATAGATAGTGAGGAAAAAATGAGGGCATGAAATTGTTCACATATATGTTGTTTAACTTAACAGGATAGAATGACATAATTTCACATATATGATGTGTATCTAAACACGATAGCATGGCATAATTCAAAGATATAATGACCAACTAAACAAGATGGCATGAGATAATTATATGATGTCTTTAGTAAACATGTTGGTATGTAATAATTCACATAAATGTTATCTAAGTAAACATGATGGCATGATATAATTCACATATATGATTTATATACTAAGCAGATGACATTCACATATGTGATGTCTAAACTAAGAAGATTGCGTTGAATATTGTGTATATGATGTCTAAACTATGCATTGCAAGACACCGTATGCATGATACGAGCAGTATAACCCTGCCAAGTTAGAGCATCCACCTCGGGGGGAATAAGACTGGTCATTTGTCTCTGAATCCTCCTTTGAGGAGCTATCTATAACCGGCATGATATCTGCTTCAACAGGTAGCACTGTCTACTTCGAAGACCTTGTTTTCACTCCAGATTTTTTGATCACCCACTCAAATGGCTGATTCACATGAAGAGTAGTTGAATGTACAAGCATTGTTGACAAATGGAAATGTAATGAAAGAAAGGAATTGCATGATATATTTCACATATATGATGCCTGGCTAAATAGGATGGCATTGCACATTTCACATATATTAAGCCCGGCTAAACAAGATGGCATTGCATAAATTCACATATATGATATAGAAACTAAACATATGGCATTACAGAACATGTCTAAACTAAGCAGATGACATATATGGTGTCTAGTAAGCAATGCAAGGTGCCATATGCATGATATGACCAACATCATCATGCCAAATTAGAGAAAACACCTCAGGGGGTAAGTAGGAGTGGTCAGCTCCCTCTGAATCCACCTCTGAATAGCTAAATTCCTTTGGATTACAAAGTGGAGGGGACAGAAAGGGGGTCTGCCATTGCAACCACCATGGAGCGACGTCTTCATGACATTGTATTGCTGCGCAAGACTCTTCTCTTTCTCTCTACATGTTCTGCATGACTGTGTACACCAACTAACATGCATCGGAAAAAATATAGTGAGATTCAGTAAGGAGTGCATGCAGAAATCCAGAGTGATGGTAAAAACCAGTGAATAGATCAAAAAATAATGATAGAAGGCAGATGATAGCTTCAGTTAAATAAAAAGACAGATGATGATTGATTTACTATTGTTTCCAACCCAAGATGAACCACATAGTAGATACCCTAGATGAACCAGATAGTAGACATATATACTATTCATCGCTGCCTCGGTATGTGCCCCAGAAGCATTTTAAAACTCAAGTTTGAACATTATTTTGGACCTGACTTGGAGTCTAAGAGGTGATCATGATGATAAAGTAGCAGGTAATATTAAGCAATGCATAACATAAGCAGACACAAAAGAGCGCGACCTCTCTTGCGGACCCATGTAGTCATCCGGTTCCTCTGCTGAGTCGATGATGATGATGCAGTTGCGGTGGCTGCCGGCGGCGGGGAAGGAGATTTGAGGCGGCAAAATACGGTCAAGAGTCATGATGTATGTTGGGATGGACGCTTCTATCGATGGAGCGGCTCAGGTGAGGCAGACAACGGCGTGGCAGGAGCCGGACAAACCACACAACTTTTTCTTCAACACATATCTGTAAATAAAGTAATTATGTAAGCGCTCCTTTGGTTTGTAGGATTCTAAAATCACAGGGATATGAAAAAGATAGGAATAGTATAGGAATGCACATGGAAAACAAAGCATTTGTAAACACAGGATTTCTGTTAACTTGGGTGTTTGGTTCACAGGAATTGGAAGAACACAAGAATGCAAAGTAAAATGGTCAAATTAAAGTCAAACCGCATGAAAATGTGTACAGTTAGAATGTTATTATGCCACTAATGCACTTAGTATTGTTTCCACACATAGAATTTTGAAAAGGAGTTACAGGTGGATGTTGAAATTCCTTTGTTTTTCCTTTGAAAATAGATAGGAAAGGAAAAATCCTTCAGTTTTGTTTTGCTCCAATCCTTTGAACCAAATGCATGAATAATTGAATAGTGGTAGTACCATATGAAAGAAATTAATTGCTATGTTTTCGCTTCACTTTTTCCTTTGAACCGAAATAGCACTAAGGGGTCGACATAAATGTAGAGTAAAAAGGCGATGTGACGAGTGTACAACCTCTTAGGCGAAGCCATGTCGACTTCAGGATCATTGGGTGGGTCGCTGAGGATGTTGTGGCCGATGTGCCTTCCGGGGCATGGAAGGAGTTCTTAGGTGTCTGAACATGGTGTCAAGAGTTCTGTTGCACTGTAAGGGATGGTTCCTTCGTTGGAGAAGCTCCGGCGAGGTGTATGACGGTGAGGCTTAAGCATGGAAAGACATAAAACGTTAATTTGAAGTGGGATTCTAATAGCATCTCCAATAGATGATGTAAAATACATCACCAAAAAGTGCTTGACGTAAAATACACCAGCCGCATGGTGGCCTCTCCAACAAGTCATGTAAAAACTCTTGACTCTGAATTTAAGTGTCAAAACTAAACTTAACTATCAAAAATGAACTTAACTGTCGAAACTGAACTTAAATGTCAAAACTGAACTTAACTGTTGAAACTGAATTTTACTATCGAAACTGAATTTTACTCAACGCACTAGTATAGCAGGGAAGCACTACACTGGTAGTTTAGGCCGCTCGAGCACTTGTAGCAGAGTAGCAATGGTCTAAATCAGCAGCCGCTCGAGCAGGGAAGTCGGTAGCATAGAGCAGACGGATCAGCAGCTCGTGCAGTGGAAGCAGCACCCGGAGCAGCAGCGCGAGCGAGAGGAAGAACAACAACTCGTGAAGCAGCAGCAGCGCGGATGAGAGGAAGATGCAGAGTAGCATCCCGAGCGAGAGCAAGAGCAGAGCAGCAGAGCGAGCGAGATCAAGAGCAGAGAAGCAACACTAGAAAGTGATAGCAAGAGCAAAGCAGCAGCACAAGTGAGCGAGAGCAAGAGTAGCAGCATCTACTCCTGCTGGAGTGGATGTCCCTCCAGAGGGAGCTACGCCATGGAAGAAGTGGCTGACGATGCCACTGTTGAAGGATCCGCGACATGGCTGCTCGAGATCAAGCAACGGAGGCCACATGAGGTCGAATGAAGGAGAAGATGTGATGTGATGAGTGTAGAACATCTTTGTTGGCGGCGAGTGATACGTCTCCAACGTATCTATAATTTTTGCTTGTTCCATGCTGTTATATTATCATTCTTGGATGTTTTACAATCGTTTTACTACAATTTTATACTATTTTTGGGACTAACCTATTAACCTAGAGCCTAGTGCCAGTTTCTGTTTTTTCCTTGTTTTTGAGTTTTATAGAAAAGGAATATCAAACGGAGTCCAAACGGAATAAAAATCTACGGTGATTTTTTATGGACCAGAGGAAGCCCAGGGAGCTTTGGAGTTGGGCCAGAAGAGCCACGAGGCCACCACAAGCCTGGGGGGCGCGCCCCCCCTGGCTTGTCGCCACCTCGTGGCCCATCTGGACTTGTTTCTGCCGCCAAAAATTCCTATAAATACAGAAACCCCCAAAAACAAACCTAGATCGGGAGTTCCGCCGCCGCAAGCCTCCAGAGCCACGAAAAACCAATCGGGAGCCCGTTCCGGCACCCTGCCGGAGGGGGAAACCATCACCGGAGGCCATCTTCATCATCCCGGCGGTCTCCATGACGAGGTGGGAGTAGTTCACCCTCGGGGCTGAGGGTATGTACCAGTAGCTATGTGTTTGATCCCTCTCTCTCGTGTTCTTGAGATGACACGATCTTGATGTACCGCGAGCCTTATTGATATAGATGAATCATATGGAGTTTTCCCCTCTCTATCTTCTTGTGATGAATTGAGTTTTCCCTTTGAAGTTTTCTTATCGGATTGAATCTTTAAGGATTTGAGAACACTTGATGTATGTCTTGCGATGGGATATCTGTGGTGACAATGGGATGTTCTATTGGTCTACTTGATGTATGTTTTGGTGATCAACTTGCGGGTTCCGTGACCTTGGGAATCTATGCATAGGGGTTGGCACACGTTTTCGTCTTGACTCTTCGGTACAAACTTTGGGGCACTCTTTGAAGTTCTTTGTGTTGGATTGAACATGATGAATCTGAAATTGTGTGATGCATATCGTATAATCAAGCCCATGGGTACTTGTGGTGACATTGGAGTATCTAGGTGACATTAGGGTTTTGGTTGATGTGTATCTTAAGGTGTTATTTTAGTACGAACTCTAGGGCTGTTCGTGACACTTATAGGGATAGCTCATAAGATTGATCGGAAAGATAACTTTGAGGTGGTTTCGTACCCTACAATAATTTCTTCGTTTGTTCTCCGCTATTTGTGACTTTGGAGTGAACTCTTTGTCGCACGTGAGGGATTTACATATGATTCAACTATGTCAGTATTGTTGAGAGAACTTGCACTAGTGAAAGTATGAACCCTAGGCCTTGTTTCCAAGCATTGCAATACCATTTGTGCTCACTTTTGCTACTTGCTACCTTACTGTTTTTTATATTTTCAGATTACAAAAACCTATATCTACCATCCATATTACACTTGTATCACCATCTCTTCGGCGAACTAGTGCACCTATACAATTTACCATTGTATTGGGTGTGTTGGGGACACATGAGACTCTTTGTTATTTGGTTGCAGGGTTGTTTGAGAGAGACCATCTTCATCCTATGCCTCCCATGGATTGATAAACCTTAGGTCATCCACTTGAGGGAAATTTGCTACTGTCCTATAAAACTCTGCGCTTGGAGGCCCAACACGAGTCTACAAGAAGAAGGTTGCGTAGTAGACATCAAGCTCTTTTCTGGCGACGTTGCCGAGGAGGCTAGGTAAGCGGCACTCACATCCCGTCAACGAAGCTCTTTTCTGGGGCCGTTGCCGGGGAGGTGAGTGCTTGAAGGTATATCTTTAGATCTTGCAATTGAATCTTTTAGTTTCTTGTTTTATCACTAGTTTAGTCTATAAAAGAAAACTAAAAAAATGGAATTGAGGTTGCCTCATATGCTTCATCTTTTTAATGTCTTTCGTGAAAATGATGGAAAGGAAAATTGTGCTCAAGTGTTAGAAGAAGAAGTTATTAAAATGTTTGGCGCTAAATCTTTGAGTGATGAGCATGATTGCAATGTTTTTAGTATGAATTCTTTGAATATCCATAGTACTAATGATGATCGCACTAGTCATGATAAAATGATTTCTTATAAGCATGTCAATTTTTGTGGAGTGCATAGAGTTTGTGAAGACATGCCTAAAAGGGAAGACAGATTTTGTAAGAGGCATGAGAATTAGAAACTAAATGGTTGCAAGAGAGGCTATATGTTTGTGCTGAAAGACTTAATATATCTCGCCGTCCTTGTGAACTTTGCAATGAAAGTGGTCATTTTAATTTCCAATGTGAATTATTTCTGATCGAATTGTGTCCAAAAATTGTGATAACCTCATTACCCTTGAGCATCATAATGAACTTAGTCTATTTTTGGGGTATGAAGAAATGAAACATAAAACTAAGGATGTTCCATCTTGGGTTCTCATGAAAATGATTAATTTTGATCTAAATGAAATCTATATGTATTGCGTGGTAAATTGCATTGAGAATCCTTATGTTGCCAATTAATTAAAAGCAAGAAAACAAATATAAGATGAAGAGAATACTAATGAAGGGAAAGAGGTTTCCTAATATCCTCCTACTTTTTCTTATGATGAATCAGGTAACGAGGAGGAGCTTTTTATTCAACCAACCTCTTCAAAAAAAAAGGTTGGAGGAATTAAATAAACCCACACATAATGTGGTGAAGAAGAAGAAAAGAAGGAAAAGTAAAGGTAAAGAGGTATCTATCCCCAATAATGTTGCTCCCATTATTGATAGGCCTCATGAGAATGAATCAAAAATAGTTGTGGAAGATGATACACTTGAGGATGATTTTGTTATGCCTATTGCTTGTTGTGATAATTATAATTGGGAAGATAATGATACTTCTTATAATCTTGAAAATATTTATGGCACCAACTTGGAGGATGATGATAATAATTGCTATACTATTGGTGCTATTCATACTATTAATGATGAGAGTGATTATGTTTATGATATACAAAGCCATAAGCTTGGGGATGCTATGTTTGATGAAAATGACATGTTTGAGAATTTATTTGCTGCAATTAATGTTTTTCCCAATCTTGGGGATGCTATGCTTAATGAAGATGATATTTTTATTCCCCCTACTTTGAATGATCAAATTTGTTATAATGATAGCATACCCCCTATTTATGATGATTGCAATATTTATGAAAGTGGGTTTGGAAGAGTGTCAACTTTAGATAATAATTATCCCACCATTTTGGAGGGTGTTGAATATTATTATAATGATAAAAGTGGATTTGGAGAGGTCACGACTTTACTTATTAATGATTCCACTATTTCGGAAGAGGTTTCAATTGACTATGATGAGAACAAAGTTGCTACTTATGAAGATTATTGTGATGATACTTATGCAATGAAAAAGATGATGATTACTATTATGATACTTGTCATAATTATGAATATCCTTTTACTGAATATTACTCTTTTAATGTGGAACCAATTTGTAGTATTCAATTCTTTTATGATACTCCCACTATTAGTCATGAGAAGAAATTTTCTTGTGTGGTGAGTAGTAAAATTTCTATGCTTGTAAATCATGAAAAGAATGCTTTATGTGCTAGTTATATTGTGAAATTCCTTCATGATGCTACTGAAATTTATTATGAGGGAGGAACATATGCTTGTAGGAATTGCAATAATATCAAGTTTCCTCTCTATGTGTTCAAAGTTTTGAAGTTATGCTTGTTTTGCCTTCCTATGCTAGTTGATTATTGCTCGCATAAATTGTTTGCTCACAAAATCCCTATGCATAGGAAGTGGGTTAGACTTAAATGTGCTTGTCATGAGATTCATGATGCTCTTTTGCATGTTTCAAATACTATTACTATGTGAGCATCATTGAAATCATCATGCCTAGCTAAAAGGCATTAAAGAAAAGCGCTTGTTGGGAGATAACCCAACACTTTTCCTTTCTGTTTTTGTGTGTCCACATGATTAAGCTACTGTATAATCATGTTTTATAGCTTTTGTTTCAATAAAGTGCCAAGTAAAGCCTTTGGGATAGTGTGGATGATAGTTGACTTGATTCTGTGCAAAAACAGAAACTTTTGCTCTCAGTCCAGGAATTTTGTAAATTCACTTGAACGTGCTTTTGATCTGATTTTTTTACACAGTCTTGATATACAAATTTCCTAGATTTTCCTAATTTTTAAGAATTTGTAGAGACAGGAAAGTATGGTTACACTACAGATCTTCACAGACTGTTCTGTTTTTGACAGATTCTGTTTTGCATGCATAGTTTGCTCGTTTTAGTATTTCCATAGCTTATATTTAGCGGTATAAATTATGGGAATGGTAGAATACAGTAGGTGTCATGTGGGAACAATTATTAATCTTTTCTTGACAGTACCTAAGTGAATGATCTATCTTTATTATACTAACCCATCTCACGAAGTTCCGTTAAGTTTTGTGTGATTGAAGTTTTCAAGTTTTGGATGAGACACCGATATGAGGAGAATAAGGAGTGACAAGAACCTAAGCTTGGGGATTCCCAAGGCACCCCCAAGGTAATATCCAAGGAAGACTCAAGCTCCTAAGCTTGGGGATGCCCCGGAAGGCATCCCTTCTTTCGTCTTCAACATTATCGGTATATCTTACTTGGAGCTATATTTTTATTCGTCACATAATATGAGTTTTGCTTTGAGCGTCATTTTATTTTGTTGTTCTCTTTTAGGAGTTATTTATAATCTTGTTTTTCAATAAAAAATTCCAAGAATTGCCTTTAGGATGCTTGCATTGCATGTTTGATGTGTGCTGTGTAAAAACAGAAACTTTGGCTGTAGTGTTTGAATTTTCATATTTTACTGGAACGTGGGAAGTTTCTGAAATTTTTACACAGTGTTGTCATATAAATTTTATAGCATGTACTAAATGTTCATAATTTTTTGAGTTACAGAAGTACACTGCTTTCATAAATTGCTACAGACTGTTCTGTTTGGACAGATTGCTGTCATAGTTTTGTTATCTACTTATCCTATAGTTTCCATAGCCTATATTGGTAGATATAAATTATGGAGATGATAGTATACAGTACCTAATGTTTGAAAATTATTATGCAACTTGTCTTGGCAGTACATAAAGAGTTGATTTATTATTATGTGTACTAACCTATCTCACGAGTTCTTTTCTAGTTTTGTGTGGAAGAAGTTTTTGAGAATAGGTGAAACCATGATATGAGAGGATTGAACAAGATACAAAAGCTCAAGATTGGGGATGCCCAAGGCACCCCAAGTAAATATTTCAAGAATTCTCAAGCATCTAAGCTTGGGGATGCTACGCATCCCACCTCTCTTCATCAACAATTATCGGTTAGCCTATGTTGAGTCTAAATTTTTATTCGTTCACATGTTGCGTCCTATTCTTGGAGTGCTATTTTTTCTTTTACTTGCTGTTTAAATAAAATACTCATATATGAAAATATTTATTGAGAGAGAGAGAGTCCTCACATAGCTACTTAATTGTTTGACTACTCATTGATCTTCACCTATATCTTTTGAGAGTAACTTGTCATTTCCTCTCATGCTTCACTTATACCTTTTTGAGAGATGAAATTTTTATGCCCATGTTCTTCATTTAAATTTGTTTGAGCTTGCCAAAAAGCAATAGCAACATATGAAACTAGTCCCAAAGTGATAGATATCCAAGGAGGATATAATAAAAACTTTCATGAAGATCATGGGACAAATTAAACTTGTTTCTTTGTAATAGTTTTGAAACATGATGATAGTAATATGTGAGTCATGTTAGTGAGTAATTATGCTTAGTAGGAATATTGGTGTTAAGGTTTGTAATTCCCTATGCATGCACGAAAGTCAATAGTTATGCAATGAAGTTACATCCCACTTGTGGTGCATTATTCGGTGTTACTTATGACTCAATGCTCACTTATGTGATTTTTCGTTCCTTGGTTTGGTTGCTTCCCAATCTATTTGGTAGCCTTCATTTGTACTAAGTACAAATACTACTTGTGCCTCCGAAATCCTTGTGACTTTGGAGTGAACTCTTTGTCGCACGTGAGGGATTTACATATGATTCAACTATGTCAGTATTGTTGAGAGAACTTGCACTAGTGAAAGTATGAACCCTAGGCCTTGTTTCTAAGCATTGCAATACCGTTTGTGCTCACTTTTGCTACTTGCTACCTTGCTGTTTTTATATTTTCAGATTACAAAAACCTATATCTACCATCCATATTATACTTGTATCACCATCTGTTCGCCGAACTAGTGCACCTAGACAATTTAACATTGTATTGGGTGTGTTGGGGACACAAGAGACTCTTTGTTATTTGGTTGTAGGGTTGTTTGAGAGAGACCATCTTCATCCTACGCCTCCCACGGATTGATAAACCTTAGGTCATCCACTTGAGGGAAATTTGCTACTGTCCTACAAAACTCTGCGCTTGGAGGCCCAACACGAGTCTACAAGAAGAAGGTTGCGTAGTAGACATCAGCGAGTAGGCCTCGGCTTCTTCTGATGAGTCGGTGAGGGTGTTGTGGTTTCGGTGGGGTAGGTGAAGACGACGTTGTGGGAATGCAGGTGGCGCGATAGAAGAGGTGATCGTCGGGGCAGTATCTTGGAGGTGGAGGACGGGGTGGCTGAACCGGCGGGATGACGAGATCGATGACGAATTCTCATTCGGGGTGCTAGATGAGGGACGTCGAGCTGTTGCGGTGGATGCTACTTGTGAGATGCATTGGGTTTTTCCTGAAGAGAAAGGGTGAAGCAATATAGTAGCGATAAGTATTACCCTCAAGGAGAACTGATGTGGATATGTACCTAGGGTAGGGTCTTAGGCCTGACCTACATACCCTACCTAAGGACACTACATTGGAGAACTTAAGGATTACAAGATTACAAGGAAGACTTCGACTGAAATCACCATGGCGCATGAGTCACTCGACAGAAAATCCACTCGGAGGTTTCTCCCTCCATTCGACAGCCACCTTTCACTCAGAAGAACCAGAAGTCAGTCGACCGCAGAAGACCAGAAGCCACTCCAGGGAGGCCAACGGACAGGTGTTTGACTGGTCGCCATAAGTAGCATTTATTACATACGTTATCAGTAGCGGTCACCTTTATTACCATGATCGGACCCTTGGTTGCCTGGTATTCATGAGGGGTAGCGCACTCTATATAAGCCACCCCTCCCTTCTGGCACAAGGGTTCGCACCCCCTGTAACTCACACGTTCCACACGACAAAAGCTCCCGAGCACTGAGACGTAGGGCTGTTACCTCCATGAGAGGGGCCTGAACTCATACATCCATGTGTACAATCTCGCCGTAGCTAGGACTCTGCCCTCTCCTTACGTACCCCTAACCTCTACTGTCAGGCTCGTTCCCACGATAGTTGGCGCCCACCGTGGGGCAGGCGTCTAAGCGACTTCCAACGAGTTTGCAATTTTCTTCTTCGTCATGTCTTCCAGCGGCGGTTTGTTCCTGGGCCACGAGATCTGTCTCGGTGCGCTCACCTTCGTCGCCGACGACTCGGCATGGCTTCAGGAAGCGCCTCTGGACGTTGAGGCGCTCCCAATCCGCGGGGCGACGCACTTCCATGCAAGCTCCTGCGGCGTTCTTCTTCGGCAGCCATCAACTCCGGTATCGTTTGCTCTCCCCGTTGTTCGTCGCCGCAAGCAATCTGGTCGCTCGCGGCTCCAGCGTTGGGTGAGGCATGCGGCGTCTCGCCAAGCGTCATCTCCGTAGGTTGCGGCTATCGAGCCCGCCGAATCACTCCACGGCGTGTTCGACTCGGTGTAGGATCAGTCTGATGTTCCTTCCGAGTGCGAGAGCTGCGATCCAGCGGCTGAGGTTCTTATGGCGGGTTCACATCAAAGCCCGCCTGGCTAGGGCCGCGGCGGGCACGAGGTTGGAGGACCGTCGAATGAACAGCAGCGTAGAGATGAGGATATTCTCCATACGCCCATCGTCGGTGCGACTGCCGAGGCCCAGGCCTTGGAGGCCACGCGCCTTCGGCTCGAAGAGATGCAGAGGGCACTCGACGAGCGTACCCGCCAGCGTCCACAAGCTTCCAATCGACGTCAGCGACAGTTGTTTCCGAGTGGATCTCAGAACAATGTCCAGGTATACCGTACTCCAGTTCTGAATGTTGTAGCCGCTGCTAGGATTGCAGATTCCATTCAACCATCACGTTCAGAGGTTGGCAGAGGTTTGCAGCAGATCCGAGCATTGCTTGGGGCAGCGTAACAGCAGAATTCGGTTGTTTCCCAGTCGCGCAATAGGTTACACAGTAATTCGCCCAGGGCAGACACAGTTCAGTCGGCTCACAGCCCGGGGTCACCTCTGCGTCGCAGGGGCGGAGGTTACCGTGAAGATCAGTACCGAGATCAGGGGCGGGATCAGTTTGATCCTCGTTATCACCGTGATGACCGCCATCGAGTGCATACTCCTCCGCGAGGTGGTTCATATGTTCCCCAGCACTATGATGATCGGCGCCCGTACGGCGACGAGCGGGTTCCTGGGTTCGACGCGAGGTCTGTCCTCGTACAGAATCGGATTGATAGGGGCAGAGTTCACAGAGATGGTTATGATAGAGATCATCCGAGTGGAAGTGGTGCCATCGTCTCTGGGCCCGATTGTTTCAGCAGAGCCATTCGATCCGCTGAGATTCCCCCCAACTTCAGGTTGGCGGCTGGAGTAAGCAAGTTCACTGGTGAGTCGAAGCCGGAAACATGGCTAGACGATTACCGAGTGGCGGTGCAGATCGGTGGGGGAAACGAAAATATAGCCATGAAGCATTTGTCTTTGATGTTGGATGGTTCGGCCCGAGCGTGGCTAAATCAGTTGGCTCCTTCTAGCATCTACTGCTGGGAGGATCTTGCCCGAGTGTTCATCAGAACATTCGAAGGCACATGCAAGCGTCCCGCTGGTTTGTCTGAGCTGCAGCACTGTGTACAGAAACCGAATGAAACTTTGAGGGATTACATTCAGCGTTGGACCACCCTCCATCACACGGTGGAAAATGTTTCCGAGCACCAAGCCGTCTGGGCCTTCAAGGCCGGTGTTAGGTACAGAGAGCTTTATTTGAAGTTTGGTCGGACAGGAGATATGTCCCTAAGCAAGATGATGGAAATTGCCACTCGATATGCCAATGGCGAAGAGGAGGACCGCCTCCGCAGCGGCAAGGGAAAGGCAGTCGACAATGATGCTGGCGGCAGCAATTCCAGTCGGAAACAAAAGCGCAAACCCGATGGTTCTGCTCAGGCAGAGGCAGCCACTCTGGCGGCGCAAGGAAAGAATAAGGGGAAACCCAAAGGGCAGTTTACCCCCAAGAAATCAAAGAATCAGTCAGGAACGGACATCCTAGATATGCCGTGTGCAATCCACACGAAGAGGGATGAAGAAGGCAATTTGATATTGCCAAAGCACACCACTCGACAATGCAGATTACTGGTCTACCAGTTGAAGGAAGGACAGTCGAGTGGGAAAACTCCTGAAAAGGAGGATGATGAAGATAAAGAGGATTTTCCTGAGGTCAATGCCACTTTGATGATTTTTGCCGATGTAGAAAGCAAAAGTCGACTGAAAGTTATTAACAGGGAGGTCAACATGGATGTTCCTGCCACCCCCACGTACCTCAAGTGGTCTCAGACTCCTATCACCTTTGACCAGTCAGACCACCCTGCTCATGTCGCTACCCCCGGTTGGCAAGCTCTGGTGGTGGATCCTGTTGTAGGAGGCACTCGACTCCACAAGGTTCTCATGGACGGAGGGAGTGGATTGAACATCTTGTATGTAGAAACCCTCAAGGGAATGGGCATTCCGATGTCCCGACTCAGTGAGAGCAACATGCAGTACCATGGAGTCATCCCTGGGAAGAAGGCCAAGTCACTCGGTCAGATTGCGTTGGATGTGGTGTTCGGCACCGACAAGAATTTTCACAAGGAAAAGTGGACGTTTGAAGTTGTAGACTTCGAGAGTGCATATCACGCCATCCTTGGTCGTCCGACTTATGTCCGTTTCATGGCCCGTCCATGTTACATGTACCTCAAGCTGAAGATGCCCAGGCCCAAGGGTGTGATCACAGTCACAAGGAATCGACAAAGGGCTGAGGAGTGCCTTCAGCGAGGCTCCAAGATTGCCGACCAGCAAATGGTTGTGGTCGAGTTGGAAGAATACAACAAGAATACTGATCCTGCCGATCTGCTGCGTGCCAAGAAGCCCGCCTCTGAGTCTGCTTTTCAGTCGGCAGGTGATGTGAAGCAAGTGAACGTTCACCCAACGGATCCTAATGCTGCCCCGACCAACATCTCGACGACACTCGACAGCAAATAGGAAGCCGCGCTCATCCAGTTCCTCCGTGAGAACTGGGACATCTTCGCATGGAAGCCTTCTGACATGCCGGATGTACCCAGGGAACTGGCTGAGCACCGACTGAGAGTTGACCCGAAGGCCAAGCCTGTCAAAGAGCACTTGCGTCGGTCGGCGGCAGAGAAGCGGAAGGCAATCGGCGAGGAGGTGGCTCGACTCTTGGCGGCTGAGTTCATACGCGAGGTTTACCACTCCGAGTGGCTCGCAAACGTCGTCATGGTCCCCAAGAAAGACAAGTCACTCCGCATGTGTATTGACTTTAAACATATCAATCGGGCCTGCCTGAAAGATTATTTTCCGCTCCCCCGCATCGATCAGATTGTCGACTTGACTGCGGGATGCGAGCGCCTATCTTTTCTCGATGCATACTCTGGTTACCATCAGATCCGTCTGTTTGGTCCAGATGAAATAAAGACGGCCTTCATCACCCCTTTCGGGTGTTTCTGTTATATCACCATGCCTTTTGGTCTGAAAAATGCTGGCGCTACTTTCATGCGTATGATTCAGAAATGCCTGCTCAAGCAAATCAGTCGGAATGTCGAGGCTTATATGGATGATATTGTAGTCAAGTCTCGCAAAGGTTCCGACCTACTGACTGACTTGGCAGAAACATTCGCCAACCTAAGGAAATATAACATCAAGTTAAACCCATCCAAGTCCACTTTTGGAGTTCCTGGTGGCAAGTTGCTCGGTTTCCTCGTTTCCGAACGAGGGATCGACGTTAATCCCGAGAAGATCGGCGCCATCATCCGAATGAAACGCCCTGAGCGTGTGCACGATGTCCAGAAGCTCACGGGCTGCCTGGCGGCATTGAGTAGGTTTATTTCTCGTCTCGGAGAGAAGGCATTGTCTTTATACCGAATGATGAAGAAATCCGATACGTTCGAGTGGTCTCCTGAGGCAGAAGCAGCGTTTGTCGAGCTCAAAGCCCTGCTTTCCACCCAGCTGGTGCTTGTTGCTCCGCACAGCAAAGAACCCCTACTTCTGTACAATGCAGCTACTAACCAAGTCGTCAGTACGGTTCTCACTGTCGAGCGAGAAGAAGAGGGCAAGGCTTATAAAGTCCAACGTCCAGTTTACTATATCTCTGAAGTGTTGAGTATCCTCATTACCAGAAGCTCGTCTATGGTATATATCTATCAGCGAAGAAGGTGGCACACTACTTCCAAGATCACTCAGTCTCAGTCGTCAGCGATGCTCCATTGTCTGAGATCCTTAACAATCGAGACGCGACTGGTCGAGTGGCCAAATGGGCTATTGAGCCCCTCTACTTTGATATCAAGTTTGAAGCAAAGAAGGCAATCAAATCTCAAGCGCCTGCTGATTTCATGGCCGAGTGGATAGAACAGCAGCAGCCAACTCAAATCCACTCGGCGCACTGGACCATGTTCTTTGATGGCTCTAAGATGCTGAATGGGTCTGGTGCTGGTGTGGTGTTGGTATCTCCAAAGGGTGACAAGCTCAGTTATGTCCTCCAGATTCACTTTGATTCCTCCAATAATGAAGCTGAATACGAGGCACTCCTCTACGGGTTACGTATGGCCATCTCACTCAGCGTCCGGCGCCTGATGGTATACGGTGATTCGGATTTGGTGGTTAATCAGGTGATGAAGGAGTGGGATGTCAGGAACCCTGCCATGACTGGATATTGCCATGCAGTGAGAAAGCTTGAGAAGAAATTCGAAGGTTTGGAACTCCACCATATTCCCCGAGTGAAGAATCAGGCAGTTGATGATTTAGCAAAGATCGGATCCACTCGGAAACCTGTACCTAGCAATGTGTTTCTGGAACCCCTACATTCTCCTTCTGTGCAAGAAGATCCTTTCACTGAAGAGCCCCCGCAAGCAATAAGCACCTCAAATCCGACTAAGGTTGATGTCCCGGCAGTCATAGATCTGGTCATGGAGATTCTGGTGATTACGCCCGATTGGATGGTGCCATATATTGCATACATACTGAGGCAAGAACTCCTAGAAAACGAGGTTGAAGCTCGACAGATCGTCCGCAGGTCCAAGGCCTTTACTGTGATGGATGGACAGCTTTATAGAGAAAGCGTAACTGGCGTAGCTCAGCGGTGCATTTCTCCTAAGGAAGGTCGACTGATTCTGGAGGAAATTCACTCGGGGACTTGTGGGCATCATGCGTCCTCTCGGACGATTGTTGCCAAAGCATACCGAGCTGGTTTCTTCTGGCCGCGCGCCAACGAGATGGCTCAGGATATTGTTCAGCACTGCGAAGGATGCCAGTTTTACAAAAACTTGTCACATAAGCCCGCGTCCGCCTTGAAGACTATTCCACTCGTATGGCCGTTCGCTGTATGGGGTTTGGATATGATCGGTCCTCTCCGAACGGGCCAGAGTGGATTCACGCATCTGCTTGTAGCAGTCGACAAGTTCACCAAGTGGATTGAGGCTAAGCCCATAAAGAAGCTGAATTCGCGCACTTCTATCAAATTCATGAAAGAGATAATGTTCCGGTATGGAGTTCCCCACAGTATCATCACAGACAATGGTTCAAACTTTGACTCGGAAGAGTTCAGATACTTTTGCTCCACCCAAGGCACTCAGGTGGATTACGCATCCGTTGCGCACCCCCAGACTAATGTTCAAGCTGAGCGAGCAAATGGCCTTATCCTTCAAGGGCTAAAGCCTCAACTCATGCGAGATCTTGAACATGCAGCTGGAGCTTGGGTTACTGAATTGCCGTCTGCTCTGTGGGGCTTGAGGACGACTCCTAACCGGTCGACTGAGCGCACTCCTTTCTTCATGGTGTATGGAGCCGAGGCCATTTTGCCGAGTGATCTCCTTCACAATTCTCCCCGTGTAGATCTTTACTCAGAGGCTGAGGCTGAACAAGCATGACAGGACGGTGTAGATCTCCTGGAAGAAGAACGTGAAATGGCTCTGATTCGGTCGACTGTGTACCAGCAAGATCTGCGTCGCTTGCATGCAAGGCACGTCAGGAGTCGGTCGTTCCATGAAGGTGATCTTGTGCTCCAAGTGGATCAGCAGCGGCCTCACAAGCTCGCCCCCGTGTGGGAAGGTCCTTTTGTCGTCACCAAAGTACTGAACAACGGAGCCTACCACCTTTTCAACCTCAAGAAGAATATCGACGAACCGCGTGCCTGGAACGCGGATTT
Organism: Elymus sibiricus; assembly: GCA_039707655.1. Lineage (NCBI taxonomy): Eukaryota > Viridiplantae > Streptophyta > Magnoliopsida > Poales > Poaceae > Elymus > Elymus sibiricus. The sequence continues at coordinate 193,887,614 of CM077663.1, read as the reverse complement.
ACTTCGATGTTTTTATACCTGACGACTAAGTTGTTTGATGTAATAAGAGTACTCTAGTCAATGTTGTTTATCAAAGTTATGACTCCCGCAGTCCTTTATCGATTCTGATCGCACAATCTCATAATCAAAAACACTCCGAGTGGTGAGCGATCCTCTCACTCGGGGGCTTAGCCGCGAACAAGTTTTCGCCTAAGTTAAAAATCCTGCCGAGTGAATAGCATCCTATTCACTCAGAAGCTTAGTTGCGAACCAGTTTTCGCCTAAGTAAAAAATCCTGCTGAGTGAATAGCATCCCATTCACTTGGGGGCTTAGCTGCGAACCAGTTTTCGCCTAAGTTAAAAATCCTCCGAGTGGTGAGCGACCCTCTCACTTGGGGGCTTAGCCGCGAACAAGTTTTCGCCTAAGATAAAAATCATGCCGAGTGAATAGCATCCCATTCACTCGGGGGCTTAGCTGCGAACCAGTTTTTGCCTAAGTTAAAAATCCTCTGAGTGGTGAGCGACCCTCTCACTCGGGGGCTTAGCCGTGAACAAATTTTCGCCTAAGTTAAAAATCCTGCCGAGTGAATATCATCCTATTCACTCGGAAGCTTAGCTGCGAACCAGTTTTCGCCTAAGTAAAAAATCCTGCTGAGTGAATAGCATCCCATTCACTCGGGGGCTTAGCTGCAAACCAGTTTTCGCCTAAGTTAAAAATCCTCCGAGTGGTGAGCGACCCTCTCACTTGGGGGCTTAGCCGCGAAACAAGTTTTCGCCTAAGTTGCCGAGTGAATAGCATCCCATTCACTCGGGGGCTTAGCTGCGAACCAGTTTTCGCCTAAGTTAAAAATCCTTCGAGTGGTGAGCGACCCTCTCACTCGGGGGCTTAGCCGCGAACTAGTTTTCGCCTAAGTTAAAAATCCTGCCGAGTGAATAGCATCCTATTCACTAGGAAGCTTAGCTGCGGACCAGTTTTCGCCTAAGTTAAAAATCTTGCCGAGTGAATAGCATCCAGTTCACTCGGAAACTTAGCTGCGAACCAGTCTTTGCCTAAGTTGAAAACTCCTCCGAGTGGTGAGCGGTCCTCTCACTCGGGGGCTTAGCCGCGAACAAGTTTTCGCCTAAGTTAAAAACCCTGCCGAGTGAATAACATCCCATTCACTCGGAAACTTAGCTGCGAACCAGTCTTCGTCTAAGTTGAAAATTCCTCCGAGTGGTGAGCGATCCTCTCACTCGGGGGCTTAGCCGTGAACAAGTTTTTGCCTAAGTTAAAAACCCTACCCAGTGAATAGCATCCCATTCACTCAGAAACTTAGCTGCGAACAAGTCTTCGTCTAAGTTAAAAACTCTCCCGAGTGACGAGCATTCCTCTCACTCGGGGACTTAGCCACGAGTCAGACCTCGCTTAAGTTAAAGTCTGTTCCAAGTGACAGGCAACACTTTCATTCGGAAACTTAGTTGCAAACCAGTTTTCGCCTAAGCTCAAAAAATTTCCGAGTAATGAGCATCCATCTCACTCGGAAAACAAACAAACTTAGCCAAGCAAAGGATTGGAAAGCAAAATGCAAATAAATCTCTAGCGCGGATAAAAGTTGCCCACGCAAATGAAAGTACTCAGGCTTAAGGCCTGAACGAAGTTTTAAACGGTTACACCATCACTCAGCATACCGAGGCAAATAAAGTTTCAACTGCAAGCAAAGTTTTCCTTAAGCACCGGTGGGGCTCGCGGGCTCGACGAAGGTGTCCAGATCAATCCCATCAGCGATCCGGGTGGCTGCTTCAATGAAGGTCTCCATGAAGTCTTCGAATTGAAGTTTCTTCGTGTTGACCACCTGGAGAGCCTTCAGCTTGTCCTCCTTGGCCTCCTTGCAATGGACCCGGACGAGTGAAAGCTCCACGTCAGCTCCGCAGCGAGCAGCAGATTTTTTCCATGCCTGTAGTCGACCGGGAATCTCGTTGAGGCGGGTCATCATCGACTCGAGGTCGGTCTGGAGGGTGTCTTCTGGCCACAGTTCTTTGTCGATCTTCTCCAGCACAGCCCTCAGTCGAGTGATATACCCTTGAACACTTCTAAGACGAGCGTCAAGCCGAAACATGTTCATGGCCACAACGTCCCCGACGGGTGACTTGGTGGGGTCTAGATTTGGCTCGATCTCCTCAGTCTCCTTGTCAAAGTCTTGGCAGAATTCTACGCGAAGGGGAAATGAAAGGTTGGTCACGCTACTGTTCTGTAGAAATTAAGGAAATTCACTCGCCGGAAGAAAGTTACCTTCAAGCATGCCGAACATCTTTTTCGCGAAGTCTCCCAAGTAGTTCTCCAGAGCGCTCCTTCTCTTGGTCAGCTGTTCAACCTTTTTGATCCAATCGGCTACTCTTGCTTGAGTTTGGCGTTCTCTTCTTCCAACTTACTGGCTGCGGCAAGCTTCTTCTCAGCGGCCTCGGTTTTCTCCCTCGCCACCTTCTGAGCATCAGCGAGTGCCTTGTCTTTATCTTCAAGCGCCTTCTTCATGGTATCTAAAGAAATAACATTGTTGAGTTGCGCTTGAAGTCGGCGGTTCTCACCACGCACGTCTGTTCGAGTGAGGACACTCGGTTCAAAGGATAGAAAATAAAAGTGATAGTGCAATTGGTCGACAAGGATTACCTCCCAGGGTCTTCAGTTAGGTCTGTGCACGGTCTAGGTCCCTCTTGGCCACCTCCAAATCCAGCTGAAGTTGGTTTTTCTCCTTCTCCAGGCCGACGTACTGAGTCCCAAGCTCACAGGCTTTCTGAAATCAGCAAAGAAGTAGTTCAGTCGACACTAATATTTCTCCACTCCCGAGTGGAAAAGAGCAAGTTCAGTCGACTGAATGGCGGCCCGCCGCCCCACCCCACACGCCACACCCCTGGAAAGTGTCATATCATGGTTGATGGAAAGGTCCGAACTGACAAGACCTATCCTGCTGGTTTCATGGACATCATTTCCATCCCTAAGACAAGCATTCAGAGGTGGAGACACTAAGAAAAAGAACTCACTCGACGGACCAAGTGACAAGCGTTCTCCAAGTACGAAAAAGGACCCCGAGTCCAAGTTCTTAAGACTACTGCCCATCGTAAACGATCGACAGTAGTCTCGGGGACTACACCCAGTGGGTGCACTCAGCGTGCCCCCACTGGATACGACACCACTCGACCAGGTCCGACCTGTCCGAGTAAAATAAAAAAAGAGCAAAAAAGCAAACATGCAAACATTGTCTCTATCAGACCCCCGCCGATGCAAGCACTCGACGGCGGTCTCGGGGACTACACCCAGTGGGTGCACTCAGCGTGCCCCCACTGGACCTACTATCACTCGACCAGGTCTGGCATGTCGAGTGACACGCGACTATCAAAACAAATCTAAGACCCCTGCCGATGTCACAGTCATTCGACAGCGGTCTCGGGGACTACACCCAGTGGGTGCACTCAGCGTGCCCCCACTGGACCAAAAACCACTCGACTAAGACTTGATCTACTCGAGGAGAAAACAAGCAAGTATGCACCAAAAGAAACCACCCAGTGGGTGTAGAGTCAAGATGGACAGGAATTCAATCAGAAATGAACTTACAATCGCACTTACTCGGACATTGGCACGAAGCGTTGAGTTGGCATCATAAGCTAACTTGCTGGCCTCATATGCCTCCTTCGTACGCAGCATCATTTGCTCAGCCTGGATCATGGCCTCTTTGCCAGCTCCAGTCTGGTCCTCTGGGACGTGGTACAGAGGGTATGCGGGCGTCGGATGAGTCGGTGCTGCAGCTGAGGTCACAAGAGTTGCCTGAGGTTGCCCAATTGGCGCTGAGACCACAAGAGTGGAAGTGGCTGGCGGGGCACTCGACAGCGGAACCACAAGATCAGCTTTAGCTCGGGAAGAGTCGCCAAGTTCTTGGGACGATGCCGCAGTCGACCTACGAGGCACCTTCCCCGACGATGTCCTCCGAGTGCGCACGCGTGGAGTGCCCAAGGTCACACCTTCACCCTCCACACCCTGCTGTGGCTCTTCATCGTCTTCCACGAGGATGACGTCGGCAGCTACCAATCGACAACTTTAGCTTATTCAATCGACGAATCGTCTTCAAAAAACAGAGTAGAGTGAAGATTTGTTATACCTCGTTGAGAGGTGGCCGCGTCAGCAGTGTCCACTTCCATGTGCTCCTCTTCATCTCGCGGAGGCGACGTCACCGAGGTAGCAGCTCTAGCAAACAAATTCCACTCGATCAGCAAAGACATGAAGTTCCACAACAGCAAAAAAAAGGAAAATGAACACTCACGTCGAAGCGACGGGCACGGCGATCTTCATGCGGGGCAGAGCCTTCCGAGGTTTTGGTGCATCAGACCTGGGCTGTTTCACGACCTTTTCAGTCGACTCAGGTGTCGCAACCCGGTCGTGCTTCGGATTCCTGGTGCTCGATGCCAAGGTTCTGCTTGGGACAGCCTCTGGGTCTTGGCGCTGTTTGGAACAATGCTCGGTGCGCGGAGGAGCCTGAACCTCTTCTTCGCTCTCCTCCGGGTCGTCGTCACTGCCTTCACTATCATCGGCGTAATCAACGTCTGCGCTGCCGCCTGCGCTCTCTTCTCCGTCATCAGGCTGCCCTCCGTTCGGCACGGGTGAATACATGTTCGTAAACTCCCGCAAGATACAAACAGTAAAGTCAGTCCGCTGAAGACCCAATCACTCGACGAAACATGAAAGCATTCCACAAAGTTATAACTCACCAGGTTCGTCGGCGGGTTCTCGGCAGAGAAGGGCAAGATTCGCTTGGCTCCCAGAGGGTTGTCACAGGCTCCGGTGATGCTTCGGAGCCACTGTGCAACAGTCTTCTGAGAGACTTCCTCTGGATGTGTCCGAGTGGTGTCCCCAGCGCCTGAATAGTGACACATAGTGTGGTCCCTCGCTTGAAGGGGCTGGATTCGCCGACCGAGAAATGCCTCCAGTAGGTCCATACCAGTCACTCCGCCACGGACCAGCTCTACTACTGCATCCACCAAAACTCCTACCTCGGCTTTCTCTTCCTCTGTCACAGACAATGATCTGGGAGCAATGGGTCGTTCCAATGTGAAGGGGGAAGGCCAGTCGACATGTTAGGAGATGCAACATCGTTGCAGTAAAACCAAGTCGACTGCCAACCCCGAACGGATTCAGGAAAGGTCATCGATGGAAACGCACTCCTATTCCTCTTTTGGAGTCCCAGGCCACCGCATAGCTGGATGACGTGGGTCTTACTATCATTGGTGTTGGCCTTTTTGACTGATTGAGACCGGATGGTGAAGATGTGTTTGAACAAGCCCCAGTGAGGGGGACAGCCCAAGAAGCACTCGCACATTGTTATGAATGCAGCAAGATACGCAATGGCATTCGGAGGGAAATGGTGAAGTTGTACTCCGAAGAAATTCAAGAACCCACGGATGAATGGATGGGGAGGCAGAGAAAATCCTCGCTCGACGTGGGTGAGGAGGAGGACTCGCTCGCCTTCGTGCGGCTCTGGCTCGGTCTCTTCCCCTGGTAGCCTCCATGACCCGTCGGCTATCAGCCCGTCGGCGACGAGGTTCTGGACGTCCTCCGTCGTGACGTTCGACCGAAGGAAATCCCCTTGGATCAACCCCGGCGGCGCCGCGGACCGGGCACCCGACGGCTTCTTCGCCTTGGCTCCCTTCTTGGTGCGCTCAAGCTTCTCCGTCTTCCCCTTCGTCATCGCGGCGGCGGTCGTCGAGGCGGGGGCGAGCGGCGCGCGTTGAGCAGAGGAGGCGGAGGAAAAGTGGGGAATGGGGGAGGAACACTGTACCGACCCTTGCGTCGTCCCGTCTTATAACTGCCCGAGTGGGTCGCTGACCTGCGGGCCCGCCGGATCTCTGTGTATCCCGATAGCAGAGGAAGCGCAGTACGTGGCGTTAAGGGCAGCATGAAAATCGAGGTGTCATGCCCCCACTTGCCGCAGTCGTTGCGTCATCGTCGCGCGGCGCATGCTTTCCAAATTTTCAAATCCCGTAAAATCCGGGCCTGACGAAGCGACCCGTCGCATCAAGAGTTCCTGCTGATCACTCGGACCTGAGTCCGCGCTCAAGTTCACTCAGACGCATATCAAGACAGAATCAATCAGGGTGAATGACAAAGACTCCAATCGACGCAGACTTCTATGAAGCCCTAAAAAGCATTCGGAATTTTTGTGTCTTGTCAGAACCTGCATCGATCCCTTTTCCACTCGAACCCCGATCCATTCGGGGGCTAATGATGTGGATATGTACCTAGGGTAGGGTCTTAGGCCTGACCTACATACCCTACCTAAGGACACTACATTGGAGAACTTAAAGATTACAAGATTACAAGGAAGACTCCGACTGAAATCACCATGGCGCATGAGTCACTCGACAGAAAATCCACTCAGAGGTTTCTCCCTCCATTCGACAGCCACCTTTCACTCGGAAGAACCAGAAGTCAGTCGACCGCAGAAGACCAGAAGCTACTCCAGGGAGGCCAACGGACAGGCGTTCGACTGGTCGCCATAAGTAGCATTTATTACATATGTTATCAGTAACGTTCACCTTTATTACCACGATCGGACCCTTGGTTGCCGGGTATTCATGAGGGGTAGCGCACTCTATATAAGCCACCCCTCCCCTCTGGCACAAGGGTTCGCACCCCCTGTAACTCACACGTTCCACACGACAAAAGCTCCCGAGCACTGAGACGTAGGGCTGTTACCTCCACGAGAGGGGCCTGAACTCATACATCTGTGTGTACAATCTCGCCGTAGCTAGGACTCTGCCCTCTCCTTACGTACCCCTAACCTCTACTGTCAGACTCGTTCCCACGACAAGAACCAAGGTTATCGAACCAGTAGGAGAACCACAACAACTTGACTTCAATAGTACCTGCAGACACAAAACGAAACACTTGCACCCAACGCGGGCAAGAGGGTTGCCAAGCCCCTTGAACTCATTACTTGCAAGGATTACTTCTGATAGTAATAGATAGATAAATATAAAAGTAAAATAAAAGGAAAGAAAATAAATTGCAGCAAGGTATTTTTAGGCTTTTAGCAAATATTATTAAGTAGACCCGGGGGCCATAGTGTTCACTAGAGGCTTCTCTCTCGAATGTAGCATATGATGGGTAGACAGATTACTGTTGGGCAATTGGTAGAAAAGAACATACTTATGATTATGTTTTCATGGGAATGATCATGTATATAGGCATCACGCCTGTGACAAGTAGACCGAAATGAGTATGGATCTACTACTATTACTCCACCAATCGACAGCTATCCAGCATGCATCTATGGTATTAAGTTTATGACAAACAGAGTAATACTTTAAGCAAGATGACATGATGTGGACAAAGTAAGTACAAGAAATATGTTCAAACCCCATCGTTTTACCCTTAGTAGCAACAATATAATACATGTATTGTCCCCTTCTGTCACTGGGATATAGAGCACCGCAAGATTGAACCCACTACAATGCACTCCCCCAATGAAGATAAATCAATCTAGTTGGCCAAACCAAACCGATAGATCGAAGAGACTTGCAAAGCCATAACAATCATGCATAATAGAATTCAGAGAAGACTCAATTACTTTTCATGAATAATCTGATCATAAACCCACAATTCATCGAATCCCAACAAACACACAACAAAAGTAGATTAGATTGGATAGATCATCGCGGGAATGACGAAGAACTTTGTATTGAAGCTCAAAGAGAGAGAGGAAGCCGTCTAGCTACTAGCTATGGACCCGTAGGTCTGTGGTGAAATACTCACACATCATCATGGAGGTAACAAGGTTGATGTAGATGGCCTCCATGATGGATTCCCCCTCCAGCGGAGTACCAGAAAAGGCCTCCAAAAGTGGAATCAGGTCAGGAGGCGCCATGGGGGGCCCAGGACCTAGGGGCGCGCCCTACACCCAGGGCATGCCGTCCTAGTTTGTGGCCACCCCATGGGTCTTTTGGCCACCTCCCGAAGCTTCCATGGTCTTTTCTGGCCCAAAAATAACTCCCGTAAATTTTCATCCAATTTGGACTTTGTTCGGTATTGATTTTGTGAAAAGTCCAAAAAAAGGCAGAAAACAGAAACTGGCACAGGACACTGAGTTAGTAAGTTAGTCCCAAAAATATTATAAAATAACATATAATTGCATATAAAGTATTCAAGATTGATAATATAATAGCATGAAACAATAAAAAATTATAGATATGTCGGAGACGTATCAGCATCCCCAAGCTTAATTCCTGCTAGTCCTCGAGTAGGTAAATCATAAAAAACAGAATTTTTGATGTGGCATGCTACCCAACATGTATTCTCTTTCAGGTGTAGATATTGAGTAACAATTAATCAATTAACATTAACATAATAATATCCATCAACATATGAAGCATAATCATTACTGTTTCAAAATATATGATCATTAAAGAAAGTTATCCCCTACTGATTTTATCGTATTAAGCATGTCATGACTCCGTCTTCACCGCATAAGTATAAATCATGAGCACCCCGGTGTCATACCAGGCAATTGGATCGTACTTCTAACGCGCTTCAGCATTTTCAACTTCATGCAATACATGAGAGTGGGCCATGGATATAGCATATGGGTGGAATAGAATATGGTGGTAGGTATCGAAGGAGTCAAAAAGGTGAGAAAGTCTCACATCAACTAGGCAAATCAATGGGCTATGGAGATTCCCATCAATCGATATCGATGCGAGGAATAGGGATTGCCATGCAACGGATGCGCTAGAGCTATAAGTGTATGAAAGCTTGAATGAAACTAATGGGTGTGCAACCAACTTGCCTGCTCATGAAGACTTCGGGCATTTGAGGACGCCCGTCATCGAAATATACAAGCCAAGTTATATAATGAAAAAGTTCCACTATTATATGAAAGTGACAAAATTGGAGACTCTCTATATGAAGAACATGGTGCCACTTTGAGGCACAAGTGTGGTAAAGGATAGTAGCAAAGTCCCGTCTCTCTTTTTCTCTCATTTTCTTATTTTCTCATTTTTTTCATGGTGGGATCATTTGGCCTCCCCCGTTTTTTTTATTTTTCGTCCGGTGTCTCATCCCAACTTGTGGGGGGATCATAGTCTCGATCATCCTATCCTCACTGGGACAATGCTCTAATAATGATGATCATCATACTTTTATTTACTTACTACTCAAAATTACAAGTCGATAAAGAACAATATGACTCTATATGAATGCATCTGGCAGTGTACCGGGATGTGCAATGATCTAGCGTAACATGTAATCAATGATGAACGGTGGCTCCGCCACAAATACTATGTCAGCTTTATATGATCATGCAAAGCAATATGATGATGAACACACATTCATGTGACGGAGCGGTGGAAGTTGCATGACAATATATCTCAGAATGGCTATGGAAATGCCAAGATAGGTAGGCATGGTGGCTGTTTTGAGGAAGATATAAGGTGGCTTATGTGCGAGAGAGTGTATCATATCACGGGGTTTCGATGCACCGGCGAAGTTTGCACCGACTCTCGAGGTGATAAAGGGCAATGCACGGTACGGAGGAGGCTAGCAAATTACGGAAAGGTGAGAGTGCGTATATCCATGGGCTCATATTAGTCATAAAGAACTCATATACTTATTGTGAAGCCTTATTAGCTCTCTCAAAGCAAAGCACTACCACATGCCCCTAGGGAGGAGGTTGGGAGGAGTTAACCATCGCGTGCCCCCGATTCGAACAACACGATAGGATTTCATTTCAGACATAAAAATGCTCACACCTCATCACCATGCCATGACCAATATTTAGATGAGAATTAAATAACGAATTTTAATGCCGATATTCCTACTAAGCAATAATCGTGAACCTATATCCTTTCATGTTACTACATCAATAGAATCAACACGTGTTTCATATTTGGTGAGCTACATGAAAGTTTTTAATTATATCCCCCTTGAATACCTATCCTTTTTGGACTAGTCTTATAACATGTGCAAATTACCATTCCTATTACCTTATACTCTCAAAAATATTTAAGTGAAGTATGAGAGTTCAACTATTTCTATAAAATATGTCCGCCACCGTGTTCTAAAATGATATAAGTGAAGCACTAGAGCAATTGCCTAGCTCAAAAGATATAAGTGAAGCACATAGAGTATTCTAACAAATTTTGATAGGTTGGTCTAAGAGAAGCATAAAATCGAATCAACCAAACTGATTGCAGCTCAAGAATACAATTACATTGCACAATTAGTTCATTACACATAGTGTCACAAACATATTGTTCAACCGATAAACATATAAACTCAAGCACAAATATAATACGCACAAACTAGATAGTTTCAATCCAACATCTTATCTTCATGCTTGAAATTTAAGATTCTCCAGGTACTCAGCGTACATGGTGTGCGCCACCCTGTGAGAACACTTCTGCTTGAAGGAGCCAACAACTCGTCCTCTTCATGCGCCAGAACACTTGCATACGCGTTCTTGAGCCTTTGGTCATAGATCGGGCATCCATAGACCCCATCCTTCCGGACACACCTGTTATACTTTCTAGCCTTAAGCTCCCTGAGCTTTTGCCTCTTGAACCTCTCCTGGACTTCTTCATCCTCACTGTCAACGTCATCAGATAGCACCTATACATATAGTAAAAATGGTGGCATCAATATATTTTATGATGTGAATTCAGCAAGTCAGAGTTTACGAAACATAATATACCCTATGACAGCGTGAACCCTAAATCCTTAAGTGATCTTGATGAAAGAAATGCATAAACTGAAAGCACACAACTTAGTAAAACAAAATTAACTCATGCATGCCTTAAATGCATGAACTAATAATTGTCAAAAAACATAGGAACATTCAAGTGAATACTATATGTCAAAAAGTAGGATTAGGATTTGATGGAAAATTTTCTACACATATCCAAAGATTTTGGTTCAATTTTTTTAACACAATCAACTTTATACATACAAATCTGGAAAACAATTGGCACAATCATCTATGTAGGACATTCAAATGGATTGTAAGTTCTGGCTACGAATTATTAGCACAATCACTATCCCTAGATGGATTTTTAGCAAAATCAATTGTACAGACCAACCGATTAATCATTAACAAGAGAAAACCAAGGATATATTTACCAAAAAGTGGGTATAGATGACTAACCGGTTCTCCGTCGGAGTCGTTGTTGTCGCCTGAGTGGTCATCGGGGTCGCTGTGGACCACCAACCCCGCCTGGGGAAGCATGATGACGACGACGTAGGGGCCGCGCTGCTATCCGCACGAGACCTCATCGGCGGCTACGGCAACCTCTATGCCCAGCTGCACGCTGGGCTCAGGTGCTTCGCCGGCATCGGTGTGGCCACTACCACCCATGGTGCGCTTCGGCACCATGTAATGCACTTGAGACGGCAAATACGACTGAGAACGGCAGCGAGGATGTAGGGGGAGAGAGGTGGGCGGCGGTCAAAGGGTCTGCTTACATGCCTACCATCAATTCACACGCCTGCCCGCACGTCTCCTGGTGAGACTGCGCAGGGAACATGCCTCCCTTCAACTCACACACTTGCTCGCATGCCTCCCGGTCAGCCTGCGCGGCGGCCTGCTAGCATGCATCCCAACAAATCACACCTCCTCGCACGGCACGCGAGACGTGTATTGTTTTTTTATTTTTCAACTGAAGCTTCGACACGTCCATTGTTGTTCTAACGCCCACTGTTTGGATTAATAAACCGTTTGTGATGTTAACGTGATCGTTCTGTGTTGTATCTATTAACAACCTCACGTTTACAACAACCTTAGATGAAAACTTGTCTCAAATTGGACACTTTTTTACCACGACCTATTGGTTCCATATCATGACAACATGTCAATGTTTCCAGAATTCTACCTTAATTGGGGATTTGCTGGAATTTGAAAACCAAGATTATCAATATTTGCGGCGGAGCCACGATGTCAAGATGTTTGAAATTTATTGTCTTTTCTTGCATGCGGACTAAACATGCAGCCAACAACATAATTTTAATTTTCAAAACCATTTTGGTGCACTACTGCGTGTGCTTGTAGTTCAACTTTGAAATTTACAAAATAAATCCCTAGGGAATCAATTAAGGTATGAAAATCTCTTAATGTTCTCTAAAAAAATTAAATTTTAACACGACACTCCTATTGTCACATGTTCACTGTAGAAAAAGTTTGACATGCCTCGAAGTAGCGGTGGTGGTGGAATGGGTGGGGGAAGGGGGTCCAGCACACTAAGCATCATGTCCCTTCGTGTGGGATTGTCCAGTTTGTGAGGCATGTGCCACATCAAAAGTCGTGCAGTTTGGGTCACATGCATGCGGTGGTGGTCCTCGGACACTCCCTCGTGCGGTTATTAGTGATGCACCCGGTCGTTTCCCCCGCACCGGTCTATCACTTTGAATGGCGGAGAGATGGGTTTGATCAAGGTGGATTCATCTTGGTCTGTGTTACAGAGTAGATCATGGTGATATACTAGACGAAAGTTTGAATGCGTGTGTACACGTGCTCCCACCGGCTCGAAGTAAGTGACATACGCGTTGTGAACCTCCATGGGGGACTTTTCGGTTTGCGAAGGTGCCACATCAAAGGTGTGCATTGTATATACAAAAATCACACAACACCTCCATACATATGTTTGGGACACATGGAGGCGGTCGTTGTCCTCAGACACCCCCTCGCGCGGTTATCTGTTTCGTGCCCATCCATGGCCCGCGTGGTTCATCACTTTGACCACAATGAGAGAGGTTAATTAATGTGGATTCTTTTTTGTTTGTGCTATAATAGGTCATGGTGAGATTACATGGTATAATTTGAGCACATGTGTACGCATGAATTCCTCCCACCGGCTCGAATTGGGGAGGAGGGAAGCATATATATTGCGTACGCGTCGCGTGAAGAACCTCGCTCCACGTGGGGACTTTACGGTTTCCGAGGTAGGTGCCACATCAAAGTTGCATTTGGTAATTAAACATCACACAACACTAGCTTCCATACATATGTTTGGGGCACACGTAGACGGAGGTTGTCTTCGAACACTCGTGTGGTTATCGGTGGCAAGCCCATTCCTGGGCCCGCGTGGACGTCCATGGCATTGACTAACATGAGAAAGGGTACCAAGGTGGATTCGTCTTGGATTGTTATGGTATATATTATAGGTCATGGTGAGTTTCGTGACCAAAAGTTTGAGTGCACACTAACGTACGCATGAATCATTCCCACTGACGCTCAAACTAGGGAGGACTAGCTAGTTGTACGCGTCATGAACCCCTCGATATGTGCGCGGGCTTTCCGGTTCTGAAGATGGTGCCACATCAAAAGTGTGCACCTGGTATATACTCAAACACAACATAACACTTCTATACATATGTTTGGGCGACATGAAGGTGGTGGATGTCTTCGGACACTCCATCGCGTGGTTATCGGAGGCACGACCATCCGTGGGCCCGGGAGGACGTCCATCACTTCGACCGACAATGAGAGAGAGGTCTGGCCAAGGTTGATTCTTCTTGGTCCGTGTTATAGAAGGTCTTTGTGAGATGCCCTCCCACCAACTCAAACTGCATGTTTCTGTGGGGGGGGACACTATATTGCATACGTCCCGAACCTCCGTGGGGTCGGGGATGTTAGGGTTGCGAGGCGCATGCATGTGCCACATCAAAGTTGTGAATTGGGTATATTTAAATATCACACCGCCCTTTCATATACATATAGTTGGACCACCCGCACGTGGTCGTGGTCTCACCCATCTCGTAGCACACACACACATCTATGGGCCCGTAGAGTCCACATTTTACCGGAAGCATGGTGGGGTGGTTTGACCGTGATGGATTCGTATAGGTTTAATTTTCATGTTATGGCAGGGTGAAATGCCAGACCTATTTGGGGGCATGGATTCGTAGCTTGGATTCCCTCCCACCGACACGAAGTGGGGACAGACGAGACATGTGCCACATCAAAGTTGAGCTTTGGGTATTTGAACATCAAGCCATCCTTTGCATACATATTTTTGTTCCACATGCAGGTATGTTTGTGTTCTGATCCTTTCCCACATTTTTTTATGAAATGCTCATATATATTATCATTATAGGAGTAAATATCAGACGATTTGAACCAAACAACCGTCTATGATTGTATACTCAACGGACACGGTTCCCTCGGACTACCCGTGAGCCACGCCCGTGCCCTGTCACATCAGCACGGTTGTACTGGTGGCCGCGGGGTATGAATGGACTCCACGAGGCTTCCCTCGCAATCTCAAAAATATCTACCCACCTTGAACGATTCAAAAAATGCCCGGTTCCGCGGGTTTTTCTGCTTGATAGCACAAAATTATTATGTTTGGGCTGTGTGCTATGTTTGTTGCTCCCGCACCGCTTCAACCCCTCATCTAAATTTTTAGTAGCCCCGGGAACTCACTCCCGTCTAGTTAAAATTTCAATAGCCGCGTCATTTCCTCAAACACCACCTTGGCCCCCCTCCACACCCCCACCCACACGCACCACTCCTCCCTCGGTCACACCCTAGCTAGCTCACCGTTACCGCCACCCCCGCCGCCCCCGCTCCACCGTCAACCTCAATCGATCTGGCCCTGCATATTCCCCACCGATCTCCATACCCTCGCCGCCTTGAGTTTCTTAGATGACGCATGCGAAACAACCCCTTTCCCACAGATCCACATCCCCATCACCATCCCCCACTCCGGAGCGTTGCAGCCTAAGTCCGGCGACGCTTCCCGGGGAGCTCGAGGAGCGAATGGCCAAAAAAGGTACAGCGAGGCCTGTCCGCTGGACGATGTTGAGGTGGCCACCGAAGCCCCCGTAGAAGATAACTACGATGACTGGACGGTGGCATTAAATCAGTCGGCTCACGCATTACTGCATGTCACGGCAGCCGGCTACGACATTGAGCTCATCGACAGCGACGGCTTGACGCGGGCTATGTCACAGGTTAAGTGGCGCACACCCACCCCCTCGGGATCAGCCGCCATGGATCTCCTCCATGGCCCTATCGCTGATCTCCTCTGCTTCGCTGTCAGGCATTTGCCTTCCTTCATCACCATCGAGCCCCTTTTTTCATTTCTAAAGGACACGCTCTATGGCGGTGGCTCGGCATCGTCGGCCGCCAAGTCAGACCTCATCGATGAAGACGACGACGACAACAATGACAAGGGCATCATCTCTTCCAAGGGGAAAGATCCAATCCGTTACATCTGGGAGGGCATCCTGCAGCCGTGCTCTTACAAGGGGAAGGGGGCCGTTTGTGACAAATGAGGAAACCCATCATTTGTTTTGTCGTCCACTTCAAATGGGGAAAGTTGCATATGAGTGTGCTAGTAGCTTTTGCCATGCTAGATTTTAACCATGCCATGTCTAATTACTTCAGTCATGCAAAATGTAATGTTCAAAAGTGGAATGGGATATGCTGGAGTATGAATTGTTCAGTTTAATTTCACGAATGCCTATGTTTGGTTGTCTGTAGTGAGCATATGCCTTGTTTAACTGTTTTTGGTTGTTTGTAGTGAACATATGTCCAGTTTCAATTGCTATATTTGTTGTTTTGGTAGTGTGGCATGTTTATTTCATTTATTCATAATGTGATGTTCTATATGTGCATCAATGTACTGTGCATTTCACTTTCTCCAATACCGGTTTCAATGGTAAAATTGGTTCCTGTTAAAGCTGGTGTAGTTAACACGCCCCTGTTTATTTCAGTTTTCTCACAATGTGATGTTCAATCATACAATTTGACGTTTCAAAACAACTTATGTTCTATGCCATTTCAACAATACCGCTATGAATGACTAGATTTGGGTGTTGTTAAGCCTGTTGTAGTGAGCATATGCCTCCTTGAACGGGTTATTGGTTGTTCGATTGTTTGTGGTTAGCATTTGTCCAGTTTTGATTGCTCTATTTGGTTGTTTCTAGTATGCCTTGTTTTTTCGGTTATTCACAATGTGTAGTAAATTTCGATCAATATCCGTTCAACGGCCATATTTGCGTCCTGTTAAGCTTGGTGTTGGTAATATGCCCCCTGTTTTTTACCCTGTGAAGTTCAATTATAGAATTTGGTGTTTAAGCACAAACTATGTTCTATGCAATTTCAACAATACCACTGTGAATGACTATATTTGGTTGTTGTTAAGCCTGTTGTAGTGAGCACATGCCTCTTTTGATGGTTTTTGGTTCCCATGGCTATATTTGTTTCCCATGTATTAATACTCCCAACTCCCTATAATATAATATGTTAATACATTCAATATGTTAGTATATTGGATGTAATAAGATCTTATATAGTGGGACAGAGATAGTATTGTACTACATCATTGCGTAGTTGCAGTTTAGCTTCTAATATTAACTTGTTGCTTGTACGTACATATGTCATTGCTACAGATCTGTGCTTCGACCCTTTTTGCGTATGGGGCAATGAGATATTCATGAACTAGCATCAAGTGAGGAAACGAATAAATATTGTTAGTACAATGATTCAAAATATGGCAATTAAATTCTTTGTTTACACTTTGTCCAAGACAACAGTGATCTGTGGGATGGTAACTATGAACTCTGTAGCCTTTTTTACTGCCCATAATGAGTTGTTTGATGACAATGTCTGAATCTTTTTCATTTGTAGTTGTTCCCAATGTAGTTTAATCACGATCACCTCTCAAACTACATGATTGTTGGACATGAAAAGGTATAGGTATTTCTACCATACTACAATGGCTATATAGAAGTCCTTATGAAGACAGTGAAGGATAGGCGGTCGGCCATCACAAGGGGTTGGACTAGAGTCTTGCGTGCATTCGGCATGGAGAGGGCACAATATGGGAATTTCTCTTCACCTTTTACAGCAACTAGAATATCTTGTTGGAAATATGCCCTAGAGGCAATAATAAATTAGTTATTATTATATTTCCTTGTTCATGATAATCGTTTATTATCCATGCTATAATTGTATTGATTGGAAACTCAAATACATGTGTGGGTACATAGACAACACTGTGTCCCTAGTAAGCCTCTAGTTGACTAGCTCGTTGATCAAAAGATGGTTAAGGTTTCCTAGCCATTGACATGAGATGTCATTTGATAACAGGATCACATCATTAGGAGAATGATGTGATGGACAAGACCCAAACTATAAACGTAGCATTTGATCGTGTCAGTTTATTGCTATTGTTTTTTGCATGTCAAGTATCTGTTCCTATGACCATGAGATCATGCAACTCCCTGACATCGGAGGAGTACCTTGTGTGTATCAAACGTCGCAACGTAACTGGGTGACTATAAAGGTGCTCTACAGGTATCTCCGAGGGTGTCTGTTGGGTTGGCATGGATCAAGACTGGGATTTGTTACTCCGTGTGACGGAGAGGTATCTCAGGGCCCACTCGGTAATACAACATCACAATGAGCCTTGCAAGCAATGTGACTAAAGTGTTAG
The DNA here is from genome assembly GCA_039707655.1 of Elymus sibiricus. NCBI lineage: Eukaryota > Viridiplantae > Streptophyta > Magnoliopsida > Poales > Poaceae > Elymus > Elymus sibiricus. Next base: position 193,870,184 of record CM077663.1, on the reverse strand, counting down.
CCACGAGATCTTGTATTACGGAACGAGTAAAGAGACTTGCCAGTAATGAGATTGAACTAGGTATAGAGATACCGACGATCGAATCTCGGGCAAGTAACATACCGAAGAACAAAGGGAACAGTATACGGGATTAACTGAATCCTTGACATAGAGGTTCGACCGATAAAGATCTTCGTAGAATATGTAGGAGCCAATATGGGCATCCAGGTCCCGCTATTGGTTATTGATCGTAGAGGTGTCTCGGTCATGTCTACATAGTTCTCGAACCCGCAGGGTCTACACACTTAACATTTGGTGACGATTAGTATAGTTGAGTTATTGTATTGGTGACCGAAGGTTGTTCGGAGTCCCAGATAAGATCCCGGACATGACGAGGATCTCCGGAAGAGTCCGGAGGTAAAGATTAATATATGTGATAATAGTGTTTTGATCTCCGGAAGGGTTCCGGAATTCACCGGAAGAGGTTCCGGATGTTTACCGAAGTGTTCGGGTGCAGCAACACTTTATATGGGCCAAAGGGGTAAAGCCCACGAGGTATTGGAAAGTGCAGAAGGAAGTTTTGCTGCTGCCTTAAGCGGTACTACCGCTGGTAAGGCAGTACTACCGCGTAAGCGGTACTACCGCTTGTATGAAGCGGTACTACCGCATAAGCGGTACTACCGCGTGTGTGAAGCGGTACTACCGCTCGTGAGCGGTACTACCGCTTGTACGCGGTACTGCTGGAATCCGAGTTGGACTCTTTCCCTGCGGGCCAAACCGACCTTGTGCGGGCAAAACCGACCTGGAGGAGGCTTTTACTCCAAGTTTAGACCCCAAGGCTCAACATATAAATAGAGGGGCAGGGCTAGCACACGGGACACATTAAGATTTCCCAAGCCGTGTGTCGGCAACCCTAACCCTCTAGTTCCCCCGTCATAATCTCCGTAGTGCTTGGCGAAGCCCTGCAGAGATTGTTCCTCACCACCATCACCACGCCGTCGTGCTGCCGGAACTCATCTACTACTTCACCATCGCTCGCTGGATCGAGGAGGTGAAGGCGTCATCAAGCCGTACGTGTGTTGAACGCGGAGGTGCCGTCCGTTCGGCACTAGTTCGTGATCGGATCGAGGGACGACTTGCGATTTGGATCGCGGAGACGTTCAACTACATCAACCGCGTTTCTTAACGCTTCCGCTTAGTGATCTACAAGGGTATGTAGATTCACTCTCCCTCTCGTAGATGCTCATCACCATGGATAGATCTTGTGTGTGCATAGGAAAATTTTTGTTTCCCATGCAACGCTCCCCAACATATCTTTCACCTCTTTCTTTACCATCTTTAATACAAGTATTCAACCGTCGTTCATCATTCTTTGTTTGGTGCTTATGTATTTTTTATGTAATTCTTGAGCATTTGTACCTGTGAATCGAACAATGCATTGGTTGTTGAACCTATATCTGTATATGATGGATATGGAAAAAGATATTCGCTAATTTCAAAATCAAATTATGTACAATTTTAAATTGCAGCAATTAAATTAGGGAAAAATATGCTCAAGGGGTCATTACGCCGCACACGGTTTGTAAATCTCAACGTTTGTGATATACGTGATGATCCGACATGTCTCATAGATAGAAAGTGTGTGTGGCCATGCACACAATTGCCGTTTCCAAACCGTGTGTGATGTCGGACAATATCGCAAACGGTGCAGTCAAATTAAATGTCAGTGATAGTGTCTCTATCACACACGCTTCACAATCATACACTGTTTGTGATGCCGTACACATCGTAAAGATTGCACCACAGAATAGCGTGTGCGATAGTTATTCTATCCGACACGAGTACGACAGTCAGACATTTAATAAGCTTGTTCGACACTTGTACGATGATTAAATTATCTTCTTAATTACATATCGCAAACAGTGTGGCAAAGGTAAATGTGTATGATATTCCCCTTATCGTGCACGATTTACAATTGTCAACTGCTTGTGATGTGGCATGCATCGTAAACGTTGCGCCATAGAATAGCGCGTGCAATGGTAAGGTGATCTCACACGAGTCTCAAGGATGGACCTTTTGGGAAATATTACATATCTCGAACGGTTGGCCGATGACTCTCATTTGTGATAGATGCGTACATCGCATATGCTTAGTTAGACCATACGTTTGCGTGCTTGTTCCAAATCGCCGATAATTTTTCTTTATCATGTGGGATGGGCTCCCCTATCGCATGCACAAGCAAGGTGACGGTTTAAAACTCTGTCACAGAAAGGGGGTAAAAAACGTTTGTATAGCACGTCGTTGCACCAGTGTGTATTTATAGGGGATAAAGGAGGGGATTTCGTCCACCCTTGGCAAGGTAGGACTAAAACACCTCCTTAGTCGTTTCCCCTACAGTATGTGTCGGCATTCTGGGATCGGGGGTACCCAGATCTGCCTGCCTGCGGTTCAGCGTGTGGCCCAACTCGACGGCCCAGTACGGCCTGGCAACAAATCCCCCAAGACAAGACCCTCGCGAGGGCCCCGGCCTCGCGAGGCGAACAACGCCAAGACCTCCAGAGGAGTGGCCTCCCCAAGCTGCCTCCCGAGGAGCGGAGATTTCTATGCAGGTACCCGGCCTCAGGAGGCTGCGATGACGTGAGCCATGACGACCAAGGCCAGGCGGGCGCCAGCGGGCGCAGAGGGAACAGTTTCCTCTTTTGTGCTAAGGAGGCAAGGACGTTGATAACCCACAAGTGTAGGGGGTCGTTTGTTGCCTTTTTTGATAAGTAAGAGTGTCGAACCCAACGAGGAGCTAAAGGTAGAACAAATATTCCCTCAAGTTCTATCGACCACCGATAAAACTCTACGCACACTTTAACGTTTGCTTTACCTAGAACAAGTATGAAACTACTTTGTAGGTGATAGGGTAGTTTGCATGAATAAAACTAGAAGTACTTAGCAGGAATAAAACTACGAGTAAAAAGCAAGATAATAAAAGTAGATCGCCGTCACGATCCTTGCCCCGGCGGTGTTCCGGCACCACCGGGAGAGAGGGGGAGAGAGCCCCCTCCTTCTCCTTCTTCTTTGGCCTCCCCCCTAGATGGTAGGAGAGTTTCCCCTCTGGTGCATGGCTGCCATGGCGGCGGAGGGGTAGGAGCCCCTCCTAGATTGGATCTCCCTCTCTGTTCTCTTCTGTTTCACGTTCCTGTTTTCTGGCCGAAAACCGTTTCTTATATTCCTGGAGATCCGTAACTCCGATCGGGCTGAAATTTTGAGGGGATTTTTATCCAAAAATTAGCTTCCTTGCGCCCGAAGGAGAGCTCCAACCGACTTACGAGCTGGGCACAACCCACCAGGGCGCGCCTGGGCCCTGGGGGCGTGCCCTGGGGTCTCGTGGGGGCTGTGGGCCTCCGTTTGCATTGATTCCACTTCTCAAAATTCACAAATATTCCAAAAAAAATCTCCGTAAATTTTTATCGCGTTTGGACTTCGTTTGATATGGATATTCTGCGAAACAAAAAACATGCAACAAACAGGAACTGGCACTGGGCACTGGATCAATAGGTTAGTCCAATAAATCATATAAAATGTTGCCAAACATATGTGAAAGTTGTATAATATTGGCATGAAACAATCAAAAAGTATAGATACGACGAAGACGTATCAACATTCCCAAGCTTAATTCCTACTCGTCCTCGAGTAGGTAAATGATAAAAAAGATATTTTTTTATGTGGAATGCTACCTAGCATAATCTTGATCATATATCTAATCATGGCATGAATATTAAGACACAAGTGATTCAAAGCAATAGTCTAGTTTTGACATAAAGACATTAATACTCAGGCATCCCAACAAACAATCATGTCTTTCAAAATATCAAGGCTAAAGAATGCTATCCCTAAAAAATCATATAACCTTGTCATGCTCTGTCTTCTTAACACAAAGTATAAATCATGTACTACCCCGGTGTCAGCCAAACAATTGGTTCATACTTTTTAACACGCTTCAGCATTTTCAACTCTCACGCAATACATGAGCGCAAGCCATGGATATAGCACTATGGGTGGAATAGAATATGGTGGTAGGTTTCAAAGGGGTAAAAGTGGAGAAGAAAGTCTCGCATCAACTCAGCGTATCAACGGGCTATGGAGATGCCCATCAATAGATATCAATGCGAGGAGTAGGGATTGCCATGCAACGGATGCACTAAGAGCTATAAGTGTATGAAAGCTCAATATGAAAACTAAGTGGGTATGCATCTAAATGAAAAATTCCCACTAGTATATGAAAGTGACAACACAGGAGACTCTCTATATGAAAAACATGGGCTACTTTGAAGCACAAGTGTGGAATTAGCAAGCCCCTATTCCTTCTTCTTTCATTTTTTTCTTTCTTTTCCTTTTTTTTATTTTTCTTTTTTTTCTTTTTTTCTTTTCTTTTTTTTCCTTTCTTAGTCCGGAGCCTCATCCCGACTTGTGGGGGAATCATAGTTTCCATCATCCTTTCATCACTGGGGCATGCTCTAATAATGAATAATGATGATCATCACATTTCTATTTACTTACAACTCAACACTACAACGATGGTAGAACAAAGTATGACCCTATATGAATGCAATGATCTAGCGTAGCAAAGATATCAAAAAACGGACAAGCCATGAAAACATCATGCTAGCTCTCTTACGATCATGTAATGCAATATGACAATGAATGCTCAAGTCATCAAAACGGAGGCGGTGGAAGTTGCATGGCAATATATCTCGGAATGGCTATGAAAATGTCATAATAGGTAGATATGGTGGCTGTTTTGAGGAAGATATAATAAGGCTTATGTGTGATAGAGCGTATCATATCACGGGGTTTGGATGCACCGGCGAAGTTTGCACCGACTCTCGAGGTGAGAAAGGGCAATGCACGGTACCGTAGAGGCTAGCAAATTGCGGAAAGGTAAGAGTACATATAATCCATGGACTCACATTAGTCATAAAGAACTCACATACTTATTGCAAAAGTTTTATTAGCTCTCTCGAAGCAAAGTATTACTACGCATGCTCCTAGGGGGGAGGTTGGTAGGAGTTAACCATCGGGCGCCCCCGACCTTCACGCAAAGATAGACAATCAAGGATAAATTGTGCTCCAACTTCCTAGCACAACGGGAGACTATACGTGCATGCTTCGGGAATCACAAACTTTAACACCAATATCTTACTAAACACGATCATCCACTAGTACCTCCCACATATTATCATCTCTATATCGCAAAACTATTGCAAGGAATCAAACATATCATATTCAGTGATCCCTAAGTTTTATGTAGGATTTTATGACTAACCATGTGAATGACCAATTCCTGTTGACTCTCTAAATAGATATAAGTGAAGCAAGCGAGTTTAATTATTTCTACAAAATACCATGCTCTAATAAATATAAGTGAAGCAAAAGAGCATTCTACAAATAACGGTTTTCTATGTGAAGAGAAACATGCAATCCAAACTTCAAATGATATAAGTGAAGCACATGAAGCATTCTATAAAGCCATACTCAAAAGATATAAGTGAAGTACAATGAGCATTCTATAAATCAATCATGGACTATCTCATACCAGCATAGTGCATAAAATAAAAGTGAAAACTAAACACAAAAGACACTCCAAGATTTACGCATATCATGTGATGAATAAAAATATAGCTCCAAGTGACATACCGATGATTTGGAATAAAAGAGGAGATGCCTTCCCGGGGCATCCCCAAGCTTAGACGCTTGAGTCTTCCTAGAATATTACCTTGGGGTGCCTTGGGCATCCCCAATCTTAGGCTCTTGCTGCTCCTTATTCCTTCTCAATGTGACAACACCCAAAACTTGAAAACTTCAATCACACAAAACTTAACAGAAAATTTGTGAGATCCGTTAGTACACATAACACCAAATCCCATCATGTCTTGCCATAACATTATTGCATAATTATAATCTAACATTACCCACTGTATGCTATCACAATTCTATGGCTCCCAAGTCAATGGGGCTCAACAAGAATTCAAACATAAGCACGCAAAGCAGCTATAACAACAATCTGTGAAAAACATTACGGTCTGTAAAGATTTGTAGACACATATACTTCTGTAGCTGAAAAAATTCTGAAACATTAGGACGTGAGAAATGATTTGCATAAGAGTACTGTGTAAAAAATTCAGAATTTTTGCACGCTCCAGTAAAATATGAAAATTCAAACACTATGGCAAAAGTTTCTGTTTTTGCACAGCACACATCAAACAAGCAATTCAAACATCCTAAAGGAAAATCTTGGCACATTATTTTATAATACAATGGATTTGTACAAGGGGATAATTATTTTTGTTGTAAAAGTTTCTGTGATTCAAGATTCACAAAGTTTTCATGGGCATGAACAAAAGTTCAAGGCTAGCCCCCACTTCAACGATGCTCATCATCTCTCTCACTTTCACCTTTCCTTTTGTGAAGTTTTAGGTTCCCCTCTATATTTTTGTTGTTTTAAAACTTTATAAAAGCAATCAACAGAATAAAATTACTCTCTAAAACTTCCGGGTTGTCTCCCTGGCAGCGCTTTCTTTAAAGCCATTAAGCTAGGCATAAAGTGCTCAAGTAATAGATCCACCCGGATCCCAAGGTATATCAAAGCCAATTTTAAATAACAATGATTTGTAATTTAGTAGTGAGCACAAAGTGACATATATCATGTGACAACGAAGTCTAACTCTCTTCCTATGCATCGGCATGTCATATAAGAACAATTCATGCACATTAAGTAAAGGCCAATGCATAGTATAACTGGTTTCTTGCAATTTTATCGTATTGGAAACATAAAGAGGTGGAGATGTAGTTCCTCTCTCATAATAATTGCAAGTAGGAGCAGCAAGCACATGCATATTATATTCATCAAAATCATCATGTGTAGTAGCTAAACACAACCCATCTATATAATCCTTAATAAGAGCAAACTTCTCCGATATAGTGTAGTTGGGAGAATTCAAAAAGATAATAGGACTATCATGTGTGGGTGCAATAGCAACAATTTCATGCTTAACATAAGGAACTATAGCAAGTTCATCTTCATAAGCATAATTTATATTGGCATCGTGGCCACAAGCATAGCAAGCATCAAGTTCATCAAAAGGGGATAGTTCAAAAGAATCCAAGGGATCATAGCAATCATCATAGCATTCATCCTTCGGTATGTACGAAGGATAATTAAACAATGTATGAGTTGAAGAGTTACTCTCATTATAAGGTGGGCACGGGTAGCTAATCCGCTCTTCCTCCTTTTGTTCTTCGCTCTCCTCCTCATCTTTTTCATCTAATGAGCTCACAATTTCAGCAATTTCTTCTTCCATAGATTCCTGCAAAATATTAGTCTCTTCCAAGGCAGCGGACATTCTTGCAATAAATTCAATAATGTCAGCATTGCAATCATAATTCTCACAGCAATATTTAAGTATGGCAAGATTTTCAGATTCGTAAGAAACATCATCATACTTTTCCATCAAAGAAGCAACTTCATAAGCACCTTTAAAAGCAACAAATTCTTCTATTCGTTCCACATCATAGTAATCATAAATACCTTTAGCATAAGAAGCTAAGGTTTCATTATCATTAAATTTGCATGAAAGGGAAGGTGTGGAGCATTCATCCTAGAGCAACAAGTAATATCATATCTCAAGCATAGCTCCCGAGCATACCAATGCAACATATGAATTTGATCCCATAACAATTTCCCTTTTTTAGTCAAGCAATAATATCTAAAGTATTCACGTTGATCAACCATTACTCCCATTATCAAGTTGAATGGGGTTTTCTCAGGATTATCAAAGTAGTATTTAATACTTTGCACATAACTAGCATCGAGGGTTTTAGGAGGTTCCCCATCTCCATGAGTAGCACGTACCACTAATTTTTTTGGTGTTTCGTGTTCCACATCCATAACTAAAGATATAAAACAACTAATAACAGAAAATAAAAATTACTTAATGATAAAGCAAACAAGCACACACGAGAATATTCACCCCACGCTATTGCTACCCGGCAACGGCGCCAGAAAAAGGACTTGATAACCCACAAGTGTAGGGGATCGTTTGTAGCCTTTTTGATAAGTAAGAGTGTCGAACCCAACGAGGAGCAAAAGGTAGAACAAATATTCCCTCAAGTTCTATCGACCACCGATAAAACTCTACGCACACTTTAACGTTTGCTTTACCTAGAACAAGTATGAAACTACTTTGTAGGTGATAGGGTAGTTTGCACGAATAAAACTAGAAGTACTTAGCGGGAATAAAACTACGAGTAAAAAGCAAGATAATAAAAGTTAGTTGTTTAGTAGAAAGCTTTTGTCAAACAAGAAGGTTATTTGTCCCTAGGCAATTGATAACTAGACCGGTAATCATTCTTGCAATTTTACATGAGGGAGAGGCATGAGCTAACATACCTTCTCTACTTGGATCATATGCACTTATGATTGGAACTCTAACAAGCATCCGCAACTACTAAAGATCATTAAGGTAAAACCCAACCATAGCATTAAGTATCAAGTCCTCTTTACTTCCATATGCAATAACCCACCTACTCGGGTCTGTGCATTCTGTCACTCATGCCACCCACCATAGGCAAATCATGAACACATTGCAACACCCTACAGCGAGGATCCCTCACGTTTGCGCGAGACGGAGGGCACCGTAGGACAGCACCATAATAAAATATACAATCATACCAACCACAATCATCAATTAACCCATAGGACAAAGCGGATCTACTCAAACATCATAGGATAGCCATATATCATTGGGAAATAGTATATGGAGTTGAGCACCATGTTTAAGTAGAGATTACAGCAGGGAGAGAGGGAGTTACACCGCTGCATAGAGGGGGAGAGAGTTGGTGTTGACGGTAGCAAGATTGTTGATGTAGATCGTCGTCACGATCCTTGCCCCGGCGGCGTTTCGGCGTCACCGGGAAAGAGGGGGAGAGAGCCCCCCTCCTTCTTCCTCTTCCTTGGCTTCCCCCCTAGATGGGAGGAGAGTTTCCCCTCTGGTCCATGGCCGCCATGGCGGCGGAGGGGCAGGAGCCCCTCCTAGACTGGATCGCCCTCTCTATTCTCTTCTGTTTCACGTTCCTGTTTTCTGGCCGAAAACCGCTTCTTATATTCCTGGAGATCCGTAACTCCGATCGGGCTGAAATTTTGAGGGGATTTTTATCCAAAAATTAGCTTCCTTGCGTCTGAAGGAGAGCTCCAACCGACTTACGAGCTGGGCACAACCCACCAGGGCGCGCCCTAATGTCTCGTGGGGGATGTGGGCCTCCGTTTGCGTTGATTCCACTTCTCAAAATTCACAAATATTCCAAAAAAAATCTCCGTAAATTTTTATCGCGTTTGGACTTCGTTTGATATGGATATTCTGCGAAACAAAAAACATGCAACAAACAAGAACTGGCACTGGGCACTGGATCAATAGGTTAGGTCAATAAATCATATAAAATGTTGCCCAAATTATGTGAAAGTTGTATAATATTGGCATGAAACAATCAAAAATTATAGATACGACGGAGACGTATCAGACGTACGCGGATTCCCAAGGAATCCCCCAAAGGTTTCCATTCCAGTGCAACAAGACTAGGACCACGAGCCCGGCAGGACAGATGTCATCACCGAGCCCACCTCTGCGTCATGCCCAGAAGCTTTGCAGGCGAAGACCACATTCCATCAGGATAAGATGTACTTATTGTCCCCTTTCAAAATTGGCCATTGTGGGATCCCTTCCCGCCTGTGAAATAAGGGAAGAATACCAAGGCCACTGTAAATAGGGATCAGCGTCCACCGTAGAAAGGGGGATCCACCCTCACCTCTGATCCCTCACGAGGTGGCTCAACCACTGTACTAGTTCATCCCCAAACCTCCACGCGAGGCCAATCCACCAAAATCAGGAGTAGGGTTTTACACCGCAAGGTGGCCCGAACCTAGGTAAAATCTCTGTGTCAACCTTCCTATTCGCTCGCACGTATTCGACGAGGCTTGGCTGCGGGGTGGCGAGCTTGAGGCTAGAGCTGGTTGAGATCTTCGCACACGCCCCGGAGTTCGAACCTTCTTAGGTCTGCGGAGCCCCGATTCCGACATTTGGCGCACCGGGTAGGGGCGTGTCGATGCTCCTTCTTCATCAGCCGTGCTCCACCCTCGCCTCGTCATCTCCATGGCAGATGCCGCTCCTCAGGCTTGGCAGCCCGTGGCCTATGGGAACGCCGCGGTTTGCCCGGCCATGCCCACGGTTGCTTGTATCCTCGGCGGGTCACAGGCGCCCGCGTCCAGTCGCCATGTCAAGCATCTTCTCCACCAGGCGGGCGCAGCTCAACCGCGGCCCGAGGCCCCGCGGAGCAGGGCGAGGCCGGAGACTGACATCACCTTCGACTCCAGGGACCATCCCAAGACGGCGGTCGCTGCTAGTGCGCTCTCCATGTTGTGCACGCCCACCATCCGTAATGTTGCGGTCATCAAGACCCTCATCGACGGCGGCGCCGGCCTCAACGTCCTTTCCGTGGAGGCCTTCGACATGCTCCAGGTGCCCTACGACCAGCTCGCGCCCACCAAGCCCTTCTCGGGGGTGGTCAGAGGCTTCGCCACCCCCTTGGGGCAGGTGCGCATCCCCGTCACTTTCGACACTCGCGACAATTACCGCACCGAGCTGATCGACTTCGACGTGGCCCACATCGGCCTCCCGTACAACGCCATCCTGGGATATCCGGCCCTCGCCAAGTTCATGGCGGCGACGCACCTAGGCTACAACATCATCAAGATGCCTGGTAGCAGCGGTATCATCTCTGTGGCCGGAGACACCAAAGACGCGGTTCGAGCCCTCGGGGTCATCTACAAGGCCGTAGCGGCCTCGCGCCCCAACGCTGAGAGCGTCACGCAGGCTCCGAAGGCAGCGCCCGCGAACTTTTTAACAATTTTTCCTGGACAAAAATAAGACCTGGAAGCTTCGCAGGGAGACCGGAAGCCAACAGGGCACGCCCAGGGGGGTGGTCATGCCCTCATGGCTTGGGGCCACCTCCCCGGACCTCTGGCGTTGTTCTCTGGCCTATAAATTCTCTTTAATCCCAAAAACCCTAGAGAGTCTCTCGAAACAGTTTTTCCGCCGCCACAAGTCTTTGTTCCGCCGTGTGCTCATCTGGAGCCCTGTTCTGGTGCCCTGTCAGAGTGGGGATCAATCACGGATGGCCTACACATCAACCTTGATGCTCCCATGGTGATGTGTGAGTAGTTCACCACAGTCCTATGGGTTTGTAGTTAGTACCTAGATGGCTCTCTCTCTGTGTTCTTTGTTGCCTTGATCATCGCCCATTTTCGCGGTGATCTATCTTATGTAATCAATCTTTACGGTGTGTTTGTTGGGATCCGATGAATTGTGGGTTTATGTTTAGATTATTCATGAAAAAGGTTTGAGTATCCTCTGAATTCTTATTTGCATGATTATTATATCTTTTTAATTATCTCTGATCTATCGGTTTAGTTTGGCCAACTAGATTGGTTTATCTTCAGAGGGAGAGGTGCGTTGTAGTGGGTTCAATCTTGCGGTGCTCTATATCCCAGTGACAAAGTAGTGGACAAGACACGTATTTGTATTGCTGCCACTAGGGATAAAATGATGGGGCTTATTCATATTAATTGGATTTACTTTGTCTACATCATGGCATCATTCTCCAAGCATTACTCTGTTTTACTTAATACTCTAGATGCATGTTGGATAGCGGTCGATAGGTGGAGTAATAGTAGTAGATGCAGGCAGGAGTCGGTCTACTTGTTTATGGACATGATGCCTATATGCATGATCATTGCCGTGAATAAATATGCATAACTATACACTTTTCTATCAATTGCCCAACAGTAATTTGTTTACCCACTGTATGCCTTCTTCGAGAGAGAAGCCTCTAGCGAACACTATTGCCCCCGGGTCTATTCACACATATAATTACAAATGCTCTTATTTCCTTGCTGCCATCATTTAATTTTTATTTATTTTGCAAACTATCATCTACACTACTTATCTCTTGCAAGTAACGAGTTCAAGGGGATTGACAACCCTCTTGCCCGCGTTGGGTGCAAGTGTGTGCTCTTTTGTGTGTAGGTGCAGAAGACGGGAAGTTGTGTGATCCTCCTATTGGTTCGATAACCTTGGTTCTCACTGAGGGAAATACTTATATATAATGTGTTGCATCATCCCCTCCTCTTCGGGGAAAAACCTAACGTAGATCACAAGTATCATGTGGCATAATGAGTAGGGCCAAAGAGGTCCATGTGAAGCAATTCAAAGGGGCATGAGGTAGTCATGATAGTCTTCGAGGGATGATTGGATCTGGTCATCTTTCCAGACTCACAAGCCCCACAAAGATGGTCCTTGAGGAATTTGTCACCCTTAGTGCCTATGGCGTGCTTCTTCTTCACGAGTGTGTGCAAGTTCCTCGTGCCATCATGTCTAAGTCGCCGATGAAACAACCAGTCTTCTGAAGCTTTTGCAAGCAGGCACGTGGCGGGATGAGGATTTGTAGAGAAATCAACAATATACAAGTCTCCTCTCCAAAAGCCTTTGAAGACTTTGGATTTGTCAGATTCCATGAGCACAATGCATCGATATTTTCCAAAGATGACAACCATATCAAGATCACAAAACATTGAGACAGACATGAGGTTGAATCCAAGGATTCAACAAGCATTACTTTATGTGTCGATCCTTTGAGATTGCAACCCTACCTAGACCCAATAGCTTGCTTTTTCCTTTGTCAGCGTAGGTGATATGCTTCAAGTGAGATGGAGCAAGAGATGAGTCCATCAATAGGTTCTTGTCACCAGTGATGTGATTAGTGCATCCACTATCAACGACCCACTCAGTAGCTTTAGGTGGTTCATCCTACAAACGAATTATTACAAGTTACGAACTCATATACTTCAGAGTGAAGAATATGACATCAAATTCGTCAGACGGAATTTCATCAAACAGTACAACAGTTAAAGTAACACGAGGACGTGAGAAATGAATAATCCATTTCTTCATGATTAGCTTGCGCCTTTCAAGCAAATTTCACGTCTCCAGCAAATTCTTGAGACGTTTCATTTCTTCTAGAGACCTGACCCTGCATAAGAGATTAGTTCATTTTCTTCACCACCCACATCTGGAGGGGTGGCAAAGAGTTCATCATTATGCGAGCTCCATACGAGAAAGGTGGCATTCAAGCAAGTGCACTTAGTTTCACATGAGGGGGGGTAGAGTACTCATATGAATAAGCAGAGAAATTCTTCGAGGACTTATGAACATAATGGTTTGAAGAATAATGCACATATTCATGACCCTTAGATTTTCCCTGCGAAACAGAAGCATTAGCACGAGAATGAGTAGACTTTTGACCATATGAGGAATTTGGTCTATGTGAAGACTTTGGTCCATATGAAGAATTTGATCTAGGGTTCCTGTTCTTCACGGGTGGTGTCATGACGACATTCACCTGAAGACTTTTGAGGTACCTTTTGGAAACCCAAATTTTCTTCATCACAGGACCATTCCTGCAGTTAGTTCCAACATATCTGGCAAATACTTCACCATTCTGATTTTTGAACAGTTTATAGTTGGAGTCAAATGACTCATCAGAGGAATATGAAGATTCACAAGTAAAGCCACATAAGGTGGATGGATCTACAAGAGGTCCTTTTGCAGCAACCCATGAGGTTTTGGGATACTTCTCAGGTTTCTAGTAGGATCCATCAACATTGAGTTTCCTCTCAAATGCAATACCCTCTTTCCTGGGGTTCCTATTCAGAATATGCTTTTTAAGCATATCGCAAAGGGTTTGATGCCCTTTGAGACTTTTGTACATGTTTGTCACATACAATTCCTTCAACCCTGCATTTTCGTCATTGACACTTGTGGTATCCTTAGATGAGGAATTTGTGACCACAGAAATAGTTGAAAAAGTTGTAGCAATAGAAGCATCTGAACTTTCAGGTGAATAATTAGCAGTTTCACGTTCCATGCATTTCAAACAAGGTGGAACAAAATCTTCCTAAGCGAAACTGATATGTGGAGCAAGCAAAGAGTCGTTTTCCCTTCAAAGGCCATCATGAGACACCCTTAGTTTCTCAAGATCTTGCTTTCTTTGAAGAAATTCATAGGAAAGCTTCTCATGATCAACTAAGAGTGTTTCATGATGACTTTGAAGGTCATCATACTTAGACTGAAGACTTTGAAGATCATCAGTCAGAGTTTGAGTTCGATCAATTTCCTTATTCAATAGGTCATCGCTTTTGTCTAGCAGTTTCTGAATCCTTTCCATAGCATTTTGTTGTTTAGTGGAAATATTAGCAAGTTTGGAATAGCTAGGTTTTAGATTTTCATAAAATTGACCTTCACTTGATTCAGAGGAGGAAGGATATTTGAGTACCTTTGCAACTTTTGCCATGAAGCAATAGGTGGGAGCAAAGTCATCGTCGTTGACGTCAGATCGTTGGTGTTGCCATTTTCCTCAGCGTTGAAGATGAACTTGCTGACGAAAGCAGTAGTGAGAGATAGGCTCGCCACACCAGAGTTTGACTCCTCCTCAGATTCCTCCTCTTCCTCATATTCTTTAGATTGTTCTTCAGAATCCATTTCCTTGCCGATAAGTGCCCGAGCCTTTCTGGAACGGCTCTTCTTGTGAGATGAGGACTTTGAAGATTTCATCTTTTTCTTCGTGTTGTCAGAACTATCATCCTTGTACTTCTTCTTCTTTGATTCCGTTTCCCAGAGAGGACAATCAGGAATGTAGTGGCCAGACTTCTTGCATTTGTGAAAAGTTATTTTCTTGTAGTCACGTGATGAGATTCTGATTTCTTCACATCACTTCTTGATGATTTTTCCAAACCGACCTCTTCTGGAGAACTTCTGGAATTTCCTCACGAGCATTTGCTAGCTCCTGAATCAGTTCTTCAGGATAACCAAGGCTGTTGTCAGAGTATTCGCCTTTGGATGAGGAAATTGCCTTGGCCTTCAGTGCACGAGATCTTCCATAGCTTGGCCCTTAGAGGTCTCTCTTCTCGGCTTGTTGGAATTCATGAGTATTGAGCCTCTCAAGAATATCAGTCGGATCCAGTGATTGTAGTTTCCACGATCTTGAATCATCAAAGCCAGTGTGTCAAATGAGGAATCAAGAGATCTCAGCAGTTTCTTCACCACCTCATGGTCGGTGATGTTAGTGGCACCAAGAGATTGGAGCTCGCTGGAGATATCAGTGAGGCGATCGAAAGTTTGTTGAATCTTTCGTTGTCGAGTCTTTTGAAGTGGTTGAAGAGATTGCGAAGAACATCAACTCGGGATTCATGTTGAGTTGAAACCCCTTCGTTGATTTTGGATAGCCTATCCTAGATAAGCTTTATAGTTTCCAAAGCACTCACTCTGCCATATTGTCCTTTGCTCCGATGGCCATATATGATATTCTTCGCTTGAGAGTCGAGTTGCTTGAATCTCTTCACATTAGCAGCATTTATAGTGGAAGTGACGGAGGGAACACCATTTTCCACAACATACCAGAGATCGTTGTCAATTGCTTCAAGATGCATGCGCATCTTGTTCTTCCTGTAGGGGTAGTCCGACCCAGCGAAGGTAGGACACCCAGCCAAGACCTTGATCATACCTACAGTCGACATAACTAAAAATCCAGGTGGTTAAACCACAAAACAAGGGAGTACCTTGCTCTGATACCAATTGAAAGCGCATTATATTGACTAGAGGGGGGTGAATAGGCGATTTTTACAAATTCGTCACTGAGGAATTTGCTAAGTGTGAAATATAGGCAGCAGATAAAGTACTCAAGTGCGAGCATAACATGGTAGTAGCAAAATCATCATGGTGAATTAAAACATACATAGAGCACAAGTAGCAAGTAAACAGGATAAGCAGGCAAAAGACAAGGTGACTGAAGTATTTGGGTAGAGGAAATTGAGAAAGTCTTTACTCAAAGTCTTCAACCAGTACCGATCAATTTCATCAACAAGTACGCTAGGAAATGAAAGGGTTGAGGAAATAGAACCAGTTGCTCGATGAGGACCCTGATTTTGTCTACCAGTTCCAACTGCTGTGGCAGTTGTACGTCTGGTTTGGAGCGGCTTGGTATTTAAACCAAAGGACACACAGTCTTTACCGTATTCTCATTGAGCTAGAGTCACACAGACTCCGCCCAATCACTCGTGGTAAGACTTCAAGGTAGACTTCCAAACCTTCACAGACTTGGTCACCCGGCGATCCACAATTCCTCTTGGATGCTCTAGACCATGACGCCTAACCATCTGGAAGATACACAGTCTTCATAGGTAAAAAGCGTCGATTCCACACATGACAATCTCTTCAGTGATGCTCAATCACTTTGGTTTTAGGTGTTGGGGTTTTGGGTTTTTACTCACGGATGATTTTCTCTCAAAGTCCTCGGGGGATGGGTTGCTCTAAATTAAACTTATCAATCTCTCTCTGAGCAGACAACCAGCTAGTGGTTGTGGGGGTGGATATTTATAGCCAGGGTGCAACCTGACATGATAAGACATAAATGCCCCTAATGATATGACTGTTATCATGATAAGATGTTTCGGACAGCTAGCGCAAAGCACAGAAACGATCAGAACTTTAAACTCTCAAATTCCTCGCGGCTATCATATTCCTCACGCTAGACACTTTGCACTAGCGAAATCCTAACTCCTCAGTCAGACCAATTTCCTCAGAGACCAGAAGAAAACGTCTCTGTCACTGAAGAATTTGAGTGAACTGTAAGAGATTTCCAAAGGCTTCACTCGAAGGATTGGGTAGGTGTAGGTTTTCAGATGAGCATTACTTAGAAATTTACCTTAGTTTTACCTCGACCCCCTTTAACAGTACGGTGTTTCCTATGACTCAAAAGAAATGAAATGAAACTAAGAAAACAAATTCTTCACACTTCTTAGTCCTCGCATCAATATCTTCAAGGTCACAACAATTTCCTCATTTTCAAAGTCTTCAGGAAGAGCGTCAAAATCTTCAAATGAATACATGTATTTTTAGGGGTCGACATCCGTCGATTATACAAAACTCCTCACGGACTTATACAACATGTGTACACTCACAAACACATTAGTCCCTTAACCTATAAGTCTTCAATACACCAAAATCACTAAGGGGCACTAGATGCACTTACAGCAAGGCAAAGGTATACATTAGCTAGGTCTTCCTAATTTTACTGGCCTCATGGTGCTTGGTGGGAGAGCGGATTATAGGTTTGATAGCCGTACTATCAAGAGGGACTTTCAGGCGGGTAGCTTGATAACATCGCATGTAGAGAGCTAAAACATTTTCATGATTTTCTTCATTCTTTCTTTTTTTATCTTGGGTGGTTCTCTATGTGAGGACCTTCGGCTTTTCCATAGCTTTAAAACGAGCCCAAGATCATCGAATTCGGAGTCTGTATGCCCAAGTTATGCATGTTTCATTTTCCTACTTTGGGTTGTCTCTAGGTACCTCATGCATGGGGTTTTGAGGCCTTGGGCACGGGGGTCCCCGTGCACGCGGGATTATACCGTGGGCACGGGGTCTCAACCACCTGATACGTCTCATACATGTCTACATTTCCGAACACTTCTGCTCTGGTTTTGAACTCTAATTTGCATGATTTGAATGAAACTAACCCGGACTGACGTTGTTTTCACCATAACTACTTTGGTGTTATTTTTGTGCAGAAATAAAAGTTCCTGGAATTGGACAAAACTTTTTGTGTATTATTTTTGGAATAAATAATGATTTATGGAGCGAAGATCCACCGGAGGGGGAATGCCTGTGAGCCACAAGGCAACAGGGCACGTCCTGTTGGCTTGTGGGGCCCATGTGGCTCCCCCGACCCTAATTCCACTCCTATAAATCCACATCTTCGGAGAGAAAATATCAGAGAGAAGATTTCATCATGTTTTACAAGACAGAGCCGCCACCACCTCCTGTTCTTCCTTGGGAGGGCTGATCTGGGGTCCATTTGGGGCTCTAGAGAGGGGGATTCGTCGTTGTCGTCATCACCAACCCTTCTTCATCAACACCGCCATGATGCTACCATGGGAGGGTAGGACAAAAGATGTCATACAAGTTCTTATCGCAAGCACGTATGACTATATACGGAATACATGCCTACATTACATTGATGAATTGGAGCTAGTTCTGTGTCACCCTAGTGTGTAACTGTTACATGATTCATGTCATCTAAATCATTATCCATCACCGATCCACGTGCCTACGCTTTACATACACTGAATTATGCTAGGTTACTATTGATGCTGCTACTGTCACAACTGCTACAAAATTACCGTTGTCGCTACTACTGTTACGGTTACTACTTTTACTTGTTGTGCTACTAAAACTTTGTTGCAGAGAGATATTCTAGGTGTGGTTGAATTGACAACTCAACTGCTAAGGCCGATAAATATTCTTTGGCTCCCCTTGTGTCGAATCAATAAATCAGGGTGAAATACTACCCGCGAAGACTGTTGCAATCCCCTATACTTGTGGGTTATCAAGACCTTTTGCTGGCGCTATTTCCGGGGAGCATAACTACATTTATTGTGTTAACTTGAGGATATCTAATTGCTACTATGAAGAAGCTGAAAGATACTTGAACCAAGATCGTCCCATCTCGTACGAGAGCCGGTAAGGAACTGTCATCTAGCGCTGCTTTTGATTCACCTACTATTTTGAATCAACTTATAACACCACCGCCTGTTGCTCGTTCTGATATATCGCATGAACTTGATGTTGCTTCTTCTGAAATTAATGATGATACTAATACTACACTTGATGAAACTGAAACTGTGCCACTGAATGAATTACTTGATGCTCATATCGCTAAAGCTAGAGAACTTGAACATCCTGAAACTGATGAGGACTTTGAGTCACCTGTTACACCTCGCTCTCCTAATAGATAAGAATTGCCTGATGTACCTGAAGGTTATGGTATGTATGGAGAGGTAGATAGGGACTTTCTTGCTTGTAATGATAGATATGATTTGAAGAAACTACTATGCAAATTTAAAGAAAAATCTATGATGGAGAAAATGAAACATGATCCTAAATTTGCTACTTCTTCTATATTTGTTACTGAAAAGGACTATGAATTCTTTGTAGACTCTGAATTAATCCCTATAGTAGAGTCGGATCCTTTCCATGGTTATGAAACTAAAACTGTTGTTGAGCATCTCACTGAACTGAATGATATTGCCGCTTTGTTTACTAATGAGGAAAAGATGCACTAATATTATATCCTTATGCTTTTTCCTTTCTCACTAAAAGGTGAGGCTAAGTAATGGTTCCTCACTCTTGCTCCTGGTTGTGTCCGTAGCCCCCAGGATATGATTTATTACTTCTTTGAAAAATATTTTCCTGCTCATAAGAAACAAGCGCCTTTACAGGAAATATTCAACTTTGTGCAAAGTGAAGAAGAGAGTCTCCCACAAGCTTGGGGGAGGCTTCTCCAGTTATTAAGAGCTCTACCTAATCATCCTCTCAAGAAGAATGAAATACTTGATATCTTTTATAATGGACTAACCAATGCTTTTAGGGACTCCCTAGATAGTTGTTCTGGTTGTGTTTTCAAGGAAAGAACTGTTGGGAGAGCTAAAGAATTATTGAATAACATATTACAAAATGTTGATAATTGGGCACTTCCTGAGCCACCGCCGGAACCTATTCAAAAGAAGAGAGGTATCCTATTCCTCAGTCCTGAAGATCTGCAAGAAGACAAAAGAACTATGAAGGAGAAAGGTATTAAATCTGAAGATGTCAAGAAGTTACCACCTATTGAAGAAATACATGGACTTGACACCCCGACACAGGTAGTAGAGGTAAAATCTCTACGTGCCTTTAATGAAAGTGATATACCTTTACTATGACTCCTAATCAATGCATGGATGAATTTGATAATTACATTGTTAAGCAAAAACATTTCAATAACTATGTCAAAGATCAATTAAGACGTAATGCCATGATGATAGATCGCTTGAGTGACTTGATGTTTAGAATTTCTAATGATGTTAAGGGTCTAGGTAAACATGCTTCCATGGTTCATACCCAACTAGACCAAGTTGCTAAGTCACAAAATGATTTGCTTGCTGAATTAAATGAGAATATGAATGATCATGTTATTAGAGTAATGACTAGAGGAGGTAGAATGACTCAGGAACCCCTTTATCCTAAAGGTCACCCTAAAAGAATTGAACAGGATTCTCAAAGATTAATGATGATGCACCTACTCCACCTAAGAAGAAAAAGAAAAAGAAAAATGATAGGACTTTGCATGCTTCTAGTGAACCTGTTATAGAAAAACCTGCTGAAAAAGATAATGATGTTTCTATTTCCGATGCTGAGACACAATCTGGTAGTGAACATACACCTAGTGATAATGAGAATGATGATAATAATGATGATGTTCACATAGATCCTCAGCCAGATAATAATAAAGAACATGATAATGATGTGGAAATAGAACCTGTTGAAGATCTTGATAAGCCACATCCCAAAAATAAACGTTATGAGAAGAAAGACTTTGTCGCTAGAAAACACGGTAGGGAAAGACAGCCATGGGTTCAAAAACCCATGTTATTCCCTCGTAAGTATTCTAAAAGTAAGGACTATGAGGATTTTGAACGCTTTGCTGAAATGATTAGACATGTCCTTTTGCGCACTCACTTGACTGATATATTGAAAATGCCTCCGTATGCCAAGTATATGAAAGATATTATCACCAACAAAAGAAAAATACCTGAAGCTGAAATTGCTACCATGATTGCTAATTATTATTTTGATGGTGGAGTGCCTAAGAAGTTGGGAGACCCGGGTATACCCACAATACCTTGCTCCATTAAACGAAGTTATGTTAAAATTGTTTTATGTGATTTAGGAGCCGGTGTTAGTGTTATGCCTTTCTCCCTTTATAAAATACTTGATTTGAATAAACTCACACCTACTGAGATATCTTTGCAAATGGCTGATAAATCTACTGCTATACCTATTGTTGGGGATATAACCCCGTGGTGAGACCCGCCCGGGAGGGGCCAGGTCATGATGTTGGCGGCTTAGCAGTGAGGACAGAGCAGGCTGAAAGGTCAAGGCAAGGCCTGGAAGTGACTTACCAGACGGGCCTAGAAGAGGCCCAGAGCCGGAAGGCTACGTGTGACCCGGAGGCGTAAGCCGTCGGGAGACGGCTTGCCAGACAAGGCAAGGATAGTTAGAGATAAGGTCGGTACTAGATGTAACCCGGCCCGGACTCTTGTAAGCCCACGGCCTCGACCTGTGTATATAAAGGCGGGTTCCCTGGGCGGCTTAAGACAGAAAAACCTTTGATCAAGTACTAGGTCAAGCGAATCCGCTCCCTTGTAATCGATATCCAATCAATACAACTCAAAGCAGGACGTAGGCTATTACCTCCTTCGAGAGGGGCCGAACCTGGGTAAACCTGTGTCTTTCATCCCGATCAACCCCTTCGAGTAAACCGCCGTAGCGATGGCTTCACCCCTAAGTCCTTGCTCTAGGACATCTGCCATGACAAAACCACGACAGTTGGCGCCCACCGTGGGGCTGGTGCACAGTGGTTTGGAGTACTCGAAGGGCTCTCTCCCAGGGATCGAGGGATACGCCGTCGGCAGTATGATCAAGAGTTGCCACGGCAAGCTCTACATCGACGATGCTGGCTGGGGCCCCGAGGCCAACTCAATTATGTACGGGCACCGGGTCCCCTTCAGCGGAATTCAAGTCTTCATCGGCAGGATCGGCGGATCTAAGCCCGGGCCGGACATCTGCACCGACCTCGTCGAGTCGGCCCGGCGCACGCAACCCGCCCGGATCAACCCGGGCCGGAAGCACGTCTTCGTCGGCTTCACCCAAGGCACAGAACTTGAGGAAGGTTCTTTGTCGCGGGAGGAAACCCTCATCTGCTCAGAGGATGGATCCTCGGACGGAGAGGAGGAATCAATCTACCAGCTTCACAACGGCTGGCTTGGGGGCTACTTCGAGGGTTACCATGACCCGAAGCCCTATGAGCTGCCGAGCCAAGCCGCCGTCTTCATGACTGGATCGGCACAGGCTTCTGGCAGCACGGCGGCTGGGACAGCGGCCGCTGGCGCAACAGGATCCGGGTCAACCAGGCCGCCGGCTCAATGTTTGCTGGATCTGATGAACGAACTTACAACTCTGATGGGAACCGAGGTCATAGAGGCAAACCAAGCAAACCATAACGCAGAGATCGCGAGGTTGAAGGACCAGATGACCAGGGCCCAGGAGGAAATCAACGCATTGAAGGTTCAGATGGATGCTGAGTCAGAGCGCCTCAGGGCGGAAACCTTTCGTCTCAATCTGGATCAACAAGCCTCAGATGCAGTTCTTCGGATGAGGCATCAGACCCGCCTGCCTGATCAGTATGAGCCCAGAAATCTTTTTAATACCCCGGGAGCAGGGGCGAACGCGCCGCTTGCCATGACCCAGACGGCAGAGCTACCTGGGAATAGGGCGGCGACTCAGCATCGGCAGCCAGACCCACCCCGCAGGAATCAGACCCTGCCGCAGCGCTTTCTGACACCGCCTGGTCATTACTCTAACCCGGTGGAGAACATGGTGGCGGCGGCGGCCAGGCTCAACGCGCTCCCCATCATTGATGGGACGCCCTTCGCAGAAGAGGCGCGGAATGCCATTGGGTATTTACAGACGGCGGTGGCTCAACAGGAGAAGTATACTTATAGCCGGAGTCGTGTGCACTCAACCCGCATCCCAAGTCGCAGTTATAGCCGGCGTTTGGAGTCACCGGCGATCTCTAGCAGTGAGCGACATCGGAACCCGCCCCGTGATGACCCGCCCATTGTCGATGCTCAGGCAATTGTAGATCATGCCAGAGCTCACCGGGAGGCGGCAGCGGCCGCGGCGGCTTAC
This sequence comes from Elymus sibiricus, assembly GCA_039707655.1. Classification (NCBI taxonomy): domain Eukaryota; kingdom Viridiplantae; phylum Streptophyta; class Magnoliopsida; order Poales; family Poaceae; genus Elymus; species Elymus sibiricus. Next base: position 193,847,265 of record CM077663.1, on the reverse strand, counting down.
CAAGAATTGCCCCCAGTAACACCTTCCACTTCGGTGGGAGCCGGAGTCACGTCCAGAGCTGTGGGAGTGCCATATTTAGCACGGGCTCTGCGGAATGAGCGCCTGCCGGAGGATTTTAAGGGCCCGCGAAAGGTACCTAATTATACAGCTGATCTACCTCCAGAAGCCTGGATCGAGAGTTATGAGCTAGCCATGGAGATGTTGGATGTCAGTGAGGCAGTCTGTGCCAAGTACTTCATCATGATGTTGGAAGGGCCGGCTCATACATGGTTAAAGGGTTTGCCACCCAACACCATTAATTCCTAGGCCGAGTTGAAGGCGAGGTTCATCAAGAATTTTCAAGGGACGTGCAAGCAGCCTATGACAATCGTTGATTTGGATCATTGCGTGCAGCATGAGGATGAATCAGCCCATCATTGGGTCCGGCGGGTCTCAACCATTATCCACTCATCTGACAATATCACGGCGGCTCAGGCGGTTCTGATTCTGGAGAAGAATTGTCACTTTTTGCCCCTTAAGCAGAAGCTTGGACGGCTCAAGCGTTCTTGTCAAGATATGGGTGAGCTCATGGCGGCTCTCACGAAATAGACAGATTCGGACAGCACGAAGGATCCCGGTTCTGACGATGAGAAGTCAGCTAAGGGTAATAAGAACGGCAACGGCAAGGGTCAGCAGCAGAATGGGGCAGGGAACGGCAACTCGGGCAATGGCGGTAAATGGAAGCATCCGGACGGCGGGTCAGATCTGGTGGCCAATACCAACACCGGGAACAACCGCGGCAAGGGCAATGGAAAACCGCCTTTTGGCAAGGGCAAGCCCTTCAACATGGAGGCAATGCTAAACGACCCCTGCCCAAAGCACAGTCTACCTAACAAGCCGTCCACTCATGCTTGGAAAGATTGTTATATCATGCGGGAGTTCCGGAATTACAGCCTCAACCAGCATCACAGTAACGGCAATGGGCCGCCCGACGGGTCAGGCTTTGGGGCAGGCGGCTCAAGCTCTGGTTATCAAGGTCAAGGTAACCATGGAGGTCATAATCAGCAGTCTGGCAATAGCGGCCAGCAGCCGAATAATCAGCAGGGTATCAGAGTAACCCAAAACAGCTTAATGGAGGCCAGTATCACGTCTTTACGACAAGCCTTGATTAGCGGGATCAGAAGGTGCGCAAGCGGGCGGTTAACGCAGCCATGCCGGCTCTTCTGCAGTACTTAAAGTGGTCTGAATACACAATATCTTGGAGCAGGGAGGATCACCCGCCGCGAGTTGATAACCCGGGGCATTTGGCCCTTGTGGTAGCCCCTCAGGTAGGAGGCTACGTGTTCACCAAGGTGCTGATGGATGGTGGCAGCAGAATCAACATCCTGTACTATGACACTTTTCGTCGGATGAACCTGGTTGACAAGGATCTCAAGCCGTCGTCCACAGTTTTTCACGGTGTGGTGCCCGGCAAATCAGCTTACCCAGTAGGGAAAATTTCCCTTGAGGTAGCCTTTGGTGATGAGTTCAACTACAGGGTGGAGACCTTGTGGTTCGAGGTGGTTAAGATCAAGAGCCCATATCATGCTCTGTTTGGACGGCCGGCTTATGCCAACTTCATGGCCCGGCCTTGTTATGTTTACTTGCAGCTTAAGATGCCTGGTCTGAATGGAACGATTACGATGCATGGTGATCGGAAGATCGCTCTTGAGTGCGAGGAAGGCGATGCTGCATATGCAGAGTCAAGTTGTGCTGAGGCGGAGCTCAAGTTTTATAAAGACAATGTTGACCCGGCGGATATGACCCCGTTGAAGAAGCCCAGCAAGGAATCTGAGCCGCCCCTAAAGTTTGTGGCAGAGGATACCAAGTTGGTGGACTTTGTTCCTGGCGACTCATCGCAGCAGTTCACTATTGGGGCCAATAAGGACCCCAAATAGGAAAGCGCGCTCATTGAATTCATCCATGAGAATCGGGACATCATTGCATGGAAGCCTTCTGACATGCTGGGTGTGCCGAGAGAATTCGCTGAGCACCACCTTAATGTGGATCCTAAGTTTAAGCCGGTCAAACAATTCCTCCGTCGTTTCAATGAAGAGCGGCGTAAAGCTATTGGGGAAGAGGTAGCCCGGCTCTTGGCAGCAGGGTTTATTGTGGAGGTTTTTCACCCGGAGTGGTTGGCTAACCCCGTGCTTGTACTTAAGAAGAATAGCATGTGGCGCATGTGTGTAGATTACACAGATCTCAACAAGGCATGTCCGGTTGATCCATTTGCTCTCCCCCGTATCGACCAGATCATTGATGCAACGGCGGGTTGTGAGAGTTTATGTTTCCTGGACGCTTATTCGGGTTATCATCAGATCAAGATGGCAGTCAAAGACCAAGAGAAGACGTCTTTCATCACACCTTTTGGAGCTTTCTGCTACGTGTCTATGCCTTTTGGACTCAAAAGCGCACAGGCGACTTATCAACGTTGTGTGCAGAACTATCTTCATAGTCAAATTGGGCGCAATGTTCATGCCTATGTGGATGATATTGTGGTCAAGTCAAGGAAGAAGGAGACTCTACTAGATGATTTGAAGGAAACCTTTGATAACCTGCGGGTTTACAAGATGATGCTTAACCCGGCTAAGTGTGTGTTTGGTGTGCCTGCAGGCAAGCTCTTGGGATTCTTGGTCTCCGAGCGGGGCATTGAGGCTAACCCAGATAAAATAAAGGCCATCACCTCTTTGTCTAAGCCGGCATGCATTAATGATGTCCAGCGCTTAGCAGGTCGTATTGCTGCTTTAAGCCGGTTCATAAGCCGCTTGGGTAAGAAAGCTATTCCTTTGTATCAGATGATGAAGAAGACAGATGACTTTGCCTGGAGTGACGCTGCCAATGATGTGTTTGAGGCGCTCAAAAAGCAGTTGGTTGAGCCGCCTGTCTTGGCTGCTCCCGTGGAAAAAGAGCCTTTGCTTCTGTATGTGGCGGCTAATAATAAAGCCGTTAGTGCTGTAGTTATGGAGCGCAAGGAGGCAGGCAAAGAGTATCCAGTCCAAAGGCCGGTTTACTATGTCAGTGACGTTTTGACAGAATCCAAGCAACGATACCCGCATTGGCAGAAGCTGGTGTTTGGAGTGTTCTTGGCGAATCGCAAGCTGAAGCATTATTTCCTTGGGCATCCAATCACGGTGGTCAGCTCTGCCCCTTTGGGAGATATCGTTCAAAATAGAGAAGCCACCGATAGGATTGCTAAGTGGGCAATTGAGCTTGCGCCTCTTAATCTGAAGTATGTACCTCGGATGGCTGTTAAATCTCAAGCCCTGGTGGATTTTATCAATGACTGGACAGAATGTCAAGCACCTAAGGAGAAGCCAGACAACACATATTGGACGATCCATTTTGATGGATCCAGACAGTTGGAAGGTTCAGGCGCTGGGGTTGTTTTAACTTCCCCTAGAGATGACAAGTTCTGTTATGTGTTAAGGCTAATGTTTCCTTGTACTAACAATGCATCTGAGTATGAAGCCTTGCTTCATGGGCTCTGTGTGGCCAAGGAGATGAATTTGAGCCGGGTCAGATGTCTCGGCGGCTCAGACCTTGTGGCCCAGCAAGTCTCAGGCATGTGGGATTCTAAGGATCCTCGTATGGCGGCTTATCGCCAGGCGGTTGACGTCATCGCTGGTCATTTCAAGGGATATCAGGTGGATCATATTGATCGTCAGAAGAATGAGGCGGCTAATGCATTATCAAGACTGGGGTCTCAGCATAAGCCGGTGCCACCTAATGTGTTCCTGGATGTACTACATCACCCGTCGATTAAGTTGCCTTCTGAAGAGGATCTTGCTATACCTGACCCGGAAGGACAATTGGTGGCGGCTCTCCGCGCTATCCCTGATTGGACGCTGCCTTACCTGGCATATCTGACTCGTGGCGAGTTACTCGAGGACGAGACTTTGGCACGGAAAATCATAAGGCGGTCTAAATCCATGACTATTGTCAATGGCGAGTTGCACAGATGCAGCATGACTGGCGTTTTTCAACGGTGCGTTTCTCCGGAAGAGGGCCTTGAAATATTGCAAGAGATACATGCTGGCGATTGTGGTCATCACGCCGGCTCAAAATCCTTGGTGGCAAAAGCTTTTCGGCACGGTTTTTACTAGTTGAGAGCTCATGCAGATGCGGAGAAATTGGTTAGCAAATGTGATGGGTGTCAAAAATTTGGACGACGTGCCCATGTGCCGGCTCAGGAGTTGTGGATGATTCCAATCACCTGGCCGTTTGCGGTCTGGGGGCTTGATATGGTTGGACTGTTCAAGAGGTCTAAAGATAAGAAGACCCACCTCTTGGTGGCGGTTGATAAGTTTACTAAGTGGGTGGAGGCAGAGCCAGTCAGTAAGTGTGACGCAGCAACAGCAGTTCAGTTCGTCAAAAAGCTGATTTTTTGGTTTGGTTACCCTCACGGTATCATTACTGATAATGGTACAAATCTGTCCAAGGGGGCTATGAAAGAGTTCTGTGACAGTGAACACATCCACCTTGATGTCTCCTCCGTATCTCATCCACAGTCTAATGGTCAAGCAGAACGTGCTAACCAGGAAATTTTCAGAGGGATAAAGCCCCGGCTTATGGTTCCTTTGGAACGAACGCCAGGTTGTTGGGTGGAGGAGTTACCTTCAGTTCTTTGGAGCATTAGAACCACCCCCAATAGATCAACAGGTTATACACCTTTCTTCATGGTTTATGGCGCAGAGGCTGTTCTCCCTAGTGATATCCGTCATGACTCGCCCAGGGTGGCGGCTTACATTGAAGCTGATAATGAGACGGCGCGTCAAGATGCACTAGACGCCTTGGATGAAGAATGGGATCTTGCAGCCACACGTTCGGCGATTTATCAACAAGATCTGCGTCGCTATCATAGCGGCAGAGTCAAGACCCGGACGTTTCAAGAGGGCGACTTAGTGCTTCATCTGATTCAAGACCAGACAGATATGCATAAGTTATCACCCCCCTGGGAAGGACCTTTTGTGATCAGCAGAAATCTCAACAATGGTTCCTATTATCTCATTGATATACGGGAGAGCGACAAATCACGCACTTCTGGGGAGGAGACTGGCAGGCCGTGGAACACTGCTCATCTTCGGCCTTACTACACTTGAGCCACCGGCTCTTATCAATGTACATACTTCTGTCATTGTATATACCACTTTTTATAATATAATAAAGCCGGCATCTCTATAATTGGGACCTCTGCCCTTTTTCCTGCACTAAGTTTTGTGCAAAGAGTTGATTCTTCATAAAGGTCACTTGGGGGCTTCCAACCCACTGGGTTTAGCTTTCATACCCTCTTGACTGGCTTTATATGCCATATTTGAGTTAAACCTGCCTGTTTGCAACTTGCTACTCCGCCAGGTGACCCGCCGAACGTTTGACAGTCAATCTTTTTCAAGACCCTGAACTTGTCAAAGTTAAACCGACGGCTTATGTCACGTGAGAGCCGGCTTACAGAGAGCGAGGATAAACTCACCTATTTGTCGTAGTCTCTCCGCTATGTGGCCCGTTCGTACTCTTAACAGTCAATCTTTTTTAAGAGCCTGAACTGATTAAGGTTAAAACGACGGATTTATGTCATGTGAGAGCCGGCTTATGGGATTTTAGGCAATTATGCCTAGCTTCTTGCAAGCACAAAATTTAAGTTTTTCTCTAAAACATAAGAGTTGATCTCTTTGGGCTGTGCCTTCAAAGCCGCCTAAATTATACTACAAGCTATAGATGTATTTTCTGCTTGTTATTTTGCAGGAGCTTTTCATGATAAGATCCTAAGTTTCTGGGTAATCCCGGCTTAGTATTGCTCATGGAATATAACCCGCTAGTGAGATTTGATGAATTAATACTAAAGCATATAATTATGTCAAGACATTCACACTGGAAAAAATTTGAGCCGTCGGCATGTGAGTTGAAGAAGCTCAAAACGTGCACGAAGGCACGGTACAGGCAATCAAGTTTTCACTATGGCTATTACAAGGCTCAAGAGGGCCCAAAATGTGTGACTCAAGTTTTTTGCACAAGTTGCAACCCGGCGGCTTAGCATTGCCCGGGTTAGCTTCATTGTAGACCAGTTCCTCGCCTAGCTTGTCGACGGGTCATCCCGCGTCGGGTCTTCGTTTTCCTGGATCTAAAGGTTGTCCACATCACAGTTGCAATTGAGTAAAGCTTCAAATTCAGCTTCGTCATGCAAGATTGGAGACGGGTCAACATCAGGGGCAAAGATGTGCTTACGACGTTGAGGAGTCAGGTCCTTTGGCTCAAATGTGGGCGCCCGGACTCGCATGTTGTTGTCGTCGTAAGCTGCCTGGTATGTCTTCAAATCAGCTTCTGCGGCTAACTGGCTGGCCAATACTCGAGATGCTCTGAAGCAATGAGCGTAGTCATCTTGGGTAAATTCTGACCCGTCGGCCTTCAGCTGCGGGAAGCCTCCCGTCATCTCCTCCGGGTTAAGCTCCGGCGCATATGCCAAAGCCCGGCTTAAAACAGCTATTGCGCCCTTGCGGGCGGCTAATTTCTTCATCTCTTCGAAATGCTTGGGAACGGTGGAGAGGCACTTCAGCACATCCTTGATCAGCTTTGGAACCCCATTTTCGCCAAAAAGAGCCCTGATGGTGAAAAGGCTTCCGGCGTACAGCTGTTCAATGAAGGCATATAAAGCCTTCAGCTTCAGCAAGCTGTCGTCCGGAAGCTGGCGAGTTCGTTGGCCTGCAAACAGATCAACTTTGTAAGTCGCCAGGCGAGTCTCTATAAAGAATATTTGAAAACTATTCATAACATAGTCAGCAATGCTTACCAAAGACAGCTTCAGTCATCTGGGCTACATGTCGCTTCAGACGGGTCAGCTCTTCAGTGACAGGCTTAAGACGGCCCTCGGCATCTTCTGCACGTTTGGTCAAGGCGGCTTGGTGTAACACCCCAAAAAAATTAACCACATTTTTATTAAGCAAAATTTGGCCAGAAATAAAATTTTGAATTATAATAGGTTCTTTCATAATTTTAGAGCCTTTTCTGCTTCTCTCTTTCAAAATTCTTCCCTCCATATAGAAGATTATTTGGAAATAATATTGTGGCTTTGGTAGTTTTCCTAAACCATTTTATTATTACTTTAATAACTGTAAGAATTATTTTCATAATAAAATTTTCCCCAAAATAATTCTTTTAATAGCATTTTCAATACTTTAAATGCTTCTGTTGCACTACAACTACTTTAAATAATTCTTTAAACATTCCACAAAAATTATGGGAGGTCATGTTATGCCTATATATCACTTTTATGCAAAAACCTAACTTGGTGTTTTGAAAATTTTGAATGTAACTCCCTCTTTTCAATTCTGTCCAGTTTCTAGGTTATAACTACAACCCCAATTTTCCTTGCCCAAACAATTCCCAATTTTTTCCCAGTTATAGTCCTTCCAACCAAAACCTTAAGTCCAGAAGATCAGATTCATTTGCATCTTGGAAGTCCACCAAATACCCCTCTGTAGTTTCTGTCCAGAAATGAATTTCAGTAAAACTTGCACTAAAAAGTTTCTCTTTTTGCTAAACTAACCCCACCACCATCTCTATCATCTAAAGATACCCCATCCTGCCAATTTTCATCATCAATAGAATTCTCTAGCTTGCCCTAGCATTCTGTCGAACACCTTTAGCTCATGACAGAATTTGGCAAAGCTTTCTGAACTCCATATAGCACTAAAACCTCTCCCCAAACCAGCATGTCCATCACTCTTTCCATGTCTAGAAGCACCATCCTGCTAATTTTTAGCCCGTTTGGGACCCTGTAGATGCCTTTGGCAATTCATCGAACACGCTCCGGGCGTGTCCAGAGCATGGCCAGAGCGTGCGTTTTGCACGCAGCGGCACCGAGCTCCTGCTGCCGCTCTGCTGCCTCCCTCGCTCGTCCTAATCCTTCCCTGGATCACTGAGTCACCCCCTGGAAGCCTGCTGACACCCAAGTTTGGCCGCTTGTGCCGGCCACCGCCGACCACGCCGCCCACAGCTGCCGCCCGACGAGTCCCTCCTCGCCACGTCTCTGGCAGGAGTAATCGCCAACCACCCGAGCTCATCCACGGTGCGTCGACCACGTACTGCCTTACCAAACCTCCACCGGCCTCGCTGACCATCGCCACCGCCCCAGCTACCTTTCCAGCGCAGTAATGGCCGCCCGCCGACGTGCCTTCTTCGGGAAGCCACGGGCACGGCCACCCCGAGCTATTTAAGCAGCCCCGAGCTCAGCTGGATGAGGAACATCACCACTCCATCCACCTCAAATCTTCCGAGCAGCAGAATGACCTAGAATGGTCGTCTTCCCCACCTCCAGCAACCACGGCCGTCGCCACTGTCGTGTTGATTCCGACGAAGCCACAGCTCATTTTCCTCCAATTCTTCCACCGCTAGCTTGCTCTCGACCCCACGAACTCGATCCACCTTTCAATCCTGCTCGGGAGCCGCCGTGGGCGAAAGCCACATCTTGCCCCACGCCACCGTCTGCCGAGGACCTCTTCGCCGGCAATTCCGTCCATCCCAGCTACCACGGCAAGCACCGGATGAACCGCCTCTCACTCATGAACACAACGGTGGCCTTGGCTCCCCGAATGGCGCCGTCGTTCGCTGGCGGCGATCGCCGGAGTGCCGCCTCTGTTCGGCCAAAGGAGTGGGCGCGTGCGGCGACCGGTCAAACCTGACCGGTCGGGTCAAGGGACCCACTGTCTGTGACACTGGACCGCACCGAGCTGGCAGCAAGTGGAGACGGGTTCTCCCTGGAGCCGTTTCCGCGCGAAGAAAGCGTATTTCTCGGAATACGCATTCGACGTCGCAGTCCTTCGCGCAGCCGATCGTCTGGGCTCGGCCTAGTAGCTCCAGATGGTTATATAGCGCGCAGGGCGCGCTTCTAACCTTTTCTCTTTCCTTTTTCTAGCAGGATACAAATAACTCCACAGTAAGATTTACAAGATCAAATTTGATGATTCAAATTTTGAAATACTTCTAAAATCATGCTCTAATAATCTAACTAGGGTGAACATTTTTCCTTAGCTTAGTTTTTGCTGGATCAATTAAACAATCCATTTAATCATTTATTCCAGCTTAGAAATTCCATAAGTAGTTCATATGAACTCCAAATAAATTGATTCTTTTTCTGTTAATCCTCATATTTAATCTAGTTTATTTTAACATTTATTTAAAAAAATTCCAAACAACTTTTTAGTACTGTGTTTGCATTATGTGGTAATTTAAATATTTTTGAAAATAGGAAATGGAGGGGAGATAGATATTTCAAACTTTTGGAGTGCACCCAATATTTCTGCATGCTCAAGGCTAGCATTTTTGAACACTTGATATGGTGGATGTTTGATAATAGCTAGCTAGAATATTTGAAGCATGGTTTTGATAACTTTAATAGAAATTGCATATGGGTAGTAATATTGCATGAATGCATGGTCATGAATATATTTTCTATTGCATGTGTTCTACTCAAGTTCTGACATGCATAAGTTGTGAGAATCCAGGAGTGTGCTCCTGCCTTGGACGTGCCGGTGGGCACGGGACCTATTTGACACGGTGGTGTCACGGGATATGTGTGGAACATACCGGTGATAATAAGTAACACCTCCAGAGTCGACCGTAGATTGAGTCTTGTCACCGGTAACCCCGATACTTGATTCGTGCTGCCACTTGTCCCTGCCTCAGGTGGGGTATGGTTCAGTAAGTTGTTAACCCCTTTCCTTGCACATACCGTACAGAGGGCCACGATGAGGGTTTCCACGGCCATGGACTAAATCCTGTCATCGGGTCAGGGGGCATGGGTGTTTCCGGCAGGTAGCCGAGAGGGGGTCCCCCCTTGTAATCTGCGTGTATGAATAGTGATCCCAATGCAGGACATTGGTCTCCCCGTCTTAGAGTTTTACCAAACAGATGCCCTGGGTGATTCCTGGCATCCGGACGGTTAAGCTGGTGTGTGCTGGTCAGGTGTGTTTCAACCTAAAGACCATAATGGGAATTAGCCAACGTCTCGGTGCTGGCTATAGAAATCCTTTACTTGTGGGTAAAGAGTACACCCTCTGCAGAGTTTTATCTATTCGAATAGCCGTGTCCGCGGTTAAGGACTACAGTCTGGGTTGGTCAAGTGTCGGTCTTAGAGTCGGTCTCCGGAGGAAATAATTAAAATTGTGCATGGTTTATTTTGCAGAATAATTACTACTACGACTGATGTTATCATGAATAATATTGATGCTATGATTATTATTGTGGACTAACCCGTTTCTCTTAATTTTATTTCCTGAGTGTCTCAGGGGCTGGCAAGACTACCCCGGGCATTCAGTTTTATTTTCAAGACCTCTCGTGGCATCCCTCGAGTTCTCAGGCGGTTCTATCTCGCCACTACTCTTGTGGACACCCGACTGGCATTTCTTTTCAAGACCTCTCGTGGCGTCGCTTGAGTTCTCGGATGGTTCTGTCTCGTCCGATTACTCTTTTAGACACTCGTTTGGCATTTCTCTTCAAGTCCTACCGTGGTGTCACTTGACATCCAACCGGCATTTCTTTTATATTTTCCTTGGATTCTCGGATGGTTCTGTCTCGTCCGATTTTCCATCAACCTTCTTTGTTTGTCGCTAACACGTTACTTCTGCACATGCTAATATGCCATCATGTCATGATTCAATTCCTGTCACCATGCATATAATATAATCCAGCATGAGCATAAGCGAATAGTTAAATTCATCATGATCATATATTATCTGTTGCATTCGGTATATCATTTGTTCATAATGTTTGCGAGTACATTCAAACGTACTCACTGGCTTGTCCCTGGTTATTTCATTGGCCAGGTCAGAAGAGTAAACAATGACATCCATGCAGAGCCTAGGATAGTAGCCACGCGGGATAGGAGTTATCCAGGTCAGCCGTTCCTGTGGGATTGGAGCCCCATCGACGTTGGAGAATTCATGAATCGCTTCCGACATCCACCACCAAAAATCATTGTTGTAATAATTGACCTTTATGGTCCTGTGCCCAATTCTTGTAATTGCTTGGAATTCTGTATTGTGGTAGTGTCCACCAGCAAACAGAAATCCTGGGGCTGGTGATGACACGAGGGGTTAATTTCTAGGATATTGTGCCCCGGAAATCCGGCCCCTACAGCCTTGGTATCAGACCCAGGCTGACCAATGGCTAATACTATCTTGGCCTAGTCATTATCCTTAGGTTTCTACACCGCCCAAATCTTCTCTGTCCGTAGCCAAGCCCATCTCATCCGATAAGCCTGCAAGTGGCAGCCGACATCTTTTGACAGTCGGTGCCTAACCTATCAGTCTATCCATCTGTCCTATGCCTATGGCCGACACCTGAGTTGTCCCATCCGCAAGCGTGCGATGGAAGACTCCGATGGCTTATAAAGAAAGCCTTGCCCCAAGCACAGCACATCACAGTCTCACTCCTAGTTCAATATCCAATCAACAAGATGCCGGACCCCATTGTTCACAACGAGACCACCGCAGTCGAGCATGAAGGCTTTGTAGCCGTCCTTGCCAATCTCACCCGTCGTGCTTTCGGCAGCGAAGAGCCGCCGGAGTATGTCATGTACCGGGGGCACACGAGTGATTCCATCCATCACTTCTGGGCCACGGTGCACATCTACGAGAGGAGCATCACATCAGAGCGCCCCTACCGGTTCACCGGGAGGACGACCTCCGACGAACCCCAAGCCATCCAACTTGCAGCCCGAGAGGCTGTAGTTCACCTTCGGCATCTGTCGCCGAGGGTTAACTGCCGTTCTTTCTACTACTACCCTAGTCGTGAAGGCTATGGTAGACCGACCCAAGTCGCCAGCGGAGATCATGAGACGGATCCTGCCCTGGTGCATCTGGTGCGCTACCTGAGAGCGCAAGAGGCACTTTTCGATCAGGTCACCAATGATCTGATTGCAACCCGCAGGACGCTTGCTCTCCTGACCCCATCAAGAAGAGAAGCCACAGCCACCCCGACTGTGCTGTTCGGGAGACCGATCGAGCCCTCGGAACCTACCCCTGTTGTCCACCCGGGCAATGCGTTTGTTACCCCAGGGCAACTCCGTCGTCTCTTGGAGACCTACTCCAACGGGACGGTGACCTCGACACCCCGTGAAGGACACCACCGCTACTCCAGCCCTGTAGCTCCCCATCCGACCCCGGCCAGCTCCGACGCAGAAGCCCACGAGGAGGACTCGGCATCCACAAGACGTGCCCGGCTGGATGTCAACGAGGTGGACTGAGTCCACTGGATTCGTGTCAAGCCCTAGTGGCTATGTCACCCTGTAATTTTTGGTAGTAGCAGCCGTATGATGTAGCAGGTTTGTGATTTACTAGAGTACCACTGTTTTGATGGTACCATTTGTGAACCAGTGTAATTTAAATTGACATATGGTTGCACCATAAATTCTAGACGTAACCACTATAGTCACCCTGGCTGACACACATAGTAACACGTCACATTCCTTTTGGGGATTGAGGACCGAGACTTTAATCCCATGACAGGACCAATACACAAGTCGTATTGGCGCCGCATCATGTCTCATAACCCAGGCACTCTATAAGAAGCCATATCCAGCACTAGCCCCCGTCAAACTAGAACACCACTCCTTCCCGACCTGCACTCCATGTCTCACCCCGGTATCCACCTGAGAACTCCAGATGCAAGTCCTGGCAGTTTTGTTAAAGTTTTGTGGGATTTTACCCGCAACGCCTTTGGTTCTAGCCAACCACCCCAGTATGAGTTGTTCAAATTGAGGATCATCTCTGACTCCTCGAAATACTGGGCAGTTGTGCACATCTCACCAGCAGACCCAGACCAAGGCCCTCCATATGTTGTCTACATCGGGAGATCCATGCCAACCCTAGGCATGGCCATTGAAGCTACTGCTTATGAAGCAGTTACCCGTCTCCGATTCTGTAACACCCCAAAAATTTAACCATGATTTTATTAAGTAAAATTTGGCCAAAAATAAAAAATTTGATTTATAATAAGTCCCTTAATAATTTTAAGAGCCTTTTCTGTTCTGACTTTCAAAATTCTTCCCTCCATATAGAAATTTTTGGAATAATATCATGGCCTTTGGTAGTTTAATTAAACCATTTCATTTATATTTTAATAACGGTGGGAATTATTTTCATAATAAAAATTGCCCCAAAACAATTCTTTTAATAGCATTTTCAATGTTTGAAATGCTTCTGTTGCACTACAACCACTTTAAATAATTCTTTATAAATTCCACAAAAATTATGGGAGGTCATGTGAGTCCTACAGATCACTTTTATGCAAAATCCCAACTTTGTGTTTTGGAAAATTTGAGCAAACCATCCTCATCTTCATTCTGGTCCAGTTTGGTAGTTTGTACTGTAACCCATCTTTATTTTGCCCTAATTGCCATGATATTTTTCATGCTTATAGTTATCCCTACCAAACCCTTAAGTCCGGGAAATGAGACTCATTAGGATGTTTTAACCACATGAAATAATGCCCTCCAGTTTCTGTCCAGAAATGGTTTTGTCAAAAACTTGCACTATCAAGATTTTTATTTTTCCAAACTTACCTTGCCATCCTAGTTTGCACCTAAAGAGACCCCAACCTGGTAATTTTGGTGGCCAGAGAAGTCACCTAGGTGGCCTTGGCATTTTCTCAAACACCTAGAGTGCATGGCCAGATTTGGCATGATTCTAACATTACTTTGGTATCTTGCTTAATTGGCCAAACCAGCATGTCCAATAGACCTAAACCACACTCACTAACGAACCTGTTAAGTTGCATAATCATCAGAGCACATTTAGTCACTCTGGCATTCCGTCGAACAGGCAGCGGGCATGCCCAGAGCGCGAGCAGAGCGCGCGTTTTGCACGTGCTCGCGCCCGAGCCGGCGCGTCCCTGGGTAACCCTCCCCGAGCTCGTCCTGATCTTCCTCTGGATTAGCCCGACCGCAAAGGAGCTCGCCGACATTTTCCCTTGGTCCCTAGTGCCGACCACCACCGTCCCGAGCCGCCGCCGACGGCTTCCACTCAGGTGCGGCACCGTCCTCGACGCGTGGCTCACCTCTGAGCCGGCCAGCACGCCCTAGCATTAACACGGGCCGGCACCAACCTCACCGACCACCACCAGCCCCAACAGCCTCCTCCTACTGCCATTAAAAGCCTCCGCCGCCGTGCTTATCCTCTGGCTCCGGCGAACCGACATGGCTGGCCTATAAAAGGCCCTCCCCCTCGCTTCTGCAACCCAGCCAGCTCTTATTCTCTCCATTAGAACCTCCCTAGGCAGCCAATCGACCGGGAAGTGGCCGTTTCCCTCACCTCCGGCCGTGGAGCTCGCCGGCATCTCTCGGTGAAATTCATCACCCCCGGAGCTCTCCTCATTCCACTAGCTACGCCAGTTATCTCCCCAAGGTGCCCCGAGTCCTTTCCCCTCTCTGTTGCCTCTCGGGAACCTCCATAGGCGGAGCTTCTCTTGGAGCCGAGGCCGCCGTCCGCCGGAGGCCCTGTTACCGGTGACCCCGTCCACCTCTCCGTCCCTGACAACCACCAGAAGGACCGCGGGGATCCCGTGGACCCATTCCCGTGCCTAGTACCCCGCGAGGAGCAGCCATCCGCCGGCTAGCGTCGCCGGAGCTCGCCTCTGCTTCCTGGACAGGAAGCGGGAGGGAGAGGATGAACCCGACAGGTGGTTCCCACGTGTCGGTGAGACGAGCCTTGCCTCCAGTGGCGCAGTCCCAGCGAAGCGTTTCCCTCTGAGGAAAGTGCATTTCCAGTAAGTGCGCCTTACTATTTCAGTAAGCGTATTCTAATTGATGCGCTTCCTTTTGTCTGTTTTATTTAAAAAAAACTGAATATTGACTAAACTTTGACCTGCTCTATCTTTTTAACCACAACTCCAAATGATATGATTCTTTTTCCCACATCTCTCAAATTTCACCTAGTTTATTTTCATATTTATTTGAAAATTTTCCAAATAACTTTTCTGTACTGTTTTTTTAAATTTTGTGTTAATTAGAATATTTTTAAATAGGAATTTGGAGGGAAAAGCTTTCAAAAGTTTTTGGAGTGCTCATCACCTACCTACACATTGAAGGCGAGCATTTTTGAACACTTGATATGGTGGATGTTTGATAATAGCTAGCTAGAATATTTGAAACATGGTTTCTGGTAATTTTAATAGAAATTGCATATGGGTAGTGATATTGCATGAATGCATGGTCATGAATATATTTTCTATTGCATGCATTCCACTCAAGTTCTGACATGTATAAGCTGTGAGATTCCAGGAGTGTGCTCCTGCCTTGGACGTCCCGGTGGGCACGGGACATATTTGACACGGTGGTGTCACGTAATATATGTGGAGCATACCAGTGATAATAAGTAACACCTCCTGAGTCGACCGTAGATCGAGTCTTGTCACCGGTAACCCCCATACTTGATTCGTGCTACCACTTGTCCCTGCCTCAGGTGGGGTATGGTTCAGTAAGTTGTTAACCCCTTTCCATGCACACACCGTACAGAGGGCCACGATGAGGGTTTCCGCGGCCGCGGACTAAATCCTGTCATCAGGTCAGGGGGCATGGGTGTTTCCGGCTAGATGTAGCCGAGAGGGGGGCACTCCTTGTAATCCGCGCGTATGAATAGTGATCCCATGCAGGACGATGGTCTCCCCGTCTTAGAGCTTTTCTGGAAAGGTGCTTTGGGTGATTCCAGGCATCCGGACGGTTAATATGGTGTGTGTTGGTTAGGTGTGTTTCAACCTAAAGACCGTAATGGGAATTAGCCAACGTCTCGGTGTTAACTAAAGAAATCCTTTACTTGTGGGTAAAGAGCCCTCTGCAGAGTTATATCTATTCGAATAGCCGTGTCCGTGGTTAAGGACTACAGTCTGGATTGGTCAAGTGTCGGTCTTAGAGTCGGTCTCCGGAGGAAATAATTAAAATTGTGCATGGTTTATTTTGCAGGATAATTACTACTACTACTGATGTTATCATGAATATTATTGATGCTATGATTATTATTGTGGACTAACCCATTTCTCTTAATTTTATTTCCTGAGTGTCTCAGGGGCTGGCTAGACTACCCCGGGCATTCAGTTTTATTTTCAAGACCTTACGAGGCGTCTCTCGAGATCTCGGGCGGTTCTGTCTCGCACGACTCTCTTGTAGATACCCATCTAGCATTTCTTTTCAAGACCTCTCGTGGCGTCGCTTGAGTTCTCGGATGGTTCTGTCTCGTCCGATTACTCTTTTAGACACCCGTTTGGCATTTCTCTTCAAGACCTACCGTGGTGTCACTTGACATCCAACCGGCATTTCTTTTATATTTTCTTTGGATTCTCGGATGGTTCTGTCTCGTCCGATTTTTCCATCAACCTTCTTTGTTTGTCGCTAACACGTTACTTCTGCACATGCTAATATGCCATCTTGCCATGATTTAATTCCTGTCGGCATGCATATAATATAGACCAGCATGAGTATAAGCAAATAGTTTAATTCATCATGATCGTATATTATCTGCTGCATTCGGCATATCATTTGTTCATAATGTTTGCGAGTACATTAAAACGTACTCACTGGCTTGTCCCTGGTTATTTCATTGGCCAGGTCAGAAGAGTATTATGATGACGTCCATGCGGAGCCTAGGATGGCGGCCACGCAGGATATGAGTTATCCAGGTCAGCCGTTCCTATGGGAATGGAGCCCCATCGACGTTGGAGGATTCATGAATCGCTTCCGTCACCCACCACCAGAATCATTGTTGTATCATTTGGACCTTTATGATCTTGTACCCAATTCTTGTAATTGCTTGGTAATCTGTAACAAGGACGTGTCCACCAGTAACAGAAATCCTGGGGCTGGTAGTGACACGGGGGGTTAATTTCTGGGATATTGCCTCCGGCCCCGACAGATTCGCGGTACCCACTGCCAGCGAAAGGAGACACTGCTATTTTCCGAGCCGTGCAGCATCAGGTGCAAATGCAACGTTCCGCTGTGAACGTATAGAAAGGGATCCAGCTCTGGCCAATCTCATTCAATATGTGATGGCTCAAGAGCGTCTGACCCAGCAACTAATGGATTACCTCTCTTATCTTGCTTTTCTGAACCCTCGGATAGCCATTGGCGGGCCACCTTTGCCAACCTTGGAAGGGCACGTTCTACGCCTGCTTCCACCACCCTCCCCGGAAGAAGAAGAAGGTGCTCCAGCACCGGGAACTCTCCCGCACGACCCTGTAGATCTCACTTTCGGACCATAGACGGTCATGAGTCCGTTTGTGTAGCATGTAGTGCTTGTTTGCATGGTGTGACCTTTGTATTGTTCTTAGGGTGTATGTCATGAATATATTGCCCTGGTTGCATTTTGCATATGAGTGTTTTGTTTGTTGTGATATGCATTTAATTCTTCCGTCCTTAACAAATCTCGAGGACGAGATTTTCTTAAGGGGGGTAGAGTTTGTAACACCCCAAAAAAATTAACCACGTTTTTATTAAGTAAAATTTGGCCAGAAATAAAATTTTGAATTATAATAGGTTCTTTCATAATTTTAGAGCCTTTTCTGCTTCTCTCTTTCAAAATTCTTCCCTCCATATAGAAGATTATTTGGAAATAATATTGTGGCTTTGGTAGTTTTCCTAAACCATTTTATTATTACTTTAATAACTGTAAGAATTATTTTCATAATAAAATTTGCCCCAAAATAATTCTTTTAATAGCATTTTCAATACTTTAAATGCTTCTGTTCCACTACAACTACTTTAAATAATTCTTTAAAAATTCCACAAAAATTATGGGAGGTCATGTTATGCCTATATATCACTTTTATGCAAAAACCTAACTTGGTGTTTTGAAAATTTTGAATGTAACTCCCTCTTTACAATTCTGTCCAGTTTCTAGGTTATAACTACAACCCCAATTTTCCTTGCCCAAACAATTCCCAATTTTTTCCCAGTTATAGTCCTTCCAACCAAAACCTTAAGTACAGAAGATCAGATTCATTTGCATCTTGGAAGTCCACCAAATACACCTCTGTAGTTTCTGTCCAGAAATGAATTTCAGTAAAACTTGCACTAAAAAGTTTCTATTTTTGCTAAACTAACCCCACCACCATCTCTATCATCTAAAGAGACCCCATCCTGCCAATTTTCATCATCAGCAGAATTCTCTAGCCTGCCCTAGCATTCTGTCGAACACCTTTAGCTCATGACAGAATTTGGCAAAGCTTTCTGAACTCCATATAGCACTAAAACCTCTCCCCAAACCAGCATGTCCATCACTCATTCCATGTCTAGAAGCACCATCCTGCTAATTTTTAGCCCGTTTGGGACCCTGTAGATGCCTTTGGCAATTCATCGATCACGCTCCGGGCGTGTCCAGAGCGTGGCCAGAGCGTGCATTTTGCACGCAGCGGCACCGAGCTCCTGCTGCCGCTTTGCTGCCTCCCTCACTCGTCCTAATCCTTCACTGGATCACCGAGTCACCCCCTGGAAGCCTGCCGACACCCAGGTTTGGCCGCTTGTGCCGGCCACCGCCGACCACGCGGCCCACAGCCGCCGCCCGACGAGTCCCTCCTCGCCACGTCTCTGGCAGGAGTAATCGCCAACCACCCGAGCTCATCCACGGTGCGTAGACCACGTACTGCCTTACCAAACCTTCACCGGCCTCGCTGACCATCACCACCGCCCCAGCTACCTTTCCGGCACAGTAATGGCTGCCCGCCGACGTGCCTTCTTCTGGAAGCCACGGGCACGGCCACCCCGAGCTATTTAAGCAGCCCCGAGCTCAACTGGATGAGCAACATCACCACTCCATCCACCTCAAATCTTCCCGAGCAGCAGAACGACCTAGAATGGTCGTCTTCCCCACCTCCGACAACCACGGCCGTCACCACTGTCGTGTTGATTCCGACGAAGCCACAGCTCATTTTCCTCCAATTCTTCCACCGCTAGCTTGCTCTAGACCCCACGAACTCGATCCACCTTTCAATCCTGCTCGGGAGCCGCCGTGGGCGAAAGCCACATCTTGCCCGACGCCGTCGTCCGCCGAGGACCTCGTCGCCAGCAATTCCGTCCATCCCAGCTACCACGGCGAGGACCGGACGAACCGCCTCTCACTCCTGAACACAACGGTGGCCTTGGCTCCCCGAATGGCGCCGTCGTTCGCCGACAGCGATCGCCGGAGTGCCGCCTCTGTTCGGCCAGAGGAGTGGGCGCGCGCGGCGACCGGTCAAACCTGACCGGTCGGGTCAAGGGACCCACTGTCAGTGACACTGGACCGCGCCGAGCTGGCAGTAAGTGGAGACGGGTTCTCCCTGGAGCCGTTTCCAGGCGAAGAAAGCGTATTTCTCAGAATACGCATTCGATCGCAGTTCTTCGCGCAGCCGATCGTCTGGGCTCGGCCTAGTAGCTCCAGACGGTTATATAGCGCTCAGGGCGCGCTTCTAACCTTTTCTCTTTCCTTTTTCTAGCAGGATACAAATAACTCCACAATAAGATTTACAAGATCAAATTTGATGATTCAAATTTTGAAATACTTCTAAAATCATGCTCTAATAATCTAACTAGGGTGAACATTTTTCCTTAGCTTAGTTTTTGCTGGATCAATTAAGCAATCCATTTAATCATTTATTCCAGCTTAGAAATTCCATAAGTAGTTCATATGAACTCCAAATAAATTGATTCTTTTTTTGTTAATCCTCATATTTCATCTAGTTTATTTTAACATTTATTTAAAAAAATTCCAGACAACTTTTTAGTACTATTTTTGCATTATGTGGTATTTTAAATATTTTTGAAAATAGGAAATGGAGGGGAGATAGATATTTCAAACTTTTGGAGTGCACCCAATATTTCTGCATGCTCAAGGCTAGCATTTTTGAAAACTTGATATGATGGATGTTTGATAATAGCTAGCTAGAATATTTGAAGCATGGTTTTGATAACTTTAATAGAAATTGCATATGGGTAGTAATATTGCATGAATGCATGGTCAAGAATATATTTTCTATTGCATGTATTCTACTCAAGTTCTGACATGCATAAGTTGTGAGAATCCAGGAGTGTGCTCCTGCCTTGGACGTGCCGGTGGGCACGGGACCTATTTGACATGGTGGTTGTGACGCCCGGATATTTAAGCTACAGTGATCGTTGTAATTAAGCGCAGTAATGACCATGATCAACAGTGCCTAATCATCATTAGTAACATATCTCTTTTAAAATTCAAAATCAAATTGAAATTCAAATGCATGTGAGATATTAAGTTGCTCAAACACTGATGGAAAAATGTTCATTAAATAACAAATAATCCAGAGGCAATTCTAAAATTATAATCAACATTATGGGATTAACTAAGTGACTCAAACAATATCAAACAACACCAAAACAGTAATATAAAGTGCCAATTCATTTATTAAAAATTCCTATGAAATCATAATTTGCCCAAACCAATTTCTAGTGGTAAGGAATATTGCATGGTAATATTTGAACCAAGTCACACATTTTACAAAAGTAGTTAAGTAGCCAGGCAAATTGCAAAACAGAAATAAAACAGAAAATAGAAAAAAAAGAAAAAAGAGAAAGAAAAGAAAAGGGTTCCTATGCACTTAGGCCCAGCGGAACAGTGCCAGGCCTAGCCCACCTGCGAGTTGGCCTAGCCCACCCAACCTGCTCCCCTCTCTTGTCGTCTTCCCCGTGGCCGAGCACTCGCCGGCCGGCCACTGGCCGCCACGGCGCCGGGGCAGTTGGGGCGAGAGGATAAGGCCTCCCCGAGCCGTCTCCCCTGGTCGCCATCGCCATTCCCCTTCCCCCCTCTCTCCCTCGCTCGCCCGAGCTCTTCCACCGACGCCCGTACATGCCCGCCGCCGCTCGCCGTCGCAGCCGCAGCCACCGGGCCCCATTCACCTCGCCGTCGAGTCCCCCAGCTTCGCCTGCGCCAACGAGCCGGAGCCGAGGGCCCCTGCATCGTACCCGCGCCGTCTTCTTCCACCTTCGGCCACCTGCATCGCCGCCGTCGATTCGCCGCCGTCGCCCTTCCCCGAGCCCACCGTTGCACACCTGCAGGCTCCCCGTGAGCACCCCGTCCTCCTCCCTCTCCCCCTGCGCTCGCCTCTGCACCGTAGCCGCCGTTCGTCGTGCGCCCGAACGCATTGCCGCGGAGCTCGTCGCCGACGAGCCTCCGGTGACCAAATGGTCACGGGCGTGTGCCCATCTGCTTCGCCGCGTCGCGTAGAGTCCATCCCGCGCTTGCCCTTCCCGTTTTGACCACCGTAGTGCCGTTTCCGTCATGCTCCCGTAGCTGCCGACGCCGATTCCGGCCGCCCCAGCCGTCGTAACCACCATCGGACGCGGCGCGGAGAGGCCGTTCCAGAGAGCCTAGCCGCGCGCCAAACGGCCGCCTGTAGGCGATTTCCGACGAGGGCAGTGGCCCTCCGCCGCGTTTGGGGCTCGCCGGAGCTCTCCGGCGCCGCCGCCTACGTGGCACCCTGGGGCCACCCCACTGGCTCACTGACCAGTGGGCCCGGGGACCCCTGTTGACCAGTTGACCAAGTCAACTGTGCTGACTGGACTGGCCCAGTCACTGACTGGTGGGGCCCTCTCCATAATTAACTTAAAAATAGATTAATTAAATTGTTAATTAGATTAATTAGTTAATCACTCACTGACAGGTGGGACCGCCCCCTAACTAATTAGTTTAGTTTAAAATAAACACTGGATTAAGCTCTGTGTCTATGACAGTAGGGCCCCACATGTCAGGTTTGACTCTGGTCAGCCAGAGTTGACCTGCTGACGTCATGGTGATGTCATGATGACGTCATCATTTACTATTCTGGATAATTCGAATTTAAATAAATAATTAAATTCTAGAAATTCTTTAAAAACTTTAAAAATTAATAGAAAATAAACCGTAGCTCAAATCGAAAAACTTTATACATGAAAGTTGCTTAGAAAATTCCCACGAATCTAACTGTGCTACCTGTTTCCATGTCGGGACCCTCTACGTAGGTGAACCCGCAACTTTTCGCCTATTTCCGGTAGATGAATAGTGTATAACTACCGACTATTAATTCCAACTTTAATCATAAAATAGCTAAAATGGTTTAGACATGATTTTAGGCAACCCTGCACTGCATCCTAGCTGTCACGTGCCTCTAACACCGCAAACCTGGAACATTCCCCCCCCCCCCTCCGGTCATCTGTCCGACATTTCTCCGGAACCGGGAAAACTTTCCCGGATGGGTTCCCCCTTTCTCGGTATCGTGTAACACTGCGTTAGGACACACCCAGCACTGTGTATCGCCATGGCATACTTTGTGTTACGATTGTCTGCTTTATATTTATTGTTTCTTCCCCCTCTTCTCTCCGGTAGCCTCCGAAACTGACGCTGCTGCCAAGTACAACTACGCCCCTGACGATCAGGCCTTTGCCGCAGAGCAGCAAGGCAAGCAACCCCCCTTGAGCATTCCGATATCACCCATTCCTTTCCCTCTTATTCTTGCATTAGATTTTGCTACTGTATTAGTTAGCTCCTATTCTGATGCATAGCCTATTTTTGATAAACTGATACCATACCTGCAATAATATCAACTGTTTACTATAGGTTGATAAATGAATCCCCTGAGACCCCCTTAGTCCCAGTTGCCCCTGCTTCTTCATCGACGACTTGAAGACCCGAAGACTCGGTCAACCGACCGATGAGCCAGACCCCCTCACATCACTGCACACCCCTTAAGTATGGCACTACAGAGCTACTACCGAGTGCGGAGGGTGATACCTCACTTAGCACTCCCGGTGATAATTCTGTGGCGTAGCTAATCGGTCGTGGGTATCGAGGGTGATTCCTCCTTCCCATTTATCGATAGCGACTCTTGTCATACACATACCTCGAGTGGGATCCATCGACGGTGATTCCTCGGATATCCACTCGGTGTATAAACACACAGTTACTGCTACTCGACTTGGTTTACATGTGAAAGACGGGACTGGAGGGACAGGCGGTACCACCCTGGTTGAGGTGGACCTGAGTTCCCGACAGTCTTGAGACGGGTCGGCCCCAAGGGTACCCGTGTGTGAGATGTGGTGGGATGCGCCGGTAAGGCATCCGAGTTATGTTGAGGCGTGGACGGGCAGGAGAGGCCCTTGCCACGGTCCTCGAGTCGGGGTGACGGGACCGCACTTTGAGGGTCGCGATTGCCCCGCATTAAAAAAATGCTAATGGGTTGGGTATTTGATCTGAGTTGGTCGTTGACCTTATTGCGCACCAAACCATCACGTGGGAAAGTTATGGGCACTCAGCGTCGTTGTATAAGCCGAAGCTCTTCGGACGTCAGCAATGGAGCGGCGCGCGACGGATTGGACTGGACGGTGCAGCTCTTGGACTGGAGTGTACTAGGTCTGCTTCCGGCCGCGTTCGCATCGTGCAGGAGTGCAAGGGCAAGTGGGCCCACGTACCTGCGCGCTTAGGATTTAGACCGGCAGGCTGGCCTCTTCGTTGAGCCTAGCTGGGGCGACGACGTGCTGCTATCCCGAGGCCGGGCATGACCCAGGAAAGTGTGTCCGGCCGGAGGTGATCAGGCGTGTTGGAGATGCAGTGCACCCCTGCAGGGATGATTAATCTATTCGAATAGCCATGTCCACGGTAACAGGACGACTTAGAGTTGTGCCTTGACCTTATACAACTATAATTGTGATTTAATTTGAAATGAATTGTGGCTCCGGGATTGCTTCCTCGCAGGGAGTCGAGGAAGGATCTCTGGGCGTGGTTACTTAATAAAATTGCTACAATAATATGATTATATATGAGATACAAGTCTACTCTCTTCAATGCTACAAGATGCTGAAGATGCTAGTCTTCGATAGGACTAGGCCCTTCCCCCTACTCTTGCTTTCGGCAGTCAGTCCAGATATAACCCCTCCCCTTGATAATGATGCATATTTAGTATAGTTCTGATGGCAGTCTTGCGAGTACTTTGGATGAGTACTCACCGCTGCTTTGCTTCCTTTTTCCCCCCTCGATACGATGCTGCGTTCAGACGATGGAGCCCAGGAGATGGAGTACCCCAGAGACGACTACTACACCCCCGCTGGAGGCTACTACTACGTGGAGAGTGCCGACGCTCAGGAGTAGTTAGGAGGTTCCCGGGCAGGAGGCCTCGCCTCTTTCGATCCGTTGCTTATGTTTGTGCTAGCCTTCTTAAGGCAAAACTTGTCTAACTTATGTCTGTACTTAGATATTATTGCTTCCGCTGACTCGTGTTTATGTCGAGCTTTGTATTCGAGCCCTCGAGGCCCCTGGCTTGTAATATGAAGCTGTATGACTTTAATTTGTGTCTAGTGTTGTGTTGTGATATCGATCAGTGAGTCCCTAATCTTGATCGTACGCATTGTGTGTATGCTTAGCGTACGGACGAGAATGGGGGTGTCACAAGTTGGTATCAGAGCCAACTGCCTGTAGGTAGCCCCCTTTCCAACTCCTTGTCCGAAGTTGAGTCTAGTCATTGAAAAACTTTTGCTAACATAGTTGTGTGGCTTACGGGCCCACATCTCAATCGGGTGGTATTAGGATCTTTTATTCCTCGTCTATACTCTGGGTTCTGATCTCTCTTCTCTTTCGGGTTAAAGGTTTTACTAACTCTGACTCTAGGTTCTCGTAACTACTACTCCTGGAGAGCTCTCATTCTAGAAGATCACCTGCTTCATCAGAAGATTCTAAAGATACCCTTTTGATGTTTTCCGAGAACTTGTGCTCATCGCCTTTGCAATTCCCTACCACCGATATATCCCTATGGATGACTACTTGCACTTGTCATTCATGCAATATTTTCTCGTGGCTCTTCTTATTACAAGATGCCACGAAATACTCTCCGTTGTCCTGAGAATCCTTTGAGTTTACGGCCTTGCAGTTTTATTCCGCATGAAAACCCTTACGGTTAATTCCTCACATTTATCGAGGATCCGTTCTTCTTAATTGTTCATATGTCTCACAAAATTCTTCGGAATACTTTTCGATCTTCCAAAAATCCTTTGCAGCTTGTTGCTCTTGAAATTCTTGCCTGCTCGCATTATGGTAAATTCCATATGTCTAGTAGTCTTCGTTGACATCCCTTGTCTTTGCCATTTTGAGCCTATTGATTCAATGTGTGCGTATGCACGCAGTCATCAGGTGATCCGTTTAAATTATCTTTCCGGCTCAGACGTCCTTCCGGACGTGAATTGGTTCTCGGCAATTCAAATCTTGATTGATTGTCCATCTAAGTCCATTCAACTTACTTGTAATTGATCGAAGCATCTGATTCTGATACACCAATTTGGAAATCTTAATTCCTTTGGTTATTTAAGCATCAAATTGTTTGGATGTTCTATGGTCTGATGCCTTGCATTCTTCCTCCCTCTGATTGAGTACTAATACTCACACCAGGTCCTTTGTGGGCCGCCAGACCCATTGTTGGGTTATTATCCGATAGCATCCTTCACATTCAAAATTCTTGTGATGGTCTTCCCCTGATACATGATGCTATTGGTAAATTGTGTCTTTTCCCTCTGATAAGTTGTATCCTATACTTTTGTCAGCCATGCTCTATTGTCAAGCATGTGTTAATTACTCTTGAAGCTTGTGGTATATGTTCCTAAGATGCCCCGATGGGTTGGACCTATGCCTTCCTTAATCCGCGTGAATCCGACAATTTCACGAGTCATACTTTTCTGGTGTTTTGCCAGATAATCTTTTAAAACTATAATTTCTCCAAAGGCGAGGTGTAAATGGAAGGTGATGCATTGATGAAGTGGGAGCCGACCTTGAACCTTGTGTTCATGCCCGTGGAAACGATGTTGATCTTATCATACAAGCTTCTCCTTTCATATAATCATTCATTGTATGACTTGATCTTGTATCTTTGATCTTATCCTTTGCAATCGTGGTTCCGACCATGTTGTTCTACTTTGGTTTCATTCTCAGAAAAGTTAAAGTGTTTGTTCGTCCACAGATCAATACATTAGTCTAACCTCTATTCTGATCTACCTTCGGGTATTATCCTTGGTATCTTGATAAATGTCACGGAGCTTTATAACTTCTTATGAGCTCCTAATCAACTATGATGTTTCTCTGATTCCGGTTCCCTCGTGTTCTGAGTTGTTGGACAATCAAGGACACTGGTATCTGAATCGAGTACGCATTGCGATTCGACAACTCTTAGTAATCCTCTTTGATTATGAGTTGTACTCGATCATGTCATTCCAAACTGTTAGATGTTGAAGTCTTCCAATATCGATCTCATTCTCAGGAATGGATTGGTTGAAAGCACATATCGCTTCAATTGTTTGTGACAACAAAACCGTCCACCTCCGGCATCCTCCGAATGAGATTGTAAGCTATCATGCTCATCTTGTTCGGAATGCTGAAGCCCGACTATATGCCATGAATGCATTAAATGAGTAACCTCTTGAAGGGATTGAAAACTTTCCAGTTGTCCAGGATTTCCAAGATGTTTTTTCCGGAAGAACTTCCAGGGATTCCCCCTGCTAGAGCTGTCGAGCTTGTCATCGACTTGGTACCTGGTACCACTCCTATAGCCAAGCATCCGTATAAGATGCCACCACATGAACTCCTTGAAACTTAAGCAAGATATTGACAATTCACTTCGTCTGGGTTTCATTCGTCCAAGTTCCTCTGCTTGGGGAGCACCTTCTCTCTTTGTCAAGAAGAAAGATGGTACGAATCGGTTGGTCCAAGATTACCGACCCATCAACCAAGCAACGATTCAAAGCAAATATCCGCTTCCTCGGATCAACGATCTGTATGATCAGCTTGCTGGTTCAGCAGTGTTTTCGAAACTCGACTTGAGGTTGGGTTACCATCAAATCCGGGTTCGTGAAGAGGATATTCCCAAGACTGCATTTGTTACTCGCTATGGTTCGTACGAGTACGCCGTCATGTCCTTCGGCTTAACCAATGCTCCAGCAACTTTCTCCCGGTTGGTGAACTATATATTCATGGATTACCACGATAAATTCGTCGTGGTTTATCTGGATGATATTCTGGTATTCTCCAAGAATAAAGAAGAGCATGCTGAACATCTTCGTCTTATACTGGAGACGGCATACAGGTACATCCCGTATGTTCCTGCTGGAGTTGATACTGCAGCCGACGCTGAGATCTTGACCCCTTTCGCGCGTAGCAGTGTCCCGTCTTGCAGAGACCTCCATCCATGGCCACGTACCATATGTTCTGGTCGATCGGTGGTCAGTCCCAGGTCTATCGTCCATGGTGACCTCTCAGCTGTTCTTATCCAAAGTGGAGAGGCACCACTGTTAAACACAACCTGGTCAGTCTGTCCATGCATGCGTCGGTACGGTAAGTGTCACCCGTGTCCCTCCGTGCCATGCATGCAACAATGGCGCGCATAGTGAAACTCTTTACCTAGCTCGTGGGTCGGTGGATGGGTGGTGTTTACCTTCTCGTCCTCACGCAGATAAGGATTAAATATCTCCACACCCCACCTCCCAGCGATAAAAAGTAACCGCGTACACATCCACACTTCCGTGGATCTCGCATCCCCATTGTTGTAGTACCAAGCATCTTAAATACCTATTTACTCAGCCAGATCTGAATCTCAGTCAGATATGATGGTTGTGACCTTTTCCAAGGATTATAACTTTGGTCTTTCTTACTCGGTAAGGTGATGTTGTAGCCAGCACACCTGGACGGATGACCTATTGTTATAATGCTTTGTTCAGCAAGGATTGCCATTCTTCCATGGAGAAATTGTAAGACTTATTTTATAGGTTGTTCCTACTGGATCCTTTGTGTATCCAAACTCCATCTTTTACTCGAAACACCATATCATTGCTATCCCGAAGCATGGATGTGGTATATCGATCATCGAAAGGAATAATGTAAGCTCAATGCTAATTGTTTCTTGATCAATTATTCAAACCCCCATTGTATGGGCAAGTCATGGATTTTCTTCGCCCCTTTTACCTAAATGGTTATCTACTTGCTATTCTGTCATGTATATCATGCTCTGTTTTTCCTCGGGAAAGATATACTCCTAAAACTTGAGTATAACCACATTTTCCTTTCCATTGGTCTGTTTAATGTGATAAACACATTTTCCTTTCCATTGGTCTGTTTAATGTGATGAACACATTTTCCTTTCCATTGGTCTGGTTGATCTAATAATCACATTTTCCTTTCCATTGGTCTGTTTAATGTGATAATCACATTTTCCTTTCCATTGGTCTGTTTAACCTTTCTTGAGATTATATGATCTAAGCAGTAATAATTCTCTGCTTAGGTAAACACCTCGGTGAACAAGTCTGTCAGTAAGATCATGTTACTATTGTTGATAACATTTCGGTAACCGCCGGTGGACGAGAACTTTGCCTATTGGTCCGCCTCGTTTCAACGAGCAGGAAAATGGTTCTATTCGTCCCCCGCCCTTGGTACCGACGTTGTTGCCAACTTAACTGGCAAGCTTTCCTCTGACAGGTCTTGCCATCTTGACCGTGCAAGATGTCACCGCTCTTCTTACTCCTAATCCACATGATGGTCCCATAACCCATAGATCCACAGGATCGAAACCTGACTCTCCTGTACCTCTTTGTTTCCAAGGTATCCTTTGCACTTGGCTTTGTATGTAACTCCCCAGCCACCGTCCAGGGGATGATCTATTCTAATATCAGACGCAATAATTATTTTCATTGCTCTGAACCCTTTTTCGCCTTCTGTTTGGGCATCGAATGATTGCCTACCCGTTTGAAACTTTTACACCGTCGCATTTTGCTCTTAGTGGTTCCTCGAGTCTTAACTTGAGAAATAAATCTGGTGCTCCTCCCTGAGTTCGCCGTCAGATACCCAGCCTTGTTTAGATTCGTTCTTCCAGAGTTTTCCCTCTTATCGCATTCGTAATACGAAGAAGATCCCGAATGAAGGATGACGACTTCATCAAGATTACCTGAAACAGAGGATTGAAGACCTCGACGAAAGGGATCAACTTCCTTGAGAAGAACAACAAAGACAAGAAGACTCTTTAGAATTTCGTAACCAGATTCCCCCCCCCCCTTGCTTCTACCTCTTAATTCTCGGGACGAGAATTCTCGTTAGTAGGGGAGAGTTGTGACGCCCGGATATTTAAGCTACAGTGATCGTTGTAATTAAGCGCAGTAATGACCATGATCAACAGTGCCTAATCATCATTAGTAACATATCTCTTTTAAAATTCAAATTCAAATTGAAATTCAAATGCATGTGAGATATTAAGTTGCTCAAACACTGATGGAAAAATGTTCATTAAATAACAAATAATCCAGAGGCAATTCTAAAATTATAATCAACATTATGGGATTAACTAAGTGATTCAAACAATATGAAACAACACCAAAACAGTAATATAAAGTGCCAATTCATTTATTAAAAATTCCTATGAAATCATAATTTGCCCAAACCAATTTCTAGTGGTAAGGAATATTGCATGGTAATATTTGAACCAAGTCACACATTTTACAAAAGTAGTTAAGTAGCCAGGCAAATTGCAAAACAGAAATAAAACAGAAAAAAAAGAAAAAAGTGAAATAAAAGAAAAGGGTTCCTGTGCACTTAGGCCCAGCGGGACAGTGCCAGGCCCAGCCCACCCTACCTGCTCCCCTCTCGTGTCGTCTTCCCCGTGGCCGAGCGCTCGCCGGCCGGCCACTGGCCGCCACGGCGCCGGGGCAGTTGGGGCGAGGGGATAAAGCCTCCTCGAGCCGTCTCCCCTGGTCGCCATCGCCATTCCCCTTCCCCCCTCTCTCCCTCGCTCGCCCGAGCTCTTCCACCGACGCCCGTACGCGCCCGCCGCCGCTCGCCGTCGCAGCCGCAGCCACCGGGCCCCATTCGCCTCGCCGTCGAGTCCCCCAGCTTCGCCGCCGCCCGCTACGTCGCCTGCGCCAACGAGCCGGAGCCGGGGGCCCCTGCATCGTACCCGCGCCGTCTTCTTCCACCTTCGGCCACCTGCATCGCCGCCGTCGATTCGCCGACGTCGCCCTTCCCCAAGCCCACCGTTGCACACCTGCAGGCTCCCCGTGAGCACCCCGTCCTCCTCCCTCTCCCCCTGCGCTCGCCTCTGCACCGTAGCCGCCGTTCGTCGTGCGCCCGAACGCATCGCCGCGGAGCTCGTCGCCGACGAGCCTCCGGTGACCAAATGGTCACGGGCGTGTGCCCATCTGCTTCGCCGCGTCGCGTAGAGTCCATCCCGTGCTTGCCCCGCCCGTTTTGACCACCGTAGCGCCGTTTCCGTCGTGCTCCCGTAGCTGCCGCCGCCTGCCATCGTCGCCGATGCCGATTCCGGCCGCCCCAGCCGTCGCAACCACCACCATCGGACGCGACGCAGAGAGGCCGTTCCAGAGAGCCTAGCCGCGCGCCAAACGGCCGCCTGTAGGCGATTTCCGACGAGGGTAGTGGCCCTTTGCCGCGTTTGGGGCTCGCCGGAGCTCTCCGGCGCCGCCGCCTACGTGGCACCCTGGGGCCACCCCACTGGCTCACTGACCAGTGGGCCCGGGGACCCCTGTTGACCAGTTGACCAAGTCAACTGTGCTGACTGGACTGGCCCAGTCACTGACTGGTGGGGCCCTCTCCATAATTAACTTAAAAATAGATTAATTAAATTTTTAATTAGATTAATTAGTTAATCACTCACTGACAGGTGGGACCGCCCCCTAACTAATTAGTTTAGTTTAAAATAAACACTGGATTAAGCTCTGTGTCTATGACAGTAGGGCCCCACATGTCAGGTTTGACTCTGGTCAGCCAGAGTTGACCTGCTGACGTCATGGTGATGTCATGATGACGTCATCATTTACTATTCTGGATAATTCGAATTTAAATAAATAATTAAATTCCAGAAATTCTTTAAAAACTTTAAAAATTAATAAAAAATAAACCGTAGCTCAGATCGAAAAACTTTATACATGAAAGTTGCTCCGAAAATTCCCACAAATCTAATCGTGCTACATGTTTCCATGTCGGCACCCTCTACGTAGGTGAACCCGCAACTTTTCGCCTGTTTCCGGTAGATGAATAGTGTATAACTACCGACTATTAATTCCAACTTTAATCATAAAATAGCTAAAATGGTTTAGACATGATTTTAGGCAACCCTGCACTGCATCCTAGCTGTCACGTGCCTCTAACACCGCAAACCTGGAACATTCCCCCCCTCCGGTCATCTGTCCGACATTTGTCCGGAACCGGGAAAACTTTCCCGGATGGGTTCCCCCTTTCTCGGTATCGTGTAACACTGCGTTAGGACACACCCGGCACTGCGTATCGCCCTGGCATACTTTGTGTTACGATTGTCTGCTTTATATTTATTGTTTCTTCCCCCTCTTCTCTCCGGTAGCCTCCGAGACTGACGCTGCTGCCAAGTACGACTACGCCCCTGACGATCAGGCCTTTGCCGCAGAGCAGCAAGGCAAGCAACCCCCCTTGAGCATTCCGATATCACCCATTCCTTTCCCTCTTATTCTTGCATTAGATTTTGCTACGGTATTAGTTAGCTCCTATTCTGATGCATAGCCTGTTTTTGATAAACTGATACCATACCTGCAACAATATCAACTGTTTAGTATAGGTTGATAAATGAATCCCCTGAGACCCCCTTAGTCCCAGTTGCCCCTGCTTCTTCATCGACGACTCGAAGACCCGAAGACTCGGTCAACCGACCGACGAGCCAGACCCCCTCACATCACCGCACACCCCTTAAGTATGGCACTGCAGAGCTACTACCGAGTGTCGAGGGTGATACCTCACTTAGCACTCCCGGTGATAATTCTGTGGCGTAGCTAATCGGTCGTGCGTATCGAGGGTGATTCGTCCTTCCCATTTATGGATAGCGACTCTTGTCATACACATACCTCGAGTGGGATCCATCGAGGGTGATTCCTCGGATATCCACTCGGTGTATAAACACACAGTTACTGCTACTCGACTTGGTTTACATGTGAAAGACGGGACTGGAGGGACAGGCGGTACCACCCTGGTTGAGGTGGACCTGAGTTCCCGACAGTCTTGAGACGGGTCGGCCCCAAGGGTACCCGTGTGTGAGATGTGGTGGGATGCGCCGGTAAGGCATCCGGGTTATGTTGAGGCGTGGACGGGCAGGAGAGGCCCTTGCCACGGTCCTCGAGTCGGGGTGACGGGACCGCACTTTGAGGGTCACGATTGCCCCGCATTAATAAAATGCTAATGGGTTGGGTATTTGATCTGAGTTGATCGTTGACCTTATTGCGCACCAAACCATCACGTGGGAAAGTTATGGGCACTCAGCGTCGTTGTATCAGCCGAAGCTCTTCGGACGTCAGCAATGGAGCGGCGCGCGACGGATTGGACTAGACGGTGCAGCTCTTGGACTGGAGTGTACTAGGTCTGCTTCCGGCCGCGTTCGCATCGTGCAGGAGTGCAAGGGCAAGTGGGCCCACGAACCTGCGCACTTAGGATTTAGACCGGCGGGCTGGCCTCTTCGTTGAGCCTAGGTGGGGCGACGACGTGCTGCTATCCCGAGGCCGGGCATGACCCAGGAAAGTGTGTCCAGCCGGAGGTGATCAGGCGTGTTGGAGATGCGGTGCACCCCTGCAGGGATGATTAATCTATTCAAATAGCCGTGTCCACGGTAACAAGACGACTTGGAGTTGTGCCTTGACCTTATACAACTATAATTGTGATTTAATTTGAAATGAATTGTGGCTCCGGGATTGCTTCCTCGCAGGGAGTCGAGGAAGGATCTCTGGGCGTGGTTACTTAATAAAATTGCTACAATAATATGATTATATATGAGACACAGGTCTACTCTCTTATAATGCTGCAAGATGCTGAAGATGCTAGTCTTCGATAGGACTAGGCCCTTCCCCCTACTCTTGCTTTCTGCAGTCAGTCCAGATATAACCCCTCCCCTTGATAATGATGCATATTTAGTATAGTTCTGATGTCAGTCTTGCGAGTACTTTGGATGAGTACTCACCGCTGCTTTGCTTCCTTTTTCCCCCCTCGATACGATGATGCGTTCAGACGATGGAGCCCAGGAGATGGAGTACCCCGGAGACGACTACTACACCCCCACTGGAGCCTACTACTACATGGAGAGTGCCGACGCTCAGGAGTAGTTAGGAGGTTCCCGGGCAGGAGGCCTCGCCTCTTTCGATCTGTTGCTTATGTTTGTTTTAGCCTTCTTAAGGCAAAACTTGTCTAACTTATGTCTGTACTCAGATATTATTGCTTCCGCTGACTTGTGTTTATGTCGAGCTTTGTATTCGAGCCCTCGAGGCCCCTGGCTTGTAATATGAAGCTGTATGACTTTAATTTGTGTCTAGTGTTGTGTTGTGATATCGATCAGTGAGTCCCTAATCTTGATCGTACGCATTGTGTGTATGCTTAGCATACGGACGAGAATGGGGGCGTCACAGTGGTGTCACGAGATATATGTGGAACATACTGGTGATAATAAGTAACACCTCCTGAGTCGACCGTAGATCGAGTCTTGTCACCGGTAACCCCCATACTTGATTCGTGCTGCCACTTGTCCCTGCCTCAGGTGGGGTATGGTTCAGTAAGTTGTTAACCCCTTTCCTTGCACATACCGTACAGAGGGCCACGATGAGGGTTTCCACGGCCATGGACTAAATCCTGTCATCGGGTCAGGGGGCATGGGTGTTTCCAACAGGGAGCCGAGAGGGGATCCCCCCTTGTAATCCGTGCGTATGAATAGTGATCCCATGCAGGACGTTGGTCTCCCCGTCTTAGAGTTTTACCAAACAGATGCCCTGGGTGATTCCTGACATCCGAACGGTTAAGCTGGTGTGTGCTAGTCAGGTGTGTTTCAACCTAAAGACCGTAATGGGAATTAGCCAACGTCTCGGTGCTGGCTATAGAAATCCTTTACTTGTGGGTAAAGAGTACACCCTCTGCAGAGTTTTATCTATTCGAATAGCCGTGTCCGCGGTTAAGGACTACAGTCTGAGTTGGTCAAGTGTCGGTCTTAGAGTCGGTCTCCGGAGGAAATAATTAAAATTGTGCATGGTTTATTTTGCAAAATAATTACTACTACGACTGATGTTATCATGAATAATATTGATGCTATGATTAATATTGTGGACTAACCCGTTTCTCTTAATTTTATTTCCTGAGTGTCTCAGGGGCTGGCTAGACTACCCCGGGCATTTAGTTTTATTTTCAAGACCTCTCGTGGCCTCCCTCGAGTTCTTAGGCGGTTCTATCTCGCCACTGCTCTTGTGGACACCCGGCTGGCATTTCTTTTCAAGACCTCTCGTGGCGTCGCTTGAGTTCTCGGATGGTTCTGTCTCGTCCGATTACTCTTTTAGACACCCGTTTGGCATTTCTCTTCAAGTCCTACCGTGGTGTCACTTGACATCCAACCGACATTTCTTTTATATTTTCCTTGGATTCCCGAATGGTTCTATCTCGTCCGATTTTCCATCAACCTTCTTTGTTTGTCGCTAACACGTTACTTCTGCACATGCTAATATGCCATCATGTCATGATTCAATTCCTGTCAGCATGCATATAATATAATCCAGCATGAGCATAAGCGAATAGTTAAATTCATCATGATCATATATTATCTGCTGCATTCAGTATATCATTTGTTCATAATGTCTGCGAGTACATTCAAACGTACTCACTGGCTTGTCCCTGGTTATTTCATTGGCCAGGTCAGAAGAGTAAACAACGACGTCCATGCGGAGCCTAGGATAGTAGCCACGCTGGATAGGAGTTATCCAGGTCAGCCGTTCCTGTGGGATTGGAGCCCCATCGAAGTTGGAGAATTCACGAATCGCTTCCGACATTCACCACCAAAAATCATTGTTGTAATATTGGACCTTTATGGTCCTGTACCCAATTCTTGTAATTGCTTGGAATTCTGTATCGAGGTAGTGTCCACCAGCAAACAGAAATCCTGGGGCTGGTGATGACACGAGGGGTTAATTTCTGGGATATTGTGCCCCGGAAATCCGGCCCCGACACTTGTTCGGCTTCAGCAGTTTGTTTGTATGCTTCAAAGTCTGCCTTGATCTTCTCCAGTTCTGTTGAGGAGAGCCGCCACTTCGTGTCAGCCTCAGCTCGGGCATTTTCTTGCAAAGCCAGGTTCTTCCTAAGATCAGCCATGCTAGACTCGGCCACATTTAAAGCCTCCTGCATAAGACAATTATCAACAGCAAATTTATCAATTCTAAGCCGCCAGTCCGGTTTATAATAGTACTTGGAGGTACTGCAGAGGTTTGTTTCAAGTCTCAAGCAGATTGCAAGCAATATACTTGACACTTGGGGGCTAATGTGTATCATTTCTCTCAAAGTCTACAGTATAAATAAGACCCGGATCATCTTCACGAAGATAACCCAGCCCTTGGGGCCTACACATCGCTCTACAAGTTTATATGAACAGGTCTACAAAAGTTCCGGCTCATTATTTGCATAATGACCCGGCCCTTGGGGCCTACACTTGGCAATTTTGTTTCTATCAATGCAGCAAGTGTCGGCTCTTTATTTATATAAGGACCCGATTCTTGGGGGCTACAAGTTGGTTTGTTCAAGTCTACAAATTATTGAAGACCCGGCTTATCTTCAAGAACATAAGCCGGCTCTTGGGGGCTACGTAAGGATATACGGAGAGTAGGGAAGGTTGAGTACCTCGTATTTTCTCTTCATCATGCCAACTAATTTGGCCTCCATGTCCCGGCTCGCGGCGAGGCGGCTCATATATCCCGAATGTAATTCATCAGCAGTCAGCTTCTCTAAATTGGGCAGATCAAGCTTAGTCTTCTCCTTCTCAGGTGAAGGCGCCTCATCCTTGCTGACGTGTTTGGTTAGCACATTGGAAGGGGTCGGAGCGATATAGGCTGTGCCGGTGATAGTGACCTCTTCTTCTTGAGCAGGCACGTCTTGAGCGGTTGTTAGCAAGGGGTTGGGCGGCTTAGGATCCGTTTCCAGATTGGCCTCGGGAATCATAACATCGGCATCTGCCGGCTCAGCAGGCTGGGGAGTGTCATCATGGGCACCTTGGCCAGCTTCGGAGGTTTCGACTTGAACTCCAGGAGTGTCAAGCTTCGAGTTCTCCGGCTCTGAGACATCCAGACGGGAAGATGACCCACTCAATTTCCTTTTCTTAGCATGGGCCCTACGAACAAAGATTTCATTGTCAGTTATAGGCAAGGACAGAATATTAATAAGCAGAAAGGGGATACAAAGAGATTTACCCTGGGTTGATAACAAGGGGAGGCAGCTTGGAGGCGGTTGAGTCGCCAGACGAAGGAGGTGACTCCTGACCCAGTTAAATTAAGCAGTATGAGCAAGTGACAGCACAAGACTAATATACAGAAATGAAAATATAAGTTGTGGAATACCTCGTTGCGACGTTTCCGACGAGCTGGAGTGTCAGGTAAGCCAGCCACCAGGTCTTCAGAGCCGCCGCTCTGGGTCTGACGTCTAGCGTCATGTTGTTGCTTCTTCAAAAGAAACTTAGGATCCAAGTGAGCAAGAGGATGTGAAAACTTTACTTTCCGAATGACCCGCTGGATTTTCTCTGTTGGCAGAGGTTCTGAGTCGGAGGAGATGATGGTTACCTTTGCAGCACCGGCTTCGCTTGCCTCTGCGTCATCCTGAGAGGAGTCAGCATCAATAAGTTGCATGAAAAGAAGGCCAAGGGAATCAAGTTCTACCTCTGAATCATCCAGCCCAAACGGCTCCTCAGTTGTTTGTTTCTTTTTACGAGCCGGAGCTCGAGCTTTGGTTGCCTTGCTTTTCTTCTTCTTGGAGGTAGAGGTTAGTCTTTTGTTCCAGAAAGAAGAGCCGGCCTGCATATAATATATGCATTGGTAGAGAGGTTAAATGAAGTAAAGTGCAAAATCTAAAGGAAAAGAGTGAAGATTGAAATATAAGTTTTACCTCAGGAGCCGGGTTAAGAACATAGAAAGGACTTAACCCCGTCTTGTTGCAGACTTCTTGGGGTTCTCCCAACAGTGATTTGACGATTGCGTTGAGGTCCTTGTCTGTCAGTGGTGTCTGGTTGAAGCGCTGAGGGTCATTCAATTCACCAGTATATTGACACATTAAGCCATTACGGCGGCTCAGCGGGAGAATTCTCCATGAAACCCAGCAGCGGGTTAGATCAACGCCGGTTAGCCCGTTAGCCAACAAGGCTCTGATCTTGGAAAATGTTGGAGCGTATTGGGCGCGCTCTACAGCAGACATCCAGTCCAGGAGCTCGGTGTCGGTGGTGAGCCGGTAAGGACGATAACCCGGCAGTGGATTCTCTCCTTCTGGGGAAGTATCTTTGCAGTAGAACCAGGTCTGGTTCACGTCCTTGGGATGACTAGGCAGAATAGCTGATGGAAAGGATACATCTCTCCATCTCTGAATGGAAACACCTCCAAGTTCAAGGCTCGGTCCATCCGCAATCTCTGTTTGGCGGTTGATATAGAAATAATCCCTGAAAAGGTCAATGGATGGCTGCAGATAGGCCTCACAAAGAATTTGGAACTGGCACAAATTGGTGACAGAGTTGGGGCAATGTCTTGAGGATGCAGATTGTTAAAGTGCAGGGCGTCCCAGAAATTTTTTGATCCGGGCGGTGAGAAGCCACGGGGAAGATGATCCGTGAAGACAATAACTTCCCCATCCTAGGGTTTGGGAGTGACTTCGTTGCCAGGAACCCGCCAGTGGATAACATCCTGAGCCGGCAAAACTCCCATGACTACAAAGTCGTTGAGTATTTCTTTGGTAACCCCAGAGCCTACCCAATCGCAAGAAGCGGGGGCTTTAGCCATGACGGCGGGTTAAAAGACTGTGGAAAAGCATGGAAATGTGGCGGGTTAAAAATGTTGCATGACCAAAACAGCTATGACTCTAAGACGACGACGCTATCTGACGGGTCATTATTAAAACTATGAGCCGCCATCAGCTACAAGTATGAACTGGATTATATCTCACCAGGGAGACCCGGCAGCATCCTGGTGGGTCAAATTGACAGCGAAACATCGAAAATGTTGCTAAGTGTGGACAAACAAGTTCCACCAACTATGGCTACAGCTACAAGATCTGCGAGCGAAGATAAAAGGGAAATATTTCCTAAACCTAAAACGACAGCGAAGAACAGACAGTTCATATATGAGTTCCCGTGAAGGGATGATCTACGATGAGCATGGAAAATGCATTAAGCGGAGCGCCGCGGGTTCTTGGCTAGCGGATGAAAGCCTAAAGGTGTTTCCTTTTTCATCTACGGAAAGAACTTCGATGAACGGTGGCGGACTCGAGGAAGCCTGACGAACTAATGCAGATCTACAAAGGGAAGAAGATGGAACTTGAGAGGCGCAGGAGATGCGGGCACGCACCGGTGAATTCTGGACGCAGTCAGGGCGATGCAGCGGCCTTGTTGAGGACGACAACGAGGTCCGGACGGCGCGGCCGAGCTTCGGCTGCGCGAGCGTCTGGAGGAAGAAGAAGAGAGAGACGGCGACGGGGGAAAGTGAAAAAGGATAGGGGCCCACGCGCCTATTTATAAGGGGGATGGAACAGCAACAGTCTCGCGCGGGAATTTAGGAGACAAAATGATGATTGACCAAGAAAACGCCTCGATTCTCAGGTTGACTAGTTAATGCAAAGATCCGTTGTGATGTCATCCAGATTTTTTGGATTTATCAGAGATGACGTCATTTGTTTTCACATGGCGGGTCATGAAGATTTATTGCAGGTCAGGTGCTTACGAAGAATGCAAGACTTGCCAACTAGAAGACTTGAAGATTGACATGAACCAGTTCAAATCAATCTGGGGCCTAATGTTGGGGATATAACCCCATGGTGAGACCCGCCCGGGAGGGGCCAGGTCATGATGTTGGCGGCTTAGCAGTGAGGCCAGAGTAGGCTGAAAGGTCAAGGCAAGGCCTGGAAGTGACTTGCCAGACGGGCCTGGAAGAGGCCCAGAGCCGGAAGGCTACGTGTGACCAGGAGGCGTAAGCCGCCGGGAGATAGCTTGCCAGACAAGGCAAGGATAGTTAGAGATAAGGTCGGTACTAGATGTAACCCGGCCCGGACTCTTGTAAGCCCAGGGCCTCGACCTGTGTATATAAAGGCGGGTTCCCTGGGCGGCTTAAGACAGAAAAACCTTTGATCAAGTACTAGGTCAAGCGAATCCGCTCCCTTGTAGATATCCAATCAATACAACTCAAAGCAGGATGTAGGCTATTACCTCCTTCGAGAGGGGCCGAACCTGGGTAAACCTGTGTCTTTCGTCCCGATCAACCCCTTAGAGTTAACCGCCGTAGCGATGGCTTCACCCCTAAGTCCTTGCACTAGGACATCTGCCGTGACAAAACCACGACACCTATTGGTATTTGTGAGCATGTTCGTGTTGTGTTTCCAATGTTACTATCTTAACAGATTTTGTTATTCTTGAGATGCCCGAGGACGACAACATGTCAATTATCCTTGGTAGACCCTTTTTAAATACTGTAGGGGCTGTTATTGATTGCAACAAGAGCAAAGTTACTTTTCACGTCAATGGCAAACAACATACCATGCATTTTCCAAAGAAGCAAACTTTGGTTAATAATATTAATGTCATTGAGCCAAGTGCCACAATCATCATTGGAGGTTTTAAATTTCCTCTTCCTACTTTCAAGAAGAAATATTGTATCCTTATTGTCGAGGAGATGCAAATCCCCATTGAGAAATTTGTGCTTAGGGAAATGAATTTCCTAAGGAGGGGTTCTTCAAGCCGGAGACCCAAAGGAGTTGTTGGGAGGAGTCAAGATCGAGACATCAACATTTTTTGCAACACGGAGGTTAGGCCCTGCGAATGGCCACATGAACCCTTCATGAGCGAAGCGGGTTTCTATCAAGAATTTATGCAATTCATTGCAAATGCCAGGCTGACCAACTTCCTCACACATGAGTGTGACCAATACTATCTCCTTACTAATTCCTTTGGGCAAAAAATTTATTTCTCAAATAGGCCTGGTGCTCCCAGGGTACGCTTCGATTTATATGCAACAAATTATGAAATAGCACTAGCTGAGTTTTGTGAAATATGCTTGCTTCCCTCTAACGTTGGAATGTGTGATCCTAAACCTGAGGAGTTTGAGGATTTCCTCCGCGCCTTAACTGTGGGAGAAACTAGGGGCGTATCAAACGCTAGGGCCACCAGTTTACATTTTCCGTTTGTGCATTACTTCGCTTTATTCATAGGGAAATGTATAACTTCTATGACTCAGGGTGGTGGCCTTAGTGCCCCCACCCTCGCTATTTTGCGTCGTGCACTATATGGTGATAACACCAACAATTTAGGAGCTATTGTTGCGCGTCGCTTGCATCTTAACCGAACCAAATACAAGGTTCATGGTGGCATTTATGCCACACGTTTAGCAAAACGTTTTAATGTCGCCATACGCCCCATTGATTACCTGTTGTCTAAAGTTTATCTTGATCACCAGTCCATGCTAGATCACCAGTTCATTGATGAACCTCAGCCACTGCAGCACATTCGTTATTACTTGGTATATAGCAAGGAGACTCGCGATGTTATTGTGTTGCCTGCACCTTCTTTGTTTACCTGTCATGCGAGGAACGGGTACGTCATCATGCCACCAGACATAATTGCCTATCGGAACGAGTTGGCTGAGGCAGAGGTCGCAGCTCAGGCGTGGGACGCCCATGTACCTCAGCCCAACTACTTTCCCCCGGGACCAGATGGCTACTACGGATGGTGAAAACCAAGCTAGGCAAATGCCTAAGCTTGAGGGAGTATGTATTTCTCGCCGACATTACATTCATATTCACACACTTCATATAAATTGTCGGCGTTCATCCTCTTTCATTGTATATCCATGTTCGCTTTATTTTCCGCCTACTTCTTGTGTGTTTGAAAAACTTTGAAAATCCAAAAATATTTCTTGTTTCTTCTCGGTTTTTTCTTTCCCATTTAACTAATTGAAGTACTAAAAAGAAAACCCAAAAAGATTTCCTTTGCATGTTGGGAGCTTTCCCTTGTAAATATTTTTTCTCGTTCTTGTTTTTTCCTTTGTTTATTTTGCTTCCCTGAGAAAAACAAAAAATCCAAAACTATTTCAGTGTGTTTATCTGAATTTCTTTTCTTTTTATTTTGTCGTGAAAGGAGAAGAGCACGATGAAAATGTTGAGTGGCTCCCATATGCTTTATTGTTGGTCCAACACAGATCCAACATTACCTCATCTTCTCCTTTGTATAAATTGTCTTGCAGATTCCAGCTTAGTCCACGGCACTCTTGCACTATTATTAGTATCACATCATTCGGTCATGCAAGTGAAAGGCAATAATGACGATATTTGATGAAGTGGTCGTGGTAAAGGAAGCTGGTATGAACTCTTCTTGTTTTCTGTTTTTGTAAATATGTTTAGCTCGTTTGATCTCGATTCAGTATATCATGCGTGAACATGTTTATGATGACAATTAGATATTATAGTTGCTCATGCCATGCTTAAATAGCTAGGAGTTGATAATGATTTATCTTATGCGTCAACATGCGTTAAAATGGTTATAATGTGGTATGGTAGTATGGTATTTCCCTCTGAGTAATTCGAGTGGCTTGACTTGGCCCATGTGCGAACATGTAGTTGATTCAAAACCAATGCAGCCTTCATGTTATTTAAATTCAGAGTGTTCATATCTTACGCATGCTATGTTCAATCTTAATTATTCACAATGCATGATTATGACCGTTTTCGCTCTCTAGCTGGTCGCTTCTCAATCTATTGCTAGTCTTCACCTGTACTAAGCGGGAATACTGCTTGTGCATCCAAAATCCTTAAACCAGGTTATTCCACATGAGTCCACCATACCTACCTATATACGGTATTATCCTGCCATTCCAAGTATTCAAATAAACATTTGTTTTGTGCGATCGTACCGCTCATGGAGCGATGGGGCATTCGGTATCTTCCATGCTAAGTGAGTTATTCTCAACATGGGCGTTTATTCACCTGTCATTGCATGAGAGAGGCTGGTAAAAAGGATGCCCAGTCC
This sequence comes from Elymus sibiricus, assembly GCA_039707655.1. Classification (NCBI taxonomy): domain Eukaryota; kingdom Viridiplantae; phylum Streptophyta; class Magnoliopsida; order Poales; family Poaceae; genus Elymus; species Elymus sibiricus. Next base: position 193,805,238 of record CM077663.1, on the reverse strand, counting down.
TACAAAATCAAAAATAATTAAATAAAACTCCCGGGATAGTTGAAATGTGGGAGGGCATCTGTGGATTCGGTCAGCCATGGCTTGTGTATGTATGGTGGATGGGAGTAAACTTTACAATTCCGCTTGGGAACCGCCAATATTGTGTTTAGCATGGAAGATATTGAAATCCTTTGTCATGACATTGACAGGAAAAGTGCACGACCCAAAACTATAATTTCAATCATGTTTTAAACCTTTAGCTCTGGCACCTCTGCAAATCAATGCTTCCCTCTACGAAGGGCCTGTCTATTTACTTTTATGCTCTTCTTGAGTCATCACCCTCTTACTAAAAGCACCAAACCGGAGAGCACTATTCTCATTCTTATGCATTGAGTCTGATTAATGTTGGATGTGAGCATGAATGGATCTTTTTTGCCCTGAATTATAATGTTTAGTCACTGCTTGAACCTCAGAGATGCTCTGCATTTATGTTTTGCGGTCTCAGAAAGGGCTAGCGGAATACCATGTCATCATATTACAACATGATTGTTTTGACAAATATTTGGCATGTGAGATATCTTATTATTGCTCGCTAGTTGGTTATGTATTGCCATGAGTGAATATGATGTTTAATTTTTATCGTGGATATGGTTATTTATGATTTATGGTGAAATTTTGAACACTAGATAAGGATGTGTATAACGACAAGAACAAAAGAGTTTGTAAAACTTTTCTTTATCACTTTCAGTTTATCAACTGAATTGCTTGAGGACAAGCAATGAGTTAAGCTTGGGGGAGTTGATATGTCTCATACGTATCTACTTTTCCAAACACTTTTGCTCTCATTTTGGACTCTAATTTATATGATTTGAATGAAACTAACCCGGACTGACGTTGTTTTCAGCACAACTACCTTGGTGTTATTTTGTGCAGAAATAAAAGCTCCTAGAATTGGACGAAACTTTTTGTTTATTATTTTTTGAATAAATAATGAATTATGGAGCGAAGACCCACCGGAGGGGGGCTGCATGTGATCCACAAGGAAACAGGGCGAGCCCACCCCCCCGTGGGCGCACCCTGTTGGCTTGTGGGGCCCACGTGGCTCCCCGACCCTAATTCCACTCCTATAAATTCACATCTTAAGAGAAAAATCAGAGAGAATATTTCATCGCATTTTACGAGATGAAGCCGTCGCCACCTCCTGTTCTTCCTCGGGAGGGCTGATCTGGAGTCCGTTGGGGCTCCGGAGAGGGGGATTCATCTCCGTCGTCATCACCAACCCTTCTTCATCAACACCGCCATGATGCTCACCACTGGGAGTGAGTAATTCCTTTGTAGGCTTGCTAAACGGTGATGGGATTGTATGAGGTTGATCATGTAATCAAGTTAAGTTTGATAGGGTTTGGTCCCTAGTATCCACTATGTTCTGAGATTGATGTTGCTATGACTTTGCTATGCTTAATGCTTTTCACTAGGGCCCGAGTGCCATGATTTCAGTTCTAAACCTATTATGTTTTCATGAATATAAGAGTGATTTGGATCCAATCTTGCAAGTTGTATGCACCTATTACGTGTCTTGATCCACATATCCCAAGGTGACAATAAATGGGATTCTTTCCGGTGATTGTCATAGTTTGAGGAGTTCATATATTCACCATGTGTTAATGCTTTGTTCCGGTTCTCTATTAAAAGGAGGCCTTAATATCCCTTAGTTTCCATTAGGACCCCGCTGCCACGGGAGGGTAGGACAAATGATGTCATACAAGTTCTTATCGCAAGCACGTATGAATATATACGGAATACATGCGTACATTACATTGATGAATTGGAGCTAGTTCTGTGTCGCCCTAGCATGTAACTCTTACATGATTGATGTCATCTAAATCATTATCCATCACCGATCCACGTGCCTACGCTTTACATACACTGAATTCCGCTAGGTACTATTGCTGCTGCTACTGTCACAACTGCTACAAAATTACCGTTGTCACTACTACTGTTACGGTTACTGCTATTACTTGTTGTGCTACTAAAACTTTGTTGCAGAGAGATATCCTAGGTGTGGTTGAATTGACAACTCAACTGCTAAGGCCGATAAATATTCTTTGGCTCCCCTTGTGTCGAATCAATAAATCAGGGTGAAATACTACCCGCGAAGACTGTTGCAATCCCCTATACTTGTGGCTTAACACCCCCATGGGCACGGGGTGTCCGGGAAGTGTTTGTTGGAGCCCCAACAGATAGTTTGGGGGTTGGGTATAAAAGAGCCCTTCCTCCCGGCCGGTTTGGGTGTTGTTCACACACATTCTTGACATCATTTTGAGCCTCTTACCACCTCTCCCAAACCCATATCTCCCCTCTATGTGAAGGGGGCTTTGTGAATGTTACTTTGAGTCATTTGTTGATTTTATCCATTGCATTCCCTCTCTTCAATCTCCTACTTTCGAGAGTGCATCTTGTGAGATTGAGAGAGTGAGTTGAGCATTTGTTTCTTGACCTTGCTTTGCATTTGTTGCATTGTTTGGAGCTCCCCTCATCGATTAGTTTGAGTGAGAGTCCGTGAGTTTATTACTCTTGGAGGGTTCTGCGTCCTAGACGGTTTGGTGATATAATTGAGAAGATTGTGAAGAGGCCTAGGTGGCCAAGGTTCCTCCGGAAGCTTCCTTTTGTGGTGTGCTCCGGGGAAGGGTGTGAAGTGGCCTAGGTGGTCAAGGTTACTCCGGAAGATTCCTTGCTTATGGTGTGCTCCTGAGAAGTTTGTAAAGGTGTGGTGCGCCTTCAAGACCAACCCCGAGTGAATCAAGGCTCATCCGTCGGGGGTGGCTCGAAAGTGAGATTACAGTGATCCACTTGGTGGCACTCCGGAGCTTTGGCTTCGGTGCCGCTCCAACGGAGATTAGCACTCTCATGAGTGTGAACTTCGGGATAAATCCGCGTCCCCGACTCACTTGTGGTTATCTCATTCCCATACCTTTTACTTTTTGCAATTCATACTTGCTCATATTGATATACCTTGTGTTAGTTAGAATTGCTTAGTTGCTCCTACATTTCCATATCTTGTGATATAGCTTGTGCTTGCTAGTTTCTTTAAGTGCCTATCTCGTTTACCATAGGTTGTTTGTGCACTTAGTTGAGCCTAGCATATTTAGGATTTGTGCTTTAAAAGAATTTGTTCAGTTTAATTCCGCACTAGGATAAAGCCAAATCTATAAAAGTTTCAAAACGCCTATTCACCCCTCTGTAGTCGTCATCTTCGTCTTTTCAATTGTTATCAGAGCATTGGTCTCTCCTTGGTAGGCTTTACAGCCTAGAGAGTAAAGATGCCGACTAGGGGTATAGTGCACGATGACACTTTTTGTTTTAGTGGCACAAACTATCGCTTGTGGAAAATTCACATGCTTTGTCATTTCCGCACCATGGGTCCAAATTTTGTGTGAATTGTTCTTGTAGGGGCTTCTTTGTGGAAGGATGATTTTTTTTCAAACTAGTGAGGAAAGTGATGATACGCTTTGTGGGTATGGTGCTAAGAACGCCATAATCCATCCTATATTCGTCGAAGTGTTTGAGTTAATCATGACTAGTGTGATGGCTCATGAGATGTGGACCAAACTTGAAGAAATATATGGTGGGTCCAATCTCGATGAGGTTCATCATCTTATGGGGGAGTCCATTGAGGAGTTCTCCACATCTTCAAATCATGAAGAACTCCATATTGCTTCTTCCTCCACGTGCTTGGACATTTCAACTTCTTCCACCTCACCATCATATGGCATGTCCCAAGGTAATGACATGGTGAGTTTAAATATCATTTGTGATGATGATGTTGTGCTCAACATTGATGATCTTTCATGCAAAAATTCTAATGTTGTAGCTTATTTGGACTTGACCATATGTAGCAAAAATGATATACATTCTTGTGTTTATAGTCCATGCATATCATTTAGAGATTCCTTGAATACCTTTTGTGATGATATGCTTGATACTCCTTGTTGCCATGATCTCTATGCTTCTATTTCCTCTAGTTGTTGTTTGACTAACCATGTAGAGGAAATAAGTGAAATTAGTGCACACATCACTAATGGAGAAATTGCTAGAATATAAAAGAAGGAAATCACCATGTTAGGAAGGAAATGCTATGAGTGTCAAGAGGATGGACATGAATCTCCTACTCTTATTGATGAAGAATATTCCTCTCCAAAAGAGTTATCATCAACGTCCGATGTTCATATGTGCCTCATGGCAAGAGGTATTACCGAGGTATCATCTACTCAAAGTAATGACTATGATGAGAGTGATGATGAATGTGATAGGGATATGAATCAAGAAATATATGAAATTGGTAATTCTCTTTGTGGGGTAAATAAGAACAATTATGTGATGTTTAAAGATCTTAATGCTAATTTCAGAAAGTGTAATGATTTACTTCACGAAGAGCAAGAACAAAATGAAAAACTTGATTATAACCTTATTGATGCTCTAGAAACTCTTAGAGACTTAGAATCTTCTAAAGAAGAGATTGAAGTGCTCATGATCAACTTAAAGAGGATTTTGAGCACCTTGACCTTGGCTACAAGAACGTCAAAGGAGAGCTCACCAAACTCTCTAAATCTGATGAGGAACTTGAAGCTACTCATGTGAAGTATCTAGTTTCTTTTAGCTCCTCTCATATTGTCAATGATGCTTGTGCTACTAACTCTATTTCTTGTGAAGCATCTATCTTGAAGGGAGAATGTTGAGCTAAGGGCTCAACTTGATTTGCTAACTAGAAATCATGGAAAATTGGTAGAAAGTCATGAAAAGATCCCGGTCTCTCATGATGATCTTCTAATCTCCCATGAAAGGCTAAAGTTAGATCATGAGGCCATTGTGACTAAGGTAACATCTTGTGAGCCTCATGTGGAAATTAGCACTATTTCTACTCAAAATTCGTTATTAACATGTGCTAGTCCTAGTGATTCATCTATACATATTGTTGCCACATCTTGTGAGGAACTACTCTCCTTGCCTTGTTGCTCTAACAATGAAGTTTCTACTTCCTCTAGTACTTTTGTTGATACTAACCTTGTAGAGGAAAACTAAGAGCTCAAGGCCCAAGTCACTAACCTGAAGAAAGACTTGGAAAAGTGTCATGAAAGAAATTCCACTCTCAACAATATTTTGAGTGGTTAAAAATCCCCTCATGACAAGGGTGGACTTGGTTTCATATCCAACAACAACAAGTCCAAGAACAAGAATAAGGGAAAATACCAAGTCAAGAATGAGGCCAACATTACTTGCTTCAAGTGTAAGAATGTTGGACACCATGTGAGATCTTTTCCATTGAATAAGAAGGCTTCAAATGTGAAGCATCAAGGTCAAACTCAACTTGAAGAAAGGCCACAACCAATGATGAACCAAGATAATGCTTCCCAAGTTGATAAAATAAAGAAGAATAGAAGGGGGGCACATGTTGCTACAATTTTCGTGAGAAGGGACACATATCCTCATTCGGTCCCAATGGTAACATCTCTAATCCTTTAATAGTCAATGATCATTATTCACTTAGGATGGATGTTGTTGGCAATTTGTTTGCCAAGTTTGTTGGCTCCCAAAGTGGTTTGGATTTGGAAAATACCATTTGAGTTGCCAAGGCTATTGTGACTAACTTCTTAGGACCCAACTTGGTTGGGGACCACCAAGCTCAAACTTGATCAATAGGTGTGTGGAGGACATTGGAGATTTGGCTAGTTCATGAAGAAAAAGATATCCACCATTTATTTGTTCGGGCCAAGTCATGTGGATTATCTTCATATTATCTATCCAATGTTCCTCTTTGCGGTAACTTGTGTTTATATTGCTTAAATTGAAAGTTACTCGCCCCTTGCTTGCTTAGGTTTTGTTTCTAGCATGTGTATGTTGCATTGCACATCATATAGTGGTGTTTGTTGTCTTGAGCCTTTATTGTATCATATTTGAATCTTGTTTGGCTTTTGTGAGATATTAGTGGATCATCACATTATGGGGGAGTCTTATGTGTTGTGCACATCACAAACCAAAAATGCGAATATGATAAATACCACCTAGTATTGATACTCAATATTATCTAGTCACTATATGGTATGTCAAGCTCATTTGAAATTCAAACTCTCAAACTATCCATTAATTATCTTTTATTGGTTTTTATTTGCCTTCATAGCATGCTTCGCCGAGGTTTCCTTAGAGTTTCACAGCAACTTATTGGGCACCCCGTGTGCACGGGGTCTTTTACCCCCGTGTGCACGGCGTGATTAGTAACTCTCTGGACACCCCATGTGCATGCGGTCTTTGATCCCCGTGCATACGGGGTGCCACGAAATTCTCTGGACACCCTGTGCGCACGGAGTCCTGGACCCTCGTGTGCATGGGGCTGACTGAGCCCGTGCGCACAGGGTCCAACGGGCAGAAATGCTCACCCGGCCAAGAACACTATGAAACACTCTTCTTATGCTTTGTATTATGATTTTGAGCTTGTGCATCTTCGAAATCTACCACATAGTGTTAACTCAAAATACCTTTTTTATTATCTTGCAATTGGTATTTCTTCATGTGGTAAAACTTTATGATCATCTTCTTCCCAGCTTGTGCTTCAACTTGCCTTATCTCACTGCTTGCACTATATATTATCTACTTGAGTGAGATAAGCCTTTGAGCATGTGTGTAGTGTATATCCTTTATGCCCTTTGGTCTTTCCTTAGTTCATTTGTTGTTGTTTGTGTGTGGTCTTGTGTGGATTCTTCACTTTGATATAATTTGGACAACTTGAATGTTTTGTGATTTTATTGGAGTATTCTTCGTCTATGTGTTCTTTTGTACAAATTGTATCTCTTTGTATCTTGGTAGACTTGTGCATGCATATTTATTTATATTCTTCATCATGCCTTGCTTGACCTACTTGATCCTCCATATAGGATAAACTCCATAATATCCTTAATGATTAAAGATGTGCATGAATTTTGAGTTCATATTCATATATATGCACCTATTTAATGTGGACTTTTCCCTATGTATTGTAGTTGGACTAACTACTTTGGACCCGCTAAGTTTGCGGACCAAATTGTACCTTATAATGTGTTTTAGGTACGTTGGAGAAGCATTGGATGCTTGGCTTATTCATGAGGAAGGTGGAGACACTGTGGATAATTATTAGAGCCAAGCATGGTTGATTCTTTGATTTGAGGGAGACAATAAATGAAAATCCAGATCAGTTGTAAGTGTTTCATTCTCATCATGAAAACCCGGTTAACCAAAATTTGGGTCAATTTGTTGGATATGCATCAAACTCCCACACTTACTGTATTCTCAATAAATCCATGGGATGTATTAAGGAAACGTGAAATGTAGAGTGTGATGAGAATAACGGCTCCATGCGGAGCAATTTGTTTCAAGTGTTGTAGGTGATGAGGCTCCTTCCCAAACTACAAGTACAATTGGGATTGATCGTATTCTTCCACAAGAAACACCCCATGTCCATGTAGAAGAAGACGGAGTAAGAGCACCTCTTGTGGATCCACCACAAGGGAAGTCATCACCCCCAACACAAGAGCAAGATGCTATGGGAGATCATGTACATATCCAAGAACAAGATCAAGGCTGTCATGTTCGCGTACTAGATCAAGGGCCCCTTGAACCAATGCTCTCTCGATAACAAGTACTTACTTCATGCATTTATTTAAATTAGAGTCAACATTGTATATGTTGCATCATGGCATGATTAGTACTTATCGAGTTTGTGTTTCTTGCAAAAGCTTAAACCTCCTTATTGCATCTATGAGCCATTTGAGAAGAAGCATAACATGCCAATTAAGAAATTTATTGCATACCAATTCCTCAAAATGATCTTATGTGCAATATTGGTAAATTTGCAAAAACACTCTATTTTGTTGTGGTATTTTCTCTCTTGCTTAGTAATTCATTTTTATGCAAATGAGATCAATTTACGCCATGTGCCTTGTGCCATGTGCCATGTGACAAAGATCTTATGCTAAAGATCAAGTTTGTATAATGATGGATTCAATCATGGATATCATGTTGTTATCTTTTGTATCTTTTTGTGTGTGCAAATTTCTTTGTGGATGCTCATCTTGATGATTATTGGCCATGTAAGAAACTTATACACATGAGACAGTGTATATCCCTCTTTGATATATTTTCGTTTACTGCCTGTCCTTGGGATTTTATTTTTCTTTGATGGATCTGGTAAGAGGATGAAAAGTGAGTGTGTGCATATATTTCTTATATATTTACACTCGTGTTCTTTTTGGATATATTTTGGACCCACTCTTAGCATGTTGATCCTATTGGATCCTTCCCTTATATCTTGTCCAAAAATATGTTCTTTGGATCTTTTGAATGTTTGATTCTCATGTTTATCTTGTTGCATTATTTGGATCCCCAATATATTTTGAGCTCCTCCCTTTAGTCATAAATGTCTATGTGCATTTGATTGCACTCATATATGAGAAATTCACAAATTAAGGTGGAACTCATACTATATTGGTCGTCCAAATTTTTCTTCCATTTTGGCACTTGTTGCCAGTGGGGGATAAGTTTAGAGGGTTTAGGAGAAGTGGGTTGGTTCTTTTCATTCATGCATATCTACATTTGTTGTGGTTGCTTGTTGCATGGATGTGTATATAGAGAAAACTCCACCGGGTTCTTTTTCGTGCATATATTGTGGGGGAGTTTGCTCTATATAGTGTGGTTCTACTAACATTAATTGTTTGTGTAGTATTTCGATGCTAGTACAACCAGTTTTGATAACATCAACTATCTTTGTGATATTTGAGGCTATCAAAACCACCTAAAGTATTCAATTTATTCTCGAATAGATTGCATACTTGTTTTAAATTCATTATATAAACCCTCTTGTTGAGATTTTCATCAGTTACCAAAATGGGGGAGGTTGAAAGGGCATGTAGCCCTAAGTGTGGTTTTGGTAATTAATGACAATCTCTATGGACTAATGTTTTCAGTGAGATATATTTGAAGGTTTTGTCCATAAATGGTGCCTCGAGGATATTGGATGGAATCAAGGATGAAGTCCATATATATGAAGATATATTTGTGTGGGGACCCCGACTCATAAGTCGTGATCACCGAATGCACGTGTGTCGGATTTCGGGCTCCGCAAAACCCTAAGAGGTTCGAACCCAGGGGCATGTGCGAAGATCCCCACTAGCTTCGGCCTCAAGCTCACAGCTCCACAGCCTCGTCGAATAGAACTCGCTCAATCACGGGGAAGAAGACTAACACGCAGATTTACCTAGGTTCGGGCCGCTGCGAAGCGTAAAACTGTACTCCTGCTTTGGGTGGATTGCCTCACGAGGAGGTTTGTGGATGAACTGATACAGTGGTGAGAAACCTCGCGAGGGCACTCGAGTGGTTTTCCCTTTGTCCCCCTCTACGGCACAACCTTGCCTCTATTTATAATGGCCCGGGTCCTCTTCCCTTATCGCACTGGCGGGAAGGGATCCCACAACGGCCAAATTTGAAGGGGGACAGGGAGTACACCTTATCCTGACGAAAGGTGGTCTTCGCCTGCAAAGTAGCTGGCAGTGACACGGAGGTGGGCTCGGTGGTGACATCCGTCCTGCCGAGCCCGTTGGCCTGGCCTTGTTACACCAGAATGGAAACCTTTGGTGGGACGCCTCGGGAACCCGCGTGCGCCCTTGCCTCCTTTGCACCAAAGAGGAAATTGTCTTCTCTGCGCGCGCTGGTGCCCGCCTAGCCTGGCTTGTGTCACCCCTGACCTCACGAGGTCGAGTGCTGCATAGGGATCTCCGCCCCTCGGGAGGCAACCTGGGGTGGCCTCCTCCTTCCGGGGGTCTTGGCGTCGTCCTCCTCGCGAGGGTGGGTCTCTCGCGAGGGCCTTGTCTTGAGCGAAGCCGTGCCGGGCCGTACCGGTTGTTGAAGTGGGCCACGCCCTGGGCCGCAGGCAGGCAAGTCTGGGTACCCCCGTTCCCAGGACGCCGACAGTAGCCCCCGGGCCCAAGGCGCGCTCGAGTTGGCTTCGGGGCAAAGCCGAAGAAGATGGCCCGAAGCGCCGCGGGCCCCAATCACCTGCGGGCCAGGCCTGGCGCGTGGTGCATGGTTAGATGCGGACGTCTCCGCCCCCGTGTCTCCTCGGCAACTGCCCGAACCGACAAAAGCCTGACGCCCGGTGTCGAGTCATTACTGCTTTCCTTCCCTCTGCTCTTGCTCCCTCACCCAGATCCCTATCCTTTGCGAGAACTCCTCCAGATCTCAGCGATGCACCTTCCTCCTGCTTGCTTTCTTGTTCTCAAGGACCTCTCGATGGCACCAGCCGGCAAGTCGAAGCCCGAAGCTCAAGGCTCTGCCTCTGCTTCCACCTCGCCGGCGCTCTTGGAGTCCACCATAGCCAAGGACGGGGACCTCGCCCCGTTGCTTCCGTCGACGGCGGACGGTACCAATGAGTGGGGCGGACCTTGATATGGTGCGGCTCCGCGGAGCAGCACAGCCTGGCCAAGTCAGTCTACCCTTTCTTCCTCCACAGCATCTTCTCCGGGCTCGTTCCGCCCTTCTCTGGGTTCTTCACCGCCATCCTCGAGCACTCTGGGATCCAGGCCCTCCATATCCAACCCAACTCCATCCTGCTCTTGTCCGTCTTTGCCTTTTACTGCGAGGCCTTCGTAGGCATGAAGCCTTCAGTGGCCTCTTCCGCCATTTCTTCAGCTTGCGGCTTCATGACGGTGCTCAGCAGTCAGCATGCGTCTCCTTCGTCGCGGTCCAGAGCAGGAACATGCTCTTGAAGGCCGGGAAGAAGGTGGAGAACTTCAGGCACCATTGGGTCTTCGTGGATGTCCAGGGTCTCAACCCATGCCTGGAGCTCCAGAAGGGGCTGCCGGAGAAAACTCTCGCGTGGGGCTTCGCGAAGCTCACTGACCCCCGGGCCAAGCCCGTCCTGGAGTAGATCTCCCGAGACATCGGCGCTAGGAAGTTGACCGGGGGAATGATAGTGAAGGAGTTTCTAGCGCAACGCCTGGCGCCGCTCCAGGCTCACTCGAAGCCCATGTGGGACTACCAAGGTGGTGGGGATGGCATCAGGCTCCGATCTGCTTGCCTGACCAACGGGGAGCTAAACAGGGTCGCGGCGACCTTGCTCAACGGCGACCCCGGGGACCTCCCCGAGGCCTACGCCCCGCTGTATTGCCGCGACGACAAGGCCGATTTGGTCGCCACCATGCCCACCTTCGACGAGTTGGGGCTCTCTCCGGCCAAGTGCCCTGGCTCCCCAGTAACGGTATCCTCTGACGACACCGCGGGAGAGGACGACTCGGAGGAGACCGCGGACGATGATCTGGAGGAGGTGGCCCCTCCGTCGCAGAGCGCGCTCCTCCGCGGCTTTGAAGACGACGACGATCCTGGCAAACCCCTGGTTGCAAGTCCTCTGCGACTCGCCAGGGTCCTCAGGGGATCAGGACCCACTCCTCGGGCCGCGCGGACCGCCGGCCGGGCAACCCCGAGGAAGCGCGAGGCTGGGCCTCCTCCGGAGTGCCCCCCTCATGCCAGCAAGGCGGCCGGGGCGCCTGCCTCGCCCCTGCCCGAGCCGCAACCTGCGGGCGAGGCGGCCGTGGCCGGGGTGGCTATTTCCCCGACCGCGACCCTTGCAGGCAACGCCTCTGCTTCCCTGCACGGTGGCGCCTCCCCGGAAAAGGGCGAGGGCATTCCCGCCTTTGCCGAGGTGGAGAAGAAGAGGAAGTGGGTTGATGTCGAAGAGTAAGTAATCCTGCTTGGTTTTTGGCCGCCCGCAGGTGGCTCGCTTGCTCACGGTCCCTTCTTCGCTTGGTAACCAGGAGCGCCGCCGTGCTGAAGGTGAAGAAGAAGAAGGCGGGCGTCAAGCCGAAGGTGCTCTTCGACGCGACGCCCGCTCCTGGCGCCCTGCCGACGCCTGATGAGGGGCTGGATGTCATGGGCGAGGAGGCTCACGGGGTGACTCTCCTTGCCGCAGCCGTGGAGCCCCCGATGCCCGTTGGAGAGGCTGCTTCTGCCCCTGGGGGTGCATCTGCGCTACTGCCGGAGAGGCCAGCCCCCGAGGGCCGGTTGGCCAAGGGACCATCCGTCCCTGCCTTGTCTGAGGTGGTGCCGCAGCCTCCGGCGCCCTCAGACCGCCATGCTTCTGCCCCCCTGGTGGCGGCGCCTGCTGCTGCGCAGACGCCACCTCCGGGCCAGGCCTTGGCGCCTCTGAGCCGTGGCCCTTTGGTCGAGTCAGGCACCCTGGAGGGGGCCTACGCCGCTCTGGATCAGGTCCGGGATGATCTCCGGAGCGTCGACGGTCGCCTCGTGAAGGAGCGCTTGGGGCTCCTTTCTGGGTGGCTCCAGGCCGACGCCGCTGCCATGGCAGTTTGGAGCCAAGCCGAGGCCACCACTGCTGAGAGCAGGGAGGAAACTGCGTTAGCCAAGGCGGCTCGCGACGCAGCGCTGGCCGATGCAGCGTCTGCTGTGAAGCGCTGCGGTGAAGCGGAGGTCAGCCTGAAGGCTCTTCGGGAGGAGAAGACTGCGCTCACGGAACAGCTCCGCCAGTGGGAGGGGGCCTCAAGGCCTGCGAGGCCAACCTTGCTGACCGCGACTCCGCACTGTCCAAGGCGGTGGCCGACCAAGCCACGGAGCGCAAGCGTCTGGACAAGCTGAAGGAGGAAGTAGCTGCGGAGAAGGCTTGGCTGGACGCCAGGGAGGAGGCCCTTGCTGCGGCTAAGGAGAGAAAGGCTGCGGAGCGAGATGCCCTCCCCTCCGTCGAGCTCAGGCTCCGTCGGGCACTGCACTCCATCTGCCGAGGGGGATTCGCGGAACCCCTGGTAGCTCCTGAGAGTGGCTTCGCGGGACTCTCTTCAAAGCTCGCCGAGGTGCTCGAGGGTGCCGTTGCCAGGGTGGAGACCGTCTTGGAGGGTGAGTGCCGCGACCTCTTCTCCGCGGCTGCGACACGTGTCTTCGGCCACCTCTACCTTCGCGAGCCGGGTTTCGACTTCAGCTCCGTGATCCGCTCGGTTGATCCTGGGGTTCGCGCCGCTACGGCGACGGCCGTGGAGGGCACCGTGGAGGCGCTGATGAAGAAGTTTGCCTGCGTTGCCGTTCCCTCGCCCCCTGCAACTGTGAAGGTCATGACGACGACGACAATGGTAGCGATGTCGACGACGAGCTCCCCGCGGTCGGGGCATGCAGCGGTGTCAGCTCCTCCTCCTAGGTCCTTTCCTGCAACATTTATCGTGCCTCGCGGAGGCATTAGACTTGTTTGCGTTTTCGGAGACATTCAATGTTTGTAATGACTATTTAGATTATGTGGTTTCCTTCCTCGCCTAGCTTCCTTCCTGTTTGCTGTAGTGCTCTGCGTCGGTAGGGCCCGATCCCGCGCATACCTTAACCGCCGTTTGGGCGTCCGGATCACCAGGACGAGACCAAGGGGTGAGGGGCTACGAGACCAGTGAGGCCCCTGAGTCGCGATGCTCAGGAGTCTCCCTTGACATACGAGCAGCTCTCATGAAGGGAACATGGCGACGACGGGGTTGATTTGGAGATTTGGAGCGCCTTGAGCTCTGCGTCGGCAGGGCCTGGTCTCGCGCATACCTCAACCGCCGTTGGGGCGTCCGGATCACCAGGACGAGACCAAGGGGTGAGGGGCTACGTGACCAGTGAGGCCCCTGAGTCGCGATGCTCAGGGGTCCCCCTTGACGTACGAGCGGCTCCCATACCTTTCGTCACCAGCTTTCGCCTGAGAGGGACGCGGGAAGACCAGGTATCAGGGGCCTGGGGAGGTGGCGTGCGCCAGGCCCGGCCTGAGCGTAGTCCCCGTGCAGCCCCCTCATGCGGGCATCCCTGGGGAATGCTGCGAGACGGGGCCGTGAGGGGCCGTCCTGAGGTTGGATGCAGCCGCTAGGGCGCCCTCGGTTGTTTATCCACCAGCGCGGAGCATGGGGCTTCCACGTTGCGTGGGCATAGCCGCTGAGCGATAGTGTTGTCCACCAGCGCGAAGCATGGGGCTTCCACTTGGACATGGGAAGGGGGGCTCGGCTCCTGAGCCCCCCAGGCATGTACAGCCCATTAAGTTCATACGCGTGGCCTGCATGGTAGAATTGGAGGTGTATTTGGGCACCCGTGAGCCAGCGCGGGTCTCATGGGACCCTACCTCAAAGGCGGGTTGCGCCTGAATCTTCTGGTAGGAGGCGCCATTGCAATCCCTGTATATTTTTGGGGAAACCTGCGCCGAATGAATTTCTGAGGGCCATCGCATGAGAAGGCCAAACACCAAGGACCCCTGGAGGTGACATGAGCGGGGCCGGCCCGCCAGACAGAGCTCAGCCATTGGATTTATCGACACTGCAGGGACAGACCCGAGCACAGACGTCGTGCCCAGTCTTCTCATGCCACAAACCCGAGGATAAAACACCCGGCGCGTGGCTCCCGTGTCGGCGAAATGCCGACTGTGGTGGCAGGAACCGTGCCGCGCGCCCTGACTCACCCACTCCCGATTAGCTCATGCGAGGACGTAGCACCAAGGGCCACGGGAGGTGACGTGCACGGGGCTGGCCCACGAGACAGAGCTCGACCGCTTGGATTTGTCAACGCTGCAGGGACGGACCCGAGCACAGACGCCGTGCCAGCCCTTAATCACGAGGCGGTCGAAGGCGGGATTGTTAGCGCGCGGCGGCATTCATGGTGGCGAAGCACTGAGCATGCAGTATGGAATACTTAGGACATTTATCAAATGCATAAGAGGTTCTGATACATGCGCAAACGACGCGGCTACCGGGACAGGCCCTAACTGCCTGGGGATAATGCAGCCCGATGGGCACCCTCAATCTGAACAAACCAAAAAGTTACCTGGTACGAACCAAAAATTCACCTGGCAGCGGTACCGCTGAAGCATCGAGGTAGTAGCTGGAGCCTGGCCTTCATGAGCCCGACGCCTCTGGAGGCTCGAGGTCCTTGCTAGGACCTGGCACCTCCTCCAGGACCGCGCGGCGCCGGAGCTCGTGGGGCGCGAGCATGGCCTGGGCGAGGCGCTGGAACGTGGCACCCGCATTCGCCAGGCTGAAGGGCATGCGGATGTAGTTGCACGGATAGACCCCACTGCGGCCGATACGCGACAGCCAGAAGAGATCCTGGGATGCGGCCCTGTTGATGCCCGGTACGTCGATGCAGACGCGCAGCATGCCACCCGGGCCAAGGACGGTGGCTGCGGCAGGTGATGCAGGGCGACTCCCGCCTCGCATGGCATGCGCCTCCTGAAGCTCCTCAATTGGATTGGCGATGAACTCCCGCGAACCTGGCGCCTCGCGCCGTGCTCCTTGCTTGAGTGGGCTCGCGTCGAAGCACGCCTCCATGTTGTGCCCGAGCACCTCCCTCGTCTCACTGGTCAGGTCGGAAGCTTTCCATATGGAAGCCCCCGAGCCCGACCCGAGGGAGGCGCCGAGCGCGCCTTCCTATGCGAGGGGGGAAGGGGCCTTGGCTTCGGGCGCGGAGCCTGAGGCACCATCCTTGGAGGTCTCCGCCCCTTGACACCCCTTGCAGAGGAGCTGCTTCTTCTTCCTGGGGACATCCTTAGGAGGCAGGATGCCGCCTTCGTCGTTAGAGTTTTCCGCCGCTGCGGCCCGGTAGGCGCGCTCGAGGGAACAAACGACGTCCTTCTCATTGCAGGCGACAGTGATGACGCCACCACTCCCCGGCATCTCGAGGACGTTGTAGCCATGGTGAGTCACCGCCATGAACTTGGCGAGGGCAGGGTACCCGAGGATCGCGTTGTATGGGAGGTGGATGTGAGCGACGTCGAAGTCGATGAGCTCGGTGTGGTAGTTGCTATGCCCGCCGAAGGTGACCGGCAGGCGCACTTGCCCGATGGGGACGGTGGAGCCATTGGTGACCCCTCAGAAAGGCTTGGTTGGCATGAGCTGGTCATAGGGCACTTGGAGCGTCTCGAACGTTTCGATGGAGAGGACATTGAGCCCAGCGCCACCGTCGATAAGGGTCTTGGTGACGAGGACGTTGCTGATGGTCGGCATGCACAGCATGGGGAGCGCGCCTGCCGCGGCCGAGCACTTGAGTTGATCCTTGGAATCGAAGGTGATGGCGCACTGTGACCACTTGAGGGGACGCACGGCCTCAATCTTTGGGAGAGCCGCATTCACCTCCCGCGAGAATTGCTTGAAGATCCGGTTCAACGCAGGGGCCTGAGCGCCGCCCAGGATGCAAGCGATTGCCCTGGCTTCCTGGAAGCCCCCAGCCCCATCGTTCTTCCTGTCTTCTTCCTTCCTCCTGGGTGGCGGCGATAGCGAGGGGAGGCCGGCCTCACGAGGGCGAGCCTCACGAGGCAGGTCGCGATGGGGCCCCTCATGAGGCTCGTCGCGCCAGCGGTCCTACAGAGGCTGGTCAAGTGATATGTTACTTGCCCGATATTCAATCGTCGGTATCGCCATACTTAGTTCAATCTCGCTACCAGAAAGTCTCTTACTCATTTTGTAATACAATATCCCCGTGAATAAACTCATTAGTCACACACCTGCAAGCTACTTTGGATATCGTGTTACTGAGAGGGCCCAAATATATCTCTCCGTCACACGGAGTGGCAAATCCCAGCCTCGATCCATGCAACTCAACAAAAACCTTCCGAGATATCTGAACAGCCCCTTTATGATCACCTAGTTACAAAGTGACATTTGATATCTCACAAGGTATTCCTTCGGCATCCGGGAGTGGCATGATATCATGGTCTAAGGAACAGATACTTGACATTCCAAAAGCTACGGTAAAGTGAACTTAGTGATACGATCATGTGTTAAGCTTATGGTTGGGTCTTGTCCATCACATCATTCTCCTTATGATGTGATCCCATTATCAAATGACAACTCATGTCTATGATTAGGAAACCTTAACCATGTTTGATCAATGAGCTAGTGTAGAAGAGGCTCACTAGGGACACGGTGTTGTTTATATATCCACACATGTATTTAAGTTTTCGGTCAATACAATTGTAGCATGAATAATGAACATTTATCATGAACAAGAAAGTATGATAATAACCAATTTATTATTGCCTCTAGGGCGTATTTCCAATACTCATCAACTCATCGGGTTTTTTATCGTCTCCGCCTTCTACTTCTCTCTTGAGCTTCTCCTTTCCTCTAGTCATCCCGTCGGGCCGAACAGTGCTAGAAGCCAGAGTGGGACATCTAGGCACCCTTTCCTCTCCATCACCATCATCATCTTCACCACCGTCCATCTCTGGAGAAGAATTCTCACACTTCCCAGTTTTTGCTTGTCGTCATCGTTCCTTGACTTAAACTTCTCGTGGTGTTCCAACAAACTCCAACAATGTTGGAGGCCAAATGATCCGCCATTCGATTTGGCCATTTGTCGGTACCTCTCTTGGGCTATATTATTCTAAAACAAACAAATTCTTAAATTGATGAGAATGCTCATAAGTAACACAAATGTGGCAACAAAAAACAACAAGATTGCTTACATATGGTCAATGGTGACACCTCTAGGAGGACAACCCACCCAATGGTTGCACGTCTCTTAAATCATACCCCATGAGTTGTGAGAGATTTGAGGGTACGATTTGTTCTCTATCCAAGATGATGCTTGAAACGTTCCCCGATGTGCTTCCAATGCTTTGCGCTTGTTTGATGTTTCCCAACGACCGCATCGAGAGAGATATTGACATCCCCTAATAAGAGCAATATCCTTTTCCGAGACGAGGTTTGCTCCCCAAACTACTCTTTCATCGACGAGCCAGAGGGTTAGAATTGATAAAAATTTGTATGTCACCCGGACGCATCCAATTGATCAATATGCGACAACGATGTGCCCTCAAGATAGAAATCATTTTTCATGCGGTTATCATC
The DNA here is from genome assembly GCA_039707655.1 of Elymus sibiricus. Taxonomy (NCBI): domain Eukaryota; kingdom Viridiplantae; phylum Streptophyta; class Magnoliopsida; order Poales; family Poaceae; genus Elymus; species Elymus sibiricus. The sequence goes on along the minus strand of CM077663.1, from coordinate 193,787,386 downwards.
CATCATACTCTCGAGAAATGATTCGTCGTTGACCGTCGATCCCCCAAAAAGTCACAAAATCATGGTTAAATCATAAACATTGCACATTCACTAACATTTTTTCACGTTCACCTCGCATTCTATCAAACAAAAACCGAATACAAGAAAAACAACAGTTTAACCCGATGTTGGAACAAAGGAAGGATGGGCAACAACGCAGGGGGCATAGAGTTTGCCACCTATGCGTCGGACTCGTCGCTGGCGGGGTGGACGTGGTGTTGACATAAGCGGTGGCGACAGACGTCAAAGCCACGAGAGGCAACCGGCAGGGAGAGGTTAGCATCTACACGCGACGACATGGGGTTTGACACCTCTATGTCGGAATCGTCGCCTACACAATGGAAGAGGTGCTAGTGACAGCTATCAGAAAGACGCAACAACCACTAAAATCACAGGATTTGACTACAAGCCAAGGGACTGAGACGCGAAGGCGGCATTAATAGTCATCAGCCTAAAAGTGGTCAAAGGCGGTGGCGGCGAAAGGAAGGAAAAATGTCACTGCTGCCAAAACCGCATCTCGATGGCAGCGGCATAGCTAGGCCCCAGGCTATCAGGGTTGTGGCCTGGGCGTAGCAGCTTCACGCTCGTTCCTGTAGCAACAGTACTACTGTTGGGTACAGTGCTGTCGTTTAGCACTGTAGCGCCGAGCTTGGCCTGGAGCGTGTCTCTGATGTGGCTACGCCACTGCCCGATGGCCTTGCAGGGTAGGTTTAGAGCACCCTCCAAATATTATGCCAATTGCGGGCAAGATGACAATTTCAGCTAAAAAAGGGCTATTATTGCGCTCGGACCCTTCAGCGAATCCACTAGAGTTCTCACTAACCACAGCCAAGGAACGGAACAACACTATCATTGTGGGGAAAGAGCTGCATGCGCCTTAAAATAGGGCCTTACATGGGCTTCTCAAATTCCTTTCGGATCCAGCTCAAAAAAAAAAAACAGCTCAAAAAAAAAAATCCTTTCGTATCGACGAAGTAATGTCACTTGATTATTACCAACTTGACTGCAATCTTATTCTGTAGGTAAGGCTTGCACCAGAACACCTATTTCTAATAGGCATGAACTAGACAAGAGAAGAATCATTCTGAGCAAGTGCATAAGAAGCGACTCACTTTTTTTCATCGGCTCCAGGGGTCCCCAAATTATGTCGGTTATCACAGAACATAAAAGAATAGTCAAATGCTTTAACCATGTTATATATTTCTTAACCTTTTTTTATATGGCACAGAAAAAAAATCCGGCATTTTTGCATACTGCTACAAAGAAGATGAAGAAATCTCCAATTATCACAAAAGATGCAACTGCCCAGACAACAGACCTCTAGTCTTCATAATGTTACAAGAAACAATAACTAACAGGGTTACTCCACTCAAGACTTCACAACTTCAATTGGAACCGTTTAACAGCCCTAAGTCCATCACCAGATAACTTGTCTGCTTTGTGAATTTCATTCCATAGCTGCGCGGTCTGGGAACTTCATTTCATACTGTTGTGCTGTCTGGAAAAGAAAACAACATTTTAACCCAAATGAGCGACAGGAGCATAGTACACAAATACTCCCCCCCTTCACAGATATTAGATGTTCTAACTTTTTTCTGATTCGGATGTATATATAGACGCGTTTTATTGTGTTTATTCACTCATTTCAGTCCGTATTCCAAAACATCTTATAAAGGTGAACGGAGGGAGTACAAGATAAGATTTGTTACCATAAAGGCTGCCGTAATCATCTTTCCGGCAAACCATCGGCCGTGAAGTGATCGTTGCGCACTTGCTGCTGCTGTTGCGCTATCAAAATGCAGGTACACAAAGCCAGCGGTATGCCTGTACCAAACAGTGAGGGGATGTTAAAAGTGGATGCAAGTCAGGACAGCACTACTAGTATCGTGCGAAACATTCTTTCTGGTCAGCTATTTTGCCTTTGCTTAATATATACTCCCTCCATCCGGAAATACTTGTCCTAGAAATGAATAAAATGATACATCCATTTCTAGGACAAGTATTTCCGGACGGAGGGAGTATTCAGTATGAACCAGCTCCTTAAAAACCAATACATTTTACCAGTCCATGCCAAGTCGGTTACTGCCAACTTTGTTATCCTTGCTTATAACAACCGTTGACAACATGTGTGGACATACAGTTCAAATAAAAGAGCATACCATCAGGGTTTAGAAAACAAACAACTTACTTGTCAACAAAAATATGTTTCACTACACCAAATTTCGAACATTCGTCTTGCACATCATCTCTAATATCCAAATCAAAATCAGGATCCGTCTGCAATGGAAAAGAATATTTTCAATTAGGTTAGTCAGAAACTCAAATGTAAACAGAAGTAATAATACAGGTGAAAGAACGTAACAATTGGCACAAAGAATAATAATAATAATTTTAACCAGCTGAACAAAGACGGGCAATCACCTAAAATAGAGAAATAGAGATGAACAAAAGAAGAAGAAATGAGATACCTCCACTGCTGGGTCAAACATGTTCTTCAGTAATAGGAATTCAGTAGGTGTACCAATATCAGCAGATTGAGAGATGATAGGAAGAGGTGCCCCTGGAATTGCTTCAACAGGCTGTACAAGAAGAGAAGCAGCTGTCAGAGGAGCACCAAGCACTGATGCAGCGGGCAACCCAACAGATGTGTTCAATCCAGGAGCACCAATGCCACCAGTTAAGCTGCACACACAAAAGTAAGATTAAAGGACATGAACTGCAAAATCTTATAAATCGTACATAGGATGATTCTGCCCAAAGCCATAAAGAGTGGCATAAACTAACAACATGTTACATAACATTTGGTGCACAAACAATCGTTCCCCTGACATGCTAGTCATCGTTCATTATCATGTGGGGCAACAGCTACAACCAGCAAAAGGACCATCTCAGATAGGGAAAAGATTAACTTTGTTGAGATTAGTATCTTCACACAAAGCCCAGACGTATGTTACGACCAAGATCTGTATACATATAATAGCTGTCTGCATTATCTGCCACCACACTCATAGAAGGGCAGAGCAAAAATTAACACAATAGCAGTACCTGGTTGCAGTGCCACTGCGGTCCAATTTCCGCATCAGAAGGGCTCTAGAGCTTGCATTTAATGCCTGCATAAGTTGAGTACACAATGAATACATAGAATCTTTGACAGGATAGCATTAATACTCCAGTGATCTAAACACACTTACATTTCTTTACAGAGGGAGTATGTGATAAGAGCATAATACTACACCCAGATATCAGTGCCCCTAAGCAGCATTTATAGTCGAGGATACAGCAAAAACAGAAGCAATACAATTTTAAGAAATAGACAACAACAACAACAACAACAACAACAACAACAACAAAGCCTTTAGTCCCAAACAAGTTGGGGTAGGCTAGAGGTGAAACCCATAAGATCTCGCGACTAACTCATGGTTCTGGCACATGGATAGCAAGCTTCCACGCACCCCTGTCCATGGCTAGTTCTTTGGTGATGCTCCAATCCTTCAGGTCTCTCTTTACGGACTCTTCCCATGTCAAGTTCGGTCTACCCCGACCTCTTTTGACATTATCAGCACGCTTTAGCCGTCCGCTATGTACTGGGGCTTCTGGAGGCCTGCGCTGAATATGTCCAAACCATCTCAGACGATGTTGGACAAGCTTCTCTTCAATTGGCGCTACCCCAACTCTATCTCGTATATCATCATTCCGGATTCGGTCCTTCCTTGTGTGGCCACACATCCATCTCAACATGCGCATCTCCGCCACACCTAACTGTTGCACATGTCGCCTTTTAGTCGGCCAACACTCAACGCCATACGACATTGCGGGTCGAACCGCCGTCCTATAGAACTTGCCTTTTAGCTTTTGTGGCACCCTCTTGTCACAGAGAATCAGAAGATGCTTCACCCCAGTATTACAAAAAAAAAAGGTTTCAAAAGAAACTGCAGGTTAAAGTAGAGAATTGAGAAGGAACACCCTCGCCATTTTCATGGACCAATCTCATGAAATACTAATAGATCAGACTTGATACCCAACACAATGCTTAGCAAGGTCGCATTTGTTCGTAACAGTGATATGACAAAAAGAAGATATCAGTATCTCAAAATATTTGATTATATTCACTGAAGGGGCGGGAAGTACATGGATGAACCCGGGTACATATGAACCCACTTCGAAAAACATATTTCTAAATGCTAAAAAATCCTGAAAAAGGTTGCACGGGTATGTCTCCATGTTTTATGTGTGTGCATAAAGTTTCACAGAAAAACAACTTTTTTGTGGACTGCTAGGCGTCCACCGGTGGATCCGTATTGATTATCCACCACCCGACTAGCCGTCCGATGTACGCGCGCACAGCCGTTCGATCTACCAGCTCGGTCGCCTCCCCGACCAAATACATCCTGAAACAACGTTCCAGTTGCAGAAACAAGCTCGCTGTCCCGGCCCCGACATCAAACGGCCGAACGGTGTTCTTCATTTTTGCAACAGAGGTAATGTTGCGGAAACATTTGCATCACAGGTCGTGCCGCAAAAACTTTTGCAACATAGGTCAGGTTGCATAAAAAAAATTCTCCATCTTTTTGCAACATAGGTACGGTTGCGGAAGAAACTTTTGCAACAAAGGTCATGTTGCAGAAAACTTTTGCAACATAGGTCTGGTTGCAGAATATTTTTTCTTCGTATTTTTGCAACATAGGTACTGTTGCAGAAGAAACTTTTGCAACAAAGATCATGTTGCAGAAAACAACACCGGAAAACAACAATGTAGAGGAGAAGGTCATGTTGCCGCACGGCCTTGCAGGCATGGACGGATTCCTCTGCGCGCATGAGGCTGAGCCTTTGATGTCGAGACGCTGGTCCTGCACCCGCTTAATCGTCGCTGACGGGGACCTCCGGCCAGGCTCTTGCCTCGGGGGAGGTGGTGAGGGGGACGTGTGTCGTCCGTCAAGTCCGCAACAGATCGTTTGTTGCGATCTGCGTTTTGAAACAACTGCTCAGTTGCAAGAATGGGGTAGGTCATGGAAACACTCCCGAGCCATCCGATCCAAACAGATCCGACGACGATGCAAGCGGTCGACGCGCACGAGAAGATCGATCGGCTGAACGAGAGTATTTCCCTATTTAGAAGCACTGAAATTTGTCTTTTTTGCAGACACAAAACAAAAGGACATTTTTTCACAAACACACATTTGCACACATGTATGCGTGAAATTTTCATTTGCATTTTTTGACATATTAAACATGCTTAAAATGCATTTTTAAAAAGTGGGTGCATATGCCCATGGGTGCAGGGGGTGCCCTCTTCTGAAGGGGCTACCTACTAAAGAATAACACAAAGCCTCTCAACCTCCCCACCTGAATTTTGAGTAGTAGGCTTAGTGGACAAGAGAATACTATACTCACTGAAGGGGCTACCAGCAAACGCATTTAGCTACACAAAGTCTCTCAACCTCCCCACCTGAACTAAGTGGACAGTAGAGAATGAGCAAGTGAAGTAACCAAGGCACAAACATGTACCATATGTCCCTTCATACAAATGACTGAAAAGAATATTCTCTGCAAGGTTGAAACCATCTGCAAAAGTAACGAATTTTCTATATGACACTACCTATTGGGCAAGGAAAAAACAAGACAAAGAGAAGAGAAGCCCCATCATATAAGTCTCATGTATAACCCTGCCTTTTGGAGAAGTACGAACAGAAAAGAAAACAAGAAAAAGACACGAAAACCCGCAGTAATGAAGTTTTTAGTGTGGAAACAACAAACCCACCAAGCCTCCACCTTCGTCATCATCTAAATCTCCAGTAGTTGTGCCTAGTTGCACACCGCCCTGGTCAGTAACAGCTGAGACCTGGTTGAAATAATACAAATTGTCAGCTGAGTATGTCTTAAAACACTTTCGGGAGCAACACAACACATATCAATAAGTTACCTTTATTACTCTCCCAGCAATATCAAGTTGCCCATTTAAACTCTGAGCAGCTTTTGCATCTTCAAGCCGTGCAAACTACATGATGCAAGTATCAATGAGAAATTAAGAGTCATGACAGCAGCTTAATGGGAATATATATATATATATATATATATATATATATATATATATCGCTACTTGCCTGAATGAAACCAAAACCTTTGCACAGCCCAGTGAGTGGATCTACAGGCAGCTGGACAAGCTCCACTTGCCCAAATGGTTCAAAGACCTGAAAACGCAAACTCGTTATAACAGGCTACGTGAAAAAAGTCTTGGTTATGTCTCATCATACAAAACTTAAATGCACTTAATTAAAACATAATTCAGAAAGTGGATTTGGAGAACTATTCTGCAGGGAACCACAACAGAATTTCTACAGGTACATCATATGGTGGCGATGAGTAGAGATTATAGAACGATTCCACAGCAGGTCCGGCTTCTTTTAACACCTTGAAATAAATCTCACTTCAAATGAGTAACAATGGATTAGACCATCATTTTTCTTTAGTTTATTTCAGATTAGGCGCGCCGGCTTTCTCTTTTTCGAATACCTTCCTCGTGTATGTATAAGACTGAATCCATTCTTTTTCGAAATCAATTTCGAAAAAGAACTACTAATCCTTAACTTTTCGAGGAATCCTTCACCAGTGGTTGTGAATGGCTGACTTTTTCAATCCTTTCGACCTTGGTACCGTAGGAGCAAGTCAGAAAGATTGAGAAACAGAACCATCTGATTTGGATTCGTTCCCAATAGCCATGAGATGATCATCTTAGGGCAATCCTTTTGTCAACGGATGCTCCTATTAAACTCGTAGTCTCTGAAGGATGAGAACCACTATGTAGCATCTACATCGATAATTCAAGCATTGTATACGTCATTAGGCACGGTGCTTCAACCCCAAGCAGTGGTCTAGGTGTCAGCATTGCATTGCCTGTGTGGATGTGCTTAGAGAATTGGAAGAAAAAAAACTGCTAATGCTACTGTGCATACTGGCATGGATTCTGTGGATATAATGTGAAGGGGGTGTTTATTATAAACGGTAAGGGAAGGAAACTCCTGTAGATATGAGTTGGGGATCTGATAAAATTGTAGATGAGGATAATTTTACTGTCGTGAAATCTGGGAGGAAAAGAAATAAAAGTAATGTTGTGATTTCTAGACCTTTGACTAGAAATCAGAAATACATTGCTATGCAACAGGATATGCTGGTTAATGCTGCACGTCCTCCGGGCAGAAATAGCAGGCAACAGAAAACACATCCGAATAAAAATGGATGGGGCTTTTTTGGAATTGCAGTGGGGCAGGCAAGAAGGGAATGACTTCCTGCCTCTCTGGTCTTATTGGTGATCATTCTCTTGATTTCTTATGTTTAAAAGAAACTATGAAGAAAATTTTCCTATCCAGGTCCTCTCTGGTCCTATTGGTGATCATTCCCTTGATTTCTTATGTTTAAAAGAAACTATGAAGAAAATTTTCCTAGCCAGTTATTTCAGGAAAGTTGATTTTAATGATAGCTTTTCCTGGGAATGGATTCCCTCTGTGGGCAAGGCTGGTGGTCTTTTTGTGTGGTGTGAAAAAATTAAAAAAATGAAAATTACATCCTGTTAGAAAGGAAAGTTAAATGAGCTTTATTGAATGTGTATGGTGCTGCTCATGATGAATTTAACATAGAATATCTGACTGAGATGGCTCAATTCTGTAATGGAACTGATATCCCTTGTGTTCTTGGAGGGGATTTTAAAATTTTGAGGCATAGTGGAGAAAAAAACAAATATATGCACCGTTCACAGTATACTGATGTGTTCAACTCTGTTATTGAACCCTTAATTTAGGAGAATTGCATATTAGCAGAGGTTTATATACTTGGACCAATAAGAAGGCTTACATAATTTTACCAATAAGCAGGCTCACCCTACTATACAGAAGCTGGACAGGATTCTGGATTCTTATGTCCTGTGATTGGGAAAGTTTATTTCTTTTGGTTAATGGCAGAAAGTTAGTTAAAAATACTTGGGGGTAATTGTAACATTGGCCACTTCCCTATGAAGTACTTGGGGGTAACTGTTGATGATGTGGTTTTGCCATTCCATGACCTTTTGGCTAATTGTAACATTGGCCACTTCCCTATGAAGTACCTGGGGTTAACTGTGCTGCATTAAGGAATAGTGACTGCGATTTCATTGTCAACAAATTCCTGTTGTGATGTGATGCCTGGGTTGGGAATACTGTATCCATGGATGGGAGGACTGTACTTCTCAATGCTGCTATTACTAGTATTGTATACCATCATATGTCCATATTCCTGTTAAACAAAACTTCGATGGTGAAGCTTGATTAGATCAGAAGGGGGTTCTTTTGGCAAGAAGGCAGCTTGAAAGAAAGATACTACCTGGTGAAATGGGCGAGAATTTGTAAATCCAAGAAAAAAGGGGGCCCAGGTGTGAAAAATCTCAGGAGATAAAATATTAGCTTGTTAGAGAAATGGTGGTCGAAACTTGAGCACCAGAATGGGTTATGGCAAAGATATTATTAAAGCTAAATATTCAAAAAATTGTGATGTTGCTTCAGTTCAAGTTGTCTGACTCTCCCTACTGGCTATCTTGAAAGTGAAAGACATCTATATGTTCGGCAAGAAAATTGGTGTGGGGTCTGGGGATGTGGCCAGACTGTGGAAAGATCAGTTGGAAAACTTGACACCTTTGTGTAACAGTATCCTCAACTGTTTGGTGTTTGCAGATATCCTGACTGTACGGTGCAGGACAGTTTCAATGTTGATGTTAGCACCTTCTTCAGTACGTGGCGCTCTCCTGAGCTTTTAGAACAGTGGAGTAAGGTGAGGGATTGTGTGAGAAATTTGAATTTATCTACTGATCCTGATGTCATTTACTGGTCTTTGGGATCTAGTAGCAAAATTCTCCAGGAAATCTGTCTGGCTGGTAAGCTCTCTAGCGGGTTGTGATTATAGATGGATTTGGAATGCTAAAATTCCCTTCAAAAATCAAATCTTCCTGTGGCAGCTATCACAAGATGCTTTGCTGGCCACGGATGGTATGAGTAGCAGAAACTGGCCTGGCAATCCCAGGTGTTCTTTCTGCAACGAACGGGAGACTTCCCGGCATTTATTCTTTTTGTGTCCACATGCAAGAGTGCTCTGGAGATCGATGGGTGCTGTTTCAGGCACTAATCTTTGCCCTAGCAATATGTAGCAATACTTCTCTTGGATGTATGTTTTTTACCTGGACACGAGAAGGTTTATACAATTGGATTAGCGGCTGTTAGCTGGGCCATTTGGAACTGTCGTAACAGAGCTATCTTTGAACTTAAATGGCCTAAAACTCCTTTTGAAAACTGTGCTCGCCGCTTGTGCATCCCTGCTAAATTGGACACGTTTGCAGAGAGATGCGAACGGTCAGGTGGCGATCCAAGGTGCCGAGATGCTAAAGACCAGTATGACTTCGCTGATGAGGCTCTACGCTGCAGTACATGGAAAGACGGAGACGTCATCGTGATGATCTGGGTCCTGGTTACTCTACACTTTATCAAGGATTTTGCTGTCGTTTATGTTTAGGTTGTTTCCCTGGTGTTGTTGATTAGCCTGTGTGCTAATGGTCTTAACTATGTTTTGTTGGAACTGCTAGGTTAGTGTGTTGTGCGGGCAGGTGTTCGCCCCGCGGTGCATGATTCGCCTGCGGTCACGCGTGATGGATTTCCTGTCAGTGTGTTGATCTCGTTCTTCCCTTTCCCTTTCTTGAACCTGTTCAGACTGCTGTATTTCCGTTATGTTTGTAAATGGAAAGGGGCTGAGCCGGTTCCAGAAAAAATAGATGTCAACACTGCAGAGATGCTTACAAATATATTGGGGCCTTGGGCACTTTCCATGACATTATATTGGGGCCTTAGGGCACTTTATTGAGATGAAGCACTTTGCACATATAACGGATTAGAGGAAAATGATGCGAGAATTGCTTACTGATTCTAGTATTCTATTGATACTACTTCCTTTTTTTTATCTGCCTCTGCAGAACATTATTTAAATGAACAAAATACAGAAAGTGAAAAATAATACTATTAGCACTAAATACAAGAAGACTGTGGTTGACCTGTCTCAATTGGTCCTCGGTGATATTGGAATGAAGGTTGCCAACATACAGCTTTCTTGCTCCACCTGAAGCTGCTCCACCAGATGTCGCATTTGACTGAGCTAAGTTCTTTTCAGCCTCTGATGGCTTAACCATCACTGCTTGCCCTAGAAGCGGCTGACCGGTTAGAGCAATTGCCATTGGAACAGACATGACATCATAGAATTCGATGTACCTGTCAATTTAGGCAGATCATTACTACTGATATTAGATTATTCAACGGAAGATATTTTACCTGTCATAGAAAGTAGACCTTAAATGGGGCTATATATGTTAGAATTTTTCATAAGCTTCAGAGTATTTTGGAAATTTTGATCAATTTTTGTGAGTAGGAAATTTTCAAACTTGGTTCTTGGTTGCCCTCGTATTATCCTAAGAACCTGCACCAAGTTTTTGTCAAATACTCTGGAATCAAACTGCCCTAGATTGCTGACAGCATCAGAATGATCTATATTCCATCTTACTTGTAAAGTGCCGATAATCCCAGCAGGTAGACCAAACTACAAATATTTCAGTGTGCAATCCTGTTGAGTATGACAAACTGATGAAAAATGTTCCCCAAGGAAAAAAAATCAAATATGAACTTCAGAAAAATGCTCATGTAATCATACAGCCAGAGACAGATGGAAAACAAATTATATGACAAGATCTAAGTTCTAGTTGGCAAGCAACAAAAACAGATACCAAACAGCTATATTTCCTAGAAAATCTATATTATCATAATGCATCGCTAATTTCCAAAATTTCTTTAGGCAAAGGGTACTGTCAGAGTCCTAGTAACTACATATGTAATATGCACTGAATCATCAGTTTGGAAGCAAACCTAACTTGTGCAAACTTGTGCAAACATGGTAGGAACAAACAATAAAATATACTATATGATTGCATCTCAGGGCACCGTCAATCTCAACCAGCTGAATGGTGATTATATATGCTCACAGCTCCATCTTCCCCTTTTCTAGTGCTGTGCATACTGACTTATTTTCTGGATTTTTGAATGTTACTGGCAGGGAGCTTGATAAGCATTCACGATTTGACTATAATATGGTAGGAAACCAAAATTTAACACATGTTGGTTCAATCATCTGTAGGAGAAATAGTTCTGAACAAGATATCTATATTCTTGCAAAACCATTCAGGGCTTGAATATACATCACAACAAACAGGTGTTGGAACTAACCCAACTCCTTTAGAACGCCGCGAGTTTCGGTCCATGATAAGGCGGACATCACGAACCTACACAGAGAAACAAGAGTTAGATAACTAAACCAAAATTATGCCAGAAAGCTTACTGCGCAAATAAAGGATCAATGACTACTGCAAATTACTGCTGACAAATGATAATCACATGCTTGCAAGATATGGTTGGTTACATAAGCAGAAGCATGAAATGGGTGTTTACGAACGAGTTATCATTATTCAGGACAGCTGCACCATGTGAGCATCGATATTCCAAAAGTCAGTCATTAGTTCAGTATAACATCAATAAAGTTCCATTTGTCAGCTTGAGAACAGAACAGTTCGAATTCACTAAAACATAGCAATAGAAATCCACAGCATCATACTCCTGTGAGAAGGAAAAGCTTTCAAATAAGAATGCAATGTGGTGCAGATAATTTGCATCACCTTCCCTGCTCTTGAGAAGAACTCATAGACATCCCTTTCATCTGCCTTCAACGATAGCTGCAGTAATGCTGACAACATTAACTTAATGAATAAAACAGCAACATGATATTTTCGCTTGTGAGGCTAACCTGGAAGGCAAATACAGTCCTTTGATCTCTTTCTGGGTCAACTTCTGGTTCTGTACCATCATCTTTCTTACGCCTGCACACACAAAAATAAGTAGCTTCAGCAAAAGAGATAGCAGCATAACAAACATCAAGTAGCAACAAATAGAAATTGTAAACCCAGACGGCATAATCATTGCTAGTCAGAAATCCCCATGCGAAAAATATTTAGGTCTCCTTTGGTTCATAGGATAGGATTATCATAGGAATAGGAAAATTGTAGGGAATGAGATGGCATGTATCTCAAATCCTATGAGTAGGAATAGGAAAAAAGTTGTCATTTGGTTCACATCATAGGAATTTTTCCATTGAGTCTAGTCTAATGTTTATTTTCCTTCGGAATGTGGAGGATACGAACCAATCCTATGTAGGAATAGGAATCCATTCCTATGAACCAAAGGGCTCTAAAGGAAAAAATCCTATAAGAATCCTATCCTATAGTGTTCCTGTGAAATTCCTCCAAACCAAAGGAGGCCTTAACCATCTTCAAGAGCCCAAGGCAGTAGCAGCCGATGCAACTTGTCAATTTTTCACAAGAAAAATGCACACACAAAAATAAGTAGCTTCAGCAAAAGAGAGAGCAGCATAACAAGCATCAAGTAGCAACAGATAGAAATTGTAAACCCAGACGGCACAGTAATTGCTAGTCAGAAATCCCATAGCAGCCGATGCCAACTTGTCAATATTTCACAAGTTGCTCATCGCTGAAACCATCTGAAGAGAACTCTAGCATTTTGTATCAGTGAGTCCCATATTAATGTTCAATATATAAACTTGCCAAACCTAGAGGATAAGAAGTGTACACTACAGGAAACATTTAGGAGCTACAGAATCACTGGAGATTGTGCACCGTAAGGTTAGTATGTTCCATGTGTATGTATAACGGAGTTAGAAAACAAGCAGGACATAAACTACTAGGCTTCAGCGGAAAAAAAAAAAGACAAATCAAGAGAAGTGAATCATCTCCGCTCACTACACCACATAATCTTTTATCTAGAACAAAAATGAGTAAAAAATCTCACAGGGATAAAGTACGCTCATTGTCTGGAACAAAAATTCACAGTGATGTCAGAGGAATCTCACAGGACACCATTTAAATCCTACAGTAAAAATGTGTTGTGTTCCAAATAGGGCCAATGGATTTCTGCCAAGAAAATTAACCTCGGTATTCCAAGAGCGATAGCTCTAGGGGATTGTACCTGAAATCACGGTCTCTGTAGTCACGGTGGCGGTCGCTGCGTTCACGCTCCCGCTGGAGCTCCCTCACCATCTCCTCCTCCTCCCCGCGGCGCCGCTCTGAGCGGCTACGGCTCCTCCGCTCCCTCCCGTTTTCCCTCTCCATAAGCCTGTCCCTGCCCTCCCGCTCCTTTTCCCTAACCTTCTCACGGTCGCGGCTGCCATCCTTCTCCCTAACCTTCTCTCGGTCCCGGCCCTCTTCCTTCTCCCTAACCTTCTCAGGGTCGCGGCTCTCATCCTTCTCCCTAACCTTCTCGCGGCTGCGGCCCCCGTCCTTCTCCCTAACCTTCTCGCGGTCGCGGCCCTCGTCCTTCTCCCTAACCTTCTCCCGGTCGACCTTTTCCTTCCCGTCTTCCCGGTCGCGGTGCTCACGGCCGCTGCGGTGCCGCTCGCGGTCTTCTCCCGAGCGGGGACGCTTCGATCCGCGCTCCTCTTGATCGCGACCACCGCCGGCGGCGGTGGAGGAGCGGCGGCGCGAGCTGCGGTCCTTCTCACCCCCGCCGTTGATTGAGGGAACGGAGGGCTCTACTGCCTTCTCCAAGTAGTCATACTCGTCAAAGTCCATGGCGGTGAGGGAGTGGATGGGGATTGGGGGAGGAAGCGGAAACCCTAGACGCCGACTCCACGAGAGGAACGAGGGAAACAAAAGCTACAAAAAACCCTAGAGAGATTGGGCCGCTAGCCTAGTCTTTGCTACGAATTCAGAAGCCACGACAAGCTACTATCAAAAAGCCCTAAAAAAAAAAAAGCTACTATCAAAATGGAATGGCCATCCCTAAAAAAAAAAGGAATGGACAGTACTAGCCGCCCGTCGGCCGGCGGAAAGTTTCGGCCGGTCCCTTTTTAACCATTGGACTGGATAACAGCGCTCATAGCCCTTACACAAAATCACATACCACTAACCGTTGTGCCGGCGGGCGTGTGTCTATGACTCCAGCACCGCTACTCACCATCGTCATCGGCATAGCCCTCCGGCAGCCCCGTCCGCATCACCTCCTCGCGCAGGTCACAACACCTCGCCTCGACAGTCACAGCTCCGCTCGTCGTAACACCTCCTGTCGCTAGTAGCAACACCGCGCACAACCGCTTGCAGCTCCGCGCACAGCTCCTAACACGTCGATGCCGCTTACAGCTCTATCGCGTCGTGATTGTAGCATCCATCCCGATGTCAACGCCCTCGCGGCTTCGCCCGTCGCCGGTTGCAGCTTCCCACTTTGCCGGTTGTAGCTCGCCGACTTGTCCGTCGAAACTCACCATGGTCACCATCGTTCGCGGTCGTAGCAACGCCATGGGTGGTGCCAACATTCCCGATTGTAGCTTCCAGGAACCCCAACTCCATGTTGTAGCAATTTGCGGGCACGGTTCCAACATCGTTGGGTGGCGCTGTCAGCATCCCCGATTTAGTCGCTTCCAGCTAAACCCAACTACCGATTGTAGCAAATGTCAGGCACTGTGCCAGCAACCCCAATTGCTGCTTCCAGCAAAACCAAGATGTCGGCACGGTTCTAACATCATTGGGCGGCGGTGCCAGCACCCCGATTGCCGCTTCCAGCAAACTCGACTGTTGGTTGTAGCAAATGTCGGACAGAGTTCCAACACCTCACTGAAGCATGCGTCGGCCGCGGTGGTTTGGTGGGGCGATGCGCGTCGGCCTGCCGATGGTGCGGCCATGGCATTGACGATGTCAGTCGATTGCAACACCCTCCTTCTGGTCTGGAGAACAAAAGGAGGAAGGACTCACATTAGCTCGTCGGCAACCATAGGAGAAGGACATGCGACCGTCGTCGAGAAGAGGGAGAGAGAAGAGCGACGCGATTTCTAAAGGAAGGAGATAGCGTAGGGAGATGGCAAGTGATGGGGAAGAAGATAAGGATGTACAGGGTGGTGGGATGGGGCCCCGTAATGCTACTAAAGGAATCCACTATCGTTGCATGCACATGAAAAAAATACTGTTGTGGCACGGAGTGCTGAGGTGGGGTGTTGCATGTTAACATATAGTGTATATCAAAGTAGTGGGATCATTTTAGGTATATAGGATAGAAAAAATTAAAAAAATGATGATGTGGCATAGTGATGAGGTGGATAGGCCGCATATCAAGATAAATATGGTAGTGGGGTGAACTTCTTAGGTATACATGACAAGTGAATCACATGAGCAAAACTGCCTTGACTCAAAAGATATAAGCGAAACATAAAGAGCATTCTAATAAATCTCATGAAAGTGTATCTATCATAATGGGTGTGTCCAGCAAACAATGATATTGGCAATCTAAAAAGCAAACAAAACTATAGAACACGAGGCTCTAAGCAAAACACATATCATGTGATGAATAAAAATATAGTTCCAAGTAAAAATACCCATGGATAGCAGACGAAAGAGGGGATGCCTTCTAGGGCATCCCCAAGCTTAGACCCTTGTGTATTCCTTGAATATTACCTTGGGGTGCCTTGGGCATCCCTAAGCTTAGGGTCTTGCCGCTCCTTATTCCTTCATCCATCATGATCTCGCCTAGAACTTGAAAACTTCAGCACACAAAACTTAACAGAAACTTCGTGAGATCTGTTGGTATAATCAAATCATCATCACCTTAGGTATTGTTATAAATAGATTCATAATTGCCCCTGCATAATACATATAGTCGGTACTAAAACCGGCTGATCTCGGGTAAGGGGTCCCAAGTTATGGATCTGAGATCAATGGTAAACAGGAAACAAGGGAGACAGTGTTTACCCAGTCTCGGACCCTCTCGAAGAGGTAAAACCCTACGTCCTGCTTGATTATATTGATGTGATGGGATATCGAGTACAGGATCATGTTCTACCTCGAGATCGTATGTGTATGCTCTAAACCCTAAGGTGAGTACTTGTGTCTCTACGGACTAAAACCCTCGGCTCATATAGATGCCCGTGATACCTAGGTTACACATTAGGTCGGTTGCCAACTAGAGACAAGCTTGCCGAATACAAGAGTTGTCCTTGGAATGTACGTCAAGTCTTCGGCGGTCTCCTTGCCTAAGACGGAGTCTTAGGCTTCGGTTGCCCTCCAATCGGTGGCTTAGTGGGCCCCATTCCGGCCCATGAGGACAAAACACCTTGGGCTAGTACCCCCTAGTCCGGGACACCCTCAGTAGCCCCTAAACTGGTCTCCAACGCCGGGGACAATCATACTCCTCGGACCATCTGACACTTGACGTCTTCGGCTTGGCAGGCAAGTTCCCTCGTAGCTGACAGAGTTCGAATCCGAAGTCTTCGGGATCTCTTAACCTCAAAGGGTCACCACATGAGTGTGAACGGTCATTTTTTGTCTAACAACTTTTATTGAACCGCCACCGCCTAAAAGGCAATTTGGACCAGTTATAGCGAATCGAGTCGCGTTTCAGGCAAATTCCTCGTTGGCATGTCTCATCAAGGCAGAGATCATGCTCCGTTTTCAAGGGATATCACGGTCATTTTTGTCTAACAACTTTTATTGAACCGCCACAGCTTAAAAGGCAATTTGGACCCGTTATAGCGAATCGAGTCGTGTTTCGAGGCAGTTTCCTCATTGGCATGTCTCATCAAGGCAGAGATCGTGCTCCATTTTTGAAGGGATATCATCAACGGATTGTTTTAACCGATGCGGGCTTAATGGCACGACCGGTTGGAATGTGGCGATTTGCATGGCGCAATGAAGGGACTATTGGTCTTTCACCGCATTATAAAAGCACAGGGAGGGCACTTTCAAGGGCTCTCATTTTCCCCCTTTATTTCTCTCTCCTCTCGTTTTCTTTGAGAGTCGCTCCTGCTCCCCCGACTCCTCTCCTCTCCTTCTCCGGCGGCTCTGCCGGCCAGAGTGGGGATGGGAGAGGAGGTCGGGCCCCTGTACAGAGTAGATCTAGTAGAGGTCTTGCCCATGGGGCGACTGACGCTATGCCGTTAGGTCTCGAAGTTATGTCGTGGAGGTTGGCTCTGGCGCTCGCGAGCAGCACCTGCAGCTCGCCCTCTTCCTTTTCCTGCTGTTTTTCATGGTGGACAACAGCGGCTGGAGGAAGATCTGGCGAAATCTCCATCAATAAGCTCGATAGCTCGCTATAGTGGGCCGATCTGGTTTCCCTCACCCTTGTTTCTTGCCGTCATGGTGGCGGAGGATAAGGGGAGAGTGGATCCGTGATTTTGGCTCTCAGATCTGGCATTTTGCAGGGATTGATGCTAGCTTTGGTGCTTCTTTGGTATCTCTTATCGTTGCCTTGACCTCCGCTGACCGGAGCTACAGATCAACTTGAAGATGACTCCGGCGAGCGATTTTGGGTGGCTTGGGTGGTTTGTCGGCCTCTGGAGGATTTGCTGGCTATTTTCGAGTCCACCATGTTCAACCTCCGTCTGGGAGGACCTCTGTTCCTTGTTTATCAACAAGGAGTTGGCCGGAGATGATGGCAATGCATCTCCGGCGAGGTTGCTGGTGTATTCTGGACCCAATTGTGTTCTTGTTCTATGGATTGGGGTCCTGAGTGCAATCCGGGAGGACTGCTATGCAATTTCTATTTTCTTTTGAGTCATTGGTGCAGTGTTGTAACCCTTTTGTGTTAATGAAAGTCAGCTGGGACCTTCTGGTCCATTCCCTTGTTAAAAAAAAGCACAGGGCGTAAGTTATCTTTCCCTCACGCTTTCTGCTACTTGTAAACTGCGTTGGGATTTTCCCTGAAGAGGAGAGGAGCTGCAACACAGTAGAGATAAGTGTTTCCCTCAATGAGGAGCAAGGTTATCGAACCAATAGGAGGACCACGCAAACTCCTGTCTTCAGCACCTTCACACAAAAGAGCAAACACTTCCACCCAACGCGAAAAACTTGGGAAATTTGTATAGCAATATTGTGTAAAAATTTCAGATCAAAAAGACGTTCTAGTAAAATCGGAGAAATTTTGCACTAGACGCAAAAGTTTATGTTTTTGCACCGTATCAATTCTACTATCTTCCAAATCAATCCCAAAGGCTTTACTTGGAACAAGCACTAATTAAAACATAAAAACACAATCATTACAGTAGAAATAATCATGTAAACACACCAAGACAAAAAGTAAAACAAAAAATTTAAAGATAACTATTGGGTTGCCTCCCAACAAACGCTATTGTTTTATGCCCCTAGCTAGGCATAATGCATAGTATCAATTGTTGTCATCCTTGACACTCGGTACATAGGTGGCCCTCATGATAGATTCATAAGGTGGTTTAATTCTCTTTATAGAGAAGTGTTCCATCCCTTTCTTTAGTGGGAATTGGAATCTTATGTTTCCATCTTTCATATCAATAATAGAACTTATAGTTCATAGGAAAGGCCTACTATGTATTATTGGACAAGACAAATTGAATTCAATATCAAGCACAATGAAATACACGGGCACATAATTTCTATTAGCAAGAATAAGCACATCATTTATTCTACCCAATGGTTTCTTAATAGTGGAATCCGCTAAGTGCAAGTTAAGGGAACATTCATTTATCTCGTTGAGACCTAGCACATCACATAAAAGATTTCGGTATAGTGGAAACGCTAGCACCAAGATCACATAAAGCATTGCATTCATATTCTTTAATTTTTATTTTAATAGTAGGTTCCCACTCATCATGCAACTTTCTAGGACTATAAACTTCTAGCTCAAGTTTTTCCTCATGAGACTTTAGCATAGCTTCTACGATATGTTTAGTAAAAGCCTTATTTGTTCACAAGCATTGGGTGAGCTAATTATGGATTGCAGCAAGAAAATACATTCTACTAAAGAGACATTGTCATAATTAAAGTCCTTGTGATCGAAGATAGTGGGTACATCACGAGCTAAAGTTTTGACCTCTCCAAATCCACTTTTTCATTTTTACCATTAAGATCGTCACCCTTCGAACAAACGGGACACCTTCTACTTAAAGTTGACTCATCTCCAATCCTTTATCATCTATTTTAATATTAGTAAACAAAGATTCAATGGGAGAAGTACCAATCATTTTAATATCTTCATCATGATTACGGTAAAAACCGGGAGGAAGCACCTTTTCTAAGAATTCTCGCTTAGCTCGTAACCGAGCGATCCTCTCCTTACTTTCATTAATAGATATTTGGATGGATTTAATAGACTAGTTAATATCATGCTTGGGTGACAAAGTTTTACTTTTAAGATTTTCCACATCACGAGCAATCACATCCACGTTTCTAGCCATATCGTCAACTTTATGCAATTTTTCTTCTATCATAGTGTTCAAAATCTTTTGAGTACTAATAAATTCTTTAATGGTGTTCTCAAGATCAGTTGGTATCCTATTATTATTATTATTATTGGATGAATTTCCATAGGAATTACCATAATA
Source organism: Elymus sibiricus (assembly GCA_039707655.1). Taxonomy (NCBI): domain Eukaryota; kingdom Viridiplantae; phylum Streptophyta; class Magnoliopsida; order Poales; family Poaceae; genus Elymus; species Elymus sibiricus. The sequence goes on along the minus strand of CM077663.1, from coordinate 193,767,889 downwards.
ATTGCCATAATTATTAGAGGAATTACCGGGATACGGCCTAGCACTGAAATTACCTCTATAAGCATTATTGTTGAAATTATTTCGTGAGACAAAGTACACATCAATAGCATCATTATTTTTCTCAATCAAAGCAGACAATGACATATCATTAGGATCACCTTGAGCATTCTTTTTTGCAATCATATTCATAAGAGCATCCATTTTATCACTCGAAGTAGTAGTTTCTTCAACGGAATTTACCTTCCTACCAGTTGGAGCTCGCTCAATGTGCCATTGAGAATAACTTGTCCAAAAGTTTTTTAGCCGCTCCTAATGTCACCTCCATAAAGGTACCACGTGCAGCAGAATCTAGAAGGTTTCTAGACACAAAGTTTAGTCCAACATAGAAAATTTGTATAATCATAACCACGAGTGGGACAATTTCTAATCATCATTTTCATTCTCTCTCATGATTTTGCAACATGTTCTTTCTCATGTTGTTTCAAATTCATAATTTGGTTTCGGAGTGATATATTTTTAACGGGAGGAAAATACTTGGCAATAAGAGCATCCTTACACTTATCCCATGTTCCAATACTATTGCAAGGCAAGGATGAAAACCAAGTTTTAGCTTTATCTCTCAGTGAAAAAGGAAATAATTTACATTTAACCACATCATTATCCATGTCCTTTTATTTTGCATATCACATAATTCAACAAAGGTATTAATATGCGAAGCGGGATCCTCATTAGGACTTCCCGAAAATTGTTCTTTCATAACAAGATTCAATAATGCAGCATTAATATCATAAAACTCCGCACTAGTGGCGGGTGGTATAGGGGTACTACAAAATCATTATTAGTAGTATATGAGAAATCACACAACTTAGTAGTATCCCGAGACATGGTGATGAAACAAGTAAACTAGCAAGTAAATGAGTAAACCAGATAGTAAACTAGATAACTAAGCTAACGAGCAAATAGAAACATTTTTGTATTTTTGATTTTTATATAAAGTAAAATATAACAGCAAATAAAAAGTAGAACAAGGGAATGATAATTTTTTGCAAAAGTACTTGATAAGAGTTTGGTGATACTCCCCGGCAACGACGCCAAAAATTCTTCTTGCTACTTGTAAACTGCGTTGGGATTTTCCCCAAAGAGGAGAGGAGACGCAGTGAGAACCAAGTTATCAATGAGAACCAATAGGAGGACCACACAAATTCTCGTCTTCAGCACCTACACATAAAGGAGCAAACACTTGCACCCAACGCGGGCAAGAGGGTTATCAAGCCCCTTGAACTCGTTACTCGCAAGCGATAAGTAGTGATAGATAGATAATATAAATATAAAATAAAATAACAGTAAAAAACAAATTTTGTAGTTTTTGTAATATATTTTGTGAAGACCCGGGGGGCATAGTTTTTTGTTAGAGGCTTCTCTCTCGAAGAAAGCATACGGTGGGTAAACAAATTACTATTGGGCAATTGATAGAAAAGTGCATAGTTACGCAATATTTATTCACGGCAATGATTATGTATATAGGCATCACCTCCATAAACAAGTAGACTGACTCCTGCCTGCATCTACTATTATTACTCCACCCATCAACCGCTATCTAGCATGCATCTAGAGTATTAAGTAAAAAACAGAGTAATGCTTAGATCAAGATGACATGATGTATAAATCCAATCAATATGAATAAACCCCATCGTTTTTCGCTTAATGGCAGTAATACAATACGTGTCTTGACCCCTTCTGTCACGAGGATAGAGCACCGCAAGATTAAACCCATCACAACGCACCACTCCCGCTGAAGATAAATCAATCTAGTTGGCCAAACCAAACCGATAGATCGGAGAGCAATACAAAGCTATAACAATCATGCATATAAGAAATCAGTAACGACTCAATATATTTTCATGAATAATCTGGACATAAACCCACAATTCATCGGATCCCAACAAACACATCGCAAAGAAGATTACACTAAATAGATCACCGCGGGAATCACGGTGAACTTTGTATTGAAGATCATAGAGAGAGAGAGAGCCATCTGGGTACTAGCTATGGACCCGTAGGTCCATGGTAAACTACTCACACGTCATCATGGGAGCAGCAAGGTTGATGTAGAGGCCCTCTGTGATCGATCCCCCCTCCGACAGGGCACCGAAACAAGGCTCCAGATGGGCACACGGCGGAACAGAGACTTGCGGCGGTGGAAAAAGTAGTTTGGCTGGCCCTTTGGTCTTTTCCCAATTTTAGAGAATATATAGAGGCGGAATTAGGTCAGGAGGCTGTGGGAGGTGGTCCGAAGCCATCAGGGCGCGACCACCCCCTGGGCGCGCCCTGTTGGCTTGGCGCCATCCCGTGTGGCCTCCGGTCTCCCTCTGAAGCTTCCAGGTCTTATAAAAAATTATCAAAAAGTTTCGGGGCATTTGGACTTCGTTTGGTACAGTATTCGTGAAAGGCCAAAAACAAGCAGAAAACAACAACTGGAACTGGGCACTAGGTTAATAGGTTAGTTCATAAAAATGATATGAAACAACATATAAATGCATATAAAGTATCCAAGAATGATAATATAGTAGCATGGAACAATAAAAATTTATAGATACGTTGGAGACGTATCACTTTCATCCCTTGTGCCAGTGCTAGCAACCTCCAAAGCTCTAGCGCCCTAGATCTACTCTCAAGTTCCTATTCCGCTTCACACTTCCCCCTTTCTCCATAGCCGATAAGGGAAATTGGGTGGCCTCCAACGTGACAGAGGGCACCATACTCGAGCTCAAGGCCGCAGGCTACATACCCGCCGGAGCCGATTGCCGGGCTCTGGAGCAAGGCCAAGCCATCACCACTCCCAAGCAAGGGGAGAATGTGATATTGTAGGATCCGAAGTATGTCTAGAGGGGGGTCATTAGACTACTTGACCAAGTTAAAAATCTAGCCTTTTCCCGATTTTAGATGTTGGCAAATTTTAGTAATTATATCAAGTCAAGCACACCCTACACATGCAAGTCTAAGACTATAGTGGCGGAAAGTAAAGACATGCACATATAAGTAGAGGGAAGAGATAGGAGGATCAAACGCAATTGGATACACGAAGATTTTTCCCGTGGTTCTGATAGGTGGTGCTATCGTACGTCCACATTGATGGAGACTTCAACCCATAGAGGGTAGCGGTCGTGAGAGTCCACGGAGGACTCCACCCATAAGGGTCCACAAAGTAGCAACCTCGTCTATTCCATCACGGCTTACGTCCACGAAGGACTAGCCTCACTCAGGGTAGATCTTCACGAAGTAGGCGATCTCCTTGCCCTCAAACTTCTTGGTTCAACTCCACATACGAAGACGGAGGCTCCCAAGCGACACCTAACCAATCTAGGAGACACCACTCTCCAAAAGGTAATAGATGTGGTAACAATGAAGAACTCCTAGCTCTTGTGCTTTAAAAGATAGTCTCCTCAACACACAATCACTCTCACAGATTTGGCTTGGTAGAAGAGGTTGATTGGGTGGAAAGCAACTTGGGGAGGCTAGAAATCAAGATTCATATGTTTGGAGTGGAAGATCTTGATCTCAACACATGATTAGGTGGTTCTCTCTCAGAAAATGGATGGGGCAAGTGTTGGTCTGTTCTGAGTGCTTTCTCTACGAGTGAGAGGTAGGTGGAGGGGTATATATAGGCATCTCCAAAAATCCAACTGTTACAATATTATTGCCCACCTCGGTGAAACCGGAGTAAAAACTCGGTTGCACCGACTAGTGCAAAATGTGGCAACTTTTGGCGTTTCGGTGAGACCGATATATAAATCTCGGTGGGACCAAATTAATTGACCTAGGCAGTTACCAAAACTCGGTGAGACCGATTTCCAAAACTCGGAAATTCCGATTCTTAGAAATGGGTTGCCCGAAAGCTGTTCACTGATTTCGGTTTCACCGAAATGGAAGTTGGTGTCACCGAGACCTTAGGGTTTGGCTTAGGATCTGTCTAGGGTGAAACTCGGTAGGGCCGATTTGGAAAACTTGATTGCACCAAATTTGAGTGGTAGGATTTAGACAGAGTATTTTGTGGGAGAATTTCTGTAACGCCCCCATGTAATAGCTACAGTAATCACCCCTTTGAAAATGCCATGTCATCATGTTTAGTCAAGCATAATCATCATTTGCATCATGGTTCATTTCAAATTCAAACTCAAATTGCAATATTAAATCTTAAGTGGAAATACAAGTTGTTCAAAGTCAGAAACTAAAATGTTCAAACCAATTTAAATAATTCTGTGGCAATTATAAAAATATGTGCAACATTAATTAAATTGGTTAAACAACTTTATTAAATTGTAACAGTAGGTTAACAGCAATATTTAGCACTAATAAATTTAATAGAGTTTAAAGTGAAATCATAATTTTACAAAGTCAATTTCTGGTGGTTAAGAATAATGCCCTGCAAATTATGAAGCAACTCACACATTTTACAAAACTTGTTTGATAGTCAAATAATTAGCAAAACAGAGTGGAAGAAAAGAAATGAAAAAGAAAAAGGAGAAACGCTTACCGTTTACTGGCGCGCTGGGCCTTAGTGAAACAGTAGCTGGCCCAGCCCGCCGCGAGGTCGTCGTCCTCGTCGCGCTGTCGCCCCCTGCGCGCGACACCGCCGCCGTTCGTCGCTGTGTCGCCCATCCGTGGCCTCCCCGTCGTCGATAAGGCCACCACCGCGCCTCTCTCGCCCTCGCTCAAACCCTAGCGCCCTCATTCACCCCCACGCGCCTCTCCCTCTCTCGATCCCCTCCTCACCCGTGGCGTCGCCGACGCCATTGCCGTCGATTCCGCGGCCACACCGCCTCCCGAGCCCCGTCGAGTCGTCCTCGAGCTCCGCCGCGACGAGCCCGTCCTCCTCGACCTCACACGCGAGCCCCGGAGCCCCTGCAACGCCCTCACGCCGTCGTCCCCTTCTTCTCGGTCGCCGGCGATCTCCGTCTCCCCCCCAAGCTCCTCTGCTGCTCCAAAACTGTCGAGGGCATTCCGTTGCCGCCCGGTGAGCCTCTCGCTTCCTCCATTCCCCTCCTCGCGCCCCGTAGCTTCCCCTAGCTAGCTCGCCGTCGATGCCGCGTTCTGCCGCCGCTCGAGCTCGTCATTGCCGTCGTCTCCGACCACCGCGTGCCGCGCTAACAGTGTAGATCGACGCGGCGCATCGCCCTCGCTCGAATGAGCCCAGATGCGCGCACTAAATCGCCTCGCAGCTGCCTCCCCGTCGCCCACCCGAAGGCCTCGCCGCCGGCAAGCTCCTGCCGCTCGCCACAGGCCGCCTCAGCCGCTCCCACAGCCACCATTCGACGCGGCGTTGAGCGCCCGTTCGAACGCGCCCGACCGCGCGTCAAATGGCCTCCCCTACGCCGTTTCCGACCACCTCCCGTGGCTGCGCCGCCGCGAAGCACGTTGCCGGCGTGTTTTCTGGCGAAGCGCCGGTCGCCGTCCGACGTGGCGGGTCCTGGCCCACCTGCTAGTGACCCTGACTGGTGGGGCCGTGAGCCCGTTGACCAGTCAGCGCTGCTGACTGGGTCAACCCAGCCACTGACATGTGGGGTCCCTCTCCCCTGTGTCTATGACAGGTGGGTCCCCCCTGTCAGTTGCCTAATTACTAATTAGGATTAATTAAAATAATTAATTTTGCCTAATTACCCACTGACATATGGGCCCCACAGGATTAATTAGTCTGTTAATAAGTTAATTAGACCTGTGTCTATGACGTGTGGGACCCACTGTCAGGTTTGACCTGGTCAACCCCGCTGTTGACTGCTGATGCAATGCTGATGTCATGCTGACGTCATCCCAACACTGTTTCGGATAATGTTGAATTAAATAATTAAAATAATTCCAGGAAATTAATAAAACTTTAGAAAATCATATCTTTTAAACCGTAAGTCAGATGAAAATAATTTATATATGAAAGTTGATCAGAAAAATGCCACGAATCCAAATATGCCATCCACTCATCTGTCACATGCCTCTAGCTATCTGAACATGGAACTTTTTGACCGTTTGCAGTAGATGAATAGTGCACCACTTTAATAAAACAAATCCAATTAAATTTTTATTAATTCCCAAGAGTTATCTAAATCATATAGATAGACAGTAAAGCACATTTGCATATCTTTTAGGCATGTCATGCATCGTCATGCATCTGTTTGCATTGTATTTATTGTTTCTTCTCCCCCTTCTATCCGATAGACTCCGAGACCGATGCTGCCGCTGTGATCGACTACGTTCCCGACGACCCCGCCTTTGCCGCAGAGCAACCAGGCAAGCAAACCCCCTTGACGCATGCCTCAATCACCTATTCTTTCTCCCTCCTGCTTGCATTAGAATTTGCTACTGCATTTGTTTTATCCTATTCTGATGCATAGCCTGTTTATCGTAACTTCTGTTGATACTTTACCTGATATCCTAAATGCTTAGTATAGGTTGGACAAAATCCATCTGTGGCCCCACCTTGTACTAGTTGCCCCGCTTAGTTACTAGTGCCCCGATCGATGTGATCGTCGGGCTGAGACCAGCACAGCACCGCACACTCCCTAAGTTGTCTGACTCTCCAGAGTCGTCCCCGAGTGACGAGGGTGATACCTCTTAACTCACTCCCGATGATGTCTCTGTAGTATAGCTAATCGGACGCGGATTACCGAGGGTGATTCCTCTTCATCCACCTCCGGTGAAGCTTCTGTCGTGCAACCTCCTCAAGTGTGGACCATCGAGGGTGATTCCTCCTGGTTCTCCTTGTCGGATTCATCGAGTAGGAATCCATCGAGGGTGATTCCTCGGATTCCCCTTTGATGTGATGGATACACGGATACCTTACTTTTACTACAGACCCCGGGTAAAGTCGGGTTGACCCCGAGGGGTACCCGCGAGAGATGTGAAGTCGGGTTGACCTGGGAGGCACCCGCGAGATAGTCGGAACGACAGGTGTACTGATCGTCTCCGCGAGCTACTAATAATGCGATAACGGATTTGGGTATTGATCTGAGTGGGTCGTCGTGCCCTATACGCACTACCACCACGTGGGATAATGGGTATGGGCCCCTCTACGTCGTACGTTTCTCCCGAAAGCTATGTCGGACGTCCAGTTCAGCATTGTGGCACGGTCGGATCGTGCCGTTGGCGCTGGTATCCACCGTCCTCACAACGACCCGGAGTGCACAGGGCGATGGCCCAAGACCCCTGAGCACTTAGGATGTAGACCGGCGGGGACCTCTCTGCTTAGCCTAGGTAGGACGCTGCTTCGTGTCGATTACCCGAGGCCGGGCATTACCCAGCAAGTGTGTCCGGCCAGATGTAATCGAGCGTGCTGGGTAACAGTAGTGCACCCCTGCAGGGAAGTTATCTATTCGAATAGCCGTGTCCACGGTAACAGGACGCTCAGTGTTGTATCCCGATCTATTACTACTTGAACTGGATACCAGTTAAATTAATTGTAAGCTCCGGGATTGCTTTCTCGCAGGGAGTCGAGAAAGGATCTCTGGGCTTTGCTTCAACATGCTTGTTAAATTATAATATGCTAATCTGCTCTCTTCTAATGCTGCAAGACCGCTGAAGATGCTAGTCTTCGATAGGCTAGGCCTTTCTCTCTATTCTGGCTTTGCTGCTATACAGTCCACAGATACAGCCTTTCACTTGATACCAATGCATAATTAGTATAGTTCTGATGTCAGTCTTGCGAGTACTTTGGATGAGTACTCACGGTTGCTTTGCTTCCCCTTTTTCCCCCTACCCGATTGCTGCGACCAGATGACGAAGCCCCGGGAGCCAGCTGCTGCCACCGACGACTTCTGCCCTCTGGAGGATCCTGCTATGTCGTGGAGACCCCCGTCGACCAGGAGTAGTTAGGAGGCTCCCAGGCAGGAGGCCTTGCCTTTTCGATCGTTGTCGTTGTTCTGCCTCGCCTTCTTCAGGCATTTCTTTTATCTTTTATATCTGTACTCAGATATCTGATGCTTTCGCTGATGCTTGTTTGCGCAAGCTTATGTATTCGAGCCCTCGAGGCCCCTGGCTTGTAATAATAAGTTTGTATTATTTTATTTGTGTCTAGAGTTGTGTTGTGATATCTTCAAGTGAGTCCCTAGGCTTGATCGTGTGCATTTGCGTGTATGATTAGTGCACGATTAAGTCGGGGGCGTCACAGGTTGGTATCAGAGCCGACTGCCTGTAGGAAGCCCCTCTCCAACTCCTTGGTCGCAGTTGAGTCTAGTATTTCCAGAAACTATTTTACTAACATGGCTGTGTGGCTTACGGGCCCACGTCGCGAATGGGTGGTATTAGGATCTTTTACTCCTCTTCCTTACTCTGGGACTCTGATCTCTCTTCTATTCGGGTTAATGATTTTACTAACTCTAACATTAGGTTCTCGTGATCACATCCACCCGGAGTTCTGAATTATCCCCCCCTTTCTTCAAGATGAGGGCCAGGTTCTGCTAACAGGATCCTTTTATCGAGGGCACCCTGTGTTGTCACTTGCAGATTCCTCGCTCCAAAAGTTTTCTCCGACGTTGATATAGCCTTTGCTATGTCCCGTTGTGTATTCCTCACCGCGTGCCTGCGCGCCGCCTAGTTTGTCTAGCTGCGTGTGTTCCGAACTTGCGCTGTCCGTTGATATCCAATTCTGTGCATGGATCTGTATGTCTTTAATGACTACTAATATGTATCTAATGCACTTCTTGTTCATTTCTCATGTTACGTCATAAATGATCTCTGACACATGCAGTTGTTCTTGCTAAACTGCCCCTGTTGATTTGGCAGGATGGCTGACGATCCTCCACCTCCACCCTATATTGCCGCAATGATGCAGCAGTTTGAATTGAACCGTCAGCTCAACGAGAGTCTGGTAAATCGTTTGGAACGCAACGATGCTCGTCAGGAGCCTGGACCAATCTCACTGCAAGAGTTCGTGCGCCTCAACCCGTCTGTTTTTCGCAACTCCACCAATCCTATGGATGCTGATGATTGGCTTCGTGACATTCTGTTTGAGATGGAGTCAGCTAGTGTTGCCCCTGACAGTTACGTCACCTTTGCGACATTTCACTTGAAGGGTCCAGCTGCTCAATGGTGGGAAAGCCACAGGCGTATGCTGCCTGCTGGAACTGTAGTCACTTGGCAGGGATTTCAGTTAGCCTTCCGTGCACGACACATTCCTCAAGGTCTGATCGACCAGAAGAAGCAGGAGTTCCGCAAACTCACTCAAGGCAAAATGACTGTGGATGAATATCAAAGGAAATTCCTTGAATTATCCCGCTATGCTGAAGATGATATCGACACTGACGCACGCAAGCAGGAGAAATTCCTTGAAGGACTACATCCTTATATAAAGCTCGCACTTGCTGCTCATGAAGCTGAAGACTTTGCAACGCTTGTCAGCAAGTCTTTCCGAATTGAAACTGCTTTGAATAAGTACCAGGGGTCGCTCAAACGCACTTGTGACGTTGGCTCGTCCTCGGGTCAGTCTGCTCAGAAACGTCCAGTCTGGATTCCGCACAATGTTTTTCACCGACCTGCTCCAACACCAAGGTCGTCTTATGTTGCACCTCGTCTGTCTCCACCACCAAGACAACTGAATGCCTCAAGTGAGCAGCCCAATGCTATGGCTCCTCCCCATAATGATGATTTATGCCCGGATCAGCCTCAGGTTGTACCATGCCCTCCTGTTGGTCGTAGGAAGAGCTGTCGAAACCGACGTTTCAGAAGCTGTAACGCCAGTCCGTCTGCTATGGGTCGTGGCCGGGTCACTCATGTCAAAATGGAAGAAGCTCGTGAATCCCCTAAAATAGTCATGGGAACTCTTCCAGTTAATTCAGTGGCAGCTACTGTTCTCTTTGATTCAGGAGCATCACATTCATTTGTGTCTCAACCGTTTGCTCAGTTGCATGGGTTAGCTATGAAACCGTTGGCCACTCCTTTAGCGGTTCACGCCGTCGGATCTCAGAGCCGTGCCACCATGGTGAGCCATTGTACTCCCATCAAAATTGGAGGTCTAGTGTTCCATGCTTCTCTTATTGCCCTCAAATCCTCTAACATAGATGTCATTCTCGGTATGGATTGGCTGGAAGCCCATAATGCTTTCATTGACTGTGCTGCTAAGAAAGTTCAACTCACACACCCTTCTGGTCAAACAATCAAGTACTCAGCCCGAACAGCTCAGAACGCCGAGAGCCAGATATATGCTTTGAATGCATTGAATGCCTCGCCTCTTGAGGGAATTGAGAACGTTCCAGTCGTTCGCGATTTTCCGGACGTCTTTCCAGAAGAACTTCCAGGGATACCCCCGGTTAGGGCTGTCGAGTTCGTCATCGACTTGAAGCCAGGCACTACTCCTATTGCCAAGCGCCCATACAAGATGCCACCTCATGAACTCCTTGAGCTTAAGGAGGAAATCGACAAGTCGCTTAAAAAGGGTTTCATCCGCCCCAGTTCTTCTGCTTGGGGAGCACCTTCTCTCTTTGTTAAGAAGAAGGATGGTACGAATCGGTTGGTTCAAGATTATCGACCCATCAACCAGGCAACAATTCAGAACAAGTATCCGCTGCCCAGAATCAACGATCTGTATGATCAGCTTGCTGGTTCCTCAGTATTCTCCAAACTTGATTTGAGATTGGGATACCACCAGATCAGAGTTCGTAAAGAGGATATTCCGAAGACTGCCTTCGTTACTCGCTATGGTTCTTACGAGTACACCGTCATGTCCTTCGGCTTAACCAACGCTCCAGCAACTTTCTCTCGGCTGATGAACTACATCTTCATGGATTACCTCGACAAGTTTGTCGTGGTATATCTGGATGATATCCTTATATATTCCAAGAATGAAGAAGAACACGCCAAACATCTTCGGCTTGTATTGGAAAAACTTCGAGAACATCAGCTGTATGCCAAGTATTCCAAATGTGAGTTCTGGTTGTCTGAAGTGACATATCTCGGCCATGTGATCTCCAAAGATGGCATTGCTGTTAACCCCGAGCGAGTTCAGGCTATTCTTGAATGGACTCCTCCGAAGAATGTCAAACAAGTCAGAAGTTTTCTTGGCCTTGCAAGCTATTGTCGCCGATTCGTCGAGAACTTCTCTAAAATTGCCAAGCCTCTGACTGATCTGCTTCACAAAGGCGTTAAGTTTGAGTGGACAGAAAAATGTCAGGAAAGCTTTCAGACGCTTAAAGATAAGTTGACATCTGCCCCAGTGCTAGCTCCCCCTGATACTCGCAAAGACTTCGTGATTTACTGTGATGCATCTCGTCAAGGATTAGGCTGTGTCCTAATGCAAGAGCGCAGAGTAATTGCTTATGGCTCTCGTCAATTGCGTCCTCACGAGGAAAATTATCCAGTACATGATCTCGAGCTTGCTGCAGTAATTTATGCCTTGAAGCTGTGGCGACATTACCTTCTCGGTAATCGTTGCGAGATATACACTGATCATAAGAGTTTGAAGTATCTGTATACCCAGCCAGACTTGAACCTTCGTCAACAGAGATGGCTCGAGACAATAGCCGATTATGATATGAATATTTCGTATACCCCTGGCAAGGCTAATGTAATGGCCGATGCTTTGAGCCGCAAGGCTTATTGCAACAACCTCATGGTTCAGGAAGCGCAACCTATGCTATATGAAGAGCTTCGCAAATTGAACCTTCACATTGTTCCTCAAGGTTATCTTAATACCTTGGTTGTCGAACCAGATCTCGAGCAAAGAATCAAGACGAGACAGAATTACTGCTCTGAAGTTGAGAAGATCAAGAAATTCCTCTCCAAGGGTAATCCTTCTTTCTACCATGTTGGTGAGGATGGTGCTTTGTTCTTCAAAGGCCGCCTAGTGGTCCCCAGAAGGCGCAATTTGGACTCTCGTTCGGATGTCATGAAAGAAGCACACGACACACCTTTGTCCATTCACCCCGGTAGTACCAAGATGTACCAAGACATTCGTCAGCGGTACTGGTGGCCTGATATGAAACATGATATTGCTAAGTATGTTGCTGAGTGTGACGTTTGCCGTCGCATCAAAGCAGAACATCAAAGGCCTGCTGGAACTCTGCAACCCCTTGAAATTCCGGAATGGAAATGGGACAAAGTCCAAATGGACTTCATTACTGGTTTTCCCAGATCGCAGAAGGGTCATGATGCTATCTTTGTCGTCATCGACCGATTCTCAAAGGTTGCTCACTTTCTGCCTGTCAAGGAGACAATCACTGCTAGTCAGTTAGCAGACTTGTATGTTTCCAGAATTGTGTCACTCCACGGTGTTCCATTGGAGATCAGTTCAGATCGTGGCAGCCTCTTTACTTCCCGATTTTGGAACAGTTTCCAAGAAGCTATGGGAACTCATCTGTCCTTCAGCACTGCTTATCACCCTCAGTCTCAGGGTCAAGTCGAAAGAGTTAACCAAGTGCTTGAAGATATGCTTCGAGCTTGTGTCATCTCATTCGGTAAGAAGTGGGAGGAATCTCTCCCATATGCCGAATTCTCTTACAACAATGGCTATCAAGCTAGTCTGAAGATGGCACCATTTGAAGTTCTTTATGGACGTAAGTGTCGAACCCCTCTGAATTGGTCAGAAACTGGGGAACGATCACTCGTTGGACCGGACATTATTCAACAAGCTGAAGAACAAGTCCGCATTGTCCGTGAACATCTGAAAACTGCCCAGTCTCGTCAGAAGAGCAACTATGACCGAAAGCACAAGGTAATGGTCTATCAACCTGGTGAACAGGCATACCTTCGTGTTACTCCGTTCAAGGGCACTCATCGTTTCGGGATCAAGGGCAAGTTAGCTCCTCGCTATATTGGCCCGTTCCGAATTCTCGCAAGACGTGGAGAAGTGGCATATCAACTTGAGTTGCCGCCAAACCTTTCTCAAGTGCATGACGTCTTTCATGTATCGCAACTTCGTCGCTGCTTCAAGGATCCTATCCGAGCTGTGGATCATGAAGTGCTTGAATTGCGAGAAGATCTGTCTTATCCAGAATATCCGATCCGCGTTCTTGATCAAACTGAACGTCGGACTCGTCAGAAGTCGATCAGGTTCCTCAAGGTTCACTGGTCGAATCATTCTGAGGATGAAGCCACTTGGGAACGCGAGGACCGTCTTCGCGAAGAATACCCTGCTTTCTTTCAGTCGTCCTCTTAATTCTCGGGACGAGAATTCTTGTTAGAGGAGGAGAATTGTAACGCCCCCATGTAATAGCTACAGTAATCACCCCTTTGAAAATGCCATGTCATCATGTTTAGTCAAGCATAATCATCATTTGCATCATGGTTCATTTCAAATTCAAACTCAAATTGCAATATTAAATCTTAAGTGGAAATACAAGTTGTTCAAAGTCAGAAACTAAAATGTTCAAACCAATTTAAATAATTCTGTGGCAATTATAAAAATATGTGCAACATTAATTAAATTGGTTAAACAACTTTATTAAATTGTAACAGTAGGTTAACAGCAATATTTAGCACTAATAAATTTAATAGAGTTTAAAGTGAAATCATAATTTTACAAAGTCAATTTCTGGTGGTTAAGAATAATGCCCTGCAAATTATGAAGCAACTCACACATTTTACAAAACTTGTTTGATAGTCAAATAATTAGCAAAACAGAGTGGAAGAAAAGAAATGAAAAAGAAAAAGGAGAAACGCTTACCGTTTACTGGCGCGCTGGGCCTTAGTGAAACAGTAGCTGGCCCAGCCCGCCGCGAGGTCGTCGTCCTCGTCGCGCTGTCGCCTCCTGCGCGCGACACCGCCGCCGTTCGTCGCCGTGTCGCCCATCCGTGGCCTCCCCGTCGTCGATAAGGCCACCACCGCGCCTCTCTCGCCCTCGCTCAAACCCTAGCGCCCTCATTCACCCCCACGCGCCTCTCCCTCTCTCGATCCCCTCCTCACCCGTGGCGTCGCCGGCGCCATTGCCGTCGATTCCGCGGCCACACCGCCTCCCGAGCCCCGTCGAGTCGTCCTCGAGCTCCGCCGCGACGAGCCCGTCCTCCTCGACCTCACACGCGAGCCCCGGAGCCCCTGCAACGCCCTCACGCCGTCGTCCCCTTCTTCTCGGTCGCCGGCGATCTCCGTCTCCCCCCCAAGCTCCTCTGCTGCTCCAAAACTGTCGAGGGCATTCCGTTGCCGCCCGGTGAGCCTCTCGCTTCCTCCATTCCCCTCCTCGCGCCCCGTAGCTTCCCCTAGCTAGCTCGCCGTCGATGCCGCGTTCTGCCGCCGCTCGAGCTCGTCATTGCCGTCGTCTCCGACCACCGCGTGCCGCGCTAACAGTGTAGATCGACGCGGCGCATCGCCCTCGCTCGAATGAGCCCAGATGCGCGCACTAAATCGCCTCGCAGCTGCCTCCCCGTCGCCCACCCGAAGGCCTCGCCGCCGGCAAGCTCCTGCCGCTCGCCACAGGCCGCCTCAGCCGCTCCCACCGCCACCATTCGACGCGGCGTTGAGCGCCCGTTCGAACGCGCCCGACCGCGCGTCAAATGGCCTCCCCTACGCCGTTTCCGACCACCTCCCGTGGCTGCGCCGCCGCGAAGCACGTTGCCGGCGTGTTTTCCGGCGAAGCGCCGGTCGCCGTCCGACGTGGCGGGTCCTGGCCCACCTGCCAGTGACCCTGACTGGTGGGGCCGTGAGCCCGTTGACCAGTCAGCGCTGCTGACTGGGTCAACCCAGCCACTGACATGTGGGGTCCCTCTCCCCTGTGTCTATGACAGGTGGGTCCCCCCTGTCAGTTGCCTAATTACTAATTAGGATTAATTAAAATAATTAATTTTGCCTAATTACCCACTGACATATGGGCCCCACAGGATTAATTAGTCTGTTAATAAGTTAATTAGACCTGTGTCTATGACGTGTGGGACCCACTGTCAGGTTTGACCTGGTCAACCCCGCTGTTGACTGCTGATGCAATGCTGATGTCATGCTGACGTCATCCCAACACTGTTTCGGATAATGTTGAATTAAATAATTAAAATAATTCCAGGAAATTAATAAAACTTTAGAAAATCATATCTTTTAAACCGTAAGTCAGATGAAAATAATTTATATATGAAAGTTGATCAGAAAAATGCCACGAATCCAAATATGCCATCCACTCATCTGTCACATGCCTCTAGCTATCTGAACATGGAACTTTTTGACCGTTTGCAGTAGATGAATAGTGCACCACTTTAATAAAACAAATCCAATTAAATTTTTATTAATTCCCAAGAGTTATCTAAATCATATAGATAGACAGTAAAGCACATTTGCATATCTTTTAGGCATGTCATGCATCGTCATGCATCTGTTTGCATTGTATTTATTGTTTCTTCTCCCCCTTCTATCCGATAGACTCCGAGACCGATGCTGCCGCTGTGATCGACTACGTTCCCGACGACCCCGCCTTTGCCGCAGAGCAACCAGGCAAGCAAACCCCCTTGACGCATGCCTCAATCACCTATTCTTTCTCCCTCCTGCTTGCATTAGAATTTGCTACTGCATTTGTTTTATCCTATTCTGATGCATAGCCTGTTTATTGTAACTTCTGTTGATACTTTACCTGATATCCTAAATGCTTAGTATAGGTTGGACAAAATCCATCTGTGGCCCCACCTTGTACTAGTTGCCCCGCTTAGTTACTAGTGCCCCGATCGATGTGATCGTCGGGCTGAGACCAGCACAGCACCGCACACTCCCTAAGTTGTCTGACTCTCCAGAGTCGTCCCCGAGTGACGAGGGTGATACCTCTTAACTCACTCCCGATGATGTCTCTGTAGTATAGCTAATCGGACGCGGATTACCGAGGGTGATTCCTCTTCATCCACGTCCGGTGAAGCTTCTGTCGTGCAACCTCCTCAAGTGTGGACCATCGAGGGTGATTCCTCCTGGTTCTCCTTGTCGGATTCATCGAGTAGGAATCCATCGAGGGTGATTCCTCGGATTCCCCTTTGATGTGATGGATACACGGATACCTTACTTTTACTACAGACCCCGGGTAAAGTCGGGTTGACCCCGAGGGGTACCCGCGAGAGATGTGAAGTCGGGTTGACCTGGGAGGCACCCGCGAGATAGTCGGAACGACAGGTGTACTGATCGTCTCCGCGAGCTACTAATAATGCGATAACGGATTTGGGTATTGATCTGAGTGGGTCGTCGTGCCCTATACGCACTACCACCACGTGGGATAATGGGTATGGGCCCCTCTACGTCGTACGTTTCTCCCGAAAGCTATGTCGGACGTCCAGTTCAGCATTGTGGCACGGTCGGATCGTGCCGTTGGCGCTGGTATCCACCGTCCTCACAACGACCCGGAGTGCACAGGGCGATGGCCCAAGACCCCTGAGCACTTAGGATGTAGACCGGCGGGGACCTCTCTGCTTAGCCTAGGTAGGACGCTGCTTCGTGTCGATTACCCGAGGCCGGGCATTACCCAGCAAGTGTGTCCGGCCAGATGTAATCGAGCGTGCTGGGTAACAGTAGTGCACCCCTGCAGGGAAGTTATCTATTCGAATAGCCGTGTCCACGGTAACAGGACGCTCAGTGTTGTATCCCGATCTATTACTACTTGAACTGGATACCAGTTAAATTAATTGTAAGCTCCGGGATTGCTTTCTCGCAGGGAGTCGAGAAAGGATCTCTGGGCTTTGCTTCAACATGCTTGTTAAATTATAATATGCTAATCTGCTCTCTTCTAATGCTGCAAGACCGCTGAAGATGCTAGTCTTCGATAGGCTAGGCCTTTCTCTCTATTCTGGCTTTGCTGCTATACAGTCCACAGATACAGCCTTTCACTTGATACCAATGCATAATTAGTATAGTTCTGATGTCAGTCTTGCGAGTACTTTGGATGAGTACTCACGGTTGCTTTGCTTCCCCTTTTCCCCCCTACCCGATTGCTGCGACCAGATGACGAAGCCCCGGGAGCCAGCTGCTGCCACCGACGACTTCTGCCCTCTGGAGGATCCTGCTATGTCGTGGAGACCCCCGTCGACCAGGAGTAGTTAGGAGGCTCCCAGGCAGGAGGCCTTGCCTTTTCGATCGTTGTCGTTGTTCTGCCTCGCCTTCTTCAGGCATTTCTTTTATCTTTTATATCTGTACTCAGATATCTGATGCTTTCGCTGATGCTTGTTTGCGCAAGCTTATGTATTCGAGCCCTCGAGGCCCCTGGCTTGTAATAATAAGTTTGTATTATTTTATTTGTGTCTAGAGTTGTGTTGTGATATCTTCAAGTGAGTCCCTAGGCTTGATCGTGTGCATTTGCGTGTATGATTAGTGCACGATTAAGTCGGGGGCGTCACAATTTCATGCGTATTTTTGGTGGCTAACTCTAAGCACTTGAGCAACCAGATCATCACGGATACCTCATCCCCTTTTAATAGTATTGGCTTTCCTATGGAGTCAAAAAGTGATTTCTCACAAAATGCAAAATGTAGAGTCTTGAAGCTTGTTGCCAATAGATGTTCCTTGCATCTAGGGGATCTCCTCACAATCTTTTGCCAATCCGTTCATTGAACTTTTCCTGAATATACTTGGTGGAATCATTAGTCCAACGAAATATATGTTGTTATTAATTACGAAAACCACCTAGGGAGAAGTTGTGCTTTTAATCTCCCCATTTTTGGTAATTGATGACAACATATAGATCAAAGCTTTGATAGGGATAAAACAATGAGTAGCATCGTCGCTTTGAGAGGTATGTGATAAGCAAGAGCTCCCCCTAAATTTGTGCATTATTTAAAATTTGTGTTTGAATGCAAATGCACAATTGATTAGGATCATGGGTAACTCTTCCATGTCACATACAACTTGGTGTTGCGCATAAAAAGGTATGAATGGATTACAATGGACATAACACCAAACAAGAGTGAATGATCATCATATATGCATCACAAGGATAGGAAATAGTAGCATCATCAAACGAAGTGTATGATCAAAGACGACGGAGTTTTAAGACAACCACACGATAAACCAAATGTTTTTGAAACGAAGAGAGCAACCAAAACACAACACTCTCTCTCGAAGCCCTATGATCCATACACTTCTCCCCCTTTGGCAATACGTTACCAAAAAGCTTTAAGGTATAGAGCTAAGCGTCACTCTGGGCTCTATCTCCTCCGGTGGCCGTGGAAGGAGTCGAAAGAACAACGTCCGCGAATGCTTCAGCTGAAGTCCTCTGAGGTGGTGGAGTAGACACTGCAGGTGGTAAGGGTGCTGATGGAGCTGATGAAGATGGTCTCGTCTCTGGAGTTGTCACGGCAGAAGATTTGGCCTGTGTCCTGAACTGAGTGTGAGGCTGGAGAGGAGGACTATCGTCATCATCATTGGATCTGGGGCTGGGCACATCATCCACTTTGTTCTTAACAACATTGACAGTGGTGGTTGTCGGTGTCAAAACCGGTGGATATCGAGTAGGGGGTCCCGAGCTGTGGATCTTGGATCAATGGGGAACAGGATGACAAAGGGACAGTATTTACCTAGGTTTGGGCCCTCTCGAAGAGGTAAAACCCTACGTCCTGCTTGATTGTATTGATGTGTGTATGACAATTACAGAGTCGATCTACCACGAGATCGGATGAGCTAAACCCTAGATGAGTATGATGAAGGTTCTCCCCTCTACGCACTAAACCCTCTAGTCTATATAGACACTAGGGGTACCTAGGGTTACACATGGTCGGTTACCATCAGGGAATAAACATGTTGAATCTACCATCATGACTTGGATGACACACCAAGGCACCGGAGGTCTCCTTCCTGAACACAGAGCCGCCTTACATCTCGGCCTTCCAATAATAGTCACAGAGCGGCCCACCTATCCGGCTCATAAGAGATAGACCGCCGGCCCAAGGACCCCTTAGTCCCGAACTCCCTCAGTAGCCCCCGAACTAGCCTCCAACGCCGGGGTCCATGATCCCCAGTAGCCTCACGCGCCCAAAGTGTCCGACTTGCAGGGCGAGTTCTTCTCCCCTTCTATGTTAGGCCGGTAATAGTCCGCCCACCGACGAGTTCCCGATTGCCGAAGCGTCGCGGGGCCCACGGTGTTAACTTTCCTGCTTCAGGTTAACGACACTCCTCGATTCCCGTGCGTCGATGGGAGGTAGACAGTCAACAGCTTTTTATGAAAATGCCCTTCGCAAGCTAGAGGAGAATGCCTATTAAATAGGATGGGCGTGCCATGAACAACACATCCTATTCCTCAACTCTTGATAAGCCAAAATCAGGGAGCCTAGAGATATGGCGAGCGTCCCCGGCTCCTCCTCACGCTCTCATGGCCCCCTCCCAGGCGACTGGGCAAGCTGCTCAGTCTCCCATCTCCAATTGAGTGGCCTTGAAACACAAGGGTACCTTCCTGCTTCAGATCTAGCGCCCACCCGCCCCGGATTAACTTCCGCGAACGGCGAGGCCTTCACGGAGAACTTCCCTGCTCCACGCAGGGAAGAGAGGGTATGATTCGTGCCCTTCCTCTTACGGGGCTTGGGCTTCCCCATTAACCCCTTCCTAAGGGGTTTGCTAGAGTTTTATGGGATCCAGCTCCACCATCTAACCCCCGGATCCATTCTGCATATCTCGGGCTATTTTGCCCTTTGTGAGATGTTCCTAGGCTACGAGGGCCATTTTGAATTATGGAGAAAATATTTCTGCCTCGTCCCCCGCACCCGGGGAGGGACAATCTTGGAAGTTGGCAGAGCCAAAGTATGGCGCATAGCCGGGACGGGCCACCTCGGGCCTGGTCAGATCTGGGCGAAGGTTAAGAGCGACTGGGTGCTCACCTCGGGCCTGAGCAGGCCGGCCGGTGGAGGCGATGCAGCCGGGCCTCGACCTGGCGTGAGGTGAGGCCGGCCCAGGCGCTGGCAGTGGTTGCTGGCCCAGGACGGCCCTCGCGCGGGTGAGTGGGGCGCCGTCTAGCAACAGCCATGGCGACGGGCGCCGGCAGCGGGGCATGGCGAGGCCGGGACGAGGACATGGCGGTACGGATCTCGGTGGATCCGTTCGGGGCGGCTCCATTCCCGACAGTGGAGGGTGGAGGCGGCGCCGGGGTGAGAAGATTAAGCGGCGGCGCGGAAGGTGCGCGGGGGCGGCGCTGCGGGTCGAGCGATGGCGTCATGCGTTCTGGTGGCGGTTGCGAGGCAAGGCGACGGCGGGGCAGCGCGGAGCACGACGACGCGGGGCGATGGCAAGGTCGGGTGAGGGCGAGGCAGCAGCCCTAGCAGGGCTCCAGTGAGGACCGGTTCGCTTGGGTGCAGGGCAGAGAGCTCGGGCTCCTCCCGTGGCTGGCGGCGGCGTGCGGGCTCGTCCGGGCCCAGATGGGCTCAGGCAGGCCACGGATGGGCTTGAGAGGGCCGGTGGCTAGAGGTGGAAGACAGGGGCGGCTCAGGTGGCGGTTGGGAGTGGCTAGCGCGGGAAATGAGGCGGGCTCTAGGGTTTCCAGTTTAGGCAGGGTAGGGCGTCCATTTATAGGCAGAGGGTCTAGTGTTAGGGATTTTTGCACCGATTCGAGCCCTCCAATCGCAATCGGACGGCTCCGATCATTGGTTTTAGGTTGGTGGGCTAGTGGGCTATGTTAGAGGGTTTGGGATGAGATGAGAGAGAAGTTTGCGGCCCGGCACAAGTTTTAGAAGATACCGAAAATGTCCGATAATTTGGCCGGCTATAGTGTCGCTATAGTTATCCGTTGGTGTATCAAACGACCTCCAAATGCGACGAAATTTGGCAGACAGTCTAGCTACAGTAAATTAAGACCGCTCGCCAATTTTCAACCCATTCCAAGAACGTTTTATATACACTTTTAAAAACAATATTTTAACGATGCCGCGGGCGCATGAGTGTGTGGTTGGTCTCCAAACGGTCGACAACGAGAATGGGGAGAACCGACAACTATGAACGGATGCAGGTTTTGAAAAATGATGGTGACAGAGTGTCGATGCAATGTGGATGATGCGAATGATGCGATGATGAATGCAACAAACAAATAAATTACACCGCGAGACTCGAAATAAATGGAAGGTGTCTGGAGCGTCGGTCTCAGGCTGTTACAACTCTCCTCCACTAACAAGAGATCTCGACCCGAGAACTTAAAATGAGAAGAGGAAGAGGAATAGGAAAGGAAGAGGTAAAACTTTGCTTCTTTGACAAACGAGTGAAACCAAAGAATCTTGGAGGTTGAGAAGTTTGAAAGAAGAAATACAATAGAGAAGAACGAAGTTGAAAACACTCTATTAGGAAAGATGAACAAGGAATACAATGGGAACCTTAGAGGTTGCAATAAGAGATGAAGAATGTCACGAAGAACAAGAAAGAACTTGAAACCACTCCGGTTAAAACGAGATAGAGAATGAATGAGAAAGAAAGAATTTGGGTAGCACTCCGGTAGAAAAGAGGCAAAACTTGATAAGATGAAAAGAAGTTGAAAAGAGGACACCACACTCCGGTTAAATGGATAATCAAGGAAACGAACATGATATTGACCAAACGAAATGATGATTCAAAGAGAGCAACATCACAACGCCTCCGGAACAAAAGAATAGAAGCTAGATCGTTGGGAAGAAGAGAACGGAGAAGAAAATGACAACTTCTACCACAATTTAATTTGAAAGCATCCTTGCAAGGAAGGATTGAAGGGAGTTGATGGAAAATCAACAACGAAAAGAATAAGCTTGTTGTGGGCTTATGGAAAACATCTCAAAATTATGAGGTGACACCCGACCACTACAGAAGCAAAGATTGCTTGGGAGCGACAAGATATGCAAAACTTCTTTCCTCAAGAGGATAAATTGAGAACTTGGATCATTGATAAGCACCATGATAGCAACAATCCTTAGAAAACACTTTAGGTGAAATCTAATCCAAGATAACTCCAAGGAAGAAAATGATGGGTTTAAATATCTCACTCTTGATAACTTCTCTTCAAGACTCCTCATGAATCAAGAATGCTATAACACCATATCAAAGGAATATGGAGAAAGAATTGCACTTTGAAATGCAAGACAGAGAACACTTGAGCTCCTCCAACAAAAATATCAAAGAATACTTCGAGAATGATTTAAATCCTTGACGAACCACCATGAAGAACCCTTGGAAGTACTCTAGAATGAAAGGATGATAGAAAAGAATTGAAGGTTGCCAAAAAGAACAAGATTGAGGCCTTGCCATGATTTGGATGAAGCTTCGCAAAGAGATACTTGAGAAAACTTGGGACTCCAGAAAAGAAAAGATGAACAATTTAGAATCGAGAATTTGATATCATGAACAACTCCGAAAGAAGGAATACAATAACTTCAAAGAAAGAAGAACAAGAATAATGTTATGCTTATCCTTCATCAAGTTAAATTGATGGCAAGCAACGGATTTGGCATACCACGTATCCTTCTTGAAAAAGATTTAAGAGAGATTACACGAACTTGAAGAAGTCTTGGATGAAACACCGGTAAGAATTTGAGATGAATGAGGATACTACGAATGAGTTGGGATACATGAGGACAAAGAGACCATGAGAAAAATTGAACAAGCCACCGGTAAGAATTTAGGTACGAACGGACGAAGCGACATCGATTTGGAAGAATTTGAGAACAAAGTTGAAAGCTGGGATCAAAGAAGTCTTCTGAAATGATGGATCGCCGGATAATCGACAATGAAAAGAATTCCCATGATAAAAAACAATTTAAGAGGATAGCAACTAGCTGAGATGATGAATCTTCAGAAGAATGGACAAAGATTTAAGAGAAACTCTCCTTCGGTCTTGCAAGTTGAGAAAGAATACGAGAAACACCACAAAGAATTACTGAGACACTCCAGAACAATGAATAAGGAAAGGTTGAGCCAACGATGAAAATAATTCAAAGCATTCTTGGAGGATGAATATGACCGATGGAGTTCATTCTTACATCATATTTGAAAGAACTTGAGATCCCCATAAAAGATTAGAAGAGCCAGGTAAGATCCTAGGAAAAACCTGTGGGTTATGGGCCCACTAAAAGAAAACAACATTGAAATGATTGCTTAGAAGGAGAGATTACACTGGTACAAATGAAAACTTGATGAGGTGAGACCCTCGAAATATTTGAAAAGATTTTGAATGAAAACACGAATCTTCTGAGATATGTTGAAAACTCTGGAGAAGAATAAAGAGAGGTGAATTAACAAGAGAGGCTTGGCAAAGAATTTCCAATGCGGGAAAGCATTGAACAAATGAAAAAGGCTATGATGAACACCGAGAGGTTGAATCGAATCCACCGGGGAAGAAAACAAGAATGAAGAATGATGAACTCATAGCACCGCGCATCTTCACAAAGAACCATCGGATACAACACGGAAGAAAAGATAGCGAAAGCATCACATGAATAGAAAGGCGCTTGGATAATAATTTACTCGTTGAAAGAAAAGGGCGGGGGGGTGGGGAAAAACAAAGAAAACTTTGAACGGATGAAACAAACTCCGGAAGAGAAATATGAGGATTGATCTTGCAAATATTGGAGAGGACTGAATTATTCTGAGGAGAAGCACTCCGGGTGGAAAATTATTGACATGACAATTTGATTGAGCAAAAGGATTAGCATTCCCATAGAAATATGGGAACACCACTTAGGAAAGATATGAAATCACCACTTGACATCGAAGCAACTCGAATTTCCATACTCCAACAAAACAAAGGACGAGGCTTACAAATTAAGCCGTAAACAAATACATAACCCATTATGCATTTGTTGGAAGGATAATCCTAGGTGACTACTTGAATTTCCACCTAAGAACTCACAAAATCCTTTGGTTATGCAATCGAGTCCACAGATACACGGAGTAAAATCCACCACTCAACTCCTAGCAGTAATACTACTCTCCAATGTATCACATCCATCAACACATAACCAGAGGCCTCGGAAATTCATCTACCTCAGACCCTCGTAATCACAATGATACTAAACATGGCAGTACATCTGGACGCTCTCCCAGTACCGGGTGACGCCAAACTCCTCTCGCCACAAATAGTATTGAAGCAATTTCGAACATCCTTGTCTTGAGATACTAAGGAAACTGAACGATAGCGTGTGACAAGAATCCCCTGGAGCTCAACTCCTCGGGACACTTCTAACCCAAATTGACAGGAGGCACCAGGAACAAAATCCCGATGACAACGACACCGTAGAGGTTCCAAAATACCCGCGTGATCCTAAATTTTTTTTGAGAGAGAAGAGGGGTAGAATAAAAATTCCTACGTCACGATTCCTCACCAGAGCATGGAAGAGGAGTAAAAAGAATACTACTCTCCGATATATAACTAGACTCAAAACTTTTTTTCTAGACTCGACTCGGCCAAGTTCGATCAATCAAGAGGGCTCCTAGGTTGGTACTACTCTGATACCAACTTGTAATGCCAAAGATGTGGTCATATCCTTGTTTTGGCTCGAGGACCTCGATAGGGATAGAAGCGCATCTCGTCGTTTCGCAAGAATGGATATCGTTACAAATACATGTAGATAGGAGATGAGTATATGGAATTGGCTTACACTCGCCACAAGCTAAGCCATGAACATGTCAAATACAACAATACATTCAATCACCATACAGAAGAGCATGGTGCGACTACGGATGAAATAAAACGATAAAAGCGACATCCATC
Source organism: Elymus sibiricus (assembly GCA_039707655.1). Taxonomy (NCBI): domain Eukaryota; kingdom Viridiplantae; phylum Streptophyta; class Magnoliopsida; order Poales; family Poaceae; genus Elymus; species Elymus sibiricus. Next base: position 193,743,318 of record CM077663.1, on the reverse strand, counting down.
CTTGCTAATCCCAGGCTGCCGCCCTGGAACCCATCCTACGATCGATGAAGAAGAAGAAGAACTCCAAATCAAACAAGCATCATTCTCACGTCAAAGCATCGCATTACCTGTACCTGCAAGTGTTGTTGTAGTAATTTGTGAGCCACAGGGAATCAACAATCTCATTTCCAAGGGTATCAAGACTAGCAAAGCTTTATGGGTGAGGTATGGTTAAGTGGTGAGGCTGCAACAAGCACTAAGCCTTTATTTGAGTGGCTAACTTACGAGTACAAGAATAAGAAGAGTGATCTACGCATAAATGGACGTGAGCTAATAATGTCCAAGAAGTGATACTAAACACCTACTTACGAGTCAATCATAACCCCATCGTGTTCTCTTTCCGAACTCCCTCGAAAAGAGACGGTCACGGTTACACACACGGTTGGTGTATTTTAATTGGGTTTGCTTCAAGTTTTCTATTACCAGATATTATAAAATTTCCAAGTTGCCACATAACCGTGGGCACGGCTCTCAGAAAGATTTAACCCTGTAGGGGTTCTCCAACTCATCCATCACAAACTAACCACGAGATGCGTCGGAAAACCTCAACCTCAAGATAGCCCAAAGTATCCTTGGAATCCCGGTGCACAAGACGTCCGTAATGGTAAAAAAAATCAAGCAAGACCGCCCGGTAGGCCAGATCCCGGTAGGAGCCGCGTATCTCGTTCTCAGGGCACTACCAGATGGGAGTAGCTACTAGTTAAACCAATCCTTGAGTTTCCTCGTGGCGGCCCCGCAGGCAGCCAATTGGGAACAACGGCATCAGCACTGCCCCCTTGTATTATGTTGAATTAATCCACGGGTAGCGCTAACTCCCTATGCATTACTAACGGTGTTCAGTATTATTATGTTGAGCAAATATAGTACCAATGTTGGGCCTTGCCGGAAGAGTTTTATCCCAAAACGAAAATTAAGGGGGTCCCCATAACAACCCCAAGCATGTTAGGAGCGCTCAATATGGAACATAACACCATTACTCAGAAGCTAAGGTGGCAAGAGTGGAACAAAACACCAAGCAAAAGGTCAAGCCTTCCACCCTTTACCAAGTGTATAGGTGCATTAAATTAAATAGCAAGAATAGTGTGATATCCCAAAGATATCCATGTTATCAGATGGAAACAACCTGCACCTACAACTAGCAACGCTATAAGAGGGATTGAGCAAGCGGTAACTTAACCAAACAATGGTTTGCTAGGATGTGGAGGGGTTAGGGGCTTTTCATGGCAATGTTGGGAGGCTTGACAAACAAGTGGTAGGTAACGAGACATAACGATAGAAACGAGACATCTAGCATGACAATGATAGTAGTGGTATCCAGGGAAATGGTCATCTTGCCTGAGATCCCGCTTGGAAGAAGAACGAATCCGCGAAGTAGACGAACGGGCGTAGTCGAACGAATCCTCACACTTTGAATCAATTTCGGAACTCTATCGAGAAGAAGCAATCCGAAAACAAACAAATGACACAGTAAACACCACAACATATCCACGAGATGATGCGCAATCAAGTATGATGCATGTCCGATTTAATTATGCATGGCATGACAAGCACAACAATCAAACACTACAAATTAAGTGAAGTTCAATATGCAATGAGTTGCATATTGACGAAACTCCACATTCGAATTATTTAGTTCACTCTCGTTTAGGTACTCAACAAGTTTAAATGTTGTTTAACATGGATGGTCGTGGCATAAGGTGAAGATGGAATTAAAGCAATTTTAAATGGAGAAGGAGAACATTCATATAACCAAATAATAACTCTCCATATTACGAGAAATGTGGTTAATGTTGTTTAACTAAAAAATCATTTTAAATGTTGTTCATCATGGCAAGAGGTGAAGCATACACAACTACATCATCTAGTTATTTTAAATGAGGCCGAAAACAACATATAACATCTCCGAAACGACCCCATATGCAAATTATGAATTTGGTCCAGATCTGTCCTAAACATATTTTATATTTATTAAACAGGAAAATAAAGTCCACCGTGTCGATCTACACATTTTCTAGTCAAGTTACATATGTGGATTATTTTAATCGGAGTTACGGTTATTTAGTTATGAAATAAATCATTTTAACATGACATTTATGCAAATTTAAGCAAACAGCATGTTTAAACATTTTAAACATGCATGAAAATTGGATATTATGAAACTACATAAAATTCTAAGCATTTTTCATATATAACGTTTTTACATGCGATGCACGGTTGTGGAGTTATTAAATGCATGGACTTGAGGGACTAATCTGCAAAACAGTAATTCCCTGGACAATTAACAAATTCGCAGGACCTTAAAAAACCATGCGGGCCGAAACTGGCTAGCCCAACAGTGCATAGGTGAGCGTAGTTTAGCAAGCAGTGCACATGGGCGAAGGTTAGGAGCGGCTGGGCGCTCACCTCGGGCCTCAGCAGGCCGACCGGTGGAGGCGATGCAGCTGGGCCTCGGCCTGGCGCGAGGCGAGGCCGGCCCAAGCTCTAGCAGCGGTTGCTAGCCCAAGGTGGCCCTTGTGCGGGCGAGCGGGGCACCGTCTCGCAGCAGCCATGGCGACGGGCGACGGCGGCGGGGCATGGCGAGGCCGGGGCGAGGACATGGCGGCACGGATCTTGCCGGATCCGGCCAGGGTGGCTCCGTTCCCGGCAGTGGAGGGTCAAGGCGACGCCGGGGTGAGGAGATCGGGCAGCGGCGCGGAAGCTGCGTGGGGGTGGTGCCGCGGGTCGAGCGGCGGAGGCATGCGTTCTGGCGGCGGTTGCGAGGCAAGGCGACGGCAGGGCAGAGCAGAGCACGGCGGCGTGGGGCGACGGCGTGGTCGGGTGAGGGCAAGGCGGCGGCATTAGCAGGGCTCGGGCGAGGCCTGGCTCGCTCGGATGCGTGCAGAGAGCTCGGGCTCCTCCCGTGGCTAGTGGCGGCATGCGGGCTCGTCCGGGCCTAGATGGGCTCGGGCAGGCCGCGGATGGGCTTGAGAGGGCCGGTGGCTAGAGGTGGAAGACAGGGGTGGATCAGGTGGCGGTTGGGAGTGGCTAGTGCGGAAGACGAGGCAGGCTCTAGGGTTTCCGGTTTAGGCAGGGTAGGGCGTCCATTTATAGCCAGGGGGTCTAGGGTTAGGGATTTTTGCACCGATTTGAGCCCTCCGATCGCAATCGGACGGCTCCGGTCGCGGGGTTTAGGTTGGTGGGCTAGTGGGTTGTGTTAGAGGGGTTGGGCTGAGATGAGAGAGAAGTTTGCGGCCCGGCACAAGTTTTAGAAAATACCAAAAACATCCGATAATTTGACCGGCTATAGTGCCGCTATAGTTATTCGTTGGTGTATCAAACGACCTCCGAATGTGACGAAATTTGGCAGGCGGTCTACCTGCACTAAATTAAGACCGCTCGCCAATTTTCAACCCATTCCAAGAACGTTTTATACACACTTTCAAAAACAATATTTTAACGATGTCGCGGGCGCTGCGTGTGTGGGTTGTCTCCAAACGGTCGTCAACGAGAACGGGGAGAACCGACAACTACGAACGGATGCAGGTTTTGAAAAATGATGGCGGCGGAGTGCCGATGCAATGCGGATGATGTGAATGATGAATGCAACAAACAAATAAATCACACGGCAAGACTCAAATAAATGGAAGGCGTCTCGAGCATCGGTCTCGGGCTGTTACACTTATTTACCTCAAGGATATTGTCAACGGTAATAACTCATGATCATCTACATCCAACTGGATATATATGCCTGGATCTTTCCCCAACACATGATGCTTGCCACTAAAGTGTTAATAGGATGGAATATAGATGAACATTATTGAATCCTGCATAAAAGTAAATACCAAAAAGTAAAAGATATGCCCTTCGCACAGGGAAGCAGAGGTTGTCATGCGCCTTTTATTTTTGGATGTGCAAGCTCTTAATGTAAAGGAACGTCACTTTATATTGCCCCTTGTGATAGCAACCTTTATTATGCAGTCCGCCGCTTTATTTCTTTGCCATCACAAGATCGTACAAAGCTTATTTTCCCTTACAATAAAAGATCATACATATTTATGAGATTTTTTTTATTGCTTTATGCATCGATGACAACTTACTTGAAAGATCTTATTCAATCCATAGGTAGATATGGTGGACTCTCATGGCAATAAACTGGATTTTAAGGGTTATGGATGCACAAGTAGTATCTCTACTTAGTGCGAAGTTTGGGCTAGCAAAAGATGCTAGACAAGTACCACACATTAGACGATCCATGACAATACAACTTCTATGTGAATGTAAACAAACATGACTCATTACGCTGTCTTCCTTGTCCAACATCAACTATTCGATCATGTAGAAAATATTTGATGGGGGCTCACAATCATAAAAAATGTCCAAGATAGTATATTGTATGTGAATCTCCTCTCCTCTTTCATAATTTTGCATGGATTGTATCCATGACTAACACTATGTTTGTTAACTCCCAACAACTTTTATCAAGCACTCTTCTTTTTATTTGAAGTCATTACTCCCCATGGGATTAGCATATGATCTTTTTGTTTCTTTTATTTCTATGATTGATGCATGAGAGTGAAGCAACAAACTCAAACTAATCTTTATTATATAACTCTCACACTCGGTTACAGGTATAGATACATCACAAAGCAAACACTCTAAGCAAAGTAATACTAAAATTTTATTCCTCTAGATCATGAAATAGCTAAGGATCGAACTAACATAGATGATAATGGTAAAAGTGATGGTGATGCGATACCAGGGCACCTCCCCCAAGCTTGGAACAAGCGAAGGGTAGTGCCCATACCCATGTACTCAAGTGTCCTTCTTGGTTGGTGGTGGTGATGATGTAGTAGAACCGTCCTTCCACAAGAGACATTGTAGATTATTTATTATCCTCCGAAGGGCCCGGTTGTGTTGTTCCAGCAAAATAACTTCATGGGTGAGTGTTGTGTTCTGCGCATAGATGGATTCCATAAACAAAGTGTGAACCACCATCAGTCATTAAATATCTAGGGATTCCAAAACTCGGAAATACAATTTCTTTAAGCATTTTAATAGAAGTGTTGTAATCAACACTACTAGTTGGAATATCTTCTACCCACTTAGTAACATAATCAACAACAACTAAAATATGAGTGTACCCATTAGAGGAAGGAAAAGGTCCCATATAATCAAAACCCCAAACATCAAATGGTTCAATGGCAACTGAATAATTCATAGGCATTTCCTGACGTCACCAATGTTACCAATCCTTTGACATGCATTATAAGAAAGGACAAACTTACGTTGATCTTTGAAAAGAGTAGGCCAATAAAAAACAGACTAGAGTACCTCGTGTGCAGTTTTGTCACCAGCATGGTGCCCTCCGTAGGCCTCGGAATGACACTTCCGTAGGATCTGTTCCTTTTCATGCTCAGGTACACAACATCTAATAACACCATCTACTCCGTCTTTATATAGATGTGGGTCATCCCAAAAGTAATTTCTTAAATCAAAGAAGACCTTTTTCTTTTGTTGGTAGGTGAAACTAGGTGGTATATATTTAGCAACAATGTAATTAGCATAATCTGCATACCAAGGAGTATTACGAGAAACATTTATAACAGCTAATTGCTCATCACGAAAATTATCATCAATAGGCAGTGGGTCATCAAGAACATTTTCCATCCTAGACAAGTTATCTGCTACAGGATTCTCAGCTCCTCTCCTATCAACAATATGCAAATCAAACTCTTGAAGTAAAAGCACCCACCTAATTAGTCTAGGCTTAGCATCTTTCTTTTCCATCAGATATTTAATAGCAACATGATCAGAGTGAATAGTAACTTTGGAATCAACAATATAAGGTCTAAACTTGTCACATGCAAACACACCTGCTAAAAATTCTTTCTCGGCAGTAGCATACTTTCTTTGAGCACTGTCTAGAGTCTTACTAGCATAATGAATAACATTCAATTTTTTGTCTACTCTTTGACCTAGAACAACACCAATAGCATAATCACTAGCATCACACATAATTTCAAAAGGTAAATTCCAATCAGGTGGTTAAATAATAGGTGGTATTTCAAAGGCTTCTACACAATCATCATAAAAAACAAACGGAATATCTTTTTGAAGAAGATTAGTTAATGGCCTAGACATATTTGAGAAATCTTTAATGAAACACCTATAGAAACTAGTATGACCATGGAAGCTCCTTATACCTTTAACATCTTTAGGACATGGCATTTTCTCTATTGCATCAACTTTTGCTTTGTCTACTTCAATACCTCGTTCAGAAATTTTATGCCCAAGTACTATACCTTCATTCACCATAAAGTGGCACTTCTCCCAATTCAAGACAAAATTATTTTCTTCACATCTCTGCAAAACTCGATCAAGATTGCTTAAGCAATCATCAAAAGAAGTCCCATAAACGAAAAAATCAGCCATGAATACCTCAACAATCTTTTCACAAAAATTAGAGAATATAGCAGTCATACATCTTTGAAAGGTAGCGGGTGCATTACATAAACCAAAAGGAATACATCTATAAGCATAAGTTTCAAATGGACAAGTAAAAGTAGTTTTCTCTTGATCTTCTTTTGACACAGGTATTTGAGAAAAACCAGAATATCTATCAAGGAAACAAAAGTGTGTATGCTTAGATAATCTTTCTAACATTTGATTAATAAAAGGAAAGGGGTAATGATCTTTTCTAGTAGCTTTGTTTAATTTCCTAAAATCAATTACCATCCTATAACCAGTTACTATCCTTCGTGGAATAAGTTCATTTTTATAATTAGGAACAACAGTTATACCTCCTTTCTTAGGAACGCAATGAACATGACTTACCTATCTACTATCAGCCATGGGATAGATTATACCTGCCTCCATAAGCTTTAATATTTCAGTTCTTACCACTTCCTTCATTTTGGGATTCAGACGACATTGATGATCAATGACAGGTTTAGCATTCGGTTCTGTATTAATCTTATGTTGACATAGAGTGGGACTAATGCCCTTAAGATCATCAAGAGTATATCCAAAGCAGCTCGATGCTTCTTCAGAGTCTTAAGTAATATCTTTTCTTCATGCTCTGAAAGGTTAGCACTAATAATAATAGGATATATCTTCTTTTCATCAAGATAAGCATATTTCATTGTATCAGGTAATTTCTTTAACTCAAACACGAGATCTCCCTTAGGCGAGGGACGATCACCTAGAATGTCAACAGGCAAATTGTGTTTAAGAATAGGTATTTACTTAAATAATATTTTATCTACTTCATTCCTCTCATTCATATTCATATAATTTTCATGGTCTAGCAAATATTGTTCTAAAGGGTCAGTAGGAGGCACAACAACAGAAGCAAGACCAATAATTTCATCCTTATTAGATAATTATTTCTCATGTGGTTTTCTACCAAACTTAGAGAAATTGAATTCATGAGACACATCACCAAAACTTACCTTAACCTTTTCTTTAACGCAATCAATTTCAGCCTTAAAAGTATTCAAGAAAGGTCTACCAAATATAATGGGACAGAAAATATCTTGTAGTGAACCAAGTACTAAGAAATCATTGGGTACTTAATTTTTCCACACAAGACTTCAACATCTCTAACAATCCCAAGTGGTGAAATAGTATCTCTATTTGCAAACTTAATAGTGACATCGATGTCTTCCATCTCAGAGGGTGCTATATCATTCATAATTTCTCGATATAAGGTAAAAGGAATAGCACTCACGCTAGCACCCATGTCACACAAATCATGATAGCAATGATCTCCAATTTTAATAGAAACAACAGGCATGCCAACAACGGGTTTGTTCTTATCTAGCACATCATGTTCATTTCTAACAGGTTTTGCGATTCCAGCAGCCTCATTATAGAAGTAAATAACTTGCCCATCAATATTTTCAACTAAGAAATCTTTAACCATAACAACATTAGGTTCTACATTTATCTGTTTAGAAGGTTTGGGCGCTCTAACATTGCTTTTATTAACCATAGTTGTAGCCTTAGCATGTTCCTTAATCCTAACAGGGAAAGGTGGTTTCTCAATGTATGTAGTGGGCACAGCTGGATCAACATTATAGATAATAGTTTCTTCTTTAGCAATAATAGGTTCCTCTAACAATTCTTTAATGGGTGGATGATATTTAAACCACTTCTCTTTAGGGAGATCAACACGAGTAGCAAATGATTCACAGAAAGAAGCTACTATCTCAGATTCAAGCCTATATTTATTGCTAAACTTATGAAAAGTATCAATTTCCATAAAAGATTTAACACAATCAAACTCAAGCTTTATACATGACTCTTTACCTTCGTCGAGCTCCCAATCTTCAGAGTTGCATTTAATTCTTTCTAGAAGATCCCATTTGAATCCAATATTTCTCTTCATGAAGGAACCAATAGAAGAAGAATCAAGCATTGATTGATCATCATGAGAAAGCCGAGCATAAAAGTTTTGTAGAATAATTTCTCTTGAGAGATCATGATTGGGACAAGTGTGCATCATATATTTAAGCCTCCCCAAGCTTGAGAGATGGTTTCTCCTTCATGGGCCCAAAATTCTATACATAATTCCGATCACGATGAACGAGATGCATAGGATAAAATTTCTGGTGAAATTCCAGCTTCAACCAGTTCCAGTCCCATGTTCCAGCATCATCCAATAGACTGTACCACATCAATGCCTTTACCTCCAAAGATAAAGGGAAAACCTTCTTCTTGACTTTATCTTTGGATAAACCTGCAAGCTTACATAATCCACAAATTTCATCTATATATATCAAGTGCAAATCAGGATGAGTTGTTCGATCTCGTGAATAAGGATTAGCTAGCAGTTTCTCTAACATACCCGAAGGAATATCATAATAAATATTTTCAGTAGGTTCAGTAGGTTGAGGGGCAACTTTTTCCACTTCTGGCCGGGGTGAAGACACCCCAAACAGGCCCTTCAAAGGATTATCTTCCATAGTAGCAAATGATACGTCTCCAACGTATCTATAATTTTTGATTGTTCCATGCTAATATATTATCTGTTTTGGATGTTTTATATGCATTAATATGCTATTTTATATTATTTTTGGGACTAACCTATTAATCTAGAGCCTAGTGCCAGTTTCTATTTTTTTCTTGTTTTTGAGTATTGCAGATAAGGAATATTAAACGGAGTCCAAACGGAATAAAATCTTCGGAATGATTTTTCTTGGACCAGAAGAAACCCAGCAGACTTGGAGATGAAGGCAGGAGACCTGCCGTGGCGTCACAAGCCACCAGGGCGCGCCCTAGGGGGGGGGCGCCCCTTGGCTTGTGGCCCCACGGCACCCCTCCTAACCCTATTCTTCGGCCTATAAATTCCCAAATATTCCCTGGATACAAAAAGAGCCACGAAAATACTTTTCCGCCGCCGGAAGCCTCTGTTCCCGTGAGATCCCATCTTGGAGCCTTTTCCGGTAATCTGCTGGAGGGGGATTCGATCACGGAGGGCATCTACATCAACTCCATTGCCCCTCCGATGATGCGTGAGTAGTTTACCATAGACCTTCGGGTCCATAGCTAGTAGCTAGATGGCTTCTTCTCTCTCTTTGTTCTTCAATACCATGTTCTTCATGATCTTCATGGAGATCTATCCGATGTAATACTCTTTTGCGGTGTGTTTGTCGAGATCCGAGAATTGTGGGTTTATGTTCAGATTATCTATGAATATTATTTGAATCTTCTCTGAATTCTTATATGCATGATTTCATATCTTTGCAAGTCTCTTCGAGTTATTGGTTTGGTTTGGTCAACTAGATTGGTAATTCTTGCAATGGGAGAAGTGCTTAGTTTTGGGTTCAATCTTGCGGTGTCCTCACCCAGTGACAAAGTAGGGGTAGCGAGGCACGTATTGTATTGTTGCCATCGAGGATAAAAAGATGGGGTTTTCATCATATTGCTTGAGTTTATCCCTCTACATCATGTCATCTTACCTAATGCGTTACTCTGTTCTTCATGAACTTAATACTCTAGATGCAGGCAGGAGTCGGTCGATGTGTGGAGTAATAATAGTAGATGCAGAATCGTTTCCGTCTACTTGACACGGACGTGATGCCTATATGCATAATCATTGCCTTGGATATCTTCATAATCATTCGCTTTTCTATCAATTGCTCGACAGTAATTTGTTCACCCACCGTATTATTTTCCTTCATGAGAGAAGCCTCTAGTGAAACCTATGGCCCCCGGGTCTATTTTCCATATTATACTTTCGGATCTATAAACCAAAAATACCAAAAATACTTTGCTGCAATCTTTTTACTTTTGTTTTACTTTTTGTTTTAGCAATCCTATCTATCTATCTCTATCAGATCTCATCCTTGCAAGTAACCGTGAAGGGATTGACAACCCCTTTATAGCGTTGGGTGCAAGTGTTTGATTATTTGTGTAAGTACATCTATTGGGTACTTGCTTGTATCTCCTATTGGATTGATACCTTGGTTCTCAACAACTGAGGGAAATACTTATCTACTTTGCTGCATCACCCTTTCCTCTTCAAGGGAAAACCAACGCATGCTCAAGAAGTAGCAAGAAGGATTTCTGGCGCCGTTGCCGGGGAGATCTACATCAAGCCTACCAAGTACCCATCACAAACTCATCTCTTGCATTTACATTAGTTGCCATTTGCCTCTCGTTTTCCTCTCCCCCACTTCTAAAATGATTTTCAGAAAATACCAAAAAGATTTGCCTTTTTATTTCACCTTTCTTCCGTTCGTCTTTTCGTTTGCTTTTCGTTTGCTTGTGTGCTAGATTGCTTGCTTTGTCACGATGTCTCAAGAGAATACCAAGTTGTGTGACTTTTCCAGTACTAATAATAATGATTTTATTAGTACTCCGATTGCTCCCGCCACTAGTGCGGAATCTTATGAAATTAATGCTGCTTTGCTCAATCTTGTTATGAAAGAACAATTTTCCGGCCTTCCTAGTGAAGATGCCGCATCCCATCTAAATACTTTCGTTGAATTGTGTGATGTGCAAAAGAAGAAAGATGTGGATAATGATATTGTTAAATTGAAGCTATTTCCGTTCTCACTACGAGATCGTGCTAAAACTTGGTTTTCATCTTTGCCTAAAAATAGTATTGATTCATGGAATAAGTGTAAAGATGCTTTTATTTCCAAGTACTTTCCGCCCGTTAAGATCATCTCCCTTAGGAACGATATAATGAATTTTAAGCAACTTGATCATGAGCATGTTGCACAATCTTGGGAGAGGATTAAATTAATGATTAGAAATTGCCCCGCGCATGGTTTGAGTTTATGGATGATTATACAATTTTTTATGCGGGATTGAATTTTGCATCTAGGAATCTCTTAGATTCCGCCGCGGGTGGTACTTTTATGGAAATCACGTTAGGATAAGCTACTAAACTCCTAGATAATATTAGGCAAATTACTCTCAATGGCATACCGAAAGATCTCCTACTAGTAAAAAGGTGCATGCTATCGAAGAGATTAATACTTTGAGTGAAAAGATGGATGAATTAATGAATTTTTTTGCTATTAAGAGTGCTCCTATTGACCCTAATGATATGACTTTGTCTTCTTTGATTGGAAATAATAATGAATCTATGGATGTGAATTTTGTTGGTAGGAACAATTTTGGTAATAACGCGTATAGAGGTAATTTCAATCCTAGGCCGTTTCCTAGTAATTCCTCTAATAATTATGGTAATTCCTACAACAACTCTTATGGAAATTATAATAATATGCCCTCTGATCTTGAGAACAATATTAAAGAATTTATTAGCTTGCAAAAAGGTTTCAATGCTATGGTTGAAGAAAAATTGCTCAAGATTGATGATTTGGCTAGGAACGTTGATAGAATTTCTCTTGAGATTGATTCTTTGAAAATTAGATCTATTCCACCCAAGCATGATATTAATGAGTCTTTAAAAGCTATGAGAATTTATATTGATGAGTGTAAGGAAAGAACCGCTAGAATACGTGCTAAGCGTGAATGGCTTGAAAAAGTGTGTTCTCGTGATAATATTGATGAAGATCTTAAAGTGATTGATGTGACTCCTATTGAATCTTTGTTTTCTAATGTAAATCTTGATAAAGATGGGACTGGAGATATGTCAACTTTAGTTAAAAGGCGTCCCAATGATTCGGAGTTTATAGATCTTAATGCTAAGATTGATAAAAGTGGGATTGAAGAGGTCAAAACTTTAGATAGCAATGAACCCACTCTTTTGGATTTCAAGGACTTTAATTATGATAGTTGTTCTTTGATTGATTGTGTTTCCTTGTTGCAATCCATGTTGAATTCTCTGCATGCTTATAATCAAAATAAAGCTTTTACTAAACATATCGTTGATGCTATGATGAAATCTTTTGAAGAAAAACTTGAGTTGGAAGTTTCTATACCTAGGAAGCTTTATGATGAGTGGGAACCTACTATTAAGATTAAAATTAAAGTTTATGAGTGCCATGCTTTGTGTGATTTGGGTGCTAGCGTTTCCACGATTCCAAAAACCTTATGTGATGTGCTAGGTTTCCGTGAATTTGATGATTGCTCTTTAAATGTGCATCTTGCGGATTCCACTATAAAGAAACCTATGGGAAGGATTAATGATGTTATTATTGTTGCAAATAGGAATTATGTGCCCGTAGATTTCATTGTTCTTGATATAGATTGCAATCCTACATGTCCTATTATTCTTGGTAGACCTTTCCTTAGAACGATTGGTGCAATTATTGATATGAAGGAAGGAAATATTAGATTCCAATTTCCATTAAGGAAAGGCATGGAGCACTTTCCTAGAAATAAAATAAAATTACCTTATGAATCTATTATGAGAGCTACTTATGGATTGCATACCAAAGATGACAATACCTAGATCTATTGCGTTATGCCTAGCTAGGGGCGTTAAACAATAGCGCTTGTTGGGAGGTAACCCAATTTTATTTTTATGCTTTTGTTTTTGCTTCTGTTTTTGAGTGTTTTGCACATTATTACCTCTGTAGTAATTGTGTTTTCTTGTTTAAATTAGTGTTTGAGCCAAGTAAGACCTTTGGGATGGTCTACGGTGTTTGTGATTTGATTTTGCTGAAAAACAGAAACTTTTGCTCTCAGTCCAGGAATTTTGTAAATTCACTGGAACGTGCTTTTGATCTGAAATTTTTACACAAGATTGATATACAAATTGCCCTGATTGTCCTAATTGTTTAGAATTTTTATAGTTACTGAAGTATTCGAAGTCTATAGATTGCTACAGACTGTTCTGTTTTAGACAGATTCTGTTTTCTTTGTGTTGTTTGCTTATTTTGATGTATCTATGGGTTGTATCGGGGGGTATGAACCATGGAGAAGTTGGAATACAGTAGATATTACACCAATATAAATAAAGAATGAGTTCACAACAGTACCTAAAGTGGTGATTTATTTTTCTTATACTAACGGATCTCATGAGTTTTCTGTTGAGTTTTGTGTTGTGAAGTTTTCAAGTTTTGGGTAAAGATTTGATGGACTATGGAATAAGGAGTGGCAAGAGCCTAAGCTTGGGGATGCCCAAGGCACCCCAAGCCATATTCAAGGATACCAAAAAGCCTAAGCTTGAGGATGCCCCGGAAGGCATCCCCTCTTTCGTCTTCAATCCATCGGTAAATTTACTTGAGGCTATATTTTTATTCACCACATGATATGTGTTTTGCTTGGAGCGTCTTGTATGATATGAGTCTTTGCTTTTTAGTTTGCCACAATCATCCTTGCTGCACACATCTTTTTGAGGGGGACACGCATTTAATCGTGAATTTATTAGAATACTCTATGTGCTTCACTTATATCTTTTGAGTTAGGCAATGTTGCTCTAGTGCTTCACTTATATCTTTTTAGAGCACGGTGGTGTTTTATTTTATAGAAATTATTGAACTCTCGTACCTCACTTATATTATTTTGAGAGTCTTTAAACAGCATGGTAATTGGTTTAGGTTATGAATTTGGTCCTAATATAATGGGCATCCAAGAGGGATATAATAAAAACTTTCATATAAAGTGCATTGAATACTATGAGAAGTTTGATTCCTTGCATATAGTTTTGAGATATGAAGATGGTAATATGAGAGTCATGCCAGTGAGTAATTGTGAATTGGATGAAATACTTGTGTTAAAGTTTGTGATTCCCGTAGCATGCACGTATGGTGAACCGTTATGTAACGAAGTTGGAGCATGATTTGTTTAATGATTGTCAACCTTTGTGTGAGGGTCGGGAGCGCGCGATGGTTAACTCCTACCAACCTCTCCCCTAGGAGCATGCGTCTAATACTTTGCTTCGATAACTAATAGACTTTTGCAATAAGTATGTGAGTTCTTTATGACTAATGTTGAGTCCATGGATTATACGCACTCTCACCCTTCCACCCTTGCTAGCCTCTCTAGTACCGCGCAACTTTCGCCGGTGCATTAAACCCACCTTCCTCAAAACAGACACCATATACTTTCCTCAAAATAGCCACCATACCTACCTATTATGGCATTTCCATAGCCATTCCGAGATATATTGCCATGCAACTTCCACTGTTCCATTTTTCATGACATGCATCATCACTTTCATATTGCATATAGAGTCATATTTTGTTCTAGGTATCGAGTTGTAAGTAAATAAAAGTGTGATTATTCCCATTATTAGAGCATTTGTCCCATGAGAGAAAAGGATGATGGAAGCTATGAATCTCTCACAAGTTGGGATGAGTCTCCGGACTTTACAAAAAAATAAAAGAGGCCAGCGAAGCCCAAATAAAAAAAATAAAAGAGGCCAAAGATGCCCACCAAAAAAAATGAGAGAAAGAGAGAAGGGACAATGCTACTATCTTTTTCCACACTTGTGCTTCAAAGTAGCACCATGATTTTCATGATAGAGAGTCTCATGTTTTGTCACTTTCATATAACTAGTGGAATTTTTCATCATATGCACAACCACTTAGTTTTCTTTTTGAGCTTTCATACACTTATAGCTCTAGTGCATTTGTTGCATGGCAATCCCTACTCACTCACATTGATATCTATTGATGGGCATCTCCATAGCCCGTTGATACGCCTAGTTGATGTGAGACTATCTTCTCCTTTTTTCCTCACAACCTCCACCATATTCTATTCCACCTATAGTGCTATATCCATGGCTCACGCTCATGTATTGTGTGAGAGTTGAAAAGGTTTGAGAACATAAAAGGTGTGAAACAATTGCTTGACTTGTCATTGGGGTTGTGCATGATTTAGATACTTTGTGTGGGGAAGATGGAGCATAGCCAGACTATATGATTTTGTAGGGATAACTTTCTAAGGCCATGTTATTTCGAAAGGACACAATTGCCTTGTTGGTATGCTCGAAGTATTACTGTTTTTTGTCAATATTAGACTTTTGTTTTGAATCTTATGGATCTGAATATTCATGCCACAATAAAGAATATTACATGGATAAATATGTTAGGTAGCATTCCACATCAAAAATTCTGTTTTTATCACTTACCTACTCGAGGACGAGCAGGAATTAAGCTTGGGGATGCTTGATACGTCTCCAACGTATCTATAATTTTTGATTGTTCCATGCTATTATATTATCTGTTTTGGATGTTTTATATGCATTAATATGCTATTTTATATTATTTTTGGGACTAACCTATTAATCTAGAGCATAGTGCCAGTTTCTGTTTTTTTTCTTGTTTTTGAGTATTGCAGATAAGGAATATTAAACGGAGTCCAAACGGAATAAAATCTTCGGTATGATTTTTCTTGGACCAGAAGAAACCCAGCAGACTTGGAGATGAAGGCAGGAGACCTGCCGTGGCGTCACAAGCCACCAGGGAGCGCCCTAGGGGGGGGGCGCCCCCTGGCTTGTGGCCCCACGGCAGCCCTCCTAACCCTATTCTTCGGCCTATAAATTCCCAAATATTCCCTGGATACCAAAAAGAGCCACGAAAATACTTTTCCGCTGCCGGAAGCCTCTGTTCCCGTGAGATCCCATCTTGGAGCCTTTTCCGGTAATCTGTCGGAGGGGGATTCGATCATGGAGGGCATCTACATCAACTCCATTGCCCCTCCGATGATGCGTGAGTAGTTTACCATAGACCTTCGGGTCCATAGCTAGTAGCTAGATGGCTTCTTCTCTCTCTTTGTTCTTCAATACCATGTTCTTCATGATCTTCATGGAGATCTATCCGATGTAATACTCTTTTGCGGTGTGTTTGTCGAGATCCGATGAATTGTGGGTTTATGTTCAGATTATCTATGAATATTATTTGAATATTCTCTGAATTCTTATATGCATGATTTCATATCTTTGCAAGTCTCTTCGAGTTATTTGTTTGGTTTGGCCAACTAGATTGGTAATTCTTGAAATGGGAGAAGTGCTTAGTTTTGGGTTCAATCTTGCGGTGTCCTCACCCAGTGACAAAGTAGGGGTAGCGAGACACGTATTGTATTGTTGCCATCGAGGATAAAAAGATGGGGTTTTCATCATATTGCTTGAGTTTATCCCTCTACATCATGTCATCTTACCTAATGCGTTACTCTGTTCTTCATGAACTTAATACTCTAGATGCAGGCAGGAGTCGGTCGATGTGTGGAGTAATAGTAGTAGATGCAGAATCGTTTCGGTCTACTTGACACATACATGATGCCTATATGCATAATCATTGCCTTGGATATCTTCATAATCATTCGCTTTTCTATCAATTGCTCGACAGTAATTTGTTCACCCACCGTATTATTTTCCTTCATGAGAGAAGCCTCTAGTGAAACCTATGGCCCCCGGGTCTATTTTCCATATTATACTTTCAGATCTATAAACCAAAAATACCAAAAATACTTTGCTGCAATCTTTTTACTTTTGTTTTACTTTTCTTTTTAGCAATCCTATCTATCTATCTCTATCAGATCTCATCCTTGCAAGTAATCGTGAAGGGATTGACAACCCCTTTATAGCGTTGGGTGCAAGTGTTTGATTATTTGTGTAGGTACATCTATTGGGGACTTGCTTGTATCTCCTACTGGATTGATACCTTGGTTCTCAACAACTGAGGGAAATACTTATCTACTTTGGTGCATCACTCTTTCCTCTTCAAGGGAAAACCAACGCATGCTCAAGAAGTAGCAGCAAACAATAATAAATTTCAACACGTACATAAAATGTTTCCTTACCAAATTCCACTCACCAAAGGCGCTTCACTCCCTGGTAAAGGCACCAAAAAAGAATCATGATGACCCAAAAGAATAGGGGATCAATTGTAGTCCTTTCGATAAGTAAGAGTGTCGAACCCAACGAGGAGCAGAAGGAAATGACAAGCGGTTTTCAGAAGGTATTCTCTACAAGTGCTATAAGTAACAGTGATAGATAGTTTTTAGCAAGATAATTCATAACAAGTGACAAGTAACAAAAGTATAAAGTGTGCATCAAGGTAGCCCAATCCTTTTTATAGCAAAGGACAGGCCTGAAAGTTCTCTTATATAAAGCAAGGTCCTCTCGAGGACACATGGGAATTTCCATCTAGTCACGTTCATCATGTTTAGTTGATTCTCGTTCTTTACTTTGATAATTTGATATGTGGGTGGACCGATGCTTAGGTGTTGTTCTTACTTGAACTAACAACCTTCTTATGATTACCCACTCTCGCAAGCATCCGCAACTATGAAAGAAGAATTAAGATAAATCTAACCATAGCATGAAACAAATGGATCCAAATCAGCCCTTACGAAATGACGCATAAAATAGGGTTTAAGCTTCTGTCACTCTCGCAACCCATCATCTACTTATTGCTCCACAATGCCTTCCCTTAGGCCCAAAATATGGTGAAGTGTCATGTAGTCGACGTTCACATGACACGACTAAAGGAAGCAAGAACATACATATCATCAAAGTATCAAACAAATACCAACTTCACGTGATTACTTATAACAAGACTTCTCCCATGTCCTCGGGAACAAAAGTAACTACTCACAAATCATCACCATGTTCAAGATCATAGGTGTAATGAATATGATAAAGGATCTGAACATATTATCTTCCACCAAGTAAACCAACAAGCATCAACTACAAGATGTAATCAACACTACTAGCAACCCCCAGGTACCAATCTGAGGTTTTGAGACAAAGATTGGATACAAGAGATGAACTAGGGTTTGAGACGAGACGGTACTGGTAAAGATTGGTCCTCCCACGAAGGAGGGAGCGTTGGTGATGACGATGGCTTCGATGTCCCCCTCCCGGAGGGAAGTTTCCCCGGCAGAATCACTTCCGGAGAGCAAAAGGGCCTCTGCCCAGGTTTCCTCCTTGAGACGACGGCTCTTCATCCCGAAAGTATCTTCTTGATTTTTTTCTAGGTCAAAACACATCATATAGCACAAGAGGGGGGCCCAGGGGGGTGGCCGCGCCCTGCTGGCTTGGGAGCCACAGGTGGCCCCCCTTTGGTTGTTCTTTGCTTCAGAAATTCAGATATATTGCACAAAAAATCCTCATGAACTTTCAGGTCATTTGGAGTCTAGAAGATTTTCAGCCTTTTTCATGGGTGTCAGGTCGAGAATTTCTGTTTCTAGCAATGTCCCTCCTTGTGTTGGATCATGCAAATAAAGAGAGAAAAGGCATTAGAATTGCATCATAGAATGGAATAATGACCAACAATAATATAAATATGAATAAGAAATCATGATGCAAAATGGAAGTATCAGGCCTCCAACGAGGCTGCAACTATGATTTGGCAATTTGACTCTACCGAGATGTTCCTTCTTGTGGGCCTTTACTGTGCTAAAGAAATCACCAGGCTGCGGGTGCGCTCGGATGACCCGAGATAACACACCTTTTTGATAGAGGCGAGGGTCTCGATCTTTCGATGAGATGATAACTATCGATTTGGTGGAGGCAACTTTGATGATCCGACTACAAACGTGCATGACACTGCGCCTTAGCAATCGCTATACCAACTCCAAGAGGTTATTGACCACGCCGGAGCACAATCTACCTGACCACGAAGGTCTCTTCCTGCAAGCAATCGAAGAACAAGCAAGAATATGATAAAGCAATCTGAATATTGCGAATATCAATGAAGTATTGATAAAGGTGGGGATCCAAAAGCGGTCTTGGTCTGGTCGTTGGACACAAATGAAGTACACGAAGTTGCGATGGCTAACTTTTAACTAAAAAAATCCCAAGGCAAAAGCTACTAGATTGATCTACTTATATAGGAGCAAGGGTGGCATCCAAGGAGGTGGGAGGACGTCCCAAGGGAGCCTAAAACTAACCCTAGGTCGTACAAGGCCCATGGGCCCAAGTGGAGGTGATGCAACACCTTTGGACTTGTAGTTTGACTCGGATTCTGGTGCATCTTCAGATTGTTTCGTCAATATCTCGATGCTCCGGACGAATTTGAAGGTGATTCCAATTGGGTTGGAAAGTACATGAAATCTACTTTCGAATAAAAGAAGAATCAACCAATTGTTGTCCATATGCAAAAGTTCTTGATATTTTGTGTCAGGTATGTCTGTGCAGTCCGAATCAGAGTCCAGAACGTGAGAGACTTGGACTCTATCTTCTCTTAGGCTAAAAGTGACGTGAGAGAACTTCTTGAACAACACCTAAACATCTCTTTTACCCTTATCTTCATATGTGGATTGTACAAGTGTCCGGTGGTTCTGCAATTAGGCATGAAACAAAAAGAGGTGAAGTACTTTTGTTCTGTATAGCATAAATAACGTATTGCATAACTTTTATCAGAAATCACCTCAAATAAATACGCATATGCAATATTGTGATCATATCCAAGGTAGCAATGTCCTCATCATCCACCCCTTCTTGAAAACAAAGCCGCCCTCGACGTTGCTTAATCTGGAATGTGGCTAACAAAAGAGACAAGATGTACATGTTGTATATGTATATGTCATCCATTTTTACTTCCCTTGGTTTTTGCATACATGAGTAACTTTCATATGTTTTGAAATATAAAGCCAAAATATTATCACAAGAAGTAGAAGGCATGCAAATATTGCAACTCAGTTTGCACATATAAGTGAAACCCTTATTCATATCAAAAGATTGACAATGTTCATCATTAAACCATCCCAACATTGGTAAATAAACTTTAATTGCTTGATACTACAACATGCTTAAATAAGCAAACATGCAACAAGTCATTTGACACAGAATCATCACCAAGATTAGAGGTCATATCAAAATGATTAAACATTGGCACAAGTATGTTCAAACGTATTTGATCCAAACCTGATTTATTTCATGATTCACATGGTTCTTTTGCATCAACAGTTAATTCAATGGGTGCAGTCGACATTGTTGATATTGCAATTGTTTGATCACGTGGCAAAGTCAAATCATAAACACAGTCCTCTAAAATAGGTGGTGTGATCAAAGTAGTGGGTAGCTCATCACATGGTGCATTTAAATTGACAAGGTATTCTTCATACTCATGTGGAGGTGGAAGATCACTACCTTTGTCATTATCTCTTATGATCAACTCTGATGATGTAGGCACTCTCGGTGGTGACATCTCGCCTGGTGGAGGTGATGTCGTCCTCACAACAATGGATGTGGTTGTCATAGTACGCCTAGTAGTTGAAGGAGCAACCGTATCAACTCTGGGAATATGCACTGTGCGCTTGTTCTCCTTGTGGGCAACACGTCTTTTTATTTCCTAGTTAGCTTTGCAAGAAGACGAAACAAACGGTCCATAGGATAAAACTCTTCATGAATTAGTATCTCCTGAATATCACAGTTTAATCCTCCCCAAAATCTATACATAAAATCTTCTTCACTTTCTTCTAATGAGGAATGCAACAAGGTCATGTGTAAATCATCATAATATTTTGTTATGGTGTCACTAACTTGTTTTAGATGTTGTAACTTTTTAATCATGTCACGAGTATAATAAGCATGGACCAACGTGTGTCTCATAGCAAGTTTCAAACCATCCCAAGTAGTAGGTATATAATAAGGGTGTAACTGACAATATTCGCTCCACCAAACTAAAGCATAACCAGTGAATGACCCAACCGCAACCTAAAATTTTCTATGCTCGGCAAAATTATTGGATGCAAATATATCATTTATTTTGAATTCCCAATCAATATATAAAGCAGGCCTAAAACGTCCATTGAATGGTTGTATAGGAACAGTAACCTGATCATTCGTATTTGGATCTCTTTGCACCTCTCATAATGGTTGTGGTATTTCCTTAGGTGGTGACATGGCTCCCACGATCGATGAAACCCAAGAACTAACAACTTCGGAACCTACCATAATTAGTATAAAACACAAGAATGATGTTCCTATGAACTACTAGGATGCGGTGGTAAAGCGCTCACAGTAAAGCAAATACCAATATCTTACAAGTTCTTACCATGCAGCAGGTGGTGACCGGCAACAAGCAGTGTCGAATAACTCTGATTGAGTAAAGCGATTACCAGGTGAACATATGTATACACGGTGTAGAAATATGTGGAGCATGGAAGGCTTAAATATATGGTAGCAAAAGATTAGCAATAATCGATTCAGAGATGCAATGTTGAATAAACGCTCATTGATGGTACTGTGCTGGTCCTAGGCTAGACCATACTAAAGACGCGAGCCCAGAACACTAACAGAGTCACGACAAAGCACAAATAGCAGCAACGGATGATATGAAGTAGCTATGGATAGCCAGATATAAGTGAAGATCACAATGGGAGTAAAGATAATGATGACAAATCACTGCCAAGCAGAATATACCAAAACTCTCTCTGCAACTTTCCTCTGGAAAATATTATGTCAAATGTTTGATATTTTTTCAAGAATGCTAATTACTCAATATTTCCAATGCAAAAATAATCACTCAATTCCGAGTTCGTATGAGGAGTCAAAAAAATCGGGAATGGGCCTGAAAAATATTGACAAACTGTGTTCGCGCCCTTTGGAGGGCAAAAATTCCTATTTAGAAGTCGATTTGGAGGCGACAACAATGAATAAGCTTGATGAACTATTCAGATGAGGCTCGTCAATATCTTGAATTTGAGTACTCGTGGAGCCAAAACGGACTTTGGATGAGGAAGATATGCCTATTTTACTGAACACTATGCAACACAGATTTCAATCCGAATTCTGATACGAGATTGAGTCTAGGTAGATCTAAAATTTGTTTTTTCCTCTTCTCTCTATTTTTTCTCACCTTTTTTACTTTTTTATTCTCTCTATTTTCTCTCACTTTTTCTTTACTTTTCTCTCTCTCTCTCTCTCTCTCTCTCTCTCTCTCTCTCTTTCCCCCCTCCTTTTTCTTCTTCTTTCCAAAACAAACCAGATAAGATGCAGATTGGATCAAGTGTAGATGCGAACAACCTCAAGTATAATAATGTCAATGAATGACGGGGAGCATGTGGTGGAAATTTATGGATGGTGGTGGAATACAGTGGAAGGGATGATGATGATGATGTTGGTGGTGGTATATGGCAGCAGTGGGGACGATGGTGCGGCGACGGCGTGACTACCTGTGGACAGACCTAGAAACTCTAAGGGACTGGATGCTAAGACCATCAACTCGACATGACGATGCAACCGCAAATTCAGTAAAGAAAAAACAATGAAAATATTATGCAAAAGCTCGGATTGGTTTGGAGATGATGATCTAACCCTAAATTTTTTGTGGCTTTTCCGTGGACTATAGGTATGAAGAACAGATGTGATGTAAACTACAAAAACAGGTAAAATCTCACCGAGCAACCTGAAAATTGATACCACTTGATAGAGGCAAGGGTCCTGATCTTTCGATGATATGATAACTATCAATTTGGTGGAGATGACTTTGACAATCCGACAAACATGCATGACGTTGCGCGTTAACAATTGCTAAACCAACCCCAAAAGGTTATTGACCACGCCGGAGCACGATCAACCTGACGACGAAGGTCTCTTCCGGCAAGCAATCAAAGAACAAGCAATAATATGATAATGCATTATGAATATTGCGAATATAGATGAAGTATTAATAAAGGTGGGGGTTCCGAAAGCGGTCTTGGTCTGGTCGTTGGACACAAACCAAGTACACGAAGTTGCAAAGGCTAACTTTTAATTAAACAAAACCCAAGGCAAAAGCTACTAGATTGATCTACTTATATAGGAGCAATGGGTGGCTGCCAAGGAGGTGGGAGGACGTCCCAAGGCAGCCTAAAACTAACCCTAGGTCATACAAGGCCCATGGGCCCAAGTGGAGGTGATGCAACACCTTTGGACTTGTAGTTTGACTCGGATTCTGCTGCAGCGTCAGATTGTTTCGTCAATATCCTGATGCTCCAGATGAATTTGAAGGTGATTCCAATTGGGTTGGAAATTACATGAACCTAATTTCCAACAAAAAACGAATCAACCAATTTGGAGTCCATATGCAAAAGTTCTTGATGTTTTGAGTTAGGTATGTCTGTGTAGTCCGAATCTGAGTCCAGAACGTGAGAGACTTGGACTCTATCTTCTCTTGGGCTAAAAGTGACATGAGAGAACTTCTTGAACAACACATAAACGTCTCTTTTCCCTTATCTTCATATGTGGATTGTACAAGTGTCCGGTAGTTCTGCAATTAGGCATGAAACAAAAAGAGGTGAAGTACTTTTGTTCTGTATAGCATGAATAGCTGATTGCATAACTTTTATCAAAAATCACCTCAAATAAATACGCATATGCAATATTTGTGATCACATCCAAGGTAGCAATGTCCTCATCACTTTTTTGGTAAAATTTTGCTCCCCAACTCCCCAAGGAATTTTAAGCGCGAAGTTGTGTAATCGAGGTACGTAGTCTGTTATCAGATGGTAGGGGCAGGGGAGCGCATGTCCCTATTCAGGGATGACGCGAGTGCGGTCAGTGGCTGAAGTGATAGTGCGGACATGCTTCGAAGAGCTCGAAAGGTTACACCGGGCTTCTTGCCTGGCTGCTTCTTCGGCCGTCTGAGAGTCGGCTGCGTAAGCCGCTATCTGCTCCTCTGTACGGAGGGAGCACTCCATGTTGTTGTTGATGGTGATGACCCCATTGGGCCCCGACATCTAGAGCTTGAGGTAAGCATAGTGCGGCACCGTGTTAAAGCGGGTGTATGCAATACGACCAAGCAACGCATGATAGCCGCTGCGGAAGGGAACTATGTCAAAGATTAAGTCCTCGCGGCGGAAGTTGTCGGGAGAGACGAGAACAACTTGTAGTGCAATAGTGCCCGTGCATTGGACCTCCACGTCGGGTATTACTCCCTTTAACGTGGTTTTGATGGGCTTGATTTGGGACGGGTCAATCCCCATCTTCTTCACCATGTCCACATATATCAGGTTCAGACTGCTTCTGTCGTCCATAAGAACGCGAGTGAGGTGACACCCTGATAACCCACAAGTGTAGGGGATCGTCTGTAGCCTTTTTCGATAAGTAAGAGTGTCGAACCCAACGAGGAGCTAAAGGTAGAACAAATATTCCCTCAAGTTCTATCGACCACCGATACAACTCTACGCACGCTAATGCTTGCTTTACCTAGAACAAGTATGAAACTACTTTGCGGGAATAAAACTAGAAGTACTTTGCAAGATAATAAAGAACGTGGAAATAAAAGTTAGGTGCTGTTTTAATAAAAGAACAATAAGAGTAAATAACTTAGTAGAAAGCTTTTTGTGTAACGCAAGAGAAAGATTGTCCCTAGGCAATTGAATATAATATGATAGATACTTGTTATATGCAATGAGGGAGAGGCATACGCTAACACACTTTTCGTACTTGGATCATATGCACTTATGATTGGAACTCTAGCAAGCATCCGCAACTACCAAAGTTCATTAAGGTAAAACCCAACCATAGCATTAAGTATCAGGTCCCCTTTACTCCCATACGCAACAACCCACCTACTCGGGTTTGTGCTTCTGTCACTCACGCAACCCACCATAGGCAAATCATGAACATATTGCAACACCCTATAGCGGGGATCCCTCACGTTTGCGCGACACGGAGGGCACCATAGGACATCACCATATCAACATACAACTCACATCCATAACATCATACCACAATTAACCCGTTGGACAAAAGAGATCTACTCAAACATCATAGGATAGCCACATATCATGGGGAAATAATATATGGAGTTGAGCACCATGTTTAAGTAGAGATTATAGCTGGGAAAAGATGTGTTACACCGCTGCATAGAGGGGGAGAGAGTTGGTGTTGACGGTGGCGAAGTTGTTGGTGTAGATCGCCATCACAATGATTGCCCCGGTGGCGTTCCGGTGCCACCGGGAGAGAGGGGGAGAGATCCCCCCTCCTTCTTCTTCTTCCTTGGCCTCCCCCCTAGATGGGAGGAGAGTTCCCCTTCTGGTCCATGGCCTCCATGTTGGCGGAGGGGCAAGAGCCCCTCCTAGATTGGATCCCCCTCTCTGTTCTCTTCTGTTTCGCGTTCCTGTTTTCTGGCCGAAACCTGTTTCTTATATTCCCGGAGATCCGTAACTCCGATCGGGCTGAAATTTTGAGGGGATTTTTATTTGAAAATTAGCTTTCTTGCGGCCGAAGGAGATCTCCAACCGACTTACGAGGTGGGCACAAGACACTGATGACCCACAATTATAGGGGATCAATCGTAGTCCTTTCGATAAGTAAGAGTGTCGAACCCAACGAGGAGCAGAAGGAAATGACAAGCGGTTTTCAGCACGGTAATTTCTGCAAGCACTAAAATTGTAGGTAACAGATAGTTTGATAGGAAGATAATTGGTAACGAGCAAGTAACGGTAATGGTAAACAAGGTGCAGCAAGGTAGCCCAATCCTTTTGAGGCAAAGGACAGGCCAGAACAATCACTAGTAATAGGCAAAGTGTTCTTGAGGGTACACGGGAATTTCGTCTAGTCACTTTTATCATGTTGGTTTGATTCGTGTTCGCTACTTTGATAATTTGATATGTGGGTGGACCGGTGCTAAGGTGCTGTTCTTACTTGAACTAACAACCTACTTATGATTAACCCCCTCGCAAGCATTCGCAACTATGAGAAAAGTATTAAGACAAAGTCTAACCATAGCATTAAACATGTGGATCCAAATCAGCCCCTTACGAAGTAGCGCATAAACTAGGGTTTAAGCTTCTGTCACTCTAGCAACCCATCATCTAATAACTACTCCACAATGCATTCCCTTAGGCCCATGAATGGTGAAGTGTCATGTAGTCGACGTTCACATGACACCACTAAGGGACTCACAACATACATATCATCAAAATATCGAACACATATCAAATTCAAATGATTACTCGCAACATGACTTCTCCCGTGACCTCAAGAACAAAGGTAACTACTCACAAATAATAATCATGCTCGAGATCAGAGGAGTATTAAATAGCATAATGGATCTGAACATATAATCTTCCACCAAATAAACCATATAGTAATCAACTACGCAAGGTAATCAACACTACTAGTCACCCACAGGTACCAATCTGAGGTTCCGGTACAAAGATTGAACACAAGAGATGAACTAGGGTTTGAGAGGAGATGGTGCTGTTGAAGATGTTGATGAAGATTGGCCTCCCAAAGATGAGAGGGGTGTTGGTGATGACGATAGCTTCGATTTCCCCCTCCGGGAGGGAAGTTCCCCCGGCGGAATCGCTCCACCGGAGGGCAAAAGTGCCGAAGTTCCGCCTCGAGGCGGCGGCACTTCGTCCCGAAAGTCCTCCTCTGATTTTTTTCTAGGTCAAGAGTGACCTTATACCAGCAGATGGGCACCGGAGGTGGGCCTGGGTGACCACAACCCATTAGGGCGCGCCTAGGGGGGCTGACGCGCCCTGGTGGGTTGTGCCCACCTGGGAGGCCCCCTCTGGTAGTTTTCAGCTCCAATATTTTTTATTAAATGCAAAAATAATCTCCGTAAAATTTCAGCTTCATTGGAGTTGTGCAGAATAGGTATCTCTGACGTGCTTTTCTTGGGTCCAAAATTCCAGCTGTCGGTATTTTCCCTCTTTGTGTAACCTTGCATATTATGAGAGAAAAGGCATTAGAATCACTCCCCAAAGCATTATTATTCAACAAAACAAAGTAAATAACAATAGGAGATCATGATGCAAAATGGACGTATCAACTCCCCCAAGCTTAGACCTCGCTCGTCCTCAAGTGAAAGCCGATATTGAAAAGCATGTCCACATGGTTTGAGAGAGAGGTGTCGATAAAAACAAAATACGGACATAGAAGCATCATGCTTTTTAACATAGCAGCAACAAACTCTAACATAGGAACTTATCTTAATACATTTTTATCATAAAGCTTCTCATGAACAAGTAACAATTCATCACAACATAGAAGTATGAAGCATAAACCTTATTGAAAACCAACAAACTATGTTCTCAGTCAACTTTGCAACTACAATTCATCATATTTTCAGGAAGGGTCTTATGTAGGAGCCTTTTGGCAAGTCCACATAATCAACCATCATTTAGTCTTCTATGATTGCTAACACTCACGGCATACCCATGAACAAAAAGTTTTAACCGGACACATAGGAAGATAGGGGCTTATAGTTTCGCCTCCCAACGTATTCACCTCAAGGGTGATGTCAACAATAATAACTCATGCCCACCCATATCCAACTGGATATATGTGCCTAGATCTTTCCTCACCACATGATGCTTGCAAAAGAAAAAGTAAAAAGGAATAGGGAAGAATACTTTGACTCTTTGCATAAAAGTAAGTGCATAAAAATAAAAGATAGGCCCTTCGCAGAGGGAAGCAGAGGTTGTCATGCGCTTATGGGTTTGTATGCCCAATCCCTTAATGTAAAAGAACGTCACGCTATATTGCCCCCTATGATAGCAACCTTTATTATGCAGTCTGTCGCTTTTATTACTTTGCCATCATAAGTTCGTATAACGCTCAATTTTCTCTTACACTAATTGATCAAAACACTTTTAGAAGCAATTTTTATTGCCTTGTTGCACCGATGACAACTTACTTGAAGGATCTTTCTCGATCCATAGGTAGGTATGGTGGACACTCAAAGAAAGAATTTGGGTTTGGGTTTTTGGATGCACAAGTAGTATCTCTACTTAGTGCGGAATTTTTGGCTAGCAAAGATATTGGGCAAGCACCACATGTTAAAGGATCTATGACAATATAACTTCTATGTGGATATGAACAAACATAAATCATTACGTTGTCTTCCTCGTCCAACGTCAACAATTTTGACATATAATATTTGATGGGGGCTCACAATCATAAAAGATGTCCAAGATGGTGTATTTGCATGTGAATCTTCTCTTCCCATATTAATTCTTTCATGAATTGCATCATTGACCAATGCTATGTTTGTCAATCTCTAACAAATTTTCTTACTTATACTTTTCCTTATGTGATGTCATTACTCACCATAAGATTAGCATATGATCCTTTTTATTTGTTTCATCTTTTCTTTATTTTGATTGCAACAAAAAAGTAGAGAGGCAAAAACTCAAACTAAACTTTATTATATAACTCTCACTCGATTACATGAATAGATAGACCACGGATCTAGCACACGAAAATAGATCATGCTAAACTTTTATTCAACTAAAGCAAAGGGAAACTAAGGATCGAACTAAAATAGGTAAAGGTGAATAAAAGTGGTGGTGATACGATACCGGGGCACCTCCCCCAAGCTTGGCGCAAGCCAAGGGGAGTGCCCATACCCGTGTGCTTAAGTCTCCTTTGGTGGTGGTGATGAAGAAGGTGGAGGTGTTGATGTAGGTGGTGGTGATGATGTAGCAAGCTTGTCCTCCAGCTTCCAGGGTAAGGGCTCCCCATCAAAGGTTGACGCGAGAGTCCCCCGAGTCCTGCAACTAGCAGCTAAACTCATACCTTTAAATCTCGCTTCATATTCAAAGACTTGATTTTGAAGATCATAAACTTGGATCTACAGAAAATTAATTTGCTCGTTGAGGGTGGAGATGATGTCCTTCACAGACCGGCCATCCACCGACTGATCACGGGTGAATTCCGTGATCATGGAGTGATTGGCACTAAGTCCACGCTCCACCATCTTCTGGCACTTGAAAATTTTCTGTTCCACCGCCTCAAGCCTAGCCTCCACGCTTCCGGTCTTCTTGGGTCCCTGAACATCGCGGATGTGGAGCACCCCCTCACGCATCTCAATGGCTTGAGGGTGCTTCATCACATCCGGCAAGTACGGGTTGATGACCTTCTCGAAGAACTTGTCCCTGGAGGAACTTGGTGGAGCCATGGAGATCTAGATCCGATGAGAAAACAACAAGAAACAAGAACAGGGGATTTTTCTACGATGCGGTCGTCAAAACAGTCGGGGGTATATATAGAGAATTTTTATTCTTGGGGAACAAGTATTTGGAAGGAAAACGGAGTCGGGAAGGCATCCGAGGTGGGCACAACCCACCAGGGCGCGCCCAGT
Source organism: Elymus sibiricus (assembly GCA_039707655.1). Lineage (NCBI taxonomy): Eukaryota > Viridiplantae > Streptophyta > Magnoliopsida > Poales > Poaceae > Elymus > Elymus sibiricus. The sequence continues at coordinate 193,713,907 of CM077663.1, read as the reverse complement.
GGTGCCTAGCGCGCCCTGGTGTATCGTGCTCACCTCGATCACCTTCCGGTTTATTTCTTTATTTCCAAAATTCTAAAATAATCCAAAACTGAAATAAAATATTTTTGCGGATTTTTCGGAGTCCGTTTACTTACCGTATCACGTACCTCCTATTTTTAAGTATTTTGGAGTGTTCCGGAAGAATTCTTTTATGTTTTCCTCCGGTGTCATGGTTTGGATAACATTGCTTTCAACGTTAATAGGCGTACTTGAGATATAATGCTTAATTCTTTGTCCATTGACCACCTGTAACACCCTGGTTTTCGCTCCCTATTTTTTTTCCTTTGCGGGATTCGACTCCCGTCCTTCTTCTCGGTGTTATCGGATTTCTTCCACTCTTGGGTATGTGAAGATGGTCATCTAGCCTTGCCTTCCCTATCCAACCAGAGCTTCTCTCCAGACCAACCTTGCCACCCAAGATCCATTCTCGGGACTTTGCCACCGAAACCCTACCTTCCGAGTTGCCGGAAGGGAAACCCTAATCCTTCCAATTACAAAGGAACCCCAATTTCCTTTGATCTTATGCCTCCCAAACTTTTCCCAGTGATCATCCTTTATCTATAAACCCTGGATATGCAAAAATATTGCCAAGCCATTTGCAATATTTTTCATTTATAATTAATTCCTTTTTATACCAGTTAAAGGAATTAAATCCAAGAAAATATCTATCTATCTCCAAAGTTCATGAATACTTGTGGAGATATTCTTTGTGATCACATTGAGCTCCCATAAAAATATTGGCCATAATTAAATAAGGGAAATTGCATTTTCCTATTTAATGCCAATATTGCATTTTGGGCAGTTTCTATAGGAACTACCATTTTGGTAGCCAGTAAAAATCCCAAATAAATTGTGGAGCTTCTCATATCCATATCTTTCCCATTTACATCAAAATCCCAAGTTCCATAGTTCAAATTTTGAGCACAACATTAATTTGCAGATTCTGTCTAGTTGGGCAAATTGCAAAGGAAGTGCTTGAACCCTTGATCTATTTGAGCTGAAATTTTTCATGGTGGTTAACATTCCCAAATCACTCATGGAAACCAAAAACCAGCTCAATCCATCTATGCATTTGCCCACAGCCATTTTCCTAAGTTTCTGTCCATTTGGAAGCCCTGTGAAGGAAGTACCATTTTGGCACTTCCAAATGAGCTGAAACTTTTCCAGTATCTTCATGTGTTCAAATAATCACTCTCCACAAAATTTCATCTTATTCCATTAAGCCATTTGAGCACAACATCAAAATCTATATTCGGGACCAATTTGGCAGTTGTGAAGGAAATGCTATCTAGAGTGATTCTTTTGGCCTGAAAACTTGCCAAGGGCTTCACCTTAGTAGATCATTTCCACACAACAAAATTCAGTTCATTCCCCTCAGCCAATCTTGCTCAAATCATCTCAAACACCTCAGAGCCTCCTAGATAATTCCACCCACATAGCTCCTCTAGTTAAGCAGTGACACATCTTGTTGACATGATCTAGCACCCAGGAAGACTCCAGAGCACGTGGCACCGTGGTGACCACGCTTAGGACAGGCCAAAATGGTGGACAACGCTCTGTGCTCGTCGGCAGGCCTGCTCCGGCCAGCTCTGGCTCGTCCGAGCATGTCCTACGGCTCCGCGGTGTCCATGTACCCCTCTCCCGCACCTTCTCCCCTCCAGTTTCTTCCTCGCCGCGCCGCGACGAGCTCCGCCACTGTGCGCCCGTGACACCGTCGTCGTCTTCCTCTGTCCTCTTCCGCTTCGAGCTCTCCCGAAGCCACCTCCTGCTTCTCCACGCTCCCGGAGGCCTTGCAGACATCGCCATCTCCCTCCGCGTGTCCCCGAGCTCCAGTAAGTGGCTAGGGACGCTACGACGGCCGTCCTGATCGCCACGCCGTCGGCCGGCTATAAAAGTCGCGGCCCCGAGCCTCCCCGAGCACCTGCAAGCTCCTCCTCTGTCCCTCTAGTCCTCCCGAGTGCCCGCGCCCAGCCGAATCCATCGCCAGAGCGTGAGGATTTCCGGCGACCCCCTCCCTCTGTTCCGCCGCCATCTCTCTCACCCGAGCGTCCCCGGCGCTCGTTGACCTCACCCCGAGGCGCGCCACACTCCGGCGACCCTCCCTGGCTCGCTGCCCGCCTCGTTCCACCATCGGAGCCGCCCAACCACCTGACTTCGTCGCCCTCTACCTCCAGCCGTCGCCATGCCTCCCGTCATCCCCGCCGCCCGTGCTGGCCGCAGATGGACGCGGTGGACGCCGGCGACCCCGTCCGCGCTGTCCCGGGCCGGCTAACTCGTCGGAGCGGCCGCAGCTCGCCGGGGCCGAAGCTCCCAGTGGCGGCGTCGGGGAAGAGGAGGGAGGAGGTAGAAGGAGGCAGGGGGAAGAGAGAGAGAGGCGTGGGGCCCGCCTGGCAGCGTCTCGGCGTTGACCCCACCCCGGGCCCAGCTGGCTTAAGTGGAGGCGCCCTGCCCAAAGTGCGCTTCCCCAACTCCGAAAGCGTATTCTGCGAAATGCGCTTTCCATTTCTCAGCCGGCGCCGAAACAGTTAAATAGTGGACGTTCACCCGTTAGCAGCAGAAAATGAATAATTTTTATTTATTTTCTGCCTAAACAACGAACGGCCACAACTTTTCACTCGTAACTCCGATCCAGGTGAAACCAACGCTCACGTCTTCAGTGCGTCGAGCCCGTTCTGATGAGGTCACTTTCATAATGTTTACACATTCTGAAAATGATCATTTTTCCCTTGCCTCTAAACAGCCCTCTCCGAGAGAGAACGGTTTCCGGCGATCCCTTCCGCGGACTCTCCGCACTTCTTCCCGGAGTATTCTTCGACCCCAGGCAAGCCGACCATCTGATATATGCCCTAAAGCATTGCTCTGTGTTATTCTTGCATGTTTAATTAATGATATGCTTGTGCTAGAAATAATTAAACTCCTGCCATTTCAATATTATCATTTACATTACCTGCTACTGCTCATCTTATCATTACACTAATGACTTGTCGTGATATTATATGGAGATAGGTGGTTACGTTTTTATCATGCTTAGCTACTGCCATCTCAAGTTATTGTGATAAACAACCATGCTTGTTAAATACTTGCTAAGGCTAAACCTAGTCGGTTGATCTAGAGTCACTTGTCCGGGCTTATCCGTACAGCCACATTTGCTGGTATGGGACGGCCTTGACTTGGTCTGATCGCGTGCTCTTTCACCGATACCTCTAGACAGGGAAGGTTATGCGCGCGCGCTACCCTGGCCTGTTAGGCGGCGATAACCTTGTGAGCCCAGTTGATTATTTAACCCGGGAGTCCCCGTTTGGGACAGTTTAGTTTGGCCATGACGGTGGCAGGTGTCACGAGGTGACACAGGGGCCACCCAGGGCAGGACTCCGGGGGAGGATGAATGCCGGTGGTACGATGGGAGAGTCACGGGTCAGGCAGGTTTCGTTGGAGCAATACTAGTCCACCCGAATGGGATCATGAGGTCAGGTGCTCCATGGTGTGGGTAAAGTGCGCATCCTCTGCAGAGTGAAGAATCTATTCGAATAGCCGCGTCCACGGTATTGGACAGTCCGTCCAGGCCTCACTAGGTGGTCAACCGTAATAATGATAATAATGATGGAAGAACTCGTCTTGTGCAGACATCAGATAATGTCAGGAGTATGATATGTTAGCCATGGGATGGCTATGAGATGAGTGGTCAGATGACCACATGATTTGGATTGGATTTGGATCAGATTCAGATTGGATCGTGAGAATGTTCGGAGTATGGAATATTTACTTAGTATGCTTTACTTTACTGTATTTACTTCAGTAGTTATCTTGCTAGATAATCCTGTTATGCCATGATAATTAATATTGCTTTAATAAAAAATGCATGCTTGAATGCCATGGATTGCTTTGCTTGGTATATATGTTAGTTTGGTTTGCTTGCGAGTACATTCAAAAGTACTCAGCGGCCTTTAACATGGCCAGGTTCACATAAGGATCCGCCGTTCGTCGTCGAGGAGCCGGAGCGTTCGCGAGCTAGAAGAGTAACCTAGTCAGATCCCTATGGATTGGAGCCGCACCAAGACCATGCTGCCTTAGATAGAGCTTTTCCGCTGCCATTACTCTTGTAATATATATCATGTAAGACTTGTATATCCATTAATAGAAATGCCTGTGTTCATGATACTCGTTGTAAACGTGCATGCCAGAGTGATTTCCCGGGTTGGCGTGCGTGGCGACCGTTTGGCTACAGTGGTAATCAGGCGGGGCGCCACAATGGATGGTATCAGAGCCAGGCTGACTATAGGTTACCCTAGCCAGACTTCATTGTCTTGTGTTCAGTAGAAAGCCCAGATGCATTTCAGCCATCTTTGCTACCTGGCACAACTACTATTGATCATAAGGCAACCCCATAGGTCTTTGGCTCCATTAGACCCCAACTCTCGTGGCCCTTGCCTCCGGTGTGAAACGCTCGCACCGGGCAATGACCCGTGAGCCCTGAAACCCCTAGGTAAACCAGATATCCTTACCCTGCTTGCTAACCATGGCATTTCTCTTCTTACTCTAGTTTCCTTTGGGAAACGCTTATAAATTCCATCTCTCCTCGACAACCTTAGGAATGTTGACTAAGCCACTTTGGCTATGGTCCTGCGTCGAGTGTGATGCTCCCTAAGGAAGTAGTAGGAGCTTGACACCAGTGCTACCAGGAGCATTGTGTGGTTTCGCTTCTAAATCCTTAGAGGTGCATCGAGTGCGCTATACTAGTTATACTAGTGGATCCTTGGCCACATGTGTAAGGTCCGCAAAAATTTGAGCTTTATTTGCTTTTTAGTTTTTCGCGGTTCTTGTTTCTTTTGTCGATTCCGTCTCTCCGCTCCGACTGGATCCATCCGCAAGAGTTGCCTAAGAAGATCAGCATGCAACTGGGATAATACCCAATAATCCCAATTCAGCAAGAGTCCTGTCCAACCAACTGCCTGATATTCAGAACATTACCACCGGATCTGTCAAGAATGAAGGATCGGTCAGAAGCAGAATCCGTGTGCAACAGACAAGGCCAGAATATACCTGAGAGAGTTTGCCTCAGAACAAATCACGCCTAAGGAACAGGCAGATGAGCTACCAAGAATAAACACCAGTAGGGACAAATGATTCCGTCCTCGACACAAGGATTATTTCAGTCAGTGGGGGTGAACCTTGAGTTTTTTTCCAGTGGACCCAAGAATCATTTATCACCCACCGAGGACATATTTCAATAATGTGAATGAGCCAAAAGCAGCAACAAAACTCCGGTACGTTGGTACAAATTTCAAAGCATACTTTGAAGTTCACCGGTGCAAATACAAAATTTTCTAGGCACTGTGAACAAGGTTTGCGAGAAATATGGATAAGTTTATGGTTGCCTAGAATCAATGAGAACTTCAAATGCTTGGAAGTTCAACTAAATCAAATGGAATTATCCGTCGACTATGTACTACCGGCAACATATGGTATTCATGATTAATTGTGAACATGAGGTCTGCATCAGTCATGCAATCTTTACAGCAACCATAATCAGACCTGTCGTGGTTTTGTCACGGCAGATGTCCGAAGACTTAGGTTCGAGGCCATCGCTAAGGCGGTGGATTCAAAGGGGTTGGTCGAGACGAGGGACATGAGTTTACCCAGGTTCGGCCCCTCAAGAAGAGGTAAAAGCCTACGTCCTGCTTGTGCTGTATTGATTGGAGTGTCGATTACAAGGGAGCGGATTCGCTTGACCTAGTTCTCGATTGATTGGTTTCTTGTCTAAGCCGCCCCAGGGTCTCGGCTTTATATAGGAGGTCAAGGCCCTGGGTTACACGAGTCCCAAACCGACTCATACAATGTAGTTTATATTGCCTCTAAGCCGCCTTGCCATCTTGGGCAAGCCGTCTCCGGGCGGCTTAACCGCCCGGGTCTCCCACCATCTTCTGTCTCTGGGCCTTCGTCTTGGCCCGCCTGGTAAGCCATCATGCGGCCTGGCCTTCATCTTCCGGCCACCTTAAGGGTCTTGCTTATGAGCCGCCAGGTATGACCCGGCCCCTCCTGGGCGGGTCTTACCACGGGGTTATATCCCCAACAAGACCGGCAGAAGGACAAGCGATGTGCATGACCAATGGAATATCTTCAGTGAAGGTATGGCCTATATCAAGTTTTGGCTCTGCTATGGGTAAAATTTCGGATACTTCGGAGGGAAGCCAGAATCGGCCATAGATCCGACTGTGTACACAAGGCTTCTGGTATAAGAAACCCAGCCTTCCTCTGCAAGCTACCAAGAAGAGCTTACGATACAAGACTGCCAATCTTCCTCGGTACGCCACTTGGTGAGGAAAATCTTCTGGGATACATCACCCCCATCTTCCACAGCGTGCTACCGCGGAAAGCTTCCGGCATAAGGCACCTGACCTTCCTCAGCAAGACACATGAAGGAAAACTTTTGAGGCACGATACCCAGCCTTCTTTGGCACGCTACCTTGGCAGAAGCTTCGAGCATAAGGAATTCAGTCTTCTTCAACACGCCATCGTGCCTACAACAAGCTCGTCAGGAGCACGAACTAGTCTGGACACACATCCGCCTCAGAACTCAGTGGTTATGAAAGGAATGATCTTACCCCTGCATGTGTTATAAGCATGCAGTCCAGTGGATCAGTTCATGTGAGCCACTCGTACACGGGAATGACTGTGTCCAGAGAAACAGTGGCCCAATACTTCAAGGAAGGATATCAGCACAGCAGTCCCTACGAGGTATGCAAGAGTAAGTTCTGAGAACAAGCCCGACAAACCGGGAAAACAATCAAGGAGCCGTGTTGGCAGGTCATTACAGGTCCATCAAAGGAGTCCACAAGCACAAAGAAGTTGTGGACAAACAACCTCCGTGACGGTCAACAAGATACAGCTTCACGAACAGGGTGGTATTACCAACCCTTGTCAGACTCTTGCATATGCGGCCATAGCAATGCCCTACCTGCGGCTACAAACGAGCTTGCCGCACTCCTCATGAATATGGGCTACCAACCAAGGTAAAAGGCTATGCCCCGAAAGATACACCAGATAATAGCAATACTATGCTTAGCTCAGTGGTCACAGCAAGGACTACAGAGGCTATATATATGACAGAGCCATCTCCACGAGCGATAGAGTTTGAAACAAGACATTCAGATAGAATGGCTCAAAGCACGTCAGCACCAACAGCTCAAAGACATCATGACATCATTGGAATAAGAGATTACTGTCTATGATTACTTTGTGATCATGCCTGACACCTCAGTTGGGGATATAGCAGCCATAGTTCAGTCATGTTGATTCCTTGAATTGTGGATCACCCAAGGACAAAGTCAGAATGCCTAAGGTAGAGAGAAACATCAGTATTGAACCCACAGCCAGACTGAGCATTCTGACATGGCAAAAAGAAAGTCACCTCTAGCTACCGAGGCCATACGAGCACATGAGCCTGGTACCAGCAAAGGATGTCTTGCCCATAACAGTCAGGGTATGAAGCATTACAATAAAACCCGAAGCAGTCACTTTCAGACCATGGAAACCGAGCCGTTTGTTGGTATTACCTGCTACCCCACCCAGCAACACCACTGCCAGATTAAAAGGTACACTTGACAGGAAAGAGAAGGATTCAAGAAAGCTGTGTGCAGAGACAACACATGGTCCATCAGAAGAGGCAGTTAAAAGGCCAGTGAACCAGCGAAGACAGGACAACTGATGGATCCAAGTCGCACACAGGTAAGTCCCCCTTCACTGGGAGGTAAGCTCGGAAATCTCGAGGACGAGATTTTCTTAAGGGGGGTAGGTTTGTAACACCCTGGTTTTCTCTCCCTGTTTTTTTTTCTTTGCGGGATTCGACTCCCGTCCTTCTTCTCCGTGTTATCGGATTTCTTTCACTCTTGGGTATGTGAATATGGTCATCTAGCCTTGCCTTCCCTATCCAACCAGAGCTTCTCTCCAGACCAACCTTGCCACCCAAGATCCATTCTCGGGACTTTGCCACCGAAACTCTACCTTCCGAGTTGCCGGAAGGGAAACTCTAATCCTTCCAGTTACAAAGGAACCCCAATTTCCTTTGATCTTCTGCCTCCCAAACTTTTCCCAGTGATCATCCTTTATCTATAAACCCTGGATATGCAAAAATATTGCCAAGTCATTTGCAATATTTTTCATTTATAATTAATTCCTTTTTCTGCCAGTTAAAAGAATTAAATCCAGGAAAATATCTATCTATCTCCAAAGTTCATGAAAACTTGTGGAGATATTCTTTGTGATCATATTGATCTCCCATAAAAATATTGGCTATAATTAAATAAGGGAAATTGCATTTTCCTATTTAATGCCAATATTGCATTTTGGGCAGTTTCTATAGGAACTACCATTTTGGTAGCCAGTAAAAATCCCAAATAAATTGTGGATCTTCTCATATCCATATATTTCCCATTTCCATCAAAATACCAAGTTCCATAGTTCAAATTTTGAGCACAACATCAATTTGCAGATTCTGTCCAGTTGGGCAAATTGCAAAGGAAGTGCTTGAACCCTTGATCTATTTGAGCTTAAATTTTTCATGGTGGTTAACATTGCCAAATCACTCATGGAAACCAAAAACCAGATCAATCCATCAATCCATTTGCCCACAGCCATTTTCCTAAGTTTCTGTCCATTTGGAAGCCCTGTGAAGGAAGTACCATTTTGGCACTTCCAAATGAGCTGAAACTTTTCCAGTATCTTCATGTGTTCAAATAATCACCCTCCACAAAATTTCATATTATTCCATTAATCCATTTGAGCACAGCATCAAAATCTATATTCGGGACCAATTTGGCAGTTGTGAAGGAAATGCTATCTAGAATGATTCTTTTGGCCTGAAAACTTGCCAAGGGCTTCACCTTAGTAGATCATTTCCACAAAACAAAATTCAGTTCATTCTCCTCAGCCAATCTTGTCCAAATCATCTCAAACACCTTGCTGCCAGAATCTTCTTTTGCAAGTTTCTTTCACCTCAGAGCCTCCCAGATAATTCCACCCACACAGCTCCTCTAGTTAAGCAGTGACACATCTTGTTGACATGATCTAGCACCCAGGAAAACTCCAGAGCACGTGGCACCGTGGTGACCACGCTTAGGACAGGCCAAAATGGTGGACAGCGCTCTGTGCTCATCGGCAGGCCTGCTCCGACCAGCTCTAGCTCGTCCGAGCATGTCCTACGGCTCCGCGGCGTCCACGTACCCCTCTCCCGCACCTTCTCCCCTCCAGTTTCTTCCTCGCCGCGCCGCGACAAGCTCCGCCACTGTGCGCCCATGACGCCGTCGTCGTCTTCCTCTGTACTCTTCCGATTCGAGCTCCCGCGAAGCCACCTCCTGCTTCTCCATGCTCCCGTAGGCCTTGCCGACATTGTCATATCCCTCCGCGTGTCCCCGAGCTCCAGTAAGTGGCTAGGGATGCCACGACGGCCGTCCCGATCGCCCCGCTGTCGGCCGGCTATAAATGCCGCGGCCCCGAGCCTCCCCGAGCTACCCGAGCACCTGCAACCTCCTCCTCTGTCCCTCTAGTCCTCCCCAGTGCCCGCGCCCAGCCGAATCCATCGTCAGAGCGCGAGGATTTCCGGCGACCCTCTCCCTCTATTCCGCCGCCTTCTCTCTCACCCGAGCCTCCCCGACGCTCGTTGACCTCACCCCGAGGTGCGCCACACTCCGGCGACCCTCCCTGGCTCGCCACCCACCTCGTTCCACCACCGGAGCCGCCCAACCACCTGACTTCGCCGCCCTCTACCTCCAGCCGTCGCCACGCCTCCCGTCATCCCCGCCGCCCGTGCTGGCCGCAAATGGACGCGGTGGACGCCGGCGACCCCGTCCGCGCTGTCCCGGGCCGGCTAACTCGTCGGTGCAGCCGCAGCTCGCCGGAGCCGAAGCTCCCAGTGGCGGCATCGGGGAAGAGGAGGGAGGAGGTAGAAGGAGGCAGGGGGAAGAGAGAGAGGCATGGGGCCCGCCTGGCAACGTCTCGGCGTTGACCCCACCCCGGGCCCAGCTGGCTTAAGTGGAGGCGCCCTGCCCAAAGTGAGCTTCCCCAACTCCGAAAGCGTATTCTGCGAAATGCGCTTTCCATTTCTCAGCCGGCGTCGAAACAGTTAAATAGTGGACGTTCACCCGTTAGCAGCAGAAAATGAATAATTTTTATTTATTTTCTGCCTAAACAACGAACGGCCACAACTTTTCGCTCGTAACTCCGATCCAGGTGAAACCAACGCTCACGTCTTCAGTGCGTCGAGCCCGTTCTGATGAGGTCACTTTGATAATGTTTACACATTCTGAAAATGACCATTTTGCCCTTGCTTCTAAACAGCCCTCTCCGAGAGAGAACGGTTTCCGGCGATCCCTTCCGCGGACTCTCCGCACTTCTTCCCGGAGTATTCTTTGACCCCAGGCAAGCCGACCATATGATATATGCCCTAAAGCATTGCTCTGTGTTATTCTTGTGTGTTTAATTAATGATATGCTTGTGCTAGAAATAATTAAACTCCTGCCATTTCGATATTGTCATTTACATTACCTGCTACTGCTCATCTTATCATTACACTAATGACTTGTCGTGATATTATATGGAGATAGGTGGTTATGTTTTTATCATGCTTAGCTACTGCCATCTCAAGTTATTGTGATAAACAACCATGCTTGTTAAATACTTGCTAAGACTAAACCTAGTCGGTTGATCTAGAGTCACCTGTCCGGGCTTATCCGTGCAGCCACATTTGCCGGTATGGGATGGCCTTGACTTGGTCTGATCGCGTGCTCTTTCACCGGTACCTCCAGACAGGGAAGGTTATGCGTTCGCGCTACCCTGGCCTGGTAGGCGGTGATAACCTTGTGAGCCCAGTTGATTGTTTAACCCGGGAGTCCCCGTTTGGGACAGGTTAGTTTGGCCACGACGGTGGCAGGTGTCACGAGGTGACACAGGGGCCACCCAGGGCAGGACTCCGGGGGAGGATGAATGCCGGTGGTACGATGGGAGAGTCACGGGTCCGGCAGGTTTCGTTGGAGCAACACTGGTCCACCCGAATGGGATCCCGAGGTCAGGTGCTCCATGGTGTGGGTAAAGTGCGCAACCTCTGCAGAGTGAAGAATCTATTCGAATAGCCGCGTCCACGGTATTGGACAGTCCGTCCAGGCCTCACTAGGTGGTCAACCGTAATAATGATAATAATGATGGAAGAACTCGTCTTGTGCAGACATCAGATGATATCAGGAGTATGATATGTTAGCCATGGGATGGCTATGAGATGAGTGGTCGGATGATCACATGATTTGGATTGGATTTGGATTAGATTCAGATTGGATCGTGAGAATGTTCGGAGTATGGAATATTTACTTATTATGCTTTACTTTACTGTATTTACTTCAGTAGTTATCTTGCTAGATAATCTTGTTATGCCATGATAATTAATATTGCTCTAATAACAAATGCATGCTTGAATGCCATGGATTGCTTTGCTTGGTGTATTTGTTAGTTTGGTTTGCTTGCGAGTACATTCAAAAGTACTCAGCGGCCTTTAACATGGCCAGGTTCACATAAGGATCCGCCGTTTGTCGTCGAGGAGCCGGAGCGTTCGCGAGCTAGAAGAGTAACCTAGTCAGATCCCTGTGGATTGGATCTGCACCAAGACCATGTTGCCTTAGATAGAGCTTTTCCGCTGCCATTACTCTTGTAATATATATCGTGTAAGACTTGTATATCCATTAATAGAAATGCCTGTGTTCATGATCCTTGTTGTAAGCGCGCATGCCAGAGTGATTTCCTGGGCTGGCGTGCGTGGCGACCGTCTGGCTACAGTGGTAATCAGGCGGGGCGCCACACCACCTTCGGGTTAGTACCTTCGGCGTTATTAATCTTGATAGCTCCAGAACGATAAACCTCTTCGATAATATATGGTCCTTCCCATTTTGAGAGAAGCTTTCCTGCAAAAAATCTTAAACAAGAGTTGAACAAAAGAACATAATGTCCTATTTTGAATTCCCGCTTTTGGATTCTTTTGTCATGGCATCTTTTTACTTTTTCTTTGAATAGCTTGTCATTTTCATACGCTTGGGTTCTCCATTCATCTAGTGAGCTAATATCAAAAAGCCTCTTCTCACCGGCAAGTTTGAAATCATAGTTGAGTTCTTGAATTGCCCAAAATTCTTTGTGTTCTAGTTCTAGAGGCAAATGACAAGCTTTCCCATACACCATTTTATATGGAGACATACCCATAGGATTTTTATAAGCTGTTCTATAGGCCCAAAGCGCATCATCTAATTTCTTAGACCAATTCTTACGAGACCTATTGACAGTTTTTTGTAATATTAATTTTATTTCTCTATTGCTAAGTTCAACTTGACCACTAGATTGAGGATGATAGGGTGATGCAATTCTATGGTTGACATCATATTTAGCAAGCATCTTACGGAAAGCACCATGAATAAAGTGTGAACCACCATCGGTCATTAAATATCTAGGGACTCCAAACCTCGGGAAGATAACCTCTTTAAGCATTTTAATGGAGGTGTGGTGATCAACACTACTAGTTGGAATAGCTTCTACCCATTTAGTGACATAATCAACCGCAACTAAAATATGAGTGTACCCGTTAGAGGAAGGAAAAGGCCCCATATAATCAAAACCCCAAATGTCAAATGGTTCAACAACAAGTGAATAATTCATAGGCATTTCCTGACGCTTACCGATATTACTAATTCTTTGACATTCATCACAAGACAAGACAAACTTACGAGCATCCTTGAAAAGAGTAGGCACCAGATTGCAATACCTTATGAGCAGTTCTATCTCCCGCATGATGCCCTCCATAAGCTTCGGAATGACATTTCCGTAGGATTTGTTCCTGTTCATGCTCAGGTACACAACGTCTAATAATACCATCTACTCCTTCTTTATAAAGGTGTGGGTCATCCCAAAAGTAATGTCTCAAGTCATGGAATTTTTTTCTCTTTTGTTGATAAGTGAAGCTAGGTGGTATATATTTAGCGACAATATAATTAGCATAATCAGCATACCAAGGTGTGTTTTGTGAGACACTTATTGCAGCTAGCTGTTCGTCAGAGAAACTATCATCAACAGGTATTGGGTCATTAAGAATATTTTCTAACCTAGACAAGTTATAAGCTACGAGGTTCTCAGCTCCTTTCCTATCAACGATGTGTAAGTCAAACTCTTGAAGAAGAAGAACCCACCTAATGAGTCTAGGTTTAGCATCTTTCTTTTTCATAAGGTATTTTATAGCAGCATGATCGGTGTGAACAATAAGTCAACAATATAGGATCTAAATTTATCACAAGCAAACACAACTGCTAAAAATTCCTTTTCAGTGGTAGCATAGTTTCGTTGGGCACTGTCTAGAATTTTACTAGCATAATGGATAACATTCAATTTCTTATCAACTCTTTGTCCTAGGACAGCACCAACAACATAATCACTAGCATCACACATAATTTCAAAAGGCAAGTTCCAATCAGGTGGTTGAACGATAGGTGCAGAGGTTAAGGCTTTCTTGAGTGTTTCAAAGGCTTCCACACAATCATCATCAAAAACAAAAGGAATATCCTTTTGCAAAAGATTAGTAAGAGGCCTAGAAATTTTAGAGAAGTCTTTAATGAATCTCCTATAAAAATCAGCATGACCAAGGAAATTTCGAATACCTTTAATATCTTTAGGACATGGCATTTGCTCAATTGCATCAACTTTAGCTTTATCCACCTCAATACCTCGTTTAGATATTTTATGCCCCAAGACAATGCCTTCATTAACCATAAAGTGGCACTTCTCCCAATTCAAGACGAGATTAGTTTGTTCACATCTCTGCAAAACTCGATCAAGGTTGCTTAAGCAATCATCAAAAGAAGTTCCGTAAACGAAAAAAATCATCCATGAAAACCTCCACAATCTTTTCACAAAAATCAGAGAATATAGCAGCCATACATCTTTGAAAGGTAGCAGGTGCATTGCATAAACCAAAAGGCATATGTCTATAAGCATAGGTTCCAAAAGGGCAAGTAAAGGTAGTTTTCTCTTGATCGGATTGTGACACAGGTATTTGAGAGAACCCAGAATATCCATCTAAGAAACAAAAGTGTGTGTGCTTAGATAGTCTCTCTAGCATTTGATCAATGAACGGTAGAGGGTAATGATCTTTCCTAGTAGCTTTATTTAATTTTCTAAAATCAATTACCATTCTATAGCCAGTGACATTTTTTGTGTGGAATGAGTTCATTCTTATCATTAGGAACAACGGTGATACCTCCTTTCTTAGGGACACAATGAACGGGACTTACCCATCTACTATCAGCTATGGGACAGATTCTACCCGCTTCCAGAAGCTTTAATATTTCAGTTCTTACCACTTCTTTCATCTTAGGATTCAATCGCCGTTGGTGATCAACAACGGGTTTAGCATCAGGTTCCATATTGATCTTGTGCTAACATAGAGTGGGACTAATGCCCTTAAGACCATCAAGAGTATATCCAATAGCAGCCCGGTGCTTCCTCAGAGCTTTCAATAATCTCTCTTCTTCATGTTCTGAAAGGTTAGCACTAATAATAACAGGATATATCTTTTTCTCATCAAGATAAGCATACTTCAGAGTGTCGGGCAATTGTTTCAATTCAAACACATGATCACCTTTAGGTGGAGGAGGACCTCCAAGAGTTTCAATAGGCAAATTGTGTTTCAGGAGAGGTTGTTGTTCAAAGAAAATTTTATCTATTTCATTTCTTTCACGCAAATGCATATCATTTTCATGGTCAAGCAAATATTGTTCCAATGGGTCAGTGGGAGGCACAACAATAGAAGCAAGACCAATTATTTCATCCTTACTAGATAACGCTTTATCAAGGGGTTGTCTACTAAACTTGGAAAAATTAAACTCATGAGACACATCACCAAAACTGACACCGACAGTTTGTTTTTCACAATCTATCTTAGCATTGACGGTGCTCAAGAAAGGTCTACCAAAGATAATGGGACAAAAGTCATCTTGTGGGGAACCAAGGACTAGAAAATTAGTAGGGTATTTTACTTTCCCACACAAGACTTCAACATCTCTAACAATCCCAAGTGGTGTGATAGTGTCTCTATTAGCAAGTTTAATAGTAACATCAATGTCTTCTATTTCAGCAGGTGCTATTTCATCCATAATTTCTTGGTATAAGGTAAAAGGGATAGCACTCACACTAGCACCTAAATCACATAAACCATGATAGCAATGATCTCCTATTTTAACTGAGACAACAGGCAAGCCTTCTATGGGTCTATGTTTATCTTTTTCATCAGGTTTAGCAATTCTAGCAGCTTCATCACAAAAGTAGATAACATGCCCATCAATATTTTCTACCAAGAGATCTTTAATCATAGCAACACTAGGTTCTACTTTAATTTGCTCAGGGGGTTTAGTTGCTCTTATATTACTCTTACGAACCACAGTTGATACCTTAGCATGTTCCTTTATCCTAACAGGGAAAGGTGTTTTTTCAATATAAGCAGTAGGCACAACTGGATCAACATTGTAAAAGATGGTTTCTTCTTTAGCTATGACCGGTTCTTTAATTTCTTCTTTAATAGGGGATGATATTTAAACCACTTCTCCTTAGGGAGATCAACGTGAGTAGCAAATGCTTCACAGAAAGAGGCTACTATCTCAGAGTCAAGTCCATATTTAGTGCTAAACTTGTGAAAATTATCGATATTCATAAAAGATTTAACACAATCAAATTCAAGCTTTATACCTGACTCATTACCTTCGTCGAGTTCCCAATCTTCAGAGTTGCGTTTAATTCTTTCTAAGAGATCCCACTTGAATTCAATAGCCTTCATCATATAAGAACCAGCACAAGAAGTATCGAGCATGGATTGATCATTATGAGAAAGCCAAGCATAAAAATTCTGAATGATAACTTCCCTCAGAATGTCATGATTGGGGCATGAATATAACATTGACTTAAGCCTCCCCCAAGCTAGAGCGATACTTTCTCCTTCACGAGGCCAAAAATTATATATATAATTCCGATCACGATGAACTAGATGCATGGGATAAAACTTTTGGTGAAATTCCAATTGCAAACGATTCCAGTTCCACGATCCAAGATTATCACATAGCCTATACCATGTCAATGCTTTTCCCTCCAAAGATAAATGGAAAACCTTCTTCTTAAATTCATCTCCGGGTAAACCTGCAAGCTTAAATAATCCACAAATTTCGCTTACATATAAAAGGTGCATATCAGGATGTTCAGTTCCATCTCCTGCATAAGGTTTAGCAAGCAGTTGTTCTAACATACCCGAAGGAATTTCATAAGTAACATTTTCAGTAGGTGCTGTAGGTTGAGGGGCAACTAATTGTGGTTACGGTCGAGGTGAAGATACCCAGAACAAACCTCTCAAAGGATTGTTTTCCATAGTAGCAAGTAGCGATAAATTTCAGCACGTAGTATAAGTTTTTCCTTACCTATTTCCACTTACCAAGAGCGCTTCACTCCCCGGCAACGGTGCCAGAAAAGTGTCTTGATGACCCACAAGTATAGGGGATCAATCGTAGTCCTTTAGATAAGTAAGAGTGTCGAACCCAACGAGGAGCAGAAGGAAATGACAAGCGGTTTTCAGCAAGCTAATTTCTATAAGCACTGAAATTGTAGGTAACAGATAGTTTGATAGCAAGATAATTGGTAACGAGCAAGTAACGGTAACGGTAAACAAGGTGCAGCAAGGTAGCCCAATCCTTTTGAGGCAAAGGACATGCCAGAACAATCACTAGTAATAGGCAAAGTGTTCTTGAGGGTACACGGGAATTTCGTCTAGTCACTTTTATCATGTTGGTTTGATTCGTGTTCGCTACTTTGATAATTTGATATGTGGGTGGATGATACGTCTCCAACGTATCTATAATTTTTGATTGTTCCATGCTGTTATATTATCATTCTTGGATGTTTTACAATCATTTTACTACAACTTTATATTATTTTTGGGACTAACCTATTAACCTAGAGCCCAGTGCCAGTTCCTGTTTTTTCCGTGTTTTTGAGTTTTACAGAAAAGGAATATCAAACGGAGCCAAAATGGAATAAAAATCTACGGTGAATTTTTATGGACCAGAAGAAGCCCCGGGAGAGCTGGAGTTGGGCCAGGGGAGCCACGAGGCCACCACAAGCCAGGGGGGTGCCCCCCCTAGGGCGCGCCCCCTAGCTTGTCATCACCTCGTGGCCCATCCTGACTTGTTTCCACCGCCATAAATTCCTATAAATATAGAAACCTCCGAAAACAAACCTAGATCGGGAGTTCCGCCGCCGCAAACCTCCAGAGCCACGAAAAACCAATCGGGAGCCCGTTCCGGCACCCTGCAGGAGGGGGAAACCATCACCGGAGGCCATCTTCATCATCCTGACGCTCTCCATGACGAGGAGGGAGTAGTTCACCCTCGGGGATGAGGGTATGTACCAGTAGCTATGTGTTTGATCTCTCTCTCGTGTTCTTGAGATGGCACGATCTTGATGTACCGCGAGCTTTATTAATATAGATGAATCATATGGAATGTTTCCCCTCTCTATCTAGTTGTGATGAATTGAGTTTTCCCTTTGAAGTTTACTTATCGGATTGAGTCTTTAAGGATCTGAGAACACTTGATGTATGTCTTGCGATGTGATATCTGTGGTGACAATGGGATGTTCTATTGATCTACTTGATGTATGTTTTGGTGATCAACTTGCGGGTTCCGTGACCTTGGGAATCTATGCATAGGGGTTGGCACATGTTTTCGTCTTGACTCTCCGGTAGAAACTTTGGGGCACTCTTTGAAGTTCTTTGTGTTGGATTGAACATGACGAATCTGAAATTGTGTGATGCATATCGTATAATCAAACCCACGGGTACTTGTGGTGACATTGGAGTATCTAGGTGACATTAGGGTTTTGGTTGATGTGTATCTTAATGTGTTATTTTAGTACGAACTCTAGGGCTGTTCGTGACACTTGTAGGGATAGCTCATAAGATTGATCGGAAAATATAACTTTGAGGTGGTTGCGTACCCTACAATAATTTCTTCGTTTGTTCTCCGCTATTTGTGACTTTGGAGTGAACTCTTTGTCGCGTGTGAGAGATTTACATATGATTCAACTATGTTAGTATTGTTGAGAGAAATTGCACTAGTGAAAGTATGAACCCTAGGCCTTGTTTTCAAGCATTGCAATACCGTTTGTGCTTACTTTTATCATTTGTTACCTTGCTGTTTTTATATTTTCAGATTACAAAAACCTATATCTACCATCCATATTACACTTGTATCACCATCTCTTCGCCGAATTAGTGCACCTATACAATTTACTATTGTAGTGGGTGTATTGGGGACACAAGAGACTCTTTGTTATTTGGTTGCAGGGTTGTTTGAGAGAGACCATCTTCATCCTACGCCTCCCACGGATTGATAAACCTTAGGTCATCCACTTGAGGGAAATTTGCTACTGTCCTACAAAACTCTGCGCTTGGAGGCCCAACAGGAGTCTACAAGAAGAAGGTTGCGTAGTAGACATCAAGCTCTTTTCTGGCGCCGTTGCCGGGGAGGCTAGGTAATCGGCACTCACATCCCGTCAACGAAGCTCTTTTCTGGCGCCGTTGCCGGGGAGGTGAGTGCTTGAAGGTATATCTTTAGATCTTGCAATTAAATCTTTTAGTTTCTTGTTTTTCACTAGTTTGGTTTTATAAAAGAAAACTACAAAAAAATATGGAATTGAGGTTGCCTCATATGCTTCATCTTTTTAATGTCTTTCGTGAAAATGATGGAAAGCAAAATTGTGCTCAAGTGTTAGAAGAAGAAGTTATTAAAATGTTTGGCACTAAATCTTTGAGTGATGAGCATGATTGCAATGTTGTTAGTATGAATTCTCTGAATATCCATGATGCTAATGATATGCAAAGCCACAAGCTTGGGGATGCTATGTTTGATGAATATGATATTTTTAGTCCCCCAAGTTTTGATGAGCAAATTTATTATGATGAAAGCATGCCTCCTATTTATGATGATTATTGTGATGACATGTATGCTATAAAGAATAATGATAACCATGAAACTTGTCATCATGATTTTAATTTTCAATTGGATTATGCTTCACATGATAGTTATTTTGTTGAGTTTGCTCCCACTACTATTGATGAGAAGAAATTTTCTTGTGTGGAGAGTAGTAAAATTTCTATGCTTGTAGATCATGAAAAGAATGCTGTATGTGATGGTTATATTGTGAAATTCCTTCATGATGCTACTGAAAATTATTATGAGGGAGGAACATATGCTTGTAGGAATTGCAATAATATCAAGTTTCCTCTCTATGTGTTCAAAGTTTTGAAGTTATGCTTGTTTTGCCTTCCTATGCTAGTTGATTCTTGCTCCCATAAATTGTTTGCTCACAAAATCCCTATGCATAGGAAGTGGGTTAGACTTAAATATGCTTGTCATGCGATTCATGATGCTCTCTTACATGTTTCAAATACTATTCTTATATGAGCATCATTGAAATCATCATGCCTAGCTAAAAGGCATTAAAGAAAAGCGCTTGTTGGGAGACAACCCAACACTTTTACCTTCTGTTTTGGTGTGTTCACATGATTAATATACTGTAGTAATCATGTTTTGTGTCTTTTATTTCAATAAAGTGCCAAGTAAAGCCTTTGGGATAGTGTGGATGATAGTTGACTTGATTCTGTGCAAAAACAGAAACTTTTGCTCTCAGTCCAGGAATTTTGTAAATTCACTGGAACGTTATTTTGATCTGAATTTTTTACACATGATTTATATACAAATTTCCCAGGTTGTCCTAATTTTTCAGAATTTTTAGAGATGGGGAAGTATGGTCACACTACAGATATTCACAGACTGTTCTGTTTTTGACAGATTCTGTTTTGCATGCATAGTTTGCTTGTTTTAGTGTTCCCATAGCTTATATTGAGTGATATAAATTATGGGAATGATAGAATACATTAGGTATGATGTGGAAACAATTATGAATCTTGTCTTGACAGTACCTAAGTGAATGATTTATCTTTATTATACTAACCCATCTCACGAAGTTCCGTTAAGTTTTGTGTGATTGAAGTTTTCAAGTTTTGGGTGAGACACCGATATGAGGAGAATAAGGAGTGACAAGAACCTAAGCTTGGGGATGCCCAAGGCACCCCAAAGGCAATATCCAAGGAATACTCAAGTGCCCAAGCTTGGGGATGCCCCGGAAGCATCCCCTCTTTCGTCTTCAACACTATCGGTATATCTTACTTAGAGCTATATTTTTATTCATCACATAATATGAGTTTTGCTTGGAGCATCATTTTATTTTGTTTTTTTCTGTTAGGTGTTATTTATAATCTTGTTTTTCAATAAAAAGTTCCAAGAATTGCCTTAGGATGCTTGCATTGCATGTTTTGATGAGTGCTGTGTATAAACAGAAACTTTTGCTGAAGTGTTTGAATTTTCATATTTTACTGGAACGTGGAAAGTTTCTGAAATTTTTACACAGTGTTGTAATATAAATTGTATAGCATGTCCTAAATTTTCAGAATTTTTTTAGTTACATAAGTACACTGTTTTCATAAATTGCTACAGACTGTTCTGTTTGGACAGATTGCTGTCATAGTTTTGTTATCTACTTATCCTATAGTTTCCATAGCCTATATTGGTAGATATGAATTGTGGAAATGATAGTATACAGTACCTAATGTTTGAAAATTATTATGCAACTTGTCTTGGCAGTACATAAAGAGTTGATTTATTATTATGTGTACTAACCTATCTCACGAGTTCTTTTCAAGTTTTGTGTGGAAAATGTTTTTGAGAATAGGTGAAACCATGATATGAGAGGATTGAATGAGATACAAAAGCTCAAGCTTGGGGATGCCCAAGGCACCCCAAGTAAATATTTCAAGAAGTCTCAAGCATCTAAGCTTGGGGATGCTACGCATCCCACCTCTCTTCATCAACAATTATCGGTTAGCCTATGTTGAGCCTAAATTTTTATTCGTTCACATGATGCGTGCTATTCTTGGAGTGCTATTTTTATTTTGCTTGCTGTTGAATAAAATACTAAGATCTGAAAATATTTATTGAGGGAGAGAGAGTCCTCACATAGCTTCTTAATTGTTTGACTACTCATTAATCTTCACTTATATCTTTTGAGAGTAGCTTGTCATTTGCTCATGTGCTTCACTTAAATTTGTTTGAGCTTGCCAAAAAGCAATGGCAATATATGAAACTAGTCCCAAAGTGATAGATATCCAAGGAGGATACAATAAAAACTTTCATGAAGATCACTGGACAAATTAAACTTGATTCCTTGTAATAGTTTTGAAACATGATGATAGTAATATGTGAGTCATGTCAATGAGTAATTATGCTTAGTAGGAATATTGGTGTTAAGGTTTGTGATTCCCTATGCATGCACGAAAGTCAATAGTTATGCAATGAAGTTACATCCTACTTGTGGTGCATTATCCGGTGTTAGTTATGACTCAATGCTCACTTATGTGATTTTTCGTTCCTTGGTTTGGTTGCTTCCCAATCTATTTGCTAGCCTTCATTTGTACTAAGTAGAAATACTAGTGCATCCAAAATCCTTAAACCAAGTTTTGCCTTATGAGTCCACCATACCTACCTATATGTGGTATTTCCATGCCGTTCCAAGCAAATTTGTATGTGCCATCTCTAAATCTTCAAAATAAATTTTCTCTTTTGTGTGCCCGTACCGCTCATGAAACGGTGGGGAGTATCCAATATTTTTCCATGCTAGGCGGGTTATTCTCACGATATGTGTTGATTCACTATCATTCACGAGAAAATGGCTGGTATTCAGGATGCCCAGTCCCATGCTCAAAAATCAAATCAAATTATAATGAAACAAAACTCCCCCAGGATTGTTGTTTGTATGGACGGTACCCGTGGATTCGGCTCGCCGTGGAGTGTGATTGATTGGTGGAGGGGGAGTAAAAAATTTACCATTCTGTTTGGGAACTGCCTATAATGTATCTAGCATGGAAAGTATTGTGAGCTACTTCGTCGTTTTCGTTGACAGGAAAAGCATGCCACTCAAAATATTTTTCTCTCTCAATTTAAAAACCTTGAGCCCTGGCACCTCTACAAATCCCTACTTCCCTCTGCGAAGGGCCTATCTATTTACTTTATGCAATTTTTATTTTTGCTTTGAGTCTCCATCTTCTCTTATAAGCACCAACCAGGGGGCACTATGATCGTACTTGAGCATTGGGCATAGCTAATATTTGAGTGTGTTTCATGAATGGATCAATGATTGAGCATGATGGGCTAGGGATAACTTTCTTTAGTGTTGATATTTTGAAAGACATGGTTGCTAGTTGACATGCTTGAGTATTGAAGTCATTATGTTAAAACTAGATTATTTCTTTGAATCATTTACAAGTCCAAATGTCCATGCTATACATAGAAGAAAAGAATATGATGAACATGTTAGGCAGCATTCCACATCAAAAATTCTGTTTTTATCATTTACCTACTCGAGGACGAGCAGGAATTAAGCTTGGGGATGCTGATACGTCTCCAACGTATCTATAATTTTTGATTGTTCCATGCTGTTATATTATCATTCTTGGATGTTTTACAATCATTTTACTACAACTTTATATTATTTTTGGGACTAACCTATTAACCTAGAGCCCAGTGCCAGTTCCTGTTTTTTCCGTGTTTTTGAGTTTTACAGAAAAGGAATATCAAACGGAGCCAAAATGGAATAAAAATCTACGGTGAATTTTTATGGACCAGAAGAAGCCCCGGGAGAGCTGGAGTTGGGCCAGGGGATCCACGAGGCCACCACAAGCCAGGGGGGCGCGCCCCCCCCCTAGGGCGCGCCCCCTAGCTTGTCGTCACCTCGTGGCCCATCCTGACTTGTTTCCACCGCCATAAATTCCTATAAATATAGAAACCTCCAAAAACAAACCTAGATTGGGAGTTCCGCCGCCGCAAGCCTCCAGAGCCACGAAAAACCAATCGGGAGCCCGTTCCGGCACCCCGCCGGAGGGGGAAACCATCACCGGAGGCCATCTTCATCATCCCGACGCTCTCCATGACGAGGAGGGAGTAGTTCACCCTCGGGGCTGAGGGTATGTACCAGTAGCTATGTGTTTGATCTTTCTTAGTTCACCCTCGGGCCTTTGAAGTTTACTTATCGGATTGAGTCTTTAAGGATCTGAGAACACTTGATGTATGTCTTGCGATGGGATATCTGTGGTGACAATGGGATGTTCTATTGATCTACTTGATGTATGTTTTCGTGATCAACTTGCGGGTTCCGTGACCTTGGGAATCTATGCATAGGGGTTGGCACATGTTTTCGTCTTGACTCTCCGGTAGAAACTTTGGGGCACTCTTTGAAGTTCTTTGTGTTGGATTGAACATGACGAATCTGAAATTGTGTGATGCATATCGTATAATCAAACCCACGGGTACTTGTGGTGACATTGGAGTATCTAGGTGACATTAGGGTTTTGGTTGATGTGTATCTTAAGGTGTTATTTTAGTACGAACTCTAGGGCTGTTCGTGACACTTGTAGGGATAGCTCATAAGATTGATCGGAAAATATAACTTTGAGGTGGTTTCGTACCCTACAATAATTTCTTCGTTTGTTCTCTGCTATTTGTGACTTTGGAGTGAACTCTTTGTCGCGTGTGAGAGATTTACATATGATTCAACTATGTTAGTATTGTTGAGAGAAATTGCACTAGTGAAAGTATGAACCCTAGGCCTTGTTTTCAAGCATTGCAATACCGTTTGTGCTTACTTTTATCATTTGTTACCTTGCTGTTTTTATATTTTCAGATTACAAAAACCTATATCTACCATCCATATCACACTTGTATCACCATCTCTTCGCCGAACTAGTGCACCTATACAATTTACCATTGTATTGGGTGTGTTGGGGACACAGGAGACTCTTTGTTATTTGGTTGCAGGGTTGTTTGAGAGAGACCATCTTCATCCTACGCCTCCCACGGATTGATAAACCTTAGGTCATCCACTTGAGGGAAATTTGCTACTGTCGTACAAAACTCTGCGCTTGGAGGCCCAACACGAGTCTACAAGAAGAAGGTTGCGTAGTAGACATCAGTGGACCGGTGCTAAGGTGTTGTTCTTACTTGAACTAACAACCTACTTATGATTAACCCCCTCGCAAGCATCCGCAACTACGGGAAAAGTATTAAGACAAAGTCTAACCATAGCATTAAACATGTGGATCCAAATCAGCCCCTTACGAAGTAGCGCATAAACTAGGGTTTAAGCTTCTGTCACTCTAGCAACCCATCATCTAATAACTACTCCACAATGCATTCCCTTAGGTCCATGAATGGTGAAGTGTCATGTAGTCGACGTTCACATGACACCACCAAGGGAATCACAACATACATATCATCAAAATATCGAACACATATCAAATTCACATGATTACTCGCAACATGACTTCTCCCGTGACCTCAAGAACAAAGCTAACTACTCACAAATAATAATCATGCTCAAGATCAGAGGAGTAATAAATAGCATAATGGATCTGAACATATAATCTTCCACCAAATAAACCATATAGTAATCAACTACGCAAGGTAATCAACACTACTAGTCACCCACAGGTACCAATCTAAGGTTCCGGTACAAAGATTGAACACAAGAGATGAACTAGGGTTTGAGAGGAGATGGTGCTGTTGAAGATGTTGATGTAGATTGGCCTCCCAAAGATGAGAGGGGTGTTGGTGATGACGATAGCTTCGATTTCCCCCTCCGGGAGGGAAGTTCCCCCGGCAGAATCGCTCCGCCGGAGGGCAAAAGTGCACCTGCCCAAGTCCCGCCTCGAGGCGGCGGTGCTTCGTCCTGAAAGTCCTCCTCTGATTTTTTTCTAGGTCAAGAGTGACCTTATACCAGAAGATGGGCACCGGAGGTGGGCCTTGGTGACCACAACCCATCAGGGCGCGCCCAGGGGGGCCTGGCGCGCCCTGGTGGGTTGTGCCCACCTGGGAGGCCCCCTCCGGTAGTTTTCAGCTCCAGTATTTTTTATTAAATGCAAAAATAATCTCCGTAAAATTTCAGCTTCATCGGAGTTGTGCATAATAGGTATATCTGACGTGCTTTTCTTGGGTCCAGAATTCCAGCTGCCGGTATTCTCCCTCTTTGTGTAAACCTTGCATATTATGAGAGAAAAGGCATTAGAATCACTCCCCAAAGCATTATTATTCAACAAAACAAAGTAAATAACAGTAGGAAATCATGATGCAAAATGGACGTATCAGACACCACGGCGCACCTGGGCCCTAGGGCGCGCCCTGGTGTATCGTGCTCGCAGTGGGCCTCCGTTTGCGTTCATTCCACTTCCCAAAATTCACAAATATTCCAAAATAATTCTCCGTAATTTTTTATCGCGTTTGGACTTTGTTTCATATGGAATTTCTGCGAAACAAAACACACACAAAAAACAGGAACTGTCACTAGGCACTGGATCAATAGGTTAGTCCAATAAATCATATAAATTGTTGCCAAAAGTATGTGAAAGTTGTATAATCTTGGCATGAAACAATCAAAAATTATAGATACGACGGAGACGTATCACACCCATCGACAATGGGATCTAGAACCAGGGGGCTGACCCGCCATGACGGATACTGGTCGGATGGTCTTTCTTATGGAAAGTGATCGGGCAAGCCATCCAAGGGGTGCACCTCGGGCGTACCAGCTCTAAGGCATAGACATCCCAAAGTGTCCGTTTCCGCTCCTTCTTAGGGATGTGTGTGACGTAGATCATGTTCACATCCTTGACTTTGGAGGGAAACTGTTTCTAGCCGCCATTGTTCGACCTGCAAGGTTTGTCCTCGTCGTCATCGCTACACGACTGGCTCTTGCCTGATTCCTCAACTAGTGCCTTCCTGGCCTGCTTGAACACCCAACAATTTTGATTGGTGTGGTTGACAGGTTTGTCCGGGGTGCCATGGATCTGGCAGGATTTGTCTAGTATTTTATCGAGAGCGCTTGGGCCGTCCCTATTACCTTTAAAGGGTCTTCTCTTCGGTCCACCCCGCGAGCTATTGAACCCTGCATTGACTGTTGGGTCCTCGGCATCGCTGTCGCTGTTCTTGTTTTGGTGCTTGTGTTTATTGCGCATGGGCTTGCCATTCTCGTCTCGGATTTCAGAGGTGCCGGGTTCACTCCTATGGGAGTTACGGGCCAGCCAACTTTCTTCGCCCGCGGAAAAGCGGGTCATCAATGAAGTGAGGGCCGCCATGGTCCTCGGCTTATCCTGCCCGAGCTGTCGGGCTAATCATTCCTCCTGGATGTTATGCTTGAATGCAACGATGCCCTTGGCATCTGGGCAGTCAAATCTGGTTCTTCTTGGTGAGGAACCTATTCTAAAATGTCCGAGCTGACTCACCCTCCTTTTGGATGATATGGCTGAGGTCATCGGTATCCAGGGGCCGAATGTAGGTACGCTGGAAGTTGTCCCTAAAGGCCTCCTCGAGCTCTTACCAGCTTCCAATAGAATTCCTGGGGAGGCCATGGAGCCAATGTCCTGCCGGCCCCTTCAGTTTGAGCGGCAAATATTTTATGGTATTAAGATCATCTCCTCGGGCCATGTGGATGTGTAGAAGGAAATCTTCTATCCAGATGATTGGATCCGTCGTGTTGTCGTATTGCTGAATATTGATGGGTTTAAACCCTTCTGGGAACTGATGTTGAATAACTTGATCTGTGAGACAGACCGGATGCGTAGGTGCTCGTACACGGGACGTATCCTGGCGGGTGTTGGCTATCGCCTGTTCTCTTTGTAGCTCCCGAGCTCATCCTTGCAGGTCTAACCATGCATCGTGCCCTTGCCAGCCAGCGGACCCATGATCCCTTATTCCATAAATGGACCGGGGAGTTGATTTATCCCTCTAATTCTTAGTGTGCAGGTCATAGGGCTTAGGATAGTCGACCGGACTCTTGCCATGAGGGCGATGTTTTCTCAGGGGTTCTTTATATGCCCCTGTTGGTCGATCTCGTCCTCTAGGGGGACGGTCAGCTTCCACTGTGTGGCCGTATGCGAGGGGCTTGTTATAGGCAACCTCGTCATCGAAGTCGGGCAACAACTTTCGTCGTGGAAACGATTTAGCCGCCTCGCACCGTTCTTCGAGTTTGGCTTCGGCTGCTAGGAATCATTTCCATTTTTGATTGAGTGCATTTTCATGAGTGTACATCTTCTGCTGCTTCCTCTTCATGATCCACACGGTTGCGACTAGCCGATGTTGGAAACGTATCTGCTCAGATGGGCTTTCCGGGACTTTAAAGTCCTCGGGTCCAAGGTTGTTATCGTCCTTGGACTCTGGCAGGTAGTCCTCATCCGACCCAGCGTCCTCCGGCTCGCCGTCCGGTGCCTCCATGGGTCTGTTGTTCTGCGCGGGCTCACCCTGATTGTTATTCTGTGGGTTCTCGTCGGCGTTTGGGGTGACAGCGCTATTGGTGGCGCCCGTAGTGTTGTCATTGTTTTTCATCCGTTGTTGCCTTTTGATTTCTTCTTGGAGCGGTGGCCCTTAGGGTCTTCTTTAGGCTTCTCCTCTGGGTCCTCCTTAGGAGTGTCGACCATGTAGACGTCGCAGGTTGACGTTGCGGCCCACTTCCCTGTTCGGGGTATGGCCAGTAGTGATTGTGATCCGTGGTCGTCTTCCTCCTTGTAGGTGGCCTCGTCGGATCCATAGTCAAGCGCATCGGTCAAGTCCTCGATCGTGGCGACTAGGTGGGTGCTAGGTGGGATAAAAATTTCCCGATCGTCGGCTTTACATCCGATCTGATCATAGACCGCGGATGAGATCGCCAGGTTCTGGATTCAGTCCAATACCTCGTTGATCTGCGAGAGCTCCTCCGCATCGAGAGCCTCGCGGGAAGCTGGGCTGATATGAAAAGGGATTTTTGGGCTGCTTGACGCATGACCATTTCTGGGCCCTTCCAGGCCAGCTCCAGCTCGACGAACGGAGAGGCTTCCTCGGAGACTACCTTTAGATCCAAAGGAGAGTTCGGCTTGAGGCTATCATCCGAGGAGACATGAGTTAGATAAAAAGTGATCGCCTCCATATCCATCTATGGGGTCGACTCCATCGAGGGGTCGGCTCCGAGGATCAGATCGGGGACCTGCTCCGGAGCGTCTGCGCCCAAGGGATCTTCAGATTGGATCAAGATCTGTTCCAATAGAACCAGATCGCCTCGGGCATCGGCGATGTACTCCAGGCTTCCGAACATGATGACCTGGTTCGGGCAAAGGTTTTGATGTGGCCCAGATGGCCGGCTGGTCGACGTGCAGTAACACACAGCCGTAATAGTAGTAGATGCAGAATCATTTTGGTCCGCTAATCTTGGATATGATGCCTATATAATGATCATCGCCTTGGATATCGTCATGATTTTTGATCTTCTATCAATTGCCCAACAGTAATTTGTTCACCCACCGTGTGCTATACTCATGAGAGAAGCCACTAGTGAAACCTACGGCCCCCGGGTCTACTTTTCCAACATATTGCTTTCCGATCTATCTTTTACTTCTTTTTGTTTTCAGATCTATTATTCCAAAAACCCAAAAAATACCTTGTTGCACTTTTTATTTGCCTCTTTTATTTTGTGTTCTTGTGCGATCTATCTATCCAATCTACTACAATCTAATCTATCTTTTTACCGTGGAGAGATTGACAACCTCTCTTACGCGTCGGGTTGCAAGTATTTGTTCTTTGTGTGCAGGTACCGTTTACATAGTGTTGCATGGTTCTCCTACTGGTTCGATAACCTTGGTTTCATAACTGAGGGAAATACTTACCGTAGCTGTGCTGCATCATCCCTTCCTCTTTGGGGAAATACCGACGCAGTCTCAAGCCACGTCAAAGGAATTTCTGGCGCCGTTGTCGGGGAGGAGGTATGAAAGTAGTCTCCCGTCAACTTGCGAATTTCTGGCGCCATTGTCAGGGAGACATCATCAACATCTATAAGGTTCCTAATCACAAATCTCATCTCCTTGCAATTTACATTATTTTCCATTCGCCTCTCATTTTCCTCTCCCCCACTTCACAAATTTTCCATTTTATTCGCCCTCTTTTTCGTTTGCCTTTTTCTCGCCAGATCTCTTGTTTGCTTGTCATCATAAGTGATTTTGGTATGGCAGAAACAGATGATGACAGGACTCCTAATATTGGACGTTCTGGTAATCTGGATGCTAAAACTTTTGTTTGGGGGCAAGGGAACGTTATAGGAAAAGAAACTATCCAAGAATTTTTCAATTTTGTTGGAAATTTGACTCTCGATGATGCTCCTATACTTAAAAGAACTAAAACTTATGCGAAAGCTATTTCAGCGCTAGTTCTGAAACTTGAAAATAGGTTTATTCATACCCATCCTACCTTACAAAGATTGTTTTATGAGTTACCCGTTATAAAGGATCGCAAAGCTAAAAAGTTAGCCACCCTTGTTCTTATGAATGAATTTGATCACATGGTACGATAAGCTAGGAGATTTTTTATTTTTTTGGTACGAGCCATGAAAAACTAGTTATAGGGGAGATCCTTTACAATAGTGACTACATGTTGAGACATCTGCTTGGAAATAATCAAATTTTTGATGAGAACCTTAAAAAGGAAATCCCCATTTTAGATATGACCCATCAAGTTTTCAATGATGTTAATCAACAATATTCTTGGATTGTGGCCGGGAATAAAAGAGGGTACGTAGATGGACAACTTGATAGTGCTAAGATTTCTATGGATAATGTGTTTCAAGTTATATTTGTAAAACCTCTTGATAAAAATATCTCTATGAAAACTAAAGATGATAATACTTGAATCTATGCATTATGCCTAGCTAGGGGCGTGAAACGATAGCGCTTGTTGGCAGGCAAACCAATGAATAAATTTATTTTCCCCTTTTTATTTCTGTTCTTGAGTGTTGAAACAGTTATGTTACTGTTATGATTGTGTTTTTATGTTTTAATTAGTGTTTGTGCCAAGTAAAGCCTTTAGGATGTTTCACAAGATGAGTAGAAACAATGCTGAATCTGAAATAGAAAATTTAACTCCAGTGCAGGAATTTTCATTTTTTACTGGAGTGTGATAATGAGCTGAAATTTTAAAACAGTATTGCTATACAAATTCTTTACGTTGTCCTAATTTTTCAGAATTTTGCAGTTACAGAAGTATGGTTAGAGTACAGATCACTACAGACTATTCTGTTTTTGACAGATTTTGTTTTCATTGGATCGTGTGCTTGGTTTGATGAATCTATGGTTTGTATTGAAGGGTATAAGCCATGGTAAAGTTAGAATACATTATATATAATGCAATAATAAAATGTTAATGGGTTTTCAACAGTACTTAGAGTGGTGATTTGCTTTATTATACTAATGGATCTCACGAAGGTTTTGTTGAGTTTTGTGTGATTGAACTTTTCAAGTTTTGGGTGAGATCATGATGGATGAAGGAATAAGGAGTGAAAAGAGCCTAAGCTTGGGGATGCTACAGCACCCCCAATATAATATCCAAGGAGAAACAAGCAACCAAGCTTGGGGACCCCGAGTGGCATCCCCTCTTTATTCTAACGACCATTGGTATTTTACCTGGAGCTATATTTTTATTCGTCACATATCATGAGTTTTGCTTGGAGGGTCTTGTATTATTTGAGTACTTGCTTGATTTGCTTTTTAGTTTGTCACAAGTAACCTTGCTGGACACACTTATTTGAGAGAGCCAAAGTTATGCTATGATTTGTTAGAATTGCTCTATATGCTTCACTTAATTTTTTTGAGCTATGGAATTGCTCTAGTGCTTCACTTATATCTTTTTGAGCACGGTGTGCTTTAAATTTTTGAAGAAATACTCTCATGCTTCACTTAGATTAATTTGAGAGTTTGAAGAAATTCTCTCATGCTTCACTTATATTATTTTGAGAGATGAAATTTTTATGCTCATGTTCTTCACTTATATTTGTTTGAGCTTGTCAAAAGCAATGGCAATTTATGAAACTAGTCCCAAAGTGATACATATTCAAGAAGGATATAATAAAAACTTTCATGAATATCATTGGACAAATTAAACTTGATTCCTTGTAATAGTTTTGAGACATGATGATAGTAATATGTGAGTCATGTTGGTGAGTAATTATGCTTTAGTAAGAATATTGGTGTTAAGGTTTGTGATTCCCTGTGCAAGCACGAAAGTCAATAGTTATGCAATGAAATTACATCCTACTTATGGTGCATTATTCGGTGTTAGTTATGCTCAATGTCCGTTTATGTGAATTTTCGTTTCTTGGTTGGTTGCTTCTCAATCTATTTGCTAGCCTCCACTTGTACTAAGTAGAAATACTACTTGTGCATCCAAAATCCTTAAACCCATTTTTGCCTTATGAGTCCACCATACCTACCCATATGCGGTATTTCCATGCCGTTCTAAGCAAATTTGTATGTGCCATCTCTAATTTTCAAAATGAATTTCCTTTTTGTGTGCTCGTACCGCTCATGAAACGGTAGGGGGTGTCCAATATTTTTCCATGCTAGATGTGTTATTCTCAAGATGAGTGTTTATTCACTTGTCATTGCACGAGAGTATGGTGGTAATAGGGATGCCCAGTCCCGAAATGAAAAGAAGTTTACTTTATGTTGTCAAATAATAAATTCCTTGGAAAGTGTTGGTATGGAAGGCAATCGTGGATACGGCTAGCCATGGATTGTGAAAGAATGGTGGAAAAAGGAATAAACTTTACTTTATGTTTGGGAACCGCCTATGATGTATCTAGCATGGAAAGTATTGAGAACTACTTGGTCGTTTTCGTTGACAGGAAAGGCATGCCACCCAAAATATTTTTCTCTCTCAATTTAAGTTTTGAGCTCTGGCACCTCTACAAATCTCTACTTCCCTCTGCGAAGGGCCTATCTATTTAATTTATGCAATTTTTATTTTTAATTTGAGTCTCCATCTTCTCTTATAAAGAACCAACTAGGGGGAACTATGATCATACTTGTGCATTCGGTGTAGTTAATATTTGAGTGTGTTTCAAGAATGGATGAATGATTAAGCATGATGGGCTAGGGATAACTTTCTTTAGTGTTGATATTTTGAAAGACATGGTTGCTTGTTGGAATGCTTGAGTATTAAAGTCTTCATGACAAAACTAGACTATTGCTTTGAACCATCTAAAAGTCCAAATGTCCATGCTACAAAAGAAAAGAGTATGTGATGAACATGTTTGGCAGCGTTCCACATCAGAAATTCTGTTTGTATCATTTACCTACTCGAGGACGAGTAGGAATTAAGCTTGGGGATGCTGATACGTCTCCAACGTATCTATAATTTTTGATTGTTCCATGCTGTTATATTATCATTCTTGGATGTTTTACAATCATTTTATAGCAACTTTATATCATTTTTTGGGACTAACCTATTGACATAGTGCCAAGTGCCAGTTGCTGTTTTTTGCTTGTTTTTTACTTTGCAGAATATCAGTACCAAACGGAGTCCAATCGCGATGAAACTTTTTGGAGATTTTTTTGGACGAGAAGAAAGCCAGTGAGCCAAAGAAGCACCCGGGAGGAGGCCTAGGGGCCCCAGAAGACACCAGGGCGCGCTAGAGGCCCCCGGCATGCCCTGGTGGGTTGTGGTGGCCTCAGGACTCCCCTCCACCGCCTCTGAGCTCTATAAATACCCAAATATTCCAGAAACCCTAGAGGAATCGACGAAAAATACTTCCAGCCACCGCAAGTTCCAGAACCGCGAGATCCAATCTAACACCATCATAGAGGGGTTCATCATCCTCATTGGTGCCTCTCCGATGATGCGTGAGTAGTCCACCATAGACCTACGGGTCCGTAGGCAGTAGCAAGATGGCTTTCTCTCACTCTTTTGATTCTCAATACAATGGTCTCTTGGAGATCTATTTGATGTAATGACTTTTTGCGGTGTGTTTGTTGGGATCCGATGAATTTTGAGTTCATGGTCAGTTTTTATCCATGAATATTATTTGAGTCTTCTTTGATCTCTTATATGCATGATTACTTACAGCCTCGTATTTCTTCTTCGAATCTTTGGTTTAGTTAGGCCAACTAGATCGATTTTTCTTGCCATGGGAAGAGGTGCTTTGTGATGGGTTCGATCTTGCGGTGTCCTCTCCCAGTGACAAAAGGGGTAGCGAGCCACGCATGTATCATTTCTATTAAGGATAACAAGATGGGGGTCTATTCCTACATGAATAGATCTTGTCTACATCATGTCATCGTTCTTATTGCATTACTCCATTTTTCCATGAACTTAATACACTAGATGCATGCTGGATAGCGGTCGATGTGTGGAGTAATAGTAGTAGATGCAGAATCATTTCGGTCTACTAATCTTGGACGTGATGCCTATATAATGATCATCGCCTTGGATATCGTCATGATTATTTGATCTTCTATCAATTGCCCAAAGTAATTTGTTCACACACAGTGTGCTATACTCATGAGACAAGCCACCAGTGTGCTATACTCAATGAGGGGATACCTAATAGCCGCGAAGTAACAACTTGATGCTGTTGTTGTATGGGTTCTGGTAGGCCTTTAATAGTGACGTAAAATCACCCCAGACGCGATTGGGACACAACTCAGTTAAGTCGAATATTGTGCCCATATTTTTATGGTCCACAACCTCCCATGGGATTTTGAGTGCGAAGTTATGTACCCAAGGTGCATGTCAGCTTCCTTGGATGCGTAGTCAAGCACGTCGATTAAATCCTTGACTGTGGCGACTACATGGGTGGTGGGTGGGACGTAAATTTCCCTGTCACCGGCTTTACATCCGATTCAAGCATAGACTGAAGTCTGGTCGTCCGAAATTCCAAGGCTCTGGATTCGGTCTAGCATCTCATTTAAAAGCGGGAGGTCTGTCGGGTTCATTGTGTGGCTATAGGCCGTGATGATTTGAAACACGTTCGCCGGGCCGGAAAACTGATGTTAGAGCTTAAATCAACCTCAATAGGGGCCTGGCCCATCGGGGTAGTAATCAGATCCGAACTCGAAGCCGGTTTCGAAGTAGGATCAGATTTGGGCCCCAAGGCGCGGGGTGATGATGGTCGGATCCATGCTTGATGACAGATTGGATATGGGATCCGGGCTCGAAGCTAGTTCCGGGGTGGGATTATACTCGAGGTCAAGATTCGAGGTGATAGTCAGGCCCCGACCGAGGTTCTCTTCAACCTCTTTTGGCCATTGGGCCGCGCTTCGGCTTCAGCGTCCTCTGACACCGCCTTCTTCCCTTTAAGGGAAGGGTCATCCTCCTCCTCCTCCGCATCTTCGTGGATGGTAGAGGTGTGGGTCTCCTCAGACCGGGTAACCGCGGTCTCCCGCTTCCAAAGACCTGCCCTGCCCCTCTTGGTATCGGCCCCTTGGGGACCACCACATGCGGCTCCTCGACTAGGAGTGCTGTGAGCAGAGGGGTTCTCGCCTCCTCTAGCAATGGGGCCGGGCACTGCATGGCCTGCATCTTGGCTGACCATTTCTGTACATATCGAGCAAAATGATCCATTGAAATTTGCCTCACCATGCGAAGAAAGAATACTATAAGCACGTGTGTTAGAACACTTACTGATCAGGCTTCATGGGCGGCCTCGAAACCGAGGTCTTGCCCCTCCTCAGGGATCTTGTCCTTGGGCAGCTCTAGTAGCCGCGTCCACATGCCAGCCAAGTTGGTATGGAAAAAGTGGAGGACGGGCCCCGCTTCCTGGGGTTTATACTCCCACATCGGTTTGGCCCGAAGTTGGAGCAGGAGGACCCGGCGGTTCAGGATGACGTTTATTAGCTCGGGGAGCTGGAGGTCCTTCTCGATGGATCACCACTTGATCTTCTTGATCATAGCCTCCACCTCGGTGGCGTCGCCCTAGGCGATGCGTTTCTCTGTCCAGGACTTGAGCTTCCTTGGGGGCCCGACCTAAAGGGCTGGGACTTTGGTTTGGGGGGGAGGGGTTCAGTGATGTAAAACCACTCGCGCTGCCATTCCTTCACCGTCTTGATGAAGGTGCCTTTGAACCAGTCAACATTTTTTGCTTTATCTGACCATGGCCCCTCCACCCTCCACTAGATCGGAGCCGCTGGACTTCGGCTTGACCCCGAAGGTCTTCAGCCAGAGGCCGAAGTGCGGTTGGCAGCGGAGGAAGGCCTCACAAACCGTGATGAAGGGGGTGAGATGAAGGATGGAATTCGGGGCCATGTGATGAAAGTCGAGCCCATAATAGAACATCATCACGCACACGAATGGGTGCAGTGGGAACCCCATGCCTTGGATGAGGTGGGGGACGAAGACTACCCGCTCCCCTACATTGGGAGCGGGCACTTGCTGGTTAGCGTCAGGAGCGCGGGAGCCGATGGTGGTGGAAAGGTACCCCGCATCATGCAGCTCCAGGATGGTGCCCTCCGTCACGGAGGAACCACCCCAATGCCCTTTGAGGGTATCGGCCATAGCTGGATGGGGGAGCTTGGGTTTGCTAGAAAAGAGGGGTGCAAGATTGAATCTGGGCATTGATGCTAGACGAAGCAGCAGGCGGGGGAATGAGAGCGTGGTTGCTTGCATTGTTCTCCTTTCACTCTTATAGGCTATTGGAAAGCCAAGAGCCCCCCTTACCGCACTGATAAAAATGCCACTCCCACAAAAGATGTCGTTGTGCATATGGGGGGAAACAAAATATTGATGATATCCCTAAGAAAACGGGCATGATCTCCACCTCGATGGGACATGGCAGTAAAAGGGCTGCCTCGGACCGCGATTCAGGGTAGGCAGTAACTGCTCGACCTGTCGTGGGGTGCGCCGCTTCAATAAAGTTGTCAAGCTAGGTGGCACTATTCACACCTGTGTGGTTGGCCTTCGAGGCTAAGTTACCCCGCCTCTTCAGAGAAAGCATGAGCTCGGCTAGGTCTTGTTTATAAGACGCCGCTTCTTTTGAGAGCCGATCAGGAATTTGGAAGTCTGTAGGATCCGAAGTATGTCTAGAGGGTGTGATTAGACTACTTGACCAGTTAAAAATCTAGCCTTTTCCCAATTTTAAGTGTTGGCAAGTTTTAGCAATTGTAGCAAGTCAAGTACACCCTACACATGCAAGTCTAAGAGTATAGCAGCAGAAAGTAAAG
Source organism: Elymus sibiricus (assembly GCA_039707655.1). Taxonomy (NCBI): domain Eukaryota; kingdom Viridiplantae; phylum Streptophyta; class Magnoliopsida; order Poales; family Poaceae; genus Elymus; species Elymus sibiricus. The sequence goes on along the minus strand of CM077663.1, from coordinate 193,677,699 downwards.
ACATGCACATGAAAGTAAAGGTAGGGAGAGGAGAATCAAATGCAATTGATGACACAAAGATTTTTCCCTTGGTTCCGATAGGTGGTGCTATCTTACGTCCACGCTGATGGAGACTTCAACCCACGAAGGGTAGCGGTCGCGAGAGTCCACGAAGGGCTCCACCCGTTAGGGTCCACAAAGTAGCAACCTTGTCTATTCCATCACGGCTTCCGTCCACGAAGGACTAGCCTCACTATGGGTAGATCTTCACGAAGTAGGCGATCTCCTTGCCCGTACAAACTTCTTGGTTCAACTCCACAACACGAAGAAGGAGGCTCCCAAGCGACACCTAACCAATCTAGGAGGCACCACCCTCCAAAAGGTAATAAATGTGGTAACAATGATAAACTCCTTGCTCTTTTGATTCAAAAGATAGTCTCCTCAAAACACAATCACTCTCTCACAAATTTGGCTTGGTAGAATAGGTTGATTGGGTGGAAAGCAACTTGGGGAGGCTAGAAATGAAGATTCATATGGTTGGAGTGGAAGGTCTTGATCTCAACACATGAGCAGGCGGTTCTCTCTCAGAAAAATGGATGGGCAAGTGTAAGTGTGTTCTGAGTGCTTCCTCTACGAATGAGAGGAGGTGGAGGGGTATATATAGGCATCTCCAAAAATCCAACCGTTACAACATTATTACCCAACTCGGTGAAACCGGAGTAAAAACTCGGTTGCACCGACTAGTGCAAAATGTGGCAACTTTTGGCATTTCGGTGAGACCGATATATAATTCTCGGTGGTACCGATATGGGTGACCTAGGCAGTTACACAACTCGGTGGTACCAATTTCCAAATCTCGGAAATTCCGATTCTTGAAAAGGAGACACTAGAAAGTTGGTCACTGTTTTTTGGTTGCACCGAAAGTGAAAGTTGATTTCACCGAGAAGCTAGGGTTTGTCTTAGGATCTGTCTGAGGCAAAACTCGGTAGGGCCGAATGGAAATTGTTGGTGGCACCGATTTTTGATATTTGGTTTTGGACAGAATATTTGTGGGATAATTTCATGTGTATTTTTGGTGTCTAATCTCTAAGCACTTGAGCAACCAAATCATCATAGACACCTCATCCCCTTTTAATAGTATTGGCTTTCCTATGGACTCAAAGGTGATTTCTCACAAAATGTAAAATGTAGAGTCTTCAAGCTTGTTGCCAATAGATGTTCCTTGCATCTAGGGAATCTCCTCACAATCTTTTTGCCAATCAATTCATTGAACTTTCCTTAAATATACTTGGTGGAAACATTAGTCCAATGAAATATATGTTGTTATTAATTACCAAAACCACCTAGGGAGAAGTTGTGCTTTCAATCTTCCCCTTTTTGGTAATTGATGACAACATATATATCAAAGCTTCGATAGGGATAAAACCATGAATCGCATCGTCGCTTTGAGAAGTATGTGGTAAGCAAGAGCTCCCCCTAAATTTGTGCATTATTTAAAATTTGCGCTTGAATTCAAATGCACAATCAATTAGGAGCATGGGTAACTCCTCCATGACACATACAACTTGGTGGCGCGCATAAATTATATGAATGGATTACAATTCACATAACACCAAACAAGTGAATGATCATGATATTAGCATCACATAGATAGGAAATAGTAGCATCATCAAGCAAGTGTATGATGATACACAACAAAGTCTAAGAACAACCACGTGATAAACCAAATGTTTTTAAAGAGAACAACAAAAGAAAAACACACACACACACACACACACTCTCTCTCTCTCTCTCTCAGCCCTATGATCTATACACTTCTCTCCCTTTGGCAACAAGTTACCAAAAAGTTCAAAGTATGTATAGCTAATCATCTCTCTGGGCTAGATCTCCTCCGGTAGCCGTTGAAGGAGTTGAGAGAAGGGCGTCGACGAATGCTTCAGCTGAAGTCCTCTGAGGTGGTGGAGTGGACGCCAAAGGTGCAGAAGGAGCTAAAGGAGCAGTAGCTGGTGCTGATGAGGAGGGCCTCAACTCTGGAGCAGGCACTGTAGACGATCTGGCTTGAGTCTTGAATTGAGTGTTGGGCCGGAGAGGAGGACTATCATCATCACTAGAATGGGGGCTGGCCACTGCATCTACTTCCTGTTTCAGCTCATTGACAGTCATTGTCAGCTCATCAACTTTGTTGTCTAGAGCATGAAACTTTGTCTCCACAATCCTCTCAAGACTCTTCTGGTTCTTGAGGATCTCAACCACATTCTTCTCGATCCCTTGGAGAGAGTTAATGATAAAGGACATTTGGTCGCTCTTCATCCTTGGAACCTGAGCACTGGTGGCTCTAGCTGCCTCTGCCTCTGCCTGTGCAGTAGCTGAAGTGGGATGAGAAGGATCCATCACCACAACATTATCCTCAAACTCTGGCAATAGTGGTAGGTGTGGACGATCAAGTGCATATACGCTCTTTCCAACTTCGGAACTTATGAGCATCTGAATGTATGGAGCATATCCACATGATCTCTTTTGGTCAGCAGTTCTCCTCTTGATTGTCTCAACAATCAGATCCATCACTCGGAATCTTGTGTGGGTGTCTACATGATGCGGCATGTTGATGGAGTAACCCCTAATCATCTTGTCATCTCCAGACTTGGGCATCAAAGTATATCTCATGATTGTGTTGGTAGTGGGTAATCCAGCTTGCAAAAAGTAGACAGAGCCAAACTTGTGTGTTTCCACATATGCAGTAGGGATAGGGTTGTACATACTGGCCATGGTGTTGTGATTCATCTTGGCCTCAGAATAGACATCAAGATCTCCCTCTTCAACCTGTGGAGCTCCTAAGATGGAAGCCCACTCATCAACTGTAGACCGGTACGTGGTGCCTTTAGTCATCCAAACTATCCTTCCATCTGGATAGAAATGAGCTATAGAGTAAAACTACATAATCATCTCATCATTCCATGCAGTGAACTCTCACCATTCCATCTCATCTATGTCAATGGCCTTGAAGTTCTCCATCACACGTGGAAAATAGTCTAAATTCTCCTTAATGTACTTCCAGTCCACATTTCTCATGTCACTGACTGCAGGATTCTTGTCTAAGAAGACAGTCTCATAAAAATCTTGCTGCTCCTTGGTGTGGAAGCGAGCATCTACAACAGTTCTCCTCCTAGTGGCATATGGATCATCAGCTCTCCATTTCCTCAATCCACTGTCCTTCCTCTTCTTCATGTCTTCAGCAACTGGGTGATCATTATTGTTTTCAGGCAGATAGGGTCTCAGCTTCCTCAGTCCCGAAACATCTTCCTATTCTTCCATGGTGGAAGATCTCTTGTTCTTCTCTGCAAGAGGAATGTCTCTGGTTGTCTTCTTGGACTTGGGGGCAGTAGGCTTCTTGGCAGCAGATGGTTGGCCTTAGATGCAGCCTGACTGGTCATTGCATTAGCCATCAGCATCTTATTCTTGGAGGGAGGAGGTTGTGCAACTGGTTCTTCCTCTTACTCATCCTCCTCTTCATGAAGATATTCTGGAGTGGAGGGGTGAACAATAGCACGAACAATCTTCTTCCTCACTCTCTTCTGGCCTGCCTTCTTGGGCATGGACTTAGAAGTCCTAGGTGACTCTAGAGTGAGAGTCATGCCTGTCCTAGCACTCTTTGGTGCTCTCATAGCTTCAGTCCCGGCATACTCCTTCCCGACTGGCCTCTTAGCAGAAGTGGCCTCATTTGCAGATTTCCTAGCAGTTTTTTCTTTCTTCTCTTGCTGCTTCTTGGCAAGAACCTCTTCTGGCACAAAATCTGAGTCCTCTTCATCTGAGTTAAGCTTCTTCCTGGCCCTTGTAGCAGCCTTTGGCAACCCATGAGAGCCGGGGTGCCTGGATCCTCTGAAGATGGAGAACTAGCTTCTAGGCTAGTGCCAGCATCCAAATCAGTGCTCTGTTCTTTGAAGTTGTTGTCACTGTCTTCTGAGCCTGACATTCTGGCCCTGTGAATAGATATAGATGAGTAAAAGGGATAAGGATCACACAATTCAGAAGTTTTTGCAAATTTGAACTCAAATTCTTAAATTTAATTTTCAGCTAAGTGTGTTTCGGTTCCACCGAGTCAAAAATTTCGGAGCCACCGAGACGTACACTCTCCTCAACAGAAACTTTGGCACTAATTTCGGTTGCACTGAAATGAGAAACTCGGTTTCACCGAGAGCATTCTCAGTAACCCTAAACCACAAATCGGTGAGACCGATTCATCTAGACTCGGTGACGCCAAGACATACATGGCGGAAGATTAAACCTAAAAACTTTCGTTCCCTAATATCTACGGGATTTCTTGTGGATAGATGTTGAGAAATCCGTGGCATGAGGACAAACGAAAACCTAATGCGCAAGATTTGGATAGGGAGCGCAAGAGGGGCGAGATCTTTACCCTAGTTCGGTGAAGATTCCCTACGGCGGCGAGGATTCCCGTTGGCGGCGAAGGACTCCTACGACGAGGGTGCACGGGAGACGAGAGGGACATCCGGACACTCGAGCATGGCACTAAGGGTTTGCGGAGGATGACGTTTGAAGAACTAATTTCAAAAATTGGGTCCGCGGGATATATATCCCCATACTGTCGGTGACACCGATTGAAACATTTCGGTGCCATCGAGTTTCTTAACTGCCAAGAGACAGTGAAACTCGGTGAGACCGAGATGGAGAAATCGGTGGTACCGAGGACAAAAACCAGATCAACCCTAGTACTTCGGTGGAACCGAGATTGTGGAATCAGTTACACCGAGTTGCACATGGGAGGTTTTGGAAGTCAGCTCTTGTCGACATGGAACTGTTGACACCAGATTTTGACACGGAAGAAAACGAAGAAGTGCTCTACATGAAAACTTTTCGTAGTGTTGGCACGAACATCTTTTAAGTTCGGAGTATCGCAGTCCAATCTCATCCCGAAGGCTGAAAATATGCTCAAAGTACTGAGATTTCATATTCAGGGTACTGTTCGGCCGATTAATCCTCCAAAATGACCTCGTATGAGAAAATGTTCAACACGGATTGTCTTCGTCTCGTCGAAACGATCGATTTTGATATAAAACTTATCTCAATCAGAGGTCGTATGCAATAGTTAGAGCCATCGGAGTGCAGCCCTACCATGAGGCAAAAAACTGACGCGAGGGATCGCACACTCGCCGCGGTGATGTCTGATGGGTTGCGTAAGCTATTCGGCCCTCAAGAAGGCCTCGAATGGAAAAAAACGTACAACACAAAAAAGTTTTGTCTCGTCGATACGGTCAACTTTTCTTTTGGAGTAATCATCATTTGAGGTAATCTATGGCCTGCAGAATTTCTACAAAACTCAGACAACCTAGTCAGCCGCAGGACTGAATCCGACTGGAAGTTAAAGATGACCTCGTGGAGTATTCAAGATGGCCTTATTTGGGAAAGTGACCAACAGAAAAATTGATCGTGTCATCAAAGAAATTGATTTTGATATAAAATCGTTTCAATCCGAGGTCATATGCAGATTCTGTGGCCCGCACAAGGAGCAAGACAGATGTTTGGGTCAGATTCGGGCTGAATCCGGGTTAGACTAGAGCTAGGACTCTAGGACGTGAATTGATGTATTTTTCTTGTAAGGAAAGCCTAGATGAATCCTTTGCTTGTACGGGAAGTCCAGCTGCCTCTTATATATAGTGGAGGTGATGGCCCATTGAAACAACACACAATCGAACAAATCAATCTACTACTTTTTACCCTAGCTTTTACATCTCTCCCTTGTTCTTTCTCTCTCGTTCTTCGTTCGTTCTTCGTGTTGAAGGGCAGCGATCCTCGAGGCTCTAGGGGCGGGCAAACCGACCTAGGGTAGCCCATAGCCGCCGTGCGATCAGATGGGGTCCCTCCCGGACGCGTGGGGTTTCGGGTCTTCAAAAGCGCCCGCCGACTGTCTTGCGTATCGTGCTGTCGGTCGGGTCTCCTCCGACGTGAGCTGCGGTGCATCACCCCTGGCATCGAGGGTACACGTGACGTGTTTGTGTGTCAACACACTTTTTGGTGACTTTGCTGGGGACGAAGGATCAAGAATCATCATCAACCATGTCTAATCTTCCACAGCCCTCAGAAGTTAACGCCGATAACATCATTAAGCCCAGTCTTGATGAACTATCGGATGAACATCGCCAGGCTTACGAGGCGCATAAGAAGCAGCGTGAAGAGGCATTTCAGGCACTCAAGAAGAAGCGTGAGGAGGAAGATTTGGCGGCGTTTCTTGCAAGTTTCAAGAAGGACCATCAAGGCAACATCACTCCAGTTGGAAACGTTAATTTCCCTCCTCTCGTTGACGAACAAGATGAAATCACTATGAGTAAAGTTTTTTCTCCTGAGCAGGTGGCTGTGATTGAAAGTCTTGTTAGTAAGGGTAATGAGATGATGTACAATTCTTTTGTGGCAAATACTAATGCTAAGAAAAATATGCCTCCGTCATCTAGTGGTACTGTTGGTATATGTGGACACCCTAGTCCGAGTTTACCTATTTCATCGGCACCTCCTATGCAATCACAATATAATATGCCGTTGAGTTTTTACCCTCGTCAAACCAACCAGCTTGTGGCTGCACCTACATATCCTAATCCTATTATGAGTGTGCCCAATTCGGCGTCAACGCCGAATCACTTTGTCACACCACCCATAGGCACAAGCATGTTTGGTTTTCCGCCGAATTATGGTTCGGCGTCCATCCCACAAGTTGCACCACCAGCTAGTACCCAAGTTGCTCCTATGTCATTGCCACAAGCATCTTCATCTACCTCGGATCCAATTTTAGCCAAATTGAGGGAGGATTTGCATAAGATGTTTCAAGAAACTTTCGGAAACGAGCCGAAAGTAAAGAGTCATGTGTACCAAAAGCCTTATCCTGAACACTTCGATGCAGTTTTGTACCCTCAAGGTTACAAGGTTCCTGATTTTATTAAATTTAGTGGAGAGGGCACGAAAACAACATGGGAGCATGTGAGTCAGTATCTAGCACAGTTGGGTGAAGCAGGTTCAATAGAAGAATTGAAAGTGCGTTTATTTCCCTTATCTTTAACTGGCACCGCATTTTCATGGTTTGCTGCTTTGCCACATGGTTCTATTCTCTTATGGTCGCAATTAGAGCAGAAGTTTCATGATCACTTTTATAGCGGCGATAATGAGCTAAAATTATCACATCTTACACCGGTTAGACAGAAACATGATGAATCGGTCACCGATTATGTCAAGAGATTTAGAGATATAAAAAACCGATGCTATAGTTTAGTGATAAGTGAGAGAGACTTGGCGGATCTTGTGCTTAATGGTTTGAAACCACACATCAAAGAGAGGCTGGAAAATTACGAGTTTTTGAGCATTTACCAAGTCCTGCAAAAAGCATTAGCTCAGGAGAATAGGAGTAAAGATGTTCGTAGATCAACATCTGGTCGTCCCCGAGTGCATATGGTTGAGTATAATGATGATCATTCAGACGATGAGGCTGATGTCTATACTACTGAATTTGTTTGGTCCTCAAAGGCCAAACCCTATACTTGCAATGCTCTTAAGCCGATTCGCAAGAATCGTGATGAAGAGATGAAGTTTACTTTTGATATATCTAAGTGTGATAAAATATTTTATGCTCTCTTACAAGATAAGATAATCAGAATATCACACACCATTCCGCCGTTTGAAGAGCTGAAACGGCGTGCTTATTGCAAATACCATAATTCATTTTCTCATGCTACTAACGATTGCAATGTCTTTAGACGACAGATACAATCAGCCATTAATGACGGACGATTGAATTTTTTCAGAGATGCAAGTTGATAAACAACCCTTTCCTATAAACACCATGGATTTGGAGGGAAAAAATGTTAATTCGGCCTAACATAGCCGAATCTGCTAATAAAGATAACATTGTTATTGGTAAACCCAGGAAAGGCAAGGAGGGTGGCAAAGTCTTGGGAAGAGAGGTTGTGCTTGAGAAGCAACCCGATGGCAAGGAAGTATTGAAGATCACCATGAATTTTTTTGCACTCGGGGGGCAACCGCAAGTACAAGAGGATTCTCATGATAAACTTATCGAGCCCATGAATTCACATGTTGGCAGGTGGAAAAAGAGTAAAGCTGAGGGCAAGCGAGTCAAGCCAACTTTTGATATGTTGCTATCCAAATATGCCAATCAAGCGGCCGGTTCTAGCTCTAATCGGCCATCACATCTAAAGCATTCAAGATCACCTCCGATCCAAGAATTCCGACGCTATGCAAGGCCATATGGGTCATGGGCACCAACACCGTGGATGTTGCCACCCCCCTATGCATCATATTACAAAGGAGACTTCAATGGAGGATGGGGGCAGCCCCCAATGGCTCCTTATGCTTTTCATATGGGGTGGGCCGCGCCTAGAAGGCCTACCCGCGAGAGGCTTTATTATCCCACACAAGGCCGTTTGAGATATGGTGTTAATCGGCCAACAAAAATTTCTCCAAGCAAGGCCAATAAAAAAGTGTGGCGTATTAAGTCATCTAATGCAGAAATTTCAGAATATGACAAGAGAAAGGAGATCAAAAAGATGATTGTTGGTAATATGGCTAATTCTAATGGTGATATTGTTATTGTTCAGCAGGGTTCCATGGCAAATGATCACGAGGCTAGCACAAGCAAGGCCAAACCTAGGGATCCCATATATACTCAACCTAAGTGGTGTCCTCCTGGTTTAACTAAACCCATGAAAAGGAGATTACAACGCATGAGGAACCACGAGAAGGTAGGGCGCAAAGAAGAGAAGCAAAGGGATGAATTGCTCAATGAAATTTGGCCCATGCCACTCACAAAACAAGTGTGGAGGTCTAAACAAAAACAAAATGCAGATGCTTCTACATTAGCTACATCACCTACACCATCAAAAGAGGATGATGCGACCCCTATTACATCGTCCACGCCACCAGAAATATCCCCTTCAATTGAGGAAACTTCAAGTCCAATATACACATTGGGAGATGAAGATGATATGGTGAAGAAGGGGAGGTGGCCCAGCTAGATTTTGGTCCTAAGAACGCTACCTTCGAGAAGCCAAAAGAACCGGTGAAACACTTGAGGCCATTGTACCTCAAGGGTCATATTAACGGGTCACCGGTTGCTAGAATGGTCATTGATGGTGGTGCTGTGGTAAATCTTATGCCCTATTCGGTCTTCAAGAAGTTGGGGTTATATGATGATGCATTGATGAAGACCAATATGGTACTTAACGGATTTGAGGGTAAAGAAAAGACAGAGGCCAAAGGTGTGATGTGCATGGAACTCACTGTAGGAAGCAAAACTTTGGCCACCACATTCTTCATCGCCGAGGTGCAAGGTAACTATAATGTTATATTAGGCCGTGATTGGGTTCATGCTAACCAGTGCGTGCCATCTACCATGCATCAATTCTTAATACAATGGGTCGATGATGAAGTAGAAGTCGTTCAAGCGGATAATTCGGCTTGTGTTGCTTTGGCCGATGCATCAGTGGATTGCAATCATCCTGATGTTACCTGCTTAATAGGGCATGACCTCTCAGAGTTGATTACCTTAGTGCTACAAGGAACGGGTTCATTCCCATCTCTTTAAAGCCGATTGGTCGAAATCGGTTCCAAGGTATGATGTAAACAAAAATTTGAAGTCAATGGACAATATAGAATTATCGCCCTAAGCATATAAAATGGCCGATGGAGTGTTGACATCGTCCTTAGAACAAATACATTGCAGATTATTTTTCGGCATACAAGCTTTGCCGAAAAACAGGGGGGCATGTGTTGACACCAGATTTTGACACGAAGAAAACGTTATTAAGATGGATTCAAATGAAGAAGTGCTCTACATGAAAACTTTTCGTAGTGTTGGCACGAACATCTTTGAGGTTCGGAGTATCGCTGTCCAATCTCATCTCGAAGGCTGAAACTATGCTCAAAGTACTGAGATTTCATATTCAGGGTACTGTTCGGCCGATTAATCCTTCAAAACGAACTCGTATGAGAAAATGTTCAACACGGATTGTCTTCGCCTCGTCGAAACGATCGATTTTGATATAAAAATCATCTCAATCGGAGGTCGTATGCAAAAGTTAGAGCCATCGGAGTGCAGCCCTACCATGAGGCAAAAAACTGACGCGAGGGATCAGACACTCGCCGCGGTGATGTCTGATGGGTTGCGTAAGCTATTCGGCCCTCAAGAAGGCCTCGAATGGAAAAAACTTACAACACGAAAAAGATTTTTCTCGTCGATACGGTCAACTTTGCTTTTGGAGTAATCATCATTTGAGGTAATCTATGGCCTGCAGAATTTCTACAAAACTCGGACAACCTAGTCAGCCACAGGACTGAATCCGACTGGAAGTTAAAGATGACCTCGTGGAGTATTCAAGATGGCCTTATTTTTTTTGAGCTGGGAACATTTCATTCCACTAATCAACGCATCGAGTAGAATCACTGGCAATGAACACCTGGGCAAAGGTAGGGGCAAGACCCGGCCATACGGCTTGGGGCGCGAGCTCCATCTTCGACCCATGCAGCGCAAGAACGTCTGCAACCTTATTACATGCCCGTGGGCAATGAACAATATCAAAAAAGCTAAAATTTAGAGAGGAAAAAGCTTTGATCTTCTTAAACAGGACACCATTTGGCGCAAGGTCATAACTCGAGGTCTTGATCGCTGAGACAAGCAGTAACGCGTCGGTTTCTACCACTGCGTGGCCAATGCCCATTTCTTGCACTTTGTAGAGTGCTTGGATGTAGGCTTCAGCTTCCGCTTGTAATGCATCTGTAACATGGTTCAGGTGCCCTGCCGCAGCAACCACCACATTGCCTTCGTGGTCCCGTATGACATACCCCCAGCCGCCGGATAAAGTATCTTTGTTGAAGCTGTCATCAACATTTATCTTGAGCATGCCCTCAGCAGGTTTTGTCCAGCCTTCCAACTATTTCACTGTTTCTTGTTTCGCCCGTCCAAAGAATTCTTTATACTCCTCCGCTGTGCTCCTAATCTGCCACAACAAAGCATTGATCTCAATCTTTTCCTTTTCCACTCGGTGCTTGTTTCTAGCATTCCACCAAGACCACAACAGTGAAAGTATACCAGTAGTTTGGTCAATATGTCCCTGCAGAAGAATCTTCACCACCTCCTTATTTGGGAAAGTGATCAACATAAGAATTGATCGTGTCGTCGAAGCGATTGATTTTGATATTAAATTCATTTCAATCCGAGGTCATATGCAGATTCTGTGGCCCGCGCAAGGAGCAAGACAGAAGTTTGGGCCAGATTCGGGCTGAATCCGGGTTAGACTAGAGCTAGGACTCTAGGATGTGAATTGATGTATTTTTCTTGTAAGGAAAGCCTAGATGAATCCTTTGCTTGTACGGGAAGTCCAGCCGCCTCTTATATATAGTGGAGGTGACGGCCCATTGAAACAACACACAATCGAACAAATCAATCTACTACTTTTTACCCTAGCTTTTACATCTCTCCCTTGTTCTTTCTCTCTCGTTCTTCGTGTTGAAGGGCAGCGAGCCTTGAGGATCTAGGGGCGGGCGAACCGACCTAGGGCAGCCCATAGCCGCCGTGCGTCCAGACGGGGTCCCTCCCGGGCACGTCGGGTTTCGGGTCTTCAAAAGCGCCCGCCTACTGTCTTGCGTATCGCGCTGTCGGTCGGGTCTCCTCAGACGTGAGCTGTGGTGCATCACCCCCGGCGTCATGGGTACATGTGACGTGTTCGTGTGTCAACAGGAACTCCGAGTGCTCCTCACACAGAGGGTCCGATAAGTGCTTGCTCAAATTTTGTGATGAAGCATGAATAGAATTTGAGACGAGAAAGCATAGATAGCTAGAGGAGGGTACTTAGGCATTCTTGTATATCCAATTGGCCAAAGAAAATAAAAGCCAAATAACAACAATTGGATATCCTTGAATGAGAAAAGATATGCATACCAACATGCTCACACAATAAGATGTCAATAGAAATCATGGCAAACATGCACAACTACTCTAGTATCTACCAAGCACTTTGGCGATGACGGAGTCATCTATATATGAGTATATTGACTTAGGATACAATTAAGAATACTTGATCACAGGTCATACTCATCGTTTAAGTAGAAGTGGGGTTACCACTTTTACATAAAGCATTTAATGTTGCCACATCTTATGAGATGCTTTACCTCAAGTCTTAGAGTAAAGCTTGTTGGAAATATGACCTAGAAGCAATAATAAAAGTAGTTATTATTATATTTCCTTGTTCATGATAATCGTTTATTATCCATGCTATAATTGTATTGATTGGAAACACTGATACATGTGTGGATACATAGACAACACTGTGTCCCTAGTATGCCTCTAGTAGACTAGCTTGTTGATCAAAGATGGTCAAGGTTTCCTAGCCATAGACATGAGATGTCATTTGATAACAGGATCACATCATTAGGAGAATGATGTGATGGACAAGACCCAAACTATGAACATAGCATATGATCGTGTCAGTTTATTGCTATTATTTTCTGCATGTCATGTATCTGTTCCTATGACCATGAGATCATGCAACTCACTGACACCGGAGGAATACCTTGTGTGTATCAAACGTCACAATGTAACTGGGTGACTATAAAGATGATCTACAGGTATCTCCGAAGGTTTCTGTTGAGCTGGCATGGATCGAGACTGGGATTTGTTACTCCGTATGACGGAGAGGTATCTCAAGGCCCACTCGATAATACAACATCACAATAAGCCTTGCAAGCAATGTGACTAAGTGTTAGCCACGGGATCTTGTATTACGGAACAAGTAAAGAGACTTGCCGGTAACGAGATTGAACTAGGTATAGAGATACCGACGATCGAATCTCGGGCAAGTAACATACCGAAGAACAAAGGGAACAGCGTACAGGATTAACTGAATCCTTTACATAGAGGTTCAACCGATAAAGATCTTCGTAGAATATGTAGGAACCAATATGGGCATCCAGGTCCCGGTATTGGTTATTGACCGTAGAGGTGTCTCGGTCATGTCTACATAGTTCTCGAACCCGCAGGGTCTGCACACTTAACGTTCGGTGACGTTTCGGTAGTATTGAGTTATGTACGGTGGTGACCGAAGGTTGTTTGGAGTCCCGGATGAGATCCCGGACGTCACGAGGAGCTCCGGAATGGTCCGGAGGTAAATATTGATATATAGGAAGTCCCGTTTTGGTCACCAAAAAAGTTTCGGGTATTTTCGGTAGTGTACCGGGAGTGCTGAAGGGCCATCGGGAGGGGACACCCATGCCAGGAGGCCACATGGGCCCCAGGGGGGGGGGTACACCAGCCCTTAGTGGGCTGGGCAAACCAGCTCGACAAGGCCCATGCGGCTAGGAAGTGGGGAAAGGAAAAAACCCCAAGTGGGGAAGGTGGACTCCAAGTAGGAAAGGAGTCCTACTAGGAGTAGGATTGGAGGTGGAATCCTCCACCTCCACCTTGGTTCGGCCGACCCCTAGGGGGAGCCCTAGGCCGGCTGCCTCCTCCCCCTCCCTCTATATATACTAGAGGAATAGAGCCCCCAAACACACAAGTCCACGTGCTAGTTCTCTATTCCCTCATTCCTCCACCAAATAGATTCTGACGGTGCTTAGGCGAAGCCCTATCGGAATTGTTCCACCACCACCGCTGCCGTGCCGTCGCGCTGCCGGAAAACTCATCTACCTCTCCGCCCCCTCTTGCTGGATCAAGAAGGCAGAGATCGTCATCGAGCTGTACGTGTGCTGAACGCGGAGGTGCCGTCCGTTCGGCGCTAGATCGGGACGGATCGTGGAACGGCTGCGATTTGGATCGCGAAGACGTTCGACTACATCAACCGCATTTCTTAACGCTTCCCGCTTAGCGATCTACAAGGGTATGTAGATCCACTCTCCCTCTCGTAGATGCTCATCACCATGGATAGATCTTGCATGTGCGTAGGAAATTTTTTGTTTCCCATGCAACGTTCCCCAACAGTGGCATCATGAGCTAGGTCTATGTGTAGATGAGATCACGAGTAGAACACAAAGGAGTTTGTGGGCGTTGATATTCAGATTGCTTCCTCCCTTGGTCTTTTCTTGATTCAGCGGTATTGTGGGATGAAGCGGCCCGGACCAACATTACTCGTACGCTTACGAGAGACCGGTTCCATCAACTGACATGTAACTTTGTTGCATAAAGATGGCTGGCGGGTGTCTGTTTCTCCCACTTTAGTTGGATCGGATTCGACAAAGGCGGTCCTTGAGAAGGTTGAATAGCAATTTGTGTATCACCGTTGTGGTTTTTGCGTAGGTAAGAATTGTTCTTGCTAGATACCCGTAGCATCCACGTAAAACATGCAACAACAATTAGAGGACGTCTAACTTGTTTTTGCAGGGTATGTTGTGATGTGATATGGCCAATTACATGATGAGATATATGTGATGTATGAGATGATCATGTTTTGTATAGAATATCACGACTTGCATGTCGGTGAGTACGGCAACCGGCAGGAGCCATAGGGTTGTCTTTAATTTATTTTCACCGTTTTGCTTTACTTTATCGCTATGAGTTTGCAATAGTTGTAGAAGCAACAGTTGGCACGACAACCTCATGGTAACATGTTGATGGAGATCAACATGATGGAGATCATGGTGTCATGCCGGTGACGATGGAGATCATGCCGGTGCTTTGGAGATGGCGATCAAAAGCACAAGTTCATGGCCATATCATGTCACTTATGATTTGCATGTGATGTTAATCCTTTTATGCATCTTATTTTGCTTAGGACGACGGTAGCATTATAAGGTGATCCCTCACTTAAATTTCAAGATAAAATTGTGTTCTCCCCAAGTGTGCACCGTTGCGAAAGTTCGTCGTTTCGAGACACCACGTGATGATCGGGTGTGATAGACTCTACGTTCACATACAACGGGTGCAAGCCAGTGTTGCACATGCGGAACACTCGGGTTAAACTTGACGAGCCTAGCATGTACAGACATGGCCTCGGAACACAAGAGACTGAAAGGTTGAACATGAGTCATATAGTAGATATGATCAACATGAAGATGTTCACCATTGAAACCACCTCATCTCACGTGATGATCGGACTTGAGTTGGTGGATTTGGATCATGTGACACTCGAATGACCGGAGGGATGTCAATTTGAGTGGGAGTTTTTTAAGTAATATGATTAACTAAACTCATTATATTGAACAATAGTCTAAGTTGTCTTTGCAATATTTATGTTGTAGATCAATGGCTCATGCAGTAGCACCCCTGAATTTTAATGCGTTCCTAGAGAAAGCTAAGTTGAAAGATGATGGAAGTAACTTTGTGGACTGGGCCCATAATCTAAGGATTATCCTTACGGCTTCCCAAAAGGCTTATGTCCTTGATGCACCACTTGGTGAACCACCCGCTCCAGTAGAGTCTCCAGACGTTGTGAACGCCTGGCAGGCACGTTCTGATGATTACTCAACGGTTCAATGTGCAATGTTGTATGGCTTAGAACCGGGACTTCAAAAATGTTTTGAACATCATGGAGCATATGATATGTTCCTAGAGTTGAAGTTTATCTTTCAAAGAATGCCCGGATCGAGAGGTATGAGACCTCCGATAAGTTCTATGCTTGCAAGATGGAGGAGAACGGGTCTGTCAGTGAACACATACTTAGAATGTCTAGGTATTCCACCCGTCTGGCTGAATTGGGTATGCCCCTTCCGCCAGAGGCGATCACTGACAGAGTTCTTCAATCATTGCCACCTAGCTACAAGAGCTTCGTGTTGAACTATAACATGCACAGGATGAACAAGTCAGTCGCCGAGCTGTTTGCGATGTTGAAAGTCGCTGAGTCTGAGATTCAGAAGGAGCATCAAGTGTTGATGGTCAATAAAACCACTAGTTTCAAGAAGAATGGCAAGGGGAAGAAGGGTAACTCCAAGAAGAGTGGCAAAGCAGTTTCCCCTCCCGTGAAGAAACCCAAAGCTGGACCCAAGCCAGAAACTGAGTGCTTTCATTGCAAGGGAACTGGTCACTAGAAGCGGAACTGCCCCAAGTATTTGGCTAACAAGAAGGCGGCCAACAACAAACAAGGTATATATGATATACAAGTTATTGATGTGTACCTTACCAACTCTCGTTGTAGTGCCTGGGTATTTGATACGAGTGCGGTTGCTCACATTTGCAACTCAAAACAGGAACTGCGGAATAGACGGAGGCTGGCAAAGGACGAAGTGACGATGCGCATGGGAAATGGTTCCAAGGTTGATGTGATCACTGTCGGCACGCTCGCTCTTCGATTACCATCGGGATTAGTGATGAACCTGAATAATTGTTATTTAGTGCCTGCATTAAGCATGAATATTATATCTGGATCTTGTTTATTGCGAGATGGTTACTCATTTAAATCGGAGAATAATGGTTGTTCTATTTATATGAGTAATATCTTTTATGGTCATGCACCCAATGTGAGGGGTTTATTCTTATTGAATCTCGATAGTGATGATACACATGTTCATAACATTGATGCCAAAAGATGTAGAGTTGATAATGATAGCACTACTTTCTTGTGGCACTGCCGCTTAGGTCATATTGGTGTAAAACGCATGAAGAAGCTCCATGCTGATGGACTTTTGGAGTCACTTGATTTTGAATCACTTGACACATGTGAACCATGCCTCATGGGCAAGATGACTAAGACCCCGTTCTCTGGAACAATGGAACAGGCAAGTGACTTGTTGGAAATCATACATACTAATGTGTGCGGTCCGATGAGCATAGAGGCGCGCGGTGGATATCGTTATTTTCTCACCTTCACTGATGACTTAAGTAGATATGGGTATATTTAAATAATGAAACACAAGTCTGAAACGTTTGAAAAGTTCAAGCGATTTCAGAGTGAAGTTGAGAATCATCGTAACAAGAAGATTAAATTCCTACGATCTGATCGAGGGGGAGAATATCTGAGTTATGAGTTTGGCAGTCACTTAAGACAATGTGGAATTGTTTCACAATTGACACCGCCTGGAACACCATAGCGAAATGGTGTGTCCGAACGTCATAATCGAACCTTATTGGATATGGTGCGATCTATGATGTCTCTTGCCGATTTTCCACTATCATTTTGGGGTTATGCATTAGAGACATCTGCATTCACTTTAAATGGGGCACCATCGAAATCCGTTGAGACGACGCCATATGAACTGTGGTTTGGCAAGATTCCAAAGTTGTCGTTTCTTAAAGTTTGGGGATGTGATGCTTATGTCAAAAAGCTTCAGCCTCAAAAGCTGGAACCCAAAGCGGAGAAATGTGTCTTCATAGGATACCCAAAAGAGACAGTTGGGTATACCTTCTATCTTAGATCCGAAGGCAAAGTGTTTGTCGCTAAAAACGGAACATTTCTTGAGAAAGAGTTTCTCTCGAAAGAATTGAGTGGGAGGAAGATAGAACTTGATGAGGTTGTTGAACCTTTACTTCAACCAGAGAGTAGCGCAGCGCAGATATATGTTTCTGTAGAGCCTACATCAGTTGAATAGGAAGTTAATGATGATGATCATGAAGCTTCGGATCAAGTTGCTATCGAACCTCGTAGGTCGACAAGGACGCGTACTGCTCCTGAGTGGTTCGGCAACCCTGTCTTAGAGGTCATGTTGTTGGACAACGATGAACCTACGAGCTATGGAGAAGCGATGATGGGGCCGGATTCCGAGAAATGGTTAGAGGCCATGAAATCCGAGATGGGATCCATGTATGAAAACAAAGTATGGGCTTTGGAAGTATTGCCTGAAGGGCGAAAGGCCATTCAGAACAAATGGATCTTTAAGAGGAAGACGGACGCGGACGGTAATGTCACCGTCTATAAAGCTCGACTTGTGGCAACGGGTTTTTCACAAGTTCAAGGAGTTGACTACGATGAGACCTTCTCACCCGTAGCAATGCTTAAGTCCGTCAGAATCATGTTAGCAATAGCTGCCTTTTTCGATTATGAAATTTGGCAGATGGATGTCAAAACAGTGTTCCTTAACGGTTTCCTTAAGGAAGAGTTGTATATGATGCAACCAGAAGGTTTTGTCGATCCAGAGAATGCTGACAAAGTTTGCAAACTCCAGCGATCCATTTATGGACTGGTGCAAGCATCTTGGAGTTGGAATCTTCGCTTTGATGAGGTGATCAAAGCGTTCGGGTTTATACAAGTTTACGGAGAAGCTTGTATTTACAAGAAAGTGAGTGGGAGCTCTATAGCGTTTCTAATATTATATGTGGATGACATATTGCTGATTGGAAACAATATAGAAATGTTGGAAAGCGTGAAGGAATATTTGAACAAGAGTTTTTCAATGAAGGACCTAGGAGAAGCTGCTTTCATATTAGGCATCAAGATCCATAGAGATAGATCGAGATGCTTAATAGGACTTTCACAGAGCACATACCTTGACAAAGTTTTGAAGAAGTTCAAAATGGATTAGTGCCTGTATTGCAAGGTGTGAAGTTGAGTAAGACTCAATGCCCAGTGACTGCAGAAGATAGAGAAAAGATGAGTGTCGTCCCCTATGCTTCAGCCATAGGCTCTATCATGTATGCAATGCTGTGCACAAGACCCGATGTCAGCCTTGCCATAAGTATCATCGGAAGGTTTCAAAGTGATCCAGGAATGGAACACTGGACGGCGGTCAAGAATATCCTGAAGTACCTGAAAAGGACTAAGGACATGTTTCTCGTTTATGGAGGTGATCAAGAGCTCGTCGTAAAGGGTTACATCGATGCAAGCTTTGACACTGATCCGGATGACTCCAAGTCTCAAACCGGATATGTATTTATTCTTAATGGGGGTGCGGTAAGCTGGTGCAGTTCCAAGCAGAGCGTGGTAGCTGATTCTACATGCGAAGCGGAGTACATCGCTGCCTCGGAGGCGGCGAAGGAAGGTGGCTGGATGAAGGAGTTCATGACAGATCTTGGAGTAGTGCCTAGTGCACTAAACCCAATGACTCTGTTCTGTGACAACACTAGTGTCATTGCTCTAGCCAAAGGAACCACGGATTCACAAGAGGACCAGACACATAAAGCGACGTTTCAATTCCATCCGCGATTACATCAAGGAGGATGGCATAAATATTTGCAAAGTGCACATGGATCTGAATGTTGCAGATCCGATGACTAAACCTCTTCCAAGGGCTAAACATGATCAACACCAGAACTGTATGGGTGTTAGATTCATTACAATGTAAATCACATAGTGATGTGAGCTAGATTATTGACTCTAGTGCAAGTGGGAGACTGTTGGAAATATGCCCTAGAGGCAATAATAAAAGTAGTTATTATTATATTTCCTTGTTCATGATAATCGTTTATTATCCATGCTATAATTATATTGATTGGAAACACTGATACATGTGTGGATAAATAGACAACACTGTGTCCCTAGTATGCCTCTAGTAGACTAGCTTGTTGATCAAAGATGATCAAGGTTTCCTAGCCATAGACATGAGATGTCATTTGATAACAGGATCACATCATTAGGAGAATGATGTGATGGACAAGACCCAAACTATGAACATAGCATATGATCGTGTCAGTTTATTGCTATTGTTTTCTGCATGTCAAGTATCTGTTCCTATGACCATGAGATCATGCAACTCACTGACATCGGAGGAATACCTTGTGTGTATCAAACTTCACAACGTAACTGGGTGACTGTAAAGATGCTCTACAGGTATCTACGAAGGTGTCTGTTGAGCTGGCATGGATCGAGACTGGGATTTGTTACTCCGTATGACGGAGAGGTATCTCAGGGCCCACTCGGTAATACAACATCACAATAAGCCTTGCAAGCAATGTGACTAAGTGTTAGCCACGGGATCTTGTATTACGGAACGAGTAAAGAGACTTGCCGGTAAACAGTTTGAACTAGGTATAGAGATACCGACGATCGAATCTCGGGCAAGTAACATACCAAAGAACAAAGGGAACAGCGTACAGGATTAATTGAATCCTTTACATAGAGGTTCAACCGATAAAGATCTTCGTAGAATATGTAGGAACCAATATGGGCATCCAGGTCCCGCTATTGGTTATTGACCGTAGAGGTGTCTCGGTCATGTCTACATAGTTCTCGAACCCGCAGGGTCTGCACACTTAACGTTCGGTGACGTTTCGGTAGTATTGAGTTATGTATGGTGGTGACCAAAGGTTGTTCGGAGTCCCGGATGAGATCCTGGACGTCACGAGGAGCTCCGGAATGGTTCGGAGGTAAAGATTGATATATAGGAAGTCCTGTTTTGGTCACCGGAAAAGTTTCGGGTATTTCCGATAGTGTACCGGGAGTGCCGGAGGGCCATCGGGAGGGGCCACCCACGCCGGGAGGCCACATGGGCCTGGGGGGGGGGGGGGTACACCAGCCCTTAGTGGGCTAGTCAAACCAGCCCCACAAGGCCCATGCGGCTAGGAAGTGGGGAAAGGAAAAAAGCCCAAGTGGGGAAGGTGGACTCCAAGTAGGAAAGGAGTCCTACTAGGAGTAGGATTGGAGGTGGAATCCTCCACCTCCACCTTGGTTCGGCCGACCCCTAGGGGGAGCCCTAGGCCGGCTGCCTCCTCCCCCTCCCTCCTATATATACTAGAGGAATAGAGCCCCCAAACACACAAGTCCACGTGCTAGTTCTCTATTCCCTAGTTCCTCCACTAAATAGATTCCGACGGTGCTTAGGCGAAGCCCTGCCGGAATTGTTCCACCACCAGCGCCGTCACGCCGTCGCACTGCCTGAAAACTCATCTACCTCTCAGCCCCCTCTTGCTGGATCAAGAAGGCGGAGATCATCATCGAGCTGTACGTGTGCTGAACGCGGAGGTGCCGTCCGTTCGGCGCTAGATCAGGACGGATCATGGGACGGCTGCGATTTGGATCGCGAAGACGTTCGACTACATCAACTGCGTTTCTTAATGCTTCTCGCTTAGTGATCTACAAGGGTATGTAGATCCACTCTCCCTCTCGTAGATGCTCATCACCATGGATAGATCTTGCGTGTGCGTTGGAAATTTTTTGTTTCCCATGCAACGTTCCCCAACAAAGCTCCCCCTTGATGTGACATCCCCCCTAACAGGGACAAACTAACCTTGGGTTATGTCGATGTAGACTTCATGTAGGTGATGTAGTGGTGGATGGTCATTGTTGATGAAGATCATCTTGAGTTGGAAGCAATCCTTGTTGTTTCGTACTCTTCTTACCTACACGGGTTAGTCCCACACAAGGAACAAATAAAAGGATATATATGGACATGGAGTGAAGCATATTTATATGATTTTCATTGATTCTTTAATTACCTTATCCCTTGCTTACCTTTGAGGGAATGTGTGACTCTTTGAACTATTGCATAAGGTTGGAGTTGATTGCAAATAGTCCTTGCCAAAAATGAATGTGAGTGAATTTCATTGGCGGAGTCACCCCACAAGAACTTCTCTAGTTCTTCTTATTTAGGACCCACATCAAATTGATGGGGATCCTTGGAGTTGAAGTAGCACTTAATGAAGTAGAGCTTGTAGTAGCCTTGAGAACCAACTTGACCATGGCTAGGGATTCATCTTCAAATGTGTCAATCTCTTCTTGAAGCTTGTCCTTTCCCTTGAGCTTGTGGTCTTGTGGTGGAAGGTCATCTTGATCCTTTGTTCCCTTGGGGAGAGTAGGTTCATACTTCTCCCTTTGAGGAACAAACTTCGGCTTGGGGTATTGACCTTCTTCCCATTCAACTCCATTGGCGTTGAAGTAGCCAATGCCTTGGTTCTTCCGATATCCTCCATGCTTGTGTACAATCTCCTCAAATTGCTTACATCCGGCAAGACTTTTGTAGACACCTTTCTCTATAATACCTTTCAATAAATTGTTTTCTTGCTCAAATGTAACTTGGCTAAGAGAATCATTAGTGGAATCAATAGAGCTACTAGAAGCAACATTATTGGATTTATCATTAGTATTGTTGCTACTAGATGAAGAACCTTTCTTGCCTTTGTTACTAGTTTTCTTAGATTTTACTTGTGGAACAAATGTAGACAAGAGTAATCGTTTGGCAAGATAAGAAGAACTCTTCTTTTGAAGATCGTCATTGATGGCTTTAAGAAACTCATGCTCTTGCTCTAAGTTTAGCTTCTCAAAGCGTAGCTTCTCCTGAGTTCTTAAGAGCTCTCTATGATCTTCTTGAGTAGATTCATGAGCTAACTTAAGAGTGTTTAGTTCTTTAGTTAGACGCTCAATCTCCTTCTTATCATCATCATACGACTTATCTTGATTAGCATGATTATCATCAAGTTCATTTTGACTAACATCACTAGTTTTATCAAAGAGCAATTCGTCATCTCCTAGTAAATCATCCTCATCACTATTGAAGTCAATGTATTCCGGGTGTGATACCTTGGGGCCTTTAGCCATGAAGCAACTTCCACTTCCTTCATTTGGTGAATCAAATATGTCATAGGAGTTGGAGGTTACGAGTGCTAACCTGGCAACACCTTCATCTTGACTATAGTCGGAGTTGGAGTGGTAGCTTCTCTCGGATTGGTTGTCAGAATCGGAGCCGACAACCCATTCACCAACATGAGCTTGATGTCTTCTTCTTGTGTAGCTCTTGGTGTACTTGTCCTTCTTCTCCGAGTCCTTGCTTCTCCGGGAGGGTCTTCGCTCATAGCGATCTTCTCTACTCCTTCTCTCTCTACGAGGTGAATCATCTCTTGAGCTTCGTCTTCTAGGTGACTCTTCTCTTCTTTTGTGGGGGCCGAGCACTCATTGGAATAGTGTTCGGGCCTTCCACAATTGTAACAATTCCGGTCACGACTAGAGGAACGCTTCTCTTCATATCTTGAATTGGAGCTTCTCTCTTTGCCTCTACTCTTGTAGAACTTGTTGAATTTCTTGACCATGAGTCTTATCTCTTCATTGGTAACAAGGTTGTCACTTGAAGTAGCGCGAGTGTCACTTGTAGCTTTGTATGCACCGCTTGACTTGGTGTGAAGTTCTTTTTTGTCCTTTTGTGACATCTCATGAGGAACGATCCTTCCAATGACTTCCGTAGGCTTGAGATCTTTGTAGTTCATCATTTGGATCAATGTACACATGGTGTCGTACTTTCCATCCAAGGCTCTAAGGATCTTCCTGATGATGAATTTGTCAGTCATCTCTTCACTTCCTAAGCTGGCAATCTCATTTGTGATGAGTGCAAGCCTAGAGTACATTCCTGCGACTCCTTCACCATCCTTCATCTTGAACTTGTCAAGTTGACTTTGTAGCACATCCAACTTAGATTCCCTGACGGATTCGGTACCTTCGTGCATATCAACCAAAGTATCCCAAATTTCCTTTGCATTCTCATGATGGCTTATATTGCTGAACTCTTCGGGGCATAAGCAGTTGAATAGAATGTCGCATGCTTGAGCGTTGTATTGTAGCATCTTCAATTCATCCGCGGTCGCTTCACGATCCGGTTCCTTTCCATCACCAAAGAATTCACCTTGCAAGCCAGCACGAACAACAGACCATACGGCGGGGTTATGACCAAGAATATGCATTTTGATTTTATGCTTCCAACTATCAAAGTTTGTACCATAAAAATATGGACCTCTATGATGATAACTTCCCTCGCTAGACGCCATACTATCCTAGGTTGTGAAACCAATGCAATGGAGACTAAAGCTCTGATACCACTTGTAGGATCCTAAGTATATCTAGAGGGGGGTGATTAGACTACTTGACCAATTAAAAATCTATCCTTTTCCCAATTTTAAGTGTTGGCAAGTTTTAGCAATTGTAGCAAGTCAAGTACACCCTACACATGCAAGTCTAAGAGTATGGCAGCGGAAAGTAAAGACAGGCACATGAAAGTAAATGTAGGGAGAGGAGAATCAAACGCAATTGATGACACAAAGCTTTTTCCCGTGGTTCCGATAGGTGGTGCTATCATACGTCCATGCTGATGGAGACTTCAACCCACGGAGGGTAGCGGTCGCGAGAGTCCACGGAGGGCTCCATCCGTTAGGGTCCACAAAGTAGCAACCTCATCTATTTCATTACGGCTTCCGTTCACGAAGGACTAGCCTCACTATGGGTAGACTTCACGAAGTAGGCGATCTCCTTGCCCATACAAACTTCTTGGTTCATCCCCACAACACGAAGAAGGAGGTTCCCAAGCGACACCTAACCAATCTAGGAGGCACCACCGTCCAAAAGGTAATAAATGTGGTAACAATGATGAACTCCTTTCTCTTGTGCTTCAAGAGGTAGTCTCCTCAACACACAACCACTCTCTCATAGATTTGGCTTGGTAGAAGAGGATGATTGGGTGGAAAGCAACTTGGGGAGGCTAGAAATGAAGATTCATATGGTTGGAGTGGAAGGTCTTGATCTCAACACATGAGCAAGTGGTTCTCTCTCAGAAAAATGGATGGGGCAAGTGTAAGTGTGTTATGAGTGCTTCCTCTATGAATGAGAGGAGGTGGAGGGGTATATACAGGCATCTCCAAAAATCCAACCGTTACAACATTATTGCCCAACTCAGTGAAACCGGAGTAAAAACTCGGTTGCACCGACTAGTGCAAAATGTGGCCACTTTTGGCGTTTCGATGAGACCGATATATAATTCTTGGTGGTACCAATATGGGTGACCTAGGCAGCTACACAACTCGGTGGTACCGATTTCCAAATCTCGGAAATTCCGATTCTTGAAAAGGAGATACCAGAAAGTTGGTCACTGTTTTTCGGTTGCACCAAAAGTGAAAGTTGGTGTCACCGAGAAGCTAGGGTTTGGCTTAGGATCTGTCCGAGGCAAACTCGGTAGGGCCGAATGGAAATTGTTGGTGGCACCGATTTTGGATATTTGGTTTTGGACAGAATATTTGTGGGAGAATTTCATGTGTATTTTTGGTGGCTAATCTCTAAGCACTTGAGCAACCAGATCATCGTAGACACCTCATCCCCTTTTAATAGTATTGGCTTTCCTATGGACTCAAAGGTGATTTCTCACAAAATGTAAAATGTAGAGTCTTCAAGCTTGTTGCCAATAGATGTTCTTTGCATCTAGGGAATCTCCTCACAATCCTTTTGCCAATCCATTCATTGAACTTTCCTGAAATATACTTGGTGGAAACATTAGTCCAATGAAATATATGTTGTTATTAATTACCAAAACCACCTAGGGAGAAGTTGTGCTTTCAAAGTTGTGAAGGGGAACTCGCCTGCCAAGCCAAGGACTTTGGATCCGAGGTTATCTTCATCAAGGGAATCATCCTCGACATAGAAGACAAGTTCGGGGGCTACTGACTTTGTGCTGGACTAGGGGTACTAGCCTAGTCGGCCCATGCTCCTCGGATTGGACCGATGGGCCATCATTCTTCCCAAGATGGACTCCGAAAGCTGTACAAGACTGCATTTGCCGAAGTCTTGATGTATACTCCAAGACTTCTCCCACCGCCTCTACGCCAAGATACCGACCTTTGTAACCGTAGATACCCTACCTGGGGTGTATATAAGCCGTGGGTTTTAGCCCATGTAGGGGACATCAACACAATATCATTCACCTAGACCCAGAGTTAGAAGACATCTGACGATCTCAAGGTAGATCACCTATATACTCGGTACTTCTCCATTAATATAAACAAGAGCATGACGTAGGGTATTACTCCATCAAGAGGGCCCAAACCCGGGTAAACATCGTCTCCTTGCTCCTGTTACCGTTCGTCTGAGATTGATACTTGTGATTTGCGTTGGGTTTTCCGTGAAGAGGAACGGGTAATTGCAGCACAAAGCAGATAAGTATTTCCCTCAGTTATGAAACCAAGGTTTATCGAACCAATAGGAATATCAATCCTCAACCGTCTTCAGCGGCTGCACACAAATGAACAAACAACTTGCACCCAACGCGGGCAAGAGGGTTGTCAATCCCCTTGATCTCGTTATTTGCAAGCAAATGAGTTGTGTAGATAATTGTTGATAAATATAAATTGCAAAATAAATAAAAATTAAATAAAGGCAAAAAGGTAAATATAGCGTTTGCGAATATATAAGTGAATAGACCAGGGTGGCATAGTGTTCCCTAGCGACATCTCTCATGTAGGCAGCATACGATGGGTAAACAAATTACTGTTGGGCAATTGATAGAAAAGCGGATAGTTATGCGATGTTCACGGCAATGATCATGTATATATAGGCATCACGTCCATAAGAAAATAGGCAGACTCCTGCCTGCACCTATTACTATTACTCCACTCATCGACCGCTATCCAGCATGCATCTAGAGTATTAAGTAAAACAGAGTAATGCTTGGAGAACGATGGCATGATGTAGACAAAGTAAACTCAAACAATATGAATGAACCCCATCGTTTTATCCTTAGTAGCAACAACACAAAGACGCATCTTGTCCCCTTCTTTGTCACTGGGATATAGAAACTCGCCAGCTTGAACCTACCACAACGCACCACTCCCACCGATGAAATATCAATATACTTGGCCAAAGCATATCAATAGATCGGAGAGCATTACGAAGCTATAATGATCATGCACATAAGAGATAATATAATTCAGAGTCATCTCAAATACTTTTCATGAATAATCTGAACATAAACGCACAATTCATCAGATCCCAACAAACACACCGCACAATAGGATTACATAGGATAGATCAAAGCAAAGATGCGATGACCATTGTATTGAAGATCATAAGAGAGAGAGAGAGATTGCCATATATGTACTAGCTATGGACCCATAGGTCTGTGGTGAACTACTCACACATCATCATGAGGGCAGCAAGGTTGCTGAAGAGGCCCTCCGTGGTCGATCCCCCCTCCGGCAGGGTGCCGGAACGGAGCTCCAGATGGCCTCGTGACGAAATAGAGACTTGCCGCGGTGGAAAAAGGGTTTCGGGACTGCCTCTGTTATTTTTAGGGTGAAAGAGAATTTATAGGCCAGAGAGGGGCGTCGGGAGGCAACCGAGGGAGGCACAAGCCATCAGGGTGTGCTCCCCCTGGGGCGCGCCCTGTTGTCTTGTGTGGCCCTCATGCGGCCCCCGACCTCCTTCTGAAGCTTCCAAGTCTTCTTTTGGTCCAGAAAAAATCATCAAAAAGTTTCATGGCAATTGGACTTCGTTTGGTACTGTAAACCTGAAAAGCAAAAAACACGCAGAAAACAACAACTGGCACCGGGCACTGGGTCAATAGGTTAGTGCGCAAAAATATTATAATTTGGTAAATACATACCCAAAAAGTATCCTAGAATGATAATATATTAGCATGGAACAATCAAAAATTATAGATACGTTGGAGAGGTATCAGAGATCCACAGCTCGAGACCCCCTACCCCGAGGTTTGACGGTTTTCACACCGACACCCTGGTCTTGTGAAGCCCACGGGCTTCCATTTGCGTTGATTCTTGCGATTCACATACATTCCAAAAATAAATCTCCGTAAATTTTTATCGCATTTGGACTTCATTTGATATGGATTTTCTGCTAAACAAAAAACATGCAACAAATAGGATCTGACACTCGGCACTAGTTTAATATGTTAGTCCAAGAAATCATATAAATTATTGCCAAAAGTATGTGCTAATAGTAGGATATTGGTATGGAACAATAAAAAATTATATATATTACAGAGACGTATCATCATGCATCTATGATATTAAGTTCATAACAAACAAAGTAATGTTTGGAGCATGATGACATAATGTAGACAAAGTAAGACCAAATAATATCTACAAACCCCGTTGTTTTACCCTTAGTAGCAAGAAAATACAAATACATGCCTCGCTACTCCTCCTGTCACAGAGTGAGTACACCGCAAGATTGAAATTAGTACTATGCACCACTTCTTCTGAAGATCTAATCATCAAGTTGGCCAAAGAATACTAATTGATCGGAAAGCATACATGGCTATAAAATCACACATAAAAAATCTTCAGAAAAGAGTCAGTTACTTTCAATGAATAATCTGACCATAAATCCACAATTCATCAGATCCCAACAAACACATCGCAAAGATTTCATAGAATTGTTCTCTAAAGAGATCATTGTATTGAAGATCAAATGAGAGAGAGAGAATCATCTTGATACTGCTGTGGACCCATAGGTCCTGTGGGAACTACGCACACATCACTGGGGAGGCAACAAGGTTGGTGAAGACGGACTT
The DNA here is from genome assembly GCA_039707655.1 of Elymus sibiricus. Lineage (NCBI taxonomy): Eukaryota > Viridiplantae > Streptophyta > Magnoliopsida > Poales > Poaceae > Elymus > Elymus sibiricus. The sequence continues at coordinate 193,649,577 of CM077663.1, read as the reverse complement.
CATGATGGATTCCCCCTCCAGCAGAGTACTGAAAAATCCCTCCAAATGGGATCACGGAAGAACAGAGGCTTGTGGCAGCAGAAGAATTCTTTCGGGTGCTCTATGTGAATTAATAGGCCAAGGATTATGGCGGAAGGAGACACAGGGGGCCCATCAGGGGGCAGGGTGCGCGTGCCTACCCCCAAGGCGCGCGCTGCTGCCTTATCGTCTCCTCGTGAGGTGTCTGGTGAGGGAGTCTTGGACTACGGGGTCCTAGCCGAGGTGGTTTAATCTATGGGCCAGGCTGGGGGCCCATAAAGGGGAAGGACTTCAGAGGCCTTGTGATGAAGCGTGAGCATTCCAGATTCTACTACAGACTTGGCGTGTGCTCCAAGGACAAAGAATTCCTTTGGCATGTAATCCATAGATAGTCAACGACATTCAAGTAAACCTAGATACCCTTGGTGCCTATATACAACATAGGGTTTAGCCCATAGAGGATACCCATACACAATATCATAACCGCTAGGGTTTAGATCACAAACTTACGATCTCAATGTAGATCAACTCGGTAATTGCTACACCATCAATACAACAAGAGAAGGACGTAGGGTTTTACCTCCATCGAGAGGGCCTGAACCTGGGTAAAAACCTTGTGTTCTTTGTCTCCTGTTACCCTCGATCCGATCTCACAGCTCGGGCCCCTACCAGAGATCTGCCGGTTTTTATACCGACATTGGTGCTTTCATTGAGAGCTCGCTGTGTGATCATCAGGATTGATGGCTTCCCCGATCGGCGATCTGAATCCCTTTGAGACTTTTTTCATCCCCACAACCTTCTTTGACAAGTCATCCGAAGAGATGGTGAATCCCAAGGCGCACTCCCCATAGAGGTGGCAGGATGCGATATGGAGTCCCACCCGGAGCACCACGCCTGTAAGGAAACCCCGAGCAGCCTGTCAGATCTGATGAGCCTACATACTACCACTCAGCCTCGCAGCAGGCTCCTTCTAGGCCCTCTGCCCTAATCACACCATTGCCAAAGAATAAGAAAACAGGGCCACAGACCATCCTCGATAGGCTGCTTGACATACCATGTCATATACATTCAACACCGCTCAACCCCAACCCAAACCACAGCCTTCGAGCTTGTTGGGTCGTGAGGCAGGTAGCCAAGTATGGCGAACCTCTCCTCGCCTGTGATAGCACTATCAACCACTTAACGAACAGCTCGGACGAAACCGAAGTCATGATCATCTATCAAACATACAGACTGGGCAACCAACGAAAACGGGCTCTACGGGAAATCGCCCCCCCCCCGAAGGTAGAAACACCATTGGCCGCGTGGCTAGACAAGCTGATCACATTTGAACAAAACGATCAGCCGACGGTTGACCTAAGCCGATGCCCAGCCGCCTTGGTCCTTGATCCTATAGTAGACGGTTGTCAACTACATAAGGTTTTGATGGATGGGGGTAGTAGCCTAAACCTCATCTATGAGGGCACGCTCAAAAGAATGGAGTTGGATACAACCCGCATCCTACAAAGCTCCACCTTGTTTCGAGGAATTATAAATGGCAAAGAAGCACTATGCATGGGAGAAATCACCCATGACGTGGTCTTCGGCACTTCCAAGACCTATCCTTCCGAGGAGTTGACATTCCATGTCGTACCTTAACAAAGTGTCTATCACGCCCTCCTCAGACGAGACGCATTTGCAAAGTTCCATGCCACACCTCACTATGGCTATATGCAGGTTAAGATGCCAGGTCCTAACGGAATAATATCCGTCGCAAGCAACCCGAACATGACACTCAAGGCCGAAAACAAAACGGCCTCCCTTGCTATAGAGTCGTTGGCGAGGCTTTTGCAACCAAAGAATTAACAGAACTTCGGGCCACAGTCGATAGGGACAACGTCATCCCGGACAAATGCTCTATGTCAACCTCGTTTGAAGTAGGGGATGAAATCGTAAAGTTCCAGGTACACCCGACGGATCCAAATGAAACAACATCCATCGGTGCGCAACTTGATCCAGAAATTAATGAGGCCTTCTGGAACTTCCTTCGGGAAAATTGGGATATTTTCGCATGGCACCCTTAGCATAAGCCCTTAGCACATCCTCAATCTTATAAAGGGATTTTAACCAGTCAAGCAAGCACTACGGCGATTCTTCGAGCCCAAACGACAGGCCATGGGCAAAGAACTAGCCAAATTGTTGGAGGCCGGATTCATCCGAGATGTCAAACACCCCGACTGGCTGGCTAATATGGCAATGGTACCAAAGAAGGACAAATCCTTGTAACTATGCGTTGATTTTAAAGATGTTAATAAAGTCTGCCCCAAGGACCCTTTCTCACTGCCACACATTGACCAGATTATCGATGCAACAGCAGGACACGATTCCCTTTGTTTCTTGGATGCATACTAAGGGTATCATCAGATCGAAATGAAAGAATCTGATAAAGAAGCAATTGCTTTCATCACGCCCAATGGGCTGTTCTGCTTCAACACAATGCCAGGTGCCACATATCAGCGCATGATTCAAACACGCCTGAAGGATCACATCGGCAAAATAGCCGAAGCTTACGTAGACGACGGGGTTGTTAAAACCAAAGACGTCCGACAACTGGTAAAGGACCTCAGTGATATCTTTGCTAGTCCCCGGTGAAAGCACATTTGCTCACTTTGTGGTTTTGGTAATTAATAACAACATATAAGTCATTGAACTAATGTTTCCACTAAGTACATTTCAGGAAAGTTCAATGATAGGGATGGCAAAAGGATTGGGGAGATTGTGGCGATACCCCAAGATGCTAGGAAATGGATTGGCAAAGCTGCAAGCAAGAGGACTCTACATTTTACATTTGTGAGAAATCACTTTGAGTCCATTGGAAAGCCAATACTATTAAAAGGGGGTAAGGTACTGTTGGTGAACAAATGCTCATACGTGCACAAGTGATAGTCACCAAAAACACCCACAAGCTCTTCCACAAAAGTCTGTCCAAAGCCAAATATCCAAAATCGGTGCAACCAACACTTTCCACTCGGTGCCACCGATTCCCAAACTCAGACAGACCTAAGCCAAACCCTAGCCTTTCGGTGCAACCGATTCTGCTTCGGTGCCACCGAGTTTAGGTTGCCAACTTTCTGTTACGCAAATTCACAATATCGGTACCACCAAGATTGTTGGATCGGCGTCACCGAGATTGGGCAATCTGACCGTTGGTCACCTTATCGGTGCAACCGAGTTTCCTATATCGGTCTCACCGAGATTCAAAAGTTGCCACCTTTCGGTCACTTCGGTACCACCGAGATTAACACATTGGTGTCACCGAGTTTGTCATTTTGTGTGTAACGGTTGGATTTTTGGGGATGCCTATATATACCCCTTCACCACCACCCACTCAAGAGAGAAGCACTCAGAACTATTCCATACTTGCCCCATCCAGTTTTCTGAGAGAGAACCACCTACCCTTGTGTTGAGGTCAAGATCTTCCACTCCAACCATATGGATTTTGATTTCTAGCCTCCCCAAGTTGCTTTCCACCAATCCCATCTCTTCCACCAAGCCAAATCTGTGAGAGAGTGATTGTGTGTTGAGGAGTCTATCATCTTGAAGCACAAGAGCAACGAGTTCATCGTCATTGCCGAGCCTATTACCTTTTGGAGGGTGGTGCCTCCTAGATTGGTTAGGTGTCGCTTGGGAGCCTCCTACTTCGTGTTGTGGAGTTGAACCAAGAAGTTTGTAAGGGCAAGGAGATCGCCTACTTCGTGAAGATCTACCCATAGTGAGGCTTGTCCTTCGTGGACGGAAGCCGTTATGGAATAGTCAAGGTTGCTACTTCGTGGACCCTTATGGGTGGAGCCCTCCATGGACTCTCGCGACCGTTACCCTCCGTGGGTTGAAGACTCCATAAACGTGGACGTACGATAGCACCACCTATCGGAACCACGGGAAAAATCATCGTGTCTACAATTGCGTTTGATCTTCCTACCCTATCCTTTCTACTCATGCTTGTTGTTACTTTCCGCTGCTATACTCTTAGACTTGCATGTGTAGGGTGTACTTGACTTGCCATGAAATGCTAAAATCTGCCAACTCTAAAATTGGGAAAAGGTAGAATTTTTATTTGGTCAAGTAGTCTAATCACCCCCCCTCTAGACATACTTTTGGTCCTACAAGTGGTATCAGAGCATTGGTCTCCATTGCATTGGTCTCACAACGTAGGAGAGTATGGCGTCTAGTGAGGGAAATTATCACCGTAGAGGTCCGTACTTTGATGGCACTAATTTTGCTAGTTGGAAGCACAAAATGAAAATGCATATTCTTGGTCATAACCCCGCCGTATGGGCTGTTGTTCGTGTTGGCTTGCAAGGTGAATTCTTTGGTGATGGAAAGGAACCGGATCGTGAAGCGACCGCGGAAGAATTGAAGATGTTGCAATACAAAGCTCAAGCATGCGACATTCTCTTCAACTGCCTATGCCCCGAAGAATTCAACAAAATCAGCCGTCTCGAGAATGCAAAAGAGATTTGGGATACTTTGGTTGATATGCACGAAGGAACCGAGTCCGTGAGAGAATCCAAGTTAGATGTTCTTCAAAGTCAGCTTGACAAGTTCAAGATGAAGGATGGTGAAGGAGTCGCAGAGATGTACTCTAGGCTAGCTCTCATCACTAATGAGATTGCCGGCTTAGGAAGCGAAGAAATGACCGACAAATTCATCATCAAGAAGATACTTAGAGCTTTGGATGAGAGATATGACACCGTGTGCACACTGATCCAAATGATGCCCAACTACAAAGATCTCAAGCCTACGGAAGTCATTGGAAGAATTGTTGCTCATGAGATGACACTCAAAGACAAAGAAGAGCTTCACAACAAGTCTAGCAGTGGTTACAAAGCCACAAGTGATGCTCCCGCAACTTCAAGCGACAACCTTGTCACCAATGAAGAGATAAGCCTCATGGTCAAGAAATTCAAAAAGTTCTACAAGAATAGAGGCAAAGAACGAAGCTCCAACTCTAGATATGATGAGAAGCGTTCGTCAAGTCGTGACTGCAATTGCTACAATTGTGGGAAGCCCGGACACTACTCCAATGAGTGCATGGCTCCCTACAAACGAAGAGAAGAGTCACCTAGAAGACGAAGCTCAAGGAATGAATCACCTCAAAGAGAGAGAAGGAGTAGAGATGATCGTTATGAATGAAGACACTCAAGGAGAAGTAGAGATTCAGAGAAGAAGGATAAGTACACCAAGAGCTACACAAGAAGAAAACATCAAGCTCATGTTGGTGAATGGGTTTCCGGCTCCGACTCCGAAAACAACTCCGAGAGAAGCTATCACTCCGACTCCGACTATAGTCAAGATGATGGTGTTGCCGGAATTGCTCTAGTGACTACCAACTCCTATGATCTATTTGATTCACCAAACGAAGGGAGTGGAAGTTGCTTCATGGCTAAAGGCCCCAAGGTATCACACCCTGAGTATCTTGATTTCAATAGTGATGAAGATGATTTACTTTGTGATGATGACTTGCTCTTTGATAAAACTAGTGATGTTAGTCAAAGTGAACTTGATAATTCTCATGCTAGTCAAGATAAGTCAATTGATGATGATAAGATGAAAATAGAACAACTAACTAAAGAACTAAACACTCTTAAGTTAGCTCATAAATCTACTCTTGAAGATCATAGAGAGCTTGTAAGAACTCATGAGAAGCTACGCTTCGAGAAGCTCAACTTCGAGCAAGAACATGAGTTTCTTAAAGCTATCAATGACGATCTCCGAAAAAAGACTTCATCTTATCTAGCCAAACGACTACTCTTGTCTACATTCATGCCTCAAGTTAAAACTAAGCAATCTAGTAACAAATGCAAGAAAGGTTCTTCATCTAGTAGCAACAATAAAAATGCTAAACCTAATGATGTTGCTTCTAGTAGTTCTATTGATTCCACTAATGATGATTCTCTTAGCCAAGTTACACTTGAGCAAGAAAATGCTTTATTGAAAGGAATTATAGAAAAATGTATCTACAAGAGTCTTGCCGGGTGTAAGCAATTTGAGGAGATTGTTCGCAAGCACGGAGGATACCGAAAGAACCATAGTGTTGGCTACTTCAACGCTAATGGAGTTGAATGGGAAGAAGGTCAATATCCCAAGCCCAAGTTTGTTCCTCAAAAGGAGAAGTATGAAAATACTCTTCCCAAGGGAACAAACGCTCAAGATGACCTTCCACCACAAGACCACAAGCTCAAGGGCAAGAACAAGCTTCAAGAGGACATTGACTCATATGAAGATGAATCCCTAGCTTTGGTGGAGTGGGTTCCCAAGGCTACTTCAAGCTCAACTTCTACAAAGGCTACTTCAACACCAAGGATCCCCATCAACTTGATGTGGGTCCCCAAGAAGAAGAACTAGAGAGTTCCTGAGGGGTGACTCCGCCAATGAAATTCACTCACATTAATTATTGGCAAGAATTATTTGCAATCAACATCAACTCTATGCAATAGTTCAAGGAGTCACACATTCCCTCAAAGGTAAGCAAGGGACAAGGTAATCAACAAATCAATGGACATCATAACACATGCTTTGCACTCCATGTCCATAGATATCCTTGTATTTGTCTCTTGTGTGTTGGGACTAACCCATGTAGGTGAGAAGAGTAAGGAAACAACAAGGATGCTCCCAACTCTTGGTGATCTTCATCAACCTTGAGCATCCACAACTACCTCACCAACATGTAGTCTTCATCGACAAAACCCAAGGTTAGTTTATCCCTCTTATGGGGGGATGTCACATCAAGGGGGAGCTTTACTCTAAGACTTGAGTCAAAGCATCTCCTAGTATGTGACAACATTAAATGCTTTATGTAAAAGTGGTAACCCCACTTGTGCTTAAACGATGAGTATGACCTATGATCAAGTATTCTTACTTGGCTCCTAAGTCAATATACTCATATATAGATGACTTCGTCATCGCCCAAGTGCTTGTTAGATGCTAGTGTGTATGTGCATGTTTGTCATGATTTCATTTGACATCTTATTGTGTGAGCATGTTGGTCTGCACTTATTTTCTCATTCGAGGACATCCAATTGTTGCTATTTGGCTTTTAATTTATTTTTTGCCAATTGGATGGTCAAGAATGCCTAGGACCACTCTTTAGCTATCTATGCTTTCTCACCTCACATTCCATTCATGCTGCATCACAAAATTTGAACAAGTACTTTTCGATCCCTCTGTGTGTGGAGCACTCGGAGTTCCGTATCGACAAGGACTGACCATTAAAACCTCCCAAGTGCATCTCGGTGGAACCAATCCACAATTCTCGGTCTCACCGAATGCCTAGGGTTGATCTGGTTTTCTATCTCGGTACTACCGATTCCATATTCTCGGTTACATCGAGTTTCCCTGTCAACTGACAGTTGAGGAACTCGGTGACACAGAAAATTTAGAATCGGCGTCATCGACAGTGAAGGGTATATAAGCTGTGGTCCCGACGGTTCGAAAATTCAATCTTCAATCGTCGCGCCCCAAACCCTAAGCTGCCGCAAAAGGACCCCCTGGTCGTCGCCCTTGTCTTCCTGCGCTCCTCCGCCGCGGGGATTCTCGCCGTTGACAGGCATCTTCGCCGCCGTCGCCACCGTAGCGGATCCGTCGCCAAGCTAGGGTACGGATTCGATTTTCCTTGCGCTCCCCGTCTGATTCTCGCGCATTGGATTTGATTTTATCTATAAGCCACCGTTTGCACGTCTTTCTATCCACAAGAAACTTCCAGTAGATAGCGAATGATCGATTTTCTAGGGTTTACCGTCCGCCCGATGGAACTCGGTGGAACCGAAGCAAACAAATCGGTATCACCGATTTGCCTATCTGTGCTGCTGAGAACTATCTCGGTGAAACCGAGTACCCCTTTTCAGTCTCACCGAAAGGAGTGCCAAGTTTCTGTTAAAGAGAAAGTCAGTCTCGGTAGCACCGAAATTTTTGCTTCGGCTATACCGATTTTCATATGACAGAATGTAAATCTTGAGAATCTTTTGTTCAAACTTTCAAAAACCCGCTGCATTTTGTGATGACTCATCTTCTTCTGCTCCTCTATACTCTATTCACAGGGTCAGTATGTCAAGTGCTGAGGACAGTGAGAACAACTTCCAAGAGGAGAACATTGTCATGAGTTCAGGCACTAGTCCTGAGTCTAGTTCATCTTCAGATCCAGGCACTCCCAGTTCTCATGGGTTGCCCAAGGCTGCTACAAGGGCCAAGAAGAAGTTGAATTCAGATGAGGAGGATTCAGACTTTGTGCCAGAGGAGATTCTTGCCAAGAAGCAAGAGAAGGCTGCCAAGAAATCTGCAAATGAAGCCACCTCTTCCAGGAGAGCTGTCAGGAAGGAGTATGCTAGCTCTGAGGCTATGAGAGCACCTGAGGGTGCTAGGGCAAAAATGGCTCTTCACCTTGAGTCACCCCCAAAGAAATCTATGCCTATGAAGGCAGGGGAGAAGAAGAGAGCTAGAAAGAGGATTGTCTATGTTGTTGGCAGGCAAACATCTATGTTTGAAGATACAGAGGAGGCTGCTGGTGCTGCTGCTGAGGAGGAGGAAGAACATGTTGAGAAGGCCCCTCCCAAGAAGAAAAAGAAGCTTATGGCTGATGCTATGCCAAAGATTGGCACATCCAAGAGCACCAAGTCTGCACCCAAGAAGGCTGCTGCTGAAAAGCCCAAGAGGTTATCCAGGCAAATTCCTGCTTCTGAAAAGAACAAGGGAACCACCTCCAGAGTTGAGGATGAAGATGCTATGTCTGCTTTGATGAAGCTTAGACCACACCTTCCAGTACATAATGCCAGCTATCCACTTGCTGAAGATATGAAGAAGAGGAAGGACTCTGGTTTGAGGGCATGGAGAGCTGCTGATCCATATGCCCAAAGGAGGAAGACAACTGTGGACTACAGATTCTATACCAAAGAGCAACAAGATTTCTATGAAACTGTGCTATTTGACAAGAGTCCAACTATGAGTGACATGAGATATGTGGACTGGAAATTCATCAAGGAGAATGAAGACTACTTTCCAAGTGTCCAAGACAACTTTCACTGCATTGGCTTGGATGAGTTTGTTGGCAGAGAGTTTACAGCATGGAATGATGAGATGATCATGCAATTCTACTCCACTGCACATTTCTATGGAGATGGTAGGATTGTATGGATGACTGAAGGAGCAAGATATGAGTCCACTGTTGATGAATGGACTGCAATCTTAGGAGTCCCAGAGGTACAGGATGGTGACTTGGATGTCTACTCAGAATCCAAGGAGAGCCACAATGCTATGGCCAATATGTACAATGAGATCCCTGCTGCTCATGTGAAGTCCCACAAGCTAGGATCAATCTACTTTCTCCAGGATGGCCTTCGTACCATGAACACCATTCTGAGGCATACTTTGATGCCCAAGTCAGGAGATGACAAGATGATCCGAGGCTACTCCATCAACATGCTGATCCATCTTGACAGACACACCAGGATTAGAGTTATGGACTTGATTGTTGAGACAGTTAAGAGGGTTGCTGCTGATCAGAAGCGCTCTTGCTGATATGCACCTTATATCCAGATGCTTATTAACTCCAAGCTGGAGAAGCACATCTTTTCTTTGGACAGACCCCACTTGCCCCTACAGCCAGATCTCGAGGACAACATTGTGGTGATGGATCCAGAACATCCCACATCTGCTGCAGCACAGGCAGAGGCAGAGACAGCTAGAGCCACTAGTGCTCAAGTCCCTAGATCCAGGAATGAGCAAATGGATCTGTTGATCTCATCAGTTCAGGGCATGCAGAAGGACATTAAGGACATCTTGGACAATCAAAACAGTCTTGTCAGAATCTTTGAAAACAGGATCAAGACCCTTAATGATAAGGTGGATGGGCTGACTAAGACAGTCAATGAGCTCAAGAAGGAAGTTGACTCAGTGCCTCTTCCTCATTCTTCAGATGATGATGATGATGATTGAGGGAGTCCTGGACTAAGGGGTCCTCGGGAGACCGGCCTATGTCTTATGGGCCGGACTGTATGGGCCACTTACCGAATACTAGAAGAATAGAAGACCTTATCTCCAAGAAGGAAGCATCGAGAATCGTGTCTTGTCCTCCACGTTTGGAGTAGTGAATAGGCGTGTTTATCCCTTCGACGTGTAACCGACCATGTGTATAACCTAGGGACCCTCGGCGTCTATATAAGCCAGAGGGTTTTAGGGTGTAGGGCAAGAGAACTCATCTAGGGTTTTAGTCATACGATCTCGTGGTAGATCAACTCTGTAATCCCCATACAATCAATATAATCAAGCAGGACGTAGGGTATTACCTCCATAGGAGGGCCCGAACCTGGGTAAAACCTTGTTCCCTTTGTGTCCTGTTACCATCGATCCAAGTATCACAGTTCGGGACCCCCTACCCGAGATCCGCCGGTTTTGACACCGACATTGGTGCTTCCATTGAGAGTTCCGCTGTGATCGCCAGAAGGAATCGATGGCTCGCTTAGTCATCAACGAAGAAGTCCGCAATCCAGGCAACTTTGTCCCCGGACAGATCTTCGCTTTCGGCAGCGTTGTGCTGCACGCCGACCCGACCGGCCACCTAGGCCATGTCGGGAGCTTTGCCCCTGATCAAGAGGTCAGATTTGGGAACTTAGAGTTCTCCGTAGACTCTCGAGGTGATCTGTCACTATCCGGTCTCGCAGTCTCGCCTGCCATGCCCAAAGACTCTGAGGCCTTAACCTCTGACCCACTATTCGGCTCCGCCCACGGGATCTACCCCGGCGAGAGCCCGACCATCAGTCCGGATCAGGTCATAGTACCCGACGTCCAGACATCGGTTTTTGCCGAACACTCCCCCTGCGCGGACGCATCGGAGGTTAACTCCGGCGGCTCCAAACAGGCTGACCCGATCAAGCTCTCGATACTCAACGAGGCTCTAGATCGGATCTCGTTGATGAAGATTACCGACGATCCAACCCCGATCTGCTCTAAGACCGAATTTCAGATGGGTCAGGACGAATTTTTCGTCCCACCCACCACCCACTTCATAGCCACTGTCGAAGATTTAACCGACATGCTTGACTATGCTTCCGAGGAAGCAGAATATATGGATGAGGAAGACAACGCCCTCACCCCCGCTAAGACCGGGCAGTGGACGGCCACCTCCACATATGATGTCTACATGGTGGACACACCGAAAAACAACGATGACAAATCGGATGAAGCGCCTTCAAGGCGCCGGAAACCGCACAAACGGTCCAAAGGAAAAAAGGGGCGAAAATCGATCGATGGTACCGGGAACAGCGATACCCCGGAGGACATTGGCGGTCCTGACATCCCTGATAACCCGTTAGAGGGTCAGGAGAGACCCGAAGACCGTCGTGACCCGGATGATCCAGATGATCCCGAGGACGACGACTACCTCCGCTCTATCGAGGGGGAGGATAACGCGGATGCCGATGACTTTGCCATCCCCGATAATCCTGCGGACCGAACTGTTCAGACAACAGCTCATATCCATGGCTCGCAGCCTGAAGGCAAAAGAGCGGCAGCTCAAAGCCGAACAGGACGACCTCAACGACCGATGGACGAGAGTCCTCTCAGCCGAGGAAGGATACGGCACCGGTCTATCGGACCAGCCTAAGAGCTATCCTCGCAGACGGTTGCTGCCACAATTCGACGATGAGCTTACTGATACGCCGTCCCCCAAACACCCACCGTACGACAAGCCAGACTGCCCTCCTCGAGGACGAGACAGGACGGCTGATGATACCGGCTATAGGCCGATGATACCCCGTAGACGGGGAAAGGAGCCACTAGAGCCCGATGACAGGTTCGACCTGCGGCACAACCTGGACTATAGAGCAGGCCGTACACGATCCATCTACGGATCCAGAGGATACTTACCCGATAGACGGGAAGGGTACAGGCCTTGGTTCGACCGCAATGAAGATCGAGAACGAGCCCGAGCTAGGACAGACACCGATTACCGGCGCGTCATAGCTCGGGTCAGAGGCGCCGCCCACCCACTGTGCTTCATAGACGAGGTAATGCGACATCAGTTCTCAGAAGGGTTTAAACCCGTAAACATAGAACAATACGATGGGACAACTGACCCAACCGTATGGATCGAGGATTTTCTCCTCCACATCCACATGGCATGTGGAGATGACCTCCATGCCATCAAGTACCTACCCCTGAAGCTCAAGGGGCCAGCTCGGCATTGGTTAAATAGCCTCCCCGAAAACTCCATTGGATGTTGGGAGGACCTAGAAGAGGCATTCCGATCTAACTTCCAGGGCACTTATGTTCGACCGCCGGACTCCTCCGATCTAAGCAACGTCGTTCAGAAGCCCGGAGAGTCCGCACGGCTATTCTGGAACCGTTTCCTGACCAAGAAGAACCAGATCGTAGACTGCCCGGACGTCGAAGCTATAGCCTCCTTCAGGCATAATATTCGGGATGAATGGCTGGCCCGACAGCTCGGCCAGGACAAACCAAGGACAATGTCTGCCCTCACGTCACTCATGACCCGCTTCTGCGCGGGCGAGGATAACTGGCTCGCTCGACGTAGCCATAACCCCGAAGACCCCGGAACCTCCAAAGTTCGGGATGGGAATGGGAAACCGAAGCGCAACAAGAACAAGCGCCGGCACAATAATAGTGATGCCGATGACACGGCTGTCAATGCCGGCTTCCGCAATTCCCGCTCTAGGCAGCGGAAGAAGCCTCCTAAAGGCAAACACGACGGACCCACCCCGCTGGACAAGATTCTGGAGAGACCTTGCCAGATCCATGGCACTCAGGAGAAGCCCGCCAATCATACCAACCATAACTGTTGGGTCTTCAAACAGGCCGACAAACTCGCAACTGAGGACCAAGGCAAGAGCCCACGCAGCGAGGATGAGGATGAGCCTCGTGGTCCGATCGGTGGCGGTCAAAAGAAATTTCCTCCAGAGGTAAAAACAGTAAACATGATCTATGCCACTCATATACCCAAAAAGGAGAGGAAGCGCGCCCTTCGAGATGTCTATGCCATAGAGCCTATAGCCCCGAAGTATAACCCATGGTCGGCATATCCGATCACTTTCGATCGGCGCGATCATCCGACCAGTATCCGTCACAGGGGTTCAGCCGCACTCGTCCTAGACCCGATCATAGATGGGTACCACCTTACTAAAGTCCTCATGGACGATGGAAGTAGCCTTAACCTGATTTACTCAGATACGGTGAAAAAGATGGGCATAGACCCGTCAAGGATTAAGCCCAGCAACACTACCTTCAAAGGAGTGATCCCAGGCGTTGAAGCCCGGTGCACAGGCTCCGTAAGCCTGGAGGTTGTGTTCGGCTCGCCCGATAATTTCCGAAGCGAGGACTTGATCTTCGACATCGTACCTTTCCGCAGTGGTTATCACGCCCTGCTCGGCCGTACATCGTTCGCTCGCTTTAACGCCGTCCCGCACTACGCATACCTCAAGCTCAAGGGTCATTACTGTAAATGGCAACACAGAGCGCTCCCTCCGAACTGAGGAACATGCGTTGGCCCTGGCGGCCGAATTCCATTACACCGATGATTGGCAATCACCGACATCTGCCGTCAAGGCACCCAAGGCTGGGAAAAGAGCTCGGTCTCAATCCGAGGTACCAGAACCTTCCACTCTCTGTAAATAGGGACTCGCGCCCCATCGCACGGCCCTACTGCCGGCAAAGTACGTGCCGAAAAGGCACAACTTCGCGCTCAAAATTCCATGGGCAGCGGTGGGGGCAAACTATTATATGGTAGGTGTTCGGATGGACCGAACTATTACCGTCAACACGTCTTCGGACACTCTACAGGTACCATAAAGTGCCTGCCAAAGGCGTCAAGCTCATCCATACCTCGGCAACTTCTCAAGACCCTTTCTTCAAGGTCCGTTCGCCGAACTAGTAAAGCCCGTAAAGGCATACACCTCTTTAGGAGGTGCAGGAGCAGATAAGCGACAGTGCACATCAAGGACGTCAGGTCATCTATCGAAGGCCCTTGGTACAAACTCTCCTATAAAATTTATATTTCCTTTATCAAATACCTGTAAACAGATGCATTGGCAAATTGAATATTAAGAGTTGTTGAGTAAAATACAGATATATCATTTTTTCTGTGCTGTCCCCTTTTCGGAACACTTTCTGTTTTCTCCCTCTTCTTGCGAACCTGTTTGGTATACTGTACGATGCAACCGGCTAATAGACCCGGGGCTCGACTTTAAAAATCGCCCTAATCACAATTTCTTTAATTGTTCGGCGTCTTGGAATTCTGCTTTATATGCATAGGTTCCGAACTATGTCTTGGGTCAATAGTTGGGTTGCCCGGCTCCTGTGCTTGCCCCTTTATGTTCCGCTAGTTCGGCTAAAAGGGCAAAAAGAGCACCGCTGCGATTGCGCTTCCGGCTAGTCTGGTTAAGCGCTTCAGCGGAGAAAGCCTAAAACTGACCATCATGGTATGTGAGAACCGGTCTGCGAATCCGAGCTTAATTGAAATCTCGTCAGAGGTTATTCCGTGTCATACGATGGGCTTTTTGTTAGTACAAGCCAGGTGATATAGGCTTTGGCCGCGGTTCAGCCGAACATCACAAACACCTGGGGGCTAGTTATCAGCTCCCACATTCCTTTCTCGCGCCCCTATGGCTAAGTGAAAGCAATAAAGCATTATAAGTCCGATTGCCTTGTCCGCCCCACACTACCGCCTTCGGGCGCCGATAGTTCGGCTAAGGGTTACAGTGCGGTTGGTAGAGACACCTCGTGTAGTATCTACACGAGGGCTGAAGCCGACGACTCGCAGCTTTTAGGGTTAACGGCCACAAAGGAGTTATAAAGGATGCAAACACATACAAGACATGATAAACCATGCAACTTTATATAAACGCGTTCAAAGGTCTTCGGACATATTACACAAGCGTTTACTCATACACGGTATCTCTCAAACACTGTGATTCTATGGCCCGAGCACCCTCCATAACTCCGGAGAAGTACCGCTCGGGGCATCTGTACTCCTTCCCAGGCGGTGGAGGAGCTGTGGCTACCTTCATCGGATCCAGCCCCGGCCAGTGCACCTTGGCCTTCGCGAAGGTCATCCTAGCTCCCTCGATGCAGGAGGACCGCCTCAATGCGTCGATCCGAGGAGTGGCGTCGCTCAGCTTCTGCACCAGGCCGAAGTAGCTGTCCGGCAGTGGCTCGTTGGGCCATAGCCGGATACAGATATCCTTCATGGCCGGCTCCGCCATCCGGTGCAGCTCCAACAGCTGCTTCAGCTGCTCGTTAAGGAGAGGAGGGCGCTCGGGGGCTCCGAATTGTGTCCAGAATATACGAGCTTCATCTCCTTCTCCCCGCGAAGCATAGAACTGCTTCGCGTCAGCTGCGCTCTTCTGGAGGTCCAAGCAGGCACCTGCGGAACGCCATACTTGGGTAAGCAACTCGAACTTGCTGTCCCCGAAGATACACTGCAATAAAAATGGCTTACCATCCAGGATAGCCTTGGCTTGGCCAACTTCCTCTTCGTAGGACCGCCTATCCACCCGCTCCTTTTGGAGATCGGTTTTCAGGGTGGATAGTTCGGCGGCTTGCTCCTTCCCTTTTAGCTCAAGGACCTCGCACTTTTTGCTGGCATCCTTGAGCTCCTGTTAAATTTCTTCCACCCGAGCCTCATGCTTGTCGCTGGTGGCTCTCAGGGCGGATAGTGCGGTGGCCGCTTCTTTGGCCGCCGCCTTCTCAACCGAAGCTTCCTGCTTCGCTTTCTCAAGCTCGACTTTGAGCTTCTCTATCTCTTTCGCCGAGGCTGCGCAAGCATTGACTTATATTAAGAAACCGTGTTGATAGAGTGGTAACAAAGAGTTTCGATACTCTAATTCGGCTTACCTTGCGCCTCGTCGAATCTCTTGTTTAGAGCATCAAGCTCATCTTCGGAGCTCTTAAGCTTCCGATTCAGCTCCTCTAGCTCGGCGGCGTTAGTAGCCGCTGCTGTCGACGAAGCCTGTATCACAGAGTTATATAACCATTAAAGCGGTTTACAACCTCCGAACTATCACTAAAACTAACCCTGTGTCCGGATCGCTATAGTTAGAACTATCCGAACACATATTGTCCGGTGCACAGTTCGGATAAAAGGCTATGTTGGACCCCCAGGCAAGTTTTTTCAAACTGACTTGGGGCTCGGGGGCTGCCATGTATATAACCATAATACAAAGAAAACAGCATTTCAAAGGACAGAACATTACGTGGCTCACCTGAAAGCCCGTCAAGAGACCATTAAAGGCCTCCTTCAGTCCGTGGTCTACGGACTGAATGCTCTGCAATACCGCACCCATAAGGATGCAGTGCTCCCCGGAGATGGAGGCGCTGGACAGAACCTCCCCCATGGCCGGCCACCCAGTGGTCGGCGGAGCCGGTGGGGATCGGGTAACCCGATCTCCAGCCGGAGATTGAATCAGTACCTCCGGAGGCATTGTGTGCTCCAGAGATGGCCTTGGAGGAGACGGGGCACCTCCACGTCCGGCCTCCTCGGTGTCCGGGAGAGTCTTCTCCCCCGGGTCTTCGGTGGCCGAGGTGTTCGCCTCGGCCATGACTTCGTCGCCCCTGCCTCCAGAGTCCGGCTTCAAAGGAGCCTGTTGGGAGGATGCCTCCGCGGTGTCCCTCGCGGCGCCCGGAGGAGAGGGGTGCGAAGTAGACCCGCTCTCCGCTAGCTCGGCGGGTGGGGTCTGCCCCTCCGAAATTTGATCGGTGGGGAGAACACGTGGTGGGCTGCAAGTCAGTAAACGCTCACGTGTTAGTAACATTCGAAGCTTTGCATCAATAACACGGAAGGGTCTTCGGATCTGTACCTTCGAGGTGGGGGCTTGACCCTGAGGTTCCTCCGCGGAACCCTCTCGAAGTCCTCGGACTCGGTGTTTGAGTCCGAACTGTCGTCGGATGAGATTACCTGTGTCCGGCGCGGTTTCTTCTGGGCGAGAGGGGCTACCTCCTCCGAGGCGTCCGATGACGCCGCCCTCTTTCCTGTGAGGGGGGAATCACCTCCCCCCTCGACCTCATGTTCCTCCTCCTGATTCGAGGAGGCGTGGGTCTCCTCTGGCCCAGCCTCTAGCTGGTCCCTGGTGCGCAGGCCTGCTCGGCCTGTTTTCTTCTTTTCCTTCTTCTCTGGTGCCTTATAGGGCGCCACGACGAGCATCTCCAACAGCAGCGGAGACTTGGGGTCTTCGGGCTGTGGAGCCGGACACTTGATGCCCTTGGCCTTGCTCAGCCACTCCTGCAAAGGTGATCGGAAAATGCTTAGGCTTTCTTTAGGAAGGCGAGGCCGATCAAATAAAACAATAATATACCTTGGAAGGGGGCTTGGCGGCACTCAAGCCCTTGTCCTCCTTCCTGCCCGGCCAGTTCTCCTGCGCCTTGAACAGCGCCTTCCATAGCTTCTCCCGTGTAGTGCGGAAGAGTCGACGAACTGTAGGATCGTCGTCAATCCGGAAATCCCACATAGGAGAGCTCCGGCGCTGGCAGGGGAGGATGTGCCTCCGGAGCATGACCTGGACTACGTTGGTCAGGCCAACTCCCTCCCTGATTAGGGATGCGATGCCCCTCTGCAGGTCCTCCACCTCTGTTTCCGACCCCCAGTTGAGACCCTTTCTGACCCATGAGGTCAATCTGGTCGGGGGGCTGGACCTGAATTCGGCAGGAACAGTTCCGCATTCGGCGGGAACAGTTCCGTCCTCCTCCTCCTTTGGCTCGGTGATATAAAACCACTCCCTCTGCCAAGTTTTGATGGTGTCGATGAAGGTGCCAGATGGCCACACTGCGCGCGGAAGCTTGCCGATGACTGCCCCGCCACAGTCCGCATGTGCGCCGGCGACGCACTTCGGCTTGATGTTGAAAATCTTGAGCCACAGTCCGAAGTGTGGCTCGACCCGCAGGAAAGCCTCGCAGATGATGATAAAAGCAGATATGTGCATGAAGTTGTTCGGCGGGAGGTCGTGGAACTCGAGTCCGTAGAAGAACATGAGGCCCCTAACGAAGGGGTGGAGCGGGAAGCTCAATCCTCGGATGAAATGAGGAATGAAAACCACCCTCTCGCCTGGTTTGGGGGTGGGGATCACCTGGCCCTCCTCCGCGGCGCGGTGGAAGATATTGGCAGGGAGGTAGCCGGCGTCCTTGAGGTCCCGGATGTCCTGGTCTGTGACCGTGGAAGCCTCCCATTTGCCGCTGGCCATGGCGGAGCTCGGAGGGGGAAGAATGGAAGACCTAGATCTGGGCTCAGGTAGCTCGGAAAGATGGGGAAGCAGGGAGGTGAATGGGAGATGCGGATAAGCCTTGGGGTTTTCTTCCCCTTTTATTAAGGATTATTGCCGGTTAGCCTCCCTTCGCGGCGCCGTGAATCCCTCCGCTTCCCGAGACATGCGTGCCGTTGTGCGCGATTAAACATATCCCGTGTAAAACGGGGCACGATCTGTGCATTGATAGATCGTGCTGGAGGAAACGGCCTCGAACCACGAATCGAGTCTTCACGACTGGTTTAGAGGTCGTGGTGGGCCGTGGCCTTTCATTTGAAAAGTTATTAGAAGACGCTATTGGTTCTCTGACGTTTGGCCTTCGAAGGCCGAACTACTCATGGTATACGGACGATCTATGATCAGAAGCATTACACGTCGACAGAGGCCGAACTATAGCTCGGGCCGATCACTGTTTGGAGAAAGGAACTCGCCTCGCAAGCCGAAGGCTCTGATCATTCGAAGCAGCTGGAGCTTGGACCCTTGGCGTTGGAGGCTAGTTCGGGGGCTACTGAGGGAGTCCTGGACTAAGGGGTCCTCGGGAGACCGGCCTATGTCTTATGGGCCGGACTGTATGGGCCACTTACCGAATACTAGAAGAATAGAAGACCTTATCTCCAAGAAGGAAGCATCGAGAATCGTGGCTTGTCCTCCACATTTGGAGTAGTGAATAGGCGTGTTTATCCCTTCGACGTGTAACCGACCATGTGTATAACCTAGGGACCCTCGGCGTCTATATAAGCCGGAGGGTTTTAGGGTGTAGGGCAAGAGAACTCATCTAGGGTTTTAGTCATACGATCTCGTGGTAGATCAACTCTGTAATCCCCATACAATCAATATAATCAAGCAGGACGTAGGGTATTACCAACATAGGAGGGCCCGAACCTGGGTAAAACCTTGTCCCCTTTGTCTCCTGTTACCATCGATCCAAGTATCACAGTTCGGAACCCCCTACCCGAGATCCACCGGTTTTGACACCGACAATGATGAGAATGGATCACCTCTTAGGCCAGGCACATAGTTCACTACTCAGGACAGATCAGCCACTGTGCCAGCTCCAGACTTGAGGCCCTCTTCATCAGCTCCTGCTACTGTCACCTCAGCTCCATCAGCTCCAGTTCCTCCAGTTGCTACTCCAACTCCATCCACGACATCTGCAGAGATCTTCGCCGACGCTGTTCTCTCGACTCCTTCATCAACATCCGGAGGAGATCAGCCCAAGAACGCTTAGCTATATCTCTTTGATCTTTTTGGTAACTTGTTGCCAAAGGGGGAGAAGTGTATATAGATCTTTAGGCTTCGAGTGAGAGAGCATTTGGTTTTTATTGCTTTTTCAAAAAACAATTGGTCTTTTGGTTGCTTGTGATACACGTTTGTTGGTGCTTTGATCATACGCTTAATGTGTGCTGGTACTATTTCCTATCATTATGCTACTTATGAGATGATCATTCACCTTTGCTTGATTGTGTTGTGCTATGATGTTAACTCTTATTATTCTCGCACACCACCAAGTTGTATGTGACATGGAAGAAGTGCCCCATGTACATAATCGATTGTGCATTTGCATTCAAACGCAAATTTTAAAATAATGCACAAATTTAGGGGGAGCTCTTGCTTATCACATACTTCTCAAAGCGACGATTATATTCATTGATTATATATTTGTCGAAGCTATGATCTATATGTTGTCATCAATTACCAAAAAGGGGGAGATTGAAAGCACATTTGCTCCCTTGGTGGTTTTGGTAATTAATAACAACATATAAGTCATTGAACTAATGTTTCCACTAAGTACATTTCAGGAAAGTTCAATGATAGGGATGGCAAAAGGATTGTGGAGATACCCCAAGATGCTAGGAAATGGATTGGCAAAGCTTCAAGCAAGAGGACTCTACATTTTACATTTGTGAGAAATCACTTTGAGTCCATAGGAAAACCAATACTATTAAAAGGGGGTAAGGTACTATTGGTGAACAAATGCTCATACGTGCACAAGTGATAGTCACCAAAAACACCCACAGGCTCTTCCACAAAAGTCTGTCCAAAGCCAAATATCCAAAATCGGTGCAACCAACACTTTCCACTCGGTGCCACCGATTCCCAAACTCAGACAGACCTAAGCCAAACCCTAGCCTTTCGATGCAACCGATTCTGCTTCGGTGCCACCGAGTTTAGGTTGCCAACTTTCTGTTACGCAAATTCACAATATCGGTACCACCGAGATTGTTGGATCGGCGTCACCGAGATTGGGCAATCTGACCGTTGGTCACCTTATCGGTGCAACCGAGTTTCCTATATCGGTCTCACCGAGATTCAAAAGTTGCCACCTTTCGGTCACTTCGGTACCACCGAGATTAACACATCGGTGTAACCGAGTTGGTCATTTTGTGTGTAACGATTGGATTTTTGGGGATGCCTATATATACCCCTTCACCACCACCCACTCGAGAGAGAAGCACTCAGAACTATTCCATACTTGCCCCATCCAGTTTTCTGAGAGAGAACCACCTACCCTTGTGTTGAGGTCAAGATCTTCCACTCCAACCATATGGATCTTGATTTCTAGCCTCCCCAAGTTGCTTTCCACCAATCCCATCTCTTCCACCAAGCCAAATCTGTGAGAGAGTGATTGTGTGTTGAGGAGTCTATCATATTGAAGCACAAGAGCAAGGAGTTCATCGTCATTGCCGAGCCTATTACCTTTTGGAGGGTGGTGCCTCCTAGATTGGTTAGGTGTCGCTTGGGAGCCTCCTACTTCATGTTGTGGAGTTGAACCAAGAAGTTTGTAAGGGCAAGGAGATCGCCTACTTCGTGAAGATCTACCCATAGTGAGGCTAGTACTTCGTGGACGGAAGCCGTTATGGAATAGTCAAGGTTGCTACTTCGTGGACCCTTATGGGTGGAGCCCTCCGTGGACTCTCGCGACCATTACCCTCCGTGGGTTGAAGACTCCATAAACGTGGACGTACGATAGCACCACCTATCGGAACCACGGGAAAAATCATCGTGTCTATAATTGCGTTTGATCTTCCTACCCTATCCTTTCTACTCATGCTTGTTGTTACTTTCCGCTGCTATACTCTTAGACTTGCATGTGTAGGGTGTACTTGACTTGCCATGAAATGCTAAAATCTGCCAACTCTAAAATTGGGAAAAGGTAGAATTTTTATTTGTTCAAGTAGTCTAATCACCCCCCCTCTAGACATACTTTCGGTCCTACACCCGGGTCTATCATATTAAGCTTAACCTAGAGAAGTGCGTCTTTGGGGTGCCAGCAGGAAAACTGCTCGGATTCATCGTTTCCTGAAGAGGAATCGAGGCCAATCCGACAAAATTCTGAGCTCTGGCTGCATTGGCAATACCCGCCGAACTTAAGCACGTCGAAAAACTAGCCGGCTGCGTAGCCGCCCTCAGCCGATTTATATCTCGCCTTGGAGAAAAGGCCATGCCGTTATATAAACTCTTGAAGCATACAAATAATTTCAAATGGACCAGCGAGGCAGGCGAAGCCCTGGAATACATCAAAAAGTTCCTCGCCACCAACACAATTCTCATAGCCCGTGGACTAGGCGAGCTAATGTTGTTATACATATCAGCAACAAATCAGGTTGTCAGCGCGGTCCTAGTGGTCAAGCGTGACGCCGAAGGCCACAAGTTCTAGGTGCAAAAACCAGTGTACTACGTCTCGGAGGTATTAACCCCATGCAAAACTAGGTACCCTTATTACCAGGAGATTGCCTATGTAGTATTTATGGCATACCGGAAGCTGCGACACTACTTTCAAGAGTGCTCCATTACCGTGGCATCTGAAGTCCCTTTAGGGGACATAATCAATAACAGAGACGCCACTAGGCGCATCACCAAGTGGGCAATAGAGCTCCTCCCTTTCTAAATCATCTACCTCCCACGATGAGCCGTTAAATCTCTGGTACTGGCAGATTTCATGGCCGAATGGACAGAAGTCGAGGTCCCTCAAGAGTACAACACATAATCACATTGGACTATGTACTTTGACGGCTCCAAAATGTTGGCAGGGCTGGGAGCCGTGGTCGTTCTAACCTCCCCCATTGATGATAATATACGGTATGTCTTGCAATTCATGTATAGCGATTCCAACAACGCGGCCGAATATGAGGCTCTGCTGCACGGGCATCGGATAGCAGCATCCCCGAGGTGACTCCAATCTCGCCATATCCCACGTAAACGATGAGATGGACGGAAAGGACCCAAATATGACTGCATACTGCAATGTTGTCTTAGCAATATCAACATGCTTTGAGGGTCTAGAATTCCATCACATCCCACGGGATAGTAATCAAGCCGCTGACACCTTTGCAAGAATGGGATCCAAGTGCGACCCGATTCCATAAAACACGTTTCTTGAACGGCTCTTCAAGCCGTTTGTGATCTGGCAGGACCAAACCAATGTCACATGCACCTAGGACGCCAGAAAGGTTAACCCTCCGGGCGTTGATGATGATAACGGAATAATAGGAGGGTCATCTCTTGAAGAGATGACCTCGACTCATGAGATCATGGCTGTAATCGCACCATGGACCGAGCCTTTTCTCAAATATTTTTTCCATAAGGAGCTACCCGATGACCAGGCCGAGGCACGAAGGATAATACGCTGATCTAAGGCATATCGGGTTCATGAGAGCGAGCTGTATAAACGCAGCGTCACTGGCGTCCTCCAGAGGTGTATATCCGAGGAAGACAGACGTAAGCTCCTTGCCGAAGTCCACTCCGACATGGTGGGTCATCATGCATTAGCCCGGTCTATAGTCATTAAGGCTTTCCGAGCTGGATTTTATTGGCCTACCGCCAAGGAGGACGCAAAAACTCTGGTTGAACGTTGTTAGGGCTGTCAGGATTTCGTGAACCGATGTCATATGCCAACAACAACCCTCCAAACGATCCCGATCACTCGGCCTTTCGCGGTCTGGGGGCTCGAGATGGCCGCCCCCTTTAAGGGGGGCTCTCACCAAAAGAATTATTTACTTGTCATGTTTGACAAGTTCACCAAGTGGATCGATGCTAAACCTGTACAAACCGCCGAAGCTGCTCACGTCATAGATTTTATTTCCGACGTGGTGCACCGATATGGTGTCCCCCACATCATAATTACAGACAACGGCTCCAATTTTCACGTCCAAGGAAGTACAAGCGTGGTGTGAGAAGTTGGGCATTAAGCTCGACTACGCATCTGCTTATCACCCCCGTACTAATGGGCAGGTTGAATGAGCCAACGGCCTTGTCTTAAGTGGTATCAAGACGTTTTGGTCCGTTCCTGGAAGGAATCCGATTGCAAGTGGGTGGAGGAGCTCGACTCCGTTCTATGGGGCTTGCGTACTAAGCCTAATCGGTCTACATGTTATACACCCTTTTTTATGGTGTATGGTGTCGAGGCCGTCTTACCTTGTGACATCATTCATGATGCGCCAAGAGTGCGCATGTGTGAAGAAAAGGAGGACGAGTTGGATCGGTAGGATGACCTTGACGTACTAGAGGAGGAACGGGATGTGGCTCGGGTGCGTTCCACTCTTTATCAACAGCATGCGCGGAGCTACCAGAACATGGAGGTTCAGACAAAGGCGTTCAACAAAGCTAACTTGGTCATGAAGTTCCACCCAGAAAAGCAGAAACATAAATTTCATCCGCAATGGGACGGACCGTTCATCATCGACCAAGTACTCACCGGAGGGGCGTATCATATCCGAGATCCTACAGATAACAGATTGGAGCCGAGCCCGTGGAATGCTGTCCTGCTTCGGTGTTTATACGGTTAAACACAACACCTTTATCCAACCTCCTCCAGGTTAGGCTTAGCATTTTTGCAGCCTTAGGCTTTCTTCGTTTTTTCTTCTCAATAAATAAGGTCGGTGCATCCGAAGTGTTCCAATTCCTTCGAGCACATACTACATGTACGATACACACTTTGCCTCAGTCTCTTCGTAGACACTAATATTCAGGGTGTTATCAAATCCCCATTTATCTTCTTGTTTTTTTGCCTTAGATATGCATCAACTTGACTTAAGTTTTGGCTAAGCTGGGTTGCCTGGCTCCTATGCTTACCCCCTAAGTTCCTGATTGTTCGGCTAGGGGTAAAGGGAGCACCTCTGCGATTGTTGCCATCAGGTTAACTGGATAGGCACCTCAGATGGGTGAAGCCGAAAGCTAGTGTTTCTTAAGAAAATAATTGGTCGACAACAATAGAAGAATTACAATAACATAATCGAGGGCTTATCGCTCACCTAAGACATATACATGGGGGCTCCATGCCCACCTCGGATGCATATATCCCGCCTTGATCAGGTCGATCATTGTGATCATATACAATATCCCAGGAAAGGAACCGTTAGCGGAACTATTTTCCATGGGAGATGTTTTCTTGCACCTAGACGTGATATGACATAAGCTATGTGTCACTTGTTATTCAAGCCACATAGCCGGATTGCTTAGCTCTCTGAAATACCTGGTCCGCTCACTCGAACCAAAGTAAGGAGCACTCCTCGGTCATTGACTAGGGAGGGAGAAGCCGAAGGCTGGCCAACATAGTTTGAATCTACGGATGCATTACTAACAACAGAGTGTACATAGATACACGCATCTATTACAGTAAAGTCTAGCATTTGTCTAGGCCGTCTATCAACGACCTCAGGCTACAATCCTGCTGGGAGAAACGAGCGGCAGGCATCAAGCTTTCATACGACAGAGAAGTTGGGATTTCCTCCCCGCCAGGATCGGCTGGGCCCACTTCGTCCAGGCTTGTTGTATCTATCTTTGTGTTGTGGGTCTTGACCATGGCCCATGATTATCTAGCTTCTCCCGGTAGGCGGACATTTTCCATGCCTTTATACGACGTTGGGCACCTTCCAGGCGCTCGGACAAGCCTTCGGGCACATTATTCTCCTCGGGCCATAGCGCCTTGAAAACGATCTTCATCGCCTTCCGAGCTCTTTCGTGCTCTTCGGCCGATGACATGCAAATTATTGGCGCATGTGTTAGCATAAGCCTACATGGTTCACAAATCCAATTTTATTTCGTGCAAAGAAACTGCTTACCGCTTGTAGTCTCGCCAGGCTGTTGGTCCTTCCCTTGGGCCGCAGACAATTGAGCCCGTAGTCGCTCCATTTCTTTGGCCTGACGATCATTTCTCACCTTCAAGGTGTTCACCTATTCTTTGCACTGGGTTAGCACCTGTTGGTCGGCTTCCCTTTGCAATTCGACGTATAAATGGTCCTCGCGAGCCCGACTCAAGTCTTTCTCCAGCTGACAAATGACTTTTGCTGCTAAGGAATATGATGAATCAATAGCAGATAAACAGATTCATCATCAGTACTGTCACACCAGATGCACTTACCGTGCGCTTCCGTGGTAAACTCGTTTACATGCTTCACCTCGTCCTGCGAATCACTTAGAAGCTTCTTGGTTTCCGTCAACTCCGTAGACAACTTCTCGTTCGTCTCCCGGGAGGACTATAAAAACAACAATGCTATTATTTAAAGGCCTCACTACAAATACGTATATCCACACTTCGACTTGGGGGCTACTGACCTCTGCACTAATAACATTTTGTATTTACAAATAAATCCACCGATCGGATGTGCCATCCGACGAGTGTCTTAGGGGCCACTGCCTAACTGGGTATAAATTTAAAATGCGGAATTACCTGCAAACCCTTGGCCGGGACGTCTACTGCCGCTGCGAAGGTAGAGCAAGCAGCGCCGAGGTAGGCATCCACCGAACTAAGAGCATTAAACTCTTCGTTGGTGAATGCAGGACTCTTTAGAGTAGCCTGGCAATGCCGATGTCTCATCGTGCTATCCACCTCGGACATGGTGGCCGAGCACTCTCCCGAGGAGTTTACTGAGCGAGGACCCCTGGTGGCTTTCCCCAAGGTAGATGTCGGCTTCATGCTGGCCCTCGGGGGTGGATTATTATCAACTTCGGTTGTCGCTGCTTCGGCAACCCGTCTGTTAAAATCCGGATGCTTAGACATCTGATCCTGTGTCTTTAACCACAAATATGAGGATAATGAGGATTACCTATCCGAAGATTGAACCTCTTGTCCTGCCCTCGGGGTCGCCCCTTGTTGGGGAGCAATCCGCATCGTTGCGCGAACGCTTCGTGCATGGACCCTTAGGAGGAGGAGTCAGGACACTCGGGTTTCCTTGAGTTGGAGGTCTCTTTCGAGATTTAGTAGGAAGACAGTGTATCGAGGAAGAGGGTAGAAGCCCTGGCAGGTCCAGAAGGATGGCCACTCTTGAGCCATTAATGCTCTCTTGGAAGAACGTCCCTCCTTCGTATAAAGTGATATCTCTTCGTCCTCATGAAAAAGGGGGTCGTCCTCATGATGGTACATCCCCGGCTCGGGACCCGGACACTTGAGTGCCTTGACCCAGAACCTCCCTCTCTGGATTGATACGATGGGTGCATCGAGGTAGTAAAATGACTGCTCGAGTAATAAAGAAATCTAGGAAAAGTGCTTACAATGTCACCTGGATTGCTGCTAGATAGGCCGTTGATATATCTCCTTTTGGCGAAATCCGCGGCCTCCCATTTGCGTATACCGGCTAAAGCCAGTCCAAAGGCCGCGTCATCTTTGAACTCCTTCTCGATTGACCTGGTGGCATCATCGGAGTCGTTGTATGAACACAACAGGTGCAGACATTGCTGGAGCTGTTGGACTCTTCGGATAATAGTTGTTCCCATCACAACTACGATTGAAAGGTCGGTGCTGGTCAGGCACTTTACCTTGTTTGCAAGGCGGGCCACGTCAGTATCATCTTTTTGGGCTGTGCTCCGTGTGTCGGTGTCAAAACCGGTGGATCTCGGGTAGGGGGTCCCGAGCTGTGAGACTAGAATCGATGGTAACAGGAGATGAGGGAGACGATGTTTTACCCAGGTTCGAGCCCTCCTATGGAGGTAATACCCTACGTCCTGCTTGATTATATTGAGGGTATGAGGATTACAGAGTTGATCTACCTCGAGATCGAATAGCTAAACCCTAGATGAGTTCTCTTCCCCTACAACCTAAAACCCTCCGGCTTATATAGACGCCGAGGGTACCTAGGGTTTACATATGGTCGGTTACACGTCGAAGGGATAAACATGCCTATTCACTGCTTCAAATGTGGAGGATATGCCACGATTCCCGAAGCTTCCTTCCTGGAGACAGGGTCTTCGATCAATCCAGTCCTCGGCAAACGGCCCATATAGTCCGGCCCATAAGAAATAGGTCGGCCTCCCGAGGACCCCTTAAACCAGGACTCCTTCAGTAGCCCCCGAACTAGCCTCCAACGCCAAGGGTCCTAGCTCTAGCTGCTTCATATGATCAGAGTCTTCGGCTTGCGAGGCGAGTTCCTTTCTCCAAATAGTAATCGGCTGAGTTTTGTTCGGCCTCCGACGACGTGTAGTTTTCCTGATCATGGATCGTCCGAACACCATGAATAACTCGGCCCTGAAGGCCAAACATCAAGGGGTAAATAGTGCTCCCTGACAACCTTTCATATGAAAGGTCACGACCCACCATGACCACTGAACCAGCCGCAAAAACTCGATTCGCGGTTCGAGGCTGTTTTTACTAGCACGATCCATCAATGCACAGATCGTGCTCCGTTTCACACGGGATATGTTTAATCATGCGCGTATAATGACACGCACGTCTTGGGAAGCGAAGGGATTCACGGCACAGTGAAGGGAGGCTAACCGACGACAAGCCCAATAAAAGGGAAAGAAAACCCCAAGGCTTAACCGTACTTCCCATTTGCATCCCCGCTTCCCCAATCTCCTGAGCCTCCAGAGCCCAGATCTAGGTTTTCCACCCTTCCTCCTCCGAGCTCAGCCATGGCCGGCTCCGGTTCCAACGGCAAGTGGGAGGCTTCCACGGTCACAGACCAGGACATCCGGGACCTCAAGGACGCCGGCTACCTCCCTGCTAATATCTTCCACCGCGCCGCGGAGGAGGGCTAGGTGATCCCCACCCCCAAACCAGGCGAGAGGGTGGTTTTCATTCCTCATTTCATCCGAGGATTGAGCTTCCCGCTCCACCCCTTCGTTAGGGGCCTCATGTTCTTCTACGGACTCGGCTTCCACGACCTCCCGCCGAACTCCTTCATGCACATATCGGCCTTTATCATCGTCTGCGAGGCCTTCTTGCCGGTCGAACCACACTTCGGACTATGGCTCAAGATATTCAATATCAAGCCGAAGTGTGTCGCAGGCGAACACGCAGACTGCGGCGGGCGGTCATCAGCAAGCTTCCCCGTGCAGGATGGCCATCCGGCACCTTCATTGACACCATCAAGACTTGGTAAAAAGAGTGGTTTTACATCACCGAGCCAAGGGAGGAGGGCGGAACTGTTCCTGCCGAATTCAGATCCAGTCCCCCGACCAGATTGACCTCATGGGTCCGAAAGGGGCTCGACTAGGGGTCGGATACAGAGGTGGACGACCTGCAGAGGTGCATCGCCTCCATTATCAAAGACAAGATTGGGCTGACCAACGTGGTCCAGATTATGCTCCGGCGGCGCATCCTCCCCTGCCAGCACTGGGACTCTCCTATGTGTACTTATCGGCTTGACGATGAGCCTACAATTCGCCAACTTTTCCGCACCACTCAGGAGAAGCTGTGGAAGGCGCTGTTGAAGGCGTAGGAGAACTGGCCAGCCGAGAGGGAGGACCAGGGCCTGCGCGCCGATAAACCCCCTTCCCAGGTATGACATAGTTTCGTTTGATCGGCTTTGTTTTCCCATAGAAAATCTAAGCACTTTCCGATCACTTCCGCAGGAATGGTTGAGCAAGGCCACGGGCATCAAATGCCCCGCTCCAAAGCCCGAAGACCCCAGGTCCCAGCTGTTGTCGGAGATGCTTATCGTGGCACCTTACAAGGCGCCAGATAAGAAGGAGAAGAAGAAGAAACCAGGCCGAGAAGGCCTGCGCATCAGGGACCAGCCAGAGGCTGTGTCCGAGGAAACCCAAGCCTACTCGAATCAAGAGGAGGAGCACGAGGGCGAGGGGGAAGGCAGTTCCCCCCTCACAAGAAAGAGGGCGGCGTCACCGGACGCCACAGAGGATGTACCTCCTCCCGCCCCGAAGAAAGCGCGTCGGACAAAGTTACTTCTCTCCGACGAAAGTTCAGAATCGGATACCGAGTCCGAGGACTTCGAGAAGGTTCCACGAAGGAACCTCAGGGTCAAGCCCCCAGCTCGAAGGTAAAGATCTGAATACTTCCCGAGCTATTAGTGCTAAGTTTCGAATGTTGCTAACATGTGAGCGCCTATTGACTTGCAGCCCACCACGCGTTCTACCCACCGATGAAATCTCGGATGGGGAGACCCCGCCCGCCGAGCTAGCAAAGAGCGGGACCGCGTTGCACCCCTCTCCTCTGGGCACCGCGAAGGAAGCCACGGAGGTGTCATCCCAACAGGCTCCTTTGGAGCCGGACACCAGAGGTGGGGTTGATGATGTCATGGTCGAGGCTAACACCTCGGCCGCCGAAGACCGGGGGGAAAAGCCCCTCCCGGATACTGTGGAGACCGGACGAGGAGATGTCCAGTCACCTCCGAGGTCGTCTCCGGAGCGCACCATGCCTCCGGAGGCACCGGTTCAATCCCCGGTTGGAGATCGGGCCAACCAATCTCCACCGGCGCCGCCGACCAATGGGTGGCCGGCTATGGGGGAGGCTCTATCAAGCGCCTCCATTTCCGAGGAGCACCGCACCCTTATGGGTGCGGTTTTACAAAGCATTCAGTCCTCTGACAGTGGACTGAAGGAGGCCTTCAAGGGTCTCCTGACGGGCTTCCAGGTAAGCCACGTAATGTTTTGTTAATTTACTATTTTTGTTCTATCGTTATATATATAGCAGCCCCCGAGCCCTAGGTGAGTTTGGAAAAACTCACTTGGGGGTCAAACATAGACCATTAACCAGACAATGCATGAGGCAATATTTGTTCGTAATGTTCCAATAGCCCTTAAGAGGACCGAACATGTGATCATGATAGTTTTGGAGGTGTGAATTCATGTAACATGACAGTGGTTTGTTATGTGTTGGCTTCGTCATCGGCGGCGGCTGTTAATGCCGCCGAGCTAGACGAGCTAAATCGGAAGCTCAAGAGCTCCGAAGATGAGCTCGGTGCTCTGAATAAGAGATTCGACGAGGCGCAAGGTAAGTCGGATTATATTATCCGAATTCTTCATCACTGTACCGTCGATGAAGTGTTTTGATATGTTTGATGCTTACGCAGCCTCGGTGAAGGAAATTGAGAAGCTCAAGGCCGAGCTTCAGCAGGCAAAACAAGAGGCCACGAGCGAGAAGGCGGCGGCCGAACGAGCGGCTGCCGCGCTCTCCGAATTAAAAGCCACCGGTGCCAAACATGAGGCTCGGGTGGAGGAAATCCAGCAGGAGATCAAAGACGCCGGTCAAAAGTGTGAGGACCTCGAGAAGAAAGGCAAGGAGCAGGCCGCCGAACTATCCACTCTGAAATCCGATCTCCAGAAAGAGCGGGTGGATAGGCGGTTCTATGAAGAGCAAGTCAGCCAGATCAAGGCTATCACGGATGGTAAGCCGTATTTACTACAGTGTGTCTTCGTGAAAGCACATTTGCTCCCTTGGTGGTTTTGGTAATTAATAACAACATATAAGTCATTGAACTAATGTTTCCACCAAGTATATTTCAGGAAATGTTCAATGATAGGATTGGCAAAAGGAGATTGTGGAGATACCCTAAGATGCAAGGAAATAGGTTGGCCAAGATTCAAGCAAGAGGACTCTACATTTTATATTTGTGAGAAATCACTTTGAGTCCATAGGAAAGCCAATACTATTAAAAGGGGGTAAGGTTTTGCTGGTGAACAATATGCTCAAACGTGCACAAGTGATAGTCGCCAAAAACACCCACAAGCTCTCCCACCAAAGTCTGTCATAGCCAAATACTCAAAATCGGTGCAACCAACATTTCCACTTCGGTGCCACCGATTCTCACCTCAGACAGACTCAGCCAAACCCTAGCCACTTCGGTGCAACCGATTCCATACCGGTGCCACCGAGTTTAGGTTGCCAACTTTCTGTTACGCAAATTCACATTTTCGGTACCACCGAGAATGTTGGATCGGCGCCACCGAGATTGGGAATCTGACCGTTGGTCACCTTATCGGTGCAACCGAGTTTCCTATATCGGTCTCACCGAGATTCAAAAGTTGCCACCTTTTGGTCACTTCGGTACCACCGAGATTAACACATCGGTGTCACCGAGTTGGTCATTTTGTGTGTAACGGTTGGATTTTTGGGGATTCCTATATATACCCCTTCACCACCACCTACTCGAAAAAAAGCACTCAGAACTATTCCATACTTGCCCCATCCAGTTTTCTGAGAGAACCACCTAGTCTTGTGTTGAGGTCAAGGTCTTCCACTCCAACCATATGGATCTTGATTTCTAGCCTCCCCAAGTTGCTTTCCACCAATCCCATCTCTTCTACCAAGCCAAATCTATGAGAGAGTGATTGTGTGTTGAGGAGTCTATCATCTTGAAGCACAAGAGCAAGGAGTTCATCATCTTTACCGAGCCTATTACCTTCTGGAGGGTGGTGCCTCCTAGATTGGTTAGGTGTCGCTTGGGAGCCTCCTACTTCATGTTGTGGAGTGAACCAAGAAGTTTGTAAGGGCAAGGAGATCGCCTACTTCGTGAAGATCTACCCATAGTGAGGCTAGTCCTTCGTGGACGGAAGCCGTTATGGAATAGTCAAGGTTGCTACTTCGTGGACCCTTATGGGTGGAGCCCTCCGTGGACTCTCGCGACCGTTACCCTCCGTGGGTTGAAGACTCCATAAACGTGGATGTACGATAGCACCACCTATCGGAACCACGGGAAAAATCATCGTGTCTACAACTGCGTTTGATCCTTCTACCCTATCCCTTCTATACATGCTTGTTATTACTTTCCGCTGCTATATTCTTAGACATGCATGTGTAGGGTGTACTTGACTTACCATGAAATGCTAAAACTGCCAACTCTAAAATTTGGGAAAAGGCAAAACTTTTATTTGGTCAAGTAGTCTAATCACCCCCTTCTAGACATACTTTCGGTCCTACAAGTGGTATCAGAGCCTTGGTCTCCATTGCATTGGTCTCACAACCTAGGAGAGTATGGCGTCTAGTGAGGGAAGTTATCACCGTAGAGGTCCATACTTTGATGGCACTAATTTTGCTAGTTGGAAGCACAAAATGAAAATGCATATTCTTGGTCATAACCCCGCCGTTTGGGCTGTTGTTCGTGTTGGCTTGCAAGGTGAATTCTTTTCGGATGGAAAGGAACCGGATCGTGAAGCGACCGTGGATGAGTTGAAGATGTTGCAATACAATGCTCAAGCATGTGACATTCTCTTCAACTGCTTATGCCCCGAAGAATTCAACAAAATCAGCCGTCTTGAGAATGCAAAAGAGATTTGGGATACTTTGGTTGATATGCACGAAGGAACCGAATCCGTGAGATAATCCAAGTTAGATGTTCTTCAAGGTCAGCTTGACAAGTTCAAGATGAAGGATGGTGAAGGAGTCGCTGAGATGTACTCTAGGCTAGCTCTCATCACAAATGAGATTGCCGGCTTAGGAAGCGTAGAAATGACCGACAAATTCATCATCAAGAAGATACTTAGAGCTTTGGATGAGAGACACGACACCGTGTGCACATTGATCCAAATGATGCCCAACTACAAAGATCTCAAGCCTACGGAAGTCATTGGAAGGATTGTTGCTCTTGAGATGACACTCAAAGACAAGGAAGAGCTTCATCACAAGTCTAGCGGTGCTTACAAAGCCACAAGTGATGCTCCCGCAACTTCAAGCAACAACCTTGTCACCAATGAAGAGATAAGTCTCATGGTCAAGAAATTCAACAAATTCTACAAGAATAGAGGCAAAGAAAGAAGCTCCAACTCAAGATATGATGAGAAGCGTTCGTCAAGTCGTGACCGCAATTGCTACAATTGTGGGAAGCCCGGACACTACTCCAATGAGTGCACGGCTCCCTACAAACGAAGAGAAGAGTCACCTCGAAGACGAAGCTCAAGGAATGAATCACCTCAAAGAGAGAGAAGGAGTAGAGATGTTCGTTATGAACGAAGACACTCAAGGAGAAGTCGAGATTCAGAGAAGAAGGACAAGTACACCAAGAGCTACACAAGAAGGAAACATCAAGCTCATGTTGGTGAATGGGTTTCCGGCTCCGACTCCGACAACAACTCCGAGAGAAGCTATCACTCCGACTCCGACTATAGTCAAGATGACGGTGTTGCTGGAATTGCTCTAGTGACTACCAACTCCCATGATCTATTTGACTCACCAAACGAAGGGAGTGGAAGTTGCTTCATGGCTAAAGGCCCCAAGGTATCACACCCCGAGTATCTTGATTTTGATAGTGATGAAGATGATTTGCTTTGTGATGATGACTTGCTTTGTGATAAAACTAGTGATGTTGATCAAAATGAACTTGCTAATTCTCATGCTAGTCAAGATAAGTCAATTGATGATGATAAGGTGAAAATAGAAGAACTAACTAAAGAACTAAACACTCTTAAGTTAGCTCATGAATCTACTCTCGAAGATCATAGAGAGCTTGTGAGAACTCATGAGAAGCTATGCTTCGAGAAGCTCAACTTGGAGCAAGAGCATGAGTTTCTCAAAGCTATCAATGATGATCTCTGAAAGAAGACCTCATCTTATCTAGCCAAACGACTACTCTTGTCTACTTTCATGCCACAAGTTAAATCTAAACAAACTAGTAACAAAGGCAAGAAAGGTTCTTCATCTAGTAGCAACAATAAAAATGCAAAACCCAATGATGTTGCTTCTAGTAGTTCTATTGATTCCACTCTTGATGATTCTCTTAGCCAAGTCACACTTGAGCAAGAAAATGCTTTATTGAAAGGAATTATAGAAAAAGGTATCTACAAGAGTCTTGCCGTGTGCAAGCAATTCGAGGAAATTGTACGCAATCACGGAGGATACCGGAAGAATCGTGGTGTTGGCTACTTCAACGCAAATGGAGTTGAACGGGAAGAAGGTCAATATCCCGAGCCCAAGTTTGTTCCTCAAAAGGAGAAGTATGAAAATACTCTTCCCAAGGGGACAAGCACTCAAGATGACCTTCCACCACAAGACCACAAGCTCAAGGGCAAGAACAAGCTTCAAGAGGACATTGACTCATATGAAGAAGAATCCCTAGCTATGGTGGAGTGGGTTCCCAAGGCTACGTCAAGCTCAATTTCTACAAAGACTACTACAACACCAAGGATCCCCATCAACTTGATGTGGGTCCCCAAGAAGAAGAACTAGTGAGTTCTTGAGGGGTGACTCCGCCAATGAAATTCACTCACATTCATTATTGGCAAGAATTATTTGCAATCAACATCAACTCTATGCAATAATTCAATGAGTCACACATTCCCTCAAAGGTAAGCAAGGGACAAGGTAATCAACAAATCATGGACATCATAACATATGCTTTGCACTCCATGTCCATAGATATCTTTGTATTCGTCTCTTGTGTGTTGGGACTAACCCATGTAGGTGAGAAGAGTAAGGAAACAACAAGGATGCTCCCAACTCTTGGTGATCTTCATCAACCTTGAGCATTCACAACTACCTCACCAACATGAAGTCTTCATCGACAAAACCTAAGGTTAGTTTGTCCCTCTTATGGGGGGATGTCACATCTAGGGGGAGCTTTACTCTAAGACTTGAGCTAAAGTATCTCTTAGTATGTGACAACATTAAATGCTTTATGTAAAAGTGGTAACCCCACTTGTGCTTAAACGATGAGTATGACCTATGATCAAGTATTCTTACTTGGCTCCTAAGTCAAATACTCATATATAGATGACTTCGTCATCGCCCAAGTGCTTGTTAGATGCTAGTGTGTATGTGCATGTTTGTCATGATTTCATTTGACATCTTTTATTGTGTGAGCATGTTGGTCTGCATTTATTTTCTCATTCGAGGACATCCAATTGTTGCTATTTGGCTTTCATTTTATCTTTTGCCAATTGGATGGACAAGAATGCCTAGGACCACTCTTTAGCTATCTATGCTTTCTCACCTCATATTCCATTCATGCTGCATCAGAAAATTTGAACAAGTACTTTTCGATCCCTCTATGTGTGGAGCACTCGGAGTTCCGTATCGACAAGGACTGACCGTTAAAACCTCCCAAGTGCATCTCGGTGGAACCAACCCCACATTCTCGGTCTCACCGAATGCCTAGGGTTGATCTGGTTTTCTATCTCGGTACTACCGATTCCATATTTTCGGTTACACCGAGTTTCCCTGTCAACTGACAGTTGAGAAACTCGGTGACACCAAAAATCTAGAATCGGCGTCACCGACAGTGGTGGGTATATATGCTGTGGACCCCGACGTTTTGAAATTAATCCTCAAACCGTCGCGCCTCAGAACCCTAAGCTGCCGCTTCGAGACCCCTGGTCGTCACCCTTGTCTCCCTGCGCTCCTCCGCCGCTGGGAATCGCCGCCGTCGACGAAATCTTCTCCATCGTCGCCGCCGTAGTGAATCCGCCACCGAGTTAGGGTACGGATTCGTTCTCCTTTGCGCTCCCCTTCTGATTCTTGCGCATTGGATCTGCTTTTCTCCATATGCCACCTGTTGCACGTCCTCCTATCCACAAGAAAATCCTATAGACTAGCGAATGACTGATTTTCTAGGGTTTGCCTTCCGCCCGATGCAACTCGGTAGAACCGAATCAAGAAAATCAGTACCACCGATTTTTCTTTCTGTGTTGCTGAGAACTGTCTCGGTGAAACCGAGCACTCCTTTTCGGTCTCACCGAAAAGGGTGCCAAGTTTCTGTAAATAGGACAGTCAGTCTCGGTGTCACTGAAAATTTTGCTTCGGCCTTACCGATTTGTATCTGACAGAATGCAAAACTTTGAAAATCCTTTGTTCAAACTTTCAAAAAACCAGCCTTATTTTGTGATGACTCATTCTATTCTGCTCCTCTATACTCTATTCACAGGGTCAGATATGTCAGGAGCTGAGGACAGTGAGAACAGCTTCAGAGAGCAAAGTGTTGAGATGGATTCAGGCACTAGTCCTGAGTCTAGTTCATCTTCAGATCCAGGCACTCCCAGTTCCCATGGATTGCCCAAAGCTGCTACTAGGGCTAGGAAGAAGCTGAATTCAGACGAGGAGGATTCAGACTTCGTTCCAGAAGAGATTCTTGCTAAGAAGCAAGAGAGGGCTGCCAAGAAAGCTGCAAATGTAGCCACCTCTTCCAGGAGGGTGGTTGGCAAGACATATGCTAGCTCTACAGCTATGAGAGCACCTGAGAGTGCTAGAGCTACCATGACTATTGAGCCCCCTCGTGAAGGTGCTAGGACAAGAATGGCTCTTCATCTTGAGTCTCCTCCAAAGAAGAAGTCATTGCCTAAGAAGGCAGGTGAGAAGAAGGGTGCCAGGAAGAGGATTGTTTATGCTGTTAGCAGGCAGACCTCCATGTTTGAGGACCCTGAGGAGGCTGCTACTGCTGCTGCTGCCGAGGAGGAGGAAGAACATGTTGAGAAAGCCCCTCCCAAGAAGAAGCAAAAGAAACAGATGTCTGATGCTATGCCCAAGAGTGGTACTTCCAAGAGTACTAAGTCTGCTGCAAAGAAGCCTGCTGCTGAGAAGCCCAAGAGATTGTCTAGGCAAATTCCAGCTTCTGAGAAGAACAAAGGAACCACCTCCAGAGTTGAGGATGAGGATGCTATGTCTGCTTTAATGAAGCTTAGGCCACACCTTCCAGTACACAATGCCAGTTATCCACTCGCTGAGGATATGAAGAAGAGGAAGGACTCTGGCTTGAGGGCATGGAGAGCTGCTGACCCATATGCCCAAAGGAAGAAGACAGCTGTGGACTACAGATTCTACACCAAGGAGCAACATGATTTCTATGAGACTGTGCTCTTTGACAAGAGTCCAGCTGTGAGTGATATGCGGTATGTTGATTGGAAATTCATCAAGGAGAATGAGGAATACTTTCCAAGTGTCCAAGACAATTTCCACTGCATTGGTTTAGATGAGTTCGTTGGCAGAGAGTTCACCGCTTGGAATGATGAGATGATCATGAAATTCTACTCCACTGCACATTTCTATGGAGATGGTAGAATTGTATGGATGACTGAAGGTGCAAGTATGAATCTACTGTTGAGGAGTGGGCTACCATCTTAGGAGTCCCAGAAGCACAGGATGGTGATTTGGATGTCTACTCAGAATCCAAGGAGAGCCACAATGCTATGGCCAATATGTATAAGGAGATCCCTGCTTCTAATGTGAAGTCTCACAGGCTAGGATCCATCTACTTTCTTCAGGCTGGCCTCCGCACCATGAACACCATTCTGAGGCATTCTTTGATGCCCAAGTCAGGAGATGACAAGATGATCCGAGGATACTCCATCAATATGTTGATCCACCTTGACAGACACACCAGGATCAGAGTCATGGACTTCATTGTTGAGACAGTCAAGAGGGTTGCCGCTGATCAGAAGCGCTCTTGCTGTTATGCACCCTATATCCAGATGCTTATCAATTCAAAGTTGGAGAAGCACATATTTGCTCTAGATCGACCCCACTTACCCCTACAGCCAGATCTCGAGGACAATATTGTGGTGATGGAACAAGGACATCCCACTTCAGCTGCAGCTCAGGCAGAAGCAGAGGCAGCTAGAGCCACTAGTGCTCAAGTCCCTACATCCAGGAATGAGCAAATGGATCTTCTGATCTCATCAGTTCAGGACATGAAGAAGGACATTAAGGGGATTCTGGACAACCAGAACAGTCTTGTGAGGATCTTTGAGAACAGGATCAAGACCCTTAATGATAAGGTGGATGGGCTGACTAAGACAGTTAATGAGCTCAAGAAGGAAGTTGACTCAGTGCCTCTTCCTCAGACTTCTTCTGATGATGATGATGATGAGGATGGTTCTCCTCTCAGGCCAGGCACACAGTTTACCACTCAGGCCAGATCAGCCACTATGCCAGCTCCAGACTTGAGGCCCTCTTCATCAGCTCCTGATGCTGTCACCTCAGCTCCTGCTCCATCAGCTCCAGTTCCTCCAGCTGCCACACCAACTCTATCCACGACATCTGCAGAGATCTTCGCCGACGCTGTTCTCTCGACTCCTTCATCAACTACCGGAGGAGATCAGCCCAAGAACGCTTAGTTATATGCCTTTGAACTTTTTGGTAACTTGTTGCCAAAGGGGGAGAAGTGTATATAGATCTTTAGGCTTCGAAGTGAGAGAGCGTTTTGGTTGTTATTCGCTGTTTCAAAACATTTGATCTTTTGGTTGCTTGTGATACATGTTTATGGTGTTTGATCATACGCTTTATGTGTGATGCTACTATTTCCTATCATCTTAATGCTTATGAGATGATCTTTCACCATTGCTTGATTGTGTTGTGCTATGATGTTCACTCTTATTATTCTCGCACACCACCAAGTTGTATGTGACATGGAAGAAGTGGCCCATGTACCTAATCGATTGTGCATTTGCATTCAAACGCAAATTCAAAATAATGCACAAATTTAGGGGGAGCTCTTGCTTATCACATACCTCTCAAAGCGACGATTATATTCATTGATTATGTCATATGTCGAAGCTTTGATCTATATGTTGTCATCAATTACCAAAAAGGGGGAGATTGAAAGCACATTTGCTCCCTTGGTGGTTTTGGTAATTAATAACAACATATAAGTCATTGAACTAATGTTTCCACCAAGTATATTTCAGGAAATGTTCAATGATAGGATTGGCAAAAGGAGTTTGTGGAGATACCCCAAGATGCAAGGAAATAGGTTGGCCAAGATTCAAGCAAGAGGACTCTACATTTTATATTTGTGAGAAATCACTTTGAGTCCATAGGAAAGCCAATACTATTAAAAGGGGGTAAGGTTTTGCTGGTGAACAATATGCTCAAACGTGCACAAGTGATAGTCGCCAAAAACACCCACAAGCTCTCCCACCAAAGTCTGTCATAGCCAAATACTCAAAATCGGTGCAACCAACATTTCCACTTCGGTGCCATCGATTCTCACCTCAGACAGACTCAGCCAAACCCTAGCCACTTCGGTGCAACCGATTCCATACCGGTGCCACCGAGTTTAGGTTGCCAACTTTCTGTTACGCAAATTCACATTTTCGGTACAACCGAGAATGTTGGATCGGCGCCACCGAGATTGGGAATCTGACCGTTGGTCACCTTATCGGTGCAACCGAGTTTCCTATATCGGTCTCACCAAGATTCAAAAGTTGCCACCTTTTGGTCACTTCGGTACCACCGAGATTAACACATTAGTGTCACCGAGTTGGTCATTTTGTGTGTAACGGTTGGATTTTTGGGGATGCCTATATATACCCCTTCACCACCACCTACTCGAAAAAAAAGCACTCAGAACTATTCCATACTTGCCCCATCCAGTTTTCTGAGAGAACCACCTAGTCTTGTGTTGAGGTCAAGATCTTCCACTCCAACCATATGGATCTTGATTTCTAGCCTCCCCAAGTTGCTTTCCACCAATCCCATCTCTTCTACCAAGCCAAATCCGTGAGAGAGTGATTGTGTGTTGAGGAGTCTATCATCTTGAAGCACAAGAGCAAGGAGTTCATCATCTTTACCGAGCCTATTACCTTTTGGAGGGTGGTGCCTCCTAGATTGGTTAGGTGTCGCTTGGGAGCCTCCTACTTCGTGTTGTGGAGTGAACCAAGAAGTTTGTAAGGGCAAGGAGATCGCCTACTTCGTGAAGATCTACCCATAGTGAGGCTAGTCCTTCGTGGACGGAAGCCGTTATGGAATAGTCAAGGTTGCTACTTCGTGGACCCTTATGGGTGGAGCCCTCCGTGGACTCTCGTGACCGTTACCCTCCGTGGGTTGAAGACTCCATAAACGTGGATGTACGATAGCACCACCTATCGGAACCACGGGAAAAATCATCGTGTCTACAACTGCGTTTGATCCTTCTACCCTATCCCTTCTATACATGCTTGTTATTACTTTCCGCTGCTATATTCTTAGACATGCATGTGTAGGGTGTACTTGACTTACCATGAAATGCTAAAACTGCCAACTCTAAAATTTGGGAAAAGGCAAAACTTTTATTTGGTCAAGTAGTTTAATCACCCCCCCTCTAGACATACTTTCGGTCCTACACTTCGGGGATAGCAAGTTCGCATTGCTTTCCCAAGTGTGGCGTTCCTTAGGCGCCTTCTCGGACCTCCAGAAGAGCACAACAGACGCGAACCAGTTCTATGCTTCGCGGGGAGAGGGAGATGAAGCTCGGGTGTTTTGGGCGCAATTTGAAGCCTCCGAGCACTCTCCTATCCTTGTTGAGCAACTGAAGCAGCTGATGGAGCTACATCGGATGGCGGAGCCGACTGTGAAGGATCTCTGCATCCGGCTATGGCCCGACGGGCCGTTGCTGAGTAGCTACTTCGGCCTGGTGCAGAAGCTGAGCGACGCCTCTCCTCGGATTGACGCACTAAGGCGGTCCTCCTGTATCGAGGGAGCTCGGATGGCCTTCGCAAGGGCCAAGGTGCACTGGCCGGGTCTTGATCCAACGAAGATAGCCACTGCTCCGCCGCC
This sequence comes from Elymus sibiricus, assembly GCA_039707655.1. Classification (NCBI taxonomy): domain Eukaryota; kingdom Viridiplantae; phylum Streptophyta; class Magnoliopsida; order Poales; family Poaceae; genus Elymus; species Elymus sibiricus. Next base: position 193,608,654 of record CM077663.1, on the reverse strand, counting down.
CCCTGGAAAGGAGCATAGGTTCCCTGAGCGATACTTCTCCGTAGTTATGGAGGGTGCTCGGGCAATAGAGGTTCAATGTTCGGGAGGAAACATTTATGAGTAAATGCGTTGTAATATGTCCGAAGACCTTTTAACGTGTTTATATTTAAGATTCATGGTTTATCATGTCTTTAGTGTTTTGCATCCTTTATAACTCCTGTGTGGCCGTTGAAACTGAAAGTTGCGAGTCGTCGGCTTCAGCCCCCATGTAGATACTACGCGGGGTGTCTCTGCCAACGCACTGTGACCCTTAGCCGAGCTATCGGTACCCGAAGGCGGTAGTGTGGGGCCGACAAGGCAATCGGACCATAATGCTTTATTGCTTTCACTTAGCTGTAGGGGCGCGAGAAAGGAGTGCGGGGGGCTGATGACTAGCTCCCAGGGGTTTGTGATGTTCGGATTAACCGCGGCCAAAGCCGATATCACATGGTTTGTACTAATACCAAACCCATCGTATGACACTGAATAACCTCTAACGAGGTTTATTTAAGCTCGGATTCGCAGACCGGTTCTCACATACTATGACAGTCAGTTTTCGGCTTTCTCCACTGAGGTGCTTGACCAGGCTATCCGGAAGCACACTCGCAATGGTTCTCCCTTTGCCCCTCTAGCCGAACGAGCGGAACATAAAGGGGCAAGCACAGGAGCCGGGCAACCCAACTATTGACCCAAGACATTGTTCGGAACCAATGCATATAAAGCGGAATTCCAAGAGGCCGAACGCAAAATCAGTTGTGCTTAGGGCAATTTTTTAAGTTCGAGCCCCCGGTCTATTAGCCGGTTGCATCGTAAAGTATACCAAATAGGTTCGCAAGAAGAGGGGGAAAATAGAGAGTGTGCCAAAAAAGACAGCGAAGCGATCATGTATGATACATCTGTATTTTACTCAACAACTCTTATTATTCAAATTGCCGATGCAACTGTTTACAGGTATTTAAAAATGAAATATAAATCTTACAGGAGTGGTTGTACCAGGGGTCTTTGATAGGTGACCTGACGTCCTCGATGTGCCCTGTCGTTTGTCCGCTCCTGCGTCTCCTAAGGAGTTGTATACCGCTATGGGTTTTGCTGTTCGGCGAGCGGACTTTGGAAAAAATCTTGAGAAGTTGCCGAAGTGTGAATGAGCTTTACGCCTTAGCAGGTACTTTATGGTACCTGTAGCGTGTCCGAAGACGTTGTGACGGTGATAGTTCGGTCCAGCCGAACATTTACCCTTTGATAATTTTTCCCCACCGCTGCCCATGGAATTTTGAGCGCGAAGTTGTGCCTCCTCGGCACGTACTTTGCTGGTCCTAGGGCTGTGCGATGGGGGGCGAGTCCCTATTTATGGGGAGAAGAAGGTTCTGGTACTTCGGGTTGAGACCGAGCTCGCTTCCCAGCCTTGCGTGCCTTTACGGCAGATGTCGGCGTTTGCCGATCATCAGTGTAATGGAATTCGGCCGCCAAGGCCAACGCATGTTCCTCAGTTCGGAGGGAGCGCTCTGTGTTGCCATTGCTAGTAATGACCCCCTTGGGGCCGGGCATTTTGAGCTTGAGGTATGCGTAGTGTGGGACGGCATTAAAGCGAGCGAACGCTGTACGGCCGAGCAGGGCGTGATAGCCGCTGCGGAAAGGTACGATGTCGAAGATCAAGTCCTCGCTTCGAAAGTTATCGGGCGAGCCGAACACTACTTCCAGGCTTACAGAGCCCGTGCACCGGGCTTCGACGCCTGGGATCACTCCTTTAAAGGTAGTGTTACTGGGTTTGATCCTTGACGGATCTATGCCCATCTTTTTCACCGTGTCTGAGTAAATCAGATTGAGGCTACTTCCTCCGTCCATTAGGACTTTAGTGAGGTGATACCCATCTATGATGGGGTCTAGGACGAGGGCGGCCGAACCTCCATGACGGATACTGGTCGGGTGGTCATGTCGATCGAAAGTGATTGGGTATGCCGACCATGGGTTATACTTCGGGGCTACAGGCTCTACGGCGTAGACCTCTCGAAGGGCGCGCTTCCTCTCCTTTTTGGGTATATGAGTGGCATATATCATGTTTACTGTTTTTACGTCTGGAGGGCATTTCTTTTGTCCACCACCGATCGGACCGCGGGGCTCATCCTCGTCCTCGCTACGTGGGCTCTTGCCTTGGTCCTCGGATGCGAGCTTGCCGGCCTGTTTGAATACCCAACAGTTACGGTTGGTGTGGTTGGCGGGCTTCTCTTGAGTGCCATGGATTTGGCAAGGCCTCTCCATGATCTTGTCCAGCGGGGTGGGTCCGTCGCGATTGCCTTTAGGAGGCTTCTTCCGCTGCCCAGGCCGGGAGTTGCGAAATCCGGCGTTAACGACCGTGTCATCAGCATCACTATTGTTGTGTCGGCGCTTATTCTTGTTGCGCTTTGGTTTCCCGTTTCCATCCCGAACTTCGGATGTTCCGGGGTCTTCGGGGTTGTGGCTACGTCTTGCTAGCCAGTTATCCTCGCCCGTGCAAAAGCGAGTCATGAGTGATGTGAGGGCGGACATTGTCCTTGGTTTATCCTGGCCGAGCTGACGAGACAGCCACTCATCCCGAATATTGTGCCTGAAAGAGGCTATTGCTTCGGCGTCCGGGCAGTCAACGATCTGGTTTTTCTTGGTCAAGAACCGATTCCAGAATAGCCGCGCGGATTCTCCTGGCTTCTGGGCGATGTTGCTTAGGCAGAGGAGTCCGGCGGCCGAACATAAGTGCCCTGGAAGTTAGATCGAAATGCATCTTCTAGATCCTCCCAACACCCAATGGAGTTTTCGGGGAGGCTATTTAACCAGTGCCGAGCTGGCCCCTTAAGCTTCAGGGGTAGGTACTTGATGGCGTGGAGGTCATCTCCTCGCGCCATGTGGATGTGGAGGAGGAAATCCTCGATCCATACGGTTGGGTCAGTTGTCCCATCGTATTGTTCTATGTTTACGGATTTAAACCCTTCTGGGAACTGATGCTGCATCACCTCGTTCGTGAAGCACAATGGGTGGGCAGCGCCTCTGACCCGAGCTATGTCGCACCGGTGATCGGCGTCTGTCCTAGCCCGGTTTCGTTCCCGATCTTTATTATTGCGGTCGAGCCAAGGCCGGCACCCTTCCCGTCTATCGGGTGAGTATCCTCTGGATCCGTAGATGGATCGCATATGACCTGCTCTATAGTCCAGGTCGTGTCGCAGGTCGAACCTGTCATTGGGCTCTAGTGGCTCTTTTCCCCGTCTACGGGGTATCATCGGCCTATGGCCGGTGTCGTCAGCCATCCTGTCTCGTCCTCGAGGAGGGCGGTCCGGCTTGTCGTATGGGGTATGTTTGGGAGACGGCTTATCAGAGAGCTCGTCATCGAATTGTGGCAGCAGCCTTCTGCGTGGATAGCTCTTAGGTTGGTCCGATAGACCGGTACCGTATCCTTCCTCAGCTGAGAAGACTTTCGTCCATCGATCATTGAGGTTGTCTTGTTCGGCTTTAAGCTGCCATTCTTTTGCTTTCAGGCTGCGGGCCGTGGCTATAAGCCGTTGCCTGAACAGTTCCTGATCTTCAATATTATCGGGGATGGCGAAGTCATCGGCTTCCGAGATGTCCTCCTCCTCGACAGGGGCTCGGTAATTGTCGTTCTCAGGATCGTTCAGATCGTCGGGGTTGCGCCGGTCTTCCGGCCTCTCCTGACCCTTTAACGGGTGTTCGGGGATATCGGGATCGCCGAGGTCTTCCGGGGTGTCTCCGTCCCCGGTGCCGTCGATAGCTTTTCTTCCCTTTTTGCCTTTTGACCGTTTATGCGGCTTTTGGCATCTTGACGGCGCTTCATCCGATTTTTCGCCATCGTTTTTCGGAGTGTCCACCATGTAGACGTCGTATGTGGAGGTAGCAGTCCACCGCCCGGTGTTAACGGGGGTGAGGGCGCGATCCTCCTCATCCATGTATTCTGCCTCCTCAGAGGCATAGTCCGACATGTCGGTTAAATCCTCGACAGTGGCTACCAAGTGGGTGGTGGGTGGGACGAAAAATTCGTCCTGACCTGCCTTGAGCCCGATCTGAGAACAGATCGGGGTTGGATCGTCGGTAATCTTCATCGACAAGATCCGATCTAGGGCCTCGTTGAGTATCGAGAGCCCGATCGGGTCGGCCTGCTCAGAGCTTCCGGAGTTAACCTCCGATGCGTCCGTGCGGGTAGAGTGTTCGGCAAGAACAGGTGTCCGGACATCTGGCACTATGACCGGGTCCGGACTGAAGGTTGGGTCCTCGCCGGGGTAGACCCTGTGGGCGGAACCGAAAGATGGATATGAGGTTAAAGCCTCAGAGTCTTCGGGCGTGGCAGGCGAGACCGCGAGCCCAGTTAGCGACAGATCACCCCGAGAGTCTACGGAGAACTCTAGGTTCCCGAATCTGACCTCTCGGTCAGGGGCGAAACTTCCGACACGGCCTAGATGGCCGGTCGGGTCAGCGTGCAGCACAATGCTGCCGAAAGCGAAGATCTGTCCGGGGACGAAAGTGTCCGTGTTGCGGACCTCTTCGTTGATGACTAGGCGAGACATCGATTCCTTTGGCGATCACAGCGGAACTCTCAATGAAAGCACCAATGTCGGTGTCAAAACCGGCCGATCTCGGGTAGGGGGTCCCGAGCTGTGAGACTAGAATCGATGGTAACAGGAGACGAGGGAGACGATGTTTTACCCTGGTTCGGGCCCTCCTATGGAGGTAATACCCTACGTCCTGCTTGATTATATTGAGGGTATGAGGATTACAGAGTTGATCTACCTCGAGATCGAATAACTAAACCCTAGATGAGTTCTCTTCCCCTACAACCTAAAACCCTCCGGCTTATATAGACGCCGAGGGTACCTAGGGTTTACATATGGTCGGTTACACGTCGAAGGGATAAACATGCCTATTCACTGCTTCAAACGTGGAGGATACGCCACGATTCCCGAAGCTTCCTTCCTGGAGACAGGGTCTTCGATCAATCCAGTGCTCGGCAAATGGCCCATATAGTCCGGCCCATAAGAAATAGGTCGGCCTCCCGAGGACCCCTTAAACTAGGACTCCCTCACCGTGGCCTGAGTTGAAACGCTTCTTTGGAAGCTCCGAGGAGAAGGTCGGAAGGCTAGGTCAAACCGGGTCGTGCAGAGGGACATCGGCCATATAGAACCATTCGGATGCCCACTTATCATCTTCCCGGGGAGTCCCGATGGGATAGCCGGTCCCGGCTATTCTGCATACCTCGGCGTCACCAACTTCAAGTAATTTCCCGTTGCAGGAACATGGCATTACGCAAAAATACTTCATCCACAACTCAAAGTGGGCTTCGCAGCCAAGATACATCTCGCAGAGGGCGAAAACCCCCGCGATGTGTAATATGGAGTTGTGGGTAAAATGGTGGAGTTGGATCCCATAGAATTCAAGTAGTCCCCGAAGGAACGGGTGGGTGAGAAAACCTAAACCGCGAAGGAGAAAGGGGACAAAACATACCCGCTCATCCCCATGAGGAGCGGGATGACCATCTGCGTGGGTTTGCCTGTCGACAGATACAAGGCCTGCACGATTCGAAGCCAAATCCGGGTCTGGGAGATAGCCTTGGGTGGCGAGGCATTGGAGTTGGAGATGCGATACGGCGCAGCTCCCCTAGTCGCCCTTGAGGGGACCGTGGGGACGCTTGGAGGACCCAGTGTTGCTGTCCATGGTTGAAAGCCTTTTTGACGCTACAGCTCTGGAGGAGATATCGCTAGAGGCAAGAAGAAGACCAAGATGCGCTCGGATATGATTCTGATGTGCTATATTCGGTTAAATAAAGAAATGAGAAATTGATGCTTCAACGCTGGTCATAAAGATGGCTCGACTTCCCACATGGCGCGATGATCGAGGTGACACGTGGTGGGACCAGCGCCGAGGTGAGCTTCTATGCTCAAATGCAAGGGCACTCTCAAATTGTAACAGAAACTCGCTTGTCGAGCCAAAGATTCCATTGTGCGAAGCTATATCACTACCGCAGGAATGCCTAGCAGTGGCGGGTGGGAAAAGGCCAGTAGCGAGCAAGGTTCCCATGGCCGCCCACCACTGACCTCCTGCCACTGCTATTATGGCATCAGTGGCGGGCGCCCACTCGCCACTGGTGGGCGCACTGCAGTGGCGGGCAATGCTCCTTACTCGCCACAACTAATATCTGTGCCCGCCAGTGTTACTACCAGGCTAAGTGGCGGGTGGCGTGTACAGCCCGCCACAACTGATTTCTCCGCCCGCCACTGGTAATGGTTTACGAATATAGAAGAATTGCTGCCGCGACAACATTTTCTGCTGCCGTGGCAGCATTTTAATGAGGTGGTATTTCGCACTGAATGATCACATTGCAATACAAATATAGAATGTTGTCTCACCATTCAAACAATCATGCAGTACATTAATTATTACAACGTCACCATCATAAATAAGAGTAATAGTGAAGTAAAGGAGTTGAGTATAGAAAGGGCCGGAGAAAAAAACATGTGTGTCTCAACACATAATCAATAGTTTATGAAGATGTTTTGAATTTTTTTCTCGAGTAGGTTACTCGCTGGCAATCGATAACCGAAGTGTGTCTTCGACTCGGTGAAGTCGTTCTTCATGTGACTCTGGCGCGCAGTGGTACTTCCCATCCTCATTTACAACCTCCTTGTTGATCATTTTGGCCAACACCTTTTGGATGCGCTCAGGCTCAGATAATAATTCCCATATGTCAATGTCTTTCTCCATCTCCTCAGACCACTTGATGACCTGGCTATGATTTCGCAAATATTGACTTTTCTTAAAATAGTCGTTCTTGACAGACATGGCAAAGTTGCCGGACATATGGGAGGTTTTGATATTTGGTTCTTGATAGCAACAAGCGCTAGTGATGAGCTTGAATTCTGAATACTGTGTTACCTTGTTGTTGAAGTTCTTACACTTGCGTAGAGAAACATTAAGAACCTCCTTCAATTTAGTCCATTGCTTCTGAGGGTCTCTCTTCGAGTCGAAGAAATATGTCAAGCCCTGCGTCGGCAATAGTGCGATTACGATCCAATGTCGGTCGCTGTGCAATAAACGAAGAAATTAGGATGGATGAGATCAAACTAGAAGGTCAACCATATATGTTTCATAATAAATGAGTGATCGTTAAAAACTTACTTGTCGCAGTATGGCAACAGAAAGGTGTCCTTTTGAGGATGAGTTGTAATAATGCACGGGAATAGGCAGTCCGAGATGAGCTCCTGGCTAATTACAGATTCGAGGTTGTGGCGGTGCATGTAAAAAGGATCAAGTAATGACACTTTACTACGCACAGACAACATATTTTCTTCAAACTCCTTTTTCTAACATGATCCTCCATGGTATGGAGTACATCCAACTACGATCCATCATTCAACACCAAAACCTGCAACATACGCACATAACGTAATAGATTCCTCTTTGATCTTTCAATATGGAAAATAAAAAAAATTGGCATGACCTTTGCTAAAAAATGGACATGTTGAGTGACACCAACTAGACAAAATGGAAATTAATCAACATTTCGACGAGATTTGGCACTCATTTGTATTACCTGAAAATTTTCAACGATCAACGGGAAGTTCAATCTCCCAACACGTCCGTCATGCCACACACAAACAATCATGTATGCATGCATGCTCATACGTACATACACAAGATGTTGAATTTAGAAATGAATTCTCACCTACAACGTGTCTCCTCGTCTATCTCCGATTGATCGCATGAAATCAGGAAGAGAGAGATGTGGTGGATGACCAATGGTGAGAGGAGTCGGAGGAAGAGGAAGAGGGCGTCGTGGGAGAGGAAAAAGAAAATGGGGAGAGGGGATGAGGCCACTGGCCAAGGTGGAGGCATACACTATACACGATCTTATCAGTGGCGGGCAGTGCACAGAGCCCGCCACCCGTAAGTGACGTGGATAGCATCCCGCGCGGGAAATATATTTTGTGGCGAGCAAGAGCAATTGCCCTCCATAGATAATGAAAGTACCTCTGGCGGGTGTTTCTTTCTCCCCGCCACATCTATAATCTGCTAAGTTTGGAGATCATGCAAAAATATGTAGTGGCGGGTAACTTGCCGTGCTCGCCACTGCTAGGTCATCTACTTGTGGCGGGCGCCGTTTGCCGCTCGTCACAGCTGAGTTACGCAGATAAGTACCGTGCGGGAGATTACACGTGTGGCGGGTCCTTGTAGCTGCCCGCCATAGGTGTGCTCCTAGCTGTGGCGGGTGGGTTTTAGTACCCGTCGCTGCTTCTTTTCAAAAGTAGCTGTGGCGGGTAGCCCAATGCGCTCGCCACTAATTAGGGTTCACCTATAAGCCCTTTCCCAGTAGTGTATCTCCGAAGAAGATTATCCGAAGAAGGCTGTCATCCTCGGCGTCAAAGACTAGTTCGGGGGCTAATGAGGGAGGCCTGGACTAGGGGGTCCTAGCCAAGGTGGTTTAATCCATGGTCCAGGCTGGGGGGGGGGGGCATCAAGGGGAAGGACTTCAGAGGCCTTGTGATGAAGTGTGAGCATTCCAGATTCTACTGAAGACTTGGCGTGTGCTCCAAGGAGAAAGGATTCCTTCGGTATGTAATCCATATATAGTAACCGACATTCATGTAACCCTAGATACCATCGGTGCCTATATAAACCGTAGGGTTTAGCCCGTAGAGGATACCCATACACAACATCATAACCCTTAGGGTTTAGACCACAAACTTACGATCTCGAGGTAGATCAACTCTGTAATTGCTACACATCAATACAACAAGAGCAGGATGTAGGATTTTACCTCCATCGAGAGGGCCCAAACCTGGGTGAAAACCTCGTGTTCTTTGTCTCCTGTTACCCTCGATCCGATCTCATAGCTTGGGCCCGCTACCCGAGATCTGCCAGTTTTGATACCGACATCTGGCCTCCTCCCGAAGCTTACAAGGTGTCTTCTGGTCCATAAAAAAATATCAAAAAGTTCCGTCGTGTTTGGACTCTGTTTGGTATAGTTTTTCTGTAAAACAAAAAACAAGCACTAAACAACAACTAGCATTTGGCACTGGGTTAATAGGTTAGTTCCCAAAAATGATATAAAATGATGTATAAAGCATACAAGAATGATAATAAAATAGCATGAAACAATAAAAAATTACAGATATGTTGAAGACGTATCACTCCTCCTCCGCCATGATCGCCTCATAGTGCGCCTGAGCTATGGTGAAGCCGGTCTGCTCCTCCATCGCCCGATCTTCGTCCTTCGCGCTCTCCTCCGCCGTGCTTGGAGACAGTCCAGAATATGTGCGTGTCACGCGCCGGGCCTGCCAGTTGTTTGCATTGGTCGTAATCTCGTGTGTGTGCTCCACGCCACGCTGTTGGTTGCCGTCATTGCGTCAGTGGGTTTCATGGACGTAAAAGGAAGGAGAAGCAGATGTGATGTGTTTGCGTTGTGCGCAGTCGTGTTTATATGGCGGGCGTCGGTCAGGCCAAATGACGGTTAATGGGGGCGTGGGTAGTGGGTTTCTCGACCGTCATGTCTATTCAATGTCGAGCAGGTGGACGGACGAGCAACCTGCTTCAATGCAGTAGGAAGCCGTCCCGTCCCCCAGACCGATTGCGGCACTCTGAGTCGGCAATGAACGCGCAGAGCAGGCGAGCAGATGCATGATGGGCACGACCAACACTCTGCGCCAGCATGCCCGCTCAATGCCCGACAGGCTACAGAGCGGTCGCTGTCCGCTCCTCACCGTCATGAATTCGGTGCCTCTTTCCGGAAGGAGTGTTTGAGCGGTAGAGCGGGCATGCAGGAAGGGTGTGGAGTGGGACCGCTGGTCAGTCGCATACATGGCGAGGTTCGAACTCCCGCAATGCCCCTGGTTGCGTCCGGTTTGTGGAAAAACGGATGGGTGGACGTCCGTGCACAAATACGTGTCCATTTTGATGGCAAAATGCGTACTGACAGCTTGGTCCAGATGTTTGCAAGCTATTTGAGGTTCATCGTCGAAGATGCCATTTTGTTTTACCTACATAATAAGTGCGTGATGTCATGTATGAGCACATTGCAAATCAAAGGTTATGTCAATTTTAGTGATGCAAGGATGACAAGTTAGTCGAGTCACACGCTAATTTTCTATCAACAAATAAACTGAAGCATGAAGTTGACCTGCTTGCCAGCTAAAGTTGTCATACGCGTGTTACTAAATCTGCCACTAAAAACGTTTAATTTATCATGGGCACGTACGTAACGTTCGGGCGTTATCAGATATCTTAGTTTTAAAGGAATCCACGGCACTGGTGCGCCGGTACAATTCAATCTGGACGAGACGGAGTATGGATTCATTGGATCTGGCTATCGCGCACAAAGGCTGGCTGATCGATCGGGCGTCTCCGGCCGGCCCACTCGATATGGGTTATATATACGAAAGTCCTATTATACTTTCGAGCACAAATGCTCCCTCGTGAACAGTAAAATCGAAAAAAATAGTAAAAACATTCAAAAAAATATGAATTTTTTTTGTGGCAAACTTTGACAAATGTTTTACATGCGTACCCTAATTCAGCACGAAATAACATTCGTGGAATTCGCAGCAAAAAAAAACAAAATCAACTGTCCAAAATGTATTCAAAACTAGCATTTTTGAAGCATCGATTTTGTTTTTTTACCACGACTTCCACAAATGTTATTTCGAGTTGAAACTTTGCAAGCATACAAAACATTTGTCAAATTTTACCAAAAAAAAATCAGAATTTTTTGAATTTTTTTACTATCTTTTTCGGTTTTACTGTTCACGGGGGAGCATATGAGTTCGGGAGCAAAAACTCCATGTCCGTTAATATAATGCAACTCTCATGTCAACCTTCCGGTATGATAAACAAACATAAACAATCGCCGTTTGTCAAAAAAAAACAAACATAAACAATCGCCACTGATCATTCTATAGGGATTCAGCTTGTTTATAACCGTCCATTTCACTCGATCGGATCCTCCATCGGAAGATATGCAACACCACGAGTTGCGGACAGTGACATGCATCGGGTGCAAGTTAATGCAGATCAGAATCTTCGTAGAAAAAAGCCTAGACCATGTTACTGCAATTTAAAAGCCTCGCGAGATAGCCGCGCGGGCATCACCGATCTGATCGATGCGCAACTGTAGCTGCACCACCTCACGTGCCCTGCGTGCGATTCAGTTTCCTGATGCTTTCGTTTTCACACATCCACACTTCCTAATTCCTACTATAAGAACTGCGCCAGGAAGCAAAGCAGGAGTACACCTTCACCTCGTTGATCACTGCACTCGATCATCTCGTGTCGTCTGAAGCACCATGACAATGGAGGCGTCCAAATCTGTAGCCGCTTTCGTCGCCATTGTCACAACGCTTCTCGTCGCGCCGGCCTATGCGGGCTTGTCCACGGGCTCGGCGACGTTCTACGGAGGCAGCGACGCCTCCGGTGAAGCACCCGGAAGTTAGGTAGTCCAGTTAATGTCGAACTGCATCTAATAGTGCTTGATCTTGATGTGTGCGTTGCGTACGTGTCTGCAGGCGGCGCGTGCGGGTACGGTAACCTGTACAGTACGGGGTACGGCACGAACACGGCGGCGCTGAGCTCCGCGATGTTTAGCGACGGCGCGTCGTGCGGACAGTGCTTCCAGATTGCATGCGACTACCAGTCCGACCCGCGGAACTGCCGGCAGGGCGCCTCCGTCACGGTTACGGCCACCAACCTTTGTCCGGCCAACTACGCGCTCCCCGGCGACAAAGGCGGCTGGTGCAACCCGCCGCGTGCGCACTTCGACATGGCCCAGCCAGCATGGCTCCAGATCGGCATTTACCAGGCCGGCATCATCCCGGTGCTCTACCAGCGCGTGCCGTGCGTGAAGCAGGGCGGGGTGCGATTCACCATCAACGGGAAGAACTACTTCGAGCTGGTGCTCATCACCAACGTCGCCGGGAGCGGTTCGGTGAAGGCGGTCTGGGTGAAGAGCGCCACCACCGGCGAGGTGCCGATGAGCAGGAACTGGGGCTCAAACTGGCAGTCGCTCGCGGGGCTTGCCGGGCAGCAGCTCACCTTCGGCGTCACGACCACCGGCGGGCAGACCATCGTCTTCCAGAATGTCGTGCCGCCGAACTGGGGTTTCGGCCAGTCCTTCATCAGCAACCTGCAGTTCTCCTACTGACCACTGACACGTAGATGGATGCCATTATCGTCCATGCGGTGAACTGAGGCCGCGATGACATTATCTTTCGTTGCTAGCCTGTTGCTGCACGCGTACACGGCATGGTGTGTGTGCATTTCTCGTTTTTTGTGGGTAATTTCACTAGTATTAATTCACTTCCCATGACAGGCCAGTGACTGTATAGCTATGTACTGTTCAGGAATGTCTAATGTGTATGTGTTGCTTATTGTATCGCGCATGTTATACGTCAGCCGAAATATTTCTCTCGACAGCCGTGCGAGCCCAAGGTATGGTTGAGTAGGTGAGGTGTGTACACTGGCGGAGCTTGACCAAGTTCCTTGGGGGGGCAAAATAGTGAGGTGTGTAGGTGAGGTGTGTACACTAAAGACGCTCAACTCCTCCTCCATCAGGCCGCCCCTCTTCATCTTCCTATCAAGCAAAGGAACGTGATCATCACCCTTATCAGGACCATCAACGTCGACGGTCTCTGAGTCATGGGTGTTTGGATAGTTAGGCATAGGTGAACCGAGCGGCTCACTCGAGCCTATGGCATGCCTGCCGATTCCCAGCCAGAAAGAGAACATCTGATGCATCCGCGAGTAGTTCTGGATGGTGTATTGAGGAACTCTCGTCTTTGGGGTGCTCCTAAGAAAGAAATAGGTGCGGTTAGTTGTGATTGACATGTTAGACAGGCTTAAACAAGTGGTATGTGACCTAACCGCGATGTGGCCTTGGTAGTGCTCTGCCTCCAACAAGATCGTGTAGGTGTCCTGATCAGACGACACGTCGCTAAGGTGTCTGATCTTGGATACTTGGATCCATCTCGCTCTCCACGTCCTTAGGTGGTTGCAAACCTGGGTCGAGGTGACCTCTTGGTCACTGAACTCGAACACCTGCTTGCCAACAAAGTTCAAGTGCACCTTCTTGAAACCCTTTTCAGTCCTCCGATAAATCTCCAACGTATCTATAATTTTTTATTATTCCATGCTATTATATTATCATTCCAGGATACTTTTTGAGTATTTATTTACCAATTTATATTATTTTCGAGCACTAACCTATTGACCCAGTGCCCAGTGCCAGTTGTTGTTTTCTGCATGTTTTTGGCTTTTCAGGTTTATAGTACCAAACGAAGTCCAATTGCCCTGAAACTTTTTTATAATTTTTTCTAGACCAAAAGAAGACCTGAAAGCTTTGGGAGGAGACCGGAGGCCGCACGAGGGAGGCACAAGCCAACATGGTGCGCCGAGGGTGGGTCGGCGCGTCCTGATGGCTTGTCCCTCCCTGGTGGGTCTCCTGCCCCCGTTCTCTGGCCTATAAATTCACATATATTCCAAAAACCCTAGAGGACATCCCGAAACACTTTTTCCGCCGCCGCAAGTCTCTGTTACACCGCGATCCCATCTGGAGCTCCGTTCCGGTGCCCTGCCAGAGGGGGGATCGATCACGGAGGGCTTCTTCATCATCCTTGCTACTCCCATGGTGATGTGTGAGTAGTTCACCACAGACCTACGAGTCCGCAGTTAGTACCTAGATGGCTCTCTCTCTCTCTCTCTCTCTATCTCTCTCTCTCTCTCTCTCTCTCTCTCTCTCTCTCTCTCTCTCTCTCTCTCTTTTGTTCTTCAATACAATGCTCATCGCATCTTCGCTTTGATCTATCCGATGTAATTCTTTTGTGCGGTGCGTTTGTTGGGATCCGATGAATTATGGGTTTATGTTCAGATTATTCATGAAAAGTATTTGAGTCACCTCTGAATATTATGATTCTTATTTGCATGATCATCATAGCTTCGTAAATCTCTCCGATCTATTGAAATAGTTTGGCCAACTAGATTGATATTTCTTCAGTGAGAGGAGTGCGTTGTAGTGGGTTCAATCTGGCGGTGCTCTATATCCCAGGGACAGAAAGGGACACGACACGTCTTTGTATTGTTGCCACTAAGGATAAAACGATGGGGTTAGTTCATATTAATTGAATTCTCTTTGTCTACATCATGTCATTGTTCTCCAAGCATTACTCTGTTTTACTTAATACTCTAGATGCATGCTAGATAGCGGTCGATGGGTGGAGTAATAGTAATAGGTGCAGGCAGGAGTCGGCCTATTTGCTTATGGACGTCATGCCTATATATACATGATCATTGCCGTGAATATCACATAACTATGCACTTCTCTATCAATTGCCCAACAGTAATTTCTTTACCCACCGTATGTTTCCTACATGAGACATGCCGCTAGGGAAAACTATGGGCCCCAGGTCTATTCACTTATATATTTACAAACGCTATCAATACCTTGTTGTTATTATTTACCTTTTATTTTATTTTGCAATTGAAAATTATCAACTATCATCTACACACTTCATTTGCTTGCAAATAACAAGATCAAGGGGATTGACAACCCTCTTGCCGCGTAGGGTGCAAGTGTTTGCTCTTGTGTGTGCAGTCACTGAAGACGGTTGTTGATTGGTATTCCTATTGGTTCGATAAACATTGGTTCTTAACTGAGGGAAATACTTATCCGTATTATGTTGCAATTACCCGTTACTCTTCACGGAAAACCCAACACAGATCACAAGTATCAGGAAGGATTTCTAGCTCCGTTGCCTGGGAATATCATCAACCAACTATCAAGTAACTTTGCACAAATTATCATTCACTTGTTCTTCTTTTTATTTGTTGTTATATTTAGCTTGCTTCATAAAAATAAAAAATACAAAAATATTTATCCTTGCTTGTCACTAGTTTACTTGTTGCCTGTTGATATGGCTAGTTCTTCTTTTGTTCTCGTTACTCCCGATAATGAGGTACTCAATTTTAAACAAAGGGGAGAATTTTTTTTGAAAGACGCACGGTATAGGATTTGCAATGCTCAAAATAAATCAATGCTTAAGCAATCCAGCACTACCTTGCTTCGTAATTATTATGCGGGTGTGACAACTTGGTATAGGTTTATTCTTGACACCATTACCGGTGGCAATTTCTTAATGTGTCACACCTTGGATGCTTATAATGCTATTGAAAATCTTTTAGGAGCACCACCTATTAATGAAACTATTTTGACCTTGGAACATGTTATGCAAAGGCTTGATGCTATTGAAAAGAAAATGACTACTAATGAACAAATTTAGGAGTTAGATAAAAATCTTCATAATCATATCACTCAATTTGGGTCACGGGTAGGAATGACTTTGAAAACTTTAAAGGAGAAGGATACCATTATTGACGAGAGGGTAGAACAAAGTTTGAATATGATTGATAAAATGGAGGAAGTCATTGATAAAGTAGGCTCCGCTTTCACACCCTCAAAAGCAAATGCTAGTACTTCTCGAAATAAAGGTCCCAAGTTCATCTACATTCCCAAGAGTATTAGTACCCCTCCTAGCAAAAGAAACGAAGATCTCAAAATGATTAGTGTGCATCCCAACTTTATAAACCTGATAAAGGACCCTATTTTCAAGCCTCCTATTGTTACTAATAATCATTGTGTTATCCAGGAGCTTGATGTCAATGATGACAACACTTGAAACTATGCATTATGCCTAGCTAGGGGCATAAAACGATAGCGCTTATTGGGAGGCAACCCAATAGTTATCTTTATTTTTGCTTTTTTACTTTCTGTTTGTGTGTGATAACATGATTATTGCCTCTGTAATGATTGTCTTTTTATGTTTTAATTAGTGTTTGTGCCAAGTAAATCCTTTGGGATGACTCACAAGATGAGTAGTATTGATACGGTGCAAAAACAGAAACTTTAGCGTCCAGTGCAGAATTTCACTGATTTTACTTGAACATCTTTTTGATCTGAAATTTTTACACAGTAATTCTATACAAATTCTTCAGGTTTCCTAATATTTCAGAATTTTTAGAGTTACAGAAGTATAGGTTCTTTACAGATCTTTACAGGCTGTTCTGATTTAGACAGATTCTATTTTTGCTTGCATAGTTTGCTTGTTTTGATGATATCAGGGGGTATAAGCCATGGAGAAGTTATAATACAGTACCTATTATGCAATAATGAAATATGAATAAATTTATAATAGTACCTAAATTATTTGATATGTTGCTTATACTAACGGATCTCACGAAGTTTTGTTGAGTTTTGTGTGATTGAAGTTTTCAAGTTTTGGGTGTTATCACGATGGACGAAGTAATAATGAGCGGCAAGAGCCTAAGCTTGGGGATGTCCAAGGCACCCCAAGGTAATATTCTAGGAAGACTCAAGCATCTAAGCTTGGGGATGCCCCGAAGGCAACCCCTCTTTCGTCTCAGTCCATCGGTATGTCACTTGGAGCTATATTTTTATTCGTCACATGATATGAGTTTTGCTTGGAGCGTCGTTTGCTTTTGTTTGCTTTTGCTTTTTAGTTTGCCACAATCATCGTTTGCTGGACACACCCGTTTGAGAGAGATACACCTTCATCATAATTTATTAGAATACTCTATGTGCTTCACTTATATCTTTTGAGCTTAGCAGTTGCTCTATTACTTCACTTATATCTTTTTGAGCATGGTGGCGTATAGATTTTATAGAAATAATTGCACTCTCATTCTTCACTTATATTTGTTTGAGATTTAATAAATAGTGATGGTAATTTGCATGGGTCATAAGACTAGTCCAAAAATAATAGGTATTCAATGAGTGATAATCAAAACCATCGTGTAGCACATTAAAGAGAAATTTTGGGTTAATGATATTGATGATGTAATGTGAAAGGGTGTGAGTGCATGACTGTCGGTTTGTAAGAGTGTCGGTATTAAGAGGTGTGAATTTCCCGTTTGTCTAAATATTAGAAAAATGCATGGTGGGGATGTATGAGCCTTTCTATTCCTCGTTGAAATCCTAGTGTTGTTTCGGGTCGGAGGCGCGTGATGGTTAGCTCCTCCCAACCTCCTCCCTCGGGGCATGCGAGTAGTACTTTGATTTGTGATTAAACTAATAAAACTATGCAATAAGTATATGAGTTCATTTTCACTAATGTGAATCCATGGACATACGCAATCTCACCATCTCATATTTTGCCAACCTGTTCGGTACCATGCATTGCCCAGTCTCACCTCGAGGATCGGTGCGAACTTCGTCGGTACATCCAAACCCCGTGCCATGATATGCTCTATCACACATAAACATCCTTATATCTTGCTCAAAACAGCCACCATACCTACCTATTTTGGCATTTCCATAGCCATTCCGAGATATATTGCCCTGCAAATTCCACTGTTACATCATATGACTAGTTCGTTCATCTTCATATTGCTTTGCGTGATCATATAGAGCTGACATAGTATTTGGCAACGCCACCGTTCATCAATTTTTGATACATGTCACGCTAGATCATTGCACATCCTGGTACACTGCCAGAGGCATTCATATTGAGTCATAGTGTTTCATAGTTCTTCATATTGAGTTTTCATAATGAGTTGTAAGTAAATAAAAGTGTGATTATCATCATTATTAGAGCATTGTCCCAATGAGGAAATAAAAATGAGGGAGGCCAAATGAGCCCACCATAATAAAAAATGAAAAAGAGAGAAAAAAGAGAAGGGACTTTGCTACTATCGTTTACCACACTTGTGCCTCAAAGTGGCACCTTGTTCTTCATATAGAGAGTCTCATGTTATGTCATTTTTATATGCTAGTGGGAATTATTTTTCATTATTAAAAACTTGGCTTGTATATTCCGATGACGGGCGTCCTCAAATGCCCGAGCACACCCACTTAGCTCCGGTTGAGCTTTCATACACTTATAGCTCTAGTGCATCATTTGAATGGCAATCCCTACTCCTCGCATTGATATCTATCGATGGGCACACTACTACAGAATGGTCCAAAGATGACACAGCAATCAGAGACCCTTCAACGAAACTATGTGCGATCCATCAATCGCAAACGGTATAGTTCAAGCTCCGTCGCCAATGACGAATACCGTGCGCGATAGAGGATCCATCAAATACGATTCAGAAAATAGTTGCGTGTGCGATCTACGGTAGACAATTTGTTCTTACGAATTGTTTGTGATTATGCAACATAATAGAAACAGTTAACAAACTACGTACGTGTGCGTAGTGCGACATACAGTTCACTCGGGCAAACTGTTTGCGCATATCCAGCAGAACACATTCGAGTTAGCCTAAGAAGGCCTGTGTGATACCCGACAATTAGTTCATTCATCAAAATTGTTTGGGAAGACCAATAATAACCCAAACGATTCATCCTGAGAACCGTGTGTGTTGTGGGTACCTGGCAAATAGTTCATTCATCAGAATTGTGTGGGAAGACCAAAAATAACCCAAACGATTCATCCTGACAACCTGTGTGTGTTGTGGGCAGACGGTTGCTCCTAATAATTGTATGAGATGTGATTGGCTCTGTTTGCACATCTATATGCTCTGTCTATAGAAAACCTACATTAATGTTGCATAACCAACTTGAACATCCAGTTACATAAGTGACTACACAACACATGTACATTCCTCAATATAAATTTACAAGAAGTAGACGATCAGCAAATCATACTGTTCTTCTAACGACGGTTGCCGACACTGCTCTGCATGTGGCTATCCCTCGCCATCTGCAGGAAGGAGGCACTTCCTCATGTCAATGATCCTCCTGTACATCTCGTAGCTTGTGTACGCGTCCTTTGCCGCATACTTGATGTGTTCTTCATCCAGTTCGTTCACCCAGGCCTTGTGCCAGGCAGACTTGTCCTTGTGGCACTCATCCTTCATGTCTTTGTAGTAGGGGTCGATGATGGCCGCGGCGAGGTCAACCAGGGAGTCCTTCTGCTTATTCTTCTCGCCGCCCCAGGCCCTGTACTGACCTTGGATGTTGAAAAGCTTTTGGCAGGACAAGCCCGAAGTCTTGAGTACCTTTAGATCGTTCGTGGTGTCCACCGTTGCGAACCTGTAGTCGGGGCTGTTGACAAACCTGGCGAAATGCTCGCAAGGACTTGTGGCCAGGCAATAGTGGTAGACGAGCACGTGATGGTGCACACAAAACTGGGCAACGACAACCTTCTGATCATGCCCGGCACGACCGCCGGTGTACTCGAGGTTGAAGCCGACCACTTTGTACTTGTCATCCTCAGCAAGCAGCTGCTCCAACGTGTTGATGGAGTTCACCACCACGACCGAGTCGTTGGTGTAC
The DNA here is from genome assembly GCA_039707655.1 of Elymus sibiricus. Taxonomy (NCBI): domain Eukaryota; kingdom Viridiplantae; phylum Streptophyta; class Magnoliopsida; order Poales; family Poaceae; genus Elymus; species Elymus sibiricus. The sequence continues at coordinate 193,589,330 of CM077663.1, read as the reverse complement.
ACCATCGAGAGGTCCATCTTCCTGATGTGGGTGTCCACTTTGACAATTTTGGTGAACTGCCGCTCGGTGCCGGCAGCCGCCATTGGATCAGCATGGGAAGGTTGAAGCGATGAAGAGATCGTGGGTGTGCTTCTAGTGTTGTGTTGCGTGATCGGAAGGTGGAAGAGACGAAGGTAAATGGCCGCGGGAATAAATTGCGCCGGACGGCCTGGAATTTCGGCACGTCCGCATGGCCGTTTTTGCAGCACTTAACTGCATGGTGGCGCCGGGAGCGGCACAACCGCGTCCACATGCATATGGCGCCCCGAACGTACATGACCGTTCGCGCGTGGACGCCGGCAGAGTGAGCACGCACGGACGCGAGAACATCACGCCGCGGCCACATCAACCGCCTCATGCGTAGATTAATACGCGACGGTGCGTACAGAACGACCGTTTGCTTTGTAGTAAAACGCAAACGGGTTTTCTATTATTAACCGTTTGTGTACTTGTCATTTCTCCCACCTCCGTCATGTCTTGTCACCGCGTTACCGCCCGAGGATTCCAGTGCACGCTTCGGTAGCGCGCAGGTTCCCGCGCAAGCTTCCTGCCCGGCTTGCTGAAATTCCCCAACCGCCCAATGCTTCGGGAGCGCGCAGGGTTTCTTTTGGGCTTCCCATTCCCGCGCAACCGTGCAGGAACGCGAGCAAGCTTCCCGCCCGGCTCGCCTTTTCCTCCTGCTTTATAAACCCTCACGGCCGGCGCCTCCACATTGCATTCATACCCTTCCTGCCCGTAGGTACCCAAGTTTGCTTCTCCCCCAATCGCCAATGGCACCTGTCCGTCGTCGTCGCTCCATCACACCGCCAGAGGGTAGCTCCAGCTGGGAGGCTGCACCACGTTGGCGGCACAGTACCCGGAAGAGTGTAGTGCGTGTGGCGTCCTTGTTGGCTGTGCGCACGGCACCCACCACACGCTCCTCCACATTTGCCCGAAGACAGCTGCTGCCGGCGACCACCGTGGCCCCCACCCCTTCGCCGGCCGCCGTTTTAGCTACCCCACCAGCTGCCTCATTGGCCGCCACCACACCAGCGTCCGCCTTGGTAGCCACCCCACGGTCAACCGCCGGGGCCATCATCCGCTCCGCCACTGCGGCCCAAAGGCGGGAGGAGGAGGCCGCCGCCGAAGCACAACCGCTCGGCTTTTGCGTCAGTGGCCTAGTGCGCTACATCAACTTCCTACATGAGGAGGAGGAGCGCCAGGTCGAGGACGCAAGGAGGCTCACCGCCACCATGGCCGCAGCAGACGCCGCAGCTATGGCGCGGAATGAGGAGATCTACGCCGAGTCCCACCGCTTCGAGGAGGCGCGTCAGGAGCGGCGAAGGGCAGCAGCGGCAGCCAACGAATTCGACTCCTCCAGCTCGTCGGTAGGCTTCTCCTCCTCTGTCTCTTACTGAACATGCTCGACAGAGGAGAAGGCTGCTGGCAGTAGCACGAAGCCCCTCCGAAGTAGTATTTAGGGGCTATTTTGTTCAGTTCATCTAACTATAGATATGGTTGAACTGTCCCACCTACTTTAAATTAGCTAGTATATATAGTTGAACTAGTTATTTCAGTACATGGTTGGGAACAAATGGGGAAAAGTTTGTTCGATTCAGTTGTCGAGTTGAACTATTTTGTACAAAGACCAATGCTTGATCTATGAATGAAATCTATGTTTACTGAATTTCAGTTGCAAAATTGCACCGTAATAGTGAGTTTGTACCTGCAAAATTGGACAAATCTCTGTGTTTCCAATTTGACAAATGAAAATTTACCCAATATGACAGATTCGAATCTTACCTGACTCCTGCTGCCAATGCATCGATCGGTGCTTACTTGGGGTGCTTAGTGTATTAAATGTCTTAGCAACTCAAGTCCACAAAGCATTGTTGCTGAGGTCCCTACATTTAATGATGTAGCAACTAAACTCTTGCATGCATTGGTGAGTTTCGTTCATTTAAGTATTTTGCCAAGGTTCACGCACTTGGCATTGTTTCTTCATGTTGTCACCAAACTCATATCTCTCCTTAATTACCTTCCCACATCAGTTTTTTTTCATGCATGGCAACCTCACCAGTTAGCACTAGTACAAGGTGTAGCATCGGGAAGGGCACACGGGTCATCATTCACAACCTTTTGCGATGACGCAATGAAAAAAATTCCTTCGCGCCAGATTTTCGCTTGGCTTAGTAGGGAAGGAACAATTGCCCTCGGTTTGCATACGGGTATTCAGTCTGAAACGTCTTTGACGACTGGCAAAGGACACGCCACCCCGATGAGCGTGCACAGGACACTGCTTGCACGCCACCCGTCTACTCAAACACCTGTCCGCATGCTACCTCCTTGCCAATACAGATAGCGACACGTGGCCCGTACGTAAATGGTCTGTAGAACGTCCACGAATTATAAAGAATACGCCCGTTTGCGATGGTAACGTGATAGATTTTTGTTCCAAAATGCCTTTGTTGGCTATTAATAATGCTTGCTCTTTCGCTCAAAGTGGACACTAAAAATACCACAACATATTTGTGCTTTATATGATGAGGCCCTGCCCAACATAGACCTTGTGACTGTAGTTCATATTTGAATTATGTACATTAAATGCACATAAAAATCAATTAATGTATAAAAAAGCCATACGAACCCTTAATAATTTCATATTTTTGCAGTACACACCTATTGCTTTATGTTATTTCTAGAAAAAAATGAAGGAGAGAAGAGGCATCGGATGTCGTTTCACCCGCAGATGTGGCAGGCATATGTGACATTACGGAACCACTAGACGTAGCTTATTGTGTGAGAACCTCCGGTTTGTAAGAGGCTTGTGACAAAACATGTCCAAGTTGGTATTTTTTTACCACGACATATGTGTGCCTTGTCATGACACCATTCCAAGTTTCATGAATTTCTGACGGAGTTTTGGATTTACGAGAATTTGGAAACCAAGTTTCTCGATGTTTGTAGTCGAGCCAACATGCTTAGATGTTTGAAATTCGTTCCCATTTCTTGCATGTGACCTAACACATGCATCCAAGGACACACACACACACACACACACACACACACACACATATATATATATATATATGATTTTTCAACCCATTTTGCCGCCCCGGACCTTGTGACTGTAGATAAAATTTAAATTATGCACATTAAATAATGCATCGAAAACTTAATTAATGCATTTAAAAGCCAGATGATCCCTTAATTTATTCATATTTTTGCACTTCGCACCAACATGTCTATATTGTTTCTATAAAGAAAATCAAGGAGAGAAGAGGCATCAGATGTCTTTTCGCCCGCATATGTGACATGCATATATAATGTTCCCTATCGAAACCACAAAGCTTCTTGTGAGGAGCTCCGATTTGTAAGGGGATTGTGCAAGAACATGTCCAATTTTGACAACTTTTTTAACACGGCATATGTGTGCCCTTGTCACCACACCATGCCAAGTTTCATGAATTTCTGACGAGTTTTGGATTTATGGGAATTTGAAAACCAAGTATCTCAATGTTTGCGGCCGAGCCAACAGTCAATGAGATGTTAGAAATCCATTCCCATTTCTTGCGTGGGACCTAAACATGCATCCAGGGAAAGGCATATATTTTTTCAACCTATTTTTCATGTGTTGGACCTTGTGATTGTAGTTCAAATTTGAATTATATGCACATTAAACGGCTAGAAAACTCAATTAATGTGTTAAATAGGTCTCACGAACCCTGGAAAAAATCCACAGTTTAGCATGACTGTCATGTGTTGCTCTATGGTGACTCCAGAAATAAATTCAAGGCGAGAAAAGACAAAGGATGTTGTTTTGCACATAAAATGTGAACTTTCCCTATCGGAACACACGACTTTCTTGTGAGAACCTTCGGTTTAATTTGTAAGAGGCTTTGTGCCAAAACTTGTCCAAAATTGGGCATTTTTTTTACCACAACACACACAACAGGGCAATTGATGGCACCCCCAAATTTCATGAATTTCTGTCGAGGTTTGCATTTACATGAATTTAAAAACTAAGTTTCCCGATGTTTGCGATCGAGCCAAGACGATGATATGTTTGAAATTCATTCCCATTTCTTGTGTGGGACCTAAACATGTAGCCAAGGAAACGTATATGGTTTTTTGACATATTTTCATGAGCTGGACCGTGTGATTGTAGATCAAATTTGAATTATGCACATTGAATGCCTAGAAAACTCAATTAATGTACTTAAAAGGCCAAACGAACTCTGTAAGATTCCATTGTTTCGCATGACACATTCATGTTACTCTATGGATACTCTAGAAATAAATTCAAGGCGAGAAGAGACTTCGGATGTTGTTTCGCACATAAAATGTGAACTTTCCATACCGGAACCACATGACTTCTTGTGAGAATCTTCGGTTTGTAAGAGGTTTGTGCCAAAACTTGTCCCGAACTAGGCATTGTTTTTACCACAACACACATGCGCCATGACATGACACCATGCGAAGTTTTATGAATTTCTCATGATATTTGGCTTTACTGGAATTTGAAAACACGTCTTCTCAAAGTCTATGGCCGAGCCAAAATACCGAGAGGTTTGGAATTCGTTTAATTACCATTTATTGCATGGGACCAAAACATGTATCCAGTGACAAATAGATGATTTTCAACCCATTCAGGTGCACTCTAGTATGTGCTTAACTGCAGTTCAAATTTGAACTATGCACATGAAAAGTCTAAAAAACTCTTTAAATGTTTAAAAGGGCCTAAACAAACCTGAATAATTCCATATTTAACACACAGTCCTATAGTTGCAAGTTCACTGCAGATAAATGTTATTGCCATCCAAACACCTTCAATTGCCAATGTAACTTCATTTTTCGTTTCAAAGCAATATGAAAATCAAATACATCACAAACAGTTCTTGATCATGAAACATGTGTGATGTGGTATAAAAATATCTTGGGCCAATCCTCATATATGGCTTAGGCCGGAAGCTTCCATCCACCGCCGGCGCGTCAACCACACAGTCACACTAGTTCCCCAAGACCACTGTACTGTTCAAGCGTTGCCTGTGAAAGATGGGGACATGGATCTGCATCGTGAGGGCAACTTCGGCGACCCACTCTGGCCCGAGCACGGCTGCATCAGCCATGAACGCACTCACAACATCCTTGAGCGCGGCCGCACTCTCCGACAGGGAAGCTGCGGCCGTCGAAAGGGCAGCTGCTGCATCTGAGATGGCGACAGCAACATCCGCGACCGGGATAGCAAATGACGACAACAACACAATAGTTGTCCATTCCTCGGCAGCCGCCATAGCCCTGATGGCGGCTGCCCACGCCTATGCTGATGCCGCCCACGCCCAGCTCGTGTCAGTCACCGCACAAATAGCAGCGGCCTTCTCCGACAACGGTCGGCAACCTACGTCCGAAGAGTTGGCAATCGCCGAGAGCGCTCGGGCAGCCATCCATTCGTCTGCAGCCTCCCTTGCCGAGATGGAGGCCGTCAATGCCCGGACCGCGGCCGCCCACACCAGACTCGTGGCGGCCTTTTCCAAAGAGATGGCGGAAGCGGACTGCGAGATGCTTGCAGAGTATGTGGCAATGGATGCCATGGAGCCCCTTCCCCTGGAGGTCGTCAAGCGCGAGCTGGTCATGGAGGATGCGGCGGAGATCGCCGAGCGTCAGGCGGAACATTAGTCTTTGTTTAGAGATTTGGTCTTTTGTTTGAGTAATGTTTAGGTCAACCAGCTCTGTTTAATTGCTCGATTAAGTAAGTGCGGACTGCGGTGTAGGCTCTTTTGTGTAGTACCCAAATTAGCAATTGATGTTAAATTATGCGATGACGTGGATGACCACTGTATCCAGGGAAATTCAGACCAAATTTTTTGCTGCCATATCCCCATTCCATCTTCCAATTGAAAATGAAATTGAATTTCATCACACATAATTTTTTGGAACGAACCGTGTGCAATGTAGTACCCAATCTTACATCGGAATCTTGGAGACAAACATTTTCACGTCCAAGTTCATCACACACGGGGTATAGCACATGCTTCATTTGTGATGTGTTGATATCGAGAACTATTCTGCACCAAATGAAAATTTTGGGCTGCCGCAGAAATATCTACCTCCCTCGCCCCCGGTGCCAATCAAAAGCCACATTTCCCGCTTTTCCTCTACCTTTCCTAGTTCAAACCTTCACTGCTTGCTTGCAGCGCCACCTCCTCGCCGGCGACGCTCCTTCGTGCTGCTCGGCCTCCTCCATCTAGTCAAGTAATCCACACCTCCCCAATACCCCCTCACCCCCTCCTCCTCCATCCCACATGGCCCGACCGGCGCGACACCTTCCACCCAAATCACCGCCCCATCCTCCAAATAATCGCCGCCGAAAGCCATGGTGCACGCAGTATAGCCAGGATCTCAAAGAGCATTTGGCTGCGGAGAAGCAAATCGCGTCTGCACACGTAGATGAGGCAGCTATGTCTTCGATGCGTGCCGACCCCTAGATCTTGGAGGAGGACCTCGCCGTCGAGGCCACCGTCGACGCCTTGTGCGCTGACGCCGGTGCGTTCGACGAAGACTTCGATGTGTTTTCTCAGCGTGCCCGTGCCTACCTCAACTCCAGAGCCGGCATGTTGGTGCCGGGGCAGGATCAGGCCACTCACCACTACGAGGGGTGCACCCACGGTGTGGAGGCCTCGTCCTCTTCCAAGTTGAAGGAGCCCATCATCATCGATATCTCCAACGATGAGGAATAGCTTGTTTTTCTTAGCTTTATCACTAAGGACCTATGTTCACTTAGCTACACCGGTTAAGCATGTTTCGACTACGTGTTGCGTGTGCCGCTACTGCCTTTCATTTAGAAATTCTAGTGAAATGTCCAATGTAATGCTACTACAACCGGACCTTCTAGTATGTTCTATTGTGCAATGTGGTGCTTAGTTAACTATTTCGTTCATTTGTTGTGGTGATCATTTAACTATTTAATTCAATTCTGAAATGTGATGTACGATTGTTGTTGGTACAATTTTGTATTGTTATGCATGTGACGAATAAATCGAATTTTGATGTACTAAATACATGTGAAACATATAGAATTGCTATTTTTCCTAGTTCTTAGCATGCTTGGTTTAGATAACTGGCTTTTCCATGTGGCTCGAACTAATCTGTTGGATCTGCAATGTGTTTATTTTCCATTAACATATTTCACTGATAGTATGCCAAATATCACTTGTAACCTAATCAATATTTGTCTTAAATATGTTGCAGGGGGAAACAATGGGGGACACTGAATTGTACCATCGAGGTTTGCACATCCATGGTCGTTTGGCTAATAGCACATTATTGTGCAATTTGCAGAAACCATTGTAATATTAATGTTTTTAATAATTTGTTCTTGCACATGTAGGTCCTGCTGTAAGAGGTTTAGACCCACTATTTGACCCTTTTTGCACATGGGGGAAATGAGGTGTCCTTGAATATCAGTCAAATCAAGAAACTCAGAAAGATTGTTAAGATAAAGAAACTAGCTATGAAAAACAACAAGATGTTTGTGTGCACAATGAAGAAGACATCAGTCAACTATAGGATGATACCATCTCTTTCACCTTGTCCTTTTCCCTTTGCGCCATTTCAAATTTTATAAAAAATATTTATGCGTATGTTTGTTTTCAGCCTTCTCAAGGCAGTTCATCGATGATTATGTCACAAACCACCTGTATGATCAAGAGGCGAGGAAGGTATTCATACAACACCCACGGTATAATCTTGAAGTCTTCCTCAAGAGGACGAAGGATGGGCGGGCAATCATCCACAGGCACTGGCCTAAAGTTGCGAGGACCTTCAACATCATTGAAGGCTCAATATTTGCCTTTCGCTTTAACAGTTTTCTAGATGAGACTCATCTTTCTATTTACCATCTATGATGATACTTAATTTTCAAAGGTTTTAGATGTTGCATTTGAAATTTGTCCTGTTGTGCAATTGGGTAGCTAGGCAGTATATGCCTATATGATGTTGTACCCTGATGTAATTCAATTATGAAATCCTAGTTGTCGTACTATGAATAAGAATTATATTTTGTGCTTGATATGAAATGCTAATTTGATTACTAAATGGATTATAAATAATAGAGCAATCAGGCTTATTATGGGGGTTCCCATTCCAGACGGTTTCTAGGACTACACCGTGTACGATAACCTCAACAAACCCACACGGTTTCTACAAAGTTGGCGTGTTGGATCAGTGAGGAATCACACACGAATTCTGCTCGACAACTGTGTGCGTTAGGACATCCAATCACAAACATTTTCTTATAGCATGTATGTGTGATGGGGAGCCCAATGCCAAACAGTTTCATCTAGACACCGTGAGTGATGTTTTGAATAACGCAAACGAGAGAATTATAATTATCGTGTGTGGTGACTAATACGTCTCCAACGTGTCTATAATTTTTGCTTGTTCCATGCTGTTATATTATCATTCTTGGATGTTTTACAATCACTTTATAGCAACTTTATATCATTTTTTGGGACTAACCTATTGACATAGTGCCAAAGTGCCAGTTGCTATTTTTGCTTGTTTTTTACTTCGCAGAATACCAGTACCAAACGGAGTCCAATTGCGACAAAACTTTTTGGAGATTTTTTGGACTAGAAGACACCCAGTGGGCCAAAGACGTGCAATAGAGGTGGGCCGTGGAGGCCACAACCCACCAGGGCGCGCCAGGGGCCCCCGGCGCGCCCTGATGGGTTGTGCCCTCCACGGGACCCCCCTCCACCGCCTCTGATGCCTATAAATACCCAAATATTCAGAAACCCTAGGGGAGTCGATGAATAATACATCCAGCCGCCGCAAGTTCCAGAGCCTCAAGATCCAATCTAACACCATCACGGAGGGGGTTCATCTTCTTCATAGGTGCCTCTCCGATGATGCGTGAGTAGTCCACCATAGACCTACCGGTCCGTAGGCAGTAGCTAGATGGCTTCCTCTCTCTCTCTTTTGATTCTTAATACAATGGTCTCTTGGAGATCTATTTGATGTAAACTTTTGCGGTGTGTTTGTTGGGATCCGATGAATTTTGAGTTCATGATCAGTTTCTATCCATGAATATTATTTGGGTCTTCTTTGATCTCTTAAATGCATGATTACTTATAGCCTCATATTTTTTGTTCGAATATTTGGTTTAGTTAGGCCGACTAGATCGATTTTTCTTGCCATGGGAAGAGGTGCTTTGTGATGGGTTCGATCTTGCGGTGTCCTTCCCAGTGATAGAAGGGGCAGCAAGGCACGCATGTATCGTTGCCATTAAGGATAACAAGATGGGGTCTATTCCTACATGAATAGATCTTGTCTACATCATGCCATCGTTCTTATTGCATTACTCCGTTTTTCCATGAACTTAATACACTAGATGCATGCTGGATAGCGGTCGATATGTGGAGTAATAGTGGTAGATGCAGGCAGGAGTCGGTCTACGTATCTTGGACGTGATGCCTATATAATGATCATCGCCTTGGATATCGTCATGATTATTTGATCTTCTATCAATTTCCCAATAGTAATTTGTTCACCCACTATGTGCTATACTCATGAGAGAAGCCACTAGTGAAACCTACGGCCCCCGGGTCTATTTTTCCAACATATTGCTTTCCGATCTAGCTTTTTGCCTCTTTGTTTTCAGATCTACTATACCAAAAACTCAAAAATATATTGCTGCACTTTTTATTTGCCCTTTTTATTTTGTGTTCTTGAGAGATCTATCTCTCCTATCTATCATATCCTAATCTATCTTTTTACCGTAGAGAGATTGACAACCTCTCTTTCGCGTCGGGTTGCAAGTATTTGTTATTTGTGTGCAGGTTCTGCTTATTAGGTGGTGGTGATCCTCCTACTGGTTCGATACCTTGGTTTCATAACTGAGGGAAACACTTACCATCGCTGTGCTGCATCATCCCTTCCTCTTTGGATAAATACCGATGCAGTCTCAAGCCACGTCAAAGTAAATTCTGGCACCGTTGCCGGGGAGGAAGCTTTCTCTTCTACGTGCCAATCTCAGGCGCCGAGGAGGCACCATCATCATCTACCAGGTTCCTAATCACAAATCTCATCTCCTTGCAATTACATTATTTACCATTTGCCTCTCGTTTTCCTCTCCCCCACTTCACCAATTTGCCGTTTTATTCGACATCTTTTTCGTTTGCCTTTTTCTCGTCAGATCTCTTGCTTGCTTGCAATCTTGTTTGCATAGTCACGATGACTCAAGAAAACACCAAGTTGTGTCATTTTTCCAATACTAATAACAATGATTTTATTAGTACTCCAATTGCTCCTCCCGCCACTAGTGCGGAGTCTTGTGATATTAATGCCGCTTTGTTGAACCTTGTCATGAAAGATCACTTTGCCGGTACTCCTAATGAGGATGCCGCATCCCATCTAAACACATTCGTAGAGTTGTGTGATATGCAAAAGAAAAAAGATGTGGACAATGATATAGTGAAGTTGAAGTTATTTCCCTTTTCCTTGCAGGATCGTGCAAAAATTTGGTTTTCCACTTTGCCTCGCAATAGTATCGATTCTTGGAATAAGTGCAAGGATGCTTTTATCACTTAGTATTTTCCGCTCGCGAAAATTATTTCCCTTAGGACACAAATCATGAATTTTAAGCAACTTGAGCATGAATATGTTGCACAATCTTGGGAAAGAATGAAATTGATGCTAAGGAATTGTCCTACTCACGGTTTAAATCTTTGGATGATCATACAATTTTTTTATGCGGGATTGAATTTTGTCTCTAGAAATCTTTTAGATTCCGCCGTGGGTGGTACTTTTATGGAAATTACTTTGGGTGAAGCTACTAAATTGCTAGACAATATTATGGCAAATTATTCACAAAGGCATACCGAAAGAGCACCTACTAGTAAAAAGGTTAATTCGGTTGAAGAAATTAGTACGTTGAGTGATAAGGTTGATGCTTTGATGAAATTGGTTGCTAGTAAATATTATCCTATTGATCTTAATGATGTGCCTTTGTCTACCTTTATTGAGCAAAATAGTGATTTCGTAGATGTGAACTTTGTCTCGCGAAACAATTTCAATAACAATGCTTATAGAGGTAATTTTAATCCTAGGCCTTTTCCTGGAAATTCCTCTAATAATTATGGTAATTCCTATGGTAATCCCTCTTACAATAATAATAGGAACACCTCTGATCTTGAGAGTAATATTAAAGAATTTATCAATGCGCAAAAGGCTTTCAATACTACGATAGAAGAAAAGTTGAATAAGATTGATGATATGTCTAGAAGCATTGATAGAATTTCTCATGATGTTGAAAATCTCAAGTTGAAAGCTTTTGTACCTAAGATTGATGAATCAATTAAAGCTTTATATGTCTCTGTGGATGAAAGTAAGAAAAGAACCGCTATGCTTAGAGCTAAAAGAGAAGTCTTAGAAAAATCGTTTTCTAGTGATTGCCTTCATAAAAATGATTAAGATCTTAAAGTGATTGGTGTTTCTTCTATTGATTCCTTGTTTAGTAATATTAAGATTGATGATAAAGGGACTGAAGTAGAGTCAAATTTAGCTAGAAGGCATCCCAATTATTTGGAGGGTGAAAATCTTGATGAAAATTTTGATGAAAGTGGGTTTGAAGAGGTCAAAACTTTAACTAGTGATGTGCCCACTATTTTGGATTGCAAAGAATTTAATTATGATAGTTGCTTTTTGATTAAATGTATTTCTTTGCTGCAATTCAAGTTGAATTCACCCCATGCTTATGAGCAAAATAAAGCTTTTACTAAACATATCGTTGATGCCATGATGAAATCTTTTGAAGAAAAGTTGGAGTTGGAGATTTCTATCCCTTGAAAATTACATGATGAGTGGGAACCTACTATTAAAGTCAAGATTAAAAATTATGAGTGCTTTGCCTTATGTGATTTGGGTGCTAGTGTTTCCACGATTCCGAAATCTTTATGTGATGTGCTTGGTCTCACCAATATTGAAGAATGTTCTCTTAATTTGCACTTGGCGGATTCTACTATTAAAAAGCCTTTGGAAAGAATTAATGATGTTCTTATTCTTGCAAATAGGAACTATGTGCCCATAGATTTTATTGTTCTTGATATTGATTGCAATCCGTCTTGTCCCATTATACTTGGTAGACCATTTTTACGTACAATAGGTGCCGTGATTGATATGAAAGAAGGCAATATTCATTTACAATTTCCACTAAGAAAGGGTATGGAACACTTCCCTAGAACAAGAATTAAGCCACCATATGAATCAATCATGAGGGCATCCTATGGATCCAAAACCAAAGATGAGAATACTTGAAACTATGCGTTATGCCTAGCTACACTACTGCAGGATGCTGCTAACGCGACACATCAATCAGAGACTCTTCGACGAAACTGTGTGCGATGCATGAATCGCAAACGGTATAGTTCAAGCTCCATCGCTAATGGCACGAACTGTGTGCGAAGGCGGATCCATCAAATACGATTCAGAAAGTAGTTGCGTGTGCGATCTACGGCATCCAGTTTGTTCTTATGGACCGTTTGTGATTAGCGACGATAACAGAAACAATTACACAGATCCAGATGTGTGCGCTAGTGGGCACACAGTTCATCACTACAAACTGTGTGCGATAATATAGCAAAAAACAAACGATTCAGTATAACAAGATGTGTGCGATATAGGGCACACAGTTCACTACATAAACTCCGTGCGATGATATAGCAGAACACAAATGATTCAGCATAACAAGATGTGTGCGATAGAGGACAAACAGGTCAGTAATCACAATCGTGTGCGAACACAAGAAATAACACAAAGGATTGGTGTTAATAACCTGTGTGTGTTGTGGGCAAACGGTTGCTGGTATACAATTTGTCAGCGATTGATGAAATCATCAGCAACGGGTTTCGTAGTTTTGTCCGTGTGTACTGCGATTTGCTCTGTCTGCACAACATCTATGCTGCCTACACAAACGGTTGCACAGATCAAGATGTGTGCGACAGACGGCATACCGTGCGCTCGGATGAAATGTTTGAGCCAAAATAACACAAACAATTGGGCGTAACAAGATGTGTGTGATGCCCATCAAACAGGTCAGTAATCTAAATTGTGTGGAAAGACAAAAAATAACAAAGATGATTCGTGGTAATAAGCACCTGGTTCAGAAAAGTGATAGCACAAATTATCGTTCGCACTCCTACATAATCGACTAAAGAACATAATAGCGACATTACATATCAGCAAGGTTCGAAAAATAGCAAAATGGAAACAGCTACTCATCGTCGTTGTTGCGGGGCTGGCCTGTTGGTTCGCCAATGTAGAAATAGCTTCTGCACTCATGCAACATCCTCTATGGAAGTAGGATCCGCTTTCGGGTCGGCGATGACCATATTCTTGAACGCTTCATAGGCCCGGACTTTCCTCTGCTCATACCCCATCACGGTAGCTCCGGTCTCATGGAAAATCCCGTCCACGGCCAAATGCCTGCGTACGGCCCACTTAAGACGCAGATATTCAAAGCGGTCGTAAACAACATAGTCAAGAGCTGCGCGCTATGCTAGAGCGGTAGGAGACTGCAGTAAGGAGGCTGCTACCCTTATCGAGGCCAAATCCACGCGAGCCGGCAAGGCAATGGCGAACTGGTCGGCGGATGATGCCCTTTCGAAGGCTGATACGTCAATTTTGCATCATGCTTTTATATTGATATTTATTGCATTATGGGCTGTTATTACACATTATGGTACAATACTTATGCCTTTTCTCTCTTATTTTACAAGGTTTATATGAAGAGGGAGAATGCCGGCAGTTGGAATTCTAGGCTGGAAAAGGAGCAAATATGAGAGACCTATTCTGCACAACTCCAAAAGTCCTGAAAAGTTACGGAGAATTATTTTGGAATATATAAAAAATATTGGGCGAAAGAAATACCAGAGGGGACCCACCAGGTGGTCACAAGCCAGGGGGCGCGCCCTACCCCCCTAGGCGCGCCCCTGTGGCTTGTGGGCCCCCTGGCAGGCCTCCGGTGCCCATCTTCTGCTATATGGAGGGTTTTGACCTGGAAAAAAAATCATAAGAGAGCTTTCGGGACGAAGCGCCGCCGTCTCAAGGCGGAACCTGGGCAGAAGCAATCTAGGGCTCCGGCGGAGCTGTTCTGCCGGGGAAACTTCCCTCCCGGAGGGGGAAATCGAAGCCATCGTCATCACCAACGATCCTCTCATCGAGAGGGGGTCAATCTCTATCAACATCTTCACCAGCACCATCTCCTCTCCAAACCCTAGTTCATCTCTTGTATCCGATCTTTGTCTCAAACCTCAGATTGGTACCTGTGGGTTGCTAGTAGTGTTGATTACTCCTTGTAGTTGATGCTAGTTGGTTTACTTGGTGGAAGATCATATGTTCAGATCCTTAATGATAATTAATACTCCTCTGATTATGAAAATGAATATGCTTTGTGAGTAGTTACGTTTGTTCCTGAGGACATGGGATAAGTCTTGTTATAAGTAATCATGTGAATTTGGTATTCGTTCGATATTTTGATGAGATGTATGTTGTCTCTCCTCTAGTGGTGTTATGTGAACGTCGACTACATGACACTTCACCATTATTTGGGCCTAGGGGAAGGCATTGGGAAGTAATAAGTAGATGATGGGTTGCTAGAGTGACAGAAGCTTAAACCGTAGTTTATGCGTTGCTTCGTAAGGGGCTGATTTGGATCCATATGTTTCATGCTATGGTTAGATTTATCTTAATTCTTCTTTCGTAGTTGCAGATGCTTGCGAGAGAGGTTAATCATAAGTGGGAGGCTTGTCCAAGTAAGGGCAGCACCCAAGCACCGGTCCACCCACATATCAAATTATCAAAGTAACGAACGCGAATCATATGAGCATGATGAAAACTTGCTTGACAGGAATTCCCATGTGTCCTCGGGAGCGCTTTGCTTTATATAAGAGTTTGTACAGGCTTGTCCTTTGCTATAAAAAGGATTGGGCCACCTTGCTGCACCTTTGCTACATTTGTTACTTGCTATCTGTTATGAATTATCTTATAACATAACTATCTGCTACCGATAATTTCAGTGCTTGCAGAGAATACCTTGCTGAAAACCGCTTGTCATTTCCTTCTGCTCCTCGTTGGGTTCTTCAATCTTACTTATCGAAAGGACTACGATAGATCCCCTATACTTGTGGGTCATCAAGACTCTTTTCTGGCGCCGTTGCCGGGGAGTGAAGCGCCTTTGGTGAGTGGAATTTGGTAAGGAAAAATTTATATAGTGTGCTGAAATTTACTGTCACTTGTTACTATGGAAAATAATCCTTTGAGGGGCTTGTTCGGGGTATCTTCACCTCGACCGGAAGCACAAAGTGTTGCTCCTCAACCTACTGAACCTATTGAAAATATTTATTATGAAATTCCTTCGGGTATGATAGAGAAACTGCTAGCTAGTCCTTATGCATGAGATGGAACACTACATTCTGATTTGCATCTAATCTATGTGGATGAAGTTTGTGGATTATTTAAGCTTGCAGGTTTGCCCAAGGATGATGTCAAGAAGAAGGTCTTTCCTTTATCTTTGAAGGAGAAGTCATTGACATGGTATAGGCTATGTGATGATATTGGATCATGGAACTACAACCGATTGAAATCGGAATTTCATCAGAAGTTTTATCCTATGCATCTGGTTCATCGTGATCGGAATTATATTTATAATTTTTGGCCTCGTGAAGGAGAAAGTATCGCTCAAGCTTGGGGGAGGCTTAAGTCAATGTTATATTCATGCCCCAATCTTGAGCTCCCAAGAGAAATTATTATTCAGAATTTTTATGCTCGGCTTTCTCGTAATGATCAATCCATGCTCGATACTTCTTGTACTGGTTCCTTTATGAAGAAAGATATTGAATTCAAATGGGACTTATTGGAAAGAATTAAACGCAACTCTGAAGATTGGGAACTCGACGAAGGTAAGGAGTAAGGTATAAACCTTAAGTTTGATTGTGTTAAATCCTTTATAGACACCGATGCTTTTCGTGAATTCAGTACTAAATATGGCCTTGACTCTGAGATAGTACTTCTTTCTGTGAATCTTTTGCTACTCATGTTGATCTCCCTAAGGAGAAGTGGTTTAAATATCATCCTCCCGTTGAAGTGAAAGTAGTTGAACCTATTAAAGTTGAAGAGGAAACTATTATTTATAATGTTGATCCTGTTATTCCTGCTGCTTATATTGAGAAACCACCTTTTCCTGTTAGAATAAAGGATCATGCTAAAGCTTCAACTGTGGTTCATAAGAGTTATACTAGAACACCTACACCCCCTGAACAAATCAAAGTTGAACCTAGTATTGCTATGGTTAAACATCTCTTGGTTGATAATATTGATGGGCATGTTATTCATTTCTGTGATGAAGCTGCTAGAATTGCTAGACCGGATACTAAAGATAAACATAGACCTATTGTTGGCATGCCTGTTGTTTCTGTTAAAATAGGAGATCATTGTTATCATGTCTTATGTGATGTGGGTGCTAGTGTGAGTGAAATTCCCTATACCT
Source organism: Elymus sibiricus (assembly GCA_039707655.1). NCBI lineage: Eukaryota > Viridiplantae > Streptophyta > Magnoliopsida > Poales > Poaceae > Elymus > Elymus sibiricus. The sequence continues at coordinate 193,572,769 of CM077663.1, read as the reverse complement.
TATATCAGGAAATTATGAATGATATTGCACCCGCTGAATTAGAAGAAATTGATGTTACCATTAAGCTTGCTAATAGAGATACTATAGCACCAATTGGGATTGTTAGAGATGTTGAAGTCTTGTGTGGGAAAATAAAATATCCTACTGATTTTCTTGTTCTAGGTTCCCCGCAAGATGATTTTTGTCCCATTATATTTGGTAGGCCTTTCTTGAATACTGTTAATGCTAGGATAGATTGTGAGAAAGAAACTGTTACTGTAAGTTTTGGGGATGTGTCTCATGAGTTTAATTTCTCTAAATTTCGTAGACGACCCCATGATAAAGAATTGCCTAGTAATGATGAAATTATTGGTCTTGCTTCTATTGCTGTGCCTCCTACTGATCCTTTAGAACAATATTTGCTAGAACATGAAAACGATATGCATATGAATGAAAGGAATGAAATAGATAAGATTTTCTTTGATCAACACCCTATTTTGAAACACAACTTGCCTGTTGAAATACTTGGGGATCCTCCTCCACCCAAGGGTGATCCCGTGTTTGAGCTTAAACAATTACCGGATACTCTGAAATACGCTTATCTTGATGAAAAGGAGATATATCCTGTTATTATTAGTGCTAACCTTTCAGAGCATGAAGAGAAGAGATTATTGAAAACTCTGAGGATGCACCGTGCTGCTATTGGATATACTCTTGACGATCTTAAGGGCATTAGTCCCACTCTATGTCAGCATAAAATTAATATGGAGCCTGATGCTAAACCAGTTGTTGATCACCAACGACGGTTAAATCCTAAAACGAAAGAAGTGGTAAGAAATGAAATATTAAAGCTTCTGGAGGCAGGTATAATTTATCCTATTGCTGATAGTAGATGGGTTAGTCCCGTTCATTGTGTCCCTAAGAAGGGAGGTATTACTGTTGTTCCTAATGATAAAAATGAATTGATCCCACAAAGAATTTTTACAGGATATAGAATGGTAATTGATTTCAGGAAATTAAATAAAGCTACTAGAAAAGATCATTTCCCTCTACCTTTTATTGATCAAATGCTAGAAAGACTATCCAAACACACACACTTCTGCTTTCTAGATGGTTATTCTGGTTTCTCTCAAATACCTGTGTCAAAAGAGGATCAAGAGAAGACCACTTTTACTTGCCCTTTCGGTACCTTTGCTTATAGACGTATGCCTTTTGGTTTATGCAATGCACCTGCTACCTTTCAAAGATGTATGATGGCTATATTCTCTGACTTTTGTGAAAAGATTGTTGAGGTTTTCATGGATGATTTCTCCGTTTATGGAACTTCTTTTGATGATTGCTTGAGCAACCTTGATCGAGTTTTGCAGAGATGTGAAGAAACTAATCTTGTCTTGAATTGGGAGAAGTGCCACTTTATGGTTAATGAGGGCATTGTCTTGGGACACTAAATCTCCGAAAGAGGTATTGAAGTTGATAAAGCTAAAGTTGATGCTATTGAAAAAATGTCGTGTCCTACGGATATTAAAGGTATAATAAGTTTCCTTGGTCATGCTGGTTTCTATAGGAGGTTTATTAAAGACTTCTCTAAGATTTCTAGGACTCTCACTAATCTTTTGCAAAAAGATGTTCCATTCGTTTTTGATGATGATTGTGTAGAAGCATTTGAAATTCTTAAGAGAGCCTTGATCACCTGTTGTTCAACCGCCTGATTGGAACCTACCCTTTGAAATTATGTGTGATGCTAGTGATTATGCTGTTGGTGCTGTTTTAGGACAAAGAGTTGATAAGAAATTAAATGTTATCCATTATGCTCGTAAAACTCTAGACAGTGCTCAAAGAAACTATGCTACCACTGAAAAGGAATTTTTAGCAGTTGTGTTTGCTTGTGATAAGTTTAGACCTTATATTGTTGATTCCAAAGTAACTGTTCACACTGATCATGCTGCTATTAAATATCTTATGGAAAAGAAAGATGCTAAACCTAGACTTATTAGATGGGTTCTTCTACTACAAGAATTTGATTTGCATATTATTGATAGAAAGGGTGCTGAGAACCCCGTAGCAGACAACTTGTCTAGGTTAGAGAATGTTCTTGATGACCCACTACCTATTGATGATAGCTTTCCTGATGAACAATTAGCTGTCATAAATGCTTCACGTAATTCTCCTTGGTATGCTGATTATGCTAATTACATTGTTGCTAAATTTATACCGCCAAGTTTCACATACCAACAAAAGAAAAAGTTCTTCTATGATTTAAGACATTACTTTTGGATGATCCACACCTTTATAAAGAAGGAGTAGATGGTGTTATTAGACGTTATGTACCTGAGCACGAACAGGAACAGATCCTACACAAGTGTCATTCCGAGGCCTACGGAGGACACCACGCTGGAGATAGAACTGCACACAAGGTATTACAATCTGGTTTTTATTGGCCTACTCTCTTCAAGGATGCTCGTAAGTTTGTCTTGTCTTGTGATGAATGTCACAGAATTGGTAATATTAGTAGACGTCAGGAAATGCCTATGAATTACTCACTTGTTATTGAACCATTTAATGTTTGGGGTTTTGATTATATGGGACCTTTTCCAAAGTTTAACGGGTATACTCATATTCTAGTTGCTGTTGATTATGTTACTAAGTGGGTAGAAGCTATTCCAACTAGTAGTGCTGATCATAACACTTCTATTAAAATGCTTAAAGAAGTTATTTTCCCTAGATTTGGAGTCCCTAGATATTTAATGACTAATGGTGGTTCACACTTTATTCATGGTGCTTTCCGTAAATTGCTTGCTAAGTATGATGTTAATCATAGAATTGCATCTTCTTATCATCGTCAGTCTAGTGGTCAAGTAGAATTAAGCAATAGAGAAATTAAATTGATCTTGCAAAAGACTGTTAATAGATCTAGAAAGAATTGGTCTAAGAAACTTGATGATGCATTATGGGCTTATAGAACTGCTTACAAAAACCCTATGGGTATGTCTCCGTATAAAATGGTCTATGGTAAAGCATGTCACTTACCTCTAGAACTAGAACATAAAGCTTATTGGGCAATCAAAGAGCTCAACTATGATTTCAAACTTGCTAGTGAGAAGAGGTTATTTGACATTAGCTCACTTGATGAATGGAGAACCCAGGCCTATGAGAATGCCAAGTTGTTTAAAGAAAAGGTTAAGAGATGGCATGATAAAAGGATACAAAAGCGTGAATTCAATGTAGGTGACCATGTCTTGCTATACAATTCTCGTTTAAGATTTTTTGCAGGAAAACTTCTCTCTAAATGGGAAGGACCTTACATTATCGAGGAAGTGTACCGTTCCGGTGCCATCAAGATCAACAATGCCGAAGGCACAAATCCGAAGGTGGTAAACGGGCAAAGAATCAAACACTATATCTCAGGTACTCCCATAAATGTTGAAACCAATATTATCAATACCATAACTCCGGAGGAGTACATTAGGGAGACCTACCAGAACATTTCAGACTCCGAAAAGGAATAGGTATGTGGTACGGTAAGCAAACCGACTCCAAAACTTTTTCAATAGCAATTTTTCTCCATTTTGGAATATTTAAAAAAATAGGAAAATTTAAAGTAGTCCGAAAAGTGCACGAGGAGGCGACAAGCCAGGGGGGCGCCCCCCTGTGGCTTGTGGCCACCCCGTGTACCCTCCAGACTCCGTTTTCTTGTGGTATGCTCCTTTAGGTCGGTAAAAATTCATTATATAATCTCCCAAAGGTTTTGACCTTCGTATCACGACAATACCTCCTGTTTTCGTTTTGAGCTGTTTCTGCAGCAGATTTAGAGCAATATGTCGTACCAAGATTCCGATGGGGAGAGCTATGTATCGCATTATCTTGCCAATCCCAAGCTCTATGGGGACTTAGATCCTTATGGATTGTTCTCGGAGGAGGAACAAGGCAAGTATGAGGAAGAAAGCTCGGATGAAGAAGAGATCCCCCTGCCTCAACCAGGAGATATGCACGTGGAGTTCAGGAAATCGAGCCTCCCAAACACAAGGAGAAAACCCAAAATTCTATTTATCCCTTCCCGTTTTCTGCAGGATAGGAAGCAAGAATTATGTCAAAGGATATTGAAGCTCGAGCAGGAAGTTGACGATCTGAGGGAACAGAATTTTATGCTTAAGAGGAAATTGAACAAGCTTAAAGATCCTTCTCCGACATCACCACCTCCGAAGGAAGACAACTAAACACATGCGTATGGGCACTCCCCTTGGCTTGTGCCAAGCTTGGGGGAGGTTCCCCCGGTATCGAATCACCATCACATCTTTTATTTTTATCGTTTTTCTTAGTTCAATCTTTTTGGTTACATCTTGATCTAGTAGAATAAAGTTTTTAGTGTGATCTAGTTTTGAGTTTTGCTTTATGTTCCCCCTATGTAAGCAAGTCCGAGAGTTATATAATAAAAAGTAGTTTGAGTTGAGGGCTTTGCTTGCTTGCTATGATCTTGAGAAAAAGAAATAGAAAGAAGTATAGAATAAAAGCAAAGAGTATATATAATAATCTTATGGGGAGTGATGACTTCACATATAAGAAGTATGTCGATTGAAATTTGTTGTGAGTTGACAAACATAGTGATTGGTCATTGCTGCAATTAAAAGGAAGTAATAAAGAAAGAGAGGTTCACATATAAATATATTATCTTGGACATCTTTTACGATTGTGAGCACTCATTAAAATATTATATGCTAAGAAGTTGATGTTGGACAAGGAAGACAACATAATGGGTTATGTTTGCTTATTTCCGAATAGAAGTTATATTGTCATGGATCCTCTAACATGTGACGCTTGCTTCCACCTCATATTAGCCAAAACTTCCGCACCAAGTAGAGATACTACTTGTGCATCCAAACAACCTTAAACCAGTTTTGCCATGAGAGTCCACCATACCTACCTATGGATTGAGTAAGATCCTTCAAGTAAGTTGTCATCGGTGCAAGCAATAAAAATTGCTCTCTAAATATGTATGATCTATTTGTGTGAGGAAAATAAACTTTATACGACCTTGTGATATGGAAGAAATAAAAGCGACATACTGCATAATAAAGTTCTTTATCACAAGAGGCAATATAAAGTGACATTCTTTTGCATTAAGAGATTGCACATCCAACTATAAAAAGCGCATGACAACCTCTGCTTCCCTCTGCGAAGGGCCTATCTGTTACTTTTACTTTCTAGTACTTACCTTTATGCAAGAGTCATGGTGATCTTCACCAATTCCTATATTTCGCCTTTCTCTCTTGGCAAGCGTCATGTGTTGGGGAATGATCTAGACACATATATCCACTCGGATGTAGGTGATCATGAATTATTTCTGTTGACATTACCCTTGAGGTAAATAGTTGGGAGGCAAAACTATAAGCCCCTATCTTTCTCTGTGTCCAATTGAAGCTTTGACCTCATAAGTACCGCATGAGTTTTAGCAATTATGAAAAACTAAAAGATGATTGAGTATGTGGATTTGCTTTACAAGCTCTTATATTGACTCTTTCCGATGTTATGATAAATTGCAATTGCTTGAATGACTAAGATCATAGTTTGTTGGTTCTCAATAGAGTTCTTGATTCATATTTTACATTGTGAATGAATTGTTACTCTAGCATAAGATATTATATATCAATAAGTATCGCTGTTCTAAAGATGATCATGATGCTCCCATGTCCGTATTTTATTTTATCGACACCTCTATCTCTAAACATGTGGACATATTTATCGATTTCGGCTTTCGCTTGAGGACAAGCGAGGTCTAAGCTTGGGAGAGTTGATACGTCCATTTTGCATCATGCTTTTATATTGATATTTATTGCATTATGGGCTGTTATTACACATTATGGTACAATACTTATGCCTTTTCTCTCTTATTTTACAAGGTTTACATGAAGAGGGAGTATGCCGGCAGCTGGAATTCTGGGCTGGAAAAGGAGCAAATATGAGAGACCTATTCTGCACAACTCCAAAAGTCCTGAAAAGTTACGGAGAATTATTTTGGAATATATAAAAAATATTGGGTGAAAGAAATATCAAAGGGGACCCACCAGGTGGTCACAAGCCAGGGGGGCGCGCCCTACCCCCCTGGGCGCGCCCCTGTGGCTTGTGGGCCCCCTGGCAGGTCTCCGGTGCCCATCTTCTGCTATATGGAGGGTTTTGACCTGGAAAAATCATAAGAGAGATTTCAGGACGAAGCGTCGCCATCTCGAGGCGGAACCTGGGCAGAAGCAATCTAGGGCTCCGGCGGAGCTGTTCTGCCGGGGAAACTTCCCTCCCGGAGGGGGAAATTGAAGCCATCGTCATCACCAACGGTCCTCTCATCGAGAGGGGGTCAATCTCCATCAACATCTTCACCAGCACCATCTCCTCTCCAAACCCTAGTTCATCTCTTGTATCCGATCTTTGTCTCAAACCTCAGATTGGTACCTGTGGGTTGCTAGTAGTGTTGATTACTCCTTGTAGTTGATGCTAGTTGGTTTACTTGGGGGAAGATCATATGTTCAGATCCTTAATGATAATTAATACTCCTCTGATTATGAACATGAATATGCTTTGTGAGTAGTTACGTTTGTTCCTGAGGACATGGGATAAGTCTTGTTATAAGTAATCATGTGAATTTGGTATTCGTTCGATATTTTAATGAGATGTATGTTGTCTCTCCTCTAGTGGTGCTATGTGAACGTTGACTACATGACACTTCACCATTATTTGGGCCTAGGGGAAGGCATTGGGAAGTAATAAGTAGATGATGGGTTGCTAGAGTGACAGAAGCTTAAACCCTAGTTTATGCGTTGCTTCGTAAGGGGCTGATTTGGATCCATATGTTTCATGCTATGGTTAGATTTATGTTAATTCTTCTTTCATAGTTGCGGATGCTTGCGATAGAGGTTATTCATAAGTGTGAGGCTTGTCCAAGTAAGGGCAGCACCCAAGCACCAGTCCACCCACATATCAAATTATCAAAGTAACGAACACGAATCATATGAGCATGATGAAAACTAGCTTGACAGGAATTCCCATGTGTCCTCGGTTGCGCTTTGCTTTATATAAGAGTTTGTCCAGGCTTGTCCTTTGCTACAAAAAGGATTGGGCCACCTTTTTGCACCTTTGCTACATTTCTTACTTCCTATATGTTAGGAATTATCTTATCAAACAACTATCTGCTACCGATAATTTCAGTGCTTGCAGAGAATACCTTGCTGAAAACCGCTTGTCATTTCCTTCTGCTCCTCGTTGGGTTCGACACTCTTACTTATCGAAAGGACTATGATAGATCCCCTATACTTGTGGGTCATCAAAGGCCACAGCCGCGCGTTCCGCGTACAGAACCGCGCTTACCCGCAAACGATCTGATGTAACCTTCATCTCTTCCGCTATTGCCGCCAAGGCCTCCGGACCCTCAGCAGCGCGTACCTGCCTCAACCGCACGCTCCTCCGGAGCGGGGTCCTCCGCTCGGATGACATGTCTAATGTTGAGGATTTTGTGGAGGCGAGGACAGTGGGGAGAAGAAGGACAGATTTGGGGGTGCGATAGGGGAAAGAGATGGTGGAGAGCGAAGAGTAGTGATATTTATTTATGACCCTATACACGATTGCAGACAATTGCTATATGTGTTCCGTGTGCGATTATGTGTGCACGGAAAAGAACTCAAAGACTGTGAAAATGCTTCCCACGCAAGCGCACGCGCCAGCCACATCGGTAAATTATAAAATGATAAAATCCCCAACCCCCTTGGCAGCAGCTACCTCTGGCTAGTTGCCACACACACCATCAAACCCCCAATGGCCGATGACATGATGGAGTTGGGCGACGACGGAATCAAGGCTACGTGCGCGATGGTCGGCTTGAGGATCAACGGCCATGCCGCTACCTCTCCCGACGACAGCCAGAGGAGGCAGGAATCACGACATGAGCAAGCCAAGAAGTTACCCAGGGTCGTCTTGAAAGCAGCTAGCGATCGCCGGTGAGGCGATATTGCGGGCTTGATGCAGAGTGCGCCGGATGGTGCGGGCGGCGGAGCAGGAACCGTGACGCCGCAAGGACAACTACGTCAGTGGCCGCCGCACGAGGCGCAGTCTTATGTCCCAGATGGAGGAGGACGCAGCTCCGGACGCTGGGGGAGGACTTGTGGCCGTTGCTGCAGAATTGGCGATGGTCGGGGGCTCGTCGGCCACCGTCGTGGAGGCTGACCCTTCCTCGGTCGATCAAGGTGTAGGTCATCGACTTGGTGACCTCCTGTCCTCCTGAGCCAAGGAACGACATGATATCGATGGAATATGGCAGCTGTGCGTGCTGGGTCGACGTTAGGAGCAGTAGCACTTTTGTGCGCGCGCAGTTCATATGTATTATATTGATGTAAAATTAATAGCTAGCTAATCTTTTGTAAATTACTCCGCCAACTATGCACTGTACTAATTTGAGCAGGTAAATGCTCGATTGAATTGCTAATGCCTGATTTGTGCTTGCATTGTGGACACTATGGTTGCGTTCGTCAGCGGCAGCCGGCTGCGACAGGCGTCGTCGAGCTCGAATATTTGGTCGGGCCGAGGTCGAGAACGAGCAAGTATACAACAATGCGAATGAGGAAGAAGGGGGATAGGGTCGGGGACTCGGGGTAGAGGGTCCGCGTTGGAAACGGTTCATAAACATGAACCGTGTGTGATTACTGCCATTAAAGTTTTTGTTGGGACCTTAATTTAGTGCATGTACGAACTAAAATCCCAACTACAGTATACGGGTGTGACGGAAGAAGTTTGGATTGTCGTTCGATCGTGGTGCATCCTACGGTGCGCATGCGCGATCCGTGTGGCTGGTGTTCTGGCCAATCAAAACACACCGCAGAATGGGGTGAACGCACACGACATTCGCAAAGTAACTGTTTGCCCAAACAAATCACAAAGTTTCAAGGGAAACCCATATTTCCTTGGTCGTTTCTCCATTATTATTTTTCTATTATCAACATACCCACTAGAATGCAACGTGTCCAAAATTCACATTCTTTCAGGCTCGTTTACCATACTTAGTCTATTTTGTGTACTTTTCTAGGCATTTACTGCTTATAATTCAAGTTCGAACATTTTATTCATGAAAAGGTGTTCAAAACATGTTATCTCGTGTGGTGCCCAGGCATGACCTCAATACGATTCGGTAAAAATTTGAGGAGGTATATATGGGTATGTCCTGATAGACACTCTTCATATACCGGACCATCACCTATGGAGTTTCATGGCTCGGAGAGCGAAAATCGCCATGTTTTCAAGGGGAACCCATGTTTCCTTGGTCCTTTCAACTTGATTTATTTTCTACCATCAACATACCCACTAGAATGCACCATGACCAAATTTCACAATTTTCAGGTTCATTTATCGTATTTGGTCCCTTTTGTGTACTTTCTAGGTCCTTTGTGCTTATAATTCAGGTTAGAACGTTCTGTACATGAAAAGACGTTCAAAAAGGACCCGAAAATTCGTAATTGTGTCGTTGAATAAGTTTTCATGTACTTTATAGGAAACTAATACAATTTTAGAGGATATGTGTGGGAAGAGGCAACCAGAGATGTGTTGCCTATTTGTTTTGTAACTATAGAAAAAATGGAAATCATGCCTGAAGAACATGTTATCTCGTGGGGTGCCCGGGCATGACCTCAATATGATCCGGTAAAAATTTGAGGAGGTATGGATAATGTCGTGATAGACACTATTCATAAACCGGACCATCACCTATGGAGTTTCATGGTTTGGGGAGCGAAAATCGCCATGTTTTCTAGGGGAACCCATATTTTCCTTGGTCCTTTGAACTAGATTTATTTTATATGATGAACATACCCACTAGAATGCACCATGTCCAAATTTCACAATTTTCAGGCTCGTTTATCGTATTTGGTCCCTTTCGTGTACTTTGTAGGTCTTTTGTGCTTATAATTCAGGTTAGAACGTTCTGTACATGAAAAGGCGTTCAAAAAGGACTCGAAAATTCGAAATTGTGTCGTTGAATAAGTTTTCATGTATTTTATAGGAAACTAATACAATTTTAAAGGATATGTGTGGGAAGAGGCAACCAGAGATGTGTGGTTTATTTATTTTTGTAACTCTAGAAAAATGGAAAACATGCTTGAAGAACATGTTATCTCGTGTGGTGCCCGGGCATGACCTCAATATGATTCGGTAAAAATTTGAGGAGGTATGGATAATGTCGTGATAGACACTCTTCATAAACCGGACCATCGCCTATGGAGTTTCATGGTTTGGGGAGCGAAAATCGCCATGTTTTCAAGGGGAACCCATATTTTTCCTTGGTCCTTTCAACTAGATTTATTTTATACGATCAACATGCCCACTAGAATGCACCATGTCCAAATTTCACAAATTTCAGGCTCGTTTATCGTATTTGGTCCCTTTTGTGTACTTTCTAGGTCCTTTGTGCTTCCAATTCAGGTTAGAACGTTTTGTACATGAAAAGGCGTTCAAAAAGGACCAGAAAATTCGTAATTGTGTCGTTGAATAAGTTTTCATGTATTTTATGGGAAACTAATACAATTTTAAAGGATATATATTTGTGGGAAGAGGCAACCAGAGATGTGTCGTTTATTTATTTTGTAACTCAAGAAAAATGGAAAACATGCTTGAAGAAGATGTTATCTCGTGTGGTGGCCAGGCATGACCTCAATACAATTCGGTAAAAATTTGAGGAGGTATAGATATGGATAATGTCGTGATAGACACTCTTCATATACCAGACCATCACCTATGGAGTTTCATGGCCCGGAGAGCGAAAATCGCCATGTTTTGAAGGGGAACCCATATTTCCTTGGCCCTTTCAACTAGATTTATTGTTTACGAGCAACATACCCACTAGAATGCACCATTGTCTAGATTTCACAATTTTCAGGCTTGTTTATCGTATTTGGTCCCTTTTGTGTACTTTCTAGGTCATTTGTGCTTATAATTCAGGTTAAAATGCTCTGTACATGAAAGGTGTTCAAAAAGGACTAGAAAATTCGTAATTGTGTCATTGAATAAGTTTTCATGTATTTTATAGGAAACTAATACAATTTTAAAGGATATGTGTGGGAAGAGGCAACCGGAGATGTTTCGTTTATTTATTTTGTATGTCTAGAAAATTGGAAAACATACTTGAAGAACATGTTATCTCTTGTGGTGCCCGGGCATGACCTCAATATGATTCGGTAAAAAATTGAGGAGGTATGGATAATGTCTTGATAGACACTCTTCATAAACCGAACCATCACCTATGGAGTTCCATGGTTCGGGGAGCGAAAATCGCCATGTTTTCAAGGGGAACCCATATTTCCTTGGTCCTTCCAACTTGATTTATTTTCTACGATCAACATACTCACTAGAATGCACCATGTCCAAATTTCACAATTTTCAGGCTCGTTTATCGTATTTAGTCCTTTTTGTGTATTTTCTAGGCCTTTTGTGTTTATATTACATCTTTAATGCCAAACATTTTCTTACAACAAACCGTTTGCAAAGCGCCCGGTGGCACGAGAGAGAGAGAGAGAAGACTTGAATTTTTTCCGACGCGGGATCACCAATTTTCTCTTTTCTCGCACACGGGTATTTGATGCGCTTCGTCTGCGTTGCGTGTCCCCCCATAAGGTTCGAGTTTCGCCGCCAAATTTTCAATAGGCGCACGATTTCAGTAGTTATTCCTCCCAGCCCATACCCACCCATCACATTTCCCCCCTATCCCCATCGCCCCCCTCTCCCCCCGCTCTAACTGCAGCACAAATCGCCACCGCCGCCGCAACCAAATCTACGTTCTGCATTAGTCTCGCTCGTCGATCTAGTGAGATAACCTCCGATCTCCATCATCGCCCCTGCCCGATAGCTCAGATGGATCATGCGAACCACCCTCACACCTCCGCATCCCCACCCCCTATCGCCGAGCATCCCCACGTAAGCCCAACCACATATCACGCGGAGGTCAAGGAGCTGGTCATGGCAGTCGATGACGTGGTGAACGCTATGCGTGCCGACCCGGAGGAACACCTCGCCGTCGATGCCGCCAACTTGGTGCGGGCTCTGGCCTTGATGAAATCCCCAAGCAACGACCCCCCCGGGACTTACCAAGTATGAAGTGTCTAGTTCATTTTTATGAATACCAGTATAGCAATGTTTAACCGTGTCAATTTCAGTATCAACGGTACACGTTTAAATTGCCATGTTAGGTTGTTTGTACTCTGTAGTCAACATGTCCGTTGTTCATTTCAGTTATGCGCGGTGTGTTGTTCAAGTATGAACTATCCAGTTCAATTTTACCAATACCAGTTACAAACTTACAATGCCTATGCTAGGTTGCTGTTAAGTCTGCTGTAGTGAACAGTTATATCCATTATTTACGCTGTCCATTCGGTACTGTGCTACTCTTCGCAAAGAAGATATCAATGGAGATGATGTCCTTCAATTACCATTAGATATTTTTGGTGCATGTTAACCCAGTTGTAGTTGACATGTCTTTCCTTGTACTTACGCAGTTTCATAATGCACGATGATGTTGTTTACCATCGAGGTTAGTCACATCCCAATATCTTATAGTATTTTGCATCATTTGTTCAGTTGCAGTTTAGCTTCTAACATTTACTTGTTGCTTGTAGGTACATATGTTAGCGGTACTGATCCACGCTGCGACCAGCAGGAACACCTATCCACCGACTTTGTGCGGGCTCTGGCCGAGTTGAAGTACCCCAGCAACTACCCCTCGGGATTTACCAAGTATGAACTGGCTCGTGATGTTTAACTGTGTCAATTTCCGTTTCACTCGTACAAGTTTTAATGACTATGTTAGGTTGTCTAAACTCTGAAGTTAACACATCCAGTTTAATTTCACCAATACCTGTCCCTTTGTTACCGTGCTACTCCTCGCAATGAAAATATCACCTTTGTAATTTTGAAGAAAACATGTATCATCATAGAAAATGGGCTTTTCGTCCTGGGCGGGCTGAAGACGGACGTGCCTGACATCCTTTAGGCCATCCATTCGTAAAAAAATGTGGTAGACTTGAGGGCGAGATTGTATCCCTTGCCACCTTTGTAATATTTTCATGTGTGAACCTTCAATGAATTCCATCATGTGGTTTGAGTAATAATATTTTGTTTCATGTCATTTTGCATCATGGCATCATATCATCATTCCATAAGTTGCATCATGCTTTGTTTGAAGTGCTATGTTGAGTGTGAGTGTGTGTTGTGGAATCTTGAGTGTTTGGTAGCAAGATCATTGCCTAGGTAAAACCTCTCCCAAATGTTTTCATAATGCATGCCTAAACCCCCTTTTAAATAGCAATTCTATACGTGTTGTTTTCACTTGCCTATTCACCTAAAACAAAATGTTGCACTTCTTCTATAGAATCTGATTGGAATTTTAAAATAGCTCCCCAAAATGTTGCACAAACAGATTCCTATGCTAATTATAAGTGAGTTAATTGTTTGCTCTAAAAATGCCCATAACATTTTTGTAAATTAGAGCATAATTTTGTGAGTGCACAACATATTTTCTTCCCTCCCAAAGAGCCCTCTCTTTTCTCTGTGGTTTTTGTAATATAGGGTTTTAAATTAAAAGGAAAACATCCTTTTGCTTTAAGAGAGAGAGAGCCCGGCCCACTTGGGCCTCTGCCTTTCCCCGGCATGCTAGTCGTTGCGCGCCGCTCCTTTCCAGCGTGGCATCCTGCGACCCCACCCGCCAGCCTCTCTTCCCCCTCGCTATCGTCTTCCCCTTTCCACCTCCCTCTCACAGCCGAGGAGTAGAGGGCCAGAGCCATGGCCTCGGTGGCAGCCACGGCATCGCGCGCTCCTCCTATAAAGCCAGGGCTGAGCCCTAGGGTTTCTCCTCCCCCTCTCTTCCTCCTCCGCGCCGCCGCCGCTAGGTAATAGCCCCTGCAGCCACTGCCCCTCTCTGCTTCATCGCCATGACTGGGTTGGGCCCGAGCTCGCCGCTGACCTAGCTCGTGCCCCGCGGCCTCCCTTCGTCTCGGAGCTCGAGGGCCTCTTTCTCGACCCGTTTTCGACGTCGAGCTCGAGCCCCGATCGCCGCATCGTCGGCCTCTTCTTCCTCTCCGTCATCTTCGGCTCGGATCCGGAGGCTGCGCCGTCGTTCATCGCCTCTCCGCCGTCGATCCTGTTTGCTTCCGGCCTCGCCGGCGCATCGGAGAGATCCCTGGGTGAGCATCTCATCCATCCCCTTCCTTTCCCCCGTTTGCAGCTCCCCCTAGGCGTCGTCGTTTGCTTGTCGTCGTCGCGCTCTCCACGCCCGTGCCTTCTCTGAACTTCTCCATCAGAGAAGCTTCAGACCCCGCGTCGTGTTTGTTTTGCCCTGCGAGTAGTTCTCGCGCTCTCGGCCTTCTCACGCGCTCACCGTAGTCCTCGCCGCACGTCCGTTTGTGCGCCAGCCGCTCCGCTCCGTCTCTGCTGCCTCGCCGCATCGCCATGCCCGAGCAGAGCAAAAGCTCGAGCTCGAGCCCCTGTAGCGCATGCGTAGCCGCTCGAAGCCCTGGGAATGGAAGCTCCACTAGAGTCCGCACCCCTGCTGGCCCTTCTTCGCTGCAGTGGTCGTCGCCGTGCTCGCCGGCGTCGACTCCGGCTTCCTAGCGCTAGATGGAAGAAAACTAGCAGGCGGGTTTTGTTCATAATGAGGTAAGTTCCCCTTTGGTCAGTAGTCGATGCCTAGAGAAGTGGTCGCTCGCCCTGTGCTCCACTAGGAGGTCTCAGGTTCGAATCCCCCCCGAGCCCCCTTTTATTTCCCGCTGTTGTGTTATTTGTGTGTGTATGACAGTGGGCCCGGGGACCCACATGTCATACTTGGAGGACCCTAGTGCCTATGACCAGTGCCCCCCCCCATTGTTTTGTTTTTTCTCTGTTTAAATCTCTGTTTTTTCCTTTTAGGGTAACTGCCAAATCTGGCCATGTCCAGATCTTGTAGTTTCCTTTTAGGGATATGCCCAATTTGGCATATGCTAAGGTTATAAGTAGTTCTTGCATTTTTTCGTATGTGCTTTGTGTGGGATTTCTCTACAGTAACCTATGCTTATGATATATGATTTTGGGGTAGAAAAATCCAGTGAATCCAATGGTGGTATTAGTTTTATCATTTGGACAAGTTTGTGAAAATGTCGTGTTGTGATAATATGCCCTTTTGTCATTTTCACATGAATTAATTCTTGCATCATATGATAAACTGGCCAACATGAAATCTGTTCTTTGATGGGTGTGCTAGCCCCTGGTAATTTTGCTTGCCATGATAGATCATGATATGGATGGGATTCTTGATGTCAACATGCCACCAAAATTCTGTTTTCACATGCTCAAATAATTCTAAGTGTTGAAATCTGTTATTTTGTTGCCATTTTGTCTTGATGATTCCCATGTATATGTTGCTCCTTTGGAGTTGGCACAATGGAATGCATTGTTGTGCTTGTCATCCTCTGTCATTGTGTGCCAAGTGCTTGTAGGTAGAGCTATTGCATCTAGTTTAAACTTGCTGTCAACTTGACATCTATTAATAAGTGCCCTGTTTGGCCCTCGTTGAATTTCACTAAGTCTATGAATCTGCTATTCTCAATATGTCATATTGTGAGGATGATAGCCATTGATATATGCATATTCTGATGTTGCCATAATGTAGTTAATTGAAGTACATGTTGCCCTCTATCACCCTGTTAATTTTCATGCCATGAAAGACCCTAAAAACTGTTTCAACATGCCATCTTGTGAGCTCATTTTCCATTGAACCATGCTTCCTTTCATGTTTCTGTAGATAGATGAAATGTTTATCATGCTGTATACTTCATGTCCATGCCTTGGTTGTGATTTGAAACTTGTTGTAGCTCTGGGTATGTGTGTTACAAGATGACATGTTGCTGTTTGTGGACAGATTGTGTAATTGTATGTTTTGTGACTTGTGGGAGCTATACTCCATTGTTTTACATGATCTTTAGGTATATTCTTGCTAGATTTTCATTTCCAATCTAGTGGCATCCTTGGAATACCAAGGAATAGCCCATGGCCTCCCTCATCTTGTATTTGTCTCCGTTAACGTCCGTACCTTGCCGTGAGTGTACCGTTAGCTTTGTTACTCCGTTTGCAATCCTACATATGCATTTGCATCGTTTTTACATGGAGCATTCATATTTGTTATGATCATGCATGTTCAAGTAACTAATCTTGAGGTTCTGTCCAGAATACTAAAGAACTTAATAATTGCTTGAGAAACATGACTAGCATAGGGTTGCCATGTTAAATACTTCAAATTGGTCATGCATCATCGTTGATTGCACATTGCACTTTGTTTGTATGTTTATTTGGTGCTGTTTCTCTTTGGGTAGACCCGAGTGTCGAGCATGAGTACGAGGATCCTGACGAGAACAACTACGAGGACCCAGCTCTTTGTCCCTCTGAAGACCCAACAGGCAAGATGATCGTACCCGGATCCCGACACTATTTTTGCTATGCTAGATGTCTCGCTTCTACCGTTATATTTCGTTACCTACCACTTAAACTGTCCGCCTCCTAAATTGCCATGAAAGCCTCTAACCCTCCACTTCCTAGCAAAACATTGATTGGCTACATTACCGCTGCTCAGCCCTTATCTTATAGCGTTGCTAGTTGCAGGTGCAAGCTGTTTCCATGTGTCAACATGGATATCTAGAGATATCACCTTATTTACTGTTATTTAATTTAATGCACATATATATTTGGCAACGGTGGAAGGCTTGGCCTTTTGCCCGGTGTTTTGTTCCACTTTTGCCGCACTAGTTCCGAGCACCGGTGTTATGTTCCATATTTTGCGCTCCTAACATGCTCGGGGTTGTTATGGGGACCCCCTTGACCATTCGTTTTAGATTAAAACTTGTCTGGAAAGACCCAAATTTGGTACTACATTTGCTAAACAACCTAATTAAAATGCATAGGGCTTAGCTACCCCGTGGATAATTAATCAACCCCCGAGCCAGTGCTCCTCATGAGTGTTGGTCCAAACTAGAGTCGTGTGCGGGGCCAACCCGGGGCAATTCGGGAGATTTCTATCAGTCCACTGTACGATGTGCTCATCCGGTTGTGTCCTGAGAACGAGATACGCGTCTCCTATCGGGTTCGTCGACACGTCAGGCGGTCTTGCTGGACTTGTTTTACCTTTCTCGAATGTCTTGCGCGAGGAATTCCGAGGATACTTTGGGCTATCTCGAGGTTGAGGTTTTCCAACGGAATTTCCTAGTAGATCACGGGATTCGTGGTCGAGGTTATTCCCGCGGCATGTGGTTAGTTTGTGATGGATGAGTTGGAGCACCCCTGTAGGGTTAAATCTTTTCGAGAAGCTGTGCCCGCGGTTATGTGGCAACTTGGAAATTTGTTTAACACCCGGTTATAGCAAACTTGAAGTAAACTCAAATAAAATATACCAACTGTGCGTAACCGTGGCTGTCTTTGCTCGAGAACATGAACTGAGAGAGAACACGGTGGGGTTATGTTTGACGTAGGTAGGTGTTCAGGATCACTTAGTGATCATTTTAGTTCACGACCGTCAAGCGTAGGCCACCATATTTAATTCTTCTTCTCGTAATTTAGCCACCAAATACATGCTTAGTGCTTGATACAGCCTCACCACTTAACCATTCCTCGCCTATTGGCTTACATAGTCTCGGTACCCGGGTTATGAGATTGCTGAGTCCCTGTGGCTCACAGATTACAACAATATAGGTACATGTGATGACGAGTTCGTGCCAGATGATGTGTCTCAGCTCCAGTGGGAGTACAATGAAGAACGTAGACGTATGTACGTAACGTATCCGGATGAGTAGGGGAGCTTCGTGGTGGTGTTCCTGGGCTAGCAAGAAAGTTTCATTGCTTCTTTTATTGTTTGATTTCGTCCGTAGTCGGACCCTGTCTTCTGGATGAATGTATGAATAATTGTGTGGATTTGTAAGATAGCTTGTGGCGAGTGTAAGCCAACTCATATACTCATCTCTTCCTACATGTATGCAATGATTTCTGTACTTGCAAAACGACTAGATGCGCTTCTATCCCCGTCGAGGCCCTCGCACCTTAATAGGGATAGGACCGCATCTTGGGCGTTACAGAGATTTTTTGGGGGGATTTCCCGTTATACGATGGGTGGTCGGGCCCGAGTGAAGCATGTGTGATTGAGCATTTCCCTAGTACGCGTGTGTGTGCGAGCCCTTCGCTTACTGAACCAAGCGAGCACGTCGCTCACTTACTCAACTCGATCGCCTTACTAAACCCGAGCGATCAATCCCTTACACTACACTAAACTCGAGCAATCGACCCCTCGCATTACACTGAACCCCATTGATCGAGCTCGCTGCTTACAAACTCGAGCAATCTCTTAGCTGCTTACCGAACCTGAGCGATCCCTTAGCTGCTTACTAAACCCGAGCGATCCCTTCACGGCTTACTAAACCCAAGTGATCGATGCGAGACTCGTGCTAGCCTGGTTGATCGATGTATTGTATCGAGCCCGTGCGCGAGGCATGGGTTGACCTAGTGGTCGGTTCGTTGCCTCGTGATGGACAATCCCCATTGCTTTCGCGCGTGTGATATGTAGATCGAGTCGATACCAGCAACCGGTTGCATCGATCGAGCCCTTTGCATGAGACATGTTAACCTAGTCGGTTGGTTGGCTATGGATGAACAAACCCTGTTGCTAGCCATCGCGCGCATGCACCCTATAGTGGGGTTGGATGAACAAGACCCCATGGTAGACGATTGGCGTTGGATGAACTGGACCCTGATCAGAGAGGCCATTTTGCGGTATGCCATACCCTAGTCGGTGGGGGTTGGATGGACAGGACCCCGTGATAGTAGGTAGTTGGCACTTGATGGACAGGACCCTGAGGAGGTCATGTCACGGTATGCCACACCCAGCCGGTTGGGGGTGGATGAACATGACCCCATAGAGGCCGTAGGCTATTGGCTGTTGATGAACAATATCCCATGGAGGTATTTCCACGGTACGCCACACCCCTCCAATGAACACACCCTGATTCAACTGTAGGCGGTTGCCTCTGGATGAATGAGACCCTGTATCGGCCGTTTTGCGGTATGCCACACCCCCAGCCGGTGGGGGTCGATGAACAGAATTCCGTTTCGGCCGTTCCGCCCCAGCCAGCTGGCTTCTGATGAACATGACCCCTTTGTTGGAGATATGCCCTAGATGCAATCATGTGATGATTTCATTTCCTATGTATTCATGAGTATTTTGTATTGTCCTTGAACATCATAAGTGATATGTATCAATAAGTATGTGATTTATTTGTGAGACTATATATTGTATGTTGATTGTTCTAATAGTCCCTAGTTGTTAAGGTTATGCGGACACATATCCTTTACTAGTATATGATTCAGTTGATGACTATGTTTCACAAGTCATGTGATAGAGATGCTAAATTGATAGTATGGACTCATGTAGCGTCCCGACTCAAAACGAGTCAAGCCTCTGTGTGTCTGTGCCATCCCTGGATCAGTATGCTGGCACACACAGTACATCAATGTATATATCAAAGTGCAATCACATGTAAATAACGTAAAACTAATATATACCTCAAAGTCTCAGCGGAAATAGTCAACGGGAGTGGAGTCCCAATAAACACCAACGACAGGTTGAGTGCAGACCGTAACTCTAAATCGTACACTTACTCGTCGTAGAAATATTCCTGCAACATGAGACGTTACAGCCGTGTAGGTCAGTACATTGAATGTACCGGCAAGATCACCATAGAGTAAAATGATAAAGACTATTGTATATGCAAAAGGCTTTGTGGCTCTGTGTCTGAGTTTTTTTGCAGAAAAGCTGGTTTTATTTTCCCTACAACAAAGGAGTCAAACGGAATATAACTACAAAAGTTGGTTGTTAATGAGATGGTTCCACCAATCAATTCTCATGTCCCAAAATAATTAATAGACCCACTCATCATAATTAATTAATTGTGTTGAGACTGGCTGATAGTATCATCTCCGGTGCTCATGTTGTCCATAACTGGGGACACGGCTAATCGATTAGTTTGACACTTTGTAGAGGTTTGTACACTTTACCCGCAAGATTCGATCCCTCCCGTTGTGTCCTCGCACTGCCTGGTGTTTGAGAACGAGACGATCGAAACATGGTCTTCCAAAGCGATCCTCCGATAGAAAGTCAGTGCCCACCCAATCCTACCATTCTTCTACATCTTGTAGCAATCTGACCTACCAGAGTCACGACTAAGGTCAACCAAGCCAGAGCCCATAATGACTTGTGGTTGCACACGTAAGCTTTCCGGCCTTGAAGTATCCATCCATCTCTTTGGACCTGGGTGGCATTCCGTCGGGATGATCACAGGTAGATACCAGGATTCCCGGGCATAACCATGATAGATATCAGGCTGCCAGATGCATGTCCAATCCACCCAGAGGTATATTGAGTCCTTGACGTCTTGAAGTCTTGATCATCATGTAGGTCTTGAAATAATTAACCTCACAACACTCCTGAATCTCACAACCAACCCCGTCTACTAAAGCGTAGCAAATGTGAAGTAACGTCCCTTCCCGGGCAATGGTAACAGGGTGTTGGGTTTCTCCTACCTCATGATACTACCACAAGTTCAAGCTCAATATCCTACTGGATGTATGATGGAGAGATTTGTTCTAATGCAAATAAAACATAGGTAATGTAAGATGATCAAGTGTACTTGCCTGGTGAGGTTGATGAAGATAATATCGCTCTCAGAAAATAACTTGATAGAACTATTCGTCACTCTTCGATGAAATCTATAATAAAAAATTGCACTCATAAGCAAACACTTCTAGCAATCAATACTATCAAACAAAAAGCAACACGAAACACAATAAGGTTGTGATGAAGGAAATACTTAAGACAAAAGTTAAAACAACAAAACTTCATCAAAACAACCAAAAATAGTTTTCCCTACATCAACCAAGTATTTTAGCAATTATTTTACTAGCAAAAAGAGTTACTTTTGAAGAACAACTAAAAACTAATAGAAAGCTTTTATCAAACTCATCTTATGACCTAAACAATATCAACCTTGAATTAAACCACAAACAATTTCAACTTTAATACAAATTGTTTCTGGTCTAAACTAAAGTTAACATAAAAATAAAACTTATAAAACAATTTATTGAAAGTATTTTCAAATAGGAAATCAAATTATCAATGAAATCAATTTGCAAGTTATTATAGAACCAGAATTGATTTCATGCTATAAAAAATAAAAAATAACATAAAAATAAACTTGGTTGCAATACTACTGCTAACTAACAGAAAACAAAGTAAAACTTGTCAACTAATATAAAATAAAATAAATTAAAAACATTTAAACAAAAGAAATAGCAAAACTCCTAAAAAGAACTAAAACATATTCTGTTTTGCTTGAAACCTTAATTTAAATATTCAAAAAAATTCCAAATTGTACCTACTAATAAACAAAGTCACAAGTGACCACTAGCAAAAAGAATCAACTCAAAACCTATTTTTAAACTCAAGTTATTGACAAAACAAGATTTAAATCAAATCTATTTGAATTCAAATTTAAAATATTCAAACATGGTCAAACTTTATATCTGCAGAAACTAGATAAAATTTGTGACACAATGCAAAAAGAAACACTTAAAAATATTAAAAATCCTAAAGTTATAGAAATTCTTAAAATAGATTCAATTCTGTTTAAAAACAAAAACGTAACCTAGCGCACAGGGGGCTACGTGGCACACCGTGAGTGGTGGAAGGTGTGCTTGCATGGGTGCTAGCGAGCGAACATGCACTTAATAAAAAAAATGGTTCGGCTATATAAACTGATCTAATCTGGATCGTTGGTAGAAGATCCAAGGGCAGGGAGGGGTTGGTGCTCATAGTGGTGGTCGGGGTGAGCTCCGGCGATGTCCGAGACGGCGGCGGGAGCTCTGGGTCGTCGGGGAGGATGTTCCGGTGGTCTCCGGCGAAGATGGAGGGGTCCAGGCGACCGTGGGGCTTCTCCGGCAAAGATTGGCAGCGTCAGAGGGGCTCAGAGGTGGCGAGGTTGAGCGCTACGAGCTCCAGGAGCTTCGGGTGGAGGCGGGAGCTCCGGCGAGGGGTAGCGGGTGCGTGGGGCGTGGAGTTTCGGGACTTTGGGCAAAAACCGAGCGCGGGGTGGCTCCTCTATTTATAGGCGGCCTCAGGGTGTGTCAAACGGAAGCAAAGCGGAGGCGGCGATCGGATCCGGCGAGAATCGCGTTGGGGAAGGAAGGGGGCAAGCGAAGGAAGGAGGAGACCGATGCGAAGATGCAGTCAGACGATGGGGCCGGGGGGTCACGGAGAGAGAGGCGCGCAGTGGATCGGTGGCCGATTCGTTTTGGATTCGGTTCCCCTTAAAGGAAGATTTGGGCCAGATCTGCTAAATGGGCCGATGCGGTTTACTTCCTATTAAAAGGATTTTCCTTTTATTTAAAAATAGGAGTTAAAACGATAAAAATAAATAAAGATAAAGTCAAATATAGAAGTGTTATATACCAAAAACATCAGAAAAATAAATGCAATAACATGAACATTTTTCCTCGGCCAAAATAAATTCTTTACAAAAATTAGAAAAAGCCTAAATAGGTTTTATTTTCTTTTTGCAAATAATTTTCAAATAACCCACTGGATCTAATGGTCAAATATTTCACAAAAATACCCCTGGCATGGAGGGTCATGTTCCTCCTCTCAAATTTTTTGAATTTGGGCAAGTGGATTTGAATTCATTCAAACCTTGAAATAGAAATAGAACCCATTGTGGAATAAATTACAAATCCAAAATTTCAAATCCTTTATATTTGAAGAAGTCATGTCATCTTCTCTCAAAGATTTGTATTGGATGAATTTGAATTCAAAAACAAAAGGGGAAAGTCATTTTATTCCCTCTCATTCAAAAGTTTCAAATTTTCACTCAATTCAATCACTCAATCAAACAATCAATCATTTGATTAATTAATATGACATTCCAAAATTTGGGATGTTACAACTCGGGGATTGATATCACCGAGTCGGACAAAGCCACTTTGAGACACAGCGAGATATTGTCATCTATTAGTCTCAAGTACAATATATATGCCATGTACTAGACCTGCGGTCCTCGCATGTTCTAAGGATGAGGATCTACTTACCTAGGGTCTATCAAACACTACTCCATAACTGGGTAGTTATATGGTAGCTTTTGGGTGAGTCGTGAGACATGCCGCGAGACATGGTTGACCAAGATGGCATTTGCCCCTACGTAAGGAGAGATATTCTCTAGGCCCTCTCGAGTGATCAGATTCAGAATGCATGGCCATGCAACATGGGTTAAGTGTTAACCCGGTTCGGGAATCTGCATCACGGTTTCGAGAAGAGATGTCGAGCTACCACAAGGGTGACAAGTACTCGCCTTGAGCTCGAGAACATATATCATGAGGCAAAAGGAAAGTTCTATATGACACATTGTCGAGGTTCGTCTAACGACTTTCCACACACATGGGATTTGGCACGTTTTGCTAGGAGCCACTACCGACTATCGACTCGGGTTGTGTCCATGTGTACGTGAACCTATAGGGTCGCACACTTAAGGGATTGCAGCCCATTCGGATTGGATCATAATGGAAAATGGGACTAGACTCGTCGTGGGCCTCAAGTGTTGAGACCACCTCGGAGGTCTATATAAAGGGGAGTGGGCGAACCTTTCTGGGCTGATCCTTTTCTCCCCTCGACAGCCACTGCCACTAACCACGCCACCATGTCGTGCGATCGGACCTAGCAGTCCGTCACCCGACGCTGCCCCTGTACGTGTGGATACCTTGGATGCATCGCCTCTGCGGTGCTTGGACGAACCATTTGAGGGATCCACGAGGAGCTGTTCGTGGGAGATCATCTACAGGAGGAGGAGACAAATCGGCTGATCGACTACATGCATCACCAACTCTACTTCCGCTGTGGTGACTGCGCATCTAGTGGTAAACCCTATCCCGTGATTGATTTCCAGCAACATGTTCTTGGGTGCGCGGTAGAATTTTTTATTTGGCGCTAGTGTAGCGTATCGTGTGTTCCAACAGTGGTATCAGCGCCGTCGCTGTGTGGTGATTGATCCGGTGATTTGCATATGAGATATGTAGATCGGTTCAGGTGCTGGTCGATGAGATCGGCCGTGCACGTCAGTGTTGAAGGTTGGTTTTGTGATCTTGCTTCCGTGATCGTGATGCAAAGGTCATGACATGAATTACCCCTACCGTTCGGTTTCTGCCGTCGGGGTAGACAGTGGAACGTAAATCCAGATGTAGCATGCGAAGATCAATTAGATTGATTGAACCGGAACATAGATCGACACCGTGGAAATGTGATTTCCGCAGTGTTGAAATCTGTTGGAGCAATATCAGTAAAATGGGCATAAATTTTGCATACGAACCCCGTTTTCGCTCCACGACCTGTCAAACTGAAGCGAACGAAAAGATGCATTTGACCTTCAGCCGCTTTCGGCGAACTTTTCCAGGTCAAAATCCTCTTGGAAATAGAGTTTCAAATGGTTTTATTTTTGGCGGTAGAACGCCTGACTTGTTTTTGCAGAGAATGCTTGTGATTTGGTATAGCCCATGAATGTTACTTGTAAATTATTATATCTTGACCTATGTGTCGTGAGTGCGACAACCGGCTGGAGCCATATGGTTGTCCCATTATTGTATTAATGACCCGCGTGTCAACAAGAGATGCCTTGTAATGTAATTTACTCTCATAGCTATTAGTTTGTAATAGCATAGTATCTTATGTAACACTTGGCAGTTGACATCGTGGTGTGGAGATGGAGATCACCACAAGGGCAACCATGTGTGGAGATGGAGATCACCACAAGGGCAACCATGCATGGAGATGGAGAGCGTCACGGGCATGCAGCGCGCGTGGAGATGGAGATCACGATGCGTTAATGAAAGGGGCTATACCATATCACACACATATATAAACTGCATGTGAAAGTTTATCCCTTTTATGTGCCCTTCTTTTGCATGATAGTTGTTTTAAGGAGGGTGATCCCCCAAAGAATGTCAAGTAAAATTGCCTCCCCAATTGCTGCACCATCACATGTTAAGTATTTTTAGTTGTGGGCCTTTAAATTAGGGTACTTCTGATACTCCTTAACGTGGTGTGTTTGTGTCGGGCACTTACGAGCGAATCATTGGTTAACTTGTCATGGCTATCAAAATGGTTTTGGGCCTCGAGGCATAAGAGTTGGCGTGGCATGAGATGTCCCCCCCCCCCAAAAAAAATCGTATAGAGATACGATTAGCAAGTGTTGCTTACCGAGTGATCTAGTCTTCTAGGAGTGATGCAAAAGCTCACTAGTTGACATGTGGATCTTGGATCTTGAATAGCTAAGAATCAACAGATGGATGTTGATTTTAGTGGGAGTAATGTTTTATTAAAATGTTTAATTTGAATTACTCTTTATGAATACATGTCTTAGTGTTTTGCATATTTCTGTTGTAGATCAATGGCACCACCTGCTCAAACCGGTTTTTCATTGAAATCAATCCCGGAAAAGGATAAACTGAATGGAACAAACTTTACCACCTCATATAGAAATCTGAGAATTGTTCTCAGGCATGATAAAAAGGAACATGTTCTAGAGGAACCCCTTCCAGAGGAACCTGCTGAGAATGCTAATGCCACGGCCAGGAATGCCCACCAGAAACTCATTGATGAATCAAATGAGATCAGTTGTCTCATGCTGGCTTGTATGGAGCCCGATCTGCAGCAGCATTTCAAAAATATTGAGGCTTTCGATATGATAGAGAACCTCAAGAGCATGTTTCAGATGCATGCAAGGACCGAAAGGTTCAACGTCTGGTGATCCTTGATGGATTGTAAGTTGAAAGAGGGTGATCCACTAAGCCCACATGTGATCAAGATGATCGGATACATGCAAGCTTTGGATCGGTTAGGCTTCCCACTTGGGGACGAATTGTCCACGAATACAATTTTGCATTCTCTTCCGGCCAGCTACGGGACGTTCATCTCGAACTACCATATGCATGGCATGGAAAAGAAGCTCACTGAATTGCATGGGATGCTAAAAGTGGCAAATTAGGATATCAAGAAGCGCACGCATCAAGTGTTGATGGTGCAGAACACGACAAAGTTCAAGAAGAGCTGGTCCAAGAAAAAGACTAAGGCAAAGGGCAAGGAGGCAACACCTACTATCGCCGTGATACTTGTGATGTGCATTGGGTTTTCCGTGAAGAGGAACGGGTAATTGCAGCACAAAGCGGATAAGTATTTTCCTTAGTTATGAAACCAAGGTTTATCGAACCAATAGGAATATCAATCAACCGTCTTCAGTGGCTGCACATAAATGAACAAACAACTTGCACCAAACGCGGGCAAGAGGGTTGTCAATCCCCTTGATCTCGTTATTTGCAAGCAAATGAGTTGTGTAGATAATTGTTGATAAATATAAATTGCAAAATAAATAAAAAGTAAATAAACGAAGCGAGGTAATTAAGCGTTTGTAAATATATAAGTGAATAGACCCGGGGGCCATAGTGTTCTCTAGTGGCATCTCTCATGTAGGCAGCATACGGTGGGTAAGAAATTACTGTTGGGCAAATGATAGAAAAGCGGATAGTTATGCGATGTTCACGGCAATGATCATGTATATATAGGCATCACGTCCATAAGCAAATAGGCCGACTCCTGTCTGCACCTATTACTATTACTCCACTCATCGACCGCTATCCAACATGCATCTAGAGTATTAAGTAACACAGAGTAATGCTTGGAGAATGATGACATGATGTAGAGAAAGTAAACTCAAACAATATGAATGAACCCCGTCGTTTTATCCTTAGTAGCAACAACACAAAGACGCATCTTGTCCCCTTCTTTGTCACTAGGATATAGAACTCGCCAGCTTGAACCTACCACAACGCACCACTCCCACCGATGAAATATCAATCTACTTGGCCAAAGCATATCAATAGATCGGATAGCATTATGAAGCTATAATGATCATGCACTTAAGAGATAATATAATTCAGAGGCATCTCAAATACTTTTCATGAATAACCTGAACATAAACCCACAATTCATCGGATCCCAACAAACACACTGCACAATAGGATTACATCGGATAGATCAAAGTGAAGATGCGATGACCATTGTATTGATGATTATCAGAGAGAGAGAGATTGCCATCTAGGTACTAGCTATGGACCCATAGGTCTGTGGTGAACTACTCACACATCATCATGAGGGCATCAAGGTTGATGAAGAGGCCCTCCGTGATCGATTCCCCTCCGGCAGGGTGCCGGAACGGAGCTCTAGATGGCTTCACGATGGAACAGAGACTTGCGGCGGTGTAAAAAGGGTTTCGGGACTGCCTCCTGGGTTTTTAGAATATTAGGGAATTTATAGGCCGAAGAGGGACGTAGGGAGGTGCCCGAGGGGGCCACCACATATCAGGGCGCCCCCCAGGGTGCGCCCTGATGTGTGGTGGGTCCGTCGTGCACCTCCTGGCTTCCTACCGAAGCTTCTAGGTCTTCATATAGTCCAAAAAAAATCATCAAAAAGTTTCGTGGCAATTGGACTTCGTTTGGTACAGTAAAGCTGACAAGGCAAAAACACGCAGAAAACAGCAACTGGCTCTGGGCACTGGGTCAATAGGTTAGTGCTCCAAAATATTATAAATTGGTAAATGAAGACCAAAAAAGTATCCTAGAATGATAATATATCATCATGGAACAATCAAAAATTATAGATACGTTGGAGGCGTATCAAGCATCCCCAAGGTTAATTCCTGCTCGTCCTCGAGTAGGTAAATGATAAAAAACAGAATTTTTTATGTGACATGCTATCCACTATGTAATCTTGCGCATGTATGCTCATTGAGAAAAGATGAATCAACAAATATTAACATAGCAATAAGTGAAATGTAAGAAATGGAATTGTTAATTCTTAAAAGTATACGATCCTTAAGAAATGTTTACCCCCCATTCATCTTATTATATTAGCAAGGCATGGCTCCATTTCACCACATTAATACAAATGTTAAGCACCACGGTGTCCAAGTTAGGCAATTGGTTCATACTTTTTCAATATGCATCAACTTTTTATTCTTCACGCAATACATGAGCGCGAGCCATTGGACATAGCATTTGAGTGGAATAGAATATGGTGGTAGATATCAAAGGGGTAGGAATTGGAGAAGATAGTCTCACATCAACTAGGCATACCAACGGGCTATGGAGATGCCCATCGATAGATGTCAATGCAAGGAGTAGGGATTGCCATGCAAATGATGCACTAGAGCTATAAGTGTATGAAAGCTCAAATGAAGCTAAGTGGGGTGTGCATCCAACTTGCTTGCTCATGAAGACCTCGGGCATTTGAGGAAGCCTGTCATAGGAATATACAAGCCAAGTTTTTAATAATGAATAGGTAATTCCCACTAGCATATGAAATTGATATATCATGAGACTCTCTACATGAGGTACATGGTGCCACTTTGAGGCACAAGTGGGGTAAAGGATAATAGCAAAGTCCCTTCTCTCATTTTCTCTCATATTTTTTTGAATGGATGGTGGGCTCATTCGGCCTCCCCCATCTTTATTTTCGTCCGGAGTCTTATCTCGACTTATGGGAGAATCATCGTCTCCATCATTCTTTCCTCACTGGGACAATGCTCTAATAATGATGATCATCACACTTTTATTTACTTACAACTCAACATGGAGAAGTGATATGAAGATATGACTGTGTATAAATGCCTCTGGCAGTGTACCAGGATGTGCAATGATCTAGCGTCACATGTATCAAAAACATTATGAAAGGTGGCTTCGCCACAAATACTATGTCAGCTCTATATGATCATGCAAAGCAATAAGACGATGAACGAACTAGTCATGTGAAGTGACAATGGAATTTGCATGGCAATATATCTCGGAATGGCTATGGAAATGCCATGATAGGTAGGTATGGTGGCTGTTTTGAGGAAGATATAATAAGGCTTATGTGCAACAGAGCGTATCATGTCACGTGGTTTGGATGCACCGGTGAAAGTTGCACCGATCCTCGAGGTGAGAACGGGCTATGCACGGTGCCGAAGAGGCTAGCAAATTATGAAAGAGGTGAGATTGCGTATGTCCATGGTTTCACATTAGTCATAACGAACTCATATACTTATTGCAAAGTTTTATTAGTTTATCATAAATCAAAGTACAAATCGCATGCCCCGATGAAAGAGGTTGGTAGGAGTTAACCATCGCGCGCTTCCGACCCGAAACAACACTAGGATTTCAACGAGGAATAGAAATGCTCACACATCATCACCATGCTTCTTTAATTTTTAGATGAACAAAAAGGTCAACCTTTATTAATATCGACACTTCTATGGTTTAACAATTATGAACTCACTCCTATCTCATATGACTACATCAATATCATTGACCCACAATTTCTTTATATGTGCTATATGATGGTTTTGATTATCACTCTTTGAATGCCTAATATCCTTGGACTAGTCTGTATCACCCATGCAAATTACCATCACTATTTATTAACCCTCAAACAAATATAAGTGAAGAACGAGAGTGAAATAATTTCTATAAAATCTACACGTCGCCGTGCTCAAAATGATATAAGTGAAGTACTAGAGCAACTGCTAAGCTCAAAAGATATAAGTGAAGCACATAGAGTATTCTAACAAATTGATGAAGGTGTGTCTCTCTTAAATAGGTGTGTCCAGCAAACAATGATTGTGGCAAACTGAAAGTAAAATCAAACAAAAGCAAACGACGCTCCAAGCAAAACTCATATCATGTGACGAACAAAAATTTAGCTCCAAGTGACATACCGATGGATTTGAGACGAAAGAGGCGATGCCTTCCGGGGCATCCCCAAGCTTAGAAGCTTGAGTATCCTTTAAAATATTACCTTGGGGGGCCTTGGGCATCCCCAAGCTTAGGCTCTTGCTACTCCTTATTCCTTTGTCCATCAAGATAACACCCAAAACTTGAAAACTTCAATCACACAAAACTCAACAAAACCTCGTGAGATCCGTTAGTATAAGAAACATATTGCATACTTTAAGTACTATTGTAAATTGATTCAAATTCAATAAATGCATAATATGTACTGTATTCTAACTTCTCCATGGCTTATACCCCCCGATACAATCCATAGCATAATCAAAACAAGCAACTATGCAAGCAAAAATAGAATCTGTTTAAAACACAATAGTCTGTAGAAATCTGTAGAGAGCCTATACTTATGTAACTCTAAATATTCTGAAAATATAGGAAAAGCTCTAAAATTTGTATAGAAAAACTGTGTGAAAATTGCAGATCATTATCACTCTCCAGAAAAAAAAAATGAAAATTCCTGTACTGGAGTCAAAAGTTTATGTTTTGTTTCAGCATCGATTCTACTCATCTTGTGAGTCATCCCAAAGGCTTTACTTGTGCAAGCCCTCCCTGGAGAGGACCCGCCTCAGGACGAGGTCTCCGACTTCGAGGGTCCTGGAGCGGATGCTGCGGCAATGGTATCGCCGCGGCGCCTGCTGGTACCTCGCTGCACGGAGCGAGGCCTCGCGGCGGGCCTCCTCCCCGAGCACAAGGTCTGTCCCCCGCGTGGCATCCTGACGCTCCTCGTCGAATGCCAAGACCCGCGGGGAGCGATGCTTGACCTCGTGCGGGAGGACTGCCTCGGCTCCATAGACGAGGAAGAATGGGTTCTCGCTGGTGGGCTTAGTCGCAGTGGTGCAGATGGACCACAACACGGACTGAAGCTCACCCAGCCAACCCCTGCCGCAGGCCTCGAGTTTCTTCTGGAAGCTCCTCACCTCGAGGCCCCTCAAGACCTCCGCGTTGGCGCGCTCGGCCTGGCCGTTGCTCCGCGGGTGTGCCACCGAAGCGTAACATATCTGCATCCCAAGGTTAGCACAATATTCCTTAAAGAGGTTGCTTGTGAACTGTGAACCATTGTCAATAATGATACGGTTGGGGACACCGAAGCGGCTCACGAGGCCCCGGATGAACTTGACTGCTGAGCCGACGGGGATGGTGCGCACGGGTTCCACCTCCGCCCACTTGGTGAACTTGTCGATGGCGACGTAGAGATAGCGGTAGCCTCCGGCCGCCCGAGGGAAAGGGCCCAGTATGTCCAGTCCCCAGACCGCGAAGGGCCAGGAGAGCGGGATGGTCTGGAGACCTTGCGCGAGTTGATGAATCTGCTTGGCATGGAACTGACAGGCTTCGCAAGATCGGACCAGCTCGGTGGCGTCGTTAAGTGCCGTGGGCCAGTAGAAGCCGCTGCGAAACGCCTTTCCCACTAGGGTGCGACACGAGGAATGGTGCCCACAGTCGCCACCTTGGATATCAGCCAGCAGCTCGCGCCCCTGCTCCTTAGATATGCACCGTAGCGAGACGTCGTTTGGGCACATGCGGTACAATTCGCCGTCCCTCAGGCAGTAGGCAGTGGCCTGGCGAACCACGCGCTCCGTGTCCTCCTCCTTCTCTAGCAAGGCGCCGCCGAGCAGGTACGCCTTGAACTCCTCCGTCCAGTCGCCGGCCTGGGGTTCCAGCGCCAGGAGCAAGCGTGCTCCCGAGGCCGGCCCGCAGGCTAGGGCGCCTGAGAGCAGGGCCGGTGGAGTTCCTCCCGAGGTGACACCAGGCCCGCGGCCGGTGGCGGCGCCGATGGTTTGAAGAGCCTTTCCTCGAAGATGCTAGGCTCCTGAGGCTCGCGGCGCGATGCCCTCTTGGCGATCTCGTCCGCCTCCTTGTTCGCGCCGCACGGGACGTGCTGCAATTCCAAGCCCTGGAAGCGCTTTTCAATTTTGCGTACCTCTTCCAAGTACGCCTCCATGTGCTTGTCCTTCGGCTTGTACTCCTTGTTGGAGAAGTTGACAAGGAGTTGGGAGTCTCCCTTGACGGTGAGGCGCTTCACCCCCATGGCTGCGGCGGCCTTGAGGCCTGCGATCAGGCCCTTGTACTCCGCGATGTTGTTGGAGACCTTCTCGCCATGCTGGAATCAGAGCTGCACGGCGTAGTAGAGCTTGTCCTGGGTCGGTGAGATGAGTACGACTCCAGCCCCCGCGCCCTGTCGTGCAAATGCGCCGTTGAAGTGCATGACCCACCCTTCAGGCGCCTCATCGCCGGGCGCGAGGGACTGGCCCTCATCCAGCCCCCGGTCGGGGGCATCCGTCCATTGTGCCATGAAGTCAGTGAGGGCCGCGCCCTTGATGACCCTGGTTGTGCTGAACTCCAGGTGGAAGGCCTGCAGCTCGATGTTCCACTCCGCCACCCTTCTGGCAACATTGGGGATGTGTAGCACCTTCTCCAGCGGGTACGCAAAGACGACCTTGATGAGGTGGCCTTGAAAGTAGTGGCACAGCTTCCTTGAGGTAACGAGGAGCGCGAGCAGGAGCTTATGCTGCATGGGGTAACACGCGCGCGCATCCCGCAGCACGGTGCTGACGTAGTACACCGGATGCTCGACGAGGCGTGAAGCATCGGCGCCGCCCTGCTCCTCAGGGGGCGTGCAGGACTCTGGTGCCTCATGAGTCGGCGAGGAAACAAGGGCCTCAGGAGCACCATCCTGAGGTGGCGACTATCGTGTGGCCCCTTGCGAACCACCTTTCTTCGCACCTGCGCCGGCGTTCTCGTCCCAGATCAGCACGAGCGACGCGCTGGCCGAGTGGGGGTCGCTGCTAAGTAGAGCACCAAAGGTTCGCGAACGCGTGGCACCACCATGACGGGATGGTTCTTGAGGTACTGCTTGAGCTCTTGGAAGGCCGCCTCAGCTTCTGGCGTCCACTCGAAAGGGCCCTTCCTCTTCATGAGCTTGAAGAAGGGGAGGGCACGCTCACCGAGCCTGGAGATGAAGCGCCCCAAGGCGGTCACATAGCCCACCAGCTTCTGCATTTCCTTGAGGGTCTGAGGCGGGCTCATCTTTTCAATTGCCTTGATTTTTTTCGGGTTCGCCTCGATCCCTCGGTGCGATACCAGGAAACCGAGCAGCTTGCCGGATGGGACCCCGAAGACACACTTGTCCGGGTTGAGCCTCAGGTTCAGCCGACGTAGGCTGGCGAATGTCTCTTCCAGGTCTTCGATCAAGGTCCTCGCCTCCCGCGATTTGACCACGATGTCATCGACGTACGCCTCGACATTCCTCCCGAGCTGTTGCCCCAGGGCGATGTGCATCAACCGCTGGAAGGTCGCGCCTGCGTTCCGCAGCCCAATGGGCATGCATGTATAGCAATACATGACGCACGGGGACAGGAATGCCGTCTTCTCGATATCTTCCACTTCCATCTTGATTTGATGGTAACCTGAGAAAGCATCCAAGAAGCACAGCATATCGCACTCGGCGGTGGAGTCCACGATCTGGTCGGCGCGGGAGCGGGAAGGGGTCCCGCGGACAAGCCTTGTTGAGACTCGTGAAGTTGACGCACATGCGCTCCTTCCAACCCTTCTTGGGGACAACCACGAGGTTGGCCAGCCAATCAGGGTACCGCACTTCCCGAATAACGCCGGCTTCCTACAGCTTGCGAACCTCTTGGACGATGAAACCTTGCTTTTCTTGCGCCTGTCGCCGTGTCTTCTGCTTTACCGGGAGTGCGTGCGGGCACAACATCAGGTGATGCTCGATCATGTCCCTCGGGACGCCCACAAGGTCAGTCGGCTCCCACGCGAACACATCCTTGTTCGAGCGGAGAAAGTCGACCAGCGCCTTCTCCTGCTCCGGGGGAAGGCCACTGTCGATGGTGAAGGTGGGGACTGAGCTTCCGCCGTTAACAAACACCTGCTTCGTCTCAGCTCGGCCCTAAGAAAACAGTTGTTTCTTCTTCGCGGGCACGGCCTCCAGAGCCCGCACCACTCCCTCGACACAGGGCTCAGGGCCGCTGCGGTCCCAGGAGCGGAAGTGTCGCCCTCATCGTCAATGCGCGGGGCCGCCTCAGCCCCCGGGGCCAGGGCGGCGCCCTCGGCACCGGAGCATGTTGCCGCCGCCGCTTTGTTGGTGAGTCTGAGGGCCTGAACCGCATCCTTGGTGTTCCCGGCCACGGAGATGATGCCGCTGCTCCCCGGCATCTTGATGATGTTGTAGCCTGGGTGTGTCGCTGCCATAAACTTGGCGAGAGCCGGGTACCCCAGGATGGCGTTGTACAGGAGGCCGATGTGGGCCACGTCGAAGTCGATCATCTTGGTGCGGTAGTTGTCACGAGTGCCGAAGGTGACCGGGAGGCGCACCTGCCCTAAAGGGGCGGTGGAGCCTTGGGCAACCCCCGAGAAGGGCCTGGTGGGCGCAAGCTGGTCATAGGGCACCTGCAGCATGTCGAAGGTTTCCACAGAGAGGACGTTGAGGCCGGCGCCGCCGTCGATGAGTGTCTTGGTAACCGCCACATTGCTGATGGTGGGGGTGTATAGCATGGGGACTGCACCAGTGACAACCGTAGCCCTGGGGTGGTCCTTGGAGTCGAAGGTGATATTGGTCGCCGGCCTCGTCTTACCCCGCGGGGCCTCAGGTCGCGGCTGAGCTGCGCCCGCCTGGCGGAGGAGCTACTTGACGTGGCGGCCGGACGCGGGTGCCTGCGATCCGCCAAGGATGCAAGCGACCGTGCGAGGCCTGGGGGCTGCAAGACGCACGACGAGATGACCGCAAGGCCTTTTACGCTCTTTGAGTAGCGCGGCCTGCGCGCTTGCCGGCCGGGGGCGAGCGTGGGGGGTCGACGCCATGGCGGAAGTAGGGGTCGGGGAAGCAGTGCTGCCGCCACGCTGTCCGGGGGGAGACAACGACAAGTTCTGCTGCCCTTCAGCAGCTCGGCCGGGGGCAGCGTTGGCTGCCGAAGAGATGGAGCGGTGCGGGGCGCCGCGGCCCACGGGCATCGTCTGGGTGACGCGAGCGGCCGGGCGCCCGACACGAACCCGGCGGGCGTCGGCCATGGGAGCGACGGAGCTGACACGGGGTGGAACAGGAGAAAGATTTCGACACGCCCCTACCTGGCGCGCCAAATGTCAGAATCGGGGCTCCGCAAAACCCAACAAGGTTCGAACACTAGGGCGTGTGCGAAGATCTCAACTGGGTTGGAGTCCCAAGCCTATCACCCTACGGCCTAGCTGCGTCGAGTAAATTTGAGCGAGGAAGAAGACGGACTCAGAGATTTACCCAGGTTCGGGCCACCTTGCGGTGTAAAACGCTCCTGCTTTGTGGTGGATTGGCCTGCCGAGGAGGCTGAGGATAAACTAGTACAGTGGTTGGGTGGCCTCTTGAAGGCCCTGGCTAATGATGAACTCGTGTGTCCTCCCCCCTTCTACGATGGGGGCTCATCCCTCTTTATAGGGGCCACGGTCCTCTTCCCTTATCGCTCAGGCGGGAAGGGATCCCACAACAGCCAAATTTGAAAGGGGACACGAAGTACATCCTATCCTGACTAAAGGTGGTCTTCGCCTGCAAAGCTTCCGGGTGTGACGCGACGGTGGGCTCGGCGATGAGATCCGTCTCGCCGAGCTCGTGGTCTTGGTCCTCTTCACTACGAAGGAAACCTTTGGGGGGTTCCTTAGGAACCCTCGTACATCCTTGCCTCCTTATCACGAAAGAGGAAACTGTCCCCCTCCTGCGCCTGCTGGCGCCCGCCTGGCTTTGCCATGAGAACCCACGTCACCCCGGCCTCACGAGGTCGGGTACTTGCATAGGAATCTCCTCTCCTCGGGAGGCAACCTGGGGGGATGCTACTTCTTCAAAGGTCTTGGTGTTGCTCTCCTCGCGAGGCGGGGGCTCTCGCGAGTGCCTTGACTTGGAGGGCTTGTTGCTGGTCATACCGGGCCTTCGAGGTGGGCCACGCGCTAGGCCGCAGGCAGGCAGGTCTGGGTACCCCTGGTCCCAGAACGCAGACACGGTTGATCGAGTCTTCGAGTCATCGATGATGAAGCAGGTGCAACTGGGACTAAGGGGTCACAGGGGATCACTAATCAATCTATGCAAAGCAGGTAATATAATAATAGGTACATTAGCAGTTTAACAAAAATAGGCTATGCATTATAATAGGAGCTATCTACAACAGTTGCAAAATCTAATGCAAGCATGAGAGAGAAGGGGATGGGCGATATCGGAATGATCAAGGGGGGTTGATTGCCTTGCTGCTCTGCTGCAAGAGGCTGATCGTTAGTGGAGTAGTCGTAGCTGACAGCAGGGCCAGTCTCGGTGTCTACCGGAGAGAAGAGGGGGAAGAAACAATAAATAAAAAGCAGACAGATGCATCACGATGCATGACATGGCAATATGCAGTGCTAGGCATGAGCTAACGTAGTACTACACGTCACAGACGGAGCGGGATAATATCTAACGATATTTCCCGGGTCTTTGGCTACTACTGGACATATGATCCTAACACCAAAATGTACATGTTCATCATGCTAGGAGCATGTGACAGATGAACGAATGGTGTATTTAGATTCATGGGATTTTTCTGATCAACTTTCATGTATAAAACTTTTTCATCCGAGCTACGGATTATTTTATATGATTTTATAAAGATTTAAACTTTTTTAAAATTATTATTAATTTGAATTAAAACGGAAAATACTTTTGTCACCAGGTGCATTTCTAGCCACAGTGTATGACAGTGGGACCAGGGGGTCCAGTCAGCAGTTGACCAGTCAAGGTTTGACTGGTCAACAGGGCCAATGGGGACCCACTTGTCAAAGACACACATAATAACAGATTTTTATTAGTTTAGTTTATTACGTGAGGGGTCCACCAGTCAGTGTCACATGTTATATTGGTCTCTAGATAATTATCTAAAGTAATAGGATATTTATGGGGGGTTAGCCCAATTTAATTAGGGGTTGGCCCCACTGGGCAGTGGCACCGGGCACACACACACACACGCGCGCGCAGTGGGCCGCTCGGCCATGGCAGCAGCAGCATAGGCGCGGGCGTGGAGGCGGGCTTGCGGCGGGGCGCGCAGGGGGGGCGAGGCAGCTGATACGTCTCCAACGTATCTATAATCTTTGCTTGTTCCATGTTGTTATATTATCATTCTTGGATGTTTTACAATTACTTTATATCAACTTTATATCATTTTTTGGGACTAACCTATTGACATAGTGCCAAAGTGCCACTTGTTGTTTTTGCTTGTTTTTTACTTCGCAGAATATCAATACCAAACGAAGTCCAATCGCGACGAAACTTTTTGGAGATTGTTTTTGGGCCAGAAGACATCCAGTGGGCCAAAGAAGTGCTAGACAGGAGGGTCGAGGAGACCACAACCCACCAGGGTGCGCCCTAATGGGTTGTGCCCTCCTCAGGACCCCTCTCCACCACCTCTGACGCCTATAAATTCCCAAATATTCTAGAAACCCTAGAAGAGTCGACGAAAAACACATCCAGCCGCCGCAAGTTCCAGAACCTCGAGATCCAATATAATACCATCACGGAGGGGTTCATCCTCCTCATTGGTGCCTCTCCATTGATGCGTGAGTAGTCCACCATAGACCTACGGGTTCGTAGGCAGTATCTAGATGGCTTCCTCTCTCTCTCTTTTGATTCTCAATACAATGGTCGCTTGGAGATCTATTTGATGTAAACTTTCGCGGTGTGTTTGTTGGGATCCGTTGAATTTTGAGTTCACGATCAGTTTCTATCCATGAATATTATTTGAGTCTTCTTTGATCTCTTATATGCATGATTACTTTTATCCTCGTATTTCTTCTTCGAATCTTTGGTTTAGTTAGGCCAACTAGATTGATTTTTCTTGCCATGGGAAGAGGTGCTTTGTGATGGGTTCGATCTTGCGGTGTCCTCTCCCAGTGACAGAAGGGGCGGCGAGGCACGCATATATCGTTGCTATTAAGGATAACAAGATGGGGTCTATTCCTACATGAATATCTTTTCTGCATCATTTCACCGTTCTTATTGCATTAGTCCGTTTTTACATGAACTTAATACACTAGATGCATGCTGGATAGCGGTCGATGTGTGGAGTAATAGTAGTAGATGCAGGCATGAGTCGGTCTTCTTATCTTGGACGTGATGCCTATATAATGATCATCGCCTTGGATACCGTCATGATTATTTGATCTTCTATCAATTGCCCAATAGTAATTTGTTCACCCACCGTGTGCTATACTCATGAGAGAAGCCACTAGTGAAACCTACGCCCCCCGGGTCTACTTTTCCAACTTATTGCTTTCCGATCTATATTTTCGCCTCTTTTTTTTCAGATCTATTATACCAAAAACCCAAAATACCTTGCTGCACTTTTTATTTGCTCTTTTAATTTTTCGTTCTTGAGAGATCTATCTCTCCAATCTATCACTACCTAATCTATCTTTTTACCGTAGAGAGATTGACAACCTCTCTTTCGCGTCAGGTTGCAAGTATTTGTTCTTTGTGTGTAGGTGCTGTTTATTAGGTGGTGGTGATCCTCCTACTGGTTCGATACCTTGGTTTCATTACTGAGGGAAATACTTACCGTCGCTGTGCTACATCATCCCTTCCTCTTTGGGGAAATACCGACGCAGTCTCAAGCCACGTCAAAGGAATTTCTGGCGCCGTTGCCGGGGAGGAAGCGGTCTCTTCTACGTGCCAATCTCTGGCGCCGAGGAGACACCATCATCATCTACCAGGTTCCTAATCACAAATCTCATCTCCTTGCAATTACATTATTTGCCATTTGCCTCTCGTTTTCCTCTCCCCCACTTCACCCAATTTGCCGTTTTATTCGCCCTGTTTTTCTTTTGCCTTTTTCTCGTCAGATCTCTTGCTTGCTTGCAATCTTGTTTGCGTAGTCACGATGACTCAAGAAAACACCAAGTTGTGTGATTTTTCCAATACTAATAACAATGATTTTATTAGTACTCCTATTGCTCCTCCCGCCACTAGTGCGGAGTCTTGTGATATTAATGCCGCTTTGTTGAACCTTGTCATGAAAGATCAATTTGCCCGTAATCCTAATGAGGATGCCGCGTCCCATCTAAACACATTCGTAGAATTGTGTGATATGCAAAAGAAAAAAGATGTGGACAATGATATAGTGAAGTTGAAATTATTTCCTTCTCCTTGCGGGATCGTGCAAAAATTTGGTTTTCTTCTTTGCCTCGCAATAGTATCGATTCTTCGAATAAGTGCAAGGATGCTTTCATTACTAAGTATTTTCCGCCCGCGAAAATTATTTCCCTTAGGACACAAATCATGAATTTTAAGCAACTTGAGCATGAACATGTTGCCCAATCTTGGGAAAGAATGAAATTGATGCTAAGAAATTGTCCTACTCATGGTTTAAATCTTTGGATGATCATACACATTTTTTATACGGGATTGAATTTTGTCTCTTGAAATCTTTTAGATTCCGCCGCGGGTGGTACTTTTATGGAAATTACTTTGGGTGAAGCTACTAAATTGCTAGATAATATCATGGCAAATTATTCACAATGGCATACCGAAAGAGCACCTACTAGTAAAATGGTTAATTCGGTTTAAGAAATTAGTACTTTGAGTGATAAGGTTGATGCTTTGATGAAGTTGGTTGCTAGTAAAAATGCTCCTATTTATCTTAATGATGTGCCTTTGTCTACCTTGATTGCGCAAAATAGTGATTCCGTAGATGTGAATTTTGTCTCGCGAAACAATTTCAATAACAATGCTTATAGAGGTAATTTTAATCTTAGGCCTTTTCCTGGAAATTCCTCTAACAATTATGGTAATTCCTATGGTAATTCTTCTTACAATAATAATAGGAACACCTTTGATCTTGAGAATAATATTGAAGAATTTATCAATGCGCAAAAGGTTTTCAATACTACGATAGAAGAAAAGTTGAATAAGATTGATGATATGTCTAGAAGCATTGATAGAATTTCTCGTGATGTGGAAAATCTCAAGTTGAAAGCTTTTTCACCTAAGATTGATGAATCTATTAAAGCTTTATATGTCTCTATGGATGAAAGTAAGAAAAGAACCGCTATGCTTAGAGCGAGAAGAGAATTCTTAGAAAAATCATTTTCTAGTGATTGCTTTCAGAAAAACGATGAAGATCTTAAAGTGATTGGTGTTTCTTATATTGATTCCTTGTTTAGTAATATTAAGATTGATGATAAAGGGACTGAAGTAGAGTCAACTTTAGCTAGGAGACGTCCCAATAATTTGGAGAGTGAAAATCTTGATGAAAAATTTGATGAAAGTGGGTTTGAAGAGGTCAAAACTTTAACAAGTGATGTGCCCACTATTTTGGATTGCAAAGACTTTAATTATGATAGTTGCTCTTTGATTGAATGTATTTCTTTGCTGCAATCCATGTTGAATTCACCCCATGCTCATGAACAAAATAAAGCTTTTACTAAACATATCGCTGATACCATGATGAAATCTTTTGAAGAGAAGTTGGAGTTGTAGATTTCTATTCCTAGAAAATTACATGATGAGTGGGAACCCACCATTAAAGTCAAGATTAAAATTATGAGTGCTTTGCTTTTTGTTATTTGGGTGCTAGTGTTTCCACGATTCCGAAATCTTTATGTGATGTGCTTCGTCTCACAAATATTGAAGAATGTTCTCTTAATTTGCACTTGGCGGATTCTACTATTAAAAAGCCTTTGGGAAGAATTAATGATGTTCTTATTCTTGCAAATAGGAACTATGTGCCCATAGATTTTATTGTTCTTGATATTAATTGCAATCCGTCTTGTCCCATTATACTTGGTAGACCGTTCTTACGCACTATAGGTGCCGTGATTGATATGAAAGAAGGCAATATTAGATTTCAGTTTCCATTAAGAAAGTGTATGGAACACTTCCCTAGAACAAGAATAAAGCCACCATATAAATCAATCATGAGAGCATCCTATGGAGCCAAAACCAAAGATGACAATACTTGAATCTATGCGTTATGCCTAGCTAGGGGCATAAAACGATAGCGCTTGTTGGGAGGCAACCCAATGAATAAATTTATTTTCTTCTTTTTCTTTATGTTTTTGAGTGTTCACACAATTATGCCTCTGTTATGATTGTGTTTTTATGTTTTATTTAGTGTTTGTGCCAAGTAGAGCCTTTAGGATGATTCATAAGATGAGTAGAAACAATGCTGAATCTGAAACAGAAACTTTGCCTCCAGTGTTCGAATTTTCATTTTTTTACTGGAACGTGATATTGAGGTAAAAATTTAACACAGTATTGCTATACAAATTATTTACATTGTCCTAAGTGTTCAGAATTTTTAGAGTTACAGAAGTATGGTTAGAGTACAGATTACTACAGACTGTTCTGTTTAAGACAGATTCTGTTTTCGTTGCATTGTGTGCTTGTTTTGATGAATCTATGGGTTCTATTGAAGGGTATGAGCCATAGTAAAGTTAAAATACAGTAGGTATAATGCAATAATAAAATATGAATGGGTTTGAAATAGTACTTAAAGTAGTGATTTGCTTTATTATACTAACGGATCTCACGAACATTTTGTTGAGTTTTGTGTGATTGAAGTTTTCAAGTTTTGGGTGAGATCACGATGGATGAAGGAATAAGGAGTGAAATGAGCCTAAGCTTGGGGATGCTACATCACCCCCAAGATATATCCAAAGAGAAACAATCAACTAAGCTTGGGGATGCCCCGAGTGGCATCCCCTCTTTCTTCTAACGACCATCGGTATTTTACTTGGAGCTATATTTTTATTCGTCACATATCATGAGTTTTGATTGGAGCGTCTTGTATCATTTGAGTCTTTGCTTGCTTTGCTTGTTAGTTTGTCACTTGTATCCTTGCTGGACACACCTATTCGAGATAGCCAAAATTATGCTATGATTTGTTAGAATTGCTCTATATGCTTCACTTAAACTTTTTGAGCTATAGAATTGCTCTAGTGCTTCACTTATAGCTTTTTGAGCATGGTGTGCTTGGAAATTTTTGAAGAAACACTCTCATGCTTCACTTAGATTAATTTGAGA
Organism: Elymus sibiricus; assembly: GCA_039707655.1. Lineage (NCBI taxonomy): Eukaryota > Viridiplantae > Streptophyta > Magnoliopsida > Poales > Poaceae > Elymus > Elymus sibiricus. The sequence continues at coordinate 193,530,846 of CM077663.1, read as the reverse complement.
GTTAGTAAATTTTGAAGAAATCCTCTCATGTTCACTTATACTATTTTGAGAGATGAAATCTCTATGCTCATGTGCTTCACTTAAATTTATTTGAGCTTGTCAAAAGCAACGGCAATATATGAAACTAGTCCCAAAGTGATAGATATCCAAGGAGGATATAATAAAAACTTTCATGAAGATCATTGGAAAAATTAAAATTGATTCCTTGTAATAGTTTTGAGACATGATGATAGTGATATGTGAGTCATGTTAGTGAGTAATTATGCTTTAGTAAGAATATTGGTGTTAAGGTTTGTGATTCCCTATGCAAGTACGCAAGTCAATAGTTATGCAATGAAATTATATCCTACTTATGGTGCATTATTCGGTGTTAGTTATGCTCAATGCTCGTTTATGTGAATTTTCGTTTCTTGGTTGGTTGCTTCTCAATCTATTTGCTAGCCTCCACTTGTACTAAGTAGAAATACTACTTGTGCATAGGGATGGCACCCGCAGGGTATGGGTACGGGTGGAGCCTCCCCATACCCTTACCCGTCCCGTCTGAGCTTACCCATCACCCTTACCCATACCCGTCAACGGGTACAGTTTTTCCCCATACCCGTTACCTAACAGGGTAGACGGGTACCCGCGGGTAAAATTACCCATATTTCCAAAACATCAATTTGAACAACTTATAGTTATAAACTACATCATATCACATAGTTTACAAAAATAGATTATAACAACAACACATACTTATAAACAACATCATATAGCATAAACAACAACACATAGGCACACACTTTCAGTTCACAAATTCTTGACATAGCGTAGATTGTAGAGATAATTTTGAGTTTACATAGATTTTGTATGGGTACATGGGTATGTGGGTATGGGTTATATGATCCCATACCCGTACCCGCTCTACCCGATGGGTTTCATATTTTCCTATTTATATACCCATGGGTAAATTTTTGTCCCATACCCTTACCCTAATAGGGTTTTTACCCACAGGGTACATGGGTAATGGGTACCCATTGCCATCCCTACTTGTGCATCCAAAATCCTTAAACCAAGTTTTGCCTTATGAGTCCACCATACCTACCTACATGCGGTATTTCTATGCCGTTCTAAGCAAATTTGTATGTGCCATCTCTACTTTTCAAAATAAATTCCCTTTTTGTGTTCTCGTACCGCTCATGAAACAGTAGGTGGTGTCCAATATTTTTCCATGCTAGATGTGTTATTCTCAAGACGAGTGTTTATTCACTTGTCATTGCACGAGAGTACGGTGGTAATAGGGATGCCCAATCCCGAATTGAAAAAGAAAAAAAATTACTTTATATTGTCAAATAATAAATTCCTTGGAAAGTGTTGGTATGGAAGGCAACCGTGGATACGGCCAGCCATGGATTTTGAAAGAATGGTGGAAAAAGGAATAAACTTTATTTTCCTTTAGGGAACCTCCTATGATATATCTAGCATGGAAAGTATTGTGAACTACTTTGTCATTTTCATTGACAGGAAAGGCATGCCACTCAAAATATTTTTCTCTCTCAATTTAAAACTTTGAGCTCTCGCACCTCTACAAATCCCTACTTCCCTCTGCGAAGGGCCTATCTATTTACTTTATGCAATTTTTATTTTTACTTTGAGTCTCCATCTTCTCTTATAAAGCACCAACTAGGGGGCACTATGATCGTACTTGAGCATTGGGTATAGCTAATATTTGAGTGTGTTTCATGAATGGATCAATGATTGAGCATGATGGGCTAGGGATAACTTTCTTTAGTGTGGATATTTTGAAAGACATGGTTGCTTGTTGGCATGCTTGAGTATTGAAGTCATTATGTTAAAACTAGACTATTGCTTTGAATCATCTACAAGTCCAAATGTCCATGCTACAAAAGAAAATAATATGTGATGAACATGTTAGGCAGCATTCCACATCAAAAAAAATGTTTTTATCATTTACCTACTCGAGGATGAGTAGGAATTAAGCTTGGGGATGCTGATATGTCTCCAACGTATCTATAATTTTTGTTTTTTCCATGCTGTTATATTCTCATTCTTGGATGTTTTACAATCATTTTATACCAACTTTATATCATTTTTGGGGACTAACCTATTGACATAGTGCCAAAGTGCCAGTTGTTGTTTTTGCTTGTTTTTTACTTCGCAGAATATCAGTACCGAACGAAGCCTAGACACCGCGAAACTTTTTGGAGATTTTTTTGGGCCAGAAGACATCTAGTGGGCCAAAGAAGTGCCAGAGGGGAGGGTCGAGGAGACCACAACCCACCAGGGCGTGCCAGAGGCCCCGGGCGCGCCCTGATGGGTTGTGCCCTCCTTTGGACCCCTCTCCACTGCCTCTGACACCTATAAATTCCCAAATATTCCAGAAACCCTAGGGGAGTCGATGGAAAACACATCCAACCACCGCAAGTTTAAGAACCTCGAGATCCAATCTAAGACCATAACGGAGGGGTTCATCATCCTCATTGGTGCCTCTCTGATGATGCGTGAGTAGTCCACCATAGACCTACGGGTCCGTAGGCAGTAGCTAGACGGCCTCTTCTCTGTCTTTTGATTCTCAATACAATGGTGTCTTGGAGATCTATTTGATGAAAACTTTTGCGGTGTGTTTGTTGGGATCCGATGAATTTTGAGTTCATGATCAGTTTCTATCCATGAATATTATTTGAGTCTCTTTGATCTCTTATATGCATGATTACTTATAGCCTCGTATTTCTTCTTCGAATCTTTGGTTTAGTTAGGCCAACTAGATCGATTTTTCTTGCCATGGGAAGAGGTGCTTTGTGATGGGTTCGATCTTGCGGTGTCCTCTCCCAGTGACAGAAGGGGCAGCGAGGCACGCATGTATCATTGATATTAAGGATAACAAGATGGGGTGTATTCCTACATGAATAGATCTTGTCTACATCATGTCACAGTTCTTATGGCATTAGTCCGTTTTCCATGAACTTAATACACTAAATGCATGCTGGATAGCGGTCGATGTGTGGAGTAATAGTAGTATATGCAGGCAGGAGTCGGTCTACTTATCTTGGATGTGATGCCTATATAATGATCATCGCCTTGGATACCGTCATGATTATTTGATCTTCTATCAATTGCCCAACAGTAATTTGTTCACCCACCGTGTGCTATACTCATGAGAAAAGCCACTAGTTAAACCTACGGCCCCCGGGTCTACTTTTCCAACATATTGCTTTCCGATCTATCTTTTTGCCGCTTTTGTTTTCAGATCTATTACACCAAAAACCCAAAAAAACCTTGCTGCACTTTTTATTTGCTATTTTTATTTTGTGTTCTTGAGAGATCTATATCTCCAATCTATCACTACCTAATCTATATTTTTATCGTAGAGAGATTGACAACCTCTCTTTCGCGTCGGGTTGCAAGTATTTTTTCTTTGTGTGCAGGTGCTATTTATTAGGTGGTGGTGATCCTCCTGCTGGTTCGATACCTTGGTTTCATAACTGAGGGAAATACTTACTATCGCTGTGCTGCATCATCCCTTCCTCTTTGGGGAAATACCGATGCAGTCTCAAGCCACGTCAGCAGCGTGCGGCGAGCGCGCACAGGGGCACGGTGGTCGGGCAAGACGTGAAGGGAGGGAGGAAGAGGCCGGGGGCCTCACCGGCGTGGCAGGGTGGCTGGGGCGGCGAGGCTTGATGTCGTCCGGCGATGAGGAGGCGGAGGAGTGCGGCGACCGGCGAGGAGGCAGCGGCTGCCTGGCTTGGCCGCGGGCGCCCGGCGCCGCAGCCGTGGAGAGCGGGCGAGGGGAGAAGCAAGGTGAGCGGGGTGCGAGGGGGATCTGGAGAGGTTAGGGTTTGGGAGAGAGAAGGGGCGGCCTTATCCTCCCCGTCATTGCCGGCGAGCTGGTCAGGGGGCGACCTCGCCCCTGTAGTGACGCGGTCGCTCGAACAGGGGGAGAAGGAGAAGTGGGGGTGGGTTGGGCCGGCCTGGAGGCCTAGTAGGCCAAGGCCAAGGGGGCAGGGGACTTTTCCTTTTTATTTTATTTCTTTAAAACTTTCTATTTTATTTAAAAGCAACACCAAGGCACTCTTATAAAAACATGAAGTTCGCCCCTGCTGTCATATGCATTATTTGGCAGTAACACAAAAAGTTTGGGGGCCCTTTGAATTTATTTGAAAATTACATAAATCAAAAGGGCACCAAATAAATGATTTAGCCTCTGCTTTAAATATTTTGATACACCAAAAAACTTTACAAAAATGTGGGTTACAATTTTATAAAAGCTTAGGGAATATTTGCAACCCATCCATGAATTTAGTTTTTAGGTTTGCAAAACTATTAAATCCACTTTTCAAATGAATTTGAATTGCAAAAGAAAAAAATTAAGAATAGATTCCAAAAGTGATCAAACTTGGTTTAGCAAAATGGATTAGCTTAATCCTCATGTTACTGTAGCTTGATTACAAAGATCACTGTAGCATGATGTAACGCCCAAGATGCGATCCTATCCTTATTTTGGCTCGAAGGCCTCGACAGGGATAGAAGCGCATCTCGTCGTTTCGCAAGAATGGATATCATTACAAGTACATGTAAAGAAGAGAAGAGTATATGGAATTGGCTTACACTCGCCACAAGCTAAATCAAGATCACATCAATATAACAACATATACAATCATCATACAGAAGAGCAGGGTCCGACTACGGACGAAAACAAATGATAAAATGACATCCATGCTTGCTATCCCAGGCTGCCGCCTGGAACCCATCCTATGATCGATGAAGAAGAAGAAGAAGAACTCCAAATCAAACAAGCATCGCTCTCACGTCAAAGCATCGCATTACCTGTACCTGCAACTGTTGTTGTAGTAATCTATGAGCCATAGGGACTCAGCAATCTCATTTCCAAGGGTATCAAGACTAGCAAAGCTTAATGGGTAAGGTATGGTTAAGTGGTGAGGCTGCGGCAAGCAACTAAGCATTATTTGAGTGGCTAACTTATGAGTACAAGAATAAAGGGGGATGATCATCGCATAAACGGACGTGAACTAGTAATGATCTCTAAGAGATCCTGAACACCTACTTATGAACAAAGATAACCCCACCGTGTTCTCTCTCGGTTCAGAAATCACGAGAAGAGACAGCCACGGTTACGCACACGGTTGGTGTATTTTATTTGAGTTTACTTCAAGTTTGCTATGACTGAGTGTTAAACAAAGTTTCAAAGTTGCCACGTAACCGCGGAATCACCCATAGTATTTGCGGAATCCCGATGGAAAATCTCAACTTCGAGATAGCTCGAAGTGTCGTCGAAATCCCGCGCACAAGACGTTCGAGAAAGCTAAAACAAGTCCAGCAAGACCGCCCGGCAGGCCAGATCCCAATAGGAGCCGCGCGTATATCTTTCTCAGGGCACTACCAGATGGGCAAGTCGTCGGGTTGGCTGAAACCCCGGGTGACCAGGGGGCGCCGGACATCGCCCGGTTTGGACCAACACTCATGAGGAGCACTGGCCCGGGTTGTTGATTAATTATCCTCGGGGTGATCATGCCCTATGCAAATTTTAGTTGTTATTAAGCAAATAGTACCAATGTTGGGCCTTGCCAGACAAGCTTTATCCTAAAACGAAAGTCAAGGGGGTCCCCATAACAACGCCGAGCATGTTAGGAGCGCTCAATATGGAACATAACACCGGTAAACAAGTAACTAGGGCGGCAAAAGTGGTACAAAACACCGAGCAAAAGGCCAAGCCTTCCACCTTTTACCATGTATATATGTGCATTAAATTAAATAGCAATAATATTGTGATATAACCAAAATATCCATGTTGGCAGATGGAAACAATTTGCACCTGCAACTAGCAACGCTATAAGAAGGGTTGAGCAAGCGGTAACATAGCCAAACAATGGTTGCTGGGATGTGGAGGGGTTAGAGGCTTATCATGGCATTTTGGGAGGCTTGACAACAAATGGTAGGTAGTGAGACAAGCGACAGAAACGAGACATCTAGCATGGCAATGATAGTAATGGTATCCAGGGAAATGATCATCTTGCCTGAGATCCCGTTTGGAAGAAGATCGAGTCCATGAAGAAGACGAGCCAACATAGTCGAACGAATCCTCACACTTCGAACGCTTTCGGAACTCTATCAAGAAGAAGCAATCCAGAAACAACAATCAACACGTGATCCATACCACAACATATGCATGACATGATGCGCAAACAAATATGATGCATGCCAAGTTTAAAATATGCAAGGCATGGCGGTCACAACAATCAAATACTACACATTAAGTGAACCTCAATATGCAACGAGTTGCATATTGACGAAACTCCACATTCGAATTATTTAGTTCACTCTCGTTAGGTACACGACAATATTAAATGTTATTAAACATGGCAAGAGGTGAAGCATAATGGAACTACACTATCTAGGCATCTTAAATGAGGTCGGAAACAACATATAGTATTTCCGAAGCGACCCCATATGTATATTATGATTTTGGTCCAGATCTGTCCTAACACATTTTATATTTGTTAAACAGCAATATAAAATGTGCCACGCAATTCTACACGTCATTCTAGTTGAAATACATATATGGAACATTTAAAATGGAGCTACGCTCTTGAAGATATGCCACAAACAAGATGAACATGTCATGAATGCAAAATTCATGCAAACAACCACCACAAACATGTCAAATCGTGGATTCAACAAGATATTATGAAACTACATGAAATTCTAGTCAAGTTTCATGTATGGCATGTTCAAAACGGAGCCACGGTTCAACCAACACAAGTTTTTGTTCAAATCTGTCCCAAACAGCAACATGGCATTTTGCAACCCACAAATCAACAAGCTACAGCCACCTAAAATGCACAACAATGACATGGTGATGTAGCCTACATGATGCTCAACAATTCATCTATTAACAGCAAGTTGATTAGGAGCATGGATCAATAGGAAATGAGATCACAAGAAGACATATTGAACTAAACAGTTTTCAGACTTAGTGAAAATACCAGTTTTTTAACAGAGCAGTTTTTATCACGAAGGCATATTGGCAGCAGTAAAACTATATGCTACATGGCATATATTGGCATGAAACTTAACAGCATGCTAGAGGGAATTATGCACTACAAATAACCCCATTGCACCAACCCCAAAGGGGATGTAGATCTCTAGCAAAACACATGGCAAGACAGCAACAAAATGTTACAGATTCTAGACTTAGAAATATTTAGAGCATATCAAAACAGCACTTTTTTTATAGCATGTTGGCAACAATAAAATAACACCTAAACATGGATTATCATGGAAAACAAAAAGACCAGGGGCTATCTCATGTCCAAAATTAATTCATATGATGCATGGATTTAATCACACGAAAATAACAAAAGGGCATCACAGCAAAATTAACATGCGCGCAAACTTCCTCAAATGATAAAACTAATTGCACAGATGGATTCAATGAATTTTTCTACCCCGGAAACATATATAATATGAGTATGGTACTGTAGAAAAACATGCCAGAATGTTTTATGCAAGGTTTGATATATTTTTAATGGACAGAGTGTTGGATAGCAAAACAAATGCACGGGCGAGGGATAGCTGGGCTGGGCAGCTCACCAGCGGGCCTTGGAGGCCGAGGCGAAGCTGGGTTGGCAGCTGGGCTGACCGTGCTGGCGATGGGCCGGCTCGAGGCCGTGGCCCAGGGACGCTGGCGAGGGCATCGGGCGGCCGTCCTCCTGCGCGTTCCCGAGCTGGAGGCGGACGGCGGCGGGTCAACGGCGCCGACGGCGGCGTCGAGCGACGGCGAGGCGCGGGGTGCCCGGGAATGGATAGATCCGGGGACGGGGAGTCCGGGGCCGGCCAGATCTAGCCCGAGGATGCCGGACGGAGCAGATCGGCGGCGGCGCCATGGCTCGGACCTGCGTGGGAAGACCAGGGCGAGGTGAGAGGGAGAGGAAGGAGATAGAGAAGAGAAGGGAACGACGTGGGGCTGGCCTGGGCGACGGCGAGATCTGGCGAGCGGTGCGGGGAGGCGAGGGCCGACGGGGCGATGGACACCGGCGAGGGAGGCCAGGGCGGCGGGCGAGCTCCCTCTTGGGCATAGCCAGGGATGAGCGGCGCTAGCTCGGGCGCCTAGCGGGCGCGGGTCGGGCGACCGGGCCTCGCGGGCTGCGGCGGCGGCACAGCGGGCCCAGGAGGGCTTGCGGCGGAGGGAGGCCGCGTGGCAACTCCCGATTGGCCACGGGGGCGGCTCAGGTGGCGGCGCCCTGCTGGGGCTCCGACAAGTGGCAGCGACGGGTTGGCTGTGCACGGATTCCGAGGAGTGGCGGCTGGGGGCGCAGTTTTCGAGGTTAGAGGTTGGGGAAGGCCATTTTGGGAGGGGGAGACCTCCTTAAATCGGCAGGGTTAGGGTTTGAGGGTGCTTAGGTGGGGTTTCGGAGCCCTCCGATCACGATTCGATGGTCAGATTGGAGAGGTGGGTTAGCTGGGCTATGGTGGGCTGTGGAGAGGTGGTTGGGCTGAGATGAGAGGGAAGATAGTGGCCCCGCAGCGAGTTTTTATAAACCGAAAACGTCCGATAAATAATCCGATGACGGTGCCACTACGGTCGACCGTTCGGGTATCAAACGGACTCTGATTGCGACGAAATTTGACAGGCGGTCTAGCTAGACTATATTAAGACCGCACGCCAACTTTTGACCCAATCCGAGAATATTTTATATGCACTTTCAAAAACAATATTTTAAAGATGCCGCGGGCGCGTGCGTGCGGGGTTGGTTCAAAACAGTCAATGAGGAGAACCGGCAACTACTAACGGATGCAAGTTTTGAAAACAATGACAACGAAGTGCCGATGCAATGCGGATGATGCGAATGATGCGATGATGAATGCAACAACCAAACGAATCACACGACATCAAGGGAACAAAATAGGAATCTTCTGGAGCGTCGGTCTCGGACTGTTACACATGATTCCAAGGGTGTCACAGTGCACCTCCTGGCTTCCTTTCGAAGCTTCTAGGTCTTCATATAGTCCAGAAAAAATCATCAAGAAGTTTCATGGCAATTGGACTTCGTTTGGTACAGTACACCTGAAAAGGAAAAAACACACAGAAAACAGCAACTGGCACTCGGCACTGGGTCAATAGGTTAGTGCTAAAAAATATTATAAATTTGTAAATAAAAACCCAAAAAGTATCCTAGAATGATAATATATCAGCATGGAACAATCAAAAATTATAGATACGTTGGAGACGTATCACGCCGCTGCGCCCAAATCCGGACCAGACATGGGGACTGTTTGCTTTCACTGCAAGGAAACCGGTCACTGGAAGAGGAACTACAGCAAGTGGCTTGCCTAGATAGGCAAGAACACTGGAAGTGTGACTTGTTCTTCAGGTACACCTTGTTGTATATGTTATAGACATTTTTCTAGCTGATATTTCTAGTAGCTCCTGGGTATATGATACCGGATCGGTTGTTCACATATGCAACTCGATGTAGGGGCTAAGAAGAACTAGGAATGTTGCAAGAGGAGAAGTAGACATACGCGTCGGTAATAAAGCAAGATTTGCTGCATTGGCCGTCGGCACGATGCAACTTAATTTACCTTCAATATTAGTAATGGAACTTGATAATTGTTATTATGTTCCTGCATTAAGTTGAAACATTATTTCGGCCTGATGAGGCAAGGTTATGAATTCAGTATTAAGGACAATGGTTGTTCTATTTACTTGAATAAAATGTTTTATGGCTTTGCACCTGTTGTGAACGGGTTATTTATATTAGATCTTGAAGGTGAGTCGGTCTATAACATAAATGTCAAGAGGCATAAGCCTAACGAGATAAATCCGACTTACATCTGGCATTGTCGACTTGGACACATTAGTGAAAAGCGCATGAAGAAGCTCCATGATGATGGAATTCTAACTTCATTTGATTTTGAATAATTTGAGACATGTGAGTCTTGCCTACTCGGCAAGATGACTAAGGCTCCTTTTGCAAAGAGTTGTGAGAGGGCGTCTGAGCTATTGGAACTTATACATAGTAATGTATGTGGACCAATGAGCAGGAAAACTAGAGGTGGTTTCCAATACTTCGTTACTTTTACCGACGACTTTAGTAGATATGGATATGTCTACTTTATGAGGTACAAGTCAAAAACTTTTGAAAAGTTCAAGGAGTTTCAGAACGAAGTGGAAAATCAACTCGGCAAGACAATCAAGCTTCTACGATCTGATCGTGGCGGTGAGTATATGAGCCAGGAGTTTGATGATCATCTGAAGAGCCATGGAATAGTTACACAACTCACTCCTCGAGGTACGCCATAGAGAAATGGTGTGTCGGAACGGAGGAATCAGACTTTGTTAGACATGGTCCGATCGATGATGAGTTAGTTGGATTTACCCTTGTCACTTTGGGGATACGCTCTAGAAACCACAACTTTCACACTAAACGGGGCACCATAAAAGTCCGTAGATAAGACACCATATGCGATATGGACTGCAAAGAGTCATAGTTTGTCTTTTCTAAAGATTTGGGGTTGTGAAGCATATGTCAAGCAACTCCAGTCGGACAAGCTCACACCCAAGTCGGACAAGTGCATATTCGTGGGATATCCTAGGGAGACATTGGGATATTACTTCTACAACCGTGAAGAGGGCAAAGTGTTTGTCGCTCGACATGGAGTTTTCCTTGAGAAAGAGTTTCTCAATCGAAAGGCTAGTGGGAGGTCGGTACGACTCGAAGAAATTCGAGAGACACACAGGGACATTCCGATTGGTGATTCAATCACACCAGAGTTAGTCAGGTAATCCATAGTGGAATCGGCACCGGTTCCACAGAGGTCAGAAAGGTTGCGCAATATGCACGACTACAATGTGTTGTTCTTGGAGAACAACGAGCCGACCACATATGCGGAAGCGATGGTGAGCCCTGATTCCGAGTTATGGCTTGAGGCCATGAGATCTGAATTGAAGTCCATGGTTCGCAATCAAGTTTGGAACTTGGTTGATGCGCCAGATGGCGTTCGAGCCATTAAGTGCAAATGGATCTTTAAGAAGAAAACTGATATGGACGGAAATGTTACAGTCCATAAGGCTCGACATGTCGCTAAAGGTTATCAACAAGTTCAAGGAGTTGACTATGGTGAGACTTATTCATAGGTAGCGATACCTAAATCAATTCGGATCATACTTGCTATAGCTGCATATTTCGACTATGAGATATGGTAGATGGATGTCAAAACGGCTTTCCTTAATGGAAATTTAACTAAGGACGTGTATATGACACAACCCGAGGGTTTTGTCGATCCAAAGAATGTTTCCATGGTATGCAAGCTTTAGAGATCCATTTATGGATTGAGGCAAGCATCTTGGAATTGGAACATTAATTTTAATGAAGCGGTCAAAGAGTTTGGCTTCATTAAGAATGACTGTGATCATTGTGTATTCAAGAGGGTCAGTGGGAGCTTAGTTGCATTTCTAATCCTGTATGTGGATGACATATTGTTGATTGGAAATGATGTTCAAATGCTTGAATATGTCAAGGACTCATTGAAAAGAAGTTTTTGGATGAAAGACTTGGGAGAAGCAGCTTATATTCTGGGAATAAATATCTATAGAGATAGATCGAGAAGGCTTATTGGATTAAGCCAAAGTACGTATATAGACAAGGTGTTGAAGCGGTTCAACATGCAAGATGCCAAGAAAGGGTTCTTGCCCATGTCACATGGCATTAGTCTTAGCAAGACTTAGAGTCCCTCGACTCCTCATGAGTGAAGACGCATGGATGGGATTCGGTATGCTTTGGCTATCGGGTCCATTATGTATGCTATGGTATGTACTCGTCCCGATGTTAGCTTTGCTCTAAGCGTAGTGGGCTGATACCAGGCTGATCCCAGTGAGAGTCACTAAACAGCAGTAAATAATATCCTTAAATATTTGAGCAGGACAAAGGATATGTTCCTGGTTTATGGAGGTGAGGATGAGCTCGTTGTAAAGGGTTACACCGATGCTAGTTTCCAAACCGATAGGGATGATAGTCGATTGCAATCTGGGTTTGTGTTCATTCTAAACAGAGGAGCAGTGAGCTGGAGGAGTTCCAAGCAAGATATGGTAGCTCACTCTACAACGGAGGCTGAGTACATTGCGGCTTCTGAAGCTGCAAAAGAAGGTGTTTGGGTGAAGAATTTTATTTCTGATCTTGATGTGGTTCAGAACTCGTCAAATCTGTTAGACCTCTATTGTGATAATAGGTGCTATCACACAAGTCAAGGAACCATAGAACCATCATAAAACCCAACACATACTCAGGCGTTTTAACCTTATTCGCGACATTGTCGAGAGAGGTGATGTAAACATATGCAAGATACACACGGATGCAAATGTTGTTAATCCATTAACAAAGCCTCTCCCGCAGTCGAAGCATGAGGTGCACATGAGGTCCATGGGCATACGATACCTAGATGATTGACTCTAGTGCAAGTGGGAGACTGTTGGAGATATGCCCTAGAGGCAATCATGTGATGATTTCATTTCCTATGTACTCATGAGTATTTTGTATTGTCCTTGAACATCATCAGTGATATGTATCAATAAGTATGTGACTTATTTGTGAGACTATATATTGTATGTTGATTGTTCTAATAGTCCCTAGTTGTTAAGGTTACGCGGACACATATCCTTTACTAGTATATGATTCAGTTGATGACTATGTTTCACAAGTCATGTGCATAGAGATGCTAAACTGATAGTATGGACTCGGGGATTGAGATCACCAAGTCGGACAGACCCACTTTGAGACACAGCGAGATATTGTCATCCGTTAGTCTCGAGTACAATGTATATGCCATGTCCTAGACCTGAAGTCCTTGCATGTTCTCGGGATGAGGATCGACTTACTTAGGGTCTATCAAACGCTACTCCGTAACTAGGTAGTTATAAAGGTGGCTTTCGGGTGAGTCGTGAGACATGCCGCGAGACATGGTTGACCGAGATGGAATTTTCCCCTCTGTAAGGAGAGATATTCTCTGGGCCCTCTCGAGTGATCAGATTCAGAAAGCACGACCATGCGACATTGGTTAAGTGTTATCCCGGTTCGGGAATCTGCATCATGGTTTCGAGAAGAGATGTCGAGCTACCACAAGGGTGACAAGTACTCGCCATGAGCTCGACAACATATATCATGAGGCAAAAGGAATGTTGTATATTACACATTGTCGAGGTTCGTCTAACGACTTTGCGCACACATGGGAGTTGGCACGTTCTGCTAGGAGCCGCTACCGACTATCGACTCGGGTCGTGACCATGTGTATGTGAACCTATAGGGTCGCACACTTAAGGGATTGTAGCCCATTCACACTCGTCGTGGACCTAAACTGTTGAGCCCACCTCGGAGGTCTATATAAAGGGGAGTGGGCGCACCATTCAAGGCTGTTCCTTTTCTCCCCTCGACAGCCACCGTCGCTCCCCACGCCACCATGTCATGCGATCGGACCTAGCAGTCCGTCGCCCGATGTTGCCCCCGTACGTGTGGATACCTTGGAGGCATGACATCTGCGGTGCTTGGATGAACTGTTCAGGTATCCGCGAGGAGCTGTTCGTGGGAGATCACTTCTCATGGGAGATCAGCTAGAAGAGGAGGAGACGAATGAGCTGATCGACTACATGCATCGCCAACTCTACTTCCGCTGCGGTGACTGCGCGTCTAGTGGTAAACCTGATTCCGTGATCTATTTCCAGCAGCATGTTCTTGGGTGCGCAGTAGAAATTTTTATTCGGTGCTAGCGTAGCGTACCGCGTGTTCCCACACCCTTTGTCGTTAACTCTCGCCCTTTCGGCCGTCCAACCCCAGCCAGTTGGCGCTCGTTGAACAGGACCTCGTTGTTGCGTGCAACCATCCGTATATATGCTAGTACAATCGACCATATATACACGAGTCCAGTCGGCCGGTACATGAATACTTGGTTCATATTTCTGTATCCTGGCTATACGTACGTGTACACGATTTAGACGGAATTGCGTGACATCCTACATTGGGGGCCAAAATTCCTACTCCGACACGTGTCGCTCCTTACTCGGCCATGGTTCATCTTTGTAGAGACACCGAACAATATGTACGTACACGATTGGGACCAGATAGATAACATAATACGTAGAATTCAACCTAGTGGGTCTCAGCTGTCAGGGGGATGAATCATTTTTTTTGCATGTAATAAGGTTGCACTTGCTTGCGTGTGACCATTGATCTAGTGCGTCCCTACTGCCGGCCTCTCCACATACGGTTCTCTTCTGATGGATGTTATCCATCGACCATGCCGCGCGTAGAGCAGCAAGGTGGTGGACGACGGCAAGGCCTAGGAAGGGAACGACCTGGTGCCGGGGAAGACACAGTAGTGGATGTCCACACTGAGGGAAAGACGAGGCTTGACTAGTTCGGCTGCAGTGTGAGGTTGCCTCGCCGGAAAATAACAGGAGGTGGGGTGGGTAGTGGGATGGTCTCACGAGTGGTGGGATTAGGGTGGGGCGGTGAGGCCTACACGGCAGCACAACCAACCATGGGAAGCAGGAGGAGGCGGTCCTGCCGGTTCCGAAGGAAGAGGACGAGGGATTGAAGAAGCATGTAGGGCATTGGATTTAGATGTAACATCTACAGTTGTCAGAATCATTTGTTAAGTAAGTTGATAATGCCTTCCGTAGGCTTCAATCTTGTGGGCCCAAAATGTCAAGTTCCAAATCTATGGCAGACATTGAGGCCAATTTTTTTTTTTAAGAAATTACGTCCCATTTACATTGTTTTCAAAAGACACCCATATGTTGGGCTATGTTTAAAATAATGTACTGGACATGCAGCCCATGTATTTATTTTTCTTAGAATTTACAACCCATTTGCTGGGCTAAGCGAAAACCAATGTTGGCTGGACAGAGCAATGTCATAAAATAAACTGGGTTGGGAATTTCATTTGCAGACCACATTGACCACGCCGCTCTGCGCCATGCAAAGCGGTGGACGATGACAAGGCCTTGCACGAGAATGACCTGGAGATGGGGAAGATGCGACAGTGGAGTCCTGATGGCTCTATATTTTACACATATTTAGAACTCATTTCTTGCATGTTCTCTTCATATATCATGTTCCATTGAACAAAATAATTGTCCATTATGCATGATTACCCGTATTTATGTTTTTCCTTGTGAGCATTGCACATTTAGTATTTTGTTTGGATTTTATTAGTTTTCTTTGTTTTCTAGTGTCTACACGTGTATTGGAGCAACCTAGTACCAAGCACGATGACAAGACCAATGACGGGTTCAATACAGATGACTTACAGTACTAGACTTAGCCGTTTTGGGGAGTGAAAAAGGCCATTTTCAAGGTTTTCAAAATCGAGATCTAATACCAGAAATGTATCGTTTTCGTTCATACGAATCCAATGAACCCAAAAACGTCAAATTCCGAGTTCGTATATAGAAATGACGTCCGTTTTACCGAAGAGGGGCAGAACCAAAGATGACGTTGCATGCGACCGTGGCTGGTCATATGGACGCTCGTATGAAGCCCAGACATCACTGAAAATTGCCTCTCCTGATGGGATTCTTCATTGAACCTACTACTATGCACTACTTCCTTTGATGATCTACTAATCTACTTGGCCAAAGCAAACTAATAGATCGAAAAGCATACAAACCTATATGAAATCACAAAGATGGATGAGTGAGGTGATCCGGGGCCGGCGGCTGACTCTGGCACCTCGGCCGGCTGCTTTTGGGCTGGCAACGTCATCAGAAATCGAGGGCTCATTCGGATCAAGATTCACATGCTTGGGATCGGACACCGAGGAGGAGTAGTCGCCGGCGGTAGGCATTCAAATGGCTTTAGAGGTGCTGGGGATCGATGATCAAAGCGAGGAGTGGAGTACGGTGTCTCGCCGACAGAAGAAAATGGAGGCGGAAATTGTCCAGGAGTTCTGGAACGATGCTAGCTTTACAACGCCGGAGTCTCGCTTCTGGGAACACCGGTCGCCGTCGCCGCCAGGAGAGCCGTCATTTTGCACAGCGCAGGAAAGGATGGCTGAGGCGGAGGGATCGAAGCTGGATGTTTCGGCTACGTCGCCGAGTCTGGTGGCTGTGGAGCTCCCCAGCCGCAAGTCCACACGCTGTCACCGTCTGGGCAGAGGCTGGGACGCCCACCGCGCATGGGATCTTGGCGCGGGCCACTGCCTCCACGCAGGGACACGCCACCACCAGTACTTGGGCAGTTCATCGACGCGGCCCGGCGATGTCCTCTGTCGACTGATCGTGCACGTTTGTCGGCGACGTTGTCCACACTGGGATCTGGCATCGTTCGAGTGCCGGTTTTGATGGCAACGTCTCAAGAGCTTCAAATCCCGCAGACCTTGGCCATCAGGCCCATGCATGCAGACAAGCAATCAGGCCAGGATCTTTTCTCGTGGGCTTTTCTTCGTAAGTGATTGAGGGCTCTATGGGCATGCTATCCCAGGAAGATCGCAGCCATTCCATCTTTGTCATCGCCTACAACCGCCGAGCTCTCGATTGCCGCCCCCGAGTCTCCCGTGCGGACGCTATCGTCTGTCCCATCTCCGCCTCGCTGCCCCGGGGCTGGCCGTTCCTACACAGCGGGGCCTCTCTGTCCCATGGCTGGAGTTCCTCCCCACATGCTTGGCGTCCCCGCCACGAGAGGGCCAACACCTCACACGGCTCCGATCACGGGGACATTCCCTGCTACCTCACGTCCTCCAGCGCCATGCTACCCCGGTCCGTCTTATCAGCAACAAGGTCCAGCACCGGTTTACTCCTATGGTGCGAACCAGCCCCCTGGTTATGGCCAGGCTGGGCAGTATGCTTCGCCGTATGGTCCGGCCGTCACTGAAGGATCGCCCCCCATGTACGGAGCCCCGCCGACCGGGGTGCCCGCCCCTTCGCAGGTTCATCCAGGAGGGGTTGTGACACATCCGGTTCAGAAACACAAGAAGGAAAGGAAGCCGCAACAGCAACAGTTTGTCGGTGCAACTTTGCAGCATGGTGTTCACCCTCCTCCGCAGCTCATGTCAGTCCAACAACAATTTCCACAATAGCCCATATCGCAACAACATGTACAGACATATCCAGAGGGATAATATCATGATTTTGTGCAACCTCAGCCACATGTGCCTATGCCTGCTAATGCATCACCTTTGGCGACTCCAGTGTTTGACGTGCAGGTAGAGTTAGTGCCCAAGACCAAGGTTAAGAAGGGGGTTCGTTGCTGGAAGTGCGTGGTTGATACGCATGCAGCGAAAGATTGCACAGTGCAACATTACTGTTATATTTGTGACAAAATAGCACATCCAACGTTGCGGTGCCCGGTCCTTAAACTCTTTAAGCCCAATGCTTTTGTTTCAGGAGTTGGTGCTGAGGAGACTTACTTTGAGCAGTTGTGAAACTGCGTGGTGAAAGATCTCTTGGCGCCGACACAGACACCGATAGTCCGTGTTTAGGTTAGTGGCCTGATGGTGACGGCTAACGTTGTCGAGAGTCAGATTGCCAGGAGATGTCCGGTTCATGATCAATGGAAGTGGAAGGCTATTCAGCATGAGTCTGATGCTTACCTTGTTAGCTTCCCTTCTTACGAGGATTTGGACAGTGTGGATGGAATTCATATGAATGTGTTGTCAGTTAATGCCCAGATGACTACTACCGCATGGAGATCACAGGAGGTTCCACATAAGATTGAACTTCAGCAGATTTGGCTAACGTTGTCGAGGGTGTTCCTCATACGGTATGCCATTTTTGGGGCTTATGGGCCGTTGGTACGCCAATGGTGTTGGAAATTTGCCCTAGAGACAATAATAAATTGGTTATTATCATATTTCCTTGTTCATGATAAACGTCTATTATCAATGCTAGAATTGTATTGATCGGAAACTAGGATACATGTGTGGATACATAGACAACACAGTGTCCCTAGTGAGCCTCTACTATACTAACTCGTTGATCAAAGATGGTTAAAGTTTCCTAACCATAGGCATGAGTTTTCATTTGATAACGAGGTCACATCATTAGGAGAATGATGTGATGGACAAGACCCAACGTAAGCATAGCATTTGATCGTATTAGTTCATTGCTACTGCTTTCTTCCTGTCAAGTATCTATTCCTAAGACCATGAGATCATGCAGCTCCCTGGCACCGGAGGAATGCCTTGTGTGTATCAAACGTCACTTCGTAATTGGGTGATCATAAAGGTACTCTACAGGTATCTCCAAGGGTGACTGTTGGGTTGGCATGGATCGAGATTGGGATTTGTCACTCCGTATGATGGAGAGGTATTTCTGGGCCCTCTCAGTAATACAACATCACAAGAAGCTTGCAAGCAATGTGACTAAGGAGTTAGTTACGGGATCTTGTATTACGGAACGAGTGAAGAGACTTGCCGGTAACGAGATCAATGCAAGTAACATACCGCTGGACAAAGGGAACTGCATACAGGATTGACTGAATCCTTGACATCGTGGTTCGACCCATGAAGATCTCTGTGGAATATGTAGGAACCACTATGGGCATCAAGGTCCTGCTATTGGTTATTGACCGGAGAGGTGTCTCGGTCATGTATACATGATTCTCGAACCCGTAGGGTCCGCACGCTTAACGTTCGGTGACATTAGAGTAGTATTGGGATATGTGCGTTGGTGATCGAATGTTGTTCGGAGTCCCGTATGAGATCCCAAATGTAACGAGGAGGTCCTGAATGGTCCGGAGGTAAATATTTATATATAGAAAGTCATGTTTTGGTCGCCGGAGAAGTTTCGAGCATTATTGGTATTGTATCGGGAGTGCCGAAAGGGGTCCGGGGGTCCACCTGCCCTGGGGGCCCACATGGGCTGAAGGGGGTGCGTCTTGGCCTATATGGGCCAGGGACACCAGCCCCAAGAGGCCCATGCGCCAAGGTGGAGGAGGAAGAGTCCTAAAGGGGGAAGGCACCCTCCTAGGTGCCTTCGGGAGGGTGGAAACCTCCCTAGGCCCACGCCCCCTCCTTAGAGGAGGGGCTAGGGCTGCGATCCGACCCTCCCCCTTGTCTCCTATATATAGTGGGGGAGAGGGAAAGGCTTAACACACCAATTCCTACGCCCCGGTGGCAGCCCTCCCTCTCCCGTTACTCTGTTTTCTCCTAAGATTGCATCTACGGTAGCGCTTGGCGAAGCCGTGCCAGGATTGCTCCACCACCATCTCCACCACGCCGTCGTGTTGGTTGAGATCCCATCTACTTCTCCTCCCTTGCTTGCTGGATCAAGAAGGATGAGACGTCATCGAGCCGCATGTGTGCTGAACGCGGAGGTGTCGTCCGTTCGACGCTAGATCGGATCGGATCGCAATTGGATCGTGAAGAGTAAGACTACATCAACCGCGTTATATACGCTTCCACTTAGCGATCTACAAGGCTATGTAGATACCCTCCCCCTCTCGTAGCTATGCATCTCCATAGATAGATCTTGGGTGTTCGTAGGAAAAAATTGTTTCCCATGCAATGTTCCCCAACAAATGGGTAAGACCTTGGATGTGGATCTCTTTAGCTTGCGACGCTGTGGAGTTGTTCGTATCCTCATTGCTATGACGAACACTCAGATTTTGTCAAAGGACAAGGATGATGCTGGGCCTTTTGTGGCGATGGATGTGGTCGTCAGGCTCAAGGTCTACACATTCACATTCAGGAGGGAGCCAACAGGATACAATCCAGATCCAGACTTTGTTCCATTCATTTGGAAGCGCAAGGGTGATGATGATAGCGGTGCGAAGGAGAAGGACACCGAGATGGTCACGTCGGAACACACTGGGAACCCATCCAACAATTGATCCTCTAGTTCTGCCACAGCGAAAGACATTCATGTGCCTCAAGTGCAACATCGGGAACTAGCGAGCCTTGGCCTTGGTGGTGCACCAGGAGGTGGCCCTATGATTGTTGCAGTCACTCCATTCAACTCCTCACCACATACACCAGGAGGCAAGGAACTTGCCGCCGATCTTAGGGCCAACTCCAAATTTTGTAATTGTCTCGAATGGTCCCCACGGGGTCAACGGCGGGAGTCGACATCACGTTCCACGCCACAGGTTTCATCGCAGTCGTCGTCACCAACTCTTACGACAACGTTGTCCCCCCGCAGTTCTCGAGTCAGTGCAGGCCACCGGCGGCTTGGTGGGGCGCCCGGGCTCATCTCAGAGAAACGACATCCAACGGGTGTGGCGTTGCAGGTGTCGTCACCAACACTCACGACAGCGACACAACCGGCAATTTCCATGACGGTGCAACACAATGACGATGAGGCAGAGCGGCTGGATGGGTGTCACACCCTGTGTTTTGTATCACATCACTATGACTAATAAAGCTTTAAAATGTGGACCAACAAAAACTTTTTGTGTCCCTGTGATGCTTGATTGCTTTGCCATTGCTTGTTTGCTTGGTTATGTTTTAAATCACAAAAATCCTCCTACTCTCTAGACTCATCTCCTTGATCCAAATCTTTGCCCAATGATCATGCCATGTGTGTAGGACATAAAACTATTTTCATAAAATATTATTTTGGCAAAAAAACATTTATTTGATTTAGGTTTTCAACCCCCCTCAATTGAGGTTTGTACTACAAGTACTCAAATTAGGGTAAATGTTTTGCCCCAAAGATATTATTTGGGACCTATTATCTATAATACTTACAAAAACCACAAAACATTTATTTTACAAGTTATTTTTGTATTTTATTTAAATGCCTTTTTCTGAGGCCAGAAATGGTCTTTAATAGGGGAAAATTATTTAAATATTTCAAAAATATTTGAGAAAATTTAGGGAAACTCAGTGGACATATATTTTCCATATACATGAGTTTCAACACATGGTCATGTTCAAAATATTGGAAAGAACCCTCCAAAACCCTCGTTGGATATTTCAAGTATTTGAAATATTTCTTTAAACAGTATTGTCAAATAAATCCAAGAAAATTCCAGTAAGTCACTTATGCCGTATGTGATGATATTGCCAAGTTTCATCTCAATCAAAATAGTTTTGGTTCAGAAAAGTGCCCCAAAACCCTCTCTGTCTAGATCCAAATTTGAGCAACTTTACATTGCGATTTGTCACCATTTTCTCTAAAACTCTATGGGCATGATCTAGTCCCCTAATTATGCCACTACACCAAGTGGTGCATCAAGGAGAATAGACTAGACTAGCTAGATCTGAGGAAATCAATTTCTGCTCATTTCTAGGGTTTACAAATGTTGCATTAGCTACTTTCTCCAATTGAGCTGAAATTCTATGGGCAATGCTAATTTGTGATGCCGCTCGCTCCTGTTAAGTCGCATGTCAAGTATAGCATAATAGCTAGCCCAAAACCACAACAAACACCTTCTGTGAATTATTGGAACTCAATGATTGAGGCCCCAAGACTCATCGCCTCGAGCCCAACTTTTTACCACAACACTAGCCACTCCCTCCCCACCTCAAGTAAACTTCCTAGTATCCATCTCCATGATCGACGGGGTGCAATCCCACTTGCACCTCTCTATACAACTGACGGTGTCCTGGACTAGGGGGTACTCACCACGTCGTCTCCCGACCAGTGGGTCGGGCCGAGGACCCCCGTGATGATTCACTAATGGGCCACTTCGGGCAGCCCATGACGAATAAAAGGTGGATTCCACAAGACTTGGCACACAAGACAAGGACTCCTCTAAACCCTAGGCCTACGGTGCATATATAAACCGAGGCTAGGCTAGTCAATAGATGATTACATTACATTACATCTCATAATCTCGTGGTAGATACATGTACTCTATACTATCCCTCATATCAATATAATCAAAAGCAAGACGTAGGGTATTATCTCTTCAAGAGAGCCCGAACCTGGGTAAAATCCTGTGTCTATGTTACCATCGCTCCAAGACGCCTAGCTTAGGACCCCTACTACGAGATATGCCGGATTTGACACCGACATTGGTGCTTTTATTGAGAGCCTGCTAGGTGTCGTCGCGGTGCCATGGAATCTTCAACTCACGCCGAATCAGGTGCTATTATTTCAGTTAGACTCATTGTATGAATTACTTTTCCTGGGGCACTATTCTCGTCGGATTCCAAGTTTTGTTTGCAGATCGAGGTTGCCCAAAATTTTCAACGGCGGCGACTAATCGAGGCAATGGACGTGTCCCTACAGATCGGCTGGCGTCGGCCTTGCGTGTACAATGCTGGCTCCCGAAGACTATACGCCTAGGTCGGGCTACTGCACGGGAGCCGAGGTTGATCCCGTAGCGACCGTCCAGGAAAATCCTTTCCTTTTCCTCTTCTTTACTTCCTTTTTTAATTCAACGCGTAGGTGGTCGCTGGTCTGTCCGCTAGCAGTTTTTTTCTTTGCTGCATGACTAATCAAAGCTTTTCTAGCACGACTTTCAAGGTCTAATCTAATTGATGAACAATGCAAACCAGCGTTGTGCTAGCCGTCGTTTCATCGGCGCGGCTAGATTTTATTTGTCCACGGTCAAGTGGACATCGCATCTGCAGTCAGATCGGATGGTAAAAGGCATCTGCAGTCAGATCGGATCGTGAAAATTTCGGCAGCAATGGATGTATCTACTGTCTAGCAACTCGCTGCATGGCTCAAATAAAAAAAACGCGGCGATCTAAAGCGGCGGCTACCCAGCCGAGAAGATCACGAATACTGCCCACGCAGAACAGTCTAGGGTGGGCCGGCCAACAGGTGTTCACATCGGCGGCAACACACAGGAAGATTCCATCCCCTGTTTTCTCTTTATTATTTAATTAAGCAGGCAGTCTATGTTTTTCTAAAGTCTGTCTTTTATGCACTGCTTACGTACTAGTGCTAGTGGATTACATCTCCAACATACGAGAGTATACCTACTTTTCATTAAGTGTGCTAATCGTTTCAAGATTTGAAGGTTTGATTGATGAACAGTACGGCCAGTTTGGGACGTACAACTTGGTACGGGGAAAAATCGCGCTCACAACGGCCGGGTTCAGTGTGCAATCATTGGGGCTTGCTAACATCATCCTTCCGCCAGGCCACATCTCATTCAATTATCTATTTCGTATAAATAATTCTATAAGAAATTTCTATTTAATTACTTTTATTATTATTATCTTTCTTGTGCTACTTCATGCATGTAGACAGTGTCATGGCGAGCCGATGTCATCATTCCGCCTGCGTCGACCAAGTTTTGGCGTCACCTCGGCGCGCGTCCCTCTGCCGACATCTCCGCGCGGCCACTCCACCGTGCCGACCTCGGCGCTCAAGCCATTTTTATTTAATTATTTACTTCGCTTGAGTTAATTAAGCAGAAGAACTTTTTTTTTAAAAAAGGTATATTATTACTATCATTACTTGTTATTACTTTTGTCTTGCACTATTTTATGTGCACAGGTGAACCAACTTCGGCTGGTCCGCATCACCATCTCGACGAACTGACGTCGTCGTCCCTTCAACAGGCCATATTCCTTAAATTATTTATTTTGCGTAAATAAATTATATAAAGGACCTTTTTTATTTTTATTTTCCATCTTGCGCTGCTTTATGCATGCAGGAAAATTAACTATGGTCGTGCTATGCCGCCACCTCGGCAAGCCGATGCCGTCCTCCCAATCAGCATAAATCAGCTCGCGCGATCACCTTGTTGGTCGAATTGCCATACCGACATGTTCGGTTGCCTTAGGGACTTCGGCATCGCTGACAGAGTTCTACCTCGTCGGGTCTTTGGCGCACGGGCCATATTTCTTTTATTACTCACTTTGCATAAATTATTTATTATGCTACGAATTTTTTTTTAATTTATTATTATTACTATTATCTCCGGCTTGCACCATTTTCTGTGCACAGGTAAATGATCCGGGTTGGGCAGCGCTGTCACCTCGGCGTACCGATGTACCACGCCACCTCGGCTGGACCGGGGGCTTCGTCATCACTTCATTAACCCACGCCGGGGACTTCGGCGTCATACTGCCGGCCTGCTCCGTCGCCTCGGTCGGACTGGGGGTTCCACCTCGCCACATTGGCCGTGCTATGTCACTACTTCGGAATGCCGAGCTCTTTGCTCCGCCACCTCGGGACCGGCTTGGGGGCTGGGACCTCGTCCCGCCGTAAGCTCGGGCCGCGCATCGACACCGAGCACATTAACCAGCTAAGTCATTTTCGTGCTCAGCTCTCTTTAGAATTTTACTTTTTGTTCGGTTCGACCAAGCACTATACTTTTTTGACAAAAAGTTGTTTGCGAAAAACTTTCTTTGTCAAAATTTTGTTTATACAAACAAGTTCAAATACCCCGTTTACTTGGGGGCTTCCTATATGAAACCTGTTCTCTCTGCAAGTGATTATTATCGTACAGCTTCTTTCCTTGCTCATGTATTATGCCAAAATATGCATCATGTTGACTTAAGTGTTACGCAAAGCTGGGTTGCCTGGCTCCTGTGCTTACCCCTACGTTCCCGATTGTTCGGCTAGGGAGTAAAGGGAGCACCTCTGCGATTGTTACGATCGGGTCATCCGAACTCGTACCTCAGACGGGTGAAGCCGAAAGCTAGCACTCTTATTGTTTTCAACTATGGTCAGCACACGACGGAACTCACGCGTACACAAATCTATTGCACAAGTCTCATAGTAATCATGAGCGACCAAAGAAAGGTACCGTTGGGGGCACTATTTTCTTTGAAGATGCTTCTTACTTTACATAAGTAATATAGCATAAGTTCCCTGGGCGCGGTTTGTCTGTTACAGCCTAATGGCCTGATTGCCTGGTTATCCGAAACACCACCGATATTTTCGGTAGGCGGCGTAGATAACACTTTTCGGCCCTTTGCCGAAGAGGGAGAAGCCGACGGTCGATTAAGACGCGTTCAAAGTTCGGGCGAACACAGATATTATATAAGTACTTCGGTACCTACAATCATTATACATAAAATTCTTTTACCCAAGTCACTTGGGGGCTCTTAAATTTGTATGAGTTGTTTTATAATAAATGTGTTTTCTTCTTGGTCGTTGCAAAGCCTTTTTCTACTACTCCTTTCTCGACTCGAGTGTGTGGTCAATAGCCTGGTAGCCTGGTTTCTCTCTAGAGCCGCCCGCGTTTAGTTCGCTAAACTAGCCTCGGAGAAACACTCCGCCTTCGGGATATGGAGGTTGAAGCCGAACGGTGACCCGCTTAAAGTCTGGAGATCGGATGTATCATGTTAAAGCACGACCGAAGCACATATTAATTTTAAGACCAGTTTCGGATTGGCACAATTTTCTTTTATCTAAACATAAAGTTTTTTGCATAAATCTTGTTTTTTCCGAGCATAACTCTCGCAGTACACTTTTATAGCATAGGTAATATCAACGGGGGGCTGCGACTAGAGCCGAACCCACCAAAAGCCAAGGCGCTCAGAGGAGTCCTCGGCGAAATGTTCTCGGATGTTGCTTTATATGCACCAGTTTCGAATTGTGTCTTCGGTCAATAGTTGGGTTGCCTGGCTCCTGTGCTTGCCTCCTATGTTCCGCTTTGTGTGGCTAGGTGTGCAAAGGGAGAACCACTGCGATTGTGCTTCCAGCTCGAATGGTTAAGCGCCTCAGTGGAGAAAGCCGAAAACTGACTGTCACAATGAGCGTAAACTGGTCAGCGATCCGATGACTGTGTCAAACTACAGATCGATAGAGGTCACCCCGTGTTAAACAATGGGCCTTTCATAAGATTGGCCGAAGTGTTACTGGTTTGACCTCGGCTGATGCCGAACACTATTCGGGGGCTAGTAACTGGCCCCGAATTTTAAACTCCTATGACTAAGTGACAGTTATAAAGCCTGCATATCTGATTGCCTCATTTCCACTAACACAACCACCTCCGGGCACCGAGACGTCGGCTAAGGGTTGTGTTGTTAGTACGGAAACACCCTGTGTAGCATCTACAAAGGGGTGGAAGCCGACGATGGGCCACTTTCAGGTTATAAATAGTCTCATTGGAGAATTTGCCTTCCATAATTATCGTAATAAAGCCATCAATATGCATCAATTTGACTTAAGATTTTGGCCAAGCTGGGTTGCCTGGCTCCTGTGCTTACCCCTATGTTCCCGATTGTTCGGCTAGGCGGTAAAGGGAGCACCTCTGTGATTGTTAATACCGGGTCATCCGGGTTAGTACCTTAGACTGGGTGAAGCCGAAAGCTAGCCATCTTAAAGGATATAATTAGTCGGCAATGATGGAAGTGAAAATTTCGGTTCATTATGGACCACAGAGTTCGGGAACTTTCCCCCAACTAAATCCTCAATATTTTCCTCCCACATTGATCGGAGATGAGGTTTCATGATCATGGTCAATGTACTCCGGATATCGATCCTTAATTCGGCCACCCGTGCCCACATTAAGTCTCGGGGGCTACTGGGCTTCGCGCTTATCATTAACAAATATTAAAGGGGCACATTGATCCCCTGATCTGGTGTTGCCACCCGACCAGTGGCTCGGGGGCTACTGCATTGCCTATTCAATGCAGAAAATTCAAAATGCTCAGTGTTCGGCTTGACCGAGCTATGGGCAAACGTGTCTTCGGACAACAATAGGTACCATCTGGACCTATCCGGCATCAAGCTAGTATATTATGGCAACTTCTCAAGACCCTCTCTCAAGAGCCCGCTTGCCGATCACTATTTCCTCTAATATATTACACCGCGTTTCTATTCCTAAGTCAGCTGCAGAGCTAGGAGTTGATCCTCAAGCCGATTTTGTGAATCGACCTGAGTCTCAGGGGCTACTGGGATCAGCGGGTTTATGTTTTCCTTCAGGTGCATGCCGGACATTCAACAGACACACACCTTGAGGGCTATTGGCTATATATCTCGGCAGAGAATAAATTGCACCAACCAAAAATATCCACAAAAAATCAGCCCATGGTCGGGGTGGTGCACCACCTCAAAAGCAGTCCGGCATAAAGCTCGGGCGCAAGTGGATGGCTCCATAGAGAGCATTTCCGACATTAAGCTCGGATGAATTCCTTTAATTTTTTAAAATCCAAGGTAGTTTATGACACCTTGGACGCTGATCATCATTGGAGCTTGGATACAATCCGGCTTTGGAGCTCGGAAGCAGTCCGGCATAAAGCTCAAGATCGGAAACGCCTTAGAAGCAGTCCGGCATAAAGCTCGGATGTGAATGGCTGGCTCCATAAAAGACTATTCCGGCATTTAAGCTCGGATGAAGTCCTTCAACTTTTTCAAGACCGAGGTAATCTATGACACCTCGGATACAGTTCGACGTTGGAGCTCGAACACAGTTCGGCGTTGGAGCTCGAACATAGTCCGGCGTTGGAGCTCGGACACAGTCCGGCGTTGGGGCTCGGCTGCAAAAAGATACCTTGGATACAGTCCGGCGTTGGAGCTCGGCTGTAAAAACACACCTCAGATGCAGTTCGGCGTTGGAGCTCAGACACAAGAGGACACCGCCGCACGGGAAACTCTTCAAACCCAAGGTGTGGCGTAAAAGATAATAAGGCATTGATAAAGGCCGATAACTTAAAGGGGTTCCTCGGATGCCCGACGTGTGAATTCTTTGGATTCAGCTCGGCGATCCTCAAGATCAGACATGGGAAGATTTGTTGAACCAGTTTTCAAGACCGACGACCGAAGACAAAGAACTGTTCGGAAGAACCGAGGGGCGTCCCCAACTTGAAGACTGGTTCAGGGGGCTACTGACGGTGTCCTGGACTAGGGGGTACTCACCACGTCATCTCCCGACCAGTGGGTCGGGCCGAGGACCCCCGTGATGATTCACTAATGGGCCACTTCGGGCAGCCCATGCCGAATACAAGGTGGATTCCACAAGACTTGGCGCACAAGACAAGGACTCCTCTAAACCCTAGGCCTACGGTGCATATATAAACCGAGGCTAGGCTAGTCAATAGATGATTACATTACATTACATCTCATAATCTCGTGGTAGATACATGTACTCTATACTATCCCTCATATCAATATAATCAAAAGCAGGACGTAGGGTATTATCTCTTCAAGAGAGCCCGAACCTGGGTAAAATCCTGTGTCTATGTTACCATCGCTCCAAGACGCCTAGCTTAGGACCCCTACTACGAGATATGCCGGATTTGACACCGACATTGGTGCTTTTATTGAGAGCCTGCTAGGTGTCGTCGCGGTGCCATGGAATCTTCAACTAATGCCGAATCAGGTGCTATTATTTCAGTTAGACTCATTGTATGAATTACTTTTCCTGGGGCACTATTCTCGTCGGATTCCAAGTTTTGATTGCAGATCGAGGTTGCCCAAAATTTTCAACGGCGGCGACTAATCGAGGCAATGGACGTGTCCCTACAGATCGGCTGGCGTCGGCCTTGCGTGTACAACGCTGGCTCCCGAAGACTATACGCCTAGGTCGGGCTACTGCACGGGAGCCGAGGTTGATCCCGTAGCGACCGTCCAGGAAAATCCTTTCCTTTTCCTCTTCTTTACTTCCTTTTTTAATTCAACGCGTAGGTGGTCGCTGGTCTGTCCGCTAGCAGTTTTTTTCTTTGCTGCATGACTAATCAAAGCTTTTCTAGCACGACTTTCAAGGTCTAATCTAATTGATGAACAATGCAAACCAGCGTTGTGCTAGCCCTCGTTTCATCGGCGCGGCTAGATTTTATTTGTCCACGGTCCAGTGGACATCGCATCTGCAATCAGATCGGATGGTAAAAGGCATCTGCAGTCAGATCGGATCGTGAAAATGTCGGCAACAATGGATGTATCTACTGTCTGGCAACTCGCTGCATGGCTCAAATAAAAAAAATGCGCGATCTAAAGCGGCGGCTACCCAGCCGAGAAGATCACGAATACTGCCCACGCGGAACAGTCTAGGGTGGGCCGGCCAACAGGTGTTCACATCGGCGGCAACACACAGGAAGATTCCATCCCATGTTTTCTCTTTATTATTTAATTAAGCAGGCAGTCTATGTTTTTCTAAAGTCTGTCTTTTATGCACTGCTTACGTACTAGTTCTAGTGGATTACATCTCCAACATACGAGAGTATACCTACTTTTCATTAAGTGTGCTAATCGTTTCAAGATTTGAAGGTTTGATTGATGAACAGTACGGCCAGTTTGGCACGTACAACTTGGTACGGGGAAAAACCGCGCTCACAACGGCCGGGTTCAGTGTGCAGTCATTAGGGCTTGCTAACATCATCCTTCCGCCAGGCCACATCTCATTCAATAATCAATTTCGCATAAATAATTCTATAAGAAATTTCTATTTAATTACTTTTATTATTATTATCTTTCTTGTGCTACTTCATGCATGTAGACAGTGTCATGGCGAGCCGATGTCATCATTCCGCCTACTTCATGTATATTTGCATCCATAGCATGCCGGTCTGCCGCCCCTCTCTCTCTGCCTCTCCCGCGTCACGCGTGCCCGAGCACCGCCCGACTCGGCCAATGGCAACCTCACACGCGTGACGACCTGGCCTCGCTCCTCCCTCTCTCTTCCCTTTCCTAACCCGAGACCGCGTCCAGGAACTCCCATGGCCCCTAGCAACAGCAATGACCTCGCCGGCTCTCGGTCGATGGTGCACCATCGTCCCCTATAAATAGCTCTTCCCAGACCCTCTCTCCCCCTCTGGACTCCCTCTCTCAACCCCAATCGACCTCCCGTGCCAGCAAATCAACCCTGGAGCCACCCGAGCTCGAGATCGAGCCCGAGCTCCGCCGGTTCGGCTCGCCGGAGATCTCGAGGTACAAGACTCCTCCGTACCAATTCCCCATCCCCTAGTCCTCCCTCACCTCACTGATCATTTCCCCTCCATCTCCCGTGCGTTTTGCAGCCCGAAACATCGACTTGGAGCTCGCCCGAAGCATCTCCTCCATGGCTTCCTCGTCGCAGGTGACCCGGACCTCCCCAGCGACCAGCTCCACCTCCACCCGATAGGTGACGCCACCCTGAGCCCGTTCCTGCTCTCCGCTTGCCTCGTCGTGCGCTGCAGCACCGCCGGTGAGCCTCGTCGTCCTCTAGACGAAGCTTGCCGACAACCCCCGCGGGGCCCGCTCGTCAGCATGTCGCCTCCTTCCGCGCGCACTCTCTCTCTCTCTTTCTCTCTCTCTCTCTCTCTCTCTCTCTGGTACCCGGCCCCCACCTGTTAGGTTTGAACCTCGCAGTGCGCGCACACCGCGACTCGCCTTGGTTGGCGTGGCTCTGGGCCTGCCCAGCAACAGGCAGGTCTGGCCCGGCCAGTCTACTAAATTTTTCCTTTTTCTTTTCTGTAGATTTTTGCAAAAAAATCTGTAGATCCAAATATTTAGTCCAAATCTAATGATTCAAAGTCCTAAAATCTTGTAATATTCCAACCTGTTTAATTGTGCCACTTGTGCACCATTTGGACAAACTTTTCTGTTTTGTCCCAAATTAAATCCTTGGTTAGGTATTTAATTCCACACCTTAAAATCAGTATCCATGTTTCTGTCACTCCTATTCCGAAGCCAACACCAATAGTATTTTTAGTTTTAAATGTAGTATTTAACAAAAAAATAGGTTGACATTTTTCTGAGTGTTTTATGTTTCCTGTTATTGCTATGGACTGATTTGTGCCCGTTATTTTGCGACATTAGATTATGAAGTTGACAAGGGAATTGGACCAGAAGCATTTGAAGACCCCGAAGACTTTGTTGAGCCAGGCAAGCAGCCCTTTGACCATGTTGATGATTCTATTTTTATGCATGGCATTATAGTACTTTGATTGTTGCATGAAAAAACATGATGATATGGTGACCACCTTGTTGGGTTGTCTCTGATGCATTCCTCGTTGATACTTGCATTGTGATGACCCTACCTTCTTATGAGGGTTATGCGGGTGGGAAGTAGTTAGGTGCAAGTAGTTGATACGCAAGTGGGACGGGAATATGCATGAGGTGGAAAACAATGTGTTTTACCAAAGATTTAAAAAAAAGCCCATCTGGTGCCACTAATGCCCGAGGGAAATGATGATGATCTAGGTAACCGTTTGAGAAAGAAGTGGTGTACCGAGGCAAGTTGGGTGTGTGGTTTCGAAAAAGGATTAGACTTAAGATCTGCTGATCGTCCCAACCTTACATCTACGAACACGATACCCCTTATGGGACGGGGCTTGTTGATTACTTGGTCGATGCTAGCAGAGAGCCCGCATTACTAGTGGCGGGAGATCCTGAGTTACTCTCTCGATACGGGGTCATGCCTAGAAGGACGACTATGGCTGTTTTCACAGACACCGGGCACACCGTTGTGTCCCCTCCTGGATGGTACATATGATGTACATCATGAGGGCTGAGTACCAGCAAGTAGATTGTCAAGGGAAAGACATCGTTCGGGTGTTTACCTCAGGTATGTAATATACCGCGAGTTGTTGCTTGAAACGAAAGTTCCCTGAGTCTGGTGGGTAAAGTGTGCAACCTCTGCAGAGTGTAAAACTATTCGAATAGTCATGTCCATTGTCAAGGACATATGGGTGGTCCTGCTTAAACTATGTCCAAATGTTTTCACAAAACTTGGTGAGTGTGTGAGAAAGAGATACTCGAGCCAAGTCAGATGACTTGATGAGATGATGGAACTAGAGTTGAGATACTCTGTGTATATTGATATCTGTAACATGTTCATATGAATATTGGGAACCTGTTGATGCATAAATTTTATAAATAGTAGAACATGTTGTTGGACTTAAAACTTGTTTCCGGAAAACCACCTGCTCAGTGATAAACCATGAATGATTACCTTGTTCCAAAACATGGGTTGCTTGCGAGTACATTTAAAAGTACTCATTGGCTTGTCCCTGGTTATTTAATTGGCCACGCATGGAAGAACAGGAATATGGTGAAGAGTACCTTGGTGACAAACATGCAAATTAGGACGCTTCACAGTCAGAATGCTCGTAGGGTTAAGGCAGATGGCATGGGTCCATGTTATCGTTGAAGATTTCTGATGCGTCTTTGTGTTTGATGTTTGGCCTTCATGGACCTACCTATGTAATACTTGACCATAATGGGCATAATTTGTGTAATACGGTATGTAATGGATGTAAGACTCTTGTTATTAAGCTTTTGTGTGTTCAGTGAGCATTGATCTTTGGGATCACTGTACATGTGCATTTGGTGCCTTCAACTTATGAGTCGGGGTCCCCACAGAGCTGGTATCAGAGCCATCCTGATTGTACGAAGCCTTAGTTAGCATAGACGTTAGTTGGGACAAAACCATTTTAAAAAACTATACCTAGTACCTATACTTACGAGTTTCTACACTTCTTATCTCTTCTAGTCTAATTTGAAAACTTTACTGACTCCCCTCCCCTTTAACCTTGTAGATGACCGTCGTACCCGAGGACCTCCTAGCATCCGTCTTTCCCCTACTCCTTAAGGATAGCTTGGAGAAGTGCCAGCTTCACCGACCTCCCATTTTCCTCTACCACGAGCACTGCTGGGTCAATGCCACCACGAAGGAGTGCCACATTGATGTGGTCGTGAGGGCAAACGATTCCCTAACAAGTTGGTTCTTTGAAGGACCATAGATGGAGACACTGGTGATAGCAGTCGAGATGGTAGTACAGAAGGCACTTATCCACCTTCAAGACATTATCCCAGAGATGGCTGACGAGCCAGCTGCTCGGCGCCTACCTTTCAGGAAGGATGACATTGGTGAGAGTTGGACGCTAGTTCCATCCAAGGAGGATGGGACACCACTCAGGTTCCAAACCTACTTCATCCTCTCCACTGACAGTCTGGCTCACAAGCTTATTAAGGAGTCTGTGATGCTCCGCAAGGAACTACACCACACCCGAGAGCTACTTCGTCAAACCAAGAAGAAGCTAGACATGATCAAGAAGGATGGAGCCCCTAGTGGACAACCAACTATCGCTTACAGAGGAGGAGTACCCCCATCTAGAGATGCACCCGCACAGGGCACGTCTCGTCGTTGTCGCATGAATGCAAAGGAGTATCGTGAGCTGTTCACCGAACCACCGGCGAAGCATCATCATGGTGGACCTCCCCGTTCTTTGACCCCTTCGACTGGAGATAACACCCGCACGGATGATGACAAGTAGGAAGACCCGGAAGAGCGTGAGTACGAGACCGAGCACTCCACCACCTGAGTGCGAGCACCCCTAGGGTAGGACAAGTCGTGTATCCCCCATGCGAAGTCGACTCCGTGTAATGGTTCATATGAAACCATGTGTGCTTGTTGTTTGTTTTGTTGTATATGTCTCGATGCAAGTCGTGCTTTTTGCCTTAGGCAACATGCAAGCGACTACATCGCCAATCTTATCTTAATATTACGTGTTTGGTCTTTTGACCTCTGTTTGATCACACTTGCACTATACCAACCCCCTTAGGCGCGTTTACTCTAGTATTGCTTTTCCCTCTCAACTACCCCAGTCATTTGACTCTGGCTACTCCAAACAGGATGGTGACTGCAACCCGCACCAGCACCTTTGCCAACCCCAACGCCGGTGACTCCAGCCAGCAACAGGGAGCTGGTGGGTCCGCTCAGGCTAGGGATCACCAGGAGCAGTCACATGGAGACATTCCTCCACCACCGCCCCCACCGGAGAACATGACCATAGCACCGTTTCTCCAAGTTGTCCAGGCGGAACTGTCGGATTTCGGGCTCCGCAAAACCCAAAGAGGTTCGAATCCAGGGGCGTGTGCGAAGATCCCCACTAGCTTCGGCCTCAAGCTCATAGCTCCACAGCCTCGTCGAATCGAACTCACTCAATCACTGGGAAGAAGACTAACACGCAGATTTACCCAGGTTTGGGCCGCTGCAAAGTGTAAAACCCTACTCCTGCTTTGGGTGGATTGCCTCACGAGAAGGTTGGTGGATGAACTGGTACAGTGGTGAGCAACCTCGCGAGGGCGCTCGGGTGGTTTCCGATTTGTCTTTTCTCTACGGTGCAGCCTCGCCTCTATTTATAGTGGCCCGGGTCCTCTTCCCTTATCGCGCCGGCGGGAAGGGATCCCACAACAGCCAAATTCGAAGGGGGACAAGCAGTACACCTTATCCTGACGAAAGGTGGTCTTCGCCTGCAAAGTAGCTGGTGGTGATGCAGAGGTGGGCTCGATGATGACGTCCGTTCTGCGGGGCTCGCGATCTTGGTCTTGTTGCGCTGGAATGGAAACCTTTGGGGGGTATCCTGGGAACCCGCGTACGTCCTTGCCTCCTTTGCACCAAATAGGAAACTGCTTCTTCTGTGCCCGCTGGCGCCCGCTTGGCCTGGCTTGCGTCACCCCCGACCTCACGAGGCCGGGCATTGCATAGAGATCTCCGCCCCTCGGGAGGTAACCTGGGGTGGCCTCCTCCCTCCGGGGGTCTTGGCGTCGTCCTCCTCGTGAGGGTGGGACTCTCGCGAGGGCCTTGTCTTGAGTGAAACCGTGCCGGGCCGTACTGGTTGTCGAAGTGGGCCACGCCCTGGGCCTTAGGCAGGCAAGGCTAGGTACCTGGGGAGCCCTCGGGCCCAAGGCGCGCTTGGGTTGGCTTCGGGGCGAAGCCGAAGGAGCCGACCCAAGCGCCGCGGGCCCCAATAGCCTGCGGGCCCAGCCTGACGCGTGGCGCGTATCGAGACGTGGTCGCCTCCACTTCCCGATGGCTTCGGGAACCGCCCTGAGTCAAGCTGACACGAAGCCTGCGCGCAGCGGCAGCCATCATTGCCCTTCCTTGAATGTAGCTCTCTCCTTGTGTCTTCTCTCCTGTTGACCCACGGGGATGTGACCCAACGAGGGTAGATGAGGCGACGTGAAGCAGGGCCATCATTACCCGGGATGTGAAGAGGCGCCGGTTGGCCTCTACCCGGCTATAAATGGGCGGAGGGGGCACAGCCCCCCGCCCATCTCCATTTCTCGCTTCCTCGCTCAAGGCCCCCGCCCCCTCAACCATGACGCCGGTGAGGAGGTTTTCTGTTGCCGAGAAGGGGAAAGCCCGCCAAGAGGGGCCGGACCAACAGCCACCCAAGAGGGGTCGGGGCCGCCCCTGTAAGTATACCGTGGTGTCAACGGTGGCGCCCCGGGGGCGTGGCCGCACCCCCGTGAGGGCAGGCGCCTCCTCCGGCGCAGGCGGAGGCGGCGGGCGTGGCGACCGTGGCCAAGGAGGGAGACCCACAGCGGGTTCCCGGCCGCCGTGCCCGCGGTCCCACACTGCCGATGTGGGTCAGGAGTTCGTGGTGTGGGTGGAGAGACCGGCAATCACCTGGCTGCAGCTCCCGCACTTCTTCACGGAGACGTTGCGGGCCAGCGAGCCCGTGGGCCTGTGGCTGCAAGCCGATGGTTGTTGTAGCGGCGCGTTGTGGGTGGAGATCGAGGTTACCCCCACAGGTTATGCCTTCTTGAGCCGCGGATGGCAGACCTTCACCCGCGCCCATGGCCTGGAGGGGAGGCTCACGGTCCACTTCAAGCATGAGGGCGCGACGGCGCTCTTCGTCAGGATCTTCGGGGAGGATGGCAGGCGCTTGGGGTGCTGCCCGGAGGGTGATGGCGGTGGCAGCGATCACCCTCCCGCAACTGGCAGCCCTTGCGGCGACGGCGCCCTTGGAGGTGAGCTTGCCCTTGGCGATGGCCATCATGCTTCCAGCGGCAGCGACACCTCCTCCGAGGAGAGTCTGAGCGATGACTCCTACGATGCGCCACCGCGTCGGCGCGCTCGGACCTCGGGGGGTAGCCGGCCGCGACAGCGCCGTACTTCCGCCCAAGAAGCAGCCACGCCGTCGCGCCACCACGGGCCCGTCAAGGAGGAGGAGGACTCCGACTGAGCGCAGTTGTGCCGGAGCCTGGGCCTCAGGAGTGGCAGCCCTTGAGGGGGCCACCTTTTGCCTTCTTCTTCTTTTTCTTTCCCTGCAATCAATAATCATGGAGGGCCCCACGGGGCATGTAATGAATTATGGCGCTTGCGCCTTTACCTTAGCATTTTCGTCGCACATGCTGATTCCCGTATTACTGTCAATTGAGACTTCCCGCCCGTCGTGGTTAGGGTACTTAGCTTGATGCGTCCGTGGCGGGCCTCTGCGTCGTGAAGTCCGGCCGTGGCACCTGGGGAGCTTGGGGATCTTGCCAGGAGGGTCTTCTTTCTTGCGAGCGGGGCGGTTTGGGAGCCCTCTTGGTGCTCTACGTCGGCAGGGCCCAATCCTGCGCATACCTCATCCGCCGTTGGGGCGTCCGGATCACCAGGACGAGACCAAGGGGCGAGGGGCTACGTGACCATTGAGGCTCCTAAGTCGCGTTGCTCAAGAGTCCCCCTTGACGCTCGAGCGGCTCCCATACCTTTCCTTGCCAGCTCCTGCCTCGAGAGGTGCCCGAGCCCCCGAGCAAGGGTCGACCGTCAGAAGATGGATGCCTCTGAGGCAACGTGTGCCTGCTGGCTTACCTGAGGGCGCCGCGCGAGGACCAGGATGCCAAGGTCTTGCCGAGGTGTGCACATCGTGCCCAACCCCCGCTCGCGGGGCGCGTGAGGGTGAGACAAATAGGTGTCGATTCAGAAAACAAAACTTCAAGACAGAGTAAACTGCATGGAGAAAGATTCCCACCCCCTTTTTTGCAATAAAGCGATGAAACTTTGGGTTTCATTCCAGAAAATGGCAAATTCGAATACAAAAATAAGCAAAGAACTGCCGCATCCGACCCCTAGGCTAGTCTTCGTCTTCCCCCTGCACGGAGCTTAGGGCCTCCACTAGGTGTGGGCATAGTCATTTGAGGATAGTGTTGTCCGCCAGCGCGAAGCATGGGGCTTCCACTTGGACGTGGGTGGGAACCCCTCCGCGTCCTCAGAGGGCTCCGGGCATATACATCCCACTCATTATTATGTGAGAGTGTCACGGGTAGAACTTGCGAAGATGCTGGATGTTCCAGGCATTCTGGATGGGGACCCCATCCTGAGTCTCCAGGCAGACGGTGCCAGGCCTGGAGACGCGGGCCACCCTGAACGGGCCCTCCCACATGAGTGAGAGCTTGTGCAAGCCCTCCCTGGAAAGGACCCGCCTCAGGATGAGGTCTCCAACTTCGAGGGTCTTGGAGCAGACGCTACGGCAATGGTAACGCCGCAACGCCTCCTGGTACCTCGCAGCTCGGAGCGAGGCTTGGCGACAGGCCTCCTCCCCAAGCACGAGATCTATCCCCCGTGAGGCATCCTGACACTCCTCGTAGAATGCCAAGACCCGCGGGGACCAATGCTTGACCTCGTGTGGGAGGACGGCTTTAGCTCCGTAGACGAGGAAGAACGGGGTCTCGCCAGTGGGCTTAGTCGCGGTGGTGCGGATGGACCACAGCACGGACTGAAGCTCATCGAGCCAACCCCTGCCGCAGGCTTCAAGCTTCTTCTTGAAGCTCCTTGCCTTGAGACCCCGCGGGACCTCCGTGTTGGCGTGCTCGGCCTGGCCGTTGCTTCGTGGGTGCGCCACCGAAGCGTAGCATATCTGCGTTCCAAGGTTAGTACAATATGTCCTGAAAAGGTTGCTTGTGAACTGTGAACCATTGTCGGTGATAATGCGGTTGGGGACGCCAAAGCGGCTCACGAGGCCCTTGATGAATTTGACGGCCGAGCCGGCAGGGATGGTGCGGACGGGTTCCACCTCCGCCCACTTGGTGAACTTGTCGATGGTGATGTAGAGGTAGCGGTATCCGCCGACCGCTCGTGGAAAGGGCCCCAGTATATCCAGCCCCCAGACCGCGAAGGGCCAGGAGAGCGGGATAGTCTGGAGGCCCTGAGCGGGCTGATGAATCTGCTTGGCATGGAACTAGCAAGCCTCGTAGGACCGGACCAGCTCGGTGGCGTCGTTGAGCGTTGTAGGCCAGTAGAAGCCACTACGGAACACCTTCCCTACAAGGGTGCGGGACGAGGAGTGGTGTCCGCAGTCTCCTCCGTGGATGTCGGCCAGCAGCTCACGCCCCTTTTCTTCGGATACGCACCGCAGCGCGACGCCATTCGGACGTCTGCGGTATAGTTCGCCGTCCTGCAAACAATAGGCCGTGGCCTGACGAACCACATGTTTTGCGTCTTCCTCCTTTCCTGGCAGGGTGCCATGGAGCAGGTACGCCTTGAACTCCTTTGTCCAGTCATCGGCCTGAGGTTCCAGCGCCAGGAGCAGTCAGGCTCCTGAGGCCGGGCCACAAGTTGGGGCTCCCGAGGGCGGCGCTGGGGACAGCTCTTCATGTAGCGGCGCCTGGTCCGCGGCTGGAGGTGCCGCGGACGGCTTGAAGAGCCTTTCCTCGAAGACGCCTGGCTCCTGAGGCTCACAACACAACGCCCTCTTGGCGATGTCATCTGCCTCCTTGTTCGTGCCGCGCGGGATGTGCTGCAATTCCAGGCCCTGGAAATGCTTTTCAATCTTACGTACCTCTTCCAAGTATGCCTCCATGTGCTCATCCTTCGGCATGTACTCCTTGTTGGAGAAGTTGACGAGGAGCTGGGAGTCGCCCTTGATGATGAGGCGCTTAACCCCCAAGGCCGCCGCGGCCTTGAGGCCAGCAATCAAGACCTCGTGCTCCATGATGTTGTTGGAGACCTTCTCGCCATGCTGGAAGCAAAGCTGTACGGCGTAGTAGAGCTTGTCCCCGGTCGGGGAGATGAGCACAACTCCAGCCGCCCCGCCCCGATGCGCGAAGGCCCCGTCAAAGTGCATTACCCAGCCATCGGGCACCTTGTCGCCGGGGGTGAGGGACTGGCCCTCGTCCAGCCCCCGGTCGGGAGCGTCCGTCCATTCAGCCACGAAGTCCGCCAGGGCTGCTCCCTTGATGACCCTGGTTGTACAGAACTCCAACTTGAAGGCCTACAGCTCGATGTTCCACTCTGCGACTCTCCCCGCGGCGTTGGGGTTGCGCAGCACCTTCTCCAAGGGATACGCAGAGACGACCTTGATGGGGTGGCAGTGGCACTGAAAGTAGTGGCAGGAGCTTCTGCTGCATAGGGTAGCGCGAGCGCGCGTCCTGCAGTATGGTACTGACGTAGTACACCGAGTGCTCGATGAGGGACAAGCTATCCGCGCTGCCCAGCTCCCCATCGGGCACATGAGATCCTGGTGTTTCATGGGTTGTCGAGGCGGCTGAGGCCTCAGGGGTGCCATCTTGAGGAGGCGACGGCTTCGGGGCATCCTGTGAGTCACCTTGCTTCATGCCTAGGGACCCGTCGGCGCCTGGGGGTGTTGCGCGCGTGCCGACACTTTCCTCCCTGACCGCCACGAGCGCAGCACTGGCGGAGTGCGGGGTGGCAGCAAGGTATAGCACCAGGGGCTCACGAAGGCGGGGCGCCACCATCACCGGTGGGCTCGTGAGGTACCGCTTGAGTTCTTCGAATGCCGCATCCGCCTCCGGAGTCCACTAGAAGGGGCCCTTCCTCTTCATGAGCTTGAAGAATGGGAGGGCGCACTCGCCAAGCTTGGAGATGAAACGCCCCAAGGAGGTCACGTAGCCCGCTAGCTTATGCATTTCCTTGAGGGTGTGAGGCGGGCTCATTTTGCTTATAGCCTTGATCTTCTCCGGGTTTGCCTCGATCCCCCGGTGCGACACCAGGAATCCGAGTAGTTTACCCAACGGGACCCCGAAGACACACTTCTCAGGGTTCAGTCTCAGGTTCACCTGTCGCAGGTTGGCGAAC
This sequence comes from Elymus sibiricus, assembly GCA_039707655.1. Lineage (NCBI taxonomy): Eukaryota > Viridiplantae > Streptophyta > Magnoliopsida > Poales > Poaceae > Elymus > Elymus sibiricus. Next base: position 193,491,259 of record CM077663.1, on the reverse strand, counting down.
GTCTCCTCCAGGTCCTCGATCAGGGTCTTCGCCTCTCGTGACTTGACCACGATGTCGTCGACGTATGCCTCCGCGTTCCTTCTGAGCTGCTGCCCCAGGGCGAGGTGCATCAACCGCTGCAAGGTTGCGCCTGCGTTGTGCAGCCCGAAGGGCATGCGGTTGTAGCAGAACATGCCGCATGTGGTGAGGAAGTCCGTCTTCTTGACGTCCTCCACTGCCATCTTGATCTGATGGTACCCAGAGAAGGCGTCCAGGAAGCACAGGAGGTCGCACTCGGTGGTGGAGTCCATGATCTGGTCGATGCGCGGTAGCGGGAACGGGTCTCGGGGGCAAGCCTTGTTGAGGTTCGTGAAGTCGACGAACATGCGCTCCTTCCCACACTTCTTCGGGACGACCACTGGGTTGGCCAGCCACTCCGGGTATCGCACCTCTCGAATAACCCCGGCTTCCTTCAGCTTGACGACCTCTTGGGCGATGAACGCTTGCTTCTCCTGGGCCTGTCTCCTCACATTTTGCTTCACCGGATGCGCGTTGGGGCACACCATGAGGTGGTGCTCAATCACATCCCTCGGGACCCCCACCAGGTCGGACGCTTTCCACGCAAACGCATCCTTGTTCGCGTGGAGAAAGGCCACCAATGCCTCCTCCTGCTCCGGAGGAAGGCCGGCGCCGATGGTGAAGGTGGGGCCCGGGTTCCCGTCGTCTACGGGCACCTGCTTCGTCTCAGCCCGGTTCTGAGAGAACAGCTGCTTCTTCTTCACTGGCGCGGCGTCCCCAGCGTCCTTCGGAGCCTGCGCAGCATCCCAGTGTTGGGGCACGCTGTAGCCGCGGCCTTGTAGGCGAGCTTGAGTGCTTGAACCGTGTCCTTGGTATCCCCGACGACGGAGATGATGCCGCTGCTCCCCGGCATCTTGATGACGTTGTAGCCTGGGTGCGCTGCCGCCATGAACTTGGCGAGGGCAGGGTACCCGAGGATCGCGATGTAAGGGACGTGGATCTGGGCGACGTCAAAGTCGATCTGCTTGGTGCAGTAGTTGTAGCGGGTGCCGAAGGTGACGGGGAGGCGCACCCGCCCCAGCGAGGCGACGGAGCCCCTGGCCACCCCAGAGAAGGGCCTCGAGGGCGCGAGCTGGTCGTAGGGCACCTGAAGCGCGTTGAAGGTCTCCATGGAGAGGACGTTGAGGCCGGCACCACCGTCAATGAGGGTCTTGGTGACCGCCACGCTGCTTATGGTCGGTGTGCATAGCATGGGGAGCGTGCCGGCGGCGACCGTCGTCCTGGGATGGTCGTCGGAGTCGAAGGTGATGTCGACCTCCGGCCACGCCCGAGGCTGCGGGGCCTTGAGCCGTGCCTGAACCGCGCCCGCCTGGCGGAGGAACTGCTTGACATGGCGGCCGGAAGCGGGTGCCTGCGATCCGCCGAGGATGCATGCGACCGCAGGCTTGGCCAGGAAAGCCACGGCGTTCTCGCACGCCATGGGCTGCCCGGCCTCGGGGGCGACGGTGTCCATGGAGCTGATGAGTCAAGGCCGGATTGCAGTCATGGAGGGAGAGGCTTCGACACGCCCCCTACCTGGCGCGCCAAATGTCGGATTTCGGACTCCGCAAAACCCAAAGAGGTTCGAACCCGGGGCGTGTGCGAAGATCCCCACTAGCTTCGGCCTCAAGCTCACAGCTCCACAGCCTCGTCGAATCGAACTCACTCAATCACTGGGAAGAAGACTAACACGCAGATTTACCCAAGTTTGGGCCGCTGCAAAGCGTAAAACCCTACTCCTGCTTTGGGTGGATTGCCTCATGAGGAGGTTGGTGGATGAACTGGTACAGTGGTGAGCAACCTCGCGAGGGTGCTCGGGTGGTTTCCGATCTGTCTTTTCTCTACGACGCAGCCTCTCTTCTATTTATAGTGGCCCGGGTCCTCTTCCCTTATCGCACTGGCAGGAAGGGATCCCACAGCGGCCAAATTCGAAGGGGGACAAGCAGTACACCTTATCCTGACGAAAGGTGGTCTTCGCCTACAAAGTAGCTGGTGGTGATGCAGAGGTGGGCTCGACGATGCCGTCCGTCCTGCGGGGCTCGCGGTCTTGGTCTTGTTGCGCCGGAATGGAAACCTTTAGGGGGATATCCTTGGAACCCGCGTACATCCTTGCCTCCTTTGCACCAAAGAGGAAACTGCTTCTTCTGTCCCCACTGGCGCCCGCTTGGCCTGGCTTGCGTCACCCCCGACCTCATGAGGCCGGGCGTTGCATAGAGATCTCTGCCCCTCGGGAGGTAACCTGGGGTGGCCTCCTCCCTCCAGGGGTCTTGGCTTCATCCTCCTCGCGAGGGTGGGACTCTCACGAGGGCCTTGTCTTGAGTGAAACCGCGCCGGGCCATAATGGCTGTCGTAGTGGGCCACGCCCTGGGCCGCAGGCAGGCAAGTCTGGGTACCCCAGTTCCCAGGACGCTGACAGGAACGCCAAGCCAACTCTACTACTATCCAAGAGATGGCTCAGGCCCTCATCAACAACCTGTAGCAAGGAAGGAACGACAATGGTTGCTCCACTCTATTGAAGTTTATGAGGAATTCGCCCCCAACCTTCACCAAGACTGCTGAAGCCCTAGATGCTGATGAATGGATCCCAACCATCAAGGATCTTCTTACAATGGTCAACTACAACGAGGGTCGTGAGAAGGTGCTTTATGCCTCCCACTGCCTCGAAGGTACCGCCAGAGCTGGTGGCTTCGCTCAGGCTGGAGTTCACCAGGAATTGGCTCTATCAAGGAGTACTTGTAGAAGTTCAACCTTCTGTCAAGGTATGCCCCTGAAGATGTCAATACTGAGGCAGCTAAGAAGGAACGCTTCATGGAAGGACTCTAGCAAGCCCTGCAATATCAGCTCATCGTCTGCGACTGCCCAACCTTCTTCGACCTGGTGAACAAGACCCTCATGCTTGAGGACAAGCATCGTGCCATGGAAGACATCCGCAAGTGCAAAATGATCAGCAAGGGTAGTTCAAGCAGCCACAAGCCTCGCCGATGGCAGCCAGCCCCAGCTAGGCCAACCTATCAGCCCCCGCAAGTCAGGACTCCGGCACCTCGTTCGAGCTACCAGCCTAAGTAGTATACCAATCTCGAGCTTGCCTACAACAACCCCAATAACAACAATGGCGGCAAGAACAACAACAACTCAGGCCAAGTCACTTGTTTTGGATGTGGACAGCCAGGACACTACTCTAGGCAATGCCTCAACAAGAAGCCCGATGCACCGCACCCCACTGCACAGGAACAAGGTCAAGGTCGTGGAGCACCACCAAGAAACCAAGATCCCTGTAACCAACCCAATAATGGCAAGGGTCGTGTGAATCACGTCACTGCTGAGCAAGCCCAGGAAGACCCGGACATCATACTGGGTATGTTCCTTGTCAACTCAACCCTAGCAAGCGTTCTGTTTGACTGTGGAGCTTCACATTCTTTTTTTACCCAAAAGTTTGCACTAGAGAGTGTTATGAAGCCTACACCCCTGGGTAGTCATATGCTGGTACAAACCCCGGGTTCAGTTTTGAGAACCAAGATAGGATGTAAAGGAATTGGGATTGTCATCAATGGGATAGATTTCCTAGCAGACCTTATCATCTTGAAGTCGCAAGGCTTGGACGTGATCCTCGGCAAGGATTGGTTAACCAAGCACCAAGGCTTGCTAGATTGCACCAAGCGGACCTTTACCATGAACAATAGTCAAGGAGTTGAAGTCAAGTATCTCCCCAACCCTTCCTCCACTCAAGCCCCTCAGGTCAATTGACTGTCAGGGATTGAGTTCGACCAAGTGCCAGTGGTATGTGAATACCCAGATGTCTTTCCTGATGAGCTGCCCGGAATGCCTCCTGACCGTGACATTGAGTTCATCATTGAGCTACTGCCCGGAGCAGGACCCATCTATAAGAAGCCCTATGGAATGGGATCCGAAGAGTTGGCTGAACTGAAGAAGCAACTGGCGGAGCTGCTCAGAAAGGGATTTATTCGCCCTAGTGCCTGATACATCTCCAACGTATCGATAATTTATGAAGTATGCATGCCATATTTGCCTATGTTTACATAACTTTTATATGGTTTTGATGAACTTTATATGATTTATTTAGAACTAACCCGGACTAACACTATTTTCAGTAGAATTACCATGGTGTTGTTATTGTGCAGAAAATGAAAGTTCTCATGATCGCCCGAAACTTTTTGATGATTTTTTCTGGAGGAAATAAGCAATATTGGAGCTTAGAACCATCGGAGGGGATCCAGCCGTCTCTCTTTATTTCCGAGGTTTCTGGGATTTATAGGATTTTCGGCGTTGGAAGCACGCGCAATGGAGTCATGTGGGCCCCACAAGCCATCAGGGCATGGCCCTGGGGGTCACGCCCTGATAGCTTGTGGGGCCCACATGACTCCGTTGCGCGTGATTCCAACACTAAAAATCCTATAAATCCCAGAAACCTCGGAAATAAAGAGAGACTCTCCGCTCCGCCGCCGCTTCTCTGTATCGACGAAAAACCAATCTGGAGCCTTTCTAGTACCCTGCCGGAGAGGGAAATCATCATCCGGTGGCCATCTTCATCATCCCGACGGAGGCCATGACGAGGAGGGAGTAGTTCACCCTTGGGGCCGCGGGTATCTACCTGTAGCTATGTGTTCAATCTCTCTCTCGTGTTCTTGAGATGTCACAATCTTGATGTATCACGGGCTTTGTTAATATAGTCGGATCATATGATGTTATTCCCTTGCTACCTTGTTGTGATGAATTGAATCTTTACCTTTGAGTTCTCGTTATGTTGGGTCAAATATTTGGTTTGAGAGCACTTGATGTATGTCTTGCATGCGGATACCGTGGTGACAATGGGGTATTCTATTGATTCACTTGATATATGTTATGGCATCAACTTGAGGATTCCGGTGACTTTGGGGATCTATGCATAGGGGTTGATTGCACGTTTTCATACTACTTTCTCCGATAGAAATCTTGGGGTGCTCCTTGAAGTTCTTTGTGTTGGATTGAATATGATAGATCTGAAATTGTTTGATGCATGTCGCATAATTTACCCACGGATACTTGAGGTGACATTGGAGTATCTAGGTGACATTAGGGTTGATTGATATGTATCATTGGTGTTATTTTAGTACGAACTCTAGGGCTGTTTGTGACACTTATAGGAATAGCTCAAAAGATTGATTGGAAAGAATAACTTTGAGGTGGTTCTACTACCTACACCAATTTCATCTTATGTTCTCCGCTAGATAGGAACTTTGGAGTGATTCTTTGTTGCACTTTGAGGGATGATCATATGATTCAACTATGTTAGCATTGTTGGGAGATTGCACTAGTGAAAGTGTGAACCCTAGGCCTTGTTTCCAAGCATTAATATATCATTTTGCTTGCTGTTTACTATTTGCTACCTTGCTGTTTTTATATTTTTAGATTACAAAAACCTATATCTACCTTCCATATTGCACTCGTATCACCATCTCTTCGCCGAACTAGTGCACCTATACAAATTGCCATTGTATTGGGTGTGATGGGGACACAAGGGATTTCTTGTATTTGATTGCAGGGTTGTTTGAGAGAGACCATCTTCATCCTACACCTCCCACGGATTGATAAACCTTAGGTCATCCACTTGAGGGAAAATTGCTACTGTCCTACAAAACTCTGCGCTTGGAGGCCCAACACGAGTCTACAAGACTAAAGTTGTGTAGTAGACATCAAGACATTTTCTAGCGCCGTTGCCGGGGAGGTGAGTGCTTGAAGGTATATCTTTAGATCTTGCAATTAAATCTTTTAGTTTCTTGTTTATCACTAGTTTGGTTTATAAAAGAAAACTACAAAAAATGGAGTTTAGGTTGCCTCATTTGTGCCGTCTTTATAATGTCTTTTGTGAAAATAAGGATTCAGAAAATTGTGCTCAATTGGTAGAGGAAGAAATTATAAAAACACTTAATGGGAAATTCCTTGAATGATGAGCATGATTGCAATGTTGCTAGTATGAATTCTCTGAAATAACCATGATGTTAATGATATGCAAAGCCACAAGCTTGGGGATGCTATGTTTGATGAAGATGATATTTGTAGTCCCCCAAGTTTTGATGAGCAACTTTATTATGATGATGGCATGCCTCCTATCTATGATGATTATGATGATTATGATGATGACATGTATGCTATAAAGAATAATTATAACTATGAAACTTGTCGTCATGATTTTAATTTTCAATTTTCTTATGTCAATCATGTATCTCATGATAGTTATTTTGTTGAGTTTGCTCCCACTACAATGAATGAGAAGAAAATACTTTATGTGGATAGTGATAAATTTTATATGCTTGTAGATCATGAAAATAATGCTTTATGTGATATTTATATTATTGAATTCCTTCATGATGCTACTGAAATTTATTATGAGGGAGGAACATATGCTTGAAGGAATTGCAATAATATCACGTTTCCTCTCTATGTGTTGAAAATCTTGAAGATATGCTTCTTTTGCCTTCCTATGCTAGTTGATTCTTGCTCCCGTAAATTGTTTGCTCACAAAATCCCTATGCATAGTAAGTGGGCTAGACTTAAATGTGCTTGTCATGAGATTCTTGATGCTCTCTTGCATGTTTCAATTACTACTTTTTATGTGAGCATCATTGAAATCATCATGCCTAGCTAAAAGGCTTTAACGAAAAGCGCTTGTTGGGAGACAACCCAACACTTTTACTTTATGTTTTTGTGTGTTCACATGATTAATCTACTTTAGTAATCATGTTTTGTGTGTTTTATTTTAATAAAGTGCCAAGTAAAGCCTTTGGAATAGTGTGGATACTTGTTAGTTTGATTCTGTGCAAAAACAGAAACTTTTACGTCCAGTGCAGAATTTCTATGATTTTACTGGAGAGTCAAAAAATTCTGAAATTTTTACACAGTTTGTATATGCAAATTCTTTACGTTTTCCTAATTTTAAGAATTTTTAGAGACATGGAAATATGGTTATACTACAGATCTTCACAGACTGTTCTGTTTTTGACAGATTTGGTTTTGCATGCATAGTTTGCTTGTTTTAATGTTTCCATAGGTTATATTTAGTGATATAAATTATGGTAATGGGAGAATAAAGTAGGTATTATGTGAGAACAATTGTGAATCTTGTCTTGACAGTACCTAAGTGAATGATCTTTATTTATTATACTAACCCATCTCACGAAGTTTCGTTTAGTTTTGTGTGATTGAAGTTTTCAAGTTTTGGGTGAGACACCGATATGAGGAGATAAGGAGTGACAAGTACCTAAGATTGGGGATGCCCAAGGCACCCCCAAGGTAATATCCAAGGAAGACTTAAGCTCCTGAGCTTGGGGATGCCCCGGAAAGCATCCCCTCTTTCGTCTTCAACACTATCGGTATATCTTACTTGGAGCTATATTTTTATTTGTCACATGATATGTGTTTTGCTTGGAGCATCATTATATTTTGTTGTTCTCTGTTATATGTTATTTATAATATTATTTTTCAATAAAAAGTTCCAAGAATTGCCTTAAGATGCCTCCATTGCATGTTTTGATGTGTGCTGTGAAAAAACAGAAACTTTGGCTGTAGTGTTTGAATTTTCATAATTTACTGGAATATGGAAAGGTTCTGAAATTTTTAAAAAGTATTGTAATATAAATTCTTTAGCCTGTCCTAAATTTTCAGAAGTTTTAGATATACAGAAGTGCACTTTGTAAATTAATTGCTACAGATTATCCTGTTTAGACAGATTGCTGTCATAGTTTTGTTATCTACTTCTCCGATTGTTTTCATGACTTATATTGGTATATATAAATTGTGGAAATGATAGTATACAGTAGGTAATGTTTGAAAATTATTTTGCAACTTTTATTTGCAGTGAATAAAGTGTTGATTTATTCTTATGTGCACTAACATATCTCACGAGTTCTTTCCAAGTTTTGTGTGGATGAAGTTTTTGAGACCTAGGTGAAACCGGGATATGAGAGGATTGAACGAGATACAAAAGCTCAAGCTTGGGGATGCCCAAGGCTCGCCAAGTAAATATTTCAAGAAGTCTCAAGCATGTAAGCTTGGGGATGCTACGCATCCCACCTCTCTTCGTCAACTATCGGTTAGCCTATGTTGAGCCTAAATTTTTATTCGTTCACATGATGTGTGCTATTCTTGGAGTGTATTTTTGTTTTGTTTGCTGCTTGAATAAAATACTCAGATATGAAAATATTTATTGAGAGAGAGAGATAGTCTCACATAGCTACTTTATTGTTTGACTACTCATTGATCTTCAGTTATATCTTTTGAGAGTAGTTCGAAATTTACTCTTGTGCTTCACTTATATCCTCAGAGTAAACGTTGAATGAATTGAATGTCATAAATGTGAAATTATATATGCTTCATATTCTTGTCCCATGGGGAGTAGTGACTTCACATACTAGGAGTATAAGCGGTAAAATTTATTGGAAGGTAGCAAATATAGCATTGGTCATTTAAACAATTCATGAAAGAATATTGAAGGAAGAGAGGTTTCACATATAAATACACTATCTTGGACATCTTCTATGATTGTGAACCCCCATTAATTATTTTCAAACTTGATCAAGTAGTTGACATTGGACAAGGAAGACAACGTAATGGTTATGTTTGTGTATATTCATGTAGCAGTTATATTGTCATGGATCCTCTAACATGTGATGCTTGTTTAGAACCTTTTGCTAGCCAAAACTTTATACTAAGTAGAGATACTACTTGTGCATCCAAATACTTGAGCCAAGTTTCTTCCATGAGAGTCCACCATACCTACCTATATATGGTATTTCACTACCATTCCAAGTAAATTTGCATGCGCCACCTCTAAACATTCAAATAAACATCCGTTTTGTGTGCTCGTATCGCTCATGGAGCGACAGGGCAGTCATTATCTTCCATGCTAAGGGGGTTATTCTCAACATAAGTGTTTATTCACCTGTCATTGCACGAGAGAGGCCAGTAAAAAGGATGCCCAGTCCTGCATAATACAAAAATAAATAAACAAGAACTCCCCCTAGAAAGTTGATTGTTTGGATGGTACCCGTGGATTCGGGTAGCCATGGAATGTGTTTGAATGGTGGAGGGGGAGTAAAAAAATTTAAATTCTGTTTGGGAACCGCCAATAATGTGATTAGCGTGGAGGATATTGAAATCTCTTGTCGTGAGGTTGACAGAAAAGGCACACCACCCAAAATATATTCATCTCTGTTTTAAGCAATGAGCTCTGGCACCTCTGTAAATCCTTGCATCCCTCTGCGAAGGGCTTATATTTTACTTTTCATGTTGAGTCAACTTCTTATTCCAACCTCAATTCTTTAGTTGGCAAGCATCATGTGGTGGGAAAGATCCAGACACATATATCCAGTTGAATATAGGTGATCATGATTCATTATTTGTTGACATTATCCTCGAGATAAATAAGTTGGGAGGCAAAACATTAAGCCCATATCTTCCTCTGTGTTTGATTGAAACTATTTGATATAAAAATATACTTTGAGTGTCAGCAATCTTGGAAGATTAAATGATAGTTGAGTATGTGGAATTTGGTAAACCAAAGCATTTACATAGACCCTTCCTGAAAATAAGATGGATTGTAATTGTTTGATGACTGAAAACATAGTTTGCTATTTTTCAAGAAAGTTTATGGTCTATACTTTAACATGTGAATAACTTGCTACTTGATCATGAGAAGCTTTATGAGAAATACTTGCTGGTTATGATGCTAGAAAAGTGGCAGAAATCATCCTTGACCAATATTATGCATTATGCTAGCATTCACACTTCATAAATTATTGCTTTTATCATTTACCTACTCGAGGACGAGTAGGAATTAAGCTTGGGGATGCTGATATGTATCCGCGATAATTTTTGAAGTATTCATGCCATATTTTCCTATGTTTACAATACTTTTATATGGTTTTGATGCACTTTATATGATTTATTTAGAACTAACCCGGACTGACGCGGTTTTCAGCAGAATTACCATGGTGTTGTTTTTGTGCAGAAAATGAAAGTTCTCGGAATCGCCCGAATTTTTTTGATGATTTTTTCTGGAGGAAATAAGAAATGTTGGAGCAAAGAACCACTGGCGGGGAGCCACCCGTGGGGCACAAGCCATCAGGGCGCCGCCCTGGGGGGTCGCGCCCTGATAGCTTGTGGGCCCACGTGACTCCGTTGCGCGTCATTCCAGTGCTCAAAAATCCTATAAATCCCAGAAACCCTGGAAATAAAGAGAGACTCTCCGCTCCGCCGGCGCAACTCTCTGTAGGGACCCAGAAACCAATCTGGAGCCTTTCCAGTACCCTGCCGGAGAGGGAAATCATCATCCGGTGGCCATCTTCATCATCCCGACGGAGGCCTTGACGAGGAGGGAGTAGTTCACCCTCGGGGTCGAGGGTTTGTACCAGTAGCTATGTGTTCAATCTCTCTCTTGTGTTCTTGAGATGTCACGATCTTGATGTATCATGGGCTTTGTTAATATAGTCGGATCATATGATGTTATTCCCTTGCTACCTTGTTGTGATGAATTGAATCTTTACCTTTGAGATCTCGTTATGTTGGATTGAATTTTTTGTTTGAGAGCACTTGATGTATGTCTTGCATGCGGATACCCGTGGTGACAATGGGGTATTCGATTGATTCACTTGATATATGTTATGGCATCAACTTGCGGATTCCGGTGACCTTTGGGATCTATGCATAGGGGTTGATTGCACGTTTTCATACTACTTTCTGGGATAGAAGTCTTGGGGTGCTCCTTGAAGTTCTTTGTGTTGGATGGAATATGATAGATCTGAAATTGTTTGATGCATGTCGCATAATTTACCCACGGATACTTGACGTGACATTGGAGTATCTAGGTGACATTATGGTTGATTGATATGTATCATTGGTGTTATTTTAGTACGAACTCTAGGGCTGTTTGTGACACTTATAGGAATAGCTCAAAAGATTGATCGGAAAGAATAACTTTGAGGTGGTCCTACTACCTACTCCAATTTCATCTTATGTTCTCTGCTAGATAGGAACTTTGGAGTGATTCTTTGTTGCACTGTGAGGGACGATCATATGATTCAACTATGTTAGCATTGTTGGGAGATTGCACTAGTGAAAATATGAACCCTAGGCCTTGTTTCCAAGCATTAATATATCATTTTTCTTGCTGTTTACTATTTGCTAAGTTGCTGTTTTTATATTTTCAGATTACAAAAACCTATATCTACCTTCCATATTGCACTCGTATCACCATATCTTCGCCGAACTAGTGCACCTATACAATTTGCCATTGTATTGGGTGTGTTGGGGACACAAGATATTTCTTGTATTTGATTGCAGGGTTGTTTGAGAGAGACCATCTTCATCCCACACCTCCCACGGATTGATAAACCTTAGGTCATCCACTTGAGGGAAAATTGCTACAGTCCTAGAAAACTCTGCGCTTGGAGGCCCAACATGAGTCTACAAGAATAAAGTTGTGTAGTAGACATCGGTGCCTCTCCTTGGGGATCACCTATTCTATTTGTGTCAAAGAGGGATGGTACTATCCGACTATGTGTTGATTACCGATCTCTTAATGAAGTCACAATAAAGAACAAGTACCCACTCCCCAAAATTAAAGACATATTCGATCAGCTGAATGGTGCCATGGTGTTTTCCAAGATCGATCTCAGCTCTAGGTACTATCAGTTGAAGATCAGACCCCAAGACATTCCCAAGACGGTGTTCGTGACCCGATATGGCATGTATGAATATACGGTCATGTCATTTGGGTTAACCAATGCCCCCGCCTACTTCATGTATCTCATGAACAAAGTTTTCATGGAGTACTTGGACAAGTTTGGTGTCGTCTTCATTGATGACATACTCGTCTTTTCCAAGTCTGAAGAAGAGCATGAGCAACACTTGAGAATGGTCCTAGACAAGCTTCGAGAGCACTAGCTTTATGCCAAATTCAGCAAGTGTGAATTCTGGCTACATGATGTTGGATACTTGGGTCATGTGTTGACTGCAGAAAGATTGTGAGTGGATCCTGCCAAGATTGAAGTCGTGACTGAATGGCAATCCCCAAGCAATGTGAAGGAAGTCAGAAGCTTCCTCGGACTCGCGGGATACTACTGTAAGTTCGTTGAATGATTCTGAAGCATTGCTAGACCCATGACTCAGCTCTTGAAGAAGGACAAGAAGTTTGAATGGATGTCAAAGTGCGAAGAAAGATTCGAAGAGCTCAAGAAGAGACTGACGAGAGCCCCAGTTTTAGCCACCCCCGATATTCATAAAGAGTTTGTTATATATTGTGATGCATCGATAACCAGGCTTGGAGGTGTTCTGATGCAAGAAGGCAGAGTCGTAGCCTATCTATCCAGACAACTACACCCTCACGAAGAGAACTACACTACTCATGATCTTGAGTTGGCAGCGGTAGTTCATGCCTTGAAGACATGGCGACATTACCTTCTAGGGAAGCAGTGTGAGATATACACAGACCACAAGAGTTTGAAGTATATTTTCACTCAAAAGGACTTGAACATGTGGTAACAAAGATGGTTGGAGTTAATCAAGGATTATGACCTCAGTGTTCAATACCACCCTAGAAAGGCCAACGTGGTAGCAGATGCCTTAAGCCGGAAATCTTGTTCCTTGAATGCTATGATTAAGGAAAGGCTACCCTCCCTGTATGATGGATGACATTAAGGAAGCTCAAAAAGGACACGAGAGTATCGAAGGTATCAAGAGGAAGATCAAGGCAGACAAATCCCCAGGATTCTCAATGGATGAACAAGGAGTTGTATGTTTTGGGAATCGCATTTGTGTACCCAACAAAAATAAGCTCAAGAATTTGATCTTGCAAGAAGCCCATGACACTCCTTATTCCATCCATCCTGGAGGAACCAAGATGTATCAAGACCTCAAGGCAAGATTCTGGTGGCATGGTATGACGAGAGAGATAGCCACTTTTGTCGCTAAGTGTGACATATGCCAGAGAGTCAAAGTTGAGCATCAGCGACCCGCCGGATTGCTTCAACCTCTCAAGGTACCTGAATGGAAGTGGGACAAAGTCGGGATGGACTTCATCATCGGATTACCCAGATCAAGCAAAGGACATGACTCCATTTGGGTCATTGTTGATCACTTGACCAAGGTTATCCACTTCATTCCCATCAAGACCACATATGACAGAAACAAGCTAGCCAGTCTTTACATAGACCGTGTTGTGAGCCTGCACGGAGTTCCTAAGGAGATTATTTCAGAACGAGGTACCAAGTTTACCTCGAGGTTCTATAAACAATTCCAATAAGCTATGGGAACCAAGCTATCCTTCAGCACCGCTTTTCACCCTCAGACCAGAGGAAAGACGGAGCGTGTAAACCAGATACTCCAAGACATGCTTCGTGCTTGTGTTTTCGCATATGGATCCAAGTGGGAAGATTGTTTGCCGTTCGCCGAGTTCTCCAACTACAACAGCTATCAGTCCAGTCTTCATGATAGAGGCAAAGGTCTCCCGTCTTTCGATGAGATGGTGGCTATCGTTTTTGGTGGAGTAGACTTTGACGATCCGACTACAAACGTGCAAAGACGTCACGCCTTAGCAATCGCTAAACCAACTCCGAGAGGTTATTGACCACGCCGGAGCACGATCAACCTGACCACGAAGGTCTATTTCCTGCACGCAAATGAAGAACAACCAAGAAACTGAAATTGCAATCCGGATATTGCGAATATAAGAGGAAAGCTTTATTGATGAAGTGGGGTTCTGTGATGTCTTGGTCTGATCGTAGAACACAAACGAACGATGCTAAGTTGCAGCTATGGCAAACTTTTAATCTAAACAAAACCCAAGTCTAAACGGCGCATTAAGGGTTGTATATCTGGGGGAATAGAGGGGAATTTCGTGACCCCTTGGAGGAGGGGTCCGAAACCAGCCCTAACTCAGTTTCCCCACACATACAGACTCTAAAAACAGCCTATAATGTGGTATTTTGGAATTACATGGACCTGGCCCAAAAATAAGGTGGCACAGCACCTATAATAGCCTATGGACAAAATTTATGAATTGGCATCTTGAATATTTCGTCCAAGCCTTCATGCTCTCATTATGGTTGCTTCAAAGTGTGAAAATCACCACTGGAAGCTCCATTGTTCTTTCCCGCGTGCGCACCTTCTTCTCCATGCTTGTTCCCGCTCCGGTGACCATCCTTCTTGTCCATGCTAGGTCCTTCATTCATAAGTAAAACAAAAGTATCTAATTTAGGCAGCAGCATATGATCATGAACATTGGAAGGATGTCCAAGAAACGAAAGTACCTGGTAATTCAATTGGGATGCGCGAGCTCTAGTAATTGGTCCAGTATGTATAGCAGCAGGGGTTGTGGGTGTAACAATGGTATTTATGTCCTCATCACCCTCCCCTTCTTGAAATGAAGTCGTCCTCGACGGAAGTTCATCTTCGTCACCCAAATAAGGCTTCAAATCTGCAATGTAACCCCAAACTCTGCAGGCAGCTCAAGTTTATATGCATTATCATATATTTTCTCTAACACCTTAAAAGGACCATCATCACGTGGCATGAGCTTCGACTTGCGTAAATCAGGAAACCTATCCTTACCCAAATGTAACCAAACAAGATCGCCAGGTGCAAAGACAACATGTTTTCTACCCTTATCTCCAACAAGTTTATATTTAACATTCATATGCTCAATGTTTTCCTTAGTTAACTCATGCAGCTTTAAGATCATTTCAGCATGTTGTTTAGCATCAAAATTAATCTTCTCCAAAGATGGAAGAGGCAACAAATCAATAGGTGCATGAGGTATGAAACCATACACAATTTCGAAAGGGCACATCTTAGTGGTAGAATGCAATGAACGATTATAAGCAAATTCAATATGAGGCAAGCATTCTTCCCACATTTTCAAGTTATTCTTCAAAACAGCCCTAAGCATAGTAGACAATGATCTATTGACTACTTCAGTTTGTCCATCAATTTGGGGGTGACATGTAGTACTAAAAAGCAGTTTAGTCCCCAACTTAGCCCATAAACATCTCCAAAAGTGGCGAAGAAATTTAGCATCACAATCTGAAACAATTGTATTTGCACACCATGCAAGCAAATAATTTCACGAAAGAACAAATCAGCAATATTAGCAGCAGCATCACCTTTATGACATGGTATAAAGTGTGCCATTTTTGAAAATCTATCCACGACAACAAATATGCTATCCCTCCCCTTCTTTGTTTGACGTAAACCTAAAACAAATTCCATAGATATATCCTCCCAAGGAACACTAGGTACAGGCAAAGGCATATATAAACCATGGGGATTGAGTCATGACTTAGCTTTTTGACATGTAGTGCAGCGAGCAACAAAACGCTCAACATCCCGTCGCATCTTTGGACAAAAGAAATGTGTAGCAAGTATGTCCTCCGTCTTCTTCATGCCAAAGTGTCTCATTAATCCTCCTGCATGCGCCTCCTGCAACAACAAAAGACGAACGGAGCTAGCTAGAACACATAGCTTGTGAGCACGGAACATAAATCCATCATTAATGACGAACTTGTTCCATGTTCTCCCTTCTTTACAATTCTGCGACACATCTTAAATTCAACATGATGCACATATTGATCTTTGATGGTCTCCAAACCAAATATTTTAAAGTCAAGTTGTGAAAGCATAGTATAACAACGAGACAAAGCATCAACAATAATATTTTCTTTACCCTTCTTGTGTTTAATGACATAAGGGAAAGTCTCAATGAATTCAACCCATTTAGCATGTCTACGGTTTAGTTTTGCTTGACTTTTAATATGTTTCAAAGATTCATGATCAGAATGTATAACAAATTTGTTGGGCTATAAATAATGTTGCCATGTTTCCAAAGTCCGAACAAGAGCATATAATTCCTTCATAAGTAGAATAATTCAGACTAGGCCCACTCAATTTTTTAGAAAAGTATGCAACAGGTTTACCATCTTGTAATAACACATCTCCTAATCCAATTCCACTAGCATCACATTCAAGCTCAAAAGTCTTATTAAAATGAGGAAGTTGCAGTAAGGGAGCATGTGTTAACATATCTTTCAATACCATGAAGGCTTCTTCCTGTGCGGTGCCCGAAACAAAAGGCACATCCTTCTTTGTAAGCTCATTGAGAGGTGCAGCAATGTTGCTGAAATCTCTCACAAAACGCCTACAGAAATCCGCGAGGCCAAGAAAACTCCTCACTTGTGTGACCGTTTTGGGCTCCGGGCAACTCTCAATAGCTTCAATCTTGGCTTTATCAACTTCAATTCCCTGTGAGGTAACAACATGGCCAAGAAAAGATACTTGGTCGGTGCAAAAGGTGCACGTCCCAATGTTACCAAACAAACGTGCATCACGTAGAGCGATAAAAACAACATGTAAATGTTCCAAATGTTCCTCCAAAGATCTACTATAAATTAGTATATCATCAAAATAGACTACCACAAATCGTCCAATGAAAGCACGTAAAACCTCATTCATTAATCTCATGAAAGTGCTAGGTGCATTAGTTAACCCAAAAGGCATGACTAACCACTCATATAATCCAAACTTAGTTTTAAATGTTGTTTTACATTCATCTCCCAATTTCATACGAATTTGATGGTATCCACTACACAAATCAACTTTGGACAAAATTGTAGAGCCACTTAATTCATCAAGCATATCCACTAGCCTTGGATTAGGATGACGATAACAAATAGTAATATTATTAATGCCTCTACAATCAACACACATACGCGATGTACCATCCTTTTTCGGCACTAGAATGATAGGAACAACACAAGCACTAAGGCATTCACGTATATAACCTTTGTCGAGCAGCTCCTGCACTTGACGCATAATCTCCTTCGTCTCCTCTGGATTGGTATGGTATGCCGCACGGTTGGGTAGCGATGCACCGGGCATTAAGTCAATCTGATTCTCAATCCCTCTAATAGGTGGTAATCCCGGTGGCACGTCTTGTGGAAATACGTCAGCAAATTCCTGCAAAATGTTAGTGACAACAGGAGACAAAGAGGGAGGCACGTCCTCGAATGAAAATAATACCTCTTTGCACACCAAAGCATAGCAAACAAATGTAGTAACATCCAAGTCGGTAATATCAGATTTAGTGGCAAGTAAAATCCACTCTTCGGTTTTATTTCAGATGCAACACTAGATGATGGTTTATTAGGCTTATTATGTTTCTCAAATTCCTTTGCCACAATCGTATTTTCACTCTTACTTTGCTCCTGTTTTGCTTTACTAGCTCTAGCAATGTCATCTTTCATAATATGTTCAGGAGACATAGGAACAAAGTTATATTTTTATCCTTATGAACAAGTGTATACTGATTTGTCCTACCATGGTGTACAGAATTTTTATCAAATTGTCATGGTCTACCAAGTAAAACGGAGCATACTTGCATGGGTACCACGTCACAATCAACATAATCAGAATATGTATCAATGCTAAAATGCACACGAACAGTACGTGTTACCTTAACCTTGCCACTGTTGTTGAACCATTGGATGTAATATGGATGAGGATGTGGTCTGGTGGTGAGAGACAGCTTCTCCACCATCTCCACGCTAGCCAAGTTGTTGCAACTCCCTCCATCGATGATGACGCGAACAGAACGTTCCTTCACAACTCCTTTGTACAGAACAAGTTGTGCCTCTAATTTTGCTTAGCCTGTGTAACCTGCACACTCAAAACACGTTGAGTAACTAAACTTTCATACATGTTAGCGTAGTCAGCAGCCATGTAGTGTGTCTCTTGTTCAGTATCCTTGGCATCATGTTCTTCACTTGCAATAAGAGCCAAAGTCTACTCATCATAATCACTAGCGGACGCATATCAACGGTCCTCAATAACAATCATCACACGCTTGGAAGGGCATTCTCTCGCATAGTGACCTTCACCCTTGCAACAATGACAAATAACCTCATGTGTTTGCCATGTAGGTGCCATGGATGAAGAAGAGCTCTGTGGAGGCCTCGAAGGTGTGCCCTTGTTGGAGGGTGGTGGCGGTGCCTGTTTTCTTGTATCTCTGTTGGAGTTGGCGGCTGAAGTAAGTGGTGTTGTAGTAGGACGTGTGGAAGTAGATGATGTACGTGGTGTCCATGATGAATCTTGACCTGCAAAAAAATTAGTTCTCGCCATTGCCTGTCGATCCTGCACTTCACGTTCAGCTTTGCAAGCAAGATGGAATAAATGAGTGATAGTGTTATACTCCTTATACTCTGGAATATTCTGAATCTCTCTTTTAATCCACCCAT
The DNA here is from genome assembly GCA_039707655.1 of Elymus sibiricus. NCBI lineage: Eukaryota > Viridiplantae > Streptophyta > Magnoliopsida > Poales > Poaceae > Elymus > Elymus sibiricus. Next base: position 193,472,945 of record CM077663.1, on the reverse strand, counting down.
AAAACGTGCAAGCATAGCTTCACTCTCCTCAACAATACCACATCTAATCATGCCAGTTTGTAATTCCTGATAATATTCCTCTACAGAATTTGTCCTTGTCTTAAACGCTGCAAATTTTGAAGCAATTCGCGTTGATAATATGGTGGAAACGAACGATTACGCATAGTAGTTTTCAAAGCAGCCCAAGTAGTAGGGATATTATCATGCTGTATTCTACAATGTTGAGACCACCAAACACAAGCAAAACTAGTGAATGCACAAACAACAGCAGCAACACGTTTTGTAAGCATGTAAAACGTTGTTCTGTTTCTAACTCCCAAGTAAGATATATATCAGGAACGTATCTACCCTACAATGTTAGAATATTCAATTTAAGTTTAGGGAGACGGTCATGATCCCGTACCCGAGGGGGTGGTGCAGTCCTACCATTGCGGTTGTATCCATGTGGACGACCTGGTGCTTGTGGTGGTGGTTGCCCCTAGTGATGATTTGGAGAAACCTCTCCCTCATCATCGTAATCACCATCATAATCCTCATTCTGCTCAACGACAGTAGAAACAGCAGCCATAGAAGCCGCGGTAGTAGCAACGACACCAGAATGTTGGCATGGGTCGATAGGCACACGTTGCGCTTGTCCCACAAAATTCAGACGTTGTTGTTGTTGTTGTTGTTGTTGTTATTGTTTTTGTTGTTTTTGTTGTTGTTGTTGTTGTTGTTGTTGTTGTTGTTGTTCTTGTTGTTGCAGAGGTATGACAGGTGCAACTGGTGATGGTAGACGTGCAAGCACCTCATTGAACTTAGCGTCCATCTTGGTGTCGAACGTCTTCTCTAAACGATCTAACTTCTCCATAGCCTCTCCCAAGTTGGTCACCAAATCATCCACGTTTTCACCCATCATTTGCTAAAATTTATCATGGAGCTCCCTGTTGGTCATGCCCTCCCAGTCGATCTCACCGGCTTGTAATCCTGCCATGGTTAGCAAGAATAGGAACACACCAGAATATGAACCTACAAACCACTAGGAAGTGGTGGTGGTGGTGGTGTGTCAAAAATCCGTCAAGCAAATCTCAAATTCTTACTAGTTCTTATCCAGCAGCAGGCGGTGATAGGCAATCGTTGTAGTCAAAACTCTCAAAGCTTGGATAAAGCGATTGTCAGGTGGTGTCAAACACACGAAGTAGTAGTATGTGGAGCTAGGATGGCTTATAATATGATAGCAAAAATGTCAGCAATAATCAATTCAGAGATGCAATGTTGAATGAACGCTCAACGACGGTATAGTGTTGGTCCCAGGCTAGACTGTACTAGAGACGCGAGCCTAGAACAGCAACAAAATCATGGCGCGACACATATCAAGTGAAAAGCACAGTGAATATTTTTCTCTTTTTTTGTCGCTCTTTTTTTTTTTGCTCAGCAACAATTTTTTTTTCGAAAAAGCCTTAAAATGATCTAAAAGCTAGCTAGCCAAAATTTTCCAGACTTAGTTTTTTTTGCTAGACCTATTTCTCTACTGCGGGCAACACGAAAGTTAGGGAGTCTGACTTGATCATGACACGTAGTATGTCGTGATCTAGAAATCAACAACAAAGCAACAAATACTGGACTCGGACTAGGATTGGTGGTGGATATGAATCTGGTGGAACTCGGACTAGTGGCTGATATATGTAGGGGCGGTGGAACATGGACTGGTGGCGAATCTGTGATGGAGGTGGGCTCGGATTGGCGTGATGGCGGATATGTGGTGGTGGAATATGGCAGCGGTGATGTATCTGGTGTGGTGGTGGTATATGGCAGCGATGAAGATGGTGTGGCAGCGGCATGACAACCTGTGAACAGAACTCAAAACTCTAAAAGACTAGACGCTAAGACCAGCAACTTGACACGACGATGCAACCGCAAATTCAACAAAGCAAAACACCAAACAGAAAAATGCAAAAGGCTCAGATTGGTTTGGATAGGATGAACTAACCCTAATTTTTTTGTGGTTTTTTCGTATACTAATGAAGAACGGATGCGATCTAAATTACGAAAAACTGGTAAAATCTCACTCAGCAACCTGGAAATCTGATACCGGTTGATAGAGGCGAAGGCGTCCCGTATTTCAATTATATGGTTGCTATCATTTTTGGTGGAGTAGACCTTGATAATCCGACTACGAACGTGCGAAGATGTCACGCCTTAGCAAACCATCTCTGAGAGGTTATTGATCACGCCGGAGCACGATCAACCTAACCATGAAGGTCTATTTCCTGCACGCAAACGAAGAACAAGCAAGAAACTGAAACTGCAATCTAGATCTTGCGAATATAAGAGGAAAGCTTTATTGATGAAGTGGGGTTCTGTGACATCTTGGTGTGGTCGTAGAACACAAACTTTTAATCTAAAAAAACACAAGTCTAAACGGCGCCCTAAGGGTTGTATATATGGGGGAATGGAGGGGAATTTCGTGACCCCTTGGAGGAGGGGTCCGAAACTGACCCTAACTCAGTTTCCCAACACATACGGACTCTAAAAACAGCCTATAATGTGGTATTTCAAAATTACATTGGCCTAGCCCAAAAATAAGGTGGTGCAACACCTATAATAGCCTATGGACAAAATTTATGAAGTGGCATCTTGAGTATTTCGTCCAAGCCTTCATGATCTCATTATGGTGGCTTCAAAGTGCGAAAATCACCACTAGAAGTTCCATTGTTCTTTCCCGCGCGCGCACCTTCTTCTCCATGCTTGTTCCTGCTCCAATGACCATCCTTCTTGTCCATGCTAGGTCCTTCATTCATAAGTAAAAAAAGTATCTAATTTAGGCAACATCGTATGTTCATGAACATTGGAAGGAGTTCCAAGAAACGAAAGTACCTGGTAATTCAATTGGCATGCGCGAGCTCTAGTAATTGGTCCAGTATGTATAGCAGGAGGGGCTGTGGGTGTAACAATGATATTAATGTCCTCATCACTTCATATGGCACCATTTGAGGTGTTGTACGGACGTAGGTGTCACACTCCCCTCAATTGGTCAAAGACCAGAGAAGGACTAGTCTTTGGACCAGATATTCTCCGCGAAGCAGTAGAGCAAGTTCAACTTGTTAGAGAGCGTCCGGAGACTGCTAAATCAAGATAGAAGAGATACGCCTATTCCCGCCGACAAGAAATGAGCTTCAACAATGGAGACCATGTCTATCTCCGAGTCACGCCTCTCAAAGGGACCAAGCGCTTCTACGTCAAGGGAAAGCTTGCACCAAGATACATCGGCCCCTTCAAGATCACTGCAAGATGAGGAGAAGTTTCCTATCAACTAGAGTTGCCTTCCGAGTTGTCCGATGTGCATAATGTTTTCCATGTGTCACAACTCCAGAAGTGTCTCCAAGTTCCCAACCGCCCCGACCTCTACAAGGACATCGATCACCAAGCCATCGATTTTCAGCCAGACCTCGCTTATCGTGAGAGGCCAGTTCGTATCTTGGATGAGCTCCGCACCATCAAGTACTTCAAGGTCCAGTGGAGCAACCACACCAAAGCAGAAGCAACCTGGGAGCATGAAGACTAACTTAGATTTGAATTCCCTTATCTCTTTAGCGCCTAGCTTAGGAATCTCAGGGATGAGATTCTTGTAAAGAGGGTAGGTCTGTGACACCTTGTGTTTTGTATCACATCACTATGATTAATAAAGCTTTAAAATGTGGGCCAACAAAAACTTTTTGTGTACCTGTGATGCTTGATTGCTTTGCCATTGCTTGTTTGCTTGGTTATGTTTTAAATCACAAAAATCCTCCTACTCTCTACAGTCATCTCCTTGATCCAAATCTTTGCCAATGATCATGCCATCTGTATAGGACATAAAACTATTTTCATAAAATATTATTTTGGCCAAAAATCATTTATCTGATTTAGGTTTTCAAAACCCCCTGCATTGAGATTTGTACTACAAGTCCTCAAATTAGGGTAAATGTTTTGCCCCAAATATTTTATTTGGGACTTATTATCTATAATACTTCCAAAAAACACACAAAAAATATTTTACAAATTATTTTTGTATTTGATACTTGTGATGTAGGTTGGGTTTTCTGTGAAGAGGAACGGGTAATTGCAGCACAAAACGGATAAGTATTTCCCTCAGTTATGAAACCAAGGTTTATCGAACCAATAGGAATATCAATCCTCAAACGTCTTCATCGGCTGCACACAAATGAACAAACGACTTGCACCCAACGCGGGCAAGAGGGTTGTCAATCCCCTTGATCTCGTTATTTGCAAGCAAATGAGTTGTGTAGATAATTGCTGATAAGTGCAAAATAAATAAAAAGTAAATGAAGGCAGTGAGGTAATAATAGTGTTTGCAAATATATAAGTGAATAGACCCGGAGGGCCATAGTGTTCTCTAGTGGCATCTCTCATGTAGGCAGCATACGGTGGGTGAACAAATTACTGTTGGGAAATTGATAGAAAAGCGGATAGTTATGCGATTTTCACGGCAATGATCATGTATATATAGGCATCATGTCCATAAGCAAATAGGTCGACTCCTGCCTGCACCTATTACTATTACTCCACTCATCGACCGCTATCCAGCATGCATCTAGAGTATTAAGTAAAACAGAGTAATGCTTGGAGAACGATGACATGATGTAGAAAAAGTAAATTCAAACAATATGAATGAACCCCATCATTTTATCCTTAGTAGCAACAACACAAAGACGCATCTCATCCCCTTCTTTGTCACTGGGATATAGAAACTCGCCAGGTTGAACCTACCACAACGCACCACTCCCATCGAAGAAATATCAATCTACTTGGCCAAAGCACGTCAATAGATCGGAGAGCATTATGAAACTATAATGATCATGCACATAAGAGATAATATAATTCAGAGGCATTTCAAATACTTTTCCTGAATAATCTGAACATAAACCCATAATTCATCGAATCCCAACAAACACACCACACAATACATCGGATAGATCAAAGCAAAGATGCGATGATCATTGTATTTAAGATCATAAGAGAGAGATATTGCCAGCTAGGTACTAGCTATGGACCCGTAGGTCAGTGGTGAACTACTCACACATCATCATGAGGAGAGCGAGGTTGATGAAGAGGTCCTCCGTGATCGATCGCCCCTCCGGTAGGGTGCCGGAATGGAGCTCCAGATGGCCTCGCGACGGAACAAAGACTTGCGGCGGCGAAAAAAGGGAATTTAGGGAATTTATAGGCCGAAGAGGGACGTCAGGAGGCGCCCGAGAGGGCCACCACATATCAGGGCGCCCCCCCAAGGGCGCGCCCTGATACCTGATGTGGCCCTCGTGCACCTTCTGGATTCCTTCCGAAGCTTCTAGGTCTTCATATAGTCCAGAAAAAATCATCAAAAAGTTTCGTGGCAATTGGACTTTGTTTTGTACACTAAACCTGCAAAGCAAAAAAAGGCAGAAAACAGCAACTGGCACTGGGCACTGGGTCAATAGGTTAGTGCTCAAAAATATTATAAATTGGTAAATAATGACCCAAAAAGTATCCTAGAATGATAATATATCAGCATGGAACAATCAAAAATTATAGATACGTTGGAGACCTATCAAACATCCCCAAGCTTAATTCATGCTCGTCCTCGAGTAGGTAAATGATAAAAATAGAATTTTTGATGTGACATGCTATCCACAATGTAATCTTGTGCATGTATGCTCATTGAGAAAAGATTAATCAACAAATATTAACATAGCAATAATCAACGTGTAAGAAACAGAATTGTTAATTCTTGAAAGTATACGATTCTTAAGAAATGTTTACCCCCCCCATTCATCTTATTGTATTAGCAAGGCATGGCTCCATCTTCACCACATTAATACAAATGTTAAGCACCACGGTGTCCAAGTCAAGCAATTGGTTCATACTTTTTCAATATGCATCAACTTTTTATTCTTCACGCAATACATGAGCGTGAGCCATTGGACATAGCATTTAGGTGGAATAGAATATGGTGGTAGATATCAAAGGGGTAGGAAGTGGAGAAGATAGTCTCACATCAACTAGGCATACCAACGGGCTATGGAGATGCCCATTGATAGATGTCAATGCAAGGAGTAGGGATTGCCATGCAAATGATGCACTAGAGCTATAAGTGTATGAAAGCTCAAATGAAGCTAAGTGGGGTGTGCAACCAACTTGCTTGCTCATGAAGACCTCGGGCATTTGAGGAAGCCCGTCATAGGAATATACAAGCCAAGTTTGAAATAATGAATAGGTAATTCCCACTAGCATATGAAAGTTATATATCATGAGACTCTCTACATGAGGAACATGGTGCCACTTTGAGGCACAAGTGTGGTAAAAGATAGTAGCAAAGTCCCTTCTCTCATTTTCTCTCATTTTTTTGAATGGATGGTGGGCTCATTTGGCCTCCCCCATATTTATTATCATCCGGATTATCATCTCGACTTATGGGAGAATCATTGTCTCCATCATTCTTTCCTCACTGGGACAATGCTCTAATAATGATGATCATCACACTTTTATTTACTTACAACTCAACATGGAGAACTGATATGAAGATATGACTCTATATGAATGCCTCTGGCAATGTACCAGGATGTGCAATGATCTAGCATGACATGTATCAAAAACATTATGAAGGTGGCTTTGCCGCAAATACTATGTCAGCTCTATATGATCATGCAAAGCAATATGACGATGAACAAACTAAGTCATGTGAAGTGACGATGAAATTTGCATGGCAATATATCTCGAAATGGCTATGGAAATGGCATGATAGGTAGGTATGGTGGCTGTTTTGAGGAAGATATAATAAGGCTTATGTGCAACAAAGCGTTTCATGTCACGGGGTTTGGAATGACCGGCGAAAGTTGCACCGATCCTCAAGGTGAGAACGGGCCATGCACGGTACCGAAGAGGCTAGCAAATTATGAAAAGGTGAGATTGCGTATGTCCATGGTTTCACATTAGTCATAAATAACTCATATACTTATTGCAAAGTTTTATTAGCTTATCATAAATCAAAGTACTAATCGCATGCCCCGAGGGAAGAGGTTGGTTGGAGTTAACCACCGCGCGCTTCTGACCCGAAACAACACTAGGATTTCAACGAGGAATAGAAATGCTCACATATCATCACCATGCCTCTTTAATTTTTAGATGAACAAAAAGGTCAACCCCTCTTAATATCGACACTTCTACGGTTTAACAATTATGAACTAACACCTATTTCATATTACTACATCAATATCATTAACCCACAATTTCTTTATATGTGCTACATGATGGTTTTGATTATCACTCTGTGAATACCTAATATTTTTGGACTAGTCTGTATGACCCATGCAAATTACTGTCACTATTTATTAACTCTCAAACAAATATAAGTGAAGAACGAGAGTGAAATCATTTCTATAAAATCTACACGCCACCGTGCTCAAAAAGATATAAGTGAAGTAATAGAGCAACTGCTAAGCTCAAAAGATATAAGTGAAGCACATAGAGTATTCTAACAAATTATGATGAAGGTGTGTCTCTCTTAAATAGGTGTGTGTCACACCCTATGATTTACCTCATGACTAAGTTAACATGACTCAAAAATTAGGGCCAATTAAAAGTTTTTGAGTGCATATGAATGCTTGACTTGTGTGCTATTTGCTTGCTTGTTTGATTGCTTGCTAGTGCTCTATATTCATAAAACTCCCTCCTACTCTCAAAACTCTTTTCCTTGATCTAGAACTCTGGTCCAATGATCATGCCATGTGTATAGTACAAAAAACTATTTTTATCAAATATTATTTTGGCCAAAAAGCATTTATTCAAATTAGGCTTTATAAAACCCCTGAAATGAGGTTTGTACTACAAGTCCTCAAATTGGGTGGTATGTTTTGCACCAAAGAGTTTATTTGGAACCCACTATATATAAGACTTCCCAAAACCACCAAATATTATTTTTAAATATTATTTTCTTATTTTATTTAAAGGCTTTTTCTTAAGGCCAGAAATGGTCTTTTATTAGAAAAATTATTTTTATGCTTTAAAAATATTTGAATTTTTTTAGGAAAACTCAGTGGGAATATATTTTCCATATATAAGAGTTTAAACACATGGTCATGTTCAAAATAATGGACAAAATCCTTCAAAACCATTTCTGCCTATTTCAAGAATTTGAAATATTTCTATAAGAAATATTCTCAAATAAATCCAAGAAAATTCTAGCATGTCACATATGACATATGTGATCATCTTTCCAAGTTTCATCTCAATCCCAATTGTTTTGATTCATCAAAATATTCCAAAACCCTCTCTATCCAGATCCAAACTTGAGCAACTTTACATTGCCAACTATCTCCTATTAATCTCAAACTTTGTGGACATGTTCTAATACTCCAATAATGCATCCTCACCAAGTGGTGCATAAAGGAGAACAGATTAACTTGTCCAGATCCCCCCAAACCCTTTTCTGCTGATTTCAAGAATTGGAAAGTTTTGCATTGTCAAGTTTCCCCCATTTGGTCCCAAACTTTTTGTGCATGCTCTAATTCCAATATAATGCCACCACCCCAAGTGGTGCATTTAGGAGAACAGTTTAGCATGCCTAGATCTACAGAAACCTGATTCTGTTAGTTTCTAGGGTTTACAAAGTTTACATTGTGAACTTTCTTCAATCAATCTCAAACTTGGTGATCAACCTTGATTCTACCTTCTATTTCATCCTGTTAAATATCATGGCAAGCAAACTCCATTTGCTAGCCCAAAAACTCATCAAACACCTTCTGCTCATTTACCAAACTAGTTGTTGGGCCCCTTCCACTATTCTACTTAACCTGAGATTTTTACCACACCTTCACCTTACCCCCAGACACCTCCAGTAGGAGTTGCATGCCCTCATATCAATCATTGGTGGGGTAAAACCCCATTTTCCCTCCCTGGAAACAAGTATTCCCCCTTTTCTCCACTCCCCTTCTATTCTAATGAAAACCCCAGGGCATCCTATGCAATTTTCACTTTGTTTTACCTCCCTCTAGCTGCTAGACATGCATGGCCGCGCCCAAGAGGCCAATGGCATGCCATGGCATGCCATATGGGCGCTCCAGAGCGCGCTACAGTGCGCACCCGCACTGTAGCCGCCGCCCAATCCCCGGCCCCGACAGCATTGGGCCACCCCCTCGTGTCCCCCGATGTCGCCTCAGCGTCCGGGACACGGCACGCTGTCAGCCCCCTCCTCTCTCCTCCTCCTGTGGCCTCCTCGCACGCGCGCCATGGCCGCCCAGCTCGGCCAGTGGCCGGCCTCACACGCGCAAGGCCCCAGCGCTCCCCCGCTCCTTCTCTCCTCTTCCCTGGACGTAGGACACGTCCACGAAGACCATAGACACGCCCGAGCCTGCCCCCGTGAGCTCTAGCGATGGCTCTGACCTCGCCGAACCCCCTGTCCACGGTGCGCCAGCGCCCAGGCTATAAGAGCCACTCTCGTGACCCTCTCTCATCTCCCTTTGCTCTCCCTCTCTTCCGCGGACCTCCCCAGCCCAGACATTCTTGCCCCCGTTCCCTCCACCCGTCCCCATGGTTGAAGCCCTTCCGTCGGCTTCTTCTCAAATTCGGCCACGGCGGCCTCTCCTTTTCCTTTTGAGCCTCACCAAAGCCCCCAGCACCTCCACAAGATCCTTCCCGATGCTCCTTTCATATTTCCCGTGGCCAGAGCGTCGCCCCCATGGTCGCCGTCGTCGGCCCCCGCTGCGGCCAGAGCCCCGCTCGCTCCGACGCTCCCCTGCAGGAATGGATCCACCAGGAGGACGCGGGCCTTCCTCCCGATCACGCTGGTGGTCGGACGGCCGCCGGAGGTGGCCTGTGCCGCCGGGGCGACGCCGGCAGGCGCTCGGCTCCCCGTCCCCTGCCTCCCCTCTGTTCGGGCGGGAGGAGGGAGATTGACCTAGCGGGTGGGCCCCGCTTGTAAGCCGCACAGCTGTCGGGGCCCTCTTTTTAAGTGAAGGCGCCCCGGCTGGATGCCGCCTCCGCTCGGGGAAGACGTATTCCCCGAGTGCGCCATCGTCGTTGCCGCTTCGCTGCTCGGCCGAGCCACTGGGCCGGCCCATTGGCTATGTTGTGCCCAGTGCGTAGTCTGGCCTTCTGGTAAAATGCTTTTCCTTTTTCTTTTACCAGAGAAATGGTATAATTCATATAAAATTCATTCGACATCCAAATTTGGTGATTCAAATTCCTACCGATTCCAAAAATCGTGTTCTATCTAAAAATATGGCTTACACATTTTTCATGCAATATTTTCTATAGAGTTTAAATTCAAACTTGAATTTTAACTATGATAGAGCCCCATTGTAAAATCCCTAGAGCATCCAAATCAACTCCAAATGGAGTGATTCAAATTCCTAGTTGAATCAAAATTCATGCTCTAATATATGAGAATTTTTTTTGCCCCCCCCCCCGCTATGTCAATTATTGGGCCATTTCTTCCTTTGTGACCCACTTTGCAAATCCCTAGGAAATTCATGCCAACGCTAAATCCAGTGAAACCACTCCTCACATGTTTATAAAATCATGCCCTATTTGTTGGGTCCATCCACTCATTCTTACAAAAATATTTTCTGTGGACATCTTATAGGATCATCGTTTCCTTCATTTCCACCATTCAAAACTCCCCTTTGACCCACATCCACCAAAACCTCCTTGGCTATTTTTCTCATGACCAGAGGTGTCCAAGAATAGTAAAACTCCTATTTATAGAGCACTTTATTTCTCTGCTTGATGTGTTGCTTATTGCGGTTGTTTTCGGCGATAGTTGACGAAGTAGACAAAGTGCTCGGAGTTGGACGAGAAGCGTGTGAAGACCTCAAAGACTTTGCTGAGCCAGGCAAGCAGCCCTTTGACCATGACTATGAACCCTTTTATTGCATGTCATAAGCACTTGTTGTTCCGATGAATTGATCATGTTGATGAGGTACCCCCCCCTTCGGTAGGATGCCTCCGATACTTTACCATTGATACTTGCATCATGCATGACCCTACCATTCTTATGAGGGTTGTGCGGGTGGGAGTAGTTAGGTTGCTAGTAGTGCTATGCAAGTGGGATGGGAATATGCATGGTGATGGAAACAAAATGGTTTCAAAGACTTTTTCGAAAACCCCGTCGGGTGCCACTAATGCCCGAGGGAGATGATGATGAGCTAGGTAACCACTTGATAAAGAAGTGGTGTACCGGAGCAAGTGAGTGTGTGTGTTTTCGAAAACGGATTAGATTTAAGATTTGTCGACCGTCCCAACCTTACATGCACAACCATGATACCCCTTATGGGACGGGGCTTTGTTGATGACTTTGGTGGGTACTAGCATAGAGCCCGCATTACTAGTGGCGGGAGTGACGTGGTCACTCTCGATACGGGGTCATGCCTGGTAGGGCGACCATGCGCTGTCTTTACAGGCACCGGGCACACTGTTGTGTTCCTTCATGGATGGTACTGTGTAGAGCAAGGCTCGTGTTTGTACATCATGAAGATACGGACCAACGATTGGACTCTTTGCTTAGTATCGTCAGGGGAAAGGCATTGTTCGGGTGCTTACCTCGGGTATGCAATATACCGCGAGTCGTGGATGACACGGAAGTTCCCCGAGTTTTGTGGGTAAAGTGTGCAACCTCTGCAGATTGTAAAACTATTCGAATAGCCGTGTCCGCGGTCAAGGACAGTTCGGTGGTGCTGCTTAAACTACGTCCAGATGTTTTCACAAACAAGTGTGTGTGTGTGTTGCCGACAAAGGTGATACTTGAGCTAAGTCTTATGACTTGGCATGATGATGAACAAGAGATGGTCAACCCCTGCTTATGATGATGACTCAGACTTGTTCACATGAATACCTGTCAACAGTTGATGCATGCTTACTCAAGGTTGCTTGATCATATCATTGCACTTAAAATCAGCTTTCTACAAAACTTACCTATTTAGTGCTATATCATGCATTGTTATACCTTGTTCCACAACTTGGGTTTCTTGCAAGTACATTCAAAGTACTCATTGGCTTGCCACTGGTTATTTAATTGGCCAGGCATGGAAGAACAGGATTACGGTGAAGAGTTCATTGGTGACGAACATGCGATCTAGGACGCTTTCCAGTCAGAATGCCTGTAGGTTTAAGGCAGATGGCATGGGTTCACGCTTTCGACCAAGATTTCTGCTGCTTGATATGTTTAAGTGTTTGGCCCTTGCGGCCCTATCTATGTAAGACTTGGCCTAGCTGGCCCCTATTTGTGTAGGACGGTATGTAAGGATGTAAGACTCTTGTATTCCAGTTTCTATGTGTTCAGTGAGCATTGATCTCTGGGATCACTGTGCACGTGCATTCGGTGATCACGACTTATGAGTCGGGGTCCCCACAGTGTGTCTAGCAAACAATGATTGTGGAAAACTGAAAGTAAAAGCAAACTAAAGCAAATGACGCTCTAAGAAAAACGCATATCATGTGACGAATAAAAATATAGCTCCAAGTGACATACCGATGGATTTGGGACGAATGAGGGGATGCCTACCGGGGCATCCCCAAGCTTGGATGCTTGAGTCTCCTTTAAAATATTACCTTGGGGTGCCTTGGGAATCCCGAAGCTTAGGTTCTTGCTACTCCTTATTCCTTTGTCCATCAAGATAACACCCAAAACTTAACAACTTCAATCACACAAAACTCAACAAAACCTCGTGAGATCCGTTAGTATAAGAAACATATTGCATACTCTAAGTACTGTTGTACATTGATTCAAATTTCATAAATGCATAATAGGTACTATATTCTAATTTCTCAATGGCTTATACCCCCCGATACAATCCATAGTTTAATCAAAATAAGCAACTATGAAAGCAAAAACAGAATCTGTCTAAAACAGAAAAGTCTGTAGCAACCTGTAGAGACCCTATACTTCTGTAACTCTAAAAATTCTTAAAATTAGGACAGCCTCGAAAATTTGTATGGAAACACTGTGTAAAAAATCCAGATCATTATCACACTGCAGAAAAAAAATGAAAATTCCTTTACTGGAGTCAAAAGTTTCTATTTTGTTTCAGCATCGATTTTACTTATCTTGTGAGTCATCCCAAAGGCTTTACTTGGCACAAACACTAATTTAAACACAAAAACATAATCATTACAGAGGAAATAATCATGCTATTAAAAATAAAAAGAAAGTTCTATGCAAAAATTTAAAGATAACTATTGGGTTGCCTCCCAACAAGCGCTATTGTTTTATGCCCCTAGCTAGGCATAATACATAGTTTCAAGTATTGTCATCTTTGACACTCCACCCATAAGTGGCTCTCATTATTGATTCATAAGGTGGTTTAATTATCTTCCTAGGGAAGTGTTCCATCCCTTTCTTTAATGGGAATTGGAATATTATGTTTCACACTTTCATGTCAATGATTGCACCTTATAGTTCGTAAGAAAGGTCTACCAAGTATTATGGGACAAGAAGGATTGCAATGAATATCAAGCACAATGAAATCTACAGGCACATAATTTTTATTTTAAATAATAAGCACATCATTTATTCTACCTAAAGGTTTCTTGATGGTAGAATCCGCAAGATGCAAGTTGAGGGAACAATCTTCAATATTAGTGAGACCGAGCACATCACAAAGAATTTTAGGAATAGTTGAAAAACTAACACCAACGTCACACAAAGAATTGCATTAATATTTATTGATCTTTATTTTTATAGTAGGTTCCCACTCATCATGCAATTTTCTAGGAATAGAAACTTCAATCTCAAATTTCTCATCATAAGCTCTTATCATAGCTTCTATTATATGTTCGGTAAAAGCTTTGTTTTGTTCATAAGCATTGGGTGAGCTAATAATGGATTACAACAAGAAAATACATTAGACTAAAGAGCAATTATCATAATTAAAGTCCATGTAATCCAAGATAGTGGGCACATCACTAGTTAAAGTTTTGACCTCTCCAAACCCACATTTTTCAGTTTTAGCATCAAAATCATCACCCTCCAAGCAAACGGGACGCTCCTCTACTAAAGTTGACTCATCTCCAGTCCCTTTATCATTTATATTCAGAGAGGTAAATAAATATTCAATAGGAGAAACACCAATCATTTTAAGATCTTCATCATGATTCCGGTAAAAACCGGGTGGAAGAGCTTTTTCTAAGAACTCCCATTTAGCTCTCAACTTAGTGGTCCCCTCCTTACTTTCATTAATAGATATTTGGATAGCTTTAATAGCATCATTGAAATCATGCTTGGGTAACAAAGCTTTATTTTTACGAGTTTCCACATCAAGAGCAATTATATCCATGTTTTTAGCCAAATTGTCAACTACATGCAATTTTTCTTCTACCATAGTGTTGAAAACCTTTTGAGAATTAATGAATTATTTAATTGTGTTCTCAAGATTAGAGGGTATCCTATTAGAATTTGCAGAAGAATTTCCATAAGAATTACCATAAGAGTTTCCAAAGTTGTTAGAGGAATTACCGGGATACGGTCTAGAATTGAAATTTCCTCTATAAGCATTATTGTTGAAATTATTTCGCGAGACAAAGTTCACATCAATAGCATCATTATTTTGATCCATCAAAGTAGACAAGGGCATATCATTGGGATCAGCATGAGCATTTTTACTAGCAACCATATTCATAAGAGCATCCACTTTTTCATACAAAGTAGCGATTTCTTCAACAGAATTTACCTTCTTACTGGTTAGAGCTCTTTCGTTATGCCATTGAGAATAATTTGTCATGATGTTGTCCAGAAGTTTTGTGGCCTCTCCTAAGGTCACATCCATAAAGGTACCACCTGCAGCAAAATCTAGAAGATTTCTAGACACAAAGTTTAGTCCAGTATAGAAGTTTTGGATAATCATCCACATATTTAAGCCATGAGTTGGACAATTTCTTAGCATTAATTTCATCCTCTCCCAAGCTTGTGCAACATGCTCTTGATCTTGCTGTTTAAAATTCATTATTTGATTTCTAAGGGAGATGATCTTAGCAGGAGGAAAATACTTGGCAATAAAAGATGAAAACCAAGCCTTAGCTTTATCTCTATGTGAAAAAGGAAATAATTTTAATTTCACAATATCATTATCCATATCCTTTTTCTTTTGCATGTCACATAATTCAACAAAGGTATTAAGATGTGACATGGGATCCTCATTAGGACTTCTCGAAAATTGATCTTTCATGACAAGATTTAGCAATGCGGCATTAAGATCAAAAGCCTCCGCACTAGTGGCCGGTGGTATAGGTGTACTAATAAAATCTTTATTATTAGTATTTGATAAGTCACACAACTTAGTAGTATCTTGAGACATGGTGACCGAACAAGCAAAGCAACAAGCAAGACAAGTAGACTAGCAAGCAAAGAAGTAAACTAGTAACAAGCAAAGATAAAAAAAAATTGTATTTTTGATTTTTATGTGACAAGCTAAATATAACAGAAAATAAAAGGGAGAACAAGTGAATGAAAATTTGTGTGAAGTTACTTGGTAGTTGATGATGATATTCCCCGGCAACAGCGCCAGAAATTCATCCTGATACTTGTGATCTGCGTTGGGTATTCCGTGAAGAGGAATGGGTAATTGCAGCACAAAGCGGATAAGTATTTCCCTCAGTTATGAAACTAAGGTTTATCGAACCAATAGTAAAATCAATCCTCAACCGTCTTCAGCGGCTGCACACAAATGAACAAACGACTTGCACCCAACGCGGGCAAGAGGGTTGTCAATCCCCTTGTTCTCGTTATATGCAAGCAAATGAGTTGTGTAGATAATTGTTGATAAGTTCAAAATAAATAAAAAGTAAATGAGGCAGCGAGGTAATGATAGCGTTTGCAAATATATAAGTGAATAGACTCGGGGGGCCATAGTGTTCTCTAGTGGCATCTCTCATGTAGGCTGCATACGGTGGGTGAACAAATTACTGTTGGGCAATTGATAGAAAAGCGGATAGTTATGCGATTTTCGCGGCAATGATCATGTATATATAGGCATCGCGTCCATAAGCAAATAGGCCGACTCCTGCCTGCACCTATTACTATTACTCCACTCATTGACCGCTATCCAGCATGCATCTAGAGTATTAAGTAAAACAGAGTAATGCTTGGAGAACGATGAAATGATGTAGACACAGTAAACTCAAACAATATGAATGAACCCCATCGTTTTATCCTTAGTAGAAACAACACAAAGATGCATCTTGTCCCCTACTTTGTCACTGGGATATAGAAACTCACCAAGTTGAACCTACCACAACGCACCATTGCCACCAAAGAAATATCAATCTACTTGGTCAAACCACATCAATAGATCGTAGAGCATTACGAAGCTATAATGATCATGCACATAAGTGATAATATAATTCAGAGGCATCTCAAATACTTTTCATGAATAATCTCAACATAAACCCGCAATTCATCGGAACCCAACAAACACACCGCACAATAGGATTACATCGGATAGATCAAAGCGAAGATGAGATGATCATTGATCATAAGAGAGAGTGATTGCCATCTAGGTACTAGCTATGGACCCGTAGGTCTGTGGTGAACTACTCGCACAGCATCATAAGGGCATCGAGGTTGATGAATAGGCCCTCCGTGATCGATCCCCCCTCCAGCAGAGTGCCGGAACGGAGCTCCAGATGGCCTCGCGAAGGAATAGAGACTTGCGGCGGCAGAAAAAGGGTTTCGGGACTGCTTCTGGGGTTTTTAGGATTTTAGGGAATTTATAGGCCGAAGAGGGACGTCGGGAGGCGCCCAAGGGGGCCACCACATATTACCCCCCCCCCAGGGCGTGCCCTGGTACGTGGTGCAGCCCTCGTGCACCTCCTGGCTTCCTTCCGAAGCTTCTAGGTCTTCATATAGTCCAGAAAAAATCATCAAAAAGTTTCGTGGCAAGTGGACTTTGTTTGGTACAGTAAACCTACAAAGAAAAGAACACACAGAAAACAGCAACTGGCACTGGGCACTGGGTCAATAGGTTGGTGCTCAAAAATATTATAAATTGGTAAATAATGACCCAAAAAGTATCCTAGAATGATAATATATCAGCATGGAACAATCAAAAATTATAGATACGTTGGAGACGTATCAGTATTTTAGTTAAATGCCTTTTTCTGAGGCCAGAAATGGTCTTTAATAGGGGAAATTATTTTAATATTTAAAAATTATTTTAGAAAATTTAGGGAAACTCAGTGGACATATATTTTCCATGTACATTAGTTTCAACACATGGTCATGTTCCAAATATTGGACAAAACCCCCCAAAACTCTCACTGGATATTTCAAGTATTTGAAATATTTCTATAAGAAATATTGTCAAATAAATCCAAGAAAATTCTAGCAAGTCACCTATGCCTTATGTGATGATATTGCCAAGTTTCATCTCAATAAAAATAGTTTTAATTCACAAAAGTGCCCCAAAATCCTCTTTGTCCAGATCCTAATTTGAGCAACTTTACATTGCCAACTGTCACCATTTGCTCTCAAACTTTGTGGGCATGATATAGTCCCCTAATGATGCCACTACACCAAGTGGTGCATCAAGGAGAATAGATTAGCCTAGCTAGATCTAAGGAAATTAGTTTATGCTCATTTCTAGGGTTAACAAATGTTACATTAGCTACTTTCTCCAATTGAGCTAAAATTCTATGGGCAATGCTAATTTGTGATGCCACTCACTTCTGTGAATTATTGGAACTCAATGATTGAGGCCCCAAGACTCCTCTCCTCAAACCCCAAGTTTTTACCACAACACCAGCAACTCCTTCCCCACCTCTAGTAAACATCCTCGCATCCAGCTCCATTATTGAGGGGGTGAAATCCCACTTGCACCTCTCTGGACAGCCATTTTCTTCTCTATCCCTTAGCTCTCCCTCTCTCCTGGCAATTTCTAGAGCATCCAATGCTCCCCTCCACCTTGTTTATTCTTCCTGTAGGCTTTTGACACTAGTGGACGTGCTAGTGCGCGCGCGGACACGCTAGTGGCAGACAAACGGGCGCTCTGGAGCGCGCAGCCGCGCATCAAAGAGTTGACTATGCGCCCTGCCCATGCCCTGACAACCTCGAGCCTCCCCCGCGCGCCATCAGGACCAGCTTTGCATCTGCAGCATGCTAGTCTGCCGCCCCCTCCTCTCTCTTCCTCTCCCGACCGCGCTGCGCGTGCCCGAGCACTGCTCGGCTCGGCCAATGGCCAGCCTCGCACGCGGGATGACCTGGCCTGGCTCCTTCCTCTCTCTTCCCTTCCCTGACCCGAGACCGCATCCAAGAACTCCCAGACATGTGCCAACAGTCTCCCACGGCCTGTGACAACGGCAGTGACCTCGCCGGCTCTCGGTTCATGATGCACCATCACGCCCCTAAAAATAGCTCGCCTGGGACCCTCTGAAAGCACATTTGCTCCCTTGGTGGTTTTGGTAATTAATAACAACATATAAGTCATTGAACTAATGTTTCCACTAAGTATATTTCAGGAAAAGTTCAACGATAGGATTGGCAAAAGGATTGTGGAGATTGTGGAAATACCCCAAGATGCAAGGAAATGGATTGGCAAAGCTTCAAGCAAGAGGACTCTACATTTTACTTTGTGAGAAATCACTTTGAGTCCATAGGAAAGCCAATACCATTAAAAGGGGGTAAGGTTTTGTTGGTGAACAAAATGCTCATACGTGCACAAGAGATAGTCAGCAAAAACACCCACAAGGTCTCCCACAAAAGTCTGTCAAAGCCAAATAGTCAAAATCGGTGCAACCAACACTTTCCACTCCGTGCCACCCATTCCCATACTCAGACAGACATAAGCCAAACCCTACCTGTTCGGTGCAACCGATTCTGCTTCGGTGCCACCGAGTTTGGGTTGCCAAATTTCTATTACGCAAATTCACAATATCGGTACCACCGAGATTGTTGGATCGGCGTCACCGAGATTGGGCAATCTGACCGTTGGTCACCTTATCGGTGCAACCGAGTTTAATATATCGGTCTCATCGAGATTCAAAAGTTGCCACCTTTTGGTCACTTCGGTACCACCGAGATTAACACATCGGTGTCACCGAGTTGGTCATTTTGTGTGTAACGGTTGGATTTTTGGGGATGCCTATATATACCCCTTCACCACCACCCACTCGAAAAAGAAGCACTCATAACTATTCTATACTTGCCCCATCCTATTTTCTGAGAGAGAGCCACCTACTCATGTGTTGAGATCATGCCATTCCATTCCAACCATATGAATCTTGATCTCTAGCCGCCCCAAGTTGCTTTCCACCAATCCCATCTCTTCCACCAAGCCAAATCTGTGAGAGAGTGATTGTGAGTTGAGGAGTCTATCATCTTGAAGCACAAGAGCAAGGAGTTCATCTACATTGCCGAGCCTATTACCTTTTGGAGGGTGGTGCCTCCTAGATTGGTTAGATGTCGCTTGGGAGCCTCCTACTTCGTGTTGTGGAGTTGAACCAAGAAGTTTGTAAGGGCAAGGAGATCGCCTACTTCGTGAAGATCTACCCATAGTGAGGCTAGTCCTTCGTGGATGGAAGCCGTTATGGAATAGTCAAGGTTGCTACTTCGTGGACCCTTGTGGGTGGAGCCCTCCGTGGACTCTCGCGACCGTTACCCTCCGTGGGTTGAAGACTCCATAAACGTGGACGTACGATAGCACCACCTATCGGACCCATGGGAAAAATCATCGTGTCTACAATTGTGTTTTATCTTCCAACCCTTTCCTTTCTACTCATGCTTGTTGTTACTTTCCACTGCTATACTCTTAGACTTGCATGTGTAGGGTGTACTTGACTTGCCATGAATGTCAAAATCTGCCAACTCTAAAATTTGGGAAAAGGTAGAATTTTTATTTGGTCAAGTAGTCTAATCACCCCCCCCCCCTCTAGACATACTTTCGGTCCTACAAGTGGTATCAGAGCTTTGGTCTCCATTGCATTGGTCTCACAACCTAGGAGAGTATGGCGTCTAGTGAGGGAAATTATCACCGTAGAGGTCTGTACTTTGATGGTACTAATTTTGCTAGTTTGAAGCACAAAATGAAAATGCATATTCTTGGTCATAACCCTGCCGTTTGGGCTGTTGTTCGTGTTGGCTTGCAAGGTGAATTCTTTGGTGATGGAAAGGAACCGGATCGTGAAGCGACTGCGGATGAATTGAAGATGTTGCAATACAACGCTCAAGCATGCGACATTCTCTTCAACTGCCTATGCCCCGAAGAATTCAACAAAATCAGCCGTCTTGAGAATGCAAAAGAGATTTGGGATACTTTGGTGAAGATGTTCTTCAAAGTCAGCTTGACAAGTTCAAGATGAAGAATGGTGAAGGAGTCGCAGAGATGTACTCTAGGCTAGCTCTCATCACCAATGAGATTGCCGACTTAGGAAGCGAAGAAATGACCGACAAATTCATCATCAAGAAGATACTTAGAGCTTTGGATGAGAGATACGACACCGGGTGCACATTGATCCAAATGATGCCCAACTAGAAAGATCTCAAGCCTACGGAAGTCATTGGAAGGATTGTTGCTCACGAGATGACCCTCAAAGACAAAGAAGAGCTTCACAACAAGTCTAGCGGTGCTTACAAAGCCACAAGTGATGCTCCCGCAACTTCAAGCGACAACCTTGTCACCAATGAAGAGATAAGCCTCATGGTCAAGAAATTCAAAAAGTTCTACAAGAATAGAGGCAAAGAACGAAGCTCCAACTCAAGATATGATGAGAAGCGTTTGTCAAGTCATGACCGCAATTGCTACAATTGTGGGAAGCCCGGACACTACTGCAATGAGTGCACAGCTACCTACAAACGAAGAGAAGAGTCACCTAGAAGACGAAGCTCAAGGAATGAATCACCTCAAAGAGAGAGAAGGAGTAGAGATGGTCGTTATGAATGAAGACCCTCAAGGAGAAGTAGAGATTCGGAGAAGAAGGACAAGTACACCAAGAGCTACACAAGAAGAAAACATCAAGCTCATGTTGGTGAATGGGTTTCCGGCTCCGACTCCGACAACAACTTTGAAACAAGCTATCACTCCGACTCCGACTATAGTCAAGATGATGGTGTTGCCGGAATTGCTCAAGTGACTACCAACTCCTATGATCTATTTAATTCACCAAACGAAGGGAGTGGAAGTTGCTTCATGGCTAAAGGCCCCAAGGTATCACACCCCGAGTATCTTGATTTCAATAGTGATGAAGATGATTTGCTTTGTGATGATGACTTGCTCTTTGATAAAACTAGTGATGTTAGTCAAAATGAACTTGATAATTCTCATGCTAGTCAAGATAAGTCAATTGATGATGATAAGATGAAAATAGAACAACTAACTAAAGAACTAAACACTGTTAAGTTAGCTCATGAATCTACTCTTGAAGATCATAGAGAGCTTGTAAGAACTCATGAGAAGCTACGCTTCGAGAAGCTCAACTTGGAGCAAGAGCATGAGTTTCTTAAAGCTATCAATGACGATCTCCGAAAGAAGACTTCATATTATCTAGCCAAACGACTACTCTTGTATACATTCATGCCACAAGTTAAATCTAAACAAACTAGTAACAAAGGCAAGAAAGGTTCTTCATCTAGTAGCAACAATAAAAATGCTAAACTCAATGATGTTGCTTCTAGTAGTTCTATTGATTCCACTAATGATGATTCTCTTAGCCAAGTTACACTTGAGCAAGAAAATGCTTTATTGAAAGGAATTATAGAGAAAGGTATCTACAAGAGTCTTGCCGGGTGTAAGCAATTTGAGGAAATTGTACGCAAGCACGGAGGATACCGAAAGAACCATGGTGTTGGCTACTTCAACGCAAATGTTGTTGAATGGGAAGAAGGTCAATACCCCAAGCCCAAGTTTGTTCCTCAAAAGGAGAAGTATGAAAATACTCTTCCCAAGGGAACAAACACTCAAGATGACCTTCCACCACAAGACCACAAGCTCAAGGGCAAGAACAAACTTCCAGAGGATATTGACTCATATGAAGATGAATCCCTAGCTTTGGTGGAGTGGGTTCCCAAGGCTACTTCAAGCTCAACTTCTACAATGGCTACTTCAACACCAAGGATCCCCATCAACTTGATGTGGGTCCCCAAGAAGAAGAACTAGAGAGTTCTTGAGGGGTGACTCCGCCAATGAAATTCATTCACATTCATTATTGGCAAGAATTATTTGCTATCAACATCAACTCTATGCAATAGTTCAAGGAGTCACACATTCCCTCAAAGGTAAGCAAGGGACAAGGTAATCAACAAATCAATGGACATCATTACACATGCTTTGCACTCCATGTTCATAGATATCCTTGTATTTGTCTCTTGTGTGTTGGGACTAACCCATGTAGGTGAGAAGAGTAAGGAAACAACAAGGATGCTCCCAACTCTTGGTGATCTTCATCAACCTTGAGCATCCACAACTACCTCATCAACATGAAGTCTTCATCGACAAAACCGAAGGTTAGTTTATCCCTCTTATGGGGGGATGCCACATCAAGGGGGAGCTTTACTCTAAGACTTGAGTTAAAGCATCTCTTAGAATGTGACAACATTAAATGCGTTATGTAAAAGTGGTAACCCCACTTGTGCTTGAACGATGAGTATGACCTATGATCAAGTATTCTTACTTGGCTCCTAAGTCAATATACTCATATATAGATGACTTCGTCATCACCAAAGTGCTTGTGAGATGCTAGTGTGTATGTGCATGTTTTTCATGATTTCATTTGACATCTTACTGTGTGAGCATGTTGGTCTGCATTTATTTTCCCATTCGAGGACATCCAATTGTTGCTATTTGGTTTTTAATTTATCTTTTGCCAATTGGGTGGACAAGAATGCCTAGGACCACTCTTTAGCTATCTATGCTTTCTCACCTCACATTCCATTCATGCTGCATCACAAAATTTGAACAAGTACTTTTCGATCCCTCTGTGTGTGGAGCATTCGGAGTTCCGTATCGACAAGGACTGACCATTAAAACCTCCCAAGTGCATCTCGGTGGAACCAACCCACAATTCTCGGTCTCACTGAATGCCTTGGGTTGATCTGGTTTTCAATCTCGGTACTACCGATTCCATATTCTCGGTTACACCGAGTTTCCCTGTCAGCTGACAGTTGAGGAACTCGGTGACACCGAAAATTTAGAATCGGCGTCACCGACAGTGAGGGGTATATTTGTCGTGGACCCGACGCTTTGAAATTCAATCCTCAAACTGTCGCGCCCCAAAACCCTAAGCTGCCGCAAAGGACCCCCTGGTCGTCGCCCTTGTCTCCCCGTGCGTCTCCGCCGCTGGGATCCTCGCCGTCGACGGGCATCTTCGCCGCCGTCGCCGTCGTAGCGGATCCATCGCCAAGCTAGGGTACGGATTCGATTCTTCTTGCGCTCCCCGTCCGATTCTTGCGCAATAAAGTTGATTTTATCTATAAGCCACCGTTTGCACATCTATCTATCCACAAGAAAATCTCAATAGAATAGCGAATGATGGATTTTTTAGGTTTTGTCGTCTGCCTCATGTATCTCGGTAGAACCGATGCAAAATAATCGATATCACCGATTTGGTTTTCTGGCACACTGAGAACACCTCGGTGGAACCGAGTGCCTATTTTCGGTGTAACCGAGAATGGTGCCAAGTTCCTGGAAAGCAGGTTGTTAGTCTCGGTGTGACCAAAAATTTGTCTCTGCTGTACCGACATACATTTGGCAGAATGCAAAATTTGAGAAATTCCTAGTTCAAACTTTCAAAAGAGATGCATTTTGTGATGACTTATCTTCTTCCGCTCCTCTATACTCTATTCACAGGGTCAGAGATGTCAAGTGCTAAGGACAGTGAGAACAACTTCCAAGAGCAGAACATTGTCATGAGTTCAGGCACTAGTCCTGAGTCTAGTTCATCTTCAGATCCAGGCACTCCCAGTTCTCATGGGTTGCCCAAGGCTGCTACTAGGACCAGGAAGAAGCTGAATTCAGATGAGGAGGATTCAGATTTTGTGCCAGAGGAAATTCTTGCCAAGAAGCAAGATAAAGCTGCAAAGAAGTCTGCAAATGAAGCTACATCTTCTAGGAGAGCTGTCAGGAAGGAGTATGATAGCTCTGAGGCTATGAGAGCACCTGAGAGTGCTAGGGCAACAATGGCTCTTCACCTTGAGTCACCCCCAAGGAAATCTATGCCTAAGAAGGCAGGGGAGAAGAAGAGAGCAAGAAAGAGGATTGTTTATGTCACTGGTAGGTAAACCTCCATGTTTGAGGACCCTGAGGAGGCTGCTGGTTCTGCTGCTAAGGAGGAGGAAGAACATGTTGAGAAGGCCCCTCCCAAGAAGAAAAAGAAGCTTATGGCAGATGCTATGCCAAAGTCAGGCACATCCAAGAGCACCAAGTCTGCCCCCAAGAAGGCTGCTGCTGAAAAGCCCAAGAGGTCATCCAGACAGATTCCAGCTTCTGAAAAGAACAAGGGAACTACCTCCAGAGATGAGGATGAAGATGCTATGTCTGCTTTGATGAAGCTTAGACCACACCTTCCTGTACATAATGCCAGCTATCCACTTGCTGAAGATATGAAGAAGAGGAAGGATTCTGGTTTGAGGGCATGGAGAGCTGCTGATCCATATGCCCAAAGGAGAAAGACAATTGTGGACTATAGATTCTATACCAAGGAGCAACAAGATTTCTATGAAACTGCGCTGTTTGACAAGAGTCCAGCTATGAGTGACATGAGATATGTTGATTGGAAGTACATCAAGGAGAATGAAGATTATTTTCCAAGTGTTCAAGACAACTTTCACTGCATTGGCTTGGATGAGTTTGTTGGCAGAGAGTTTACAGCATGGAATGATGAGATGATCATGCAATTCTACTCCACTGCTCACTTCTATGGAGATGGTAGGATTGTATGGATGACTGAAGGAGCAAGATACGAGTCCACTGTTGATGATTGGGCTGCAATCTTAGGAGTCTAGAGGTACATGATGGTGACTTGGATGTCTACTCAGAATCCAAGGAGAGCCACAATGCTATGGCTAATATGTACAATGAGATCCCTGCTGCTCATGTGAAGTCTCACAAGTTAGGATCCATCTACTTTCTCCAGGCTGGCCTTCGTACCATGAACACCATTCTGAGGCATACTTTGATGCCCAAATCAGGAGATGACAAGATGATCCGAGGCTACTCCATCAACATGCTAATCCACCTTGACAGACACACCAGGATTAGAGTCATGGACTTGATTGTAGAGACAGTGAAGAGGGTTACTGCTAATCAGAAGCGCTCATGCTGCTATGCACCCTATATCCAGATGCTCATCAACTCCAAGCTAGAGAAGCACATATTTGCTTTGGACAGACCCCATTTGCCCCTAAAGCCAGATCTCGAGGACAACATTGTTGTGATGGACCCAGAACATCCCACATCAGCTGCAGCTCAAGCACAGGCAGAGGCAGAGGCAGCTAGAGCCACTAGTGCTCAGGTTCCCAGATCCAGGAATGAGCAAATGGATCTTTTGATCTCATCAGTTCAAGGCATGCAAAAGGACATCAAGGACATACTGGAGAACCAGAACAGTCTTGTCAGGATCTTTGAGAATAGGATCAAGACCCTGAATGACAAGGTAGATGGGCTGACCAAGACAGTCAATGAGCTCAAAAAGGAAGTTGACTCTGTGCCTCTTCCACAGTCTTTTTCTTCTTCTGATGATGATGAGGATGATTCTCCTCTCAGGCCAGGCACACACTTTACTACTCAGGCCAGATCAGCCACAGTGCCAGCTACAGATTTGAGGTCATCTTCATCAGCTCCTGCTACTGTCACCTCAGCTCCATCAGCTCCAGTTCCACCAGTTGCCACTCCAACTCCATCCACGACATCAGCTAAGATCTTCGCCGACGCAGTTCTCTCGACTCCTTCATCAACAACCGGAGGAGATCATCCCAAGAACGCTTAACTATATGCCTTTGAACTTTTTGGTAACTTGTTGCCAAAGGGGGAGAAGTGTATATAGATCTTTAGGCTTCGAGTGAGAGAGCATTTGGTTTTTATCGCTTTTTCAAAACATTTGGTCTTTTGGTTGCTTGTGATACACGTTTGTTGGTGTTTTGATCATACGCTTTATGTGTGCTCCTACTATTTCCTATCATTATGCTACTTATGAGATGATCATTCACCTTTGCTTGATTGTGTTGTGCTATGATATTAGCTCTTATTATTCTCGCACACCACCAAGATGTATGTGACATGGAAGAAGTGCCCCATGTACCTAATCGATTGTGCATTTGCATTCAAACGCAAATTTTAAAATAATGCACAAATTTAGGGGGAGCTCTTGCTTATCACATACTTCTCAAAGCGATGATTATATTCATTGATTATATCATATGTCGAAGCTTTGATCTATATGTTGTCATCAATTACCAAAAAGGGGGAGATTGAAAGCACATTTGCTCCCTTGGTGGTTTTGGTAATTAATAACAACATATAAGTCATTGAACTAATGTTTCCACTAAGTATATTTTAGGAAAAGTTCAATGATAGGATTGGCAAAAGGATTGTGGAGATTGTGGAAATACCCCAAGATGCAAGGAAATGGATTGGCAAAGCTTCAAGCAAGAGGACTCTACATTTTACTTTGTAAGAAATCACTTTGAGTCCATAGGAAAGCCAATACTATTAAAAGGGGGTAAGGTTTTGTTGGTGAACAAAATGCTCATACGTGCACAAGAGATAGTCACCAAAAACACCCACAAGCTCTCCCACAAAAGTCTGTCAAAGCCAAATAGTCAAAATCGGTGCAACCAACACTTTCCACTCGGTGCCACCGATTCCCATACTCAGACAGACATAAGCCAAACCCTACCTGTTCGGTGCAACCGATTCTGCTTCGGTGCCACCGAGTTTGGGTTGCCAAATTTCTATTACGCAAATTCACAATATCGGTACCACCGAGATTGTTGGATCGGCGTCACCGAGATTGGGCAATCTGACCGTTGGTCACCTTATCGGTGCAACCGAGTTTAATATATCGGTCTCATCGAGATTCAAAAGTTGCCACCTTTTGGTCACTTCGGTACCACCGAGATTAACACATCGGTGTCACCGAGTTGGTCATTTTGTGTGTAACGGTTGGATTTTTGGGGATGCCTATATATACCCCTTCACCACCACCCACTCGAAAAAGAAGCACTCAGAACTATTCCATACTTGCCCCATCCTATTTTCTGAGAGAGAGCCACCTACTCATGTGTTGAGATCATGCCATTCCATTCCAACCATATGAATCTTGATCTCTAGCCTCCCCAAGTTGCTTTCCACCAATCCCATCTCTTCCACCAAGCCAAATCTGTGAGAGAGTGATTGTGTGTTGAGGAGTCTATCATCTTGAAGCACAAGAGCAAGGAGTTCATCTACATTGCCGAGCCTATTACCTTTTGGAGGGTGGTGCCTCCTAGATTGGTTAGGTGTCGCTTGGGAGCCTCCTACTTCGTGTTGTGGAGTTGAACCAAGAAGTTTGTAAGGGCAAGGAGATCGCCTACTTCGTGAAGATCTACCCATAGTGAGGCTAGTCCTTCGTGGACGGAAGCCGTTATGGAATAGTCAAGGTTGCTACTTCATGGACCCTTATGGGTGGAGCCCTCCGTGGACTCTCGCGACCGTTACCCTCCGTGGGTTGAAGACTCCATAAACGTGGACGTACGATAGCACCACCTATCGGAACCACGGGAAAAATCATCGTGTCTACAATTGTGTTTGATCTTCCAACCCTTTCCTTTCTACTCATGCTTGTTGTTACTTTCCGGTGCTATACTCTTAGACTTGCATGTGTAGGGTGTACTTGACTTGCCATGAATGTCAAAATCTGCCAACTCTAAAATTTGGGAAAAGGTAGAATTTTTATTTGGTCAAGTAGTCTAATCACCCCCCTCTAGACATACTTTCGGTCCTACACCCTCTCTCTCCCCCTCTGGACTCCCTCAACCCCAATCGACCTCGCGTGCCACCAAATCAACCCCGGAGCGACCCGAGCTAGAGATCGAGCCTGAGCTCCGCTGGTTCGGCTAGCCGGAGATCTCGATATATAGACCTCCTCCATCCCCATTCCCCTTCCCTTGGTCCTCCCTGAGCTCACTGATCATTTCCCCTCTGTCTCCCTTGCATTTTGCAGCCCGAAATGTCGATGTGGAGTTTGCCTGAAGCATCTCCGCCGTGGCTTCCTCGTCGCCGGCAACCCGGACCTCCCCAGCGACCAGCTCCACCTTCACCCGATAGGTGACGCCTCCCTGAGCCCGTTCCTGCCCTCCGCTCACCTCGTCGTGCACTACAGCGCCGCCAGTGAGCCTCGCCGTCCTCTGGCTGGAGGTTGTCGACGACCCCCGTGGGGCCCGCTCATCAGCCTCTCGCCTTCTTCCTTGCCCTCTCTCTCTCACTCTCTCTCTCTCTCGCGCGCTTGAGCCGCACCCGTCAGGTTTGAACTTGGTGGTGCGCGCGCGCCGCGGCTTGCCTGGGCTGGCGTGGCTCCGGGTCGGCCCAGCAACAGGCAGGTCTGGCCCCGCCAGTCTGCTAACTTTTTCCTTTTTCTTTTCTGTAAATTTTTGCAAAACATCTACATATCCAAATATTTGTCCAAATCCAATGGTTCAAAGTCCTAAAATCTTGTAATCTTCCAATCTATTTAATGGTGCCACTTGTGCACCATTTGGACAAACTTTTCTGTTATGTCCCAAATTAAATCCTTAGTTAGGTATTTAATTCCACACCTTAAAATCAGTATCCATGTTTCTGTCTCTCCTATTCCAAAGCAAACACCAGTAGTATTTTTAGTTTTAAATGTAGTATTTAACAAAAATTGGTTGCCATTTTTTTAGTGTTTTGTTTTTCTTGTTATTGCTATGGCCTTATTTGTGCCCTTTATTTTGCGACATTAGATTACGAAGTTGACGAGGGAGTTGGACTAGAAGCATTTGAAGACCCCAAAGACTTTGTTGAGCCAGGCAAGCAGCCCTTTGACCATGTTGATGAATCTATTTTTATGCATGGCATTATAGTACTTTGATTGTTGCATGAAAAAGCATGATGATATGGTGACCACCTTGTTGGGTTGTCTCCGATGCATTCCTCGTTGATACTTGCATTGTGCATGACTCTACCTTCCGATGAGGGTTATGCAGGTGGGAAGTAGTTAGGTGCAAGTAGTTGATACGCAAGTGCGACGGGAATATGCATGAGGTGGAAAACAAAGTGTTTTACCAAAGACTGTATTAAAAACCCATTGAGTGCCACTAATGCCCGAGGGATATGATGATGAGCTAGGTAACCACTTGAGAAAGAAGTTGTGTATCGAGGCAAGTTGTGTGTGTGGTTTCGAAAACAGATTAGATTTAAGATCTGCTGATTGTCCCAACCTTACATGTACGACCACGATAACCCTTATGGGACGGGGCTCTGTTGATTACTGTCGGGACCCCGATCCTAAGTCATATGAATCTAGCTTGTAACATATCACATCACTTTGCGGCCTCACGCACGATAATCCCCACGGCTGCCACCTTACCTTGGCCGGGACCGTTTGCATCTTTTGGCTCACGTATATGATTATGTCGCTAGCAATCATACGCCAGAGAACCCGGGTCGAAATGACTAATCATAGAACCTAAGTGGCACATCCATACAGGAACATGCATGCGTAACCCAACAGTGCAGGTGTCGGTCACGAGCGTGTGTAGATGAGTCATAGCAAGCTACATGGACTCCATTACACCGTGAGACATTTCTGTCATCAACTGCGTGTAGACGAGTCATAGCAGGCTACATGGACTCCACTACACTGTGAGACATTTCCCCGTAGGGACAGACACAGCAGCAAAGAAGGATACATGCCGGTCAATCAATGTGTCCGGAGCAGTAGCAAGCTACCAAGGCTCGGTGGAAGCACAAAGAGGCATTTTCCCGTAAAGAGGGCTACTAAAGGCACACTACTAGGTGTCGTATCCCACACATACCAATGCATTTCAAACATACACGCAATAAGCACGATATGCATAGATACAACATGGCATCACAACATAACTCTATGACTCAAGTATTCATTAATGACTCATAAGAGCCAACATAGTGTGATATTACAAATAGGGGTCACATGACCCAACACTCAAGTCATACAAGCATCAAGCAGAAGCAAAACATGTCTGGGTACAGACATCTACTAAAAGTGGCTAGAGGAGCCTGAAAGCTACAACGACCCTGCCAAAGGAGCCAGACCTCTGTCTCGGATTCCCAAGCTAATCCGGTCCACATCAAACTTCACGTCATAAGAATCACTAATGAGACTGATGTGTCCTCTGCAAAAACATAATTAAGCAATCGTGAGTACAAAGGTACTCAGCAAGACTTACATCAGAACTAACTACATATGCATCATTGTCAACAAAGGGGGTTGTGGAGTTTATTGCAGCAAGCCAGCTTTGACTCTTGGCTAACCTATACTACGACTACAAGTAGTATCTTTTCTTTGAAGGGAGAAAGCGCACACGAGTCCACGTATTCACCATATCAATACTCCACTATGGATCCACTTCTGTCTTCCCACGAGAAGGCCATCCATAGAACTCACACTTATCTTGTGCGTTTTAATGTATCCATTTCACTTGTCTATGAACCACATAAGTTCTCCAAGTAGTCCATATCTGAGGATGCGGCTATTCGAACAGATTGATAACCCTGCAGGGGTGTACTTCTTGACACATGCTCCCGCCACTTATCGCCATGTGCACGTAAAAAGGCACCTCAGCACCCTTCAAGCGGAAGCCCAGCGAGGGAGTCGGCCACGACTATTAACCACACAAGACCCTAGTCCAGGTTTATCGCATATTTGAGACTTGATCCGCACGGAAGTTCGGCCGAAGTTTCCGCTATGGCCTCAAACAATGTGCGCAGGGTTCCACAAGCCCACCGTTTGGGTGCCACTTGGTACACCGTGCCACTGTGTCTATACCACATCAAGGCCCACCCCAACGGGCAGCGCTAAGCACGGCCGCCAACACTTCTCCTACAAGCACCAAAAATAGTTGCAACTCCTGGACAGAGGTCAAGGCGATTAATAAGTCGAGCGGGGTCATATTTCGGGTCCCAACGTGTGGTACTAACTGTCTTGGATCACAAACACAGAACGCAGTTCTTATGGACGGTCCCAAGGAGACAACCCGCCATGTACTCCTACATGGCCTCTCATCGCTACATTTACCAAATCGTGTTCGCACACTTAGCTCTCACACAGTAGGACATGAACACATCCATTCCAATTCATCGCCCAGATGGATCAGACCCGACACAACTCTAAGCATAGCAGGCACAGTTAGTAAGCATGGATGAGTAAGCACAACAAGGCTCAAGCAGTTGCTACTCATGCTAAGTGGTTTCAACTATTTACTGTGACAAAGACAGGTCATGCAAAGGAATGGGTTCAACTACGGAGAACATGTAACAGTTGATTCGTTATTGTCCTAATGCGGTAAAAGAGAGCAGGAGTGAGAGAGTGGGTTCATATCAATATGCTCAAGGGGGGTTGCTTTCCTGACAGTTCTGAAGATAGTACTTCTCTTCATTAGTGTCAACGATCACAAAGTCGGAACCATCGTCTACCGAGAAGGAACAAACACTGGCAAACAAGAGGGAACGACATTCAATTCATTCAATGCACAACCATGATGCATGATACGACAAATTAAGGTACTGAATTAACCTAGAGTGATAATTAACCAAGTTAATTGAAGTGGGGTTCAAACAAGTTTGAATCCCAACTCCAAATGCTATTTCATAAATTGCCCTAATCATGAAATGTCCTAGTTGGTGATGTTAACTTGTTCAAACATGCATAATCATGGCATAAACGGATTCATTGGATTTTTCTGATCATTTATCATATATAATTTATTTTCATCTGAATTACAGATTATTTTCTATGATTTTTAGAAGTTTTAAGCATTTTCTGGAATTTCCTAAATTATTATAGATCAGAAACCCTTTATTGCGTCAGCACTGCATCAGCATGGCGTCAGGAGGTCAACAGACTATTACCAGGTCAAACCGGACCAGTGGGGTCCATTGTCAGTCTCTCATGGCTGGCTGGTGTCACTGGCAGGTGGGACCCTGCTGTCATTGACTCACGGATTAATCCCGAGTTGACCCGGGCTTTGACTCGGGTCAGGGCTCACTGTCAGTGGCTGGAGGGTTAGTTAGTGGCTTGATTAGTCACTAATGGGCCTGCCATGTCGTCACGCCGGAGATCAGCCGGCGGCGACCACAGAACACGGCGGTGGCTCGTCGGACTTGCACTTCCGGCGTCCATTTTGTGCGCTGAGGGCTCCGGGCGATAGCTCTAGCTCGCCCGCATCTAGGGGAGGCAGTGGCTGGTCGCCGGGCGACCGGAACGGTGGTCGGCGTCGAGCTTCGGCGACGGCAGCGGCTCGGGTTGCATGGGTGCGGCACTATGGGGCTCAAGCGAGCAAGCAGAGGGGCTAGGCGGCGTCCTAGGACCTCCGGAAGCACGACCACATGCTCAGCCGTGAGCTATGGGCGTCCTATCCACGTCGGTGCCATGAATGGCGGCCTGGAGCTTCGGCTGCGGCGACGCTAGCGCTAGAGGTCGAGCGGGCTGATGGAGATAGGGGGAAAATGGTCAGAGGCTCACCGCGGTTCGAACGGGACGGTCAGCAGGCTCGGGGACGATCAGAAGTTGACGATTTTGAAGGAGAAGGCCGCCTGTCTCGAGGTTGAAGAAGGCGTCGATGGTGACGAAGTAGGTCGTCCGGGCTTGCGTGGGTCGACGGGGAGCTTCAGGGCGTCGAGGCGGACCCCGTGGATGTGGCGGAGAAGCGCGGGTTTCCCGTGGCTGCGTGGTCAACAATGACGCGACCATGGCGCTCTTGAGTCCGAGGTGGAGAGGCGAGGGAGGAGTGGCCAACAGGTGGGACGGTTGCGGACAGCAACGGCGACAATATCCACGGCATCGACGTGGCCAGGGAGGCTAGCATACAAGCAGGAGGTGGCGGGCTGTGGGTGCACGCGCGTCGGGCACACGCTCTCGTCCTCCTGGCACGAGGAGGAGGACGATTGGCGTTGGCTGGTGGGCTGGGCCGGCTAGAGGAGTTAGGCCAGGTAAGTTCTCTCGCTTTCTGTTCTATTTTAGTTTCTGTTTTCTATTACTGCAACTTCTTTGAATTTGGTTTTAATACCAAACTATTTTTATTTCTTCTAAAAAATATTGTGGTAGCTAAAGTAATTGTTCCAAAGTCCCACAATAAGTTTCAGAATTATTGGAGTTATGAAAATATTTATGGGAATTTATAACTCCAATTCAAATACATTATGGGTTAATTCAAAAATCCAGAATGTCCTAGAAATATGTGCATCATTTTTGTCAGAGGATTTCACCTATTCCAAAAATCATGAACTTTTCTAATGGGCATTTTGGGTTCAATGAAAAAGATTTTAGCTTGCCTATTTGAATTTCAAAGTGCTAGGGTTTGATCATTCCCCATTTTAGGTTCATTTGAATTTTAGCATGATGCATGGATTCCACTAATGCAACTAATATGATTATTTGCAAACAACTTCTGGGGTTGTGACAACTCACCCCCACTAAACAAGAATCTCGTCCCGAGATTCAGGCGTAGGGTAAGAGAACAGAGGGAACACTAACTACCACAATCTTCATGATCCAAGTGCCCTCCTCGTAGCTGTTGATTCATGCATCATGTTGACCTTGACATCTTTACTTTGGAAGCTTCACCCAACACAACGATAAGGAACAGAAAACTCTACAAGAATCGATCTCCTCGAAGATCAAGCAACTCATGATCAACTCATAGAATGAGACGTGAGAACGTATCCTGAGCAGAGACACAAAACACACATCGAGGGGGAGGAAATGAGGCAGATGACGAAGGTTCAAATTGGTAGGCAACGATTCCATGCTTAAATAAGATGGTGCATGGTTTCAAAGCAGCGAGGAGTTAATTGCCATGATTCCATAACGGGGCACCTTAGGGGGGGTGACTCGTAGATTTATTACCTTAAGTGTCAAAAGGAATTACTTTTGATCCAGAGATCATTGAAACTCTTCATAACAGCCTAAGGCAAGTCACAAACGATCGTTTGAAAGAGTTCGAAAGAATGGCATACTCAGTTTGGAAAGGAAACTTGGGTTATAGGATAACTCGGCAAACGGAAGGCACATTCCAGTTGATACCGAAGATATAACCTAGTGTCTGAGCGTGCTCTCAAGAACTTGAGCATTTCCATATTCATCAAGGTTTTACCAACATCCATGCCAAGATCTTGGTGACACGTCATACTACCATGATGAATAATGATGGAGGATGCAGATGCAAAGGAGGACAACACCTTCTCATATTTCACCTTAGCTATTGCCAAGGAAACGAAATCTGGATTATCGACCGAGAGACATTTAGCACTCCACTTCTAATGTTATCCTTGATGTACTAGCGTAACCCAATTAAAGGTAACATTTGGCATTTAGAACATCAAGTAGAGGTCGGACTTCGGGAGCATGAAAAGGTCCATGAGGAACAACTTCTAAAATAAGTCGTACAAGGTCCTCGTGGGGAAATGGCTAATGTTGCTGATACGAGATATTATAATAATGTGTCTTCCGGCTAGGTATGTTAGCCACAACATCTCTTTACCGGGTTATGGAGAGACCAATATTATAATTCTTGGGAAATGTTCCAACCATCATATCTTCCTGAGATTCAGATTTGATTGGAGACAAAATATTTCACACTCGGCATGTCTGAAAAAGAAGGTTTGCAACACAAATCGACGAGCTGATGCTACGCAATTCTCGGGAAGTGAACTGCAGAAGTCAGCTCCAAAACATGAGCTGGATTGCAAGATACATGTGAACACACTGTCCGAGACAATTGTGACCACGTAGAAATCTTACAACAAAACACCACCGAGTTCTGGGTGGGAACCATCATTAGAGATAACGAAGCCCGGTGCAAGTCCGTTTGGGCCCTTCAGGAATAGCACATAACTTCTTTTCCTTGAACAAATCAATCAGTGGCTTGGTGTTCTAGGAAATACATATGGAATGGAGATGATCAGTCTATCAAACCATAGAATACTTCGCACGTGCATGACTGACAAGGGATGATTCCAGAGGAAGCAAAACGACATTTCTCGAATTCACTATGGCAGCTTGCATCGAATACTCATGAACTTAGAGGAAAGTCACTATTTACATCAACATATGCTTCATGTGCGGAACATGAAGATATTGCCTACAAAGTTTCCAATACTAGCTTAATGTCCAACTTCAATCATGGAACAAATGAAAATGTTGCCGATGGACTCAACAACATTTCATCGAAATATCCATATAGATGGAATTCCACAACTTATGTGAGCAAGGTAGTAGCATTGGTCAGACCCAAGGATATAATGGTATATGCTCGAGGATACATCCACGAGTGACACAACATTACAATAATCGTTGGTTCTGATTTTGATTTGTTGATAGCCCATACTCAAATCAAAGATGGGGCAAGACGATAGATGCAACAAGTGATCACAAGGATCAACTGATGAAGGTATCATCTTTCTTCGACACACAGAAACACATACGGAGATATCCCATTGGAATGAACTAAGTTAGGCAAAGCATTTATCTTCCATCTCTCCAAGTTGTTGTTTGGCTTAGTCCAACTAGTTCAGGGTATCCAACACAGAGTCTTAGAGAAGGGGTGGTTTATAGAAAAACCAACTTGATCACGAACTCAACATAACGGTCAGGGGAAAACCTGGTAATACTTCCGAGAATATATTCATAAAATCATGATCCACCGATATGTTATTGGGCTCGAGAACAATCTCGCTTTCCAGGGAAAGACGATATGATCAAAAGAGAGAGGGATTGATATAATCCTAACTCATTGATCAAAGAGTGCACCATGAAAGATGGACTAGGTAGCACGGTCAATCTTAGGATGACAGTTCAACCACCATCACAGTAAGAGTGAATTTATTGTCCATTAACTACCAAGCAATGGGGTTGCTCGGAGTATTGATTTCACACATCATAGTTCACTTGTCGATATTCCGGTTACAACCAACACGAGGACTGAGGAATGAATAATGATTGCGAGAAATATCACTGTATCAAGAATTCATAAGAGGTTGTGCAATTCTCACGATACTCTTGACATAAGAGGGTAATACTTCAAGGTAGAACAAAGCAAAAGCTGGACTGGCATTTTGATCTATGGAATACAACTACTTTGACCCAATCTTGGATATGGATAAGGTACTGGAGTTTGTTTCTCCTAGTCATTCTGAAATAGAATGGCTTGACGGGCCACAAGAATAGTAGGCATCGATGAACACGAATGCACAACTACTCTTGACTATCGAATGAGAGATAAAGGTCGGAATACCATTGAAGAGGGGCAACTCAAGAGCACATGATTTTTCTGAGTTGTGGATGCATAGGTTAGCATGTCGAATGAGTTCAGCATAATTCTTCCGGATAACCCATGCAGAAGGAAAGAATTGGCAGGCTCACAACTATGGAATGGAGGACTCATGATGAGTACTCTTGTTGTGATCTTCAGCTCACGAGGAACTTCTGCCATGACTGGTTCATGGTATTGGAAGAATGATAAACCACGAAACTTGAAGACTATAACAAGGTTAATAATTATCCTAAAGGAACGAGCAACACTATCAACAGGAGTGAGTAGAATGATTCTTGGGTCCAAGAACCCATAAACAGAATACCTACTTACTAAGTAGCATCACATGATGCTTTCGATAACGATGGCCAGAATTATCACACTGGGAACACAAAACACAAATAGACTATTGGGTGGTTCATTGGAATAACCTAGTTTCCTATCACTTCAACAAACACATTGAGGTAATAGAGTACCTCAACACAATAATTACTGTGATTTGTCTGGCCAAAATACATCAACTCTGGATGAAAGGATTTGCAAACACATCAGATTATTATTAACCTTGGATAACTCGGACAGCATAATGGTTGTACGGGCATGAAATATGAGGCAACCTGCAAGACAACTGACAACATAACAATGAATTATTATAGAGACATCGATCCAGGAAGACATCAACTTTCCTATAAGTCTGCAGCATAGTAACTCATCATCCTGGTAGATAGATGAGAAAGCCTAGTTTCTTAAGCCCCGTAGAATAGGGTAACTCGGAATAAGAAGGACATGGGAAAAGGAGTAAAAAGAGTCTTACGTTCCCTTCCACAATCAATTCCCTTATATAACTAAAGCAGTTCTAGACTCAACATCGACTAGTTTGGCGTGGTAATCCTATAGGCAGTCAAGCTCTGATACCAACGTTGTCGGGACCCCGATCCTAAGTCATATGAATCTAGCTTGTAACATAACACATCACTTTGTGGCCTCACGCACTGTAATCCCCATGGCTGCCACCTTACCTTGGCCGGGACCGTTTGCGTCTTTTCGCTCACGTATATGATTATGTCGCTAGCAATCATACGCCAGAGAACCTGGGTCGACATGACTAGTCATAGAACCCAAGTGTCACATCCGTACAGGAACATGCATACGTAACCCAACAGTGCAGGTGTCGGTCATCAGCGTGTGTAGATGAGTCATAGCAAGCTACATGGAGTCCATTACACCGTGAGACATTTCTGTCATCAACTGCGTGTAGACGAGTCATAGCAGGCTACATGGACTCCATTACACTGTGAGACATTTCCCCATAGGGACAGACATAGCAACAAAGAAGGATACACACCGGTCAATCAATGTGTCCGGAGCAGTAGCAAGCTACCATGGCTCGGTGGAAGCACAAAGAGGCATTTTCCCGTAAAGAGGGATACTAAAGGCACACAACTAGGTGTCGAATCCCACACATACCAATGCATTTCAAACATACACGCAATAAGTACGAAATGCGTAGATACAACATGGCATCACAACATAACTCTATGACTCAAGTATTCAGTAATGACTCATAAGAGCCAACATAGTGTGATATTACAAATAGGGTCACATGACCCAACACTCAAGTCATACAAGCATCAAGCGGAAGCAAAACATGTCTGGGTACAGACATCTACTGAAAGTGGCTAGAGGAGCCTGAAAGCTACAACGACCCTGCCAAAGGAGCCAGACCTCTGTCTGGGATTCCCAAGCTAATCCGGTCAACATCAAACTTCACGTCATAAGAATCACTAATGAGACAGATGTCTCCTCTGCAAAAACATAATTAAGC
The DNA here is from genome assembly GCA_039707655.1 of Elymus sibiricus. Classification (NCBI taxonomy): domain Eukaryota; kingdom Viridiplantae; phylum Streptophyta; class Magnoliopsida; order Poales; family Poaceae; genus Elymus; species Elymus sibiricus. The sequence continues at coordinate 193,434,681 of CM077663.1, read as the reverse complement.
AACCGTGAGTACAAAGGTACTCAGCAAGACTTACATCAGAACTAACTACATATGCATCATTGTCAACAAAGGGGGTTGTGGAGTTTATTGCAACAAGCCAGCTTTGACTCTTGGCTAACCTATTCTACGACTACAAGTAGTATCTTTTCTTTGAAGGGAGAAAGCGCACACGAGTCCACATATTCACCATATCAATACTCCACTATGGATCCACTTCCGTCTTCCCATGAGAAGGCCATCCATAGCACTCACACTTATCTTGCGCATTTTAATGTATCCATTTCACTTGTCTATGAACCACATAAGTTCTTCAGGTAGTCCATATCCGAGGGCGCGGCTATTCAAACAGATTGATAACCCTGCAGGGGTGTACTTCTAGACACATGCTCCCGCCACTTATCGCCATGTGCATGTAAAAAGGCACCTCAGCAACCTTCAAGCGGAAGCCCAGCGAGGGAGTCGGCCACGACTGTTAACCACACAAGACCCTAGTCCAGGTTTATCGCCTATTTGAGACTTGATCCGCATGGAAGTCTGGCCGAAGTTTCCGCTACGGCCTCAAACGATGTGCGCAGGGTTCCACAAGCCCACCATTCGGGTGCCACTTGGTACACCGTGCCACTGGGTCTATACCGCATCAAAGCCCACCCCGTCGGGCAGCGCTAAGCACGGCCGCTGACACTTTTCCTACAAGCACCAGAAACTAGTTGCAACTCCTGGACAGAGATCAGGGCGATTAATAAGTCGAGCGGGGTCATATTTCAGGGCCCAACGTGTGGTACTAACTGTCTTGGATCACAAACATAGAACTCGGTTCTTAAGGACGGTCCCAATGAGAAAACCCGCCATGTACTCCTACATGGCCTCTCATCGCTACCTTTACCAAATCGTGTTCACACACTTAGCTCTCACATGGTAGGACATGAACACATCCATTCCAATTCATTGCCCAGATGGATCAGACCCGACACGACTCTAAGCATAGCAGTGTCGGTGCACTAGGAATGGGGTACCTAGTGCCCCTGACTTATGCACAGGCAGTAGTAGCAGAACCCCGTCAAAACCCAGTCCAAACCAGAGAAGCCGCTCTATGTGAGATCAAGGAGCGCATCAAGAAGACGAAGCCAACATTCAAGATCAAGGCCCCGGCAGAAGCAACCTACGCTGGCTAGCAATGCCGGCAAGGTCGATACGACGGCCCAGAATGGGCCCGAGCCGCGCCAGACGCGTCCTCGGTGCCTGCCGGGGACCGAGGCACGCACACCTCCAAGAAGACCCGGCAAGCCGTCCCCCAGCAGGCACGAGCCGATCGGCGACCGCTCCACCCCATCGCAACGCCAGTCATTTGTCGATTCGGTGTCGAGCCCTCAGGTGGCTAAGTGGCTCTCGCTAAGGACATGGCGGCTCGCTAGAAGGCAGATTATGCCCATTTGACACCCGTCCAGAGGCGTGTCAAGATAATAAGCAACAGGCAGCCAAGCGGTGGTAAAAGCTTGTCGGGGATGCACCCCCGCATGCCACCTAGGCTAGCATTTATGGCATTTTGTCCTAAGTGCCAGAGTTAGGTATGATAGCACTGTTAGCTATCTAATCACTAGGTAATGTCTGTTTTGCCACTGTGGTTGCCCCTTGACCTATAAAAGGAGGCCCGAGGCAACCTAGCTCAAGATTCGGACCTTTGGACACTTGTACTAGCGTAGCAGCTCTCCCAAAGGCGACCTTGCCAGGGTTGAGCGTTGCATGTGCTTCGTGTTCCCCCGATCAATCCACCAAAGCAGGAGTAGGGTTTTACGCTTCTCAGCGGCCCAAACCTGGGTAAAACACCAGCGTCTCATCGTTGCGCTGTCTCACTACCTTTGCTCTCTGTGCAACATGACCTCACCCCTGCCGAACCACAAAGGGGCTCATAGCCCCATAGGTGATCGTGTGAATCATGACCCGACATCTTTGGCGCGCCAGGTAGGGGGCGTCATTTGCGCGAACCTGAGTTCGTGACTGGTGCATCGATCTTCATCGCCGTCTTCTTCATCTATGGCTCCCAAGAAGAAGACCGGCGCAATCGCGCATCCCTCCACTTCGAAGGGCCCCTCCCACGCAGCTGCGGACGCCGTTGGCGCCGTGGTGGCGACGAATGAGGCGGACGTCGTGGGCGACGCGGCTGGCGTAGGCGGCGCCACCATCGTGTCTCCCGCGGCCGAAGCTGGAGCGAGGAACGCTGAAGAGGAGCAACAGCAGCAACATCTTGGCGAGCTCGGCCCTAGTGCCGCGGGAGGATAAAATGTTCAGTCTCCACCTCCCCGCCGCACTGGTGGCCGTGGCCGCAAAAGCGGCGCTCAATCTGGAGCAAGCCATGATCTTCCTGCTGCGCTCGTCACAAGCGCGGCTGTCGGACGCGCACCTCGCTCGGAGCAAGACGGAGCGCTAGGCGGGATCGTAGTCCCACAAGTTTGACCTCCTCCATGTCAAACCGCCCCGGCGACCTGTGCACGGCGACAAGAATATGGCAACGCCCCTCTTGGTTCCACCAGGAGTGGAGCGACGTCGCGATCCGCCTCCCTAGCCATGCCGGCCACGGCAGCAGAAGCGATGCCGTGGGCCCAACTGCTGCTAAACTTCCCGCCGGCGGCTGACAAGATGGACGAGTGGAGGGCCAATCCAGAGTTTGATCGGCTTCGTCGAAGCCAACAAATCGCAGCATGCAGAGCCGTCGAGATACCCGTGGATGGCGATGGCGGCCCGGGCTGACGGTCACGTCGAGGGGGCCGTGCCAACGGTGCAGTCCCCTCCGCAACAACAGACCCAAAGGCAGCCACAACAAGCTCCACGTGCCGACAAGCCCGACGAGGCATCTATGGTCTCGTCCGGCCCGCGCGATCACCGGGATCAATGGCGTGTCCTGGAAGACCGGTGGAGGGAAGACGCGCGCGTCACCATAGAGCGAAGCCGGGAAGCACACCGCCAATCCGACAGGCGCAATGGCCCGGATGCTGGCGACCCCGCGCCTAGTGTTGGCGGGTACCTTCCTTATGAGGTTGGGTGCCCTGCCTTCACTTGCGAGCTGTGACAGGTCCGCTGGCCATCAACACGAGCTTTCAAGCCTGAGCTGGCGGAGAAATACGACGGGAAGCTAAACCCGGCAAAATTCCTGGGCATCTACACGATAGCCGTCCAAGCCGCCGGGGGAAGAGATGAGAAGGTGCTCGCCAACTATTTCCCTTTGGCACTCAAGCCAAATGTGAGATCGTGGCTGATGCACCTGCTGGAGAACTCTATTAAATCATGGGCTTACTTGTGCAACGAGTTTGTCGACGCCATCACAGGTGGCCACCAGGAGCCAGGACAGCCCAGCGACCTACAAGTCCTTCCACAAAAGAAAGGAGAAACCTTGCGGAAGTACATCCAGAGATTTAGTCGAGTGCACCGCAATATTCCAGAGATACACCCCGCAGCTGTGATTGCCGCGTTCCACTCGAACGTGCGCAATAGGAGGATGCGGGCCAAGATGAATGTTAATCTCCCCAAGACCGTCAATGAGTTGTACACATTGGCAGACAAGTGTGCTCGTGCTGAGGAAGGAAGGCAACTCCCTGGAGAGGAGGTTGGCGTCGAAGTCGACTCCAATGACGACGATGATGCCCCTGGCCCGAAGGGGAAAAGCCGAAGGCGCAACAAGAAGCGTAAGGGAAAAGCAGTGTTCGCCGTTGAGAGCTCTGGTAATCTCACTGCCAGCAAGAAGGCCAAGGCCGAGGCCCCCGGCAAGGGAGCTGCCGCGTGCGCTGATTGCCGGGAGGCCGCAGCGGCAGAGCAAACCGGAAAGTCCGACGGGCCATACTGCAAAATCCACCGCACCAAAGGTCATGATCTCCAAGAATGCCACCAAGTTGAGCAGCTTGCTGAGAAGCAGAAGGCTGAATACGAGAAGTGTGAAAAGGAGAGAGGCCAAGATGGTGCTGCCGGGAAGGGCCATGGTGGTAGAGGAGGCCGCCACAGCAAGGCCCCACAGCGGAAGGAAAAACCTGATAGAGGCCGTGAGAAGAAAGAAGAAGATGATATGAGTGATGATGAGGATGATGAAGAGTCTAGTGATCGAGAGTTCCAGAAGGCAACTGAAGCCATGTGCGTTGACGGGGGCGCATCCTTGCATTCCTCGCATCGCCAGCTCAAGCAGTGGGCGCGTGAGATCAACGTCGTGGAGCTAGCTGTAGAGTCCAGAAGACCACTCAAATGGTCCCGCACGCTTATCATCTTTGATGAAGAGGATCATCCTAACCGCACCACTGCGGTCAGATGTTTGCTGTTGTTGGTCTCCCCAACAATCCGCAACCTCAAAGTAACCAAGATGTTAGTTGACGGCGGGGCGGGATTGAACTTAATCTCCCCTAAAGTGGTTGAAAGACTGCAAATCCCGGATGAAGAGCTCAAAGCTACAGGTACGTTCCAAGGAATCAACCCCGGCAGGAGCCGACCCAAGGGAAAGATCACTTTGCATGTGACGTTTGGCGGGAGTTGAACTACCGGACTGAGAAAGTGGTGTTTGATGTGGTCGAACTCCCTCTGCCTTACAATGGAATTCTTGGTCGCCCAGCTCTGGCAAAATTCATGGAAGCATCCCACTATGCTTACAACACTTTGAAGATGCCAGGGCCCGTGGGAATCATCTCCATCCCATCTGATAAGAAGGATGCAGTCATATGTGTGGACAAGATGTATAGAGACACGGTAGCAGCTGAGGTCGCGGAAACCCCAGCTCCCGCCAAGGAATCAAAGAAGGGGAAGAAGTCTAGCAGAGACGCCGGCAAGGACCCTGGGAAGCGCGCCTCTTCGGAGTGCGCTGCACCCCACTCCTTGCTGGGCTCAGGATCGCGGTGGTGTTGGGAATCACGAAATTGATCATCCGAGGGGATTCTCAACTCGTGGTGAGACAAGTCAACAAAGATTATCAGAGTCCATTGATGAAAGCATACGTGGAAGAGGTGAGGAAGCTAGAGGAGCACTTTCATGGATTGCAAGCAGAACACGTGCCGCGTGCAGAAAACAGCATTGTTGATCATCTATCAAAGTGCGTTGCGCAAAAGCTCCCTCCGGAACTAGGAACCTTTGTCCTCCACCTCACTCAGACATCAGTATCCCCGTCAACGATGACCAGGAAAAGAAGAAAGCTAAACTCCGGCAAGCATTTCCCGAAAGAGCTTCCTGAAGCCGCTGGTAGAGAGGCTGCCGGAAACGATCTCGTTTCAATTGGTGAGCAGCTCCCTCCTGCAGAGCCCCAGGTTCTTGCGGTCGAGGCAAGCGCTCCCACGAACGAGGAGATGCCTTTAGTCCTTGTTGTCGAGCCACAGGCTCCAGCTTGGGCACAACATATAGTCCACTTCCTTCAAACAGGGGAACTTCCCGAAGAACAAGAAGAAGCCGAAAAAGTAGCCCGTCAATCAAGTATGTACCAGTTTGTCGATGACACTTTGTACAGAAAAAGACCAAACGGTGTGAAATTAAGGTGCATTTGCTGGAAGATGGACTAAAGCTGTTGGCAGAGATTCACGGAGGCGTGTGTGGGTCTCACATTGGATCAAGGGCCCTTGCCGGGAAAGCCTTCCGGCAGGGTTTCTATCGGCCCACTGCCCTCCAAGATGCAACTGAGCTAGTCACCAAGTGTGAAGCCTGCCAGTTCCATTCTAAGAACATTCATGAACCAGCGCAAGCTCTCCAGACGATCCCTTTATCCTGGCCATTCTCGGTCTGGGGGCTCGATATTTTGGGCCCCTTTCCCCGCGCTGTTGGGGGCTTTGAATTCTTGTTCGTAGCAATCGACAAGTTTACAAAGTGGCCTAAGGTGGAACCAGTGAGGAAGGTGACCGCACAGTCAGCTGTCAAGTTCCTGAAAGGACTGGTGTGCCATTTTGGAGTGCCCAACAGGGTAATCACCGATAATGGCACCCAGTTCACGAGCCGCACCTTTATGCAGTACTTCCAAAGCCTTGGAAGCAAGGTCTCCTTCGCCTACGTTGCCCACCCAAGGAGCAACGGGCAAGTCGAGAGGATGAATGCTGAAGTGTTGCGTGGACTCAAGACAAGAACTTTCGATAGACTGTGGAGATGTGGCAAGCGTTGGATAGATGAGCTGCCGGTGGTTCTTTGGTCCCTCAGAATGACACCGAATCGAGCTACCGGCCAGACGCCCTTCTCCCTACTGTATGGGGCAGAAGCAGTTCTCCCCACGGAACTCATATACGGGTCACCTCGAGTACTTGCCTATGATGAAGTAGAGCAAGAGTAGCTATGGCATGACGATGCCATGCTCCTCGAGGAAGATCGTCTCCGGGCTGCTATGCATGCTGCACGCTACCAGCAAGCCCTACGCCACTATCATAGCTGCAGGGTCCACGCCCTGAGCCTTGAGGAAGGCGACCTTGTCCTTAGGCGCATTCAGTTTGCCAAGGGTACCAACAAGTTGACGCCGAAGTGGGAAGGCCCTTACCGGGTAGCACGAGTCACCAGACCTGGCGCAGTCCGTATGGAGATCGAAGATGGCATCAAAATGCTTAACTCATGGAATATTGAGCATCTTCGTAAGTTCTACCCATAAGGCGCGGTTGCCGGGCTCAGTCCCTGGCAACCACCTTTTGTACAAGCCTTGCCGTAGTGCATGTAACCCTCTGTACAAAGCCAGGCGCAGACCCTGTGCAAGCAATAATAAAGCTAGGCATTGCATCATATCATGAAACTGCATGTTTACTATGCATTTTTTTTATGTTGCAATGTTATCGCTTTTAAGTTTTAGAAATCTGCTAGAGTACATGATGAGCCTGTGATCCTTGTTACCGCTCTCTCTCTCTCTCTCTCTAGAGGGAAGAAGCCTCTTGCCTTACATGTTTTACCGCCAGGAAAACAAAGGAGAAGAGCAATGAGACAAGGATGATGCCCCATTGTACTACCGAAAGGGATACTGCCTGGAAAGATAAGTCTAATCGCATATCCCAACCTCGATGCCATTTACTCCTTAAGGAAACCCCTCCTGTTTCTTTTGACTATGTACCTTGGAGTTCGTCACGCAACGGAAACCCTTGTCAGGACAAGTCGTCCCCCAGCTCCTGTCGTTCATCAGCTCTGGGGGGCTGCACCGATACAGGCAAGGAGCCTTGCCGCGAAATGATACCAGCCTGCTGCCCGGGGCTCGCTCCCCCTTTGGCGCTTGTCAGATTTCGGGCTCCGCAAAACCCTCAAGGTTCAAACACAGGGGCGTGTGCGAAGATCCCCTGCAGCTTCACCCTACTTAGCTCGCTACACGATGGTTACTGCGGCGAACTCGCACGATGGCGAGGAAGAAGATGAACACGGTGGTTTACCCGGGTTCGGGCCGCTGCGAAGCGTAATACCCTACTCCTGCTTTGGTGGATTGCCTCTCGGGGAGGTGTGGTGGATGAACTAGTACAGTGGTCTCGAGCCTCGCGAGGGCGCTCGAGTGGTGTTCTTGGCTCTCAGCCTTGTCTTGCGTTGGTGTGTCTGTCCTCCCCTCTCTACGGTGCAGCCTAGCCTCTATATATAGCAGTGGCCCGGGTCCTCTTCCCTTATCGCAATGGCGGGAAGGGATCCCACATCGGCCAAATTTGAAGGGGGATAGGAGTACATCCCCGCCTGTCCAAAGGTGGTCTTCGCCTGCAAAGTAGCTGTCGATGATGCAGAGGTGGGCTCGGCGATGACATCCGCCTTGCAGGGCTCGTGGTCGTGGCCTTGTTGCACCGGAATGGAAACCTTTGGGAGGCGCTTTGGGAACCCACGTACGTCCCTGTTCCTTTTGCACCAAAGGGGAAACTGCACCGCCTGCCGCGCTGGCGCCCGCCTGTCCTTCCTTGCGTCATCCATGACTCCTGAGGCCGGGTTCCGCATAGAGATCTCTGCCACTCCGGAGGGGGCCTGAGGAGGCCTACCCCCTGCTGATCCTGGTGATGTTCTTCCTCGCAAGCCTGGGGTCCTCGCGAGGGCCTTGTCTTGAGTGGAGTCGTGACAGGCCATGCCTCGCTAACGAGGTGGGCCATGCCCTGGGCCGCAGGTAGGCAGGTCTGGGTACCCCCGTTCCCAGAACGCCGACAGTAGCCCCCGGGCCCAAGGCGCGCTCGAGCTGGCTTCCGGGCGAAGCCTTGAGGACGGCCTGAGGCGCCGCGGGCCCCAAACGCCTACGGGCCAGGACTGGCGCGTGCCGTGCGGTTGATGTCGGGCATCCAACGTCCCTTCGGTCACCGCCCGAATCGACAAAAGCCTGAGTTCCAGCGCCGAGCCATTACCGCTTTCCTCTTCTGCGCACCTGCTCTTGCTCCCAGATCCCCAGCCTTAGCAGAGACCTCTCCAGATCCGGCGCCGCTCCGTTCTCCTGCTTGCTGCGTCGGCCCCGCGATCTTCCCAATGGCTCCCGCTGGCAAGCCGAAGCCAGAGGCCCAGAGCTCAGCCTCCGCTCCCATCTCACCGGCGCTTTCGGAGTCCACTATTGCCAAGGACGGAGACCTCGTCCCGGTGCTCCCGTCGACGGCGGACGGGACCAACGAGCATGGGCGGACCTTGATATGGGGTGGCTCCTCGGAGAAGCGGCCCTAGTCTGGGTCGGCCTATCCTTTCTTTCTTCATAGTGTCTTCGCCGGGCTCGTCCCACCTTTCTCCGCATTCTTCACCGCCATCCTCGACCACTACAGGATTCAAGCCCTTCATCTCCAGCCCAACTCCATCCTACTCTTGTCTGTCTTCGCCTTCTACTGTGAGGCTTTCGTGGGCGTGAAGCCTTCGGTGGCCCTCTTCCGACATTTCTTCAGCTTGCGCGTGCACGACGGCGCTCAGCAGTCAGCGTGCATCTCCTTCGTCGCGGTCCAGAGCGGCAACATGCTCTTAAAGGCTGGGAAGAAGGTGGAGAACTTCAGGCACCACTGGGTCTTCATGGATCTCAACAGCTCCAACCCCCGCTTGGATCTGCCGAAGGGGCTGCCGGAGAAGACCCCCGCGTGGAGCTCCGCGAAGCTCTCCGACCCCCGGGCCAGGCCTGTCCTGGAGCGGATTTCTCGTGATATCAGTGCCAGGAAGCTGACTGGGGGGATGATAGTGAAGGAGTTCTTGACGCAGCGCCTGGCGCCCCTCCAGTCTCATTCTAGGCCCTTGTGGGACTATCAGGGCAGCGGCGACAACCTCAGGCTTCGGTCCGCATGCATAACCCCCAAGGAATTGAGAAGGGCTATGGCAACCCTGCTCAACGGCGACCCTGGTGATCTCCCCGACGCCTACGCCCCGCTGTACTGCCACGATGACGGCACCGATCTGGTCGCCGCGATGCATGTCTTCAATGAACTGGGGCTCTCCCCAGCTGATGGCCTTGGCTCCCCGGTGATGGTGTCCTCCGGCGACACCACGGGCGGGGAGGATTCAGAGAAGACAGCGGATGACGACCCGGCGGGGGCGTCTCCCCCGTCACAGAGCATGCTCTTACGTGACCTCGAGGATGATGACGGTGTGGGTGAAGTTTCTTCTGCGTGTTCTCCATTCCCCGCCAAGGTCCTCAGGGGGCTAGGACCGTCTCCTCGTGCCACTCGGTCCGCCTGCCTGGCGACCCCCAGGAAGCGCGAGGCAAAGTCTCCTCCGGCGTGCCCTACCTCTGCCGGCGAGGCGGTTGAGGTGCCAGCCTCGCCCCTGCCCGAATCGCGGCTTGCCGGCAAGGGGGGCGAGGCCGGGGCCATGGCGATTCCTCCAGCGGCTGCCCTTACGGACAGTGCCCCTGCTCCCCTGCGTGGTGGTGCCCTCACTGAGAAAGGCGAGGGCGCCCCCATCTTTGTCGGAGCGGAGACGAAGAGGAAGTGGGTCGACGTTGAAGAGTAAGTAATCCGGCTTGGCCTTGGTCGCCTGCCGGTAGCTTGAGTATTGATGATTTTCCTTTGCTTGGTAACTAGGAACGCTGCCGTGCTGAAGATGAGGAAGAAGAAGGCGGGCGTCAAGCCGAAGGCGTCTTCCGATCCACCGCCCGCTCCTATCGTCCCGCCGTCGCCTGATGAGGCACCTGCCGCGGAGGGGGTGGGGGCTCGCGAGGCGACCCTCCTGGTCACCGCCGAGTTGCCCCCCGAGCCCCCAGTGCCTGTTGGCGCGGCCGCTCCTGCCCTTGAGGGCGCGTCGGTGCCGCTGTCCGGAGGACCGGCCCCAGAGGGCCAGCCGCCCATCGATCCGTTTGTATCCGTCTTGCCCGTGGTCGCTGCGCGGCCTCCGGAGCCTCCTGCTCCTCATGCTGCTGTCTCCCGGGGGACGTCGCCCGTGATCGCACAGGCGACTCCTCCGGAGGAGGCCTTGATGCCTTCGTCGCGTGGCCTCGACGTCCTGGACGGGGCCTTCACCACCCTAGGTCAAGTTCGGGACACCCTCGCGGGTACCGACGATCGCCTCGCGAGTGGGCGCCTAGGGCTCCTCTCGGGGTGGCTCCAGGCCGACGTCTCCATCGTGGCGGTCTGGGGCCAGGCCGAGGCCGCCGTGGCGAAGAGCGAGAAGGAGGCCGCGTCCGCCAAGGCAGCCCGCGAGGCGGCGTTGACCGACGCGGCGTCTGTTGTAGGGCGTCATGATGAGGCGGAGTCCCGCTTGAAGGTTCTTCAGGAGGAGAAGTCTGCACTTGAAGAGCAGCTGCGCCAGCAGGGGAAGGCCCTCAAGACCTGCAAGGCCCAGCTTGCCGATCGGGACTCCGAGCTGTCCCAGGAGACGGCCGACCTTGCCGCGGCGCGAGGGCGCCTGACGCGCGAGACAAGGAGGTTGCCCTGGAGAAGGCCCGGCTCGAAACCAGGGAAAAGGCCCTAACTGAGGCCAAGGAGAAAAAGGCCGCGGAGCTCAGCGCCCTTCCCCCCGTCGAGCTCAGGCTTCGCCAAGCGCTCCACTCCCTCTGCCAGGAAGGGTTTACGGAACCCCTGGTGGCTCCGAAGAGCGGCTTCGTGGAGCTTGCTTCAAAGCTTGTCGAGGCGCTGGAGGGCGCCATTGCCAAGGTGGAGGGGGTCTTGGAGAGTGAGTGCCACGACCTCTTTTCTGAGGCCGCGACGCGCGTCTTCAGCCACCTTCACCTTCGCGAGCCAGGGTTTGACTTCGACTCCGTGGTCCGCCCGGTCGCCCCCGAGGTCCGCAGCAGCGCTGCGGCAGCCGTGAAGGGCGCCGTGGAGGCGCTGGTGAAGAAGTTCACCCGCGTCACCGTTCCTCCGCCTCCTGAAGCTGCAGGGGTTAGCGGCGAAGAAGACGACGCCAGCGATGTCGACGACGAGTTCCCCGCGTCCTCTTCCTTGTTTCCTTCCTGCAACGTTCATCGTGCCTCGCGGAGGCATTAAACTTGTTTGTATTTGCGAAAACTTTTAATGCTTGTAATAACAGTTGAAGTGTGTGATTGCTCTCTTCGCCTTGTTTCCTTCTTTCTTGCTGTGATGCTCTACGTCGGCAGGGCCCGGTCCCGCGCATACCTCAGCTGTCGTTGCGCCGTCCGGATCACCAAGGATGGTTCCAAGGGGTGAGGGGATACGTGGCCAGTGAGGCTCCTGAGTCGCGATGCTCAGGAGTCCCCCTTGACGTATGAGCTCCAGCGTCATCCTTAAAAAAATTGAACACCTTGCGCTCTGCGTCGGCAGGGCCCGGCCCCGCGCATACCTCAGCCGCCGTTGGGCTGTCCGGATCACCAAGGACGGTTCCAAGGGGTGAGGGGCTACGTGGCCAGTGAGGCTCCCGGGTCGCAATGCTCAAGAGTCCCCCTTGACGTACGAGCGGCTCCCATACCTTTCCTCGCCGGCTTTTCCTGAGAGGGGCACGTGAAGACCAGGTTTGGCAGACCTGGGAAGGTGGCGTGTACCAGGCTCGGCCCGGTAGTAGCCCCCATGCAGCCCCCTCACGCGAACATGAAAGCACATTTGCTCCCTTGGTGGTTTTGGTAATTAATAACAACATATAAGTAATTGAACTAATGTTTCCACTAAGTATATTTCAGGAAAAGTTCAATGATAGGGATGGCAAAAGGATTGTGGATATTGTGGAATTACCCCAAGCGGCAAGGAAATGGATTGGCAAAGCTTCAAGCAAGAGGACTCTACATTTCACTTTGTGAGAAATCACTTTGAGTCCATAGGAAAGCCAATACTATTAAAAGGGGGTAAGGTTCTGTTGGTGAACAAAATGCTCATACGTGCACAAGTGATAGTCACCAAAAACACCCACAAGCTCTTCCACAAAAGTCTGTCAAAGCCAAATATCCAAAATCGGTGCAACCAACACTTTCCACTCGGTGCCACCGATTCCCAAACTCAGACAGACCTAAGCCAAACCCTAGCCTTTCGGTGCAACCGATTCTGCTTCGGTGCCACCGAGTTTAGGTTGCCAACTTTTTGTCATGCAAATTCACAATATCGGTAGAACCGAGATTGTTGGATCGACGTCACCAAGAATGGGCAATCTGACCGTTGGTCACCTTATCGGTGCAACCGAGTTTCCTATATCGGTCTCACCGAGATTCAAAAGTTGCCACCTTTTGGTCACTTCAGTACCACCGAGATTAACACATCGGTGTCACCGAGTTGGTCATTTTGTGTGTAACGGTTGGATTTTTGGGGATGCCTATATATACCCCTTCACCACCACCTACTCGAGAGAGAAGCACTCAGAACTATTCCATACTTGCCCCATCCAATTTTCTGATAGAGAACCACCTACCCTTGTGTTGAGGTCAAGATCTTCCATTCCAACCATATGGATCTTGATTTCTAGCCTCCCCAAGTTGCTTTCGACCAATCCCATCTCTTCCACCAAGCCAAATCTGTGAGAGAGTGATTGTGTGTTGAGGAGTCTATCATCTTGAAGCACAAGAGCAAGGAGTTCATCGTCATTGCCGAGCCTATTACCTTTTGGAGGGTGGTGCCTCCTAGATTGGTTAGGTGTCGCTTGGGAGCCTCCTACTTCGTGTTGTGGAGTTGAACCAAGAAGTTTGTAAGGGCAAGGAGATCGCCTACTTCGTGAAGATCTACCCATAGTGAGGCTAGTCCTTCGTGGACGAAAGCCGTTATGGAATAGTCAAGGTTGCTACTTCGTGGACCCTTATGGGTGGAGCCCTCCGTGGACTCTCGCGACCGTTACCCTCCGTGGGTTGAAGACTCCATAAACGTGGATGTACGATAGCACCACCTATCGGAACCACGGGAAAAATCTTCGTGTCTACATTTGTGTTTGATCTTCCAACCCTTTCCTTTCTATACATGCTTGTTGTTCGTTTCCGCTGCTATACTCTTAGAACTTGCATGTGTAGGGTGTACTTGACTTGCCATGAAATGCTAAAAACTGCCAACTCTAAAATTTGGGTATAGGCAAAACTTTTATTTGGTCAAGTAGTCTAATCACCCCCCCCCCCCTCTAGACATACTTTCGGTCCTACAAGTGGTATCAGAGCTTTGGTCTCCATTGCATTGGTCTCACAACCTAGGAGAGTATGGCGTCTAGTGAGGGAAATTATCACCGTAGAGGTCCGTACTTTGATGCTACTAATTTTGCTAGTTGGAAGCACAAAATGAAAATGCATATTCTTGGTCATAACCCCGCCGTTTGGGCTGTTGTTCGTGTTGGCTTGCATGGTGAATTCTTTGGTGATGGAAAGGAACCGGATCGTGAAGCGACCGCGGAAGAATTGAAGATGTTGCAATACAACGCTCAAGCATGCAACATTCTCTTCAACTGCATGTGCCCCGAAGAATTCAACAAAATCAGCCGTCTTGAGAATGCAAAAGAGATTTGGGATACTTTGGTTGATATGCACGAAGGAACCGAGTCCGTGAGAGAATCCAAGTTAGATGTTCTTCAAGGTCAGCTTGACAAGTTCAAGATGAAGGATGGTGAAGGAGTCGTAGAGATGTACTCTAGGCTAGCTCTGATCACCAATGAGATTGGCGGCTTAGGAAGCAAAGAAATGACCGACAAATTCATCATCAAGAAGATACTTAGAGCTTTGGATGAGAGATACGACACCGTGTGCACATTGATCCAAATGATGCCCAACTACAAAGATCTCAAGCCTACGGAAGTCATTGGAAAGATTGTTGCTCATGAGATGACACTCAAAGACAAAGAAGAGCTTCACCACAAGTCTAGCGGTGCTTACAAAGCCACAAGTGATGCTCCCACAACTTCAAGCGACAACCTTGTCACCAATGAAGAGATAAGCCTCATGGTCAAGAAATTCAACAAGTTCTACAAGAATAGAGGCAAAGAACGAAGCTCCAACTCAAGATATGAAGAGAAGCGTTCGTCAAGTCGTGACCACAATTGCTACAATTGTGGGAAGCCCAGACACTACTCCAATGAGTGCATGGCTCCCTACAAACGAAGAGAAGAGTTACCTCGAAGACGAAGCTCAAGGAATGAATCACCTCCAAGAGAGAGAAGGAGTAGAGATGATCGTTATGAACGAAGACCCTCAAGGAGAAGTAGGGATTCAGAGAAGAAGGACAAGTACACCAAGAGCTACACAAGAAGAAAACATCAAGCTCATGTTGGTGAATGGGTTTCCGGCTCCGACTCCGACAACTACTCCGAGAGAAGCTATCACTCCGACTCCGACAATAGTCAAGATGATGGTGTTGCCGGAATTGCTCTAGTGACTACCAACTCCTATGATCTATTTGATTCACCAAACGAAGGGAGTGGAAGTTGCTTCATGGCTAAAGGCCCCAAGGTATCACACCCCAAATATCTTGATTTCAATAGTGATGAAGATGATTTGCTTTGTGATGATGACTTGCTCTTTGATAAAACTAGTAATGTTAGTCAAGGTGAACTTGATAATTCTCATGCTAGTCAAGATAAGTCAATCGATGATGATAAGGTGAAAATAGAACAACTAACTAAAGAACTAAACACTCTTAAGTTAGCTCATGAATCTACTCTTGAAGATCAAAGAGAGCTTGTAAGAACTCATGAGAAGCTACGCTTCGAGAAGCTCAACTTGGAGCAAGAGCATGAGTTTCTTAAAGCTATCAATGACGATCTCCGAAAGAAGACTTCATCTTATCTAGCCAAACGACTACTCTTGTCTACATTCATGCCTCAAGTTAAAACTAAGCAATCTAGTAACAAAGGCAAGAAAGGTTCTTCATCTAGTAGCAACAACAAAAATGCTTAACCCAATGATGTTGCTTCTAGTGGTTCTATTGATTCCACTAATGATGATTCTCTTAGCCAAGTTACACTTAAGCAAGAAAATGCTTTATTGAAAGGAATTATAGAGAAAGGTATCTACAAGAGTCTTGCCAGGTGTAAGAAATTTGAGGAAATTGTACGCAAGCACGGAGGATACCGAAAGAACCATGGTGTTGGCTACTTCAAAGCTAATGGAGTTGAATGGGAAGAAGGTCAATACCCCAAGCCCAAGTTTGTTCCTCAAAAGGAGAAGTATGAAAATACTCTTCCCAAGGGAAAAAACGCTCAAGATGATCTTCCACCACAAGACCACGAGCTCAAGGGCAAGAACAAGGTTCAAGAGGACATTGACTCATATGAAGATGAATCCCTAGCTATGGTGGAGTGGGTTCCCAAGGCTACTTCAAGCTCAACTTCTACAAAGGCTACTACAACACCAAAGATCCCCATCAACTTGATGTGGGTCCCCAAGAAGAAGAACTAGAGAGTTCTTGAGGGGTGACTCCGCCAATGAAATTCACTCACATTCATTATTGGCAAGAATTATTTGCAATCAACATCAACTCTATGCAATAGTTCAAGGAGTCACACATTCCCTCAAAGGTAAGCAAGGGACAAGGTAATCAACAAATCAATGGACATAATTACACATGCTTTGCACGCCATGTCCATAGATATCCTTGTATTTGTCTCTTGTGTGTTGGGACTAACCCATGTAGGTGAGAAGAGTAAGGAAACAACAAGGATGCTCCCAACTCTTGGTGATCTTCATCAACCTTGAGCATCCACAACTACCTCACCAACATGAAGTCTTCATCGACAAAACCCAAGGTTAGTTTATCCCTCTTATGGGGGATGTCACATCCAGGGGGAGCTTTACTCTAAGTCTTCAGTTAAAGCATCTCTTAGTATGTGACAACATTAAATGCTTTATGTAAAAGTGGTAACCCCACTTGTGCTTAAACGATGAGTATGACCTATGATCAAGTATTCTTACTTGGCTCCTAAGTCAAAATACTCATATATAGATGACTTCGTCATCGCCCAAGTGCTTGTTAGATGCTAGTGTGTATGTGCATGTATGTCATTATTTCATTTGACATCTTATTGTGTGAGCATGTTGGTCTGCATTTATTTTCTCATTCGAGGACATCCAATTGTTGCTATTTGGCTTTTGATTTAACTTTTGCCAATTGGATGGACAAGAATGCCTAGGACCACTCTTTAGCTATCTATGCTTTCTCACCTCACATTCCATTCATGTTGCATCACAAAATTTGAACAAGTACTTTTCGATCCCTCTGTGTGTGGAGCACTCGGAGTTCCGTATCGACAAGGACTGACCATTAAAACCGCCCAAGTGCATCTCGGTGGAACCAACCCACAATTATCGGTCTCACCAAATGCCTAGGGTTGATCTGGTTTTCTATCTCGGTACTACCGATTCCATATTCTCGGTTACACCGAGTTTCCCTGTCAACTGACAGTTGAGAAACTCGGTGACACCGAAAATTTAGAATCGGCGTCACCGACAGTGAAGGGTATATAAGTTGTGGTCCCGGCGGTTCGAAAATCCAGTCTTCAATCGTTGCGCCCCAAACCCTAAGCTGCCGCAAAAGGACCCCCTGGTCATCGCCCTTGTCTCCCCGCGCTCCTCCGCCGCTGTGAATCTCGCCGTCGACGGGCATCTTCGCCGCCGTCGTCGCCGTAGCGGATCCGTCGCCAAGCTAGGGTACGGATTCGATTTTTCCTTGCACTCCCTGTCTGATTCTTACGCATTGGATTTTATTTTATCTATAAGCCACTGTTTGCACGTCTTCCTATCCACAAGAAACTTGTTGTAGATTAGAGAATGATCGATTTTCTAGGGTTTACCATCCGCCCGATGGAACTCGGTAGAACCGAAGCAAACAAATTGGTATCACCGATTTGCCTTTCTGATCTGCTGAGAACTATCTCGGTGAAACCGAGTAGTTCTTTTCGGTCTCACCGAAAAGAGTGCCAAGTTTCTGTTAAAGAGAAAGTCAGTCTCGGTAGCACCGAAATTTTTGCTTCGGCTGTATCGATTTTCATGTGACAGAATGTAAACCTTGAGAATCTTTTGTTCAAACTTTCAAAAACTCGCCTCAGTTTGTGATGACTCATCTTGTTCTGCTCCTCAGCTCCTGCTCCATCAGCTCCAGTTCCTCTAGTTGCCACTCCAACTCCATCCACGACATCTGCAGAGATCTTCGCCGACGCTGTTCTCTCGACTCCTTCATCAACCGGAGGAGATCAGCCCAAGAACGTTTAGATATATGCCTTTGAACTTTTTGGTAACTTGTTGCCAAAGGGGGAGAAGTGTATATAGATCTTTAGGCTTCGAGTGAGAGAGCATTTGGTTTTTATTGCTTCTTCAAAAACAATTGTCTTTTGGTTGCTTGTGATACACGTTTGTTGGTGTTTTGATCATATACTTATGTGTGTTGTGCTACTATTTCCTATCATCTTAACGCTTATGAGATGATCATTATCTTTGCTTGATTGTGTTGTGCTATGTTGTTCACTCTTATTATTCTCGCACACCACCAAGTTGTATGTGACATGGAAGAAGTGCCCCATGTACCTAATCGATTGTGCATTTGCATTCAAACGCAAATTTTTAAATAATGCACAAATTTAGGGGGAGCTCTTGCTTATCACATACTTCTCAAAGCGACGATTATTATCTTTGATTATATCATCTGTCGAAGCTTTGATCTATATGTTGTCATCAATTACCAAAAAGGGGGAGATTGAAAGCACATTTGCTCCCTTGGTGGTTTTGGTAATTAATAACAACATATAAGTCATTGAACTAATGTTTCAACTAAGTATATTTCAGGAAAAGTTCAATGATAGGGATGGCAAAAGGATTGTGGAGATTGGGGAAATACCCCCAAGATGCAAGGAAATGGATTGGCAAAGCTTCAAGCAAGAGGACTCTACATTTCACTTTGTGAGAAATCACTTTGAGTCCATAGGAAAGCCAATACTATTAAAAGGGGGTAAGGTTCTATTGGTGAACAAAATGCTCATACGTGCACAAGTGATAGTCACCAAAAACACCCACAAGCTCTTCCACAAAAGTTTGTCAAAGCCAAATATCCAAAATCGGTGCAACCAACACTTTCCACTCGGTGCCACCGATTCCCAAACTCAGACAGACCTAAGCCAAACCCTAGCCTTTCGGTGCAACCGATTCTGCTTCGGTGCCACCGAGTTTAGGTTGCCAACTTTCTATTACGCAAATTCACAATATCGGTACCACCGAGATTGTTGGATCGCCGTCACCGAGAATGGGCAATCTGACCGTTGGTCACCTTATCGGTGCAACCGAGTTTCCTATATCGGTCTCACCGAGATTCAAAAGTTGCCACCTTTTGGTCACTTCGGTACCACCGAGATTAACACATCGGTGTCACCGAGTTGGTCATTTTGTGTGTAACGGTTGGATTTTTGGGGATGCCTATATATACCCCTTCACCACCACCTACTCGAGAGAGAAGCACTCAGAACTATTCCATACTTGCCCCATCCAGTTTTCTGAGAGAGAACTACCTACCCTTGTGTTGAGGTCAAGATCTTCCACTCCAACCATATGGATCTTGATTTCTAGCCTCCCCAAGTTGCTTTCCACCAATCCCATCTCTTCCACCAAGCCAAATCTGTGAGAGAGTGATTGTGTGTTGAGGAGTCTATCATCTTGAGGCACAAGAGCAAGGAGTTCATCGTCATTGCCGAGCCTATTACCTTTTGGAGGGTGGTGCCTCCTAGATTGGTTAGGTGTCACTTGGGAGCCTCCTACTTCGTGTTGTGGAGTTGAACCAAGAAGTTTGTAAGGGCAAGGAGATCGCCTACTTCGTGAAGATCTACCCATAGTGAGGCTAGTCCTTCGTGGATGGAAGCCGTTATGGAATAGTCAAGGTTGCTATTTCGTGGACCCTTATGGGTGGAGCCCTCCGTGGACTCTCGCGAACGTTACCCTCCGTGGGTTGAAGACTCCATAAACGTGGATGTACGATAGCACCACCTATCGGAACCACGGGAAAAATCTTCGTGTCTACATTTGTGTTTGATCTTCCAACCCTTTCCTTTCTATACATGCTTGTTGTTACTTTCCGCTGCTATACTCTTAGAACTTGCATGTGTAGGGTGTACTTGACTTGCCATGAAATGCTAAAAACTGCCAACTCTAAAATTTGGGTGTAGGCAAAACTTTTATTTGGTCAAGTAGTCTAATCACCCCCCCCTCTAGACATACTTTCGGTCCTACAGAACATCCCAGGGAATGCAGCGAAACGGGGCCGCAAGGAGCCTTCCTGAGGTTGGATGCAGCCGCTGGGCGCCCTCAGTTGTTTATCCCCAGCACAGGGCGTAGGGCTTCCACATTGCGTGGGCATAGTCATTGGTGGACAGTGTTGGCCGCCAGCACGGAGCTGTGGCTTCCACATTGCGTGGGCATAGTCATTGGTGGACCGTGTTGTCCGCCAGCACAGAGCTGTGGCTTCCACATTGCGTGGGCATAGTCATTGGTGGACCATGTTGTCCGCCAGCACGGAGCTATGGCTTCCACATTGCGTGGGAAGGAACCCCTCCGCGTCCTCGGGGGGCTCCGGGCATGTACAGCCCATTGAGTTCGTATGCGTGGCTGGCACGGTAGAACTGGGAGGTGTATCTGGGAGCTCACGAGGGCGCTTTGGCCTCGCGAGGTCCCTACCTCAAAGGCGGTTTGCGCCTGGGTCTTCTTGTAGATAGCGCCGTCCGAGGTCCTGCAAATTTTGGAGAAGCCTGCGCCGAACGTGCTCCCTAGGGCCATCGCACGAGAGGGCCAAGCACCAGTGACCCCAGGAGGTGACGTGAACGGGGCTGGCCCGCCAGACAGAGTTCAGCCACTGGATTTATCAACACTGTAGGGACGGACCCAAGCACAGACGCCGTGCCCAGTCCTCTCGTGAGGCGGTCGAAGGTAGGATCATTTGGGTATGGCGACATTTACGCCGGCAAAGAGCTGTGCAGGCAAAGGGAAACATTAGGAAACAGATCATATGCATGAGAAACTGCTGAAATATGCATAAATGCGGCGGCTGCAGGGGTACGCCCTGATCGCCTGCGGATAATGCGGCCCGGTGGGCACCTTCAAATGGAATAAACCAAAAAGTTACCTAGCACAGACCAACAAAAAGTCACCTGGCGGCCGTGCCACTGAAGAGTCGAAGCTGCCATCGTAGCCTGATCTTATACCTCCACGAGCGCGGCCCTCACGAGCCCGTCGTCTCCCGGGGCTCGGGACCCATGCTCGGTCCGGGCATCTCCTCCAACTCCTCACCGCGTCTCGCCAGGCAAGGTACGAGCATGGTCCGGGCAAGGCATTGGAATGTGACGCCGGCGTTCGCCAGGCCAAAGGGCATGCGGACGTAGTTGTGTGGGTAGACCCACCCGCGGTCGGCATGGGTTGGCCGAAAGAGGCCCTGGGACGCGGCCCTATTGATTGCGAGCATGTTGACGCAGACGCGCGGCTGGTCGTCCGGGCCAACGATGGCGGCTGCGATTGGTGGTGCGGGGCAGTCCCCGCCTCACTTGAACTGTGCCTCCTGAAGCTCCTCGATCGCTTTAATGACGGACTCTTGCGAGCTCGGCGCCTCGCGCAGTGCTCCTGGCTCTGGCAGTCGCGCTTCAGGGCGCGCCTTCAGGTTGTGCCCGAGCGCCTCCCTTGTCTCACCGGCCAAGCCGAGGGCCTCCCGGATGGAAGCCCCCGAGCCCGACCCAAGGGGGGCGCCGAGCGTACTTTCCTATGCGATGGAAGGTGGGGCCCCGTCCCTGGGCGCAGAGCCCGAGGCTCCACCCTTGGAGGCTCCAGCCCTCTGGCGCCCCACGGGAAGGAGCTGCTTCTTCTTCTTGCGTGCATCCTCACGAGGCAGGGCATCCTCCTCGTCGTCCGAGCGCTCGGCCGCCGCAGCGCGGTAAGCACGCTCAAGGGAGCAGACGGCATCCTTCTCATCGCAGGCAATGGTGATGACGCCGCCACTCCCTGGCATCTTGAGGACGTTGTAGCCGTGATGAGTCACCGCCATAAACTTGGCGAGGGCCGGGTGCCCAAGGATTGCGTTGTACGGGAGGTGGATGTGGGCGACGTCGAAGATGATGACCTCGGTGTGGTAGTTCTCGCGTCCGCCGAAGGTGACGGGCAGGCGTACTTGCCCAATGGGGATGGTGGACCCATCAGTGACTCCCGTGAATGGCTTGGTCGGCATGAGCTGGTCGTATGGTACTTGGAGCATCTCGAAGGTCTCGATGGAGAGGACGTTGAGCCCCGCTCCACTGTCGATGAGGGTCTTGGTGGCGAGGACGTTGCTGATGGTCGGAGTGCACAGCATGGGGAGCATGCCGGCCATGGCCGAGCACCTGAGCTGATCCCTTGAGTCAAAGGTGATTGCAGTCTGGGACCACTTGAGGGGACGCATGGCCTCGGGCTTTGGGAGAGCCGCGTTCACCTCCCGTGTGAACTGCTTGAAGACGCGGTTCGACGCTGGGGCTTGGGCGCCGCCCAGGATACAGGCTACCGCCCTAACCTCCTGGAAGCCCCCAGCCCCATTGTCCTGTATGTCCTCTTCCTTCCCTCTGGGTGGCGGTGGTAGTGGTGATAGGCCGGCCTCACGAGGACGGGCCTCACGAGGCTGGCCTCGGCGTGACCCCTCTGGAGGGTCGTCGCGCCAGCGGTCCTCCCGAGCCTGATCGTGCCAGCGGTCTTCCTGAGCCTGATCGCGCCAGCGGTCCTCCTGAGGCTGGTCTCGCCACCCCTGACGCAGTTCCCGGTTGTCCCAACGGCCTCCACCGCGTCCGAAGCCACGGTCAGTGCGTCCAGGGCGCCGGCCGAAGTGTTCGGCGTGGACCAGCCTGAGTTCCTGGCAGTCGGCGGTGTCGTGGTTGTTGGTGCCATGGAAGATGCAGGTCGGTCTCCCCCCTGCGGGGTGTTCCTCGCCTCGACCGCGCTTCACCTCGGGCTCGGCCGCAAGTACCGCTGGGGCCTTGCGCTTCGCCTCCTTGGCTTTGGTCTTCTTTTCCTCTGGCTCTGTCGCCGAAGGATCACAGAGTGATAGGCGGCCCTCTTTGGCCTTGGCGCACCTGTTCGCCAGGTTGAACATCTCCAGGGTTGAGCACAGTTCGTCGTTCATGGCGAGCTCCTCTTTCATCTTGAGGTCCGTGACGCCGTCAGTGAATGCGGAGATGATAGCCTCATCCGACGCCTTCGGGACCTTGATGCATGTAGTCGTGAAGCGCTGTATGAACTTGTGCAGGGTCTCCCCCTCCTGCTGCTTTACATGCCGTGGGTCGTTCACGGTGAGCGCGCGGTTGCGGGTACCTTGGAAGTTGGCGATGAAGCGCTTGCGCAGGTCGTCCCAGGAGGTAATGGACCCCTTCAGGTGGTCTCCCCCTCCTGCTGCTTTACACGCCGCAGGTCGTTCACGGAGAGGGCGCTGCCCTTGAGCGCCATGGGGAACCAGCACGCCATGACCTTGTCGTATCCACCGGCCGCCCGGATGCTCAGCGAGTAGAGCTGTAGGAATTCGGTGGGATCCGGGGTGCCGTCGTAGTGAGGAGGTAGGTCAGGCTTGAATTTGCAGGGCCACGTGGTTGGATGGAGCTCCGGGGCAATGGCGAGGCACCCCACCAGCTCGACGGGTGCTGCGTGTGCGAGAGGGGCACGGTCTTGACGCTCCTGAGGGGCCGCCTCGAGTGGTGCCCGGTCGCGACGCTGGTTCGGCAGCGCGCGGAGCGCACGCGCGTCGACGCGCGGCCGTGGCACCACCTGGCAGCTTACTTCATCTCTTGCCCTTGCTCGCGGTTCACGGGGCTGGTCGCGCGGTCGCGCTTCACGCCTGGTCTCGGGGTCGATGTCGCGTTGCGGAGGGGGTGGCGGTGCATCGTGGGCCACGTCGTCTGCCAGGGAAGGCTGGGGTCGAAACGAGTGGGAGAGCGTTGAAGCGTCGCTGGCAGCACTGATGAGCTCCGTGATGCGCCAAAGCCAGTCGTCGTAGCGGTCGGGGGCGGGGCGGTAGTGGAGCAGCTCGTTCGCCATGGCGAGTGCGCCCGAACCGCGCGCCGGCCCGGGCTGAACGTGGGAAGACAACCCGGTAGCTGGAAGGATTGCCTCAGGTGTGGCCATCGCGCCGCGCGGTGACCGGCTGGGAGGAGTCTTGTTGTTCGTGGGCCTTCGGTCCCATCATGGCGTTGGCCACAGGAGAGGGGGACCGGCGCGCGCCGGCGCGGCCCACGGGTGCCGTCTGGGCAATGCGGGCAACTCGGCGCTCTGCGCGGGCTCAGCGGGCGGCAGACATCGGAGCGGCGAGGTGGGAGAAGAGCTTGGCTCGAGGAAGACTCCGACACGCCCCCTACCTGGCGCGCCAAATGTCGGATTTCGGGCTCCACAAAACCCTCAAGGTTCGAACACAGGGGCGTGTGCGAAGATCCCCTGCCCCTTCGCCCTACTTAGCTCGCTACCCGATGGTTACAATGGCGAACTCGCACGATGACGAGGAAGAAGATGAACACGGTGGTTTACCCAGGTTCGGGCCACTGCGAAGCGTAATACCCTACTCCTGCTTTGGTGGATTGCCTCTTGGAGATGTGTGGTGGATGAACTAGTACAGTGGTCTCGAGCCTCGCGAGGGCGCTCGAGTGGTGTTCTTGGCTCTCAGCCTTGTCTTGCGTTGGTGTGTCTGTCCTTCCCTCTCTACGGTGCAGCCTAGCCTCTATATATAGCAGTGGCCCGGGTCCTCTTCCCTTATTGCAATGGCGGAAAGGGATCCCACATTGGCCAAATTTGAAGGGGGACAGGAGTACATCCCCGCCTGTCCAAAGGTGGTATTGGCCTGCAAAGTAGATGTCAATGATGCAGAGGTGGGCTCGGCGATGACATCCGCCCTGCGGGGCTCGTGGTCGTGGCCTTGTTGCACCGGAATGGAAACCTTTGGGAGGCGCTTTGGGAACCCACGTACGTCCCTGCTCCCTTTGCACAAAAGGGGACACTGCACCGCCTGGCGCGCTGGCGCCCGCCTACCCTTCCTTGCGTCATCCTTGACTCCTGAGGCTGGGTTCCGCATAGAGATCTCCGCCGCTCCGGAGGGGGCCTGAGGAGGCCTACCCCCTGCTGATCCTGGTGTTGTTCTTCATCGCGAGCCTGGGGTCCTCGCGAGGGCCTTGTCTTGAGTGGAGTCGCGCCAGGCCGTGCCTGGCTGACGAGGTGGGCCATGCCCTGGGCCGCAGGCAGGCAGGTCTGGGTACCCCCGTTCCCAGAACGCCGACAGCACTCGCGGTTAATACTGACCCGACAAATAGTTCCGTGTGGCAAGGATGAACATACTGACACATTACTAACCAGGAGAAAGGAAAAGGATAGTACTTAAGGAAGAGAAATAGCATTCTTTCATTCATTTTCGGTACATGATGGATAAAC
The DNA here is from genome assembly GCA_039707655.1 of Elymus sibiricus. NCBI lineage: Eukaryota > Viridiplantae > Streptophyta > Magnoliopsida > Poales > Poaceae > Elymus > Elymus sibiricus. Next base: position 193,410,047 of record CM077663.1, on the reverse strand, counting down.
ATTACATTATAATTAGCTAAAGCTTGGCGAGCGCCTACTCCTTTTGATTTATAAAAAGATAAGTGCCCCGTAATGCCTTTCTTGTCCCTCTCCTCCTAGGGACCGGGCGGAGAAGAAAAGAGGGCAAAAGGAGCACCTGGCTGGGATTCGGCACCTCCCTGCCAAAGCCAGCGGGACGCATCCTCTGAAGGATCAGAAGGACCCTGCCCCCAGGCAGGGCGGACGAAGCCGGCGGGGCGGACAAAGCCGACAAGGAGGAAGAAGGCTGAGGGCAGGTGCAGATGGTGGTGCGGCTGAAGCCCAGCTGGTGATGATGGTGCTGCCAGCAATCACGACACACCGGAGCAGTCGTCCATGCTCCTGAAGCATCGTGGGTTGCTGCCACCATCGTCTTCCTAATCGCCACCGCTCAAGGGGACACCTCCGCCGTCGTCCAAACCCTCGACGCGGCAACCGAGGAACCTCACAAAGAGCATGGTCGTCCCCATTAGCCCGAGGCAGAGAAGGCTCCCTGCTCTTAAGGAGTGCACGCAGGCGAAAAGCTCCCACCCATGCACAGGATACATAGTGCCATGGGTGGGGAGCTCTGCCACGACCCATGATGGACCACTACTGCGACCACTCGCGCGCAGCCGACGGCCGTACGAACGATCTTTCTCCGTCGCCTTGAAGAAGGGATGCAGAGACCACCGTCGACCACAGCACTGCGTTTCCGCTAGGGACTCCAGCGCGGTGTCGTCCACGCGGCGTTCTGCCAAGGCTAAAGCAGCGGGCGATGCAGCGGCAGGTGCACCACCGCAGCTGCCCCTGGCGCGGCTACCGCGCCGTCCGCTCCCCTGTCCAAGACCCCTCCAGCTATCTCTCGGTCCAAAACCATCGACCCAAGCCGGGGGATGAGCATGGACATGAAAAGAAGACCCTGCGGAGGCAGGCGCATTCACCCGACACTCCCCCCTGACCATCAGGAGGGAAGGGACGGTCCGACAACCGGAGAAGAAGGGCAAGCTATGTAAACTTGAGATTAAGGAGGAGAAGGGGATGGATGAGCATCGCCCTCTGTGACCTCCCAATTTATAGGGAAGGGCACGGGGGCTGGCTCTCCTCCGCTCCAAGGCGGCCGTCCATCTCCACCAATCCCGCTACCCACGATCATGGGCGAACAGGTAACCACCCCATTGCTCCAACCCCTGGCGCTGCAGTTTCTGCCACTTCCACGCCTTTTGAGCCATGCGCATCCACCGAAAACTCCCCACAATGCATGCGGCGCACGTGGCGGAAACGGCTTGAGGTAGCAAGTGAATGCTGGCTTAAAAGCCGGCAGTTACTCCCTCATATTGCACGAATGTGCATAAATTTTGGGCCTAACCCAACGGCGCTGGGCGAGCGCATTTGGGCCAGACCCGGGGGCTCCTGTCGGTGCACTAGGAATGGGGTACCTAGTGCCCCTGAGTTATGCACAGGCAGTAGTAGCAGAACCCCGTCAAAACCCAGTCCAAACCAAAGAAGCCTCTCTACGTGAGATCAAGGAGCGCATCAAGAAGACGAAGCCAACATTCAAGATCATGGCCTCGGCAGAAGCAACCTACGCTGGCTAGCAACGCCGGCAAGGTTGATGCGACGGCCCAGAACGAGCCCGAGCCGTGCCAGACGCATCCTCGGTGCCTACCGGGGACCAAGGCGTGCACACCTCCAAGAAGACCCGGCAAGCCTCCCCCGGCAGGCGCGAGCCGATCGGCCACCGTTCCACCGCATCGCAACGCCAGTCATTTGTCGATGCGGTGTCGAGCCCTCAGGTGGCTAAGTGGCTCTCGCTAAGGACGTGGCGGCCCGCTGGAAGGCAGATTATGCCCATTTGACACCCGTCCATAGGCATGTCAAGATACTAAGCAATAGGCAGCCAAGCGGTGGTAAAAGCTTTCCGGGGATGCACCCCCGCATGCCACCTAGGTTAGCATTTATGGCATTTTGTCCTAAGTGCCAAAGTTAGGTATGATAGCACTATTAGCTATCTAATCACAAGGTAATGTTTGTTTTGCCATTGTGGTTGCCCCTTGACATATAAAAGGAGGCCCGAGGCAACCTAGCTCAAGATTCGGACCTTTGGAGACTTGTACTAGCGTAGCATCTCTCCCGAAGGCGACCTTGCCGGGGTTGACCGCTGCGTGTGCTTCGTGTTCCCCCGATCAATCCACCAAAGCAGGAGTAGGATTTTACGCTTCTCAGCGGCCCGAACCTGGGTAAAACACCAGTGTCTCATCGTCACGCTGTCTCACTACCTCTGCTCTGTGTGCAACATGACCTCACCCCTGTCGAACCAAAAAGGGGCTCATAGCCCCATAGGTGATCGTGTGCATCGTGACCCGACAAGCAGGCACAGAAAGTAAGCATGGATGAGTAAGCACAACAAGGCTCAAGCAGTTGCTACTCATGCTAAGTGGTTTCAACTATTTACTGTGACAAAGACAGGTCATGCAAAGGAATGGGTTCAACTACCGAGAACATGTAACAGTTGATTCGTTATTGTCCTAATGCAGTAAAAGAGAGCAGGAGCAAGAGAGTGGGTTCATATCAATATGCTCAAGGGGGGTTGCTTGCCTAACTGTTCTGAAGATAGTACTTCTCTTCATTAGTGTCAACGATCACAACGTCGGAACCATCGTCTACCGAGAAGGAACAAACACCGGCAAACAAAAGGGAACAACATTCAATTCATGCAATGCACAACCATGATGCATGATATGACAAATTAAGGTACTGAATTGACCTAGAGTGATAATTAACCAAGTTAATTGAAGTGGGGTTCAAACAAGTTTGAATCCCAACTCCAAATGCTATTTCATAAATTGCCCTAATCATGAAATGTCCTAGTTGGTGATGTTAACTTGTTCAAACATGCATGGTCATGGCATAAACAGAGTCATTGGATTTTTCTGATCATTTTTCATATATAATTTATTTTCATCTGACTTACAGATTATTTTCTATGAATTTTAGAAGTTTTAAGCATTTCTGGAATTTCTTGAATTATTATAAATCAGAAACCCTTTATTGCGTCAGCACTGCATCAGCATGGCGTCGGCAGGTCAACAAACTGTTTCCAGGTCAAACCTGACCAGTGGGGTACATTGGTCAGTCTCTCAAGGCTGGCTGGTGTCACTGGCAGGTGGGACCCTGCTGTCATTGACTCAGGGATTAATCCCGAGTTGACCCGGGCTTTGACTCGGGTCAGGGCCCACTGTTAGTGGCTGGAGGGTTAGTTAGTGGCTTGATTAGTCACTAATGGTCCTACCACGTCGTCACGCCGAAGATCAGCCGGCGGGGACCACAGAACGTGGTGGTGGCTCGCCGGACTTGCACTTCCGGCGTCCATTTGGTGCGCTAAGGGCACCGGGCGATAGCTCTCGCTCGCCCGCATCCAGGGAAGGCAGTGGCTGGTCGTCAGGCGGCCGGAACGGTGGTCGGCGTCGAGCTTCGGCTGCGGAAGTGGATCGGGTTGCACGGGCGCGGCACTACGGGGCTCAGGCGAGCAAGCAGAGGGGCTAGGCAGCGTACTAGGACCTCTAGAAGCACGACCACATGCTCAGCCGCGAGCTATGGGCATCCTATCCACGGCGGCGCCATGAATGGCGGCCTGGAGCTTCGGCTGTGGCGGCGCTAGCGCTAGAGGTCGAGCGGGCTGATTTAGATAGAGGGAAAATGGTCAGAGGCTCACCGCGGTTCGAACGGGACGGTCAGCAGGCTCGGGGACGGTTGGAAGTCGACAAATTTGAAGGAGACGGCCGCCTATCCCGAGGTTGAAGAAGGCGTCGATGGCGATGAAGTAGGCCGTCCGGGCTTGCGTGGGTCGATGGGGAGCTTGAGGGCGTCGAGGCGGACCCCGTGGACGGAGGAGCGCGGGGTGGCCCGTGGCTGCGTGGTCGACGGTGACGCGGCCATGGCACTCTCGGGTCCGAGGTGAAGAGGCGAGGGAGAGAGCGAGGGAGGAGTGGCCAATAGGTGGGACGGATGCGGACGGCAACGGCGTCAACGTGGCCAGGGAGGCTAGCAGGCGAGCAGGAGGTGGCGGGCTGCGGGTGCGCGCGCGTCGGGCACACGCTCTCGTCCTCCTGGCACGATGAGGAGGACAACTGGCATCGGCTGGTGGGCTGGGCCGGCTAGAAGAGTTGGGCCAGGTAAGTTCTCTCGCTTTCTGTTCTATTTTAGTTTCTATTTTCTATTACTGCAACTTCTTTGAATTTTGTTTTAATACCAAACTATTTTTATTTCTTCTGAAAAATATTGTGGTAGCTAAAGTAATTATTCCAAAGTCCCACAATAAGTTTTAGAATTATTGGAGTTATGAAAATATTTATGGGAATTTATAACTCCAATTCAAATACATTATGGGTTAATTCAAAATTCCATAATGTCCTAGAAATATGTGCATCATTTTTGTCAGAGGATTTCACCTATTCCAAAAATCATGAACTTTTCTAATGGGCATTTTGGGTTCAATGAAACATATTATAGCTTGACCTATTTGAATTTCAAAGTGCTAGGGTTTGATCATTCCCCATTTCAGGTTCATTTGAATTTTAGCATGATGCATGGATGCCACTGATGCAACTAATATGATTATTTGCAAACAACTTCTAGGGTTGTGACAATTACTTTGTTCGATGCTAGCAGAGAACCCGCATTACTAGTGGTAGGAGAGCCCGAGTTACTCTCTCGATACGGGGTCATGCCTGGAAGGACGAGTGTGGCTGTTTTCATAGACACTGGGCACCTGTTGTGTCCCCTCGTGGATGGTACTTGTGATTTACATCATGAGGGCTGGATACCAGTGACTGGACTCTTTGTTTAGTATTGTCAAGGGAAAGACATCGTCCGGGTGCTTAGCTCGGATATGTAATATACCGTGAGTCATGACTTGACACGGAAGTTCCCCGAGTCTTGTGGGTAAATTGTGCAACCTCTGCAGAGTGTAAAACTATTCAAATAGTTGTGTCCATGGTCAAGGACAGTTGGGTGGTCTTGCTTAAACTATGTCCAGATGTTTTCACAAAATTTGGTGAGTGTGTGACAAAGAGATAATCGAGCTAAGTCGGATGACTTGATAAGATGATGGAACTAGAGTTGAGATACTCTGTGTATATTCATATCTATAACCTGTTCATATGGATATCGGCAACCTATTGATGCACAATTTTTATAAATAGTAGAACATGATGTTGCACTTAAAACTAGCTTTCCGCAAAACTACCTGCTCAGTGATAAACCATGCATGATTACCTTGGTCCAAAACAGGGGTTGCTTGCGAGTACATTCAAAACTACTCATTGGCTTGTCCCGGGTTATTTAATTGGCCAAGCATGGAAGAACAGGAATATGGTCAAGAGTACCTTGGTGACAAGCATGCGAATTAGGCCGCTTCCCAGTCATAATGCATGTAGGGTTAAGGCAGATGGCATGGGTCCGTGTTATCGTTGAATATCTCCGTTGCGTGTTTGTATTTGATGTTTGACCTTCATGGCCCTACCTATGTAAGACTTGACCATAATGGTCATTATTTGTGTAAGACAGTATGTAATGGATCTAAGACTCTTATTATTCAGCTTCTGTGTGTTCAGTGAGTATTGATCTCTAGGATCACTATACACGTTCATTCGATGACTTCAACATATGGGTCGGGGTTCCCACAATGGGGCCTTGAAGCATCATCCTACAGCTGTGCTGGAGGTGGATGCACAGCTACTAGCTCGGGATAAGTTGGGCACGTTGGCCACAGCGGGGCGTGTGCAACCTTGCATGCATGGACATGGTCCTAAAGGGACGATGCACACATGCAGGCTTGAATGTGGTTCTGGAGGACCGGCCTTAGGTGTGCACACATGTGTGCATGCACACATTGCTGCTCTCTAGCCCCAGCTGCTGGTGGAGCTGGCCACGCCCACTCCTCCCGCGTCCGTTGGTATGTCTGGTCTGGTTCCTAACACTCTAGAGACGACGGCCCCGTCGGCCAAGCCTGCGGTTAAGACTGTCGAGGAGGGGGTTGCTACTGCACTATCATCCCCTTCACCGGTAGTTGAACGCGTGCCACAGCCATCGTTGGGGGTGCACCTACAAGCCAGAGTAGTCGGCATACGGTTGCTGACAACGGTACGATGGACACCGATGAGGACTCCTTGGCCAAGGCCATGCATCATAAAGCAGCGCACAACCTCGACAATCAAGGTATTACTTCGCCACCTAAATCCTTTTTAGCCTTTTCCAATAACACCATCGTTTCTAAGCTGAATAATGTGGGTGTTAGTCTGGGGGAAAATGAGAGGGATGTTTATATTTCGACAAACACTTTGAAACATTTGGAATATGATCGATTAAAAGTTGTTCCACATGTTTCTAGCAAGTCTTTGCCGCCCATACTGAGGAGGAGGAGCTACATGCCACATTAGATGGTCAGCTGCTTTCTCACTTAGTAGGAGCAGTTTCGGACGTGGGCCTAGATGAACCCAGGCTTAGTTCATTGATTGATCTTACATCATCAGGACGTAAATCAAAGACCACACATTCGAAAAAAAGATAATTAGTCCCATAAGAGGGCAAAATCTTCTAAATCTCCTATTGTTTCCCCATGAATGGAATGTTTTTTAATAGCAGAGGTCTTGGTGACTTGGCAAAATATTTATTCAGTTCAGAATGTAATAGGGAATACAATTTAGATTTTTTTGGCTATCTCAGAAACGGGGAGACGTGGTTTCTCAGTAAGTCTACTTAACAGTATTTCTGGTGGGATAGACTTCATTTGGGTCTCACGACCGCCTAGAGGTCGTTCTGGGGGCATTTTACTTGGCGTAAATACACGGACTATGAATGTGTTGGCTAGTTCAGATGGTGAGTTTCAAGTTAAACTCCATATTCGCAACAAGGCCGACAATTTCACATGAACCCTCGTCACCGTGTATGGGGCAGCCCAGCATGAGTTCAAGGCCGATCTTCTCCATGAATTGATTAATCTGGCGAAAGATACTCCCTACCCCATTCTTATGGTGGTTACAATTTTGGAAGACAATTCACTTGGGCGATTAAAAAAAATTCGATTTCCAAATGAGAAAAGTCGCGGTAGGTTTGATAATCATTGGCCTTTCCTTTTCAACGCTGTCATCGACAGTCTAGATTTGCGAGAGTTTTCCATGATTGGAAGACAATTCACTTGGGTGAACAGCCTTCCAGAACCGACATGTGAGAAACTAGATCACGTTTTAATGGATACCGACTGGGAATCTAAATTTCTTATGGTGTCTGTTCATGCTCTACCTCGTATCGGGGCCATATCAAACCACACACCCATTCTCGTAACTACTGGTTTGCCACGACCACAACATAGATGCAAGTTCAAGTTTGAACTTGGTTGGTTGCATCGGGATGGCTTCCATGACATGACCAAGGAGGTATGGGAGAGACCGGTGGCCGGGCATACCCCAATACACCAATGGAATAACAAACTGTGTGTAGTACGTAAATTCCTTGGTGGTTGGGCTAGGCATACGGTGGGTATCCTCAAAAGGAGAAGCTTCGTCTTTCATCTATCATTGATGAATTAGAAGCTTTGGCGGAAGTTAGACCTCTATCTAAGCATGAGATCAAGATCAAGAGTCAATCGAATGCATAGATAGCTAGCATGTTGCATGAAGAGGAACTCAAATGGTACCAACATTCTAACTCTCAATTTATCCTGAAAGGTGATTCGAATACTAGATATTTCCATGGAGTCGCCAATGGTAGACACTGAAAGAAACTTATTCATTCCAAACAACAGGATGAGGGTACAATTGAGGGGCATGAGAAAAATATAAATTACATCACTAATTATTATAAAAATCTGTTCGGAGCCCAGAGGAAGGAAACTTCTCGATGGATGAGACCCAAATAGATGACATCCCCCAAGTCTCTGACGAGGAAAACAGCCTACTAATAGCCCCATACTCCGAGGTGGATGTTAGAAAGGCAATTTTCCTAATGGAGCACAACAAAGCCCTGGGTCCGAATAGTTTTCCCGCAGAGTTCTATGAAAACTTTTGGGAGGTTATCAAATCAGATCTTCTACTTCTGTTTAGTAACCTACATGTTGGCCAACTAGATTTGTTTCTCTTAAACTTCGGTGAGATTATTTTATTACCTAAGGTTAATGAGGTTGAAAGGACACACAAATATAGACCTGTTTGCCTCCTTAATGTTAGTTTTAAAATATTCACGAATGTTGCGACTATTAGGCTGAATTTGGTTGCTGAACATGTGGTTCGTCCTTCACAAACAACTTTTGTGCAAGGTAGACACATCCTAGATGGAGTTGTTGTCCTTCATAAAACAATCCATGAATTACATCGGAAAAATTTCAATGGGGTGGTGCTCAAAATAGACTTTGAAAAAGCTTATAACAAAGTCAAATGGCCATTCCTTCAACAGAATCTGAGAATGAAAGGATTTTCTGCAGAGTGGCGCGCTATGATCCATAGCTTCGTTTCTGGAGATAGTGTTTCCATTAAGGTCAATGATGACGTTGGCCACTATTTTCAAACAAAGAAGGGGTTGCGACAAGGTGACTCGATATCGCCCATGCTATTCAATATAGTGGCAGATATGCTAGCAGTCATGATTGGGTGTGCCAAGGTTGATGGCCAATTTGATGGGGTAGTAAATCATCTAGTTGATGGTGGTCTCTTTATACTTCAATATGCCGACGATACGATTCTCTTCATGGATCATGTCCTCGAGAAAGTGAGAAGTCTGAAAATAATTTTATCGGCATTCGAGCAACTCTCGGCTCTTAAGATCAATTTCCATAAAAGTGAATTGTTTTTCTTTGGCAAGGCTCAAGACGAGGCTCACCTGTATGCTGACATGTTCGGATGTGGGTTGGGCTAGTTTCCGATCACTTAATTGAGGATACCGATACATTATCGGAGGCTCACAAATGCTGAATGGAAACACGACGAGGAGAGACTGCAAAAAAGAATTAGCAGTTGGAAAGGTAAACTGTTGTCTCTGGGCGGAAGATTGGTCCTCATAAATTCAGTACTAAGTAATATGGTACTATATATGATTTCCTTCTTCCAGTTGCCGAAAGGAGTTTTACATAGATTGGATTATTTTTTATCAAGATTCTTCTGGCAAGGAAATAGCGAGAGGACGAAATATTGACTGGCTAAATGGAGTGTGGTTTGCCGACCCAAAGACCAAGGCGGGTTGGGCATTCATGACCTTGAGGTAGAATAGGACCCTCCTCGACAAATGGTTTTCAACTTATGAATGGAAGACGATGTATGGAAAACCCTCCTCTGGAGAAAATATGGGTTCCAAGGTATTATCCCAAGTATACTGGAAGCTTGTGGATTCTTAGTTTTGGGTGGGGTTAATGGCTACAAAGAACCATTTCTTCTGCTATGGATCCTTCTCGATTAAGGATGGCTCAGAAATTAGATTCTAGGAGGATCAGTGGCTAGGAAATGCCACACTCCGGGAATAATACATGGCTCTATACAACATTGTGCATCACAAGGGTGATACTATCACCATGGTATTGGAATCATTAACACCAAATGTGACGTTCAGAAGGGATTTAATTGACCCAGACTCCAATCATGGAACATCCTGCTCCAGTGGTTGTCCATGGTGCAATTGTCACATGGGTCCGACGTATTCTGATGTAACCTACATGGGAATGGACTTTTCTCAGTGGAGTCCATGTATAGAGAGTTAATCCAGACTGATGTCCCAGTTGATAATAACAAGAAGATCTAGAAAATGAAGATGCCTCTTAAGAATAAAATATTTGCATGGTATCTTCGTCGCGGAGTCATTCTTACTAAAGATAACCTTATTAAGAGGAATTGTCATGGAAGTCCGCAACGTATCTTTTCTCACCATGATGAGACAATAAAACATTTATTCTTCCAATGCAAATTGGCTTGTTCTATATAGTCAATCATCCAAATAGCTTCTGGCTTGTATCCTTCTTGTAGTGTTGCTAATGTATTTGGCAACTAGTTACATGGGATTGATCACAGGTCTAGAACTCTTATCAGGGTGGGAGCACTTGTCGTTATTTGGTCACTTTTGATATGTAGAAATGATAAGGTTTTTAATGATAAAGGTACTTCTCTTATGCAGGTTTGATACGTCTCCATCGTATCAACTTTTCCTAATGCTTTTGCTCTTGTTTTGAACTCTAATTTGCATGATTTGAATAAACCTAACCCAGACTGACGCTGTTTTCAGCAGAACTACCATGGTGTTGTTTTTGTGCAGAAATAAAAGTTCTCGGAATTGGACGAAACTTTGGAGAATTATTTTACAATAAATAAAAAATAATGGAGCCAAGAACCACCGGAGGGGGTGCCCTGGCTGGGCACGATACACCAGGGCGTGCCACCCCCTCCAGGTGTGCCCTGGTGGGTTGTGGTCACCTCGTGGCCCCCCTGACCCTAATTCCAGCACTATAAATTCATATTTTTGGAGAAAAAATAGCAAAGGAAGTTTTATCGTGTTTCACAAGACGGAGCCGCCGCCACCTCCTGTTCTTCATCGGGAGGCCAGATCTGGAGTTCGTTTGGGGTTCCAGAGAGGGGAATCTTCGGTCTTCGTCGTCACCAACCCTCCTTCATCGCCAATTCCATGATGCTACCCACCGGGAGTGAGTAATTCCTTCGTACGCTCGCTGGTCGGTGAAAAGTTGGATGAGATTCATCATGAAATCGAGTTAGTTTTCTTAGGGCTTGATCCCTAGTATCCACTATGTTCTGAGATTGATGTTACTATGACTTTGCCATGCTTAATGCTTGTCACTAAGGCCCGAGTGCCATGATTTCAGATCTGAACCGTTTATGTTATCACCATTATATCTATGTTCTTGATCCGATCTTGCTAGTCATATGCACCTGCTATTTGTTATGATCCGTAAACCCCGGGGTGACAATAATCGGGATACTTTCCGGTGATGACCGTAGTTTGAGGAGTTCATGTATTTACTATGTGTTAATGCTTTGTTTCGGTTCTCTATTAAAAGGAGGCCTTAATATCCCTTAGTTTCCTTATGGACCCCACTGCCATGGGAGGGTAGGACAAAAGATGTCATGCAAGTTCTTTTCCATAAGCACGTATGACTATTTACGGAATACATGCCTACATTATATTTATGAACTGGAGCTAGTTCTATGTCACCCTAGGTTATAACTGTTATATGATGAATATCATCAAACGAATTCACCGATCCAATGCCTACGAGTTTTCCACATATTGTTCTTGCTAGGTTGCTATTGCTATTGCTACCGTTCCAATTGCTACAAAACAATTGCTATCACTGTTACCGTTACTACTACTATTACCACTGCTATTAAACTATCATATTTTGTGCTATTGATCACTTTGCTGCAGATATTTAATCTCCGGGTGTGGTTGAATTGACAACTCAACTGCTAATACTTGCAAATATTCTTTGGCTCCCCTTATGTCGAATCTATAAATTTGGGTTGAATACTCTACCCTCGAAAATTGTTGCGATCCCCTATACTTGTCGGTTATCAAGACCTTTTTCTGGCGCCGTTGCCGGGGAGCATAACCAAGATTTTTCCATCTAAGACGAGGGGGGGGTAAGGAATTGCCATCTAGCTCTGTACTTGATTCACCTTCGGTTATGAGTAAACTTGCAACACCACCACATGCCATTAATCCTGATATGCCGAAAGTTATTGATGATGCTACTTCTGCTATGAATGATGCTTATGATGATGCTAGTACCATGCCTGATGATAATGTGCCACTAGGTGAATTTCTTGATGAACAAATTGCTAGAGCTAAAGAGAATGAAATTACTGAAACTGATGAAGTCCTTGAAACTAAGAAGTATGAAACACCTATTAGACCTAGCTCTCCTAGATTTGAATTGCCTAAGATACCTGAGGGTTATGTTATGGATGGAGAAGTAACTAGAGAAATCCTTGCTTGTAAGGATAGAGATGATCTTAAAAAATTATTATGCAAGTATAAAGAAAAGACTTTGAATGCTAGAATGAAATGTGATCCTAAGTTTGCTACTTCACCTATCTTTGTTACCGATAAGGATTACGAATTCTCTGTCGACCCAGAGTTAATTACTTTGGTTGAATCTGATCCTTTTCATGGCTATGAAACTGAAACTGTAGTGGCACATCTTACTAAGTTGAATGATATAGCCACCCTTTTTGCTCATGATGAGAAGATTCGCAACTACTATATTCTCAAATTATTTCCGTTCTCATTAAAGGGTGATGCTAAGATATGGTACAAAAATCTTTCTCCTGGTTGTGTTCGTAGTCCCCAGGATATGATTTAATACTTCTCTATAAAATAGTTTCCTGCTCATAAGAAACATGCTCTTAAAGTCTGGGAAGAAGGTGGAGAACTTCAGGCACCACTGGGTCTTCATGGATCTCAACAGCTCCAACCCCCGCTTGGATCTGCCGAAGGGGCTGCCGGAGAAGACCCCCGCGTGGAGCTCCGCGAAGCTCTCCGACCCCCGGGCCAGGCCTGTCCTGGAGCGGATTTCTCGCGATATCAGTGCCAGGAAGCTGACTAGGTGGCTGATAGTGAAGGAGTTCTTGACGCAGCGCCAGGCGCCCCTCCAGTCTCATTCTAGGCCCTTGTGGGACTATCAGGGCAGTGGCGACAACCTCATGCTTCGGTCTGCATGCATAACCCCCGAGGAATTGAGCAGGGCTGTGGCAACCCTGCTCAACGGCGACCCTGGTGATCTCCCCGACGCCTATGCCCCGCTGTACTGCCACGACGACGGCACCGATCTGGTCGCCGCGATGCCTGTCTTCAACGAACTGGGGCTCTCCCCAGCTGAGGGCCTTGGCTCCCCGGTGATGGTGTCCTCCGGTGACACCACGGGCGGGGAGGATTCAGAGAAGACAGCGGATGACGACCCGGCGGGGGAGTCTCCCCCGTCGCAGAGCATGCTCTTACGTGACCTCGAGGATGATGACGGTGTGGGTGAAGTTTCTTCTGCGTGTTCTCCATTCCCCGCCAAGGTCCTCAGGGGGCTAGGACCGTCTCCTCGTGCCACTCGGTCCGCCTGCCTGGCGACCCCCAGGAAGCGCGAGGCGAAGTCTCCTCCGGTGTGCCCTGCCTCTGTCGGCAAGGCGGTTGAGGTGCCAGCCTCGCCCCTGCCCGAATCGCGGCTTGCCGGCAAGGGGGGCGAGGCCGGGACCATGGCGATCCCTCCAGCGGCTGCCCTTGCGGACAGTGCCCCTGCTCCCCTGCGTGGTGGTGCCCTCACTGAGAAAGGCGAGGGCACCCCCGTCTTCGTCGGAGCGGAGAGGAAGAGGAAGTGGGTCGATGTTGAAGAGTAAGTAATCCGGCTTGGCCTTGGTCGCCTGCCGGTAGCTTGAGTATTGATGATTTTCCTTTGCTTGGTAACTAGGAACGCTGCCGTGCTGAAGATGAGGAAGAAGAAGGCGGGCGTCAAGCCGAAGGCGTCTTCCGATCCACCGCCCGCTCCTGTCGTCCCGCCGTCGCCTGATGAGGCACCTGCCGCGGAGGGGGTGGGGGCTCGCGAGGCGACCCTCCTGGTCACCGCCGCGGAGCGCCCCGAGCCCCCAGTGCCTATTGGCGTGGCCGCTCCTGCCCTTGAGGGTGCGTCGGTGCCGCTGTCCGGAGGACCGGCCCCAGAGGGCCAGCCGCCCATCGATCCGTCTGTATCCGTCTTGCCCGTGGTCGCTGCGCAGCCTCCGGAGCCTCCTGCTCCTCATGCTGCTGTCTCCCGGGGGACGTCGCCCGTGATCGCACAGGCGACTCCTCCGGAGGAGGCCTTGATGCCTTCGTCGCGTGGCCTCGACGTCCTGGACGGGGCCTTCACCACCCTAGGTCAAGTTCGGGACACCCTCGCGGGTACCGACGATCGCCTCGCGAGTGGGCGCCTAGGGCTCCTCTCGGGGTGGCTCCAGGCCGACGCCTCCATCGTGGCGGTCTGGGGCCAGGCCGAGGCCGCCGTGGCAAAGAGCGAGAAGGAGGCCACGTCCGCCAAGGCAGCCCGCGAGGTGGCGCTGACCGACGCGGCGTCTGTTGTAGGGCGTCGTGATGAGGCGGAGTCCCGCTTGAACGTTCTTCAGGAGGAGAAGTCTGCACTTGAAGAGCAGCTGCGTCAGCAGGGGAAGGCCCTCAAGACCTGCAAGGCCCAGCTTGTGGATCGGGAATCCAAGCTGTCCCAGGAGACGGCCGACCTTGGCGCGGCGTGAGGGCACCTGACGCGTGGGACAAGGAGGTTGCCCTGGAGAAGGGCCGGCTCGAAACCAGGGAAAAGGCCCTAACTGAGGCCAAGGAGAAAAAGGCCGCGGAGCTCAGCGCCCTTCCCCCCGTCGAGCTCAGGCTTCGCCAAGCACTCCAATCTCTCTGCCGGGAAGGGTTTACGGAACCCCTGGTGGCTTCAAAGAGCGGCTTCGCGGAGCTTGCTTCCAAGCTTGTCGAGGCGCTGGAGGGCGCCATTGCCAAGGTGGAGGGGGTCTTGGAGAGTGAGTGCCGCGACCTCTTTTCTGAGGCCGCGACGCGCGTCTTCAGCCACCTTCACCTTCGCGAGCCAGGGTTTGACTTCGACTCCGTGGTCCGCCCGGTCGCCCCGAGGTTCGCAGCAGCGCTGCGGTAGCCGTGAAGGGCGCCGTGGAGGCGCTGTTGAAGAAGTTCACCCGCGTCACCGTTCCTCCTCCTCCTGAAGCTGCAGGGGTTAGCGGCGAAGAAGACGACGCCAGCGATGTTGACGACGAGTTCCCCGCGGACGGAACGAGTGGTGGCGGAGGCTCCTCCTAATTCCTCTTCCTTGTTTCCTTCCTGCAACGTTCATCGTGCCTCGCGGAGGCGTTAAACTTGTTTGTATTTGCGAAAAATTTTAATGCTTGTAATAACAGTTGAAGGGTGTGATTGCTCTCTTCGCCTTGTTTCCTTCTTTCTTGCTGTGATGCTCTGCGTCGGCAGGGCCCGGCCCCGCGCATACCTCAGCCGCCGTTGGGCCGACCGGATAACCAAGGACGGTTCCAAGGGGTGAGGGGCTACGTGGCCAGTGAGGCTCCTGAGTCGCGATGCTTAGGAGTCCCTTTTGACGTACGAGCAGCCCTCATGAAGGGAACATGGTGAAGATAGGGTTAACTTGGAAATTTTGAACACCTTGCGCTCTGCGTCGGCAGGGCCCGGTCCCGCGCATACCTCAGCTGTCGTTGCGCCGTCCGGATCACCAAGGACGGTTCCAAGGGGTGAGGGGCTACGTGGCCAGTGAGGCTCCTGAGTCGCGATGCTCAGGAGTGCCCCTTGACGTACGAGCTCCAGCGTCATCCTTAAAAATTGAACACCTTGCGCTCTGCGTCAGCACGGCCCGGCCCCGCGCATACCTCAGCCGCCGTTGGGCCGTCCGGATCACCAAGGACGGTTCCAAGGGGTGAGGGTCTACGTGGCCAGTGAGGCTCCTGAGTCGCAATGCTCAGGAGTCACCCTTGACGTACGAGCGGCTCCCATACCTTTCCTCGTTGGCTTTTCCTGAGAGGGGCACGTGAAGACCAGGTTTGGCAGACCTGGGAAGGTGGCGTGTACCAGGCTCGGCCCGGTAGTAGCCCCCATGCAGCCCCCTCACGCGAACATGAAAGCACATTTGCTCCCTTGATGGTTTTGGTAATTAATAACAACATATAAGTCATTGAACTAATGTTTCCACTAAGTATATTTCAGGAAAAGTTCAATGATAGGGATGGCAAAAGGATTGTGGAGATTGTGGAATTACCCCAAGATGCAAGGAAATGGATTGGCAAAGCTTCAAGCAAGAGGACACTACATTTCACTTTGTGAGAAATCACTTTGAGTCCATAGGAAAGCCAATACTATTAAAAGGGGGTAAGGTTCTGTTGGTGAACAAAATGCTCATACGTGCACAAGTGATAGTCACCAAAAACACCCACAAGCTCTTCCACAAAAGTCTGTCAAAGCCAAATATCCAAAATCGGTGCAACCAACACTTTCCACTCGGTGCCACCGATTCCCAAACTCAGACAGACCTAAGCCAAACCCTAGCCTTTCGGTGCAACCAATTCTGCTTCGGTGCCACCGAGTTTAGGTTGCCAACTTTCTGTTACGCAAATTCACAATACCGGTACCACTGAGATTGTTGGATCGACGTCACCGAGAATGGGCAATCTGACCGTTGGTCACCTTATCGGTGCAACCGAGTTTCCTATATCGGTCTCACCGAGATTCAAAAGTTGCCACCTTTTGGTCACTTCGGTACCACCGAGATTAACACATCGGTGTCACCGAGTTGGTCATTTTGTGTGTAACGGTTGGATTTTTGGGGATGCCTATATATACCCCTTCACCACCACCTACTCGAGAGAGAAGCACTCAAAACTATTCCATACTTGCCCCATCCAGTTTTCTGAGAGAGAACCACCTACCCATGTGTTGAGGTCAAGATCTTCCACTCCAACCATATGGATCTTGATTTCTAGCCTCCCCAAGTTGCTTTCCACCAATCCCATCTCTTCCACCAAGCCAAATCTGTGAGAGAGTGATTGTGTGTTGAGGAGTCTATCATCTTGAAGCACAAGAGCAAGGAGTTCATCGTCATTGCCGAGCCTATTACCTTTTGGAGGGTGGTGCCTCCTAGATTGGTTAGGTGTCGCTTGGGAGCCTCCTACTTCGTGTTGTGGAGTTGAACCAAGAAGTTTGTTAGGGCAAGGAGATCGCCAACTTCGTGAAGATCTACCCATAGTGAGGCTAGTCCTTCGTGGACGGAAGCCGTTATGGAATAGTCAAGGTTGCTACTTCGTGGACCCTTATGAGTGGAGCCCTCCGTGGACTCTCGCGACCGTTACCCTCTGTGGGTTGAAGACTCCATAAACGTGGATGTACGATAGCACCACCTATCGGAACCACGAGAAAAATCTTCGTGTCTACATTTGTGTTTGATCTTCCAACCCTTTCCTTTCTATACATGCTTGTTGTTACTTTCCGCTGCTATACTCTTAGAACTTGCATGTGTAGGGTGTACTTGACTTGCCATGAAATGCTAAAAACTGCCAACTCTAAAATTTGGGTATAGGCAAAACTTTTATTTGGTCAAGTAGTCTAATCACCCCCCCCCCCCTCTAGACAAACTTTCGGTCCTACACGTGGTATCAGAGCTTTGGTCTCCATTGCATTGGTCTCACAACCTAGGAGAGTATGGCGTCTAGTGAGGGAAATTATCACCGTAGAGGTCCGTACTTTGATGGTACTAATTTTGCTAGTTGGAAGCACAAAATGAAAATGCATATTCTTGGTCATAACCCCGCCGTTTGGGCTGTTGTTCGTGTTGGCTTGCATGGTGAATTCTTCGGTGATGGAAAGGAACCGGATCGTGAAGCGACCACGGAAGAATTGAAGATGTTGCAATATAACGCTCAAGCATGCGACATTCTCTTCAACTGCCTATGCCCCGAAGAATTCAACAAAATCAGCCGTCTTGAGAATGCAAAAGAGATTTGGGATACTTTGGTTGATATGCACGAAGGAACCGAGTCCGTGAGAGAATCCAAGTTAGATGTTCTTCAAAGTCAGCTTGACAAGTTCAAGATGAAGGATGGTGAAGGAGTCGCAGAGATGTACTCTAGGCTAGCTCTGATCACCAATGAGAGTGCCGGCTTAGGAAGCGAAGAAATGACCGACAAATTCATCATCAAGAAGATACTTAGAGCTTTGGATGAGAGATACGACACCGTGTGCACATTGATCCAAATGATGCCCAACTACAAAGATCTCAAGCCTACGAAAGTCATTGGAAGGATTGTTGCTCATAAGATGACACTCAAAGACAAAGAAGAGCTTCACCACAAGTCTAGCGGTGCTTACAAAGCCACAAGTGATGCTCCCACAACTTCAAGCGACAACCTTGTCACCAATGAAGAGATAAACCTCATGGTCAAGAAATTCAACAAGTTCTACAAGAATAGAGCAAAGAACGAAGCTCCAACTCAAGATATGAAGAGAAGCGTTTGGCCAGTCGTGACCGCAATTGCTACAATTGTGGGAAGCCCGAACACTACTCCAATGAGTGCATGGCTCCCTACAAATGAAGAGAAGAGTCACCTCGAAGACGAAGCTCAAGGAATGAATCACCTCCAAGAGAGAGAAGGAGTAGAGATGAACGTTATGAATGAAGACCCTCAAGGAGAAGTAGGGATTCGGAGAAGAAGGACAAGTACACCAAGAGCTACACAAGAAGAAAACATCAAGCTCATGTTGGTGAATGGGTTTCCGGCTCCGACTCCGACAACTACTCCGAGAGAAGCTATCACTCCGACTCCGACCAAAGTCAAGATGATGGTGTTGCCGGAATTGCTCTAGTGACTACCAACTCCTATGATCTATTTGATTCACCAAACGAAGGGAGTGGAAGTTGCTTCATGGCTAAAGGCCCCAAGGTATCACACCCCGAATATCTTGATTTCAATAGTGATGAAGATGATTTGCTTTGTGATGATGACTTGCTCTTTGATAAAACTAGTAATGTTAGTCAAGGTGAACTTGATAATTCTCATGCTAGTCAAGATAAGTCAATCGATGATGATAAGGTGAAAATAGAACAACTAACTAAAGAACTAAACACTCTTAAGTTAGCTCATGAATCTACTCTTGAAGATCAAAGAGAGCTTGTAAGAACTCATGAGAAGCTACGCTTCGAGAAGCTCAACTTGGAGCAAGAGCATGAGTTTCTTAAAGCTATCAATGACGATCTCCGAAAGAAGACTTCATCTTATCTAGCCAAACGACTACTCTTGTCTACATTCATGCCTCAAGTTAAAACTAAGCAATCTAGTAACAAAGGCAAGAAAGGTTCTTCATCTAGTAGCAACAATAAAAATGCTTAACCCAATGATGTTGCTTCTAGTGGTTCTATTGATTCCACTAATGATGATTCTCTTAGCCAAGTTACACTTGAGCAAGAAAATGCTTTATTGAAAGGAATTATAGAGAAAGGTATCTACAAGAGTCTTGCCGGGTGTAAGAAATTTGAGGAAATTGTACGCAAGCACGGAGGATACCGAAAGAACCATGGTGTTGGCTACTTCAAAGCTAATGGAGTTGAATGGGAAGAAGGTCAATACCCCAAGCCCAAGTTTGTTCCTCAAAAGGAGAAGTATGAAAATACTCTTCCCAAGGGAAAAAACGCTCAAGATGGCCTTCCACCACAAGACCACGAGCTCAAGGGCAAGAACAAGCTTCAAGAGGAAATTGACTCATATGAAGATGAATCCCTAGCTATGGTGGAGTGGGTTCCCAAGGCTACTTCAAGCTCAACTTCTACAAAGGCTACTACAGCACCAAAGATCCCCATCAACTTGATGTGGGTCCCCAAGAAGAAGAACTAGAGAGTTCTTGAGGGGTGACTCCGCCAATGAAATTCACTCACATTCATTATTGGCAAGAATTATTTGCAATCAACATCAACTCTATGCAATAGTTCAAGGAGTCACACATTCCCTCAAAGGTAAGCAAGGGACAAGGTAATCAACAAATCAATGGACATCATTACACATGCTTTGCACTCCATGTCCATAGATATCCTTGTATTTGTCTCTTGTGTGTTGGGACTAACCCATGTAGGTGAGAAGAGTAAGGAAACAACAAGGATGCTCCCAACTCTTGGTGATCTTCATCAACCTTGAGCATCCACAACTACCTCACCAACATGAAGTCTTCATCGACAAAACCCAAGGTTAGTTTATCCCTCTTATGGGGGATGTCACATCAAGGGGGAGCTTTACTCTAAGTCCTGAGTTAAAGCATCTCTTAGTATGTGACAACATTAAATGCTTTATGTAAAAGTGGTAACCCCACTTGTGCTTAAACGATGAGTATGACCTATGATCAAGTATTCTTACTTGGCTCCTAAGTCAAAATGCTCATATATAGATGACTTCGTCATCGCCCAAGTGCTTGTTAGATGCTAGTGTGTATGTGCATGTCTGTCATTATTTCATTTGACATCTTATTGTGTGAGCATGTTGGTCTGCATTTATTTTCTCATTCGAGGACATCCAATTGTTGCTATTTGGCTTTTGATTTAACTTTTGCCAATTGGATGGACAAGAATGCCTAGGACCACTCTTTAGCTATCTATGCTTTCTCACCTCACATCCATTCATGCTGCATCACAAAATTTGAACAAGTACTTTTCGATCCCTCTGTGTGTGGAGCACTCGGAGTTCCGTATCGACAAGGACTGACCATTAAAACCTCCCAAGTGCATCTCGGTGGAACCAACCCACAATTCTCGGTCTCACCGAATGCCTAGGGTTGATCTGGTTTTCTATATCGGTACTACCGATTCCATATTCTCGGTTACACCGAGTTTCCCTGTCAACTGACAGTTGAAAAACTCAGTGACACCGAAAATTTAGAATCGGCGTCATCGACAGTGAAAGGTATATAAGCTGTGGTCCCGGCGGTTCAAAAATCCAATCTTCAATCGTCGCGCCCCAAACACTAAGCTGCCGCAAAAGGACCCCCTGGTCATCGCACTTGTCTCCCCGCGCTCCTCCGCCGCTGGGAATCTCGCCGTCGACGGGCATCTTCGCCGCCGTCGCCGCCGTAGCGGATCCGTCGCCAAGCTAGGGTACGGATTCGATTTTTCCTTGCGCTCCCTGTCTGATTCTTATGCATTGGATTTTATTTTAAATATAAGCCACTATTTGCACGTCTTCCTATCCACAAGAAACTTCCTGTAGATTAAAGAATGATCGATTTTCTAGGGTTTACCATCCGCCCGATGGTACTCGGTAGAACCGAAGCAAACAAATCGGTATCACCGATTTGCCTTTCTGAGCTGCTGAGAACTATCTCGGTGAAACCGAGTACTTCTTTTCGGTCTCACCGAAAAGAGTGCCAAGTTTCTGTTAAAGAGAAAGTCAGTCTCGGTAGCACCGAAATTTTTGCTTCGGCTGTACCGATTTTCATGTGACAGAATGTAAACCTTGAGAATCTTTTGTTCAAACATTCAAAACCCAGCCTCAGTTTGTGATGACTCACCTTCTTCTGCTCCTCAGCTCCTGCTCCATCAGCTCCAGTTCCTCCAGTTGCCACTCCAACTCCATCCACGACATCTGCAGAGATCTTCGCCGACGCTGTTCTCTCGACTCCTTCATCAACCGGAGGAGATCAGCCCAAGAACGTTTAGATATATGCCTTTGAACTTTTTGGTAACTTGTTGCCAAAGGGGGAGAAGTGTATATAGATCTTTAGGCTTCGAGTGAGAGAGCATTTGGTTTTTATTGCTTCTTCAAAAACAATTGTCTTTTGGTTGCTTGTGATACACGTTTGTTGGTGTTTTGATCATATACTTATGTGTGTTGTGCTACTATTTCCTATCATCTTAATGCTTATGAGATGATCATTATCTTAGCTTGATTGTGTTGTGCTATGTTGTTCACTCTTATTATTCTCGCACACCACCAAGTTGTATGTGACATGGAAGAAGTGCCCCATGTACCTAATCGATTGTGCATTTGCATTCAAACGCAAATTTTTAAATAATGCACAAATTTAGGGGGAGCTCTTGCTTATCACATACTTCTCAAAGCAACGATTATATTCTTTGATTATATCATATGTCGAAGCTTTGATCTATATGTTGTCATCAATTACCAAAAAGGGGGAGATTGAAAGCACTTTTGCTCCCTTGGTGGTTTTGGTAATTAATAACAACATATAAGTCATTGAACTAATGTTTCCACTAAGTATATTTCAGGAAAAGTTCAATGATAGGGATGGCAAAAGGATTGTGGAGATTGTGGAATTACCCCAAGATGCAAGGAAATGGATTGGCAAAGCTTCAAGCAAGAGGACTCTACATTTCACTTTGTGAGAAATCACTTTGAGTCCATAGGAAAGCCAATACTATTAAAAGGGGGTAAGGTTCTGTTGGTGAACAAAATGCTCATACGTGCACAAGTGATAGTCACCAAAAACACCCACAAGCTCTTCCACAAAAGTCTGTCAAAACCAAATATCCAAAATCGGTGCAACCAACACTTTCCACTCGGTGCCACCGATTCCCAAACTCAGACAGACCTAAGCCAAACCCTAGCCTTTCGGTTCAACCGATTCTGCTTCGGTGCCACCGAGTTTAGGTTGCCAACTTTCTATTACGCAAATTCACAATATTGGTACCACCGAGATTGTTGGATCGGCGTCACCGAGAATGGGCAATCTGACCGTTGGTCACCTTATCGGTGCAACCGAGTTTCCTATATCGGTCTCACCGAGATTCAAAAGTTGCCACCTTTTGGTCACTTCGGTACCACCGAGATTAACACATCGGTGTCACCGAGTTGGTCATTTTGTGTGTAACGGTTGGATTTTTGGGGATGCCTATATATACCCCTTCACCACCACCTACTCGAGAGAGAAGCACTCAGAACTATTCCATACTTGCCCCATCCAGTTTTCTGAGAGAGAACCACCTACCCTTGTGTTGAGGTCAAGATCTTCCACTCCAACCATATGGATCTTGATTTCTAGCCTCCCCAAATTGCTTTCCACCAATCCCATCTCTTCCACCAAGCCAAATCTGTGAGAGAGTGATTGTGTGTTGAGGAGTCTATCATCTTGAGGCACAAGAGCAAGGAGTTCATCGTCATTGCCGAGCCTATTACCTTTTGGAGGGTGGTGCCTCCTAGATTGGTTAGGTGTCACTTGGGAGCCTCCTATTTCATGTTGTGGAGTTGAACCAAGAAGTTTGTAAGGGCAAGGAGATCGCCTACTTCGTGAAGATCTACCCATAGTGAGGCTAGTCCTTCGTGGACGGAAGCCGTTATGGAATAGTCAAGGTTGCTATTTCGTGGACCCTTATGGGTGGAGCCCTCCGTGGACTCTCGCGACCGTTACCCTCCGTGGGTTGAAGACTCCATAAACGTGGATGTACGATAGCACCACCTATCGGAACCACGGGAAAAATCTTCGTGTCTACATTTGTGTTTGATCTTCCAACCCTTTCCTTTCTATACATGCTTGTTGTTACTTTCCGCTGCTATACTCTTAGAACTTGCATGTGTAGGGTGTACTTGACTTGCCATGAAATGCTAAAAACTGCCAACTCTAAAATTTGGGTGTAGGCAAAACTTTTATTTGGTCAAGTAGTCTAATCACCCCCCCCCCTCTAGACATACTTTCGGTCCTACAGAACATCCCAGGGAATGCAGCAAAACGGGGCCGCAAGGAGCCTTCCTGAGGTTGGATGCAGCCGCTGGGGCGCCCTCAGTTGTTTATCCCCAGCACAGGGCGTAGGGCTTCCACATTGCGTGGGCATAGTCATTGGTGGACAGTGTTGTCCGCCAGCACGGAGCTGTGGCTTCCACATTGCGTGGGCATAGTCATTGGTGGACCGTGTTGTCCGCCAGCACGGAGCTGTGGCTTCCACATTGCGTGGGCATAGTCATTGGTGGACCCTGTTGTCCGCCAGCACGGAGCTATGGCTTCCACATTGCGTGGGAAGGAACCCCTCCACGTCCTCAGGGGGCTCCGGGCATGTACAGCCCATTGAGTTCGTACGCGTGGCTGGCACGGTAGAACTGGGAGGTGTATCTGGGAGCTCACGAGGGCGCTTTGGCCTCCAGAGGTCCCTACCTCAAAGGCGGTTCGCGCCTGGGTCTTCTTGTAGATAGTGACGTCCGAGGTCCTGCAAATTTTGGAGAAGCCTGCGCCGAACGTGCTCCCTAGGGCCATCGCACGAGAGGGCCAAGCACCAGTGACCCCAGGAGGTGACGTGAACGGGGCTGGCCCGCCAGACAGAGCTCAGCCACTGGATTTATCAACGCTGCAGGGACGGACCCGAGCACAGACGCCGTGCCCAGTCCTCTCGTGAGGCGGTCGAAGGTAGGATCATTCGGGTATGGTGACATGTACGCCGGCAAAGAGCCGTGCAGGCAAAGGGAAACATTAGGAAACAGATCATATGCATGAGAAACTGCTGAAATATGCATAAATGCGGCGGCTGCAGTGGTACGCCCTGATCGCCTGAGGATAATGCGGCCCGGTGAGCACCTTCAAATGGAATAAACCAAAAAGTTACCTAGCACAGACCAACAAAAAGTCACCTGGCGGCCGTGCCACTGAAGAGTCGAAGCTGCCATCGTAGCCTGATCTTATACCTCCACGAGCGCGGCCCTCACGAGCCCGTCGTCTCCCGGGGCTCGGGACCCATGCTCGGCCGGGCATCTCCTCCAACTCCTCGCCGCGTCTCGCCAGGCAAGGTACGAGCATGGCCCGGGCAAGGCGCTGGAACGTGACGCCGGCGTTCGCCAGGCCAAAGGGCATGCGGACGTAGTTGTGTGGGTAGACCCACCCGCGGTCGGCACGGGTTGGCCAAAAGAGGCCCTGGGACGCGGCCCTGTTGATTGCGAGCATGTTGACGCAGACGCGCGGCTGGTCGTCCGGGCCGACGATGGCGGCTGCGATTGGTGGTGCGGGGCAGTCCCCGCCTCACTTGGCCTGTGCCTCCTGAAGCTCCTCGATCGCTTTAATGACGGACTCTTGCGAGCTTGGCGCCTCGCGCAGTGCTCCTGGCTCTGGCAGTCGCGCATCAGGGCGCGCCTTCAGGTTGTGCCCGAGCGCCTTCCTTGTCTCACCGGCCAAGCCGAGGGCCTCCCGGGTGGAAGCCCCCGAGCCCGACCCAAGGGGGGCGCCGAGCGTGCTTTCCTATGCGATGGAAGGTGGGGCCCCATCCCTGGGCGCAGAGCCCAAGGCTCCGTCCTTGGAGGCTCCAGCCCCCTGGCGCTCCACGGGAAGGAGCTGCTTCTTCTTCTTGCGTGCATCCTCACGAGGCAGGGCATCCTCCTCGTCGTCCGAGCGCTCGGCCGCTGCAGCGCGGTAAGCACGCTCGAGGGAGCAGACGGCATCCTTCTCATCGCAGGCGATGGTGATGACGCCGCCACTCCCTGGCATCTTGAGGACGTTGTAGCCGTGATGAGTCACCACCATAAACTTGGCGAGGGCCGGGTACCCAAGGATTGCGTTGTACGGGAGGTGGATGTGGGCGACGTCGAAGATGATGACCTCGGTGTGGTAGTTCTCGCGTCTGCCGAAGGTGACGGGCAGGCGTACTTGCCCAATGGGGATGGTGGACCCGTCAGTGACTCCCGAGAATGGCTTGGTCGGCATGAGCTGGTCGTACGGTACTTGGAGCGTCTCGAAGGTCTCGATGGAGAGGACGTTGAGCCCCGCTCCACTGTCGATGAGGGTCTTGGTGACGAGGACGTTGCTGATGGTCGGAGTGCATAGAATGGGGAGCATGCCGGCCATGGCCGAGCACCTGAGCTGATCCCTTGAGTCAAAGGTGATTGCAGTCTGGGACCACTTGAGGGGACGCATGGCCTCGGGCTTTGGGAGAGCCGCGTTCACCTCCCGTGTGAACTGCTTGAAGACGCGGTTCGACGCTGGGGCTTGGGCGCCACCCAGGATACAGGCTACCGCCCTGACCTCCTGGAAGCCCCCAGCCCCATTGTCCTGTATGTCCTCTTCCTTCCCTCTGGGTGGCGGTGGTAGTGGTGGTAGGCCGGCCTCACGAGGACGGGCCTCACGAGGCTGGCCTCGGCGTGACCCCTCCGGAGGGTCGTCGCGCCAGCGGTCCTCCCGAGCCTGATCGTGCCAGCGGTCTTCCTGAGCCTGATTGCGCCAGCGGTCCTCCTGAGGCTGGTCTCGCCACCCCTGACGCAGTTCCCGGTTGTCCCAACGGCCTCCACCGCGGCCTCCGCCGCGTCCGAAGCCATGGTCAGTGCGTCCAAGGCGCCGGCCGAAGTGTTCGGCGTGGATCAGCCTGAGTTCCTGGCAGTCGGCGGTGTCGTGGTTGTTGGTGCCATGGAAGATGCAGGTCGGTCTCCCCCCTGCGGGGTGTTCCTCGCCTCGACCGCGCTTCACCTCGGGCTCGGCCGCAAGTACCGCTGGGGCCTTGCGCTTCGCCTCCTTGGCTTTGGTCTTCTTTTCCTCTGGCTCTGCCACCGAAGGCTCACGGAGTGATAGGCGGCCCTCTTTGGCCTTGGCGCACCTGTTCGCCAGGTTGAACATCTCCAGGGCTGAGCACAGTTCGTCGTTCATGGCGAGCTCCTCTTTCATCTTGAGGTCCGTGACGCCGTCAGTGAATGCGGAGATGATAGCCTCATCCGACGCCATCGGGACCTTGAGGCGTGTAGTCGTGAAGCGTTGTATGAACTTGTGCAGGGTCTCCCCCTCCTGCTGCTTTACACGCCGTGGGTCGTTCACGGTGAGCGCGCGGTTGCGGGTACCTTGGAAGTTGGCGATGAAGCGCTTGCGCGGGTCGTCCCAGGACGTAATGGACCCCTCCGGGAGGTCTCCCCCTCCTGCTGCTTTACACGCCGCAGGTCGTTCACGGAGAGGGCGCCGCCCTTGAGCGCCATGGGGAACCAGCACGCCATGACCTTGTCGTCTCCACCGGCCGCCCGGATACTCAGCGAGTAGAGCTGTAGGAATTCGGCGGGATCCAGGGTGCCGTCATAGTGAGGAGGTAGGTCAGGCTTGAATTTGCAGGGCCACGTGGTTGGATGGAGCTCCGGGGCGATGGCGAGGCACCCCACTGGCTCGACGGGTGCTGCGTGTGCGGGAGCGGCCCGGTCTTGACGCTCCTGAGGGGCCGCCTCGAGTGGTGCCCGGTCGCGACGCTGGTTCGGCAGCGCGCGGAGCGCACGCGCGTTGACGCGCGGCCGTGGCACCAGCTGGCAGCTTACTTCATCTCTTGCCCTTGCTCATGGTTCACGGGGCTGGTCGCGCGGTCGCGCTTCACGCCTGGGCTCGAGGTCGATGTCGAGTTGCGGATGGGGTGGCGGTGCATCGTGGGCCACGTCGTCTGCCAGGGAAGGCTGGGGTCGAAACGAGTGGGAGAGCGTTGAAGCGTCGCCGGCAGCACTGATGAGTTCCGTGATGCGCCGAAGCCAGTCGTCGTAGCGGTCAGGGGCGGGGCGGTAGTGGAGCAGCTCGTTCGCCATGGCGAGTGCGCCCGAACCGCGCGCCGGCCCGGGCTGAACGTGGGAGGACGACCCGGTAGCTGGAAGGATTGCCTCGGGTGTGGCCATCGCGCCGCGCGGTGACCGGCTGGGAGGAGTCTTGTTGTTCGTGGGCCTCCGGTCCCGTCGTGGCGTTGGCCATAGGAGATGGGGACCGGCGTGCGCCGGCGCTGCCCACGGGTGCCGTCTGGGCAATGCGGGCAACTCGGCGCTCGGCGCGGGCTCGGCGGGCGTCAGACATCGGAGCGGCGAGGTGGGAGAAGAGCTTGGCTCGAGGAAGACTCCGACACGACCCCTACCTGGCGCGCCAAATGTCGGATTTCGGGCTCCGCAAAACCCTCAAGGTTCGAACACAGGGGCGTGTGCGAAGATCCCCTGCCGCTTCGCCCTACTTAGCTCGCTACACGATGGTTACTATGGCGAACTCGCACGATGACGAGGAAGAAGATGAACACGGTGGTTTACCCAGGTTCGGGCCGCTGCGAAGCGTAATACCCTACTCCTGCTTTGGTGGATTGCCTCTCGGAGATGTGTGGTGGATGAACTAGTACAGTGGTCTCGAGCCTCGCGAGGGCGCTCGAGTGGTGTTCTTAGCTCTCAGCCTTGTCTTGCGTTGGTGTGGTTAATACTGACCCGACAAATAGTTCCGTGTGGCAAGGACGAACATACTGACACATTACTAACCAGGAGAAAGGAAAAGGATAGTACTTAAGGAAGAGAAATAGCATTCTTTCATTCATTTTCGGTACAGGATGGATAAATATTACATTATAATTAGCTAAAGCTTGGCGAGCGCCTACTCCTTTTGATTTATATTATAAAAAGATAAGTGCCCCGTAATGCCTTTCTTGTCCCTCTCCTCCTAGGGACCGGGCGGAGAAGAAAAGAGGGTAAAAGGAGCACCTGGCTGGGATTCGGCACCTCCCCGCCAAAGCCAGCGGGACACATCCCCTGAAGGATCAGAAGGACCCTGCCCCCAGGCAGGGCGGACGAAGCCGGCGGGGCGGACAAAGCCGACAAGGAGGAAGAAGGCTGAGGGCAGGTGCAGATGGTGGTGCTGCTGAAGCCCAGCTGGTGATGATGGTGCTGCCAGCAATCACGACACGCCGGAGCCGTCGTCCATGCTCCTGAAGCATCGTGGGTTGCCGCCACCATCGTCTTCCTAATCGCCACCGCTCAAGGGGACACCTCCGCCGTCGTCCAAGCCCTCGACGCGGCAACCGAGGAACCTCACAAAGAGCATGGTTGTCCCCATTGGCCCGAGGCAGAGAAGGCTCCCTGCTCTTAAGGAGTGCACGCAGGCGAAAAGCTCCCACCCATGCACAGGATACATAGTGCCATGGGTGGGGAGCTCTGCCACGACCCATGATGGACCACTACTGCGACCACTCGCGCGCAGCCGACGGCCGTACAGACGATCTTTCTCCGTCGCCTTGAAGAAGGGATGCAGAGACCACAGTCGACCATAGCACTGCGTTTCCGCTATGGACTCCAGCGCGGTGTCATCCGCGTGGCGTTCTGCCAAGGCTAAAGCAGCGGGCGATGCAGCGGCAGGTGCACCACCACAGCTGCCCCTGGCGCGCCCACCGCGCCGTCCGCTCCCCTGTCCAAGACCCCTCCTGCTAGCTCTCGGTCCAAAACCATCGACCCAAGCCGGGGGATGAGCATGGACACGAAAAGAAAACCCTGCGGAGGCAGGCGCATTCACCAGACACTCCCCCCTGACCATCAGGAGGGAAGGGACAGTCCGACAACCGGAGAAGAAGGGCAAGCTATGTAAACTTGAGATTAAGGAGGAGAAGGGGATGGATGAGCATCGCCCTCTGTGACCTCCCAATTTATAGGGAAGGGCACGGGGGCTGGCTCTCCTCCGCTCCAAGGCGGCCGTCCATCTCCACCAATCCCGCTACCCACGATCACGGACGAACAGGTAACCACCCCATTGCTCCAACCCCTGGCACTGCAGTTTCTGCCACTTCCACGCCTTTTGAGCCATGCGCATCCACCGCAAACTCCCCACAATGCATGCGGCGCACGTGGCGGAAATGGCTTGAGGTAGCAAGTGAATGCTGGCTTAAAAGCCGGCAGTTACTCCCTCATATTGCGCGAATGTGCATAAATTTTGGGCCTGACCCAATGGCGCTGGGCGAGCGCATTTGGGCCAGACCCGGGGGCTCCTGTCGGTGCACTAGGAATGGGGTACCTAGTGCCCCTGACTTATGCACAGGCAGTAGTAGCAGAACCCCGTCAAAACCCAGTCCAAACCAGAGAAGCCTCTCTACGTGAGATCAAGGAGTGCATCAAGAAGACGAAGCCAACATTCAAGATCATGGCCTCGGCAGAAGCAACCTACGCTGGCTAGCAACGCCGGCAAGGTCAATGCGACGGCCCAGAACGAGCCCGAGCCGTGCCAGACACATCCTCGGTGCCTACCGGGGACCGAGGCATGCACACCTCCAAGAAGACCCGGCAAGCCTCCCCCGGCAGGCGCGAGCCGATCGGCCACCGTTCCACCGCATCGCAACGCCAGTCATTTGTCGATGCGGTGTCGAGCCCTCAGGTGGCTAAGTGGCTCTCGCTAAGGACGTGGCGGCCCGCTGGAAGGCAGATTATGCCCATTTGACACCCGTCCATAGGCGTGTCAAGATACTAAGCAATAGGCAGCCAAGCGGTGGTAAAAGCTTTCCGGGGATGCACCCCCGCACGCCACCTAGGCTAGCATTTATGGCATTTTGTCCTAAGTGCCAGAGTTAGGTATGATAGCACTATTAGCTATCTAATCACTAGGTAATGTTTGTTTTGCCATTGTGGTTGCCCCTTGACCTATAAAAGGAGGCCCGAGGCAACCTAGCTCAAGATTCGGACCTTTGGAGACTTGTACTAGCGTAGCATCTCTCCCGAAGGCGACCTTGCCAGGGTTCACCGCTGCGTGTGCTTCGTGTTCCCCCGATCAATCCACCAAAGCAGGAGTAGGATTTTACGCTTCTCAGCGGCCCGAACCTAGGTAAAACACCAGTGTCTCATCGTCGCGCTGTCTCACTACCTCTGCTCTGTGTGCAACATGACCTCACCCCTGCCAAACCAAAAAGGGGCTCATAGCCCCATAGGTGATCGTGTGCATCGTGACCCGACAAGCAGGCACAGTAAGTAAGCATGGATGAGTAAGCACAACAAGGCTCAAGCAGTTGCTACTCATGCTAAGTGGTTTCAACTATTTACTGTGACAAAGACAGGTCATGCAAAGGACTGGGTTCAACTACCGAGAACATGTAACAGTTGATTCGCTATTGTCCTAATGCAGTAAAAGAGAGCAGGAGCAAGAGAGTGGGTTCATATCAATATGCTCAAGGGGGTTGCTTGCCTAACTGTTCTGAATATAGTACTTCTCTTCATTAGTGTCAACGATCACAACGTCGGAACCATCGTCTACCGAGAAGGAACAAACACCGGCAAACAAAAGGGAACAACATTCAATTCATGCAATGCACAACCATGATGCATGATATGACAAATTAAGGTACTGAATTGACCTAGAGTGATAATTAACCAAGTTAATTGAAGTGGGGTTCAAACAAGTTTGAATCCCAACTCCAAATGCTATTTCATAAATTGCCCTAATCATGAAATGTCCTAGTTGGTGATGTTAACTTGTTCAAACATGCATGGTCATGGCATAAACAGATTCATTCGATTTTTCTGATCATTTTTCATATATAATTTATTTTCATCTGACTTACAGATTATTTTCTATGAATTTTAGTAGTTTTAAGCATTTCTGGAATTTCTTGAATTATTATAAATCAGAAACCCTTTATTGCATCAGCACTGCATCAGCATGGCGTCAGCAGGTCAACAAACTGTTGCCAGGTCAAACCTGACCAGTGGGGTCCATTGGTCACTCTCTCAAGGCTGGCTAGTGTCACTGGCAGGTGGGACCCTGCTGTCATTGACTCAGGGATTAATCCCCAGTTGACCCGGGCTTTGACTCGGGTCAGGGCCCACTGTCAGTGGCTGGAGGGTTAGTTAGTGGCTTGATTAGTCACTAATGGGCCTGCCACGTCGTCACGCCGAAGATCAGCCGGCGGGGACCATAGAACGTGGTGGTGGCTCGCCGGACTTGCACTTCCGGCGTCCATTTGGTGCGCTAAGGGCACCGGGCGATAGCTCTCGCTCACCCGCATCCAGGGAAGGCAGTGGCTGGTCGTCGGGCTGCCGGAACGGTGGTCGGCGTCGAGCTTCGGCGGCGGCAGTGGATCGGGTTGCACGGGCGCGGCACTACGGGGCTCAGGCGAGCAAGCAGAGGGGCTAGGCAGCGTACTAGGACCTCTAGAGGCACGACCACATGCTCAGCCGCGAGCTGTGGGCATCCTATCCACGGCGGCGCCATGAATGGCGGCCTGGAGCTTCGGCTGTGGCGGCGCTAGCGCTAGAGGTCGAGCGGGCTGATGGAGATAGAAGGAAAATGGTCAGAGGCTCACCGCGGTTCGAACGGGACGGTCAGCAGGCTCGGGGACGGTTGGAAGTCGACGAATTTGAAGGAGACGGCTGCATATCCCGAGGTTGAAGAAGGCGTCGATGGCGATGAAGTAGGCCGTCCGGGCTTGCGTGGGTCGATGGGGAGCTTCAGGGCGTCGAGGCGGACCCCATGGACGTGGCGGAGGAGCGCGGGGTGGCCCATGGCTGCGTAGTCGACGGTGACGCGGCCATGGCACTCTCGGGTCCGAGGTGAAGAGGCGAGGGAGAGAGCGAGGGAGGAGTGGCCAATAGGTGGGACGGATGCGGACGGCAACGGCATCAACGTGGCCAGGGAGGCTAGCAGGCGAGCAGGAGGTGGCGGGCTGCGGGTGCGCGCGCATCGGGCACACGCTCTCGTCCTCCTGGCACGATGAGGACGACGACTAGCATCGGCTGGTGGGCTGGGCCGGCTAGAAGAGTTGGGCCAGGTACGTTCTCTCGCTTTCTGTTCTATTTTAGTTTCTATTTTCTATTACTGCAACTTCTCTGAATTTGGTTTTAATACCAAACTATTTTTATTTCTTCTGAAAAATATTGTGGTAGCTAAAGTAATTATTCCAAAGTCCCACAATAAGTTTTAGAATTATTGGAGTTATGAAAATATTTATGGGAATTTATAACTCCAATTCAAATACATTATGGGTTAATTCAAAAATCCAGAATGTCCTAGAAATATGTGCATCATTTTTGTCAGAGGATTTCACCTATTCCAAAAATCATGAACTTTTCTTATGGGCATTTTGGGTTCAATGAAACATATTATAGCTTGACCTATTTGAATTTCAAAGTGCTAGGGTTTGATCATTCCCCATTTCAGGTTCATTTGAATTTTAGCATGATGTATGGATGCCACTGATGCAACTAATATGATTATTTGCAAACAACTTCTAGGGTTGTGACAATTACTTTGTTCGATGCTAGCAGAGAACCCGCATTACTAGTGTTGGGAGAGCCCGAGTTACTCTCTCGATATGGGGTCATGCCTGGAAGGACGAGTGTGGCTGTTTTCATAGACACTGGGCACCTGTTGTGTCCCCTCGTGGATGGTACTTGTGATTTACATCATGAGGGCTGGATACCAGTGACTAGACTCTTTGTTTAGTATTGTCAAGGGAAAGACATCGTCCGGGTGCTTAGCTCGGATATGTAATATACCGTGAGTCATGGCTTGACACGGAAGTTCCCCGAGTCTTGTGGGTAAATTGTGCAACCTCTGCAGAGTGTAAAACTATTCAAATAGTTGTGTCCATGGTCAAGGACAGTTGGGTGGTCTTGCTTAAACTATGTCCAGATGTTTTCACAAAACTTGGTGAGTGTGTGACAAAGAGATAATCGAGCTAAGTCGGATGACTTGATGAGATGATGGAACTAGAGTTGAGATACTCTGTGTATATTCATATCTATAACCTGTTCATATGGATATCGGCAACCTATTGATGCATAATTTTTATAAATAGTAGAACATGATGTTGCACTTAAAAATAGCTTTCCGCAAAACTACCTGCTCAGTGATAAACCATGCATGATTACCTTGGTCCAAAACAGGGGTTGCTTGCGAGTACATTCAAAACTACTCATTGGCTTGTCCCGGGTTATTTAATTGGCCAAGCATGGAAGAACAGGAATATGGTGAAGAGTACCTTGGTGACGAGCATGCGAATTAGGCCGCTTCCCAGTCATAATGCCTGTAGGGTTAAGGCAGATGGCATGGGTCCGTGTTATCGTTGAATATCTCCATTGCGTGTTTGTATTTGATGTTTGACCTTCATGGCCCTACCTATGTAAGACTTGACCATAATGGTCATTATTTGTGTAAGACAGTATGTAATGGATCTAAGACTCTTATTATTCAGCTTCTGTGTGTTCAGTGAGTATTGATCTCTAGGATCACTGTACACGTTCATTCGATGACTTCAACATATGGGTCGGGGTTCCCACAATGGGGCCTTGAAGCATCATCCTACAGCTGTGCTGGAGGTGGATGCACAGCTACTAGCTCGGGATAAGTTGGGCACGTTGGCCACAGCGGGGCGTGTGCAACCTTGCATGCATGGACATGGTCCTAAAGGGACGATGCACACATGCAGGCATGAATGTGGTTCTGGAGGACCGGCCTTAGGTGTGCACACATGCGTGCATGCACACATTGCTGCTCTCCAGCCCCAGCTGCTGGTGGAGCTGGCCACGCCCACTCCTCCCGCGTCCGTTGGTATGTCTGGTCTGGTTCCTAACACTCTAGAGACGACGGCCTCGTCGGCCAAGCCTGCGGTTAAGACTGTCGAGGAGGGGGTTGCTACTGCACTATCATCCCCTTCACCGGTAGTTGAACGCGTGCCACAGCCATCGTTGGGGGTGCACCTACAAGCCAGAGTAGTCGGCATACAGTTGCTGACAACGGTACGATGGACACCGATGAGGACTCCTTGGCCAAGTCCATGCATCATAAAGCAGCGCACAACCTCAACAATCAAGGTATTACGTCGCCACCTAAATCCTTTTTAGCCTTTTCCAATAACACCATCGTTTCTAAGCTGAATAATGTGGGTGTTAGTCTGGGAAAAAATGAGAGGGATGTTTATATTTCGACAAACACTTTGAAACATTTGGAATATGATCGATTAAAAGTTGTTCCACATGTTTCTAGCAAGTCTTTGCCGCCCATACTGAGGAGGAGGAGCTACATGCCACATTAGATGGTCAGCTGCTTTCTCACTTAGTAGGAGCAGTTTCGGACGTGGGCCTAGATGAACCCAGGCTTAGTTCATTGATTGATCTTACATCATCAGGACGTAAATCAAAGACCACACATTCGAATAAAAGATAATTAGTCCCATAAGAGGGCAAAATCTTCTAAATCTCCTATTGTTTCCCCATGAATGGAATGTTTTTTAATAGCAGAGGTCTTGGTGACTTGGCAAAACATTTATTCAGTTCAGAATGTAATAGGGAATACAATTTAGATTTTTTTGGCTATCTCAGAAACGGGGAGACGTGATTTCTCAGTAAGTCTACTTAACAGTATTTCTGGTGGGATAGACTTCATTTGGGTCTCACGATCGCCTAGAGGTCGTTCTGGGGGCATTTTACTTGGCGTAAATACACGGACTATGAATGTGTTGGCTAGTTCAGATGGTGAGTTTCAAGTTAAACTCCATATTCGCAACAAGGCCGACAATTTCACATGAACCCTCGTCACCGTGTATGGGGCAGCCCAGCATGAGTTCAAGGCTGATCTTCTCCATGAATTGATTAATCTGGCGAAAGATACTCCCTACCCCATTCTTATGGTGGTTACAATTTTGGAAGACAATTCACTTGGGCGATTATAAATTTTTTCGATTTCCAAATGAGAAAAGTCGCGGTAGGTTTGATAATCATTGGCCTTTCCTTTTCAACGATGTCATCGATAGTCTAGATTTGCGAGAGTTTTCCATGATTGGAAGACAATTCACTTGGGTGAACAGCCTTCCAGAACCGACATGTGAGAAACTAGATCGCGTTTTAATGGATACCGACTGGGAATCTAAATTTCTTATGGTGTCTGTTCATGCTCTACCTCGTATCGGGGCCATATCAAACCACACACCCATTCTCGTAACTACTGGTTTGCCACGACCACAACATAGATGCAAGTTCAAGTTTGAACTTGGTTGGTTGCATCGGGATGGCTTCCATGACATGATCGAGGAGGTATGGGAGAGACCGGTGGACGGGCATACCCCAATACACCAATGGAATAACAAACTGTGTGCAGTACGTAAATTCCTTGGTGGTTGGGCTAGGCATACGGTGGGTATCCTCAAAAGGAGAAGCTTCGTCTTTCATCTATCATTGATGAATTAGAAGCTTTGGCGGAAGTTAGACCTCTATCTAAGCATGAGATCAAGATCAAGAGTCAATCGAATGCATAGATAGCTAGCACGTTGCATGAAGAGGAACTCAAATGGTACCAACATTCTAACTCTCAATTTATCCTGAAAGGTGATTCGAATACTAGATATTTCCATGGAGTTGCCAATGGTAGACACTGAAAGAAACTTATTCATTCCAAACAACAGGATGAGGGTACAATTGACGGGCATGAGAAAAATATAAATTACATCACTAATTATTATAAAAATCTATTCGGAGCCCAGAGGAAGGAAACTTCTCGATGGATGAGACCCAAACAGATGACATCCCCCAAGTCTCTGACGAGGAAAACAGCCTACTAATAGCCCCATACTCCGAGGTGGATGTTAGAAAGGCAATTTTCCTAATGGAGCACAACAAAGCCCTGGGTCCGAATAGTTTTCCCGCAGAGTTCTATGAAAACTTTTGGGAGGTTATCAAATCAGATCTTCTACTTCTGTTTAGTAACCTACATGTTGGCCAACTAGATTTGTTTCGCTTAAACTTCGGTGAGATTATTTTATTACCTAAGGTTAATGAGGTTGAAAGGACACACAAATATAGACCTGTTTGCCTCCTTAATGTTAGTTTTAAAATATCCACGAATGTTGCGACTATTAGGCTGAATTTGGTTGCTGAACATGTGGTTCGTCCTTCACAAACAACTTTTGTGCAAGGTAGACACATCCTAGATGGAGTTGTTGTCCTTCATAAAACAATCCATGAATTACATCGGGAAAATTTCAATGGGGTGGTGCTCAAAATAGACTTTGAAAAAGCTTATAACAAAGTCAAATGGCCATTCCTTCAACAGAATCTGAGAATGAAAGGATTTTCTACAGAGTGGCACGCTATGATCCATAGCTTCGTTTCTGGAGATAGTGTTTCCATTAAGGTCAATGATGACGTTGGCCACTATTTTCAAACAAAGAAGGGGTTGCGACAAGGTGACTCGATATCGCCCATGCTATTCAATATAGTGGCAGATATGCTAGCAGTCATGATTGGGTGTGCCAAGGTTGATGGCCAATTTGATGGGGTAGTAAATCATCTAGTTGATGGTGGTCTCTTTATACTTCAATATGCCGACGATACGATTCTCTTCATGGATCATGTCCTCGAGAAAGTGAGAAGTCTGAAAATAATTTTATCGGCATTCGAGCAACTCTCGGCTCTTAAGATCAATTTCCATAAAAGTGAATTGTTTTTCTTTGGCAAGGCTCAAGACGAGGCTCACCTGTATGCTGACATGTTCGGATGTGGGTTGGGCTAGTTTCCGATCACTTATTTGAGGATACCGATACATTATCAGAGGCTCACAAATGCTGAATGGAAACACGACGAGGAGAGACTGCAAAAAAGAATTAGCAGTTGGAAAGGTAAACTGTTGTCTCTGGGCGGAAGATTGGTCCTCATAAATTCAGTACTAAGTAATATGGTACTATATATGATTTCCTTCTTCCAGTTGCCGAAAGGAGTTTTACATAGATTGGATTATTTTTTATCAAGATTCTTCTGGCAAGGAAATAGCGAGAGGACGAAATATCGACTAGCTAAATGGAGTGTGGTTTGCCGACCCAAAGACCAAGGCGGGTTGGGCATTCATGACCTTGAGGTAGAATAGGACCCTCCTCGACAAATGGTTTTCAAATTATGAATGGAAGACGATGTATGGCAAACCCTCCTCTGGAGAAAATATGGGTTCCAAGGTATTATCCCAAGTATACTGGAAGCCTGTGGATTCTTAGTTTTGGGTGGGGTTAATGGCTACAAAGAACCATTTCTTCTGCTATGGATCCTTCTCGATTAAGGACGGCTCAGAAATTAGATTCTAGGAGGATCAGTGGCTAGGAAATGCCACACTCCGGGAACAATACATGGCTCTATACAACATTGTGCATCACAAGGGTGATACTATCACCATGGTATTGGAATCATTAACACCAAATGTGACGTTCAGAAGGGATTTAATTGGACCCAGACTCCAATCATGGAACATCCTGCTCCAGTGGTTGTCCATGGTGCAATTGTCACATGGGTC
The DNA here is from genome assembly GCA_039707655.1 of Elymus sibiricus. Classification (NCBI taxonomy): domain Eukaryota; kingdom Viridiplantae; phylum Streptophyta; class Magnoliopsida; order Poales; family Poaceae; genus Elymus; species Elymus sibiricus. The sequence goes on along the minus strand of CM077663.1, from coordinate 193,372,550 downwards.
CGACGTATTCTGATGTAACCTACATGGGAATGGACTTTTCTCAGTGGAGTCCATGTATAGAGAGTTAATCCAGACTGATGTCCCAGTTGATAATAACAAGAAGATCTGGAAAATGAAGATGCCTCTTAAGAATAAAATATTTGCATGGTATCTTCGTCGCGGAGTCATTCTTACTAAAGATAACCTTATTAAGAGGAATTGTCATGGAAGTCCGCAACGTATCTTTTCTCACCATGATGAGACAATAAAACATTTATTCTTCCAATGCAAATTGGCTTGTTCTATATAGTCAATCATCCAAATAGCTTCTGGCTTGTATCCTTCTTGTAGTGTTGCTAATGTATTTGGCAACTAGTTACATGGGATTGATCACAGGTCTAGAACTCTTATCAGGGTGGGAGCACTTGTCGTTATTTGGTCACTTTTGATATGTAGAAATGATAAGGTTTTTAATGATAAAGGTACTTCTCTTATGCAGGTTTGATACGTCTCCATCGTATCAACTTTTCCTAATGCTTTTGCTCTTGTTTTGAACTCTAATTTGCATGATTTGAATAAACCTAGCCCAGACTGACGCTGTTTTCAGCAGAACTACCATGGTGTTGTTTTTGTGCAGAAATAAAAGTTCTCGGAATTGGACGAAACTTTGGAGAATTATTTTACAATAAATAAAAAATAATGGAGCCAAGAACCACCGGAGGGGGTGCCCTGGCTAGGCACGATACACCAGGGCGTGCCACCCCCTCCAGGTGCGCCCTGGTGGGTTGTGGTCACCTCGTGGCCCCCCTGACCCTAATTCCAGCACTATAAATTCATATTTTTGGAGAAAAAATAGCAAAGGAAGTTTTATCGTGTTTCACAAGACTGAGCCGCCGCCACCTCCTGTTCTTCATCGGGAGGCCAGATCTGGAGTTCGTTTGGGGTTCCAGAGAGGGGAATCTTCGGTCTTCGTCGTCACCAACCCTCCTTCATCGCCAATTCCATGATGCTACCCACCGGGAGTGAGTAATTCCTTCGTACGCTCGCTGGTCGGTGAAAAGTTGGATGAGATTCATCATGTAATCGAGTTAGTTTTCTTAGGGCTTGATCCCTAGTATCCACTATGTTCTGAGATTGATGTTACTATGACTTTGCCATGCTTAATGCTTGTCACTAAGGCCCGAGTGCCATGATTTCAGATCTGAACCGTTTATGTTATCACCATTATATCTATGTTCTTGATCCGATCTTGCTAGTCATATGCACCTGCTATTTGTTATGATCCGTAAACCCCGGGGTGACAATAATCGGGATACTTTCCGGTGATGACCGTAGTTTGAGGAGTTCATGTATTTACTATGTGTTGATGCTTTGTTTCGGTTCTCTATTAAAAGGAGGCATTAATATCCCTTAGTTTCCTTATGGACCCCACTGCCATGGGAGGGTAGGACAAAAGATGTCATGCAAGTTCTTTTCCATAAGCACGTATGACTATTTACGGAATACATGCCTACATTATATTTATGAACTGGAGCTAGTTCTATGTCGCCCTAGGTTATAACTGTTATATGATGAATATCATCCAACGAATTCACCGATCCAATGCCTACGAGTTTTCCACATATTGTTCTTGCTAGGTTGATATTGCTATTGCTACTGTTCCAATTGCTACAAAACAATTGCTATCACTGTTACCGTTACTACTACTATTACCACTGCTATTAAACTATCATATTTTGTGCTATTGATCACTTTGCTGCAGATATTTAATCTCCGGGTGTGGTTGAATTGACAACTCAACTGCTAATACTTGCAAATAAACTTTGGCTCCCCTTATGTCGAATCTATAAATTTGGGTTGAATACTCAACCCTCGAAAATTGTTGCGATCCCCTATACTTGTAGGTTATCAAGACCTTTTTCTGGCGCCGTTGCCGGGGAGCATAACCAAGATTTTTCCATCTAAGACGAGGGGGGGTAAGGAATTGCCATCTAGCTCTGTACTTGATTCACCTTCGGTTATGAGTAAACTTGCAACACCACCACATGCCATTAATCCTGATATGCCACAAGTTATTGATGATGCTACTTCTGCTATGAATGATGCTTATGATGATGCTAGTACCATGCCTGATGATAATGTGCCACTAGGTGAATTTCTTGATGAACAAATTGCTAGAGCTAAAGAGAATGAAATTACTGAAACTGATGAAGTCCTTGAAACTGAGAACTATGAAACATCTTTTAGACCAAGCTCTCCTAGATTTGAATTGCCTAAGATACCTGAGGGTTATGTTATGGATGGAGAAGTAGCTAGAGAAATCCTTGCTTGTAAGGATAGAGATGATCTTAAGAAATTATTATGCAAGTATAAAGAAAAGACTTTGAATGCTAGAATGAAAGGTGATCCTAAGTTTGCTACTTCACCTATCTTTGTTACCGATAAGGATTATGAATTCTCTGTCGACCCAGAGTTAATTACTTTGGTTGAATCTGATCCTTTTCATGGCTATGAAACTGAAACTGTAGTGGCACATCTTACTAAGTTGAATGATATAGCCACCCTTTTTGCTCATGATGAGAAGATTCGCAACTACTATATTCTCAAATTATTTCCGTTCTCATTAAAGGGTGATGCTAAGATATGGTACAAAAATCTTTCTCCTGGTTGTGTTCGTAGTCCCCAGGATATGATTTAATACTTCTCTATAAAATAGTTTCCTGCTCATAAGAAACAAGCTACCTTATAGGAAATATTTAACTTTGTGCAAATTGAAGAAGATAGTCTCCCACAAGATTGGGGGAGGCTTCTCCAATTATGTTGGGGATATAACCCCGTGATGAGACACGCCCAGGTGGGGCTGGGTCATGAGGTTGGCGGCTTAGCGATAAGGTTTGGAAGAAGCTTGCTCAATGGGCCTGGAGGCCCAGAGGGAGAAGACAGTGTATGACCCGGTGGCGTGAGCCGCCGGGGGCGGCTTGTCCGACAAGGCAGGTATAGTTAGAGGCAAGGTCGGTTATCAAGTACGACCCAGCCCGGACTCTTGTAAGCCCAGGGCCTCGACCTGTGTATATAAAGGCGGGTTACCTGGGCGGCTTAGGCCACGAAACCTTTGATCGAGTACTAGGTCAAGCGAATCCGCTCCCTTCTAATCGATATCCAGTCAATACAACTCAAAGCAGGACGTAGGCTATTACCTCCTTCGAGAGGGACCGAACCTGGGTAACCATGTGTCTTTCGTCCCGACCAACCCCTTCGAGTTAACCGCCGTAGCGATGGCTTCAGACCTAAGTCCTGACACTAGGACATCTGCCGTGACAAAACCACGATAGTTGGCGCCCACCATGGGGCCGATGCTCGGTGGTTTGGAGTACTCGAAGGGCTCTCTCCCAGGGATCGAGGGATACGCCGTCGACAGGATGACCAAGAGTCGCTGCGGCAAGCTCTACATCGACGACGCGGGCTGGGGCCCCGAGGCCAACTCAATCGAGTACGGGTACCGGGTCCCCTTAGGCGGAATTCACGTCTTCATCGGCAAGATCGGTAGATCTAAACCCGGGCCGGACATCTGCACCGACCTCGTCGAGCCGGCCCGGCGTGTGCAACCCGCCCGGCTTAACCCGGTCCGGAAGCACGTCTTCATCGGCTTCACCCAAGGCACGGAACTTGAAGGTTCTATGTCGCGGGAGGAAACCCTCATCTGCTCAAAGGATGGATCCTCGAGCGGAGAGACGGAATCAATCTACCAGCTTCACAACGGCGGGCTTGGGGGCTACTTCGAGGGCTACCCTGAGCCGGAATACTATGAGCCGCCGAGTCGCGCCGCTGTCTTCATGGCAGGATCGGCACCAGCTCCTGGTAGCACGGCTGCTGGTGCGACCGGGTCTGGATCAGGCAGGCCGCCGGCTCAAGTTTTGCTGGATCTGATGAATGAACTTACAACTCTGATGGGAACCGAGGTCACGGCCGAAAACCAAGCAGCCCGTAACACGGAGATCACGAGGTTAAAGCACCAGATGGTCGGAGTCCAAGAGGAAATCAATGCACTAAAAGCCCAGATGGATGCTGAGTCGAAGCGCCTCAGGGCGGAAGCTTTTCGCCTTGATCTGGAGCAACAGACCACAGATGCAGTCCATCGGATGAGCCTAGGAATCTTTTCAACACGCCAGGGACAGGACGGAATGCACCTTTAACCATAACCCGGACGGCGGAAGTACCTGGGAGTAGGGCGGCGGTTCAGCATCAGCAGCCAGACCCGCCCCGCAGGAATCAGACCCCGCCGCAGCACTTCCCAACACCACACAGTCATTATTCTAACACGGTGGAGAACATGGTGGCAGCGGCAGTCCGGCTCAGCGCGCTCCCTATCCCTGATGGAACACCCTTTGCAGAGGAGGCCCGGAATGCCATTGGATATTTGCAGACGGCTGTGGCACAACAGCAGAAGTATACCTATAGCCGGAGCCGCGTGCACTAGACCCCTATCACGAGCCGCAGTTACAGCCGGCGCATAGAGTCGCCTGCGATTTCCAGCAGTGAGCGACGTCGGAACCCTGTGCGAGATGACCCGCCTGCTCTTGATGCCCAGGTGCTGGTAGACCGTGCGAGAGCACAGCGAGAGGTAGCAGCAGCGGCAGCTGTGGCGGCTTACCAAGAACCCACAGTAGCACCTTCTGCTTCGGTAGGAGCAGGAGTAACCTCCAGGGCTGTGGGAGTGTCGTGCTTAGTGCTGGCTTTACAAAACGAATGTCTGCCGAAGGATTTCAAGGGTCCCCGCAAGGTGCCAAATTATACTGTCGATCTGCCTCCGGAAGCTTGGATCGAGAGTTATGAACTAGCCATGGAGATGTTAGACGTCAGTGATGCAGTCTGCGCCAAATATTTCATCATGATGGTGGAGGGGCCGGCTCGCACGTGGTTGAAGGGTTTGCCACCCAATACCATTAATTCCTGGGCCGAGTTAAAGGCGAAATTCATCAAAAAAATTCAAGGAACGTGCAAGCAGCCCATGACAATCGTGGATTTGGATCATTGTGTGCAGCGGGAGGATGATTCGGCCCATCATTGGGTCCGGCGGGTCTCAACCATTATCCACTCTTCTGATAATATCACGGCGGCTCAGGCGGTTCTAATTCTGGAGAAGAATTGCCATTTTTTGCCCCTCAAGCAGAAGCTTGGACGGCTCAAGCGTTCATGCCAGGATATGGGGGAGCTCATGACGGCTCTCACCAAGTATGCGGATTCTGACAGCATGAAGGACCCTGGTTCTGATGACGAGAAATCGGCTAAGGGTAAGAAGAATAGCAATGGCAAGAGTCAGCAGCAGAGTGGGATAGGAAATAATAATAACGGTAATGGTGGTAAGCGGAAGCACCCGGACGGCGGGTCAGATCTGGTGGCCAACACTAGTGCTGGAGGCAACCGTGGCAAGGGCAATGGTAAACCGCCTTTGGGCAAGTCCAAGCCTTTCAATATGGAAGCAATGTTGAATGCCCCCTGTCCAAAACATAGTGTTCCCGATAAGCCATCCACTCATGCATGGAAGGATTGTTGGGTCATGCGGGAGTTTCGGAATTACAGCATTAATCAGCATCAGGGCGGCGGCAGCGGACCGTTTGGCGGGTCAGGATCCGGCTCTCCTGGGTCTGGCTTTGGCGGAGGCGGCTCAGGTTCTGGCTATCAAGGCCAGGGAAACCATGGAGGTCATAATCAGCAGTCTGGCAATGGAGGTCAGCAACAAAACAACCAGTCCGGGTATCAGAGTAACCCAAAACAGCTTAATGGAGGCCAATATCATGTTTTTACGACAAGCCTTGACAAGCGGGGTCAGAAGGTGCGCAAGCTGGCGGTTAATGTGGCCATGCCAGCTCTCCCGCAGTACTTGAAGTGGTCTGAGTATGACATCACTTGGAGCAGGGAGGATCACCCGCCGCGTGTGGATAACCTGGGGCAGTTGGCCTTAGTAGTAGCCCCCCAAGTAGGAGGCTACGTGTTCACCAAGGTGCTCATGGATGGTGGCTGCAGCATCAACATCCTGTACTATGACACGTTCCGCCGAATGAACTTGCTTGACAAGGATCTCAAGCCATCTTCAACGGTTTTTCATGGTGTGGTGCCTAGAAAGTTGGCCTATCCAGTTGGGAAGATTTCCCTGGAAGTAGCTTTTGGCGATGAGTTCAACTACAGGGTGGAGACCTTATGGTTTGAGGTGGTCAAGATCAAGAGCCCATACCACGCTTTGTTTGGGCGGCCGGCTTACGCCAAGTTCATGGCTAGGCCTTGTTATGTTTACTTGCAGCTCAAGATGCCCGGATTAAACGGCACGATTACGGTGCATGGTGATCGGAAGATTGCTCTTGAGTGCGAGGAAGGCGATGCTGCGTATGCAGAGTCAAGTTGTGCTGAGGTGGAGCTCAAGTTTTATAAGGAGAATGTTCACCCGACATATATGACCCCGTTGAAGAAGCCCAGTACGGAATCTGAGCCGCCCCTGAAGTTTGTGGCAGAAGATACCAAGCTGGTGGACTTTAATCCTAGCGACTCATCGCAGCAGTTCACTATTGGGGCCAATATGGATCCCAAATAGGAAAGTGCGCTCATCGAGTTCATCCGTGAGAATCGGGACATCTTTGCATGGAAACCTTCTGACATGCCGGGTGTACCAAGAGAATTCGCTGAGCACCAACTTAATGTGGATCCTAAGTTTAAGCCAGTCAAACAGTTCCTCCGTCATTTCAATGAGGAGAGGCGTAAGGCTATTGGAGAAGAGGTAGCCCGGCTCTTAGCAGCAGGGTTTATCGTCGAAGTTTTTCACCCGGAGTGGTTAGCTAACCCGGTGCTAGTACTCAAGAAGAACGGCACATGGCGCATGTGTGTGGACTACACCGATCTCAACAAGGCGTATCCGGTTGATCCATTTGCTCTCCCCCATATCGACCAGATCATTGATGCAACGGCGGGTTGTGAGAGTTTATGTTTCCTAGATGCTTATTCGGGTTATCATCAGATCAAGATGGCAGTCAAGGACCAAGAGAAGACGTCTTTCATTACGCCTTTTGGAGCCTTCTGCTATGTGTCTATGCCTTTTGGACTCAAGAGTGCTCAGGCGACTTATCAGCGCTGTGTGCAGAACTGTCTTAATGGTCAAATTGGGCGCAATGTTCATGCTTATGTAGATGATATTGTGGTCAAGTCAAGGAAGAAGGAGACTTTGTTGGCTGATTTGAAGGAAACTTTTGATAATTTGCGGGTTTACAAGATGATGCTTAACCCGGCAAAGTGTGTATTTAGTGTACCTGCAGGCAAGCTCTTGGGATTCTTGGTCTCCGAGCACGGCATTGAGGCTAACCCGGACATGATAAAGGCCATCACTTCTTTGTCTAAGCCGGCGTGTATTAATGATGTTCAGTGCCTGGCGGGTCGTATTGCTGCTTTGAGCCGGTTCATAAGCCGCCTGGGTGAGAAAGCTATTCCTTTATATCAGATGATGAAGAAGACAGATGACTTCGTATGGAGCGATGCGGCTAATGAGGCGTTTGAGGCGCTCAAGAAGCAATTGGCTGAGCCGCCCGTCTTGGCTGCTCTGGTGGAGAAAGAGCCTTTGCTTCTGTACGTGGCGGCTAACAACAGAGATGTCAGTGCTGCCGTTGTGGTGGAGCACAAGGAGGCGGGTAAAGAATACCCAGTCCAGCGGCCGGTTTACTATGTCAGTGAGGTCCTGACGGAGTCCAAGCAAAGATATCCACATTGGCAAAAGCTGGTGTTTGGTGTATTCATGGCCAATCGCAAGCTGAAGCACTACTTCCTTGGGCATCCAATCACAGTGGTCAGCTCTGCTCCGTTGGGAGATATTATTCAAAACAGAGAAGCTACTGGCAGGATTGCTAAGTGAGCAATTGAGCTTGGGCCTCTTAATCTGAAGTACGTGCCCCGGACGGCTGTAAAATCTCAAGCCCTGGTGGACTTCATTAATGACTGGACGGAGTGTCAAGCACCTGAGGAGAAGCCGGACAATACATATTGGACGATTCATTTTGATGGTTCCAGGCAATTGGAAGGCTCGGGGGCTAGAGTTGTTCTAACTTCCCCGCGATGTGACAAGTTCTGTTATGTTTTGAGGTTAATGTTTCCTTGTACTAACAATGCAGCTGAGTATGAGGCTTTGCTTCATGGGCTCCGTGTGGCCAAGGAGATGAATTTGAGCCGGGTCAGATGTCTTGGCGACTCGGACCTGGTAGCTCAGCAAGTCTCTGGCACGTGGGACTCTAAGGACCCTCGCATGGCGGCTTATCGCCAGGCGGTTGATGTTATCGCTGGCCACTTCAAGGGCTATCAGGTGGATCATATTGATCGGCGGAAGAATGAGGCGGCTGACGCGTTGTCAAGACTGGGGTCTCAGCGTAAGCCGGTGCCGCCTAATGTGTTCCTGGACGTATTGCATCACCCGTCGGTCAAGTTACCATCGGAGGAGGATTTGGCTATACCTGACCCGGAAGGGCAATTGGTGGCGGCTCTCCGTGCAATATCTGATTGGACATTGCCTTACTTGGCGTATCTGACCTGCGGTGAGTTACCTCAAGATGAGACTCTGGCGCGGCAGATTATAAGGCGGTCTAAATCTATGACTATTGTCAATGGCGAGTTACACAGGCGCAGTGTGACTGGCGTCTTTCAGCGATGTGTTTCTCCTGATGAGGGCCGTGAAATCTTACAAGAGATACACGCCGGCGATTGTGGTCATCACGCCGGGTCAAAGTCTTTGGTGGCTAAGGCTTTTCGACATGGTTTCTACTGGTTAACAGCTCATAAAGATGCAGAGTACTTGGTCAATAAATGTGACGGGTGCCAGAAATTTGGGCGACGTGCCCATGTGCCGGCTCAAGAGTTACGGATGATTCCAATCACCTAGCCATTTGCAGTCTGGGGGCTTGATATGGTGGGACCTTTTAAGAGGTCTAAGGACAAGAAGACCCACCTCTTGGTGGCGGTTGACAAGTTTACTAAGTGGGTTGAAGCTGAGCCGGTTAGCAAGTGTGATGCAGCAACAGCAGTTCAGTTCATCAAAAAGTTGATCTTTCGGTTTGGTTATCCTCATAGTATCATTACTGACAATGGCACAAACCTGTCCAAGGGGGCTATGAAAGAGTTTTGCGATGGTGAGCATATCCGCCTCGATGTATCTTCTGTGGCTCACCCACAGTCTAATGGTCAAGCAGAGCGTGCTAACCAGGAAATTTTGAGAGGGATAAAACCCCGGCTTATGGTTCCTTTGGAGCGCATGCCGGGCTGTTGGGTGGAAGAGTTACCTTCAGTTCTTTGGAGTACAAGAACCACCCCCAACATGTCAACATGCTATACGCCTTTCTTCATGGTTTATGGCGCAGAAGCTGTTCTCCCCAGTGATATTCGTCATGACTCGCCCAGAGTGGTGGCTTACATGGAAATTGATAATGAGACAGCACGTCAGGATGCTTTGGATGCCTTAGATGAAGAACGGGATCTTGGAGCAGCACGATCCACGATTTACCATCAAGACCTGCGTCGCTATCATAGCCGCAGGGTCAAGACCCAGACGTTCCAAGAAGGCGACTTAGTACTCCAGTTGATCCAAGACCAGTCAGATATGCATAAGTTGTCACCTCCTTGGGAAGGACCGTTTGTAATCAGCAGAAATCTCAACAATGGTTCCTATTATCTCATCGATATACGGGAGAGCGACAAGTCACGAACCTCTGGTGAAGAGACTGCAAGGCCTTGGAATATTGCTCATCTTTGGCCATACTATACTTAAGCCGCCAGTCCGGCTCTCATCAATGTACATATTCATATCATTGTATATACCATCTTTTATGATATAATAAAGTTGGCATCCCCATGATTAGGGGCTTCTGCCATTTTTTCTGCACTAAGTCTCGTGCAAAGGAGTTGATCCTTCATCCGGTCACTTGGGGGCTTCCAACCCACTGGGTTTAGCTTTCATACCCTCTTGGCCAGGCTTTATATGCCATGTTCGAGTTAAACCTGCTTGTTTGCAACTTGCTACTCCGCCATGTGACCCGCCGAACTCTTGACAGTCAATCTTGCTCAGAGACCCTGAACTTTCATAAGTTAATCTCGCCCAAAGACCCTGAACTTGTCAAGGTTTAAACGGCGGCTTTGTCACGAGAGAGCCGGCTTACAGTGAGCTAGGATAAACTCGCCTTGTCTGCTATAGTCTCTCTGCTATGTGGCCCGTTCGTACTCTTAGCAATGTCAATCTTTTAAAGACCCTGAACTTGCTAAGGTTTAAACGACGGATTTATGTCACGTGAGACCCGGCTTACGAGGTTTTAGGCTTTTATTCCTAGCTTCTTCGGAAGCAATATAAAAAAAAATCTTGAAAAAATAAAGTTCTCCTGTCTTGCTGTGCCTTTAAAGCCGGTTTATTAGACAGGGGATATGCAAATGCATATTCTGTTGCTTATTTTTGCAGGCACCTTTCATGATAAGGGTCTAAGTTTTTTGGGTAACCCCGGCTTAGCATTGTTCATGGCATACAACCCGCCGGGCGAGTCAAGGCAGTCAGACGATTATATATCAAGACAATTATGCTAAGTCGCCGGTGTATGGTCTGAACAAAGTTTAAAAACTGCACGAAGGCACAAGAGCAGGCGATTAAGTGTTTTCTACTGCTATTACAAGGCTGTCAAGGAGCCCAAAATCTGCGGACTTAAGTTTTTTGCAGCAAAATATAACCCGGCATATCAACAGGGCCGGGTTACCCTCATCTGAAGCAAACTCTTTATTTAACTCTGCGTCGGGTCATCCTGCGTCGGGTCTTCGGTCTCCAGGATCTGAAGGTTGTCCACATCCCAGTTGCAGCTTGTTAAGGCCTCAAATTTGGCTTCATCATGCATGATTGGAGATGGGTTAACGTCAGGGGCAAAGAGGTGCTTACGGCGTTGAGGAATCAGGCTCTTTGCTTCAAAGGTGGGCCCCCGAACTCGCTTATTATCCTCAGAATAAGCCGCTTGATATGACGACAGATCAGCTTCTCCGGCCAGCCAGCTTGCCAAAATTCGGGACGCCTTCATGCAGCGGGCATAGTCATCTTGAGTGAACGGCGAGCCATCGTCTTTCAGCTGAGGAAAGCCATCCATCATCTCGACCGGGTTAAGCTCGGGTGCATAAGCCAGTGACCGGCTCAAAGCAGCCATTGCTCCTTTATGGGTGGCTGATCTCTTCAGCTCTTCTATCTGCTTTGGGATGGTGGAGAGGACTTCTAGCACACCCTTCATAAACTTTGGAATGCCCTTCTCAGTCATAACAGCCTTAATGGTGAAAAGGGATCCGGCATACAGCTGTTCAGTAAGAGAATATAAAGCCTTCAACTTCACCAGGCTGTCATCCGGAAGTTGGCGAGTTCGTTGACCTACAAAAAAGATTGGGATTGTAAGTCGCCGGGCGAGTCTCCGTAGGATCATGTCAAGCGTAATTACAAGTCAACAAATACTTAGCAAAGACGGCTTCGGTCATCTGGCTTATGTACCGCTTCAAGCCGGTCAGCTCTTCAGTCACCATCTTAAGACGGCCTTCTGCGTCTTCTACGTGCTTGGTTAGGGCGGCTTGGCTCGTTTCTGCAGATTTCTTGAGTGTTTTGAGCTCAGCCTTGATCACATCCAGCTTAGTCAAGGTGATCTGATACTTGGCGTCGGCTTCCGCTCGGCTTTCTTGTTGCAGTGCCAGACTCTTCTTAAGGTCCGACACGTTCGACTCAGCGGCATTTAAAGATTACTGCATAAGACAAGTCATAACAAGGCAAGATTGTTAGTTCTAAGCCGCCTGTCCGGCTCATACCGATTTTTAGAAGTTTGGCAGAATCATTACAAGTCCCAAGCAGATTGCAAGCAATATACTTGACACTTGGGGGCTAATGTGTCTCAGTTCTTTCTTATATTTACAAGGCACATAAGACCCGGATCATCTTCATGAAGATAACCCGACCCTTGGGGGCTACAGTTGGCTCTTAATCTATGATTGAGTGCCGGCTCATTGTTTATATAATGACCCGGCCCTTGGGGGCTACAAATGGCTCTTATTCTATGATTGAGTGCCAGCTCATTATTTACATAATGACCCGGCCCTTGGGGGCTACAGGGCGATTTATCGAAAGATTGCAAGTGATTGAAGACCCGGCTGACCTTTTGAGAGGTAAACCGGCTCTTGGGGGCTACATAAGTATATATCTGGAAAGCCAAGGGAAGTGGAGTACCTCGTATTTTTTCTTCATCATGCCAACCAAGTTGGCCTCCATGTCCCGGCTTGCAGAGAGACGGCTCAGATAGCCAGAGTGCAACTCGTCGGCAGTAAGTTTTTCTAAGTTAGGAAGATCAGATTGAGTCTTTTCTTCCTTAGAAGAGCCGCCTCGTCTTCACTGGTATGTTTTGATAGCACATTGGAGGGAGCTGGAGATTTATAAGCCGCCCCGGTAACAGTAACTTCTTCATGAGAAGCCATGTCTTCAGCTGTCGGCTGGGGGCTGGGCGGCTTAGGATCAGTTTCTAGATGGGCCTCAGGAGCCTCAGTATCCATATCAGCCGGCTCATTATGCTCAGGAGCTTTTTCATGGGCATCTTTGTCAGCCTCAGACGGCTCAATGTGAGCTTCAGGGGTGTTAGGCTTTGGGTTTGCTGACTCTGGAACTTCAGGAGTAGTGGTTGACCCGCCTACCTTCCTCCGTTTGGCTTGAGCCCTATGAGCAAAGGTGAAGTTACACGTCAATGAGCAAGGATAGACTATTAACGCATGGAGTGGTATATAAAAATACTTACCCCGGGTTGATAATAAGGGGAGGCAACTTTGAGACGGTTGAGTCGCCGGAAGAAGGAGGCGAGTCCTGAAAAGTTAGCATTGTCAAATACAAGTTGCAACACAAGATTAGCATATAGGAGAAATACATTCAAGGCAAGGAAGTACTTCAGTGGGCCGTTTCTGAGGAGCCAGATAATTTGGTAAGCCGGCCAAAAGATCTTCAGAGCCGGTGCTCCGGGTCTGACGTCTGTTGTCACCTTGCTGCTTCTTCAAAAGAAAGTTGGGATCCAGGTGAGTAAAAGGGCGAGAACATTTTACTTTCCGTACAGCCCGCCGTATTCTCTTTACTGGTAAAAGTTCCGAGTCAGAAGAGATAATGGTTACCTCTGCAACATCAGCATGACTTGTTTCTGCTTCCTCCTGTGAGTAATCATTGTCAATGAGTTGCATAAAGAAAAGACCAAGGGAGTCAAGTTCTACCTCTGAGTCATCCAGGTCGAATAGTTCTTCGGTCGAGTGCCTCTTCCTACGAGCCGGCGCCTTAGCTTTGGTCGCCTTGGGAACTTTGCTTTTCTTCTTAAGGGAAGGAGGTAACCTCTTATTCTAGAAGGAAGAGCCGGCCTGCATTATGATATGTGCGTTGATAGAAAGGTCAAAATACAATATACGAAGTACAGCATTTAAAGAATGAGTGAAGATAGGGTGAAAGGGTTCACCTCTAGAGCCGGGTTAAGTGCATAAAAAGGACTTAACCCCGTCTTGCTACAGGCGGCTTGAGGTTCTCCCAGTAAAGACTTGACAATGGTATTGAGGTCCTGGTCTGTTAAGGGGGTCCGGTTGAAGCGTTGAGGGTCGTTCACTTCACCAGTGTATTGGCACATTAAGGCGCCGCGGCGGCTCAACGGCAGAATCCTCCAAGAGACCCAGCAGCGGGTCAGATCAACACTTGTTAACCCGTTGGCTAACAGGGCCCCTATTTTCGAGAAGGTTGGGCCATATTGAGCACGCTCTGCGGCTGACATCCGGTCTGGGAGCTCCGTATCAGTGCTGAGCCGGTAAGGACGGTAACCCAGCAGTGGGTTCTCCCCTTCTGGCGAAGTATCTTTGGAGTAAAACCAAGTTTTGTTCCATTCTTTGGGGTGACTCGGTAGAGTTGCTACTGGAAAGAGCACATCCCTCCGTCTTTGAAGAGTGACGCCTCTGAGCTCGAGACTCGATCCGTCTGCCATCTCTGTTTGGCAATATTCTTTAAAGAGGTCAACGGACGGCTCTTCTTGCAGATAAGCTTCGTAGAGGGTTTGGAACTGACACGGGTTGGTGACACAGTTGGGGCCAATGTCTTGGGGGTGTTGAATGAGTGTAAGACGTCCCGAAAAAATTTAGACCCGGGCGGAGAGAAACCGCGGAGAAGATGGTGTGTGAACACAATAACTTCCCCATCCTCGGGCTTAGGAATGGTTTCATTGCCTGGAACCCGCCAGTGGATAACATCCTGAGCCGGCAAGACTCCCATGGTGATAAACTCTTTGAGTGATTCTTCAGTTACCCCAGACCTTACCCAGTTGCAGGTAGATGGGACTTTAGACATGGCGGCGGCTTAAGAGACTGCGGAAAGGCATGAGTATTTGGCGGGTTAAAAACATATTATGACCGAGGCAGTTATGACTCTAAAAATGGTGACGGCATTTGGCGGGTCAATATAAAGTTATGAGCCGCCAAAGCAAGTCGCGATATGACGACATGAGCCGGCAGCCTTACGGCGGGTCAAGTTTATCAGTGAGTATTGGAAAAAATGCTAAGTGTGGAGAAACAGGTTTCAACAGCCACAGCTACTGAATCAAGATCTACGGGCGAGATAAAAGAAAAATATTACTAACCCTAAAAACCAGTGGAAGAACAGGCAGTTCTTATACGGACTAGAGTGAGCCAGAAATCTATAATGAGCATGGCCTGCTTATTGAGTGGGTGGCCACGTGATTCGAGCTGCATTATAAAGCCTAAAGGAGTGTTTTTTCTCTGATCTATGAAGAGTACTCCGATGAGCAGCGATGAACACGAAGAAAACCCGATGAACTCGGGGGAAATCTGGACAAGCTAGTGTGGATCTTGACAAGAGGCAACGATGGTACCTTGATGATGCAGGCAAACGCGGAAGTGCTCTGGACGTATTCAGGGTGATGCAGCGGCCAATGTTGGAGACGATGGCGAGGCCCCGACGGCGCGGCGAGCTTCGGTGGCGCGGGCGTCACGAGGAAGAAGAAGAAGGTAGCGGCAGGGAAAGTGAAGATAATGGGACCCCTCATGCCTATTTATGAGGATGTGATCGAATAGCAACAGTCGGGTGCGGGAATCGAGGAGACAAGATGACGATTGACCAAGAAAGTGCCTCGATTCTCGGGCTGGTCATTTTAATGAAAAAGATTCGTTGTGACGTCAGGGGAATCTTTTTTATTTTCCTGATGATGTCATGGCGGGTCATGAAGATTGATCAGAGATGATGTCACCCATTTTTGGCGGGTCATGAAGATTTATCAGAGAATGCAAGATTCGACAACCAGAAGACTTGAAGATTGACATGAACTGGTTCAAATCAATCTGGGGCCTAATGTTGGGGATAACCCCGTGATGAGACCCGCCCAGGTGGGGCCAGGTCATGAGGTTGGCAGCTTAGCGATAAGGTTTGGAAGAAGCTTGCTCAATGGGCCTGGAGGCCCAGAGGGAGAAGACAGTGTATGACCCGGTGGCGTGAGCCGCCGGGGGCGGCTTGTCCGACAAGGCAGGTATAGTTAGAGGCAAGGTCGGTTATCAAGTACGACCCGGCCCAGACTCTTGTAAGCCCAGGGCCTCGACCTGTGTATATAAAGGCGGGTTACCTGGGCGACTTAGGCCACGAAACCTTTGATCGAGTACTAGGTCAAGCGAATCCGCTCCCTTCTAATCGATATCCAGTCAATACAACTCAAAGCAGGACGTAGGCTATTACCTCCTTCGAGAGGGGCCAAATCTGGGTAACCCTGTGTCTTTCGTCCCGACCAACCCCTTCGAGTTAACCGCCGTAGCGATGGCTTCACACCTAAGTCCTGACACTAGGACATCTGCCGTGACAAAGCCACGACAAATTGCTTAATGCTTTGCCTGATCACCCTCTTAAGAAAAATGAAATACTTGATATCTTCTATAATGGACTAGCTGATGATTCTAGGGACTTCCTAGATAGTTGTGCTGGTTGTGTTTTCAGGGAACGAACTGTTGAACAAGCTGAGGAACTATTGAATAATATATTGAAGAATTATGATTATTGGACTCTCCCTGAACCACCACCTAAACCCACGCTGAAGTAGAGGGGTATCTTATTTCTCAGTCATGAAGATATGCAGGAGGCAAAGAAATGTATGAAGGAAAAAGTTATTAAAGCTGAGGATGTTAAGAATTTACCACCTATTGAAGAAATATATGGCCTTGACACACCACCACCTCAACAGGTGGTAGAGGTAAATTTTCTATTAAAGTTTGATGAAGGTGACATCCCTTACAATAAACATCCTAGTCAATGCTTCTATGAGTTTGACAACTACATTAGGAAACAAGATCACTTCAATGCAAATGTTCTGAAACAATTGAAATATAATTCTGATATGATTGCTCGCTTGAGTGACTTGTTATTTAGAATTAGTAATGATGTTACAGGTGTAGGAAAACATGCCTCTATGGTTCAAACCCAGTTAGAACAAGTTGCTAAATCTCAAAGAGAATTGCTTAATGAAATGAATAATAATATGAATGATTTTGCTGTTAGAGTAGCAACTAGAGGAGGTAAAATGACTCAGGAACCACTTTATCCTGAAGGACACCCTAAAAGAATTGAACAAGACTCTCAGAGAATTAACACTGATGCACCTAGTCCTTCTAAAAAGAAAAAGAAAAAGAAAAATGATAGGACTTTGCATACCTCTAGTGAACCTGAGATAGAAAAACCTCCTGAAGATAATGATGTCTCTATTTCTGATGCTGAAACTCAATCCGGTAATGAACATTCACCAAGTGATAATGATGATGTTCATGAAGATACTCAACCAAACAATGATAAAAAAAACAGATAATGATGTTGAAATAGAACCTACTATTGATCTTCATAACCCACAACCTAAAAATAAATGATATGATAAAGGAGACTTTGTGGCTAGAACACATGGTAAAGAAAGAGAGCCATGGGTTCACAAACCTATGCCTTTCCCACCTAAACCTTCTAAGAAATAGGATGATGAAGAATTTGAACGCTTTGCTAAAATGATTAGGCCAGTCTTTTTGTGTACCCGCTTAACAGATATTTTAAAGATGGCCCCTTATGCAAAATACATGAAAGACATCAACACTAATAAAAGAAAGATACCTGAAGCTGAAATATCCACCATGCTTGCTAATTATTCTTTTAAGGATGGAGTGCCTAAAAAACTTGGAGATCCTGGAATACCAACTATACCTTGCTCCATTAAAAGAAATTATGTCAAAGCTGCTTTGTGAAATTTGGGAGCTAGTGTTAGTGTTATGCCTTTCTCTTTATATAAAAGACTTGATTTGAATAAACTCACACCTACTGGAATATCTTTGCAAATGGCTGACAAATTAACTATCATACCTATCAGTATTTGTGAGGATGTTTCTGTGGTTGTTGCAAATGTTACTATCTTAACAGACTTTGTTATTCTTGAGATGCCCGAGGATGACAACATGTTGATTATCCTTGGTAGACCCTTTTTGAATACTGCAGCGGGTGTTATTGATTGCAATAAAAGCAAAGTCACTTTTCATATCAATGGTAATGAGCATACGGTGCACTTTCGGAAGAAACTATTCCAAGTGAATGGTATAAATGTTATTGACAAATATCCGACACTCACTATTGGAAGTTTTGAACTACCTCTACCTACTGCCAAAAAGAAATATGACACACTTATGGTTGGGGATATGCATATCCCCGTTGAGGTAACTTAGTGATTTACGAAAATTCTTTGGTTTCATGCTAATCGAAAGTGGTTGTTAATAAGACTTGATCAACCTTATTAATGGATCATTTTTGAGAGG
This sequence comes from Elymus sibiricus, assembly GCA_039707655.1. Classification (NCBI taxonomy): domain Eukaryota; kingdom Viridiplantae; phylum Streptophyta; class Magnoliopsida; order Poales; family Poaceae; genus Elymus; species Elymus sibiricus. The sequence continues at coordinate 193,354,700 of CM077663.1, read as the reverse complement.
TATGAAGTTGATGAATCTAGTAGGCACAACCTTCTGCTCCCACCTTTTGTTTTCTATTCTTCTTAGTCATATAAAATAAAATGCCATGTTTATCCTATTTTCTGTTTTCTCTGTGCAATAAAAAATGACCCAAAAATAAAAGTTCGCAGAATGTTCTGAAAATTTAACACGATTTTTTCTGAATATTTTTGAATTTCTGGTGCAAATAACATCAGAGGGGGTGCACCTGGTGTCCACGAGACACCAGGGCGTGCCAGCAACCCCAGGCGCACCCTGGTGGGTTGTGGTCCCCGCGTGGGTCCCCTCACTCATCTCTTTAGCCCATTCCATCTCCTACCTCCAGGAATAAATCACCATAGCTCTCTCTCTCTCTCTCTCTCGTGTTCTTGCTCTCAAACCCGTGGATTTCGATCTCTTTGCTCGAAGCTCCGTTTCCAAAATTGTTTTCGGGAATTGCTACTTGGTATGTGACTCCTCCATTGCTCCAATTAGTTTTTGATTTAGTGATTTATTTTTAGAATAATTAGCTACTCTTGGTGCTGCTGTAGATGGGCTTGCATGTTGAATTCTTAGAGTTCTAAGTAGTTTGAATGCTTAATATGGCCTCTAGGCATGCTTAGGAGTAGTTGCTATCAATCTTACGAAGTTTTGTTGACAAAACATTTGGGGACCAATTTTTTTCAGAAATTTGTACGCGAATAAAATGAATTTCTTTGGAAGGAGTTCTTCGAGGAGAAAGTCCTCGGAGGCATCATCGAGTAGTGTCTCAATATGACGGTCTTATGTTGAGCCAAGTGCAAGCTCGATGCGGGACGCCGCTACCAAATCATGCTTATGGCCATGTAACGAATTCATGGTAGGTGCGGGTATCAAGGAGGAATTCGGGAAATCTATCCACAACGCAGAACTTGCACCCTTCATCGCAGATGAGTGCACTCAACATCTCGACCTCACAAAGAAATTTAAATATTTTCCTCGTGAGTCTACAGTTTCATTTAACCTTTATGACCATCCCTTTACCATGCCTTTAGATGTGTTCTGTGAAGCATGCAAAATTCCATATTGGGGTTCGCTAGACGAACCACAAAAATCTGAGTATGAGTCATTTTTGATTAATCTTTGCTACGGTGAAGATAGAGGAGTGGCACAAGGTAGAATAAAAAGCATCCATTTTCCATCTATACACTACTTTGCACTCTTTAATGGCAAATGCATCGTAGGCAAGCAAGATTGCAGCACATTGTGTGCCCCTAATTTGAGTCTTATACACACTGCTATAACAGGAATTAAACGTTATAATCTTGGAGCAATCGTTGCATGGAGATTGCAACACAACGCTACTAGTGGTCACTTTTATGGTGGGATCTATGCCTCCTGTATAGCTAAGAAGCTACGTGTATCACCTTGGCCTAACGATCCCATTTTACCTACTCAGTACTTAGACTTTGAGGCCATGAAATGCCATAAATTCCTTAAGGGCATAGTCTCTAATTATACTTACAACTTGAGGTTCGATAAAGATCCCATTGTACCTGTTGTCTTGCCTGCTCCTACTCTCTTTGATTTTCACAGTAAGAGAAGATACTACGTTCTCGAGAGCGAGGCCCGTGCGTACAATGCGGAGGTTGAAGCTGCCAGACGGGCTGAGGAGGCTGCACCAAGAGCCTCGGTGGGCTATCACTCAGACTATTATCCAGGCCGCGGATGGTGATTACCAAGCTAGGCCAAAAGCCTAAGCTTGGGGGAGTACGTATTTCCACCGACATATATTCATGTTTACACACTTCATTCCTGTCGGGGCCGGATTTTGGGAACACACTATTCCCAGAAATTAACCCCTCATGTCACTACCAGCCCCAGGACTTCTGTTACTGGTGGACAAGTCCTTGTTACAGATTACCAAGCAATTACAAGAATTGGGTACAAGACCATAAAGGTCCAATGATACAACAATGATTTTTGGTGGTGGATGACGGAAGCGATTCGTGAATTTCTCCAACGTCGATGGGGCTCCATTCCCACAGGAACGGCTGACCTGGATAACTCCTATCCCGCGTGGCTACTATCCTAGGCTCCGCATGGACGTCGTCATAATACTCTTCTGACCTGGCCAATGAAATAACCAGGGACAAGCCAATGAGTACATTTGAATGTACTCGCAAACATTATGGACAAATGATATACCGAATGCAGCAGATAACATATGATCATGGTGAACTAAACTATTTGCTTATGCTCATGCTGGACTATATTAAATGCATGCTGACAGGAATTAAATCATGGCATGATGACATATTAGCATGTGCAGAAGTAACGTGTTAGTGACAAACAAAGAAGGTTGATGGAAAATCGGACGAGACAGAACCATCCGAGAATCCAAAGAAAATATAAAAGAAATGCCGGTTGGATGTCAAGTGACACCACGGTAGGTCTTGAAGAGAAATGCCAAACGGGTGTCTAAAAGAGTAATCGGACGAGACAGAACCATCCGAGAACTCAAGCGACGCCACGAGAGGTCTTGAAAAGAAATGCCAAACGGGTATCTACAAGAGTGTTGGGCGAGACAGAACCGCCCGAGAACTCGAGAGACGCCTCGTAAGGTCTTGAAAATAAAATTGAATGCACGGGATAGTCTAGCCAGCCCCTGAGACACTCAGAAAATAAAATTAAGAGAAACGGGTTAGTCCACAATAATAATCATAGCATCAATAATATTCATGATAACATCAGTAGTAGTAGTAATTATTCTGCAAAATAAACCATGCACAATTTTAATTATTTCCTCCGGAGACCGACTCTGAGACCGACACTTGACCAACCCAGACTGTAGTCCTTAACCGCGGACACGGCTATTCGAATAGATATAACTCTATAGAGGGTGTACTCTTTACCCACAAGTAAAGGATTTCTTTAGTCAGTACCGTGACACCGACTAATTCCCACTATGGTCTTTGGGTTGAAACACACCTGACCAACACACACCAGCTTAACCGTCCGGATGCCAGGAATCACCCAGGGCATCTGTTCGGTAAAACTCTAAGACGGGGAGACCAACGTCCTGCATGGGATCGCTATTCATACGCGCGGATTACAAGGGGTGCCCCCCTCTCGGCTACCAGCCAGAAACACCCATGCCCCCTGACCCGATGACAGGATTTACTCCATGATCGTGGAAACCCTCATCGTGGCCCTCTATGTAGTGTGTACCTGGACAGGGGTTATCAACTTACTGAACCATACCTTCCTTGCGGAAGGACCCGTGGCAGCACAGATCAAGTATGGGGGTTACCGGAACAAGACTCGATCTACGGTCGACTCAGGAGGTGTTACTTATTATCACCGGTATGCTCCACATATATCCCGTGACACCATCGTGCCAAATATGTCCCGTGCCCACCGGCACGTCCAAGGCAGGAGCACACTCCTGGATTCTCACAACTTATGCATGTCAAAACTTGAGTGGAATGCATGCAAGAGAAATCATGTACATGACCATGCATACATGCAATATTACTACCCATATGCAATCCCTATTAAAATTATCAAAACCATGCTTCAAGCATCCACCATATCAAGTGTTCAAATATACTTGCCCTGAGCATGCAGAAGTATTGGGTGCACTTCTAGAATTTTGAAATTTATATCTTCCCTCCATTTCCTATTTTGAAAATATTTGAATTAATACGCAATTCAAAAACAGTACAAAAAGTTGTCTTAAATATTTTTCAAATAAATCCTAAAATAAACTAGGTGAAATTTTAGAGAGGTAGGAAAAATAATTAAATCAATTAGGGTTTTATTTTAAAAGTTATGATCAGTCAAAGAGGAGTCAAATTTCTGATTTTAATAAATTAGAGAATAGGAAAACGAATCGGGTGGAATACGCTTACCGAAAGCGAAGACGTACTTTCGGTAGTACGCTTTCCCCGAGGAAACGTGCGAACGAGGGGATGCGCCACTGGGGAGAACTACTGTCTCACCGACAGGTGGGGACCACCTGTCGGGTTCGTCCCCTTCCCTCCCGCGTTCCTGGCCGGGGACAGAGGCTGATTCCGGCGATGATTGCCGGCGCTAGGGGGAACCATTCCTCGGGCTCGGCACACCGGAGTGATCAGCGGGCTCGGCCGCTTCTTCTGGATGGGGAAGGGATCGCCGGCGAGCTCGAGACCGAGCGGGGCTTCGCCCATGGCAGATGAGAGCTCCAGGCTAAAAGGGCCTTTGCCATTGGTCGATCGAGACGCGAAGTAGGGGCTAGGAATGGGTTTGCGAGAGTGGCAGGAGGCCATTGGTGGAGAGAATGGAGGTGGAGGAGTTCTAGTGGCGGCGAATTTGACCGCGAGGTGACGGCGAGCTTCCTGGCCGGAGGTGAGGGGGACGGAGGCTACTAGCTAATTGGGTGCTCGGGGGTCTCTGAGAGGAAGGGGTGGAGCTGTCTGAGGCTGATGGGGCGACGGGGAGGGGCTTTTATAGGCGGGCGACGTCGGTGCCGTGGCTTCCCGAATTGGGACACGGCGGCGGAGTCCATTCATGGCGCCGCTGAGGCTGGTGAGGCCGTTACGAGGTCGGTGGGGCGCGGTGGAGTGGCGGTGGTCATCAGTTAAGAAGGGGGTGCGCTGGCGGGGTCGGGTGGCTCGGGCGGTGCCGTGCCCGAGTGGAGGACGGCGGCGGCGACTCGGGTCGGTGGCTGGCCGGCGCTAGGCGACGAGGAGAGGTGAGGGGAGGCTGAGTCTGGTGCGGGAGGTGGCTCAGGCGTGCGATGCTGGGGAAACGGGTGCGGGCGGCGCCCTGGCGTGCAGTACGCGTGCTCTGGATGCGCCCGACGCGCTCTGGACACGCACGCCAGGTGCTCGGTGATATGCCAGGGTGGTCTAGAGATCTATGATGCGAATACAAATTAACAGGGCTAGGCTAATGGGCGAGGGAGGTCTAATGGACATACTTGTTTGAGCATATAAGCAAGTTGCCAAAGTAATCTTTGAGCCATGCCAATTCTGTCCATGCTCTCTACGTGTTTGTCAAAATGCCAGGGGCATCTAGATGGCTATTATAGCAATCAAACTTTCCAGAGTGGGGTATCTTTAGATACTAAAGGTTATGGTTGGGTTAAATTGGCAAAACAGAAAACTTGCTAGTGCAAGTTTTGCCAGAATTCAATTCTGGACAGAAACTACAGAGGATGTTTTGGTGAACTTAAAATATGAAAATGAGGCTGATCTCTAGGACTTAAGGGTTTGGTAGGGCTCACAAATAGTAGGAAAAATCCCAAGGGCATTAGGGCAAAATAAAGATGGGTTACAGTACAAACTACCAAACTGGACCAGAATGAAGATGATGATGGTTTGCTCAAATTTTCCAAAACACAAAGTTGGGTTTTTGCATAAAAGTGATCTCTAGGCCTCACATAACCTCCCATAATTTTTGTGGAATTTTTAAAGAATTATTTAAAGTGGTTGTAGTGCAACAGAAGCCTTTCAAACATTAAAAATGCTATTAAAAGAATTGTTTTGGGGCAATTTTTATTATGAAAATAATTCCCACTGTTATTAAAATATAAATGAAATGGTTTAATTAAACTACCAGAGGCCATGATATTATTCCAAAGATTTCTATATGAAGGGAAGAATTTTGAAAGTCAGAACAGAAAAGGCTCTTAAAATTATTAAGGGACTTATTATAAATCAAAAAATTTATTTCTGGCCAAATTTTACTTAATAAAATCATGGTTAAATTTTTGGGGTGTTACAATTCCAGTTGTCGGTGTCTACACTTTTTCATTGTATTATCCTTGCTAGATTTATTTTCTCGCTTTCTTCTTGCGTATTTGAAAAACTTTGAGAAAATCCAAAAATATTTCTTGCTTCTTTTCAGTTTTTCTTTCTAGTTTAAATTAATTGTAGTAGCCAAAGAACACCCAAAAAGATTTCTCGTTTCTTCTTTTGCTTGTTGGGAGTTTTCCTGTGTAAATAGTTTTTATCGTCTTTGTTTTTCCTCCTTTGGTTTGCTTTCCTTAAGAAAAAAACCTCTAAAAAATATTTCAGTGTGTTTCTCTGAAATTCTTTTCCTTTTATTTGAGTCATACCAAGGAGAGGACCACGATGAAAATGTTGAGTGGCTCTCATATGCATTGTTGTCAATCTAACAAAGAGCCCAAATTACTTTGTCTTCTCCTTTTGAATAAAATGTTTGCATATTCCAGCTTTGTCCATGGCACTCTTGCACTATTATTATTTTTTATATATCATTCGGTCGTGCAAGTGAAAGTCAATAATGACGATATTTGATGAAGTGACTGTGGCAGAGAGAAGCGGGTATGAACTCAACTTGTTTTTGTTTTTGTAAATGTGTTTAACCTAGTATCCATGATTCAGCATATTATGATCGAACATGTTTGCAATGACAATTAGAGATTATAGTTGCTCATGCCATGCTTAAGTAGCTAGGAGTGGATAATGATTTATCTTGGATGTCAACATGCATTAAAATGGTTGTGATGTAGTATAATGATATGGTATCCTCCTCTGAATGTTTCAAGTGGCTTGACTTGGCACATGTTCACGCATGTAGTTGAATCAAAACCAACATAGCCTCTACGATATTTATGTTCATGGTGTTCATATCCTACTCATGCTAGTATTCAATGTTGATTATGCATAATGCATGTTCATGACCGTTTTCGCTCTCTAGCTGGCCGCTTCTCAACCTATTTGCTAGCCTTTACCTGTACTAAGCGGGAATACTTCTTGTGCATCAAAATCCTTAAACCAAAGTTATCCCAGATGAGTCCACTATATCCACCTATATACGGTACTACCCTGACGTTCCAAGTAAATTTGCATGTGCCACCTCTAAAATTTCAAATGAACATCTGTTTTGTGTGCCTGGACCGCTCATGGAGCGACAGGGGGCGGTTAGTATCTTCCATGTTAAGCGGGTTATTCTCATGATGAGTGTTTATTCACTCGTCCTTGCACGAGAGGGGCGGTAATAGGGATTCCCAGTCCCGAAATCAAAAATTGCAAATAATTAAACAAAACTCCCCCAGGGATGTTGTTGGTATGGACGGTACCCGTGGATTCGGCTAGCCATGGAGTGTGTTTGTTGGTGGAGGGGGGGTAAACCTTTACTTTTACCGCTTGGGAACCGCCGCTAATGTGTTTAGCACGGAAGATATTGATAACTCTTGGTCATAATGTTGACAGGAAGGGTGCACCTCCCAAAATTATATTTATCTCTGATTTAAGCTTTGAGCTCTGGCACCTCTGCAAATCCCTGCTTCCCTCTGTGAAGGGACTATCTATTTACTTTTATGTTGAGTCATCACCTTCTCAAATAAGCGCCAGATCTGAGAGCACTATTGTCATCCTCATGCATTGTGTATAGTTAATGTTGGATGCATCATGACTGGATCTTTTCTACCATAAATTACAATGTTTAGTCGCTTCTTGAACTTTGGAGGTGCTCTGCATTTATGTTTTGCGGTCTAAGAAAGGGCTAGCGAGATACCACTCTTGTCATATTATATCATGATCGTTTTGACAAAGTGTTGGCACTTGAGATATTTTATTATTGCTCTCTAGTTGATTATGCCATTGATATGAGTTAATATAATTTCTAAGAGTTATTGTTGACATGGTTAGTCATGATCTTTGCTGAAAACCTGGGCGCTACTTAATCATATTTATGTAAACAAGAACAAAAGAGTTCGTAAAAGTTTTTCTTTTTCACTTTCAGTTTGTCAGCTGAATTGCTTGAGGACAAGCAATGGGTTAAGCTTGGGGGAGTTGATACGTCTCCCTCGTATCTACTTTTCCTAACGCTTTTGCTCTTGTTTTGGACTCTAATTTGCATGATTTAAATAAAACTAACCCGGACAGACGCTGTTTTCAGCAGAACTACCATGGTGTTGTTTTTGTGCAGAAATAAAAGTTCTCGAAATTGGACGAAACTTTTTGGAGAATTATTTTACAATAAATAAAAAATACTGGAGCCAAGAACCACCGGAGGGGGTGCCCTGGCTGGGCACGATACACCAGGGCGCGCCACCCCCTCTAGGCGCGCCCTGGTGGGTTGTGGTCACCTCGTGGCCCCCCTGACCCTAATTCCAGCACTATAAATTCCTATTTTTGGAGAGAAAAATAGGAGAGGAAGTTTTATCCCATTTCACGAGATGGAGCCGCCGCCACATCCTGTTCTTCATTGGGAGGCTAGATCTAGAGTCCGTTTGGGGCTCCGGAGAGGGGAATCTTCGGTCTTCGTCATCGCCAACCCTCCTTCATCGCCAATTCCATGATGCTCCCCATCGGGAGTGAGTAATTCCTTCGTAAGCTCGCTGGTCAATGAGGAGTTGGATGAGATTTGTCATGTAATCGAGTTAGTTTTGTTAGGGCTTGATCCCTAGTATCCACTATGTTCTGAGATTGATGTTGCTATGACTTTGCCATGCTTAATGCTTGTCACTAGGGCCCGAATGCCATGATTTTAGATCTGAACCATTTATGTTATCACCATTATATCTATGTTCTTGATCCGATCTTGCTAGTCATATGCACCTGCTATGTGTTGTGATCCGTAAACCCCGGGGTGACAATAATCGGGATACTTTCCGGTGATGATCGTAGTTTGAGGAGTTCATGTATTCACTATGCGTTAATGCTTTGTTCTGGTTCTCTATTAAAAGGAGGCCTTAATATCCATTGTTTCCTTATGGACCCCGCTGCCACGGGAGGGTAGGACAAAAGATGTCATGCAAGTTCTTTTCCATAAGCACGTATGACTATTTACGGAATACACGCCTACATTATATTTATGAACTGGAGCTAGTTCTGTGTCGCCCTAGGTTATGACTGTTATATGATGAATATCATCCAACGAATTCACCGATCCAATGCCTACGAGTTTTCCACATATTGTTCTTGCTAGGTTGCTATTGCTATTGCTACTGTTCCAATTGCTACAAAACCATTGCTATCATTGATACCGTTTCTACTACTATTACCACTGCTATTAAACTATCATATTACTATGCTACTGATCACTTTGCTGCAGATATTTAATCTCCCGGTGTGGTTGAATTGACAACTCAACTACTAATACTTGTAAATATTCTTTGGCTCCCCTTGTGTCGAATCTATAAATTTGGGTTGAATACTCTACCCTCGAAAACTGTTGTGACCCCCTATACTTGTGGTTTATCAAGGTTATCTACAGATGTATCGGGACTCTTCGTTTATGGTCCTCTCTACAATGCGTGGAGAATCGAGACCTATTTACGGAGGTGTGTACACGATTGGAGGCTACGGCGAGGAATACTTTTACCCAAAAGGGTGGCAGCATGATCTTAGGATTGGCCCCCCAACATTGTAGGCGTTTTACATACTCCACGTGATTCTTTGTATTTTGCCTTTTTATTTATCGTTTATGTGAGAGCACATTTTTTGACTGTGTGCATCTTATTTATGCAGAGGTACTTAAATCTTTTAGGTAATAAAGCACCCCTTTCGAAAAATACAAAATCACACATAATAAATCTCAGATTGGATCAATTACTTTCAATGAATAATCTGAACATAAACTCGCAATTCATCGGATCCCAACAAACACACCGCAAAAGTTACATCGAATAGGTCTCCGAAGAGATCATTGTATTGAAGATCAAACGAGAGAGAGAGAGAGAGAGAGAGAGAGAGAGAGAGAGAGAGAGACATCTAGCTACAGCTACGGACCAGTAGGTCCTGTAGGGACTACTCACACAACATGTGGGAGGCAGCAAGGTTGATGAAGATGGACACCGTGATGGATTCCCCCTCTGGCTGAGTACCTGAAAATGCCTCCAAATGGGATTGCGGCAGAACAGAGACTTATGGCAGCGGAAAAAGTGTTTTGGATGCTCCCCTAGGATTTTTAGGACTATTGTGGATTTATGGAACGAAGAGGCCGCATAGGGGACCCACGAGGGAATCACAAGGGGGGCCCCTCTGCGTCTGGCCTCCCTCGGATGCTCCCCTAGGATTTTTTTTGTTTTATAGAAAATCAGTACCAAACGGAGTCCAAATATGTTTTCCTTGTGCAGCGTCTGGCCTCCCTCCGATGCTCCCTGGGCTTGTTTTGGTTTAGAAACAAAACACTAAAAGTTTTGTTACATTTGGACTCCGTTTGGTACTGATTTTCTATAAAACAAAAAAACAAGCGGAAAACAACAACTCGAACTGGGCACTGAGTTTATAGGTTAATTCCTAGAAAAGATATAAAATGGCATATAAAGCATACAAGATTGATAAACTAGTAGCATGAAACCATAAAAAAATTATGGATACGTTGGAGACGTATCATCAACCTACAAATCTGTTGGGTCCAAGATGTCATATGGAACCTCGTGGGTTCCTTGACTTCGGAAGTGCAACTTGTAAACTGTGTTGGGTTTTTCCTCGAAAAGGAGAAGAGTTGCAACATGGTAGAGATAAGTATTTCCCTCATTGAGAACCAAGGTTGTTGAACCAATAGGAGAATCGCACAAGTTCCCGTCGTCAGCACATACACACACATGATCAAATACTTGCACCCAACGCGGGTAAGAGGGTTGTCAAGCCCCTTGAACTCGTTACTTGCAAGGATTAAATATTGATAGTTGGATAGATATAAATATAAAACAAAATAATAGTAAATAAATGGCAAGAATATTTTTTGGGTTTTAGTGATGATGTTTATGTAGACCCGGGGGCCATAGTTTTCGCTAGAGGCTTATCTCTCGAAGATAGCATACGGTGGGTAGACAAATTACTGAATTGATAGAAAGGCGCATAGTTATGAAATATTTATTCACGGAAATGATCATGTATATAGGAATCACATCCATAATCAAGTAGACCGACTCCTGCCTGCATCTACTACTGTTACTCCACTCATCGACCGCTATCTGGCATGCATCTAGAGTATTAAGTATGAAACAGAGTAATGCTTGAAGCAAGATGACATGATGTAGACAAAGTAAACTCAACTAATATGAATCAACCCCACCGTTTTATCCTTAATGGCAGCAATACAATACGTGGCATGCCCCCTTTTGTCACTGGATTGAACACCGCAAGATTGAACCCATCACAACGCACCACTCCCACTGAAGATAAATCAATCTAGTTAGCCAAACCAAACCGATAGATCGGAGAGAAATACGAAGCTATAACAATCATGCATAAAAGAATTCAGAGAAGACTCAATTAATATTCATGAATAATCTGATCATAAACCCACAATTCATCGGATCCCAACAAACACACTGCAAAGAAGATTACATCGAATAGATCACCGCGGGAATCGCGGTGAACTTTGTATTGAAGATCAGAGACAGAGAGAGAGAGAGAGAGAGAGAGAGAGAGAAAGAGAGAGAGAGAGAGAGAGAGAGAGAAAGAGAGAGAGAGTCATCTAGGTACTAGCTATGGACCTGTAGGTCTATGATGAACTAATCACACATCACCATGGGAGCAGCAAGGTTCATTTAGAGGCCCTCCATGAATGATCCCCCCCTCCAACAGGGCACCAGAACAGGGATTCGGATGGGCACACGGCGGAACAGAGACTTGCGGCGGTGGAAAATAATTTTGGTTGGCTCTCTGTCAGATTCCCGTTTTAGAGAATTTATAAAGGTGGAGTTAGGTCAAACGGGGCCACGAGGTGGTCCCAAGGCAATGGGGCACGCCTACCCCCCCGGGCGCGCCCTCTTTCCTTGGCACCACCTCGTCCCTCCGGACTCCCTCCGAAGCTTCTAGGTCTTATTTTTGTCCAGAAAAATCATCAAAAAGTTTCGTAGCGTTTGGACTTCGTTTGGTACTAGTTTCCTGAAAGGCCAAAAACAAGAAAAAACAGCAACCGACACTAGGCACTAGGTTAATAGGTTAGTTGCAAAAAATAATATAAAATAGCATAAAAATGCATATAAAGTATCCTAGAATGGTAATATAATATCATGGAACCATAAAAAATTATAGATACATTTGAGACGTATCAGGACGTATATAAAAATTTGGGCCACAATAGCTAGTGAGTGTTCGCCAGAAGTGATTGCATTTGTGAACGTATTTGCTGGCAGTTTGTTCAAATTTGCATGGGATTTTTTCTGAACAAAATGTTAGTTTCTTTAGAGGAAAGCATTTTTATTCTAAAAACCGCTAGATCTGGATCTCGTGTCGCAACTAAAAATGCTTTGAAAATGCGTTCATTTTCCATCCTCCTCCCAGGAAACCTTAGTCGGATAACATTCTCGTGAAAATTTTGTTAACTGAGGATCTACATCTTACAAGCAAAAGGGGTACTTAAACAACCTTAACTAAAAGCAGCAGGAGTACTTAACAACCAAAGCTGAAAGCGGTACGAATACTTATATAGGTTCAATCATACAACGCACGCCTCAAACTGTGTTATTTCGCTTACAATCAACGAAGGGTGAGGTCACCAAGCCCCTGGACAAGGCCTTGACGCCACCACAAGCATCCACAACTTTTAGAAAGCGGCTTCATGTTGCAATGTGTTCAATAAACAAGATATTCGATTTAGATCCATGGAAAAGCATGAACATAATCTTTTGTCCTATTCTCCAAGATCGACGGCCCCTCATGATTTGCGACCACCCATGAATGTGAATGCTTTCATCTCTAAGGGAAATGGAGTAGGTCGACATAAACATCTTATTCTCATCAAGTGCAAGTCTGACTCGACCATGGCCAGGCATCTATATGGAACATTATAACTGGGTTGATTATGTTTCTAGTAGAAGAACACAACTAGCAAGTTGTGTATAACCAAGAGTTTATGAACAACATATATAACAAAAAACATGTCATACCATCTATTTCTTAAGACTGTTGGACCTGTTCAATGTGTGCACCCGTGGCACACATATCCCACGTAGTCTTCCACCATAGAAATTTCCCACAAGGTCCTCAAGCCGATCAATAAAGTGTAGGACATGTTGGATGTCGTTCGAGTCAACTTTGGTGCAATTAGTAGTCATCACGTACTTATCAAATACCGAACGAATAGTGTCCAGCACTTTGTAATAACCTACGTGTCACCAATTATAAGAAATATTAGTTAGAAGTAACATCATCATGTGGGAAGGGAACCACAATTTGTTGCTACGTCTAAAGTCAAATTGTGATTAGTTAGACAGAATAGGTGGATTACAAAGTAAAAGAGGCAACGTGCAAGAACCAGATGCAAAACTAACATGGATTAACCATTGGAATGACGTCAGGGTGGAAGGTCACACAGATGATAAGACCAGGTTCTGCTATTTCCATGAGCTTTGGGGTGCCAAATTCCAGTTTGTAACACTCGACAAAGTTTATCCAAGTTTTTTCATAAAAAGGGAGCCATCTTCTTGGTTAATCAACCCAACTCTGAACTTAAATCCATGGTATGTCTACAATGTGACCATCATACTGGTGTATTCAGTTATGGCAAGGTTGACCTTCTTGAGTAGCTGTGCTCTAGCGGAGCAAGGGATTCCCTTTATCTAAATCTAGAAATAATTTCCTGTTCACATCAGTGTTGAGCAGGGTACTGGTACCTTTTATCTAAATGTAGCAATCCAAAATTCCAAAATGCTCGACAGCATGTTCGAAAACCCCAACCCTCCTGGATAGAAAAGGGGATTCTAGGAACATACCATGCACTTTTTGAAGTCATGTGTTAGGATGAGAAGGAACAAGTCTGGCATCTCGCCAAGGGTGCAGAAACATGTAGGGTCCTTGCACTTTGGGCACTGAAAATTAAACACACTAGATTTAGTATGAACAAAATGCATCTACAATGGCAGTTGCCATCCAAGTATTACCGACGACAAGGTGACTAAGATTTGTCAGGGATGGGTGGAAATTTTATACGTGGTTTCCCATGAGAAAACCATTAGAAATCGCCGAGGGGCGGTTTTCTCTTAACAAGAAGAGGAGGGAGAAGGGGATTCAGCTCGAGTGAATTATGGTTGCTTCGTCCGTCCAGCTTACTACTACTAGTACCAAGGGGGGTTCTCTGATTTGACAGCTCATTGGGCATTATTGCAGCACTACGACATGTGGTGGGTCTACCTAGCAGTTTTGCGCTCTAGATAATTTGGTGCATGGCACGTGGACCCGGATGTTGGATATCCCGCATGTTAGTGAAAGGAAGTTGAAAGATAAGAGTAACTAGTTACACCTAAATACTTTTCTAACAGAGAGATACTCCCTTACTAAAGAAATACAAAATCTTTTAGACCAATAATTTAGTGCTATAAAAGATCTAATATTTCTTTATAGATGAGTATATACATAAGAAACATTGAGGGCAATATATATAGGGATTTCTATTTTTGTGCCCCTCCTTCCTTAGTTAAGCTTAGTTTTGCCCCCCGCCCATCTAACATTGCTCACTTTTCCCCCTCCTCTACTAACCTCCGCCTCACAAAAGGCCAGATAGTGCTTTGCCTTCAGGTCAAAGCCGTTGACCGTTAGTTCGGCCGGTACTGACGCGTGGGACCATGGAAATACTGACAGGTGGGACCTATTGTTGGATGACTGGGTCATTTGTCTAAATAAGAGGAAGAAATATCTATCTCTCATTTCACATCCCCCCGCACTCCGAGAATCCCACCTGCACCACATCCACCCTTCAACCCTGTAGCCGTCGTCGGCGATGACGATGTCGTTGGAGATGTTCTGTGCGGTGATGTTGTTTTCTGGAGTAGTGCAAGGAGATCTGCTCCTGGTTTCTAAGCACCAAGCTCTTGCGCAGCATGCGTTCCAATTGTTCACAGATGCAAATATGGATGAGATTCATTGATTAATTGCATATCGAGTCAAGGGGGTGACTTGTATCGGGATTTTTGTCTGGGCGATGCGTGATGCAATGGAATCGTCGGATCCTCGGTAGCGAGCTGCTGGTATTCATACTGGTCGCGATGCAACCCACCAGATCCAGAGGTCAAACAAGAGCTTGCTGGTATTTCGAGGGTGATCGGTACTACCACTTAAAGCGGCATTACCGCACCACTGCCTCCCCTACTACCGTCGATGCTGACCCAATGGAAGACCACGCAGCATTGGGCAGCAGAGTAGCACGGAAGAGGTACTACCACTGACCAGAGCGGTACTTCCGCTACCCAGAGCGGTACTACCGCTTGGGTGTCTCAAACTGTCACAAGAGAACCACAGCTGGTACTCCAAGTTGCTGCGAAGGAAAGTGGGTGCATATGGGTATGTGTGTGTGTTGATTCCACCCTAACCGTTCCAATGCAGATCCCCGCTTAATAGTATGGTTTTCCTATGACTAAAGTACCACCAGAAAAGAGACGTCGAAAACAACCGTCTTCACTAATCACCACAGAGGGGAGTAAATTGTCTCGTGCCATATGATAGATTATCTGAAATGCAATGCACATGATTACTCCGCAAAATGCATTGTCATCAATTACTAAGGGATAAATATGCCTTAACACCAGGGCTCGCGCCTGTGCCCGTGTATACGAATGTCCCCGCCACGCCGTTGCCAGCGCATGTCCCCGCACCGGTGCCAGCGCCCGCCTTGGCGGCATGGGTTGCCGATGTTGACCACTTCCTTGCAGCGCCATCAGTCACCACCTCCCGCCCATCGACCGTCTCCTAGAGGCGGAAGTGCAGAACATTCTGACCTTGCTTGAAGCTTGGTCCAACGTTCCAGATTACGCCAACACCAGCATAAGAGGCCGACACTGCCGCAAGGCGCTGCCGTAGTCGCAGCAATTAGTTTAGTCATTCCAATATTGTAGTTCGATGGTTTGAATGTAAAGTCATAGACTCACAGTCTCACTGGATGAAATCTATGGTTTGATCAATTGAGTGGTCTGTTAGAGCCCTATCAAATTAAAAAAATTGGCAAGCCTTTTCTCCATAAAAAATATTCATCAAGCGATATGTATTTCTTCTCATCGCCAACATTTCAGATTAAATACTCGTGTCTATTCATAATAGTATTCATCCCATACGCAGAGCGTGAGCTGGTTCTTTGCTAATAAACCATGAGGTCTCTTGTTCGAGCAGTAGGTGACTAGGTGATTCATATATTTTTCCATGCATTTTTTGAGTTAAATACACCACAGGTGCCTCAACTTGTCTGTCACGGTCACTTTTGTTCATATAAACTTGTAAAATAGGCGAACCTGGTGCCGTCATTTGTGAAAGCGTCCAGATACGGTCCACAGTGTAGACATTTTCCCCATGTGGTGCGTCATGTTCATCGGCGCGGTGGCACACCATGTTCACCGACACCCACGTTCTTCGTTTTTGCCTGTGCGCCTAAAGGTAGAAGGGAATTTGAGAGAGCAGACATGGGACGCGCCAGTAAGTGACTCCATGAAGATGTATGTTCGGTACACTACTTTATCGAAAGTAATATAAAAACTTGTTATCCATAAAACATAACAAACTCTGCTACTTTTGTTGGTTATCAACGTGCACCTGGTTGGACCAGGTGCAACGGCGGAAATGAGCATAAACAAATTGGCCTAGCAAAGACTAAGATCTTGTTGCACAAACACAATGAGAGATTCTAGCTTGATTGCTCTGGTAGGCTACATTTTTGCTCGTGCACCAACCTATAAGAAGAATGCAATATCTCTACTATGCCACTTTTCCGTGTCGATGTATGCATGATGCTCACTCTTTTGCTTAGAAGCTCTTTGTGTATTCTTTTCTTTTGCTCTCTTATTTTTATGTTTCTCTCTTTACCACATTCCTTGATGCTCGAGTATGTATGCAAGACAAGTATTTGAGTGTATGGACGAAGTGTCTTATGACACACAAGTTGATATACTTCACTATAGTGCACAAGTAGCGAGGATCGGCAATGCTCAAATAGCTAGTCTCGAATAGGAATGTATCACTAGAATGGTGGGCTATCAAGGAAAATGGCAAGGTAAGACAATCTGTGATGGAAATTATACCATTGTCACATAATACCTTTGGCGTGGTCAAGTAGAAACCGACCTTGCTTATGGAGTTTGTCTCAAAGGATAGACAATATTGTCGAAGTAGTGGTGCATGAATCTCCAGTATGTTGGCGAAGAGTCGTTGCACCAATGGCGTAGAAGCCACTGGAAAAGACCAGCTCGCCTACTCTCTATGTAGGCCATGCACACGGGGTTGAAGGCGCTTGTGGACACAGGGTAACGTGTGCACGGTACAAGTGTCGTGGACATGGGGTCATCGTGCGCACGGTACAAGTGCCGTGGACATGGGCGATTGTGTGCACGGGGATCGAGGGCCCGTGGTCACAGGGGTGGCGGCGGTGGTGGAAATTTGTGAGGGAGAAGGAAAAAATCGGGCAAAGCAACACAAAGTCTAGATCCACTTGCTAAACACCCTATCCATGGATTGAAACCAAGAAAAACTCGCTAGGAACAAAAAATTACAAAAAACATCGTGTGGCTATTTTTGTGGGGATTTTCAAAATTGGCAAGAACAAAGCAAAATTAGGCTAGAAGGGTGGATGGGGGAGGATCCTAAGTGTGATAAACCTTGCTCTTAATACCAAAAATGATGTAGGGCCAAGCCCTTGTTCCCAATCTTCTACACTAGGAGGTGGAGAAGATGAACTCAAGAACAAACACAAGAGGAAAACACTCAATAGATAAGAACACAAGTCTCAAATCCACTAAATCCATGAATTCCCGTCCAAACTCATGGATCCAAAGTCAACAAGAGGAAATGTTAAATAGGTAGTTCTTCTCCAACCATAGGGGAGGAGATCTTGAATCCAAGAGGATCTTCCCTTGTAGGGGTCTTGTATCCTAGAGGATCTTCTCCATCGGGAGGTATTGGATGTCCAAATGAGAAGGTAGATGAGCAAAGCCCTCTTTAGTTTAGTCTAATATCTTTGCTAACCCTAACAAATGACCAAGGTATGAAATATATAGATGGCTGGAGGTAAGGAATGAACTGGAAGGGTAAAAGCAAAATATTGCGTCTTTGCTCACAGGCAAGCTTGTGTGCACGGGGTAAAGTGCCCATGTGCTCCGCGGGACTTACGCACGGTACACGCTCATGTGCACGGGGTGGTCAGCAGCTATAGTGGGGGCCCATGCGCATGGGGTCCAAAGGCCCGTGCACTCGGAGTATCTATAGAGTTTCTGGGTAGCTCGTGCACACGGGATTCTAGGTGTTCATGCGCACGGGATGTCTTGGGTGTGTGCTTCTTTTCCATCTATTAATCACCACCTTCCGTTCGTTCATCTTGTTCCTTTTCTTGGAGTTGGTGAGGTTCCCTCATCCCTTGGTGATGTTAATCCAGGTACCTAATGATACATCGGGTTTCATTATGAGGTAGCAACCAAGTTCCATACGTATTCATATCGAGTTCGAAAAGGAGTGAGATCACCTGGCTCTCAACGGCACGTGTGCGATCTCTTGTCATAGGTCCACTTGGTGCTTGGGGCGTTAGTGTGGAGTCCATGGGTATGAACGTAGGGTGCTCTGCACCAAGCTCTCTCTTGAGGCTCAAGATTACCACTTTGAGTAGAGGATTTTGACATGGTTTTCATCAAGTTTTTGATTTTTCTCGCATATTTCTAATGGTAACCCTACGATAGAGAGAGAAGAAAACTTGTTTTTACTTTGTTGTGTAGGAGAATATTTTTTGGAAGGAAACCAATCCAGATTTCTTCAAAAGCAGCAACTTTTGGACAAGTATTCATCAGTGCATCTAGAGCGCAAGACGACCTCTACTATGAGTGCAAGCACGTGTACCCAGTGGGCATACTAGGCGTTGACGGCCTTCCTCATCTACAACAACAACTTTCGTGAAGGGGAACAGATCATCAAAGAGACCCAGTTGCTGCCACACCATGTAGAGGGAAAAGAGATTAGGAGAAGAACAAGCCCTGGAGACCCCTTTCTTCTCGTTTTTTCCCGTTTCCATTAACATCCATTGCGTCATCACCATAGGGAGAGGAATTCCAAGTTGTAATACTAGGGTGTACAAATATATTCGTACTCACCCCGATATTGAGACTTGTTTAATCGTTCATCTTATTGTGGACCTTCACGATATTATTGATATAATTTTTCTTGAGGTATTCTCCAAGATGTTTGGTGATTCTTCCCCCATGTGCGATTAGATCCCCATAGGCGGCGGAGATGTAGGTGATTAGTAAGATTCATCTGTGCCTATTTGATATGTCGTCATTCGTGGTTATAGTTTTATGATACTTTAGTAAGTTGTTATTCTGAGGTGAACGTAATGTGTGTTGTCTAGTTTAAGGGCCTAGGCAACATGATTTGAAGACCTATGCAGGTAACACAAATTGTTTAGTGAATCTGTGACCTCCATGTGACAGGTGGAGATGTCTACGAGGAACAAAGACAATATGAGATAATTATGACCCACAAAAATTAATACATGGTTCCGATTTAACGACCTTAATTATGAAGACGACCACGTTATGACAACATCGAAGCAGGACTATAGAGGATAATGGAATCCCGCGTAGAGGAGATGTAACACTCAAGGGTGATCCGCCTGCCAAACAAATAATCAATACATTAGAATCACGATACAAGGTAACTTGTATTACTGTCACACTAGCACACTTGATGTACACCATGATCCGAAGTCTCTCCGCGCCTAATCTCTCTACTGTAGTAAACCACTTTTGTTTTCACTATTTTAATTTATGTTCTTTACTTTTAAGTTGTTATTACTCTTGCTGCAACAACCGATCTTCTATACCACTATAGTATATTTGTTTCAAGGGACAATAATAGTGTCTAAAGATTCTCAAACAACTACTTCACACAAGACCTATGGCAACTTGTATGCGACCGAAACGCTTCTCATAAATACTCTCCTCCGCCCTTCGTTGGTCCGATAACTGCTTTATACTTACATGAATGTGCTACAATACCCTACTCTCTCTCTCTCTCTCTCTCTCTCTCTCTCTCTCTCTCTCTCTCTCTCTTTGTATGTGTGTTTGATCGATACACCGCTAGGATACTCCTCTTCCCCTAGTTCTCCAGTAACCCTTTGTCCTAGATGACGAAGTGTCGCTGAAGCGCTAATACGGTCTAAACGGATATCGCAAAGGGATCGTACGTTCGACTCTTGACCAGGGGCAATTATCATAGCTGGGAGGTAATACCTAGCAGCGGCAATCATGCTTCACCAACTCTCCCTCGACTACTTCTGATGCGCGTGAATTTCATTGGTAGTGATATGATCGCTATCCTTGCATCTTCATAATGTTCATGGGTGTGTTCGCATGTACGGTAAAAAAATATTTCTTAGTACGAGTTCCCAAACATGTTTGATAATTGATGCCGGTACTCATCCTTCACATATATGGCATGTTATCCTTGATGGTAGGGATGTATTGAAGCAAGATTTAATTCGAAGGATCAGCAATGGATAACACTAATATTTGGTTGCATAACTTGATTCCAAGGGAGTCCTTACCAAGGTCGATTACTTGTTCAGCCGCAAATACTCCACGGATAGTTTTTGGGTTGATGATTCTGACCTTGGTAAAATAGAATTGCCCGACGTGGAGGCTATTTTGTCGACCCCTCTGTGTACACGCAATTTGGAGGATTTATGAACTTGGCTTACAGACCGAAAAGGATTTTCTTTTCTATTCGCTCCCCTTATTGGATTGGTCACCACCAAGTTGAACCGTGAAAACTTTTGGGACAACAAAGCGGGCTCTTTTCGAATGCCCAAGCTGATGCTATGGGTTTACATCAATTTGGAAGATATCAGTCCCTTCGAGATGCATGACACCGTTTCTGATGATGATATTGATCGGCTCTACAATGTGGTTGGCCATATGGGCGCTTTCTGATGATGTTCTTGTTAAACTCGTGAGCACCAATCATGAACCATGCGCCAAACATCGGCTATTCGAGATGCATAAGATGTTTCCCACGACAAGTTTGCAAGGATGGTGGTCACGCTATTGGCGATTTGGATGGCCCGAAGGAGAGCGGTTCATGAGCCTAGTTTTCAGAGCCCTCAAGCCACTAATTTGTTTGACTTAAGGTTCTCACTAAACCACAAGCCTCGCCAACTAGACCTATGTGCAACACTATTGCACAATGGAAGGCCTTTCAAAATGGTTTGTCATGACCTTCCACTCGATCATAGGAGCAGCAATGACTCAATCATCGACAATACGGCACAAGATTAACAATATCCAATGCAAATAATACTATGTGTATAAAAACACTTCTAATGTCTATAGTCCTGTCAAATTTTCTCATACGGTAGAGAGCAAGTGGCCACATACATTTATCTGTCACACAACTACAAAAATATACATACCAGTACGCCAAAGAGGATGGTCTTTTCGTATCTTGTCACAAATTTAACTTCCCCAATACATAACAGGATGATGTACATACAATATTGTTTACTGAATCTGTGACCTCCGGGTGACATGTGGAAATGTCTACGAGAAACAAAGACAATATGAGATAATTATGACCCACAAAAATTAATACATGGTTCCGATTTAACGACCTTAATTATGAAGACGACCACGTTATGACAACGTCGAAGCAGGACTATAGAGGATAATGGAATCCCGCGTAGAGTAGTTCTAACACTCAAGGGTGATCCGCCTGCCAAACAAATAATCAATACATTAGAATCAAGATACAAGGTAACTTGTATTACCGTGACACCAGCACACTTGATGTACACCATGATCTGAAGCCTCTCTGCGCCTAACCTCTCTACTGCAGTAAACCACTTTTGTTTTCACTATTTTAATTTATGTTCTTTACTTTTAAGTTGTTATTACTCTCGCTGCAACAACCGATCTTTTTTACCACTATAGTATATTTGTTTCAAGGGACAATAATACTGTCTAAGACCTATGGCAACTTGTATGCGACCGAAACGCTTCTCATCAATACTCTCCTCCGGCCTTTGTTGGGTCGATAATTGCTTTATACTTACATGAATGTGCTACAATACCCTACTCTCTCTCCCTCCCTCCCTCCCTTTCTCCCTCCCTCTCTCTCTCCCTCCCACTCTCTCTCTCTCTCTGTGTATGTGTATGTGTGTTTGATCGATACACCGCTAGGATACTCCTCTTCCGCTAGTTCTCCAGTAACCCTTTGTCCTAGATGACGAAGTGTCGCTGAAGCGCTAATACAGTCTGAACGGATATCGCAAAGGGATCGTACGTTCGACTCTTGACCGGGGAAAATTATCATGGCTGGGAGGTAATACCTAGCAGCAGGAATCATGCTTCACCAACTCTCTCTCGACTACTTCTGCTGCGCAGGAATTTCATTGGTAGTGATATGATCGCTATCCTTGTATCTTCATAATGTTCATGGGTGTGTTCGTATGTACGGTAAAAAGATTATTTCATAATACGTTCCCAAACATGTTTGATACTTGATGCTGAACTTGGGACTCATCCTTCACAGATATGGCATGTTATCCTTGATGGTAGGGATGTATCGAAGCAAGGTTTAATTCGAAGGATTGGCAATGGAGAGAACACTAATATTTGGGTGCATAACTTGATTCCAAGGGAGTCCTTACCAAGGTAGATTACTTACTCAGTCGCAAATCCTCCACGAATAGTTTTTGGGTTGATGATTCTGACCTTGGCAACATGGAATCGCCCGACGTGGAGGCCATTCTGTCGACCCCTCTGTGTACACGCAATTTGGAGGATTTATGGACTTGGCTTAAAGACCGAAAAGGATTTTCTTTTCTGTTCGCTCCACTTATTGGATTGGTCGCCACCAAGTTGAACCGTGAAAACTTTTTGGACAACAAAGTGGCACTTTGAATGCCCAAGCTAATGCTAATGGGTTTACTTCAGTTTGGAAGATATCGGTCCCTTCGAGATGCATGACACCGTTTCTGATGATGATATCGATCAGTTGTACAATGTGGCGGTGCTTAATGGCGCTTTCTGATGATGTTCTTGCTAAACTCGTGAGCGCCAATCATGAACCATGCGTCAAATATGGGCTATTCAAGATGCATGAGACGTTTCCCACGACAAGTTTGCAAGGATGGTGGTCACGCTATTGGCGATTTGGATGGCCCAAAGGAGAGCGATTCATGAGCCTAGTTTTCAGAGCCCTCAAGCCACTAATCTGTTTGACTTAAGGTTCTCACTAAACCACAAGCCTCGCCAACTAGACCTATGTGCAACACTATTGCACAATGGAAGGCCTTTCAAAATGGTTTGTCATGACCTTCCACTCGATCATAAAAGCAGCAATGAATCAATCGTCGACAATACTACACAAGATTAACAATATCCAATGCAAACAATACTATGTGTATAAAAACACTTATAATGTCTGTAGTCCTGTCAATTTTTCTCACACGGGCAGAGAGCGTGTGACCAGATACGTTTAGCTGTCACACAACTACAAAAATATACATACCAGTACGCCAAAGAGGATTGTCCTTTTGTATCTTGTGACAAATTTAACTTCCCCAATACATAACAGTATGATGTACATGCAATTTTCTCGAGTGTCCATCCTAGCTAAGACGCTAACTACTTTTGAGAATATAAAATGCTACAGTTACATGGGACCAAACCAAGTTCTTTTCTCTAAATCAGAAAAGGGACAAAAAGAATAGAGCTAAAAGTTAAAAATCAGGCCTGGGGCTTCACCATGCCGATCAGCCTACCATCGACTGCAAAGCTAAATTAGAACATCACATTTCCCCATGGACATAATTTACAAGCCTTTTTACATATTAAGTTACAGAAACCAAGGGAGTATAAATCCAAGTAGTTCTCAAAATATTAACAACCCATTTTAGTGCCTAATGTTCATGCTTGACACGCCCTTTCAGTATCCCTGGAATAGGAGGTGAGGTTCGTAGCCTAATTCCATTTGGCCTTGCAGGTTGTGGTGATCGATGCCCATAAACATTTGATGTGCTTGAGCATTCAACCGCATTTGCCACCAGAGCCACTGTACCATCAGTTTCTTCTTTACCAGAGAACCCCATTGCTTTCAATACAAAGGAATCATCGTGCAACTCAAACGGAGTGCTGCATTTTCAGAAACATACATGTCAGCCATGGTTCCGGAAGGGTTTTCTTGTGCAGTTATGAGTTCACGAGATTTCATGATCTCAAATGATTCTGCACAATTCATAGAGCTGAGGGCAAGATCTCCATTGCCAATAAAGTATTGGGTGTGGGCTTACCATGTCAAGCACGCAAAACACTTGCTTAAGAAATACTAACAAGCTACCATCTCAGAAAAAATAAATAACAAGCTAAGGCCTATTCAAGGATTTTCATAGGAATATTTCTATGTCACTTGTCTGATTAGTAGGATTGAATCCTATAGGAATTTTTGTTAAGGATTACTTTACACTACATTTCATAAGAGTGTGGCTGTTCTACACCCACGGACTTTGCAACCCCGCTACACCCACGATTGAAAACTTTTCCTGTACTCTTTTTTTACTGTTCATTGCGTGGGTGCACCAAACTTGGGTGCAGCCACTACTTTCCCTTTTCCTATTCCTGCGTTTTTAGAATCCTGCAAATCAAAGAGACCGGTGGTACTGCTGAGTGTTTCGTTTGCGACCAGATTGGACACCACAGGTTCCTCAAGTGGCCAAAGGAATCAACAGGCATTTGATTTCCAACTAATAAATCCTTATTTAGAATGGATGATCAATACAACTGAAAAGTTACAGCTCCCTTTAGAAAAAAGAGGGCCCCTTATTTAGAGTTTTTATTCAAGCTATTATACAGAAATAATTAGAGATGTATGTCCAGCAGAAACAGTATGTAAAGAAATTTATGAGATCTCCGTACAGAAAGAATGCAAAATAAGACCAGATTTGTGCTTAGCAACGGACACCCCATTTAATTGGGAAACTGGACATATTAAATCTAAGAAAACTTAGCACAGAAAATTATAAGAAATGTCACTTATTAGTTATTACTCCCTGCGTCCCAAAATAAGTGTCGCAACGTTAGTACAACTTTGTACTAAAGTTAGGGCAAGTTCTTTTGGCGGCTTGAAAAATAAGCCGCCTCCTCCTCAGCTTTTCCCATAAGCCGCCTCTCTTATTCATTGAGGCTTCTAAACTAGTTATGGGATAACTAATTTAGAAGTCTCAACAAATTTTGGGACGGCTTATTTTTTTAAGCTGCCCAAAAGAACTGGCCCTTGGTACAAAGTTGAGACACTTATTTTGGGATGGAGGGAGTACTAAATTGTTAGATGGTTTAGGGTTTAGGGTTTAGGATCACTTAGCAAGTCATCATGTCAAGGAACACATTGTAGAGTTAGCCTTTTACCTATTGAAATCAAAATGCACCAACTGCATATCTTCTGATATCTCCACTTCGACAGTTGCATGAGGACGTGTCTGTTTGCACAATAAAAAGAGGTCCTTGTCACTCACCGCCATGAAAATAAATGCTGGTAGCA
Organism: Elymus sibiricus; assembly: GCA_039707655.1. Taxonomy (NCBI): domain Eukaryota; kingdom Viridiplantae; phylum Streptophyta; class Magnoliopsida; order Poales; family Poaceae; genus Elymus; species Elymus sibiricus. The sequence goes on along the minus strand of CM077663.1, from coordinate 193,329,258 downwards.
TATACATACTGGAGTTGGGAAAGCATTTTGTGGGGCATATCATCGGTGAAAGAAAAGACAAAGGCAGAACCACAAGGGTTGATACGATGGTTCATATGTTTAAATTAATAACTCAACAAAAAAGAAACAATTCATAGCCATCTAAGAATGTACCCTTACAATGCAATACTGCTCCTAAAATTATGAATATGTTCTGTTGGCCACAGGTCACTTTTGGCCACGCCCAAATATAGGATCAGGATTATGAGAACAAAACCCGGAGCAGTTGTCCAAATTGTTGTGTAATAAAAGCACCAAAACCTGGCTGGGTGAAAGTTACAGACCTCAACCAGAAGCTAGGAACTTAATATAAAATCCGACTGGACTTCGTTTTCTTTCTATTTGTTTGTTCTCAAGGTTAGAACTTTGCTGCACCTTGCATTATTAATACCTATGTAGTCCATGCAAAACAACAGCAAAAATCCCATTGCAAGAATTTACTATAGCACCCACGACCCATTGATAATCCATGAATCAAATGGTATTGACTGGTTAACACTTAACCCTACTCAGAATTCGACTCCTTTGCTGCAGGTTCCTCAATTATGATAATCCAAGTCCAAACCTCGAAAAAAGGATGCTCCTTCGAATTGAATCACATATTGGAACTTGGAGAAAATAGCATTTCCTCTACAAAATGCATGTTCGTGGTGGAGAAAAAACTAGGACTAAAAAGGGTTATAACTTGCAGGGGTGCATTTGGTTGACAACCTCACTTTGCCAAATCTAATTTAGTAAAATGTGGCAAGCCACATCTTGTGTGGTAAAGAAATTGTATACCACGGTTTAGGCAGACTATGGCCAGAAAAAAAACATGTCAACTGCCTAGAGGTACGAAAGTGTACATGCCACCATTGCGGTAGAGAACCAAACAGATGCCACGAAAGTCAAATGCGCACAACTTGAGGTAACAATGAACAAAGCATGCCCACAGCTCCAAAGGGGAAGCAGAAACTTTCTTGTTCGAGTTCACAGAAAATCAAAATTCTGCTTAGCACAATAAGCTCCAAAGTGACTTAAAATGTACAATAACAACACAAGTTAACTAGATCATCAGCTTTAGCATTTGAGTATAATGACATGATTAACTTCATTTAAGCCCACATATCAATTACAGGATACAATTTTGCTTACCTGAACCAATATGAATGGCAGGGCCACTCCGCCAGATGGAGCATCTCCCGAACCATATAGCTGCTCATTTCGCTCTACCAAATTTTGGAGGCCCACATACTTCAATACAGAAAAGTAGAAGAAAATGCATGGTTAACACCTAGATATTAATGATACCTTTCCATACAATATACTCCAATCTTCTTCTGATATCAGACAAGAAATAACAAACTTCTGGTATACCACAACTTTAAAATAAGCCAGCTTAGTTATAGCACTATGATAACTTTTAAACAGATATATGCTTGCTAAGTGAAGCATTCAGCCCTACAATAAATCTAGCACACATACAGCAGTTGAACATTTGCATCGATCAATTAAGCATGCACCATAAAGGCTCAATCGAAGATTAGCTGTTCTCCTAATTCTGCACCCATGCTGTGGCACAGAAGTGTACACGAAGGGATTCCCTATTGATATGGATGAATATCTCACTATATAGGGTGAAAAAACTGAAACATTCACCATCAAAGAACATCAATATGTATACAAAAATAATAAGTGATCTAAAAGATGTATGAAACCAGGTTCCTTGTCATAATTTTAAAGACTGGGGGTTACAGAATAATTCAAAATAACGGTTCACGTAAAAATGCCATATGTCCTTACTTGGTCTTGTAATTCCTGCAGATATGCACTTTTCTTGTCAATTCTACCTTTCAGCCCAATGACCTCAGTCTGTAAAATGCACATGAACTTATGAAGGAAACAACCAAAAGGTAGAACAGTTACATGATTAGGGAACTTATGAAGGAAACAACCAGAAGAAAGGTAGAACAGTTATTAAGTACATGATTAGGGACAAACTTACCTTCAATTTATCAATATCACTCAAACTTGTTCGGGGCAAGCCCTTCCACTGAATTTCCTTTTTATCTTTAGATATAATATCCATAGCCATCAGAACGTTCAGTGCATCATAAACCCTTCTTCGTATATTTTTCTCATCATATTGTTGCTGAATTTTACATACAATCAGCACATTGCACATTACAAATAACTGACCAGAAGGAGTAGCCATATTTCTTAACTGTGTTGGGATTATCAGGATCTGGTGACGCAATATTACTATTTGGATCTGCAAACTCAGCTACAAGTTCGTCTGCCACCTGAAAAAGACAGGGCTTACATTGTATAAGCAATAGCTAAACTGCAATGCAAACAGGAAAACATGGCAGTGGTAGAATCATACTACATTAGCAAAGAGAATTTTCTTTTAAAAATGGTAATTGTCTCTCCAATGTATAATTACAATTAGCAAAGAGAATCGTACTACATTAGCAAAGACAATTGATGTCTATAGACTTTGGTGAACAAACTAACAAAAGGTAGAATTTTCTTTTAAAAATGGTAATTATCCACACATCAATTATGCTAAAACAAGATAAGTTGCTGCATAGAAAGAAACAAAAAACAGACACCTCATTGTAGGTTGTTCTCCCTTTGCCTTCAACTTTCTCACAGACTGAAAAGGACCAAATGAAACACTTCATGAGAACTTTTAACACTACATTTGGTCAGATATGACCCAATAAACTGGTTTCCATAATAACAATGAACCAAGCAGAGAAAATATCAATTATGCTTCATCAAAAAATGGAGTGAACAGTATGTCATATGTATTCTGCAGGCGCCCTATGAATCAGTATGCTTACATGATGATGAATAGATGACTATCACAGAGGTACTAGAGGAAAGAGAAGTATTCAACTCACCTTTCATACTGAATTGGCGCAATCCACGGTTACCTTTGTCGGGACCTACTACGCGTGTTCCTTTCTTTTTCTTCTTGCTGCATTGCAAATACCATACAGCTATCTGTCAAAAGTGCACAGCTACTTGTAGATCTTAAGATAAAATAAGTAAGATACTAAAATTACGTACAAAATAATTTGTTGCAATGACAAAGAAGAACCACTGTAAAATCTTTTAATGCTGCTAATTTTTAATCAATTAAGAATGAGTGGAAAGGTCCAATCTCAAGAAAGAAAATAGAGAAGACGTCTAATTTAAGGAAGCCAACAGGGAACAGCTTAGATTATAGACGAATCCAAAGCACAAAACCTGCCACCAACTCTGATAGTCTGAGTGACGTTCCACTTTTGTCCTAAGGAGCAATCTGTGCAATTACACATAGACGATATCGATACCTAGCAACATTTCGATGGTCAACAAGTGTAAGCAGCACAGCATGTTATCACGCTACTTATCTACTCCATGACAGGAAACACATCTAACACTAAAATACAACCAGCAGCTTGAATCATGGAAGTACCAAGCAAAACATGAACTCACCCATAAAAGTTCTAAGGCAATGGACTTCAGAGCACGCTGTGACTCAAACAACTGTTAGCGATCGCCTGTTTTCAACAATCGAATGCAAAGCAATCATAAAAAACAGATGAGGTCCAGTAGTTCAACATCGCATCTCCCTGACACCCTCTTCCGTAGCCAATGCGCACCAATTCATACCAACACATGCTGCAGGACGTATGCATCGACTGAATCTAGTGAACAGCGAAATGCAGCTCCACATAGTACAGCTCACGAGGCCAAAATCCCATCTCAGATCGCAAATTTACTCTATACCTATGCAGTGCTAAGGTTGCGGTACACAGTCCCCGGGCAACGAAGGTGGTGAGCAACTTAACTTAAGCAGCAAAACGACAGCAGATTTCACGAACCTAGCGGCGGGCTGCGACGATGGCGCGTCATCTCCCTGAATTTCAAGATCATTGAGGCGGCGGGCAACGGTGCTCCCGCTGGCCGGCGTGGACGCTGACGCCGAGGTCGTGGCGGCCGCCACCGCAACCCCCTTGCCGGGCCCGATGCCACCGGAGGGGGAACCGGCGCTTCCGGCGCTGTTGGAAGCCGAGTGAGCCATGCCGCCGGAACTACGGGCGCTGGAGACCATCGCTGTGGGATCGCGAGAGCGGGGGCGCAGAATTGGGAGGAGGAAGGGGGAGAAAACCCTAGGAACGAAGCGGAAAATGGAGGGAGAGACAGGAACCGACGGGAGAGCGCGGAGAAACGGGCATGAGAAATTTTAAGATTTGTTTTCCAATTTCTTCCGGGGATGGGTTGATTTGAGTATCAAGGTCCAAACAACCGACACCGTCACATTTTCTAAAGCTTATAGAACTTTTTGCAATCTCAAAACGCTTTTGTTTCACGATTGAATGACAAACTAGATTTTAGAACACTGAAGTGTGTCACGTCACCCATAACCACTGATTTGTTTAGTTGAGTCGAACGAACTCGGTGTTGTGAGGCTTATCCCGCTGCCTTCGTCGCCACTTCACCCATTTCCCATCTCAATCTCTCTCCCTCTCGCAGCTACCCATGGCGTTGACGGATCGAGCGCCGGCCGATGATGAGGGCAAGAGGTCGTGGATCCGGGAATAGAGGCGATGCACCCTCCACGTCTCAAGGCATGTCATGGTCTGCATGTGTCACCCAAAGCTATCGTGGTGGCCTCATCGTATTTCACGCTCGTCCTTTGGTAGAGTTCTCGTTCATGGTTGAAAGCAAAGATCACCTTAGAACACGAAGTGGCACGGCAAAAAGATGATCGATAAAAATAAGAAAGATTTCAAAAATATGTAAAGAGTCGGGGCCAAAGAAGGGCGCGAGGAGATACCTAGTGTGCGTAGGTGCCCATAAGCCCAAGGACTCACCTCGCCCTAGCCTTTGGCTATTGGTCCTCTTCTACCTTCAAATTTGCCTTCAAATGTTTTTGTATTCTATTCGGGGACTTTTAGTATTGTCCTGAAATTCGAAAACAACCGAAAATAAGAACTGTCACTTAAGTTAGTCAAAAAAATATTGCATAATTGAAACATAACAGGAATAATACATACAAAATTATAGATAGGCTAAAGACGCATTAGCATTCCCAAGTGTAATTCATGCCCGTCTTCGAGCATGAAGAATATAATGAAGATATTGTTTGCATGTGAATGCTACTTATCATGCACTTGATTCTCCTATGCAAACTGCTACGACCCATCTTTCAGCATACAATCTCCGTGTGTTTCTATGCCAACCTCTGAATCGAATAGTCAACATACACGATAACGATGTTGTATCATGCACAAATGCGTTCATTATTACATCCCATGATCCAGAAAGCAGGTAGTCTTACAAACTCTAGCCATAGGCTAGTCAAATACATGGTCTCACATTAAGCAAACAGAGTTCATAATCAAGCGGAAACGAAAGCAAATTTAAGGTAAACATCTTGGTAAGCTCCCTCAACACCATGGGGAAGTATGTTGAGTGGAGGCACGAAACCCTACGTAAGTCACTCCTCGTAGTATTCACCTACAACATGGTACATTGCAGCTGCTAGGGTCAATACATTAGATGTATTGAAAAGTTTCACAATCATTATGGAAATCATGTTCACCTACATGCACTTTGCTGGTGGAGCTCAAGGCTCTTTGCAACTAAATAGTTTTATCCAACTTTTTAATAGGTGATCTACTCTACTAGCTGGACATACCATCTCACAAAGTAGTCCATAATATAAATGAGCCACCGTCTCACAGAGCTGCCCTAGACCAGTTCCACTAGTTAACCATGATCCCACACCAGACACCTGGGTTGGTCAATATCACTTGTTCAATCCATCAAATTTTAATTAGTAAGAGATAATGACGACATCAAGCTGGCAATTCTCAGAAGAGTTGCCCCAAAAGTTGTCTCTAACCGGGATCACGACTAATCATAATCAGTTTTTACACTCTGCAGAGGTTTGTGAACTTTATCCGTGATTCCCAGTCACACCCTCGTGCTACTAAACTTCATTTGTGAAGTATCTAGGTAAACCAAGACGAGACTTTTGGGAAGCGGTAGCTGACGCCCAATGTCAGACCCAGGCCAACCTACACACCTACATTTGATGGTCATGTCGGAGGGGTTCCCACGACTTACTTGGTCAAAACAAAGCCCATATTGACTCACGGTTACACATGGAAGTTGAAAGGACGTGGATGTCGCTTATAGGGGTGAATAGGCATTTTAAAGCAATTACAGTTTAGGCTTGAATAAATGCAGAATAAAGCTAACGTTTAATTTACCAAGCACAAAACCTAAATACACTAGGCTCAACATTGTTAACCAACAACTTATTCTAAGCAAGATAAACAATTAAGTGATAGTAAGATATGTAACTTCAAGCGTGAAGACTATCACAAAGTAATTGCATAAGCAAAGGGCTCGGGTAATAGATACCTTAGGCATGCGGAGACGATGATGTATCCCGAAGTTCACACGCTTGCAGATGCTAATCTCCATTAGAGAGGTGTGGAGGCACAATGCTCCCCAAAATGTCACTAGGTCTACCGTATTCTCCTCGCGCCCTCGCACAATGCAAGGTGCCATGACTCCACTAAGGGACCCTTGAGGGCGGTCATAGAACCCGTACACATGGTGACCCTTGGGGACGGCCATCGAACCTGTACAATTTGCTCAGGGCAATCTCCACACCTTAATTAGAGACCCTGAAGCTTGTTCGGAGCTCTACACCATAATAATTGAGCTCCGCAACACTACCAACCGTCTAGGGGGCCCAAGCACCCAAGAGCACAAGCTCTGGGGTGCCCAAACACCCAAGAGTAATAAGCTTCTCAACTTTCACTTCCACGTATCACCATGGAGAAATCAAACCGATGCAATTAATGTAATGACAAGAACAACAAAGTGCTCAAGTCCCTCACTCTCAAGTCCCACCAAAGCAACGAAAGCTATGGAGGGATATGAGAGAAAGAACAAGGAGAACACAAAAGAACTCCAAGATCTAGATCCAAAGGGTTCCCCTCACTTAAAGGATTGGTGGAAATATAGATCTAGATCTCCTCTCTCTTTTCCCCAAAAGATGCAAGAATCATGGGAGGAATAGATAGAAAACAAGATCCACGAGGTCAACAATGGTGGGGGGAAACTTGCTCAAGAACGTTAGGGGCAATGGGGAAGAAGACCCCATTTTATAGTGCGGGGGAGGAATCCAACCGTTATGTTCTGCATGTGCTTAAGCGGTACTACCGCTCAGGGGAGAGGTACTACCGCTAAACACAGAGATGGGATTCAGAGACCTAGCAAGTACGAAGCAGTACTAGCATGGTAGTTCTGCTGGAGCAATACTACCGGCAAAAAAAGTGGTACTACCGCAAATTAATGAGGGGCTAACAGAGAATCCCACGGTAGCATGGGCGGTGTAAGAGCGGAAGTACCGCACAAGCAGTTCTACCGTTAGCGTCAGCGGTACTACCGCAAATTACTAGAGGCCTAAAAAATAACCTCATGATAGTGCCCACAACACACCAGCGGAAGTACCGCACAAGCGGTGCTACCTCGAGGGGCAAGCGGTACTACCGTGAATTATCGAAGGGTAAAAGAGACCCTCTAATAACCCACAAGTATATGGGATCGCAACAGTCTTCGAGGGTAGTATTTCACCCAAATTTATTGATTCGACACAAGGGGAGCCAGAGAATATTTATTGGTCTTAGCAGTTGAGTTGTCAATTCAACCACACCCAAATTTCTTTCTGCAACAAAGTTTTTAGTAGCACAGTTACAATAGCAATGGATATAATGGAAAGTAGCAGTTTGTAGTAATTATAACAGTAGCAGTAGCAAAAGTAACTTAAGGGAAACCAATAAGCGAAGAGCGTAGGCCATGGATCAGGGATGGATTGATATGGATGATATTCATCATATAACAGTTACACACTAGGGCGACACAGAACTAGCTCCAATTCATCAATATAATGTAGGCATGTATTCCGCATATAGTCATACGTGCTTATAATAAGAACTTGCATGACATCTTTTGTCCTACCCTCCCGTGGCAGAGGGGTCCAGATGGAAACTAAGGGATATTAAGGCCTCCTTTTAATAGAGAACCGGAACAAAAAATTAACACATAATGAATACATGAACTCCTCAAACTACGGTCATCACCGGAAAGAATCCCAATTATTGTCACCTTGGGGTATGCGGATCATAACACGTAATAGGTACATACAACTTGCAACATAGGATATAAAACACTCTCGTATTCATGGAAACATAATAGGTTCAGATTTGAAATCATGGCACTCGGGCCCTAGTGACAAGCATTAAGCATAGCAAAGTCATAGCAACATCAACCTCAGAACATAGTGGATACTAGGGATCAAGCCCTATCAAAATAACTCGATTACATGATAAATCTCATCCAATCCCATCACCATCCAACAGGCCTACAAACGAATTACTCACTCCCGGTGGTGAGCAACATGGAATTGTTGATGGAGAAGGGTTGGTGATGACGACGGCGATGATCTCCGCTCTCCGGAGCCCCAAACGAACTCTAGATCAGCCCTCCCGAGGAAGAACAGGAGGTGGCGGCGGCTCCGTCTCGTAAAACGTGATGAAATATTCTCTCTTATTTTTTTCTTGGGAAATAGGAATTTATAGGACTGGAATTAGGATCTGAGGGGCTACGTGGGCTTCCCAAAGCAAGAGGGTGTGCCCTGTTGCCTTGGCAGCCACTGGTGGCCCCCCTCCGGTGGTTCTTCGCTCCAATGTTCATTATATATTCTAGAAAAAATCTCCAAAAAGTTTCGTCCAATTCCGAGAACTTTTATTTCTGCACAAAAATAATATCATGGTAGTTCTGCTGAAAACAGCGTCAGTCCAGGTTAGTTTCATTCAAATCATGCAAATTAAAGTCCAAAACAAGAGCAAAAGTGTAAGGTAGATACGTTGGAGACGTATCAACTCCCCCAAGCTTAACTCATTGCTTGTCCTCAAGCAATTCAATTGATAAACTGAAAGTGATAAAGAAAACTTTTACAAACTCTTTTGTTCTCGTTGTTATAATTATGCTTAAAGTAATGTTCAGGTTTTGAGCAAAGATCATGAACTAACCATATCTATGATAACAACTAGGCCTCACATTTACTCATGAAAGTAACATATATAACCAACTAGCGAGCAATAATAAGATATCTCGGATGCCAACAATTTGTCAAAACAATCATGATATAACATGACGACATGGTATCTCGCTAGCCCTTTCTGAGACCGCAAAACATAAATGCAGAGCACCTCTGAGGTTCAAGCAGCGACTAAACATTGCAATTCAGCGTAGAAGAGATCCGCTCATGCTAACATCCAACATTAACTAGACTCAATGAATAAAAATGACAATAGCTCAGGACTCGTGCCTTTAGTGAGAAGATGATGACTCAACAATAAGTAAATAACATGAAAGTAAATGGAAAGGCCCTTAGCAGAGGGAACCATCGATTTGCAGAGGTGCTAGAGCCCTTGGTTTAAAAACTGAGATGAAATTGTAATTTTTGAGTGGTATACTTTTCCTGTCAACGCCGCAACAGAGTTTTCAACATCTTCCATTCTAAACACATTATTGGTAGTTCCCAAGCGGAATTGTAAAGTTTACTCCCATCCACCATACATACACAAGCCATGGCTGACCGGATCCACGGGTGCCCTCCAACATATCAACTGTCCCGGGAGTTTTGTTTAATTTACTTTTGGTTATGCAGGATTGGGCATCCTTTTTACCAGCCTCTCTCGTGCAATGATAGGTGGATAAACGCCCATCTTGAGAATAACCCACTTAGCATGGAAGATATTGACCGCCCCGTCGCTCCATGAGCAGTACAAGTACACAAAACAGATGTTTAATTGAATATTTAGAGGTGGCACATGCAAATTTACTTGGAACAGTAGGGTAATACCGCATATAGGTAGATATAGTGGACTCACATGGAACAACTTTGGTGTAAGTAATTTGGATGCACAAGCAGTATTCCCGCTTAGTACAGGCGAAGGCTAGCAAATAGGTTGAGAAGCGACCAGCTAGAGAGCGACAACTGTCATAATCATGCATTGCGACTAATTAACATTGAATATTAGCATGAGTACAATATAAACACTATGAACATAAATATCATGAAGGCTACATTTGGATTTGATTCTACATGTTTGCACATGTGTCAAGTCAAGCCACTCGAATTACTCACAGGAGGATACCATGCCAACATACTACATCACAACCATTTTAATGCATGTTGACACACAAGATAAATCATTATCAACACCTAGCTATTTAAGCATGACATGAGCAACTATGATCTCTAATTGTCCTCACAAACATGTTTACTCATAATATGTTGAATCAAGAGCGATTGAGCTAAATATATTTACAAAAAAAAAGAAAACAAGAGAGTTCATACCAGTGCCCCCGCTCTCGCTATATACCACATTATAGCGAATGTGGTGCGGAAGCTTAGGTTCATCTATAAAATGATGATCTATCATTGTTTGGTGATCTAGATAAACCTTAGACAACAAGTAATTATTATGGCGTATAGCGACATTAAAGTGTTTTGCTAAGCGAGTGGCGTAAATACCACCATGGACCTTTCCCCTGATGCGTCTACTGTGCAAGCGGCGTGCAACAATAGCTCCTAAGCTGAATGTGTTATCGTTAAATAATGCACGGTGTAAGATAGCGAGTGTAGGGGCACTGAGATTGCCACCTTCCTCCATAGCAGTTAAGCATTTCCCTACAATTAACGCAAAGTAGTGCACAACAGGAAAATGTAAACTATTGGCTCTGGCTTTCGACACACCCCTACGTTCTCCCACAGTTACGGTAAGGAGGAATTCCTCAAATTCCTCAGGTCTGGGCTCATTTAAATCCCCATCAGAGGGAATCAAACATATTTGACAGAACTCGGTGAGTGGCATTTCATAATTTTCGGCATATAGATCAGAGCGTACCATGGGAATATTGAGTCTATTCACGAAATAGAAATTTTGCACAAAGGAATTTGTTAGGAGGTAATATTGATCACACAAAGCCCCAACAAAGTACATTACCCTCATCAAGGACATGTACGATAATGTTGTGACAAGTGTTCGAACAAGTGATGGCGACACTGATGACTTCCCGATTAAGATAGGACTGCATCAAGGGTCAGCTTTGAGCCCTTATCTTTTTGCCTTGGTGATGGATGAGGTCACAAGGGATATACAAGGAGATATCCCATGGTGTATGCTCTTTGCGGACGATGTGGTGCTAGTCGATGAGAGTCGTACGGGGGTCAATAGGAAGTTGGAGTTATGGAGGCAAACCTTGGAATCGAAAGGTTTTAGGCTTAGTAGGACTAAAATCGAGTACATGAGGTGCACTTTCAGTACTACTAGGCACGAGGAGGAGGAGGATGTTAGCCTTGATGGGCAGGTGGTGACTCAGAAGGACACCTTTCAATATTTGGGGTCAATGTTGCAGAAGGATGGGGATATCGATGAAGATGTGAACCATTGAATTAAAGCCGGATGGATGAAGTGGCGCCAAGCTTCTGGCATTCTCTGTGACAAGAGGGTGCCACAAAAGCAAAAAGGCAAGTTCTATAGGACGGCGGTTCGACCCGCAATGTTGTATGGCGCTGAGTGTTGGCCGACTAAAAGGCGACATGTGCAACAATTAGGTGTGGCGGAGATGCGCATGTTGAGATGGATGTGTGGCCACACAAGGAAGGAACGAATCCGGAATGATGATATACGAGATAGAGTTGGGGTAGCGCCAATTGAAGAGAAGCTTGTCCAACATCGTCTGAGATGGTTTGGGCATATTCAGCGCAGGCCTCCAGAAGCCCCACTGCATAGCGGACGACTAAAGCATGCTGATAATGTCAAAAGAGGCTGGGGTAGACCGAACTTGACATGGGAAGAGTCCGTAAAGAGAGATCTGAAGGATTGGAGCATCACCAAAGAACTAGGCATGGACAGGGGGTGCGTGGAAGCTTGCTATCCATGTGCCGGAACCATGAGTTGGTCACGAGATCTTATGGGTTTCACCTCTAGCCTACCCCAACTTGTTTGGGACTAAAGGCTTTGTTGTTGTTGTTGTTGTTGTAATATTGATCACACTCATCTGTGAGGAAGTCGGTCAAACCGGCGTTCGCAATAAACTACATGAACTCTTGGTAGAAACCTACTTCGTTCATGAAGGCATTATGTGGTCATTCGCACGCCCGAACTTCCGTGTTACGAAAGATGTTGATATCCTGATCTTGGGCACTCCCACAATTCCCTTGGGACTTCAGCTCAAAGAATCTCTCCTAAAGATATTCATTTCCTAGGAACAATTTTTTGAAATTTATGGACCACAAAATTGTGTTAGCAAAACTTGTAAGATTGATAGCAACTACTCATAGGGATGCCTAGAGGCCATATTAAGCATTCAAACTACTTGGAACTCGAAGAATTAGACATGCAAGCTCATTTTCAGTAGCACCAAGAGCAGCAAAACATGCAAAATATAATCCACTAAAGCAAAAAACTAATTGGAGCAATGGAGGAGTCGCATACCAAGGGTCAATCCCTCAAAACAGTTTCGGAAACGGAGCTCCAAGCAAAGAGAGCGAAAATCTCAGGTTTGGGAGAAAGAACACGAGGGAGAGAGCAACCAGGATTTTTTTTTTTAGAGGTAAGAGATGAAGTGGGTTGAATGGATAAGTGAGGGGGTCCCCGTGGGGCCCCCAAGGCATCTAGGCGCGCCCGAGGGGATTGTGTGCCCTGTTGCCTTGGCAGCAACATGTGCACCTCCCTAGGGTGTTTTCAACTCCAAAAATTCTTAAATATTCTAGAAAAATTCATGTAGAAAATTTTCAACATTCTGAGCACTTTTATTTTGGGTCATTTTTTATTACACGAATAATTCAGAAAACAGGATAATCATGGCATTTTATTTTATTTAACTATAAATAACAGAGAGTAAACTATGGATACAGAGGGTTGTGCTTACTAAATTCATCGACCTCATGCCTCTCAAAAAGGATCCATTAATATGGTTGATCAAGTCTTATTAACAACCGTTTTCGATTGTCATGAAACCGAAGAATCTTCGTATAACACTAGGTTACCTCAATGGGGATTTGCATCTCCCCAACAATAAAAATATAGTAGTTCTTCTTTGCAGTAGGAAGAGAAAATTTAAACTCCCCAACAGTAATTGTGGCCACTTGCTCAATAGAATTAATATTATTAACCACAACTTGTTTCTTTTGGAAATATATTGTGTGCTGATTTCCATTAACATGAAAAGTAACCTTGTTTTTGTTGCAATCAATCACAGCCCCTGCAGTATTTAAAAAGGGTCTACCAAGGATAATCAACATGTTGTCGTCCTCGGGCATCTCAAGAATAACAAAATCTGTCAAAATAGTAGCATTTGCAACAACAACGGAAACGTCCTCACAAATTACAATAGGTATAGAAGTATATTTATTAGCCATTTGCAAAGATATTTCAGTAGGTGTGAGCTTGTTCAAATCTAGTCTTCTATAAAGAGAGAAATGCATAACACTAACACTGGCTCCTAGATCACATAAAGCATTTTTAACATAACTTCGTTTAATGGAGCAAGGTATAGTAGGTATCACAGGGTCTCCTAATTTCTTTGGTACTCCGCCCTCAAAAGAATAATTGGCAAGCATGGTGGAAATCTCAGTTTCAGGTATCTTTCTTTTATTAGTGACAATATCTTTCATATATTTTGCATAAGGAGGCATCTTTAGAATATTAGTCCAACATGTGCGCAAGAAGACTGGCCTAAGCATTTCAACAAAGTGCTAAAAATTGTCGGAATCGGGGCTCCGGGGACCCAGAAAGGTTCGAACACTGGGTGTGATATGTCCATTTTGCATCATGATTTCCTACTGTTATTTATTATGTTTTGTTGAATAATAATGCTTTAGGGAGTGATTCTAATGCCTTTTCTCTCATAATATGCAAGGTTTACACAAAGAGGGAGAATACCGACAGCTGGAATTCTGGACCTGAAAAAACACATCAGAGATACCTATTCTGCACATCTCCAATGGAGTTGAAACTTTACGGAGATTATTTTTGGAATTAATAAAAAGTACTGGAGCAAAGAACTACCGGAGGGGGCCACCCTAGTGGGCACAAGACACCAGGGCACGCCAGGCCCCCCAGGCGCGCCCTGGCGGGTTGTGCCCTCCTCGGCCCACCTCCGGTGCCCATCTTCTGGTATATAAGGTCTTTTGACCTAGAAAAAATAGGAGAGGACTTTCGGGACGGAACGCCGCCGTCTCGAGGCAGAACTTGGGCAGGAGCACTTTTGCCCTCTGGCGGAGCGATTCCGCCGGGGGAACTTCCCTCCCGGAGGGGGAAATCAAAGCCATCGTCATCACCAACACCCCTCTCATCTTTGGAAGGCCAATCTTCATCAACATCTTCAACAGCAAGGTAACCCAATCCTTTGCCACAAAAGGATCGGGCTACCTTGCTGCACCTTATTTACCGTTACCGTTACTTGCTCGTTACCAATTATCTTGCTATCAAACTATCTGTTACCTACAATTTCAGTGCTTGCAGAAATTACCTTGCTGAAAACCGCTTGTCATTTCCTTGTGCTCCTCGTTGTGTTTGACACTCTTACTTATCGAAAGGACTATGATTGATCCCCTATACTTGTGGGTCATCAATACTCTTTTCTAGCGCTGTTGCCGGGGAGTGAAGCGCTCTTGGTAAGTGGAAATCGGTAAGGAAAAACTTATACTACGTGCTGAAATTTATCGTTACTTGCTACTATGGAAAACAATCCTTTGAGGGGTTTGTTCGGGGTATCTTCACCTCGACCGGAACCACAATTAGTTGCCCCTCAACCTACTGCACCTACTGAAAATATTGGTTATGAAATTCCTTCGGGTATGGTAGAACAACTGCTTGCTAAACCTTATGCAGGAGATGGAACTGAACATCCTGATATGCACCTCTTATATGTGAATGAAATTTGTGGTTTATTTAAGCTTGCAGGTTTACCCGGAGATGAAGCTAAGAAGAAGGTTTTCCCTTTATCTTTGAAGGGAAAAGCATTGACATGGTATAGGCTATGTGATGATCTTGGATCGTGGAACTGGAATCGATTGCAATTGGAATTCCACCAAAAGTTTTATCCCATGCATCTAGTTCATCGTGATCGAAATTATATATATAATTTTTGGCCTCGTGAAGGAGAAAGCATCGCTCTATCTTGGGGGAGGCTTAAGTCAATGTTATATTCATGCCTCAATCATGATATTCCGAGAGAAGTTATTATTCAGAATTTTTATGCTCGGCTTTCTCATAATGATCAATCCATGCTCGATACTTCTTGTGTTGGTTCTTTTATGAAGAAGACTATTGAATTCAGGTGGGATCTCTTAAAAAGAATTAAATGCAACTCTGAAGATTGGGAACTCGACGAAGGTAATGAGTCAGGTATAAATCTTGAGTTTGATTGTGTTAAATCTTTTATGAATACCGATGCTTTTCACAAGTTTAGCACTAAATATGGACTTGACTCTGAGATAGTAGCCTCTTTCTGTGAAGCATTTGCTAGTCACGTTGATCTCCCTAAGGAGAAGTGGTTTAAATATCATCCCCCTATTAAATAAGAAATTAAAGAACCAATAAAAGCTAAAATGGAAACCATCATTTACAATGTTGATCCAGTTCTACCTACCGCTTACATTGAAAAACCACCTTTCCCTGTTAGGATAAAGGAACATGCTAAGGCATCAACTGTGGTTCGCAAGTAATATTAGAGCACCTAAACCCCCTAAGCAAATTAAAGTAGAACCTAGTGTTGCTATGGTTAAAGATCTCCTAGTAGAAAATATTGATGGGCACGTTATCTACTTCTGTGATGAAGCTGCTAGAATTGCTAAACCTGATGAAAAAGATAAACACAGACCCATAGAGGGCTTGCATGTTGTCTCAATCAAAATAGGAGATCACTGCTATCATGGTTTATGTGATTTGGGTGCTAGTGTGAGTGCTATCCCTTTTACCTTATACAAAGAAATTATGAATGAAATAGCACCTACTGAAATAGAAGACATTGATGTTACTATTAAACTTGCCAATAGAGACACCATCACACCATTTGGGATTGTTAGAGATGTTGAAGTCTTGTGTGGGAAAGTAAAATACCCTGCTGATTTTCTAGTTCTTGGTTACCCACAAGATGACTTTTGTCCCATTATCTTTGGTAGACCTTTCTTGAGCAACGTTAATGCTAAGATAGATTGTGAAAAACAAACTGTCGGTGTCAGTTTTGGTGGTGTGTCTCATGAGTTTATTTTTTCCAAGTTTAGTAGACAACCCCGTGATAGAGCATTATCTAATAAGGATGAAATAATTGGTCTTGCTTCTATTGCCGTGCCTCCTACTGATCCATTAGAACAATATTTGCTCGACCATGAAAATGATATGCATTTGCGTGAAAGAAATGAAATAGATAAAATTTTCTTTGAACAACAACCTCTCCTGAAACACAATTTGCCTATCGAAACTCTTGGAGGTCCACCTCCACCTAAAGGTGATCCTGTGTTTGAATTAAAGCAATTGCCTAATACTTTGAAGTACGCTTATCTTGATGAGAAAAAGATATATCATGTTATTATTAGTTCTAACCTTTCAGAACATTAAGAAGAAAGATTATTAAAAGTTCTAAGGAAGCACCGAGCTGCTATTGGATATACTCTTGATGATCTTAAGGGCATTAGTCCCACTGTATGTCAGCACAAGATTAATATGGAGCCTGATGCTAAACCCGTTGTTGATCACCAACGACGATTAAATCCTAAGATGAAAGAAGTGGTAAGAACTGAAATATTAAAGCTTCTGGAAGTAGGTATAATCTATCCCATAGATGATAGTAGATGGGTAAGTCCCGTTCATTGTGTCCCTAAAAAGGGAGGTATTACCGTTGTTCCTAATGATAAGAATGAACTCATTCCACAAAGAATTGTCACTGGCTATAGAACGGTAATTGACTTTAGAAAATTAAATACAGCTACTAGAAAAGATCATTACCCTCTGCCTTTCATTGATCAAATGCTAGAAATATTATCTAAGCACACACACTTTTGTTTTCTGGACGGATATTCTGGTTTCTCTCAAATACCTGTGTCACAATCTGATCAAGATAAAATCACCTTTACTTGTCCTTTTGGAACCTATGCTTATAGACATATGCCTTTTTGTTTATGCAATGCACCTGCTACCTTTCAAAGATGCATGACTGCTATATTCTCTGATTTTTGTGAAAAGATTGTGGAGATTTTCATGGATGATTTTTCCGTTTATGGGACTTCTTTTGATGATTGCTTAAGCAACCTTGATCGAGTTTTCCAGAGATGTGAACAGACTAATCGTGTCTTGAATTGGGAGAAGTGCCACTTTATGGTTAATGAAGGTATTGTCGTGGGGCATAAAATATCTGAACGAGGTATTGAGGTGGATAAAGCAAAAGTTGATGCAATTGAGAAAATGTCGTGTCCTAAAGATATTAAAGGTATTCGAAGTTTCCTTGGTCATATTGGTTTCTATATGAGGTTCATTTAAGACTTCTCCAAAATTTCTAGGCCTCTTACTAATCTTTTGCAAAAGGATATTCCTTTTGTTTTTTATGATGATTGTGTGGAAGCCTTTGAAACACTCAAGAAAGCCTTAACCTCTTCACCTATCGTTCAACCACCTGATTGGAACTTGCCTTTTGAAATTATGTGTGATGCTAGTGATTATGATGTTCGTGCTGTTCTAGGACAAATAGTCGATAGGAAATTGAATGTTATCCATTATGCTAGTAAAACTCTAGACAATGCCCAACGAAATTACGCTACTACTGAAAAAGAATTTTTAGAAGTTGTGTTTGCTTGTGTTAAATTTAGATCCTATATTGTTGATTCCAAGGTTATCGTTCACACCGATCATGCTGCTATAAAATGTCTTATGGAAAAGAAAGACGCTAAACCTAGACTCATTAGGTGGGTTCTCTTGCTTCAAGAATTTGATTTACATATCGTTGATAGGAAGGGAGCTGAGAACCCCGTAGCTGATAACTTGTCTAGGTTAGAAAATATTATTGATGACCCACTACCTATTGATGATAGTTTTCCTGACGAACAGTTAGCTGCAATAAGTGTTTCTCAAAACACCCCTTGGTATGCTGATTATGCTAATTACATTGTCGCTAAATATATACACCTAGCTTCACATACCAACAAAAGAGAAAATTCTTCTATGATTTAAGACACTACTTTTGGGATGACCCACATCTTTATAAAGGAGTATGTAAGAGCACATTTATCCATGTGTGGTTTTGGTAATTGATGACAATCCATATGGACTAATGGTTGCCTTGAGTTATATTCGAAGGATTTGTCCGTAGGTACTTCTTGAAGTCCATCTGTTGGTTTCAAGGAGTTTATATGGTGACCACAGTGGTATTCAAGGTTTTATCCAAAGATTGGTCATGTGAGAGTTGAGCTTATTGCAAGCATGTCTTGAAGAAGAAGATTGTGTGAGCACTCATGTTTACCTTCAAGACATCATCTTTATTAAGAGAGAAGATAAGATACAAGGTTGATCAAGACTAAGTCAAAGAGTGAACCAAGTTGATCAACACACAAAGCGTACAAGATATACCGAGAGGGATCAAGTGATCCCATGGTATGGTAAGCATTGTCCAATACGCTTTGTACTAACCCATGGTCTACGTGAGTGTTCTTTGTAGGGTTAGGTATATTTCCATGGGATTGCATCAAGAGGAAGATCCCATACAACCCATGGAAGATGACATCAAGTGGTGATCGTCATCAAGGTTGCAGTGTGCAAGTTCAAGTGAATCATCACGGAGAGATCATGCTTGAAGCTTGCCTTCCATTGTGGTGACAATGGACTTGTGAAGATGTGCCGAAGAGTGGCTCACCCATAGTGGAGTATGGGGGAGCAATCAACTAGTCTTCATCGAGCCAACGCAATCACAAAAGGTGGTCCATCTTGAGGAAGTCAAGATCGTCATCATCTAGCTCAAGTGGACTACGTGCAAGGTATAGGTTTGCCCTTGATAGGTTTTTTATTTTACCGGTCTCATGGTGGTAGTTGGGAGACCGAGTTATAGGATCGATTGCCGTACTATCAAGGGGGGCTCTCAAGTGAGTAGCTTGATCGTATCCTTCGTTGAGAGCTCAAACCATTTGCATCCTTGCATCATCATCTTTCTTGGTTCTTGTTTGGTGTTGCTCTTTGTGAGTTTTAAGAGCTTATGGTCATCTTCATGACAAGCTCGAGTTCATCAAAAACGGAGTACATATGCATCTTCTATGAGGTTTTCGATGTTGGAGTTTTTGCCGGTTCTTCATTCATAGAGGTTTCTCATCTCTATATCATTGGCATTTCTATACTGCTCTCGTCGTCCTCTATCCAACAAGCTTGAGTTTGCTCAATTCGGAGCTCATATGAGAAAGTTATGGCAGTTCAGGTTTTATTGTATCCATCTGGTTGCTTGGGTTCTTTGTTGCTTTCCCGTGGTAGTACATCTCTAGCCAGCGCAGTAGTACCGCTTGCAGTCGGTACTACCACCCTGGCCAGCGGTAGTACCGCTGGGGGAAGTGGGGTGGCTCGGGGAACTCGCGCGAGGCACCAGACAGCTCCAATCACTTGTCTGGTGTCCCGCGCCAACCCTCCAGCCACAGCGGTAGAAGTGGCGGTAGTACCAAGCGGTACTACCGCCGCCTGCCAAAGCTCCCTGCCGTGATGCGCTGGTAGGCTCAGGGATGACCTCCATCCTGGCGAGCCCCCAGCCTTGGTCCTCTTGTACCAAGTAGGAAACCTTTGGGGGTTGCTTTGGGAACCCGCGGGTTGGCCTTGCTCCCTTAGCACGAAAACGGAAAAGCCTCTCTGTTCGTGCCTGCTGGCACCGCTCCTGCTCTGCCTGACGTGGCTCGCGCCACCCACGTGAGGAGGATGGGCTGCTCGCCTCCGGTGAACCACCCTTGGTTAATCTACCCCACGCGGGCCCCGGGGGTGGCCTCGTGAGGCGACTGATGTCTACTACGCAACTTTATTCTTGTAGACTCTTGTTGGGCCTCCAAACGCAGAGTTTTGTAGGACAGTAGCAATTTCCCCTCAAGTGGATGACCTAAGGTTTATCAATCCGTGGGAGGTGTAGGATGAAGATGGTCTCTCTCAAACAACCCTGCAATCAAATACAAGAAATCTCTTGTGTCCCCAACACACCCAATACAATGGCAAATTGTATAGGTGCACTAGTTCGGCAAAGAGATGGTGATACAAGTGCAATATGGATGGTAGATAAAGGTTTTTGTAATCTGAAAATATAAAAACAGCAAGGTAAAAAAGTGTAAAACAACGAGCAAAACAGTATATTAATGCTTGGAAACAAGGCCTAGGGTCCGTACTTTCGCTAGTGCAATCTTTCAACAATGCTAATCTTCTATATCTAAATAGGAGCCCCCCACTACCTTATTTTCCAGCCTCCTCATGCGTCCATGTCATCCGGTATTCCCGGCATCGTCCCACGCACTGCCCCGCACGTTGAAACTCGATGCGTCGCTGGACTCGCTTCTTGCGCCTGGGTTGTACGAAGCATTTTCTCACTTGGGCTGATCGAACCAGGTTGTGGGCTCAGTATTCTTTTGACCTAGGCGGGAGGAACCTTGGTATGGGCTCTATAGATGGCTACTTTGGTCCAGATGCGAGGAGCCGTGAGGAGCGACCGATCGAAGACTCAACTTCTCTCCCCGTATTTCTAAAAAAAAAGCTTATCTCGCCACTCTTTCTAACTGACAAAAAATCAACCGACTTGTGGGCTCATAAATCAACCGGCTGCAGCCCTAACATCTTCCCCAGATCTGTCTCATCGACTTCTCAGCACCGCTGATTGATTTCTCTAACCCTCTTCATCTTCTGGACCAAATCCCGTACTATTAGTCTCCACACCGCAGTATGCCTTCTCCGACTCATGGTCTCCTCTGACGCATCCCATCCAATCCCCATTCTCGCTATCCTCCTATGACTCTGCTGCTGCCATCACTAATTGTGTTCTATTGTACGCCGTCTAATCACGAGCTCCCTCAAAGGCTATGGGCAAAAAAGCAAATAAACTGTTCTCCCCCTGCTCTTCAACGTCCATCTCCAAGTCAAAAGGCAACACTATCATGGTGAGTGACACAATCCATGCATGTGATTTGTACATACGATCTTTCTTCGAAATATAATTTCATCTAATTGGTCCCTCCCGCTTCTATGGCATGATAGCTTATAGGGGATCACACGGTTTGGAGGCTATTCTCCTTGCTATTGCTCCGATGTGGCATTTCTTCTGGGCAAGCACGCGAAGCTTTTTCTGTCCCTGATTGTTTGCTTCAAATACAACATGATTGATTGGTTTAATCATGGGTTCATTCTTGCAGGTGTGTAGAAATTATGACTGATGCTGCTGTTCATGGACATTAGAATCCAGCCTATGTGAAACCCATATATAATGTCATGACTTAGTTCATGTTATACATTTTAATCTCATGTTTTATTCTCTGCTTGCTTATATTCTTCCTTCTCCATGCAGCGGCTGCATAGAACACATTACTTGGTGCAAACTGCAACTAGAGCCAGGTGCTAGCAAAGATGAACATGTTTATTCAGATTTATGAGTCCACAAAGCCATTGATTTTTTGTCAGTTCTAATGAGCACTTCACTGTAATAGTTATTTACTTTTTTTCCGATGTTACCTTTTGCATTTTTTGCTGTTTCATGATAATAGCAATTGGCTCCAGGGATAATGAAGTATTCATTGTGATTCTTAATTATTATTATTTTACTTTGAAATGTGAGTCCATGACTTAACAGTTCACTACACATTCTGCAGCGCGACAATTCACTATTTGGATACAATGTTGAATATGGATACTGCTAAGTATATCGTCAGTGCTACAAAGTGCTATAATTTTACCATACAATATATATTTATACCATGAATAAATTTGAAACATTTATATATGAAATCTATCATATTGTAATTATTATCACTCTATATGAAGTATTCCATACTATCGATTCAAATTGGTCTCTTTATTTGCCATGTGGATGTTACTCAATTTTTTTTGCAACAAATTCCCGCCGCAACGCGCGGGATATCACCTAGTATAACTGGATCACATAACCATCCCTCAACATGCAACGAAGAATCACTCCAAAGTTCTTATCTACCAGAGAACATAAGAAGAAATTGTTTGTAGGGTACGAAACCACCTTAAAGTTATCCTTTCCGATCGATCTATCCAAGAGTTCGTACTAAAATAACACCAAGTTATCCTTTCCGATCAATCTATCTAAGGGTTCGTACTAAAATAACACCATATGATATGCATCAACCAACTCTAATGTCACCTAGATACTCCAATGTCACCACAAGTATCCATGAGTTAATTATACAATACGCATCAAACAATTTCAGATTCATAATACTCACTCCAACACAAAGAACCTCAAAGAGTGCCCCAAGATTTCTACCGGAGAAAGTAGGACGAAAACGTGCATCAACCCCTATGCATAGATTACCCCAATGTCACCTCGGGAATCCGCGAGTTGAGTGCCAAGACATAGATCAAGTGCTCTCAAATCCATAAAAGTATTCAATCCGGTAATAACGAAATCTCAAAGGGAAAACTCAATTCATCAAAACAAAATAGAGAGGGGCAAACACCATATGATCAACTATATTAACAAAGCCCGTGATACATCAAGATCATGACATCTCAAGAACACGAGAGAGAGAGATTGAACACATAGCTACTCGTACATACCCTCAACCCCGAGGATGGACTACTCCCTCCTCGTCATGGCCTCCGCCGGGATGATGAAGATGGCCGCCGGAGATGATCTACCCTCTCCGTTAGGGTACTGGAATGCCTCTAGATTGGTTTTTCGCCGATACAGAGAGTTGCGGCGGCGAAATTTCTGATCTAGGATTATTTCTGGGGGTTTCTGAATATATAGTATTTTTGGGCGTCAGTTTCATGCGAAGATGGGACACGAGTGGACCACAAGACACCAGGGCGCGCCAGAGGGGCCTGGCGCGCCCTGGTGGGTTGTGCCCACCTCGTGGCTCTTCTGGCCCTCGAACGAAGCTTCTAGTGCCTCTTTTGTTCCAAAAAAACTGTCAAAAAGTTTCGTTGCATTTTGAGAACTTTGATTTCTGCACAAAAAACAACACCACGGTAGTTCTACTGAAAATTGCATCAGTCCGGGTTAGTTCCAAAAAATGATATAAAGTTGCTATAAAATGATTTTAAAACATCCAAGAATGATAATATAACAGCATGGAACAATCAAAAATTATAGATACGTTGGAGACGTATCAGCATCCCCAAGCTTAATTCCTTCTCGTCCTCCAGTAGGTAAATGATAAAAAGATTTTTTGATGTGGAATGCTGCCTAACATGTTCATCACATATTCTTTTCTTTTGTAGCATGGACATTTGGACTTTTAGATGGTTCAAAGCAATAGTCTATATTTGACATGAAGACTTCAATACTCAAGCATACCAACAAGCAACCATGTCTTTCAAAATATCAACACTAAAGAAAGTTATCCCTAGCCCATCATGCTCAATCATCGATCCATTCATGAAACACACTCGAATATTAGCTACACCTAATGCACAAGTATGATCATATTGCCCCCTAGTTGGTGATTTATAAGAGAAGATGGAGACTCAAATTTAAAAATAAAAATTGCATAAAGTAAATAGATAGGCCCTTCACAGAGGGAAGTAGGGATTTGTAGAGGTGCCAGAGCTCAAAGCTTAAATTGAGAGATATTTTTTTTTGAGAGGCATGCTTTTCCTGTCAACGAAAACGACCGAGTAGTTCTCAATACTTTCCATGCTAGATATATCATAGGCGGTTCCCAAACAGAAAATAAAGTTGATTCCTTTTTCCACCATTCTTTCATAATCCATGGCTAGCCGTATCCACGGTTACCTTCCATACCAACACTTTCCAAGGAATTTTGTGGCACCCTGGCTCAGAGAACCGGATTACCAGTGTTTCCAACCCAGAGATCATGTCTTCTGGAAACACACAACAACTTGGTATAGAACAGAACTAAACTTTATTGATAGAGTCGAGTACAGGTGCATATCTTACAATGGTGACGAGGCCAATGGCACCCTCGGTGCTATGACAGTATCTACATTATTTATGTCACATGGCAGGGCCTCGGAATACTAAGCACTTCTACTGCGTAGCGGAACATAGCGCAACTCCATCCACAGGGACACTGCTGTGGACACATCCTAGTTAGCATAGCCAGCACCTTCAGGACCTCCGTCCTCGGATTCTCCTGCATCTGGCATGATACGCCAGGTGAGTACTTTGCATGTACTCGCAAGCTCACGACAACCAAGTAATGCAGCAAACAATAGCATGGCAATCAATACAATATCAGTTAAGCAATTTACTTACTGTTACCGATCATCAACTTACTCTCTTTCGGGTTGTCCCACAACCCTCGGAATACTCCTACCCACGGAGTACTTCTGAACACAAGACGAGTTCTTCCATCATTAACTTCATTGTTACGGTTGACCATCTACTGAGGTCTGGACGGGCTGTCCAATACCGTGGACTCGGCTATTCGAATAGATTTGACACTCTGCAGAGGTTGCACACTTTACCCACACCATGAAGCACCTGGCCTCGTGATCCCACTTGGGTGGACCAGCGTTGCTTCAACAAAACCTGCCTGACCCGTGACTCTTTCATTGTACCACCGGCACTCTTCCTCCCCCGGAGGTCAGCCTTGGGTGGCCCCTGTGTCCTCATGACACCTGCCACCATCGTGGCCAAACTATGTAGACCCAAACGGGGTCTACTGTCCCAAACGGGGACGCCGGCATAAACTCAACTATCAACTGGGCTCACAGGATTATCACCGCCTACCTGATCAGGGTAGCGCGCGTGCATAACCCTCCCTCTTTGGAGGTACCGGTGAAAGATCACGCAGCCAGACCCGGTCAAGGCCGTCCCATACTGGCAAATGTGGTTGCACGAGTATGCCCGGACAGGTGACTCAAGATCAACCACTAAGTTTATTTATCAACTATAGTGGTTCAACTCAATATTTTAATATTTAAAACATTACTATGAATTATCTATATTAAATAAAGTAACCTAATGCATATAAAGATGCAATGCTATAGAAATGCATGCATGAAATGGGTATCATGGCTTGCCTTTCTCTGTTGGGTGGTTCAAACACTCTGGATCTTCACAAGCACCAAAATCTCCTTCTGAAAGTAATTTCAAATATAATTGAAAATGTCACATAAAGCCTTTTTATGTACCAGATATTTTGTGTATCTGATAAAAATACCAAACCTGGTCAGAAATTAAAGGAGTTTAATACCAAAACAATGCAAAAAGAATCATCTCAATTGGGGTTATAAATAAAAAGTTATTCAAGGTCAAAGTGCAGTCAAAATTCTGATTTAAAATGGATTTAACAGAAAATTAGAAAATCTCCAGCGGGCTGACGTCGAAAGCGTATTTTCGCAGTACGCTTCCACTTACGCCTTTGCCCGCGCGCAGCTGAGCCGCTGACGGGTGGGGTCGCCCATTTTGAAACAGATAGAGAGAGGGAAGGGAACAGAGGCGGGGCGGAGCTCCGGCGACGGTCGTCGGCGATAGAGACGGCGGCGGCGCTCGGAGATGATGGGAA
The DNA here is from genome assembly GCA_039707655.1 of Elymus sibiricus. Classification (NCBI taxonomy): domain Eukaryota; kingdom Viridiplantae; phylum Streptophyta; class Magnoliopsida; order Poales; family Poaceae; genus Elymus; species Elymus sibiricus. The sequence goes on along the minus strand of CM077663.1, from coordinate 193,303,427 downwards.
TGGATCGGGCGCTCAACGGTGAGCATGCACGTACCCGCAAACTGGCAAGAGATGGCCGGACGACGTCGTCCCCTTCGTCTCCGGTGGCGGCGGCGCTCGGGTGGAATCGAAGACGGCGGTTCCGGCGATGGGAGGCTCAGGCAGGAGGTCGAGGAGCACCAGGGAGATGCCCTGAGCTCGATGAAGGGGGCAATTGGGCTCGGGAAGGCGAGGAACTGCTGGCGATGAGGAGACCTCGGATGGCGGAGCTCCGGCGAGGTTCGAGGCCAGAGGGCCTCTCGGCCTTGGCTCGTTGCTCGGGGAAGCAATTGAGAGCAGGAGGAGATGGCTGATGAGCTCGGAGGGCCTGGGCGAGGTCTTAAATAGGCAGGGGCGGGGGCGGGGATCTCTCCCGAAGCGGCGAGGCTTGGCCACGTCGCCGGCGTTCATATGCTTTGCTGGCTGGCCGGGAGCGTCGACGGGATGGAAGAGAGCATACGGGGGCGACGGGACGGGTCCGGTGCCATTAATGGCTTGCGGACGACCACAGTGGCCGAAGCTCACTGTTGTGCCCGTGGCGACGCTTGGCCGGAAGCGACAGGGACCTTCTCCGGCGACCGGGATGGTTCGGGAGGAGCCACGCGGCTAGCTGCGACGATGTCGGCACCAAGGGACAAGGGGAAAGCGGTGATGGACGGCTCGGCCATGCTCGGCCAGCTCTGGCGCCGTGCAGAGCACGCGCACTGGCATGCCAGTGTCGTGCTCACCATGGGTGACGCCACCAGGAGGACACGCCTGCCTGGCTCACCTTGTCCATGGGGTCGACCCTTGTCCATTTAGCCTCCCTGGGTCACTGGCTCGACCAGGGTCACCCTGCTATGAAGTGTAGCCTCAGCTACAGCTTATGCCAGCCATCTTGAGGAGCTTCTGGAGGGAAAAAGAGATATGGATGGAGCCAGAGGAGATGTCTAGGATCATCTATGCTGGAAGGACTAGAAACTAGAAAGGTTTGAGAAAGATTGAGAAAGAAATGAATGGGGTTCCTTTGAAAGCTATCATTCTGGCCTAGAACACAAATGAGCTTGTGGCACTCAACTGGTTGCTCTGCAAATGCTGAAACCTGGTGTAGATAGGTCATTTGATGCATAGCAGATGCCATAAAAATTTCAGGTCAATTAGGCATCTCTAGCTAGCACTTCCTTCACAGAGGTTTCAGAAATGTAGAAACTTACCAGAGCCTTGCTGCTCAAAAGTTTTACTGGCCAAGATGATAATTTTGGATATTGAGGCAAGATAGGGTGCCTAGGAGCTTGGGGAATTTATTGGGAATTTTCTGGAATAGAAATAATAGGGTTGCTTCACAATGGACAGATTCTGGTCAGAAACAAAATAATTATTCTGGCCAAAATTTCCCATTGGGCAATTGAATATTTTTGGAGAAAATGGAATCCTATGATGATGAGAAGATGAGGAAAAAGTTTGGGAATTAATTGGCCATCCAAACTATTGGTTGCTTCACAACCCATAGTGGTGATCTAAATTCCCATAATAAGAAAATGATTTTAGAGAAGAGATTAAATATTGGAAAAATTGTCCAGGAGGGCATGGAAAGGTTTTATCAAAATGATGGAGGTTTTGAAATGTTGAAGAAAAATTTAGCAAGAAATAGGTCAACTCAACTAGCAAGGTTTTGAAAATCAACCAATTTGCATATTGAAATCCAAATATTTTTGAAAGAAAAAGTTGCCAAAATCAGGGTGTCACAAACCTACCCCCCTTAGGATGAATCTCGTCCTCGAGATTCGGTTGCTCAGGGAACAAGTATGGATATGCAGATCTTAGGAAGTCTTCCCTTTCCCATGTAGCCTCTTCTTCGGTGTGATGCTCCCATAGCACCTTGTAAAACCTGATTACCTTACTCCTGGTAGTTCTTTCCATTTCATCCAGGATCCTGACAGGTTTCTCTTCGTAGGTCAGGTCTTTGGCCAGCTCTAACTCACTCATGTCCGCTTGCTTGACTGGTGGTGCAATGCACTTCCTTAATTGTGATATATGGAAGACATCATGTACTTCCGACAATTCCAGTGGTAGTTCCAACTGATATGCCACTCTACCCCTTCTAGCAACCACCGGAAATGGGCCAATATACCTTGGTGAAAGCTTTCCCCGAGTATGGAATCTCTTTACTCCTTTCATGGGGGTTACTCGGAGGTACGCATATTCTCCGGGCTCAATGGTCACTTCCTGGTGCTTTGGGTCATAGTAACTCTTCTGACGAGACTTGGCTGCTCGAAGACGCTCTTGAATATCCTTGACTTGCTTCTCAGCCTCGAGCATCAAGTCTGTACCAAAGATTCGGCTATCCCCTGTCTGAGACCAATTCAATGGGTGCGGCACTTTCGTCCGTATAATGCTTCAAACGGTGACATCTTCAGACTTGACTGATAACTGTTGTTATATGAGAATTCCGCATAGGGTAGACTATCTTCCCACTTGGGTCCATGGGTGAGGGCACATGACCGAAGCATATCCTCCAGGATCTGGTTCACCCTTTCTGTCTGCCCGTCTGTCTGCGGGTGGTATGTCGTGCTATGCTTCAGCATGGTTCCCAAGGCTTGGTGTAGACGCAACCAGAATGCTGAGGTGAATAGGGAACCTCTGTCTGAGGTGATGGACTTAGGGACTCCATGGAGGCTAACTATCCGGGACATGTAGAGTTGTGCCAGCTGATTTGCGTTGAAAGTGGTTTTTACTGGAATAAAGTGAGCCACTTTCGTGAGTGTGTCCACAATGACCCAAATAGCATCGTTACCTCTTGTTGACTTAGGTAGTCCAACAATAAAGTCCATGCATATGTCGTCCCACTTCCACTGGGGTACCGGTAAGGGTTGCAGTAGCCCAGCGGGTTTCTGGTGTTCCGCCTTCACCTTGTTGTAGATATCACAGCAGGCGACATAGTATGCTATATCTCTTCGCATTCCTGGCCACCAAAATGTCTCTCGCAGATCCTGATACATTTTTGTGCCTCCCGGGTGGATAGAGTATGAGGACTCATGAGCTTCCTTGAGTATTTGCTGCCTCATATTATCCTGATCGGGCACGCATATCCGCTTCTCAAACCATACGGTGCCTTGGTCATCCACGTGGAAGGACTTGGCTTTTCCTTTTGGAATCAGCTCCTTGATCTTCTTGATTTCTTCATTTGGCTCTTGGGCCTTCTTAATTTCCTCCATAAGAGTGGGAGTGATTTCCAACGTGTCCGAGGTAATTGGGCCGCATAGCACCATGTTGAGCTCAGCGAACTCTTCTTGTAGCCTTGGATGCATACTTCCCATGAGTGCGTTTACGATGCTTTGCTTTCTACTAAGCGCGTCTGCGACCACATTAGCTTTCCCCGGATGATAGTTCATCCCAATGTCATAGTCCTTAACTAGTTCAAGCCATCTTCGTTGCCTGAGATTTAGATCAGGCTGAGTGAAAATATACTTAAGACTCTTATGGTCCGTGTATATTTCACAGCGTTGTCCAATGAGGTAATGCCTTCAAATCTTCAGGGCATGCACTACGGCCGCTAATTCCAAATCACGCGTGGGGTAATTCTCTTCATGAGGTCGTAGCTGTCTGGATGCATAGGCTACGACCTTCCCTTTTTGCATTAGTACGCAGCCGATTCCACGCCTGGAAGCATCGCAGTATATGTCAAAACTCTTGTGTATGTCTGGAAGGACTAGGACAGGTGCTGTAGTAAGCCTGGTCTTTAATTTCGGGAAACTGCTGTCACATTCCGCCATCCAGACAAACCTCTGATTCTTCTTGAGTAGTTCCGTCAAGGGCTTGGCTATCTTAGAGAAGCCTTCTATGAATCGTCGGTAATAGCCTGCCAATCCCAGGAAACTACGGACCTCGGTCACCGTAGCTGGTGTCTTCCAATTTAACACTGCAGTTACCTTGCTGGGGTCGACGGCTACTCCTTGTTCTGACAGAATGTGCCCCAGAAATCCCACCTCTTTTAGCCAAAATTCACACTTACTGAATTTGGCGTACAGGCGGTGGTCTCTCAATCTTTCCAGGACAGCAGAGAGGTGGGATGCGTAGCATCCCCAAGCTTAGATGCTTGAGACTTCTTAAAATATTTACTTGGGGTGCCTTGGGCATCCCCAAGCTTGAGCTTTTGTATCTCGTTCAATCCTCTCATATCCCACTTTCACCTATTCTCAAAAACTTCATCCACACAAAACTTGAAAAGAACTCGTGAGATAGGTTAGTGCACATAATAATAAGTCAATTCTTTATGTACTGCCAAGACAAGTTGCATAATAATTTCAAACATCATCTACTGTTTACTATCATTTCCAGAATTTATATCTACCAATATAGGCTATGAAAACCATAGGATAAGTAGATAACAAAACTATGACAACAATCTGTCCAAACAGAACAGTCTGTAGCAATTTATGAAAACAGTGTACTTCTGTAACTTAAAAAATTATGAAAATTTAGGAAAGGCTAAATAATTTATATAAAAATACTGTGTAAAAATTTCAGAAATTTTCCACATTCCAGTAAAATATGAAAATTCAAACACTACAGAGAAAGTTTCTGTTTTTACACAGCACACATCAAACATGCAATGCAAGCATCCTAAGGAAATTCTTGGAACTTTTTATTGAAAAACAAGATTATAAATAACACCTAACAGAAAATAACAAAATATAATGACGATCCAAGCAAAGCACATATTATGTGACGAATAAAAATATAGCTCTAAGTAAGATATACCGATAATGTTGAAGACGAAAGAGGGGATGCCTTCCGGGGCATCCCCAAGCTTAGGCGCTTGAGTCTTCCTTGGATATTGCCTTGGGGTGCCTTGGGCATCCCCAAGCTTAGGCTCTTGTCACTCCTTATTCTTCTCATATCGGTGTCTCACCCAAAACTTGAAAACTTCAATCACACAAAACATAACGGAACTTCGTGAGAAGGGTTAGTGTAATAAGTATCTCCGTCAGGGTACTGGAACGCCTCCAGATTGGTTTTTCGCCAATACAGAGAGTTGCGGTGGCAGAACTTCTGATCTAGGGTTATTTCTAGGGGTTTCTGAATATATAAGATTTTTGGGCGTCGGTTTCACGCGAAGATGGGCCACGAGTGGACCACAAGACACCAGGGTGCGCCAGAGGGGCCTGGCGCGCCCTGGTGGGTTGTGCCCACCTCGTGGCTCTTCTGGCCCTCCAACGAAGCTTCTAGTGCCTCTTTTGTTCCAAAAAAATCGTCAAAAAGTTTCGTTGCATTTTGAGAACTTTGATTTCTGCACAAAAAACAACACCACGGTAGTTCTGCTGAAAACAGCGTCAGTCCGGGTTAGTTCCAAAAAATGATATAAAGTTGCTATAAAATGAATTTAAAACATTCAAGAATGATAATATAACAACATGGAACAATAAATAATTATAGATACGTTGGAGACGTATCAGCGACATCGCGAGGGGGGCATCGCGAGGCTCCCGACGATGCTTGCGGACGTGCACCTCGCGAGGTGGGGGCCCTCGTGAGGGTCCTGCTCATGAAGTCCAATGACGGGCCATGCTGGATCCATGGCATGCGTCGCGTCTTGGGCCACAGGCAGACGGGCCTGGGTACCCCCAGTCCCAGGGGCCTGACAATGTCCCCCGGGCCCGCGGCATGCACGATTCCGCCAATTGGAGGGGCGAAACGGTGCGGGCCCCAACTACCTGTGGGTCAGGCGCGACGCGTGGCGCACGAAGGGGTGCGGTACACACCCACTTCCCCCCAACGCCTCGGCAACTACCCAGGCTGGCATAGAGCCCGCGCGCGGTACGGGGCCATCATTGCTCTTCCTAAAGATCTTCGGGGAAGCCGGCGACCGCCTGGCCTACTGCATGTAGAGCAACAGCAGCGGCGATGGCAGCTCCTCCGGCGACGATGGCAGCAGCAGCCCTTCCTCCGAGAGCGATGACGACTCCGATGGCTCCCCGGGTGTCCGCGTTAAGGATGAGGACTCTGGCTAGGCGCAAGCGGCGCCAGAGTCGGGGTCCTGGTGGTGGCGCTGCTCGGGCCCGGTCCTTCCCCTTTGCTTTTTTCCTGGAATGAACCATGCTAGCCTCGCGGGGGCATGTAAGAAGAATTATTGCCCTCGCACCTTAAGTTTAATGTTGTTCAGGTCGAAAATGAGTTCGTTCTTAGCGCTTCTCGTTAGGCTTGTTCCTTTCTCTGTGATCGCCTTAATGCTCTGCATCGCTAGGACCCAGCCCCCGGGCAGGACTCAGCCGTCGCTGGTATGTCAGGTCGCGATGCCTGGGACAAAGCCAGGAGGTGAGGGGCCCGAAGTCCGATAAGAGCTCCTGAGGCGCGATGCTCAGGGTGTCCCCTTTGACGCGCAAGCGGCTCATGCGAGAGAAGAGGCTTCCGCCCGGAGCAAGGTTGCGGGAAGAAGGAACACTACCAAAGATCACCGAGCCACGGTGGGCGGTTAACTTAACTTTTCCGGACGCGTCGCGGGGCGGTCATGGCGTGTGGGAGCGTCTTCACAAAGTCCACTTCCTTATCCCATCTTCTATCCTGTGACGGATCAATGTAAGCCCCGCGAGGGGTGCATGAAAAATTGTTGCCCTTCGCAACCAATGCCTCTGCAGTTTGAACCATGCGTCCACTTCTGAGGTCCCCTCGGGGGGTGGGTTCTCCCTTTTTTCTTTGCTTGGTTACTCTCTTGCTTGCCTTTGTGCTCTGCGTCGACAGGGCCCAGCCCCGCGCGTACCTCAGCCGTCGCTGGAACGCTAGGTCACGATGCCTGAGCAGAGCCAGGAGGTGAGGGGCTACGGGAACCAGTGAAGGTTCCCGAGGCGCGATGCTCAAGAACCCCCCCCCCCCCTTGACGTGCAAGCGGCCCACTCAAGGAAGAACCCTACACAGAAAACAATAGTTGGAGCATCACGCGCTTGCCTGCTTACACTTGGGTGTCGCGCGAGGAGACTAGACACCAAGGACCTTAGGAGGTGACGTGCATGAGAGCTGGCCCGCGAGACAGAGCTCGATCGCTTGGATTTATCAGCGCTGCAGGGGCGAACCCGAGCACAGGCACCGTGTCCAGGCCCCGCTCGCGCGAGGTACAAGGGGACACTGGCGAGTGTGGAGCTCAATCGATCCTCTGCCAGCGCGATGCATGGGGCTTCCACTTGGGTGTGGGCATAGTCGCGGTTCGCAGTTATTCCGCTAGCGCGGAGCATGGGGCTTCCACTTGGGCATGGGCATAGTCGCGGTTCAACAGTTATTCCGTTAGCGCGGAGCATGGGGCTTCCACTTGGGAGTGGGCAGGAGTCCTCCCGAGGCCAGGGTGTGGCGCATCAGGAGGCTCCGGGGCGTGTACAACCCCACTCATTATTACGTGAGAGTGTCACGGGTAGAACTTGCGGAGGTGCTGGGTGTTCCGGCGTTCTGCACGGGCACTCCACCCTCCGTCTCCAAGCGGGCAGCGCCGGGCCTAGAGACATGGGCGACTGCTCCACCCTTCGTATCCAGGCGGGCAACGCCCGGCCTGGAGACATGGGCGACTGCTCCACCCTCCGTCTCCAGGCGGGCAACGCTTGGCCTGGAGACATGGGCGACTGCTCCACAAGGGCGACTGCTTCACCCTCCGTCTCCAGGCGGGCGACGCCCGGCATGGAGACATGGGCGACTGCTTCACCCTCCGTCTCCAGGCGGGCGATGCCCGGCCTGGAGACATGGGCGATGATGTCTACTACGCAACCTTCTTCTTGTAGACTCGTGTTGGGCCTCCAAGCACAGAGTTTTGTAGGACAGTAGCAAATTTCCCTCAAGTGGATGACCTAAGGTTTATCAATCCGTGGGAGGTGTAGGATGAAGATGGTCTCTCTCAAACAACCCTGCAACCAAATAACAAAGAGTCTCTTGTGTCCCCAACACACCCAATACAATGGTAAATTGTATAGGTGCACTAGTTCGGTGAAGAGATGGTGATACAAGTGTAATATGGATGGTAGATATAGGTTTTTGTAATCTGAAAATATAAAAACAGCAAGGTAACTAATGATAAAAGTGAGCGCAAACGGTATTGCAATGCCTAGAAACAAGGCCTAGGGTTCATACTTTCACTAGTGCAAGTTCTCTCAACAATACTGACATAGTTGAATCATATGTAAATCCCTCACGTGCGGCAAAGAGTTCACTCCAAAGTCACAAATAGTGGAGAACAAATGAAGAAATTATTGTAGGGTACGAAACCACCTCAAAGTTATCTTTTCCGATCAATCTTATGAGCTATCCCTATAAGTGTCACGAACAACCCTAGAGTTCGTACTAAAATAACACCTTAAGATACACATCAACCAAAACCCTAATGTCACCTAGATACTCCAATGTCACCATGAGTACCCATGGGCTTGATTATACGATATGCATCACACAATTTCAGATTCATCATTTTCAATCAAACACAAAGAACTTCAAAGAGTGCCCCAAAGTTTCTACCGGAGAGTCAAGACGAAAACGTGTGCCAACCCCTATGCATAGATTCCCAAGGTCACGGAACCCACAAGTTGATCACCAAAACATACATCAAGTGGATCAATAGAACATCCCATTGTCACCACGGATATCCCATCACAAGACATACATCAAGTGTTCTCAAATCCTTTAAAGACTCAATCCGATAAGAAAACTTCAAAGGGAAAACTCAATTCATCAGAAGAAGATAGAGAGGGGAAAACTCCATATGATTCATCTATATTAATAAAGCTCGTGTCATCTCAAGAACACGAGAGAGAGAGATCAAACACATGGCTACTGGTACATACCCTTAGCCCCGAGGGTGAACTACTCCCTCCTCGTCATGGAGACCGCCGGGATGATGAAGATGGCCTCCGGTGATGGTTTCCCCCTCCGGCAGGGTGCCGGAACGGGCTCCCGATTGGTTTTTCGTGGCTATAGAGGCTTGCGGCGGCGGAACTCCCGATCTAGGTTTCTTTCTGGGGTTTTTGGTATTTATAGGAATTTTTGGCGTCGGTCTCACGTCAAGTGGACTCCCGAGGGACCCATAAGCCAGGGGGGCGCACCCTAGGGGGGGGGCGCCCCCTAGGCTTGTGACTTCCTCGGGACTCCTCTCCGGTATCTTTTTGCTCTAGTATTTTTTATATTTTCCAAAAATATTCTCCGTAAATTTTCAGCCAATTCCGAGAACTTTTATTTCTGCACAAAAAACGACACCATGGTAGTTCTGCTGAAAACAACGTCAGTCCGGGTTAGTTCTAATAAAATCATACCAAAATCATATAAAATTATTGTAACATGGCATGAATACTTCATAAATTATAGATACGTTGGAGACGTATCAGCATTCCCAAGCTTAATTCCTGCTCGTCCTCGAGTAGGTAAATGATAAAAGAAATAATTTATGAAGTGTGAATGCTAGCAAGTGCACAAGTTTGATCAATGATAATTCCAATCACTTTTTCTAGCATCAAGATAAACCATAAACAGTAGCTCATCTCATAAAACTTCTCATGATCAAGTAACAAGCTATTCACATGTTAAAGTATAGACCAGAAAGTTTCTTGAAAACTAACAAACCATATTCCTAGTCATCGAACAATTGCAATTCATCTTATTTTCAGGAAGGGTCTATGTAAGAGCTTTGATTTAGCAAATTCCACATACTCAACTATCATATAGTCTTCCATGATTATTAACACTCAAAGCATATTTTTAGAACAAATAGCATCCATCGAACATAGAGAAAGATAGGGGCTTAATGTTTCGCCTCCCAACTTATTTATCATATAGATAATTGTCAACAATAATAATTCATGATCAAATATATTTGTGTGGATATATATGTCTAGATCATTCCCCAATACATGACGCGTGCCAAGAGAAAAAGGCAAAATATAGGAAGTGGTGAAGATCACCATGACTCTTGCATAAAGGTAAGTACTAGAAAGTAAAAGATAGGCCCTTCGCAGAGGGAAGCAGAGGTTGTCATGCGCTTTTTGTTTTTGGATGTGCAAACCCTTAATGGAAAGGAACATCACATTGTATTGCCCTTTGTGATAGCAATCTTTATTATGCAGTCCGTCACTTTTATTTCTTTACCATCACAAGTTCGTACAACGCTTATTTTCCCTTATAATAAAAGATCATACATATTTAGGAGCAATTTTTATTGCTTTTTGCACCGATGACAACTTACTTGAAGGATCTTACTCAATCCATAGGTAGGTATAGTGGACTCTCATGGCAAAACTGGTTTAAGGGTGTTTGGATGCAGAAGTAGTATTTCTACTTGGTGCGGAAGTTTTGGCTAGTATGAGGTGGAAGCAAGCACCACATGTTGGAGGATCCATAACAATATAACTTCTATACAAATATACCCAAACATAACTCATTAAGTTGTCTTCCTTGTCCAATTTTAACTAATTTGCTCGAGTTTGAAAATAATTAATGAGCTCACAATCATAGAAGATGTCCAAGATAGTATATTTATATGTGGAATCTCTCTTCCTTCAATATTCTTTCATGAATTGTTCAAGTGACCGATGCGGTGTTTGCTAACTTTCAATAAATTTTACCACCTATACTTATTATGTGTGGAGTCATTACTCCCCATGGGATAAGTATATGAAGCATATTTAATTTCAGATTTATGATATTCAATTCATTCAACCATTTACTCATAGGATATAAGTGAAGCACGAGAGTGAATGACAAACTACTCCAAAAAGATATAAGTGAAGATCAATGCATAGTCAACAATTAAATAACTATGTGAAGACTCTATCATCTAAGAATTTCAGATCTTAAGCATTTTATTAAACAGCAAGCAAAAGAAAAATAGCACTCCAAGAATAGCACGCGTCATGTGAACGAATAAAAATTTAGGCTCAACATAGGCTAACCGATAATTGTTGATGAAGAGAGGTGGGATGCGTAGCATCCCCAAGCTTAGATGCTTGAGACTTCTTGAAATATTTACTTGAAGTGCCTTGGGCATCCCCAAGCTTGAGGTTTTGCATCTCGTTCAATCATCTCATATCATGGTTTCACCTATTCTCAAAAACTTCATCCACACAAAACTCGAAAAGAACTCGTGAGATAGGTTAGTACACATAAGAATAAATCAACTCTTTATGTACGGAAAAGACAAGTTGCATAATAATTTTCAAACATTAGGTACTGTATACTATCATTTCCACAATTTATATCTACCAATATAGGCTATGAAAACCATAGGATAAGTAGATAACAAAACTATGACAGCAATCTGTCCAAACAGAACAGTCTGTAGCAATTTATGAAAACAGTGTACTTATGTAACTCAAAACATTATGAAAATTTAGGACATGCTAAATAATTTATATTAAAATACTGTGTAAAAATTTCAGAAACGTTCCATGTTCCAGTAAAATATGAAAATTCAAACACTACAACCAAAGTTTCTGTTTTTACACAGCACTCATCAAAACATGCAATGCAAGCATCCTAAGGCAATTCTTGGAACTTTTTATTGAAAAACAAGATTATAAATAACACCCAACATAAAACAAGAAAATAAAATGACGCTCCAAGCAAAACTCATACTATGTTACGAATAAAAATATAGCTCCAAGTAAGATATACCGATAGTGTTGAAGATGAAAGAGGGGATGCCTTCCGGGGCATCCCCAAGCTTAGACGCTTGAGTCTTCCTTGGATATTACCTTGGGGGTGCCTTGGGCATCCCCAAGCTTAGGTTCTTGTCACTCCTTGTTCTCCTCATATCGGTGTCTCACCCAAAACTTGAAAACTTCAATCACACAAAACTTAACGGAATTTCGTGAGAAGGGTTAGTGTAATAAAGATAAATAATTCACTTAGGTACTGTCAAGACAAGATTCATAATTGTTCCCACATGATAACTACTGTATTCTACCATTCCCATAATTTATACCACTAAATATAAGCTATGGAAACACTAAAACAAGCAAACTATGCATGCAAAACAGAATCTGTCAAAAACAGAACAGTCTGTGAAGATCTATAGTGTAACCATACTTCCCTGTCTCTAAAAATTCTAAAAAATTAGGACAACCTGAAGAATTTGTATATAAAGACTGTGTAAAAAATTCAGATCATTATAACACTCCAGTAAAAAAGTAAAACTCCTGTACTGGAGTCAAAAGTTTCTGTTTTGGTTCAGCATCAATTCTACTCATCTTGTGAGTCATCCCAAAGGCTTTACTTGGCACTTTATTGAAATAAAAGGCACAAAACATGATTACTACAGTAGATTAATCATGTGAACACACAAAAACAGAAAGTAAAAGTGTTGGGTTGCCTCCCAACAAGCGCTTTTCTTTAATGCCTTTTAGCTAGGCATGATGATTTCAATGATGCTCACATAGGAATAATAATTGAAACATGCAAAAGAGCATCATGAATCTCATGACAAGCACATTTAAGTCTAACCCACTTCCTATGCATAGGGATTTTGTGAGCAAACAATTTATGGGAGCAAGAATCAACTAGCATAGGAAGGCAAAACAAGCGTAACTTCAAAACTTTGAACACATAGAGAGGAAACTTGATATTATTGCAATTCCTACAAGCATATGTTCCTCCCTCATAATATTTTTCAGTAGCATCATGAAGGAATTTCACAATATAACCAGCACATAAAGCATTCTTTTCATGATCCATAAGCATAGAAATTTTACTACTCACCACATAAGCAAATTTATTCTGATCAATAGTAGTGGGAGCAAACTCAACAAAATAACTATCATGTGAAGCATAATCCAATTGAAAATTAAAATCATGATGACAAGTTTCATGGTTATCATTATTATTTATAGCATACATGTCATCACAATAATCATCATAAATAGGAGGCATGCTTTCATCATAATAAATTTGCGCATCAAAACTTGGGGGACTAAACATATCATCTTCATCAAACATAGCATCCCCAAGCTTGTAGCTTTGCATATCATTAGCATCATGAATATTCAAGGAATTCATACTAACAACATTGCAATCATGCTCATCATACAAAGATTTAGTGCCAAACATTTTATTGACTTCTTCTTCTAACACTTTGGCACAATTTTCCTTTCCATCATTTTCACGAAAGACATTATAAAGATGAAGTATATGAGGCAACCTCAATTCCATTTTTTTGTAGTTTTATTTTATAAAACCAAACTAGTGATAAAACAAGAAACTAAAAGATTCAATTGCAAGATCTAAAGATATACCTTCAAGAACTCACCTCCCCGGCAACGGCGCCCGAAAAAAGCTTGATGTCTACTACGCAACCTTCTTCTTGTAGACTCGTGTTGGGCCTGCAAGCGCAGAGTTTTGGAGGACATTAGCAAATTTCCCTCAAGTGGATGACCTAAGGTTTATCAATCCATGGGAGGCGTAGGATGAAGATGGTCTCTCTCAAACAACTCTGCAACCAAATAACAAAGAGTCTCTTGTGTCCCCAACACACCCAATACAATGGTAAATTGTATAGGTGCACTGGTTCGGCGAAGAGATGGTGATACAAGTGTAAAATGGATGGTAGATATAGGTTTTTGTAATCTGAAAATATAAAAACAGCAAGGTAACTAATGATAAAAGTGAGCACAAACGGTATTGCAATGCTTAGAAACAAGGCCTAGGGTTCATACTTTCACTAGTGCAAGTTCTCTCAACAATACTGACATAGTTGAATCATATGTAAATACCTCACGTGCGACAAAGAGTTCACTCCAAAGTCACAAATAGCGGAGAACAAACGAAGAAATTATTGTAGGGTACGAAACCACCTCAAAGTTATCTTTTCCGATCAATCTTATGAGCTATCCCTATAAGTGTCACGAACAGCCCTATAGTTCGTACTAAAATAACACCTTAAGATACACATCAACCAAAAACCTAATCTCACCTAGATACTCCAATGTCACCACGAGTACCCTTGGGCTTGATTATACGATATGCATCACACAATTTCAGATTCATGATTTTCAATCCAACACAAAGAACTTCAAAGAGTGCCCCAAAGTTTCTACCGGAGAGTCAAGACGAAAACGTGTGGCAACCCCTATGCATAGATTCCCAAGGTCACGGAACCCGCAAGTTGATCACCAAAACATACATCAAGTGGATCAATAGAACATCCCATTGTCAAACGGATATCCCATCGCAAGACGTACATCAAGTGTTCTCAAATCCTTTAAAGACTCAATCCGATAAGAAAACTTCAAAGGGAAAACTCAATTCATCACAAGAAGATAGAGAGGGGAAAACTCCATATGATTCATCTATATTAATAAAGCTCGCGGTACATCAAGATCGTGTCATCTCAAGAACACGAGAGAGAGATCAAACACATAGCTACTGGTACATACCCTCAGCCCCGAGGGTGAACAACTCCCTCCTCGTCATGGAGACCGCCGGGATGATGAAGATGGCCTCCGGTGATGGTTTCCCCCTCCGGCATGTGCCGGAACGGGCTCCCGATTGGTTTTTCGTGGCTACAGAGGCTTGCGTCGGCGGAACTCCCGATCTAGGTTTCTTTCTGGGGTTTTTGGTATTTATAGGAATTTTGGTATCGGTCTCACGTCAAGTGGACTCCCGAGGGACCCACAAGCCAGGGGGGGCGCACCCTAGAGGGGGGGGGGGGGCGCCCCCTAGGCTTGTGACTTCCTCGGGACTCCTCTCCGGTATCTTTTTGCTCCAGTATTTTTATATTTTCCAAAAATATTCTCCGTAAATTTTCAGCCCATTCCGAGAACTTTTATTTCTGCACAAAAAACGACACCATGGTAGTTCTGCTGAAAACAGCGTCAGTCCGGGTTAGTTCTAATAAAATCATACCAAAATCATATAAAATTATTGTAAACATGGCATGAATACTTCATAAATTATAGATACGTTGGAGACATATCAGGCGACTGCTCCACCCTCTGTCTCCAGGCGGGCGATGCCCGACCTGGAGACATGGGAGATTGCTCCACCCTCCGTCTCCAGGCGGGCGACGCCCGACCTGGAGACATGGGCGACTGCTCCACCCTCCGTCTCCAGGCGGGCGACGCCTGGCCTGGAGATATGGGCGACTGCTCCACCCTCCGTCTCCAGGCGGGCGACGCCCGGCTTGGAGACATGGGCGACTGCTCCACCCTCCGTCTCTAGGCGGGCGACGCCCGGCCTGGAGACATGGGCGACTGCTCCTCCCTCCGTCTCCAGGTGGGCGACGCCCGGCCTGGAGACATGGGCGACTGCTCCACCCTCCGTCTCTAGGCGGGCACTCCACCCTACGCGTGGGGCTAGGCCCTGCCGACGTGCTCGTCGCGGATGGCCTTGAGTTCTTGGCAGTCTTTAGTGTTGTGGGTCCGCACGTCATTGTAGATGCAGTACAGGCGGCAGTCCTTCTTGGGCGCGTCGTGGTCGCGACCACGCTTCTGCTCAGGCTCCGTCGCGAGTACGGTGGGGCCTTTACGCTTGACCTCCTTACTCTTGGCCTTGCCATCGTCTGGCAAGGCGTCAGGGTCGTCGTGGACGAACATGCGGCCCTTCTCAGCCTTGGCGCATTTGTCGTTGAACAACTCCAAGGCCGAGCTTAGGTTGTCGTTGATGGCGAGCTTTTTGCACATCCTGAGGTCCTTGACGCCGTTGGTGAACGCCATGATGATGGCTTCATCCGTAGCACGCGGGATCTTGTTGCGCACCTGGCTGAACCACTGGATGTACTTGCGCAGGGTTTCTCCAGGGCACTACTTCACGCGTTGCAAGTCGTTGACGGAGAGGGGGCGGTCGTGCGTGCCTTTGAAGTTGGCGATGAACAGCTCGCAGAGTTCGCTTCACGAAGAGACTGAACCCTCAGCCAGGTTCAGGAGCCAGGATCGTGCGCCATCCTTGAGGGCCATCGGGAGCCAGTTCGGCAGGACCTTGTCATTGCCGCCAGCTGCCTCAACGCTCAATGCGTAGAGCTGGAGGAACTCCATGGGGTTGAGGGTGTCATCGTTGCGTGGGGGCAGTTCGGGCTTGAATTTGGCTGGCCAAACCACCCTGCGAAGCTCGCGGGTGAAGGCCCGGTAGCCCATAGTGCTCGATGGATCGCCACGCACGAGGGCCGGTTCTGGCACCCGGCCGCAGCCACATCCTAGATGACCCGGTCCTGGCGTTGGGGCTGCTGCTCAAGGACCGCGCATGCGTCGGGCGGTGCGCGACGGATGATCTGGCAGCTAGCCTCGTCCTGGTCCCGCGGGGGCGCTTCATGGGGCTGGTCGCAGGTGCGCATATCATGCCAGGGTTCGACCTGATCACCTTGCAGGGGAGGAGGCGGAGGCGCTCCATGAGCCACATCGCTTGCGCGCGACGGCTGGGGGCGAAGCGAGCGAGAGGGCGCTGGGGCCTCCCCGGCAGCGGTGACGAGTTTGGTGATACGGCCTAGCCACGCATCGTAGCCAGCGTCTGCGGGGCGGCAGCGAAGTAGCTCGCGTGCCATGAGCAGCGCCGCCTGCGCGTTCACCCGCTCGAGGCGAGCGTGGGAAGAGGAAGCCGTGGCGGTGTGACCCTCTCTCTGCACAGAGGGGTGCACAGAGGAGTCCTGCTGCTCGCGAGCAGCGGGGTCGGTGGCCGCTGCGCCCTCGGCGCCGACGGAGTGGCGATGACCACCTCGGCCAACAGGGGCAGTCTGAACGACCCGGGCCGCCCTGTGCTCAGCACGCACACGGCGAGCATCGGCCATGGGGTTGGTGAAGCCGGAGCCGAAACGGAGCTGGAGAACGTCGGCGCACCCCTACCCGGCGTGCCAAGTGTCGGAGTCGGGGCTCCGGGGACCCAAAAAGGTTCAAACACGGGGTGCGCACACTCTCCTGCCCTGCTCTGCCTCACAACCTCATGACGACTCTCCGGCGACTCGAGCTAAGGGAGATGAACAAGGGACACACAGTTTACCCAGGTTCGGGCTACCTCATGGTGTAAGACCCTACTCCTGCTTGTCTGGATTGCTTGAGGATGAGGATGAGTACAAGGTGTGTTCTTTCCTACCCAGGGCTCGATCCCTTCTACGGTGGCTGGTCCTCTCTCTTATACAGGCCTCGGTCCTCTTCCCCCAAAACACAAGGCGGGAAGGGTTGCCACAACGGCCATTTCGAAAGGGGACATGACTGCAGTCCATCCTGATAAAAGGCGGTCTCCGCCTGCCAAAGCTCCGTGCCGTGACGCGCTGGTGGGCTCGGGGATGACCTCCGTCCTGGCGAGCCCCCATCCTTGGTCCTCTTGTATCAAGTAGGAAACCTTTGGGGGTTGCTTTGGGAACCCGCGGGCTGGCCTTGCTCCCTTAGCACGAAAACGGAAAGCCTCTCTGTCCGTACCTGCTGGCACCGCTCCCGTGCCGCCTGACATGGCTCGCGTCACCGACGTGAGGAGGCTGGGCTGCTCGCCTCCGGTGAACCGCCCTTGGTTAATCGTGAGGGGGGCTTCGCGAGGCTCCCGACGATGCTTGCTGACGTGCACCTCGCGAGGGCCCTACTCGTGAAGTCCAATGGCGGGCCATGCTGGGTCCATGGCATGCGTCGCGTCTTGGGCCGTAGGCAGACGGGCCTGTGTACCCCCAGTCCCAGGGGCCCGACAAAAATATTCTTCATCCCTATTTTTAGAAGGCTTACGAGGGAATGATACTTGTGATCTGCGTTGGGTTTTCCGTGAAGATGAACGGGTAATTGCTGCACAAAGTGGGTAAGTATTTCCCTCAGTTATGAAACCAAGGTTTATCGAACCAATAGGAATATCAATCATCAACCGTCTTCAACGGCTACACACAAAAGAGCAAACAACTTGCACCCAACGCGGGCAAGAGGGTTGTAAATCCCCTTGATCTTGTTATTTGCAAGCAAATGAGTTGTGTAGATAATTGTAAATTGCAAAATAAAATAAAAGGTAAATAAAGGCAGCAAGGTAATAGTAGCGTTTATGAATTTACAAGTGAATAGACCCCGGGGCCATAGTTTTCCCTAGCGGCATCTCTCATGTAGGCAACATACGGTGGGTAACGAATTACTGTTGGGCAATTGATAGAAAAGCGGATAGTTATGCGATTTTCACGGCAATGATCATGTGTATATAGGCATCACGTCCATAAACAAATAGGCGACTCCTGCCTGCACCTATTACTATTACTCCACTCATCGACCACTATCCAGCATGCATCTAGAGTAGTAAGTAAAACATAGTAATGCATGGAGAACGATGACATGATGCAGTCAAAGTAAACTCAAGCAATATGAATAAACCCCATCGTGTTGTCCTTAGTAGCAACAACACAAAGACGCAACTTGTCCCCTTTTGTCATTGGGATATAGAAACTCATCAGGTTGAACCTACTACAACGCACCTCTCTCACTGAAGATAGATCATTCTACTTGGCCAAAGCAAATCAATAGATTGGAGAGAATTACGAAGCTATAATGATCATGCAAATAAGAATCATAATATTCAGAGGTGACTCAAATACTTTTCATGAATAATCTGAACATAAACGCACAATTCGTCGGATCCCAACAAACACACCGCACAAAAGGATTACATCCGATAGATCAAAGAGAAGATGCGATGATCATTGTATTGAAGATCAAGAGATAGAGAGAATGCCATCTAGGTACTAGCTTTGGACCCGTAGGTTTGTGGTGAACTACTCACACCTCATCATGAGGGCAGCAAGGTTGATGAAGAGGCCCTCCGTGATCGATCCCCCCTCTGGCAGGGTGCCGGAACGGAACTCCAGATGGCCTCGCGACGGAACAGAGACTTCCGGTGGCGTAAAAAGGGTTTCAGGACTGCCTCCAGGGTTTTCATGATATTAGATAATTTATAGGTGAGAGAACGAGGTCGGGGGAGCCGCCAGGGGCCCACAAGCCATCAGGGCGTGCCCCCAGGGCACGCCCTGTTGGCTTGTGGGGCCCTGGTGTGGCTCTCGGCTTCCTTCCGAATCTCCCAGGTATTCTTTTGGTCCAGAAAAAATCATCAAAAAGTTTCGTGGCAAGTGGACTTCGTTTGGTACTGTAAACCTGAGAAGTGAAAAACATGCAGAAAACAGCAACTGGCACTGGTCACTGGGTCAATAGGTTAGTGCTCAAAAATATTATAAATTGGTAAATAAAGACCCAAAAAGTATCCTAGAATGATAATATATCAGCATGGAACAATAAAAAATTATAGATACGTTAGGGGGTCCTCGGGCCGCTGACTTATCTCTTATAGTCCGGCCCGATGGGCCGCCTTATGGAATCTTCGGGAAGGCCGGACTGCGAAATGACCTTAGGCTTATGGGGGAATATTCCGAAGACTTGGTGTGTCTTCCAAGAAAGGATGGGCGTATCTATGCCCAGAGGGAAACCGACCATTTGTAACCCTAGGGACCCTCGGTGTCTATATAAACCAGGGGTCTTAGTTCGTAGAAGAACAACTCAACTCATTAGGGTTTAGCTCTTTTGATCGCGAGGTAGATCAACTCTGTAACCATCTCATTCATCAATATAATCAAGCAGGACGTAGGGTTTTACCTCCTCACGAGGGCCCGAACCTGGGTAAACACTGTCCCCTTTGTCCCTTGTTACCATCGTTCATAGATTCACAGTTTGGGACCCCCTACCCGAGATCCGCCGGTTTTGACACCGACATTGGTGCTTTCACTGAGAGTTCTGCTGTGAGATCGCTTGTGGATTGATGGCTCGCCTTATCATTAGCGAACAGGCCCGGAACGAGGACATTTTTGTCCCGGGACAGGTATTCGCATTCTGCAACGTCATGCTGCATGCTGACTCGACCGACCATCTAGGCCGGATCGAAAATTTGTCCCATGTTCAGGAGATCAGGTTCGGGAACTTAGAGTTCACCGCTGACTCCCGTGGCGATCTGTTCCTCACTGAACTCTCGGTTTCGTTCGACGGGCCCGGAGACCCCGGAGCTTCAACTCCTGGCTCACTATCCGGTTCGACCCTCCGATCTATCTCCGCCGAAAGTCTGGCCTCGAGCCTGGACTCGGTGATGGTACCTGAATATCAAGGTTCGCCTTTGCCGAACACGCCCATCTCGAAGACGCCCTGGAGCTCAACTCCAAGGGCCCTCAGGAAACCGATCTGGTCGTCCTCTCGTGGTTGAATGAGGCTCTAGACCGAAACCAGTCTATGGCAATCGAGGACGATCTTACCTCGACCGACGTTCCGATTGACCTAGAGGCCGGTTATGGGGAATTCTATGGCCCACCCGCCGCCCACCTGGTAGCCACCGTCGAAGACTTAACTGACATGTTGGACTACGCCTCCGAAGAGGCGGAACACATGGATGAAGAGATCGGCGACCCCGCCCCCGTGACCACCGGGCGGTGGACAGCCATCTTGACCTATGATGTCTATATGGTGGACACCCCTAACGATAGGTAGAACCACACCCCCAGGAAGAATGGCGAAAAATCCGGCGAAGCATCAAAACGCCGGAAACAACGCAAGCGATCCAAGACCAACAAGGGAAGGGAAGCCGTTACAGGCACTGGGGAAATAGATACCCCGAAGGACCTCGGCGACCCTGAAGCCCCCGCGGAGCCGGTGGAGGACCCGGAAAGGCTCACGGATCAGCAAGACGCTGAGAACCTCAAAGATTCTGGGGATGATGACTACTTCCCACATGCTGTAGAAGAAGAAAACCTCGAAGCCGAAAACTTCACCGACCCCGAAAACCCTGAGGACCAAGAACGATTCAGGCAACAGCTCATAGCTACAGCTCGGACCTTAAAGGCAAAGCAGCAGCAACTCAAAGCCGAACAAGACACCATCAACAATAGATGGACAAAAGTTTTGGCGGCCGAAGAAGGATTCGACATTGAGCGGCCAGACCAAAAGAGGAGTTACCCTTGCCGGCGCCTGCTGTCGCAATTCGACGACGAGGTCCTTGAGCCCGAGTCAACCAGGTACACTCAGTATGACCAGCCGGACCGCCCCCCTTGAGGACGGGACAAGGTGGCTCAAGACGTCGAGTACTGGCCCACGTTACCCCGTAGGAGAGGAAAGGGACCAGCACAGCCTGAGGATCGATACGATCTTCGGCAGGACCTGGACTATAGGTCAGGTCACGCCAGATCCATCTACGGATCTAGGGGACGCTCCCCCGTTAGACGGGATGGCTACCGATCGTGGCTCGACCGCAACCACAGAAACCGGGAACAATGCCGAGCCCACCCAACAGCTGATTTCTGGCGTGACGTAGCCAGGATCAGAGGCGCCGCACACCCACTGTGTTTTATAGACGAGGTCATGCAGCACCAGTTCCCCGAAGGATTCAAACCCGTCAACATAGAATCATACGGCGGAACGACGGACCCGGCCGTCTGAATCGAGGACTTCCTCCTCCACATCCATATGGCCAGAGGAGACGATCTCCATGCCATCAAATATCTACCACTCAAACTGAAGGGACCAGCTCGGCACTGGCTAAACAGCCTCCCCGAGAACTCCATTGGGAGCTGGGAGGAGCTCGAAGACGCCTTCCGATCTAATTTCCAAGGCACTTACGTCTGGCCCCCGGACTCTTCCGACCTAAGCAACGTCGTCCAGAAGACCGGCGAATCGGCTAGGCAATTCTAGAATCAGTTCTTGACTAAGAAGAACCATATCATCGACTGTCCGGACGCCGAGGCGATAGCCTCGTTCAGACACAACATCCGGGACGAATGGCTAGCTCGCCAGCTCGGCCAGTATAAGCCAAGAACGATGTCTGCCCTCACCTCCCTTATGACTCGCTTTTGCGCGGGCGAGGACAATTGGCTAGCTCGCCGAAGCCATAATCCTGAAGACCCCGACACCTCTGAAGTGCGGGACGGTAACTGAAATCCAAGGTGGAACAAAAATAAACGCCGCCATAGCAATGGCGACTCGGAAGACACGGCCGTAAACGCTGATTTCTGCAACTCAAAACCCGGACAGCGGAAGAAGCCCCCTAAAGCGAACAGGGATGGACCTACTGCTCTGGATAGAATCATGGATAGGCCCTTCCAAATCCACGGCACGCAAGAGAAGCCGGCCACCCACACCAACAGAAACTGTTGGGTGTTCAAGCAAGCAGACAAGCTCGCAGCCGAGGAACAGAGCAAGAGCCCACGAATCGAGGATGATGAAGAACCCCGCGGGCCGAACAATGGCGGGAAAAAGCAATTCCCTCCCAAGGTCAAAACCGTGAACATGATATATGTCACACATATACCCAAAAAGGAGAGGAAACACGCACTTCGGGAGGTCTATGCCGTAGAACCCATAGCTCCGAAGTTCAACCCGTGGTCGGCTTGCCCGATCACCTTCGATCGTATGGATCACCCTACCAGCATCCGTCATGGAGGTTCGGCCGCTCTCGTCCTGGACCCCATTATCGACGGGTTCCATCTCACTAGAGTCCTTATGGACGGAGGAAGCAGCCTTAATCTGATTTACTCAGATACAGTAAAAAAGATGGGTATCGACCCGTCAAGAATTAAACCCAGCAACACTACCTTCAAGGGAGTCATCCCTGGTGTGGAGGCACGGTGCTCGGGTACCGTGACGCTGGAAGTAGTGTTTGGCTCGCCCGATAACTTCCGTAGCGAAGACTTGATCTTCGATATAGTGCCTTTCCGCAGTGGCTATCATGCACTGCTCGGCCGTACAACGTTCGCTCACTTTAACGCCGTTCCCCATTATGCATACCTGAAGCTCAAGATGCTCGGGCCAAAGGGGGTCATCACCGTCAATGGCAACACAGAGCGCTCACTCCGGACGGAAGAACATACAATGGCTCTAGCGGCCAAATTCCAGTCTGGCATCGAGGCACCAGGACCCCAACCAGCCGACAAGCTGCGACGGGCGAGCAAGCGGATCCGAGCGCGACCCGATCTCCCGGAGCAGCCTCCCGTTCACCACAAATAGGGATGCGCCCCCCACAGCACGGCCCCGCTACCCATCAGGTACGTATCGAGAAGGCACAATTTCGTACTTAAAATACCATGGGCAGCTGCGGGGGGACACCTCATCACAACAGAGTGGTCGGTTCGACTGAACTACTCTCAACACAGCAGGCGTCAAACTCATGCATGCCCTGGCGATTTAAACATGTACCCCCCAAAGGTCTATTCGCCGACTATAACCACCTTTCAAGGAGCATACTACTCGTCAAGAGCAAAGGAGTGGAGACGCACAGGGACATGCCAAGGACATCAAGCCACAGATCAAGAGCCCCGATCGAGCCTCCCCTTTATATGCATTTGTTTCTAAACATACCTGTAACAGTTACGCCCGCAATATGAGTTGTAAAAATTCATAATAAATAGAGATCATCTTTTACGGTCCGATTATGGCATTCTATAATGCTTTCCGGCTCCCCGCCTCTGGAAGCAAAACTGTTCGGTACAATTTTGATGCACCCGGCTAATAAACCGGGGGGCTTAGCTATAAAGCTCGTCCCAAGCATCTCCCCGGCATTATCCTTTATATGTCCGGCGTGTCGGAATTTTGCGTTATATGCATCGGTTCCGAATTGTGTCTTAGGTCAAAGGTTGGGTTGCCCGACTCCTATATTTACCCTCTTACATTCCGCTCGTTCAGCTAAAAGGGTAAAGGGAGAACCACTGCGATTGTATTTCCAGCTTGCATGGTCAAGTACCTCAGTGGAGAAAGCCGAAAATCGACCGTCATAATAAGCACGAACCGGTCTGCAATTCGAACACAAGTGTCAAACTAAAAATTGATAGAGATTATTCCGTGTCATACGAGGGGTTTGCATTATTGCAAGCCACGTGGTAATGGTTTCTACCTCGGCTTACCCGAACACCACACAACACCGGGGGCTAGTAATCAGCCCCCACAGTCAAGCTCCTCCGGCTAAGTGAAAGCAGTAGAGCTGCATAGTCTGATTGCCTCGTTCCCACCTCTCGCACTACCGCCTCTGGGTTCTGATAATTCGGCTAAGGGTAATACCGCGGATGATGGAACACTTCTTGTAATAATCACATGGGGGCTAAAGCCGATGACTGGCAACTTTCAGTTCCAAAAACGGCCACATAGGAGTCAAAATAATCAAAACACCAAAGCATGATAAACCATGCATACATATTATCAAAATAAATATATTCATCGGACATACAATAACATGTTCACTCAAAAATTACATCTTTAGGGCACCGGGTCTCTACCGACCGAGCACCCTCCATTGCAGCAGCGAAATACAGCTCGGGGCGCCTATGCTCCTTCCCAGGTGGCGGGGGCGGTGTAGCCATCTCGAGTGGCTTCATCCCTGGAAAGTGCATCATCGTCCTCGCAAAAGCCATCCGCGCTCCCTCAATACACAGAGAACGCTTCACGGCCTCAATGCGGGAGGACGTGTCGCAGAGCTTCTGCACCAGGCCGAAGTAACTGCCTGGTAGAGGCCTGGAAGGCCACAATCGAATGCAGAGGTCCTTCAAGGCCGGCTCCGCCATACGATGCAGCTCCATTAGCTGCTTCATCTGCTGACTAAGGACGGGACGGGGCTCGGGGTTCTGAAATTGCGCCCAGAATAGCCTCTGTTCTGCATCCCCGTCCCGAGTCGTAAAGTGCTTGGCCGCGTCCGCCGCACTCCTCGGAAGGTCCATGAAGGCGCCTGAGGAACGCCATAGCCGTGTAAGATGAGCAAACCTGTTACCACCAAAGGTGCATTGTAGTAAGTACGGCTTACCATCCGCGATCATCCTGACTTGGCGGAGTTCTTCCTCATAAGACCGCCTATCCACACGCTCTGATTTAAGATCGGAAGACAATGTGGATAGCTCGGCCGCCTGGTCCTTGGCCTTCTACTCAAGAGCCTCACACTTAGTGCTGGCATCCTGGAGCTCTTGCTGCACTTCGGCCACCCGAGCTTCATGCTTTTCCCTGACAACCTTCAAGGTGTTCAGTTCGGCCGCCGCCTGGTCGGCCGCCATCTTATGATCGGTAGCCTCCCGCTTGGCCTTGTCCAGCTCGGCCTTGAGGTTCTCGACCTCGGAAGAAACAATTGCAAATACAATGGAAGACCAAAAGTTAGGATTTGAAATCTCAAGAATCTCAATCAATGAGGATTAGGCAGGGTCTCCAAGACAAAGTTCCAACTCACCTTGCATTTCATCAAACCGTTTGTTCAAACGGTCAAGCTCCTCGTCAGAGCTCTTGAGCTTTCGGTTGAGCTCGGCCAGCTCCATGTCGTCGACAGCCGCCGCTGCCGCCGATGCCTGCAAAGCAAAAATTATGTGAGACACACATCGGAACTGCTGGTCCTACACCCTCCTCTCCAGACCATCTCTGGAAACAACTAAAATATCGATTTTGCTCGGAACCTGAGGTCCTCTGATCCCCGGGTAAGTTTCTTAAACTTACCCAGGGCTCGGGGGCTACTATACCTATCCGGAATATATATACACCTCACGAACAAATTCTGCTTAGAGAGAGGTGCATCACATTTCTTACCTTGAAGCCCGTCAAGTGACCGCCGAAGGCCTCCTCCAGTCCGCTATCAACAGACTGAATGCCTTTCAAGACCGCACCAATAAGGATGCGGTGGTCTTCGGCGATGACGGAGCTGTGCAAGGCCTCCTCCATCACGGATGACCACCCGGTTGTGGCCTGCCCCGTCGCGAACGGCACCGGTGGCGGCACCACACCTCCCCCTTCTCGTGAAGGGAGAGTGGTTGATATCGGAGCCTTGTCAGTCTCCGAAGCCATCTTCGGAGGGAGCTCTGATGACTCACGGCCTCCCTCTTTATTTACCAGGAGGGGCGTGGTCTCCTGGTCCTCGGCCGCCGAGGCCTGAGCCTCGGCCATGACCTCCTCGCCCTCAGTATTCGGCCGAGGAGGCGTCCGTCGGGATATCACCTCCATGGCCTCGTTGGCGGCCTGTCGAGGGGATGTGCGGGATGCAGTTCCGCTTTTCGCCAGCTCGGCTGGCGGAGGATCTCCCTCTGAGAGCTGCTCGGTCGGGAGATCGCGGGCCGGGCTGCAACATGAGAGGCATTAGTCCGGTTAATCACAAAGATCTTGCATAAGCAATGTATTCGGAATCGTTACCTCTAGGCCGTGGGTTTGGTCCTAAGGACCCTCCACAGGACCCTCTCGAACGCCTCGGATTCCTCATCGGAATTCGGGCTGACGTCGGGCAAGGTCACCTTGACCCTGCAGGGCCTCTTCGGAGAAGGGGGAGTGGAATCCTCCTCGGCATCCACAGATGCCGCCCTTTTCCTTGGCTGCGGGGAGTCGATGTCCCCCCCTTCCTCTGTATGCTCCTCCTCGTGAGCGGAGGAGGCTTGGGTCTCCCCGGACTTAGCGTCCGGGGGGCCTCTTGAACAGAGACTTGTTCAGGTCTCCTTCTTCTCGCCTTTCTTCTGCTTATCCTTCTTCTCTGGCGCCGAATACGGCGCCTCGACCATCATCGCCGTTAAGAGGGTCGACCTGGGGGCTTCGGGAAATGGGGCAGGACCGTTGATCCGCCTGGCCTTAGCTAGCCAGCCCTAGGGAAACCAAGAAGGGAGAGTTTAGAATCCTTGCTAAAAAGGCCAAACCTGAAGATAAAAGATTGAAGATCAAAGATTTACCCTAAGTGGAGGGTGTTCGGCATCTAGGCCGGTGTCTTCCTCTTCGGCCGGCCACTCCTCCTGGGGCTTGAACAACGCCTTCCATAGCTTCTCCCGAGTGGTGCGGTAGAGCTTGCGCATGGTGGGGGAATCATCGGCCTTATGGGCCCACATCGGTGTGGCCCGGAGCTGACAGGGGAGGAGGCGGCGGCGAAGCATGACCTGGACCACCTTGGTCAGGCTGATGTTTGCTTCCAACATCTTTCCGTTGCGTTCCTGCAGCGCCTTTACCTCGGTGGCCGACCCCCAGTCCAGCCCTTTCTTGATCCACGAGGTCATCCTTGCGGGAGGACCAGATCTGAATTCGGGAGGGGCCACCCAATCTGTGGCGCGCGGTTCGGTAATATAGAACCACTCCTTCTGCCAGGTCTTGATTGTGTCGATGAAGGTGCCATCCGGCCACTGCACCCAAGGGAGCTTGCTGATCACCGCTCCCCCACAGTCTGCGTGCTGGCTGCTCATGATCTTTGGCTTGACGTTGAAGACCTTCAGCCATAAGCCGAAGTGTGGTTGGACCCGCAGAAAGGCCTCACAGACGATGATGAAGGCCGATATGTGCATAATGGAGTTTGGGGGGAAGGTCGTGGAAGTCCAGCCCGTAGAAGAACATCAGGCCCCTTACAAAGTGGTGCAACGGGAAGCCCAGTCCCCGGATGAAATGGGGAATGAACACCACCCGCTCCCCGGGCCGTGGCGTGGGGATCACCTGGCCCTCTTCGGGGGCGTGGTGTGCGACATCGACAGAGAGGTAGCCGGTGCGCTTCAGTTCTTGGATGTCGTCCTCGGTGACGCACGACACCTACCACTTGCCTTGTGAGCCCGAACCAGCCATGGCCGTGCTCGGGGAAAAAGAAGGGGTGTTGGAAGAGGGGTTGGAGAAAGATTAGATCTGCGCGCTCGGAGCGAGGAAGGTTGGAGAAAGCGAATCTAGGGGAGCGTGGAAGGACTGTGAAGATGCTTTTCCCCTTTTATGGAAGGCCGTAACACCAAGCGTCCCCTTACTGCGCCTCGAGTTGCGCCAGTTCCCGAAGCGACCGCCCCATCATGCGCGCGTGGGATAGCACAAATCATTGATCATATCTCGTAAAAATGGAGCACGATCTTCATGTCGATTGAACGCGCCAATAAAAAGGCGGTCTCAAACCGCGAATCGAGTTTTTGTAACTGGTTGAATGGCCACGACCCGTCTGAACCTTTTGTTTGGAAAGTTGTTAGGAAGGGTACTATTCACACTCAGGCGTTTGGCCTTCAAGGCTAAGCAAGGTATGTTCGGATAGTGAGGAGTCATCGGTGGTCGAGCTACGGATTGCCAAGGCGTGAAAGGGAGAAAAGAACTCGCCCCGCAAGCCGAACACTCTGGGCGTGTGGAACAGCTGATGTCCTAAAGTCCGGCGTTGGAGGCTAGTTCGGGGGCTACTGAGGGAGTCCGGTATTAAGGGGTCCTCGGGCCGCTGACTTATCTCTTATAGTCCGGCCCGATGGGCCGCCTTATGGCATCTTCGGGAAGGCCGGACTGCGAAATGACCTTAGGCTTATGGGGGAATATTCCGAAGACTTGGTGTGTCTTCCAAGAAAGGATGGGCGTATCTGTGCCCAGAGGGAAACCGACCATTTGTAACCCTAGCCCCCCCCGGTGTCTATATAAACTAGGGGTCTTAGTTCGTAGAAGAACAACTCAACTCATTAGGGTTTAGCTCTTTTGATCTCGAGGTAGATCAACTCTGTAACCATCTCATTCATCAATATAATCAAGCAGGACGTAGGGTTTTACCTCCTCACGAGGGCCCGAACCTGGGTAAACACTGTCCCCTTCGTCCCTTGTTATCATCGTTCCTAGATTCACAGTTTGGGACCCCCTACCCGAGATCAGCCGGTTTCGACACCGACACCCGTCATAGGAATATACAAGCCAAGTGTGATAGCCTGGCTTATTAGGGATGATAGAGTACTCATATCAATAAGGAATTCCTTCTTTTTTGGGAGCCCATTAGAACAGAACTCCCAAGTTAAGCGTGCTTGGCTTGGAGTAGTTCTAGGATGGGTGACCGACTGGGAAGTTGGTCCCGGGTGCGCACCAGTGAGGACAAAGTGCGCTGAAAAGACTAGTATTGATCTGTGGGGCCAGTCTAGATCCCGCCAGGAGTAACGACCACCGGTGGGTGTGTCCGGGGCGTTACACCAAGTTTATAATAATGAAAAAATAATTCCCACTAGCATATGAAAATTACATAACATGAGACTCTCTTATATGAGGAACAAGGTGCCACTTTGAGGCACAAGTGTGGTAAAGGATAGTAGCAAAGTCCCTTCTCTCCTTTTCTCTCATTCATGGTGGGCTCAGTTGGCCTCCCCCATTTTTATTTCCTCATAGGGACAATGCTCTAATAATGATGATCATCACACTTTTATTTAATTACAACTCGATATGAAGAACTAATAGAAAGATATGACTCTATATGAATGCCTCTGGTAGTGTACAAGGATGTGCAAAGATCTAGCGCGACATGTATCAAAAATACGATGAACAGTGGCTTTGCCACAATGTCAGCTCTATATGATCATGCAAAGCAATATGATGATGAACGAACTAGTCATGTGAAGTGACGATGGAATTTGCATGGCAATATATCTCGGAATGGCTATGAAAATTCCATGATAGGTAGGTATGGTGGCTGTTTTGAGGAAGATATAATGAGGCTTATGTGCAACAGAGTGTATCATGTCACGGGGTTTGGATGCATTGGCGAAAGTTGCACCGATCCTCAAGGTGAGAATGGGCTATGCACGGTACCGAAGAGGCTAGCAAATATGAGGAGGTGAGATTGCGTATGTCCATGGTTTCACATTAGTCATAAAGAACTCATATACTTATTGCAAAGTTTTATTAGTTTTATCAAAAATCAAAGTAGTACTCACATGCCCCGAGGGAGGAGCTTGGTAGGAGTTAACCATCGCGCGTCTCTGACCCGAAACAACACTAGGATTTCAACGAGGAATAGAAATGCTCACACATCATCACCATGCCTCTTTAATTTTTAGACGAACGAGAAGTTAACCTCTCTTAATATCGACACTTCTACGAATCAACAATTATGAACTCACATATTTTTCATATTACCACATCAATATCACTAACCCACAATTTCTCTATATGTGCTACATGATGGTTTTAATTATCACTCATTGAATACCTATTATTTTTGGACTAGTCTTATGACCCATGCAAATTACCATCACTATTTATTAACTCTCAAACAAATATAAGTGAAGAGCAAGAGTGAAATTATTTCTATAAAATCTACATGCCACCGTGCTCAAAAAGATATAAGTGAAGTACTAGAGCAACTCCTAAGCTCAAAATATATAAGTGAAGCACATAGAGTATTCTAACAAATTATGATGAAGGCGTGTCTCTTTCAAATAGGTGTGTCCAGCAAACGATGATTGTGGCAAACTGAAAGTAAAAGCAAACAAAAACAAACGACGCTCCAAGCAAAACTCATATCATGTGATGAATAAAAATATAGCTTCAAGTGACATACCGATGGATTGAGACAAAAGAGGGGATGCCTTCCGGTGCATCCCCAAGCCTAGACGCTTGAGTCTTCCTTAGAATATTACCTTGGGGTGCCTTGGGCATCCCCAAGCTTAGGCTTTTGCCGCTCCTTATTCCTTTGTCCATCGTGATAACACCCAAAACTTGTAAACTTCAATCACACAAAACTCAACAAAACTTCGGGAGATCCGTTAGTATAAGAAACATATTGAATACTTTAGATACTGTTATAAATTGATTCTTATTTCATAATTGCATAATAGATACTGTACTCTAACTTCTACATCTAGGTACTAGCTATGGACCCGTAGGTCTATGGTGAACTACTCACACATCATCATGAGGGCAGCAAGGTTGATGAAGAGGCCCTCCGTGATCGATCCCCCCTCCGACAGGGTATCGGAACGGAGCTCCAGATGGCCTCGCGATGGAACAGAGACTTGCGGTGGCGTAAAAAGGGTTTTAGGAGGGTTTTCACAATATTAGAGAATTTATAGGCCAGAGAACGAGGTCGGGGGAGCCGCCAGGGGCCCACAAGCCATCAGGGCGCCCCCCAAGGCGCACCCTGTTGGCTTGTGGGGCCCTGGTGTGGCTCCTAGCTTCCTTCCGAATCTCCTAGGTCTTCTTTTGGTCCAGAAAAAATCATCAAAAAGTTTCGTGGCAATTGGACTTCGTTTGGTACTGTAAACCCGAGAAGTGAAAAACATGCAGAAAACAGCAACTGGCACTGGGCACTGGGTCAATAGGTTAGTGCTCAAAAATATTATAAATTGGTAAATAAAGACCCAAAAAGTATCCTAGAATGATAATATATCAGCATGGAACAATAAAAAATTATAGATACGTTGGAGACGTATCAGGGAATGACATGGTTTTTGAACCCATGGCTCTCTTTCTTTACCATGTTTTCTAGCAGTGAAATCTCTTTTATCATAACGTTTATTCTTAGGTGGGTTATCAATAGCAACATGTTCTATTTCTACATTGTTATCATATTCTTTATCATTATCTGGTTGAGCATCAACATGAACATCATCCTTTTCATTATCACTAGCTGAATGTTCATTACCAGATTGTGTCTCAGTATCAAAAATAGAAATATCATTATGACTCTCAAGAGGTTTCTCTGCCAAAGACTCACTAGAAGCAGGCAAAGTCCTATCATTTTTCTTTTTCTTTTTCTTCTTAGATGGACTAGGTGTATCCTTATTAATATTTTGAGTGTCTTGTTCAATTCTTTTAGGATGTCCTTCGGGATAAAGGGGTTCTTGTGTCATTCTACCACCTCTAGTCACAACTCTGATAGCATGATCATCCAGTTTAATATTCATTTCGGCAAGTAAATCATTTTGTGACTTAGCAACTTGTTCTAACTAAGTTTGGACCATGGATGAGTGTTTACCTAAACCTTTAACATCATTAGCAATTCTAAACATCAAGTCACTCAAGCGATCAATTATCATAGCATTCCATTGTAATTGATCCTTAACATATTTATTAAAACGTTCTTGCTTAACAATGTAATTATCAAATTCATCCATGCATTGACTAGGAGTCTTAGTATAAGGTATGTCACTTTAAAAACATAAATCTATAGAGATAGTTTACCTCTACAACTTTTGAGGGGTATAAGTCCATGTATTCTTCAATAGGTGGTAAATTCTTAACTTCTTCATATTGAATACCTTTTTCTTTCATAGATCTCTTGGCTTCTTGCATATCTTCTGGACTGAGGAATAGAATACACCTCTTCTTTTGAATAGGTTCTAGAGGTGGTTCGGCAAGTGTCCAATAATTAGCATTTAAAAAAATATTATTCAATAGTTCTTCAACCTGGCCAATGGTTCGATCCTTGAAAACACAACCAGCACAACTATCTAGATAATCCCTAGAAGCATTGGTTAGTCCATTATAGAAGATATCAAGTATTTCATTTTCCTTGAGTGGATGATCAGGCAAAGCTTTAAGTAGCTGGAGAAGCCTCCCCCAAGCTTGAGGGAGATTCTCTTCTTAAATTTGCACAAAGTTAAATATTTCCTGTAAAGCAGCTTGTTTCTTATGAGCAGGAAAATATTTTCAGTAAAGTAATATATCAAATCCTGGGGCTATGCACACAACCATGAGCAAGTGAAAGGAACCAATTATTAGCATCACCTTTTACTGAGAAAGGAAAAATCTTAAGTGTGTAAAAGTAGCGAATCTTTTCCTCATGAGCAAACAACGTGGCAATATCATGCAATTTAGTAAGGTGTTCCACAATAGTTTCAGTTTCATAACCATGAAAAGGATCAAATTCTACAATAGGAATCAACTCAGGATCAACAGAGAATTCATAATCCTCATCAGTAACCCATATGGAGAGGTAGCAAATTTAGGATCATGTTTCATTTTCTCCATCATAGATTTTTGTTTCACTTTACATAGCAATTTATTTAAATCATCCCTATAATTACAAGCGAGAAAGTTTCTAGATATCTCCCCATCCATAACATAACCATCATGTACTTTAGGCATATCATATCTATTAGGAGAGCTAGGCATAATAGGTGAATCAAGGTTCTCATCAACTTCAACATTTTCAATTTCTCTAGACTTAGAAATATGAGCATCAAGTAAATCACCTAGTGGCACATGTTCAGTTTTGTCTAGCATAGTAGTAGCATCATCATAATTTTCATTCAAAACAAAAGTAGCATCATCAATTACTTGTGACATATCAGATTGAATAACTGGTGGTGATGTTGCAAGCTTACTTAAAATAACAGGTGAATCAAGTGCAGAGCTAGATGGCAGTTCCTTACCTGCCATCGTTCAACAGGGTACGACATTGGTTTTAGCGTCTTTCAGATTCTTCATAATGACTATAGAAATCCTTGGTGAACACAATAAATAAAGCAATGCTCCTCGGCAACGGCGCCAGAAAAGTTCTTGATAACCCAAAGTATAGGGGATCGCAACAGTCTTCAAGGGTAGTATTTCACCCAAATTTATTGATTCGACACAAGGGGAGCCAAAGCATATTTATTGGTCTTAGTAGTTGAGTTGTCAATTCAACCACACCTGGATTTCTTTCCGCAACAAAGTTTGTAGTAGCTGTTGGTGAACGTTCCATGGGAAACAAAAATTTTCCTACGCACATGCAAGATCTATCCATGGAGATGCATAGCTATGAGAGGGGGAGTGCATCTACATACCCTTGTAGATCGCTAAGCGGTTGATGTAGTCGTACGTCTTCACGATCCAATCGCGATCCATCCCGATCTAGCACCGAACGGACGACCTCCGCGTTCAGCACACGTGCAGCTCGATGACGTCTCCACCTCCTCGATCCAGCGAGTGAGGGCGGAGTAGTAGATGAGTTCTCCAGTAGCACGACGACGTGGTGGCGGTGGTGGTGGAGCAGTCTCAGCAGGGCTTTGCGAAGCATTTCCCCGATACAATGTGAGGAAAAAACGATCTAGGGAGAGAGGGAGGGCTATGCCAAGACTTGAGGTGTGGCTGCCCTCCCTATCCCCAAGTATATATAGGGGCAAGGGGGAGGGGCCGACGCCCTAGGGTTTCCCATAGGGGTGGGGTGACATCCTTGTTGGGGAACATTGCATGGGGAACAAAAAATTTCCTACGAACACCCAAGATCTATCCATGGAGATGCATAGCTACGAGAGGGGGAGTGTATCTACATACCCATGTAGACCGCTAAGCGGAGCGTATATAACGCAGTCGATGTAGTCGTACTTGTTACGTCTCCAACGTATCGATAATTTTTGATTGTTCCATGCTAATATATTATCATTCTAGGATACTTTTTGGGTCATTATTTACCAATTTACAATATTTTTGAGCACTAACCTATTGACCTAGTGCCTAGTGCCAGTTGCTGTTTTCTGCGTATTTTTGCCTATGCAGGTTTACTGTACCAAACGAAGTCCAATTGCCACGAAACTTTTTGATGATTTTTTCTGGACTATATGAAGACCTAGAAGCTTTGGAAGGAAGCCGGGAGGCGCACGAGGGCCCCACCACACACCAGGGCGCGCCCTGGGGGGGGGTGCCCTGATATGTGGTGCCCCCTCGGGCACCTCTCGACGTCCCTCTTCGGCCTATAAATTCTCTAATATTCTGAAAACCCTGGAGGCAGTCGTGAAACCCTTTTTCCACCGCCGCAAGTCTCTGTTCCGTCGCGAGCCATCTGGAGCTCCGTTCCGGCACCCTGCCAGAGGGGGGATCGATCACGGAGGGCCTCTTCATCAACCTTGCTGCCCTTATGATGATGTGTGATTAGTTAACCACAAACCTATGGGTCCATAGCTAGTACCTAGATGGCAATCTCTCTCCTCTTATGATCTTCAATACATTGGTCATCACATCTTTGCTTTGATCTATCCGATGTAATCCTATTGTGCGGTGTGTTTGTTGGGATGCGATGAATTGTGGGTTTATGTTCAGATTATTCATGAAAAGTATTTGAGATGCCTCTGAATTATATTATCTCTTAAGTGCATGATCATTATAGCTTCGTAATGCTCTCCGGTCTATTGATATGCTTTGGCCAAGTAGATTGATATTTCATCGGTGGGAATGGTGCGTTGTGGTAGGTTCAACCTGGCGAATTTCTTTATCCCAGTGACAAAGTAGGGGACAAGATGCGTCTTTGTGTTGTTGCTACTAAGGATAAAACGATGGGGTTCATTCATATTGTTTGAGTTTACTTTGTCTACATCAAGTCATCGTTCTCCAAGCATTACTCTGTTTTACTTAATACTCTAAATGCATGTTGGATAGTGGTCGATGAGTGGAGTAATAGTAATAGGTGCAGGCAGGAGTCAGCCTATTTGCTGATGGACATGATGCCTATATATACATGATCATTGCTGTGAACATCGCATAACTATCCGCTTTTCTATCAATTGCCCAATAGTAATTTGTTTACCCACCGTATGCTGCCTACATGAGAGATGTTGCTAGGGAACACTATGCCCCCCGGGTCTATTCACTTATATATTCACAAACACTATATTTACCTTGCTGCCTTTATTTACTTTTTATTTATTTTGCAATTTATATTTATCAACAATTATCTACACAACTCATTTGCTTGCAAATACCGAGATCAAGGGGATTGACAACCCTCTTGCCCGCGTTGGGTGCAAGTCGTTTGTTCATTTGTGTGCAGCCACTAAAGATGGTTGAGGATTGATATTCCTATTGGTTCGATAAACCTTGGTTTCATAACTAAGGGAAATACTTATCTGCTTTGTTTTGCAATTACCCGTTCCTCTTCACGGAAAACCCAACGCAGATCACAAGTATCAGGAAGGATTTCTGGCGCCGTTGCCGGGGAATATCATCGTCAATTATCAAGTAACTTCACACAAATTTTCATTCACTTGTTCTTCTTTTTATTTGCTATTATATTTAGCTTGTCATATAAAAATCAAAAATACAAAAATATTTATCTTTGCTTGTTACTAGTTTACTTCTTCGCTTGCTAGTTTGCTCTTTTGCTTGTTTGAAGTAGCTATCATGTCTGAGTTTGAGAAAGTTATTGTTGAAGGCGCTAGTGAGGATAGTGCCAGTGACACAGAAAATGAGAGAATAAATATTGATGATGCTATTCATGAACCTCCTAATCAAGTTCCTAGTAGTAATACCCACACGGTTTTAAAATAAAAAATCTATGAAGTGGGTAGTGGAAACATCATTGGGAAACATGTTATACAAGAATTTTTTGAGTACTCGGGAGCTATCCCTTTTACTAATGGGACCATACTTGAGGAGACAAGTTGTTATGTGGATGCTATTACCATTCTAATTTTGAAACTAGAAAGAAAATTTGTGCATCTCCATCCTATGCTCCAAAATATATTTTTGGGATTTCCGGGTATTCGTAATCCTAAGATTAAGAAAATTGTTACCATCATCCTTATGCATGAATTTGATTATATAGTGTGGGAAGCAAGAAATATATTTTCTTTTTATAGAGTGAAATCCGACCCCCCCTATAGAAGTTATCCTACATAATAGAGATGCTTTGCGTATGATGGAATCCAATAATTGCCAAGGGTTTAGTGAGAATATGAGGAGAAAAGTTTCTCCTGAAAAATTAATGCAAGCTTTATTCCTTCATACTTGTGATAAATTTGAATGTATTTCTAAAGGAATCAATGAAGGGTTTAGTAAAGATTGGCATGAAAACACTATCAGGGAACCTATCAATGATGAAATTCACGTTTATATGAAGATCCCTATGATGATAATGATGTTAGTAATGATATTATGAATCCTTTTGACCACTTGAGCCCTTCCACTAAATTTGAGAAAGGAGATTTATTTAGTAAGATATGAGAAAGCTAGTTTTAAAGGAAATGAAAGGGAATGGATCCCTTGTGAGCAAAGATGACAAAACTTGAAACTATGCATTATGCCTAGCTAGGGGCATAAAACAATAGCGCTTGTTGGGAGGTAACCCAATAGTTATCTTTAAATTTTTGCTTAGAACTTTATGTTTATTTTTAATAGCATGATTATTGCCTCTGTAATGATAATGATTTTGTGTTTTAATTAGTGTTTGTGCCAAGTAAAGCCTTTGGGATGACTCGCAAGATGAGTAGAATCGATGCTGAAACAAAACATAAACTTTTGATTCCAGTACAGGAATTTTCATTTTTGGATGGACGGTGATAATGATCTGAAAATTTTACAGAGTGTTTCTATACAAATTTTCTAGGTTGTCCTAATTTTCAAGAATATTTAGAGTTACAGAAGTACAGGATCACTATATATTGCTGCAGACTGTTCTGTTTTAGACAGATTTTGTTTTTGCTTGCATAGTTGCTTATTTTAATTAAACTATGGATTGTATCGGGGGGTATAAGACATGGAGAAGTTAGAATACAGTACCTATTATGCATTTATAAAATTTGAATCAATTTACAACAGTACTTAAAGTGTGCAATATGTTTCTTATACTAATGGATCTCACGAGGTATTGTTCAGTTTTGTGTGATTGAAGTTTTCAAGTTTCAGGTGTTCTCTTGATGGACAAAGGAATAAGGAGTAGCAAGAGCCTAATCTTGGGGATTCTGAAGGCATCCCAAGGTAATATTTTAAAGGATACTCAAGCGTCTAAGCTTGTGGATGCCCCGGAAGGCATCCCCTCTTTCGTCTCAAATTCATCGGTATGTCACTTGAAGCTATATTTTTATTCGTCACATGATATGAGTTTTGCTTGGAGCGTCATTCGCTTTTGTTTGCTTTTACTTTCAGTTTTCCACAATCATTGTTTACTGGACACACCTATTTAAGAGAGACACACCTTCATCATAATTTGTTAGAATACTCTATGTGCTTCACTTATATCTTTTGAGCTTAGGAGTTGCTCTAGTACTTCACTTATATCTTTTTGAGCACGGTGGCGTGTAGATTTTAAAGAAATGATTTCACTCTCGTTCTTCACTTATATTTGTTTGAGAGTTAATAAATAGTTTGCATGGGTCATACAGACTAGTCCAAAAATATTAGGTATTCAAAGAGTGATAATCAAAACCATCATGTACACATATAAAGAAATTGTGGGTTAATGATATTGATGTAGTAATGTGAAATAGGTGTGAGTTCATAATTGTTAAACCATAGAGGTGTCGATATTAATACAGGTTCACCCTTTTGTTCATCTTAAAATTAAAGAGGCATGGTGATGATGCGTGAGCATTTCTATTCCTCGTTGAAATCCCAGTGTTGTTTCGGGTCGGAAGCGCGCGATGGTTAACTCCTACCAACCTCTTCCCTCGGGGCATGCGATTAGTACTTTGATTTATGATAAACTAATAAAACTTTGCAATAAGTATGTGTGTTCTTTATGACTAATGTGAAACCATGGACATACGCAATCTCACCTTTTCATAATAAGCTAGCCTCTTCGGTACCGTGCATAGCCCGTTCTCACCTCGAGAATCGGTGCAACTCTCGCCGGTGCATCCAAACCCCGTGACATGATACGCTCTGTTTCACATAAACCTTATTATATCTTCCTCAAAACAGCCACCATACCTACCTATCATGGCATTTCCATAGCCATTCCGAGATATATTTCCATGCAAATTCCATCGTCACTTCACATGACTAGTTCGTTCATCGTCATATTGCTTTGCATGATCATATAGAGCTGACATAGTATTTGTGGAAAAGCCACCTTCATAATGTTTTTGATACATGTCACGCTTGATCATTGCACATCTTGGTACACTGCCAGAGGCATTCATACAGAGTCATATCTTCATATCAGTTCTCCATGTTGAGTTGTAAGTAAATAAAAGTCTGATGATCATCATTATTAGAGCATTGTCCAAGTGAGGAAAGAATGATGGAGACGATGATTCTCCCATAAGTCGAGATGAGACTCCGGACGGAAATAAAGATGGGGGAGGCCAAATGAGCCCACCATCCATTCAAAAAAAATGAGAATATGAGAGAAGGGACTTTGCTACTATCCTTTACCACACTTGTGCCTCAAAGTGGCACCATGTTCCTCATGTAGAGAGTCTCATGATATATCACCTTCATATGCTAGTGGGAATTACCTATTCATTATTTCAAACTTGGCTTCTATATTCCTATGACGTGCTTCCTCAAATGCCCAAGGTCTTCATGAGCAAGCAAGTTGGATGCACACCCCACTTAGCTTCATTTGAGCTTTGATACACTTATAGCTCTAGTGCATCATTTGCATGGCAATCCCTACTCCTTGCATTGACATCTATCGATGGGCATCTCCATAGCCCGTTGGTACGCCTAGTTGATGTGAGACTATCTTCTCCACTTCCTACCCCTTTGATATCTACCACCATACCCTATTCCACCTAAATGCTATGTCCAATGGGTCACGCTCATGTATTGCGTGAAGAATAAAAAGTTGATGCATATTGAAAAAGTACAAACCAATTGCCTGACTTCGACACTGTGGTGCTTGACATTTGTATTAATGTGGTGAAGATGGAGCCATGCCTTGCTAATACAATAAGATGAATGGGGGGGGGGTAAACATTTCTTAAGAATCGTATACTTTTAGGAATTAACAATTATGTTTCTTACACTTTGAAGATTGCTATGTTAATATTTGTTGATTCATCTTTTCTCAATAAGCATACCTGAATAAGATTACATAGTGGATAGCATGTAACATCAAAAATTCTATTTTTCTCATTTACCTACTCGAGGACGAGCAGGAATTAAGCTTGGGGATGATACGTCTTCAATGTATCAATAATTTTTGATTGTTCCATTCTGATATATTATCATTCTAGGATACTTTTTGGGTCATTATTTACCAATTTATAATATTTTCGAGCACTAACCTATTGACCGAGTGCCCAGTGCCAGTTCCTGTTTTCTGCGTGTTTTTGCCTTGCAGGTTTACTGTACCAAATGAAGTCCAATTGCCACGAAACTTTTTGATGATTTTTTTCTCGACTATATGAAGACCTAGAAGCTTCGGAAGGAAGCCGAGAGGCGCACGAGGGACCCACCACACATCAGGGCGAGCCCTGAGGGCGCACACTCTGATATGTGGTGGCCCGCTCGGGCGCCTCCCGACGTCCCTCTTCGGCCTATAAATTCTCTAATATTCTGAAAACCCTGGAGGCAGTCCCTATTGACCCAGTGCCCAGTGCCAGTTGCTGTTTTTGCTTGTTTTTTACTTCGCAGAATATCAGTACCAAACGGAGTCCCATCGCGACGAAATTTTTTGGAGATTTTTTCTGGACCAGAAGACACCCAGTGGGCCAAAGAAGAGCCAGGAAGGTGGGTTGTGGAGAGCACAACCCCCCAGGGCACGCCAGGGGGGCCCCGGCGCGCCCTGATGGGTTGTGCCCTCCTCGGGGCCCCTCTCCACTGCCTCTGATGCCTATAAATTCCCAAATATTCCAAAAACCCTAGGAGA
This sequence comes from Elymus sibiricus, assembly GCA_039707655.1. Taxonomy (NCBI): domain Eukaryota; kingdom Viridiplantae; phylum Streptophyta; class Magnoliopsida; order Poales; family Poaceae; genus Elymus; species Elymus sibiricus. Next base: position 193,263,299 of record CM077663.1, on the reverse strand, counting down.
GTCGACGAAATACAATTCCAGCCGCCGCAAGCTCCAGAACCGCCAGATCCAATCTAAACACCATCACGGAGGGGTTCATCTTCTTCATAGGTGCCTCTCCGATGATGCGTGAGTAGTCCACCATAGACCTACGGGTCCGTAGGCAGTAGCTAGATGGCTTCCTCTCTCTCTCTCTCTTATGATTCTCAATACAATGGTCTCTTGGAGATCTATTTGATGTAAACTTTTGCGGTGTGTTTGTTGGGATCCGATGAATTTTGAGTTCATGATCAGTTTATATCCATGAATATTATTTGAGTCTTCTTTGATCTCTTATATGCATGATTGCTTATAGCATCGTATTTCTTCTTCGAATCTTTGGTTTAGTTAGGCTGACTAGATCGATTTTTCTTGCCATGGGAAGAGGTGCTTTGTGATGGGTTCAATCTTGCTATGTTCTTTCCCAGTGACAGAAGGGGCAGCAAGGCACGCATGTATCGTTGCCATTAAGGATAACAAGATGGGTTCTATTCCTACATGAATAGATCTTGTCTACATCATGTCATCATTCTTATTGTATTACTCTGTTTTTCCATGAACTTAATACACTAGATGCATGTTGGATAGCGGTCGATGTGTGGAGTAATAGTGGTAGATGCAGGCAGGAGTCGGTCTACTTATCTTGGACGTGATGCCTATATAGTGATCATCGCCTTGGATATCGTCATGATTATTTGATCTTCTATCAATTGCCCAACAGTAATTTGTTCACCCACCGTGCGCTATACTCATGTGAGAAGCCACTCGTGAATCCTACGGCCCCCGGGTCTACTTTTCCAACATATTGCTTTCCGATCTATCTTTTTGCCTCTTTGTTTTCAGATCTAGAAAACCCAAAACCCAAAAATATATTGCTGCACTTTTTATTTGCTTTTCCTATTTTGTGTTCTTGAGAGATCTATCTCTCCTATCTATCACTACCTAATCTATCTTTTTACCGTAGAGAGATTGACAACCTCTCTTTTGCATCGGGTTGCAAGTATTTGTTATTTGTGTGCAGGTGCTGCTTATTGGGTGGTGGTGATCCTCCTACTGGTTCGATAACCTTGGTTTCATAACTGAGGGGAATACTTACCGTCGCTGTGCTGCATCATCCCTTCCTCTTTGGGGAAATACCGACGCAGTCTCAAGCCACATCAAAGGAATTTCTGGTGCCGTTGCCGGGGAGGAAGCGGTCTCTTCTACGTGCCAATCTCAGGCGCCGAGGAGACTCCATCATCATCTACCAGGTTCCTAATCACAAATCTCATCCCCTTGCAATTACATTATTTGCCATTTGCCTCTCATTTTCCTCTCCCCGACTTCACCAATTTGCCGTTTTATTCGACCTCTTTTTTCGTTTGCCTTTTTCTCACCGGATCTCTTCCTTGCTTGCAATCTTGTTTGCGTAGTCACGATGACTCAAGAAAACACCAAGTTGTGTGATTTTTCCAATACTAATAACAACGATTTTATTAGTAATCCAATTGCTCCTCCCGCCACTAGTGTGGAATCTTGTGATATTAATGCCGCTTTGTTGAATCTTGTCATGAAAGATCAATTTGCCGGTAATGCTAATGAGGATGCCGCGTCCCATCTAAACACATTCATAGAATTGTGTGATATGCAAAAGAAAAAATATGTGGACAATGATATAGTGAAGTTGAAATTATTTCCTTTCTCCTTGCGGGATCGTGCAAAAAATTGGTTTTGCTCTTTGCCTCGCAATAGTATCAATTCTTCGAATAAGTGCAAGGATGCTTTCATTACTAAGTATTTTCCGCCCGTGAAAATTATTTCCCTTAGGACACAAATCATGAATTTTAAGCAACTTGAGCATGAACATGTTGCATAATCTTGGGAAATAATGAAATTGATGCTAAGAAATGTTCCTACTCATGGTTTGAATCTTTGGATGATCATACAAATTTTTTATGCGGGATTGAATTTTGTCTCTAGAAATCTTTTAGATTCCGCCGCGGGTGGTATTTTTATGGAGATTACTTTGGGTGAAGCTACTAAATTGCTAGATAACATCATGGCAAACTATTCACAATGGCATATCGAAAGAGCACCTACTAGTAAAAAAGTTAATTCGGTTCAAGAAATTAGTACTTTGAGTGATAAGGTTGATGCTTTGATGAAATTGGTTGCTAGTAAAAATTCTCCTATTGAACTTAATGATGTGCCTTTGTCTACCTTGATTGAGCAAAATAGTGATTCCGTAGATGTGAACTTTGTCTCGCGAAACAATTTCAATAACAATGCTTATAGAGGTAATTTTAATCCTAGACCTTTTCCTGAAAATTCCTCTAGTAATTATGGTAATTCCTCTTATAATAATAATAGGAACACCTCTGATATTGAGAGTAATATTAAAGAATTTGTCAATGCGCAAAAGGCTTTCAATACTACGATAGAAGAAAAGTTGAATAAGATTGATGATATGTCTAGAAGCATTGATATATTTCTCATGATGTTGAAAATCTCAAGTTGAAAGCTTTTGTGCCTAAGATTGATGAATCAATTAAAGCTTTATATGTCTCTACGTATGAAAGTAAGAAAAGAACCACTATGCTTAGAGCTAAAAGAGAAATCTTAGAAAAAATCATTCTCTAGTGATTGCCTTCATAAAAAAGATGAAGATCTTAAAGTGATTGGTGTTTCTACTATTGATTCCTTGATTTGTAATATTAAAATTTATGATAAAGGGACTGAATTAGAGTCAACTCTAGCTAGAAGGCGTCCCAATAATTTGGAGGGTGAAAATCTCGATGAAAATTTTGATAAAAGTGGGTTTGAAGAGGTCAAAACTTTAACTAGTGATGTGCCCACTATTTTGGATTGCAAAGACTTTAATTATGATAGTTTTTCTTTGATTGAATGTATTTCTTTGTTGCAATCCATGTTGAATTCACCCCAAGCTTATGAACAAAATAAAGCTTTTACTAAACATATCGTTGATGCCATGATGAAATCTTTTGAAGAAAAGTTGGAGTTGGAGATTTCTATTCCTAGAAAATTACATGATAAGTGTGAACCTACTATTAAGTTCAAGATTAAAAATTATGAGTGCTTTGCTTTGTGTGATTTGGATGCTAGTGTTTCCACGATTCCGAAATCTTTATGTGATGTGCCTTGTCTCACTAATATTGAAGAGTGCTCTCTTAATTTGCACTTGGCGGATTCTACTATTAAAAAACCTTTGGGAAGAATTAATGATGTTTTTATTCTTGCAAATAGGAACTATGTGCCCATAGATTTTATTGTGCTTGATATTGATTGCAATCCGTCTTGTCCCATTATACTTGGTAGACCGTTCTTACGCACTATTGGTGCCGTTATTGATATGAAAGAAGGCAATATTCATTTTCAATTTCCACTAAGAAGGGTATGGAACACTTCCCTAGAACAATAATCCACCATATGAATCAATCATGAGGGCATCCTATGGATCCAAAACCAAAGATGACAATACTTGAATCTATGCGTTATGCCTAGCTAGGGGCGTAAAACGATAGTGCTTGTTGGGAGGAAACCCAATGAATACATTTATTTTTGCTTTTTCCTTTCTGTTTTTGAGTCTTGACACAATTATGCCTCTGTTATAGTTGTGTTTTTATGGTTTATTTAGTGTTTGTGCCAAGTAGAGCCTTTAGGATGACTCATGAGATGAGTAGAAGCCATGCTGAATCTGAAACAGAAACTTTGCGTCTAGTATTTGAATTTTCATTTTTTGCTGGAATGTGATCTTGAGCTGAAATTATAACACAGTGTTTCCATACAAATTATTTATGTTGTCCTAATTTTTCAGAATATTTAGAGTTAGAGAAGTATGGTTAGAGTACAGATTGCTACAGACTGTTCTGTTTAAGCCAGATTCTGTTTTCATTGCATTGTGTGCTTGTTTTGATGAATCTATGGGTTATATTTAAGGGTATGAGCCATGGTAAAGTTAAAATATAGTAGGTATAATGCAATAACAAAATATTAATGGGTTTGGAACAGCACCTAAAGTAGTGATTTGCTTTATTTCTAAAGGATCTCACGAAGATTTTGTTGAGTTTTGTGTGATTGAAGTTTTCAAGTTTTGGGTGAGATCACGATGGATGAAGGTATAAGGAGTGATAAGAGCCTAAGCTTGGGTATGCTACCGCACCCCCAAGAGATATCCAAAGAGTATCAAGCAACTAAGCTTGGGTATGCCCCCGAGTGGCATCCCCTCTTTCTTCTAACGACCATCGGTAGTTTACTTGTAGCTATATTTTTATTCGTCACATATCATGAGTTTTGCTTGGAGCGTCTTGTATCTTTGTTTGATTTGCTTGTTAGCTTTTCTTTTGTATCCTTTCTGTACATACCTATTTTGGGGAGCCAAAATTATGCTATGATTTGTTAGAATTGCTCTCTATGCTTCACTTAAACTTTTTGAGCTATAGAATTGCTCTAGTGCTTCACTTATATCTTTTTGAGCATGGTGTGCTTGGAAATTTTTGTAGAAATACTCTCATGCTTCACTTAGATTAATTTGAGAGTTAGTAAATTTTGAAGAAATCCTCTCATGCTTCACTTATACCTTTTTGAGAGATGAAATCTTTATGCTCATGTGCTTCACTTAGATTTGTTTGAGCTTGTCAAAAAGCAGTGGCAACATTTGAAACTAGTCCCAAAGTGATAGATGTCCAAGGAGGATATAATAAAAACTTTCTTGAAGATCATTGGGCAAATTAAACTTGTTTCCTTGTAATAGTTTTGAAACATGATGATAGTAACATGTGAGTCATGTTGGTGAGTAATTATGCTTTAGTAGGAATATTGGTGTTACGGTTTGTGATTCCCTATGCAAGTACAAAAGTCAATAGTTGTGCAATGAAATTACATCCTACTTGTGGTGCATTATTCGGTGTTAGTTATGCTCAATGCTCACTTATGTGAATTTTCGTTTCTTGGTTTGGTTGCTTCTCAATCTATTTGCTAGCCTCCATTTGCACTAAGTAGAAATACTACTTGTGCATCCAAAATCCTTAAACCAAGTTTTGCCTTATGAGTCCACCATACCTACCTATATGCGGTATTTCCATGCCGTTCCAAGCAAATTTGTATGTGCCATCTCTAAATTTTCAAAATATTTTTTCTCTTTTGTGTGCTCGTACCGCTCATGAAATGGCGGGGAGTGTCCAATATTTTTCCATGCTAGATGTGTTATTCTCAAGATGAGTGTTTATTCACTTGTCATTGCACGAGAGTGCGGTGGTAATAGGGATGCCCATTACCGAAATGAAAAAGAAAAAAATATTTACTTTATGTTGTCAAATAATAAATTCCTTGGAAAGTGTTGGTATGGAAGGCCACCGTGGATACGGCCCGCCATGGAATGTGAAAGTTTGGTGGAAAAAGGAATAAACTTTATTTTCTGTTTGGGAACTGCCTATGATATATCTAGCATGGAAAGTATTGTGAGCTACTTTATCGTTTTCGTTGACAGGAAAGGCTTGCCACCCAAAATATTTTTCTCTCTCAATTTAAAACTTTGAGCTCTGGCACCTCTACAAATCCCTACTTCCCTCTACGAAGGGCCTATCTATTTACTTTATGCAATTTTTATTTTTACTTTGAGTCTCCATCTTCTCTTATAAGCACCATCTAGGGGGCACTATGATCGCACTTGAGCATTGGGTATAGCTAATATTGGAGTGTGTTTCATGAATGGATCAATGATTGAGCATGATGGGCTAGGGATAGCTTTCTTTAGTGTTGATATTTTGAAAGACATGGTTGCTTGTTGGCATGCTTGAGTATTGAAATCATTATGTTAAAACTAGACTATTGCTTTAAATCATCTACAAGTCCAAATGTCCATGCTATACAAAAGAAAAGAATATGAGATGAACATGTTCGGCAGCATTCCACATCAAAAATTCTGTTTTTATCATTTACCTACCCGAGGACGAGTAGGAATTAAGCTTGGGGATGCTGATATGTCTCCAACGTATCTATAATTTTTGCTTGTTCCATGCTGTTATATTATCATTCTTGGATGTTTTACAATCATTTTATAACAACTTTATATCATTTTTTGGGACTAACCTATTGACATAGTGGAAAAGTGCCAGTTGCTGTTTTTGCTTGTTTTTTTACTTTGCAGAATATCAGTACCAAACAGACTCCAATAGCGACAAAAGTTTTTGGAGATTTTTTCTGGACCAGAAGAAACCCAGTGGGCCAAAGAAGTTCCAGGGGAGTGGGCCGAGGAGACCACAACCCACCAGGGCGCGCCCTGATGGGTTGTGCCCTCCTCGGGGCCCCTCTCCACAGCCTCTGATGCCTATAAATTCCCAAATATTCCAAAAACCGTAGGAGAGTCGACGAAACACAATTCAAGCCGCCGCAAGTTCCAGAGCCTCAAGATCCAATCTAAGACCATCACGGAGGGGTTCATCTTCTTCATAGGTGCCTCTCCGATGATGCGTGAGTAGTCCACCATAGACCTACGGGTCCGTAGGCAGTAGCTAGATGGCTTCCTCTCTCTCTCTCTCTCTCTCTCTCTCTCTCTCTCTCTCTCTTTTGATTCTCAATACAATGGTCTCTTGGAGATCTATTTGATATAAACTTTTGCGGTGTGTTTGTTGGGATCCGATGAATTTTGAGTTCATGATCAGTTTCTATCCATGAATATTATTTGAGTCTTCTTTGATCTTTTATATGCACGATTACTTATAGCCTCGTATTTATTCTTCGAATCTTTGGTTTAGGTAGGCCAACTAGATCAATTTTTCTTGCCATGGGAAGAGGTGCTTTGTGATGGGTTCGATCTTGCGGTGTCCTTTCCCAGTGACAGAAGGGGCAGCAAGGCACGCATGTATCGTTGCCATTAAGGATAACAAGATGGGGTCTATTCCTACATGAATAGATCTTGTCTACATCATGTCATCATTCTTCTTGCATTACTCCGTTTTTTTCATGAACTTAATACACTAGACGCATGCTGAATAGCGGTCGATGTGTGGAGTAATAGAGGTAGATGTAGACAGGAGTCGGTCTACCTATCTTGGACGTGATGCCTATATAATGATCATCGCCTTGGATATCGTCATGACTATTCGATTTTCTATCAATTTCCCAACAGTAATTTGTTCAACCACCGTGCGCTATACTCATGAGAGAAGCCACTAGTGAACCCTACGGCCCCCGGGTCTACTTTTCCAACATATTGCTTTCAGATCTATCTTTTTGCATCTTTATTTTCAGATCTACAAAACCAAAAACCCCAAAAAACATTGCTGCATATTTTATTTTCCCTTTTTATTTTCTGTTCTTGAGAGATCTATCTCTCCTATCTATCACTACCTAATCTATCTTTTTACCGTAGAGAGATTGACAACCTCTCTTTCGCGTCGGGTTGCAAGTATTTGTTGTTTGTGTGCAGGTGCTGCTTATTGGGCGGTGGTGATCCTCCTACTGGTTCGATAACCTTGGTTTCATAACTGAGGGAAATACTTACCATCGCTGCGCTGCATCATCCTTCCTCTTTGGGGAAATACCGACGCAGTCCAAGCCACATCAAAGGAATTTCTGGCGCCATTGCCGGGGAGGAAGTAGTCTCTTCTACGTGCCTATCGTAGGCGCCGAGGGGACTCCATCATCTTCTACCAGGTTCCTAATCACAAATCTCATCTCCTTGCAATTACATTATTTGCCATTTGCCTCTCGTTTTCCTCTCCCCCACTTCACCAATTTGCCATTTTATTCGCCCTCTTTTTCATTTGCCTTTTTCTCGCCAGATCGCTTGCCTTGTCATTATGGCTTGTTCTTCCTTTATTGCGTGTACTCCCGATAATGAGGTTCTTAATTTTAAGCAAAGGGGAGGGGAGAACCTAAAAGATGCTTGGTATAGGATTTGCGATGCTCATAGTAGATATATCCATAAGCAATCTACCGTTGTTCTTCTTCGCAGTTTTTATGTTGGCATCACCACTTGGTATAGATTCGTCCTTGATACGATTACCGGTGGGAATTTCTTGATGTGTCCATCTTTGGATGCTTTTAATGCTTTGGGAAGTTTAGTGGGATCACCACCTATCATGATCAATGAAACAACTTTAACTCTCGAACACGTTATGGAGAGATTAGATGCTATTGAAAAGAAGATGATTAATAAAGAACATCTTGAAGATTTGGATAAGAAATTGCATAATCTTGCTAATAAAATTGGGGCTAAGGTGGGAGATGCTATTAAATTACTAAAGGCAAAAGAAACCGTAGTTAACGAAAGGGTAGAAGAAAGTCCTTACCGTATTGATAATTTGGAAGAAATTTTTAGTAATTTGGGTTCGGCTTTTTCTTCTATCAAAAATATTGAAAAAACTCCCATAAAAATTTGCAAGACCAGACAAGTCATAAAGAACAAAGTTGCTACACCTAGTAGTCACAAATGGGGTCTTAAAATGATTAGTATTCATCCCGACTTTGTTGAAATCATAAGAGATCCTATTTACAAGAGAATTTTTTGGTTTTCTTCCTAAGAGTGTTGTCATTAAGAACATGCATGCCAAATCCTTGAAGAAATCTAGTTGCGTGATTGAAGAATTGAAAACCAAGGATGACAATACTTGAATCTATGTGTTATGCCTAGCTAGGGGCATAAAACGATAGCGCTTGTTGGGAGGCAACTCAATGAATAAATAAATTTTTGCTTTTTTCCTTTCTGTTTTTGAGTGTTGACACAATTATGCCTCTGTTATGATTGTGTTTTTATGGTCTATTTAGTGTTTTTTCCAAGTAAATCCTTTAGCATGATTCATAGGATGAGTAGAAGCGATGCTGAATCTGAAACAGAAACTTTGCGTCCAGTATATGAATTTTAATTTTTTACTAGAACGTGATCTTGATCTGAAATTGTAACACAGTGTTGCTATACAAATTCCTTACATTGTCCTAATGTTTCAGAATTTTTAGAGTTACATAAGTATGGTTTGAGTACAGATTACTACAGACTGTTCTGTTTAAGACAGATTCTGTTTTCGTTGCATTGTGTGCTTGTTTTGATGAATCTATGGGTTATATTGAAGGGTATGAGCCATGGTAAAGTTAAAATACAGTAGGTATAATGCAATAATGAAATATGAATGGGTTTGCAACAGCACCAAAAGTAGTGATTTGTATTATTATACTAACGTATCTCACGAAGATTTTGTTGAGTTTTGTGTGATTGAAGTTTTCTAGTTTTGGGTGAGATCACGATGGATGAAGGAATAAGGAGTGATAAAAGCCTAAGCTTGGGGATGCTACCGCACCCGCAAGATATATCCAAAGAGTAACAAGCAACTAAGCTTGGGGATGCCCCCGAGTGGCATCCCCTCTTTCTTCTAACGACCATCGGTATTTTACTTGGAGCTATATATTTATTCGTCACATATCATGAGTTTTGCTTGGAGCGGCTTGTATCTTTGCTTGCTTTGCTTGTTAGTTTTTCCTTTGTATCCTTTCTGGACACACCTTTTTGAGAGAGCCAAAATCATGCTATGATTTGTTAGAATTGCTCTATGTGCTTCACTTAAACTTTTTGAGCTATATAATTACTCTCATGCTTCACTTAGATTAATTTGAGAGTTAGTAAATTTTGAAGAAATCCTCTCATGCTTCACTTATACCTTTTTGAGAGATGAAATCTCTATGCTCATGTGCTTCACTTAAATTTGTTTGAGCTTGCCAAAAAGCAATGGCAATATACGAAACTAGTCCCAAAGTGATAGATATCCAAGGAGGATATAATAAAAACTTTCGTGAAGATCACTGGGCAAATTAAACATGATTCCTTGTAATAGTTTTGAAACATGATGATAGTAATATGCGAGTCATGTTGGTGAGTAATTATGCTTTAGTAGGAATATTGGTGTTAAGGTTTGTGATTCCCTATGCATGCACGAAAGTCAATAGTTATGCAATGAAATTACATCCTACTTGTGGTGCATTATTCGGTGTTAGTTATGCTAAATGCTCACTTATGTGAATTTTCGTTTCTTGGTTTGGTTGCTTCCCAATCTATTTGCTAGCCTCCATTTGTACTAAGTAGAAATACTACTTGTGCATCCAAAATCCTTAAACCAAGTTTTGCCTTATGATTCCACCATACCTACCTATATGCAGTATTTCCATGCCGTTCCAAGCAAATTTGTATGTGCCATCTCTAAATTTTCAAAATAAATTTTCTCTTTTGTGTGCCCGTACCGCTCATGAAACGGTGGGGAGTGTCCAATATTTTTCCATGCTAGATGTGTTATTCTCAAGATGAGTGTTTATTCACTTGTCATTGCACAAGAGTGCGGCGGTAATAGGGATGCCCATTCCCGAAATGAAAAAGAATTTTTTTTTACTTTATGTTGTCAAATAATAAATTCGTTGGAAAGTGTTGGTATGGAAGGCAACCGTGGATACGGCCCGCCATGGAAAGTAAAAGTTTGGTGTTAAAAGGAATAAAATTTATTTTCTGTTTGGGAACCGCCTATGATATATCTAGCATGGAAAGTATTATGAGCTACTTTGTCGTTTTCATTGACAGGAAAAGCATGCCACCCAAAATATTTTTCTCTCTCAATTTAAAACTTTGAGCTCTGGCACCTCTACAAATCCCTACTTCCCTATGCGAAGGGCCTATCTATTTACCTTATGCAATTTTTTATTTTTTACTTTGAGTCTCCATCTTCTCTTATAAAGCACCAACTAGGGGGCACTATGATCGTACTTGAGCATTGGGCATAGCTAATATTTGAGTGTGTTTCATGAATGGATCAATGATTGAGCATGATGGGATAGGGATAACTTTCTTTAGTGTTGATATTTTGAAAGAGATGGTTGCTTGTTGGCATGCTTGAGTATTGAAGTCATTATGTTAAAACTAGACTATTGCTTTGAATCATTTACAAGTCCAAATGTCCATGCTATACAAAAGAAAAGAATATGATGAACATGTTAGGCAGCATTCCACATCAAAAATTCCGTTTTTATCATTTACCTAGTCGAGGACGAGTAGGAATTAAGCTTGGGGATGCTGATACTTCTCCAACGTATCTATAATTTTTGCTTGTTCCATGCTGTTATATTATCATTCTTGGATGTTTTACAATCATTTTATATCAACTTTATATCATTTTTGGGACTAACCTATTGACATAGTGCCAAAGTGCCAGTTGCTGTTTTTGCTTGTTTTTTACTTCGCAGATAATCAATACCAAACGGAGTCCAATCGCGACGAAACTTTTTGGAGATTTTTTCTGGACCAGAAGAAACCTAGTGGGCCAAAGAAGTGCCGGGGGAGTGGGCCGAGGAGACCACAACCCACCAGGGCGCGCCCCGGCGCGCTCTGATGGGTTGTGCCCTCCTCTGGGCCCCTCTCCATCGCCTCTGACGCCTATTAATTCCCAAATATTCCAAAAAAACTAGGAGAGTCGACGAAATACAATTCCAGCTGCCGCAAGCTCCGGAACCGCGAGATCCAATCTAAACACCATCACAGAGGGGTTCATCTTCTTCATAGGTGCCTCTCCGATGATGCGTGAGTAGTCCACCATAGACCTACGGGTCCGTAGGCAGTAGATAGATGGCTTCCTCTCTCTCTCTCTTATGATTCTCAATACAATGGTCTCTTGGAGATCTATTTGATGTAAACTTTTGCGGTGTGTTTGTTGGGATCCGATGAATTTTGAGTTCATGATCAATTTCTATCCATGAATATTATTTGAGTCTTCTTTGATTTCTTATATGCATGATTGCTTATAGCATCGTATTTCTTCTTCGAATCTTTGGTTTAGTTAGGCCGACTAGATCGATTTTTCTTGCCATGGGAAGAGGTGCTTTGTGATGGGTTCGATCTTGTGGTGTTCTTTCCTAGTGACAGAAGGGGCATCAAGACACACATGTATCGTTGCTATTAAGGATAACAAGATGGGGTCTATTCCTACATGAATAGATCTTGTCTACATCATGTCATCGTTCTTATTGGATTACTCCGTTTTCCATGAACTTAATACACTAGATGCATGATGGATAGCGGTCGATGTGTGGAGTAATAGAGGTAGATGCAGGCAGGAGTCGGTCTACCTATCTTGGACGTGATGCCTATATAATGATCATCGCCTTGGATATCATCATGACTATTCGATTTTCTATCAATTGCCCAATAGTAATTTGTTCACCCAGCATGCGCTACACTCATGAGAGAAGCCACTAGTGAACCCTACGGCCCCCGAGTCTACTTTTCCAACATATTGCTTTCAGATCTATCTTTTTGCATCTTTGTTTTCAGATCTACAAAACCAAAAACCCAAAAACATATTGCTGCATATTTTATTTGCCCTTTTTATTTTGTGTTCTTGAGAGATCGATCTCTCCTATCTACCAGTACCTAATCTATCTTTTTACCGTAGAGAGATTGACAACCTCTCTTTCACGTCGGGTTGCAAGTATTTGTTGTTTGTGTGCAGGTGCTGCTTATTGGGTGGTGGTGATCCTCCTACTAGTTCGATAACCTTAGTTTCATAACTGAGGGAAATACTTACCATCGCTGTGCTGCATCATCCCTTCCTCTTTGGGGAAATACTGACGCAGTCTCAAGCCACGTCAATCACCTCCATAAACGAGAAACATTTCCTTAGTCCTTTTCAGGTACTTAAGGATATTCTTGACCGCTGTCCAGTGTTCCATTCCTGGATCACTTTGAAACCTTCCGGCCATACTTATGGTGAGGCTGACATCTGGTCTTGTGCACAACATCGCATACATGATAGAGCCTATGGCTGAAGCATAGGGGATGACCCTCATCTTCTATCTTCTGTAGTCGCCGGGCATTAAGTCTTACTCAACTTCACACCTTGTAAGACATGAAAGAACCCTTTCTTTGACTGATCCATTTTGAACTTCTTCAAAACCTTATCAAGATATGTGCTTTGTGAAGTCCTATTAAGCATCTCAATCTATCTCTATAGATCTTGATGCCTAATATGTAAGCAGCTTCTCCGAGGTCTTTCATTGAAAAACTCTTGTTCAAATATATCTTCATGCTTTCTAAAAGTTCTATATTCTTTCCAATCAGCAATATGTCATCCACATATAATATTAGAAACGCTATAGAGCTCCCACTCACTTTCTTGTAAATACAAGCTTCTCCATAAACTTGTATGAACCCAAACACCTTGATCACCTCATCAAAGCGAAGATTCCAACTCCGAGATGCCTGCACCAGTCCACAAATGGATCGCTGGAGCTTGCACACTTTGTCAGCATTTTCAGGATCGACAAAACCTTCTGGTTGCATCACATACAACACTTCCTTAAGGAAACCATTAAGGAACACTGTTTTGACATCCATCTGCCAGATTTCATAATCGAAAAATGCAGCTATTGCTAACATAATCCCGACGGACTTAAGCATCGCTATGGGAGAGAAAGTCTCATCGTAGCCAACTCCTTGAACTTGTGAAAACCTTTTGCAACAAGTCGAGCTTTATAGATGGTGACATTATTCGTCTTTTTCTTAAAGATCCATTTATTCTGTATGGCCTTACGATCATGTGGTAAGTCCTCCAAAGTCCACACTTTGTTCTCATACATGGATCCTATCTCGGATTTCATGGCCTCTAGCCATTTGTTGGAATCCCGGCCCACCATCGCTTCTTCATAGCTCATAGGTTCACTGTTGTCTGACAACATGACCTCCAAGATAGGATTGCCGTACCACTCAGGGGCGGTACGATTCCTTGTCGACCTACAAGGCTCAGAAGCAACTTGATCTGAAGTTTCATGATCATCATCATTAGCTTCCTCTTCACTTGGTGTAGGCGCCGCAGAAACATCTTTCTACATCGCGCTACTATCCAACTGAAGTGACGGTTCAAAAACCTCATCAAGTTCTACCTTCCTCCCACTCAATTCTTTCGAGAGAAACTCTTTCTCTAGAAAGGACCCGTTTTTAGCAACAAACACTTTGCCCTCGGATCTGCGATAGAAGGTATACCCAACTGTTTCCTTAGGGTAACCTATGAAGACGCATTTGTCTGCTTTGGGTACGAGCATATCAGGTTGAAGCCTTTTCACATAAGCATCGCAGCCCCAAACTTTAAGAAACGACAACTTGGGTTTCTTGCCAAACCATAATTCATACGGTGTCGTCTCAACAGATTTTGATGGTTCCCTATTTAAAGTGAATGCGGCTGTCTCTAATGCATAACCCTAAAACGATAGTGGAAGATCAGTGAGAGACATCATAGATCGCACCATATCCAATAGAGTACGATTACGACGCTCGGACACACCATTACACTGTGGTGTTCCAGGTGGCGTTAGTTGTGAAACAATTCCACACTGTCTCAAATGCATACCAAACTCATAACTCAGATATTCTCCACCACGATCAGATCGTAGAAACTTTATCTTCTTGTTACAATGATTTTCTACTTCACTCTGAAATTCCTTGAACTTTTCAAATGTTTCAGACTTGTGTTTCATTAAGTAAATATACTCATATCCACTTAAATCATCAGTGAAGGTAAGAAAATAACGATATCCACCGGGTGCCTCAACACTCATCGGACCGCACACATCGGTATGTATGATTTCCAACAAGTCACTTGCCCGCTCCATTGTACCGGAGAACGGGGTTTTCGTCATCTTGCCCATGAGGCATGGTTCACATGTATCAAGCGATTCAAAATCGAGTGATTCCAAAAGTCCATCAGCATGGAGCTTCTTCATGCGTTTCACACCAATATGACCTAAGCGGCAGTGCCACAAGAAAGTGGTACTATCATTATTAACTATGAATCTTTTGGCATCAATGTTATGAATGTGTGTATCACTACTATCGAGATTCAACAAGAATAAATCATTCACACTGGCTGCATGACCATAAAAGATGTTACTCATATAAATAGAACAACCATTATTCTCTGATTTAAATGAATAACCGTCTCACAATAAACAAGATCCAGATATAATGTTCATGCTCAACGCAGGCACCAAATAACAATTATTTAGGTTTACTCATCCCGATGGTAACTGAAGATCAAGCGTGCCGATGGCG